>OX422209.1:245289116-247880738 GCA_949130495.1 Sambucus nigra
TTAAAAATATAAAATTTGATGTTTTAGATTCACAATTGATTAGTGCCGCTGACACAGATCCACATCACATGAAATTTTTTATCTATCAATTATATTACATAGATAGGGGAAAAATTGATGTCTTAGATTCGCGATTGATTAGTTCGCATGTTCGGACCCACATTCAATAAAATAAGGGGCTTGATTACAATGGCTTATTCTCACACCTCTTATTTTAATGAATGTGGGTCCGATCCAGTGAACTAACCAATCGTGAATCTAAGACATAAATTATCCCCGTATCTATGTAATATAATTGATAAATAAAAAATTTCATGTGATGTGGTCCGAGCCAGCGGTACTAATCAATTTTGAATCTAAAATATCAAATTTTATATTTTAATTAAAATTAAGAAAAGAGTTTTTATAAATAAAAAAAACTATGTTGACTATTAAAATTATAATTCAAGTTTTTTTTAAAAAATTAAAAACAATCGGGATAGAATAAAAATAAAAAATATTTTTTATTATTCTCAGTTAAAAAACTAAATTTTATCCCCAAATAATAATAAAATAGCTTATTTTTTAAAATTTATAAAATTCATTATATTATTTTTCAATAAGTAAAATAGACAATTGTATCCAAAATAGTTAACAGATGGACTAAATTGAGACAAAATGAAAGGTTGATGATGAAATTGAAACCAATAAAAAAGTAAGGAACTATTAGAACTATTAGAGTACTTTACTCGAGAAAATATAATAGGAATAAAATGAATAAATAAATGTCTAATGAGACCTATATGGGAACCCTTTTTTTTTCCCTTATACTTTTTTTTTTTTTTTGGTAATACCAGGGTGTTCACTGTACCACAGTGATTAATTTCTTCGCTGATTGTAGACACCTCTTAGGGTGGGACAGCTGTCCAGAAATTTAAGACTGTTCCATACCCAAAATGAAAATCGAATCTGGACACTTGATTAAGAGAAAAAGATTAAAGAATGTCTACCATTCTTACAAATAATCATTGGAATAGGAAGTAAAGAATGTCCCAACTATTTGTAAAGGCCTACTCCATCTTTAAAGGACAAACAATCGGTACTGTGCCTGCGTGTTAAATACACTTTACTTTATTGCATGCGTATTGGCCACATATTGTGCTAGGGTTCTATCTTTTGAATCTGAATGTCTCGCCCACTTTAACCCCACCGACACTCCCCTCTAATTCTTTGGTGGACTTGAGTGGTTATATATTTTTTCGTGAGTTTGATATATAAGTTCGGTTTACATGAGATATTTTTTATTAAGTTTTATTATAATATTTTTTTCTCAATAAATTCTATTTGTATATATATATAGTGAATATTCACTATATATCTACAAATAGAATCTATTAGAACAAAAATATTTTTTCATGAAATTTTACGGAGCAAAAAAAAAATATTGGGAGCTATTGAATTATATATTTAGTAGACGGGATTAATGAATAAAAAACCCTTTATTCTCAACAAAAATAATTTTCAGTTTAGGTGATATTTTAATTCTTACTTTTGCAGTACTAATTAAATTGTCAGAAATTAGTTTATTTTTATTATAAGATTACTTGAACCAATTTAGTTTCAACAATATACAAATCACCAAAACTTTTTCTCAATTATTAAAAATAAAAACATGAATATATGTGCTAAAGTAAGACATTTCCCTTACTTGAACCAATATAGTTTTAACAATATTCAAATCAACAAAACTTTTTCTCAGTTATTAAAAATAAAAGCATTGAATATATGTTCTAATAATAAGACATACCCCTTAAACAATGCATTGAGTTTTCGACTGGATGTTTCGAAAATAGAAAAGGCATCGTCGCATCGGCACCTAGTTCAATGAGAAATGAACAAAGGATTTCTATGTGAGGTAGACTTTTTTTAGCAACCGGGAATATAAGAACTTTTACGGGGAGGAATGAAGCTAATGCATACCATAGTATGAATAAAAGTTAATATAACATGCTTAACAAAATTAATTGGGTCAGTGAAAAGGTTGAGAAATAAAGAATAAATGGTTTAAATTATATTATACGGACAATATAAATATAGAAACGAAGTTGGAAAATAGTAGATAAGAAAATTAAGGAAGATTTCCTAATTCTTATTAGGAAAGGCAATAGACTTATAGTTATAAAACTTGTAAAAATATAGGATGATACACTAGTATTACATGAACACACGATAATTTTGGGAATAAATAGATGAATTAATTTAAATGTTTTATATAAGTCATATATATAAATGGGGGATTTACTAGCCATGTTGAAAAAATTAGTGTTGTATGTGAGATGGTGTAAGGAGGATTTGGTTATGGACATAGATGCAAATGACGGTGGAGAGTCAATCTTGATTTTTGGAAGGGTATGATCTTGTACTATTGAATACATATTTGAAAAAAATAGTTGACCAGTTGATAAGATTTAAAACTAAAATATAATAAAGTCATAAAAAATTTCATTACTTAAAAATGAGAATGATTAATGTGTAAATGTCGTAAGGTTATTGGGGGATTTACCAAATAGTCCCTCGAACTTTTTTTAATACACGTTTAATTCAAGCCTTTTTATTATGCACCAAAAAGTCCTTCACCATGTCAAAAAGGTTTTACCATGCCGCTGGCGCGGACCTTTAAAGATAAGAAAATAAGGGACTTTTTAATACAAAATAAAATACTTGGACTAAGCATATATTAAAAAATGTTTGAGGAACTTTTTAATATTTGATCCAAGATTTTGTTATCCCGGGAGAGGGTCCAACCTCACACCAGGGGATAATGATACTTGATATAAACATTGAAAAGCATAGTAAGTACTAAAAGAGAAAATTAATTCACAAATTAGGTGGTGAAATTAGATAAATTAATACTATTTAAAGATAAAATTTCAAAAGAAGCAATTTAAAATGCAGAAAATGAGACAAAAATAATGTGAAATTAAAATGACTAAATGTTACATTTAGTAATAATGATATATGACAAAAGAGAAAAAAAGAAATACGAAAAAGGCTACATTTAAATGCAGAAACTCTGAAGTCAAGTCCTGGCAACCCTATGCAGTTTTTTTCCTTTTACAAATGATAGCATCAGTTTCCCCTTGCAACATGAAAGGTGGGTACTGCTAGAAGGTCGAGTGAGATTGAAGCCAAAGAACATACTTGGTAAAAATTACTCTTTTGTTTATAAAGAAAAAAATTAACGCTGAGATAGTCAATATTTCGTTGTTGAATAGGTCTCTCTATTTAATATTATTCCCTCGTCCGCAAATTATTAATCACCGTGTCAAGGTCAAAACATTTCAAAAAATATAATCCTCACATGGAACCTTCAAATGTTAAGTTAGTTGTGGAGTAGTTCTCTTAATAGCGAATTTAAAAAGTCTTTCTACTATTATCCTCAGTTTTATAAATACAAATCATTATTTAAAACATAATAATGTAATATTCCATATTTCTGAGTATTTATAATTTAATTAATTCAAGTATTTTTAAATTATACGTGTGCCGTAATTTATTTGAATTAATTAATATATAATTATTAAAATATTAATTCAAAGAGAGAATGATTAATATTTATGTAATATAATTACTAAGTGAATAGTAAATGATTATTTTACGTCCTAACAAGTGATAGTGACGTGACAATGTTATATCTCAGCCGGAAGTCGCGTGTAGACTATATAGGGTCTAGATATGGAATTTATGTAGAGTGACTCGGATGGTGATTTCGAGTGCACGGTTGGTTCCGGTTAGGTCGAGATAATCAGAATAGAATACCCGGGGGTAGTAAATGGGTCCCGAACCCTTTTTAAATATGACCGGGCCCACAAGGGGGTATTCGGGATTTATGATTAAAAACCTAGGTTTAAGAGTTTGAGGCAGCCAAGGTTCATATTCTAAACCCTAAAAATTGAAAGAAGAGAGACAAAACAAAAGAGGAGAGCTTTAGGAGCCAAAATCGAAGGGGATTTGAGAACGTTATCACCAATTCGTCTTCTACAACATGAAATCAGACCCTACGAACATAGAAAGGCAAGTGATTAGCTTACTTTCAATTTAATTAGTAGAAATTCATGTTCAAATCACGGTAGGTGTAGACAAATTCGTTTTTGGGGAGGGTTGTCACATGTAAATGAGATTTTTGGGAATGAATTTATAGAAATTAGATGTGATAATTAAACCATATGAAATTTGAGATTTGAACTCTCTATGATGGATAGAATCTATATAAATCTAAGATTGATTCATAGATTAGCTGTGATCTTGAATGGTTCTTTCGAGGATAAAAGAAACCTTGAAATTGAATTAAGAAAATTGATGAATCTGCCAGAAATTTTGGCGGCACTTCAAATGCATGCCCTTTTCTGTGTAATTTGAATTAGACGATGGGCTATAGATGAAAAGAAAGTTATGGATCTTAGCGTTCAAATGAGCTTTGGATGAGGTCATTTGGACTTATGTGTTGAGAGTTATAACTATTTTAGTAAAGGGTGTTTAATCTCTCCGAATACTTGAGTTACGCAAATTTTGGCATCACTTCAAATGCATGTCATTTTCTGTATGAATTGAATTAGACATTGGGCTATATATGAAAATAAATATATGGATCTTATCTTTCGAATAAGCTTTGAATGAGTTCATTTGAACTTCTGTAAAAAGAGTTATAGCTGTTTTAGTAAAGTGTGCTTAATTTGTTAGAATACCTGAGTTATGCAAATTTTGGCGCACTTCAAATGCATGCCATTTTCTGTGTAATTCGAATTAGAAAATGGGCCATAGATAAAAAGAAAGGTATGGTTCTTAGCTTTCTAAAGAGATTCGAACGAGGTAATTTGGACTTTTGTGGAGAGAGTTATAGTTGTTTTAATGAAATGTGTTTAATCGATTAGAATATTAAAGTTGTGTGAATTTGTGATTTTTAAGAATTCCAATGAGATAAGACCCTTGGGATTCCAATGAGAATTTCGGATGGAAACGAGTTGATTGGGTGAGTCCGGGTATTTTATCAAGATAATGCTACGTTAATTATTTAATTAGTGTAAATTTAAATAAAATTTGAGTCGTGAGATAGAGTCGAGGATTATTGGCTTGTGCTATGGGTGTAGGCACGGTTTCGCCGAATTTGTATTTATTTATATATACAGGTATAGAGACAATATATATATTTATGTGTGTATTTTATAAATATCGGTGTGAATGATATTTATGTGAAAGCATACCCCTCTAGTGCTATCATCGGAGGTTGCGTGATGTGGGTGAATCCCCTGGCTAATGAATGCATGGAGAGTATAGTCCACAGGTCATATTGTCCGGTATTTTATTGTGTGATTTATTTTCGAGTGGAGACGTTTTGGGTATGATTCGGTCTCACTCTCAGGAAAATATAACTGTCTCCACTACGTTTGTGATATTTTACCAAAATTCAGTGTGAGCTAGTCCGACTTGTTGTAACCGGGTTAGAGTGAGCATACCTGGGATATGATAGGATCGCAGAGACTAGCATCCAGTGAGTTATTACTCGAAAGGATGGTTACTATACGCGACATGTGTGTGAATGTTGTAGTATACTATGTAATAATACGAGTAAATAATTATATACGGGATAAATACATAAAGTGAATGTATTTCAAATATAACTAGTATGAACGTTATATGATTAAGTGGACATATTTAACTAGTGTGAACGTTTTATGATTTATTAGTATTTCAAATATAACTAGTGTGAATGTTATATGATTAAGTGGTATTCCATATATAACTAATGCGGACGTTATATAAGTAGTTATAGTTGAAATGATTAAATAAGTTGATGAGCATAACAACTTACAATACTCGGGTTAGAGTAGCGTAATAGAATAAAGAGTAACAAGGCTAGTTAAGTAGGATAGCATAATTAATTGGGTTAGAAGGTCAACGTTAGGTGTGCACAATAGTTGAGGGGTGAGTAATATCTCAAGAGAGTGTGACACCCACTTAAATATAAAAACTATTAATGCATATTTAATTGTTGCATCTTAATTGATTACTAAATATTTTTTAAATAGTTTTGGGCTCTGACTCATGTCAAAATATATTTTTCCAAAATATTTTAGGTGTCCAGTCACAGGGACGTCAAGATTGATGATTCATTCCAAGGATGCGTAGCTATAGCATTATGGAGGATTGTAGGACTTTGAGTAAACGCCTCAGTTATTCATTGCTAGACTAGGTTGTTGATTTAGTAGTTTCATTTTGGCATGTTGCCCCTTTCCGTTGGTACATTATTTCAGTTTTATTTATCGGACGATGTAGTTATATTAAATTTATTTTCTTTACACTTATGGTTTGGATATACTTTTGGAACCAATGGTTTATTGTGTACTCATTATTTATATATTTATCGCGTGATGATTCAGACTTCTATATTTATTATGGTTGAGTTATTCCATTTTGTTTTTCGTATGTTGTTATATTAATAGAAGATAAATATTAACACCGACTTAATTTAACATAGGTGGTTAGTAATTTAAATAGTTTTCGACAGTGATGCTAATAATGAACCAAATGCGATTCCTGTTTATTTTGATAAAGAGATGATCATCCGTGATTAAAGTAGGCGGGGTGTCACAAACAAAAAATAAAACGCGAGTCTAGTTTATAAAATAGTAAAATTAAACTTATGATAACTTTTATGTATATAGAAAATGCCTGTCACCTCACTTGTTCTCATTTCTATTTGTATCCAAGTATTTAGTCTCATTTTTAAAGATTCATTTGTATTTATTCCTATATTTTTATATTTTTTAGTTGTTGATCTTGTTTTAACAATTATTAAACAAATGCCATTCTCCGTGAAAAGGGAAGAAAGTTGGTTACAAATCGGTTGTGGGTGGTGATGATATTTATTACAATTTAAAAAATACATGGAAGGGGAGCCTAATAAAATATTCAAAATGATATTATATCCAAAAAACTATTTCTATTTTTCTTTACCGAGTTTATTGAGCAATGAAATTACTAGTGTAACTGTTCCCAAAATAATAAATCAATGTAGATGCCCGTGTTAAGTTTTGTAAGGGAAAATTTTCCAATTGAGTATTTTGTAAGTAATCGACTTATTTTCGGAACAAAACTTGGTTGAGTCATAAATAGATTTTCATCTTGCACAACATCCACATAGTCTATGACATATCTGTGTTGACGATGTAATGACCAAGCTTCAAAGATAGATCATACCATATTATTTATTAGTGCACATTTCACATCTTCATATCACATTTCATTCCAAGATACTCTTAGGTATGAACGAATAATGTTCACGGGACTCGAAAAATATTTTAAGAATGATATTTTGTTTATAAATAATTTTAAAATGTCAAAAATGTTTTAAAATGATTTTAACTTTGTTTATTATGAGATAACTACTCTTTAGAGTCGTATTAAACATTGACTTTGATTTAAGTGGTTCAAACAACATGTGATGTCGTTCGAATGACATCTCACAGTCGTTAGAACGACATGTGCATCTCGTTAGAACGATTTTTCGACTTAAGTTTTTTATTTAAAGCGTTTTTCTCTCAGAATTTCGGTGTGAGCAGAACCAAAATACAGTTTCATTTTTCAGCATAAGTTTTCTAAGATTAAAACCATCCTTAGTGTTTAAAGATTCGATCTTTCATATATAATTGCTATAGAGATCTTGTTTGCACCATCTAGAGTTTGTTCATCAATTTGAACATTGTTTGTTGGAGTTTTACGGTGAAGAAATGGTGAAGGCTGTGTTCCGAATCGTAAACTATTGCCAAAGCTTCATCGGTTGACACCGAGGCACTTGTGAACGCACGTGTTGTGGACGAGTATCGTGGAAGGATTTCTGCATGGGCACTGTGGAGGAGCGGTTAAAGAGAAGAAGAGCGTCAAGGTTTGGAGGGATCGAGTCATTATGTAAGTCAGCCTGTCTTCCTTTCTAAAACTGTATCATAATGATTGTCTAGCTTGGTCCATCCGAGTTTTTTTTCCTTAGTGGTTTTCTCGTACATCCAGCATTGTGAACGTTACTATATTTTACTTTCTTTAATCACCTAGATGCATGCTTAGGATTAAACAAGATCAAATTGGACTTAAGTAAAATTGGTTCACAAACTTGGTGTGTGTTAAAATTGAAAAAAAAAATTGGAAGAAAAATTATTTTGTCACCTTAAAGCACAGTTTGAAAAAGGGGCCTATAAGTTTCTTTCTGAAGTCTTTGTTATAACGTAAGTTAAAATTACTTTATTACTTATCTATTGTTATAAAGTATGTATTAAGTGAATGTCCACTGATATTCCATAATTATTAAATGATTTATTGGGTTATCTTATTTTGTACTGTAAATAGGGGTTATAGCCCTTGAGTGTTTACATATCAATGAAATGAAAGACCCACTCATTTTAAATTCTCTCCGTGTACCCTTTATTTTATAACACGTTATGAGCATGAGTGTTTTAATACATTTTTTTCGCTCTAATATATTTTTCATCGTCAAGTGTCACCACCCACCAGCCATACTATCTTTATTCCACCAAAGTTTTCCATCCTAGATATCTACTTGGGTTGAGGTTTTAGGAACTTAGATGATTACTTGATTTCCATAGTTTCAAGCTTTAATAAATTGATGGTTTATACAATTTATTTCCTTAGTGCCTGGATGATTCCATGGAGGGTTAGAGGGCCTGAAGGAAGGTCCTTCTGATGGCTGGAGAGTGGGAACGGTCTAAGTTGGCAGCACATGAGCTGGCTTATTTCTAGAGAATTAAGATAGTTGAATTACAGGATGAAAGGGGGAATCTAAAGGCCCAAATAAGGTGCCTCGAAAAAATAGTCTCCTTTATGAGGAGGCTTTTAGGGAAAGAAAACTCTTCCTTGCAACACCTCAAGATTCTTTGTGTGAGGCCCAGAAATCACATACTTGGAGTTTTGTCCTTTACAAGAATGCTTGTGATATTTCAAGTGGAAGTGATGGAGCTCAGAATGGAGAGAGAAATATAAGCTTCTCCATAAAGCTAAGTACGCAGAGCTATTGAACAAACGGGTGACTGATTTCAGCCAAGAGAGAAATTATCTATTGGCTCAAAATTTGGAGCTTCAGTAGAAGTTTTCTAGCCATCAGGTTAAACAATATGAGATTTTTGGCAAGATGGATTCCACGATGAAGCAAATGATCAATGTCTATCTAAATTCTAATGCTTATAAGAAGTTCCTCTTCCATAAGTACTCTTATACTTTCGAAGCTTGTAAAGCAAAGGTCCAGTCTCTTTTTCCTGATATTGACGTCTTTATCTTATACCTGAGGATCTAAAATTAAGGGATGTTGAGATTGAGAGTCAGAATAACAACGATAAAGGTGAAGTTGTTGAGACCCAAGGCTTTGAGACGAAGGAAGAAGATCTCGTGCCTCTTATTGTGGAGAACAAGATTTCTAAGAACCCCTTTGTGAAAGAAAAAGATAATGTTGATGATATTAAGCCTTAAGTGGTTTGAAATTTGTATTTTTGTTTTTGTCTAAATGGATTTTGTATTTAAAATCTATTGATACGAATGTTAGTGTTTGAAACTCACTCTTGTTTGTTGTTGCATTTTCGCTTTCTTTGCTAAGGAAAAAATTATAATTTTAAGAAATTATTTATCTTTAACACTACACCAAAATGGTCAAATTGACACCCTTCAACCGGACAGCCTTGTCACGGTCAATGATCGTGAGAAAAAAGTACGCATTTTTTATCACGATCATTGACTGTGACAAGGCCGCGACAAAGGCTTGTCACGATCAATGACGGTGACAAATAAAGTTATCACGGACTTATCACGGTCATTGACCGAGACAAGCCTATAAAGTTGTCACGGTCATAGGCCGTGACATGTCCCTGACAATTCTGTCAGTAAAAAACCCTTCCCTCTTCTTTTTCCCACCGATTTCCATTCCCTCCATTTCTCTCTCTCTCTCTAAGCGATTGCACTCACTCTCTCTCTCTCTCTCTCTCTCTACGATTTTGGTACATTTTCTCTCTCTATTTCTCTTCTATTTGTGTATATGTGCGTGTATATATATATATATATATATATATATGTGTGTGTGTTGGGGGGGGGGGGGAGGGGGCAGGGCTGGGGGAGGGGAGGGGAGGGGGGTGTATATGTGCATGCGTGTGTGTATATATGCATGTGTGTGTATATGTGTGTGTGTGCGTGTGTGGTGTGCAGTGGCTGTGGGGGGGGGGGGGGGCTGTGTGTGTGTGTATATGTGCGTGTATGTGTTTGTTTTAATTAAATTATTATTGGTTTATTAGATATTGCTCCTCATATTGTAGTGTGCCTTGTAAAAGAATTGATTGATTAAATATTGATTGGTTGTTAATTTTCTTAGTAAATTAATAATTAGTGACCCTTTCATATGCAAGTAGGATTGCCCCTAATTGTAAATTAGTAAATTAAGAATTGTATACTTTAATTAATGAAAAGAATTAATTGATTAGATGAATTAGAAGGAGTACGGGATACACATTTGTTATTGCCATTGTGGTTGGATTGTAGTGGATCGATGTTCGGTTGGTTAATTTTAAAAGTGGCATGACCACGGGATGATTGTCCATATGGGGGTGAGATTTTTCAACTTTTCTTTAAAATTACTTTGTATCACGAACAATATATATATAATATGATAATTAAATGAAACATACGTGAAATTACATATAGTGCGCATAGATACTAGCCTTCTAGTTCTTATGCGTACGCATTCAATAGCCCTTAGATCCGTTCAAGAGTCATTACCCCTGTAATGAGATCTCTCAAATTGTCCCAAAGGAACAGTTTGGGACTACATAATTTATGTATAATAATATTCTTTGTGGTTAAAGTTGTTACTTTTGGAGGAAGTTCTGCAGCCGTATCCTAATGTTCTCTGGGTACATACTAGATTGATAAGTGTGACTGTTATTTCAATTGATCAATTGAAATAACACTCACACTTGCCAATCTATGTCGTGTACTTAGAGAACTACGGGGATATGTTGCCAAATTTTTATCAAATCGTAACAATGTGCATGAGCTATTAAGTATATTACAGAAATATGCGGTCTTGAATGGGATAGGACCACTCACCCTTTAGAGGAAATGGAGGAAATAGGAATTTCTATTACAAATTGAATCTGAATTTAAAATTTAAAAATTGAATATACAAAAGACATAATTAAATGAAACATACTATAAATCTAAGTTTTGTTTATACTAATCCATGAATATACACTTCTTACCTTTAATATGTGATTAGTTGTGGTAGCTGTGATGGGATATCCGAAATACAAAGAGTGGATATCAGTGGATGTATCCATTTGAAAGATTGATGAAAGTTTTTAAAGATTACGTCAAGAATGCGAGATACATTACAGGATCAATTGCAAAGGAATACATCACCGTGGAGTCATCAATCTATACCCGGGAATATATGCCTGAATCGACCAGCGTTGATGACACTGATGATTTCATCGATGATGGTGGGCATGTGATGGGAAAACGAGTGAAATTAACGAGTTTGCAACATGAACAAGTAGCTCGTTATCTATTTGACACACATGAAGATGTCGAAGAATGGAAAAAGTAAGTTTAAATTATTTCAAGTTTTACATTATTTTAGATTATTTTATACATGATTAATTTTGTAATATGTAGAAAATATGAAGCCTGTGAGAACAATAAAAGACGAAAATAATGGTACAATCAGACAGTGAATTTAGGCTGTGGTTGTCACAAGAGGTAATTATAATGAAAATGGTCATAACGTTACATTACACTCAAACTTTACAACTAATCTAATTAATTTATCTATATTCTCAGCTCTTAAAGATAGGTGATGCGACATCAAGGCTTGCTCGTCTAGCCACTAGACCCTTATTTATGGCACAAGAGTATAAAGAGTATCGATTGAACGATTACGTATTCGGTACAAAAGTGTACGAGGAAAGTACAAATGTACAAAACTCGAGCATTTCATACAAGGCTCTTACTTTCTTTCTAGTGAGCGCAAAAGATAAAAACCTCGTTGAAGCTAAAATGACTTACTATGGTGTAATTCGAAATATATTTGAATCGGATTATATAATCTTCAAAGATGTTGTATTTTGCTGTGACTGGGTAAGTGTTGAGGATAAAAATGCTTGTAAAGTTGATCCTGACACCAATTTGATCATGGTTGACTTGTCCAAGTTGAAGAGCAATGACCACGTGAGTGATGAGCCGTTTGTTTATGCATTTCAAAAGGCCAAGCAAGTGTTTTACTTGGATTATATCAACAACGAGCTATGGTCAAGTGTCCTACATGCGCCAAAGCGTCTAAATAGTAGTGTGGATAACTTGGTTGCTCCTACCGAATATCAATTCATTTTTTATGATAACCCGAATTTGAAACAATTTTTTAATTTGTAATAAATATTCCAATTTGTACTTTATCAATCCATTTTTAATGCTTTTAATTGATTTGCAGTGTATCATTTTCACTCTTGTGTAGCGTGCATGTGGGTGGGTGGGGGTGGGGATGTTTCAGATTTTTAGTAATTGTACATATTATGAGTTAGTTGTTGTTGTTTTGGAATTCAGAATTGAGGTGTTAAACAGTAATAATTCATTTGGATTTGTAGTAATTGTACATATTTACATGTTTTCTTCTAATTCATTTTGATTTGTACTAATAACAACATTTTTTTTTACAGAAAATGTCTCCTTCAGGTATTAAGGCGAGGATGATGATGCTGATTATGATGAGGTCGTCTGGGCTCGGTGGTAGCGGAGGCGACGAGGGCTCCTCGGCTCCCCAAATATTACAAATTGGGGATGGCCATTGAGAACAAAACAGGGCTATTAGCGAGATCCCTCGAGCTGGTAAAGACGATCATCGGCCCGAGGTACACTAATTAGAGGGAGGTGCCAAATGAGCTCAAGTTAGCTAATTGGGCGGCACTACAGGGAATGTATTTATATTTATATTGATATGAATATTTTGATTTCGATTTGGATTTTAATTTCATTTTATATTTATATTTATTCGCAACTAACATTGTATTTGTTGGACATGAACAATTCGGCCTGGATCCAAAACTACACGATTCCATCTTGGAGTAGTTGATGGAGCAACACAAGACGTGGAAGAAAAATATGCGGACCCGATACTTTAGGAAGACCCGAGACTCCGTTATCCGAATGCGTGACTCCGTCCCGCTTAAGGAGCCGATCTTTTTGGCACAATGGCAAAATTTCATTGACAATGAGATCGGGGAGCGATAATTGGCATCTCACCAATCGGAGAGGGAAAATCGAGAGAAAAAGACGGACGTGCACTACTCCGGTCGGGACTTCTTACGCCGAGGTGGAGCATAAGATGATAGTAAGATTTAATTTTTCTATAATTACGAAAATATATTATTCTGCATTATTTTAATTTGCGGGGTCGATACTAATTTTGCATTATTTTATTTCAGGGGACGAGGAGTGGCCCTGGGGGTAGGCCACATAGGCTCGATACTTATGTGGCTATTCGGACGAAGAAGGGAAAGGATAAGGAGGTGTCCCCGAGCGTCGCAGCCATGATTATAAGTAATCCGACAGTTTACTTTTTATTAATTACGTTATAATTTTTTTATTTACTTATTTAACTAATCACGCGATTTTTGTCATTTCAGGCAAAGCTTAAGGAAGTGCATGAGTCGCAGTCTGATGCTGACAAGACATTTTTGTCCACAGGCGCACTCAGCCAAGTGCTTGGCGCTGATCGCAAGGGGAGGACAAGGGGGTGAGCTCACGGGTGGCCAAATCTAGGATCATCGGATTGGAGACCAGCAACACCGGGTTGGCTCGAACGGTGGACTTGCATGACGCGAAACTGTCCCGTTTGGAGGTAACGGTCCAAGATATGTTCTCATTCATGAAGCGTTCGTTGGGAAAAAATCGTAAGGGAAAAGGGAAGGAGAAGGTGGTGGTGGAGGAGGAGGAGGAAGTGCAGGAGGACGAGAATGTGGAACTCACTGCTTCATCGCCGACACGTGAGGACTCTGATGATCTAGTCCCCTATTTGGCTCCCTTCGACCGACCTATGTAGACACTTGGTTGGCCGAGCGTGTTTATACATGACATATTTGATGGCCAGCAGATAGGTGTAAAACCCCGTATTTTTACGCTTAATTATTTTTACGAAAAATGGGGATTAATTAAATTAAAGGGAGAAATTTAAATTTAAATTAATCCAATTTTATGATAATAATCACTAACAGGATGAGAGTTAGTAATTATTGAAATAATAGTATGTCCGGGAATGAGATACACGATAATTATATTATAAATAATTGGGACGCGTATGAGTCGCATCATTTATATTTGGAGGGTCAAAAGATAATTTATTTTTGTATAACTCGGACGACTATTTTGAGTGCGCCAAAGTGTCCGGAAAGGTCGAAATATTCAGAAAATACTACTCAGGTATTTTATTTGGAGTTCGGGGCATTTTAACCCAAAACGACACCCCAGAGGGGTATTTTGGTCTTTAGGAATTTTAAGGTAATTAAATGGATGAAAACTGGATTAATTAAAAGGGCATTAAGGGTTAGTGGCTGTCAGTTTCAACCAATGTGAGAAGAGAGGAAAAGAGAGAGAGAACCAAGGAAGAAGAAGGAGACTCCATTGCAGCCTTAGCCAAGAATTCAACTTTTCGTAACAAAAAGTACACCAGCGCGTAGATCGTGTCAGGAGGATTGTTCCTATACCATTTTCAACCCATGAATCAGAAGTTCGTATTAAGGCAAGTGATTATCTTGCTCTTCTCTTAGCAATTATTACTCTTGTTAACATATGTTGAGGTTTTAGAACAACAAATACCAATTTGGGTTTTCCTACGATGAAATCGTGTAGAAATATTTAGAAAAATCTGATGGGGGTTTGCATGTAGAGGATCTTCCCCTTAATAAAAATGTGAAAGTTGATTAACTAGATGTAAATCACGAATTAAAATAAAGTTTTTATGGACAAAAAAATTATGGGTTCATGTTAATAGGGTTTGTGGTAAAATTTGGGGATTTATTGAAATTACATGATGATTAGAAGGATATGACCTCCAAAATTAGATTATTGTGTGTTCTAAGATGACTTAGGATAGTGGGAAACATTGTATTTGGGTTGGAATGAATTTATGATGAGTTTTGACTGGTGAAAATTGGGAAAAATGAAGTCGAGAGACGAACTAGGCAACTTCGGAAATTTCGTTTGAAGTCCAGTCCAGGTCGTTTGAATGACCTCATTCAAACGAGATTTCTAACGAGATCCTAGTAGCCCTTTTAACGAGTTTAGTGGTTCGTTCGAAGTACCTTCATTCGAACGACCTCATTCAAACGAGATTTCTGGGTCTTCTAACGAGATTCCAGAATACCGTTTTTAAGCCCGAATTTTGTTTCGAACTTCCCGTAGGCTTATTCAAGTGAGTCTTAAACCAATATGATTATTGAGTGACTTATATTAATGATTAATAGTGAGCGGAGAATATGTTGACCCTCGGGAGGTATAAAATTCATAGAATTAAGGAGGTGCAAAAATACAAGGTAGAGTACACATGAATAAAGTATGGGTTATAATAAGAGATATAATATACGTACTACAAATACTAGACTGTAGGAAAGCTAATGAATTTTATATAAGTTGTGTGCATGTTTATTGTTAAACGTATTATGTGTATGACATACCTATCTACTGGCTATCGAACGGTGGTTAACGCGTTGTGGACAATCGAATCTTGTGTGCCTTCGGGGGTTTTTGAGTTGTACCACTAGAGCATGGAACCTAGGTACGGACTATCCGTTAGAATGATAGTGATGACGGTTGTATGGGTGCGTAGGTATGTGCATAGCCCATTGGCTTGGGACTATGTTCGCCTCCAATATGTGTTTATGTTTCTATTAGTTCTCGAGAGATTGAACCTGTTGTCCTCTATGCGTGAGCTTTGCAAATGGACTAGATAGCCAAGTATGCATAGTAGCAATGGGTTCTTAACCAAGGGTGTAATAGTGCTATATTTATATAATTTGATATGTATATATAAAGTGAATAAGGAGTGTATACCGAAAATTATGTTTGGTGCCTTATGCTGTTGTCACTATTGTTAATTGTACACTTATGGTATTATCAGTTGGGCGTTTAGAAGAATATGAGAATAATCTAAAGAAATCCTAATTTTATATCGAGTACGTCAGTTTTTACGTTATTCCGAGAGACTTTTAAACTTTATAATATACACTTAGTAGTCAGTCAGGGTATCATGACTAGTATGGGTAGTTAAGTTCGTTAGACGTGCACACTAGATTGGGGGGTGAGTATCTCAAGTGATTACGCTAAGTTAACCTGATTAATAATTGTGCTAATTGAATCAATTTAAGCACTTGCTATTTGAAACTATTTTCAACTCGGGCTCTGACCCGCTTTTCTGTATATCTTTATTTTGTTCCATTATTTTAGGTGCCCAGCCACAGGGACACCAACCTTAGGAGACTCTATTCATTTTTCGTGCTGTAGTTGCTGTGGAAGCTGCAGGATTATTGCTAGTAGACGATTTAGCCTATCCTTTCTCTTTAGTTATTTATTCTGTTGGACATGTCGTGCTTACTTCAGTTTAATTTCAGAGATTTAGTCGTTTTAAATTCTCTCTTAGATTTGATTTATTTCATTTGGTTTATTGTATGGGATTGTATCTGGAGATGTTTACTCCAAACCTTTATTTTACTTCAGTCAGACTTTACCTATCTTACTGTAATACATGCCAATCGTTAGTATTCTTTTCGATTGGTTAACAACAAGATAAAATTTTGACATCACCCTTTTTAAATACTAGGTGGTTAGCTTTATTAACTTAAAATTTGAGATTTCGACAGTGATGCATTATCTGAACCAACTTGATATTCTGAAATTAATTAATTAAGGACTGATCACCCGGTAATTAATTAGGTGAGGTGTCACAGGAAATAAATACCGGGTGATTAGTCCTATATCAAATTTAAAACAGGAATCTCAGGGGTTCTTTCTTAGCATCACTGTCGAAAACTTTTTAAAACTTTACTAACCACCTAGTATTAAAAAAGGCCGATGTCAAATTTTATCTTTTCGTTAAACAATTAAATATGCATGATGAATAACAAATAAACCGTACATCCAAACCATGAGTCTAAAACAGTACTGAATGTTTAAATAATCTGTCGAATAAACAATCGTCTAAAATCCAAAAATATTAATCCAATACATGAATACATAAATTAAATACTGAGTCTGAAAGTAATTGGTCAACATGCCCTAAATGAAACTACAATTGAGATAAGATTCCTACTCTAGGAATGATGAAATGATACGTCTAAATCAAGTCCTGCAGCCATCCACAATTTTGCAGTTGCATATCCCTGGAATAGATAAGTTAACTATGGCATCCTTGTGGCTGGGCACCTATTAATATACATATATATAAGCAAGAGTGAAGAAGTGCAACAAACGGTCAGAGCCTGATTTGTAAAAAAATTTAGCAAGCATTTTATTGCAATAAATGAAATGCATACTATATAATGTTCATAATTTCTTTTACGGTCACACTCTCTTGAGGACACTCTCACCTCTCTTCTATAGTGCACACCTATCGCATTCATCTATTTCGTCTAGTCGTTTCTCTATCCAACTAGTCCATAATATCTATCTGACTATCCTGTTAATCCTCCCCTCGCAAGTTAAGCGTACTATTATGATTAGAATCACGTATGTAAATTCTTAGCTTTATGAATATTTTTAAGTACTACCTAGATACTATCAATACTTAGTTACATGCTATCTGTATATATATATATAAAATAAACGTGACATTACTTCAACCTAGTGTTATTACTCCCTACGTTCACTCGTAGTATACCCGTATCACCCATACGATACGATATCAAAATGGTTTGTACCTAAAAGTCGAGTACATTTATCAAGTGTAGAGTTAATCCTTTTTCTCACTAAGATTATTTTACTTATCATGACATTCACCCCTCCTAATTACACACATAAGAATTATTTACCAGTATATGTCTATTTAGTCACTCCACATACGTATATATATACTAAACTTGCAGCCCTAGGTTAAGACCTCTTGGCGCATTGCATACTCTGCTATTATGTCCCGGTGCATTACTTACTTCATGGAGGACTACTATTCATTTCAGATTTTATTATTATTCCCGTCTACTTAATTCACACAGATTTTATTATTATTCCCGTCTACTTAATTCACACAGTGCTTATGTATATATATAAGCACTCTATCTTATACAAATATACTATACTGCACCCCGAGACAAAGCTGCGGTGCCTGCATACTCTGCTATCATGTCCCGTTGCATCGCTCATTTCATAAAGGACTATAGGTTCGATTTCTCGCGAACCATCAAAACAAAACACACATATTGGAGGTGAACATAGTCCCAAGCCGATGGGTTACGCACATACCTACGCACCCATACGACCGTCATATCTATCATTCTCACAGATAGCCCGTACCTAGGTTCTATGCTCTAGTGGTACAATTCAATATCCCACCCGAAGGATCCTCAAGGCATGATTGTCCACAACGCGCAACCTCCACTTGATAGCAAGCAGCGTAGGTATGCCATGCACATAATAAAGCAATCAAATAGGTATTCATGCACCCTATTATAATCTTAGGTAATCAGACAACCGTTCATTATTTCAGGTATTTGCATAACCTATTTCATTTTAGGTAGTCACATAACCTATCACCATTTTCTATTGGATTATGTATTCCCAAGCTTATATATATAATTCACACATTTAGATATGTATATATCTCAATTATTAACGAGTTCGCTCGTACTAAATACGATCCAATACCAAATAGCTACATCACCTATTTAATATAATTTATATAATTACCTATCTCACCCCATATATACTTGATTAAGTCCATATTAATCTCACAAAGGTCCCCAACAATTTTGGTTTCAATCCGGGGAAGTTTCGCCACTAAATAAAACTCCAAGGGAATTTTAAAATTTTCACATCTTAGGTTTAAATAATAATTTTAATAGGGCAGTATACTACTCTCCGTTAGCTACACGTGGATGCAAACGGCACGTAAATCCGAGTTCGTATGACAAAGTTATGTTCATTTATAGTTGTGCTGAAGATTAAATCGTTCGTTCCGTATTCAAGGGTATTTTGGACCTTTCATTTTTCAAGTATGAATAATAATATTCCTAATAGAGTGTGCTACTCTTCAGTAGCTACGCGTGGTTGCAAATCCGAGTTAGTATGACCAAGTTATCACCCTTTAAAGTTTTAGAAAGAATAAATGATACATAAAAAAATAATAAGAATAAAGTGTGACACTCCTTTACCCTTCTTCTCAAGAGCAGGTGTGTTTTTGCCATATTTCATAGCAGGTGCATTTTTTCCCATATTTCCAACCCTTCTTCTCATTAATTGAAACCCAAACTTCATCATCTCTGTTCTTTCCAACAATATCATTAATGGGGTTTCAAAAACCAAGACATAATCAAGTTAATAACTTATCAAATTAACTTATACCTAATTTTTAACCCAATTTCTCATAGATTTGTAAATACACCATTAATGGTTTATTCTTCATCTTCTTCACCAATATAACCTAATTTTTTAACCTAATTTCTCACACATTTGTAAATCCACCATTAATGGTTTATTCTTCATCTTCTTCACCAAAAACCCAACAATTCCAATTTAAATTCATACTCTCAAATTCCTAGATTTATTTAACCTAAATACAACTATTAACATCATTAACTACAACTCAAATTAAAGCAAGACAATACTTGCCTTGGTGGATTAAATCCGACGATCTCTTGTCGAAATTTGTCCAGATTCGTTTTGTCTTCCTTCTTTCCTTCTTGTTTCTCCTTTATCTCCTCTCTCAACCCTTTGAATTTTGGAATGACTAATGGCTGCCCAACATTATCAGATTTAGGTTTAAAATGTCAAATCCCGTAATTAAGCCTATGGACCAATTAAAAATGACTTGAATGCCCCCGTAGAGGCTCGGTTATGTCTAAAAACGCCCCGAGACCCATTTACTACCCCCGGGTACTCTTTTTCGACTATCTCGACCCTTTCGGAGTCACCCGTGCACTCAGAATTGTCATCCGAGACACTTTATAAAATTTTCCAATATCAACCTCAAAATGCGACACAAGTGAAAAATTGAAATAACCCAAATTAATTTAAATTTCTAAGTCCCTAAATTTAAATAATAAATTCTAAATTTCCAAATTCAATAATTTCTCCAATTTAAATAAATTTAAATCACCAAACCAAATTAAATGAATTTCTCCAAATTAAATAAATTCCAACCCACTGATTTTTTTAATTTATATATCCTCAAAAATACGGGGTGTTACATACTTCTCCCCTTACAAAGGAATTTCGTCCTCAAAATTCGGATAATACTAGTATTCAAAGTTTCGGTGTATTATTGGACACATTCATCCTTTCCCACACAATCTAAATCGTTATTATGTTCTCGTCATACTTCTCCTAACGATACCCCTTAGTCCAACGGTCGCCACACTACCGTCCAATCATGTGGCTAATTTGGTTTAGTCGTCTTATACTGAAATGTTCCTTCTTATAATTTATCATATCACATTGGTCTCTACACAACACTTTGAAGCTTCCATCTTCTGACACTACTATGAGCCTAATCACTAACGGCTACAATACTTCCTCTACTAGAGTAGTACAAGCTCAGGAAGATGATCCGTTCTGCCAAAGTCAGATAGTGAAGCTTCTAGTATAAGGGGCTGAGTCTTACACCGTGGGTTCAGACGGGGGCCTACATTTTAATGGGAGATTGGTTGTTCCCGAAGGTGAAGATCTGCGACACAAGGTGATGACAGAGTCGCACGATTCCCGATTTGTAGTGCATCCCAGCGGGGATAAGATGTACCAGGACATGCGTAGACAGTATTGGTGGAGCGGAATGAAGAAGGATATTACCGAGTTCGTCTCGAAATGTGCAACTTATCAGCTGGTAAGGGTGGACCATTAGAGACCGACGAGACTTCTACAGCCATTAGAGGTTCTTATATGGAAATGGGAGAACATTTCCATGGACTTCATCACGGGATTACCTACATCGCAGAGGGGTCACGATTCGATATGGGTGATAGTGGATCGGATGACCAAGGTAGCCCACTTTCTTCCAGCCCAGACAGACTACACCACAGAACAGTACACCCAATTATTCATAGCAGAGATAGTTAGACTCTATGGAGTGCCTCTCAATATCGTGTCTAACAGAGACAAGGTATTTGTTTCTTGATTTTGGGAGTGCTTTAAGGAGGCATTGGGTACGGAGTTGCAGCTGAGCATAGCCTATCACCCGCAGACGGATGGTCAGACATAGCGGACGAACCAAATCTTGGAGGATATGTTATGGATGTGCATCATTGATTTTGGCGGAGGTTGGGAGCAGTACCTTCCACTGGTGGAGTTTGCCTATAACAACTTCTACCAGTTTATTATTGGTATGGCTCCATTTGAAGCCCTATACGGCAGACCTTGTCGTTCCCCAACATGTTGGCTAGAGGTGGGGGATAACAAGTTACTGGGTCTGGAGATAAGTCAGGATACTTCGACAAAGATAGAGTTGATACGGAGCCGTATTCGAGTTGCTCGGGATTGGCAGAAGAGTTATGCTGATGCAAAACATTATTTTCGAGAGTTCAGCATTGGGGATCAGGTATTACTTCGGGTGTCTCCTATGAAGAGAGTTATACGTTTTGGGAAGAAGGGAAAGTTAGCGCCTAGGTATGTAGGGCCATTCCCCATCATCAAGAGAATTGGGCCAGTTGCTTATAGACTTGGGTTATCGGAGCACTTGCATAAAGTCCATGATGTGTTTCATATCTCTTCGCTAAGGAGATTACTTCAAGATGAATTGGCCCATACTCACATTACGTTAGAGGAAATAGACTTAGATCCTGATAGCTCCTACGAGGAGGGGCCGGTTGCTATCCTGGATTGTAGCAAGAGGAAGTTAAGGTCGAAAGTAGTCCCACTAGTACGTGTTCAATGACGGCACCATAATGTTGAGGAATAAACTTGGGAACGCGAGGATGACATGTGAGAATGCTATCCAGAGTTATTCTTGCCGGGTATATATATTCTTTTTTGAATTTCGGGGCAAAATTCTGTTATTAGGGGAGAGTATGTAATACCCCGTATTTTTAAGCATATTTATTTTTACAAAATATGGGGATTAATTAAATTGAAGGGAGAAATTTAAATTTAAATTAATCTGATTTTATGATAATAATCACTAGCGGGATGGGAGTTAGTAATTATTGAAATAATAGTATGGCCGGGAATGAGATACACGACAATTATGTTATAAATAATTGGGACGCGTATGAGTCGCGTCATTTATATTTGGAGGGTCAAGAGATAATTTATTATTATATAACTCGGACGACTATTTTGAGTGCGCCAGAGTGTCCGGAAAGGTCAAAATACTCAGAAAATACTATTCGGGTATTTTATTTGGAGTTCGGGGCATTTTAACCCAAAACGACACCCCAAAGGGGTATTTTGGTCTTTAGGAATTTTAAGGTAATTAAATGGACGAAAATTGTTAAAAGGGCATTAAGGGTTAGTGGCTGTGAGTTTCAACCTACGTGACAAGAGAGTAAAAGAGAGAGAGAGAACCAAGGAAGAAGAAGGAGACTCCATTGGAGCCTTATCCAATAATTCAACTCTATACAATAAAAAGTACACCAGCGCGTAGATCGTGTCAGGAGGATCGTTCCTATACCATTTTCAACTCGTGAATCAGAAGTTCGTATTAAGGCAAGTGATTATCTATCTCTTCTCTTAGCAATTATTACTCCAGTTAACATATGTCGAGGTTTTAGAACAACAAATATCAATTTGGGTTTTCCTATGATGAAATCGTGTAGAAATATTTAGAAAAATCTGATGGGGGTTAGCATATAGAGGATCTTCCCCTTAATAGAAATGTGAAAGTTGATGAACTAGATGTAAATCACGAATTAAAATGGAGTTTTTATGGACAAAAAAATTATGGGTTCATGTTAATAGGGTTTGTGGTAAAATTTGGGGATTTATTAAAATTACATGATGATTAGAAGGATTTGACCTCCAAAATTAGATTATTATGTGTTCTAATATGACTTAGGATAGTGGGAAACATTGTATTTGGGTTGGAATGAATTTAGGTTGAGTTTTGAGTGGTAAAAATTGGGAAAAAACGAAGTTGAGAGACGAACTAGGCCACTTCAGAAATTTAGTTTGAAGTCCAGCCCAGGTCGTTTGAACGACCTCGTTCGAACGAGACTTCTAACGAGATTCCAATAGCCCTTCTAATGAGTTTAGTGGTTCGTTCGAAGTACCTTCGTTCGAACGACCTCGTTCGAATGAGATTTCTGGATCTTCTAACGAGATTCCAGAATGCCCTTTTTAAGCCCGAATTTTGTTTCGAACTTCCCGTAGGCTTATTCAAGTGAGTGTTAAACCAGTATGATTGTTGAGTGACTTATATTAGTGATTAATAGTGAGCGGAGAATATGTTGACCCTCGGGAGGTATAAAATTCATAGAATTAAGGAGGTGCGAAAATACAAGGTAGAGTACACACGAATAATGTACGGGTTATAATAAGAGATATAATATACGTACTACAAATACTGGACTGTGGGAAAGCTAATGAATTTTATATAAGTTATGTGCATGCTTATTGTTAAACGTATTATGTGTATGACATACCTAGCTACTGGCTATCGAACGGAGGTTAACGCATTATGGTCAACCGAATCTTGTGTGCCGTCTGGGGTTTTAGAGTTATACCACTAGAGCATGGAACCTAGGTACGAACTATCCATGAGAATGATAGTGATAACAGTCGTATGGATGCGTAGGTATGTGCGTAGCCCATCGACTTGGGACTATGTTCGCCTCCAATAGGTGTTTATGTTTCTATTAGTTCTCGAGAGATTGAACCTGTTGTCCTCTATGCATGAGCTTTGAAAATGGACTAGATAGCCCAGTATGCGTAGTACCAATGGGTTCTTAACCAAGGGTGTAATATTGCTATATTTATATAATTTGATATGTATACATAAAGTGAATGAGGAGTGTATACCAGAAATTATGTTTGGTGCCTTATGCTGTTGTCACTATTGTTAATTATACACTTATGGTATTATCAGTTGGGCATTTAGAAGAATATGAGAATAATCTAAAGAAATCCTAATTTTATATCAAAATCATATGTACGTCAATTTTTACGTTATTCCGAGAGACTTTTAAACTTCATAATATACACTTAGTAGTCAGTCAGGGTATCATGAATAGTATGGGTAGTTAGGTTCGTTAGACGTGCACACTAGATTGAGGGGTGAGTATCTCAAGTGAGTACTCTAAGTTAACCTGATTAATAATTGTGCTAATTGAATCAATTTAAGGACTTGCTATTTTAAACTGTTTTCAACTCGGGCTCTAACCCGTTTTTCTGTATATCTTTCTTTTGTTTCATTGTTTTAGGTGCCCAGCCACAGGGACACCAACCTTAGGAGACTCTATTCAGTTGTCGTGTTGTAGCTGCCGTGGAAGGTGCAGGATTATTGCTAGTAGACGTTTCAGCCTATCCTTTCTCTTCAGTTATTTTTTCTGTTGGACATGTCGTGCTTACTTCAGTTTACTTTCAGAGATTTAGTCATTTTAAATTCTCTCTTAGATTTGATTTATTTCATTTGGTTTATTGTATGGGATTGTATCTGGAGATGTTTACTCCAAACATTTATTTTACTCCAGTCAGACTTTACTTATCTTACTGTGATGCATGGCAATCGTTAGTATTCTTTTCGATTGGTTAACAACAAGATTTTGACATCACCCTTTTTAAATACTAGGTGGTTAGCTTTATTAAATTAAAATTTGAGATTTCGACAGTGATGCATTATCTGAACCAACTTGATATTCTGAAATTAATTAATTAATTAAGGACTAATCACCCGGTAATTAATTAGGCGAGGTGTCACAATAGGGCGGGGTGCCAGTTCATGGACGTTTGCTTCAAGACATCGAGGCCAAGGTGCTCGTCACGCATGTGATACCCGAAAATGAGAACTCTCCATTGTGGTTGCGCGAATAATGCGGCACGATACATATTTCTGGTTGTATTAATTCGTATATTGTGTGGTCTACTCACCTCCTCAGACCTACCCCAAACATGTAGTGACATTATTTAAATTGAATTGTTTTAAGTTGCTATATTTGAATTATTTTTGGATTATATTGTGTTGTATATTATTTTGAATGTATATTTGCATTATCTCTATTTGATTGGATATATAATGTTTGAACAGGTATAACGTTGTTATAACAGGTACAAATATACTGCTGGGCAGTGGCATTGGCCATACTGCCCAACAGATTTTTTTTAATTCTGCCTAGAATTGTCACATTGTCACGGTCAATGACCGTGATAATTTTTTATTAAATGTCACGGACATGTGATGGTTAATAACCATGACTAATATTGTCACGGTCATTGATCGTGACAAGTCTAATGAATTTGTCATGGTCAATGACCGTGACAAGTCCGTGACAACAAACGTTGTGACCCCCAAACTTATCACGATCATTGACCTTGACAAGTTGGACCTGTCACGATCAATGACCATGACAAGCCGACAGATTTGGTGTAGTGTAAGTTGTATGGATATCCCTCCCCCTTTCTTTTTTCTTAGTAAAACAATCGTGTTGTTGGCTACACCCGACTAGTGATGAAATTGAAAATGGTGGAATCAAGATACGTGTTGATGTCGGAGTCGGAAACATCCAAGCCAAATCTTGCTCTGAAATGCATGTTCCGATGGATAATGTCTCCAACCACTTTTAGCGCAATTACCACTACATCCATATCCCCAGGAAGCGTTCGAAGTGGGACATATTTATAGGCTGTTTAACTTCCATATATGATAAGCTGCTATGTTTAATATGATGTAGATTAACAATTAAAAAAATGTTCGTTAAATTTAATCGGGTTAGATGTGTTACTTTAATTTAATGGTCATATATTAGTTGAGGTCGAGCAGTTCTCATAATTAAGGGGATGGGGTCCACCATTTTCTATATTAGTTAGTTGGGGCCCATTTTTCATCTAAAAAGACAATTTTGCCATTGAATACATTAATATACATTCTTATTTTTATACATAATATATTTATACATATTTTTCTTTTTATACATTATTATATAAATTTATTTTAATACAGTAATATATATATACACACACACACACACACACACACACACACACAATAACATTCCTGTGCAGTTTTTTTCACATAATTAAGGTACGAACTCAAAGTTGTGGGTAAAATATCGTATAAACTCAAAATAATATACATGACAAAACATTAAACTGTTTAATAAACCAATAATCTCTACCACCTAAATCACAGGAGTTTTTACCGAAACACACCTCTGTGCAAGATATATGGAAACTGATACTTTCTGAAGCAGTTTGATATATTTTTTTTATTTCTACACAAATTTTTATCTCCATGCAAATAGGGGGTGAGTGTAACACCTCGCCCGCCCGGAGAGAGCGAACGGAGCGCTAATGCGATAAAACTAAACTAAATCCACAATATAACAAGGTATAGAGCACCTAAATCCCACAACAACAAAAGAGAAACTACAAATCTCAATATCTTCAAATTAAATACCAAATCTCTCGAATTACATACAACAGCTAACTCGAAAATAAAATACAAATCTCCAAAGCTCTATACATCAAAATAATACAAATCTTTCCCAAACAATCATCGCTAAAATCAATCTCCATAGCGCCTCAAAATCCGCGCTAACTTGCCACTAAAAGAAAATATGGGGAAGTACACAATACGACAAGAAAGATGCTCAACAAATATATGTTACCGATGAATAAAACGTAACAACACAATTACGAATATTCAAATCAAAATGAAAATCTCAAAGCATTTATCAATATAATTTCTCAACAACACTTTAACAGGGTCACCAGGCCTCACCACATCCGTATATGCTTTATCAAACCATAACCCGGGAAACAGGAATTTTGGCGGGTGCCCAACCTCTGTGCCATATTAAAATCTCATGACAACGTGCTCAACAACAATATAATGATACCACATGAATCAAAATAATTTCAACAATTATTTTTCAGATTTCAATGAATTTAACAATTCGAAAATGAGTTCAATAATCACATGAATTCAAAGGGAATAACACTCGCGAGATTAAGGAGCATATTGTGTAAAACTCCATACCTTAAACCATGATGAGAAACCGACGATCACATCCTCAAGATCAACTCAAAAGATCTACAAAATCTCCTCCAAGAACCTCCAACAAAATAGCCCCAAGAACACCTCTAATCTAAGGTTGGAACTCACAAATCTCAAGGGCCAATGTGTATATAAAATGAAGAGGAATATAAAATATATTTGCTGCCAAAAGTTGGGCCAAAAGTATGTTAAAAGCTTTGCCCACGACTTCCTTTTATAATGCAAAGAAATGAAGAGTTGGAATCCAAAAGACTCCTTTAAATAAGGCAAAGAAATGAAGAGTTGGAAGTCAAAACAACTCTTGAAAATTACTTAATGTTCGCCGACTTAGAATTCCAAGAGTTAAAAACATTTAAAAATCATTTTAAAATTCGTTTTAACTTCGATTTCGAAACCGTTTGAACTTCTCGCCTTTAAAAATAATAACCAACACGTTTGAGCAATAAAAATAATTTTATTAAAAACTTTATTTTCCTCCATTTTCCAAAATTAATTAAAATAGCCCAAAAATTACGCGGGTTGTTACACTTCCCCACTAACAATGGAATTTCGCCCTCGAAATTCGCCGAATGCCTAACTCTAAAAAATCAGGCCACTATACTAACTCCAAAAATAATCTCGTCTCCAAAAATAATTCCTCACATGTAATCTCGAAACCTATCACGAATATCACCTAAAATTATCTATCTCCAAAAATTGCTAACCACGCAATGAATCCAAAACTCAAGCCCCGAGGGTTGCCGTATACCTAAGCTCTGATACCATTTGTAACACCTCGCCCGCCCGGAGAGAGCGAACGGAGCGCTAATGCGATAAAACTAAACTAAATCCACAATATAACAAGGTATAGAGCACCTAAATTCCACAACAACAAAAGAGAAACTACAAATCTCAATATCTTCAAATTAAATACCAAATCTCTCGAATTACATACAACAACTAACTCGAAAATAAAATACAAATCTCCAAAGCTCTATACATCAAAATAATAAAAATCTTTCCCAAACAATCCTCGCTAAAATCAATCTCCATAGCGCCTCAAAATCCGCGCTAACCTGCCACTAAAAGAAAATATGGGGAAGTACACAATACGACAAGAAAGATGCTCAACAAATATATGTTACCGATGAATAAAACGTAACAACACGAGTACGAATATTCAAATCAAAATGCAAATCTCAAAGCATTTATCAATATAATTTCTCAACAACACTTTAACAGGGTCACCAGGCCTCACCACATCCGTATATGCTTTATCAAGCCATAGCCCGGGAAATAGGAATTTTGGCGGGTGCCCAACCTCCGTGCCATATTAAAATCTCATGACAACATGCTCAACAACAATATAATGATACCACATGAATCAAAATAATTTCAACAATTATTTTTCAGATTTCAATGAATTTAACAATTCGAAAATGAGTTCAATAATCACATGAATTCAAAGGGAATAACACTCGCGAGATTAAGGAGCATATTGTGTAAAACTCCATACCTTAAACCATGATGAGAAACCGACGATCACATCCTCAAGATCAACTCAAAAGATCTCCAAAATCTCCTCCAAGAACCTCCAACAAAATAGCCCCAAGAACACCTCTAATCTAAGGTTGGAACTCACAAATCTCAAGGGCCAATGTGTATATAAAAAGAAGAGGAATATAAAATATATTTGCTGCCAAAAGTTGGGCCAAAAGTATGTTAAAAGGTTTGCCCACGACTTCCTTTTATAATGCAAAGAAATGAAGAGTTGGAATCCAAAAGACTCCTTTAAATAAGGCAAAGAAATGAAGAGTTGGAAGTCAAAACAACTCTTGAAAATTACTTAATGTTCGCCGACTTAGAATTCCAAGAGTTAAAAACATTTAAAAATCATTTTAAAATCCGTTTTAACTCCGATTTCGAAACCGTTTGAAATTCTCGCCTTTAAAAATAATAACCAACAAGTTTGAGCAATAAAAATAATTTTATTAAAAACTTTATTTTCCTCCATTTTTCAAAAATTAATTAAAATAGACCAAAAATTACGCGGGTTGTTACACTTCCCCACTAACAATGGAATTTCGCCCTCGAAATTCGCTGAATGCCTAACTCTAAAAAATCAGGCCACTATACTAACTCCAAAAATAATCTCGTCTCCAAAAATAATTCCTCACATCTAATCTCGAAACCTATCACGAATATCACCTAAAATTTTCTATCTCCAAAAATTGCTAACCACGCAATGAATCCAAAACTCAAGCCCCGAGGGTTGCCGTATACCTAAGCTCTGATACCATTTGTAACACCTCGCCCGCCCGGAGAGAGCGAACGGAGCGCTAATGCGATAAAACTAAACTAAATCCACAATATAACAAGGTATAGAGCACCTAAATCCCACAACAACAAAAGAGAAACTACAAATCTCAATATCTTCAAATTAAATACCAAATCTCTCGAATTACATACAACAACTAACTCGAAAATAAAATACAAATCTCCAAAGCTCTATACATCAAAATAATAAAAATCTTTCCCAAACAATCCTCGCTAAAATCAATCTCCATAGCGCCTCAAAATTCGCGCTAACCTGCCACTAAAAGAAAATATGGGGAAGTACACAATACGACAAGAAAGATGCTCAACAAATATATGTTACCGATGAATAAAACGTAACAACACGAGTACGAATATTCAAATCAAAATGCAAATCTCAAAGCATTTATCAATATAATTTCTCAACAACACTTTAACAGGGTCATCAGGCCTCACCACATCCGTATATGCTTTATCAAGCCATAGCCCGGGAAATAGGAATTTTGGCGGGTACCCAACCTCCGTGCCATATTAAAATCTCATGACAACATGCTCAACAACAATATAATGATACCACATGAATCAAAATAATTTCAACAATTATTTTTTAGATTTCAATGAATTTAACAATTCGAAAATGAGTTCAATAATCACATGAATTCAAAGGGAATAACACTCTCGAGATTAAGGAGCATATTGTGTAAAACCCCATACCTTAAACCATGATGAGAAACCGACGATCACATCCTCAAGATCAACTCAAAAGATCTACAAAATCTCCTCCAAGAACCTCCAACAAAATAGCCCCAAGAACACCTCTAATCTAAGGTTGGAACTCACAAATCTCAAGGGCCAATGTGTATATAAAAAGAAGAGGAATATAAAATATATTTGCTGCCAAAAGTATGTTAAAAGCTTTGCCCACGACTTCCTTTTATAATGCAAAGAAATGAAGAGTTGGAATCCAAAAGACTCCTTTAAATAAGGCAAAGAAATGAAGAGTTGGAAGTCAAAACAATTCTTGAAAATTACTTAATGTTCGCCGACTTAGAATTCCAAGAGTTAAAAATATTTAAAAATCATTTTAAAATCCGTTTTAACTCCGATTTCGAAACCGTTTGACATTCTCGCCTTTAAAAATAATAACCAACAAGTTTGAGCAATAAAAATAATTTTATTAAAAACTTTATTTTCTTCCATTTTCCAAAAATTAATTAAAATAGCCCAAAAATTACGCGGGTTGTTACAGTGAGGTGCTTTAACTTAATGACATCCTTATAATTCAGGAGAAAAGAGAGAAATTGGAGAAAAATCAGGATACTGGGGAAAGAAAAAAGTGGTCCGTAAATCTTTTGTGCGAGAAGACTGCACAAGAGAATTCTCGTGTATACACACACACACACACACACACACACACTCCTGTAAGGACCTTAAGAAATTCATTTATTTATTTAAGGGTAAATGAATGAATTTTTTCACCAAATGCAGTGGAGATGACTTTCATAATAAGGAGATTATCTCCACCCAATTTGGTGTAAAAATTCATCATCTATCCCTCCAAAAGTTAGGTCCTCATTTAAGGTCCATACGTTAAGCTCCTTACAGGAGCATTACCGTCTCTCTCTCTCTCTCTCTGTATATATATATATATATATACACACTTAAAAAAAGACTTTTTAAGTTAAAAAACAATTTAGAACAAAAGAGCTTTATATAATAAAAGTTTTTTCTTTTATAAAATACATTTTTTTAACAATTTTTTTTAACATTTTTATTTATAAGACATATTTTTAAACAAAAATTTTAATATAAAAAGTTTTAACATTTTTAAAAATAGTTTGTATTTAAAAAATATTTTTATTTATAAAATACAAGTTTTAATAACATTTTAAAAAATAATTTCTATATAAAAAAATTCATGTACGTTCTTATAATAAATAACATACTTTTAAAAAAAATATAATTTTTTGTATTTTTATAAAATGCAGTTAAAAGAATAAATATAAAACATTTTTTTGTAAAAAATGTACATTATCTATTAAAAACATACATTATTACAAAAAACTATTGAAAACTCTTCACTATAAAAAAATAATAAAAACTGTTTAACTATTTTTTATTTTAAAAAATTGTGTTTTTCCATTGAAGACCGCTAAAAAAATTAACAACAAATTTTCTATAAATAAAAACATTAAGAATATTTTTTATAAAAAAACTATTTAAAAAAATAGTTAAAAACATTTTTGTTTAAAAAATCTTAAAAATTGTTTTTTTAAATGAGATGTTATTATAAAAAATGCTTTTGTGGTTGCATATATATATAGATATATATATATATATATATATATATATGTGTGTGTGTGTGTGTGTGTGTGTGTGTGTGTATGTGTGTGTGTATGTATGTAGGTATAATGTATAAAGGTGAATGTAATCATATATATTTATATATTAATTTATTTTTAATATTAGATGTTTATATTGAATATATAAATGTATAATGTGTAAATATATTAATGTATTTAGGGGCAAAACCATCTTTTTAGTTTTAAAAATTAGTCAACTGCGGTCAAACTGGTCAAGTGATGATTTTCATCAAATTTGTTCCCCAACCAATTAATACGAAAACTAGTGGAGCTCAACCCCCAATAAAGAAAACTATTCGACCCCAAACAGTAAATAACCCTTAATTTAATTTAGTTATGCAACTGATTAAATAATATGTAATAACAATGAAAATTTCAATTAATTTAGCATTAATAAATGCAATTTAACTTCACATTTGTTTAGATTAACATAGACAAACACAAATACTTAGACATTTTCTTAAAATAAAGATACATTAGCCTTTCGAGAACTCGAAAGTTCGTTGATGTACTCCCTTCGCCCGCTGGACTGCTAGATCAACCTCTCACTTGTTGAGGATGAGCATGTTTGAGTCCTCCCAATATGTGTGTGTATGGGGATCCATGTTTGAGTAGTCTCTTGCAATTTTCCTTTCCACCACATTCTCTTTTTTCAAGGCGATTTATGACTTCATGTCCGACAAAGTCTGCTTAGTGTAAGCCTCCACAATTTTTTTATTAATCAATTGAGTGCAAGCGTGCATTTCCGCAAATTTCAGAATAGTGGTAGTCGAGGAGTTGTCGAATTTCTCTTCACCTTCATGATGCCTTTGCCAATGTGCTGTTGCACTCTCAACTGAGTGAAAGTTGGAAAGGCACTCCAATGGCATGCATCAATCAAAGTCACTTAAGGTTCCTCGACAGTCATAAATGATAGGATGGGTCAAAGCTGATGGGCACACTTATGTCCGATCTTAAGGCGGTCTTAGCCTTCTTCCATAGTTTGCATCGCGTTTAGAGCTCGCGTTTTCATTTTGAAGTGGTTTTGAGAGCAAGGTAGTCATTCATGAACTTGGAATATAGCGAGAGGGAGCACATTGTGTTTGGTGCAACTGCTAGGAAACCCATGTTTAACCCAACCAATAATGGATCATAATTTACTCACCCTGGCTAATGTTGCCAAACCGCATGCCGAGCGAGCCCGAGGTACGGTATCCGGTGAATTGGGGTTTTTTTGGAACTTACTATCTTCAAAGTGCTTTTGTTGATAGGCGACGAAGTTTTCCATTGCGATTTGAGAAGAGATTGAAAGTGGTTGTAAAGTTGAGAATAAGATTGATGATAAAATTTGTAGTGAAAGTGTTAAATTTATGGGTATTTGTACAATTTCTGAAAATTAGTCATTAATTACTCATCGGAATATTGTTGTTGGTCCCGCGATAATCCAATTATCGTCAGGAATAAGGACGTGCGACAAATAACATGTCGCACGAAGGTCTTGTATGCTGAATGCCTTGGAGCAACCAAGGAGTTTTGTGGAAATAAAATAACATTGAAGCATTTTGGTGGAGCAAAATACTCCAATGCCGTAGATAGTCTAGCCATGTCTTTGATGGTGTTTAAGGTGCAACAAAAAGAGATTTTTTTAATATTATTTATATACTTAAGCTCTCATTTAGAATTTTGATATCATCTTAGATTTTCTCATTATCATGTTAGTGATGTTAAATGGGAAAAACGTGATTATCATACAAACTTTTGATTTTGGTAGCTAAAGTCTGATGAAGAATTAAATAGTAGTTAATGTCTAATAATGATAACTAATGTTGTATAAAGTCGAAATATCTCAAATGATTTTAAGTCACATAAATTTAGTTTAATTCAAAAGAGTGACACTAGCAAATAATATTGACTTTAACTGTAAAGTCAATATAGTATCAGGTAACTAACATTAGCATCGCGGATTACGTGGTAATGATGCATTAATATTTTCAAAGCCTTCATTGGGAAGTTCTGAAATGATAGCATGACATTGGTACACTATCATCGACAACACTTAAGGGTGTTCACGGGTCGGTTTTGGACCCTAATTCAAACCGAACCGATCGGTTCGGTTTTGGAAAAGGTCAGACCGAAACCGAACCGACTATGAAAAAAATCGTCGGTTTCGGTTCACAACGGTTTCGGTTCGGTTTGGTTTCGGGTCGATTTTCGGCGGTTTCATGTTTGGGCCGTTTCTTTTAAGGGCGGTTTTCGGTTTGGGTCGATTTTTGAAGGTGGTTAATGATTTTTGGATATAAAAATATAAGTTATTTAGTTTTTTTTAATATATATATTGGTTTCGGGTCGGTTCGGTTTGAATCGGTTTTTTCCACGTATAAATCGACAACCGAACCGACATGGTCGGTTTTTATATCCATAAACCGTAGGCCGAACCGGGCTAAAAAAACTCGCCGATTTTGGTTCAGTTCAAGTCGGTTCGGTTCGCTTTTCGGGTCGGGCGGTTTTTTTGCACACCCCTAACAATACTCATATAAGGGTTAAAGTCGATTTGTCACTATACATTATTTCACATGTGTCATAGCTAAAGTCATTAACATATGCATAATGTCACTATTAAGTCTTTTTAGGTGTGAAACAAAGCGAACATAAATTAATTAAAAAAATTCTCAAGGATTAAACATTTTTCCTTCTAAATTTAGGCCAAAAGGCTCTTAGACTTAAATTACAAAATTCCACACATACTTTCACACCAATGGAGATTATGGGGTCAACTTTTGTTATCACATTATTTGCGCCGAAAGATTAATATTATTTAATTTCTCGTCTCATTTATCAAATGTTCTACGTTTATATATATCGGGTAGAATAAAATAAATTTCATCCTTGATCATAATTATAATTTTTTTTACAGAAAATATGATATTCATGCTTGGCTCCAATAAACTTTCTAAAAAAGCGACTTCCAAAAGATTTTCCAAAGCGAGGTTTGGTATGGGAAATGTGATTTTCTTACATGTGGTCCTCACTCGAGGCATTTATAGGAAAATGTGCAATGTTTTTTTAATCATATTTTTAATTGTTGAATATTTTGAAAAATCTTTATAGTTTTTTTTCTTTCTTTTTTAAAACATATTGTTCAAGGATTGTTTTGACATTACTTTTATTTTCTTATGGGAGTGCTTTTAGAAACATTTTTTATTTTTATTTTCTCTCTGTAGCACTTGATATTTGAAAATGAATTAAATAATGTTTTAAAAATAGCAATGGGTCGTTAAAAGGAAAATTTTGACTAACCTGACCTTTGTATAAAAGTGACGATATCATTAGAATTTGGGAGTTTGCAAAAGGTTGATGAAGTTCACGGGTTAACAAAATTTTAGAATAATTAGAGTCTGACAATCCACTGTGCCAAAAAAAAGTGTCATTTTCGTACACAAGAACCCAGTTACGTGGATCCACTTTTGTTGGTATTCTAAAACAAATAAATAAATAAATAAAATCACACGTGCAAGGAACGGGAGCACACTACACTAGCACAATCAGAGTAACACTTTTCAAGTACTAATCAGACTTTATTAATTAGAAAATCAAAAGAAAGATGCGATAATTCACAAGATTAGAACGAAAAAGGCGCATAGTAAGAACGGATGACCCTAAGATTGTGGGGCTATAGGCAAACATTTAAATGAGGCTTTTAATTTAGGGGGGTGATAGAGCGAAAGAGATTTTTTATTTTTTAATTAAGGGTTGGAGGTTCGATTTTTGCCTTGAATATAGAGCAGTCTTAAATTCTTGGGCCAGTTATCCCACCCATCGAAGTGTCTACAAATCAGCGAAAGGATTAATCACTAAGTCACTAATAGATACCCTGGTGTAAACCAAAAAAAAAAAAAATCTAAATGAGGCTTTTGGTACATAGAAACAAATTGCTTAAAATTCAATATTGAAGTCTTTTTTATGTATTATTAAAGAAAAAATATAATTGCAATTTTCGTCTATTATAGAGTATTGGATAAAACACATTTCCTTGACATATTAAAGCTACTTTAAGTAGGGCAAAAAAATGATCAAATAAATCATTTTACTAGCCCAAATTAATTACATAAAAACGTAGATAGTAACAATTGCCTTCAACAAATTTTAGCAACAGATTTGAGATTGTAAGCAACCAATTGGATACATAACAATTGCCTTTAAAGAAATTAATGCAATGAAATGACATAAAATTTTCATTCTTATTAATGTTCTGTAACAATGGAGATGAATCAGTTCTTTTCTATTTGCATGGGCGGCGAATACAGTTTTTTTAAGGATAAAATATTAAAAAGTTACTCATACATTTTCTAATACACATTTAGTCAAATTCTTTTATTTTGTATCAAAAAATTCCTTATTCTCTTATCTTTAAAGGTTTGCGCCAACGGCATGGTAAAGCGTTTTTGACATGGTGAAGGACTTTTTGGTGCAAAATAGAAAGACTTGGATTAAATGTGTATTAAAAAAAGTTCGAGGGACTATTTGGTATATGCTCCTTTTTTTAAAATGTGGACAAATGACTGATAGGGTTGAAACATGAGTTTTTTTTACCAATTAGTCTCGTTTACTAAGTATGTAGTTCAATAAGTCCTAACATTTTTTTTTGCCTTATCAGGTCCCATGATTTTTTTTTGGTTCAATAGGTCCTATTTGTAAACATATAGTGAATATTCACTGTATGTACAAATAGGCCTTCTTAAGGAAAAAATGTTGCAATAAGATCTATTAGGAAATATTCCATGTAAATAGGACATAAGAGGAAGATGGGAGAGAAAAAAGATAAATTGTAAAAAAATGATTGAAATGAGACAATGAGACTGTCAATTATGAGATTTGAAGTGCTCTGTGTTAAACTCAACTTAGAATCCCTAAAAAACTATTGTACAAAGGTATTAAATACCTAAAAAATCATTGAAAAATAGTTTTTCTAATATTTTCTACTTGCAAAATCACTAATCAAACTTTTACAATCAAGTTTATCTAGCAATTCATGTTCAATAGATAACAAGGAGAAAACAAGGTTAACCCGTTTAACCTTTCTAGTAACATAGTTGATCGTAAGTAATTTTTTAATAATTTTAATTTTAAAAAATTCTGCCAGCATCCTTTGAATACACGAGTCATGTCCTATCCTCCTTATCCCCATTTAGTAAAAAACGGGCGTAATGTAATGAAGAAAAATATCTAGATAATTTATCTTTAGGGCATTTTTCTAAAGATAGATATTTTATTGAACCATTTTCTACCAACATGTCTCTAGATTTTATATTAAGATTATCCCAATTTCTTGGATCAAAATGATTAATCATTTTACCAGGTTGTTCATTCTCAAGCAATCCATGTTCATCATTTTCTATAGGACTTAAATTATTCACTGTTTCATTTTTGTCATTTGCACTATTTTCTAATTCTTCCGATTGACTTATATTTTCATTAACATAATTTATATTTTGTTTCTCTGTAATAATAAATTTATGAAAGCTCTCTTAAAAGATTGTGTCACCTCTTTTATTCTTTTTAGTTTTTTCCGTTTTTAAAATCCGGATGTTTTTTTTGGTAACATTTGTAAAAATTATAAATTTATAAATAAAAATTAAACATACAATTAACAACTAATCTAATAGATAATTTTATCCTAGAAATATCTCAATTGATTAAATATAAAAAAAAATGTCACCTGATTTGAGCCTTTTATTCCCTCTCTAGTTTCATTTACTTGGTTAATGTAGAATGTAAGAACCTGATAACAAGAAAAATAATTACATAAAAAAAAAATTTGCTCCAAACATTTCACACACACAAAAAATGGCAATTAGAGATACTTTTGGTGTAGATTGCGCCAACATCAATTAGCTCCAAACATTATGTAAAAGAAAATATGAAATAGAATACAGATTGCAATTGGGCCTCTTGAAAATGGAAATCTTAAATGAGTTGGCTGAGATTTTTTTGAGTAGTTGAATCATTATTTGTACAGATTTTTTTGGGTAGTTGAAAAAATAGGCCCCTAAAAAACTAAATTCAATTTAAGAATGGACATTTTTTCATGTACATAAAATATTTTTGGACTCCTATATATATGTAAACAACACATCGAATTTGCCCCCCTTAAAAATCCTCAATTTCCTGGGTCCAGGGCGGCAACGTCTCCCGTTTACCCCATAGTTAAATTATCGTTAAATTTCTTAATTTGATTAAATGCTTTTTTCAGTTTTGAAATCAACAACATTTAAAACAAACATCAAAGTACCCCACCATTGGCATTAAATCTCAAAATTTCCAATTTATATACATTACTAGTGGGCAATCGACACTACTCGTGAGCTAAGTAAAAGAATTATATAGAAGTTAAAATATAAAAAGTAAAATATTTTTAGAATTCAAAATATAAAAGGAAATTTTAAAACTTAAATTTAATTATTGTTCAAAATGGTTATATTTCTAAAACTAAGGGAAAAGTACAATAAAGGAAACAAGAAGATGAGAAATGAAAAGATAATTTATACTATAAAAGACAAGATAATATTAAAATTCAAAACTTAAGGGGAGAATATAAATTCAATTTTTAGGGAGACAAAGATATGTGAAATGAAAGGATAATTATAAGAGGAAAAAAGGAGAATGAAGAAGAAAGTAAATAAGCTAAAGCTAAGAGAAAAAATGTGAGAGGTAGTAAAAAAACAAAGTTGGCACGTGGCACAGTGAGAATGGAGTATAGTACTTTATTTTAATATTATTATATTAAATAAAAGAGATGTGAAGCGAAAGAATAATTTATAAAATAGAAGATAAAATAATTTTTAAATTCAAAATTTAAGGGGATATCTTAAAATTTAATTTTAATGGAGATAAAGAGATGTGAAGTGAAAGGATAACAAAATAAGAGGAAAAAAAGAATAAAGAGGTAAATAAAGACTCCGACAAATAAATAGATGCGAGAGGTGTTAAAAATAATTTATTAAGGGGTTATAATAGGTTGACATATGTCATAATGACAAAGGAGTAGAGTTCTCTATTTAGATATTATTATATAGATTATATATATATATATTACAAATAATATCACTGAACCACTAATGACGATGTAATATGGTACTTTTATTTTATTACATCTTACAATAGTTATTATGAGTGCACAATGCAAAATATTGAGTTTTTTTACTTTTCCCCCTAAAATAATACCAATATTATATATCACTCCCCTGTTTAAAAAAAAATAGAGATACCCCTCCCCCCCACTTTTTTAGATGGGCCTTTAACATTGCTATGTAAATCCTATAAATGATATTTATAAATTAACCTATGTCCCTGTTATGATCGAATTTCCCTTATCTTATGCCCGTTGGACAATGTAACCTTTCTCGTATTATTCATCGTCCAAACTGTAGAAATCATATAAATCATACCAGGTGTGGAGTTTCCAGATGGTGTCAAATTCCTAAGCTTTTTAAATAGTACCTTAAGCCCATGTTGGTTTTGCCGAAATTAGTGGCATGGGGAAGTGAGAGCCAATTGAAAAATCCTAATAGTTGACTCATAGGTTTGAATTGAGTATATACTATTTAGATCAATCATAGTCCAAGAAGGTTAAGATGGTAAGTTCAACCAATAAATAGGTTGCACACACTTTATATACACTCATATATTTTTCGCATAGTTTTCTGCATTTTTTCTATTTTATTAAGGTATTTTTGCTATTAATTAGGAATAATTGGTTTTATTAAAAATATCTTAATAAATACTAAAAATATGAAAAAAAATAGTTTTTGTGTAAAAATGTGTAAAATTATTTTGTCACGTTTTTTCTCAACATTTAATATTTTTCCTGATTTTTAAATCATTTTATGAAAATTAAAAATAGCATGTAAAATTCTCATTAGCTGCATTGAGTTGCATTTTAATGTGTTGGCACGTGTAAGGTGTGTTTGTTCACTCTCACAGCTTGGAGATTTAATCTCGGGCATTGGTTTAGTTTAATCAATAGATAGGAATTGGAGTTAGGATTAGGTGAGGATCGATAAATGCGTTTACCTTTGGCTTCAAGTTAGCTTATTCCCTATGCTCGTTTCATAGCCTTTAGATTTACACTCATTCGGTTGAACTGATCTCAACCATTTATTTTGAGAGATTCTTACTAGAACCCATAACCTGCCATATATTGTTGTAAAAGCCCTCCTCTAGTCATACCCGAGAAGCTTTTGACAGACTTAGAGAGAGAGAGAGAAAGAGAGAGAGATAGAGAGAGTTTGAAACCCTAAATTTTAAAAAGAAAAGGTAGAGTGAGAAGGAGAAGGACAAGAGAAGGGGTTCTGTGCTTGTGAGATTAGTACCTAGAACTCCTAGGAATTTATGTCGAGAGATCAACAATAATACTTAGATGGTTTGAACTCAGATTTAAATTCATAAATCTTGAGTTGTCTCTTGAGGTGTACATTTTTCACTCATGATTGTTTTTTTATCTCTAAGCCAAATATTTTTAAATTCGTTTATGTTTTAAACCTATTTTTATTGTAAAATAATTTGAAATTTCGTTTTTTTGGATCTTGTGTTTAAATGTTTAGATCTAGTTAATCCAAAGCTTTTTCTTATTAAATCAGAACTTGAAAAATCAATTTTTAATATTAGATCTTATAAATACCTTTGAAAATTGCTTTTTAAGTCTTTTGAAATCATTCGATCTTAAGTTTTGTTTAGATTTGACTATTGCATATTTTCTACTTAGATCTAAAACTTAAAAGTATTGTTGAGGGTTTGATTTAACATCTCTGTAATACTCTTGGATGTGATTAGAATCCTGTAATTTTTTATAATTGGTTTATACTTAAGTGTGCGTGTGTATATGTATATATGCATGTAGAGAAAAACACTTACACAACACTTTTCATACACTTAAAATCACTTAGTACCGTTGGTTGAAATTTGGAGATAAATATCTTCAGTCAACTTTATGGATTTGTTGTTACAACAATCAGAAGATCAGAAAGAAATTGTCTAGTGTGGTTTTCTCGTATAGGTAACCTTTTATTTATTTATCTGATCTTTATTTGTATGTAATCTGAAACAACATCATTTACTTCTAGTCATTACTTTTAGTTGCGACATAGAGGTCATCGTGAAGGTTTCTCCATAGTTTTAGGGGTTTACCACGTTAATGTAATACGCTGTATTTTCTGTGAAACATTTAACGGTGGAAATTAATTATCCGTGCTTGAAGTGGAAAATGATCTCAATTCATAATTTACATGTTATATAACCCGTGTTTGAATACTTGGACTATTTGGACTTGTATCGGATAATATATTAGTTTGATGGATATTTTATTTCAGGTTGGGATTTTGAAACATTTCGATCACCAATTTATAATTTAAAACAATGGATTTTAAGTCTTATGGGTTGGTGCATAGCTTAGGTTGTGTTTTGGGCCACTTGGAGGATTATTTGGTCTCATCATGTTATGGTTTAGATTATGCATAATCCTAATTTCATGGATGCTTAGTTATTAGAGTAGTTAAACTTAACCTAAGTATATGTTAAACATTTGGAGAAACCTATGAGGCTAGAGACAAGAGGCACTAAGAAGAGAAGAGGAACTGAGGGGATTTGGGGTTCCTCAATCAACCTATAAGGAAAGTTTACATCATTTAGGAATTTGATTGGTATTGTGTTGTAGTAATAGTATTCCATTAGATTATAAATTAACTTGAGTATAATATGATTTTAATATTAAATTAATTAAATTAGTAATTAACTTAACTAAGATAATAACCATGTTAATGACATAATCTAAAATTGGTAGATTTTTTAATGAATCCGAGTTAGAATTGTTATGTAATTGTTAGGATTTGATTATATATATAGTTAATACATTAAAATCCCCATATTAATTGAATAGTCCCACGTAAATTTGAATCAAATTAAAGAGATTTTGCAAAACTAGGATTTTATGATGAAACTGAAATTTACCCAATTAAATCTTGTTAATTTTTGCATAATAATGCTAGAAATGATATAATCATATATCAAAAGTGAATTGGATGTTTCATTGTAGTCTAGGGTTAGAATGAAGCCTGGACGAACCATTAATGGAGTTTGGATAGAGAAATGGGGGTTTAGAGGGGTCAATATTCGTAGGTTGAAGAAAGGCCCTCATACATGTACCCTCGATTGATAGGACATAATGCTCAACTGATCGTCCCTTAGAATTATAGATGATTTAATTACAAATGCGTGGGTGCTTGTTTCATATTTTTTTGGATTTTTTATGAATATTTTACCAATGGTGCGCAATACTGAGATTTTGAGTTGGTGATTTTGGGTTTGGGCTTTGTGTTATGTTCATTTGGCTAGGGTTTTGATTGGGGAATTGTTTTAGGGCTATAATCTGAGATGCTATGGCAATAATTTGATGACAGATTGGATTTCAGTAAGCCTTATCGAAGGTTTAGAATACCGAGTTAAAAGATTAGTATTATTATATAGAGTCTTTTGACCGTCCAACCTAGACATAAGCGTATCGAGAGGGTACCTTGTTTGGATTTTACCTGCGAGATGTCCCACACATAGAGTCTAGGGAAGGTCGGGAGATTTTTAGTAAATGGGTATTATCAATCGCTAATTATAATGCCTTTACAACCCATTTAGTAGGGTAATTATATTATTAAGTTAATTCTGGTATATGGTTGGGTGTGATATGATTCCTAGATTTTGAGAACCTTGGAAGAGAGGGATAATATTATATGATCGATTATATTTAACATGCATATTAACTAATTATAATAGAGACTTAATACGTAAACCATTCATGTGGGTTTGTTTGTGTTTAAGCCCTGTTATGAAAGGTTATGCGTATTTGGGAGTTTTTATGTCCTACACACCATGTGTGAGTGCTCATGGGATACATACTATAAGAGATATCATTTATGCGGCGTGTGAGATGTGTGACACCCCGCTTACTTTAATCACAGGGGATCAATCCTTTACTAAAACAAACAAGAATCTCATTTGGTTCATTATTAGCATCACTGTAAAAAAAAATTAAATTACTAATCAACTACATTAAAATAAGCTAGTCCTAAATTTTATCTTTTATTAAACAACAATACCCACAACAAAAATGCAGAACTAAATAATATAAACCATTCACACCATAAATTAAGTCTAGTACATTACATGATTTAATAAATAAATAACGAATAAACCATCGATTCCAAACCCACTTCCAAATATAGATCCAACTAGTATAAAAAATAATTTAAATACAAAGCCATAAACAAAAAGAAATAGATTTCACTAATATCTGAACTGAATGGGCAACATATAGGGGTGGCAATTTTGGAAACGAAACGATAACACGACATGAAATGAAACGAAATTGACACAATCTTTCGTGTTTGGGTCATGTTCGGGTTTGGGTTTTTGGACCCACCATTAGGTTGTGTCGTGTTCGTGTCCAATTTTTATCATGAAATTGACCCGATAAGGACCCGATAGTGACATAATAGTGACCCAATTAAGGACACGATATATATCCTATGTAGACCCACAATTGATTCCATTTAGACCCACTATTTTTTTAATTCCTCACTAACTGGTCTAATCGTGTCCAATCGTGTCGTGTTGGGTCAGGCCTAATCGTGTCCAATCGAATCATATTTACTTATCGTGTTATCATGTCTTGTCGTGTTTTTAATGTATTGTGTTCGGGTTAAAAAAAGCACTCTATCGTGTCGTGTCGTGTTTGGGTCCACTGGTTTCTTATCGTGTCGTGTCAGGTGAAAACACGACCCTTGAACAGTTTTCCCACCCCTAGCAACATGCCTAACTGATAATAACTAAATATGAATCCTGAAGTAGGAATGAAATGACTGAAGCGTCCACACAAGTCCTGCATGCCTCCACAAGTGCTGCAGATACGCATCCCAGAAATGAATCATCATGCTTGGCGTTACTGTAGTTGGATAATTAAAAGTTTTTGGAAAATAGATTTGCTATGGGTCAGAGCTCAAAACCTTTGAAAAACATTTATCAAGTATTTAAATTGCAGTAAAAGCAGTTATTCGATACACACGTTTGTTTCGCGCATATTCCCTTGATTTCCTCACCTCTCAACTATAGTGCACACCTAACGTCTCCTAATAAACCCACCTAGTTATGCTACTGCTCCTACTAGTCACTATGAGTCTCTACTTGACCGCTAATAGCTTAGCTCACCCCTACCGCCCATAATGATACGCTACCGTAAAACATTAATCAATATTTGCCGACTTTTATGTTTAAACCATTAATTAAGTTTCTCTTACTTAAGTTACTGTAGATACACACTATCATTATCTTCTACTACCATACATGAGTAGAACAAAACACACGTATCTATATATATCGCACAATTTATATATACAACTGCAGTATTTTCGGAATGAGAATCGCTAATGCATACATACTCTGCTATCAAGTCCATGTACCTCTCGTACTAAATCAAGGACTATCGGTTCAGAATGGCACCTCGAACCATAAATCAAATAACACACAATGGAGGGGAACATAGTCCTAAGCCTTTGGGTTACGCACATACCTAACGCACCCAAATGGCCGATCCACACTATCATACACACACATAGTGCTCAACCCTATGTTCTATGCTCTAGGGCACACATCCAGACCTCGCTGGCATTGCTAAGGTGGGATCGCCCACGATGCGAAACCTCCTAAGATAGCAGGTATCGTAGGTATGCTTCACACATATAATAGGTTAACACACAAATTATAAATATATCCAACATAGGTCTACTCACAACCTATAAGTATATCTAGTATAGGTATACACACAACCTATAAATATATCCAGTACGTAGTATATATCTCTTGAATACTCAAGGTATTAACAATTCACACTTAATATTCTTTTTTTATTTTCTCGAGTATCACTCACAACCTTGAGGGTCCTAGATATCCCTTAAGCAATTTCAGTAGTCAATACATCACTAACCTACTAGTATCAATATTGGGTTATTACTTACGCTTCTCGTAACAGGATTTGTAAATTCTCGGTACATAACACAATCGTTTAACTCTCATCGGTCCTAATCTCAATTTACCCTCATTAAGACTAAGTTGGGCTTTAAGTATAGGTGTACCGATATTCTCCAAGTCCTCATATAGTTAATACAACATTACCAAAGTCCCCTACAATTATAGGTAAAGAAATTGTCTCATATAACAAAACTTAATTTCTCAGCACCGGTCGATCGATCGATAGATTTGATCGATTGATTGATCGATCGATACCTGTTGTTGACAACTTCTTTGAAAACGTTAATTCTCCATTTTTAAACCACAAAACCTCCAAGAAATCATCCCAAACACCCTTACAAAAAAAATCAAACATAAAATATATGTATTTTCTAACGTAAGTTTATCATCAAATCTTCAAAGAATTAAACAAAAATGGGATTAAATCTCCCATCTTTAATATAAACCCTAATAAATTTCTTTTTAGGTTTATTCATAAAAAAACCCAAATTTCTCTCATATGTATAATCATTTATTTCCAGATTTCGTACAACAATCATATCTGATTAATATCTAGCATGGTTTCCATCCCAAAACATGAATTGATTCTACATACGATTCCAAGATATTATTCTTTCATGCAATTTCAACCCTACACTATCTTGAGTATTATAACATGCTCAAAAGATTTAAAGATAAATATTTTCTTTATGTTTATAGGTTTGATTTTCGTTCTTTGATGATGGAGTTGTTCTTTTCATGCTTCGATATTGATTCCGGCAATGTCGGTGATACAAAATGGTGTAGAATAGTCGAAGGGTCTTCTCTTATTCCTCTCCTATGGCCTCACTTCTCTCCTAAGCATTGTAATCCTAGTCTCTATTCCAAACTGGATGATATAACACTTCAAATTTTAGAGCTTTCCCAACCCTAAATTCCTAAATGACTAAAACGCCCTTATATGGTGCCAGGTTGGTCTAAAAATGCGTTGGGACCAAATTAATACACTCGAAGCCTCTATTCCGCCTATTTCCACCCATTCGGGATCAATCGTGACCTTAAAATAGACATCCGAGTCACTTTACATAAATATCCTATCATGACCTTAACATAGCCTACCCACGACTCCCAATTGAGATATAATATAGTCCCATCGCTATTACTCGCTATAATGTATAATAATTATCACATGTTATTTACTACACACCTAGTAAATTTATCCCATTAATATTAATCATAATCTCCACAAATTGATACCTATTAATTACGCAATACTTTATTTCAATTAAACTCTGCACACGTGTAATTTAAAATATCGAAAATAATTAAAATATTTAAATTCGTAATTATCCAAACATACGACGTGTTACATTCTTGTCCCCTTGTCTTCCTCAAAATTCAGATATCCCCTTATTAAAAGATTCGGATCCTTACACTCAATGCATCCGAATGTATTCAAAGTTAACTCATAATAATATTTTGGTAATTCTACTATACACACGCTAATGGTACCATTTTGACTGAAGGTCTACTCACTACAACTAAAGATTAACGATAGTCCATTCAAACTCTTACATACCCATATAGTTTCATATGCTTAAACTCATTCTTAGGCAATGTCACGAAAAGCTATCGTGAATCCGCTAACAATTTCTCAAAAGATAAGTCTATACTCCACTGGCTCTATTATCTATATGTTAGAAAAGGCTCCTCTTCTATAGGTGCCAATTTCCCATGGTGCCAATCACATAACTCTCTTCATGGGAGACACCTAAAAAAATCCCCGACCACTCATGTCAGACTTCAGACCTTTGATTCACGGTGACGTAACTCTTATTACGTTCGTGAACTGCACTAAAATGATGTAGAATAACTCAATCCTTACTGATGGACCATGAATAACTTCGGGTCCGAGAAGCTTGTTATTTCCCATTCTTAAATAACCAAAGGGTTGACAACAAGATCTTCATATGAAGCCTCAGAAGGCGCCCTACAAATAGCATTCTACTACGAGCCATCACATGCAACTCTACCAGTTGTAATTAATACTCCGAATTATCGAAAAATCCAAAACACGCATTTATCGTATTCTCACACATTTTAGTCACGTCTCCCATATATCCACCGGCCTACAGGTGGCACGTCTAGCTCAAAACGCAACTCCATCCCTATCTCCTCCTGAAACTCCCTATCAGAGTTGGGACTCAAGAGTCTTATCCCGATTCTCAATAATATTTTACAGTACCTTATGCCAATTCATTTCTTCTCTCTAATGAAATCTTGGGAATACTGCCTAAAAGTATAACTCACCCCAAACGAATAATAATTATCCCATTTTGGTTAATTCATTCCACAACTCGAAGTAAATTCTGACCTCCCTGCGATTTTGAAAACCTAATATTGAATCTTATCAGTCTACATATCTATTCCGTCATTGCAATCATCAATTTATTATAAAATTCTGGTTGATAATCTTGTACCAACTTTTCCATCTACGAGTGGTGCACTTGAAGACAACTTCACTATGTATCACTCTACAATGATCCACATGCTCAACATTTCACCTCATGTGGCACATCTTACTCCCTTTTAGGGGATATACTAAAACCATGGCCCATGCGTTTGCTTCAATATTGGGCACTTCCTGGGCTCTTTTCCATATGGTAGAAATCAACATCTTATTTATGCGCAAGTCACTCTAGGTATCTGACTAAGTAAGACTCCACTCTACCTTAAAAAATTATGGGGTACTCCCTTGTCAAGGGATATCTTTTTACAAGTGTGCCCACCGTCTTGCACTCTTTTCGGTGATAGTTCTTCTTGATACCCATATAGTCGGACTATCTCCTTTTCTCAAATGGAGTTCAGTCCAACATATCATAACACTTATGTTTCTAACTTCCCCACAGTCATATATACAACATGTTTATAACCACTACCCCTTATCACGGACGATACTCAAAGTCAAACTAACCAGGGCGCCCATACACCCTATATCCCGTGCACATTTGCATAATTATCACTAACGTCATATACGTAACATAATTAGCTCAATCTCGGTCTAGCATTCTTGTCATGGCTATACCGTAAGGTTATACTCAGTTACCTTACTAAAAATGATTTAGTTCTCCTCGAGATTGCCCCACCCATCAACTAGTGGTTCAAAATCTTCCCCGGTGCTCCCCACACAACATTACCCGACTCCACTGGCCTTATATTGTATAAGAGCTCTCCACTCAAAGTGTTATCTACATAAACGTGCAACAACTAAAGTGCTATATCCATGAACTAGATCCTAACACATCACACAATTTCTGACATTCACCAGGATTTATGCGTGGGACGTCTCACAAGCAAAATCCAAGCAAGAAATCCCCCAATACACTACAACCCGACATTATCAATCATCGCGACTCGTTGGCCCAAAGTATATAACTGGGACAATCGAAATCATGTATCCAGTTGTATAAGTCTAATCATAAACTCCCACATCTCTATGGAGTCACACACATTGCCCTCGCAATACCATTAAGTCTCAAGTGCTAAATCAATAATGAGCTAAATTTATCCACTCGATAGAAAACCCAATATACGCTGAATCACATTAATAAATTCCCTACATACTGGGATAAAATATAACGAGAAAACTATATACTCTGAAGTCTCTTACAAAATATAATATAGACGTGAGATACTCCCTCTTTCAGGTGAGACATCGCAAAATAATAATTCCTGCCGTGGAACAATGAACATGATAGCCTTACTGTAATAGCCCACCATCGCTCAAACCATCGCTAACCAGTCCATGCCGAGGATAAAATTATACTAGCATAACATATCTCGAGCTTGTATATATGTAAATAAACCAAAACATATCCTCTCTGGGTTCGCACCCGCTCCCCTGTAGATGGGCCCAAAGAGAGCCCCGCTACTCATCGGTATCTATATACACATTATAGTAAAACTAAGATACACCCTCTAAACTCGTCTCACTCGCAATTCTAGTGCTAACAGAATACTGTGACTCACCAGTTCAACATAACTATTATCCCATTTACCCATGGACAAATTCCTTCAATTGCCAATAGCACTGGCGGTTCAAATATTTCCTGGACATAATACTCTCATCCAAACTGAACCAAAAACTTCTATAACTGTTTCCCCTACTAGGTATCTCGTTCCTGTTCCCTAGCTTGTAGATGATAAGATCAAAACATGTGGCCCTAATCTCCACACATAAGACACCTCTCTGTGTCATTCCCTTGTCTCTGACCCACTGGCCATATCGGGGTTGTCCTTATCTCAGGATTGGTAGCCTTTACCCCTAATTGAATCCACAGTCACTTGGAAGGGATTCTATTGATCTGAATGGTTCAAATGGGTCCCCTATTGGGTGTTCCCCCTGTGGTGCTTCACTAGCACCGTTAAATCCAGTATTGCCCTTATGGCTAGATTCTCCAACTCTCTTGGCTCCCTTCACATAGAAGTATTGATATTAAAATTCCTAACCGAGAGTCATGGGTAGGTTATGTTAAGGTCGAGATAAGAAATTTATGTAGAGTGACTCAGATGGTGATTTTTAGGTTATGGTTGATTCTAAATGGGCAAAAATAGGTGGACTAGAGTACCCGAGTGTATTAATTGGGTTCTGAGACATTTTTAAGCCATCCCGGCACCACATAAGGCCGTTTTGGTCATTTGGGAGTTTAGGGTTGGGAAATATCCTAAATTTTATGCATTATATCATCGACTTTGGTATATAGGCTAGGGTTACAATAGTTGGGAGAGAAGGGAGGCCATAAGATAGGAATTAGAGAGGATCATTAGGCCATTCCACACCGTTTTGCATCACCGATATTGCTGGATTCAAGATCGGAGCAAGAAAAGAATAACTCCATCATCAAACAACAAAAATAAGACCTGCAAAAATAAAGCAAGTGTTTGTCTTGAAATATTTTGAGCATGTTATAATACTCATGATAGTGTAGGGTTGAAATTGCATGAAAGAATAATATCTTGGAATCGTATGTAGAATCAATGCATGTTTTGGGATGGAAACCATGCTAGCTATTATTCACATATGATTGTGGTATGAAATATGGAAATAAATGGTTATTCACATGAGAAAATTCTAATTTTTGCTATGAATAAATATAAATTTTTGTATTTGGGTTCACATTAAAGATGGGAGATTTAACCAGATTCTTATTGAATTCTTCGAAGATTGGATGATAAAATTACGTTAGAAATTGTCCATACATGTATTTGATGTGTGATTTCTTTGTATGGGGTGTTTAGGATGATTTATTGGAGGTTTTGTGGTTTAAAAATGTAAAATTATCATTTTCGGAGAAGTTGTCAACAACCGGTATCAATCGATCAATCCATGAATATCGATCGATCGATGGATCGATCGAATCTGTCAATCGATTGACCAGTGATGAGAATTGAAGTTTTGTTATATGCGAGGATTTCTTTACTAATAATTGTAGGGATTTTGGTAATGTTGTATTAACTATATGAGGACTTGGAGAATATCGACAGACCTATAGTTAAATATGAACTTAGTCTTAATAAGGGTAAATTGAGATTAGGACCGAAGAGAGTTAAATGTTTGTACTATGTATCGAGAATTTATAAATCGGGTTACGAGAAGTGTAAATAATAACCCAAGATCGATACCAGTAGGTTAGTGATGTATTGACTACTGAAATTCCTTAAGGGATAGTTAGGACCCTTCGGGTAGTGAGTGATGCTCGGGAAAATAAGATAATAATATTAAATGTGAATTGTTAGTACACTGAGTATTCGAGAGATATATACTACGTACGGGATATATTTATAGGTTGTGTATATACATATATTGGATATACGTATAGGTTGTGTGTATACATATGCTGGATATATTTATAGATTGCGTGTATACATATTATAAAGAATTCCTACCTGTCTGCTATCACATGAGGTTTTACGCAGTGGGTGATCCCACCTTGGAGATGCCGGCAAGGTCTAGATGTGTGATCCGGAGCATAGAACTTAGGGTTAAGCATTATGTATGTGTATGATAGTGTCTACCGATCATGTGGGTGCATTAGGTATATTCATAGCCCAAAGGCTTAGGACTTTATTTGCCTCAATTGTGTGTTATTTAATTTATGGTTCGAGGTGCCATTCCAAACTGATAGTCCCCGATTTGGTACGAGAGGTATATGGACTTGATAGTAGAGTATGTATGCATTCGTGGTTCTCGGTCCAGGAATATTGTAGTTGTATATATAGATAGTGTGATATATATATATATATATATATATATATATATATATATATATATATATATATATATATATATATATATATATATATAAATACGTTCATTTTGTTTTACTCATGCGTGGTAGTAGAAGATATAGATAATGTGTATCTAAAGTAACTTAAGTAAGACAAACATAATTAATGGTTCAAATGTAAAAGTCGACAAATATTGATTAATGTTTTACGGTATAGTATAGTATGAGAGGTACGAATGAGCTAAGCTTGCAAAGGTCAGGTAGAGACTTATAGTGACTAGTAGGCGGGGTAGCATAACTAGGTGGGCTTATTAGGAGACGTTAGGTGTGCACTATAGTTGAGAGGGGAGGAACTAAAGGGAGTGGGCGCGAAACTAACTTGTGTATCTAATAACTGTTTTTAAGTGCAATTTGAATACTTGTGATTTTTCAAAGGTTTTGGGCTCTGACCCATATCAAAGCTATTTTCCAAAAACTTTTAGGTGTCCAGCCACATGGATGCCAAGCATGATGATTCATTCCAGGGAAGCTTAGCTGCAACACTTTTGGAGGCATGCAGAACTTATGTAGATGCTTCAGTCAATTCATTCCTAGTTCAGGATTCATATTTAATTATTATCAGTGAGGGAATGTTTCCCATTCAGTTCAGATATTAGTGAGATCTATCTCCTTCCGTTTCAGGATTTGTATTTAATTTCATTTTTATACTAGTTGGATTTATATTTGGAAGTTGGTTTGGAGTCGATGGTTTATTTGGTATTGATTTATTAAATACTATGATGTACTAGACTTCATTTATGGTGTGAATGGTTTATATTATTTAGTTTCGCATTTTGTTGTGGTTATTGTTGTTTAATAAAAGATAAATTTTGGCACGATACCTTATTTTAAAGTAGGTGGTTTGTAATTTAAAAAGGTTTTGACAGTGATGCTAATAATGAACCAAACGACATTCTTATTTGTTATAGTAAAGGATTGATCACTCGTCATCAAAATAGGCGAGGTGTCACAAATGGAATCAGAGCATCAGGTTTTAGAGTCCTTAGGATCTGTGCGGACTTACTACGTATTCAACATTGCTTTTCTTTGATATAGAGTCTTATGCTTAGGATTGTTGATTCATAATTAGTTTTACATTCTCCTGCTATTGAGTAAAGTTGATGCGAATCATATATGAGTTAGGTTGGGATTCATACATCGAAAAACATAGGATGACCAACGAGGGCCGTTAGGAGGACTGCAGGAGGGGAGGCTCAATCGAAGCTAAATACTATTCTGGGAATGGTGATCACATTATAAGTCACCACTAATATTGCTCATGAATTAGACGTTGTGACCACTGGGGCGAGATAATCCCCGGGTACCACCATAGAAGACAGTGGCACAAATTTCAGACTCACCCAGTACATGCGGTAAGGAGAGACTCGGAGATGTTTTTCTGAAGGTCTATCCGTAAGAGTTCAGGGAAAATGAGGAAGGGTGATTCACCAAGGGAAGAAGAGCATCCAAATGGGATTAAGTGTGGGGAAGTGTAGTGACACTCATAATTCACTTTCGTGCAAAATTTTTTAGCTCATAGGAGCAGCGTTATAGTGATGGGAGTTAGTCACCACATCCATGGAGAGATACCATGAATATTGGGAAATTTAGAGTGCAGTTTGATACCGAATCCTCTCATTCGCTGTTTAAATGGAGAGGCAAAGGAAAATTCAGTGCTTGTTTTAGAAGGGCCAGACAGTAGCCGTACATGAAGGAGAAATGACTTATTTAATGAACTTCGTGCTCGATGAGGTGGATACGGAGAATAAAAAGGGTCCTTAAGTTGATAGTGGACTGGTGAGTAGAATACACAAGCATGGATAAGGAAATTTGGCTTGGATGACTGGTGTCGTTGTTGTCAATAAAGTAAGTTTATATAACATAGTTTCATCACTATTCCTCGCTAGGATGTATAATAATTACAACATGTTATTTACTACACACTTAGTAAATTTATCCCATAAATATTAATCATAATCTCCACAAATCAGTACCTATTAAATACACAATACTTTATTTTAATAAAATTACTGCACATGTGTAATTTAAAAAATCGAAGATAATTAAAATAATTAAATTCATAATTATCGAGAAATATGGGGTGTTACGTGATGTCGACCTTGATGGAACCTCGGTGATGGAGATGGTCCCTACCTTGGTCAATTTACCCTAGACATTACGTGCTAAAAGTACCCATTGTATCCCTAGAGGATTAACAGGGGTATCCTCTCATATAGCCTGGGGTATGGGGCCATATTATTTGTGTGAAGGTGTAGTGATTATCCATTGTTGATGGTTTAAGGTTATAAGTGTGGGACATCCTATGACTATGCCTAGTATGTACGAGGGATCTCCAAAGGTGATAGGGATAGGCCTTCCTAATGTCTGGGATCGAGCGTAGACTAAATATTATGTACGTAGTTGATACCGTACTTAGTTGGAGGATAGATGTGGCGATTTTCCTCCTCATATTTATGTGCTGTTGTGTTACGAAACTTGAGTTCGCTGTACCGGTTATTATCCTATACTAGTGGTGTATATGATTTATTTACTGAGATGTATAGTTATAAACTTTTGATTCAGGATTTATGTAACAAATATACTATAGATGTATATACTATATTAGTGCATATGACTGTTCAGGATGTATGGACTTGAGATGCGTATTTAACATCATACTTAGAGACTGTTAACGACGCTTCCATTAGTTAGCAAGATGTGGTTAAGATAAGATCATACCATAAGATAAAATTATTATAAGAGATTAATTTAAGAATAAAAAAGTAAATAAGAATGAAATAAGAGATGAACTTTATTCACATGGATCACATACGAATTTGGGAATTGAACCACATGCTTATTTTAGGTTGTCTGGGTGGGGTAACTTAAATAACTTAAAATCCACTTAAAAAGGGAGTAAGGTATATTATTATTATTATTATTATTATTATTATTATTATTATTATTATTATTATTATTATTATTATTATTATTATTATTATTATTATTATTATTATTATTATTATTATTATTATTATTATTCCATATTCAACAAAACTAAACAAAAAAATCAAGCTAGCTTTATTAGTTAGTCTATTATCTAGCCAGTTAGTTTTTTCATATTTTTTTTGTTTTCACAGTTTGTGTTTATTTGAATCATATTTTCATATCACATCAAAAGTACTTCACATTATAGCCTAACTGTATACACCCAAAGTTCATGCTAAAAAAGTTCTTGGCTAGTCATTTTCACTGTACCCGCACTATATCGTCTACACGTTTCCTCGACGCTTCAGCTTTTGTAGTTGATACAACAACATCCTTATGGCCTTTCCTTTGGAGGAACTAGGTCTCTGTGAGTGATATTGGTGTGGGGTTAGGGGTAGGGGTAGTCGATGCTTTGTAGTTGGCTTCTTATTGTTACTCTTCCTCCCCCATTGTTACTTTTTTTTCGCTTTGTACCTCAAACCGTAACAAACCTGCAGGGTATTATTTTTATTATTATTATTATTATTATTATTATTATTATTACTATTACTATTACTATTACTATTACTATTACTATTACTATTATTATTATTATTATTATTATTATTATTATTATTATTATTATTATTATTATTATTATGATGATGATGATGATGATGATGATGATGATGATGATGATGATCATCATCATCATCATCATCAACTTTAACTAAATTCTTACTTTTTGTAAAATTGTTGTTTACATTATTGTTGAATCCGTTATTCTAAGTCTTAGGTTGTTGTTGTCGTAGACATTGGTTGATTTTGTTAGAGGATTATCTTTAGAGACATTCTATTTCTCATTCCTAGGATGTAGAATTCGAACAATATTACTTTTTTTCTTATTGTATATTTGTATATTTCGGTGCAGGTAGTTGTATGGATTTTATATTTGAGATACATTTTATCTTTCGAAGTTAGTTTTATTTTGTATCGGTAGTTGGATGGACCAGAGATGGTTTTATCTTATTCACTATTTTGTCTCGCGTGTTATTTACTGTTTAGTTTTAATTTATTCGTTATGCTGATAATGTTACCAAATGTTTTTAGTCCCGTGATTTTTGTATAGACATGATCAATTTGTTTATAAATTTTATGGGTTATCACATTAAAATTGTTGTGTGTTGGGCCTTTTGATTTAGTTTCCTTAACTACCTCAGTATTCATGACACCAACTGATACATATTAAAAAATTGGTATATCTTGATAGTTTTGTCACATAAAACTTAATCAATAATTTCAGAGCTATAAAACCTTGCTTAGGTTTTTAGAGAAATTTCCAAACACATCTTATGTTCATACTTAGTCCGTATTATACTCCATAGGAGTTTTCTCAAGAAATTTATTCAGATTAGACACTAGAGATTTTTAACTTGGTTAAAAGGTAAAGTGTAATTTTCATGTGGCATCGTAGATCTATAATTCTTTTAAATCCTCAACTTTTTAAGAAGAGATAGAAGAATGGAAAAATTAGGAAATCTCTCTAGACCCCAGCCTTTTATGGGAGCAATTTCCTTTATTGGAAAGTAAGGATGATCAATTTCATCCAAGGACTTTTGGGTGATGATGTCTGGGAGATTATTGAAGCTGGATATCCCTACAAAACCATCTAGTGAAGAAATCATTTATAGAGTTAAGAAAATTTTGGGTGAATTGAGGAAGAAAAGTAGTTCTCTCGTTATAAAAATAAGGTTAAAACAACATATTTATGCGAGTTAATGAACATGAGTTCAAATGTAACTTTTTGCCCATCTTCCAAAGAACCCTGAGACACGTTGGTCATAGGTCATGAAGGTGACACTCATGTTATGGCTAGGAAAACCCAAATGCTAATATAACATTATAACATTATAATGATGAATAAGAGTGAGACCTTCAATGAATTCTATATTAAATTGGCTGGTGTCATAATAAAACTGCATGTAAATGATATAGTTTATGATATAAGAGAAACTGTGATGAATATTCTTAGATCTCTACCTTCTAAGCTTAACCCCAAAAGATATGAAATTGAAGAGATGGATGATCCATAATTGACCCCTGAATTGTTAAGTAGTAAATTGAGGACTGTCGAAATGGAATTGAAATATAAGATACATATGTCCTCATCTTCTAAGAAATTACTTGTGTCATACCTGGTGTTCACGTCTCAATAGAATAAGTTAAACTTGACAGGCCTAGAATTATATCTAGGTTATTACATAAATCTTTAAAATCTTGATAATCAAATAGATTTAATGAGTAAATAGTGTAAGAAAATAGTCAAGTTTAAATATGTTATAAGTGCTAAATAAGGACAATATGGAAATCAAAACTTTTAAGAGTGTAGATCCCATGCCATAAATTTTAACAGACTCAATAGTTCAAAAGATTATCAAAAACTAAAGAAGGAGTTGTCTAATGTTGAATGCCATAAGTTTCGTAAATTAGGGCACTATGACGATAGGTGTAACTCTAAGACAAAGACCACACCTAAGGCTTACATTACTAAAACATAGGATGACTCCTATAATTCGGATGATTCCGACTCATTCCAATATGAAGTGCATGACTCTTGCAAGTCTTTTTATGTTAAAGTTGTTGATATAGAAGATGAAGCATGCTTGTCTGTGAATGATTCTTCATCTAGTCATGTATTTGTTTATGATAATGAAATTGGATCGACTGGTTATATAAATCAAAGTGACCACCTAATTAATGAATTGAACGTGTATATGAGTTATAATGAACCTCACTTAGTAGTATTGAAGGTGATAATGATCAGCCAAATTTTTACGACCTACATGCTAAGACTTTAAATAATGTTATAGATTTGAAAGTATGATTGAGAAATTATCTAAAAAGTGAATGTTTTAATTAAAGTTGTTAGGTAAAATATTGACGAATACACCAGGAAACGCCTTACCCATGAGACCGTTGTATAAGAATTCATGTCTAAAATAATTGAACTTTCTAAAAAAAACTTTGAATTAGAACAAATTTACAAAGATGATTTGATTGAGATTAAATAATCAAAGGAAAGGTTTTCTAATGTTTTCAAAAAGTCCCAAGGTTTTCAGTCAAGTAGCAAACAACTTAACCATATACTAAGTGTTGGTAAATTTGAAAACGACAAAAGAGGACTTGGTTTTAATAAACCCTCTAAAGAGATAAAATTAATGAAACATTTTTTTGTTAAATCCTTTGGAGATGTTGGAAAAAAAAACACAAAGTACTCCCAAATCTTAGAAAGTCGTTTCAAAACCATTTGCCTAAAGGGTGGTAGAAATTGTTAATATTCCCAAGCGTAAGTCTGACACTACCTCTTAATAACAATGCCCTCACGTTAGAGATCTTAAAAATAAAGCTAGGTTTATTCAGTTAGGCCTAAAATTTCAAACCATGTTAAACCTATTTTCAAGGTTTAGCAAACAAAGTCAAGCCGATTTCGTCCATGTATTGATCGTCCTGTGATATTTATGGACCTACAATTCTAGTGATTATTTTTAGAAAGGAATTAACACTCAAATTTATAATAATATCGATTACTTTCGTGTGAAGTTCCTGAATTATGTTTTCCTGGCACCCCCCAAACCATTTTAAAACTGGTAAACATAAGAATATGTTGTGAACTAAAAGAAAGCCACCGCCCAGTACTCCTATACCTTCCATTAGCTCAAAAGGCAAACGCATTTTGAAAATAAGGCCTATTTAAGTTAAGAAAGATGATATAATCCCCAAACTGAAATGCAATGTTGTTATTACTGCACTCAAAGTTGAAATTAACTCAGTTGAGTGGCATTTAAATTCTGGATGTTCTAAACTAAAGAACTTGGCTAACTACTTAGGTGGTAATGTTATGTTTGGTGATGGGGTCTCATCTTAGACCATTGGAAGTGGAAAACTCTAAGAGGAAGGCTTACCCATGCCTAGTGATGTTCTATTAGTTAAAGGATTGAAGGTAAATCTGCTGAGCCCAAGTCAATTAAATGGTACATACTATATTTTAAATTTTTCCAAATCTGAGTGCAAGATTTTTTTATAAAAATGGGACATGCATCCTACCAGGAAACATAATGAATGATAACTATTACATAGTTACTCCTTGTTCCAAGACTTGTAAATTGACTAGGAACGATGATTATGACTTATGGAACAACCGTCTTACTCACATAAATTTTGAAAACTTACGCATAATGAGCACTCAAGAGATTATTCAAGGATTGACTAAAATTAAAAGGTCTCCTAACATTCATTGTGGGGATTTCTAAGTGGGAAAAATAATAAAGGGACCTCATAAAAAGATAAATGATATTATGAGTTCAAAACACCTTGATCTCAACCACATGGACTTAATGGGTCCCTCTCACATGTCACCCTTTGTGGAAAAAAACATGTATATATTTGTGATTGTAGATGATTATACTCGCTTTACTTAGGTAATATTTATGAAAAATAAGTACTTTTAAAGAGTTTTTAAATATTCTTCTGAAAATTGAAAAAGAGAAGGACACCCAACTATTACGGATTAGGAGTGACAGGGGTGGTGAGTTCAAAGCGACTGGTTTTATGGAATACTATTCTGGAAATGGATATCACCATAAATTTAGTGCACCTAAAACACCCTAACAAAATAGTATAGATGAAGGAAAGAATCGAATAATCCAAGCTATGGATAGGATCATGATTCATGCTAGGGACTTGCCTACATATTTTTGGCTCGAGGTCGTCCAAACTGCCTGCCATGTTATAAATAGAGTCTATCTCTGAAAGAATTCTAAAGATACACCTTATGAACTTTGGTACATTGAGAATCCCAAATGAAATACTTTAGAACTATCGGGATCATTTGTTATGTCTATAAACACTGTGAAAATATTTTTAAATTTGACTCCCATGCTGATAAAGCTGTTTTACTTGGATATTCTTAAAATAGTAGAGCCTACTGGATTTATAGCTTAATGTATCAAGTCCTAAATGCAATTTATAAATATGATTATAAATTATACTATAGAACAAACTGTTAGTAATGATCCAGCTCGAGAGCATGAGTGTAAAAGTACTTTTGAAACTGACTCAACTCAGGAGTCTGATTCACTACCAATAGAAGCCCCAACAATACCATCCTGGGTTTCAAAGGATCACCCCACCAATAAAATAGTTTGTAACCTATTAGGGCTAGTTAGAACAAGATTCTAACTACATCAATTTGTTAATTTTGTATGATTTATTTTTGTCGGTGGCACCAACGACTTTAAATGATTCCTTAAATGATTCTCACTGGATTAGCGTTATACAAGAATATATAGCGTAGTTTAAAATTCATGACGTGTGATATCTTGTTCCACGACACTCTAATAGCTAAGTAATCGGTAGTAAATGGATTTTTAAAAATAATACTGATATAACGGGTGTGATAATTAAAAATAAGACTAGGTTAGTGGCCCAAGGCTATAATAAAATTGAAGAAATTAACGTCAATGAGACTTTTTGCTACATTTACTCAGTCAGAGTCGGTCCGTATTCTCCTCCCTGTAGCATGTCATTTAAAATTCAAACTTAATCAAATCGATGCTAAGTCCACTTTTTTAAATGGAACTCTATCAGAAGAAGTCTACATTGAACAACCCAAAATCTTTATTGACCCCAAACACCGTGACCATGTCTTTCGATTGAAGAAATATTGATACGACTTATAGCATGCCCCAAGGTCCTGGTATGATCGCCTTTCGACCTTTTTAGTGAATATTGGGTTCGAACACGGATGAAGTGACCAAACATTATTTGTCCAATAAATAAAATCAAAGGTCCTAATTGCAAAAATTTACGTGGATGATATAATTTTTTAATACACTTCCCAATAAGAAGTAAATGACTTTTCTAAAATTATGCATTATGATTTCCATATGTCTCTTATGGGGATGTTACAATATTTTCTTAGTCTTCAAGTTAAAAAATTAAGTGATGGCTTATTCATTTCTCAATAGAAATATGCCAAAGACTTGATATAGGAATTCGGGTCGCATAATTCCAAAGATTCGCAGACACCTATGAGAGCAACAAATAAAATGTGTAAGGATGAAAGCGATAAAAATGCAGGCCCAAACTTTTATAAAAGTATAATCGGTTGCTTATTATACTTAACTGCTTGCCAAATATAATGTTTAATGTATCTGCTTATTCTCGTTATCAATATTTTCCCAAAGAGAGTCACTTGAAATGTGTTAAAAGACTAATTAAATATGCAGAAGGTACTCTAGTATATGGATTTTGGTATACTAATGACACATCTAGTACCATAGTTGTCTACAGCGACACTGATAGGGCTAGGTGTTTAAATAACAGTAAAACCACCTCCAGTCGGTGTTATTACGTCAGAAATAACCTGGTTGGCCAGAGATGTAAGAAGCAAAATTTCATATTCCTTTTGGTCGTTGAATTATAATATATTGCTGCTAATAGTTGTTGAGCTCAGTTAATCTGGATTAAATAATTGTTGTGTGATTATGGGATTATTGAATTCAAGTAACTTTATTATCTGATAATCAGAGTTATATAAATATAAATAAAAAATTGGTTCGTTTCTCTAGAACTAAGCATATCAAGAAACATCATCATTTTATTCGAGACTCAATTGAATAAAAGGAATTTTTGCTTGAGTATCTCAACATGGAAAAAAAGTTACTAGATGTTTTCACTAAACCCCTGGAAAATTCAAGTTTTGAATCTTTTGGTAAATATATAGGTATAATTATTTTTGAATGAATGTTTGCTTATGTTTTTCATATATGCATGTTATTATCTTGGTCATGATTAGCCAGTCTAAGGTTTTAGGGCATGGATGTTTGATAAATGACTAAAGGCACCTCCTAAATCTAATCAATGTAGGAGATGCCACTTGATGTGGACAATTTATATGATTAACTTTGTAGTGAGCTATTTTATTCTCTCTTATTTAGATTATTTTCATCTATTGTCGATTTGAGACAAACTGGGGGAGATAGTACATCCTATAGATATTTTGAAAATAATTTATTTAAACAAATATTTCTCACTTGGTCTTGTGAGATCGATACATTTCATATTATGATGTTCTCAACATCCGTTAGGGGAATGGTTTTTAATGAGTTAAGTTATGTATTTTTTTCTTTTTTTAGGATTGGGATGGGTAGATATAATTTTTTGTATAGGGCCTAGGAATTTATTTTTTCCTATCCATGATGTAATCGAACGGTTTTATCACAAATATCCAATGGGTGAGATTGAAACTCCCTAATAGTTGACTCTTATGTATGAATTGAGTTTATATTATTTAAAGTTTCAACTAGTTTGGAATTTGTGCAAAATATTTTTAGCAACATAACCACTTTATGGTATATCATTAAGAGTTTCCCAAAGAAGATCAATTAGAGTCCATGAAGGGTTTATTTTTTGTAACTTCTTATCGTTGGCTTCCCATTTATGGTCATGCGTGACTTCCTTTAAAATGGTATTTTTCCTTTCTTAATATTACCCATAGTGGATATCTACTCTAAAAGGTACGATTGGATATACTAATAAGAAAACCACTATTGTTTCCTGATACATATGTTACCTTTTGCCAATAATGATGCTCATGTTAGTAGAGCTTATTTGAAGGCATCTTATTATAAAAAGGAAAGGAGGTCTTCAATAATTATTAAATCTAGGCAAACTATCTCTGAAAAGGGCTTATATCAGGTAGGTGAAGTAGCTCGACTCGAAAAGGGCATAATCCCTTTGTATTAATATCCCAAAGTGTTGCCATAATCCTGCCTTCATCTAAATCATGTGTATTTGATAAAACTCTCTTCCGAATGTACGCTGCTCTAATGGTTCCCTGGTCTCTCATGCTAATTCATATTAGGTAATAAGAAAAATACATATTGAGAATGGAGTCAGATCGATAAATAATTTTTGTCTTATCCCCTGATCTCCTCCTTGAGTTAGTTAGAAGATAGTATTTATCTCGAAAGAAAGCAACCATGATAACTCGGTCCTTTAGCCAGAGAGAGATCTAGTACACCTGGCTTGGTTTATGGATTAACAATTTTTTTTATTCAATAGTCTGAGTTATTTTCCTATATTCAATAAAAAAGGTAACCACTTCACGATTGTAGTCTTGATTCGAGATTCATATGAGAAAGAGAAATTCCTATTCCTACTAGGAGGGTATACTACTGGAAGGCGAGGAACCTTACTAGATGTATTTGTCAATCGATTGGTTCGTATCCAGTATCCATCCAGCCAGAAGCAAGGAACACCCTTAAATATAAAGAAAGAACATGAGACTTAACCATAAATCAAGGTAGAGTGAATTAGACCTCCGGTTCACTTGACTTGATTTATAGAGTAAGCCTCTTTGTTATTGGTAGGAAAGGGAAAGTAAAAAACCAATTTTCTTAGGTAGGCAAAAAGATTGGTTATTTATAGACCTACTTCTTTCCTATTTATAGTGGAAACTATAAGATGAGGAGTTTGGGGGAAAAAATCAAGTTTCATCGCTCTGGTATAAGGCCAATTAGTCTAGCCTTTAGGGTTTGGTTCACTAGTAACTACTGCGTAATGTAATGATAATATCGGGAAAGTCTGTTTTGAATTCCTTTGAAGATGTAAATATGCGAGGACATTCCTACGAGTAAGTAATCTAGCCCCTTCCAAAGTCAATTAGATAGACATGGAATATGAATGAATATGAGTGAGACGGGACTACCTTCTTCATCGAATCGAAGTCGTATGTAGATAAATAACCATTTTCTCTAACCTAAATAAAAAGACAGCTTGAATGGTGGATCATCCCTACCTACAGATGTTAGCACGCACAACGAGCTTCTTTCTAGCCTAAGATGTGAAAGAAATTCCGATGTACGTTTGAAAGAAAGTTCCACCAATAAACCTAGATAGAAAATGGTTACGCACAGACATGACTCTCATTCAACGATCAATAATATTTCTTTAAATTCGGAATAAAAAATCTAAGGGCTCTCTTCACGCTCTGTGATGGGATGGAGTAGTGAACCGAATGAACCAACCTTTATTTACAAATTCCTATTGTAATTTGACTCTCTCTGTATAACAAATCCTAAATTTCCATGGTTGGTGAACCAAGTTTCGCTGCAAAGTTCCAAAGAAGAAAAATAATTGGACATTGAGACTCTTTTTTAAACTAAAATAGCCCACCTCCACTACTGGGATTGAACTAGTCATGTGCATTTAGGCCAAACGAATCTTTCTTTAATTTTTAAAATGAATAAATTATAATTGTTACGATAACTCCATCAACGTCAACATCGCCATCATCATCTTTTTCTTCATAGTGAATTTTTTTGGTCGTACCAACTCCCCTACTATTTTTTAGAATTTATTGGTGAAGGATTTTCCCATGGATACCATTAAATGCGACTTCCTGCCTATCTTTTTGCTCAAGAAAATGCAATAGAATTGAATAGATGAAGTTCCTCTTCAAAGAAAATATCTCAATCCTAGTTTCAGGGGAAACCACTCGTATCTGGTATGGAAGCAATTTCGTCGGGACATGGCACCCTTTCTCCCTTTTTTCTAGCTTGGAAATCGGCTCTATCCGTTGTCGTGATAAATAACAATCAGAAATCCATACCTTGATCATTTTCAAAAAGAGACTTTTACTTTTTGGTTTGTTTAAGGGGCGAGAGGGGGCGTGTAACTACTACTATGATTATCATCTCTCTTTTTACTAAAAGCAAAAAAAGAAAAAGAAAGGTTTATTAGAACCAAATTATGCAAAGAGGCGATTCATGACTCCAACAAAAAAACATTACATTAATATCAGGGTTGTGGATGATTGAGACAACTCTAAGATCTTATTTGTAGTTTTCGTTTAATAAGTTATACTCTGTGCTTTCACTAAGAAATGTTTGGGACAAGGATAGTTCACCATTAGTTGACCCATGTCTCTTGGAAAGCCTTTTGGTTCGTGGGGATATTTTTTACTTGATGCATGGTTTGATCCTTATTGAGGAGCTTAATATTAGTTTAACTTTAGGAAGATAACAAGGGAAAAAAAGTCAAAAAAGCACCAAGCAAGGAAAGCACTCAACTAAAAGCATAACAACAATGCCATCCCGTAACAACCAAAAAAATAGTCTGAACACTAGCACAAAAAACAATACCTACAATCGCATCAAGCCAGGACTAAAACCTTCAAAAGATAAAAGGAAAGTATTATTAACAACGGGAAGAAAATTTTGTACCATAATTCGTACGTCCAATGATTATTATATGCAAAAAGTGGATAACGTAAGAAACAATTTCTTAATTATAATGAATATAGACCCTTAAGATGAGACATATGGGATAAAAGATAATGGGCAAAGAAAACAACAAAACAAAAGGGGATTCATACATATCCGTGGAAGCAACCAAGGGATTCGCCCTATCCACCAACCAAGCGAAGCAGGTCAGCCAATAAATATTGATCTAGCCGTTGTTTGGGACTTTTTCAGGGATGGGAGTCCTTTATATGAGGATTCAACTCTGACACTCGAAAGAGGGTCATACCCTACGCCCACAATAACAACAATAATCAACTGAGCCAATTAGTTATTACCGACCGTGGTTCACTCCACCTCGCTTTTGACCTTAGCCCCTATGCTTACTACTAACCCTTACACCATGAAGAGAATAAAACTGTCTGACCAGACATGAGAAAGAACTAGAGTTGACTTCTTTATTGGACCGACATACTGATCCAAACGAGTTGAAAGAAATTGCATCTTACACATTCCCAATGACCAATACACGAGCGATTATCTGTAGTTTTCACTAATCGGGAATCCCTTGCTGGCATCGTTCTAGTTCATTTTTCTTCTTTTTTTTGTTGTTAAGTGAGGGAAAAACATAGGTTTATGAATAGCTTTATCGAATTTTTTAAATAAGAAATATGCGCCCCTAGTTGGGTCTGGCCTTCTCTGTTGAGTTCATCTGGTAGAGGGGGGTATAGTTTAATAGTATGTACATTTTAATTATATTATAAGAGGGAGGGGGTGAAAAAGTCATCGCATATTAACTACTAAATAAGATCCCACAATGATTAATAAGAAGCATCCATCTGACCATCTACAAAAATTAAAGGAAGAATATATTTTTTTTATATATACCGACCTCCATCTCGGTTATTGGTTGTCCTCCTCAATCTCCTTCGAACCTTTAATTTCCTAATTTCATAAACAAACTGATTATAAGAAGTGTGTAAAAGAATAACATAAAAATATAACGTGATTGTTTGTTAAATCACAAATCACCATGAAGAAGTGAACCTGTATATCGAGTGGTAACACTAATATGTAGGAGTACGTAGATTCACAATACTACTAAACGCAAGAAAACATAAACTGACTAAATGAGAAAATAGGACTTGAATCCCAAGATTGGCCCAACACGCGTACATAGCCCAAAAGGCATAAAAGTACACAAGGGTGAGTTTTAACCCGTAAATCCTAAATTAGAACTTCCATTAGTTTAATTTTTATAAAATGTGCACGAGTGCAGGGAGTGTGAAAAACGAGAAAATTCGAGTTCAGAATATGTAGGAAAACCCTCTTTTTAGCTTTTTTTAGATTTTATGAAAATAATATTTGTGTGTACTAAATAATAAAAATGGAGATTAGTTTTGAAGAGAAGAAATGAAACAAAGATATATCAAAAGTAGAAAGAAAATTAAATGACTAATAATAATTAAATTATTTGTAAATGGATAAGAGTATACCTTCTATAGAAATTAAGTATGATTTTACAGTAGTATAGGCTGATTTTTAGGTGGTTGGACGATGGCGAGGTGAGAGTTAAAAAATATGTGAAAGATGGATGAGTATTTTGTAAGAAAATGGAGAGAATGTTTGAAGAAATAGAATTTTGACGCACTAAATTCGAGGAGAATCTTATGACTTCAGAAAAGGACCCCTAGGGAATAAGGTCATGGTCCCCTTAAATAGTAAAAAATAAGGGTTCCAAGGGTTGTAGATTGTTATGGCGCCTAGCCTGCCTATCGGCACACCCCTGCCTTGCTGGAGAAGAAAACTACACCTTACCGATAGGAAAGGGTTTGGGGTTCCTATAGGCAGTCCGGAATGAACTTTTCGAAAAAACTGGGATATAAAGCAAACTATAAGTTTGAATCACGCACAACTGGGATTGTTAGAAAGGGTATTCAGATCCCTAGAAGAATCCATTGAGCCACTCCGGGTTTTCAGAGTTTATCGAAATCAAATGGGGCTCGGCAGCACCCGATGGGATCTGCATGGGGGTTCTTGGAGTAAAAAGGGGATTCATATTCTTATGGTATGGAGTAAAAAGGGGATTCTTATGGCATGAACCGTGAGGTCAATTCGCGTATGGTATGGAGCATTGGAAAGGGGATTCATATTCTTTTGAGGTTTTAATGAGTTTCACTCGATTTTAAGGGTTAATCGAGGTTAAATGGGGCTCGAGGGCACCCAATGGCCTTTGGATCAAGGTTTGGAGTAGGACCTAGGGTCTTATGGTGGTAGGATAAGTTTTAGGAACCTAAGGAGGTATTTATGGGTTACCAAGATGGGGTGTCTACATATGCTATTGGGTCGGTGTTAGCCCTCTAATCAACATCTCTTTGATCATTGTAGTACCTGACTCTTTTTTCCTCTTCATACAACAGCTTGTGATGGGTTCAAAATTTCCAAGTGATGTGGTAATCTTCCTTGAGCTATCTATCTCATTCACTCATTTGTGCTAGAGGGCTAGGATATCGGGGCATATGCATTATAGCTCCCCCCACTTGATGACTGACATAAGTGGTTCCCCCACTATTTCCTTTAGAGTTGACCGAAAGTGGGTTGGATCTAATGGGCGAATGGGTATGATTGTTGGCTCCTGAATCCATAAGGGCGAACAAGTTTTCCTTAGAGGGTGACCATTCCCATCCAGAGGATTAATTATGTAATGCAAAAGAGATATGTTCGGTGGCTTGAAGAGCTTCGTCGTATAAATCTTTCTATTCAAATGAGTGATTTTCTTCTTCTGGAGATGATGTAAAGAGTCCAGTATCTTTTGAGATCATGAATTTCGTGACCAAGAGTAAGTCGAGGATGCAATCGTTAATTCATAGGAAGTGTTTGGCCATGATGAAGAATGCCATATAGCCGATGGTGGGATAGTTTTTGCAATGATTTTTAGGATGGGTGAGGTGTCCCCAAAGGGGTGAATTTTTAGTTTTGGGAGTGTGTCCTCATCATCGATCTTTGATGAATGGAAACTATCAAGGTGGATGGTTCGATGTTCGTAATGGGAGTGTCTGACGGGGAAATATTATCGAGGTTGGGATGATATGGTAGTGGGTTATCTATGACATTTAGTTTCAGCGAAATGAGTATCCCCGTATTAATAAGTTCTTGAATCGAAAACCTCTGGTCCTATAAATTATTGATAATGTAATCGGGTCCTTGATGGAACTCATAATGGGAGTCGGCCCACCAGTTCTTATTTAAGAATCTCGAGGGTGGCCTAGGGTTGATATGTCTCACGAGACCACCTATTTTTAGGGCAGTGTATATTCAGTTGATAGGAGCCTGAAAGTGAGTAAGTTCTTTGGGCAGAGCTCTGAACTCTTTTAGAGGAGACACAACTTAGTAGTTTTTAGGAGGAGTCCTTGTTATAATGGTGCAGCGGTGGCTACCATAGCTTAGGAAATATTGGCAACTAGGTGTGATTCGGGTTCCAAACTGGTGGTGATGTGAGATGTAGGAGCTCTAGGAGATTTCTTATTTGCGGAGAACGGGTTAAAAGCTCGATAAGGTTCCTCAGTATAGTTTCCTAGTAATCAAACTCTCCTCGATATTTCACTCGATGTGGTTAAGTTCTTTGAAATCGAGGGTCTAGGTGAGCCTGTGTTCATTATATAATTCTTTCGGAAAGTTCCTGATTACAATCTCGATCTGGCTATTTTCAAGGGGGCGATTGACCATCTGATCGACTTTATCAGTTCAGCAAGTGATGAAAGTGTTTACTGTCTCTCCTTGTTCCCACTTTATCTTCTCTAAGTGTTTATGGGTTACGTTGAGTTCCTCGTTGTATTCGTACTACTTTAAAAAAGCACGACACACATCATCCCAGGTTTTGACGATATCCTCGCATTTCAATCCCATATATCGGTTGAGGTTCCTTTGGATAAGGTGGAATAGAACATACTCTCTAGGACCCTGAGGCCTACATTCTGTACCTACATTTGAAGATGGTAGTTAGATAAGTGGGTGATTGGGTAACCTAGCCCTTTATAGTTTTTGAATACTTACATTTTGAATTTCTCCGACAATCGGGCTTTAGGATAGAGAGACATCTTCTCCATGTTAGTAAGATAATTGGTGGTTTTCATTTTGCTGATGGTTTCTCAAGGAAGAGCGGTTCAGATTGGACCTGCATTATCTCCTCAAATTTGAATTAAGTTTTGAATTAATTGAATATTTAGGAAATTGATCAAATTTGAATAATGCAAGCTAGATTAATTTGTGTGAAGTGAGGGTGGATTTACATCCTTTGAATATTTTTCTCTCATTTAGTTATATCTGACTCATTTTCATCACACACATTTTCTTAGTTTTTCACACTTTCATTCTAGTTTAATTACCATTTCTTATTTACTTCTTAGTTTAATTCACATTCATACCAAAATTGTTTTAATGTTGAAAAAGCTAAAAAAAATTAAAAAAAATAAAAAGTAAAAAGTAAAAAGTCCAAAAAAAGAAATCAAATAAAAATGAATTGCATTCCTCTCTCATATGTTTCATCCTTAGATTCAGATTGCCACCATTACTTAACTCTACACTTTAGTTTATTATATTTTGTAGGTATTTGAATGTTTTGATTAACTTGTCTTGCAAAAATGACAAAAATAATACATAAAAAGCCTGTTATCACCCGTCACTCCCCTTGTCCGCCTCTTCATCCATTTTACTTCTTTTCTTTATTAATATCACCTCACTTAACTAAGGTGTAACCTCCCCTTACTCTCTTCCCTATTCTCTTCACCACACCAGTACACAGCTTTCGACGCTAATACTCAGATCTGAAACTGTCGAACGAACTCCAATAACTCAGACCGACGGTACTTACCAATGGTCAGAAAGTTACGAAAAATAATTTTATTTTTACATCAGTTCTGTTTGAAAAATCATTTTTTACATTATTTATATTTGAAATAACTATGTTTTTTACCCTATTTTAGATTTGTAGATTGTAACATTGAAAGGACAAGGGTTTGGACTTGGAGGAAGAGGCTTGAAGAGGTTGCTCAGCCACACCCACAACCACGGGTATTTTTTTTATTGTCTGTGTGATTGTTGTATCATTTAGTTTTTTGAGTAAATACTGTATTGTAAACATTATTCTATTGTTTTTTCTTCTTTTTGTAAAACTATTTTTCTACTCCATTGAAAAAAATATTTTTTACTCTCAACTAGAAAATAGTTTCTTCTATTAAAAAAGGATTTGTATATTTTAAAAACATTTTATGTCTTTAAAGAAATCTCAATTAAATGCAGTTTCTGTTATTAAAAAACACATTTTCTTCTCATTTAAAAATAGTATATGTTAAAAAATAAATTCATATATTTTAAAAACAGTTTCATTGATTTTGAAAAATAATGATAAAAACCACTTTGATTATTTTAAAAAAAGTTGAATTTTTGATTGAATAGGACTGAGACCGAACCCCGACCTACATGAAACCGAACAGGACCAAGATTGATGGTCCGTTCTGGTCTCGGTCTGGAATTTTATAGAAACGGTTGATTCGACATGGTCCTCAAAATGCCTTAAAACTGGATCGGATCGGACTGGACCATGAACACCTCTACCCATTGGACTCAAGTAAATAGGGTTGAGCTCTCATTTTTCGTGCGAGGATCAAAGAAGTAATTGACTGTGATCTATTATTTTCTAAAAATAAAAAATGGTTAGGGTAATCCAACATAAGGAAAATATATTTTGGTGATAACTTGCGGATTCATACGATTCATCTTCCTCTTGAAATGGGAAGATGAATTTGAGGGGTTTTGGACCAATAGCCACGGGTCATCTGGCCATTTTTTTTTAAAAAATATCAAAGAGAACGGCCTATAAGTTTATGTTCTTTTTGTGAAGTAGGGTGTGTTCCTAGTTCTTATCTCTATATGCTAATGGGTGATGCGACTCGGTGATTGGTGGATCACTTTACGTTGCCATGGATCACGTTATACCAAGATGGTTGGACAGAGCATCCTTTAAGGAAGTTCTGAAACCACTTTACCCTAATACTAAATAATTGTGAAAGCCTATTCGATATACCCTAGTAATTAACAAAATTCAAACGTTCCCTGTCACTTACACCTTGGGATCAAAATAAAAGTTTCATGATATGCCATATGGGTGGGATAAAAGAGTGAGAATTCATTGAGGATTATCCTTCCGGGAAAGAGACTTTTCAAAAGTATGAACTTCACTCGAGGAAGCGATTTCTCAAAAACATGAATTTCCTTAAGGGGTAAGAGAATTTTTTGAAATACGAGACTCTTTTTAGGTGAAGAGACTTTTCAAAGGTACGAACTTGCATCACCTAGATGCATGTTTTAGGATAAGATTAAATTTGGTAAATCATTTATCCCAACAATGTGTTTAAAATTGGTGCATAGATTTAATTTAGGTTAAATTATTTAAGTTTTATATTTCATTTTAAAAAAAATTAAAAAATGACTTTTGTTTTGATCACCCTCCATATTGTCTGATGACTTAAAATTAGTATCAAAGCAGGAACACTACGTTTTTCTGTTAGGTCCATGTTAGGCATGAGTTTTAGAGGTTTTTATTTGGAGGTTCAATCGGTTTTTAGGGTATTAATATTTAATGGGTCTAATTACGCATACTGAAAATGCATATGAAAATCAGTAGTTAAGGAGATAGATGAGCGGGAATGGAAAGTAGTTATTAAGGATTATTCCCCTCCCACAACCTTAGCTCGTGATTATAGGATATCCAAATCTATAAAATCATGGAGTAAGGAAGAGCATAGTTTGGCAAATTATAATCCGCAAGGTTTAAATGCCCTGTTTTGTTTGGTCATGCCGGAGGAGTTTCATTGTATTATGACATATGAAGCATCTAAAGAGGCTTGGAACAAACTCCAACTCACCCATGTAGGTACTAGTGTTGTTAAGGATTTTAAAATCCAAAATCTTACCACTCTTTTTGAAACTGTTAGAATGGAGGAGAGTGAAACCTTTTATGAATCCTGTGCTAGACTATTTGATATCGTGAACTCGTCTTTTAACTTGGGAGAGAGAATATCCAAAACTCGCGTAGTCAGTAAATCTTATGGTCCTTGCCGTAAGGATTTAATTCAAAAGTTGCAATTTTGAATTCCTTGGGTAATTTAGACTCTATGAAATTCGAAGAGCTTGGAGGTGATCTTCAAACTTATGATCTTGACATGTTTTCATACAAAAAGATGAAAAAAGATACGGTCATTACTTTCAAAGCTAGAAAGGAGAAGAACATATTTTGAATGATGAGTTTGACATAGATTTCGATGACATAGCCATATTTGTAAATAAGTTTACAAAAAATCTCAAGTTTGAAAAACAATCGAAAGAATTAAAAAAGTTTGAGAAAAATATGTATAACAAGGTCGATCAATATTCTAAAAATTGTAATGATAATTTTAAGAGTGATGATTTGGATAGATGATTTGGGTGTGAAGGTTATGACCATAGGGCGGTTAAATGTTCAACAAACTAAGGAAGGAAGTAAAGAATTCGAAGTGAGAAAATGCCAGCCTTCGTGATAGTGATCCGGAAGAGTGACCCAATTCCTCTATTGAGCGTAACTACCCCGCGTTCATGGATAATCATGAGAGACCAAATAAAAAGTCTGCCCATGAAGATAATTCTAATCATAACCCTTTCGAGGCCATTATTTATGATTCCCAAGAGCATGATGGTAGAGAGAGTGGAGAAGAAAAAGGGGATGAAAAAGATGAGGAGGATAGTGAACTCCCAGCTGCTTTCGATGAGTTGTATGCAAAATCTTAAAATTAAAAAAGGAAAACTTAAAGTTACAAGATAAGTTGAAAGAGCGTACCATAAGTGGTGGTAATGTCAAATTGATTGAAGATCCTAGGGCACGTGAGAGGACTCTTTTGCAGAATCTCGACTATTTTGACGGTAAGAGAAATAGCCATCAAAGTTTGATGGAGGTTTTGAAGAGAGTGTGAAGTGTCTAGGTATATTTCGAATCTAGGACAATGGAGCTAGAAGAAAGATTGAGGAACTCGAGTCATATAAATTTTAATTAGGAATCTAGGTCGGAGATGTTGGATAAAATATTAAGCGCCATCTTAATCAAAGACAACAAGTGTGGGATTACCTTCGATGATATAGATTCTTCCGCAGCTAAACCTAAGACCATACTTATCAGAGAGTCAATCATTTCTAAGAATGTTAAAAATATCAACCCTTAGGTTTTATCCCTCACCGTGTGTACACATGTACACATTGCCGTAGGAAAGTTTATTTTAGATGTTTTTGCTTTGATCTTATAAATGGTCCTAGAAAGTCTAAGTGTAGAGTCACCAAGGTTCCCAAAACCCTAGAGCGTCACGTTACACCTATGTGAGTTAGGAGATTCGATTTGGAGGCTTTACATGGTAGACTTGTTGATTCTCGCATACTTGCACATGATACTTATCATGTTATATCTAATGGTTGATTGTGTTCGCATGTTTACATACACCACCTTTTATACTTCATTTTATATGTGTTTGCTAATTGTATGTGGTTTGAGTCTTATTAAAAAATACAAAAATATTTTATTTATCTTTTGAGTTATTTTTATTAAATTGGTTTCTTTTTTAAAAATATTTAATAACTCAAAAAGATTTTTGGTTTATATGTAGTTTAGTTTTACACATTTTGTGTGGCATATTGGTATGTTTGAATCCACTCCATTCCATTATTTCATGTCACTATGACATTTTATTATGACTTTCAATACTTAGATTGTTCTTAATAATTATTGCTTGGAGTTGTTCGACTTTGATTTGTTTAATTAATTCACTTTGTACATGTCTTCGCACACACATGCACAAGCTCTTTTAAATTCTAACTTCACATGTTATATTTGAGCTGTGATATGTTCTCTCATGAATCTTGTCATCTACATATTTATTGACTATGGGGATTTGTGTATATAAGAACCGTTGTTCGTGAGTATGTTAGTTCTTATTGAAAATATGAGAGTGCACAAAAAAGGGCTATGAAAGGAGCAAATCTCTTTTGCGGGAAAGACACCATTGACAAGAGCCTAAAAATGAGAAGCAAAAAGAAAACATTAATGACCAACATATTTGTTTAATTGATTTTTAAAAATGGTATCTTAAAAAGAATTGAGTAAAAAATACATGATATATGTTTAGATTTTGAGAGTGTTATAGTTGAAGATCAACGGGTTTGCACAATGAACCGTAGTTATTCTTATCATATCAAGGCGCTATTGATTTATAAAATCATCAGAATTCTAAGCTTGTGTGCATTGTTCTTGTGTGTTCAATGAGTTCACTTTATCTGACACTTGAGTCTGAATTTTAGTTTGATAAAGTTTTGCGGTCAAATGAAACTCCTTGTACATTTTTTAATGATTGGGTCATAATTTATTTGTATCTAGTTCATGCCCCTTCACTCCATTCATCATGTTTAGACACATCGATACTATGTTAATTTGTAAAGCTTATGTGTTTTGTGTCATTTTACAGTGTGTATATATATATATATATTGTGTATATCATTGGTATATTTTGCATATTTATATATATGGTATCATGTGTTTTGAGTCTTTGCATCTGCAGTTAATATATGTTTGCCATGTTCTACATCTTTGAATTAAATTAGCATGTTATATGACCATATTGGTATTTCTTGTTACTTGTTTATATTGGTATCTGATGCTTCATTGTGTATTCAAGTTGCTATCATATTTGCATTAATATTTGTATTAATTGATCACTGTTTGTCTTATTTATGCTTGCATTGTTATGTTGTGTTTTGTTGAACTTCACACCATTAAATGATATTATTCTATTATTCTTTCTTCTTTAATTTCAATTGATATCTTATGTTCTCACTTTTGGAGGGATATACGTTTTATGGGGGAGAACTTATTTATTATGCATTCTTACTTTGTCTATTCCTGAACAAAAATGGGGAGAAATGGTATCTTTTGCTTTAGCTTTAGGAGGAGATCTTTATCTTAGGGGGATGTCTTACCTGGGGGGGGGGGGGGGGATCGTTAGATATAGGAGGAGTTTATTCTTATGCAGTTTTATATTATTATATATTTAAGTTGCATTTTAAGGTGTGTTTAAGTGTGTAGGTTTACAACATGCGACAAAGTTTACAAGTGTGCAAAGCTACTCAGTGTATGTGACTATTAATCTGTACTTTTTCTTTTTGGGGTTGGGGATTGAGTTTTTTAGATGAGCTTGATGGCTCATAGGTTTGTTGTATTATGTTTTGTCCCGGAATATCCAAAAGGGGAGATTTACAAGGAAAAATTTCTGATAGAGTCAATTTGTATGTATTGGCTTAATTCCGAACAAAATATTTTTAGTCATAGGTTAGGCCTTGTTGTTGACCTTTCAAGCTTATGATGCGTGATAATACGCAAATATCGCGTATTTCATCCTCCAAACCTACGCATTTTAGCCCCCTCGGGTGCCTTAATCTCTATATTTTAGCCCGTTAACCAGAAAATATCGGTTTATATTGTTAACATGCTATATGAGGTATGATTGGGCTTTTCTAGGTATTTAGGTACTAAGTATGAAGTTCGGACGCATTCCGGTGAAGTTCCGTACGCAATCGCACGTTCAAGGGCATTTTAGTCTTTTCACAGCTTGGGTACCTGGCCTGACATCTCACGGAAGTTTTAGCCCTCCTCGCTAGCTTCGTGTGGCCGCAAACAGTGCGCGATTCCGATTCATAACGAAGAAGTTACGGCGATTTCAGCGGAGGAAAAACAAGGAAAGCAAAAGAGGAGAAGAGAAGGAGAAGGGAAGAATGCAGTGTATTGCTGCCTGGCCAAGACCTGCTTGATCGATCGATCGACCCCTTTGGTCGATCGATCGACCATTCTAAATTGTCGAATTTTGGCCTTGATCGATCGATCGACCAAAGGGGTCGATCGATCGATCCCCTATTTTTGAGCAGATATTTTCATTTCTTTTCTTTCTTCTTTTCTTTTAATCCAACTTACTATAAATACAATTTTTGTTTTAATAAGAATATATAGCAGTAGATACACGTTTTTAGGTTAGTTTAGTTAGGGTTTGGGTGATTTGCTTAGTTCTTCTTCATTTCTTCTTGGATTGACACACTTTTGGGCTTGAATGTTGACTACTCATCATCCTCTCCATTAATATAGTTTGTATTTCTTCATTTATTGCTTTTTAGTTAATTTACAAGCTTTCTAATTTAGGTTTACATGCTTTCTTTACTTGCTTTGATTACTTGCTTTGTAGTGTAATTTTACCGCGTTTATTCCCGTTTTCCATTTACCGCGTTTTTAACATGCTTTCTAGGTAATTTTAATTAGGTTGTGTTTGAATTGAACTCACTCGGGTTGACGCGTTGCTTTGCTTTGGTGATGAAGTTTACGGGTCTATTTCGGGTGCGTTGTCCTAGTTACTACGCCTAGGAGATTTGACGGGGCATATCATGTATGTCCCGTGCTTACGACCTTTCGCGCGTAATTTCCGGGATATTTGTTGACGCCAAAATCTTATTAGGCTTTTATGACGATTTAGGGCGTAACAACCCTTGATTTAATTAACTGTCGAAACGAGATGCATTTGTAATAACTCGTCGACCCATGTGACCATTTTATACTAATTAACTCGGGTGAGGGATATTCGACGCAACCTATAGTTTTACTCGCTTTCATAATCTAGTTTCAACACATTGCCTAGATTAACTTTTCCTTTTAGTTTGTAATCATCTTTTACACTTTTATTTTAGGAGTATTAAATCACTTAAATTCTAGCAACTTGTCCCTGTGGATTCTCGATACCCGACTTACCGCTGTGCTTGCCTCGCAAGTGTAGTAGTAACTTAGGTTTTTGTATTGAGTTGGCGAAACGAAAACAACGATTAGTGTCTTTACACGCGCTACTTTTTGCACTTAATCAATGCATATGATTGAAAACGTAGTGGAAAAGCTTCAGAGATTGAATTATCATGTCGTGTTTCCTGTTACGTTTTGTCTTTGTGTTTTCGAGGATCTCTCAAGTATAAATGCATATACATTTTGATTATTGGAATTTAATTTTGGGTGTTTGTTTTTATAAAATGTTTGGGGCTATTTTTTGAAAAAAAATTAAAGATTTTTTTTATTTAAGTAGTCTGAATGACTTTATAGGTTTTGTTCGAATGATTTTAGCAGTTCGTTCAAACGAACATCAAACGACATTTTGCTGTTAGCAGAACAAATGTCGTTCGAAGCTCGTTCGAATGAGTTTTGCATTGGTTCGAACAAGATTATGTTTTTGTTCGAAAGAATCCATATTTTCATTCGAATGAGATTTCTAAAAAATGTGGTTTTATATAAATGGGTTCGGGCATTTGTTTTTAGAGAGACTTTTGGCAAAAAAATGTTTTCCTATACATATATAAAATCTTCTAAATCCTAATTTCACCCAAACTCTATAATATCCAAGTTCTAATATAATATATGCTTTGAGATTTATTTGTGGACACTATAATTTGTTTCTCTCATCATCTTGGTAGAGAAAAATTTCATGCGGTGGAGTCCGGACAGTTTTCTATTTACACATGGTAGACTTCTTGTTACGATGTTGCGGTGAAGAAGCGGTAGACTCCACGTTTTGATCTGTAGACAATTATTGAGCCTTATCGCTGGATACCGAGGCATGTGTGGACTCAGAAGTTGAGTGACTTGCATAGGTGGATTCTTGCATGTAACTGTGCGGAGGTAGAGGAACGAAAAGCCTCAAGGCTTACAAGGGCATCGAGTTTGTGCAATAAGTATACTCTCGTGTTCTTGTGATTCCATACATAGTGAAATTTGCATGGTTGGGTCGTCCGAGATTTTTCCCGTTGTGAGTTTTCCTTGTACATCGGTGTGTTGTGGTTTGTTGCTTAATTTTATTCATGTACTCTCCTAGATACATGTTTTAGGACAAGATAAAATTTAGTACATTGTTTATCACAACAATTTATTTAAAATTGGACCATATATTTAATTGGGGTTAAATTATCTAAATTTTATATTTAATTTGAAAAATTTTAAAATTAACTTTTGTTTTGACCACCCCCGTATTGGCTAGTGACTTCAAAAGACAAAATATGTAAAAACAAGTTATACACACTAAAAGCTACTCAAAAGATTCAATCTAAACTCAAGATAAGTAGACATTAATCTATCATGGAGAAGGTTTCATTAAAACCTACCAAAACTACTATCACCAAGCCCTAACTCTAAAAAGAGTAAATCTAGAATGAGGTAAAGACAACCTAAAAAGACTTCAAGGATGATAAAATGAGAGGAAGGCGGAAGGTTTCTTAAGGGTGAAATAAGCTTTGGAAGATAAATGGGTAAAAATTGTAAAAACATCCCGACTTGGGCAGTTTTAGCAAACCCATGTGTTGTCGTTGTAGCAAAACACTGTCTGGCAGGCCACGATCATATCATTGCGACGAAGCTCCAGCGACAGTGGTCGCGCCAGCTTCCATCAAGCCTAAAATGTTCAAACAAAGCACAAACAAATAAGGAAATGTAAATAGGATTTCTTTACTAAAAGATTGTGTATTTTGATCCTTAAAATACTAATTTGAATGACCAAACCAACTTCAAAAAATCATCCAATGGTTCTTGGTTATTCGAAATACTTTATAAAAGAATGTTTTGGCATTCAAAGGACTAAGGTCAAATTTGAGCCATATAAAAGATAGAGTGATTCAAAGACATAACTCCTGATAGAAAAGTGAATAAAATGAGCATTAATCCTTAAAATTTAAGAATGAAGACTAATGTTAGAAGTTGCTCTTGAAAAAAAAAATGACTTTACGCAACAAAGATTTAACCTCATTTTGCCTTGAAAATAAATAAACTTTTCAACTACCACTTTTTTCTTCCTCAAATAGTGATTTATGATTAAAACTTTTTAAGTATCATATCCTTGATGTTACTCAATTTTGTATAGATAAAAATCTTTGCGTCATCACTTTTGATAAAATTTTGCATGTGGATGCTTTCTCTCATTCATTATAAAGGGTGGGGAATTATTTCTAATTTTTAATCGTAGTTTTCATGGCATAAATTTACAGCCCTTATCACATAATCACTCATGATTTTTAACATATATTCATTCACAAAAGGATTGATAATGACACCTTTTCATCAAAACGTCACATAAGATTTTGAATCTCTAGTAGAAGTGGAAAGCAAATCCCTTAATTGTATTTTTTTTTATTGAAATGCTCAAGTTTATTATGTCGTGTAAAGTGCATGAGTTATGACAAATACTCTAAAATGGAAAGCTCGATTTACTAAGGCATTTCAAGCTATAAGATTTTAAACATGGAGTATTAAAAGCCATAAATAAATTCATTATTACAGTAACTAGGCATGTAGGTTTGCATTTAAGCTCATGGGATAAAATAATGCCTAACAAGAATAGAAGACTAGTGTTGTACAAGACCAAAATCTAAAGGTTTAAAAGAATAAAGATTATTTCTAAAGAGTAAAAATAAATAATAGAGAGAAATTAAGATGTCTATCCAAATAGAGTAAACGAAACACTCTGAGACACCTAAACCAAAAGAATCCTATTTATTTTTTGAACAATGACCAAGCCTTGAAAAGTTTTTCTAGGGAATCTAGTTCTTTCCTATTAATATCTTATTCTGAAACGCTATCAGAATCAAGTCTCAAGGAATTAGTTCTAGGAACCAAATTGGGAACTATGGGAGGATCATACATTTTACTTTTCCCTTACCTTTGGAAGAAACTTTTTGAGGGGCTTCCACCTTCTTCTTCCTTTTCTTATCGACATTTATTCCCTTATCAAAATCACCTATATATGACAAGGATTGAAGAAAAACACAAAACTCCTTAAGGTGTCCTAATTTATGATAATATGTGCACTTATAAAATCGTGGGTCAAAGGAGCGCTTGAGTTATTGCTTCCTAAGTCTAAAACAGAAGTCCTTCAAGTGTCTTTTCCTTGTTGCTAAAGGAACACATGAAAGTCACTTTCCCTTAGATTCCTTTGGGTATGGAACGAGTTGAAGATTCACCAAAGGGAGATAGAAAAATGGATTGGGATGCTAGAAATCTTGGGTATATGTAGAGACATCATTCTTAAAGCCATGTCCTCGTTTATCCGTAGTGGACAACTTGGCACCAAAAAGCATCTTATCCAATATTTAAGACCTACCCGCCATATTCATTTTTAAAGTGGATGCGGATAGTAGATCGGTCTCAAGTAAAGAGATTTATTTCTCTAAAACTATTCTTGAGTTTTCACTCTCATGTAGGAACATATTAAGGAACTCAATCTCTATATGAATAAAGTCAATGTAATTTACTTCAAAATGTGGTGCATGACTCACCACATGTGGAGAAATAAATTGGCTCTCACTACTCTCACTCACCATAGTCATTTGGCTCCCAACATTGTCTAGCATGGTGGAGAGTTCCATGTTATATCTTTCGAGATTTATGGACTCATTATAAAGCTTAATACAGTCCACTAGAAGATAACTTTCCTCTTCTTCCTCAATAGTGCTCAAAGAGGGACTAGGAATAGTCATTTATTCATTAGGCAAAATAAGAACATCAAAACCCTTAAATCATCCAACTCGTCAAATTTCTCTCTCGCTATAAATGCGATGTGGTTGCATTCTTGAGAGTCATCTTCAGAGTCTGAGTCAACATAGTAACTTAATAAGAGTTTTCTCCACCATAATGACTCATATTTGATGGATATTGCTTTTAAATGTTCCCTCAACCACCTCACGTAAAACACGTGATGGTCCTTTGAGAATCATCTTTCTTTTCTCCACTTCCATGACTAATCTTTAGCCTAGGTGGATAGTTCTTAGGTGTGCCTATAGACTGAAATCGTTTTTGTCACTTCTTGGAAAACTTAGAGAGAAATGCCATATCATCATCACTAACATAATAGGAACTACAATTAGGAGATCCCTTCTTAGTCTTTAAATCTTGATTTTTCTCCTTAGGAGGCACTATTTGGCGATACTATAAATTCACCTCATAGGTTTAGAGGGACCAACAAAATTTATCTACACGCGATTGCTCAGAAATAAAAGCTCTAACATCTTCAATGGCGTCCATTTTGCCACGAAATCTAGGTGGGGGTGACTATAAAATTTTATTAACAATCGTGTTCTATTTTAAGGATTGAATAAAAAACGACAATTCTAAGTCAAAATGGGCACTTCGATAATTTTATAATATTCTTGTGCTAATTTGTGAAAAAATTGGCATAGTGAAATTTTTACAGATCATGATGGAATTTGGTGCAAATTGATGGCCAACTCAAAAAAAGCGCGAAAAAGCTGATTTTTACGGTCATTCGAAATCGTAAAAAAAATCAGGAATTTTTATTCTTCGATTGGGATGAAACTCGGCATGCGTGTTTAGCAAGAAAAGATAAGAGTTTTCAAGTGGGGGGAAATTTGGTCACTTATCCCTATCTGAAGATTAAAGAGTGGATATATAGCTTCCAACAATATTCGACCAATCAGGGAGAGTCCCACCACAACTCAATTATCTCACCACTTGTCCTATAAAAAAGACCCTTGGCCTCACAATTTTAGGGAACAACTTTGAGTGATTGTAATCAATTTGAGGACCAAGTTTTTATCATTTTTTAGAGGATTGAAGATTACTATGAGAGAACTTATTGTAAGTTTGATTTATTAATGAAAATCTCTTCTTATTCATGCAATTTCTCTTTCATTATGGTAGCTTGATTCTTATATTAGGAGTAGGGTGAAGTTTAATTATAGTTAGCTAATATTGTCACATTAATTTGAGTGTTGTGCATTCCCTACTCGTTTTAATTGTTATCAAAGATTTAGTATTCATTTTAAAGCGACACGAGAGTATGTTTTAAAACCTTCAAAATTATTTTGTCCATCAACTTTTGAGATTTAAAAATATCATTTTTTTTATGGATTTTGCTTGCACTTTGATTGTTTTGATAGCGCGTGCTTAAATACATTTGCGAACTTTATAACTTTTATTTTCTTAGGAAATAGGATTCTATGGGAATAGTGATTTTATCCGTCTATTAGAGTCGTAAAAATATTTTGAACATAATTCATATTTTCTGAATTAAACACGATGAGAGTCAGCTTAATTTGAGTTATAAAAGGGAATGACAACATTAAATTAGTGTGCAAAATTAGTTACGTGATAAATGAACCCTGAATCCTAATTTTTTACACATCTCTTGTGTTACTCTCATTTACCGTAGTTGATTTTATCTAATTTAGCTCATAATTATTCTCTATCCCATATTATCTAGTTGGACAATTGCAGTTCATTTTATAATTAAAATTGAAAAATCTCTGTGGGTTCAATCTGTACTTACACTCGCTATTCTATAATAACCCATGCACTTACGGTATTTTATAAATTGACAAATAATTTTTTAGCGTCGTTGCCTGAGATTTGTTCAATTTTTTTTAAGAAGTTGTGAATTTCATACTAGTTTTTTATTTACTTTTCGCATTTTTTTTGTTAGTTAGTAAAATTTCATAAAAAAATTTTTTAAAAAAATTACTAATTAACCATTCATTTGTATATCTCGGGCCATCACAATTAATTTAAAATCAAGTAGACGTTGGCCTTAGGATATAACATAGCTCGAAGAAAAACTCTTAACGAGGTTAGAGTTAAACGTTACTCCATCGTGAACTTGTCAAATCAATTCCATTTCACCTTGTCTAGGATTGGTGATTTTTAATGAGTCTTTGTACCGACAACCTACCTGAAGGTAAAATCAGAATTTGAGGAGATAACCGTAGTTGGTCGTCTTTTAAATTATCCCTTGTCAAAAAGTAGGAGCTGTCTAATTAGATAAATCAAAATTGCTTTGTGCTAGTTTATGTGGTTTTGAGTCAATTATAATTTGCTTTTGCATTCTCAAAACAAAAATTAAAAAAAAATATTTGTTGTAAATTACAATGGGTGGTCCTCATATTGTTATCTCTTCTTCTTTCTCATGTTCCTCTGTTGATCCTATGGACGTATTTTTACAAAATACTGAAAATTAAGATGACTACGTATTTTAATTGGAGTCAGATGGGTCAGTAATCATTTTAAAAATTAAAGGAAGTATGTATGATAATCCAACCCCTTTACTTACTAGTTTCCCACCAAAGTGTATGAATTGGAAAGATGTTAACAAATGGTATAATGATTCTATTTCTAAAAATAATCATGAATTAAATGGGAATAACCAATTGTGTGAGGAAAAAAAATTGACACTCTTAACACATGTAATAATTGTGATGATTTGGATATGAATTTCTGTCGAGATTTTTCTCCTAATTTAATTGAGAAAAATGTTGATTCTTTTTATTTGTGGAAAATTTTATTTGAGGATTCGTCATATAATTTTAGTGATACTTCAAGTATTTATGACGGTCCTCCTATTTTTTATGAAGATAGTGTATCGCCCCGTAATACCTCTTCTTCTCGCACTTTTTATAAAGTCTTACATTTAGGAGTAGAGTATGCATCCCAATTTTACATGACTATTTTCGAAAAAGGGATAGTAAATATTTGGATCCTTATTGCAATTTATTAATCCCATGTGATGTAGACTTGGGCGATTCAAATTTTTTTTATTATTGATGATGTCGGTGCGCGTCATTATGGCCATGAATTTTTGGTTGAAATTTGTGTAGTGCAGTTATACTCTCAAATTTATGATCTTTTAGCACTTAGTGCTATAAAGTTTATTATTTGGGATGACCCACAACTATTTCGATTGTTAATTTATGGTGATGATGGTAATTGTCACGGGTTTGTATATTATTTGTGCATTTTATTTTTTTTATTTTAGTTAACATGTATCATCATTTTAATTCTTTACATTATTTTCTTTGTCCATATTTTTATTTGAGCATACATTGGGGACAATATAAAATTTAGGTTTTGGGCTAAGGATGATATTTTTGAAGAAAAAAAATCAAAAAATTTTTGAAAATTCAAAAAGATTTTCAATATAATTGAGTGTTACAACGATTTCTTAGTATAGAATTAATTCGTGGGTCTCTCAACTTATGTAATTTTTACACATTAGCCATACAATATGATCGAAAATGGATATTGAAGCAAAAGTTAACATGCTTAACGAATAAATGTGGAGATTTTAACCCGGTGAGATTTTTGTGCCATTCATTATTTTCGGGAGATTTAAATCAATCTGAGTTAAAATAACTCAAACTTTCCTTCAGTGATAAATTTGTTGATGATCTCAAATTCAATGTTTTGTTCAATTACCGAAAATAAAAAGTCAAAAGATGAATCTTCAAGAACTAGATGTCTTAGTCAGTCGTCTTGAGACACCAATCAACTTAACGAAACTTGAGAAATGAGATTAGGCCATCGTTTGAAAGCCCAAAAATTAAGCCTAAAGCGATCTTTTTACATTATTCTGTTGCAAGCCCCATTTGAGACAAAAATAAAATAAGCCTTTTGTTGAAAACACATTATCCTATCAAACTCCAACTGGGAGTTAAAAGTCCCGAAAAGCAAAAAGCCATACCCAATTTTTGAGAATTCTAGGGTGGAATTACGGTAGGAAAAAGGCCAAAAGAAAATGAGGTTGCAAGAAAAATGTGTGAAAAAGAAAAAAAAAGAAAAAAAAAGGAAGAAAACAAGTTGAATAAAATTTGAGTTGAAAAGAAAAAGAAGAAGAAAAGAAAAAATGGAGGTGAGAAAAAGTGTCAAAATACCGAAAAACCTCTATATTCTCAAAAATTTTGAACTCCAAAAATCATTGTTCATATCCAAATCCGAGCCAACAATACAACCAAAGAAAGTCCTAATCGATCTCAAGTGAATCTAGTTATAGTGTAGAAAGAAAATGAATAGGATCTATATTTCGATTCAATGTTGTCAAAAAGTAATCGAGTTTTCGTTTATGAGATCATATTCATACATAATAAAAAAAAGTCTGTGTTTTATCATGTATATGTGAAATTTGCTCACCTAAATTTACTCTTTTATTCACATGTACTGAAAGAAAATAACCCGTTTTCGAGTGTTCGATTGTGAGTGCATTCTGTGAGATTTTGAAATCAAGACGAACTTTCGGATAAGAAATGTAACGATCAAATCTTTTGAAATGGACGGTTATATTGGCTATGCACACACGCACGATAAGTTAAGATTGAAAAATAAAGCTCTACTATATTTATGAAGTTTGCATTCAAACTTTGTTATATTACTTTTGCTTCTTTTGTATTGAGTCAGGGTTTTGAATTTTGTGAGTATATTCACTGCAAAGCCTCACGAGACAAAACTCGTCCACTAGGGTAACTTAGGAGTTTAATGGCTCGTTGCACATGCTAAGTGCAATTGTGATTCCTACGAAAGTGAGTTAGATTTTAAAAAAAATAGTTTTGCTCGTGGACTAGCAAAGTTTAGATTTGGGGGTATTTTATGAGTGTATTATTTTGTATATTTTATACCCGAATTTATACTTTGTTAGTCCCATTTTAGTTAATTTAATAAGTTCTTAGGACTAATTGATTAAAAAGAGGAAAATATGCGAGAATGATTGAATTTGAATTAAAAACAACAATTCTAAGTCAAAATGGGCACTTCGATAATTTTAAAATATTCTTGTGTTAATTTGTGAAAATAGTTGCATAGTGAAAATTTTGCAGGTAATGTTGGAATTTGGTGCAAATTGATGACCAACTCGAAAAAGGCGCAAAAAAATTGATTTTTACGGTCGTTCAAAAAAATTCAATTTTACACTTGTGAAATCGTAAAAAGAAGTCAGGAATTTTTATTCTCAGATTGGGATGAAACTCGGCATGTGCGTTTAGCAAGAAAAGATAAGAGTTTTCAAGTGGGGTAAAATTTGGTCACTTATCCTAATCCGAAGATTAAAGAGTGGAGAGATAGCTTCCAACACTATTCCACCAATCAGGATGAGTTCCACCGCAACTTAAATACCTCATCGCTTGTCCTATAAAAAAGACCCTAGGCCTCACAATTTTAGGAAGAATTTCGGGAAAAAACTTTGAGTGATTATAATCAATTTGAGGGCCAAGTTTTTATCATTTTTTTAGAGGATTGAAGATTATTGTGAGAGAATTTATTGTAAGTTTGATTTATTAATGAAAATATTTTCTTATTCTTGCAATCTCTCTTTCATCATGGTAGCTCGATTCTTATATTAGTAGTAGGGTTAAGTTTGTCATAGTTAGATAATATTATCATGTTAATTTGATTGTTGCTCATTCCCTATTCGTTTTAATTATTATCAAAGATTCGGTATTCATTTTAAAGCGATACGTGAGTGTGTTTTAATACCTTCAAAATTATCAATCAAGTTTTGAGATTTAAAACTAGTAATTTTTTAATCGATTTTGCTTGCACTTTGATTGTTTTGATAGTCCATACTTAAATACATTTACGAACTTTTAAACTTGTATTTTTTAAGGGAATAATTATTTTAGTTGTCTATTAGAGACGTTAAAAATATTTTGAACATAGCTTTCATATTTTTTGAATTAAACGCGACGAGAATAGGTTCAATTTAAGTGTGCAAAATTAGTTACGTGATAAATGGACCCCAAATCCTAATTGTTTACAATTCTCTTGTGTTACTCTTATTTATCGTTGTTGCTTTTATATAGTGTAGTTCATAATTATTCTCTTTCCCATTTTATCGAGTTGGACAGTTGCAATTCTTTTAATAATTAAAATTGATAAATCTCTGTGGGTTCGACCCGTACTTACACTCATTACTTTATAATAGCCCGCGCACTTGCGATATTTTATAAATTGACAAACACTAGGCAAACAACTCGTAAAAAAAGTCATTTATGGTAAGAAGTTTGCAGTGGGTGGCAAGTTGTTGAAGCATAGAGTGGTTCACGGTGGAGGTGCCTTCATATGTAATACCATGTTCCAATAATTCAATTAAATTTCATATAAATTATAATGGAATATGGTTTGATGAAAATTATGGGTCAAAATTGAAGAAAATAAAAGAATATAGAGAAGGGTCATTTTAACAACATAGGCATGTCGCTAGAAGCTAGATGAGATTGTCGCAGGAAGGTCAGGCGAAGCAGAACTTCAAATGAGATCACACTGCATTACAGTCCCAGGTCACGCGAAGGTCGCGCAAATCTAAACTTTGAATGAGGTGGAGATGTCGCTCGAACGAGATAGGCATTTCGTTCGATCGATGTGTCTCGAAGATGTTTAATCAGAATGGCCTTGTGCGCTGTCACATTTCTAGCACTTAATTTGGTGTGCTGTCAAGTCCAGATTGGGCAAAACGAAATTTTCGATCTTAAAAAGGGTTTGTTAAGGCTTGTTTAGGGCATTTTGTTAGGAGAAAATACAAGAAGAGAGAGAGAGAGAGAGAGAGAGAGAGAGAGGAAGAGGGGGGTCTTCCCCCATGGGAAGGCTTCTCCCACCATTCCTCCACCATAAAACACTATTTTCTTAATTTATTCCACCATATTTGAACCTTATACACCCATTTTCACCATTGTTGAAGACGAGCTACGAATTTGTAAACTGTTGGTAGGAGTTTTTGAAGAAGATGCAAAATGAAACTTTCATGGAATTTGAAGTGGGTTTTGAAGAGGCTTTGCTTAGAAGCTTGAATGGAGAAATTTGGAGGATGCGTTTGGTAATCCCTTGAGGTCACCTCTTGAGGTGGGGGTTGCTCCTCCCACACCAACATTTCTACCATTATTGGAGCCTTTAGAGGTGCGAAAATCTTACTCTTAGTGTTAAGATTATATTTTATATAACTTGTAGTCTTGTAGTTAGATTACATGAGTAGGGTGCATTTGATTATATGATGAAATTCATGTGTAGTAAATAGTAAATATTTTGTGGAAAAAATATTGGTAAAATATTATTTTGTTGAAATAAAGAATGAATAAATATTTCAAAGTGTTGAAATATTAAAATTTGGTATTTTGTGAAAATGGTGTATTTTCTAGAAAGAATGATGTTAAGCATTTTATGAAATAAAATGTTTGGAAATAATGATTTATTTTGTTAAACATTGGCGAAATAATGTATTAAAGTTTCGTGCAAAAATGTAAAGTTTAAGAAAAATGGGCATTAATTGCTTTTGAATAAATTAAATGTCTTTTATGCCTTGAAAGTATATTTTTGCTAGTATGATGAATTTATTAAAGGAAATGTATGTTATCCCATTAATAGGATTTAAAAATCCATCTTCTCATGCATATAAACTTATAGTATTTTGATATTAAATACGTGAACAAGTTAAAAGAATTTTTTAATGGGTTTAAACATGAAATAAGGGAAGTATAAGTCCTTATCTTCAAAGTGTGTGAAAAAATGGGTTAAAAGTGTGACAAGTACAAAGTTATAAGACTACATCTGTTGATAAAAAGAAATGTATAAGGACATAAATTTTCAATTGAGTCCCTATATTGTTTTGACTTAATTTCGTGAACAAAACTGTGTTTGTAATATGTCATAGGAGATATTTTATTTTGTCACGATCCCACTTGATCTATGACGTATTGAAGAAATTGAAGACGTTGCGGCAAAGCTTCAAAGAATTAATCATGCCGAAGTTTAATTGGTGCAAGTTTACTCGTCATCAAAGTTAATTGCATTCCGAGATCACTCAGGTGTAAATGCGTATAATGAATGGTGCTCGGAATTATTTTTATAAAAGATAAGGATGTATTCTTATAAAGAAAAATATTTAAAAATGTTTTTAAAAGTGTTTTAAGGATTTACACTACTTTTTATTCTGATAATCTTGAAAAGGAGTTTGACTAATTTGGATCTCTTTTAAAAGAGACGTTTTAAACAAAAAGTCAAAGAAAGTCAAACTTCGTCGCGTCGTTCAAACGACATGTCAGCTCATTCGAGCGAGATGCCTATGTCGCGCGAACGACGTGGCAATATCGTTCGAGCGACACATTTTTTGAGGCGGCGCTAAATTGTTTTTTAAAGCGTGTTTCCATTAGATTTTCGTAAGTGTGCATTTCGAAAAAATAGTTTATCATCCAGTACGTGTTTGCACATGTTTTCTAAGGTTTAAAAATCATAAACACATCCTTAGAGTTTGCAAAGATCTGAGTTATCATTAGTTTATGTTTACGTGATCTTGCTGAGCAAGAAGATTTATTCTACCATTGAACATCAGGGTTTTACGGTGAAGAAAAGAGAAGGACTTCTTATTTTCGACATCATAGACGAATCAAAGCCATTTGGCGGACACCGAGACATTCATGGAGTCGAGTGTTGTGAACAGGTATCGTGGAAGACAGAATTTTTGCGTGGGCACTATTAAAGAACGTTAGAAGATCAGAAGGAGCATCAAGACCCGTGGGGATCGAGTCATTGAGTAAGGCTAATCTGTCTTTGTAAAACCATTGTTCAAAGTGATTGTCTGGCTTGGGCCATCCGAGGTTATTTTCCCATTTTGGGTTTTTTTCCTCGTACATCCGGCGTTGTGAGTATTCTTTACTTTATTTTACTTGCTTTAATCACTAGATGCATGTTTAGGATTAATCAAGATAAAATTTGTTTAAAGTAAAGATTGGGTTTTCACAATTTGGTTTGGTACAAATTAAAAGTTGGATAATATTTCGAAGAAAATTGGTTTTGTTTAAAACACACATATTGGGCACTATCAAATTGGTATCAGATCTAGAAAATATATTTTATTTGTTTTGTGATCCCGTGTGTTTTCAAAGATGAATTATGGATATAATGAATTTTCTCGAACTCCTATTTTTTATGGCCCTAATTACACTTATTGGAAGATGAGAATGAGATGTGCATTAAAATCTATTGATGAGCATATGTGGCTAGCAGTTGAGAAAGGTTGGACACCCCATGTCACTATTGTTGGTGAGGTCACTAGTTTAAAGCCTGTTGAGTCATGGACTGAAACTGAAGAAAGAATTGCACAATATAATTCTAAGGGTATGCACGTTATTGCTTCACTTGTCACACATGATGAATATGATAGAATTATGACTTGTGAAACATCAAAAGAGGCTTGGTATATTTTGGCTCTTACTCACGAGGGCTCTAGCACGGTTAGGGCGTCAAAACTTCAAAATCTCACTACACAGTTTGAGACCATTAGGATATTAGAGAGTGAGACTTTTGATGAGTTTTGTGCTAAGTTGTCCAATATTGTCAACTTGTCGTTTAACCTAGGTGAGAAAATTCTCGATAACCGTATCATTAATAAAATCCTTAGGTCGTTGCCTAGTAGGTTTGATATGAAAGTGATCGTTTTAAACTCCTTGGGTAGGTTAGAGTCTGCAAAACTAGAAGAAAATATAGGTGACTTACAAACCTATGAATTCGAGATGATTACCTCCAAGAAAGTGCCTAAGAAAGAAAACGGTATTGCTTTTTAAACCCGGAAGGAGGAAATTAAAGTTTTGGATTCCGATTTTGAGGATGTTGCTTTGTTGGCAAAGAAATTTAAAAAATTTATTAAGTTTCAAATGTAATCGAAAGATGCCAAGAAATTTGAAAAATTCAATAACAACAAAGTAGATCCCACCTCTGAGGATAAGTTTGAGAAGCCTAAGAGAGACCAGTCACATAAATGTTTTGGGTGTGAGGGGTACGGTCACAAAGTTAAGGAGTATCCCAGTAGACTTAAGAAAGAGGGCAAGCAACCCATTGTCTATAATGCCACCTTAAGTGATAGTGATCCGGAAGAGGGAGAGAGTTCCCCCATTGATTGTAACTTTGTTGCATTTATGTCATGTCATGTGAGCAACGACGATTCTCATGTGTATGACACTTCCGAGGAGGTTTTGAGTGAATCCCATGTTAGTGAGGGTGAAAAGAGTGACGAGGAGGAGGTAGATGTGAAAGAGTTGCAAAATGCGTTTAATGTGTTGTATGCCGAAATGATGAAGGTGAAAAAGGATAACTCAAAATTGCAAGCTAATTTGAATGAGCGTGCCATAGAAAATAATGATAGTTTGATCGAGGATCTTAGGGCACGAGAGAAGAAGCTTAGGGAGAAACTAGAGTTTGTGGAGAAAGAGAGAGTTAATATCCCTGGTTTGATGGAGTCCTTGACAAAGGAGATTTTAGAGTTTGAGGAGTCTAGGCGTTTTCTCGAGTCTAGGATTCACGAGTTGGAGGAGAGATTGAGAGACTCGTCTAGAGTCAAGTTTGATTTGGAGGCTAGGTCGGAGAAGTTAGATAAGATCCTAGGCACCGTCCAAATTAAAGGAGATAGAGGAGGTATAGGTTTTAATGAGAGAGTTGTTCCCACTCCCGCCACACGTGTGAGAAACACTAGGACAGTTAGAAAAGGTCCACATATAGGTAATCATTCCCACCACCGCTACACTTGCACGTTTTGTGGTAGGAAAGGTCACTTTAGGCGTTATTGTTACAACCTTAGACAAGTTCCTAGAAAATTTAGGGATAAAGTTGCCCCGGTTCCCAAAACCCCCATGCGTCGTTCTACACCTACTTGGGTTAGGAAAACGAATTTAGTGGCTTTAGGAATTAAACTTTATGATTCTCATTTGGGTGCACTTGATTCTTCCCATGCTAAATCTAAAGGATGATAGTGTTGCCTTGTTTGTCATATACTAGTTTGCTTCATGATATATTCATTGCTAGTATAGTGGAATGTGTATCATTTTGTATTATAGTTTTCAATTATTTGAATCTTATTGAAAAATACAAAAAGATTTTGTTTTTTGAATTTTTTTTTTGAAAAATCCAAAAAGATTTTCTTTGTTTTAGAAAAATTTTGAAAAACCAAAATGATTTTGCTTTTATTTGAGTCAAAATATGAAAAGCCAAAATGTTTTTATTTTTTGTTTTTGAGTTTACATGTTTGATGTGGCATATTGGTGTGCTTGGATCCCCCCTCCTCCCGATCGTTTCATATCCATGTGGCCAGGACATTTGGTCATTATTATCGATGCTTAGAATGATCTTAACCATTATTTATATGGGGTTGTTTCGAAGCTGATATCCATTTAGATTCGACTTTGTATATATGCCAACATATATATGAATGTTTGACTTCTCTTGCATATTTGAATTTGGTGAGGCGTTCTTATCTCAATCTTGTCATCTACGCGTAAGTAGACTTAAGGAGAAGTGTGCATGTAAGAACCGGTTACCGTGAGAATTTAAATTGGTAAAAATAATGTGTGATTCATGGGAAAGGGCTGCGAGAATTCAAAATTGACTCGTCGTGGAAGCCACCATTTAAAAGAGCCCAAAAAGAAAATGCTATATGCTAAGAAAAGGGCCAAATTAGTTTAGTTCCTTCCAAAGAAAATATGATATTATTGAGGGAGTTTGGATGGATTAAAAATTTAAACTGGTTTGCACAACTAATCGTAATGTTGAAACATTGCAATTTGACGCTATTGTTTGTAAAATCGTCAAAATTATGGATTTGTGTGCATGTAGTATGTTTAGTTCATTAATATCACACTTTAATTGTCATATGGCTATAATAATGTTTGATGATTTATCGCTATCAATTAGAGCTTCTTGAACGTTTCGATGTGTTGGAATGATGACTCATTTGTTGTAGTTTCATGCCTATTCATTCCATATCCATGTTTGAGCACATTGGTACTATGTTTGCATTAACTCAATTTGTTAGTTTTATGCGTTTTTGTATTTTGTGTTAAAAGTCTACTGTTTTAACACTGTTTTGCTTATGTCCGACCCTTCCTGGAATTTTTTTCACTGGGAAATATTATATAATATTTCTGGGAATTTGGGAAATTTTGGCAGGTGACGAGAAGTCGTTCAAACGACATACCCATGTCGCGCGAACGACAGTTGTACTTCGTTCGAGCGACGTCCACAACTCGTTTGAGCGACGTCCCTAGCTCGTTCGAACGACGGCCTGAATTGTGGCTTCTAATTGTTTTGCAGTTCTCTGGTTTAAATTGGTATATTTTTTGTGTCTGGAAGTGTTTCTGGACTGACTGGTTTATATGCAGGTGTTATTAGTTCTAAATTGAATTTTTGCTTATAGTCCGTTTATCATACCTGATTAGATTGCTATATTCTTTGTGTGATTCATTTGGTTTACTAGCTACTGATATGTCATTACATGATCATATTTAGCTAGTTGTTACATGATTATCTAGCGATTTCAAATTGGATTCAAAATTACTTTATATTCTCGTAGTAAATACTTGGATTGGTTTATCTTTTCACAGGATTGTCTATTCGAGCTAAAAAGGGGGAGAGATGTATGTGATGTAGGGGGAGATTTGAGCATGTTTTGGTGTACATATGTTTACAAATTGGTATCTCATATTGGTAGTACACATTGGTATCTGTTTGTTGCTCAAATTTTTGTTTAACAAATGATTTTTCAGAGATTATTCATATTGGTATCTTTTATTGTTTGGTATCATTTGGATAAATATATTGGTTTCATTTGTTCTTCCATACTTCACAGGGTATTTGCTTGTTTGTTTCATGTGGGTAGGTATGCTTGAACGATTCGAGATTTCAAGTCTACATCACATTCAGACAGTTTATACCGATGCATATTCTAGTCCGTGTTCTGTATTTTTGATTTTGGATTTATGGGATGGGATACAGGAGTCATACGGCTTAACGGCCCGGCTTAGGCATTTCAATGGTTTAGTTTTGTCCCGAAATAGTCAAAGGGGGAGATTTGTAAGGACATAAATTTCCTATTAAGTCCCTGTATTGTTTTGACTTAATTCCGTGAACAAAACTATGTTTGTAATATGTTATAAGAAGATTTTATTTTGTCACAATCCCACTTGGTCTATGACGTATTAAAGAAATTGAATACGTTGCGGCAAAGCTTCAAAGAATTAATCATGCCGCAGTTTAATTGGTGCAAGTTTACTATCCTTCAAAGTTAATTGCATTTCGAGATCACTCGGGTATGAATGCAGATAATTAATGGTGCTCGAAATTGTTTTTATAAAAGATAAGGATGTATTTTTACAAAGAAAAATATTTTAAAATATTTTTTAAAGTGTTTTAAAGGTTTACACTACGTTTTATTCTGATAAGCTCGAAAAGGAGTTTGACTAATTTAGATATCTTTTAAAAGAGACGTTTGAAACAAAAAGTCAGAGAAAGTCAAACTTCGTTGCGTTGTTCAAACGACATGTCAGCTCGTTCGAGCGAGATGCCAATGTCACGCGAACGACGTGGCAATCTCGTTCGAGCGATGCATTTTTCAAGGCGGCGCTAAATTGTTATTTAAAGCATGTTTCTGTTAGAGTTTCGTAAGTGTGCATCTGAAAAAAATAGTTTATCATCCAGTACGTGTTTACACATGTTTTCTAAGGTTTAAAACGCATAAACACATCCTTAGAGTTTGCAAAGATCCGAGTTATCATTAGTTTATGTTTACGTGATCTTACTGCACCAAGAAGGTTTGTTCTACCATTGAACATCAGGGTTTTGCGGTGAAGAAAAGATAAGGGCTTCTTGTTCGACATCGTAGACGAATCAAAGCCATTCGGTGGACACCGAGACATTCATGGAGTCGAGTGTTGTGGATAGGTATCATGGAAGAAGGAATTTCTGCGTGGGCACTATTGAAGAATGGTAGAAGATCAGAAGGAGCGTCAAGACCTGTGGGGATCGAGTCATTGAGTAAGGCTAATCTATCTTTGTAAAACCATTGTTCATAGTGATTGTCTGGCTTGGGCCGTCCGAGGTTGTTTTCCCGTTTTGGGATTTTTTACTCGTACATACGGCGTTGTGAGTATTCTTTACTTTATTTTACTTGCTTTAATCAGTAAATGCATGTTTAGGATTAATTAAGATAAAATTGGTTTAAAGTAAAAATTGGGTTTTCACAACTTGGTTTGGTGCAAATTAAAAGTTGGATAGTTTTCGGAGAAAATTGGTTTTGTTTAAAACACACATATTGGGCACTTTCAAAATGAAATTTTCTTATAAAGTAGTCATTAAGTGTAATTAGACTACTTGAACAAAGAAGTAAAGAAATGTCTAGTTTGTAAAACGATTATTAATGGAGTTGAACAAGTGTTAATGATTGAACGTTGGAAAGTTGGTGTGTATAACTTAATAATGCGGTAAAAGATTATCACTTTTGAACTTGGAAAGGAAATAAGGAAATAAAGATATTTTCAATTAAAAGGAATTTACTCCAAGGTTAAAAAGGTGTTAAAACACTTAAGAAGTTAGTATGGGTTACATAATATTGTCTTAGGGAAAATCAACACTTGAGGAAATGGAGTAAAAGATGAGTTTGGAAACAAATGGGTAAAATGGTAATCTAACTTAAAGTGGAACATTTTTAAGAAATAAAAATGTTGAAAAAGGTGTTACACAATTGGTCCTAAATGAATATGATTTTTGGAATAAATCAAGGTCAAACTGTAAAGGACATAAAATGGTAAACTTCAAAGTGCAACACAAGTTGGGGTAAAACCCCGATTTTGGCTTCGGGCGGGTAAAAGGAAAAGTGGAATAATATGGACATTTGTAAACTGTTAAAAACACATTAAGAGGAACTATGATGACACCGAAAAAATTAAGGAGGGCCTAGATTCCAAGGGTGAAAGACCCGAAACAACTGGGAAGAGCATATGGTGCACATAGCCTGCGGTGTGGAGCCTGTTGAAGAATGAGATTATTAAAAGATTTCGAGAAAAGATAAAGGAATAAGGAACATGTCAAGAAATGGGTTGTGTGGTGAAACGTGTTAATATAACTTAACTTGAATGAAATAATAAATGTTCCGGTAAAGGTTAAAATGGACAGTAAATGTGAAATTGATTAATGTCCATAAGGTAAAGGTAAAGTAAGTGAGTAAATGGGTGGTTAAGCAACCTAAGTGGTTAAACCCATAATTAACACAAGAGTGTGTTGGAAAAGGGTTCCAAAGGCTAAATGAATAGTCTCCAACACGGTGTTCGCGTGTGTTGAAATAGTGGTTTTCATTGAAAATACTAATATGGGTTGGTTAAAATGAAAAGGATAATATTCGATAAAGAAATGGTTTTCGACTAATTCAAGTGGAATTGTTTCAAGTATTTAACTGTCTGTATTAAATAAAGTGAGAAATGTCAAAATGAGAAAAATTAAGTATTTATAAGATTAAGGTGAATTAATCTCTAAATAAGATTTTCAGAACTAAATAGTTTCATGCATTAAGTATAATTATGTGTATGTTTAAATATGCATACAAGGTAGTTCCATATGTACGTAGGCATAACATGTTAGAGTCTTCTTTCTATCGTTTGATTTTATACTGCATTTAGAGTCTTCTTTCTAAGTGTTAGAGTCTTCTTTCTAAGTATAGAGACTCATTTTAGCCGCCGAGGTAATGGATAGGTACAAATCTTAGTGTGAGTGTGTCTTAAATGCATTTTGAAGTACCCATTAGACAAATTGTATGTAGCGTCATTGGGTATAAAGGTCGAATGCTTGGAGGCTTGAGATGTTTGATAGTTAAAGAGCACTATAGGAAGAAACACATGAACTATTGTCCTTTCCAGCACCGAGTAATCGTGATGTGGGAATTAAAAGGTTTATAGAGCATACCTACAATGATAAGGTATGGGCGATGAAATCTTGTTGGGTCTTGAGGAGGGTTACATAAAATGTATTATGTGTCCTTAGGCGACCAGTTAGTCCCGTATGAAGGAGAATTAGAATCCTAACATTGATTGTGTTGAGGATTAAGTGATGATCCTAGATTGCAGGTCGTATAGTGTACGTGTCGGGTGTGGCTTCCTAAATCAGAACAGATGGGTAGTATAATCCCTAAGGTAAGGTGACAGCTTGTGTCATTATAGGAGTGATGCTTGAACATCATGGAATGACTAGTATGGGTGTGGTGATACTCGATTTCGAGATGTACTAGGAAATGTATTCGAGATTTAGGGTGATGACGCCATGTGGAGACTTGAAAATGGCAATCTAAGTGGGGTAACATCGAAATATGATTATAATGTTAGTGTATAAACGGTATATGCTAGGTTGGCCTTATCAATGTAAGGAATAGTTCTTGGCACGTCTTGCCAAGCCGATATGGATTAGCAGATGTAGCTCTGTGTGATAATTACTACCTTTAGAATGCCAATATCGATGGGTGTGGTCGCCACGTAAATTCTGTGTGGTAGAACCCGAAAGTAAGTTTAGTGGCAATATCGTGGGGTAAAAGGACACGATAAGGTTATTGTCTTTCTTGAACTAAGTAATGCCTATGGATGTTTGGGATTTTGATTGTGATATAATAAGGCAGTTAATAACCTAGTTATAGCATGTTGGTGAAGTCGTAACTAGTAATTGGACAAGATCAATTTAGACAAGGGCGTGAGGTATTCACTAATAGGACTGGTTCATATATGACAAGGATGTGAAGGATAGGGCCTTTCTCCCAATGAGGGAAGTCGGACGTTGAATTCCTAGAGGACGAACGATTCGTATATTGATCTCGAGTTGCGAGAAGGAATGGTTGAGATTTGATTCGTCGTGGCTAGTGCCCCAAGCTAGGGTATGTGGCTAGGATTGGTGCTTAGGGAGAATTTTGGGAATGAGTGACATGAATTCAAGCATATGGCATAAGTTTAATTCCGTAATTCATAGTCGGATGCTTATGGGCAAAACTTCACAGGATGGTTGCTTGTTCCTTCTGAATCCTGCGTGTCCCTTTTGGTTTCGATAATCGGGGATCGGTTTTCTCACATGTGTGATAAATTAGATTGGTGCCATGTCATGGCATGATGCGGTTGGGCCTAGTAGAGCACGGTGGAATGGGTATGGTCAATGTAGCTCGGTAACTAAGTGCGCCCTATTTGAGGCATTCTTATTATTGCATAAAGTTTTATGCACGGATGGCTGCGCTTTCGGTCACACGATTTGCTCGTAGTATTGATCTTTCTTAGGATTAGTGGACTTTAGACGAGTCGACACGACAGTCAGTGGCTCGGGTTACAAAGATCAGGTTGATGACGTAGGGATACGATATAGTGTTGGAAACCGAGATAAAATTAGCACAATAATGCTTGGCCGCAGTGAGGGGATTAGAGCGAGGATCTAGTGAGTACTTAAAGGTGTGACACCTTGGGCAGTGCTAGGATCATTAGAGTGACACAGTGGAAGGTGGAAGTCGAGTGCACGGTAATGACTTGGTAAGAATATTACTTCCTGGAGTGAGAAACTAGCATAGTATGGCTATCAGCGAGCTCATGCGAGTTATGTAGTCAGGATAGCCTGAAGTTTGTGGGACGCGGGATGTGCAGTCCTAAGATATATTTGATTCTGATGATGAATAAATCGATTATTTATACTACGATTCACATTGGGTGAGTGTCAATTGCTATAGAGGATTTTCCAGTGGAGGCAACATTATGCTTTGGGTAGTAGCATAGGTTGTGCTAAATATAGTTTGGACATGATCATAAAATGGGTGGAGACTCGAAGTCAATTATGTGATATCATGGTTAGCGAGATGGTGAGCGTTAGATCATGTTGCATGTTGAGTATTTGGTGACTAACCCCATATAGAGGAACGTCGGGTGACCTTTGCACTTAGAACTTCGATGATTTTATCTTGGAGGATTTATATGGCTTAGAATAGAAGTTGGCGAACCCCATAAGTTTAATGATTGTCGGATCGAGAATTTCGGGGAAGAAATTCCCCAAGAAGGGAAGTTTCTAATACCCAGTCCTAATAATTCAATTAAATTTTATATAAATTGTAATTGAGTAAGGTTTGATGAGAATTGTTGGAAATGGTGGTTCAGAATTGAAGAAAATAAAAGAAAATAAAGAAGGGTCATTTTAATGACATATGTCTATCATTAGAAGCAAGATCGGATTGTCGCACGATGGTCGTGCGAATGTTACGAGAAGCAGACCACCAAACGAGATCACACTACATTACAGTCCTAGGTCATGTGAAGCAAAACTTTGAACAAGGTGGCAATATTGCTCGAATGAGATAAGCATGTCGTTCGAATGACATGTCTAAAAAATATTTAATCATATTACCCTTGTGAGCTATCACATTTGTAGCCCTTGATTTGGTGTTCTGTCAAGCCCAGATTAACAAAGATTGGGCAAAACGGGATTTTTGATCTTTAAGAGGGTTTTATAAGGCTTGTTTGGGGCATTTTGGTAGGAGAAAAATACAAGAAGAGATATAGAGAGGGAAGACGGTGGTCTTCCATCATGGTAGGTCTTCTCCCACCATTCCTCCACCATTCTATCACCATAAAACACCATTTTCTTAATGTTTTCCACCATATTTGAACCTTATACACCTATTTCCACCATTGTTGAAAAAGATCTATGAATTTGTAAAGTGTTGTTGGGAGTTTTTGGATAAGATAAAGATGGAACTTTCATGGAGTTTGGAGGGGGTTTGCTTGGAAGCTTAAATGGATTATTTTTTAGGATTAATTTGGTAATCCATAGAGGCCACCTTTGGAGGTGGGGGTCGCTCCACCTACACTAACATTTTTACCACCATTTGAGCCTTTAGAGGTGAAAAAATCTTACTCTTAGTGTTAAGACTCTATTTTGTATTATTTGTATAGTAGTTAGATTACATGAGTAGGCTGTATTTGATTAAATAATGAAACTCGTGTGTAGTCGATAGTAAACATTTTGGTGGAATAAAAAGTTGATAAAATGTTATTTTGTTGAAATAAAGAATGAATAAATATTTCAAAGTCTTGAAATATAAAAAGTTGGTATTTTGTGAAAATTTATTATAAGTGAAACATTTTTATGAAATAAAAATGTTGAAAAAGGTTTTACACAATTAGTCCTAAATGAATATGATTTTTGGAATAAAATCAATGTTAAAGTATTAGTGACATGAAATGGTAAATATCAAAGTGTAACACAAGTTAGGGTAAACCCCTAGTTTTGGCTTGAGCCGGATAAAAGGAAAAGTGGAATAATGTGGACATTTATAAAACGTTAAAAATACATTAAGCGAAACTTGAATGACGTGGAAAAAATTAAGGAGTGCCAGGAGCCCTGGGTGAAAGACCCTAAACAACTGGCCAGACTGCCAGAGCATATGGTGCGCATAGTCGGTGGTGTGAAGCCCGTTGAAGTATGTGATTATTGGAAGATTCTAAGAAAAGATAAAATAATAAGGAACATGTCAAGAAATGGGTTATGTGGTGAAGCGTGTTAATTCAACCTAACTTAAATGAATTAATAAATGTTCCGGTAAAGGTTCAAATGGACGAGGAAATGTGAAATTGATTAATGTCTATAAGATAAAGGAAAGGTAAAATAAGTGGGTATGTAACTCTCTGCCCCAAATTTAAGGGTTACCCGTAGTTAGCCCGGTCCGACCTGAGCATTAGGTGTGAAGTGCAATGAAACAACCTGTATAATGTTGCTAGTCCAGTTTTATTTTAATTAACATTTCTCTTGTATAACATGCAATTCCAGTTTCAAAATAAACTACGTGAGGGACCCATAGGGAGAACCCCAAAGTCTAAGCATACAGAGCTACTAACGTAAAATAATGAAACTAATTATCTGTGTAACGCTCCTAAAGTACAAAATTGCTCCCGACCTCTTGTAACAAAGTGAGGGTGTGAACCAGTGCTCACTGAAAAATATACAAATGCAGTATAGAATCGAATGGGAGAAATGAGACTCTAGCACGTTATGCCTACGTGAATATGAAACTACCTTGTATACGTATATATACATACATATAAAAGACTTCCTTAATGCATGAAACAGTTTCACTTCCGAAAAACTTATTTATCCAGATTAATTTACCTTAAACTTATAAAAGACTTCTTTTTTCTCAACTTTGCGTTTCTCGTCTTATTTAACACACAGGGTTCAATAATTATAACCATTACATTTTATTTAACAGGAACCATTTCTTTATCGTAATCACCATTTTCTATTTTATCCAACACATATTAGTATTTTCGCTGAAACCCGCCCTTTCAACACACGCGAAAACCGAGTTAAAAAATGCTCATATAATCTTTGAGAACCTTTCACAACACATTCTTGTGTTAATTATGGGTTTAACCTCTTAGGTTGCTTAATCACCCTTTTACCCACTTACTTTACCTTTTTGCTTTCCTTATGGACAAAATCAATTACATATTTACTGTCCACTTTAATCTTTATCGGAACTTTTAATAATTCCTTCAAATTTAGTTTTATTCACACATTTCACCACAAAACCCATTTCTTGACATGTTCATTATTCCTTTATCTTTTCTCGGAATCTATCAATCATCGCATACTTCAACGGGCTCCACACCACCGGTTATGCGCACCATATGCTCTGTCTAGTTATTTTGGGCCTTTCACCCTAGGGCTCTGGGCCCTCCTTAATTATCCCGGTGTCATCTGAGTTCCATTTAATATGTTTTAACATTTTACAAATGTTCATATTACTGCACTTTTCCTTTTACCCGGCCGAAGCCAAAATCCGGAGTTACACCCAAACTTGTGTTACACTTTTAAATTTTACCATTTTATGTCCCTTACACTTTAACCTTGATTTTATTCCAAAAATTATATTTTTTTGGTACCCATTTTTGTAACACCTTATCCGATATTTTTATTTCATAAAAATGTTTCACTTTAAGTAAAATTACCATTTTACCCATTCGTTTCCAAACTCATCTTTTACTCCATTTCCACAAGTGTTAATTTTTCCAAAAACACTATTAAGTTATCCATACTAACTTGTTAAGTATTTTAACATCTTAACACCCTTTTTAACCCTACAGTCATACTCTTCTTAAATGAAAACGTCTTAATTCCATCATTTCCATTCCAATTTCATAAGTGTTAATCCTTTACAACATTATCAAATTATATGCACTAACTTTCTCATGTTTATCCATTAACACTTATTCAATACCTTTATTAACGATTTCCAAAACCATACATTTCTTTACTTTCGTCATTCAAGAAATCCACTTCCACTTAAAACTAATTTTATAAGAAAATATCATTCCCTTTATTTTATATGTAGTCTTACAACTTTGTACTCATCATACTTTTAACCCATTTTCACGCATTTTTAAGATAAGAATTTTTACTTTTCTTATTTCATGTTTAAATCCAACAAAAACTTCTTTACACTTGTTTATACACTTAGTTTCAAAACATTGCAAGTTTATATACTTGAGAAGATGGACTTTAAACCTTAAAATCATATTAAATGGGTTAAACATATTTTTCATCCTATAAATTCATAATACTTGCAAAAATAGATTTTGAAGGCATAAAAGACATTGAATTTCTTCAAACCCAACAAATGTCTATTTTCATAAACTCTTCATTTTTGCAAGAAGCATTATATCACCAATGTTTACCAAAATAAATCATTATTTTAAATCATTTTATTTCATAAAATATCTAACATCAATTTTTCTAGAAAATACACATTTTTCATAAAATATCAATTTTTATACTTCAAAACTTTGAAATATTTATTCATTATTTATTTTCAACAAAATATCATTTTCCCAACTTTTTTATTTTATAAAAATATTTCTTATTTACTAGACATAATTTCATCATATAATCATATGCACACTACCCATGCAATCTACCTACAAGACTACAAATAATGCAAAATAGAGTCTTAATACTATAGATAGATTTTTCCACCTCTAATAGCTCCAATGGTGGATGAAATGTTAGTGTAGGAGGAGAAAACCCCACCTCGAAAGGTGGCTTCTAAGGGTTAGTAAATGCATCCTTAAAAAATGCTCCAAAATGTGATCCTTCTAAGCTTCCAAGCAAGACCTACTTCAAACTCCATGGAAGCTCCATCTTCATCTTCTCTAAAAACTCCTAACACTTCTCCAAAATTAGTAGAACTTCTCCAACAATGGTAAAAATGGGTGTAAATACTTCAAACATGGTGGAATATACTAAGAAGATGGTGTTTTATAGTGATCGAATGGTGGAGGGATGGTGGTTTGTGGTTGGAGGAGGTGGAAGACCACCCACCTCTCTCTCTCTCTCTCTCTCTCTCTCCAATTTTTTCCTCAACAAATGCCCAAATACACCCTTATAAAACGCTTACAAAGCCTAAATTCTCGTTTTATCCAATCTGGGTTGATTTTGGCTTTAAAGCACAAAGATTTGATGGTAAAAAAATGTGGCAGCGTACAAGGGGAATCTGATTAAAAAAACTCGATCTACGTTGTTCGAACGATAAGCCCATGTTGTTCGAACGACTTCTCCTCCTCATTCGATTCTTTCTTCGCCCGACCCTTCACGCGACATACCATTTTAAAGCAGTGTCATGTCATTTGAAGCCCTACTTCATGCGACCCTACAATGTCATTCAAACGACCTCTAAAATCTTCTATTCTTTTCTCATTCGATTTTTGACCCGCAATTCTTCTTATAATCATAATCGACCCTTCTTTAAAATAGTTTATACATAATTTAATTGTATTATTGGGATAGGGTATTATAAAAATCCTTCCTTGGGGAGTTTCATACCCGAAATTCTCGATCCCTTAACCCTTAAGCTTATGGGGTTCGCTAACTTCTATTCTAAGACACAAAATCCTCCAAGGAAGAATCATCAAAGTCCACAACACTAAGGTCACCAAATAATCAACATGATTTATGTTCATTATCCCGTTAACAATGACATTACATAATCAATTTTGAGTCTCCACTTGACTTATGATCAAGTCCAAATTATTTCTAGCACCACCTATGCTAGTACCTAAGGTGTACCGGTGCCTCTATGGGCAAACCCTTTTCTAGCGGTTGACATTCACCTAATTTGAATCATAATACAACCAACTGTCACATTCATCATCAAAATCAATTCCAGCTTGTGTTCGACAAATTTTTAGGCTATCATAACTACACAACTCGCACGAGCATGTTGATAACCATACTATAATATTCTCTCACTCTAAGGAGGAATATTCTCATCAAGTCATCACCGTTCGCCCAACTTACACCTTTCGCTGCATCACTCTAACGAACCTAGTACTACCCTAGGTGTCTCATCCTTGAGTATTGGCTAGAATCTCACTCTAATCCACTCATCGTGGAGAAGCAATATTGTACGCTAGGTTTTACTCAATTTCTAACACTATACCGCATCCCTAAGTCACCATTCCTCTCTTTGTAACCCGAGCCGCTGACAGTCAAGCTAGACAGTCGAAAGTCCACTAATCCTAAAAAAGTTCAATACTACAAGAAAATTGTATGGCCGAAAGAGCAGCCACCCGTACATAAAATTTTATGCAATATTAAGAACACCTCAGACGGGCGAACCCCATTATCGAGATGCTTTTACCATACTCGATCCATCGCACTCTCCCAGACCCAATCTCTTCGTACCATGATCTAGAACCACTCTGAGTTACCACATGGGTGAGAAAACCAGTCCATATATGATCGAAATCAAAAGGGACAAGAGAGTGTCATAAGGAACAAGCTGTCGTCCCGAGAAATTCTCCCCATAAGCATTTGACTCCGACTTACGAAAGTGAACTTATGTCGTATACTTGAATTCATTCCAATCATTCATGGGTTCACATAGAGCACGAATCCTAGTCAGATACCCCGTCTTGGGACACTAGGAGTGGCGAATCTAATCACAACCATTCATTCTCACAACACGAAAGCAATTTACGAATTAGTGGTGCTTTACGAAGTCAACGCCCGAGTTTCTTCCTTCGAAGAAAGGCCCTACCTTTCACATACTTGGCGTAGATGAATAATCCCAATTGGTGGATAACTCATACTCTAGTATACATTGACCTTATTTAATCACTAGTGATAATATCACCAACCTATTATACCTACGTTATTACATGCCTTATCATATCGTTATCGAAATTGCAAACTTTCATAGTCATTACTTAGTTCAAGCAAAACAATCACCTTGTCGTGTCCTTTGACCACATGAGATTACCACCAAACTTACCTTCGGTTTCTACCCATATAGAATTTTCATGATGACCACACCCGTCGCCATTGGCATTCTAAGGGTAGTAAATACCACACTAGGCTACGTCTTTTAACCCTTACCAGCTTGTCAAGACGTGCTAATAACTAATCCTTACATTGCTAAGGCTACCCTAGCGTATACCGCCGACACATCGGCATAATAATCATGTTTTGATGTTAGCCCACCTCGGCTGCCATTTTTAAGTCTCCACATGGCGTCATCACTCTAAGTCTAGAATATATTTCCTAGTACATCCTAAAATCGAGTATCACCACACCCATACTAGTCATTCCATGACATTCGAGTATCAATCCTATGACGACACAACTATCACCATACCTTAGGGATCATACCACCCATCTATGTCGATTTGGGATGCCACACCTGACACGTACACTATACGAACAATAATCTGGGATCATCACTTGACCCTCAACGCAATCACTACTAGAATGCTAAATCTCCTTCGTACCAATAAGATTCTATCTCCATACCTCTATCATTGTAGGTGCACTCCACAAACCTTTCAATACCCACATAAAGATTTACTCGGTGCTCGGAAAGACACTAGTCTAGGACCTTCTACCTATGGTGCACCTTAAATATCAAACACCTCAAGGCGCCACAATATTCGATACTTATCCTCAATGACACCACATACAATTTGTCCTGTGGATACCTAAGTGCCTATGGACTAATCTCACACTAGGATTACCTCGCACCTAACCATTGCCTCAGTGGATAAAATGAGTCTCTACACCTAGATAATAATCTTATCTTTCTTCCAATCGATCGTGACCATAAGCCACGTACAAACCACAACCAACGCTATTACGAATCATGACATGGTACAAGATGTCGCCTGCAACCTATAAACCTCAATGTTTTCCTCACCTAATCCTCAATAAATGTTCAACCACGACAACTAAATCGCATCACTATGTAAACATCACCACATCTGCTAATCTATAAGTTAACCCTACCATATAGATCTTGGTAGGATACGGACGTCGGGTATTGCCTATGAATACCAAGGCCCACATCAAAGACGCCACACGGGATCCTATTCCTCAATAGACCCTCATAATAAAGATACGCCAAACCCAAGTCCTCAACCAAGGGACCCAATACGTTATCACCATAGTTACAATACTTGTTAACGTCAGTCCGTCATCTAACCTACAAACATGAAATATTCAACCCTTACAGCTAGGTCGCAATGAACACTACTCGTTATTGTCGCTACCAAGACTACTCTCACCATCAAAGCCATCATAAAATACATCTCACACAAAGGATCATGACATTGCCACTTTTAGCCAACATAACTTCATATGTTTACCATACTACCATCAACTGCTATATCACCCCAAGGATTGAATTTGTCTAATTACATCACCGGCGTTAACTACCCGTAAGCACTGCACCTAAGGGTTATATACCTTTTAATCGACAATCATAAGTGCCTAGTCATGACACCCTAACCATCGACCTCTACCGTTGACTAAATGCAACTCGTACCACTTGCCCAATGGGTGGCATTTCACTCTATAGACGCCTCAAATGATTCCATGTCACCAAGAATTTAATGCAAGCACATCACACAAACAACCACGGTGTTACCACTATTGGCTTGCATGGACAACCGTAAATTACTACATTTATAATCAGAAGCGTGGAAGCGATTAATAACTTCTAACTTGATTGCGTGGCACTTGGCACTAATTTACTTGTTGTGCTAACTTCTTTGAGTTATCTGTCGAGGACACGCACAAAAACGTCACCAAACAAGCAAGACCGGCCCAAACCAACGCTAACGTAAAGAAATCCAATACCGACCCCACCACGTCACTCCCAAAAGGAACCTTGAACCTAGATCTCTGATACCATATGTAATGCCCTGACCTGGATTTAAGGTTTACCTGTAGTCAACTCAGTCCAACCCGAACATTATGTGTGAAGTACAATAAAATAACCTACATAATATTAATAGCCAAGTTTTGATTTAATTAACATTTCACTTATTTAGCATGTGATTTCAGTTTCAAAATAAACTACGTGAATGACCTATGGGGAGCACCCCGAAGTCCAAGCATACAGAGATACTAGCTTAAAATAATGAAAGTACTTACCTGTGTAACACTCTCAAGATATGAAACCACTCCCGACCTGCCGTAACAAAGCAAAGGTGTGAGCCAATGCTCAGTGTAAAATATACAAATACAGTATAGAATCAAAGGGCAAAAAGGAGACTTTAACACATTATGCCTACGTAAATATGCAACTATCTTGTATACATATATACATACATATATCCATACTTAATGCATGAAACATTTTTACTTTCGAAAACCCTATTTATCCAGATTAATTTACCTTAATCTTATAAAAGACTTCATTTTCTCATCTTTGCATTTCTCGTTTTATTTACTACACACGGTTAAATACTTGAAACCACTATATTTGATTTAATCATAACCATTTCTTTATCGAAATCACCCTTTTCTATTTTATCCAACATATATTAGTATTTTCATTGGAACCCACCCTTTCAACACACGCGAACACCGTGTTAGAAAAAGCTCATTTAATCTTTAAGAACCTCATACAATACATTCTTGTGTTAATTATGGGTTTAACCGCTTAGTTTGCTTAATCACCCATTTACCCACTTACTTTACCATTTTCCTTTCCTTATGGACATTAATCAATTACACATTTACTTGTCCATTATAATATTTTCCGTAACATTTGTTAATTCATTCAAGTTAGGTTATATTAACACATTCACAACACAACCCTTTTCTTGACATGTTCCTTACTCCTTTCTCTTTTCTCGAAATCTTGCAACTACCGCATACTTCAATGGGATCCACACCGCCAGCTATGCGCACCATATGCTCTGGCCAGTTATTTTGGGACTTTCACCCCAGAGCTTTGAGCCCCATTAATTATCTTGGTGTCATCCGAGATCCTTTTAATGTGTTTTAACATTTTTTAAATGTCCACATTACTCCACTTTTTCTTTTACCCAACCGAACTCAAAACCTGGGGTTACACCCCAACTTGTGTTACACTTTGAAATTTTATCATTTCATGTCCTTTACACTTTAACCTTGATTTTATTCCAAAAATCATATTTATTTAGGATCCATTTTTGTAACACCTTATCCGACAATTTGTTATTTCATAAAAATGTTCCACTTTAAGTAAAATTATCATTTTACCCATTTGTTTCCAAACTCATCTTTTACTCCATTTACACAAGTGTTAATTTTTACAAAAATAATATTAAGTTATCCATACTAACCTCTTAAGTGTTTTAACACCTTAACACCGTTTTTAACCTTGGAGTCATATTCTTCTTAATTGAAAACATCTTTATTCCATCATTTTTTTCCAATTTCATAAGTGTTAATCATTTACAACATTACTAAGTTATACACACTAACTTTCCCATGTTTACTCATTAAAAATTATTCAATACCTTTATTAATAATTGTTTAAACCACGCATTTATTTACTTTCTTCATTCAAGAAATTCATTTACACTTGAGACTACTTTTACAAGAAAATACCATTTCCTTTATTTTACATGTAGTTTTACAACTTTGTACTCATCATACTTTTTACCTCTTTTTTGCACACTTTAAAGATAAGAATTTCTACTCTTATTATTTCATGTTTAAAATCAAGAAATTCTTCTTTAAACTTGTTTATACACTTAGCGTCAAAATACTGCAAGTTTATACGCATGAGAAGATGGACTTTAAACCTTAAAATCCTATTAAATGGGTTAAATACATTTTTCATTCTAGAAACTCCTCATACTTGCAAAAATACATTACGAACTCAACAAATGTTTATTTTTCAAAAAAAAATATTTTTGCAAGAAGCGTTATTTCACTAATGTTTACCAAAATAAATCATTATTTTCAAACATTTTATTTCAAAAAATGTTTAACATCAATATTTCTAGAAAATGCACTTTTTTCATAAAATACCAACTTTTGTCTTAAAAACTTTGAAATATTTATTCATATGCTCTATTTTCAACAAAATATCATTTTTTCAACATTTTTAGTTTATAAAAATATATTTCTTATTTACTAGACATAATTTCATCATCTAATCTTGTGCTTACTACCCATGTAATATAACTACAAGATTACAAATATTGCAAAATAGAATCATAATACTAAAGATAGATTTTTCCACCTCTAATAGCTCCAATGGTGGTAGAAATATTAGTGTAGGAGGAGAAACTCCCACTTTAAAAGATGACCTCAAGGGGTTACCAAATGCATCCTCGAAAAAAGCTCCAAAATGTGCTCCTTTCAAGTTTCCAAGCAAGACCGACTTCCAACTCCATGGAAGCTCCATCTTCATATTCTCTAAAAACTCCCAACACTTCTCCAAAATTCGTATCTCTTCTCCAACAATGGAGGAAATGGTTTTAAATACTTCAAACATGGTAGAATATATAAATAAAATGGTGTTTTATGGTGATATAATGGTGGAGGGATGGTGGTTTATGGTGGGACGAGGTGGAAGACAACCCACCCCCTCTCTCTCTTTCTTCTTCCATTTTTTCCCTCAACAAATGCCTAAACACACCCTTATAAAACCCTCCCAAAGACTAAATTCCCATTTTATCCAATTTGGATTGATCTGGGCTTGACAGAACAACGATCTAATAGTAAAAAATGTGATAGCGCATAAGGGCAATCTGATTAAAAAAAATTATCTACGTCATTCGAACGATAAGCCCGTGTCGTTTAAATGACTTCTTCACCTCATTTGATGCTTTCTTCGCGTTACCCTTCACGTGATATGCCAATATAAAGCAGTGACATGTCATTTGAAGCCCCGCTTCGCATGACCCTACAATGTCATTCGAACGACCTCTAAATTTTTTTATTATTTTTCTTATTCAATTTTTAACCCACAGTTCTCCTTATAATCATTATCAACTCTTCTTCAAAATAGTTTATACATAATTTAATTGGATTATTGGTACCGGATATTACAGGATAAATGGGTGGTTAAGCAACCTAAGTGGTTAAACCCATAATTAACACTAGAGTGTGTTAAAAAAAGATTTTCAAATGCAAAATGAGTATTTTCTAACACGGTGTTCGTGTGTGTTGAAAGGGTGGCTTTCATTCACAATACTGATGTCGGTTGGTTAAAATGAAAAGGATAATTTTCGATAAAGAAATGATTATCGACAAATTCAATTGGATTTTTTTCAAGTATTTAACCGTGTGTGTTAAATAAAGTGAGAAATGAGAAAATGAGAAAAAGGAAGTCTTTGTAAGATTGAGGTGAATTAATCTGGATCAATAAGATTTTCATAAGTAAACAGTTTCATGCATTAAGTATATGTATATGTATGTTTATATATGTATACAAGGTAATTGAATGTGCACGTAGGCATAACGAGTTAGAGTTTTCTTTCTACCGTTCGGTTTTATATTGTAGTTGTATATTTCCTACTAAGCATTTGGCTCACTCCCTCGCTTTCTTTCGGAAGGTTGGGAGCGGGTTCATAATTTAAGAGTGTTATATAGGTAAGTACTTTATTTATATTAAATTAGTATCTCTGTATGCTTGGACTTAGGGGTGCTCCCCATGGTTTCCTCACGTATTTTAATTCAAAATTGGAATCACATGCTAGACAAGTGAAGTGTTAATTGAAGATAAAACTAGACTAGAAATATTTTATAGGTTGTTTCATTGCACTTCACACCTAACACTCGGGTCGGATCGGGTTAACTACGGGTAACCTATATATTCAGATCGGGATTTTAAATCATAATTCATTTGTAAGATTTTTCACGCCTCCTTAGACATTGTACATATGGATATTTGTCTAAACTCAATCGGGGATAAGCAGCCAAAAACAGCGTTAAGTCCGTTCATGTTCCACCCATTCTCCTTTAAATCATTTTTATCCTAACTAGATCTAATCATATCAACTTGGACATCATCAACAATGGTTTTGGGACAACTACATCCCAAAAGCACACTATTTCATATATGATCATCCATAGATATAATATATGTTGTTATACGATCATTCCAATAGGAATAATAGTTACCCTCGGAGGAGTTCGTAGGGTTGAACTTCCATCCATTGCACACAAAAGGATCTAAACCTAGGTTTTTACACCTTCAACCTGGAGACTCGCTCAGATACCAGTTGACAGTGTGCCTCTCGATAGTAGCTACCTAAACAAAAATTAATTCTCATGATTCAAGAAAAGGCTTGTTAAATTATTATTGCAAAAGGTTTAACAATTCAAAATCTAAGTGACAAAATATTTTACTAAGTTTTAGAATCTTCAAATTTCATCTACTTAATTAAGACAGTGATTCTAAACTATGCGAAAAGAGTAAATAAATCACAAGACCGTATATACAAGGGAAAAACCCAATAATTAAAAAAACCTTGACCAATAAGAACGACAAATCGGCTATAGTAGAGTTTTACTACGAGAAGAAATAAACTTATAACCACACGGCGCTATAATTGACTCGACACTCTTTTAAACCATATTCTCCGTAAAGAGCGCCAATAGCTAGTGAACGTTGAACAATCGTGGTAGGTTTTGATCCGCAACCAAAGCCTCTAAATATTTTGCCAAAACTTTCTTCTTTAAAGTTCAAAAAACATTTTTTTCTTAGAAGAAACCTTCAAGAAACCAAAATGGTACACATAGGATTTTAAGTGAATCCTATTGATATGTGTGTTGGGGGTGTTTATAGAATTGTGGTGCTTTAAATCTCAAAATAAGTTTTCCAAGCTAAGAAAGAGAAAATATTTACTGACTAATGAAGTTAAGATTTTTAAAATAAGGTGAGTAAATATACCTCTATTAAAAACAATGGCTTGAAAAACTCAAATAAGAGGACTGAAAAAATATTCTCTCAAATATATGAAATATTTTGATCAACAAAAATATTTTTTTAAAGCTATCACTCTTAGCTTAGAAGTGCAAACAACACTTAACTTATAGCCTTTTGATTTTGAAAAGTGTTTAGGCTTAAATGTTAGGTGTCACACTCTTAAAGTGTCAAATAGTTACATAGGGTTCTAAGTCACTCAAAAATCTATATTTGACACACTAACTACGAAGATCTTTAAGGAAGATCTTGTGCAAAAATAACTTTCGGCACTCTCAGAAACGTTTATCCACAGGGTCGCTACCTCGAGAAAATGCCTTACTAGAGCGAACTTGAAGCAATCCAAGTCGTTGACAATTTTCATGGGGACACAGGTGACCAACGATATACTGTCATTCTAGGGAGAACGTTTGTCATTGCAGCATCGCTGTGACGAGACAAGTCGTGCCAGTGTCAAGAAGTTTTTTTTCAGTCTTTCTTTAGAAGAATTTCAAAATATGTTTTGTGGCAAACTTTAAGTATTTTTTTTCACACATGAACACTCATACTTAAAATATACAAAAAGATGCAATTCTTTTTAAAAATATATTTTTCTATATTAAAAGTATATTTGCATGTGTATTTGTTAAAATTATAAAACCAAGGCTAATTAAAAATATTTTTTAATTATAAAAACAGATTAAGCAAGGTGAATCTCAGTCCGCTATGTCTTATACCTTTTTTTAAGTGGTGTACTTGAGGTTCGATATCGAGTGAATCTGGTTCGTTGATGAAGCTTTATGGTGAGGTCTTGGATAAAGACTCAAACATGTTTTAGTCAAAATGTTTAGACACTATAATTTATGGAGCACATCGAGTATACTATACTCTTACAATATCCCCTTTTGTCAAATTTCAAGACAACATAGAAAGAAAAAATTACAATCAAATGCAGTAAATCTACCATTTTACGACTCGCCTGGCCAAGGGCAAATACAAAAATAGAAAATTACATATGTTGGAAGTAACTAATCACTACAAGAGACTCAACCATATTAATGGATAAAAAATCTATGGTTCAATACTTTCCTACCACACACTATTGAACCCATCAAAGTACAATGTGAAGAAATATGACAAGAAAATATGATAATTATATGAACATGTGAATATATCATTTTAAACATGAAAAAATCATATCCATCGAAAATAACTCCCCCTCAAATATACAATCCCTTTTAACAAACATGATATAGTTAAGCTCAAGCTTTGGTTGGCTAAAGGTTGATGAAGGAAAATTAATGGAGCTTGCCCCCTAAGTTGAAAAATGTATCCAAAAAGTGGCTGCAGCAAAAGAAGCTTTGGCTAATTCCCAAGGGGAATGTGAAGACAAGCTCAAGAAGTTGAAGCGAGTATTTTTGTTATGTCTAAGTATCAACAAGAAGTTCTTCGAATGTTTCTTATTCGATTAGGGAGGTTTTCTTCACTTCGCCTGATTTGTGGTAACTCTTAGGGTAGATTTTATCTTTGTTGTATTTTCAGTCAATAGTTCCAATTTTGCATTGTAATTATTTTTCAAGTGAAATACAAAGGAAATTTATTCTTAGCCATGTGTGTACATTACTCATTTTTTCTCTTCGGCACTGTAAAAGAAAGCTTTATAATTGCACATCATTTGTTTTAGTTTATATTTTCCCGTTACAGTCCAATTAACCATTATGAGAATTCTCAAGACTTCAAGTGAAGAAGAGTTAGTGGTCGTATGGTACAATCGAAGATCGATCTTCATTATATTTTTTAAAAAATGTTTTATGGGATTATTTATGTGTAATCTATTCATTTAGGGGTATTTTTAAAGAGTTTGAAAACTTAAAATATTTTTTCAACATGTCTTTATATGTTTTGAAAATATCTCTAAGTCGTTAGAACAACATATAAATGTCGTTCAAATGAGTTCCTATACCTCGTTAGAATAGCTTCGAACTTCGTTCGAATGAGATTGATTATCATATCTTTAGGCAGGCTCTAGAATCTCATTGGATAAGTCATTTGATGTATGTTCAAATGAGAAAGGGTACTTCGTTCGAACGAGTACGTAAAATGTTATTTTTCATATGATTTCAAATGCAATATTTCATGTCTATCTTTTGGAGATTTTTCTCCCTATAAATAGATAGGTGGGGCTGCATTTTAAACCAAGACTTTTAGACATCTTTTTTTTTTTATCAAACTCTTTCTTTTTTTAATCCAAAATCCTTGGATTATTTGAGATCACTTTATCAAACCACTAAGAATACAATCCTTGTTCCTAACATTTTTAAGTTAATTTTCACTGCTGAATATAGGACTACAATTTCTGGAGACTGGTCGGTGGAGACCGAGGTAAGTGAATATAGGACTACAGTTTTGTAAAGGCAAATTTCTAATTGAGTCCAGTTGTAATATTGTCTAATTCCATTGGACAAAACATTTAGTGTCATTGTGTGTCATACATCTACCATCGATGAAGATTTTGAGCATCTGGGCTTTCAACTCTCAACAAACCGATTCTGATTGCTTTTTCTCCCAAAGGTATATGACCCGTTTCTTTTCTAAGTTGTTGGAGACATTTTCAATATTATTAAATAATTTTTTACGGGATTTCAAATAAATTTACGCCATTTAAAATTAAATTTTATTTTACAAGAGTCCCCAAGCCATTCGAACGACTTTAGAATGACTTCTCTTATAGAGTTCTTTGAATTGTCGTTTGAAGTCTCGTTCGAACGAGATTTTGAACGACCTTAGCCCTGGCATTCCATGATTTCTCATTCGAAATGTTTTCAGTATGTCGTTCGAACAATGTCGTCCGAACGAGAATTCCAAAATTCATTCGAAAGATCGAGATTGATTTTGGATGGTTCATTTACTCTTTTCCTGCCTTTTCATTTCATTTATTCTCTCTCTCCTCAGTCAATCTCGAGATCTCAAACCTCCATTTCTCCACTGTCTCCACTACTCTCCTCCACCATCCTTCATTTTTAAAAGCCCCATTTCCCATTTTTGACCACTCCACCATACTCTCAAGGTCTTAGATTCTTCATATCACGCGTTTTTATCTGCTATCTTCTTAGTTTTCATTAGTTTTTTTTTCTTTAAATTGATTGAGCATATATAATTTGGGTTTATTTTCAGAACATACAACACTTTTTAGCTATCTTTTTCTTACTCGTTTCATATATTCTCAAGCAATTTATGTCGGGGCTATGTTTTTCGTAAATATTTCTTAATTCATGGCATTGCATTTAATTGTTTTTCGTAAATATTTCTTGTTTTGCCCCTATTAGATGCTATCTCATGATTTTTTTTACATTTTTTTTTACAAAGCTGCATTTTTTCTGTTAAAATAAATCATGGCATTGCATTTAATTTTTTTATATGCTTTAAATATTTTTTTCCTGTTGCTGATGGAGTATGGGATGTTGTTAGTGTTATTGATTTCGCCGGTGTTGTGGTGGTTTGGCTGGTTTTGTTGTTGGGTAGATTGTAGTTTCCTTTTGTCTTATCCATATGGCAAGAGGAGGTAGGCTTCCTCGGCTTGTAGATTCATTCGATGAGGATCACTCCTAAGGTGACGATGCATCCATCCCCAATGTACGACTCTTTTGGAGGACACATGCCAACCATACACTCTATCACACCTTTGTCTTTACAACTAGGTCTTTTGTTTGCGAAAAAATTATCAGCCTGGCCTTGCTCTCCGGCACTATCATTTGTAATTGGCTTGCTACTCTAGGGTGGGATCCTATCTTTAATCTTTGTGAACCCATTTATCCCGATCTCAAGCATGAGCTTTTCTTTAGTATGTTTGTGACTGAGAGAGGACTAGCTTCCCAATATGTGGTATGGAAATAACCATCACCCCCAATTTAATTGCACGTCTCAAAGGTTTACCCCGCATCCTTAACCCCGTTTTTCCTTGGCCCAAGGATGGTAGGTCTGCTTTTGTCCTTATTCTTGAGACTATTTGTCGTGTGTTCCAGCCCGGTTCCACCATTTTATATCATAAAACTCTAAACGTTGATTTTATGATCCTCAATTGGATCGTTTGTGCGTGCCTTCTTCCACGTGTAAACCATACTCAAATTTCCAAAGATCATATGGATTGGATGTACGCTATTAGCATTAGGGCTTCCATTGACCTTCTTGATTTCATTTTTGGTGTTCTTAAGGCCATTCATATATCTCCCTCTAACCCGGTTAGACAAGCCTTACCCTTTGCGATCATAGTTACTCGTCTCTATTTAAAGGTCGGTTCCCCTCTTCTTCCATCGAATATCCTTGTTACTCGCTATCAGACCATTGACAGCTCCTCCATTAGTCGTTTATGCAGTCACCTTCCTTGAGACATACTTCAGACCACTCTATCTCACTCTGCAGCCTCTTCCACTCCCGCTCAGTCTAGACCCTCTACCCCCCCCCCCCCCGAGTCAGAAGATATTAGGTATGTGCATTTACAGGTTGAGCAGATTTAGGAGGAGCATCGTCAGGATAAAGTTATATTGCAGGAGCTCTTAGCTACTATGTAGAAAGACCGAGAGAGAGCCGATGAGGCCCAAGCTCATAGAAAGGAGGCCCGTGCTCATTGAGATCAGACTCAGGCTAGGCGGGACTCCATTCTCATGCATCATTTTGAGGAGCTACGTCGTTCTGAGATGCATCGTGGTGGAGGATCTTCAGGTACTGAATTCGCTCCTGGTGATAATGATACAGATTCTCTAGCTATATGATTTAGTTTTTTGGTTGTTTCAACGTATATACTTATGAGAAATAGATTTTTATTTTCTTTGTGTATTGATCTCATTTATACCAGATATTTGTATTTCCTTTTCCCGTTCTTATCTTTAGATATTGTTGTGTTTATTTTGGAAACTCTTAAATATTATATTGATGTCTTTGGTGTTAATCATCGCATGTTTCATCTCATATTCTATTTTTTTTTGTGGATGATTCCCTTTAGATTATTATGTTGTGGATATTGTCTTAATTCTATTCACCATTATATTAATTATCTTTTAGCTCATGCTCTATTTACTAACATTGTAGGTTTAGTTCTATCCCTTTGTCTTTTCCGGACAAAAAGGGGACAACATGCTTATAGGGAGCCTTCGAAAATTTGGCTATTTTATTTTACTCTTAATTTCCCCATGCAATTTATATGTGTGATTATGTCATATGTGTAGGCCATTTATTGCTAGATTCTTGCCTACTTTCAAAGATGCAGCTTTATAGTCAGTCAAGTTAGTCTGTCTTTTTTGGGTGGGGTGGGGAGGGGATGAGCTTTAGGATCGGCTTGACGACTTAGCTTAGCAAATTCATAGTCATTTTATTTTTTATTTTTTATTTTATGTTTTGTCTCGGAATAGTCAAAGGGGGAGATTTGTAAGGGTAAATTTTCAATTGAGTCCATTTGTAGTATTGGCTAATTCCATTGGACAAAACATTTAGTGTCATTGTGTGTCATACATCTATTATCGATGAAGATTTTGAGCATCCGGGCTTTTATCTCTCAACAAATCGATTTTGATTGCTCTTTTTCGCAAAGGTATATGACCCATATCTTTTTTAAGTTGTTGGAGACATTTTCAATATTATTAAATGCTTTTTGATGGAATTTTAAATTTAATTTAAGCTAATTTAAAATTAAATTTTATTTTCCAAAAGTCTCAGGTTGTTCGAACGACCATATTCAAACGAGCGTGTTCGAGCTACTTCTTTTATGGAGTTCTCTGAATTGTCGTTTGAAGTATCCTTCAAACAATATCTTTCAAACAAGTTTGTTCGCAAGACTTCCCTCGTATTTGTGTCTAAATTCTCGTTAGTAAGGTCATTCAAACACCGTTGTTCGAACGAGACTGCTAAGTCTTTCGAACAACCAATTAATTTTTGAAAACATTTCAAATTTCATTAAGTTTTTGTCCACAAATATATTAGTCCACTTCTTTCACTTATGTAACTGCACAAAGGACGATTTTTGGAATAAGAACACTTCTTGAACTTAAAGAGAATATTCATATCCTTTTTCATAAAAAGTCTCCAACAATTTCATGTGATCTTTTTATCGTTTTTAAGAACCAAAAACCCCTAAACACATCCTTTCATACATTCATCCCTGGTTGGGTGCGATGGATATCTGCACAAGGTTATATTGGATACTGCTTTTAGCTTTCGGTGGATATCGAGACACTGGAGGTGTTGTGCAGCGCATTAGACTTTCGCGTACTACGGATGGAGGTATTGAAGACACTATTAGTGGGTCTTGCTGTGTCAAGTCTGTAAGTCATTTATGTCTTTTTGTAAAACCATATTCGTAATGGATTTGTCTAGGCCTACCCATCCGAGGTTTTTCCCATTTAGGTTTTCCTCGTATATCGGCTTGTTGTGGTTGTGCTTGCTTATTGCATTTGTATAATCTTTCATGCTCACATAATTTAGCAAGTAAGATTTAAATTTGGAAAGTATCAACTCGGTGGCCTAATTAAAATTTGTATCAAGGAGTGTATTCTATGAAATTGAACTAAATTCACATAACCTTGGAACTTCAAGTTTCTATTTTCAATTTGATCTAAATGATCTTGCCTTGTTTGTTAAAAATATAAAATCTCAAATTAAAAGATCAAAACACTTTCAAAGTGGAAAAAAAGTTTTGAGAAAGATAAAAAATTCAAAGTGGGCAAGTATGTTTTTTAGAGTGATCAAAGAAGAGATAGAAGAGAGTACATTAAGAAAGACTAATAGGAGAGATGATATGAGTGTGAGGGGAAGGGACAAAAAGCCCATGAGTGTGCCACTAGACTTAAGAGATAGGCAAAAGGCAAAGCTGCTTATAATGCCACTATAAGAGATAGCGATTCTAAGTCGATGGATTCTGAGGATGTGTCACCGCATGGACGTAACTTCAGTGCATCCATAACAAGTCAAATTAGCACATCAAGTAAATCTCACGCCGATGAGGACATTTCTTAATGTGAAAACATCAATAATGTGTCGAACCATTCTGGAGAGAGTGAGGGTGATGATGGTTTGAGTAAGGGAGAACGTGGCCTCCAACACACCTAAATCGAGCTTTACACCGACTCATTAAATACCAAAAAAAAATTAGATTATAGGGTGTTATCTTTAGAGAAAGAGTTTTAGGCTTAAAGAAAGAGTGCGACCTCAGTTAGAATTTCTTTGAGTGAGCTGTTAGTTTCGGTGGGGAGGGGAAAAGTGAATTGACCAATGATACATCATGAATATTGCATATTTGCGCCCTTTATCTTTATGTATTCTAGCACTTTTGCATTTTTAATGTCTATATTTATGCTCGTGAACAAGACAACCTCGGATTTGGACATATATATTTTTTGCAGGGGTTAATTGTGCTTTTGTAGGTATTGGAATGCTAAAAGTGAGGTTCGGTTGGATTTCGGAGAAGTTTCATCGTCGAATGCTACTTCAAGGTCAATTTGGTCTTTTCAAACTCACTATTATTTATGGAATGAAGTTACCAACATGTAGATCATCAAATTATCTTTCCGTGGCCACTCACCGTGCATCATTCTGACTCCGTATGTGGAAGTTATGGCCATTTCCGAAAGGTTTCGATATTTTATTCTACTTCAGGGGCATTTTGGTAATTCATACTGCATAATATGGAGGGCTTCAAAATATAATCATGTATAGAATTGAATTATCTTCTCGTCAGTTCTGACCACGCCTCATTTATATTCCGTATGAGGGAGTTATAGCCATTTCCGTGCAACGCGTCAAAATTGGTCCAAAAAGGGAAAATGGGTTGTCTCCAGCCCAAGGCAAATCTCAAAACCGCGGTCGACCGGTCTCAAACATGAGGTCGACTGGTCCCATCAGATATGGATGAAAATTGACTTATTTTGGGTGTTTTGGCTTGGTTTTGTTGGGGGTTTGTTTTGGGGTATAAATAGAGTGTTAGGGGCTTTTCTTCGGATATATATTTAGGTTAGAGAACTTTGGGGATATTTGTGGAGTGCCCCTCTCCTCCATTTTCTTTGGTGTATCCATTTAATGTAAGATCTTATTACTATTCATTATGTTTTTTCTTTTGTTTATGCTTTGTGCCCTAGTTTTTCATGTTTTCCATTTAATTCAACTCTAGTTTAATTTGTGTAGTGTAATTTAATTAGTTGGTTTATATATGTTGTTTATCATGATTAGTGGCTAGTTTAGTCTAGGTTGTATCGGATTGAACTCACCTAGGGTTGATGTGTTGCTTTTCTTTGGTGATGGAGCTTACGGGTCTATTTCGAGTGCATTGTCCTAGTTATTACACATAGGGGATTTAACGGGGTATATCATGTATGCTCCGTGCTTAAGACCTTGCGTGCATAATTTTCGGAGTATTTATTGACGCCAAAATCGTATTCGACTTTTATGCAAATTTAGGGGTGTGACAACTCTTGATTTAATTAACTGTCGAAACGAGATGCGGTCTTAATAACTCGTCGACCCATGTAACCACTTTATACTAATTAACTCGGGGTGAGGGATATTCGACGCAACCTATAGTTTTTACTCGCTTTCTTAATGTAGCTCTATTTTCCCTCGCCTAGATTAAACATTTCCCTTTTTGCATCTTTTCCCTTTTTGTGTATAATCATCTTTTACACTTTTATTTAGGAATATTAAACCTTATAAATTCTAGCAACTCGTCTCTGTGGATTTTCGATACCTGACTTACTGCTATACTCACTCATTGAGTGTAGTCGTAATTTAGGTTTCTGTATAGTTCAGGTGAGCCGAATTCAAAACGACCAGTGCGTAGGTGACTCTCGCGCCGCGACAAAACCCAGTCTCTAAAATGGCGCCGTTGTCGGGGAATAGTTTGTTTTAGACTTTATTTGATTTAGTATTTCATAGTATTTTCTTTCTATTTACATTATTTGCTAATATTTTGCAGGACTTCCACATTTGAGCAGTTAAAAACGCTTGAATTTCCCGCGCACACTTACTTTGTGAAATTCGCCATTTCGAGCCATTTTTGGGGTAAGTATGTCTTATTCCAATTCTTTCGATAATCATTGTTATAATTCTCAAATTCTCGCAAACCTATGACTTTCGGTGAATACTTAGAATCCCAAAAATTTGCAAATTCATATATTACTTTGGGCGAGTATAACGAAAGTCAAAATTTGGGTTATTGGAATTTCGGTGATGATGATAATGATTTTGGGCCTTCACCTCCGTATAATAGGAATTTTGAAACGAATTCGAATAGTTTTTAAAATTCCTATAGTAATGAGTTTTCGTTTAAGTCCGATGGTAATTTTCAAAGTTGCCATTTTCATGCATCCCCACCTCGACCTATGACATTCGGTGAGGGTTTGCGTATGTATAAAAATAAGAAAATTAAAAATCGTTACCGGGAAGAAAATCATCTTTGGGAACATGAATTGGATTTATTATTTGAGTCTGACGATGATTTTGCTTCCGAGACAGTCGAGGAATGTTTTGAACCAAATGAGGTACTTGTGCCTACTTTGGAACAAACCATTCTAGACTTTGCCCATCTCGTAATAGATATTGAAAGTGAGGATGAAAATGACGTAATATCTATTTGCAATGAAATGATTTCTTCTTTGGCCCCCAAAGAAGAACATTTCATTGAAAATTATATTATTTCCTTCGAAACTCGATCTTCATGCGATGATGAATCATCTCATGAGTTTGAATTTCTTTCATCCCCATTTTCATTCTCTGTTATCACACCATCACAAGTACCCGATGATTCGGTTTCAAACTTTAATGTTTTAAACCTTTTCGCCGATGAGGAATACTTTCTCGAGTCGCCTTCCACGATTGCATTCGTGCCTTCGTGTGCGCCGCCTCCTATTCCAATTTCAAAATCCTTAGGAGGATATTTGGCTTTTCTCGATCCCCACATATTTTTATCACCCGTTCAATCCAAACCCCCCATCGTCCCTCCAAAATTTTTAATTGGCGATGGTTCATTTCCTTCGCCTTACACATGCCTTTCGTTGTTTAAACGGAATTCATATTTTTTGGAAGGCATGCTTGTATGCGAGGGTACACCGGTTATCCTCCAAAGTCAAATCATTTTTATGGTGGACCCTCAGTTATTTAGACTTCTAGTGTACAATTAGTGTGTACCCTAAATAGTAGGTTGTATATAGTTAGATTTTTATTCTTTCTTTCTTTTCATCTTTTCTTTCCTTTTTAATTTAGTCTAGTGTAATTAGTTATCTTTTTGTTATTTGTTTTTTCTATGCTCGATACTAACTTGTTTTGTAGATTCTTTGGACTTGTTCTTATGGGGATCGCTCCAATTTTGGGTAATATCACTCTTTTCCTCTATTTGACTTGGTTCTTAATTCACATTGAGGACAATGTCAAGTTTTAAGTTAGGGGGTGTGGGATATTGTATCCATTTCTTTATTTAGTCCATGTTTTTGCTCACATGTTAGTTACTTAGTATGCTTTTCTTAGAAAATTCAAAATTTTCAAAAGATTTTCTTTCTTTTTTGGGCTTTTTGCCTTTGTTTTCAATGATAAATTTCAATAATTGCCCGATCCAATAGACAATCCAATGATGCATGTTCTCGATTTTAGAAGTTTTTAGTCTAGAGTCTCACTTATTGATATTATAAATAACTTCATGAATTAAACTTTAATCTCATGAGAACATACACTTTTATGGTTATATTGATTTGGTTTAAGATTTTTATAACTCGGTAATCTTTTGTTGCATTGTATATACTTACACCGAGTAAGCTTTGTACCTTTCGTCGTTTGTGAGCGTTATACACTATTCTTTCCTCTTTAAAAATGTTGAATTCGTCGGTAATCTCACTATTCTTTCATTTGACCGTTCATTAATTGAGTGCATACTTGAAATGTCTTACTTGATCATGATTTTCGTATATTGTTTTGACTCGAGAATTGTGTAAACTTTTGGAAATGATCATAGGCCCTCTTTGTTATATCACCCATATTGGCCTTGACCTCACCCTTATATGTTTACCCTCGTTAACCCCTTTGAGCCTAAATATTAGCCTATCGTTTCATACCCCATTTCCATAACCAACTCTAAATTGGAGTTTTATACCATATATATACTTTGCATACCTTTATTTGGAATGTTAGTTGGGATTGAATGATGTTGTTATGATGTTGCAATTTAGGCATATGAGAGTTTGAAAAGTAAAAAGAAAGAAAGTAGTGAAAAAAAGAGAAGAAAAAGCAAAAAGCAAAAGAAAACAAAAGAAAAAATGAGAAAAAGAAGAAAATAAAAAGAAAGAGAAGTTTGTAAATGTTGTATATAGTTCAATAAGCTTTGATTACTCTCCCCGATGATATATCTAATGCCGTTTTGGAACTTGTTTTCCAATTTTGATATTGCCCGCATTTTTCCATTATTCCGAGTTTTCATCCCGAACACTTTGAATTCTTATATACATTCCTTTCATTTCATACCCTAGCCTAGCCTACATCATAACCCTATACAAGTCATATTTTGAGGAAACCGTATTATGTTTGTGGGTATCATCCCTGAAAACTCTCACGAGACGACACTCGTCCACTAGGGTAACTTAGGGATTTAACGGCTTATTGCATATGCTAAATGCAATCGTGTTCCCTACGAAAGTGACAATTATATTTCGATGCATATATACATTTTGTATTTCAGACTGGTTTTGTTTGTTTCATCACTAGGGACTAGCAATGTATAAGTTAGGGGGTGTGATACATCATGAATATTGCATATTTGTGCCATTTATCTTTATGCATTCTAGCACTTTTACGTTTTTAATGTCTATATTTATGCTCGTTAACCAGACAACCTCGAATTTGGACATATATATGTTTTGCATGGGTTAATTGTACTTTTGTAGGTATTGGAACTCTAAAAGTGAGGTTCGGTTGCATTTCGAAGAAGTTTCATCGTCGAATGCTACTTCAAGGGCAATTTGGTATTTTCAAACTCACTATTTTTTATGGAATGAAATTACCAACATGTATGTCATCAAATTATTTTTCCGTGACCACTAATCGTGCGTAATTCTGACTCCGTATGTGGAAGTTATGGCCATTTCTGAAAGGTTTCGATATTTTCTTCTACTTCAAGGGCATTTTGGTAATTTCATACTGCATAATATGGAGGGTTTCAAAACAGAATTATGTAGAGAATTGAATTATCTTCGCGTCAGTTCTGACCACGCCTCATTTATATTCCGTATGAGGGAGTTATAGCCATTTTCGTGCAACGCGTCAAAATTGGTTCAAAAAGGGAAAATGGGTTGTTTCCAGCCCAAGGCAAATCTCAAAACCGCGGTCGACCGGTCTCAAACATGAGGTCGACTGGTCCCATCAGATATGGATGAAAATTGACTTATTTTGGGTGTTTTGGGTTGGTTTTGTTGGGGGTTTGTTTTGGGGTATAAATAGAGTGTTAGGGGCTTTTCTTCGGATATATATTTAGGTTAGAGAACTTTGGGGATATTTGTGGAGTGCCCCTCTCCTCCATTTTCTTTGGTGTATCCATTTAATGTAAGATCTTATTACTATTCATCATCTTTTTTCTTTTGTTTATGCTTTGTGCCCTAGTTTTTCATGTTTTCCATTTAATTCAACTCTAGTTTAATTTGTGTAGTGTAATTTAATTAGTTGGTTTATATATGTTGTTTATCATGTTGTATCGGATTGAACTCACCTAGGGTTGATGTGTTGCTTTTCTTTGGTGATGGAGCTTACGGGTCTATTTCGAGTGCATTGTCCTAGTTATTACGCATAGGGGATTTAACGAGGTATATCATGTATGCTCCGTGCTTACGACCTTGCGTGCATAATTTTTGGGGTATTTGTTGACGCCAAAATCATATTCGACTTTTATGCGAATTTAGGGGTGTGACAACTCTTGATTTAATTAACAGTCGAACGAGACGCAGTCATAATAACTCGTCGACCCATGTAACCATTTTATACTAATTAACTCGGGGTGAGGGATATTCGACGCAACCTATAGTTTTTACTCGCTTTCTTAATCTTGCTTTATTTTCCCTCGCCTAGATTAAACATTTCCCGTTTTGTATCTTTTTCCTTTTTGTATATAATCATCTTTTACACTTTAGTTAGGAATATTAAACCTTATAAATTCTAGCAACTCGTCTCTCTGGATTTTTTATACCCGACTTACTGCGATACTCACCCGTTGAGTGTAGTCGTAATTTAGGTTTTCTTATAGTTCAGGTGAGCCGAATTCAAAATGACCGGCGCGTAGGTGACTCTCGCGTCGCGGCAAAACCCTGTCAATCAACCAACAAAGTGGCTAGTCTTACAAGATATCTTCAAACATCATTGGAGACTCATGTGAAACCTGAAGCCCGTGTTTTCCAACTCCAAAAAGATCTCGAACGTGCCCGAAAAGTCAAAGTTACTTTAGAGGTCACATATAAGAATTTTTTAAAGATGTTCCAAGTTATCACGTTAGGTTTTAAAGAGAGGCAAAGGATAGGTTACACCGGTGCATCCACTTCCCATAACGCACCTAAATTGGTTTCCAAGTTTGTAATGGATCCGCATAATCCACAACCTAACCCACCAGGGAGAACTCTTCCTAAGAATTTTAACCAAGGTAGACCCAAAAAGGTCTATGTTTGTACCCATTACATACAAAGGGGACACTTTAAGGAATTTTACTATAAGCTAGGAAGAGCTTCTCACACACATACTCCCACACATCGCTATAGTGACATTGTTAGTCTTAAAGAGCAAGTTGAGTTTCTAGTCATGACTTTTAAAAGCTTAATAGAAGAATTTCAAAGTATGTCTACATCTTTTAAGAACACTTCCAACAATATGAATAGAGCAAAAAATGATAAGGTCAAGAAAAAAGCTACCTCATCTTGTGTACCTAAGAATGACGAAAAAACCCTTATTGTTCATGCTCCTCTCAAGGTTCAAGATACTTTTTATTGGTATTTTAATATTGGGTACTTTAGGCACATGACCAGTGAAAAATCATATTTTACCAACCTTGTGGAATGCAAGGAAGGTAAAGTCACCTTTGGAGATGGTAATAGGTCTAGCATATTAAGACGTGGTTACATAGAGTTACCCGATTTTCTTAAGCTAGAAAATGTGTTGTATGTTGAAAGATTGAAAGCTAACTTGATAAAGCATAAGCCAACTTTTCGATGCTAACTTTGCGGTAAAGTTTGATCTGTCGGAATATAACATTTATAATCAATCCGGTGAACTTTTACTACAAGGTTGAGGGCTACCGACAATTTCTACGGTATCATTCCTAAGTCCTATTTAGTGTGAAATAATACTAAGGTTTTTTCCATGGACCTTTGACCTCAATGACTAGGTCATGTCAGTTTTAGATATCTTGAGAGATTAGTTGAGAAAGACCTATTTTGTAGCTTACCATCGCTTGGGAAACCAACTTCCTTGGTTTGTGGTCCTTGCTAACTAGGAATCAAATCAAGACTCACTATAGGAAGTTTAATATCATTACGACCTCCCATGTTTTGGAGTTGATACATAGGGATCTTATTGGTCCTATGCGCACGGAGAGTATTGGTGGTAAGAAGTATATCCTAGTGATTATTTATGACTTTTTGAGATATTTTATTGTTGAATTTCTTAGAGAAAAGTCTGATACTGTTAAGTTCCTAACAACCAAGTGTTGTGTTCCACAGAATCAACATGGTGTCATCATAAATTGGATTTGTAGTGACATTGGCACTGAATTTAAAGAATTTAAAGTGGATAGATTTTATGATGAAGTCCGCATCAAACATGAGTAATTGGTCGTTCATACTCTTAGTAAAATTTGTAAGGACAAATATTTTAGCTTAGGCTTTTTATTTATATTTATTTGTACTTTGGATATTTAGCATATCCCGTTACAAACCATCACGCACTGACATGTCAAATCGAACTCCAATATCTCCAAGTTCAAGACTTCTCTACATCTCATGAAGGTATAAAACTTTTAGGAGTTTAAATTATTCACAATTTTATTTGGGATGTTATTTTTATAAAAAATCGAGGCAGGATTTTTTAATTTAAAATATTTTTTTTGCCTTCATTCTAACGAGATCATAATTTCGGTCGAACGAAATTAAATTTTCATTTGAAGGCTCGTTAGGTCTTACATTGAACGAACATCTAACGAGGACGTACTGTTAGAATTCGTTTAAAGCTCGTTAGAAGCTAGTTTAAACAAGATTGCAGTCTCGTTCGAACGAACTGTTATTTTCGTTCTAATGAGATGATATTCTCTTTTGAATGACTTCTATTTTCATTCGAACAAATTCGCAGCCTCGAATTTTGTATCAGATCTATAAATACATGTTTTGACTCCAAATTTCATAAGACTTTTGATAAAACGTTTCCTGCATAGTTGTTGCAAAAGTTTTCAAATTATGTGTTACCAAAACACTTTTTATTCACAACTTTACATCCCCAAATAGTTTTTGTGAATCGTTTTGGAACTCTAGATGTTTTGTATCTTAGATACCTTGTGGGGAAGATTCTCTATGGATGAACTTGTGACCCGAGTGATCACGGCTGAAGAAGGAAGAAGGTTAATCGGTGGATACCAAGGGTCGATTATCGATTGTGGACTGCTCTCGCTCTCAGTAGTTTTCTTTAGAAGTACTGCAAAGACTGCGCGTTATACTTGTGGGTTATCAAGTAGTCTATAAGTCGACTGTCTTGTAAAACATTCTAAAGTGTTGAATTAAAGGTTTTACCCTGTAGAGGGATTTTTTCTTATGTGTCTTATTTGATTGAATGCTTAGTTTAATTCTTGTGATTGGATTATTTGGCTTATGCAAATCTATTTTAATCAGGAATTAAAATTTGCTAAAATTGAATTTGTGTGTTTGGGACTAAAATTGATAAAAATACAAAAATAGAACTTTTGATTGTAACCATCCTTATCGGGCATGCTCATACACGCTAACAAAGTGGTATCGAAGCATCCACTTTTACAAGTGCTATCCGAGCGTATTTTCGGACCTTACAAGTGGCATCAGAGTGGATTTCACCAAGTTATTATGTAAGATCCTAGTTTAGCACTATTTAGAGTGGTCGTATATTCATATCTCTTGTGTTTTTTTTCCTTTCAATGAATAGCTATAGTGAAAATCTATTTCATTTGAATTTGAAGTTTGCTAAAAAAAATAAAATTCTTGAATAAGAAAATTTTCATTTTAAAGTTACTACAGGACTTATGCATACTGTTCAAACTCAAAGAGATTTCTTTCATGAGAATCTTATGGACATGGATTATGGTTTTAAATATTTAGAATTGTCTAAGAAAGAGAGTGATGATAGAGTCCGATTTTTAGAGAAAGAATTAGAAGACTCTAAAATTTCTAGGGCATGTTTACGTGTCAATGAGTATAGTGGTAAATTGATTTTAGATTTGAGGGCACGTGAGAAAACTCGTAGAGATAAGTTTTCTTGCATTGAGGGGGAGCGATATAAGCTTCTACGAATTATTGAAAATTTAAAGAAGGAGTCTTTAAAATTAGAAAAGTTCAATTATTTACTTGAGTTTAAAATTTTGAGGTTAAAAGATGATTTAAAAAATTTCAGTAATTTTGGTAGTGATGGTACTGGCTCCCATGTTTCTAATGCTTCTGTTGCCAAAGCCAACCATTGTATATTTTAAAGGATCAACCGCATCCAAAAATGTTAATAAAGGTCAAACCATAGTTAACATTTATCGCATTTACACATGTTAACATTGTGCTAGGAAAGGTCACCTTAGGGCATTTTGTTAGGATCTTGGAAGAGGCCCAAGGAACTTGAAGTCTAGTGCCCCATTGATTCTCAAAACCTGTCGCACTAAGTATACATCTATTGGGGTTAAGAAATCTTTTTTATAGGTTCTATATGTTCAACTACTTAATTCTCGCATGCTTGCACGTGACTCTTCACATGCTATATCTTATGGATGATTGCTTGCATAATTTTGTTTGTCAAACTCTAGTTGTGAAAACGCACGTAATAATTTCCTTTTACATAAAGTCAAGAGATGCGAAAGCGTTGAATGATGGTTCACAATTAAAACAAACAAATTTTAATTTCTTAAACAAATTAAAATCAAATCAAGTGAAGCACTTAAACCGATTCATTAATCCAAGTCCTAGAATTTGCCTAAGTCATATTTATCAATATTAGTAAATTAGGCGAAACCAAATTTTAGAAAATAACTTGAATTAAATAAACATTACCCAATATTTACTTAAAGTCCAAATTAAATGAGTGTGAAGATTTAAACCGAATTTTATCTTGAATTATTCTAAGCATGCGTTCTACGTTATCATGCAAGATAAAATAAACCAATCACACTACGCCGTGATGTACGAGGAAAAACTCAAGATGGGAAACAACCTCGGACGGCCCTAGCCACAAATCCACTAGATACGGAATTATAATTACAAGACAGATAGACTTACAACGACTGACTCGATCCCTCTCAAGCCTCGACGCTTCTTCTCGTAGAAACCTCTTCCTAGCGGATAACCTCGGAACACCACCGCGGTCTCGAAATCCACCGATAGGACTTTATATGGTCACCGTCACCCGAGCAAGGAGCCTTTCTCCAAGTGGGTAGAATCGCAACAAAACGTCTTCTTCTTTGATGGATGTAGAAGCAAACCAAAACTTCTCTTTGAAACGGAAGAGATAAAATCGGTGCCAAACTCCACGCAATTGATAAGTAAATATGAACTCGGAATAAACTCAATTGGGTGTAAACACTAGAGTGATGAAAATATTTCTCTAAAAATTTCAATCAAAACATGAACATTTTCCTAAAACAAATTTGCTCTCAAACTCTCTCTAAGAGATGGAAATGGTATGGAAAAGTTAAGTTGGAAAATTTGATTCCCGCACAAGATAAAGTCTGAAAAAGTTGGTTAAAAACCAAGTGGGGAAGTGGGTGCAAAACTGCCAAAAACTGCCTAAAAACTGTTCCCGCCTGACAGCTCGTTCGAACGACATTTCGTTCGAACGAAGTCTCGTTCGAACGAGACTTCTAACGACGCTCCAGTATGGACTCGTTAGAAGCTCGTTGGAAATCTCGTTAGAACGACAATCTCGTTCGAACGACATTTCTAACGACAGACCAGTATGCCTTAATGGGAACTCGTTGGCAGGTTCGTTCGAACGACATCTGGTTCGAACGAAAAAACTCGTTCGAACGACATATCTAACGAACGACCAGAAAGATTAAAAAATTCGATTTTGGCCCAGAAAACTTAATGAACTTATTTTAAAGTTTTATATGATTTCTTTCTTAAAACAAAACGCAGTTTTTATAAAACCTAACACCCAATAAACTTTGTTCCAAGCTCCTATATAAATATAATTTCATTCATACCTTGGGAGCATGGAACCATAGTTGATGACGTAGAAACGAGGCACGCAAACCGGCACATTTGATGAAGCTTTATACTCTTTGCCGCTACGTCTTCAACACACACTTCACAGGCTTGAGAGTATTATAATAACATACTATCCTATGAATAAATGTTTTTGTCCGGAATTGAGCCAAAACTACATATGGACTCAATTGGAAATTTGTGTCCTTACAAATCTCCCCCTTTGGCTATTCCGGGACAAAAACCAAACAAAAATCCTAAAGGGCCGTCAAGCTCACTAGACTCAAAACATAACCCACCCAAACTTGACACAACCTAAGGATCAAACGCTTTGCCATTAAACAATGCCGCTTTAGAAGAAATCCTGCACACTTAAGCAAACTCATCAAATGCATAGGGAATATCAAAGTATTAAATGCAATTAATTAATTACTCCCCCTAACTTAATTCTCCCCTTTATCCCCTTTATCAAACACATGACCTACTTAGAAAGACGTCTCCCCCTAAGATAAATCTCCCCCAAACTAAGATATGATAATAATAGGATTAGATACCATTTCTCCCCCTATCATCATTCTCCCCCTTTTTGTTCAGGAATAGGCAAAGGATACAGAACTAATAAACAAATATCATATGGGCAATAAAAGCAAGGCAAAGACAAACAAATATCATATATATATGAACTAGGAATATACCAATGAAGCACTTGCATATATATAGAGATATAAACACACATATAACACAAAATACAATAAGTTTGCACACTCGTATGGCAAAAATGTGTCATATGGAAACGGAAGTGTAGGGGTGTGAACTAGCAACAATTAAATTTAGACCCAAACACTTAAGAAACGTTCACGGAGTTCTCATTTGATTGGAAACTTCATCACAGTTAAATATAATCTCATGTGACAATATAGATTGAATTCAATGAACAAAACATACACAATGCATACAAGCCTAGCATGATGATGATTCTACAAACCAAATAGAGTCATGACATTAAAGTCAACTAGGATAAACAGACATTGTGCAAACCGTTGATATACCATCCAATTCTCCCTCAATAAGCATATATATTCTTTTGCTTTTGAATGAATATATCAAACAAACATAGGCCTTGGCAATTGTATTCTTTTTAATGCCAAATATTCTGTTTTTAGGCCTTTGGATCACGTATTTCTTTTAGATCCAATAAACGGTGGCTTACAATCGCAAAGGATTTAATTCATCCTTTCGGAGCCCTTCCCCGTGCACATTTTTATTTATCATGTTTTCATTTTCACACAAAAATCACATGCAACGGATTTTGACATGCACTAGTCCTCCTAGGTCATAGATATATAGATGACTAGATTGGTAGGAGAACACCTCAAAAAGCTCAAATATAACATGTGACATTAAGATTTCAAAAGATCTCGTGCATGTGTGAATAGAGGCATATAAAAATAGAATCCATTTAAACAATACAAAATCCAACTACTCCATATAAAGCATGGTAAAGAACATTTTAAGGATTGAAAATCTAAACCAAAAGTTCTAGCCATGTGGGAGCGTAAAATATGGGATTCAAACACAAATATATGCCACATAAAGTGTGTCAAACTAAAATACACACAAAGTAAAATCTTTTTGAGTTTTTAACATTTTTAATCAAAAATAAATATTTACTCAAAAGGACAAACAAAAATCATTTATATTTTTCATTGAGCTTAAATGAAATAAATAAAACACAAATGATAAACAAACATCTTTTTATATTTTTCAATTAATTCAAACACAAAATATAATACAAAAAGATAAACAAGTCATAATTTCTAGCATGTGATATTAAATAAAGCAATGACTAGAAAATTGACTAAACAAGCATACATTTAGCATGTGAATATAGCATAAAGTACAAACGCTAAAGTATGCAAACACTAACACATTCATCCTTTAGATTTAGCAAGGGAGGAAGCATGTGAAAGTAAATGAGAATCAACAACCCTATTTTGCAAGGCAACCAAGTCGAATTTCCTAATCCAAATTAACGGAGAATGACTATCTTGGGGTGTAGGAACTTTAACTACCGTGGTTACATTACTATGGGATTTTCTAGAAATTCGTTTAAGATCAAAACAAAATTTCCCAAGATGACCTTGTCGACCACAATGTGTACAAGCAAGTGCACGTCGAAAAGATTTACCTAAGGAGTGATCTTTAAATGCATTCCTAGTAGATTCTCCTAAAACGTTGGTTTGGGCATTATGAGAAAATTCATTACAAGTATTGAAGCCTAAACCACAAGTGTCATTTTTAATTTGGATCGTTCCTAACATTTTATCTAGTTTTTCCGAACGACACTCCAAATCAAATTTGACATTACTAGAATCTTTTAATTTATTTTTTAATTCTACAATGTTAGATTCTAGTAAAACATTTCGCTCTTCAAAAGCAAGAAGCTCCTTTTTCAAGGATTCCATTAAACCCCTAAGGCTATCTCTTTCGCCTTCTACATATTCAAGCTTCTCTTGAAGAGTCCTCACATGTGTCCTAAGGTTTTCTATTAAAACATTTTCATCAATGACCTTGACACTTTCTCTTAAACTAGCTTCTAACTTCAAATTAACTCTTTTCAATTTAATAGATTCTTTATAAAGTTCTTGAAAAGCATTTTGGAGTTCACTCTCATTAACCTCTTCTTCATTTTCACTCTCTCTTTCTTCTTCACTCTCACTATCATCAAAAACAAGAGAATCATGTACAATGACCTTGGAAGTGGCATGTGCTATTGTTTCATCAATCGATGAGTTCTCACTGTCACTCACATGACTAGCCATAAAAGCCACAAAATTTTTCTTAGTGGGGGATTCGGGCTTCTCTTCCTTATCACTATCAATAAGCGTCGCATTATATGAAACGGGTCGCTTACCCTCTTTCCTTAGTTCAGTGGGGCACTCAAACGCCTTATGGCCATAACCTTCACAACCAAAACACTTATCAGACTCGTCCCTATTTAAATGTTCATTACTATGTTTAGGGATCTTCTCGGCTTTAGGAATCTTTTCGCATTTATCATGCTTAGAAGATTCGAATTTCTTAAAATCATTTTTAAATTTATCTTTGTTAAATTTAAGAAATTTTCTAAATTTACGAGCAAATAAAGCCATGTCTTCCGAGTCACTATCACTCTCACTTTCTACTACTTGTTTGACCTCTTTTCGGGCTTTTAAAGCAACTCCCTTCTCAATTTTCTTTTCAGTTTTAGAGGGAAACATATCTAGTTCATAGGTTTGTAAATCACCTACAAGCTCTTCTAATTTCGTAGATGCTAAAGTGGGTAAAGAATTTAAAACGGTCACTTTAGGAATAAATCTATCGGGTGGGGACCTTAAAATTTTCTTTACAACACGGTCGTCAGGTATTTTCTCTCCCAAGTTAAAAGATGAATTAACAATATCAGAAAGTCTATCATAGAATTCATCAAAAGTTTCTTTTTCAATCATTTTGATAGTTTCAAATTGAGTGGTGAGGTTTTGGAGTTTTAAAGCTTTAACGACACTAGTTCCTTCATGAGTTAATTGTAAAATATCCCAAGCTTCTTTAGCGGTTTCACACATCATAATACGGCGGAATTCATCCGGTGTGACAGCGCTAAACAAAGCATTTAAACCACGGGAATTGAAATTAGCAAGTTTAAACTCATTTTCAGTCCATCTATCGGCGGGTTTGATAACACGTTCATTTTCAACTAAATAAGTTGGTGGGGACCACCCGTTAACAACAGACATCCAAACTCTCTCGTCGATAGATTTTAGTGCCGATCTTATTCGCGCTTTCCAATACGCGTAGTTTGAACCATCAAAAATAGGAAATTTTGAAAATGCGGAAAAATCCATTTTAGCCAAAAATTATTTAATAAGATCGTTAACGAAATAATTTATCGCTTTGGCTCTGATACCAATTTGAAAACGCACGTAATAATTTCCTTTTACATAAAGTCAAGAGATACGGAAGCGTTGAATGATGGTTCACAATTGAAACAAACAAATTTTAATTTCTTAAACAAATTAAAATCAAATCAAGTGAAGCACTTAAACCGATTCATTAATCCAAGTCCTAGAATTTGCCTAAGTCATATTTATCAATATTAGTAAATTAGGCGAAACCAAATTTTAGCAAATAACTTGAATTAAATAAACATTACCCAATATTTACTTAAAGTCCAAATTAAATGAGTGTGAAGATTTAAACCGAATTTTATCTTGAATTATTCTAAGCATGCGTTCTACGTTATCATGCAAGATAAAATAAACCAATCACACTACGCCGCGATGCACGAGGAAAAACCCAAGATGGGAAACAACCTCGGACGGCCCTAGCCACAAATCCACTAGATACGGAATTACAATTACAAGCCAGATAGACTTACAACGACTGACTCGATCCCTCTCAAGCCTCGACGCTTCTTCTCGTAGAAACCTCTTCCTAGCGGATAACCTCGGAACACCACCGCGGTCTCGAAATCCACCGATAGGACTTTATATGGTCACCGTCACCCGAGCAAGGAGCCTTTCTCCAAGTGGGTAGAATCGCAACAAAACGTCTTCTTCTTTGATGGATGTAGAAGCAAACCAAAACTTCTCTTTGAAACGGAAGAGATAAAATCGGTGCCAAACTCCACGCAATTGATAAGTAAATATGAACTCGGAATAAACTCAATTGGGTGTAAACACTAGAGTGATGAAAATATTTCTCTAAAAATTTCACTCAAAACATGAACATTTTCCTAAAACAAATTTGCTCTCAAACTCTCTCTAAGAGATGGAAATGGTATGGAAAAGTTAAGTTGGAAAATGTGATTCCCGTACAAGATAAAGTCTGAAAAAGTTGGTTAAAAACCAAGTGGGGAAGTGGGTGCAAAACTGCCAAAAACTGCCTAAAAACTGTTCCCGCCTGACAGCTCGTTCGAACGACATTTCGTTCGAACGAAGTCTCGTTCGAACGAGACTTCGTACGACGCTCCAGTATGGACTCGTTAGACGCTCGTTGGAAATCTCGTTAGAACGACAATCTCGTTTGAACGACATTTCTAACGACAGACCAGTATGCCTTAGTGGGAACTCGTTGGCAGGTTCGTTCGAACGACATCTGGTTCGAACGAAAAAACTCGTTCGAACGACATATCTAACGAACGACCAGAAAGATTAAAAAATTCGATTTTGGCCCAGAAAACTTTATGAACTTATTTTAAAGTTTTATATGATTTCTTTCTTAAAACAAAACGCAGTTTTTATAAAACCTAACACCCAATAAACTTTGTTCCAAGCTCTTATATAAATATAATTTCATTCATACCTTGGGAGCATGGAACCATAGTTGATGACGTAGAAACGAGGCACGCAAACCGGCACATTTGATGAAACTTTATACTCTTTGCCGCTACGTCTTCAACACACACTTCATAGGCTTGAGAGTATTATAATAACATACTATCCTATGAATAAATGTTTTTGTCCGGAATTGAGCCAAAACTACATATAGACTCAATTGGAAATTTGTGTCCTTACAAGTTGTGCTTCATGATATATGTTTGGTAGTATTATGACATGTGTATCTTTTGCATTATATTGTTTTATTGAGTCATAATGAAAAATACAAAAAAGGTTTTATTTTGCTAAAAATTTTGTAAAATACAAAAAGATTATCTTTTAAATTTTTTTAGAAGAACTCAAAAAGATTTTGGTTTTTGTGTATTTTAATGTTACACATTTCGTATAGAATATTGATGTGTTTGAATCCTATTCACTCCGTACTTTACATGTGGCTAGGATATTTGGTTACGATTATAGATACTTAGATTGTTCTTAACCATATTTTCACGGAGTTGTTTCGAAATTGATTTTCGTTAAGAATCGACTTTGTATATGCCTCTGCACACACACGCACGAGCTTTTTAAAAGTTAATTTCATGTGTATATTTGAGCTTTGTGAAATGTCCTCCCATCAATTTTGTCATCTACATAATTATGTGACTATGAGGTATTTGTGCATGTAAGAATTATTGTTTATGAGAATGTCTGATTAATATTTATAAAATATGAGCTTGCACAGAAAAAGGCTATGAAAGGAACAAATCTCCTTTGAGGGAAAGCCACTGTTGGCAAGAGCCCAATTAAAGGATTAAAGGCAATAAAAATAAAAATCCAAAAAGGGGGTAATATAGTTTAGTGTTTGACTGTTCAAAAGAAATTACTTCAAAAGAATTGAGAAAAGAAAAGAAAAGAAAAGAAAATATCATATATATATATATATATATATATATGAGAAGGCTTACCTACATCATGCTCTATACATCATCCATACATCACACCTAGTTGTAGCTCCTTAAAATCTATTTTTTTTCAGTTTTTTATTTTTCTCTTAAAATTAACCTTCCAATAAACTCATGTTCAAAAAATTAGGTCAAAATACATTTTGTAGCTATTTTTAAAAAATCCACAAAAAACTGCTCAAAATACCTTATTTCTAAGGGTCTACGCCAGCAGTTTTTTGTGAAATTTTTTAAAAATAGCTACAAAATGTATTTTGACCTAATTTTTTTAATATGGGTTGAATAGAAGGATAATTTAAAGGGAAAAATAAAAATTTTGGAAAAAAAGTTTCTTAGGGCCTAAAACTAGATGTGATGTATCATGATGTAGGTGAATCTTTCTCTCTCTCTCTCTCTCTCTATATATATATATATATATATATATATATATATATATATATATATATATATATATATACCAAATTGACGATACATTCGTTCCTGTTGCTATAAGCCTAGGTTAGTCGCTCAAGATGGATGAGAATTTCATCTACGGTTTAAGTTATACCAAAGGGATGTCAAGAGTGACTTCCATAGTGGCATTCTTCAAGAAGAGGTTTATGTGGAACAACCAAAGATGTTTGAAGACCCAAAGCACCAAGGACACGTCTTTTATCTAAAGAAGGTCTTGTATGATTTGAAGTAAGCACCCCGTGCTTAGTACGAAAGGCTAACTTCTTATCTCTTAACACGTGACTTTAAGAAAGGGGGAGTTAATATGACGTTGTTTATTCGAGAATAAGGTGGTGCAATCTTGGTTGCCTAAGTCTATGCGAATGGCATAGTTTTTGGATCCATGTATTCTAAACATTCTCAAACTTTTAAAGGGAAGATGAAGAGTGGGTTTGGGATAAGTATGGTTAGTGAATTCACTTTCTTCTTAGGTCTCCAAATGCGTCAACTCTAAAATGGGATATTGATATCTCAATCTAAATATGTTAGGAACCTAGTGAAGAAGTTTGACCTAGACTCTACTAAGCACTCACGCACACCCATGAGTTCCTCGACTAAGATTAGCAAAGACACCTTAGACATAGACGTAGAGCGAACACTTTATAGTAGTATGATAGGTCTTTACTCTATTTGACAGCTAACCATACCAATATATCAGTTAATGTTGGAGTTCGAGTGCGTTATCAAGCGTTCCCAAAAGAGTCTCACTTGCTTGCACTCAAACGTATCGTGAAATACGTGAGTGGAACTCTTTCTTATGGTATTTCGTATTTTTTTATACCAATGATCGTTTGTCGGCTTATTCGGATGTCGATTGGGTTGGGGGTGTTGATGGTTGTAAAAGCCCCTCAGGCGGATGATTTTACTTTGGGAGTGATCTTATCTCTTAGTTGAGCAAGAAACAAAACACCATTTCTTTATCCACGACAGAGGCCGAGTACATAGCCGCCAGGAGTTGTTGCACATAACTATTGTGGATGAAGCAAATGTTGGAAGATTATGGGATTACTTAAGGCACATTGACTATTTCTTGTGATAATACAAATGAAATTCATATTTTTTGTAATCCGGTCCAACATTCTTATACGAAGAATATTAGGATTCGTGAGTACTTTATTCATGATTTTATTGAGGAGAAGATCATTTCCTTGAGCTTCATGAGTACCAAACGTCAATGGGGTGACATTTTCACTAAACCCTTGGATACACTTAGATTTGAGGATCTTAGGAAGTCTTTGGGTATTTGTAACATTGATTCAGTTTGGATATTGTCTCTAGTTGATCGTGTTGGAAACCGAGCATTCATGTAAATACGCTAGTCGTTGTTATCGGCTTTCGACCACAATACAAAAAAACCTAAACTTTAACTACACTCTTGCGGAGTATAGTGACGAGTCTGGGTATCGAATCCACAGGGAATGTTTGATAGATTTTAATTGATTTATTACTTCAAAAAATAAAGTGTAAAAGATGATGATTGAGTGAGAAAGGAAAAAGTGAAAAATAAAGAAATTAACTAAAACTAATTAGAAAATTAAGGTAGGGACACAATCCCTCAACCCTAGTGTATTGATGTTATAAAACTAATCATAAATTTAAGTGGTTAATTAGACCCAGAATTTAGTACTCCCAAGCATTACGTATATGAGGTTCAAGCCTGCACCATACTTAATCAGAGGATGAGTAAATCGGTATTGCGATAGTTACACTCAAATTGCATTCTGAGGCATACCGGTTACCCTAAAGCAAACGAGATCCAAAGATCTACAATTATCGCGTTTCTACTCAATACGGTCGTAATAAATCATTAAATTTAGAGGACTAATTTTATACACATGCAACTACCACATCAGGTTGGGTTCATGCATCCCAACCTTTAAAAACCTAGCTTAACATGAGAAATAATAATAAAAGTGCTGGAAATAAAAGTTACTAAGATTGAACAACAAGAACATGCAAGAAGAAATCAACGATTGAAGAAAAACTGGAAAAGCTCTTGAATTAAAGATGTAAAATATGTGAATCCTTCTCCTAGATGTTCCTACTTGTTATGGAGCTTTTACATCAATGAAATCTTAATAAAAATAGTCATAATGACTAAATATATAGGCTAGAGGTCATTTAGAAGAGTCCCCAAAACATAAAACTCTTTTGGCTAAAAGATAAGCACAAAATAAAAATCTCGTATCTGGCAATTTGTCACACTTAGAAAGCGTGACTAATTTTGTCGTTGATCTGGAGTGTGACAAATTTTGTAACGGATTCCGAGTGTGACGAAATATCCGGGTCGATTCGTTTAATTTTCATCCACTTCGATCCGTCTTCGGTCCGGGGTTCTCTGGAATTTTGTATTTCAGATCGGTCCAATGTTCTTTGACTTTTTCTTCTATCTTTGACTGCTCATAACTTTCACACCGGGACTCCGATTGAGGTGCTGTTTTTTCCAGTGTTCTTGTAATTGAAAGATATTCAACTTTCCAGTTGGCCCCACCTCCGGAATAAGGCTGCAAAATTACGAAAATTCCCTTTTATTCCCCATTTCTTGGTTTTCTTTCACTGTTTTGAGTTCTCTTTGGCACTAACTTGTATGAAATACCTGTAAAACACATAAGAGATACACAAAATACGAAATACTTGCCAAAAAGGGTTTGTATCATAAATATGAGACAAATCCAAGCTATTTACACCGCACGGGATCATAAGAATACCGAAATTAAGGGGATAAATGTGAAGAATTTATGCCTAATCAAACCCCCTAACTTAGAACTTTGCGTGTCCCAAGCAATGTAAAAGATAGAGAGTATGAGTTAAGGACCCTTCAAAAACTTTACTGGGATAGAATACCTTTTTCGCGGGCAAGCGATTGCATTTAGCGAATACAATAAGTCTTTAAACCCCTAGGTTACCCTAGTAGGATGAGTGGTGTCTCGTGAGGGTTTGCAGTGAATATACCCACAAAATTCTTTATTGACTCAAAGAAAAATCAAAATACTTAAAAATTATACAATTTAAAGTCCCCAAAAATGGTCACTTTAAAATCATATTTACAAGTCTCAAGTCATAGTGTGTGTGTGCACGAGGCCAAAAATCGAACCGCTAACTTCCACCGATTGACCATTACGTTACTCATCCGAAAATTCGTTTTGATTTCAAAATCTCACGGGATGCTCTCACAAACGAATCACTCGGAATGTGACTATTCTCTTGGTGTGCGTGATATAAAGAGTAAATATATTGGAACCAACTTCACGCACACAAGAAGAAAGACGGAACTTTTTGGATGAAAAAGATCTCATCAATGGAATACGATTTGAAAAACGTGAACATTGCCTCTTACACATATGTTTAACCTTTTTTTTTATCTTTTTGTGTCTTAGTTCTCCACGCGGTAACCAATTTCGTAATTTGGACTCGATTAGGACTTCTTTGGGTTTTAAGGTATAATGGGTATAATGAAAATGGTAGGGAAGGTTGGAATTGGAAAAGTTATTTATGATGTCCATTAGTGCTTTTTTCGAGCTATTGCTCATTTTCTCTTCTTTTTCTCTATTTTTGTTTCTATTTTTCACTTATTTTCTTTTCTTGTTATTTTTGTTGAGTATATCTATTTTTTTCTTGCCCCTTTTTATGCACTTTTCGGACTTTATATGATAAATATTCGATTTTCACAATTTCGGGCTTTTTGGATTTTTCGGGTTGTCAAACGAAAGGAAAAATTTATTCGGCTCAATTTGGGTTACAAAAGGGATAATTTTTCGCTACTTTTTCTGGCCAATATTTTTGGGTGACAAACGAGGGCCTACTTCATTGTCCAACATACTAATTGCGTTACCATATGCGTTCGAGATGAATTAAGTTTAGAGATCAATTTTGGCATATTTTTCAAAGCAATATCACACAAATTTTTCATAACCGATCAAAATGAAAGGATTAAGATCCTCGACGACTTTTTAGACGCTGAAAAGAACTTTGAGTTAACAATTAACTCGGATTGATTTATAAATTTCACAAAGATGAAAGGCTCGAATCTCACCAGGGTTGTTAATCTCCCCATTTATTCGTTAAGTCGCCTACGTTCGCTCAATTTCCATCTTTGGTCAATTTCGACTTTGTGTATTTTGAATTTTACAACTTGAGACTTTAAACCGACTTTTAATGATATTTTCGAAAAATTTGAATTCCAATTTTTATTTATTTTGAACAAAAAAATATTTTTGGGTTTTTTCAAAAAATTTCATTTTTTTTTTGGAAATTTTCTGTAAAAAAAACACTTGGAAAGAACATGTGATCGAATCAATGAAACTAAACAATAAATGGAAAGAATATCCCACACACCCTAACTTAAATGTTGCATTGTCCTCAATGTGAATCAAGAACACAACATAAAGAGAGGAAAAAAAGATATTACCCAAAATGGAGCGATCCCCGAAAAGTACGAGTCTATTGAATCTATAAAACATGTTAGCACCAAGCATAGCAAAAAGAAATAAAAAAAACTCTAAACTAAAGAACACAAAAAGAAATAAGCTAACTATTGTACAATCTACGATTTGAAATTCTAATAAGTTATACACTAAAAGTCGAAAATTTTGAGGGTCCACCCAAAATACAATTTGACTTTGAGGGGTAATCGATGTACCCTCATTAGGATGCATGCCTCCTGAAAAATAAGAGTTTCCGTTTGAACAACGGAAGGCATGTGTAAGGAGGAAAAAATGGACCATCACCAATTAAATATTTTAAAGGGGTGATGGGTGAAAAATACAATTGGGATCCAAGAAAAATAGAATCCCCTCCCAAAGATTTTTCAAGTAGTATGAGAAGAGGGGCACACAAAAAGGAAGAATCTATCTTGGAAACCAATTCAAGTAAAGATTCCTCGTCGGTAAAAGTTTTCACTGTTTCAAAAGTTACAACCAACTCATGGAATCAAAATTCAATTCATCTCCCAAATGTTTTTCAATCGGAACGGGAGGTAGTGCACGTGTAAGTGAATAACCTATGAGATGAAGCATCTCAAATAAACATTCTCGTTCAAGAATCGGGTCAACGTCCTCAAGACTTTCTTCTGATTCTTGTGATAGATCTGATGGTTCGATAACAGTGAATGAGAATGGTGAGGACATAAACTCAATCTCAACTGGTTCATCACCACTTAACGATTTAGTTTCAAGGGAGCAAGACTCACTTTCTATGGGATGTTCGTCAAAATTTTGAGGTAACATACAAGTCTCATCTTCCTGTAAACGTTTTAGATAAACATCAATCTCCTTGCCAGTTGCTTTAATTTGCAATTCTATAGCAGTAAGGCCATCCAGATGATTTTTGCTAATAAGTAAGAGTTCTTCCAAAATTGTATTCCTTGGTTCTAGCACCTCAGATTCCTCATTTGGTTGAAAACATTCTTCAACTTCAAAAATATCGGAAGAAAAATCCTCATTGGGTTCAAATAATGCATCTAACTCTTGCTCCTAATAACGATTTTTCCCGATATTCTTTTTCAAGTCTTTTTTCTTCAAGAAATTCATTTTGATAAATTTGGATGGCCTTAGCACTGGGCTTGTATTTATGAGACTCATCTTTAGTGATTGATCCAATGTTCATAAATTCTGAGCGCCTCCTCCTCCTCACTATTATCATAAGAATTAAAACGATCAAAAGAGTTAAAGTGAGACATTTAAAATTGAGCAATTCAAAGACATGACACCCATCTTTTTGGATTTTTTTATTTTTGGATTTTTTAAGGTAAAATTCGGGATTAACCAATCTAACCTAAAGTCTACCTAATTCGGCAACAGCGCCATTTTGATCGTGTTGGAAATCGAGCGTTCGTGTAAATACGCTAGTCGTTGTTATCGGCTTTCGACCACAATACAAAAAAATCTAAACTTTAACTACACTCTTGCGGAGTATAGTGGCGAGTCTGGGTATCGAATCCACAGGGAATGTTTGATAGATTTTAATTGATTTATTACTTCAGAAAATAAAGTGTAAAAGATGATGATTGAGTGAGAAAGGAAAAAGTGAAAAATAAAGAAGTTAACTAAAACTAATTAGAAATTAAGGTAGGGACACAATCCCTCAACCCTAGTGTATTGATGGTATAAAACTAATCGTAAATTTAAGTGGTTAATTAGACCCATAATTTAGTACTCCCAAGCATTACGTATATGAGGTTCAAGCCCGCGCCATACTTAATCAGAGGATGAGTAAATCGGTATTGCGATAGTTACACTCGAATTTCATTCTGATGTATCCCAGTTACCCTAAAGCAAACGAGATCCAAAGATCTACAATTATCGCATTTCTGCGCAATACGGTCGTAATAAATCATTAAATTTAGAGGACTAATTTTATAAACATGCAACTACAACATCAGGTTGGGTTCATGCGTCCCAACCTTTAAAAACCTAGCCTAACATGAGAAATAATAATAAAAGTGCTGGAAATAAAAGTTACCAAGATTAAAGAACAAGAACATGCAAGAAGAAATCAAGAATTGAAGAAAAATCGGAAAAGCTCTTGAATTAAAGATGGAAAATATGTGAATCCCTCTCCTAGTGTTCCTACTTGTTATGGATCTTTTACATCAATGAAATCTTAATAAAAAGAGTCCTAATGACTAAATATATAGTCTAGAGGTCGTTTAGAAGAGTCCCCAAAACATAAAACTCTTTTGGCTAAAAGATAAGCACAAAATAAAAATCCCGTATCTTGCAATTTGTCACGCTTAGAAAGCGTGACTAATTTTGTAACGGAATCTGAGCGTGACTAAATATCCGTATCGGTTCGTTTAATTTTCACCAACTTTGATCCGTCTTCAGTCCGGAGTTCTCTGGAATTTTGTATTTCGGATTGGTCCGATGTTCTTTGACTTTTTCTTGTATCTTTGACGCTCATAACTTTCACACCAGGACTCCGATTGAGGTGACGTTTTTTCCAGTGCTCTTGTAATTGAAAGATCTTCAACTTTCCAGTTGGCCCCACCTCTGGAATAAGGTTGAAAAATTACAAAAATGCCCTTTAACTCCCCGTTTCTTGGTTTTCTTTCACTGTTTTGAGTTCTCTTTGGCACTAACTTGTATGAAATACCTGTAAAACACATAAAAGATACACAAAATATGAAATACTTGCCAAAAAGGGTTAATAGCATAAATATGAGACAAATCCAAGCTATTTACACCGCACGGGATCATAAGAATACCGAAATTAAGGGGATAAATGTGAAGAATATATGCCTAATAAATAGGGTGATTATGATATTACTTTCTTTTGACCCTAAAACTAGATTGCATTATTATGTTTATATTTTGAAAAAATCCAAAAAGATGTTCTTTTCGTTTACAAAAAGTTTCCAAAATTATCCAATTTTAAAAAGATTTCTTTATTTTGTTTTACACTAAATATGGATGCGCATTTAAGATGTTCAGATTAGAATTATAGTCCATCCATTTATGTGACTTACTCATAGTGTTATGAGACTTGGCTTCATTTATTTTGTGTGCTTAAAAATGCATGTTTAGCATTTCATTGTTCTTTGATGATTACTTCCTTCATGTTAGACTATTTATATCGCCTTCCTTTCACATATTCACAAACCTTTTGAGCATTGCAGTTGCTTGTCATATGTCGAATAAGGTGTTCTCATCTCAATCGTGCTTAATAACAAACCAATGTACTAGGAAATAATTGTGCTTGTAAGAACCATTGCCCGAATTTTTTTCCCAAAAAATTTGATTTTGGTTTATGCAATGGAAAGGGGCTAAGAAAGAAGCAATATTCTTTGCGTTAAAGGCCACCATTAGCAAAAGCCTAAAAGATAATTTCAACACATAAAAATAGAAGTGCCAAGGACATTTTTTTTTGTTTCATTGATGCTTCATTTCCATGAGTTGTATGATTCCTTCAAAAAGTTGAGAGATTATGCTTACTATATGAAATTTTATGGGTGTTATAAGTTTAACATCAATGGGTTTGCACAACAAACTTCCTTAAAAAATATTAAATAGTTTGAAATTATTGATTTGAGAAGCATTGAAATTCATGACATTTTTTATAAGTCGAGTCAATTTCACTTATTTTAAAATTTTTAAAACTAAGGTTGACTTGAGTTCTTTCTTTAGGAGTATCTCCTCGACTTCGTGAAACTTTTCTTCGTATGCATATGTTGAATTTCCCATGCCTTAAGTTCACTCAATTTCATTCCATTTCCATGATTTGGATATTTTCGTGCTACTCCATGGTGATTATTTGTATATGTACTTATACGTATATTTATATACTCAAAAGTTTGAATTTTTTTTAAATAATTTGTTGCTTCACTAAAGTTTCATCTCATATGCTTCATTATTTATTATTTGTGATGATATTTTATATTTGGATTCTCATCATGCTAATATTTCAAGATTAGTTTCTAACCTTTTGTCTATTATAGACAAAAATGGGAAGAACATACTAAGGGGGAGTTTTATGTTTTCTTTAAACTCCATGTGTCACAGAATTTCTTTTACTTTATGTATGTGGGTATTTTCTGTCTTGACGATTTCATGGACTAGACGATCAGAGGCATAGCCAGGATTTTACAACTGGCCGACACTGCACCAAATCTGCCGAATTACCACGGTCATTGACCTTGACAAGTTGGACTTGTCAAGGTCAATGACCGTGACAATTCTGGGGGTGACAACTTTTGTTATCACGGACTTGTCACGGTGATCGTGACAAGTCCATTAGAATTATCACGGTATATGATCTTGACAAGTTTTGTCACTGTCATAAACTGTGACAAACCTGTGACTTTAAATAAAAAATTATCACGGTCAATGATCGTTACAATTCTGGGTAGAATTGAAAAAAAATCTGTTGGGCAGTATGGCCACCGCCACTGCCCAGCAGTATATTTGTGCCTGTTATAGCAATATTGTACCTGTTCAAATATCATATATCCAAATAAAATAGAGATAATGCAAATATACATTCAAAACAATATGCATCACGATATAATTCAAATGTAACAATTTAAGACAATTCAATTCAAATAATGTCACTACATGTCTGGGGTAAGGTTAGCTCTGAAGAGGTGAGTAGGCTGCACGATATACGAATTGACACACCCAGTAATATACATCGTGCCTCATTGTTCGTGCAACCACAAGGGGGAGTTCTCCTTCCCGGGTATCACATGCGTGATGAGCACCTTGGACTCGATGTCTTGAAGCGAACATCCATGAACTGGCATACCATGGATGGAATTTAGGTCCCTCAACCCCCGCCCTATCCGCTGGCCATCAAATATGTCCAGTAAAAACACGTTCAGCCAACCAAGTGTCGACATCGATCGATCGAAGGGATCCAAATAGGAGAGTGGATCATCAAAGTTTGCACGTGTCGGCGATGAAGCAACGAGGTCCACATCCTCATCATCCTGCATCTCCTCCTCCACCACCTTCTCCTTCCCTTTCCCCTTACGGTTTAAGCCCAACGAACGCTTCATGAATGAGAACATATATTGGACCATCACCTCCAAACGGGACAGCTTCGCGTCATGCGAGTCCACCGTTCGAGCCAACCCAGTGCCGCTCGTCTCCAATTCGATGATCCTATATTTGGCCACCCGCAAGCTCACCCCCTTGCGATCAGTGCTAAGCACTTGACTGAGTGTGTCTGTGGACGAAGATGCCTTGTCGGCATCAGACTACGATTCATGCACTTCCTTAAGCTTTACCTGAAATGACAAAAAGACAATGATTAGTAAAATAAGTAAATAAAAAAATTATAAAATATGTAACAAAAAGTAAACTGTCGGACAACTTACCATCGTCACCACGACACTCGGGGACACCTCCTTATCCTTCCCCTTCTTCATCCGAATAGCCACATAAGTATCGAGCCTATGTGGCCTACCCCCAGGGCCACTCCCTATCCGCTGAAATAAAATAAAGGAAAATTAGTATCGGCCCCACAAAGTAAAATAATGCAAAATAATATATTTCTGTAGTTATAGAAAACTTAAATATTACCATCATCTTATGCTCCACCTCGGCATAAGACGTTCGGTCGAAATAGTGCACGTCCGTCTTTTTTGCCCGATTTTTCCTCCCCGATTGGAGAGATGTCAATTGTCTCTCCCCGATCTCATTGTCAGTGAACTTTTGCCATTGTGCCAATGAGATCGGCTCCTTCGACGGTACGAATTCACGCATTCGGATAACGGACTCTTGGGTCTTTCCAAAGTATCGGGTCCGCATATTTTTCTTCCACGTCTTGCGTTGCTCCCTCTACTGCCCAACTAATACAATGTTAGTTGCGAATAAATATAAATATAAAATGAAATTGAAATCGAAATCGAAATCGAAATCGAAATTGAAAACAAAATCAAAATCAAAATCAAAATTGAAATTGAAATTGAAATATTCATATAAATATAAATATAAATATAAATATAAATATAAATATAAATATAAATATACATATAAATACATTACCTGTAGTGCCACCCAAATAGCTAACTTGAGATCATTTGGCACCTTCCTTCAACTAGTGTACCCGGGCCGAAGATCATCTTTACCAACTCGAGGGATCTCGCTAATAGTTCCATTTTGTTCTCGATGGCCATCCCCAATTTGCCATATTTGGGGAGCCTAGGGGCCGAGGAGCCCTCGTCGCCTCCGCTACCACCGAGCCCGGATGACATCATCATAATCAGCATCATCATCCTCGCCTTAATACCTGAAGGAGACATTTTCTATAAAAAAATGTTGTTATTAGTAGAAATCAAAATGAATTAGAAGAAAACATGCAAATATTTACAATTACTACAAATCCAAATGAATTGTTATTAGAACAAATCATAATATGCATAATTACTAAAAATTCGAAACATCCCCACCCCCACCCCTACTGCCCATACACACGCACACTACACAAGAGTGAAAATGATAAAGTGCAAATCAATTAAAAGCATTAAAAATGGATTGATAAAGTACAAATTGGAATATTTATTACAAATTGAAAAATTATTTCAAATTCGGGTTATCATAAAAATTGGATTGATATTTGGTAGGAGCAGCCAAGTCATCCACACTACTATTTAGATGCTTTGGTGCATGTAGGATAATTAACTACAGCTCGTTGTTGATATACTCTGAGTAAAACACTTGGTTAACCTTTTGAAATGCACAAACAAACAGCTCATCGCTCACGTGGTCATTGCTCTTCAACTTGGACAAGTCAACCATGATCAAATTGGTGACAGTATTAACTTTACAAGCATTTTTATCCTCAACTCTTACCCAGTCACAGTAAAATACAACATCTTTGAAGCTTATATAATCCAATTCAAATATATTTCAAATTACACCATAGTAAGTCATTTCAGCTTCAACGAGGTTTTTATCTTTTGCTCTCGAAAGAAAGAAAGTAAGAGCCTTGTATGAAATGCCCGAGTTCTATACATTTATACTTTCCTCGTACACTTTTGCGCCGAATACGTAACCGTTCAATCGATACTTTTTGTACTCTTGCGCCACGAACAAGGGTCCAGTGGCTAGACGAGCAAGCCTTGATGTCGCATCATCCGTCTTTAAGAGCTGAGAATATAGATAAATTAATTAGATGGGTTGTAAAGTTTGAGTTTAATGTAACGTTATATAACGACCATTTTCATTATAATTACCTCTTGTGACAACCACAGCCAAAATTCGCAGTCTGATTGTATCATTATTTTTCATCTTTTATTGTTCTCACAGGCTTCATATTTTCTGCATATTACAAAATTAATCATGTGTCAAATAATCTAAAATATTCTAAAATAATGTTAAACATTAAAATAATTTAAACTTACTTTTACCATTCTTCGACATCTTCATGTGTGTCAAATAGATAACGAGTTGCTTGTTCATGTTGCAAACTCATTAATTTCACTCGTTTTTCCATCACATGACCACCATCATCGATGAACTCATTAGTGTCATCAACGTTGGTCGAGTCAGGCATATATTCCCGAGTATATATTAATGACTCCACGGTGATGTATTCCTCTGCAATTGATCCTGTAATGTATCGCGTATTCTTGACGTAATCTTTAAAAACTTTCATCAATCTTTCAAACGGATACATCCACGATATCTAACTGAACCACAAAGAAGTGCCTCGTCGTATAGGTGTACCAACAAGTGAACACTTATGTTAAAGAATGCTGGGGGAAAGTACTTCTCCAACACACAAATCGCTTCGGTCACCGCCAATTTTGCGGCCACTATGTGTTCTCGATTGACTACCTTCTCACACAAGAGTGAGAAGGTAATACTAATTTGCATAATAGCCCTCCGCAAATCCTTGTTCTTGGAGAAACAGTGCTTAAATAATAGAGGAACCAATTGCATGATCACATGCCAATCGCGGGACTTACACTTATGTAAAACATGAGTAGCATAATTCATAATCCTTTGCAAGTTGGACGAAAAATTAGATGGGGCCTTCAAATTATATATTGTGTCTAAAAGTACCTTCCTTTCCCCACTCATCAAAGTAAACGCACCAGGGGAATTATTATCCTTACCCTACTATCTTCTTTCAACCATAGTTGTGGATTAAGTTTTAACGATTTAAGGTCTTTTCGTGCATTTTCTCCATCCTTCGAATGACTCCCCCAAGGCAAGTGCCCACAATATGTTCAGCGAAGTTCTTCTCTGCATGCATCACATACAATACATGGCGCACCGGGTTATTCTTACAATAAGGCAAGTCAAATAAAATTGATCTCCTAGACCATGCCTTTTTTATCTCAGTTTTATTCCCAGTTGGGGTCTTCTTATGCTTGACATTCTTAAATTTGGTATTTTTACCTGGCATATTAGGGCCACATTCAGAAGATTTACTTTCAATTTCTGAACCTGAAAGTTATCTCAGCGGTAGCCTATGTTCAACCCCGCCCAATAAAAAATTAGAACCTTTCTCAAATATGAAACTATGAGCCGAGAGTACGAACCTCCTATGGCAATGGTATACATTTTTTAGCTAAAGGATAGACGAAGAGATTCAGTCTCCTCTCCACAAATAGAACACCCCAAATAACTATGTACTACACAACCGGATAATGTCCTATAAGTTGAAAAATCATGAATTGCCCACACCAACATAGCTTTCAACGTAAACTCTTCTTTTTTAAAAGAGTAAAATGATTGCACACCCTCTTCCCGCAACTCATTTAATTCTTCTACCAAAGGAGCCAGGTAGACGTCGATGTCATCACTTGGTGCCTTTGGCCCAGGTATCAACAAAGACATCATCAAAAATTCAGGTCTCATACACTTTGAAGGAGGGAGCTTGAGTGGGGATAAGATCAGTGGCCATACACTCTGATTGGTGCTTATATTTCCAAATGGATTGAAACCATCTGTTGATATAGCCAAACGAATGTTGCGCTGTTCTCGAGAAAAATTGGGATACTCATAATTCATCCTCCTCTAAGCTGTAGAATCAATAGGATGACGCATGAGATTACCCCCTACTTCTACCCTAGCATGCCAAGTCATCGCCTCCGCTATCCATGGTACTCTGAAAAATTGCTTTAATTTAGGCCCAACGGGAAAATATTTTAACACTTTTTGAGGCACTTTTGAGCTTGTGTCTTCCTTACCAGTAGATTGGACATATCTATGTTCATCGCATACCGGACAATGATTGAGATTTTCATACTCCTTTAGGTATAGTATCCAGTCATACACATAAGCATGAATCGATTTAGACTTCATTCCCAAACCTTTCAAACTGTTCTTCTTAACAGGATAACTATTTGGAAGCGTATTCTCCTTGGTAGTAAGCCCTTCACCCATTTCAGAATTCCTGTCACGCTATTGCCAAACAAACCGTACTGCATCTTCAAACTGTGCAAACCAACCATGGTAGGTAAAGTTGTTTGATCTTTCTCACAGTCATAGTATAACGGTTGGGTCACCTTAAATTTTAAACTTTGGTAGTCATCGTCAAGGTTTATCGTGATATCTTCACGAGCACTTGAACCTTATACATCATCAGTAACCTCATTCTCCTCTGCTTCATAAACTCCGTACACATCATCAACTAAATCCTCTAACATATTATGATCTACTTCGTCCCCTTCTACATCTATCTTACTTGTTGAAGGTTGTTCCGGGATAAAAGGAACTTTTATTTCACCGTGAAAACTCAAAATCGATAATTATCTTGAATACCCGATCTTAACAAATGTAGTTCAACTATTTTCCACTCAAACACCTTACCATTCTTACACCTAGCACACAGACACGGAAACTCTTCATTATTATGACATCTCTTTCCGTATTTTACAAATCCATTAGCACCTCTGCGAAACACATCCCCCATTCTATTTGTCTCACCCATCCACTCTTTGTATTTCGAATATCCCATCACAACTACCACAACTAATCACCTATTGAAGGTAAGAAGCGTATATTCATGGATTAGTATAAACAAAACTTAGATTTATAGTATGTTTTATTTAATTATGTCTTATTTATATTCGATTTTTATTTCAAATTCAAATTCAAATTCAAATTCCATTTATAATAAAAATTCTTATTTCCTCAATCTCCTCTAAAGGGTGAGTGGTCCTATACCATTCAAGACTGCATATTTCTGTAATATACTTAACAGCTCATGCACATTGTTACGATTTGAGAAAAATTCGACAGCAAGTCCCCGTAGTTATCCAAGTACACGACGTAGATTGACAAGTGTGAGTGTTATTTCAATTGATCAATAGAAATAACAGTCACACTTGTCAATCTAGTATGTACCCAGAGAACATTAGGATACGACTGCAGAACTTCCTCCAAAAGTAACTAATAATACGCAAATATTGCGTATTTCATCCTCCGAATCTACGTATTTTAGCCCCCTCAAGTGCCTTAATCTCTATATTTAAGTTTGTTAACCAGACAACCGAGGTTTATATTGTTAACATTCTATATGAGGTATAATTGGGCTTTTGTAGGTATTTAGGTACTAAGTATGGAGTTCAGACGCATTCCGGTGAAGTTCCGTACGCAATCGCACGTTCAAGGGCATTTTAGTCTTTTTACAGCTTGGCACTAGCCCGACATCTCACGAAAGTTGTAGCCCTCCTCACTAGCTTCGTGTGGCCATGAACGGCGCACGATTCAGAGTCCGTATGAAGAAGTTACGGCGATTTCAGTGGAGGGAAAAATAAGGAAATTAAAAGAGGAGGAGAGAAGAGAAGAAAAGAATGCAGAATTTGCTGCTTAGCTCACCCCTGCTTGATCGATCGATCGACCATTTTGGTCGATTGATCGATCCTTCTCTGCAACTGATAATTGGCCTTGATCGATCGATCGACCCTTTTTATCGATCGATCGATCCCCTGTTTTCAGGAGATATTTTGGCATTTCTTTTCTTTTCTCTTTTTTTTTCTAATTTAATTCCAACTTACTATATAAAGAAATTTTGATGTAATAAACAGGGATATACGATTTTAGCTTAGAATAGGTTAGGGTTTGGGTGATTTTGGTTAGTTCTTGTTCATTTCTCTTAGGATTGACACCCTTTTTGGTATGTAAATTGACTATTCATTCATCTTCTCCATTAATATAGTTTGTATTTACTTCATTTCTTGCTTTCTAATTAGATTTACATGCTTTTCTAAATAGTTTGCATGCTTTGATTTAATTGCTTTTTAGTTTAGATTTACTATGTTTCTTTCCCGTTTTCTTTATCGCGTTTTTAACATGCTTTCTAGCTAATTTAAATTAGGTTGTGTTTGAATGGAACTCACTCGGGTTAATGCGTTGCTTTGCTTGGTGATAGTGTTTACGGGTTTATTTTGGGTCCGTTGTCCTAGTAATTACGCCTAGGAGATTTGACGGGGAATATCATGTATGTTCCGTGCTTACGACCTTTTGCGCATAATTTTCGGGATATTTGTTGACGCCAAAATCATATTAGGCTTTTATGCGGATTTAGGGGCGTGACAACCCTTGATTTAATTAACTGTCGAAACGAGACGTATTTGTAATAACTCGTCGACCCATGTAACCATTTTATACAAATTAACTCGGGTGAGGGATATTCGACGCAACCTATAGTTTTATCCGCTTTCATAATCTAGTTTCAATACCCTTGCCTAGAATAACATTTCCCTTTATGCATCTTTTTACTTTTTAGTTTTTAATCATCTATTACACTTTTATTTCGGAGTATTAAATCACTTAAATTCTAACAACTCGTCCCTGTGGATTTTCGATACCCAACTTACCGTTGTGCTTGACCCCTAAGTGTAGTAGTAATTTAGGTTTGTTTGTATAGTCGCGGCGAGACAGAAAACAACGACTGTGCACCTACACGCGCTATCAAAATGGCGCCGTTGCCGGGGACTAGTTTGTTTTAGACTTTATTTGAATCAGTATTTCATAATATTTTCTTTCTATTTGTATTATTTTCTAATCTTTTTGCAGGACTTCCACATTTGAGCACTTAGAAACGCTCGATTTTTTCCCGCGCGCACTTACTTTGTGAAATCCGCCACTTCGAGCCATTTTTGGGGTAAGCATGTCTTATTCCAATTCTTTCGGTAATTCTTGTTATAATTCTCAAAATTCTCACAAGCCTATGACTTTCGGTGAATACTTAGAATCCCAAAGTATAACAAAATCAAATATGACTTCGGGCGAGTATAACGAAAGTCAAAACTTAGGTTATTAGAATTTTGATGATGATGACAATGATTTTGGGACTTTACCTCCTTATAATAGGAATTTTGAAACGAATTCGAATAGTTTTCAAAATTCCTATCATAATGATGTTTCGTTTAAGTCCGATAGTAACTTTCAAAGTTCCCATTTTCATGCATCCGCACCTCGACCCATGACATTCGGTGAGGGCTTGCGTATGTATGAGAATGAGAAAATTGAAAATCGTTATCGGGAAGAAAATCGTTAGTGGGAACATGACTTGGATTTACTTTTTGAGTCTGACTACGATTTTGCTTCCGAGACTTCCGAGGTCGAGGAATGTTTTGAACCAAATGAGGTACTTGTGCTTACTTTGGAACAAGCCATTCTAGACTTTGCCCATTGTGTAATAGATATTGAAAGCGAGGATGATGATGACGTAATATCTATTTGCAATGAAATGATTTCTTCTTTGTCCCCGAAAGAAGAACATTTCATTTAAAATGATATTATTTCATTCGAAACTCAAACTTCATGCGATGATGATTCATATCATGAGTTTGAATTTCTTTCATCCCCATTTTCTTTATTACCACACCGTCACAAGTACCCGATGATTCGATTTCAAACTTTAATGTTTTAAACCCTATCGCCGATGAGGAGTACTTGCTCGAGTCGCCCTCCACGATCGCATCTTTGCCTTTTTGTACACCACCTCCCATTCCAATTTTAAAATCTTTGGGAGGATATTCGTCTTTTCTCGATCCCCACTTATTTTTATCAACCGTTCAATCCAAACCCCCCATCGTCCCACCAAAACTTTAATTTGGCGGCGGTTCATTTCTTCCGCCTTACACATGCCTTCTGTTTTTAAAACGAAATTCATATTTTTCGGAAGGCAAGCTTGTATGTGAGGGTACACCGGTTATCCTCCAAAGTCAAATCGTTCTTATAGTGGACCCTCAGCTATTTATACTTCTAGTGTATAGTTAGTGTGAGGCTTAAATAGTAGGTTGTATATAGTTAGCTTTTTATTTTTTCTTTCCTTTTTATTTTTTAGTCTCTTGTAATTAGTTAACTTTTTGCTATTTGTTTTCGCTATGCTCGGTACTAACTTGTTTTGTAGATTCTTTGGACTTGTTCTTATGGGGATCGCTCCACTTTTGGGTAATATCGCTATTTTCCTCTCTTTAACTTGGTTCTTAATTCACATTGAGGACAATGTCAAGTTTTAAGTTAGGGGGTGTGGGATATTCTATCCATTTCTTTATTTAGTCCATGTTTTTGCTCACATGTTAGTTACTTAGTATGCTTTTCTTAGAAAAATTCAAAAATTTCAAAAAGATTTTCTTTTTTTTTCTTTTTTTTTTGGGCTTTTTGCCTTTGTTTTCGATGATAAATTTTAATAATTGCCCGATCCAATAGACAACCCAATGATGCATGTTCTCGATTTTAGAAGTTATTAGACTTTAGTCTCACTTATTGATATTATGAATAACTTCATGAATTAAACTTTAATCGCATGAGCACATGCACTTTTATGGTTATATTGATTTGATTTAAGATTTTTATAACTTGGTAATCTCTTGTTGCATTGTATATGCTTACACCGAGCAAGCTTTGTACCTTTCGTCATTTGTGAGTGTATACACTATTCTTTTCTCATTGAAAACGTTGAATTCGTTGGTAATCTCACTATTATATCATTTGATCATTCATTAATTCAGTTCATACTTGAAATGTGTTACTTGATCATGATTTTCATATATTATTTTGACTCGAGAATTGCGTAAACTTTGTGAAATGACCATAGGTCCTCTTTGATATATCACCCATATTAGCCTTGACCTTACCCCTATATGTTTACCCTCGTCAACCCCTTTGAGCCTAAATATAGCCTTTCGTTTCATAACCCAAATCCCATAACCAACTCTAAATTGGAGTTTTAGACCATATATACACTTTCCATACCTTTGTTTGGAATGTTACTTAGGATTGAATGATGATGTTATGATGTCGGTTGCAATTTAGGAATATGAGAGTTTGAAAAGTGAAGAAAAGAAAGTGTAGAGAATAGAAGAAAAAGTGAAAGCAAAAAGCAAAAGAAAACAAGAGAAAAATGAGAAAAAGAAGAAAAGAAAAAGAAAGAGAAAGTTGTAAATGTTGTATATAGTTCAATAAGCTTTGATTACTCTCCCCGATGATATATCTAATGCCGTTTTGGAACTTGTTTTCCAATTTTGATATTGCCCACATTTTCTCATTATCCTGAGTTTTCATCCCGAACACTTTGAATTCGTACATACATTCCTTCATTTCGTACCATAGCCTAAACAACATTACAACCCTATTAAAGTCCTATGTGATCTTAGGTTGATGTAATTTAAAAGTTATAATAGTTTTGATAATCTGTGAAAATACATTTCGCCTCTTTTAATGTGCGGTATCTTTCATTGAGATTATAGTTTTTCAGTTTATATATAGTGTTCTTCATTTGTGACATGTGTGCGGCCTAGTTTCCATTTACATTTACACTTTAGCCCGCATGTTCCGTATGTTTCCTCCCTGTTTTGAGTGAATTCGCTTGATGAGTGTAATGCCCGTGAGGATTGAATGTATGATTGCTTTAATGTTTATCCGGTTTATTTAAATTTTTCGCCAAATCATACTTTGCATGTGCTCGCTCCCCCTCTCACATTTTAAAGTTTTAATTGTATGAGGTGCATTCTATAATGTTAATGATTTGGACTTTTGTTTGAATTCGTTCATTTTGCTAATAATGCATATGAAATATTTTTCGCTTTTGTTGGGCTTGTCACATGTTGAGTTGGGCATATTTTGAGGAAACCATGTGATGTTTGTGGGTACCATCCCTGAAAACCCTCACGAGACGACACTCGTCCACTAGGGTGACCTAGGTGTTTAACGGCTTATTGCATACGCTAAATGCAATCGAATCGCCCGCGAAAGTGGCCATTTGCTTTTATAACATACTTTTGTACTATCTCCTGCTTTTGGTTTGCTAGTAATTCTTGTTGCATCCTATTTCATTGCTAGGTACTAACAATGTGTAAGTTAGGGGGTGTGATAATACGCAAATATTGTGTATTTCATCCTCCGAACCTACGCATTTTAGCCCCCTCGGGTGCCTTAATCTCTATATTTAAGACCATTAACCAGGCAACCGAGGTTTATATTGTTAACATGCTATATGAGGTATAATTGGGCTTTTGTAGGTATTTAGGTACTAAGTATTGAGTTCGGACGCATTTCGGTGAAGTTCCGTACACAATCGCACATTCAAGGGCATTTTAGTCTTTTTATAGCTTGGGCACTGGCCTGATATCTCACGAAAGTTGTAGCCCTCCTCCCTAGCTTCGCGTGGCCGTGAACGGTGCACGATTTCGAGTCCGTATGAAGAAGTTACAGCGATTTCAGCAGAGGGGAAAACAAGGAAATCAAAAGAGGAGGAGAAAAGAGAAGAAAAAATGCAGAAGCTGCTGCTTGGCTCACACCTTCTTGATCGATCGATCGACTATTTTGGTCGATCGATTGATCCTTCTCTGCAGCTGAAAATTGGCCTTGATCGATCGATCGACCCTTTTTGTCGATCGATCGATCCCCTTTTTTCAGGAGATATTTTGGCATTTCTTTTTTTTCTCTTTTCTTTTCTAATTTAATTCCAACTTATTATATAAAGCAATTTTGATGTAATAAACAGGGATATATGATTTTAGCTTAGAATAGGTTAGGGTTTGGGTGATTTTGGTTAGTTCTTCTTCATTTCTCTTAGGATTCACGCCCTTTTTGGTATGTAAGTTGACTATTCATTCATCTTCTCCATTAATATAGTTTGTATTTATTTCATTTCTTGCTTTCTAATTAGATTTACATATTTTCCTAAATAGTTTGCATGCTTTGATTTAATTGCTTTCTAGTTTAGATTTACCGCGTTTCTTTCCCGTTTTCTTTATCGCATTTTTAACATGCTTTCTAGGTAATTTAAATTAGGTTGTGGTTGAATGGAACTCACTCGGGTTAACGCGTTGCTTTGCTTGGTGATAGTGTTTACGGGTTTATTTCGGGTGCGTTGTCCTAGTAATTACGCCTAGGAGATTTGACGGGGCATATCATGTATGTCTCGTGCTTACGACCTTTCGCGCGTAATTTCCGGAATATATGTTGACGCCAAAATCATATTAGGCTTTTATGCGAATTTAGGGGCGTGACAACCCTTGATTTAATTAACGGTCTAAACGAGACGCATTTGTAATAACTCGTCGACCCATGTAACCATTTTATACAAATTAACTCGGGTGAGGGATATTCGACGCAACCTATAGTTTTATCCGCTTTCATAATCTAGTTTCAATACCCTTGCCTAGAATAACATTTCCCTTTATGCATCTTTTTACTTTTTAGTTTTTAATCATCTTTTACACTTTTATTTCGGAGTACTAAATCACTTAAATTCTAACAACTCATCCCTGTGGATTTTCGATACCCAACTTACCGTTGTGCTTGACCCGTAAGTGTAGTAGTAATTTAGGTTTGTTTGTATAGTCGCGGCGATACAAAAAACAACGACTGTGTACCTACACGCGCACAACTTTCGCGCGCTATCAGTAACAACTTTAAGCCGCTAAGAATATTATTATACAGAAATTATGCAGTCTCAAACTGTCCAAACGGGACAATTCGAAATATCTCATTACACGGGTAATGACTCTCTAACGGGTGTAAGGGTTATTGAATGCGTATGCATAAGAATTAGAAAGCTAGTATCAATGCGCACTATATGTAATTTGAAGTATGTTTCATTTAATAATCATACTATATATATATTGTTCGTTATACAAAGTAATTTTAAAAAAAAGTTGAAAAATCTCACCCCCATATGGATAATAATCCAGTGGTCATGCCACTTTTAAAATTAACCAACCCAACATCGATTCACTATAATCCAACCGCAATGGCAACAACAAATGTGTATCCCGTAATCCTTCTAATTCTTCTACTCAATTAATTCTTTTCATCAATTAAACTAACAATTAAAGTATACAATTATTAATTTACTAATTTACAATGAGGGGTAATCCTACTTGCAAATGAAAGGGGCACTAATTATTAATTTACAAAAAAAAATTAACAACCAATCAATATTAAATCAATCAATTCTTTTACAAGGGGAACTACAATATGAGGGGCAATATCTAATAAATCAATAAAAATTTAATTAAAAAAAATACACACACGCACATATACACACACAGCCCCACAACCCCTCCCCCCTCCCACGCCTACCCACCCCCCATCCCTGCCCCCTCCCCCCACTGTCGCTGCCCACCACACGCGCGCACACACACATACACACGCACATTAACGCGACTCAGAAAGTGTCTCTAATGTGCGTTCTCTCTAGGCTCAAGTGCCAGCCCGTCGCGTTAGTAATAAACCCGATAAGTCGGGATCGTATCTACAGGGAAATAGGACAATCGAGTTGTTACGACGTTGGACAGACGAAGGAATCCTAACTATGACTCTAAAGGAAAAAGAAAAAGATGATTGGATGGTGAAATGGCTACAACTATATGCAAATTTTGAAAATGTTTAACTAATGAACTAAAGTATGAATTAAATGCAACTATTCTAAATTACCTAAAATACTAACGATGAATGATTTGAAAATTCGAACAGGACAGGAATACAATCCCCCAACCCTAGTGTATTGATGTTATAAAACTAATTGTAAATTTTAATAATTAATTAGACCAAGAATTTAGTACTCCCAAGCATTACGTATATGAGGTTCAAGCCCGCACCATACTTAATCAGAGGAGGAGTAAATCGATATTGAGATTGTTACACTCGAATTGCATTCTAAAGCATCCCAGTTACCCGGAAGCAAACGAGATCCAAAGATCTACAATTGTCGCGTTTCTACGCAATACGGTCATAATCAAATCATTAAATTTAGAGGATTACTTTTATACACATGCAACTACCACATCGGGTTGGGTCCATACATCCCGACCTTAGAAAACCTAGCTTAACATGCTGAAATTAATGAAACGATTTTTGAATTGCTGGAAATCATGATTAAACTAAGGGAGAATTGAAGAATGATGTAGATGGAATATTAGACAGAGGAAATTAATCAACTAACTCACCAAAATACTGAAATCATCAACTAAAATTACTTGTAATCATAGAAATCTGAACAATCTTCAATCTTGGAATTAAAACTATAATCTATCTTCAAACTAGGGTTTTTCTGAAAAGAATGGAAAATTAGATAAATTCTCCCGTTGTTTAGAATGATAATAAATCGGGTTTAAATACCTTACTAGGCTCCAAGAGTTTTAGATGAACTAGGACTCTCCATTAGAGGAAGAGTAAAAAATCAAAATTCGACATTCGGACCGGTCCGGGCCTTCTTCGGTTCGATCTAGCTTGAATCCAGATCGGTTCATTTATTTCTTGGTCGGATCGATTGGGTATGGATCGGTTCATTTATTTTCCTTCAGCATCGATCCGTCTTCAATCCGGGGTTCTCTGGAAATTGGCATTTTGGATCGGTCCAAGATTCCTTTGACTTTTTCTTCAAGCTTTGACTGCTCATAACTTTCACACTCGGACTCCGATTGAGGTGTCGTTTCTTCCTATGTACTTATGAGCTTGATATCTTTAACTCTTCTTTAGATTCCTCATCCGAATTTTGGGTAAAAATTATAATTTTGCCCTTTTGACTTTCTTTCTCGATTCTTCTGGTTTCTTTCTTTCTTTATTGATATCGAATACCTGTAAAATTAGTATGAAATACCAGAAACTCAGGGTACTCATTGTGGCCATCCCCGATCCTCGTCGTACGGATGAGCGTGCGGAGGAAAGGATCCTCGAAAGCGCTTCGGCCGGCGTCGTTTGAGATGTGGTGTAAAAATGTAGAGAGATTCAGAGTCGCCAGTCTATTTTACTCAAAATAGACAAAAGAAAAAGGGGAAGCCACCCCAAATGATGGCATCCAAAGACATACTGGTGCCTGCGAAACCAAGATGATTCGAGAAGGGTTCAGAGGCTTAGTTACGAAATGGGAAGGTGTTAGGCACCCATTCCGCCCTTTCGATCTCTCGTGAATATTTGCTATTTTCCTTTTGTTTCCCCCCGTGATATGTGTGCATGTGTATGTATAGAATGGAGGTAGGAATCCTCGACTTGTATCATGGAAAAGATAAAGTGACTCATTCGTAGGAAGATATAAGAATAATATTAGAAAATTAAGATTTACGCGATTACCCATACGTTGATCGTTATAATGGAACGATAACGCATGTGGGGTAATACGTCACTAAGGGCAAGTATATAGAATATAAGAAGATTGGAGTAGATAGAAAGATGAGAGAAAAAGTGGGAAAAAGGACTCGAGTCTCGGGTTTTACCCCGAGACGCCTACGTAGCCTATAAAGGCATCAAAGTCCATGTAGTTCGCATACAAAATGAGGGGTGGGGTTTATCCCATAAATCCAAATGGGGAATCTCTTATTTGTGAGTGTGTGTGTGTGTGTGTATAGAAAAAGGTTTTAGATTGTGAGAAAAGTGTGGAAAAAGTGTGAGAATCCCTACTTGGAATTTATGAGCAAACCCTCTTTTTCTTGTTTTTGGGGTTTTATTATATGAACATAGGAGATGTGCAATAATACTGAATAAAAAGTATATTAGGATGTGTGAGATGAGATAATAAAAGTTCTAAATAAGAAGACAAGTTATTGAGAATTTAAGAGAGAGTTTGAGAAAGTTGGACCATCTTGAAGATCTTGAGCTTGATCTTGAATGTTGGAGAGCAGCCCTTGCACTTGGATGATGATGGAGAGTGGCTATTTCACCAAGTTTGATGAAAAGGATGATGAAAAGTGGAAGTAAAAAGGGGATTTGGATGTTGAAATCACGCTGCCTTCGAGAGAGGTTTCTGGGATTCGTTCAGAGAGATTTTTATCAGATCTGGGATCCCTTTGCAAATGAGGTGAAGGCCTCCTTTTATAGGACCAGGTGAGTGCCGATCGGCATAGGCCTGTTCCTGCCTATCGGCAGGTGCCGATAGGTAGGGTCTGGAACCTGCCATTTGGTAGTGTGCTTCAGGGTTTTTCAGAAAATCGACCGCCGAGGGCAAACCGTTGGTCAGAATCGCGTACGGGGCATATCTTTGGAAAGGTAATTCAGAGACCTTCGAAATTCCTTGAGACTGCTCCCAGGTTCGGGAGTTAACTTTGGGTCAAATATGGCTCGAAAGCATTTGTCGGTCCATTGGATGGGGAATTGCTCGGACGCAAACGGATCGTTCGTCCGTATGGTAAGTCCGAATCCTGCACGGGGTGGACCGTTGGAAAGGTTAGGAGATGTACTTCAATGTTCCAAAGAGCTTGACCCGATATGGAGAGTTGACTTTGGTCAACCGGTCCCGGGAAGCATTCGGTGACCTCCCGGAGTCAAACGGATCGTTCGTCCGCATGGAAAGTCAGAATCGCACACGGGATGAACCGTTGGAAAGGGTATTCAGTGCCCTTCGAAGATTCATTCAGCCTCGGTTGAGCTAAAGATTTAACTTAGATTAAATAGAACCCGGGAGTGCCCGATGGCCTCTGGGTCAGGTTTCGGACGCAAACGGATCGTTCGTCCGTATGGTAAGTCAGAATCGAGCACGGGGCGGACCGTTGGAAAGGGTATTCAATGATCTTTGAAGATTCATTCAGTCTTGGTCGAGACAAAGAGTTTTAATTTTGGGTCAAACTGAGCCGGGGAGTGCCCGATGGCCTCGAGGTCAGTACTCGAGACATGACTTGGGTTTACGGTGATGAAGGGAGGTACTAGGGACCTAAGGAGAGTTAGGGGTAACAGAATGGGGTGTCTATAGAGCCCCTCGATGGGTGAGTTTGGAATAAATGATGACCGTCGAATAGACACCACATGATGCTTTTGAGGGAGTATGACCGATTCAGAGGGTCGAGGCCGATTCTGCGGACCTAAGGAGTGTGTTGGGGAGGGTGACCAATTATGCGGGTCAAAGCCAAATCTGCGGGCTTAAGGTGAAGATTTAATAACCGAGGTCAATTCTGACCTAAGAGTGGTGACGACCGAGGACCGAGGTCAATTCTGACCCAACTCAGGTGACGATCCAAGACTGGGGCCAATTCTGACCCAAGAGTGGTGACGACCGAGGATCGAGGTCAATTCTGACCTAACTCAGGTGACGATCCAAGACCAGGGCCAATTCTGACCCAAGAGTGGTGACGACCGAGGACCGAGGTCAATTCTGACCTAACCTAGGTGACAATCCAAGGCCAGGGCCAATTTTGACCCAAAAGTGGTGACGACCGAGGACCGAGGTCAATTCTGACCTAAATTAGGTGACGATCCAAGACCGGGGTCAATTCTGACCCAAGAATGGTGACGATTGAGGACCGAGGTTAATTCTGACCTAACTCAGGTGACGATCCAAGACCGGGGCCAATTCTGACCCAAGAGTGGTGACGACTGAGGACCGAGGTCAATTCTGACCTAACTCAAGTGACGATCCAAGACCGGGGCCAATTCTGACCCAATAGTGGTGACGACCGAGGACCGAAGTCAATTCTGACCTAACTCAGGTGACGATCCAAGATCGGGGCTAATTTTGACCCAAGAGTGGTGACGACCGAGGACCGAGGTCAATTTTGACCTAACTCAGGTGACGATCCAAGACCGAGGCTAATTCTGATCCAAGAGTGGTGACGACCGAGGACCGAGGTCAATTCTGACCTAACTCAGGTGACGATCCAAGACTGGGACTAATTCTGACCCAAGAGTGGTGACGACCGAGGATCGAGGTCAATTATGACCTAACTCAGGTGATGATCTAAGACCGGGGTCAATTCTGACCCAAAAGTGGTGACGACCGAGGACCGAGATCAATTCTGACCTAACTCGGGTGATGATGCAAGACCGGGGCCAATTCTGACCCAAGAGTGGTGACGACCAAAGACCGAGGTCGATTCTGACCTAACTCAGGTGACGATCCAAGACCGGGGCCAATTCTGACCCAAGAGTGGTGACGACCGATGACCGAGGTCAATTCTGACCTAACTCAGGTGACGATCCAAGATCGGGGCCAATTATGACCCAAGAGTGGTGACGACCGAGGTCAATTCTGACCTAACTCAGGTGAAGATCCAAGACCGAGGCCAATTCTGACCCTAGAGTGGTGACGACCGAGGACCGAGGTCAATTCTGACCTAACTCAAGTGACGATCTAAGACCGGGGCCAATTCTGACCCAAGAGTGGATAAAGATTGGATTTTGATTTTGCTGGAGAAAGAGCTTTGTGATTTTGATCTGATCTGGGGAGCTGATAGCTGGGGAAGCTTTTAGGAGACCTCGTAGGGGGAATAACCTATTTTGGGTGCTGTAAGAGAATTTCGCTGGGGAAGTGATCAGGTGATCCTTAGGGATCCTCCCGAGCATTGTCGGGAGGAGTTTTCACTTGGTTTTAGAGGATTCCGCTGGGGAAGAGGGGTTCTTCTTGGGGAAATGCGAAATTTTCTTGGTAAAGAGGCTTTAAATCCCTCCTGGGATTTTTGGGAATTTTCCAGGGATTTTTCGAGGCTTTCTGGTATTTTCTGGGAATTTCTGTACGAAATTTAGGGGGTACCGGTCGGCAGTGGCACGGACTTTTGGGCTACCTCGGGAAGGCAAGGGGTCAGTGCCGATCGGTATGGTAGGGGGAGATACCGATTGGCATGGCGCTTGGCATCCTATATAAAGGGAGCGAATCCCCTCATTTCTTCACAGCTTCTTTTACCTTCTCTCTCTCTGCGATTCTTCTGCAAATCGTTCTATCATTTCGGTCTTTAAGAAATGGCCGCTTTCGTGAGCACTGCAGTCCACCGGGAGTGGTTGACCGTTGATGATTGGGCAAATGTGGAGTGGAGGGCTAGGGCGCCTCTTGCCTTGGGGAGTGAGAACTCCTTTGATGCGTTCGAGCCTGTTGCAGATGAGCGGACCTTGCTGCGGGAGCCATCGCGTCATCACTCTTCGAGAGTGATCCCTGGCGGTTATGTAAGTAACCCGACCTTTGGCATTCTTCTCTTTCTGGTGATTTTTCTTTCTTCACTTTTGATGTGACTTTTCTTTTTGCTAATCTAATATTTCTTTAAAGAACATGCGCGCCCGCGGGACAACGGGGCTCAAGGATGTCTGGGAGCATCTCCCACCTGTGGTGCACTGGGTGGTCTCATCAGCGGGTTTTGGGGGGTTGGCATCGGCGCTGGATGAGACGCCTCGTTCGACAGCGGTCTTGTGCTCTTTGGGAGAGAGGTGATGGGACACTACCCACACCTTTTATTTCGGTTTCGGGGAGATGACGGCGACTCCTATAGACGTGCAGCAGCTGCTGGGGCTGGATTATGATGGAGAGCAGATAGAGGTGGATCGCTCTTTACGGGTGAGACCAGAGGCAGTGCGTGCGACACTTGGTGATGTAGGGAGGATAGTCTCTGGGGATTCTATCCGGCTGTCCCTGCTGAAGGATGTTCTGCTGGGTAGGGAGGCCGATGTGGAGGACGGGCTACAAGTGAGGCACTTGGCCCGGTTATTCATTCTGCTAGTTTTGGGAGGTTTCATGGTGGCGTCGAGCGGCGACGTCGTCCATTTATGGTTTTTGCCGTACTTGAGGATGTTTTCGAACATCCCCTTCTATGATTGGGGGAGTCTGACCTTGGTGACCCTTTACTTTTCTCTGGATGCATTCAGCCGGTACTTCCGACAGACCTTTATTGGGGCCACGTACCTTCTTGAGGTATTCTTCAGTTTGTGCATTTCTTTTCATGCATTCGCATTTTCCTTTCATGCATTCGTATTTTCCTTATGCGTCTCTTTTTGTTTGTGAATTCAGACGTGGTTCTATGAGGTGATTGGGTGTAATACCCCATTGATTACTTTGAAGGACGACACTGTTGGGGACTTCTGTCGATTGTATCGATGGCGTAAGGCCAATAGGCATCCGAAGGGATCTCTTTCCCTAGAGGCGGTGCGTCAGGTCTTGAATGACCTAACTAGTGGTAAGGTAAGACACATTCCATTTCAATCTTGGTTTTTGCTCCTTATGGTCTTGTATTGATTTATGCTTTCTCGGAGATTTTCAGGTGACCTTTTACCCGTGGGGGATAACTATTCAAGATGCGGGGGCGATCGGGGTGAACGCGCGGATAAGGCATTTGCTGTCGCATGAGTTCGGCCATTCTTGGTACCTTGGGGAGAGGGTGGTTCATCAGATTGCCGAGGTGGAGGTGGTGGTGTCTCCTGCACAGCCTCATACGTCTATGAGGCGGGAGTAACTGATGTTGGAGGATGAGAGGATCGCGATGATGATCGGCGAGTCCTACTTGCTATACACCGATAAGGCTGCGTCGTATGACTATATGGTTTTTGTGACAAGCTGGTTGATGGCGCCCAGCATATATGATGCGCTGCCCTTCCCTCTGACGGGTTCGAGTTGGGCGGTGGGATCTTCCCACAACGGTGGTGGTCCGTCGGTATCTGCGGCGACGGTGACCTTGGAGGTCCGTTTCATGCGGTTGCACACTCCTTCATACAACATTCGGCGGGCTGATAGAGGGATGGTGCCTATGCTGCACCGTCCTCATGCGATGGATTCGGAGGAGTTGGGTGTGACAGAGGAGTTCCTTCGACCTTCAGTATACCTTTATATTCTTCTCTTACTTTTTTTTCTGTTTTGGTCATTTCCCCTTTGATACTGATTTCACCTTTTCTTTCAGCAAGTTCGGGTGTCGACCACTTGGCTGAGGGACATCAGAGACTGGATATCTTCGGCGACTGCCCACATTCGGGACGCGATTCCTGTCCCTTCTTTCTTGGTGTCGTCTGCCTCGTTTGGAGAGGACTCGGTCTCGGGTAGTGGTGGCGCATCATCTTGTCGTAGGGGGAAGAGAGCACGCCACAGGGGTGGAAGCTCTTGAGAGAGAGAGAGAGAAATAATGTGAGTTCGGGTTGAGTCTCGTTGTTTTTGCTTTTTTCTTTTTATTTCCTGCAAAGATGATGTAACACGAAAAATAGATATATACAATGCAATGCAGTTTTTTTTATTATCTTTTATTTAATGATGAATGTATGCATATGCGCTTTTTACTTTGCTGCTGAGACCGTAAAAAGGAAATATTTTTGGAATTTTTTGAAGTAAAGTTTCTGATTAAAAAGGGAGAATTAAAGGGATTTTGAACTTCTATTGAGAATGTCAATTTATTTTTATTGAGTTTTCTGATTTGACAAAAGAGGGAAAAAAAGGAAATTTCTAAAAATGGGGGGGTTGTCGATTGGCAAGCACCTGACCTGCCTATCGGCAGTTCAGTCCAGTCCCATCAATTCAAAGCTTTGAATGGTACCTTTTTCAACCTTTGGTACCTTGTGGGGTAGGGTTCCCTCCGATTTCTGCAGGGATTGTGTCTCTTGTGAGGATATTCAAGTATAAAAAGGTGTAAGGGTGGAGTGTTGTCATCACACCTTTGCATTCTTACCTACTTGCCCACCATCTCTTAGCCTTGCAAGATGGCTCTCCCTGATAGCACCGAGTTTGCCAACTACCTCGAAGCTTTGGAAGCTATGTGCTCTTATAATATCGACTACGATGCTTTCAACATGCGTCTCCTTGTGGCGCAATCTGCCTATTGAGTGGAATATGCTGATGGCGGCGGTACAATTCTGGTACCCCAAAGACCATGTATTTTGCTTTGGGTTGGAAGAAGTTTGTCCTACCTACGAGGAATTTTCTGCCATACTGGGTGTAAATCCTAGTGTTGCTGCGGCTTTGCCCGAATTTTCCTGTTCTCCTAGGGATTTGTTGGTCGGGCTTCTTCACATTTCGCCTTCGGTGGCTAGATCATTGGTTGCTAGAGGAATAATCTCCCTCCCGGCGGTGCTGCAGTTCGTGCACTTACGGGAAGTAGGTGATGTTGTCTACGCTAGAGCCGTTGTTCTGGGTCTGGTTCCAAAATTGTTGCTGATGACTGGGGAATTGCTGGTGAACCCACAACTTGCAGCTATTACTTCATGGATGTCATACCGGTGCAATCCTGCAGCGGTGATATTGGCGGAGACTCTGAATGGCCTGGATGCCTGGAGAGAAGGTCATTCTGACTTTTTGAGGGGTAGCCCCGTGATGTTGTTCATGTGGTTGTCTAAAAGATTCCGCTTGTCGACTCCTCTAGAATATCCCTTGTCGGCTGTACCCAACTTTTTTTCCCGCTACTTCCTCCGCGTTGGCCTGTATGTTGAGAACTGGGAGAATTGGCTTATGGAGCATGGGGCTTGTGGTATGTATTGGTCAGTGCCTTGGTGGGGACAGTTGCAGCCTATTCTGGAGCTAGGAGAGTATTCATATGTGCGGCTGGTTGGTCTCAGACAGACCTCTTTTTATTTACCTTGGCGGCTTTTGCGCCAATTCGACTGGGCGCAAGTCGTGCCCTCTCGGACCTCAAACTTCTTTCCGGTAGAAGATTTGACTGAGCATCTGCGTCTGTTGCTTGGGTCTTTGTGGGAAAATTGGCGTCCGTCGACCCGTCCCTCTCAGTCTATTGGGAAGGTTTGCCATGTCCCTAAAGATTATATGAAGTGATTGTGGAGGAAAGTAGTCAACAAGATGTTGGCAGTGGAGACTGGACAAATATGGTTTGTTTTATATGACTCCATGGAAGGGGGCGTTGTGATCTTTTCGAAGATGGTTAAAGCTCATCGCTCCATGGAATGTTTACGGCACTCTATTCAGGCAGGAGAAACTTGGGGTCCTCTGGACGTAGATGATGAGGGTGCAGGCTCCTCTGGTAGCTGTGGGTAGGACTTCTGGGGAGCTGATAGGTGTGGGGATTTTATTTAGCTTTTTATGTTAGTGGGGAAGGGAGTTATCCGTTCCTTTTTCTTATATAATTCTTACTGTAATTTCTTATTAATGAAATAAATAAGTTTCTGATCATCCAACGGTGCCTTTTGATGAATTTTGTATTTTGAATTATCTATACTGATCGTTAAGGCATACATAATCCTTTTGTTCAAATAATTTTAGAATGAACCGCCGTTCTCGGAGGTAAGAAAAGAATAGTATTATGTGAAAAAGAAAGGGGCCGCACTCATGTGAGGTGCATGACTTGCCTACGTACCTCTAGGGTTTTTTGAAAATGTTTAAAATAGTTTTTGTAGAGGATCAGGCCCACGTAGTTCTGGGTAGAGGGAAATGAAGTGTTTTTTTTTTAGAATAGCAGGGGGATGAGAAGAGTCATATCGCGTCAAGATTTCGGACTAGGGGTAGAATTTCTTGAGACGGTCCAGGTTGACTGGACGAGCAATCTCCTCCCTATTCAGGTCAATGAGCATGGCGGCACCGCCGAATAAGATTTTCTTCACAATGTAGGGGCCGCTCCAATTGGGCTTGAATTTCCCTCTGGGTCCCAGATGGGTTCTACTATCTCCTTGAGGGATAAATCCCCTTCCCGGACACCGCGGTCCTTGACTTTTTTGTTGAATGATCGCGCTATTCGGCAATGGTATCCCTGTATGTGGTAAAGAGCTTTTAATCTTCTTTCATCTAGGAGGGCTAGCTCATCAAGACGGCTTTGGCACCAGTCTTCTTCACTGACCTTGCTTTCGAGCATGATGCCTAGAGAGGGTATTTCCAGCTCCACAGGTAGGACTGCTTCCATGTCGTAGACCAGGGAGTAAGGGGTAGCCCCAGTAGAGGTTCGGATTGAGGTTCGATAGCCCCAGAGGGCGTATGGGATCCGGTCGGCCCAATCCCTACAACTTTCGATCATCTTATTGATGATGGCTTTGAGGTTTTTATTGGCATCTTCAACTGCACCATTGGTCTGAGGTCGGTAGGGAGAAGATTTGTGTCTCTGAATCCCGTACTCGTTAACTACTTCTGTGAATTCTGCTTCGAAATGCAACCCATTATCTGATACTAGCTCGTGCGGGACCCCTTATCGGCAGATGATATTTTTCTTGAGGAATTTGGTCACTTTTTTGGCATTCAATACTACGTATGACTCAGCCTTGACCCATTTGGTGAAATAATCGATGTCAACCAGGATGAACTCATGTCCGTTTGAAGCCTTTGATGTAACATTCCCTATGATGTCGATACCCCGTGTGGAGAACGGCCAGGGAGAGGTCATGTTGTATAATTCTCGCGGAGGCAAATGTTGAAGATTGGAGAATTATTGACATTTGAGGCACCTCCGAACATAGGTGGTGCAATCCTGGATCATGGTGGTCCAGTAGTAGCCCTGTCGAACGATCTTCTTGGCTAGCATGTGACCATTCATGTGGGGTCCGCATTCCCCGCTGTGGATTTTCTGCATTATTTTCTCAATCTCAACCCCTACAATGCAATGTAGATGAGTTCCATCGAAGTTCCTCTTGAGTAGAGCTTTATGACAAATGATGTACTGGGTGGCCAGTCCTCGAAGGGTTTTTCGATCTTTCTTGTTGGAACCCTCGGGATACCTACCATGTTTGAGGAGGCATAAGATATCATAATACCAGCAATCAACTAGTTCGGGATCTTCAATAGAGACAAGCTCAATATGGTAGAAATGGGTCGGTTTGTCTTGCTTTTGAACCAGGAAGGGGGTCATTATTATTCCTTCGGGCATGTCGACCATGGAGGCCAAGGTGGCGAGAGCATCAGCTAGGTTATTCTTTGCTCGGGGTAGGTAATGGAAGGTGATATCTCGGAACTGGGAGGCTAACTCTTCTAGTTGGGCATGAAAGGGTTAGAGCTTTTCGTCCTTGAGTTTCCACTTTCTGAGCACTTGACCGATGATAAGGGCAGAATCCCCGTAGACATCAAGGTATTGAATACCTTTCTTGAGAGCAACTTTGAGGCCCACTGTGCATGCCTCCTATTCCGTCATGTTTTTGGTGCAAGGGAAATCCAATTTTATGGCGATGGGAGTGTGGTAGTCATCTGGGGCGATCAGGAGTATCCCAATGCCATATCCCTTTTTGTTGGAAGCGCCGTCAAAGAACATTTTCCATCGAAGGTGATCTTGAGTGGTGCAGAGGATATTTTCATCTAGGAATTCAGAAATCCAAACATCCGCTTCGTCTATGGGATAATCGGCGAGGTAGCCAGAGATGGCTCTTCCTTTAATAGCTTTCTGTGTGACGTACACGATATCGAACTCGGTTAGGAGCATCAACCATCAGGCCATTCGGCTGGATAAGGAAGGTTTCTTAAGCAGGTATTTGATGGGATTTATTTGGGATACAAGTTTGATGGGGAAGGAGAGCATGTAGTGTCGCAACTTTTGGGTGACCTAGACAAGTGCGACACATGCTTTTTCCAAGGCAATATAGTTGACCTCGTACCCGACCAATTTACGACTGGCGTAATATATGGATCTTTCTTTGCGGGAGTCTTCAAGATATTGGGCTAGCAAAGCCCCAGCTGCAGTGTCGGTTATGGTTAGGTATAAGAGCAAAGGGAGACCAGACTGTGGTGGCATGAGCATTGGAGGTTGGGTTAGATATTGTTTTATTCGATCAAAAGCTTCTTGGCAGGCCTCATTCCAAACCTTGGTTGAATTCTTTCGGAGGAGCTTGAAGATTGGTTCGTAGATGGAGGTTAGTTGGCTGATGAACCGGCTGATATATTGTAATTTCTTAAGAAAACCTCGGACTTCTTTCTCTGTTCGGGGTGGTGGCATCTCAAGTATGGGCTTCAGCTTTGTAGGATCTGCTTCTACCCCCTTTTCGCTGACCATGAATCCTAAGAGTTTTCCCTTTGTAACACCGAAGACACACTTTTGTGGATTAAGTCGCATCTGATATCGTCGCAGTCGTTCGAAGAACTTCTGGATAGCAGGAACATGACCCTCTCTAGTTTTGGACTTGATAATCATATCATCCACATAGACCTCGACCTTTTTGTGAATCAGATCGTGCAGGATGGTTGTGGCAGCCCTTTGGTAGGTAGCCCCAGCATTCTTGGGACCGAATGGCATAACGGTGTAGCAAAGGGTTCCCCATAGGGTGATGAATGAGGTTTTTTCTTGGTGGTCGGGGTGCATCTTGATTTGGTTGTATCCAGCAAACCCATCGACAAAAGACTTGAGAGCATGACTAGATGTGTTGTCCACGATCATGTCGATAATGGGTAGCGGATAATCATCCTTTGGAGAAGCTTTGTTTAAATCTCGGTAATCAACACTCATTTGAACCTTCCCTCCGAATTTCGGCACAGGTACAATGTTGGCTAGCCATCTGGGATATTCGATCACCCGAATGAAACCCACGTTTAACTATTTAACCACCTCTTCTTTGACCTTGAGCGACCATTCGGTGCGGAGTTTTCTCAATTTTTGTTTAACCGGCTTATAATCTGGGAGAGTGGGGATCTCGTGTTGAGCTATTTCAGGATCAATGCCGGGCATATCATCATAGGACCATGCGAAGACATCTACGAACTCCTTCAGCAATTCTTCGAGTTGTGCACGCTCATGCTCGTCAAGGGTGGCCCCTATCCTAATCTCGCGCAGTTGGCTACTAGAACCGAGATTAATAACAACAGTCTCTTCTTCATTAACTTGAACGCGGTTATGTTATTTATTATTAACCTTATTTAGATCAGTTAAGAATTGTTTATTTGCAAAATCATCATCATCAAAAGTTTGATTAGAATTCAAGCAGTTAATGTAAGGCACATCAAGATACTCAAAATCTTCATTTATTTCATTAGTAGGAAAAACAGCATTGAGAACCTCATCAAAAGAGGTCTCAATTACATTTGAGCAAGGATAGACAACATAAGAAGAAATAGGGTAAACATTGGGGTTAGGGGAGATTTTAAGGCGTAGAACTGGTGCAGCATGCCAGTTGAGGAGAGGAGTATCAGCAGCTTTAATCAGACGGGATGGTTCCATTGATGTAGTGCCTGAATGAACCATGCAGAGTGCCAGCCCAGTGTCTGTAAGTTGAAGGAATCTTCGGAATCGCTTTCCTCAGTCTCTTCGGCATCTTTGATGAGCGATTGTACAGGGTGTGGGAAAATTTTGGCCCATGGGTAGCTGTCTTGGAAAAAGATCTCCATTCCCGGCCTCATCTTCTTGTCTGTGTGATCATACTATGATTCTAGAAAACCGCAAAAGGGGAAGTCCTCTCCTTCTTTGATGAATCGTCCATTTAAGGAGTCTCCTGAGATAGTTTGGTTGCAGTCTGATCTTCTCTTTGGTCGAGACTGGCGGATCATTCTGAGCTCTTGTTCTGATGGTTGATACCCCAAGCCACAAGGAGGGAAAACTTTTTTCAGTTCGATGGGCTCGATTATCCCTTGTTGTCTTTGCCCTAACCCCAGTCCGGGCATAAAGTGCATGTTTCTAAACATTTGAATCACATTGACATTGCCATGAGGGTTATATTCTGGATAAACCCTTTCTTTGAAACCGTCCCCTGCCTGGAGTAGGAGTGGCTCGAATCAGAATCCTGATAGGAGCATATCATTTGACCCGTGTTGTATCTCAAGAATTGGACTGCTGGTGCTTGCCCCATCGACATTTTCGTTGTCGCCCAAAATGGTGATGACTCGCCTGTCGGTGAAAAACTTCAATTTCTGATGGAGTGAGGAATACACACCCTTGATACTGTGGAGCCAGGGGCGTCCGAGCAACAGGTTGAAACAGGCTGGGATGTCTATTACTTGGAATTCAACGACGGGGTTTATAGGGCCATCCCCTATTGCAATTTTTATGGACCCCATCATCTCACGACGGGTATTATCTTAAGCACGCACAACGGCGAAGGTTGGAGCGAGGTCGCTTTCTTTCAGGCCTAAACACTTGAAGGTTCTCAATGGGCAAATATTCAAGGCGGATCCGTTATCGACAAGGGAGAGTGGCACAGCCTTCCCCATAACTTCGACGGAGATATTGAGTGCATGATTGTGATTTGGCCCAATTATGGGGATTTCTTCTTCAGAAAATGATAGCATTCGAGTAGAGGTTAAGGATTCGACCAGATTTACCACTTCATCTAGTGTGGTAGATGGAGGAACTATGGGTCCAGTGAGCAGCTTGATTAAAGCATTTATGTGCAGCTGCGAAGACATGAAAAGCCCCCACAGAGTGATGTTAGCTTAGGTTTTCTTCAGTTGAACGAGGATCTTGCTCTCCTCGATGGTCATCTCTGGCATAGGAAGGTTTTCAACGCCCTTCCCTTTGTCATTTCCTGGTAGTGAGCTTGGAGCTTGGTAATGTCTCCCTGATCTGGTCATATGATTTACTGAAGAAGGGAAGAATATGAATCCCGTTTCCTCGTCAATCTCAGGTGGTTCTGCCACCCTATTTATTTCTCCGAGGAGTTCTTCAAATGATATCATCCCACATATGTCGGCTACTGGGCCAGCTCTTCCTGAAGCTTATTCTTCACTCGAGTCTTTGAATTCTTCCCCCCATCCGGTGGTGACAACTCTGTCTTTCCATGTAAAGTCGATGCATTCCACAACTTCAACGGCTTCTTCATATAAGTTCTCCCATTCCGTGGGGATATGTGTGATTGAAGGGACCAAGCGCCCTTGTAGCTTCAAAGTGTCAAGTAACCTGGTGATACTGCAAATGCTCTTGGTTTTCCCGAATAATTCTGCCACAGTCTGGATAACATCATCTAGGCTGACTTCGTTGGTTGGTACCACCCACTTGTCTGAATCTTGAGCCCACTTTCGTTCCTTCAAGAACAGTGTGCTGAACTTATGGCAATCGATGACCATCTGTGAGGACAATTTCAGCCCGAACTCTAGGAGTTGGTTTAACACCTCTGATAATTCCATACTTTCATTTTCAGAACGGGTACGGATAGCGATGCATGCTCTGGTAAGGAGTGGCAGTGCCTGATCTGTGAGGCTAGTAGGGTGTAGGAGGAAATATGGGCAAGTTTGAAGAGGGGTGTGATTTGAGTTGAGGGATCGAAATCTGGGTTTTCTTCCAAGAAGATGGCATTGGTGTGATTTGGGAGTGGGTTGTGAGTAGTGTTTGGCTTAGGATTGGTTGGTGGGGCGATGGTACCCCAGTCAATGAGATCTTGGATTATGTTCCGAAGGTGAAAGCATTGGTCGGTAGTATGGCCGGCAGTTTGGTGTAAGGCGCAATAAGCATCGGTCTTGAAGTTTCTTGGGAGTGGGTTTGGCAATGAACGTAGATCCAAGGGTTTGATGAGGTTTTGGCTTAACAGTGTTTGGTAAACTTTGGAGAGGGGAGCATGGAGCTCAGTATATTCCCTTCGGATGGGGGCAGGGAGGCTTTCTAGTGCCCATGATGTGGTTAGTTGAGAGATGTTATTGATGGTCAAAACGGTAGCACTGACAGGTTTATCATACTTTCTAGGGGTGAATTTATCGGACACCTTCTTTGGTTCAACCTCTGTTTTAACGAGGCTCTCCTCGATTTCCACTCCAGCCTCTCTGAGAGCTCGAAATTGGGGATGGTATTGTCCTCCCATCGTCGCTCGGACATGGGGCAAGAAGTTTTTCTTCACTATGTTGACCTGTTCTTCTTCAGATGGTCGATTGGTCATGGTAGCTGCTCGCTCTCTCCACCGAGTTATGAAGTTACTAACTGATTCTCCTGGATTCTATTTGAGCAACTCTAAATCACGAAGGGTGACCTCAAGCTCTTCGTTGTATTTGTACTGTGATATGAATTCTCGGGCTACATCCTCCCAGCTACGGATTCTGGATTCCTCAAGAGATAAAAACCATCGGAGGGCACTATCCTTTAAAGTTTGCTGAAACAATTGGGCCATCACTTCTTCAGAAGCCCCTAGTAGAGTCATGGAACGATGATAACTGCGAAGATGAACAATTGGGGGTCCACTCCCTTCGAACTTCTCGATATTGGACATCTTGAACTTCTCGGGTAACCTCACTTTAGGATAAGGAGGCATGTGGGTGTAGTCCATGTAATTCCCAGAGATCTTGACTTGGTCAAACTTCTTGGTGAGCATCTTGAGATCCTCTTTGACTTTATTCAACTTCTCTTCCTTTGGATCAGCGACGACAGGCCGGTTAGCCATAAGTTGGGCAATATTTGGCATTGGAAGCTACGCAGGCAGCGGCCCATTGGCAGGAGGGGCATGTGGAGTGTGTTGATATTCTTCCAGAACCCAGATAGGCTCGGGTGGACCCATAGAATGAGGGAATAGGGCCTCGGGATCTTGAGGAATAGGAACTTAGTTTCTTTACATCTCTCGGACTTCGGTTTGGAGGTTGTCAATCTTGGACACGAGCTGAGCTAGGACTGTCGTCAGATCCGGCTGTATGACTGGTGCTTGATTTGTATTCTCGATGGAAGATGGATGGATTCCGGACTCGAAAGAAGTAGTAGAAGAATAGATGAAACTCCGGAGTGATTTGACTGAAGACCGAAGCCAATAGGGAGACAGGCTAAGGGCTTGCGATCGACCTGAGAAGGCGTAGGATGAGATTTTTTAAAAAGAGGAAGAATTATTTTTGGATTTTCGATAAAGAAGGGAGAAATGTTTTTGGATTTTGACAAAGAAGGGAGAAATGTTTTTGGATTTTTGATAAAGAGGGAAGAAATGTTTTTGGATTTTTGATAAAGAAGGGAGAAATGTTTTTGGAGACGGAACTTAGCATGATTACTATGTTTTCACTTGTATTTAATTCTTCTAAATGCAATGCCGGACAAGACCCGAGCCAGGAGAAGTGGGGGTCTTAATATATGCAAAGCTACGGTTTGGACTTGTAACCAGGCTCACGGACAAGGTCCCGTTTTAAAAATAAGCGAAAATTGGGCAGCAGTCCGACCCAAAATTTAGGCAGAGTTTTGGGTTGAAACTGGCAATCTAAAGTGTGTGTCCTAGGTCTGACACCTATATGCGGGTATGCAGTTGGTTGGGTGAATCGATAGGGGTTCCCCCCTTTGGCGTGACTTCCACGATATACGACTTGCTCTTGCGGGCAATCGGTATGTATGGGCAAGCCATTTGATATACCTGAGTGTACGTGAATTGCCTCACCATATACCTCGTGGGGACGGTACGTGCGAGAGCGAATTCAATATACTCGATGTACGTGAACAAATTCCTTGCGATATACCTCCCGTCATGACTTCGGTCAAGCGGTACGATGCGGGGGAACTGTTCGATATACGTCGAAGGTACTTGGCCAATGGAAGGTGAGAGTCATATCGCTTAGGCTGACTGCAACCTGCCGGACCAGTTCCCATCACGAAGTAACCCTCCAGTTATTGGGTAAAATTTGGTTAATATCAATGCTTTTTGGTGATGTCGTGTGAATCATGCATGATTCTCTTATTAGTATCTTATGATGAGAATGCCTTTCTTGATAATGCCAAACAGGGAGCAAAGTACAAGTACCCCAAAAGGTACACCAAGTATGGATGGGTGATGCGTGCAACATGGAGATATACATGTGATCCTAGGTGCACGTGGTGTGAAGTGTACATGGAAAAATTTCTACAAGTGTGTGAACATAAGCATAAGCATGGGATACATATGAGAAAGGGGAACATGCAAATATAGTGGGAAACACAAGCAAATATAGCATTCATGTAAATAGAGTCAAGCCCATAAACAAAAACACATATCCCCACCAGAGTCGCCACTGTGGCCATCCCCGATCCTCGCCCTGTGGGCGAGCGCGGAGGAAAGGATCCTTCGGGTCCCGCGCGTCCCTCTAGGGCGCACTTCGGCCGGCGTCGTTTGAGATGTGGTGTAAAAATATAGAGAGATTCAGAGTCGCCAGTCTATTTTACTCAAAACAGACAAAAGAAAAAGGGGAATCCACCCCGAAGGATGGCATCCAAAGACATACTGGTGCCTGCGAAACCAAGATGATTCGAGAAGGGTTCGGAGGCTTAGTTACGAAATGGGAAGGTGTTAGGCACCCATTCCGCCCTTTCGATCTCTCATGAATATTTGCTATTTTCCATTTGTTTCCCCCCGTGATATGTGTGCATGTGTATGTATAGAATGGAGGTAGTAATCCTCGACTTGTATCATGGAAAAGATAAAGCGAGTCCTCCGTAGGAAGATATAAGAATAATATTAGAAAAATAAGATTGACGCGATTACCCCTACGTTGATCATTATAATGGAACGATAACGCATGTGGGGCAATACGTCACTAAGGGCAATTATATAGAATATAAGAAGATTAGAGTAGATAGAAAGATGAGAGAAAAAGTGGGAAAAAGGACTCGAGTCTCGGGTTTTACCCCGAGACGCCTACGTAGCCTATAAAGCCATCAAAGTCCACGTAGTTCGCATAAAAAATGAGGGGTGGGGTTTATCCCATAAATCCAAATGGGGAATCTCTTATTTGTGAGTGTGTGTGTGTGTGTGTGTGTGTAGAAAAAGGGTTTTAGATTGTGAGAAAAGTGTGAAAAAAGTGTGAGAATCCCTACTTGGAATTTATGAGCAAACCCTCTTTTTCTTATTTTTTGAGTTTTATTTATATGAACATAGGAGATGTGCAATAATACTAAATAAAAAGTATATTAGGATGTGTGAGATGAGATAATAAAAGTGCTAAATAAGAAGACAAGTTATTGAGAATTTAAGAGAGAGTTTGAGAAAGTTGGACCTTCTTGAAGATCTTGAGCTTGATCTTGAATGTTGGAGAGCAGCCCTTGCACTTGGATGATGATGGAGAGCGTCTATTTCACCAATTTTGATGAAAAGGATGATGAAAAGTGGAAGTAAAAATGGGATTTGGATGTTGAAATCACATTGCCTTCGAGAAAGGTTTCTGGGATTCGTTCAGAGAGATTTTTATCAGATATGGGATCCCTGTGGAAATGAGGTGAAGGCCTCCTTTTATAGGCCCAGGTGAGTGCCAATCGTCATAGACCTATTCCTGCCTATCGGCAGGTGCCAATAGGCAGGGTCTGGAACCTGCCATTTGGCAGTGCGCTTCAGGCTTTTTCCAAAAATCGGCCGCTGAGGGCAAAACCGTTGGTCAGAATCGCGCACAGGGTATACCGTTGAAAAGGTAATTCAGAGACCTTAAAAAGTCTTTTGGACCTCTCTCGGGTTTGGGAGTTGACTTTGGGTCAAATATGGCTCGAAAGCATTTGTCGGTCCATTAGACGGGGAATTGCTCGGACGCAAACGGATCGTTCGTCCGCATGGTAAGTTCGAATCGCGCAGGGGGCAGACCGTTGGAAAGGTTAGGAGATGTACTTCGACATTCCAAAGAGTTTGCCCCAATTTTGGGAGTTAACTTTGGTCAATCGGGCCCGATAAGCATTCGGTGACCTCCCGGAGTCAAACGGATCGTTCGTCCGCATGGAAAGTTAGAATCGCACACGGGACGGACCGTTGGAAAGGGTATTCAGTGCCCTTCGAAGATTCATTTAGCCTCGATTGAGCTGAAGAGTTGACTTAGGTCAAAGAGAGCCCGGGAGCGCCCAATGGCCTCTAGCTCAGGTTTCGGACGCAAACGGATCGTTCGTCCACATGGTAAGTCAGAATCGCGCACGGGGGCGGACCGTTGGAAAGGGTATTCAGTGACCTTTGAAGATTCATTCAGTCTCGATAGAGAAGAAAAGTTTGACTTTTGGGTCAAACTGAGTCGGGGAGTGCCCGATGGCCTCCAATCAGTACTCGGGACATGACCTGGGTTTACGGTGACGAAGGGAGGTACTAGGGACCTAAGGAGAGTTAGGGGTAACAGAATGGGGTGTCTACACTCATTAGAATAAGTCAGTAGCAAGATTATGAGATAAATTCAAATCGATTACGTTGTTCGAGGTGCTAAAAGTAACTAAATTAAAGGGATAAATTTGGAAGAATTTATGCCGAATCAAATCCCCCCAACTTAGAACTTTGCGCGTCCCGAGCAATGTAAAAGAATCCTAGTAAGGCTCAACTCTTGAAAATCATTTTATTGGGATAGAATACCTTTTTCGCGGGCAAGCGATTGCATTTAGCGTGTACAATAAGTTTTTAAACCCCTAGGTCACCCTAGTAGACCGAGTTGTGTCTCGTGAGGGTTTGCAGAGAATATACCCACAAAATTCGACTCAAAGAAACTCAAAAAACACAAAAATTGTATAATTCAAACTTTTACCGAAAATAATCATCATCAAGTCATGTTCAAGAGTCTCAAATCATAGTGCGTGTGTGTGAAGCCGGAAATTTAACTACGAATTTCCACCGATTGATCATTACGTTACTTATCCGAAAATTCATTTTGATTTCAAATCCTCACGGGATTCTCTCACAAACGAATCTCTCGTATTGTGGCTATTCTCTCGGTGTGCGTGAAATATAAGAGTAAATGTAGTGGAACTAAGTTCACGTACACAAGAAGAAAGGAGAAAATTTTATAGTGATTGGATCTCATCAGCGGAATACGGTTTTAAAAATGGGAACATTACCTCTTATTCACGCATTCAATCTCTTTTATTATCTTTTGGTGTCTTAGCTCTCCACGCGGTAACCAATTTCGCAATTTGGACTCGGTTAGGACTTTTCGGGTTTTAAGGTATATTGGTTAAAATGAAAATGTTAGGGAAGGTTGGAATTGGAAAAGTCATTTATGATGTCCATTTGTGCTTTTTCCGGGCTATTGCTCATTTTTTTCCTTCTTTTTCTTTATTTTTTTTCTGTTTTTCACTTCTTTTCCTTTATTGCTATTTTTGTTGAGCATTTTTATTCTTTTCTTGCCCCTTTTAATGCATTTTTCGGACTTTATTTGATAAATATTCGATTTTCACAATTCCGGGATTTTTGGTTTTTTCGGGTTACCAAACGAAAAGGATAAATTTTATTTGGCTCAATGGGGTTATCAAAGGGATAATTTTTCGCTACTTTTTCTGACCAATATTTTTGGGTGACAAACGAGGGCCTACTTCATTGTCCAACATACTAATTGCGTTACCATATGTGTCTTGAGATTAATTTAATTTAGAGATTTGTAGCGTGCTTTTTAAGGCAATATCACACATGTTTATCAAAACCGATCAAAATGAAAGGATTGAGATCCTCGACGACTTATTTAGATCGCTGAAAAGAACTTTGAGTTAACAATTAACTCGGATTGATTTATAATTTTCACAAAAATGAAAGGCTCGAATCTCAGTGGGGTTGTTAATCTCCACACTTATTCGTTAAGTCGTCAATTTTTGCACAATTTCCATCTTTGGTCAATTTCAGCTTTGTGTATTGTGTTTTTACAACTTGAGACTTTAAACCGACTTTTAATGATATTTTTGAAAAGTTTGAATTCCAATTTTTATTTATTTTGAACAAAAATATTTTTGGATTTTTCAAGATTTTTTGATTTTTTTGAAATTTTGTGAAGTTTTAGAAATACGCACTTGTCACCCCACCTAACTTAGACTTTTGCATTGTCCTCAAGCAAAAAGGACGAAAAGCTAAACAAGGCAAAATAAGAAGTGCGATAAATAAAACAAACAAATGGAGAAAAATGCAGATTTTTATATAACAGGACTGTGGTATAATACAGCAAAGGGCACACAACCATGTGATTACGTCAAACAACTAAAAATTGCCACAAACCAATAAAGCATCACTAGGGCGGTGGGTGGGAAGAGTTGGGCGCGTAGGGCCATAAGGGTCATAAAAGTAGGGTGGCAATGGCTCGTTCCGATCCCCCTGGCGTCGGTATAAGTCCGCTTGGAAACGAAACATCATACTTGTATCGCGCCGGTAGTCGGTCATAAAGTTGTTGAATCTCGTCTTGAGGGCCGACATTCTATTAGTGAGGTCGCTACCTGCCCATTCGAAATTAGGGTCGTCTTATTCTTCGGCCGACTCTGCATCAACACCCACGTCTCCCATCTCCACATCAGCACTTGCTTCTTCTTCTTCCTCGTCCGTACTCAAAGTAGCATCGTCCTCGTCATGACTTCCACGCCTTGCCCGAATGATGGCCAGATGTTTGGCGCTCCAAGTGCGAGTTCCCTGTCCAAAGGGACCGGGGAGGCTAGTACGGTCTAGCGAAACCTCAATGCCAGCATCTTTGAGAATGGAGGTAATCAGACGTGCATATGGAAGTGGGGCTGCACCTTTCTCATCCATGGCTGCAACGAGAATGTCAGCGTATAGGGTGAAATCCAGGTTAATTGGAGTGTTGGGATCGAAGAGGTGGTATGTCAATGTTGCTTGATGGGGACGCATCACGAAATCGTTGGAAGTTTGCACAATGTTAGCACACACAATTTGAAATGTGAGGCGTGCTTTCTCATTGAGTCGGCCCACAGGGACAGTCTCCCCCATCCATGCAACGCCGGGGGCAATGCGCTCCATAATCAGGTCCTTGGCTACCGGGGAGACATTCCTTGGGTATATGTAGTCTTGAACATCGGGAACATCATACTCGCCCAACTTAGCCGTGAGAAGGGCCAAAGAAAGAGGGATGACGGTACCATCGACATGGGCTTGGGACTCGAATTAGCCCGTGCGAATAAGGGATCCATAGAAAGATAGAACTTCGGTGGCCCAAATCGCTTCGTACGGTTCATTAAGGAAACGACACCAACCCCTAGGCATGAAGAGGGCGGTGACGGAATTGGGCAGCCCCGTCCATTGGACTGTGCACTCCATGTGGAGTTTGCGATCCGGACCAAAAAAATGAGTGCACCAACGCTCCTCTTGGCGGGAATGGAATTCACCATAGCCGGAGGGTAGGATTTCAGTTGAGTCGTATTTGACGGGGGGGGCTCTTTGGGCCATTGGCACAAGTGGAGGGTGCTGGAAAAAAATTTAGGGAAAGAGAAGAGAGAAGGGATGTGGTTGAAGGTGTGGAGAAAAGTGGAGGCTATGGGTGGGCATTTATAGGTGAGAAGTGTGGGTAGGGTTTTGGAAATGGAGGGAAATGGTTTGGAGGGAAAGAGGGGATGTATTTGGGAGGGAAATTGAAGGGTTGGGTATGGTTGGGCGAATTGGGAGGGAAAGGAAGGGATTGGAGAGAAGGGGGGTGCACCTAGGGAAAGGGGAAAGACTGCAGACACCTGACCGATCCGGATGGTACAGGACCGGATCGGTTCGGTCCTTTTAATTTTCGAGTTCTTTAATTACCGGATCAATCCGGCTCTAAAAGAAATGAACCGATCCGGTCCGGACCGGTCCAGCTCAAAAATAAAAGAATCGATCCGGTTTTTTCATTGAGCTGGATTTCTCCCCCTAACTTAATTTCAATCACTCTTCTCCGAAATTTTTCGACTCTCAGCATGCTCCCTATCAATTTGGACTCAAAACCCTCTCGATATTTATGGTCAACGCAATTTGACTCAATTTCCCGAAACATGTGAATGCTCTCACCTTATTGTACCCTAATCCTAGGGACTCTCACTACTATACACAAGAGTTCACCCCATACGCATCGGGGGTGCGACGACCTCACAGTAGCAGCTCACTCTACCCCATAAATGGGGTCCGACAACCAAACGGTATCGACTTCTTCCACACTCGCCTCTAGATATGGTTTTAGGCGTTGTCCATTTATTTTGAATGTATTTCCCCCTTTCAAATCGTCTAACTCAACAGCTCTGTGCGGGAATACATTATTTATAATGAATGGGCCAGACCATCGTGACCGCAACTTGCCCGAAAATAGGTGAAGCCGTGAGTTATAGAGAAGTACTTTTTATCTGGGAAGAAACTCTTTGCGTCGAATGATATTATCGTGAGCGAGTTCCATCATTTCTTTGGAAATTTTTTCATTCTCGTACGCATCATTGCGTATCTTTTCTAACTCATGTAATTAAAGCTTGCGAGCTTCACCGGCCTTATCCATGGCATAGTTCAACTCCTTAATCGCCCAATACGCCTTGTGCTCTAATTCCACGGGAAGATGGCAAGGTTTTCCATACACGACGCGAAATGGGGACATTCCAAGCGGATTTTTTTATGCAGTATGATAGGCCCATAGCGAACCGTTCAATCTAAGTGACCAATTTTTTCGGGTAGGATTGACGATCTTTTCAAGAATGTTTTTAATTTCTCGATTTTTTAGGTCAGCCTGCCTATTCATTTATGGGTGATAAGTCGTTCCAACCTTGTGAACGACACCATACTTTCTCATGAGCTTCGCGAATGGCCTGTTGCAAAAGTGGGTGCCATTATCGCTGATTATCGCTTTCGGAGCACCGAAGCGGGAAAGTTTGTGTTCCTGTAGGAACTTAATCACCACTTTGTTGTCATTGGTCTTGGTAGCTATAACTTCCACCCTTTTAGAAACGTAGTCAACCGTGATAAGGATGTATAAGAAACCAAAGGATCGGGGGAAAGGGCCCATGAAGTCAATACCCCAACAGTCGAATATCTCAATAATGAGTATCGGGGTTAATGGCATCATGTCTCGTCGGGTAATAGCTCCCATCCTTTGGCACCTATTGCAAGATTTACAAGCATCGTTTACATCCCGGAATATTGTGGCCCAATAGAGGCCGCATTGAAGAATTTTAACGACCATATTTTTCATCGAAAAGTGACCTCCACAAGCTTTCGAATGATAAAATTGGATGACCTTCGGGATCTCACCATCCGGTACACATCGTCAGATGATTTAGTCGGCGCAATATTTAAACAGGAAGGGGTCGTCATAGAAAAACATGCGTGACCAAGTAACAAACCTCTTCTTATCTTGTGGTGTCCAATCGGGAGGGACGGCTCCCGTGATAAGATAGTTCACTATATCCGCAAACCAGGGCAAAGGAGAGGTGGCAAAGAGTTTCTCATTCAGAAAGTATTCGTCTATGGGTATGGAATCACTAGGCACGTCGGACGAAAGCCGTGATAAGTGGTTAGCAACGACGTTTTCTACTCCTTTCTTATCTTTAATGGAGAGATTAAACTCTTGTAGAAGTAAGATCCACCTTATGAGGCGCGACTTTGCGTCGTTCTTGGCAAGTAGGTATTTCAATGCCGTGTGGTCGGTGAAGCAAATGATGGGAGAACCGATAAGGTAGGATTGAAATTTGTCAAGGGCGAAGACTATCGCCAGTAACTCCTTCTCGGTAGTGGAGTAATTGAGTTGTGGTCTGGTAAAAGTCCGGTTAGAGTAGTAGATGACATGAGCCTTATTTTCTTTTTTTTTTGCCCAAAACAGCCCCTATCGCATAATCGCTAGCATAACACATAAGTTCGAATGGTAAAGACCAATCCGGAACTTGCATGATGGGAGCGGACACAAGCATGGTTTTCAATTTTTTAAAACACTATGGCATGCTTTCGTCCACTCGAATGGGGTGTCCTTCATGAGTAGGTTGCTTATGGGTCTAGTGATGGTGCTAAAGTCCTTAATGAACCTTCGATAAAACCCCGCATGGCCCAAGAAGGAGCACACGCCTTTGAGCGATTTTGGTGGGGGGAGATCGGCTATGACATCTATCTTAGCTTTATCAACTTCTATCCCTTTGGATGAAACTATGTGGCCAAGAACTATTCCCTTAGTGACCCTGAAATGGCATTTCTCCCAATTCAGCACTAAGTTCTTTTCCACACACCGGGCAAGTACTTTTTCTAGCTTTGCCAGACAAAGATCGAAGGAGGTGCCAAAAATGCTGAAATCGTCCATGAACACTTCAATAAATTGTAAGGGGAAATGGTCTTTCCTAGTTCTCGCATTGAGTTTCCGATAATCATTACAAATGCGCCACCCCGTGGTGGTACGTTGGGGAACTAGCTCTCCCTTAGCATTCTCAATCACTGTCCTGCCCGACTTCTTCGGGACAACTTGAATAGGGCTCACCCACTTGCTATTCGAAATTGGGTAGATAATCCCGGCATCTAATAACTTGATAATTTCGCTTCTCACCACTTCTTTCATATTGGGATTTAGCCTTCGTTGCATTTCTCTCGAAGGCTTAACATCCTCTTCGAAATGGATCTTGTGGGTGTAAATCAAAGGACTTATCCCTTTCAAATCAGCAATGCACCAACCAAAAGCACCTTGGTGCTTTCTCAGAATTTTTAACAGTTTACCCTCCTGCTCTTTGTCTAGGCTAGAGGAGACAACAACAAGAAATGTCTCATCCTCTCTTAGGTATGCATATTTAATATGGGAGGGGAGTATCTTCAATTTAAGGGTTGGAAATTTATCGCTGGAGGGAACCATACGTGTATCCCTCGGAGGTAACTCCTCGAATCTAAAAACCCAACTTACATCTCTCGCATCCTCGTCCGACGCTCTCTCATCAAGTAACTGTCTCCACTCCTCAACCTCCCTCTCGAATTCAGTGTACGCTCCCTCACTCTCGTGGTTCGACACTAAACAGGACCCTAAGGCGTCTCCACAATAGTTTTCCTCAAAGTACTCCTCTACGATCTCGTCTATGAAGCTCACCACGTGAAGATCATCTTCTTCCCCCGTATGTTGGGCTATATGGAAGATGTTAATCTGTAAGATCATGTTCCCAAAAGTGAGTTGCATCTGCCCATTTCGAGTGTTGATAATAGCATTAGCCGTAGCTAGGAATGGGCGCCCAAGAATGATAGGAACATGATTGCTTGAGGCAAAGGAGGGCTCCGTATCCCAAATGACAAAGTCTACCGGGAAGTAGAAAGTGTCAACTTGGACGATCACGTCCTCAACAACACCACGTAAAATCTTCACGGTTCGATCTTCTAATTGGAGAGTGATCCTTGTGGGCTTAAGGTCGCCCAAATCAAGTTGCCTATCGATGGCTTAAGGGAGGATATTGACACTTGCTCCCAAGTCAAGTAAGGCTTTTTTAATTTTATTTTATCCAATGATGCAGGAAATGGTGGGTGCACCGGGATCTTTGAATTTTAGCTGGAGATCATTAAGTAGGATGGAGCTCATGTTCTGTGCTAGAAAGATATTTTTCTTTACCTTCATCCTCCTCTTTACCGTCAACAAGTCTTTGATGACTTTTGGATAAGCTGGAATTTGCTTAATAGCATCGAGGAAAGGTAAATTCAGTTTTACTTGCTTTAGTACGTCTAGCACTTCATCACGGGGGTTTCCTTTGTGGGAAGGAATCAACCTTTGAGGAAATGCTGTCGCGGTGGGTAGTTTCACTACTACCTCGGTCTCGCTAGTGTCATCTTTATCACTCTCTTTCAAGGGGACATCTTCGGCCTCTTTCATGCCGGGCGAAATCTCCTTGTCTTTGGTTGTGTCATATGGGGGAGGTGATAAATCAACGACTCTCCAACTACGAAGAGTGGTCACAGCCTGACATTGCTCCTGATGTTCGATAGAGGTGGAGCTAACACTAGTTTGACCTTGGGGAGGTCTTTAGCCCTGGGCCGGAAACTTGCCCTTCTCTTGGACACTGAATGATGATTCTATCTTTGAAATATTTGCATTTATATCGCTGATTAGGCGATCATATCTAGCATTGGTTGCACTCTGGTTATTGATAAATTGGTTCATCGTATCCTCGAGAGTTCTCCGCGGTGGAGTGATATATGTTCCTTGAGGTGGTGGTGCTTTCACATGGCCTTGCATGTGTGGAGCTTATTGAAAGTGCGATGGTGGAGGAGGGGAAACATGTGAATTAGGATTCATCACAACATGTTGTTGCCTATAGCTAAAACCAGGATGGTTTTTCCATGAAGGGTTGTAATAATTCTCGTCCGGTGCACCGAAATTACCCTTGAATCCTCCTATACCACTGACTTGCTTTTGAAGCATTACTTTGTAGGTGAGTATAGTCGGGCATTCCTCAGTTGAATGACCAGCCTCACAAATCACACACACACCTTCTCGATGGGGTTTGGAATGGATCCAGTTGGTCCCCTTCCACATACTTCACATAGGTCTGGCAATCCTTTCTAAAGTAACTCGAGTCTACTGTCCATCATAGAATTCTTTTCTAAGTGAAATAGACCGGACGTCGATGGAGGGGAGGTCACTTGGCAATTTTAATTTTGAGCATTAGGGTCAGAAATATCCCAGGAGTGGGTAGTCTCGGCGACATACCTTAGGTGCAGCTCAGCATCGTGGGAGTCTAAGTCAACAAACGGACCACTACCTATGGTTTCAACGAGTTGCTTGGAGTTAAGGTTCAACCCATTATAGAGGAAGGAAATGATTTGAAGTGTATCAAATCCATGATGGGCCACGAAGTAATTAACCCATTGAAACACTCGTAACATCGATGAAATGGTTCATTTTCCAATTGCCAGAAAACTTGAATTTGAGCCTTGATGGAGATCGTTCGATGTGTGAAAAAAAATTTCTTGAGAAATTTATATTGCAACTCATTCCAGGATGCAATCGAGCTTGGAGGTAAAGACTATAGTAAGGTCTTAGCCTTATCTTTTAGTGAGAATGGGAAGAGTTTGAGGCGGATCACCTCTTGTGTGCAAGTTTGATCATTGAGAGTTTCACACACATCCTCAAATTCCCTGATGTGGAGATATGGCTTTTCAGAGTCCATACCATGGTAATGGGGTAACATCTGGATCATCCCATTTTTAAAACAAAATTGCCCAGCATTATACGGGAGTATAATGCATCCCGGAGTGACAGTGCGCTCGGGATATAATATTTCTCTCAATAAGCGATACGGGGCTTCTTCCTCACCAACGGCTGCACTACCGTGTTGCGACATGTCTCTCTCTCTTAACGACTCGATATCCTCACTTGGTATGCTCGGAGAGTGCTCTGAAGTGTGTCCTAAGAAGGAAAATGGAGTGTTATTTGATATTGAGTGTGACGGTGTGGGAGGTGGAACCCAGAATTGTGGAGCGTTAGGAGTGTGAGGGCAATCAAGGTCGTACTTAACTATTGGATTTTCGTGAATGTGGGTTGGAGTATTATGGGGAGTTTGAGTGAGTTCAGAATTTTGTATTAACAGTTTATGAAAGATGATGATGAATCTTTTTGTGCTTTTTCAAATTTTTATATGTTTTTGGATTTTTGGAAATTTTTTGTCAAAGTTTTAAATTGACTCGATCTAACCTTAAGTCTACCTAAATCCCCGGCAACGGCGCCAAAAACTTGACGCGACTCAGAAAGTGTCACTAATGTGCGTTCTCTCTAGGCTCAAGTGCAAGCCTGTCGCGTTAGTTATAAACCCGGTAATTCGGGATCGTGTCCACAAGAAAATAGGACAACAGATTTGTAACGACGTTGGACAGACGAAGGAATCCTAACTTTGACTCTAAAGGAAAAAGGAAAACGTGATTGGATGGTGAAATGGCTACAACTATATGCAAATTTTGAAAATGTTTAACTAATGAACTAAAGTATGAATTAAATGAAACTATTCTAAATTACCTAAAATACAAACGATGAATGATTTGAAAATTCTAACTATATGATGAGAAAAACAGGACAGGAATACAATCCCCCAACCCTAGTGTATTGATGATATAAAACTAATCATAAATTTCAATGATTAATTAGACCCAGAATTTAGTACTCCCAAGCATTACGTATATGAGGTTCAAGCCCGCACCATACTTAATCAGATGACGAGTAAATCAGTATTGTGATAGTTACACTCGAATTGCATTCTAAAGCATCCCGATTACTCGAAAGCAAATGAGATCTAAAGATCTACAATTGTCGCGTTTCTACACAATATGGTCATAATCAAATCATTAAATTTAGAGTATTACTTTTATACACATGCAACTACCACATCGGGTTGGGTTCATGCATCCCGACCTTAGAAAACCTAGCCTAACATGCTGAAATTAATGAAAACGATTTTTCAATTGCAGGAAACCATGATTAAATTAAGGGAGAATTGAAGAATGATGTAGACGGAAGATTAGAAAGAGGAAATTAATCAACTAACTCACCAAAATACTGAAATCATCAACTAAAATTACTTGTAATCACAGAAATCTGAACAATCTTCAATCTTGGAATTAAAACTATAATTTATCTTCAAACTAGGGTTTTTCTGAGAAGAATGAAAAATTAGATAAATTCTCCTCTTGTTTAGAATGATAATAAATCCGCTTTAAACACCCTACAAGGCTACAAGAGTTTTAGCTGAACTAGGACTCTCCATTAGAGGAAGAGTAAAAAATTAAAATTCGACAGTCGGACCGGTCCGGGACTTCTTCAGTTCGGTCTGGCTTGAATCCGGATCGGTTTATTTATTTATTGGCCAGATCGATCTGATACGGATCGGTTTATTTTTTTTGCTTCAGCACCAATCCGTCTTAGGTCCGGGGTTCTCTGGAAATTGGCATTTCGGATCGGTCCGATCCGAATCGCTCCGAGATTCCTTTGACTTTTTCTTCAAGCTTTGACTGCTCATAACTTTCACACCGGGACTCCGATTGAGGTGTCGTTTCTTCCTATGTACTTGTGAGCTTGATATCTTCAATTCTTCTTTAGATGCCTCATCCGAATTCCGGGTAAAAATTACAATTTTTCCCTTTTGACTTTCTTTCTTTTCTTTCTCGATTCTTTTGATTTCTTTCTTTCTTTATTGATATCGAATACCTGTAAAATTAGTACGAAATACCAGAAACTCGGGGTACTCATTAGAATAAGTCAGTAGCAAGATTATGAGATAAAATAAAATCGATTACGTTATTCCAGGTGCTAAAAGTAACTAAATTAAATGGATAAATTTGAAAGAATTTATGCCGAATCACATATACACACACACTCACATATACACATATGCGCATATATATGTAACACCCCACCTAATTAAATACCGATGGCCAGTCCCATACCAAATTAAAATAGAATATACATTTGGCTCATTCTTAGCATCACTGTCGAAAACATTTACAAGTCACCCAATACCCAATTAAGCTGGTGTTAAAAACTTTCCAAATTTTAATTTCAACAAAATCCATTTTTAGTTTAAGAATAACACTACACATATTATTCTACAACACTGATAACCAAATAGATAACACAAAAGAATTTAAATGCAATTGAAATAAACATTCGCAAATAATTATTCAATACAGTAATCCCAACAATAATAAATGTATTAAAATAACACGAGTACAAGAGTATTTGACTCAGATGGAAAGAGATAAGTGAATTCCTTTGGGCGACATGCCCTAACTAAAAGAATATTGTGAATCAAATGAAGATAGGCGTCTAAGAAATATTCCATAGCTCCATAGCTCGTCAAAATCAACTAAGGTTGGCGTCCCTGCTGCTGGACACCTGATATAGAAGGTACAATAGAAAAGAGAATATGCAAGGAAACGGGTCAGAGCCCGGTGTGAAAATGATTTTGAAAACAACAAATATTTAACAAGTGCAATAAAGCATTTATTATGTACATGTTAGTATCCATCTCTCACTTGCAATTCTCACCTCTCATCTAGAGTGCACACTTAACGTTTCCTATTAACCTCCTAGGTAATGGTTCCTCTTCACTAGTTTCCATAATATGATTCTATCTCATATCATAACCCCGCATGTCCCATACCATACGTAATATAATCATTCATATACATTTCCCATTAACATGAATCGTTTCTCATTAATATGAATCAAGATCATCAATAAATACTCATTAACCTATTTCAATTCTTTTTCTCAATTCACCATTATCTACAATTATCACACAGTATATGATTTAACCACTATATACCCATACATTTAATACATTATATATATACATATATAATACGGCACCCCGAGACACAGCTGCGGTGCATTGCATTACTCTGCTATCATGTCCCAATCTCGCTTGTCGCCGAATAGGGGACTAAAGGTTCGGTAAGGATTCCTCGAACCACAAACAACAACATACAAATTGGAGGCGAACATAGTTCTCATACCCACGGGCCACGCACATACCTATGTTCCCATAGTTCAGCGGACCTATCAACTCCCCGATAAGTCTTTCATAGACCTATGTTCTTGAGCGACAAATCAAAGATCCCATGGATTCATCAGGATATGAATGCCCTCACGCGCGAACCTCCCGTCAATAGAAAGTAAGCTAGGTATGTCATACACATAAATCATCAATCAATCAATAGGCATTATCATATACCTATAATACAATATCAACAAGGTACTCACATTACCCTAAGATAATTCCCATACGTAGCATTATATTTCTCTAAATCCTACGTATTAAAATATTATGACTTTACTTCTTTTTTATTCCCGAGTCTCATTCCTTACTCAAGGTTTAAATAGGTTTCTCCTCAATATATTTATTCAGTAAGAAATCACTAATATCCTACTGGTCCATCTCATCTTATCTCCCGAATTACTACGAATTTAACCTCTCATTTAATTAGGGTTACAACCGATTGTTTCTAATCTCTTATAAACCCATCTTCTATCAACTAGGATTGAATACCATCATCACATGGCTCATAGTCTATAGTGTTTCATTCACACTATATGACTTATCAACAAAATCAACATCCTCGCATCCTATAACATCTCTCCACTCCCGACGTCGTTAAGGTTCATGCGCGGAGCGTCTAGCAAAGCGAAATCCAAATAAGGAACCCCTCCAATACACTACTACTTAACTTTGTTGATCGTGGAGGTCCATCAACTTCAAATACGCAACCGGGATAACCTCATCCCCTCTTTCAACCAAATGTGTTATGAACTTCCATCTCTATCCAGGAGCCATACCACTAAGCGCTTGTACTACACTCAGTCCTTGCGCAATCAATAATGAGCTTAAACTTAGTCCTTGATGTTCAAATTGTAACCCTAAGGCTACCCAGGTGTTATATTAAATCTCCCCTACTGGACCTATCTTTAATCCTCATGAATACCAATTAGAATCCAACAAATGAATCTAGCAACCGAAATTTCTTCCAATTCAATTAACATAATTCTAATCAATTAAATCCCAATTAAATTAATTAAATCTTTATCTAGGGCTTACTGATCTTCCCTAAGTCCCATAATGTCTAATTAATAATCACCAAAGATCTACAAAAGGTTTGGGATAAGAACAAGCATTAAAAAGAATCAACTTTATGAATTCTGGGGAGGTCGATCGATCGAAGGCAAGGGGTCGATCGATCGATCGCCCAGATATCAGCCCAGTTTTCTTCATTTCTTCTACTACGGGTTTTATCATTTTTTATCATTCAAACCTTCATATTAACTACCCAAATTCCTTATAAACCTTACTACATGATATAGCAACATATGTGAATGATTTCTAATGTTCTAAACATCCTAGAATCATCAAGAGTTTAAATTAAAAGCCTATATTTATCCTCTTTTTTTCCAGAAAATTATAAACATGATATCTTCAAGAACACAACAATGATTTTCAGAATTTCTTCCAGAGATTGATGAATATTTCGTGGATTACTATCTACCTACAACATGAGTTTGATTCCTATATATTTTCAGATTCCAGAAATCCATTAACAACTCTATCTTTTCATCTTCCAAACATGAAAAATCTCATCTTTTTATAACTATCCTAACATGGACAATATACAAACTTAGATTGAAATTATCAAACACTTGCCTCTAATGAAGATCTGATCCTTTGGAGTTGAATAACACAGGTGGTTCTCCCTTTCTCCGGCCAACTTCCGGTGGTAGTTGGTGGTGGTGACCTTTGGTTCTTTGGTTCTCCTCCTTACCAGGCAAACTTCTCTTCTTCCAAGCAACCTTTCACTCTCTCTAAGAAGATGACTTCTCAAATTTTGTGTAGAAGAAATGAATGAACCCACGTTCAACTAATCTTCAAATACTTATAATAAGACAAAATCCGAAATCACTATTCATCCCCCTTGTAAAAATGACCGAAATGCCCTTTTTGGGTTGTCTTTTCATTTCCAAATGACCCGAGACCCAAAACTAACATCCAAATAGACTTTTATGACTATTTCAACCCTTCCGGATGCAACGACGCAGTCGAAATGACTATAAGGTCGATATAAAAATAAGTTTCCTTTTTAATCTCATAAATTAGTCCCGACACGTCCCATACCGCGTCCGACTAAAAATTCAAATTACTGAATTCATAACTCACAACAATATCAATAATCATCACACTCATATATTACCTAAATATTTTTAAGTAATATTCAGAATCATACATTTTAATATCCACAATTCGGATAAAACCCAAATGAATTAATTTATAATAAAATCCAATTAATCCATTAATTTAAAATATAACCCATTTTAAAAGTCATTAAAAATCACGGGGTATTACAACACATACACACACACGCACAAACACCTCCCCTCCCCTCCCCCAACCCTGCCCCCTCCCCACCCCCCCCACGCGTATATACACCCCTCCCCCCCCCCCCCCCCCACACATATACATACACTCGACCGTGACAACTTTATATGATTGTCATGGTCAATGACCGTGACAATGTATTATCACGGTCTTGTTATGGTCATTGACCGTGACAAAAAAATGTGTATTTTTTTTTGTTATGGTCATTGACCGTGACAAAAAAATGCGTATTTTTTTTTGTTATGGTCATTGACCGTGACAAAAAAATGCGTATTTTTTTTGTCACGGTCAATACCGTGACAAGGCTGGCTGGTTGAAGGGTGTCAATTTGACCATTTTGGTGTAGTGAGGGTTAATATAAATTTACCATACAATTAATAGAAATAAACACAAAATCAATAGCATTAAGACAATAACGATGCATTAATTTTATATTCAAAATAGACAAAAGAGTATCATTTTTGTTATTGATATGCCCCAAGTGTAACCTCGGCCTAGAGACACCAACCTCGGCTGATATCAGGCCGAGACATTGATCAACCCTATGTAGGCCATGGGCCCACGATAACATCCATCGGCCAGACCAACCTCGGCCCAGGCCGACACTACCATATACACTTCAATGGACACTACGCGCATCGCAGGCATCAACAACAACCTCATGTACCTGGGTATAGCAACCTCGGCCAATAGTAGGCCGAGGTGACAAGGAGCCCTGATAACCTTCAACATAGAACCAGTCCTACCTCGGCTTGGGTCGAGGTGACAAGAAGCCTTAGTAATCGTCAGCATGGAATCAGTCCAACCTCGGCTGGGGCCGACCCCAGCATAATGTCTCGGCTGAGATCAAGCCGAGACTTCCTATGACACATCTCGGATTGAACGGACATCAAGCCTTTACAGCTCGGCCTCTCCCAGGCCGAGGTCATTCACCAATATGACTGCCGAGCATCTGTTGACATTTGGATAAGGACACCTGGGCGCAAATCAGTTGTAACAAGATTATTCTCCACACATGGGGAGAATATTTCATCATCATTCCTTACATGTGACAGTGACAGATGGCACTCCCACATTGGTGAGGATATCACACGCATGCTCATTGCATGCATAGGGGGTACACTACACCCCCTTGGCACTATATATAGGGGTCATCCCCTACCTTGCAAAAGGATCCCCAGTTATTAAACCCTAGCTGAAACTCTGTCTAAATATACAGTAGAGAGATAAAGCTTGAGAGAATGGTATCCATGGCCATTAGTGCCTTCATTCAGTGATATTACTCACACACTCACAGTGGACGTAGGCCAGATTGGCTTAACCACTTAAATTCCGGTGTTGATTCCTCACATCCTCACCTCCTTCTCTTATCTCTTTATATAGTTGTGTTGCCATTGTTATTCATATATTGAGCTTGGAAACACCTTACCTGGTGGTGTTGATTCTTAGCATCATCATTTTGGCGCCATCTGTGGGAAGGAGAAGCTATCTCTTCCTCTTTTTCTGCTCAACCTCATCGGAGACTCTGGTGGTGAACCAGGAACCACCCCTTGCGTGGAGCTATTTCACCATTGAAAGAGGTCCTTTAAGGTATTAAGCTCACTTGCTGCTCAAGCTCCTTATTGTTAACACATGGCACCAGTATTACCACTGCCTCTTCCGCCGCCCGGAGGTGGAGGGGCTAGCTCCAGTCAGGCTCCTCCCCAGTCCGAAATGGCGGAGGTAGCAGCAGCCTTGAAATCTTTAGCTGCAACACAACAAGCCATGAAGGAGCAATTTGCCCAGCTCAGCCAAACCATGATGATGAGGCCACCTGGAGTCTCACCGGACATGATAACTCCGGCGGCAGTTCAGCTTCATCCTAACGCCAGGGGACCACCCCAGGCGCCCATGAAGGACCAACCTTCACCTCAGCGAAGGAGGGACGTTGCTGACCCCAGGCGCTTGCGCCTGGGGAGGCAGGGAAACCTATGCCCAGAGGACAGGTATGATGACCTAGAAGTTGAAGAGGCCCCGGAAGACTGCTGGGAGCCGTATGAGGTGTCAGATAACACCGTACGACCTCTTAGGCAGAGCCAAGGATGTGTCGGCCGAAGAAGAGACGAGGCCCAATAAAGAGGGTCGGCCTTTGATAGGCAGAGTCAAGGATGTGTCGGCCGAAGAAGAGATGAGGCCCAACAAAGAGGGTCGGCCTTTGACAGGTTGAGCAGAGGGTCGACCTTCGAGAGGCTGGGCCCGGTGAATGACCTAAGACAGAGGCTGCCAAGGTCGAGGAGCGCATCAAGTCCAAAAAGGGGTCCCAGGTCACAACCAGGCCCCCTTGGCTCAGTCAGGCTCAGGCCAAACCAAGGCCGACCCTGTGGAGGAAGAGCCAGGGAAAAGAAGAGGTCAACAGTCAACGTGTTGTGGCTGGGGAACCCTCTGTCCATCACAGGGAGGTGGCAGGGGATAACCTCGGCCAAGCTGAAGAAAGAAGACCCTGGAATGACTCTATCCAACGCCTAGAGGAGAAGATATGAGACCTCATTAAGAGCAGGGACCCGTTGTAGAGGGGTTACTCAGAGGGCTCCCCATTTGTGGCTAGGATAGTGGGATTCCCAACCCCGGCCAAGTTCAAGCCTCCTACGGTGACTCCTAAGTATGACGGCAGCACTAACCCTGTGCACCATATCGAGATGTATCAGTCGGCAGCGGACATCTACTCGATACCCGATGAGATGAAGTGCAGGGCCTTCTCAGGGACATTGACAGGGGCAGCTCATAGTTGGTTTACCTCCCTTCCAAAGAACTCAATTGAGAACTTCAAAGGCCCGGCTGAGCAGTTCATCCACAACTTATGCTTTGGGGTAAGACCCCAGAAGAAGACTACCCACCTGCTACATGTCAATCAGGCTAAGGGTGAAAGCCTAAGAGACTACATAGCAAGATTCAACAAGGAGAAGTTGGAGGTGGAAGATTACGAAGAGAGCATAGCCATGACCGCCCTGATAGGAGGCCTCTAGAAGGGGAAGCTATTATGGAAGCTGGCGGAAGACCCCCCCAAGTCTATGGCAGAGCTGCTGTCCACCGCAGGGAAGGTGATGAATGCGGAAGAGGTAATGGCAGCCAAGTTTGAGGAGGAGAACCGCAGTAGCACAGGAAAGTCCCAGGGTAAGAAAGAGGGGAAGAAGAGGTCAGGAGATGACAAGTTTGCTCATTAAACTCCTCTGACTGTGAGCTGTGAGCACATACTCAATGAGATTAAGACTGATCGTTCTCTGAGGTGTCCAGAGAAACTGAAGGCCCCGCCACATAAGAGGAACAAAAACCTATGGTGTGAGTTCCATCAGGACCACGGCCATATCACAGATAGATGCTTCGCTCTAAAGGATGAGATTGAGAAGATGCTGAAGTCTGGAAAGCTGAGGAAGTATGTGGATGGAAAGGCCCCAAAGGGTGGAAGAGAGGACCTTAAGAAGAGAAGGAATGACAGGTGCCGTGGCGATGTCCCGGCTAGGAGGCATGATGATTCAGAGGGAGATGATGAAGACGACCCGGATCTCCCGCCAAAGGATGACAACACCCCAGTGAAGAGGGTCGGTATGATCTCCTTTAGTGTTAGCACCATATGTGGGGGATTTGCAGGAGGTGGCTCTGAGGTAGCCGATAGGAAGGCTCATGTAGCAGAGGTCAAGTCAGTGGCCAAGCCCGAGGTTGTGAATCTAACGTCTTCTGATGCCGTGCAGAAGAGGAAGAAGGTTGACATGGACACCCTCGTAGTAGGGTTCTCCAGACTCGACTTCAAGGGCATCTTAGCCCCCCATGATGACCCTTTGGTCATAACAACAAGGGTGCATGGGTGTGAGGTAGGGAGAATCCTCATAGATGGGGGAAGCTCAGCAGATGTGATGTTCTGGCCTTGTTTGAAGAGCCTGGGTCTTAGCAGGGCGAGGCTAGTGCCCTACCATCACCCATTGATAGGCTTCAGTGGTGAAAAGGTGCACCCCTTAGGCATGTATGAAATGGATGTACGGATGGGGGATGAGTGGCCTAAGAGGTTGACCAAGAAGATCAACTTTTTTGTTATGGACGAAAATGTCTTCTCGGCCTACAACCTTATCATCGGAAGAGTGCCCCTCAAAGAGTTTGAAGCCGTGCCGTCGACGGTCCATCAGATGCTAAAATTCCCGACTCCTTATGGAGTAGGGGAAGTGCAAGGGGATCAGACCACGGCGCGAGAGTGTTACTTCAACTCGACCGAAGAGAGAGAGGCCCATAAGAGAGCAACCGCCACTTACAGCATTGACACTCTTGACCCGAGAGATGAAACAAAATTGAAGAAGGGCGAGGCCGCGGAAGAGGTAGAATCCATCGTCCTTAATGAGGACGAGCCGGAAAAAACCGTCCAGGTCGGCAAAGCCCTAGAGCCAAGGATCAAGGAAGAGCTGATAAACTTCCTCAGGAGGAGGCAGAGTGTCTTCGCATGGAGTCACGCAGACATGCCTGGTATCGACCTTGAGATCATGACCCACAAGCTCAACGTGGACAGAGATGCCAGGCCTATCAAGTAGAGGCGAAGAGTCTACTCCAGGGAGAAGTATGAGGTCATCCGGGAAGAGGTAAAAAAGTTGGAAGAGGCTGAGTTCATAAGAGAGGTTACCTATCCGGAATGGCTCTCAAATGCAGTCATTGTGCCTAAGGCCAATGGAAAGTGGCGAATGTGTGTAGATTTCACAGACCTAAACAAGTCTTACCCGAAGGACAGCTATCCCTTACCTAGGATAGACCAGATGGTGGATGCAATGGCAGGGCACGAGCTCATGAGTTTCATGGATGCTTATTCAGGTTATAACCAAATCTTCATGGATGCCGAAGACTCTGAGAAGATAGCCTTCATTACTGACAAGGGGACGTACTGTTACAAGGTGATGCCCTTTGGTCTGAAAAATGCGGGGGCAACATATCAACGTCTTGTCAATAAGATGTTCGAGGAGCAGATAGGTAAGACCATGGAGGTGTATGTGGATGATATGCTAACGAAGACCCTGAAAGCATGTACTCACGTAGCAGAACTTGAGAAGACCTTTGATGTCATGAACTCGTACAAGATGAAGCTCAACCCAGCGAAGTGTGTCTTCGGGGTAGGAGCCGGGAAGTTCTTGGGGTTCATCGTTAATCAGAGGGGGATTGAAGCAAACTCTGAGAAGATCAAGGCCTTGCTCGACATGAAGACTCCTAGGAGTATCAAGGATGTCCAGAGACTCACCGGAAGAGTGGCTGCCCTTAACAGGTTTATTTCCAGGGCAACGGACAAGTGTCTTCCGTTCTTTAAAGTTTTTGAGAAAGGCCTTCCAGTGGGACAAAGAGTGTGAAAAAGCCTTTGACCAACTCAAGTCCTACTTGGGGTCTCCCTTGTTGCTGTCTCGCCCCATTACGGGGGAGAGGTTGTTTGTGTATCTGGCAGTCTCTGAGTCAGCCATCAGCGCAGCCATCGTACGGGAAGAGGATGGAATCCATAGGCCTGTGTACTTCAACAGTAAGGCCCTTCAAGGGTCTAAACAAAACTATCCCCGGATGGAGAAGCTGGCTTATGCCCTGATACATGCCTCAAGGAAGATGAAGCCTTACTTCCAAGCGCATTCCATGATAGTCCTCACTGACTCCCCACTAAGGCAGGTTCTGTACAAGCCTGAGAAGTCCGGAAGATTGATGACCTGGGCCATCGAGCTAGGAGAATATGATCTTACCTACCAGCGTAGGACAGCCATCAAGGGGCAGGCCCTAGCAGACTTCATCGCAGAGTTTACTTGGGAAGAGGCCGATAGAGGTTTGGAAGAGGCCGAGACAGAGAAAGGTTCAGATGACGGCGAAGAGACGAACCGTAGTGTCTTCCGAGATTCAAAAAAGACTGCACCAAACGTCTTCCGAGGCCGAGAAGAGGTCGTCCAAGGCAAAACCCGGAGCAGAGTGGAAGAGAACGAAGATGATCGATACCTCTTCAAGAAGGGGGTTATGAGAGAAGGGGTCTTCTCATCAGATGCAGACGTATGGAGCCTCTTCGTTGATGGCTCTTCCTGTGACAGTGGAAGCGGCGTGGGGCTAATACTCTCGGCTCCATATGGCGCCAATATTGAGTACGCCTTGAGATTCAACTTCCAGGCCTCCAACAACGAGTCTGAGTATGAGGCCATGATAGCAGGTCTCTTATTGGCAACAACTCTTCGAGTAAAGCGACTCCTACTCCATAGCGACTCAAGATTGGTTGTCAATCAAGTGTTGGGGTCATACGAGGCCAAAGATGAAAGGATGGATAAATACCTAAAGAAGGTAAGAGGGTTGCTAGAGTATTTTGAAGAAGCAAAGCTGAAGAGAGTACCTCGGCTGAGCAACAACCACGCTGATGCATTGGCAAGGCTAGCCTCGGCAATGAAGACAGATTTGGGAAGAACCATTCCAATCGAGGTCTTAGGAAAAGCAAGCATCGAGGAGGACGAGGTATATAGCCCTTGTCACAATGTGAACCTAGGAGACTCATGGATCGACCCGCTCGTCAGATACCTAAGAGAGGGAGAGCTACCTGAGTCCAAGATGGAAAGGAGAAAGTTGAGGTACAGGGCTGTAAAGTTCTCATTAGTAGGAGACGTCTTGTACAAAAAGGGGTTTCTACTGCCTCTCCTCAGATGTGTGCATCCTGTGGAAGTACCTCAGGTCTTACAGGAGGTTCATGAGGGTTCTTGCTCTAGCCACATAGGGGGAAGACCCTTATCCAAGAGGATCATCACTCAGGGATACTGGTGGCCTACCTTGTCTAAGGACGCTGCAGACTATGTGAAGAGGTGCGACAAATGTCAAAGGTTCGCCACCATCCCTCATCAACCTCATCAGCCTATGACGTCAATCTCTTCTCCATGGCCATTTGCGGTATGGGGAATTGACTTAGTAGGACCTTTGCCAAGAGCTGTCAATAACTATAGATTCTTGATAGTTGCCATTGACTACTTTTCAAAGTGGGTGGAGGTAGAACCGATGATAACAATTACAGAGCAGAAGACCTTCCAGTTCATTTGGAAGAACATCATATGCAGATATGGCCTCCCGAACACTCTCATCTCAGATAATGGGACCCACTTCAAGAACTTATCCTTAGAAAAATATTGCCTAAGGGTGGGGATTAAACAGTTCTTCTCATCTCCTGGTCGTCCTCAGGCTAATGGCCAGACCGAGGTCACAAACAGAACCATCTTGGACGGAATCAAGAAGAGGTTAGAAGATGCGAAGGGTAGATGGACAGAAGAGGTATGCGCAGTGTTATGGTCCTACAGAACTACGGCAAGGACACCAACGGGAGAAACCCCATTCATGCTGGCACATAGCTCAGAGACCGTCATACCAACGGAGGTAGGACTGCCGACTCATCGGATTCAGACCTACGACCCTGACAGTAATGGGGAAAAGAGAAGGCTAGACCTGGATCTCATCGAAGAAAGAAGGGGAGACGCAGAGGTCAGAAAGGCAGCCTACCAGCAGAGGGCAGCGAAATTCTACAACCAGAGGGTGAAGTCAAGACCCATCGCAGTAGGAGACCTAGTGCTAAAGAAGACTCTACAGAAGGCAAACAAGCTACACCCAAACTGGCATGTCCCCTACAAAGTAACGGAAGAGGTTATGCCTGGCACTTACAGGATAGAAAACTTAGAAGGAGAACCCTTCACTAACCCATGGAATGCTGACCATCTCAAGAGATATTACATATGATGTATAGAATTTTATGAAAATGTACTATTTTACTGAGAAGAGGTTATTAATAAAGATCAGTTTCCATATTAAGTTCTTGTTTCGTTCTTTAGACCAGAAGTTTATTATGGGTCTAACCTCTTAGGTGATGACCTCAGACCCTCATAACATCACTCGGTGGTGACGAGGTCTGAGCTCAAACACCTTAGCAGAGGACCTCAGGCTCTTAACATCATTAATTTGGTGACATTATTATGAGGCTAACCTCTTAGGTGATGACCTCAGACCCTCATAACATCACTCGGTGGTGACGAGGTCTGAGCTCAGACACCTTAGCAGAGGACCTCAGACTCTTAACATCATTAATTTGGTGATATTTATTATGAGGCTAACCTCTTAGGTGATGACCTCAGACCCTCGTAACATTACTCGGTGGCGACGAGGTCTGAGCTCAGACACCTGGGTTAGACGACCTCAGACCCTTAACATCATTAATTTGGTGACATTATTATGAGGTTAACCTCTTAGGTGATGACCTCAGACCCTCATAACATCACGCGGTGGTGACGAGGTCTGAGCTCAGACACCTTAGCAGAGGACCTCAGACTCTTAACATCATTAATTTGGTGACATTATTATGAGGCTAACCTCTTAGGCGATGACCTCAGACCCTCATAACATCACTCGGTGGTGATGAGGTCTGAGCTCAGACACCTGGGTTAGATGACCTCAGACCCTTAACATCATTAATTTGGTGATATTTATTATGAGGCTAACCTCTTAGGTGATGACCTCAGACCCTCATAACATCACTCGGTGGTGACGAGGTCTGAGCTCAGACACCTGGGTTAGACGACCTCAGACCCTTAACATCATTAATTTGGTGATATTTATTATGAGGCTAACCTCTTAGGTGATGACCTCAGACCCTCATAACATCACTCGGTGGTGACGAGGTCTGAGCTCTGACACCTGGGTTAGACTACCTCAGACCCTTAACATCATTAATTTGGTGATATTTATTATGAGGCTAACCTCTTAGGTGATGACCTCAGACCCTCATAACATCACTCGGTGGTGACGAGGTCTGAGCTCAGACACCTGGGTTAGACGACCTCAGACCCTTAACATTATTAATTTGGTGACATTATTATGAGGCTAACCTCTTAGGTGATGACCTCAAACCCTCATAACATCACTCGGTGGTAACGAGGTCTGAGATCAGACACCTGGGTTAGACGACCTCAGACCCTTAACATCATTAATTTGGTGAAGTTGGTTATGAACACAGCATATTAAGTAATGACTTCAGAGACTAATGGCATTCAGAGGCATTTAGAGATCAAAATAAGAGGATTGGCATTCAGTAAAAAGAAGAGATTACATATGATGTTCATTACTACAAATTACAAATTACAAAATGTTTGTTGTTACAAATCACTCCTGGTTGGGGGGGGGGGGGGGGGGACATTGACAGTCTCGGCCGGATTAGTCTGCTCAGCATTAGTAACCTCGACCGCCTCATCAACAGGATCTGTCCCTCCGAGCTCAGACCCTCCCAGAGTTGCAGTATCAGCTGGGGCAGCAGCCTCGTCTTCTACCTCTTGCAGTGCCTGGGCAAATTGAGGGTCGGCGAAGCCGAGGCCCACAAAGTCGGAGGCCTTTATAGTGCTGACCTCCTTCTCTCTTACCTCGGCCCATTTGGTAGTGGCTTTGATACCTCTTTCGAGGTATTCAAAACCAAAACCCACGAACTCCTCAGAGACTTTGTAGTCAGAAATTATTTTCTCTGAGGCATCTGCAAGGGCAGCCTTCACAGCTGCGTTGACCTTCTGCTGCAGAGCATCGTCTTTGTCCTTCAGGGCCTTAGCATGATTTTTGACGAGCGCAGAGAGATCTTTTTCCAAACCCTGGGACTTATTTTCAGAGTTCTTGGCCTTATTCTCAGAATTCTGCAACTCCGACTTCAGACGGTCAACCTCGGCATTCAGGGCGCTCTCGACCTTCTCAGCCTCCTGCCCTTTCTGAATGAGGGGCAATTTCCTAATGGCCCAGTTAGAAAGTTGGTACATGGCAGTCACACCCTGCACAGTTAATGAAGATGTTAGGTGGGAGTAAAATCAGACGTTGCACTTATAAAATTCTGACAAAGGAACAATTCATACCTGGACGGCTCTGTGAAGGCCGAACTCAACCAGCACGGAGGTGTCCATGGCTCTGTAGAAACGCTTGTCTGCCTCGATCATCACAGAGGCAAGTGCGTCCATGGCCTGTCTGCTATTGCCGATGGCGCTGTCAGTTAACTTCAACTGCTCCAGACGAGCCGTCAGAATGTCAGCCGAAGAAATTGGGATCGCAGCGTCTGAGGTCTTCTTTTGTCTTGAGATCGGCCTCTAATCCTCAGAGGCCGGGACTTCAGGGGCCCTCTTCTTGGATTTGGATGTTGATGGAGCTGGAGGAGGAGCGTTCAAACCAGTCCTCTTTGCAAGCCTTGCCAAACTCGGAGTTTCCATCTCCCAGTGTTCGTCTGGGATACCTGGTGGTCTCTGTGCAAAAGTTAAAAGATAAGAGTCAGAAGTCAGACATGAATGATCAGGGTTGACTTGAAATAAAAAGAAAAAAAATCCTTACCGAAGTCAACAAGGGGGCTCCCACCCAGGCTCGTCCCTGAGAGAAACTGAGGGGTCAGCAAATGCTCGAACTTAACAAACAAGCCGTGTGCCCCTTGATCTTGCAGGGCCTTCACCTTTTGGATATTTTGAAGACTTAGACCGGGATCGGCCCTTGCAGACATGGTGACCTTACCCCATCTGAGGGGTATCCTCGGCTCAAAAGTGGAAGAAGGAACAGATGAGCCGAACTCCCATGGCCCTGAGGCGAAAAAATATCGGGGCTTCCAATTATGATTCGAGTTCTGAGTCACCTGGAGCATCTTCTTCTCAGGCCTCCGAGCCACGAAGTGATAGTAGCTCGGATGATTTTTGGCCGAGGTAGGAACATAGCAACCAGCAAAGACCTGAACTGGGAGGTCAGAGTGGTGGACTGCCCTCCACAAGATGATGGACCCAATAATGACTCTCCAAGCATTGGGAGAGAACTGCGAGGGGGCCAAGTTGATGAAGGAAAGAATGGATTTGATGATAGGATGAATGGGTAGGCGAAACCCTAACTTAAACATCTGCTCGTACAAGCAGATTTCTCCATCTCGGCCATGGTAGACCCTCTCTTACCTCAGAGGTCTCCTTAATCTGATTGAGGGACTGATGGAGTATAAATATCTGAAGTGTAAAAGATCCACTTCAGTGATTGTTCTCTCAAACTCGACTGCTTCAGAGATGTCAACATCACTTTCAGCATCCTCATCCTCGTCAGGCTCAACGTCGGCTGGAGCAGACGTAGATGGGTGACCAGGGAATCTCTGAGCGAACTCATCCCCTGTAACGGCCGATAGAGGGATGGCATCAAGAATGGGTGGCACAGCCACATTTGGCTCAACAAGTTCGACCTCTGAAGAAGAATTTGAGGTGCTTGAGCCATTCTGGGACGAAGCTCGGCTGGAGACCTCGGCCTGGTCAGGGTCCTGACCAGTCTGAGGTGTAAAATCCATGGCTTCTTGGAAAGAGTCCACAGACATGGGGTCTGAGGTGGAAGACTCAGACTCAGACATCGGTAATGGGTTGGCAGAGACGTCTGTCTGATAAAAGTTCTCAGGAGGATCAGGATATACCACCTTGAGAGGTGGGGGAAAGATAGGTCTAATAGGGAACTCCTGGGACCTACGAGCTTCTTCCTGAGCTCTCTCTATTTGCCTAATTTTTTCTAAGGTCTTCTATCTAAGAGAAGGGAAGTCCTCAAGAAGTTGGTACAGGGGTCTGAGCATCAGAGGACGACCCAAAACTTGGGACGACCCTAAACTTGGGAAAAACTCCTAAAGCTACAAACAAGTTTGGCTTATAAAAGGAAGAAGCCTAAAGATCAAACTTAGAAGTTTCAAGAAAACACAGTTCGCCGAAAGTTAATGGAGCTCGCCGAAAAACTCAAAATCTCGCCGGAAAATGCAAACAAATATCAGAAAGAAAGGAAATGGGAAGGGAGAAATACCTGGAAGTGAATCGACGAAGAAAATGAAGAAAACTTACAAGGAAATCGACAAAGGCTTCTGCAGATGAGTGTTGATCAAAGAAATTCGAGAGAGAGAAATTTGCGAGAACAGCGTGCACGGGAAAGAAATGAGGAAGAAGAAAGAGAAAGGAAGGGTTTAACCCCTTAAGTACTTGGGCACACTTCCCAAGGCCCATCATTGCCTTGGGAAACCCAAGGGACAATTACTGACAGCACGCGCCAGCCAAATTTGCATGTTATAGCTTGAGACAGGTGTCATACAGGTGTTAACTTGGGACGGACAGGCCTCGGAGGGAAAGTAATCCCCTAGCCACTCGCTCTCGCATATGACTAAGGGCTGGGGGTGATTGATATGCCCCAAGTGTAACCTCGGCCTAGAGACACCAACCTCGCCTGATATCAGGCCGAGACATTGATCAACCCTATGTAGGCCATGGGCCCACGATATCATCCCTCGGCTAGACCAACCTCGGCCCAGGCCGACACTACCATATACACTTCAATGGACACTACGCGCATCGCAGGCATCAACAGCAACCTCATGTACCTGGGTATATCAACCTCGGCCAATAGTAGGCCGAGGTGACAAGGAGCCCTGATAACCTTCAACATGGAACCAGTCCTACCTCGGTTTGGGCCGAGGTGACAAGAAGCCGTAGTAATCGTCAGCATGGAATCAGTCCAACCTCGGCTGGGGCTGACCCCAGCATAATGTCTCGGCTGAGATCAAGCCGAGACTTCCTATGACACATCTCGGATTGAACGGACATCAAGCCTTTACAGCTCGGCCTCTCCCAGGCCGAGGTCATTCACCAATATGACTGCCGAGCATCTGTTGACATTTGGATAAGGACACCTGGGCGCAAATCAGTTGTAACAAGATTATTCTCCACACATGGGGAGAATATTTCATCATCATTCCTTACATGTGACAGTGACAGATGGCACTCCCACATTGGTGAGGATATCACACCCATGCTCATTGCATGCATGGGGGGTACACTACACCCCCTTGGCACTATATATAGGGGTCATCCCCTACCTTTCAAAAGGATCTCCAGTTATTAAACCCTAGCTGGAACTCTGTCTAAATATACAGTAGAGAGAGAAAGCTTGAGAGAATGGTATCCATGGCCATTAGTGCCTTCATTCAGTGATATTACTCACACACTCACAGTGGACGTAGGCCAGATTGGCTGAACCACTTAAATTCCGGTGTTGATTCCTCATATCCTCACCTCCTTCTCTTATCTCTTTATATAATTGTGCTGCCATTGTTATTCATATATTGAGCTTGGAAACACCTTACCTGGTGGTGCTGATTCTTAACATCATCAGTTATATGTAGCCAAGTTTGATAGATATACACGCATACAAAAAAGAAGAAGTTCAGAGTAGGCTAATGAAATTGAACCCTACGATCCTTTCGAGAATCAAAATCATCTACTATTGAATCTAGATCAATATCTTGTGCGAGTTCTTTTTCAATGGTGACTATCATGCGATCTTTAAGAAAGTCATCATCCATCTTGTTACGAATAGTTGTTTTGACAAGCTTTATAGCTGAAAAAGCCTGTTCGGTTGATGCCATGGAAATAGGACGGGTCAAAATAAGACGAATCAATCTGTCAACCATATAATAGATCTCTCTCTTTTTTGTTTCAGCTAATTGAGTGCATAACTCAAAAATTGTGGATAAATTTTGGAAACTTGAGTTATGTGGGATATCAAGCTCATAATGTTTCAACGGACTCTTCAAACCTTGTATATCATCTTTGGTGAAATCTTGAGGATAGAATTTTTTGGCCAGCTTGCATATATCACCAATTTTAAATGGTTTATAAGCATCACGTTGGTCCAAAACCGCACTAAGAATAAGAAGTTCCATTGCACCCTCAGAAAACCTATAATTTAACTCCATTATCTGAAAATCAATTGCAGCATTGAATATATCAATTTGATAATGATGATAAACTGTAATGGTGTCATATTATTGACAAGAACGCCTTATACCCACTGAAAAACGAGTACTCATTTCGGGGATCTCAATCAAAAATCTTCACAAAATGATTGCACTTTCTCAAAGAAGGAACTCCAACCATCTTCTCTTAACTTCTAAAGTAGTGTTTTTGTAATTGAGATGAGACTCATAGCATTTTCAATGTCTTTAGATTTTCTTTTAAGCGCTTGAAAAAGAAAATATGTGATTTTCGTAATCGCATTCAATAGATGTAAAATAAATACAAATTCAAATGAGGTCATCGTACTATAAGCACCCTTAGCTTCCGAGCGTTTAGGATGACTAGGGCCATTCTTCTAAAGATTGCCAACAACGTGACAAGATGGACCAAATAAATCAATCAAGCTTCTGATAAAACTCAAATGGGAGCTCCAATGAGTTTCTCCGGCTCGATACAAGGTCTTAAGTTGGTTAGCACCTCTTCCCGTCACAAGTTCATGACGAGCAACCTTATTCGCATTTTCAGCAGCTTGTCTCGATTGTAATTCACTATGAAGTTTGGGAGAAGCATCGAAAAGATTCACAACTGTATTCAACTTTGAAAAGAATAACTATATATCTTGCACATCTCTGGATGTCGAAACTAAAGAAAGATGTAGTTGGTGGGCGAAGCAAGAACATAATAGGCATATGACCACTCTTTAAGAAAGTGTGTTTGTAACCCATTACAAGCCCCATGCATGTTGCCAGCACCATCATACCCTTGACCACGCATTTTATCAATATGAAGATCATAAAGAGCAAGTACGCTATATATTTTCTTTTTAAGTGTCAAAGCCGTAATGTTTTCAACACTCACAATTCCAAAAAACATTCACGTACCACACCTCCCCTATCAACAATCTTAAGACAATGGCCATTTACTCTTTAGTAGATGCATCCTGTGCTTCATCAACTAATATGCAATAATTTCCATCTCTAATTTCATTACGAATCTTACATCTCGCATAATCACCCAAAAAATTCAAAATTTCCTTTTGAATAATTGCAGAGGTATACATTCCATTCCATGGAGCATTTTGTAAGACAACTTTGACAACTTTGTTATTACATCTTGCGGTGTGCTTTATCAATTTAATAAAGTTTCCACGATTTAGTGATTGAGGGTATTCATCATGAGATCTAAATGCACACGATTGAAATGCAAACCACTGCACACAATCTATAGATGTCTTAAGACGCAATCGATTATTCTCCACCACTTCTTTAGATTGTGAGTCAAACACTCTACGAATGTGTTGGAAAGGATTCATTAAATCTTCTGCAGCATTGACACAACTCATATGCATTGAAGGGGAAACTCCCATGTGTTTCAAAAGTGCACATTTAGAGCCACTAACTCGTTTCCAACTTTGAAACCCTTCAACTGTAAATGCAGCCCGAGACGGTGAATTACTTTTAAACAAGAAGCAATATAAACAATATGCTCTATTTTTCTAACGGAATACTCAAGCCAAGGATATCTTTTAAACCAACTACTTTGAAAGCGATGAGAGTGTTTTTCATCTTGGTTGAGTGTGTACTCTTGAAGTGTGGGTTGATAAGGCCCCATTTTGAGATATTTTTTTCGAAGCTCATTACGGTCTTCAATGGGTGCTTGCCATATTTGAAAATGCAAGCCAGAATCCTGAGTAAAAGAGCTATCTTCTTCACTAGGTTCGATCCTTTGAATTTTACATGGAGGTGGTGACTCAATGAAGGCTAAAGGAGTAGCATCGGGAAATATAAAAGGCGACTCTTTACTTGATTTGTCATAACTTTTTGGTTTAAAAAATGATAATAAAGTTTTCATGGACATTGTAACATAAGAAAATGCATGAGCAATATATTTTAGTGAACATAATAAAAAATTAACACTATAATTTAAGGGATTGAAATTATAATTTAGATTTTTTCAAGTTATCAATACGCAAAAAATAACACTACAAAAATTAAAAATTAAAGAGAAAAGGTTAGGGTTTTCAATTCTTAGGTTTTAAAAATTGGGTATTTTAAAATTTATTATTTAGGTATGTTTAGATTAGATAAAAAAAAAGAAAAAAACGTATTTAAAAAATGAAAGTAAAATTACCTTGCAGTAGTAGCGTAGGATAGAGTAGAGAGAGAAGAAAAGCAAGCTAACTGCTTCTACTTTTGTTCAACCGATCTCATTCTTTTTCAATGGGGTAATTTTTTTGAAAAGAAAACCAAGCCAAGCCAATAACTCCTTCCTTTCTTTTGTTCAACTGCTGCTTCCTGCTCCCTGCTTTGGTTCGATTAGTTTTTTTTAAGTGGATGATTGAGGTTTGATGGGTTGGACGGGAAAACCTTTTTGTTAGTTGGGTGGGCTTCGATGTATTGAGCCCCTATAGACGATGAAGATTTTTAGTTGAAGATATAATCACATGTGTCGTTTTCTTTTGGGGTTTGTGAGGGCATTAGTTGAACTTGTATTAAAGGTTATTTATTTTCGATTTGTGTTTATAACGGAATAGCTAAAGGGGGAGATTTGTAAGAATAAGATTTATACTTGCTTATCATCTATTTTTGTTTGGCTTATCCCATTACACACCACTTCACCATCATGAACATTCTGTAGACTTCAAGAGAAGAGGAGCTACTGATTATATGCTAAAATGGAAGATCGATAATCACTACACTTTTCAAAGGAGGTTTATGAGGTTATTTTTGTGAAATCTTTTCGTTCAAGGGTATTTTTAAAGAGTTTGAAAACTTAAAATATTTTTTTAAAATGTTTTGTAAATGCCACTAAGTCGTTAGAACGATATTTAGATGTCGTTTGAAGGAGTTCCTATACCTCGTTAGAACAGCTTGGAACTTCGTTCGAATGAGATTGATTGTAGCGTCTTTTGGTAGGCTCTGGAATCTCATTGGATCAGTCGTTTGATGTATGTTTGAACGAGAAATAGTACTTCGCTCAAATGAGATGTACCTTCATTCGAACGAGCACGTGAAAAATTATTTTTATCTGATTTTAATGCAATCTTTCATGTATATCTTTTGGAGATTTTTCTACCTATAAATGGATAGGCATGCCTTCATTTTAAACCAAGCCTTTTAGACATCTTTTAGTTATCAAACTCTTTTCTTTTTTCCAAACTCATTGAATGATTTGAGATCACTTTACCAAACCACAAAGAACACAATCCTTATTTATAATCTCGGAAAGTTAATTCTTCATTACTGAAGATATGAATACACTTTTATGAGGCTAGACGGTGGACACCGAGGCAAGTGGAGCTTGCTGTGGGTCCTTGCTAGATATGCGTCTCTTGTTGTTGACAATTAGGATTGAGGACACTATTTGTGTCGCTTAGTGGATCTCTAAGTTTTGTAAGTTTTTAGATGTCGTTCTATAATACTGAGTTGTAAACATTGCCAAAATATAGGTTTTGCCTGAAAAGAATTTTTTTCTCATCTCGTATATTCTATTTATGGTTTGTTTTGGTTTAAACTTAGTTTCAATATCTTGCATGTTTAGGTTCACCTAATTTAATTAAGATAAAATTTGGGCTAAATATATTTTGGTGTGTGTGTGACCTTGTTTACAATTATGTATGTAACCGAACCACTCAACGTTTTTCAGACACTTGTCTATTTATAATAAACTGTAACCAAAATTTACATGTACTTCATTGCAATCTCTAAGCACAATAAGTAAGAATAAACAAAAAAAATTACATTTTCTCTCTATACATGATAAACCTTCGACCATTTGTTATTAACCATGAAAGGTCTATCGTCCTCAATATTTGAGATCAAATAGTAACCTGAATCATGTGCCTCTTTAAAAAATATATGGTCCCTCCTAATTTTCTATAAATTTTGGCAAAATAAGCCCTCTAATGTGGTTAACAGCAACTATCAAAACTAAGTCCCCTTCCATAAATTTTCTTTGTTTCATCAAGTTCTCATAAAATCTAGAGAGCTACTTCGTGTAGATAGGGAAGTCCCTTCTCACATTGTCTCTATGTTGATCTAGTGCTTATATTTGGACGTGCCTACTATGTGGAACCATGCTACTTCATAGGACATATCAGGTAAAAGGTACTTGTAACTCCACTCGAAGAATTACCTCGGTTCCATAAACTAAGGAAAATAGTATACAACCCATTGGTTTCGTCTTGTCATCCCACAGACCAGGAAAATCTTCCATCATCTTAGCTAAAATGTTAACCAAGGTCTTGCTTATGGCCTTAACTTGACCATTACTTTTATGGTAAGCCACTGTTGAGGTGTGGTGGAAAATTGAATAATTTTTAGTTAGCATTTATACCTCCTTGTTGATAAATGGAGTTCCATTATCTGACAGAATAACCTTAAGAATGCCAAACTGACAAATGATGTACTCTTTAATGAATTGTGCCACCACATTTATTATTTCCCTTTGTAAAGGTACTGCCTCTTTCTATTTTATAAAGCACTTAGTTGCCATGTGAATCCATATTTTTCTCCTAGAAGGAGGTTTGATTGCCCCCCAGTAGGTCAAATGCCCGTGTATGGAAATGATAAGGAGTTTCTAGTGAATAGACTTCAACCTATGGATCATGAATAAGTTTACCATGAGTTTGGAAAGACTTCCACTTTCGAACAAACTCAGACAAATCTTTTTCCATCGTTGTCCAATAATATACAAGTGATATGAGTTGATCATATAACTTGGATCCTCCAATATGAGATGGATTGTTGGATTTCTTGAGGACTTCATATTCTTCCTCCCTTATGATGCATCGTAATGACCTGTTGAAGTATCCTCAGGGATATAGCTTCTTCTGAAATAAGTAGAACCTTGGAAGCCTCCTTTTTATTCCTATGGCATCATCTTTATATCTCAAAATAACTTCATATCTGATAAAATCAATGTAAGGTTACCTCCAGTTCGTTTGATCTTCCAAGGAGTGACACTCAGCTGGTCTAAATAAAGATTGACATTTAGCACATTCTCTTTGTATTGTTGTTGCATCTTACTTCATCGTTGACTAAATATACCCCTCCCTTTGAATTATTCTATAGAGAGGAATCTCAGTAGTTTCACAATGCTCATTGTGAGTTTTCTTCAATCGTGTTTATGCTTTCTCAGACATGTACATCTAAACAACATGCCCTTAGGATTTTTATAATATAAACTTCATTGAAGAAGGAAATATCTTGATAACTCTGTAAGCTTTATATTTCCATCTCTTACCTCCAATCGCTTCCTAATCTCTCCTTTCCAATCTGAATAATCATCACTAGGAAATGGTTGGTGCATAGACGATGGGGTTGTTCTTAGATGGATCACCACAGTTGTAGACTCACCATCCATGATCACTTTCTGTGTAATTGTGGCATATACATCAGTGTAATTTTTCATTGTTCTTGGATTCCTCTCCACCTTGACCTTATGAAATTTTTATATCAATCTCTGTATGATGGTTCTGTAAGGCGACAAATTGAGACGCTTCAACGCGTATTGACCATTCACTTATTTAACCACCAAGTTGGAATTTCTTTTAATGAAAAATGAATGAATTCCTCTTCGCAATGCTTCAAGAAAACCCAAAATCAATACTTCATACTCTACCTTATTATTGGAACAATAAAAGTCTAAGTTAAAAAGATAGAGTAATCTCTTATTTTCCTCTAGACAAAAGGAATCATGCTCCTCCTTTTACTCGAGGAGATAATCCATCACACTCCAAAAACCATTCTTTCAGATCTGCATCATAAAGATTAACTTGTAAATCATCACCTTAAATATCTTTGTGAGGTGGTTCGAACAAGCCTAATGGAAAAATGGCTAGGAGATCTGTGTAGGCTTGGCTCTTGATCATAAGAGGCACCATACACTTCAAATCATACTCTGAAATAATGAGGAACCTTACCACTCTCCCAATTAAGATTGTTCGTGCCAATAAAAACTTGATAGGATCAGATCTTTTCACTATGTGGATAGTGAAAGATAACATATAATGTCTATTCTTTTGGTCAAAGAAGACTAAAGATAAACAATGCCTCTCTATGCTAGTATATATTGCCTCGGGACCATTAATGATTTTACTCAGATAGTAGACAGGTCTCTCTTGTCCATCAACCTGTTGTGTTAACAATGCACCGAACCTCGTAGTATAGGTGAGATAAAGAAGTAAAAGTACTCCATATTTGGGTGGAATCATCGTTTGGGGAGAAGTGAATAATGTCTTAATTTTGTTAAAAGCTTCATGCTATGGTTATTCCTATTTGAACTTCATGGTCTTTCGCAACAGTTTCATCAACGGATGGGTGATCTCAGATAGACCTTGTAAAAATCTTCTCAGGTAGGAAATCTTTCCATGTAAACTTTTTATCTCTCTCCACATCTTTGGATAAGGCATGTCAATGATCGCTTTTTGCTTATCTTAATCCATATGAAACCCTTGCCAATCAACTACAAAACCCAATAATTTCTCACTCGTTACACCAAAAACACACTTGAGTGAGTTCATCTTTAACTTGTATTTCCCATACCCGTTATAGACTTTTCTCAGATCAACCAAGTGTGAGTCTTCCATCTTTGAATTTATAACTAAATAATCCACATAAAACTTTAGGCTTTCATGAAAAAGGTCGTGAAAATGGGCATCATTGTTCTCTGGTAGGTTGCCCCCATATTTTTCAGACCAAAAGGCATGACATTATACATGAAATTGCCTAAGGAAGCTCTATAAGTAATTTTCTTTGCATTACTTTGATACATCTTAATCTGTCTATAACCAACACAACCATCCATGATGTTATATATCTGATGGCTCGCTGTTAAATCAATTGAAGGTAAAGAAAACTCGTCTTTCGGGCAAGCTCTATTAAGATCGTTAAAGTCAATACAAATGCAAATTTGACTATTATCCTTCTTCCCCATTGATACAATTCTAGACGACCAAATTGGATTTTGAATTGGCTTAATATATGTACCTGTTAATAGTTGTTCCACCTCAACCTTTATTCTAAGATCCAGCTCCGGTTTATACGTTATTATTTCCCGCTTGACCAGAATAGCTGAGGGCATAACATTCAGCTTATGGCAACTCATATTTTGGTTTAACCTTGACATCTCAGTGTACTTTCATGTGAAGACATCTTTATATTCTTGAATGACTTTGATCAACTCCAGCTTCTTCACAACCTCTAGGTCTTTCGATATGAATATTGACCTTAGTTCTTCATCACCCTTAGCTAAATCAATCTATGTTACAACTCTTATACTTGGGGGTCTTGGAGATCTTACATGCACTTAAACTCATCTTCAATATCTTTCATAAACTCCTAAATGCTGGAATTATCAATGATAAGAAATTTTCCTTGATTATCCACTAGAAAACTCTCATATTCCTAGTGATTGCGTGCCCATACCTTCAGAGGAAATTTTCTTATACTAACTTTGTTTTACTAATAATTCATGTGTGGTTTGTACAACATCTAACTAATGAATATAATTTATTATGGTGAATTGACTCATAACTCTCTTTCGACGATATGAGAGTGATTGAGGAGTACCGGCTCCCTCACACCCTCCTAATAACGCCGAAAGGGGGTATCACCCTTGTAAAATTAAAAATCATTTAATTATGATTATGTAACATCATTTATTATGATTAATTGACTCATAACTCTCTCTCGACGATACGAGAGTGATTGAGGAGTATCGGCTCCTTCATACCCGCCCAATAACGTCGGGAGGGGGGATCACCCCAACAAAAATTAAAAATCATTTAATTATGATTGTGTAATATCATTTATTGGTAAATTGACTCATAACTCTCTCTCGGTGATATGAGAGTGATTGAGGAGTCTCAGCTCCCTCATAGCCTCCCAATAATGCTGAGAAATGGGGGATTACCCCTTAAACATCACTTTTAGTGGTGAAGGCAAAAATTAAAAATCATATAATTATGGTTGTATAACATCATTTATTATGGTGGATTAATCCGTAACTCTCTCTCCCTCTCTCGTCGATACGAGAGTGATGGAAACCAAGAGAAAAGGAATAGTTCATTAGATACTTTAGATGTTAACTTTTTAAATGGTAATATTTGGTGTAAAATGTTAAGTTTAATGTAAAAGCATTCATCCATTCAAAGAGACAAAGCCACTCGAGATGACAGTGCACTTGGCAAAATTTATGCTATAAAATAAAAAATTAGTGTAGTAATGTTCAAAGGATGATAAGCATGCCATATGTTAAAAGTTACAGAGTACCTAAATGAAAAATAATTATGATAGACCATAAGTTCAAAGAACAAAAGTTAGTTATTCAAAAGATGATTACACAATAAGGGGTATTTAAGACCACAAACAGTCACCCAGCAGAAAGATAAGAAGTTAATTCTTAACATTTGTATTCTTGGCATCGACCGGAGTGAGAGAGCTTTTAAGAGGGATGGCGATGTTCTCCTCCTAATCTCTAAGTGCTCCCTCAGATACCTTGTCTATCCCTTGCGTTTCCACTGTAATCTTGACAATAGCAGTCTGAGCCTCCGCCTCGGCCTGAACTTGATTTAAATCTCCAATGCTCTCAGGGTCCCCCAGGCTGAACAACTTAAGAACTTGACCAAGCTTGGGGTCGATAGATGCCAAGTTCGGACGCATGTTCAGCACTTGAGGGCAGGAAGTTTGTACGCCTTTATGCAAATACTGAATGGCGTGGTAAAAAAATTCACCAGACTCCTTGAAGTCTGAGATCGCCTTCTCCATAATAACTTGTATCTCAACATCTTTATCGTCGACCGATTTTTTTCATTTTCTCATTGGCATAATTTATTTTGGCCTGAAGGTCCAGCCTTTGAGTCTTCAGCCTTTCTTTGTGCTTGTCCCCCAGCTCAGTAATCTGCCTCTCATAGGTCGTTTTGATAGTCTCAAGCTACTTTTTGAGGCCATTGTTCTTAGAAATGGCAGTCTCGACTGCCTTGATGTTTTGAGTGGCCTCCTTTGTCCATAATTGGACATTTTAGAGTGCGATTATGGACTGCAAGATAAAAGTACAAATCAGTATAAGATGGTATAACACTTGGACTAAAATTGTTGAATGATAATAATTATTTCCTGGTTTTGATGCAAAAAACTGGACTAGGCTAATTAATTGATCACAGATAAATATAAGTAAAATAGACAAAATATTTTTAAAGTGTTTAGGCTTAAAGGAAGAGCCTACGTCCACTGTTGTGTATTGCTCTGGGCTTGTTGAATTGCCTCTTTTTTCATGTCCCTTGAATGTAGGGTTTATAATGTATTTATAGCCCTCAGGGGGTGTACAAGTGATGGAATATCAAAGGATTAAATGTCTTTATATCGTAAACATTTACATCTGTACAATCATTTATATATACAACCGTTGGTGCTTTCATGTCATTGTTGGTCGGCATCCCTCAGTAGTTCGACATTTCATCTTTGTTGATTAGGATTAATATTCCATTGTACGACACGTGTAAGTGTCTGAATGGTCCACGTAGATGGATAATTTTTTGTATCAACAGAATCCTCCAATGTTTCATGCTTGAAGTTTTTACAAGAGTATGGATCATTTAGCTCTTAAAGTTGCTCGAACAATAATTTTAGGCTTGGTTGGTGGCTGACTTCCCATACTTGTAAAAATTATGGTTTAACTATGGAAATATAATGCGCGTGGCATTTTTTAAATTATCCGCAACTTTAACGAATTGTTTTCGGGAAAATCCGTCTTTTCTACCTTTAGCCGCCACCAGTTCAATCGACGATGCCTTTTAATCATTATTTTTGTAGTTTTCGAGGCAACCTATAAAGAGCAGGAAAAGCCACGAACTTTTCTTACCTCAAATTTTTTGGGTGTTTTTTGCTACAGCATCTTCAAGCTTTCTTTTTCTCTCTTGTGCGATCGTTTTCTGTTCTTCAGTTCTTGTTGAATCCTTAATTTATGCTTGTGTTTTTCTAAGCTCTGCACCTTGTTGATTGATGACATTCTTCTTCTTAATAGTTTATGGATAAATTAGAATACTTCTCATCTACTGAATTCGAGCTACTCCTGAGGTGTAATGAGCTTTTCAAAGCTGATCACTTATCTCTGACTGGTGCCGACCTACTGAAGTTGCTCGGGGAAGGGATATCTGAGCAAGCCAAATAGGCCTATGTTCATCTAAAGTGTCTTCTTGATCGAGCGGTGGCTAACAACGTTGCCTACTATGAAATGATTAAAGAGTTACAGGAGGACCACAAGGACACCAAGGTTCGTTTGCATTCGGGTTATGAGAAGAAGTTCCAATCCCTGAGTGAAGGTTAGGGCTTTGAGTAAAAGTGGGATAAATTTGCCTCCCATTTTCGAAGGTAAGAATTCCTACTTAATTGTGAAGTAGAGGAAGCAAGGTCCATTGCCAAGCTTCTAGAGGAAGAGAACAACAATTTGAGAGATGAACTTGATGCCTTGAAGTTGTCCACTGCTGTTACTGCTACCACGGATAAGGGTCACTCATTTTTGGAGGCTGAGAATGCAAGGTTGAGTGAGGAATTAGAAACCCTGAAGAAATCAAAATCGCTTCTTCATTTTCTTGAGATACAGTTAAACCTGGCCGAGGTACTATAGAGGAAATTAAGACCGAAAATACCCTTACCAATCAAGTTTCACAACTAAAAGCCAAAGACCAAGTCGTTATTGAGATGTCCCAGAAGCTATAGGCCTTGTCCTCCTAGTAATTATCCACTCAATCTTCTCAGTTACAAGCTAAGGATGGAGTGTTGAAGAAATTGCATTATCAGGTTGACAGATTGACCTTTCAATTCCATAAATAACCAAGGAAAATATGGATAGAAGATTACAATGAAGCTCTGGATCATGTTGATGACAAGCTTCAACAAGCTGAGAATGGGAGCTATAAATAGGATTGGATGAATGCTTTGGCAGTGATGGAGGTGGATCAAAATAACTAACTGTGGGACTGGTATGATCTAGGATTGCTTGACCTTAACGATCTCCCATTTAAATTAGATGTTAATTGGATTCCTATCCATCATATTCCCCAATGCTTGATTTCAAAGTACTTGGGAGATTATGAGCTTCATGATGAATTAGAAATCGTCTGACCTCCTCACCTGCTTGATCCTCCTAGTAGCTGCAATGTCAGAATGATTCAGGATTTTAACTTCATTAATTCTCTTTATACTTTAGATAATCCGCTTGTTGGAATGGACCCTGTTTCCAAAGCTAAAGGGAAACGTCCTGCAGAATGAAGCTTTATATTTTGTTTTGTTAACACAATCATGTAATTAATTTGAAATGGAAATTTGATCAACTTATCTTGTATTGAATGTTAATCATTTCTTTGCTAATAGTTCTATTGATACACTTCGATTAAGTTGAGTATCAATTACCAATGAGTGCAAATGTTCTTATAGCATACTTTGGTTATAATCTAAATTTAGGGCTAGTTAGATGAATATATAGGTTCTACTAGAATGCTTAGATAAAAATATAAATTTAGAGCTAGTTACCCATGTGTCTCCAAAGATTTTATTATTGCACCCCAGTGTTAGGATTTTGCATTAGATACTAGTGGTGTGACCAGATGTATGTGGAATATGTGCTTACATTCCTCTTGAGGAATCTTTGCAGCGTTTTTCCTGCACTTTGCCCAATAGGATATATATCTTGTTTTATCCTTATGTTTGTAGACCAAGTTTCTTGAGGACTTAACATCCTGTTGACTTGGTCTTTGCGTACCAGCGATCAAGTTTGTGGCTTTTTTGAGCAACTTATTACTTGTGCCGAATAACTTGCTTGTATTCTTGTGTTCTGTCGAGCAACTTTTAGGGCAATGTTGGTCGGTTTCGTCCTTTTATTATAAAAACGAGTTGTTCTCTATTAGTAGGCTGCATTACTCAGGGTAACATCTTCTCTTACTTCTTCTATCATATCTAGATTCAACCTTCTCATTAGGTCACTTACAGGAGAGTTAAAATTGAAAACTCTATGGGATTGTAAGCCCAGTTCAGCAGGAATGACAACTTCAATCCTAAATGCTAACATATATGGGGATTCTCCAGTTACTATTCTCGATGTTGTTCGGTACGTCCACAAGACAAAATTTAACTCGTTTATCCAATTTTCCTTAGCATTATCAAGCCTTTTCTTTAACTCGTTATGCAAAGTTCTGTTCGTAACTCTAGTTTGTCCATTACTCTGAGGATGTCCTGGGGCTGAATGTAATTTTTGAATATTGAACTGAGCACAGTAAGTTGCGAATTCATGATTGTCAAAATGTGTTCCATGGTCTGTAATGAAAGCGCAGGGTAACCCATACCTACAAATGATGATTTTCCATATGAACTGATAGACCTTTTCATAAGGCATGTCTATTAAGGGATCTGCCTTAACCCACTTCGCAAAATAATCCACGGCGACAACCAAGTATTTAAATCTTTCTTGGGTGGTCGACAGTGGTCCGACCAAGTCTATACCCCATATGGAAAATGGCCATGGTGAAGTGATTGGAGTGAGAGCAGTCTGTGGAGTTTTTCGAATGGTGGAGAATCTTTGACATTTATCACACTTCTTGGCAAAAATTGCACAGTCTGCTCGCATTATTGCCCAGTAATAATACCCTTGTGCATTGATTTTCTGCAAGAGTGTTCTCCCTGCTGTGTGAGCTCCACATGATACTTCATGCACCTCCAGAATCAGATCTTGGACCTCTTATGGATGCACACAATGTTGTAAATCGCCTGTTATTCCTCTCCTGTACAAAATGCCTTTATCTAGTACATACCGAGTTGCTTTATACTTCAACTTCTTTGCTTTCACCATATATATTGGTAGAGTTACTTCTTCAATGTATGCTCTAATGGGGTCCATCCATGATGGCCCCATATCTATGGAAATAAAATTGATCATCAAATCTTCATCTATGCTCCTGTTGGCCAAAATCTCAGTAAGGATAGTTCGTTGAAGTTCAATCCCGGTAGCTGAGGATAGCCGAGCAAGGGCATCAACTCGGGCATTTTCCAACCTTAGGATTCTATTCATCTGAACATCTGGTAATTTTGCAATGACTTCCATCACCTTGGATAAATACCTGGTTGTTAATTCTCCTTTAGCTCCATATAAACCCAGTATTTGGTTCACCACCAACTGAGAGTCGTTGTGTTCCATAACTTTCTCGACACTCAATGATTGGGCTAAACTTAGGTCCACAATAAGGGCTTCGTACTATGCTTCATTATTTGAAGCCTGGAATTAAAAACGTAGGGCATACTCAATATTAATACCATCAGTAGTGTTAAATATTATACCTGCTCTGCTGCCGGTTGCACAAGATGACCCATTAACATATAAGTTCCATATTGGGGCGTTGTTGTCAGACGCTTGGTCTATTAAACTCCCATAGTGGAATATCTTTCCCTTTGCTTCTTCATACTTTCTAGTCATCTCTTGTGTTTGGGAAGAGGAATCTGGTAGGTCGGCAATCGCTTCTTTTGAAGAAGGTTCTTCGGGAGCGTTCTTGTTAACATCACCTACTTCAAATTCTTATTTTGTTTGTTCTCTTTATTACTCCAGGACCTCAGAGTAAGTGAACTCCGCTATGAAATCTGCCACTACTTGGAATTTCAAATAAGACCTTGGTATATATATGATATCATACTCCACCAATTCCACAACCCAGTATATTAAGCTACCAAATTTCTCCGATTTATGCAAAGCCTTCCTTAGTGGCATATCGGTGTAAACTAAGATTGTATGGGTTTGGAAATAAGGTTTTATGCGTCTGGATGCTTCAATTAGTGATAACGCCAATTGATCCAAACGAGGCTACCTAATTTTTGCTCCTCGAAAAGTCTTACTGGTATCGTAGACAGGTTTTTGAACTCCATTCTCTTCTCGGATCAAAGCAAAACTTATAGTCGATTTAGAAACAACTAAGTATAGGTATAATTTTTCACCTTTGATTAGTTGGGAGAGTAATGGAGGTGACCCCAAATACTTTTTTAATTCCATAAAATCTTTTTCACACTCTTCGTTCCATTCAAAAATCTTTCTGAGCACCTTGAAGAATGGAAGGCACCTATCTGTAGCTCGGGACACAAATTTGTTCAATGCTGCTACTCGTCCAGTCAGTCTTTGCACCTCCTTCTTGCAAGTTGGGGATTACATTTCAATTAATGCTTTGATCTTATCTGGATTTGCTTTAATTCCCCTTTGATTTACTATGTACCCGAGGAACATTCCTTTTTGCACTCTAAAAATGCACTTGGTGGGATTCAACCTCATCTAGTTCTTCTTAAATTGATCAAAAGTTTGACTGAGGTCGGCAATATGATCGGACGCCTTTTTGCTTTTTGTAAGCATATTATACACGTATACTTCCATATTCTTGTCTATTTACTCCTCGAACACGTTATTGACAAGCCTTTTATATGTAGCACCTGGATTTTTCAAACCAAAAGGCATAACATTATAACAATATGTTCCTCGGGGGTGATAAAAGAAGTGTTTTTCCTATATTCAGGATTCATTTTTATCTGGTTATAACCAGAATAAGAATCCATAAAACTGAGTAACTCATGTCCTGATGTTGCATCCACGAGCTGATCTATTCGGTGGCAAAGGAAAGTGATCTTTTGGGCATGCTTTATTTAAATCGGTGAAATCTACGCACATTCTCCACTTGTTGTTTTTCTTTTTTACCATAACTACATTGTCCAACCAAGCTGGATGTTTAAGTTTATTAATAAAATTTGCCTTCTGAAGCTTTTCGACTTTATCCTGTATGGCTTGGTTATTCTCGGGGCTGAACACTCTTCATCTTTACTTTACTAGTTTAACTTCTTTATTTACGTTGAGCTCATGGCAAAGGAAATTGGGATATATCCCATGCATATCTTCATGACTCCACGCAAACACATGCTTTCTTTGTCTAAGTAAGCTTACCAGTTCCTGTTTAAGAACAGGATCTAGTGTTATCCCTATTTGAATGATGCGCTTCGGTTTGTCATCGTCTAACACAATGCTTTCAGTTGCTTCCACAATTTGTCCCTTTACCAGCTATGTTTCCTCCCTTGGGTCAAAGGTTTCAACATCAGATTCTTCATCAAGCTCATGAGTATCCACTTGGTAGGTAGTGGTAAAACTCCCGAGCTACTTTCTGATCACCTTTCATAATTCTCACACCAAAGTTAGTAGGGAATTTTAAACACTGATGAACGGTGGATGGTACTGCCTCGAACTTCTTAGGCCTAATCTTCCTATGATTATATTAATGTCGCTAAATATTTTAATAAAATGTTTAGCGAGAGTAAAAGATCATCATCGCAGATAATTAGGTTAATCCAAGGGTAATATTATTATAAGCTGAATGGACGTTTTTATCCATTACAAAGAAACAGATTTTATCTGTTGGGCTAGCTGGCCATGTGCCTATCATCACCTCCATCTTAATGGTTCCCAAAGGAAATACTTTCTCACCTATAAAACCTATTAGTGGTCGATGATAGGGATCTATTTGGCTGAGTTTAAAGTCCAAGTTGCTGAAACAAAGATAAAACATGATATCCGCTGAGCTGCTATTATCTACTAGTACTCTAGAGGAAATAATTTCTTTCGTTACGATTTTAATTACTAGTTGGTTGTTATGAGGATACATTACTCTTGAAAGGTCATTTTTAGAGAAACCACTTACCAATTTATCTTTGTTAACCTTCCTTGGTCGATCTTCCTCGGCAAGGTTGATCCTATGTATGTACGAGCAAACTTGTGCCTCATTGAGGTAAGCTTTTCGCTCTGCTGTATGATCTCCCCTTCCTGCATCTCCACCTGTAATCATTTATCAATCAAAATAACTAAAATTGATACATAATACCTCATGTTTTGGTTTTCGAGTTTTTTTGGGGAGATTGGGATCATCATCTTCATGAGTTTTTTTTTCTCCTCTTTGGGCTTACAAGGAGATTTTGATCTTCGCCAAATCCCCTCATTGTTATGCTGATCAACATACTAATTCATCTTTCCTCATCGAATGAGAGTTTTAATATCATTTTGAAGAGTGACCATGATCCCTATGGAATTCGCAATACTTATTCGTATCCCTCTTGGTTGAGTAACTTCTCAACTTATCAGGCCAACACACATCTTTATTATGCTTGATTTTTCCCAAATATGGTAAATTCCCATGGTTAACGGTGTATAGTCATTGCACTTATTGAGTCGCTCCAAAACTCCTTTCTGTTTTGATTCCCTGTGTTCTTTGGGGTCTTTATGATTTTTCTTATCATTTTTGCCATAAACTTTTGTTCTCGAGCTACGCTTGGCTGCTATTGCTTCCACAACATTCATGATCTTTGCTGCTTTAGCCATTAATTCTACCATTGTCTTCAGAGGGTCTTTGGCAAGAGTGTAATACAGTTTTTCAGGGATTAATCCACTCATGAGGGCGATTATTGCCGTCTTTTCCTCATAATCTACAACTTATAGTTTCTCGTTATTAAAACAATTGATGTAATCTCTAGTGCTCTCTCTTTATTTCCGTCTCACACTAAGTAAATGTGCCACCCTTCTCACAGGATTTGCTCCAAAGCAAAAGTTCTTAATGAATAGCACAGCCAGTTGGTTGAAGCTAGAAATTTATCCTCGAGGAAGACTATTATACTAGATTTAGGCAGATCCAGTAATTGTACTAGAAAATGCTATACACCTCATTTCGTCGGGGATGGTATAAATGTGAGCAGTCGCTTGATATTATTCTATGTGGAGAATTGGGTTAGTTTTTCCATCATAATTGTGTGTTAATACTGGAGCCTTGAACTTTACTGGAGTAGGGAAATCCACAATTGCCTGCACAAACGAAGACCCTTTTACAAAACTTCTTTGTAGTGGGTTTTTCGCCTTCGCCTTTTCTCCAAATTTGTCTTCCAATTTATGTATGGAAACTTTTTATGCATCATTGGTAGCACTGAATTTATGCGTTGCAACTTTGTTATTTACTGAGTTTTCTTCCTGAAGCCATTGCTCGGTTCGAGCAACAGTTCGTTGGGCATTTGATCTAGATTGAGTTATGCTTTCCCTTTGATCAGATGGTCGTCGGGTGTTACCTGACATTGCCCTAGGAACATTTATGTTCCCCCTAGGTCCCAAACGACCGAGGGAGAAACACGACTTAATCTCTCTAAGGCATTTGGCCTCTCTGGAGAATAAGACCGCGTGTGGAAAGATTCTGATGTCCTGAGTAATGAATTTGACTTTTGATGGTTGAATACATCTCTTCTCATCATTGAGTGGTTGTGCCGACCACCTCTTGGTGGGGGTGGGGGTGGCATATTTCCCTGAGAAAATAGAGCAGGTGCCTCGGCTTGAAGAGTTTGTGCAAGTTGCCTGATAGTATCTTGCATAGCCTATTGGCTTCTTATAAGACTGGACAGAATCCCAGTTAAATCATTTGCAGATGGAGGAGCGGAAGGGGCAGACGGAATACCTTCGTTCCTGAAACTTGATTCAGTAATATCAGCTATTTAGATGTTTGAGTGAGATCAATTAGAAATATCGTTTCCACAGACGGTGCTAATCTGTTGATGCAAAAAACTAGACTAGGCTAATTAATTGATCACAAATAAATATAAGTAAAGAGACAAAAGATTTTTAAAGTGGTTCGGCTTAAGGGAAGAGCCTACATCCAATGTTGCGTATTGCTTTGGGCTTATTCAATTGCCTCTTTTTTTGTGTCCCTTGGATGTAAGATTTACAATGTATTTATAGCCCTCAGGGGGTGTATAAGTGCTGGAATATCAAAGGATGAAATATCTTTATATCGTAGACATTTGAATCTGTACAATCATTTATGTATACAACTATTGGTGTTTTCATGTCATTGTTAGTCTGTCTTCCTGGTGTTGGTCGGCATCCCTCAGTAGGTCGGTATTTCGTCTTTGTTGATTAGGATTAATCTTTCACTGTACGGTAAGTATAAGTGTCCGAATGGCCCACGTAGATGGATAATTTTTTGTATCAACACCTGGGTAGTCCGATGAAAAACAAAATCAATGACCCGAGATGGATTTTAGGAATCAAAATATCGATTATTTCACTCAGGGATAATCGGTGCAACGGCCTCTCGAGCCTCCTTTTGACCGTCGAACAGAGAGTCGGCTGTCATACTAAGCAAGGCGAGATGGGCGACCACTATTGTGTCATCTAAAATGGGGATGTCGGCATCTTTGGTTGTCCTTGACGAGTGTCCTTTTCTTCTTAAGTGTCGAAAGAGGGTTGTCACCAGTGCCCTCAGGCATGTTCTTCCTTTTCTTTGATCCCTTGTCAACAGTGGGAACACCGATAATTATTTTCTTCCAAGGCTATGTTGATGTAGCAGTCTTCTAGCCAATGAAAGCGAAGGTTGCCTGTGATCGAGGCTGCCATTGTCCAAGTCTCGTCACTTACTCCTTATGGATGATCTGCAAATGAAATAAGAAATAAGTATCAGTGAAATCAAATTTGGAAAAGACGACAGCAAAGTTAAAGATTTTTTGGAAAAATTTACACAATTCAGTTAGGGGACTAACCCCTAATCCAGCATTGTCCAATAGATACGAATCCATTTGATCCTTAAAGACAACTAGCCCCTCGTCTTAGTCGGAGGTGCGTAAAAAGCTGATATTCTCTCGGGAATATAAAATCTATCCGGGATCAAACGTAGACACCATAGACACCTTACTCTAGGGGACTCTTGACTTGTCGGTGTTGGAAAGGACGTGAATGTCGACCTCCCAGTCACTGAATATGAAGAAGTATCGAGACTTCCAGTCATGGTTGGAAGTCTCGTCAATATGGATAAAAATTTTGTCAGAGCACCGAGCCACAAAATGAAAGTATCACGACATAGACTTTGATGTTGAAATGGTGTAGCAGACCCTAAAAATGTAAACTGAAAGGTCGGCCTTATAAGCTAACTTCCAAAGCTGAATCGCCCCTAGTAGTATCATCCATCCATCGAGGATAATTTTTTTCGAGAGAGGCTGATGCTCACGAGGATGGCCCTAATATTAGGATAAATTAGTAAGTGAAAGCTGATCTTGAACTATTCGTAAATTGAAACTTCTTCCTCTACACGGCTGCTGAAAGCTCTCTTGTCCTTCGAGGGTGCTCTCTTCCTAATTGAAGACTTTACACTATAAAGGTCTCTCAAAAGTATTAAGTTGGTTTCTCAGATATTTCTTCGGATGGTTGAGGCATAAGTTGTGTCAAGTTAATCCTCATCCTCATCCTCGTCCTCTTCATCCATAGGAGCTTGGACACGTGGATCCTGATTGGTAAACTCGGTCCCATTCATGGACGAATTGGGAATAACCATTGGTGGCTCATAAAATGCCACTTCAACTCTCAGTTCATCATCGTCATAAATCTTTAAAACCTCAGGACAGGGTTATCTCGTTGATGGGTTGGTGTTATGGAGTGACACCGATTACTCAACTAGGTTGTCCCACTCTCACCAAGACGAGAGATTACGTACTTGTATGGCTTCCTCAAAGGAATCAACCCTAGTCCCCTATCGATACTTGGGAGGTTCGGTAATATAATCTTGATTATAACCTTGGGAATAGGTGGACAGAGAACCCCTAAAAGAGGAAATCGACATTGAGTCACTAATGGTGATGACAACTCCAGGCTCAGTTGAAATGAGGTTGTAAGGACACATTGTCATAGGTCCGTTATCAATTTATTATGTCATATATACCGCTACACCGTCGAAGAGCATTCAAAAGACATCTACATCAAAGACGGATCCGAATTACTCAAGTTCTTCATCATTCAAGACTCCGTGAAGTTTACTTTGGTAAGGTTATGTTTTAAATACCTTAACTTTTCACTTAGAGCTTTTGGGATATTTTTACAAAATATTTTTCTAAAGATTTTGATCTCGGACTCTTTTTCGTAGAAAAATCATAACTAATTCATAAAAAATCAGAAAGACACGAAACTGGTGGCCACGCGTTCGTATCGAAATTTTCTATAGGCTTGCGTGGAATCTCATTTGATAGGTCGTTCGAACGATCTGCAATTGTCATTCAAATAACATAGCATGTCGTTAGATCTCGTTCGAACGACATTTATCCTTCGTTCGAGCGGCTTGGTGATCTCGTTCGAACGAGCTCTATTTTTGAGGTGGCAAGATTTTCTATAAAATCTCATTCTTTGATTCCGTTTTCATTAAGAAGTCACAGCGTTTTGATGAACAGAAATACTGCGAAAGCAAAATCCTTTTTGGCTTCTTCCTTTAGGGTTTTAATCCTTTTTATTTTCAATTCACAAAACTCCCATATGCTTTAGTGAATTGTTTTGGTTTTCAAGAACATACTTTGCTCTTGTTTATACTTTGTGAGGAGAGCTCTACAACCGACAGTTTCATGCTATTGTGGAGGGAGTCCTTATAAAGTTCACTCTTGTGGAGAAGCCGTTTTTCTTCTTCATTACTGCCCTCCTGGAAAGGGAAAATTCCAGCTGTAACTTGTGGAGGAGCCGTCTTCTTCTTCACTGTTGCCCTCCTGGAAAGGGAAAGTTCCAGCCGAGACATCGGAATCGACACCTACAGGTATTTCGTATGTCACCCTATTTCATTGTAATCCGTGTAAGCCGTTTTCTTACAAATTATAGTGAAATAAAAAGGTTTTGCCCTTCGGGAATTTTTCCTGAAATTATTTGTTTTAGCGTGGATGCTTTATTTTATAGGATAAATCATCTAGATGCATGTTTTAGGGTTTAACTAAAATTTGGGATTAATTAAAATTAGATTTTATTTGAGAGGTCACAATATTTCCGCTGTAGCGATTCTACAAATTGGTATCAGAGCTTATTTAAGCGATCACCACTTTACAGAGGTAAGTTAAGAGTAAAGGGAGGATGAACTACAGACAAGGGGACATGATTTAATTGAAGTCTTGACCCGACTTCGACTTTCTTCTCAGCCTCGGCCTCGACCTTACGGATCTCTCTTAAGATTCACTCTATGAGATGGGGAAATTGATCTCCTAACTCGTACAATTTACGGTATATGGAAAAACACAACTGGTGTTTGACCACACTTGACCTAAAGATCTAATAAAAAGTTAAACCGTTTTCAAATGAAAACCAGTTAAGAACACCTAAGAACGTTACTAAAAATGACACCGAAAAACCTAATCGATGCCTAAAATCTACTTCTCTCTAAAAAATCCAAACTATGCAGCCTTAAAACAACCTAAATATTACTCAAGGTCCACCAATCCAGCCCTAATGCCACCATAAAGGTGGCCAAAAAACACAGAGTATAGCTAAAAAAATGGAAATAAAAAATACTTGACAGGAACGATGAAATTGTAGACTAAAAAGGAGGGAAATGATGTTACTTGAGGAGGAAGAACGTGGGATATGAAAAAGAGAGGAATGAGCTCGTCGAAAAAAGATAAACGGTGGAGAGAGAGAGAGAAGGACGCTATAGTTTTGCAAAATGGTTTAGAAGCGCAAAAATAGGAGGAAGAAATAAAGAGAAAATGAAAAAGTTGGCATTTAAACCAACTCAAGATTATGCATAATTTCCCATGCGAAATCTTTAGGGCACTATCCATCAGGTCGCACACTACCGCCACTACTTGGGTAGCACATCACACCACCTACAGGTTGGCAGGTGTCCACTTGAGGACATCAAAGCGATGCTTCTGCATGAACTGAGAAACGACATCTCCGACACCTCTCCAATCCACTCACATCACTAAGATATGCTTTAACATTGAGGGGACAATACTTTATCGAATGACAAAAGACTTTACACTTCAGCCTCCCATAATATTGAAGGCTAAGGCCTAGGGGGCGATTGATATACATAAGTATGACCTTGTCTGGACGAGACCCAACCCAGTAGCATACCCCCTCACAATTTATCTCAGGATCATCCTCATACGGACCCACGTTATAATGGTCCAAGTCAAATAATCTCGGCCTCTAAGACCTACTACAGAGAACATTTGTTATTACTCATGAAAGTTGTTGCCATACTCGGGCCATAACATCTTCAAGTTTCGGCCTCATCATGAGTTGGCCTCATCCAACATCTTCAAGTCGAGACCATTTACATCGTTTGAAAGACAAGCATCCCCATAGGCCTCATACACACAGAAGGCTACCTCATTAGTGTCTGTTAATCGGGACCTCACAGTGCCGACATCAGCAACTCACGTGGAACATGTGATCTAGGCATCAGTGGATCACGTGGACAAAACCGTTACAACAAATCAGCCCCACGTGAGGGGAATGTTTGCTCATCGTGTAATGCATATGTACTGTGTAACTCTCTCTCTCTCTCTCTCTCTCTCTCTCTCTCATTGGTTCGTTGATCTCATGTACACAGGCTGCATGCTAGGGGGTGGCACTGTGCATCACCAACACTACAAAAGGATGGTTCATCGTCTTCTAAAATGATTGAGTATTGCAAACCCTACTATTACTCTATCGAAATACTATTTTAGAGAGAGAAAGTTATTGCAAACACTTTAATGGCCTATGGCCCAATATTGTAGTAGAAATACTACTCATTTGCACAGTGGATGTAGGCCAAGGGCGAACCACTGAAATACTTGTCTTCTCCTTGTCTCTCATCTCTTTCACTTTGTGACACCCCGACTAATTAAATACCGGGTAGCTATTCCTTTATTAAATTAATACAAAATGCCAAGTTGGTTCAGTTAATAGCATCACTGTCGAAAACATTTTAATAATTACTAACCACCTAGTGTTTAAAAAGTGAGTTGCCAAATTTTAAGTTAACTCTGATTAACATGCAATAGGTGAAATATAAAGGATAACATAACCATTCATAATAAAGTCCAACTATAGTAATCATCGAATAATAATAAGTCTGGAGGAAATACTCCTCACAACAATCCAAATACGGAACTGAAATAAGAACCATAGCATGTATCCTGAATTAATTACAAACCAAAGTCTGAATAACTGAAATGTAAAGTGTCTCTAAAAGAAATGGGCGACATGCCCTACAAATGATGAAACTGAATATGGAATCAAGACAAGAAAAGGAGGTGTCTACTGTCAAGGCCCTGTAACTTCCACAACAGCTACAACTCGTCACCTGTATAGAATTCCTATGCATGGTGTCCTTGTGGCTCGGCACCTAAAATGGTTTTTACAAAAAGATAGATTTGAAAGCAAACGGGTTAGAGCCCGAATGTGGAGAATATTTTAAAAACAGCAAGTGTTTTAACAACATTTAAAACAATGAATGCAAAGTACATGTTAGGACGTGCTCTCACATGAAATACTCACCTCTCGACTACTTGTGCACTCCTAACGAAACGTACCCATACAAGTGATTCTCATATCTATCTAGACCAAAATAATTATTAACCTTTCTACTCGATTCGCAATTTAATTTCAACATCATCAATTGAATAAAGAGTTTTACATTAAATTCCTGGATTCTCAATTATTAGAAATACAAAGCACTATAGGTTATCTCTTTTTATCTTTAATCGTGCAACACAATAATTATATTTCACTATATAAACGTGATAAGTCTTTTCATCTAACCGTATATTATTCAAATCATAAATATACAATACTAGCACCCCGAGACTAAGCTACGGTGCACACATACTCTGCTATCCATCCCGGTACATCACGTACATAAGGATCACGCATTCCGAATCTCTCAGGAATCGTTCTCAGATAATAGCAAATCACAAACAATGGAGGCGAACACAGTCACATCACATGGGTCACGCACATACCTACGCTCCCACGATCAGCAAACTTATTAACATCTCAATAAGTCCTTCTCTAACCTATGTTCTCGAGGTACCAATCTATATCCCCCCGTAGGCACACAAAGATTAGATGGTCTTAAACGAACGCAAACCTTCCGTGATAGCAAGTATGGTAGGTATGTCATACACATAAGTCATATACTAAGCATTCACACATCTTAGATATCTCAATATTAATAAAGGTATATTCTACATCCTTATACCATTATTCCAATTTTATACATTTTTAAGTCGTCCGATAATATATAATGTAGACTGTCGACACATCTCACGTCATAGTTTCTTGTACTTAAAACCTATCTCAAGGGATTACTAAGCCTCCTATTATTCCCACATATAACATCATTATTCTTAAGATCCTCACTTCTGCCCCAAACCTCATTTTCTCAACTTATTCGAATTTACTCTTTTAACCCTAATATTATCCCACTCATCGAATTTTATTAGATTTCATAAAAATTCCTCAAATTGAATTCTAACTCCGGTCCAAATTTTATAACCATACCTACTGGTCTTCCTTAAGTCTAAGGATATTCATAAAATCTCCATTAATAATTTTCTAAGGGTTAACATCATTAAAATTTAACTAGGGAAAATATTACTCATTCTGGGAAGGTCGATCGATCGACCTTGAGCATCGATCGATCGATGGTGGTCGATCGATCGACTGATGAATGTCGATCGATCGATTGCACCAGATAGGTTACGGACTGCTTCGTTTTGCAGTCCTCAAATCGTCCCAAAAATCCATTACAATGCATGCAACTTCATTCTAACGTTATAATATCATCACATAATCGTCCTACAACATTGTTAACGTTCTAAAACTAATTAATCATCACCCAAAGGCCTTATTTAGATCAAAATATCATCAAGAACCCTAGTTTTCTATTTCTTTCAAAATCAACAATAATCCTCTTCTTAAATCTGTTTTTGAATTATCAAGGGCTATAGTATGAATTCATAATTCATCCAAAATATGTCTACATGCAAATCCTAACATGGCTTATAGTTTTAATCCTCAAATTCATGGGTTTATATCAATCTTCCAAGACAATTTCGATAATTACCCTAAACATGGAAGAACATATCATTGAATCAATTGTAATTAAATCACTTGCCTTAATCGTTCTTCAGATTGTTGTAGATGAAGATGATAGAAGATGATGGTTGATATCCACTCTCTCTCTCTCTCTACAATTTCTTCTCCAAAGATGACAAATGGAGGTGGAGGTTTATTTTTGGACTTTTAACTTCTTTTCTAAACTTCTCCCGTAGCCCACTACTTAGTTTAGTGCTGATAATGGGTTGGTGGGTTTAATGATAAATCATAATTAAACTCTAATTTTCGTGGGTTTTAATTACCAAAATTCTGAAATTATCAAATTACCCTCTTGGGTTGCCGGTTTGGCCTAAAAATGCCCCGGGACCCAAACTAAACCCCCGGCTAGTGTTTATGACTATTTCGACCCTTCCGGACGCGTTGGCGCACTCAAAATGACCATACGGTTGATAAAAATAAAATTCACTTTTTAATTAAAATAATTATATTCCTGACGCGACTGTCACACGCGTCCTAACAAAATTTCCCAAATTGCCGTATTTCAATCTCGCGACAATTTCAATAGTTTCAATATTCATATATTGCCATATATACGCATTATAATCAAATACCAACTCACATCTCGTTAGTATTTTATCCGGACTAATTCTCAATTAATACACATTTAATTTAATTAATCCCATAAATAAATATCGATAAAAATGCGGGGTATTACACACTTATCATATATTTTTAGTATTATTGCTTTATTCCACCATGGTTACACAGTTCTAGAAGCTTGAGTTGATCACTAACTTTAGGTGGTGATATTGCGTATCATCACTATATTTCTTTAACCTCATGATATAACTCACCACCTCTTCCCCTGGCCTTTGTCTCTCCCGAGCTAGGCCTTCGTGAACTCATTTTTCGCCAAAAAAAAAATATGGAGAAATTAAATGTGCATTTACTAAAACGTTGCCACACTTCTTGGGGCTAAATGGGAGTACCACGTGTAAGCTTTGTCTGTAAGGGATTTGGAAAACTCCCTTAGGCGAAGCTTTTTGTTATTACAAATGGATCCAAGGTGATCAACAAATCTCTTGATGTGCTCCTTCGGGTTACCTCCATTTTCGTTAAACTTTTTAAAGATTATGGGAATATACCCCTCAAGGAAGGTCCATCGTTGTACTCCTCTGGATAAGGAGTATAAAAATGATTATAAATTAATGCTGCCTCAATAGGGATCTGTGAGAATGGCGCTAGCATTTTCATAATATATTTCTCGACCTCTTCAATAGTCAAGGAAGGCGAGGTAACTGTCTCCACTGCTTTGGCTTTTGGCAGAAAAATCACCGGCGTGGTCTTGATAACAACACATGCTTCAACAATTAGTGTAGTTATAAGATTGATCATATATGGTATGGACCAACGGGTCTTGCTGGTGGAACAAATGCTCCCGTCAAAGGAACAACATGTGGTGCTACCGAAGTAGAGAAAGAGTTCAGGTCCATCACTAACCCAAACATTGTCATTCCTGATTGAGTTTGTAAAAACTCTATAAACTTGGCCATGCAGTTAGTCATCTGGTTGGGCTCCCATCATAGTACTCGTGGAAAGTTGCCCCATGGGAGTTTCTTGATAACAAGAACTTGAAGAACCTCTATAGCAGGAATGCTAATCTGATCTTCCTCACGTTGACTATCGTCAAAGTTGAGGGTGCGATTGATGTTATCATTAGCCATTTATAAGAAAATACCTTCCCAAAAGAGTCTCTAAATGTAAGAGAGTAGTTTTCTTTGCTAAGGTGTTTGAGGATAAACGAAGGCGTAACCTGTATTAATGATGATAATACAATAGTTAATGTACTGTGAAATGATAAGGTATGAACTCAAGTATATATTTCAAAACAAGGTAATAAATACAAGTATTTGATATAATAAATGAACCTCTAGTAGAAATAGTTAGAGGGAGAGATAAACGAACACTCTAAATACACCTAGGTAGGCAGGTAAATACTAATTTTTTTTTCCAAAACAATTTAAAAAAATAATTTATAGCGAAAATGCATTTTTTTAATGAAAAATAGTTTTTAACAAAAAGAAAACAGTTTTAATAAAAAAACGTTTTTGACAAAAAAAAAAATCTTTGACGGAAAAAAGCATTTTCAATGTAAATGAACAATTTCAAAGAAAAAAAAACAGTTTTTAACAAAAAATAAAAAAATTTATAAAAAAAAAGTTTTTAATGAAAAACGTTTTTTAACAAAAAGAAAACAGTTTTAACAAAAAGACAAATTTTAACAAATTTTTTTAATAATTTTTAAAAAATATTGTTTTTAACAAATAAAAATAGTTTAAAAAAAAATATAATTTTTTTTTAAAATGCAATTTTGAAAAGAACAACAAATTTGTTGAAAAACTTTTATTTGTTATCGAGGAAAACAAAATTTTCTAATAAAATTGAGAAGGTCTAACAAATTTATACGTAAATATAAATATTCATGATTTTTTTTGTGACAAATAAAATAATCAAACATATAAATCTTTGATTTCACACGTTTGAGATGACAAATATGTTGTATCACAGTACCATTAATACTAAAATAATCCTTTAATTTTATGCGTTGATAAACCTAGCATAATCGCTACGTTGCGTATCAGTATTTAAATATTATGAATTAATTAATCTTTTTGAGAGGCGATTGATTTGACGTTCAATGCAAGCAAACCAATTCAACCCCCATCTAAATATGCATACGATCATAATGACAATGATGGTTTGAGACTTAAATAAAAATCAAAAGCATTTTTTTAGTACACGTTCAAACAGGAGGAAAGGAATGGTTTATTATTGGGGTCACCATCACTTCAGTTTTTAATTTGAGACCCCATCAGGAACCGTGTTTTTGGTTTTGGGTTTTGGGTTTCAACTTCTGAGGCTGGGGAGCAAGAAGAAAGATTGGCTAGCTGGTACAAAAACAAGGCAAAAGGGTAAAGATTCCAAATGGGTTTTCTCGATGCAGCAGCATTTTGTATTTGTACAAATCTTACTAGGTGATCTGGGTGGTATGACAATGATTTATTGTGCAAGTGTGTAAAGATGTTGTTTTGATGAATTGGGTTTTTGGTTAGTGGCAAATCTTTGAGTTAATGTTGATGGAATGTTAGTTATTTTGGTTTATATTATAGCAGACGATGAGAGTGGAGGAAAGTGAATAGTTATGTGCAGTGTATACATTTGGGTTGAGATGGTGGACGAATTCAATGTTTGAAAAGGCAAAGATTGGTAAATGGGAAAACAAAATTTGAAGACTTGACTTGGGAATAAAGTGGATGTTTTTGCATCTTGGTGGTGTTTATGATGGAAGTTTGGAGAAGCCGGTGATGTAGAACCACAACTGTTATTGGTTGTTATTATTGGTTTTTATTTTTGTAATAAATTAGGGATAGAGTAGTTATAAGATGGGTTCTATGCCACCATCCCCAAATTCTTCACCCTCACCACCACCACCTCAACCATCATCTCCTCCACCCTTGTCTTCTCAACCCAATGCAACTTCACCTACAACTCCTTCTACCCCATCCCCACCACCTCAATCCTCACCACCACCATCACCCCTTGTGGCTTCACCACCACCTCCTCCTACAACACCATCACCCCCTGTGGCTTCACCACCACAATCACCCCCTGTGGCTTCACCACCACCACCTCCTACAACACCACCATCTACTCCACCCCCTCAATCTTCACCACCACCTCCTCCTACAACAATACCATCTACTCCACCCCCTCAATCTTCACCACCACCTCCTATAACATCATCTCCACCTCCTCCACCTAATGTTCCACCCCCATCCTCTACTTCTCCACCGCCTCAAACTTCACCTTCACCTCCATCATCAAATCCCCCACCACCTCCATCACCTAATCCCCCATCTAGTTCTCCACCACCCTCATCATCTTCCCCACCCCCCCCTAATACTCCATCTACTTCCCCACCACCATCAAGGTCACCTCCGCCTCCATCACCACCACCACCACCTCCTCCTCCCTCACGACCACCACAAAGCTCACCTCCACCCCCATCACTACCACCCACAAATCCACCACCTTCACCTCCCTTAAGTTCATTCCCTCCTTCATCGAGGCCCCCACCACCAGATTCTACGCCACCACGGAGTTCACCTCCTCCGCGACTATCAAACCCTCCTGAAAATTCACCTCCTCCACCCGGAGCCACGCCACCCAGAAATTCACCCTCCCCTCCTACTGTTAACCCACCTCCTCCAACATCTCCACCATCCCCTTTTCCTCCTCAGCCTCCTCGAGTTCCAATTTCACCACCAGGTAACCCAACTACAAACAATACAATTCCAAATACACCTGACACTTCGAATTCCAGAGGTAATGGGGGTATCGGTACAGGAGGTATAGTGGGTATTGGTTTAGTACTTGGTTTCATACTACTGAGTCTCTTTGGAACAGCTGTCTGGTGCTTGAGGAAGAGGAGGAAAAAATTTGCTGGACTAAATGGTCACCATGTTATGCCAACTTCGCATGCCTCTTCCCCCAAATCAGGTAATTCTTTATAAACTGTTACATAGTTCTTTTAACATTTATATATCCATTAGGGTCATGCTTGACGAACTTGAACTTGGCAATCGTCAATGAGCATAGAAACTTAGCTAGTTCTGAATTTACCAAAGAAAAGTACTTCAACTTGAGGCCTTTGAATGAAGTTTAAGAAGGCACCGTGTTAAAAAAAATGAATTCTAAGACGGTCTTTGTGATTTGTGTTCAGCGTCGGCCTTATTAAAGGTGCAGGTTTCAACATCACAAGTTGGCAGTGGTATGGGCAGTGATTTTGCATACTCACCGACGGAGCCCGGTGGATTAGGTAATTCAAGGTCGTGGTTTACTTATGGAGAACTTGTGCAGGCCACAAATGGGTTTTCAGAGCAGAATCTATTAGGTGAAGGTGGATTTGGTTGTGTATACAAGGGATACCTACCAGATGGGATAGAGATAGCAGTAAAGCAGCTAAAGATTGGAGGGGGCCAGGGGGAGCGAGAGTTTAAAGCTGAAGTTGAAATTATTAGTCGCATACACCACCGTCATTTGGTTTCCTTAGTGGGTTACTGCATTTCTGAAAACCAAAGGCTTCTTGTCTATGAATATGTTGCCAACAACACCCTTTACTTCCATCTTCATGGTAATTTTATTAATTAAAAGTACTAGAGTTACTTCATTTCAGGATAAATTTGTCTATTTGGTGATGAAGGTACAGTGGTAATTCCTCCTTGACTCTTGTAGGGCAAGGTAGGCCGGTTATGGATTGGGCAACACGAGTAAAAGTTGCGGCTGGTGCAGCTCGCGGTCTAGCTTATCTACATGAAGACTGTAAGTTTCTATATTCTACCTCCTTCTTTGATTTTTTTTTTTGAATTTTGACGAATAGGTAGTGTTTATATCCACACAAGTACATTTTAGAAAAAAATACAAATTGACTATATTTCAAGTACAATTTCAGTGTCAATCATGACCTGTAAGATTGATGTGCTGCTTGAGCACAGATTGTCATTTCTCCCCTCATCAAAATATAAAAGAAATGTGTCATCCTTTAATTACAAATCCAAGAATGTAGAATGAGAAAGAAGATGAAGAAAATTATGAAATACTCCTCATTTCAAATATTACAATAATTTGCTTTGAAAGATTAGGAAATATCAGTTTCCACAATTCCACATCTCATTTTCAGTGTCGTGATCTGTCATAATGTTAGTTTGATGAATGGTGAACTCAAATCACAAATTATTGAGTGGCAACATCCTCGTTTTGTTAACAGTGATATTAAGTCATCAGTATTTTCCTTCTTTTTAGATGTTTGCTTAGTCATCATTTCGGGTTTTTTATTTCAAAAACAGGCCACCCTCGTATTATTCACCGAGATATTAAGTCATCAAATATTCTTCTAGATAACAACTTTGACGCTCGGGTATGTCAAATTATTCACAAATTTCATTGTCACTGTATTGTATTCATGAACATAGGTTTACGATAATTTTTTTCCTTTATAGGTTTCTGATTTTGGGCTTGCCAAATTAGCTTTGGATGCAAATACGCATATCACAACACGTGTTATGGGAACATTTGGGTACGTTGTCCATCAATGATTGAGAACTCCTTAAACTAGAAGCGCGAGGAATATTACTTTCACGGGGCATATATTTACAAATTTGTTTTTGTTCTAAAAAGTTTGAATCGGTTTGATTGTAGGTACATGGCTCCTGAATACGCATCAAGTGGCAAGTTGACTGAGAAATCTGATGTGTACTCATTTGGGGTGGTGCTTCTAGAGCTCATCACTGGACGCAAGCCTGTGGATGCATCTCAACCCTTGGGAGATGAGAGTCTAGTTGAATGGGTTAGTTCATAAATTTCTTTTACTATTGTGAAAAACCTTAATTTTTCAGATTGATTTTAACTTGTCTATTCTTTTATTTACTGATAGCTTGAGCAATCGAAAATGTGGAATTGCGACCATTGATTTACAAAATTAAACCTCTCCACTAAGAAGGTTTTGGCAGAATCAAATAATACTCGGCATCTTAGTTTTTCAAGTCTAGAAAACCATGACTTCATAAATCTTAATGCAGAAAAGATAACTTAAATTAGCTAATATTTTTGTACGATTATATAAACGCAATTAAACTATCAAACATATGCGGGCGCATGCAAATGTGGCGAGATTGATAAAAGGGAGAATGAAGTTCCAAGGTTATATGAATTTAGTTCGATTTCGTAGTCCTTGATACAAATATTAATTAGGCCACCGAGTTGATACTTTCCAAATTTTAATCTTACATACTAAATCCTAATTGAGCATGCAAGATTATAAAAATGCAACAAGAAAGCATAGCCACAACTTGCCGATATACGAGGAAAACCCAAATGGGAAAAACCTCGGTCGGCTAGGCCTAGACAAATCCACTAAGAATATGGTTTTACAAAAAGACACAAAAGACTTACAGACTTGACACAACAAGACCCGCTGATGCCATTTTCAATACCTTCGTTCGTAGTACGCGAAAGTACAACGCGCCGCACAACACCTCTAGTGTCTCGGTATCCACCGAAAGCCAAAAGCCGTCTCCAATCCAAACTTGTGCGGAAATCCACCACACCCAACCAGGAATGAATGTGTGAGAGGATGTGTTTGGGATTTTTGGTTCTTGAAAATTGATCAAAAGATCACATAAAATTGTTGGAGACTTTTATGAAAAAGGATACGAATTTTCTCTTCAAGTTCAAGTGCCAATTTTCGTTCTTTGTTCAGTTACATAAGTGAAAGAAGTGGACTAAGGAAGTTAGGACAAAAACTGCACGAAATTTGAAAATTTTCAAAAAAATAACCGGTCGTTCGACCGACGATATTTGAACGAGATTACTAACGACAATTCAGACATAAATACGAGGGAAGTCGTTTTAAAGTCATTCAAACGACATTATTTGAACGAGACTTCGAACGACAATTCAGACAACTCCATAAGAGAAATCGTTCGAACATGCTCGTTCAAACGACCTGGGCAATTTTGCAAAATAAAATTTAATTTTAAATGGCTTAAATTGATTTGAAAATTCCATAAAAAATCATTTAACAATATTGAAAATGTCTCCAATAGCATAGAAAAGAACCGGGTCATATTCCTTTGGGAAAAAGAGCAATCGGAATCGGTTTGTTGAGTGATGAAAGACCTGATGCTCAAATTCTTCATCGATGATAGATGTATGACACACAATGACACTAAATGTTTTGTCCAACGGAATTAGCCAATACTACAAAAGGACTCAATTGGAAATTTGACCTATTCCGGGACAAAACATAAAATAAAAAATGCAAAATAAAATGATTGAATTTGCTAAGCCAAGCCGTCAAGCCTATCCTAATGCCCATCCCCCAAACCCCCCAAAAAAAAAGAGGACAGATTGACTCGACTGACTACAAAGCTGCATCTTTGAAAGTAGGCAAGAAGATGGCAATAAATGGCCTACACACATGAAACAATCAAACATATAAAGCGCATGGGGAAATTAAGAGAAAAATAACCAAATTTTCGAAGGCTCCCCCTAAACATGTTCTCTCCCGTTTTGTCCGGAAATGACAAAGGGATAGAATTAAACCTGCAATGTTAGTGAATAAAGCATGAACCAAAGGATCGATAATATTATGGCCAATAGGATCAAGACAACATCCACAACATAATAACTAAAGAAAATCATCCACAAAAACAATATAATATAAGATGAAAATGCGATGATTAACATTAAAGACATAATATTCAAGATGTTCCAACATAAAGACAACAATATCCAAAGATAAGAACTGGAAAGGGAAATACAAATATCTGGTACAAATGAGAGCAATACATAAAGAAGATAAAAATCTCTCTCTCACAAGTGAAGTGACGCAACTGGAAAAAGCTAAATCATGGAGTTGGAGCATCGGTAGCATCGTCACCAGGAGCGGATCCGGTACTGGAAGATCCTGCACCACGACGCATCTCAGAACGACGTAGCTCCTCAAATGCTGCATGAGAATGGAGTCTCGTCGTGCCTGTGCCTCCTCTCGACGAGCCTGGGCCACCTCTCTACGAGCCCGAGCCTCCTCGGCTCTCTCTCGGTCTCTTTGCGTAGTGGCTAAGAGCTCCTGCAATATAGCTCTATCATGATGACACTCCTCCTGAATGTGCTCCGACTCTTGGGGGGGGGGGGGGAGGGGGGAGGACAAGAGGCAGAGGAGGGTCTAGACTGAGCTGGGGTGGAAGACGCTGCAGAGTGTGATGACTCGGAGTGGGCTGAGGTATGTGTCGAGGAAGGTGACCTCGGGAATGACCAATGGAGGAGCTATTAATGGTCTAATAGTGAGTGACAGGAACATCCGATGGAAGGAGGGGACAACCGACCTGTAAACAGTGACGAGTAACTATAACCGAAAAGGGTAAGGCTTGCCTAACGGGATTAGAGGGAGATATACGAACAACCTTAAGAACTCCAAAAATGAAATCGGGAAAGTCAATGGAGGCCTTAATGCTAATAGCGTACATCAAATCCACATGATCCTTGGAAGTTTGAGTATGGTTTGCACGTGGAAGAAGGCACGCACAAATGATCCAATTAAGGATCATAAAATCAGCATTAAGGTTTTTATGATATAAAATGGTGGTACCCGACTGGACCACACGACAGACAGTCTTAAGAATAAGGCGAAAAGCAGGCCTAGCATCCTTGGGCCAAGGAAAGGCGGGGTTAGCGACGCGGGGCAATTCTGTGAGATGTGCAATTGAGTCGGGGGTGATGGTGATTTCCCTATCACGGACTGTGGAAGCCATTTTGCTCTCAGTCACAAGCATACCAAAGAAAAACTCACGGATGAGATCGGGATAAATGGGGTCGCGAAGATTAAAGATAGGATCCCAACCTAGAGTAGCAGGCAAAGTGTAAATGATAGTGCCGGAAAGCGAGGCTAGGTTGATAATTTTTTTGCGAACAAAAGACCTATTCGTAAAGCCTAAAGTGTGATAGAGTGTATGGTTGGCATGTGTCCTCTAACGAAGTCGTAGGTTGGGAATGGACGCATCGTCACTTAAGGAGTGATCCTCATCGGATGACTCAACACGCCGAGAGCGCCTACCTCCTCTAGCCTATATGGACGAGAATAAAGGAAACTACAACCTACCTAAAAACAAATACCAACCAAACCGCCACAACAACAAAACCAACAGCACCAACAAAATCCCATACTCCATCAGCAACAAGGAATAGAAATATATAAAGCATATATAAAAAAATTAAATGCAATGCCATGAATTTTTTGACAGAAAAAAATGAAGCTTTGCAAAAAAATGTAAAAACAAAAATTCACGTGATAACATTTAATAGGGGCAAGACAAGAAATTTTTATGAATTTTTTTTTTGTACGCAAGAAAATATATAGAAAACATAGCCCCAACAAAACTTGCTTGAGATTATATGAAATGGGTAAGAACAAGATAACCAAAAGATGTTGTATGTTTTGAATCATATATCCTAATCATATATGCTCAACCAATTCAAAGAAAACTAAAAGAGATGAAAACTAAGAAGATTCCTGATAAAACACATGATTGGAAGAATCCAAAACCTTAGAGAGTATATGGAGTGGTAGAAAATGGGGAATGTGGGTTTAAAAATGAAGTATGGTGGAGGAGAGTAGTGGAGAAATTGGAAAGTGGAAATATGGAGAGGAGAGGGAAAGTGGAGAGAGTGGAGAAATGGAGATTGGAGAGCACGAGGTTGACTAAGGAGAGAGAGAAGAATGTAGATGAAACGACATAAAAATGAATTGAACCGCCCAAAATAAAGCCCGGTCGTTCGAACGAATTTTGGAAATCTCGTTGGAACGACATCGTTCGAACGACATAGGGACGAAATTTCGAACGAGAAATCAGTGCATGCCAGGGCTAAGGTCGTTTGAAATCTCGTTCGAACGAGAAATTGAACGAGAATACAGTCTGTAAAAACATTATAAAACCCAGAAAAAATTGCAAAAATACATAGTATAAGGGCCTAAAAAGGTTAGAAACCCATAAAAGTTGATTATCAATTGTCCTAGGTAGCGTAGACATATCCGAACCGTGGAAGCGGAATAAATGGGTGTGAACAATGCGAGTGAGAGCATTACCTAAGACAATTCACAAGTGCAAAATGCCAAACAATATACAGTCATATATGCCTTGTGACAATAAAAAAGGAATACGATTGGACACTAGCCACAAAAGCAAAAACACCTAGAAGATTGATGATTCTCTGGCCGATAGCGTCACATAGAGAAAGAAATATAGTGATTTAATGTGTAAACCCATTGATCTTCAACCCAATGTCTCCCATCAATATCAAATATTCTAACATGCTAAACTATGTTGGCCTTGGCTACTTTTTTTCATTGCCACACTTTATAGGCTCATTTTCTTTTTGCAAATGGAAGCTATTCACGCAAAAACATTTTGTTTTTCGATGCCCGAGTCCATTGCTAAACAAAACTTAATCGGATGAATATTCTTTTATCTTTCCAAATCCGGGCAATGGTTATACATGCACAAAATCGATTGCTTATAGAATGTGATGACAAAATTGATAAGATAACACCTTACTTCACCTAGCGTATGCAAAGTGACGTAGACATCTACAAAATTCTGTGAAAGGTGTGTGCAAGAAAGGCAAATATATAAGGCAATCATAGAAGAATATATCATAAACAAGCATCAATGCGCACAAGCAAGGCGAAGTCCAGACTAGCTACTCATCGAAAGCCACATCCGAAAATATCACACACATAACCTATATGGACAAAAGTTTTATGAAGGCCTTTCGACTCAAAGAAAAATGAAAATATTTTTGGAATTTTTGAAAAGACTCGTATTTGCATATACATTAAGGGTATCTTCATCTTTTCAGATTTGTTTTTCCGACCAATCTTGAGGTTTTTGGGCAGATCCATCTACCCAATGATGTTTCCACGTCTAAATCTTGCTTAGGAGCTTGACAAGCCACGGCCTCATGAGGACTGGGAACTAGGGATGCGCTTATTTTCTACTTTCTTTATACTTTTAGGCGTTTTCTGCAATGTTATGATCTATATAGTACGAATTTGTTGCTAAACTTAAGTTATTTTGCACATAAGGACTTGTTATGCTTTTGATCAACACCCCCAAAGACTTTTTAGTCTAATTCTTAGGGAGTAAAATCACCTTTGGGCAAATTTGGGTTAAAATCTGCATTTTATTCCCTACTGTTCGCAACCTGCCCATGTTGTCGTGCTACAGGCCCCTCCAATTGACAGCGTAGGCCAATTATTATATTTCTTGCATATTTAGCAATTCTGACTAAAGAATGATTATATTTTAGACCAAAGATGCCACGAAATGCTTACAAACCCTTTTAACATGTTTTATGGCTTACGGATCGGGTAAAATTGTATAAGGCTAGGTCATAGCATTGAAAATTGATGATTCCGCTGAAAAATCCGACAAAGTTACCGCCTTAAGGATTGGTAAACCGCTCCAGACAGGTTAAGACATTTTTACTAACTCTTCAGCTACTATTTAGTCTGACGGCATGTACTCGGTCAATTGTCCGCCAGATAGAACCATCCCGAGAGAAAAATCGGGTTCGATCATATCAATCGCGGTGGAAAAGCTCCTTGTAACGGACAAAGGCCATTAACTTATCCCTTGTTTACTTAACAGGCCGCGATCTTGATGTGAACGCATCCCATTATTACCATCTGCTCAATGCTTGACTCTGCTTACTCTATGACTCTTGGATTTCTCACTCTGTTTAGTCTTAGAGAAGATTTTCTAAAGAACTAACAATCTGAAGAGAAGAATCATGGAAAGCAGGATCAGGCCCCAGCAAATTGAAGACATAGCCCACTTGATGAGGTGCATCAACTATCTGTATGAAGGTTAGGCATCCTTCTAGGCGAGATTAACATTCCCGGATAGAGAATTCTTATGCTTGAGTACGCAGCCTTCACCAACAGGTTGAAGGCCGAAGACCCTAAGGCGAAGATAGTGTTCACGACCTCTGGGAGAAAGACTGCGACCAGGGAGGTAGATATGCCCAATAACCCCATCAACGAACATGAAGGCAGAGGTACCTATAAATTTAAATTACAAGAAGGTAGCGGCTAGGGAGGCAGAAATGCCTAATAACCCTATCAACGGCCACGGAGGCAGAGGCGTCCATAAACCTAGGAGCTGGAAGACAAGTCGGATTCAACTCCAACGGCAAAACCTAAGTCAAGAAATCAAAGTTAGTCCGCACTAAGATCCCAACAGGCAATAACATCGTGCTAGTGGTTCTGATCGGATGCTCTACGATGGCGGTTCCTTGATTGGAGTGAGTATTTTATCAAAGATTTGGGGCCGACTCCAGCAGAGCACAAGCAAGCCAATCAAGCTTAGGGGGCTTGTAAAACATCGCCTCCGAAGCCTGGGGGGCTCGATAAACATAGCCTTAGTAGCCTGAGGAGGCTCCTAAACAATACTGCAACATTTTTTAAAGATTTGTAAAGCTTGAAGACCGTGGTAGCAGTGGAAGACCACGAAAGTTGAAGACATCATTCTAACGGCCGCAACTATCAAAAACAGCATGACCATAGCCTTGAGTGGCCACTGTACCCCTCAGGTCTACGGAGCACTCTCTAAAGCTAGTGGGGTCACTGTACCCCTAATGTTCGCAGAGTATAATCTGAAGCCTTTGCATAAGATCACATTATTAAGGCTACAACCATAATCGAAATCCAAATCACATTTGCAAAGATCAGTCATGCTCAAAGCCTTGAGTGGCCATTATACTCATCCGGTCTGCGGACTGTAATATAAAGCCTCAAGCTGTAGAAGACCTCAGTAGATAGAAGACCACAGTAGTAATGTAAATACCGCAGAGTATGATGACAACAAGATCTAAAGTAAGCATTTCACTACTAAGGCTGGGGCCAACATCAAGCCAAGCAGTCGAAACTAAATTTTGTTCAAAGTACAAGAGTACAACTACAAGTAAGCAGGTACCATACAATGCAGTTTAAAGATGAAATATGCGAAGCAACAGGGCATACAAGACATAAAAGGCTGCAGAATAAAAAATTCATTCTAGTAAAGAGTTTGATAGAAGCATTGTTCATAACTAAAATGGTTATAAATTATAATCAGGAGAAGCCTAGGACTTCGCGCCCTCATCATCGTTACCATCATCCTCATCCTCCAAGGCCGTCTCAGTGTCTTTAGCCTCAAGAGCTGCAGCCGCAACCTCCTTTTGTTTCCTAGCTAGCTTATCACTAGCCTGTAGCTCCTCCACACACTGAGTGTGCTTGGCGTCAGTGAACCTCCAGGCACAGATGTTTTTCTTGGCCTCTTGGCCTCTGGGTAGTTTTTGACAACCCTATGCCTCATCTCCTTATAGCCACGAATGCACGCTTTGTTTTGGCCAATGAAGAAGTCTCTTGAGGTCTTGAAACTGGCCACGACGTTCTTAACAGTCTTCTTCAAGGTCGCAACATGATCATCGACCATCTTCTTTATGGCGGCGACAGGGTTTTGGGTTAGTGCCTCGATCTTAACATCGAGTTGGCCAACCTTCTCTTCACAGGTTGCGGCTTGCCTCTCAACCTCTAGGAATTTTTCCTTAAAAACCTTTAGAGCGTTCGCAGTCTGCTTAAATTTGTCCCCGACGTCAACTTCCCTTCTCCGCAGCTTCAATCTTAGCCTTGGCATCAAGACTTTCAGCCTGGAAGGCGGCAACTGCAGACTTTTTTCCCACTTCAAAAGAGGAAGCCTTGGCACTTTCCACCTTAACCTGGTGGGAACCCTCCGTAGCCTTATGAAGGTTGAAGAGCTCTTTATATTTTGCTCTTTTGACTCATGGTAGCCTTAATAGCCTGGAAGAAAGAAAACATAAGTTAGTCAAGTCTAACTTTTTAAACTATCGCGGAGGTACACAATATAGATTAACATACCCTAAGAAGACAGCAGAGCGTGTATTCCTCCAAATCCTCAGCGTCTTCATCAAATAGACGTTTGAGGTTGTCAGGGTCCGCAACCCCCCTCATCAAGGGCATCGCGGCAGAAGTTATGTCCCATGGAGACTTTGGGTTCGCTGGACTTAAACCAGGCCGCAGACGAGAAGGAATGACCCTGTGGAGTTGGGACATTTGCATTCACAGGAATAGCCGTCCGCGACGAAGATGCTGAGATGGAAATATGACCAGAGTTTGGTGGTTCTTTATTTTTCTCCTCGACAGTGGGGGAAACCAACCTATCGTTGGATATGTTGATTGTGCCATCATCAGAAAGCGGTATGTTTGAATCACCAGTCGCGGCCTCAGTTCGGGTCCTAAGAAGAAGATTTAACTCTCGTCTCAACTCTTTCTTAAAACCTCAAAATATATGAATGTTTCAAATGAGGCTACAAGAGGAGTATTTATAAGGGGAAATAGAAGGTTCTTACTTGGGCTACAAGAAAAGGACCCAATTATAACTATGCCCTTACTAACTTGTAGTACTTCCACTTGTAATATTAATTAAAGCAACTAATAAACGAAAGTACATCAAAATAGAGAAAATAACCAAAATGCCATTATGTACAAAAATGACTAAAAATAGCCTATAAGCCTCCTACTTCACGTCAACAAATGCCGCGGACATGTTATCCACTTCGTTCTACCTTCCATAGGGGGACGTCCTCAGGACCGCGGAAGCCTATAAGCTCTCTCTCTCTCTCTCTCTCTCTCTCTCTTCTTGGTGTATATCTCCCACTTGTTGCCAGAAATGAAGAAATATTTGCCTTCCCAATTTTTGGTACTAGAAGGTCGCCTCATAAGGTGCCTACCACCATTTTGCAGTCCTATGTGGTATTACCAAGAATTTTCCACGAAGTTCTTTTTTTGCCTGTAAAAATTGAAATACTCCGCGACAGTGATATCCTTTTCGAACTTTTTCTGCCAAACCGCCAAGGCTCTCAAGATAGCTCTCCACCCATTGGGATTAACTTGGATTATCATGGGCCTTCCCCATACCGGACAAGGTTACCATATATTCGTTGTTGTTGACAGGTTCTCCAAGAGGTCCCACTTTATTTCCTACTCCCACACCACATATGCCTCTCATATGGCGACATTCTACTTTCAGGAGATAGTCTGATTACACGACGTGCCTCGTAGCATCATTATAGTTGAGATGTTTGGTTTATGGGGCACTTTTGGCGAAGGACCCTGTGAGGTTTACAATGGTGTTCCCTCAAATTTTCTACGGCTTTCCGCCCTATTGAGGTGGTTAATTGGAGACTTGCTCCGTTGCCTTGTTACATACACCCCCGAGCGTTGGGACTTTGTGAATGCCCAAGCCGAATTCGCCTTCATTAATGCATTCAACTGCTCTTCAGATCGTCGTTGAGACTTCGCCTTCCATGCTTGCTGACCAAGTTACATCCCACCGTCCCAACTAACCCTATACTGTGGAGTTCACCAATGCCATCCATGAGGATATTTGCGACTGCCTTCCGCGTTTGTATGCTGTGTACAAGGATCACGTGGACACCCACCGTCGAGCACTCGTGTTTCAACCTACTAGCGATTTGGCAATGGTCTACCTCTAGAAGGCCCGTTGCCAAGGCAAGGGCCACAAGCTGCAGATGCGACGTTTTGTCTTATTTTTGGTGACTTCTTGTTGTGGCAGTACTGTGTATGAGATCGATTTTTTCGGCTGTGTTCTATATGCATTGCATCTACAACATCGTTGATTTCTCACCATTTTGTGGCACGCACATCCCTCCAGCCCCCTTACCCTCGTCGTAGGGCCATCCCATCCGTTACCGCGTCGATCGTGTCGAGTGCGTGTTGACCTTTGGATTTGTCACTTTCGCGTCCAGCTACTACATCCTCTTCCTCATCAGATGATATGATCGTTCTAAGGTCGAGGACACTTGGGTCACTAAAGCCATGATACAATGTATCGATATTATATGACGACTTTTTGTGGAGGGGAGAGTGATGTAGGAGCAGCAGGAGCTAGCAAACTCTAAAGGTAAAGCTTATATAACACGTAGCTATTGTTTAGTGTTAGATTATAATATAGCTTTTTTTTCCTTTTTACTTTACCCCCAGTTTTAATGCTTATTATACTTGAAACCCAGTTTCATAATCCGTTTGACTTGTCCCCAATTTTTTTGACGGTTAAGTAACAAGTTAAACAACATTAGAAAACCTCTAATTGTTAATTAGCCTTAACCCCAAGCGAACCCTTCTAACTTAAATTACCCCCTCACTTCATCATCTTCCCCAAATCAAATCTCCAATTTTTCAACAAGCCCTAACAATGACTACATTTAGAAATCAAAATCAAACTAAAAGAAATGGGGAATCAAACAAATTAACTCTTATTTATAAGCTTACAATTGAAACATTATCCAAAAATTCACAATTGACTCCCACACTATGCATTTTGAACTAATTCCATTTTCATTGAATATTTATTTATACATCAAACCATCTGCTAAACATTTGGTGCTTATAAGTTATATAATCAACCCACTCTAGAGCAATGCCAACTTCCAACAATCAAGTGGTGTAGTTTCGTTTGGCATGGGCTTTACTTGTGTTCCATGGTTTGATTTTAGAGGTTTAGTCCTTGTAGAATATTCTTATTAGTCGTTAAATATCAGTGTGACCGCTTTATTATAGTACGGTTGAATTTTGAAAATTGTGATAAAATTTATATGGCTTTGTACAACCCTTTCGGGGATAAAGCTTTTTGTGCTGGTGTCAATGCCTAAGCTTTGTGTGAGGATTAAGCGACTCTTGGTCCCTTCTTCTCTTCTACATGCACTGGTATAGCATCAACTTTGTTCACTGCCCTTGGTAGGGCTGTCAATTGACCGGGTCTGGACCCGGACCCGACCTGAATTAACGGATCTGAGCAAATTTTATAGACCCGATTATCCGATTACCCGATTAGTTAATGGACCGGATCTGGATATACATGACTCCGATCCGATAAGGACCCGACCCGAATGTGTATATATATAATATAATAAATATATATTTATATATAATATTATATATATATATAGTCTTACATATAGTTACTAAATATATATATAACTAACTTATATATATATATAACAGTTTTACATACATATATACATACATATATATAACAGTTATATATATATATATAAGTTATATATAAAAACAGTTTTATATAAAAACAGTTTTAACAGTTTTATATAAAAACAGTTTTACATACAGTTTTACATACATATTTACATACATATATATATATATATATAAGTTATATATTTATATAAAAACAGTTTTATATAAAATCAGTTTTACATACATATATATATATATATATATATATATATATATAAGTTATATATAAAAATAACAGTGTATAAAAACAGTTTTACTATATCTATATAATATGGGACAATGGTGTTATGAATAGTAACTTATACATGATAAACATGCATGATAAACATCCATGGCATTTTATGTGTTGCATGCATACACATGCATGTATACATTATTATTTTATTATTTTTTAATAATATATTTTTTTTAAATAAATTTTTAAATTTTTTTTTTTATAAAAAATATTTTTTTAAAATATTTTTTTTTTAAGTTTTTTTTTTAAAAAGGGTGGTTATTATGGGTTGGGTTTTATCACGAGGGCAAATTTATCGCCGTGCCCTCGGGCACGGGCATCCGCTAGTATATATATATAAGATAGTTTATATATATGTATATATATATATATAAAAACAGTTTTACTATAAAAACAGTTATACAACTTATATATATATATATAGTAAAACTGTTTTTATACACTGTTATTTTTATAACTTATATATATATATAGTAAAACTGTTTTTATACACTGTTATTTTTATATATAACTTGTATATATATATAATCGGTCGGGTATTCGGGTCGGGTCTCCGGGTCCTTAACGGATCCGGGTCTGGATCCATTTTCTGAGACCCGTCGGGTAATCGGGTAAGACCCGATCCGTTAAAAATATACCCGGATCGGATCTGGATATACCCAGACCCGATCCAGACCCGACCCGTTTACACCCCTAGCCCTTGGTCTTCATTCCCCTAGAAATCGGATAACATCATATCTCATACTTTTTTTGGTCAGAAATAGGAAATTTGATTAATTATAGCATAAAGGAATGTATAACTCAAATGGAACAGCATTTGACTAACAATATAAAAAACAGCTTAGAAAAGTAAAAGACCGGCTATGTTTCAAGAAGTTTAGTCCAGCCGGTATGAGCATAATTAAATGGGGGAGGGTTTTTAATTACAGGCATTTGTATATAGAAGGAGAAGGGATAAAGGTTAGCAGTGCCTTGTTTGAGAATGCTCGAATCTATGGCAAGTGGGTTAGGCGACCTGACCATGTGTCTCAAAAGGCCGTCAGAGGTAATTGGTTGTTACGTGAATGTAGGGTCACCGCCCGATTCAACTAGAATTCGTGTTGGAGGTGCTGGGCGCGTGACGGAAGTAGGGGCTAGAGTCGTCGGTTTGTAGCTACAAGGGGGTATTCAAGGTTTAAAGTGGGGGATCTACTCGGTGTAGGGAACTTCCAACCCGGTTTCTTTCTGAGTCGGCCTCTAGGAAGGGGGAGGGCTAAAGAGGTGTTGGGGAATAGGTAAAGAATCTACGAATAGTTTGGTAGTTGTAGTTAGTGAGAGGGAGGGGATTAGAGATGATGTTAGTGATCATGTAGCCATATTTTACTCGTATTCGCTTGAATACGGGCGGGAGAATGGCGTGGGCAACCTAGTTGTGTGTGAAAAGAAGTGGTTAATGAAGTGTTAGTAAAGGGGTCTCCTCTCGGCCTGAGGGAGAGGGAGGGGAGTGACAGTGGACGTTTGGGAATGGTTGGGGGAGACTGGTGACTGTTTTGGCCCGTTTTAGTGGGGCTGTCATATGAAGGAAATGAAAGGGAGACATTGCTCCTTTTTTTGTAAAATTGAAGGAGATGGAGGGGGGTGGACTAAGTTTAGTGCCTCTAAGGGTCGCGGGCAAAAGAGAATGAGGGGGCTCAAGAGATTGGAGTGGTAGATAAATTATGACGGTAGCAGGGAGAGGAGAGAAAGTGGTGGTTGATGGTTCGAGGGGGAGTGTGTGGGAGAGCCTTGGGTTTTTGTTATCAACCAAGTAAAAATTTCATCTTTGGATAGAATAGTCATTAATTCTTCAATTAAATTGTGAAAGACGGATGTGATTTGTTTGCAAGAAATGAAACTTTGTTTTATGAGTGGGGAGTTTGTGGGTAGGTAGATGGGTGAGTTGGTGCTCGGTGGATGCATGTAGAAGGTTAGGTGGGGTTCGAGGGTGATGGAGTCATTAAATAGCCTTCGGGGTCTATATTCTTTGCCGTGTTGGTTTAGATGTGTGGAAAATAACTTATTTTGGTGCTCACCAGTGTCTATGGCTCAGTTAGGTGTGAGTTTTGGGAGTAGCTGGCAAGGACGAGGGGTATATAGCGAGATCCATAGTGTATAAAAGGGGACTTCAATTTAGTGCATTTTTGTGTAGAGCGTAGGGGTGGGGGTAGATTTTCCAGAGCAATGCTCTTTGTGTTTATCTACGAGCTTGACCTTGTGGATTTACCGTTGGAGGGGGCGAGAGGTTCACTTGGTCAAGTAATAGGGACTCCTTTCGGAATATCACCGTTTTTTTGTTTCAAATGATTGGAAGGAGTTCTTTACTGCTGTTGTTCAGTCATGTCTTTCGAGATCGACTTTTGGCCATGTCCCCACTATGTTGGTGAGAGTGTGTGTGTGTGTGTGTGGTGGTGGGTTAGGGGGGGGGGGGGGGGCTCAACATAGGCCCCGTTCAAATTTTGAATTCATGCCTGAAAGATGAGGTTTTGTTGAAAGGGTGCGGAGTTGGTGGCCGGGGTATAGTGTGGACGAGAATGTGGGTTATGTTTGTGCTTGTAAGCTATTATTGTTGAAGGAAGACCTGAAAGGTGGAATATGGAGGTTTTTGATAATGGTAGTCTTAACATTGCTAGGGAGTAAGAGCAGATTAATGAGCTTGATTAGGAGGAAAATGGCCGTTGCTTAGATGCAATTAGCTCAGGAGAGGAAGTAAGGGGTTTGTGGGTAGGAGGATGGTGGAAGAGGAGATTAGCTGACGAAAAAATCTAGGGCTTTGTGGTGAAAAGGAGGGGGATAAAATACTAGATTCTTCCATAGGGTGGCCAATTCTCATAGGCGCTTCAATCACATTGGAAGCATTATCATTGATGTTCTTTACTTTAGGAGGAGGTGAAGGTGGGTATTGTTTATAGGGGGAGGAGTGGAAGCCTTTTTTGAAAGCGGATGAAATTCAATTCAATTTCAAAGGATCGATTCACGGAGGAGACTGTTCAGGCGTTACATTTAATGTCTTGGGACAAAACACTTGAATTCGATGGCTTTCTATTAAACTTTTTGAGAGGAGATGGTGGGAAATGATGTGATGGTGGTGTTAGATGATTTTTACTTGAGAAGCCATTTTGAGAGGAGTTTTCACGCTTCATTCGTTACTCTCATCCCTTTTAAAGAGGGGGGGGGGGGGAAGCAATTTTTTCAAAATCGGTTTGAAGAGCGCGCGTGCCTTAAGGCATCCCCTCAAGGTGAGGTAGTGATTAAATGCCTCGAGGCTTGAGCCTCATGGGGTTGGATTAAGACTTGTGCCTCATGCGGTAGAAACTGTACGAGGGATTTGCTTTGGAGGGTGTGAGGACGTGTATATGCCTATTGTTGATCTCTCTCTCTCTCTCTCTCTATATATATATATATATATATATATATATATATATATATATTGGTGTGGGGTTGGGGGAGGGGGGTCGAAGAAGTTGGTGAAAATCTTTCTTGCTTTAGCCAAGGCCTTCTTGTGAAGTGATTGTGGAAATTCCCGTTAAATGAGGGGAGATTGTGGAGGAGGGTGGTGGTGGTTGGAATCGGGACGTCGGGCCGGTCTAGAGCTCTGTATGGGACTAGTATGTGGAAAGCATGTCATTTGAGGGTGGAACGAGTTCAATGAGTATGTTGAGTTTAGAGTGACCTCCCCCAGGAAAGAGCTCTGTTTGACCAACCTCTAATTTACACATGGGCCGAGATGAAAGAAGCTATAATGGCGGAATTTTTGCCATCTTTGTACAAGACGGACCTTTTTGTTTGCATCCAAGCCTTGCGACAATCCTACTCTAGCGTGCCTTGAGAGAAACCGAAGAGTGAAAAATTGGGCGATAATGGCTTCCAAGCCCCAATTTAGTATGAACTAACCTTGAGGGAGATACCAACTTTATGCTATGCAAGTGGTCCATTTCGGGCTTTATCATTATCATAAGGTATGTTAGGGTAACTATTCTCTCTAATGAGAAAGTGCTAGTTGTGAAGGCAGTTGAAACATTATTAATGGATGTTATCTAGACATCAATCAAACTCTGCGTTTTCTTAATAGAAAAAACTTATATTTCAGGCTCGACCTTTGCTTAGTAATGCGCTTGACACCGAGGAATTTGAAGGGTTAGCAGATCCAAGGCTAGAAAAGAATTACGTTGACAGTGAAATGTTTAGAATGATTGAGGCTGCCGCAGCCTGTGTGCGACATTCAGCGGCAAAGAGGCCACGAATGGGGCAGGTACTATATTTCAATTCTCAATTAATTGCAGGTTTCTTCGATTTTAGGTTGATTTTGACTGTCACTCCTACTTTTTATTCAGTTACACCTCTACTTAATAAACACAAAAAAAGATGCATCCCCAGAAGCATCACTAAAGTTCACAAAGTGCAAACGACACTTTATGTGCTTTGGCAACTTTCAATAAGCGGGAGTGTTGCATAGATGAGAATAAAAGTAGGGGTGAGTCAAAATGAACCTAACTTTAAGGATACAAAGGATATGCGAGTTCTTATTGATTTCTTGCTCATACCTCACAGGTTGTGAGAGCTTTCGATAATATGGCTATCTCTGATCTAACCAACGGGATGAGAGTGGGCGAAAGTGAAATATTTAATTCTGCGCAACAATCTGCAGAAATTAGATTGTTTCGGAGGATGGCATTTGGTAGTCAAAATTACAGTACAGATTTTTTTAGTCAAAGTAGCGGAAATAACTAATAAGAATACATGGTAAATATCGGAAGAGATGAATTCTTTTCATACCCAGAGGGCTTGACAAAACAAGCTCAGTTGCTTTAATGAAATGCCACGTGAACTCGGCCGAGAGGTACCAACTTATCTGTGTCTCTCAGATGTAGAAACTGAGGTTCGAACCCTTTGATTAGATTTTGTAAGTAGGTTCAGTTTTGGCTCATACCAATATTTTTTTATTCATGTACATATACAGATGCAAGTTTTCATTGCCCCTAATGAATTTTTGGTTATTTGAAAAGCTTCTATTCAAATTTATTGAACTACGATTTATCTTTTTTGCTAACAAGGGAGTTTATCTAGTCCCTAGACCAACTACAGCCCACTAACCGAAAAGGGTTCACACATTTTGCAGGTAGGTGCGGTTGTCAATAAGTTTGAGCTATTTTTGAAAATTAAATTTCAGCCAGTTTGGCTAGAATTTTGATTGGGTTGTGTTGACCAATCTTGTCACCCCAATTTTTCTTTTTCTTTATTTTGGTATGGTGGTAAACAACTGCCAATTAGAGAGTTGCTCGACAATTGTTTTGCCACCTCATTAACAGAAAAACTGCCCCACGTTTTGGAGTTCGGAACTATTAAAATAACCAAAACCCGAATTTGAGCCAACATCGTATTTCGAAGTTGGGCTAATTGGGACAATTAATTTGTTTTTGGAGTTCAGACACTTGCAGCCTCCATGGGCAATTGGGACAATTATTTTCTTTTTCTTAAGATAGGTAAGATAATTAATCTATATAATATTCATTGCAATCTATGATTAATAGTGTCATATATTACTGAGATGAAATGCTAAACTAACAATTTAACAATTTAGTTTTTTGCAAACTGGTATGGCTGTGTGCGAGTGAAAAAACAAATTAAATATAATTAGATGTGAGACATTTAGTACGGCTGAGACAATCAAATTAAGCTATATAAAAAGTTTGCACACATCTTTTTTATTTTAATTGTTTCTATAAGATCAGTATTTCCAATTTTCATCATCATTTCTAATTTTTATTTTCCATAGAAAATCTTAGAAAACTAAAAAATGTGTTCATACGGTAGAAATAAATTATAGTTTTCAAATGTATTTTGTAGAAAGTTTGGGCTCAAACGTAATCTACACAAAGTTTAGGGTTATAATGTAAATACAAAAACTTAATTGTTCAAATGTAATTTTTAGACTGTGAAAAGGGCCAAAATAAACTTAATAGAAAGTTCAGGGAGCAAAATGTAATTCTCAAAAATTTCATCAACAAGATATTTTTATTTTTTAACAAAAATAAAGAGATTAAAATGTAATTTACGAAAACTTTAAGAGTGCAGATATAAGTTATAGAAAGTTCAGGTCCAAAAAGTAATTTTGGGGATTTTGAAAATTAGTGGAAAACTTGTTAAAGTAAGTTTCCAATTTCCTGAGAATTTGAAAAATTATTTTCAATTTTCTATTTTGGAAAAATTTCAAACTTAGAACACATTTTCTAATTTTTCATTTTATTGGAGAATGTTTAAAATTTTTCTCTAGAAAATAGCCTTGTTTTCCACAACTAAATAGGCTCTGAGATATCTCAGTAATTAACTTGAGCAATGAGAGCATAAACTAATGAATGATTTGTAAAATGGGCAAGTCTAGAGTGACATGCGATTCATACACATTTAGTAGACACAATGATGTGTTGTATCTGCATTGGTTGAAACTTTGAATGACATTGAGCGGACTCAAAACATTAACCAATACAGACACGATAGGTCAATGTGTTTATCAAAATATGTCGTTGTCAATCTAAAATTACTCTTTGTAAAAGTAATGAGAATAGGACCATTCTGTTTATTTATTTATTTATTTATAAATGTGTGGATCATTATACATCAACCCCAATTGGTTAGCTCTACCTCATTTTAGTTATTTAGAAATCAACTTTTAACTCTTTTGTGTGTACTTTACCTTTTTGGGTACTTTTTTTAATAGGTTTCGGTGCTTGAGATTGGTGGTGCAATTGGTGTCGTATCGTGTTTTCAAACTCGCTAACGTTTATTGCGTCGTGATAAAAGTTGAGCTGATTTTTCCAGCACTACGTATTTGTAATGGAACTCATGCTCACATCTCCAACGCATGAATTTCATAAATGCCTGACAACACTCATGATTTCATCGTGCTGGATAATTGTGAGCATGAGTTCCGTTACAAATGAAACTTATGCTCACATCTCTATCTATTGGCAACACTCATGATTGCATCGAAATAGGGACTTTCATTACACTGTCAATTATATTGCTCGTTAGTTGGGGAAATATGTCAATCATCTACTACAGACCATGCCATTGTTACCTTCCAAGTGAAAATCTCCAAGTCGATCCTCAACAAGCGAAAGGAAAAATAGATGGACTTCGACTGAGTAATCACGTTTTCTAACGAAGACCTGGTCGATATCAATCTGTAATACCCCGTAATTTTAATGACTTTTAAAATGAGTTAAATTAAAAGTTAATGGGATTAATTGGAATTAATTATAAATTAATTAATTGGGATTAATCCGAATTTTTATATTACTTGTGGATATTGAAATATATGATTCTGAATATTACTTAGTGATATTTAAGTAATATATGAATATGATGTTATTTATATTGCCGTGAGTTACTAATACGGTGATTAGGAAACTTTAGTCGCAACGCAGTATGGGACGCGTCATGACTAATTTAGATAAATAAAAAGGAAACATTATTTTATATCTATCTTATGGTCGTTTCGAGTGCGCTGTTGCATCCGGAAGGGTCGAAATAGTCAGAAAAGTTTATTCGGGTGTTGGATTTGGGTCTCGGGTCAATTAGGAGATGAAAGGACACCCCGAAGGGGCATTTTAGTCATTTTATTTAGGAGATGAATAGTAATTTCGAGATTTGTCTTATTATAAAGGTGATGGATTAGAGGAACGTAGGATTATTTCATTTGATCACAAAACACTTAAGAGGTATTAGTGTGAGAGAAAGTGAAGAGTTTCTTGGGAGGAGAAGAGGTTGCTTAGGAAGGAGGAGGGACTTTTGGGACAAGCCAAAGGGGATTAACCACCTTCTACCACCAGCACCACCACCGAAAGTCACCAAAAAAATGAGGAAAAGATTCTACACCATCATCACCAAAGGTTCAGACCTACATAATTAAGGCAATTGTAATTCTTGCTTTATTTTATTGCTTACAATATCCATGCTAGATAGGTTAAGTAAGAAGTATGAACTTACATGGTTTAAGGATGAACTATAGAGTTTTTGGAATTGGTTTTTGATATGAAAATTAGATAGAATAAATCTCTTTCTGTTTAAATGATTTAATCCACAAATTTTGGGTTTCAAATGATAGAAGAAGTCCGAGTTATTATGATTGTTGGAGAAATAAGAATCTATGAGAGTTCTGGGAATAATAGGATTTAATCCAAACTATTTGATGATTTTAGTTTGTTTGATTATTAGAATATGATCATATATCTTGCTATATCAATTGAGATTAATTAGGAGAAGTTTTGGATTGATTTGTGTTGGTTTTAAATGGATAAAACGCATGAAAAAATTATTATAAAGGACAAACATTATATGATAATTTTAGGTCTGTTTTAAGAAGAAATTGGCAGTGTGCTCGCGAGTTTTTGTATAAAATCACGTTCTGCACAACTTTGCAGTTTTAAGTTTTTCCAAAATCGGAGCAGAAAAGCCTCAAAATTGTAATTTTATATTTATGGCAGAATGAACCTTTATAAAAAAAATAATAAAATAATTGGAAAATGGTAATTTGGCCTATGGTGAAATTTTATTAATTTTGGTACGTTAACAAGGAGCGAGGGACGTGGGTTAATGTTGAAAAATTATATGGATTTGAGGATTAAATTTTTGTGAGAGATATCTACATAATTATATTACGATTTAGAGGAAAATAATCGTTATATCAAGTAAGGGTAATATTGATGATATATTTACGGGTACTTGGGTCAGATAAAATATTATGTGAGTGATAACTATAAAAAAAATATGATGATAATCATGATTACAAGTGTGAATAGTATTCAATAAGTACGGCGGGTACTTGTGATATAATGAATTCCTAATATGATATAGGTAGTGTAAGTACCTAATTTTAAACCCAGGGGGTGTGGTAGAGCGGAAGGGGCTCTTCCTCCCTTAACCAAGGGTCGGGGGTTCGATCCCCGCCTTGGGAATGGAGCAACCTTAAATCCCTGGGCCAGCTGTCCCACCCATCGAGGTGCCTACAAATCAGCGAAGGGATTAGTCACTAAGTCGCTAGTGGATACCCTGGTGTAAATAAAAAAAAAAAAGTACCTAATTTTATATAGGCAGATGATAATGCCTATTTGATTAATTGATAATTTATGTGTATGACATACCTAGCTTACTTGCTAATCTAGTTAGCGTGGGAACTATAACTAGAATAGTTTAGAGGTACGTTAGGTGTGCACTCTAGATGAGAGGTGAGAATCTCAAGAGCACTGTTCTAAAAAACTCGCCTAGGCTCCGCCTAGGCCCGCCTAGGCTTAAGGCTTGGGAGAAACGCCTCGCCTTACGCTTTTCACACCTTATTCTTGGTAAAACCCTTAAGGCGCACTTTTTTCTAAAAACAACAATGCTTTAGTGAAACGATGTCGCCTTTTAAAGAATTTCTTTACAAACCGGAGCATTATCTCATCCAAAATAATAAAATAGTATTTTAATTTGCATATATTCTGACATATTTTTATGATATATGCAATTTTTGTATTTTAATAGCCTTGTTATGGTTAAAAAATATTAAAATATATTAAGAAGGCCTCAACGCCTTTTCACGCCTTTTTACGTCTAGGCCCGCCTAGGCTTCTAAGGCTTAAGGCTTGGCCTCCACGCCTCAATCACGCCCCGCGTTTTTTAGAACCTTGCTCAAGAGAGAGTCCGATAATCTAACATGTATATTATAAGTGATAAATATTGCAATTATTCACTTGCTGGTTTCAAAACTATTTTTACCATCGGGCTCTGACCCGTTTCCTTGCATAATCTCTTTTCTCTCTTGTATCTTCTATATCAGATGTCCAGCCGCAGGGACACCACCCATAGAGGATTATGATGGTTGATGAGCTATGGAGCTATGGAGCTATGGAGTATTGTTAAGACGCCTTCATTTATTTGATTCATACTCTGTAGTGATCTTTCATTTAGGGCATGTCGCCCCAGAGGATTTCAGTTGTTTCTTTTCTACTTGAGTCATGATTTTATACTCGTGTCATTGTGTTACATTTACTATTTTTATGATTTATGTATTGAGATATTTTTTATAAAGTTTATTCCAGTTGCATTTAAATTCTATTGTGATATCTATTTAGTTTATTGTTGTTGTGGAATGGAATGTGTAGAATTGTTCGAAATGGTAAAATGAAATTTTTATTGGAAAGTTTTTAACACCAGCTTAATTGAGTGTTAGGTGATAGGAAAATATTTTCGGCAGTGATGCTAAGAATGAACCAACTGTATATTCTGATTTAATTGGGTATGGGACTGATCACCCGATATTTAATTAGGCGGGGTGTTACAGGTGGTATCAGAGCATCAGGTTCTAGTGTCCTTTAGGGTCTCTACGTCTTACTATGCTTTCATCTCAGCGTTCTTTGATATAGATCCCTAGCATTAGGATTGTTGCATTTCTATGAGACTATAGACAAAAACCTTTTGGGGATTTATTTGTTTTAGACATGTCCTAGTATAAGAAAATTATCGACATGGATTGACTTGTTGTAAATGAGGCCAAGATTGACAGTTATAGCTAGCGTATAGTCTTTGACAAGAGAGTGAATAAGTAGACTTTTATATAAATAGGTAAAACCTGTCGAAAAGTTATATACTATAGATTAAGGATCTAAGGAGTTTCGATGACTGACTATGTTAGTTAGTAGTGTATCAGGGGGGTTCCTTGTTTGGATTTTGCACTGCGAGACACCCCACGCATGAAACTAACGAACGCTGGGAGTCGAAGTAAGTTGGGTCTTTAGGATATGAGTTTATAACCTTTACTATTATATATGTATTAATCAGAGAGTTATGAGTTGTAGCATGATTTGAGGCTAATGGAGTCACCAAATGTGAATGTGGAAATCATGGTGATACGGATTATATTATAAGTAGTCAGTTAATTAAGGGTAACCTTACAGAGGAATCACATTCATTTAGATCTTATGATGGAATGTACACACATAGGGTGTATGGGCGCCCTGGATGGTTGGAATGTAGTATTTTCCATAATTGTGACACAATAAGTATTCTTGTGGTTAATGAAAGTAGAAGTTGTGACTTCAGGATTTAGTTGTTTGATGATTTAGGATCGCTACACCCCAAATTTGCCACGAGGATGGTATAAGAAGGATTGGGTAAAGTTGAACTCGAGACAGTTGAAACTAAATGGTAAGGCTTGATGTATAACATCAGTGGGGGTATTCGGTAATGTACTGTATGGACGGTTCGACAGAGATTGCATGAGATGTGAGATTAATACCCGGATTTGTCCTTACTAGTTATGCTTTATTTTCCCGAATTTCGGGGTGAAATTCTGTTATAAGGGGGGAAGTATGTAATACTCCGTAATTTTAATGACTTTTAAAATGAGTTAAATTAAAAGTTAATGGGATTAATTGGAATGAATTATAAATTAATTAATTGGGATTAATCCGGATTTTATATTACTTGTGGATATTGAAATATATGATTCTGAATATTACTTAGTGATATTTAAGTAATATATGAATAGGATGTTATTTATACTGCCGTGAGTTACTAATACGGTAATTAGGAAACTTTAGTCGCAACGCGGTATGGGACGTGTCGAGATTAATTTAGATAAATAAAAAGGAAACATTATTTTATATCAATCTTATGATTGTTTAGAGTGCGCCGTTGCATACGGAAGGGTCGAAATAGTCAGAAAAGTCTATTCGGGTGTTGGATTTGGGTCTTGGGTCAATTAGGAGATGAAAGGACACTCCGAAGGGGTATTTTAGTCATTTTATTTGGGAGATGAATAGTGACACTCCGAAGGGGTATTTTAGTCATTTTATTTGGGAGATGAATAGTAATTTTGGGATTTGTCTTATTATAAAGGTGTTGAATTAGAGGAACGTATGATCATTTCATTTGATCACAAAACACTTGAGAGGTATTAGTGTGAGAGAAAGTGAAGAGTTTCTTGGGAGGAGAAGAGGTTGCTTAGGAAGGAGGAGAGACTTTTGGGACAAGCCAAAGGGGATTAACCACCTTCTACCACTAGCACCACCACCAAAAAGTCACTAAAAAAAAATGAGGAAAGGGTTCTACACCATCATCACCAAAGGTTCAGACCTACATAATTAAGGCAAGTGTAATTCTTGCTTTATTTTATTGCTTACAATATCCATGCTAGATAGGTTAAGTAAGAAGTATGAACTTACATAGTTTAAGGATGAACTATAGAGTTTTTGGAATTTTTTCTTGATATGAAAATTAAATAGAATAAATCTCTTTCTGTTTAAATGATTTAATCTACAAATTTTGGGTTTCAAATGATAGAAGAAGTCTGAGTTATTATGATTTTTGGAGATATAAGAACCTATGTGAATTCTGGGAATAATAGGATTTAATCCAAACTATTTGATGATTTTAGTTTGTTTGATTATTAGAATCTGATCATATATCTTGCTATATCAATTGAGATTAATTAGGAGAAGTTTTGGATTGATTTGTGTTGGTTTTGATGAGAAAGAAAATGGATAAAACGCATGAAGAAAATTATTGAAAACGACAAACATTATATGATAATTTTAGGTATGTTTTAAGAGGAAATTGGCAGTGTGCTCGAGAGTTTTTGTATAAAATCACATTCTGCACAACTTTACAGTTTTAAGTTTTTCCAAAATCGGAGCAGAAAAGCCTCAAAATTATAATTTTATATTTATGGCAGAATGTACCTTTATAAAAAAATAATAATAATAAACTAATTGAAAATTGGTAATTTGGCCTATGGTGAAATTTTATTAATTTTTGTACGTTAACAAGGAGCGAGGGACGTGGGTTAATGTTGAAATTATTTGGATTTGAGGATTAAATTTTTGTGAGAGATATCTACATAATTATATTACGATTTAGAGGAGAATAATCGTTATATCAAGTAAGGGTAATATTGATGATATATTTATGGGTACTTGAGTCGAATAAAATATTATGTGAGTGATAACTAAAAAAAAAATATGAGGATAATCATGATTACAAGTGTGGAAAGTATTCAATAAATACGACGGGTACTTGTGATATGATGAATTCCTAATATGATATAGGTAGTGTAAGTACCTAATTTTATATAGGTAGATGATAATGCCTATTTAATTGATTGATAATTTATGTGTATGACATACCTAGCTTACTTGCTATCGACGGGAGGTATACGCGTGAGGGTAGTCTTATCCTGATGAATATATGGGACCTTTGAATTGTCGCTCGAGAACATAGGACTTAGGTCGATTACCATTAGTGAGAACAATGGTATAGAACGGTCATTTGGGTGCGTAGGTATGTGCGTAGCCCAAAGGCTTAAGACTATGTTCGCCTCCATTATTTGTGATTTGATATTTGTGGTTCGAGGGATCTTTACCGAACCTATGGTCCCTTATATACAGTGACGAGATGTATTGAAACATGATAGCAGAGTAATGCAGCACCACAGGTGTGTCTCGGGGTGCAGTATATATATATATATATATATATATATATATATATATATATATATATATATATATATATATAATATAGTGAATGTATATATATATACATGTGATGATATCTAATATGTGGCTAAAGTAGAAATGTAGGATAGTTACATATGAGAACAGTTAATTGAATTGAATTAATAAGGGACTTATCCATGTTGAATCTAATTGGATATATATGTTTATAACATCATTATATGTATTATAGGGTTAATATGTCGGAATAATTTGGGCTATAAAGAATGGATACATGTGGTTAATCTAGTTAGCGTGGGAACTATAACTAGAATGGTTTAAAGGTACGTTAGGTGTGCACTCTAGATGAGAGGTGAGAATATCAAGAGAGAGTCCGATAATCTAACATGTATATTATAAGTGATAAAAATTATAATTATTCACTTGCTGTTTTCAAAACTATTTTTACCATCGGTCTCTGATCCGTTTCCTTGCACATTCTCTTTTCTCTCTTGTATCTTCTATATCAGGTGTCCAGGCATAGGGACACCAACCATAGAGGATTATGATGGTTGACGAGCTATGGAGCTATGGAGTATTGTTTAGACGCCTTCATTTATTTGATTCATACTTTGTAGTGATCTTTCATATAGGGCATGTCGCCCCAAAGGATTTCTGTTGTTTCTTTTCTACTTGAGTCAGGATTTTATACTCGTGTCATTGTGTTACCGATGATACGCAAATATTGCGTATTTCATCTCTCGAACCTACGCATTTTAGCCCCCTCGGGTGCCTTAATCTCCATATTTAAGCCCGTTAACCAGACAAGCTCGGTTTATATTGTTAACATGCTATATGAGGTATAATTGGGCTTTTGTAGGTATTTAGGTACTAAGTATGGAGTTCGGACGCATTCCGGTGAAGTTTCATACGCAATCGCATGTTCAAGGGCATTTTAGTCATTTCACAGCTTGGGCACTTGGCCCGACATCTCACGAAAGTTGTAGCCCTCCTCGCTAGCTTCGCGTTTTCGCGAACGGTGCACGATTCCGAGTCCGTATGAAGAAGTTACGGCGATTTCAGCGGAGGGAAAAATAAGGAAATCAAAAGAGGAGGAGAAAAGAGAAGAAAATAATGCAGTGTGCTGCTGCTTGGCTGTGACCTGCTTGATCGATCAATCGACGATTTTGGTCGATCGGTCGACCCTTCTGTAATGCCGAAATTTTGCGTTGATCGATCGATCGACCCTTTTTGTCGATGGATCGATCCCCTGTTTTCTGCAGATATTTTGCCTTATTTTCTTTTCTCTTTCTTTTATTCCCACTTACTATATATACAATTTTTGTTGTAATATTCAGACATTAGGTAATATACACGATTTTAGGTTAGTTTAGCTTAGGGTTTTGGGGTTTTTGGAGAGTTCTTCCTTATTTCTCTTTGGATTGACACCCATTTGGGTTGTAAGTGGCACTATTCATCTCCCCTACCATTAATATAGTTTGTATTTACTTCACTTCTTGCTTTCTAGTTAATTTACAAGCTTTCTAATTTAGGTTTACATGCTTTATTTACATCCTTTCTTTACTCGCTTTCTAGTATAGTTTTATCGCGTTTATTTATTGCGTTTATTTATCGCATTTTTACCATGCTTTCTAGGTAAATTAAATTAGGTTGTGTTTGAATGGAACTCACTCGGGTTAACGCGTTGCTTTGCTTGGTGATAGTATTTACGAGTTTATTTCGGGTGCGTTGTCCTAGTTATTGCGCCTAGAAGATTTGACGGGGCATATCATGTATGTTCCGTGCTTACGACCTTTCGTGCATAATTTTTGGGATATTTGTTGACGCTAAAATCATATTAGGCTTTTATACGGATTTAGGGGCGTGACAACCCTTGGTTCAATTGACTGTCGAAACGAGACACATTCTAAATAACTCGTCGACCCATGTAACCATTTTATACAAATTAGCCCGGGTGAGGGATATTCGACGCAACCTATAGTTTTACTCTCTTTGTTAGTCTAGTTTCAATACACTTGCCTAGATAATCATTTCCCTTTTATGCATCTTTTTCCTTTTTAGTTTGTAATACACCTTTTGAACTTTTATTTTGAAGTATTAAATCAATTGAATTCTAGCATCTCGTCCCTGTGGATTTTCGATACCCGACTTACTGCTCTACTTGCCTCGCACGTGTAGTTGTAATTTAGGTTTGTTTGTATTGAGTAGGCAAAACGAAAACAACGATTAACGTCTTTACACGCGCTACATTTCACACTCGATCAAAATGGCGCCGTTGCCGGGGACTTGTTTGTTTTAGACTTTATTTGATTTAGTATTTCATAGCATTTTCTTTCTATTTGTATTATTTTCTAATCTTTTTGCAGGACTTCCATATTTGAGCACTTAGAAACGCTTGAATTTTTCCCGCGCGCACTTACTTTGTGGAATCCGCCACTTGAGCCATTTTTGGGGTAAGCATGTCTTATTCCAATTCTTTCGGTAATCCTTGTTATAATTCTCAAAATTCTCGCAAACCTATGACTTTCGGTGAATACTTAGAATCCCAAAGTATAACAAATTCAAATATGACTTTGGGCGAGTATAACGAAAGTCAAAATTTAGGTTATTGGAATTTTGATGATGATGATGACGATGATGATAATGATTTTGGGCCTTTACCTCCTTATAATAGGAATTTTGAAACGAATTTTCAAAGTCATATTTGAATTCCTATCATAATGAGTTTTCGTTTAAGTCCGATGGTAATTTTTAAAGTTTCCATTTTCATGCATCCGCACCTCGACCCATGACATTCGGTGAGGGCTTGCGTATGTATGAGAATGAGAAAATTGAAAATCGTTATCGGGAAGAAAATCGTTCGTGGGAACATGACTTGGACTTACTTTTTGAGTCTGACGACGATTTTGCTTCTGAGACTTTCGAGGTCGAGGAATGTTTTGAACCAAATGAGGTACTTGTACCTACTTCGTAACAAACCATTCTTGACTTTTCCCATCTCGTAGTAAGTATTGAAAGTGAGGATGATAATGACGTAATATCTATTTGCAATGAAATGATTTCTTCTTTGGCCCCCAAAGTAGAACATTTCATTGAAAATGATATTATTTCTTTCGAAACTCAAACTTCATGTGATGATGATTCATCTCATGAGTTTGAATTTCTTTCATCCCCATTTTCATTTTCTATTATCACACCGTCACAAGTACCCGATGGTTCGATTTCAAACTTTAATATTTTAAATCCTATCGCCGATGAGGAGTACTTGCTCGAGTCGCCCTCCACGATCGCATCTTTGCCTTTGTGTGCGCCGCCTCCCATTCCAACTTCAAAATCCTTGGGAGGATATTCGGCTTTTCTAGGTCCCCACTTGTTTTTGTCACCCGTTCAATCCAAACCCCCCATCGTCCCTCCAAAACTTTTAATTGACGATGGTTCCTTTCTTTTTCCTTACACATGCCTTCCGTTTTTAAAACGGAATTCATATTTTTCGGAAGGCATGCTTGTATGTGAGGGTACACCGGTTATCCTCCAAAGTCAAATCGTTCTTATGGTCGACCCTCGGCTATTTAGACTTCTAGTGTATAGTTAGTGTGAGGCCTAAATAGTAGGTTGTATATAGTTAGTATTTTATTCTTTCTTTCTTTATTTTTTCTTTCCTTTTTAATTTAGTCTAGTGTAATTAGTTAACTTTTTGTTATTTGTTTTCGCTATGCTCGGTTCTAACTTGTTTTGTAGATTCTTTGGACTTGTTCTTATGGGGATCGCTCCAATTTTGGGTAATATCGCTCTTTTCCTCTCTTAACTTGGTTGTTAATTCACATTGAGGACAATGTCAAGTTTTAAGTTAGGGGGCGTGGGATATTCTATCCATTTAACATATTTAGTCCATGTTTTTGCTCACATGTTACTTACTTAGTATGCTTTTCTTAGAAAAATTGAAAATTTCAAAAAGATTTTCTTTCTTTTTTCTCCTTTTTTGGGCATTTTGCCTTTGTTTCCAATGATAAATTTTAATAATTGCCCGATCCAATAGACAACCCAATGATGTATGTTCTCGATTTTAGAAGTTATTAGACTTTAGTCTCCATTATTGATATTGTGAATAACTTCATGAATTAAACTTTAATCCCATGAGCACATGCACTTTTATGGTTATATTGATTTGGTTTAAGATTTTTATAACTCGGTAATCTTTTGTTGCATTGTATATACTTACACCGAGTAAGCTTTGTACCTTTCGTCGTTTGTGAGTGTATACACTATTCTTTTCTCATTGAAAACGTTGAATTCGTTGGTAATCTCACTATTCTTTCATTTGATCGTTCATTAATTAAGTTCATACTTAAAATGTGTTACTTGAGCATGATTTTCATATATTGTTTTGACTCGAGAATTGCGTAAACTTTGTGAAATGATCATAGGCCCTCTTTGTTATATCACCCATATTAGTCTTGACCTCACCCTTATATGTTTACCCTCGTTAACCCCCGTGAGCCTAAATATAGCCTTTCGTTTCATAACCCCATTCCCATAACCAACTATAAATTGGAGTTTTAGCCCATACATACACTTTACATACCTTTGTTTGTAATGTTACTTGGGATTGAATGTTGTTGTTATGATGTCGGTTGCAATATAGGGATATGAAAGTTTAAAAAGTAAAGAAAAGAAAAAGTGAAAAAAGTGATGAAAATGAGAAAGCAAAAAGCAAAAGAAAACAAAAGAGAAAAGTGAGAAAAAGAAGGAAAGAAAAAGAAAGAGAAAGTTGTAAATGTTGTATATAGTTCAATAAGCTTTGACTACTCTCCCCGATGATATATTTAATGCCGTTTTGGAAATTGTTTTCCAATTTTGATATTGCCCGCATTTTCCCATTGTCCCGAGTTTTCATTCCGAACACTTTGAATCCGTACATACATATCCTTCGTTTCATACCCTATCCTAGCCTACATTACAACCCTATTAAAGTCCTATGTGATCTTAGGTTGATGTAATTCAAAAGTCATAATAGTTTTGATAATCTGTGAAAATGCATTTCGCCTCTTTTAGTGTGCGGTATCTTTCATTGAGATTACAATTTTTCATTTTATATATAGCGTTCTTCATTTGTGACATGTATGCGGCCTAGTTTCCATTTCCATTTATTCTTTTGCCCGCATTTTTGTGTGTTACCTCCCTGTTTCGAGTGAATTCACTTGATGAGTGTAATGCCCGTGAGGATTGAGTGTATGCTTGCTCTATTTAGTATCCGATTTATCTAAGTTTTTGCCAAATCACACTTTGCATGTGCTCGTCCCCCCCCCCCCCCCCACCCACATTTTAAGGTTTCAATTCTATGAGGTTCATTCTATAATGTTAATGATTTGGACTTTTGTTTGAATCCGTTTAATGTGCTAATAATGTGTATGAAATCCTTTTCTCTTTTGTTGGGCTTGTCGCATGTTGGGTTGGGCATATTTTGAGGAAACCATGTGATGTTTGTGGGTATCATCCCTGAAAACCCTCACGAGACGACACTCGTCCACTAGGGTGACCTAGGGGTTTAACGGCTTATTGCATACGCTAAAGGCAATTGTTCGCCCGCGAAAGTGGCCTTATCTTTTATTGCTTTTATACCATATTTTTGTACTATCTCCTGCTTTTGGTTTGATTGTGGTTCTTGTTGCATCCTATTTCATTGCTAGGAACTAGCAATGTGTAAGTTAGGGGGTGTGATGATACGCTAATATTGCGTATTTCATCTCTCGAACCTACGCATTTTAGCCCCCTCGGGTGCCTTAATCTCTATATTTAAGCCCGTTAACCAGACAACCTCGGTTTATATTGTTAACATGCTATATGAGGTATAATTGGGCTTTTGTAGGTATTTAGGTACTAAGTATGGAGTTCGAAAGCATTCCGGTGAAGTTCTGTACGCAATCGCACGTTCAAGGGCATTTTAGTCATTTCACAGCTTGGGCACCTGAACGTGCACTATGTCTAAGGAAGCCTGTGATACCCTCCAGCTCACTCACGAGGGTACCAAGCTATAAAAGTGTCGAAGCTTCAGAATTTGACCACCCAATTTGAGACCATCACTATGTTTGAGTCCGAGTTATTCAATGAGTGTTATGTGCATTTATCGGACATTGTTAATTCGAGTTTAAATTTGGGTGAGAAAATTTTAAAAACGAGAGTTGTGAAAATATTTTGAGGTCACTCCGCGCCCGCTTTATTCCTAAGGTCACCATGCTTAATTCATTAGGGATCCTAAACACTCTTAGGTTAGAAGAACTTGTAGGAGATCTACAAATGTACAAAATTGATATGTTCCCTAAAACCATTAAACCTAATGATGTAGGGGTAGCTTTAAAGACTTAAACTAAGAAGAAGAAAAATGAGAGAGTTTGTGAGTCTGAATATGAGGGCGAGTGTGATTTTGATGACCATGTCTTGTTTGCGAAATATTCAAAAAACGTTTCTCAAATTTTCTAGAAATAATTCTTCCAATAAAAAGATTTTTGAGAAAAACAAAAATAAGAATGAGGCCGAGGATAACGGTAAGAAAGAGGAAGACATAAGGTATTATAAGTGTGAGAGAAAAGGGCACAAGGCACATGAGTGTCTCACTAGGCTAAAGAGAAATGGTGAAGATATTACAAATAAAGCCACTCTTAGCGATAGTGACATCGATTCAGTTGATTCAGTGGGAGAATCACCAAATGACTCGTGCATTGGATTCATGGCAGTTATGTGAGCACTACTAGTTTGTACCATGACGATGAGGAAAAATCTAAACGTGAAGGCCTCGATGTTGTTTCGACTTATTCGGTAAATAGTGAGAGTGAGGATGGTACTTTGAGTGAGGGAGAAAGTGATCTCCAAAAAGCATTTTGTGATTTATACACCGAGACGTTAAAGATGAAAAAGATTAATAAGGATTTTTCTCTTAAGGTGTTATATTTGGAAAGAGAGAGGTGAAAGTTTTGAGAGTGTGTGAGGTGTCGGTGAGTCAACTCGAGAAGGTGAAGGTTTCTTTGTGTGAGGAGTTGATCATTTTATGTCGAGAAAAGAGTGATTTAACCAACACCGTGGCTAGTCTTATAGGAGATCTTCAATATTTATTAGAGACTCATGAGAAACTTGAAGCCCGTCTATCCCAACTCGAGAGAGATCTCGAACGTGCCCGGGAGGTCAAAGTTACTTTAGAGGACACATCTAAGAAGGTAGGAAATATGCTCCTCAGTACCGCTTTAGGCAATGTTGAGAGGCTAGGAATTTGTTATGACGGCGTGTCCTAAAGGTCCCTATATATAACACACTTAGGATTATAGTTTGTTTTTTGTTTAGCTATATAGACCTCCATCTAGTTGTGCTTGACTTTTGACAAGATAGTTTTTGTATTTATGTTTGAGTCTAGTATACCTATGCCAAGGCCTGTATTCTATCTATTATATCTCTCAAAATTCAGCTCAAATTATTTCAAGGGAAGATAGTCTCTCATACTTTGCACAATTTGGATCATAAGAATTATTTTAAAGACAATAGTAAACTATACACTGCATTATATAACATCATATCTCATGATTTGTGTTTGTATATTTAAAAAGGATTTTTTAAAATAATTTTAAAGCATTTTTAAACAATTAAATCAAATTAATTTTTTAATTTAAACTAGTTGTTCCAATTAATTTAAATTACAAAGAATAAAGAAAAAATCATTAGAAAAATATATTTATGTGTAAAAACTTCAAAAATATTTTTCGTGATTTTCCTCATATTTTTTGAGGATTTTCTAATTTAATTTTGGTTTTAAAATGAATTAAAATATATTTAAAACATATTTAGTTTTGGCCAGGTTTCTCGATTTTAAGGTGTTAAGTTGAGTTTCCTTGGTGTCCGTTAGATTGCTTTGATTTATCTACAACTAGTATCGTTTTTTGTTAATCCATGTGCTATTGTCTTTATCCAAGAACCCCACACCTCATTTGGGTATAATTAGAGAACTTGGGGTGACCATTTTTATTAGCTGAGATTATTTTTGAGAGTGCCAAAATTTTGCCAATTTGAAATCTAGAGAGAGAGAGAGTAAACATACTTTATACACACTAATGTTGTTCATAATGACTTGAGAGTAAACATACTTTATACACACCAGTTTTATTCATAATGACTTGATTTTGTTTATGGATCGAGTTTAAACGCAAGAACACATATCTCATTTTGATTTTTGTTTTATGTGTATAGATTTGTTGAAAAACGTTTGATTCATTTCAAATCCATTTTAAAAACTCTCCTATTAGGGTTGGTTTTATTGTTTGAAATATTTGGAAAATAAAAACCTAACATTTCCCTTCTATGTATATCGCTTATACTATTTGTTAAAGTGATAATCCTCTCTAGTATTGTTAGATATGATTTTCAAGATCTTTTGTGAATTATTTGCCTTATTCATCATATATTCTTTATATACATTTGTAGTATCTCATTTAGACCTAGTATAACAAGAAAATTCTTCAAATGATTAAAGGTATTTGGCTTCTTTTGTGAGAACCACTCCACACACTGATTCATATATCTGTGTAAGGTACTTCTGTCGAGATATATGTTATACCTATTGCATATGCTATTCTAGTGTGTAGACACACAATACACACACGACCATACACTATTGTTATCTAAAGTTGTTTGATTATTTTAGATCTGCCGTAGATCTGTGTTACATGTTTGTTTGAAAACTAGTTCACACACAAATCACGTTTGTGTATTTATTCTTATTTCCGTGTTAAGAGATATTTTTAAAGCATTTTGTTGTAAAGAAAACTAAGGCTGCTTGTTAAAATAAAGTTTAGATCTTACATAAGTTTAGAAAGTTAAACCTAATTTGTTAATGGACCTATTATGCCAAGAAAGAATATTTGTTTATTGTCCTTATATTCTTGATTGAACTATTTACTTGACCAGACCTGAACTAAATAAAATTTGAACATATAGACTTGCTGGACTAAGAACTGAGAACATATTCAAGATCTGTAAGACCCTTGTTTAAAACAATTAAAACTGATTATATCTTATAGAATAAGTGTAGAAGGGTGTTTCAAGCTTGTCCATTATATTTTGGGGTGAGGGTTCCTCGAAGACCCTCCCCTCTCAGCCTCCAGAAAATATGGGACGCGGAACCCCTAGGGTCCCTCAACGGCAGAAAATATGTATGGGACGCGGAACCCCCAGGGTCCCTCAATGGCAGAAAATATGTATGGGATGCGGAACCCCCAGGGTCCCTCAATGACAAAAAATATATATGGGACGCAGAAATCCAAGGGTTCCTCAACAGTAAACAATATGTATGGGACGCAGAACCCCCAGGATCCCTCAACGGTAGAAAATAAGTATGGGACGCGGAACCCCCAGGGTCTCTCAACAACAGAAAATATATGCGAGATGCGGAACGCCCACGGTCCCTCAACGAAAGAAAATATATGTGGGACGCGGAACCCCCAGGGTCCCTCAACGGCAAAAAATATATATGGGATGCGTAACCCCTAGGGCCCCTCAACGGCAAAAAAATGTATGGGACGCATAACCCCAGGGTCACTCAATGGCATAAAATGTGTATGGGATGCGGAACCCCCAGGGTCACTCAACGACGGAAAATATATGTGGGATGCAGAACCCCCGGGGTGCCTCTTCGGGAGAGAAAACATTTGGGTGAGAAACCCTCAAGGTCCCTCAACCTCCAGAAAATATTTGGGACATGGAACCCCAAGGTCCCTTAATTGCAAAAAAACATTTGGGTGAGGAACCCTTAGGGTCCCTCAACCTCCAGAGAATATTTGGGCGTGGAACCCTCAAGGCTCCCCTCCCTCAACCGCCAGAAAATATATGGGACATAGAACCCCAAGGTCACTCAACTGTAGATAAAATATATGGGATACGGAACCCCCAAGTTCCCTCAACAACAAGAAAATGTTTGGGCGCAGAACCCTCAAGGCTCCCTTCCCTCAGCTGTAAGAAAATATATGGGACGCAGAACCCCCAAGGTCCCTCAACTGCCAGAAAATGTTTGGGCGAGGAGTAGTCAAGGTCCTCTCCCTCAACTTCCAGAAAAAATGTTGAGGCGAGGAGCAGTCAAGATCCTCTCCCTCGACTTCCATAAAATATTGAATATGGAACCCTCAAGGTCCCCCAGTCTCTAGAAAACAGACCAGGATGAGGAAGGGGCTTCCATTATAAACCCCTTATCATGAAAGATTATTCTTTTAAAGAAATAAAAAGAACTAACACTTACTTTCTTGTACAGGTAGGCCACTTGAGCATGCGGGCTCAAATAGGCCAATTGGGATCTCTTGGGAGTTTTGGCTTGGCGACTGAGAAATAAGGTTTATTTGGCAAGCTCAACCACATAGTGCTTTAGGATTGAGAATACTAGTAGGAAGACCCTAGGATCACTCAAGACCACACAGAGCTCACACTTAGACAAAAGTGAAGTGAGCAGCCAAAGGGTTGCTCATAAAAAATGAACTTTTACAAAAATTATTTTAGAGGAGAGGGGTCCTCAAAGCCCCCCCTCCCTCTCAAAACTGATAGTTTTCGAGGAGGTAGTCCTCGAGGCCTCCTCTCTCAAGTTTACAAAGTTTGTACCACAAGTTACCATTTCAAAAGATATTTACCAAATAAGATATTTTATCTCCATTGGGAGACATATTTGATTTTTTACTTTGGTTTACACCAGGTGGCACCTGTCAGAGGGGATAGGCAACTGCACACACGTAGGAACAAATGGTACATTTCAGACCTTATCCCTCACCAACCCTCTCATTTTTTATGCCAAAACGTGCCAACTCATCCCTAGTGCCCAAGTATAAATAGGACTCCTAGGTTAGGTCAAAGAAATGAGGATATAGATAGAAAAACTCAATAGCCCCATTACTCTGTCAAAATCACACTAGAACCTCCTAGTATTCTCTCCCTACTCTCTCTTTAAGTGCTAAATGCCGTGTTCTTTCACTCCCCACTGACAGCCATCACTCTCAGGAGTTTCGCTTGAGAAAATTTACCATTATTGTTGTGAAGTTAATCTTCTTACAGGGAGGGAGCTCCAGCTTGAGTTCCATTTTTATCAAAAAAAGAAGGTTTTATCAGAAGCTGCTCCGAAAGTTCTTGAGAACCTTGCAGACAACATTCATTGGAGTGGGTCACGCCTCACTCTTTCCAGATATTCATAGACCCCAGTCTCACTACCCTCTTGCATTTGGTGACTCTGCTGGGGAGGTATCCTCACTTTTATGGACAAAGAAGGTTTGAACTAAGCAACTAGTTTTTTATAACATTCCACCTGGGAATGGGACTCAAAGTGACTAGACCACTCAGGAGGATGTGGTGGTGACCGGAGCAAGGACACCTGCTACTCAGGGAGGGCAGACCAACTCACCGGCAGCAGCTCCGATGACAGCTATGAGTCTTATGAGCATGTTTTTTTTACTTCTTGAAGAAAAATAATGAATACCTATCAAATTTGGGTCAAGGTTGTGTAACACCAGTAGTTGATCCCTCTGGTGGGGCAGCCACCCCATTTGCGATTCCGGCAGAAGTGTCTCCTCCACAAAAATTGGTGCCGGAGCAAGTTATGGCACCATCAAGCTCACCAATTGCTAAGGGCATGAGTTTGGAGGAATCACCCTCCAAAGTTGTTACTATGGAGGAGGTCAGGAAGTTGCTCTCCTCTTTTCAACGGGAGGGTCCTCATCTGTATAAGGAGTGGATGGACCCCTACCCACAAGAGGTGAATGAGAAACCATAAACAAAGGGGCATATTCCACCAAAGTTTATCAAGTTCAGTGGAAAAAGGGAGAACCCAAGAGTGGACGTTGATAAATGACAAAGTCCCTTTCCTGATGAGTGCACATATAGTCTTCCCAAGCTTGATAAGGATGAAGTGGGTGAGGAACTACCAATAGCTACTGGTTCAAGCGAGGAACCTTCTGAGATGGAAGCTCCAAGCGAGGAACCACCAATGGTGGAAGAAGTTACGGAGGGCAAGGAACCCCCTATGATCAATACCTCAGGAGAAGCACCCACAGTTGCAAAATGCATATGCGAGGAACCCTCTGTGGTCAACACCTCATGCATGGAACCTATAGTTGCCCCCACAGAGTGTGAGGGACCCCTTGAAATTAGAACGGTGGACGAGGCCCCCCTTAATTTTAAAAAACTCGTGCGAGATCACGAAATGGCTGGTCAAGGAGACTTTCACTATCACGGCAATAGGCCGGGAACCCGTGGTAATCCTTACAAGGTGAGAGGAACCCCCAGAAATCAAGGTAAAAGATGAAGCCCTCCCCAAGATAAGGCACCCCCTTATCTACTACAGAAAATGGCGAGGAACCCATAGAGGTCCTCGCCCCAAAGCGCAATCCGCTGTCACAAAATCCTCTAGTAAGGAACCCCTGTCATTTCTTTGTAGTTGCGAGGAACCCCTAGTAAATTAGAATCCACACAAGGGACCCCTGTGTGAGGAGACCTCCCCTATTTCAGTCACTAGTGAGGAATCCTTGGTTGGGAAAGCCTTTGGCGAGGAACCCATCATTTACTTAGTCCCAGACGTGGAACCCAAAGTCTTCATAGTTCCCAATGAGGAACCCCTCTCATTCAAAGGGGCAGACAAGGAACCCTCAGTGGTTGTGAAAGCCTCAAATGAGGAATCCATAAAATGCGGAATAACAGGCGAGGAACCCTTCCGTGGTAGAAACTTCGTCGAGGAACCCAAGGTTGTCAAGACTCCCAATGAGGACCCCCTCGTATTCAAACTATTGGTTGAGAAACCCGTCATTGCCCAATCCTCTAATGAGGAACCCCTAGCAACTACATCGGCGATTGAGTAACCCTCCACCGCAAGAGCCTCAGGCGAGGAAATGTTCTTAGGTGGAAATTCAGTCGAGGAACCCAAAGTGATCAACGCTATTAATGGCGAAACCCTCATATTCAAAGTAGCAGAATTGCGAACAAGGAACCTAACCCTAAAATTCAGCGAGTAACTGGCAGTGTTTGGAGCTTCACGCGAGGAACCCTCGCTTCCAACAGGGACCTCAACTGGGTTGGATTCAAAAAGTTGCCTCTGTAAAAGAAAAAGGCTTGATAAAAAGTTCAAGTCTCGGTTTGACTTTATAAAAGTATACTTGAATCCAACTACTTGAATCCAACATGATTCATGAGCATTCTTACTTATTGTGAAAGATAAAATCTAGAAGCATAAACTATGAGGTATCGACTATACCTTCTTAGAATATTTAATGCTTATAAAATGTAAAGTTATCCTATATAATCCATGGTGCCTCCTAGTGAATTTTAACTTGTTATTATTTCTCCACCTAATAACACAGGACAACAAATGTGAGAACACAAAAAGTATTTGCAAAAGTATAAATTAAAATATATAAAAAGGTACGAAAATTTGGTACCTAAGGCTCAAGGGCATCGGAGTTCTTACATCCTTGAGCAAGTGCCAAGCATAAATATAAGGTACGATAGTATAGTACCTAAGGCTCCAAGGGCACCGGAGTGCTCACAGTATTAAGCAAGTTCCAAGTATAAATATAAGGTACCACAGTTTAGTACCTAAGGCTCCAAGGGCACCAGAGCGCTCATAATATCAACTTGAGAACAAAAAAATGGTTAAGTAGTCGAGCAACTTCTAAGTATATATATATAAGGTACGATAGTTTAAGTACCTAAGGCTCCAAGGACACCAGAGCGCTCACAGTCTTGAGCAAGTGCCAAGTATAAATATAAGGTACGATAGTTTAGTACCTAAGGCTCTAAGGGCACCAGAGCGCTCACAGTATTGAGCAAGTGCCAAGTATAAATATAAGGTACGATAGTTTAGTACCTCAGGCTCCAAGGGCTTAGGAGCATTCACAGTATTGAGCAAGTGCCAAGTATAAATATAAGATACGATAATTTAGTACCTAAGGCTCCAAGGGCACCGGAGCGCTCATAATATCAACCTGAGAACAAAAAAATAGGTTGAGTAGTAGAGAAACTGTGAAGTATAAATATAAGGTACGATTGTTTAAGTACCTAAGGCTCCAAGGGCACCGGAGTGCTCATGGTCTTGAGCAAGTGCTAAGTATAAATATAAGGTACGATATTTTAGTACCCTATTGAGCAAGTGCCAAGTATAAATATAAGGTACGATAGTTCAAGTCTCAGTTTGACATTATAGAAGTATACTTGACTCCAACATACTTCATGAGCATTCTTACTTAGTATGAAAGATAAAATCTAGCAGCATAAAGTATGAGGTATCGACTATACCTTCTTATAAAAGTTAATGCTTATAAAATGTAAAGTTATCCTATATAGGCCATGGTGCCTCGTAGTGCATTTTAACTTGTTATTATTTCTCCACCTAATAATATAGGACAATAGGTGTGAGAACACAAAAAGTATTTGCAAAAGTATAAATTAAAATGTATAAAAAGGTACGACAGTTTAGTACCTAAGGCTCCAAGGGCACTGGAGTGATCACACTCTTGACAAGTGCCAAGTATAAATATAAGGTACGATAGTATAGTACCTAAGTCTCCAAGGGCACCGGAGTGCTCACAGTATTGAGCAAGTGTCAATTATAAATATAAGGTACGACAATTTAGTACCTAAGGCTCCAAGGGCACCGGAGCACTCATAATATCAACCTGAGAACAAAGAAACAGGTTGAGTAGTCGAGCAAGTGCAAAGTATAACTAAAAGGTACGGCAATTAAGTACCTCGGGCTCCAAGGATATAAGAGTGCTCACAGTATTGAGAAACTGTCAAGCATATATAAAAGTTACGACAATTTAGTACCCCAGTCTCCAAGGGCACATGAGAACTCACAGCCTATATGCATGTACCCATGGTTAGAGGGTCAATTTCAAAAACTTTACTTGCTTATTTATAGGCAAATAACCCATAGTTAGAGGGGTAGTTTCAAAAAATTTAACTTGCCCATCCTATATGCAAGTACCTCATTGTTCGAGGGGAAACTTTAAGATTATAAATTGCCTAAGATATATGCAAGTACCCCACAGATAGAGGGTCAATTTTAAAATATTAACTTGCTCAGTTATAGGCAAGTACCCCATAGTTAGAGGGGCCGTTTTAAAAATTTTAACTTGCCTAGCCTATAGGCGAGTACCCCACAGTTAGATAGGCAACATCAAAATTCTAACTTGCCCAGCCTATATGCAAGTACCCCCACAGATAGAGGGTCAATTTCAAATTTTAACTTGCTCAGTTATTGGCAAGTACACCATAGTTAGAGGGCAACTTCAAAATTTTAACGTGCTCAATTATGGGCAAGTACCCTATATTTAGAGGGGCAGTTTCAAAATTTTAACTTGCGCAGTTATATGCAAGTACCCCACAGTTAGAGGGGCAGCTTCAAAATTTTAACTTGCCCAGTCATATGCAAGTACCCCGTAGTTAGAGGGATAGCTTCAGAAACAATAACCTACTCATCTCATATGCAAGTACCCCGCAGTTAGAGGGACAACTTCGGAAATAATAACTTGCTTGGATCTCATGCAAGTACCCTGCAGTTAGACGGGAAGCTTAAAAAATAATAACTTGCTCAGATCTCATGCAAGTACCCCGCAGTTAGAGGGGCATCTCCAAAAACAATAACTTGCTCATATCTCATGCAAGTACCCCATTGTTAGAGGGGAAGCTTAAAAAATAATAACTTGCTCAAATCTCATGCAAGTACCCCGTAGTTAGAGGGGCGGCTTAAAAAATAATAACTTGCTTAGATCATATGATAGTACCCCGCAGTTAGAGGGGTAACTTCAAAAATAATAACTTACTCACCTCATATGCAAGTACCCCGCAGTTAAAGGGGTAGCTTCAGAAATGATAATTTGCTCATATCTCATGCGAGTACCCCACGAAATATGGGGTAGTTCTAATTGACAAAATGCTCATGGTAAATAAAGCAGGTCACAGTTAGTAGACATCAACGCAACACGGATGCAAAGATAGCCTTAGTGTACTTTTGGTCTAGGGTCCCTTGATATTAAAGAAACTAATGCCGGCGTACAAAGCCTTTTGGTTCATCCAGCGGAAAAGACTTTGCACGAGGGGACTATTGTAGAGGGGTACTGACTCATAGGAAAAAGTAATTCATGGAGAGAGAGTCCACTAATGAGGGACCCCTCTGCTAATACCACAATCAAAGGAGTTAATGATAAAAAGGGAGTCCACTGCGAGGGACCCCTCTGCCAAGAGCACAATAAAGTACGATTTGGGCGAGGAAGTCCACTTCGATTGGCCCCTCTTCCAATATGAACACAAGTAACATTTGATGATGAGGGAGTCCACCACAAGTGACCCTCTAGAGGGGTGTCCACCTTAAGTTTCCCTCTGACGAGGTGTAGTGCCTGGATGAGGGGCTCACCGTGAGAAACCCCTCTAAACAAGATAGAAGGCCAAGGATGAGGGGGCTCACTTTGATTAACCCCTATACCCAAGATAAAATACCGTAGAAAAAATCCAAGGATGATGGGGATCACTGTGAGAAACCCCTATAAACATGATAAAAGGCCAAGGACGAGGGTCTCACCACGAGTAACCCCTAAAAAAAAAGATAAAAGGCTACAGAACAAAGGCCAAGGATGAGGGGACTAATAATGAGCAACCCCTCTACCCAATATAGAAGGCCACAGAAAAAGGCCAAGGACGAGGGGACTCACAAAGAGCAACCCCTCTACCCAAGATAGAAAGCCACAAAAAAGGCCAAGGACGAGGGGCTCACCACGAGCAACCCCTCTACTCAAGATAGAAGGCCATAGAAAAAGGCTAAGGACGTGGGGATCACCATGAGCAACACCTCTAAATAGGATAGAAGGCCACAAAATAAGGCCAAGGACGAGGGGCTCACGATGAGTAACCCCTCTAAATAAGATAGAAGGCCACACAAAAAGGCCAAGGACGAGGGGCTCACCGCGAGCAACCCATCTGCCCAAGTTGATACCCGGATAAGGAGGTACACCATAAGTAGCCTCATCTCCAAAACCTGGGATGAAGTGACAAAGCATTTAATGACCCTTGGGGGAATGATGGAGAAACCCTAGGGTCTCTCAAAACTGAAAATCTAATTTATGGCGTACAAAGCCTTTTGGTCTACCTAACACAAAATACTTTGCACGAGGGGCTAATGTAGAAGGGTGTTTCAAGCTTGTCCACTATAGTTTGGGGTGAGGGTCCTTAGAACCCCCCCAACCTCCAGAAAATATGGCACGCGAAACCCCCAGGTTCCCTTAACTGCAGAAAATATGTATGGGACGCAGAACCCCCAGGGTCCCTCAACGGCAGAAAATATGTAGGGGACGCGAAACCCTCAGGTTCCTCAGTGGCAGAAAATATGTATGGGACAGGACGCGGAACCCTTAGCGTTCCTCAATGGTAGAAAATATATGTGGGACACAGAACCCCCAGGGTCCCTCAACGAAAAAAAATATGTATGGGAGACGGAACCCCCAGATTCCCCCAACGAAAAAAAATATATGTGGGATGCGGAACCCCCAAGGTCCCTCAACGGCAGAAAAAACATTTGGGTGAGGCACCATCAGGGTCCCTCAACCTCCAGAAAATATTTGGAACGCGGAACCCCCAAGGTACCTCAACTGCAAGAAAACATTTGGGTGAGGAACCCTCAGGGTCTCTCAACCTCTAGAAAATATTTGGGCGCAAAACCCTCAAGGATCCCCTCCCTCAACTGCCAGAAAATCTATGTGACATGGAACCCCCAAGGTCCCTCAACTGCAGAGAAAATATATGGAACGTGAAACCCCCAAGGTCCCTTAGCGGCAAGAAAATGTTTGGGCACAGAACCCTCAAGGCTCCCCTCCCTTGGCTGCAAGAAAATATATGGGACGCGTAACCCCCAAGGTCCCTCAACTTCCAAAAAATGTTTGGGAGAGGAGCAGTCAAGGTCCTCTCCCTCAACTTCAAGAAAAAATATTAGGGCAAAGAGCAGTCAAGATCCTCTCCCTTGACTTCCAGAAAATATTGAATGCGGAACCCTCAAGGTCCCCCAGCCTCCAGAAAACAGGCCAGTATGAGGAAGAGGCTTCCATGAGCAAACCCTCATCATGAAAGATTATTCTTTTGAAGAAATAAAATTACTAACACTTACTTTCTTATACAGGTAGCCTACTTGAGCAGGCAGGGATCAAATAGGTTAGTTGGGATATCTTGGGAGTTTTGACTTGGCGACTGAGGAACAAGGTTTATTAGGCAAGCTCAACCACTTAGAACTTTAGCATTGAGAGAATACTAGTAGGAAGACCCTTGGATCACTCAAGACCACACACAATTGACACTTAGACAAAAGTGAAGTGAGCAGCCAAAGGGTTGCTCACGAGAAATGAAATTTTACAAAAATGATTTTAGAGGAGACGGATCCTCAAAGCCCCCCCACCAAAACTGATAGTTTGAGAGGAGGTGGTCCTCGAGGCCTCCTCTATCAAGTTTACAAAGTTTGTACAACAAGTTACCATTTCAAAAGATATTTACCAAATCAGATATTTTGTCTCCGCTAGGAGACATATTTGCCTTTTGACTTTGGTTTACACCCCGAGGCACCTGTCAGAGGGGACAAACGGCTGCACATAGGTAGGGATAAATGGTAGATTTCAGACATTGTCCCTCACTAACTCAGCCCTAGTGCCCAAGTATAAATAGGACCCCTAGGCAAGGTCATAAACATAAGGATATAGATAGAAAAACTCAATAGCACCGTTACTCTGTCAAAATCACACCAGAACCTCCTAGTATTCTCTCTCTCTAAGTGCTAAGTGCCTTGTTCTTTCACTCCCCACTGACACCCATCACTCTCAGGAGTTTTTCTTGAGAAACTTTACCATTATTATTGTGAAGTTCATCTTTTTATTGGGAGGGAGATCCAGCTTGAGTTTCATTTTTACCAAAAGGAGAAGGTTTTAATCAGAAGCTGCTCCAGAAGTTTTTAAGAACCTTGGAGACAACGTCCATTCGAGTGAGTCATGTAAGACCCTAAGCAATCCAGACAACGGGGTGGCTAGCCACCGCCATCGAACTACGTTGGGAGCTAATAAATTAATGCTATTCTCAGCATGTGACAGATATGAGTCGATAAAAATCAATCCACAAGATGAATAATAATCAATCCCAATTAGTAATAGTACTATAACAAAACATCACATGCTAAACTCCAATTATATCCAATCTCCAAAATATGAATTAATTTAAAATCTGAATAATCAATTGACTGTAAATGCTCCAACTGAAATCCTTATAACAACTTTGGAACCGAATGGTCCAACAAAACCCAAATGAAGTCTCATAATAAAATACGACGGAAAGGAAAGTTTAAACTAAATAAAGCAGTAAACAAAAGCAACTCCAGTTGCACCTCCAATCGATATCCGATAAATCCTATGCAACTACTCAAGCACTAATACCTGAAAATGTTAGTCAACGCACGAGGTCAGATCCCCGTGCATGAATACAAACTACTCCCCTCAAATAGGGTCCGTGAACCCCGTTAATATCATTATACACAATAAATATCACAGTAGAGTATTTTAATTAATACAAGATAATTTAACGCAAGAAAGGTAAATTACTAATCACCCCCAAAGACTCTTATAAAATCACACCAATATCATTTTAAATATCCCACAGTCCCAAATTGTTAATTTTAATTAAATTAATCCAAATTATCATTATTCTCACTTTTTATTATGGCGGTCCTCCCGCCCCGGGTGATATTTTTCACCAAAGTTTAACACTTCCCCTTGTCAAAATGATCGCTTATCCGTTTAAACTGTCAATCCAGTAATTTAACAAGGTTCCACGTATGACACGACATAAAATGCCGACTGGCCCGTTTAAACTGTCGGCCCTCGCTGTTTATGTCGCCCATATATTAATACCCGTCTTATTATCTTAGGTATAAATTCTTAATTATCAATTCTCAATTATCAAATCACCCCACCCTTTATTATCGATGTGAGATTCTTAAAATACTCCTTAGTCCCATACCTAAGGGTCCCCAAGTATACATACGTCTTATCCTACATATAGGATGAATCACTAAGAGAAAACCCATCCTAGTCTCATGCCTAGGCTAGCGAAATGTCGATATAACGTAAAAATCTACCCCACCCCGAAATATAAAATCCCCACGAATTTACACTAACTAGTCCCATACCTAGCAAGTATAAATTTTAACCAAGACCAACCCACTAGTCCCACACCTTGTAAGCATCCTAAAATAGGGTTGAGCACTATACTATCCAAAAGACACTCGTCCCAGCGATGTCAAACGTGAATAAAATAAATCACACAAAACACAATTCATAAGAATAACATAGCAATTAATCATAAAGGTCCCAATTCAATTTAATTCAACGAATAATACCGTCGTCGTTTTCAACATAATTATTTGCGTTCAATAATGTTAAATTAATTAACGTGCGATAATATTCAATACATTATAATCGTTATCTTTTATAAGCCATCTAATTTTTATAAGTGTGAGCGCGTCCCAATAACCATATAAATAATCCCATAAAAATTCTACATGAGAACCTACACCCAAAACCATAAAAATTCAAAAATCTATCCAACGCACCCAAGGGTTTCAAAGATTAAAACATATTAAAAAATTTCACAAAAACAGTCCTAAAATTTAGCTTTCACTTTCTCTAATTAAGTTACTAATTGATTTTAATCAAAAATATATGATTAAGGATTTAGGCGACACTCAAAACGCATAATACTAAAGGAAATGAATAAAGTATTCATGCCTGAATAAAAGTTGGTTTAGAAATCAGATCTTGAATGCGTATTCCTTTCAAAAAATTGACAAAGATTCATTGTTGACGTGTCTTGAGAAAACCCGATTAATCTTAACAAAACTTGAGTTGAAAGTTATGTAGAATGGGGTTAGGGTTTGGAGGTTAAAGAAGATGAGAGGTTTCTGATTTTTGAGAAGGATAAAATGTATTTTAAAAGGCCTAAACTCGTCCCTTTATGTTTATATACCAAAAAGAATTAGAGTCCTAATCAGATACAAACACTAAAAAGACATTTTGGATGATCAGACCGTTGGAATTGCCTGAAATTTTGGGACATAGTAGCTGAAGAAGAGAAAAAACTGTCCAAAAAATTTTGGCTCAATCGGACGGTCGAATATTTTTATATATATTTTTCTATCGAATTTCATGTTTTGAGTACTCTTCTAAATGGCCCAAGACTAATATATACTCATATTAAGAGTTTTGTAATCTACCTTTTCAAATTTCGAATATAAAAACCAGTATATTCAATTATAAAAATAATTAAATCCAAAATTTTATTTTTTCTCTAATTTTTGAATGAATTAATTAATAAAAACACGAGGTGTAACATACTTCTCCACTAGCAAAGGAATTTCCTCCTCGACATTGGACGAAGCATAAACATCAAACGTAAATCATGAAACATAAAATAAGGCTCACATACGCCTACTTATTGAATGCCATAATTGGGCCCTTATACACCCAATCCTACGCGCACCTACCCCACGAGCTACAAAATAATATATATATATATAACTATGAAATTAACGGTGTACCACGCGCTCTAGCAAATCACCACTCGATTCTACCTTCGATAATCTTCGCAATACATGAATCCTCAAATCAAATCACATCGCTGCATCGATATAAGACATACCCAAAATTTATACTAATGATCTTCCAAATAATCAACGTCTCCAAAATCAACTCTAAGGATCCTCACATCAAGCTTAATACTTCTAAACTCAATGCCTACAACATCCTTAACACAAAATTATATATCTCCAAGAAACACATCTAACATGTATGCTAGACCCTCCATCTGAAGGAGTACGAATCAATTAAGGGAATCAAAGGTCGGTAACGCGGAAGATAAATGGACTCATAACCTACGAAACCTAAGACCATTTTCTGACACCATCTGTAATACTCCGCGTAAAACACGAGGCGCTACTATGATTAAAACTAAACTAAATCCTCAACAATTAGTATAGAGCCTCTATATTCCACAATATATATATATATATATATATATATATAATGAATCCAAATTCTTACTCTTTCAAAATAATTACAATTAGAGTTCCACTCGAAAATAATACAAATCTCTCCAGATAAATTACACAGCCAAGCTATAAAAAAATAATATTCCTAGCTCCATGCTCTAAAATCTTCCAAATAATCTGAAGCCTCCAAATCCACGCTAACCCGTTACTAAAAGAAATATATGGGGAAGTACACAATATGACAAGAATAGATGCTCACAAATAATAACGGTGAATAAAGCGCAACAATACGAATTCGCATAAACGAATTGAATGCAATACTCAAGCATTGTACCAATTTTAATTTTTCAATAACACATCAATGGGTCAGCAGGCCTCACCTCACCTCACCTCACCCAAACTTCATAAAGCCTCATCGTGGTTATTGGACTTTTGAACTATTGGAGGGTGCCCATTCTTTGTGACATATTAAAATCTCATGATACCATGCCCATCAACAAATACAATATCAAAATTTTAGAGTCTAATAAATATCTCATAGGATTCCAATGAATACCACAACTCAACATGAGTGAAAATAACACATGAAAACAAACAGAATACTCGCGAGAGAATTTAGGAGCATATTGTGTAACTCCCGTAACTTAAAGTCATCGAAAGAAAATCATAAAATTCTGTCTCAAAATTCTAATCACACCCCTACGTTTGTCTCGTGAAAATAGTCAAATCTAGTTCTAACCTAAACTCGAAAAAACACCAAATAAGATAAAGTATCCATGCCTAAATAAAAGTTGATTGAGAGGAATTTCAAAGATGTATTCTTCTTAAAAAGTTGATAAAGATCCATTCTTGACGCGTCTTGAGAAAACTCAATTAATCTTGACAAATCTTGAGTCGAAAGTTGTGAAGAATGGGGCTAGGGTTTAGAGGTTGAAAGGGAATAATTTCGGAGAAGACTTCTGGAAGAAGAGTTGTAAAAAATGATTTGAAGAACCTAGCCACGGATTAGTTTTAATTTATAATGATTAGGAGTTCTAATGCTAATAGAATTCTATTTAAACTAAAAAAATAGTTTTCCCGTTTGTCACGGCCCAAAACCGTGATAAAGTTTTTTTTTTTTTAAATTCCCATTTTGACTTCGATTTGAATTTCGATTAAAATACAACTTTTCAATAGTAAAACTCAACCTTTTGAATTACTAAAACCTTATAAATTCCAAAATTTTATTTTACCCAAAAAATGCGATTTAATTTAAAAGTACAAAATTAAAAAGGATAGATTTTTGGATTTTTATGGTTTTGGGTGTAAGTTCTCCTGTAGAATTTTTATGGGATTATTTATATGGTTATTAGGATGCGCTCACACTTATAAAAAATAGTTGGCTTATAAAAGAGAAAGATTATGACATATTGAATATTGTCGCATGTTAATTAATTTAACATTATTGAACGCTAATAATTATGTTGAAAATGACGATGGTGTTATTCATTGAATTAAATTGAATTGGGACCTTTATGATTAATTGCTATGTTACTCTTATGAATTGTGTTTTGTGTTATTTATTTTATTCACGTTTGCCATTGAGGGGATGAGGGGCTTTTGGATAGTATAGTGCACAACCCTATTTTAGAATGCTTACTAGGTATGGGACTAGTGGGTAGGCCTTGGTTAAAATTTATACTCTCTAGGTATGGGACTAGTTAGTGTAAATTCGTGGAAATTTTATATTTCAGGGTGGGGCATATTTTTACGTTATATTGACATTTTTCTAGCCTAGGCATGAGACTAGGACGGGTTTTCTCTTGGTGATTCATCCTATATGTAAGATATGCCGTATGTATACTTGGGGACCCTTAGGTATGGGACTAAGGTTTTTTTTAAGGATCTCACATCGATAATAAAGGGTGAGGTGATTTAATAATTGTGAAATTAAGAATTGAGAATAAGACGGATATTAAAATATGGACGACATAAATAGCGAGGGCCGACAGTTTAAACGAGCAAGCCGGCGTTTTATGTCATGTCGTGCGTTGAACCTTATCAAATTTTGGGATTGACAGTTTAAACGGATCAACGATCATTTTGACAAGGGGAAGTGTTAAACTTTGGTGGAAATTACCATCCGTGGCGGGAGGACCACCATAATAAAAAGTGAGAATAATGATAATTTGAATTAATTTAATTAAAATTAACACTTTAGGATTGTGGGATATTTAAAATGATATTGGTGTGATTTTATAAGAATCTTTAGTGGTGGTTAGAAATTTACCTTTCCTGCGTTTAATTATGTCGTATTAATTAAAATGCTCTATTATGCTATTTATTGCCTATAATGCTATTGTCTAGGTTCTGGGACCCTACTCGAGGGGAATAGTGTGTATTCATGCTCGGGGCTCTGACCTCGTGCGTTGACTAATATTTTTAAGTATTTGTACTGGAGTAGCTGCATAGAATTTATCCTATATCGATTGGAGGTGCAACTGGAGTTGCTTTTATTTACTGCTTTATTTAGTTTAGACTTTTCTTTTCATCGTATTTTATTATGAGACTTCATTTGGGTTTTGTTGGGCTGCGGTTCCAAAGTTATTTAAGGATTTCAGTTGGAGTATTTACAGTCAGTTGATTATTCAGATTTTAAATTAATTCATATTTTGTAGATTTAATTTAATTGGAATTTAGCATGTGATGTTTTTTTTTATAGTCCAATTATTCATTGGGATTGATTATTATTCATCTTGCAGATTGATTTTTATTGTCTCATATCTATCACATGCTGAGAATGATATTTATTTAGTAGCGCCCGACGTAGTTCGACGACGATGCTTGGTCACCTCGTTGTCCGGATTGCGTAGGGTGGTACAGGTCACGCCTCACCCTTTTCAGTTATTCATAGACCCCAATCTCACCACCCTCTTACAATAAGGTTTTATATAAAAACCTATTGTTAAAAATCAGTTTTGAACATACATAATAGGTTATTAGATTAAAGTTATTTTGATCTAAAGTATTCATAAAAGCAATTTGATTGATTTCATATTTGACTTATGTTAAAAAAATTTGTTAGTCAAATATATGTTTGTGTATACTATGCTTTAGAGTAATATTGCCTGACCTTGTGTGTTTATGTTTCACTGCTTATTTGCATAACATTCTTGTTTAGTGTTACTCACTTAACACATTTTTTCACTTAGGCATTGAATTTATTGTGTAAATATCTTGGGAAATTTGAGTGTTCAAAAGAGGTGAAAGATAAGTTTTCTGAAATATTAAAGTCAAGAAAGTTTGACTTATAAAAGCAAGAACACAAGACTTTGGAAAGAAATATAGGAAATACAAACTTTTGTTGTGTATCATTCGTCTATATTATTAAGGTTGTGTGAGTCATAGTAGTATAACTCACAACGCTTACACTTCACCAGAATAATTCACTAGGCACTGAGCTGATCCTACGCTTGAAGAAGTTGGAGGTAAAAGCAAAGACGTGAAGAACTAACTTGGACATGAGCAAAGTGAAGTTGATTTCAGAAGAGCAACCAATGCAGAGAGGCTTGGTATTTAGGTAATAAATTTCTGATCTAGTTTACTTGTATCTTGTTACTTTCTTGTATAATCGTTCCTATTTTGATATGGTTAGTAGAGTAGATTAGTTTGATCCTTAGAAGGATCTGTGGTTTTTCCCGTGGGTAGGGTTTTTTCCACGTAAAATAAATCCCTACGTGTTGTAAATTCTATTTATAAACCTCACATGAAAATGTAGGATTAATAACTAGAAACGCACATAATAAATTTGATCTATATTATTTGTGTAAACATTCTTGCTTAGATCAGGATAATAAAAAGTTGGACTGTAATTGACTAATTGGAATTAATATTAGGTTAATAAATTAGTTAACAGTTTAAGTAACAGTTTAAATTGGTCCCTCTTGAATCTGATATAGAAACTCGTTGGTAACTGCAATTTAATCAACATTAGTTTACTTCCGCATTAGAGTCATTAACGTTTTAGTCCCCGCCCAAGTCCGCTTACCATGTTGCACCCGAGCCGCTTTACGAGTTTATTTTAGATCCATATGGCCCTCGACCTAACCCACCTGGAGATTTTATCCTAGACGTTTTGATAAAGGTAGACCAAAACCGGCTTATGTTTGTTCCCATTGCAAACAAAGAGGTTAACTTAGGTAATTTTTGATTAAGTTGGGTAGAGTGTCACATGAGAGATCTTGAAAGTTTTCTAGAGAAAGTATAATATTTAGTCAAGACTTCACATGGTTTGATGGAGCTTTTTCATAGTATAGTATTCGGAGAACTCCACTAGGCTAACGATTGAGGTTGTCACTTTTTACTAGAATAGGGTATTTTTCATGTTCATATCATATATCCCTATTGCTAGAATAGGGACTTTTATTCAGAAAAATAGTTTGATTGATTTCATATTTGACTTCGTGCATACATTGTTATAAATAATTATTAGTCAAATATATGTTTCTATATACTCCTCTTTAGAGTAATATTTCCTGACTTTGTGTTTTTATGCTTTACTGCTTATTTGCATAACATTCTTGTTTAGTGTTACTCACTTAACACATTTTTTCACTTTGGAACTAAATTTATTGTGTAAATATCTTGCCAAGATTGAGTGTTCAAAAGAGTTGAAAGAAAAGTTTTCTGAAATTATTAAGTCAAGAAAGTTTGACTTATAGAAGAAAGAACACAAGACTTTGGAAAGAAATCTAGGAAATAAAAACTTTTGTTGTGTATCATTCGTTTGTAATATTAAGGGTGTGTGAGTCATATAACTCATAACACTTATAGTTCACTAGGCACTGAGATGATCCTGCTTGAAGAAGTTGGAGGTAAAAGCAAAGACGTGACGAAACAACTTGGACATGAGTAAAGTGAAGTTGATTTCAGAAGAGCAACCAACGCAGAGAGGCTGGTATTTAGGTAATAAATTTTTGATCTAGTTTACTTGTATCTTGTTGCTTGCTTGTATAATCGTTCCTATTTTGATATGGTTAGTAGAGTAGATTAGTTTGATCCTTAGAAGGATCTGTGGTTTTTCCCGGGGGTAGGGTTTTTTCCACGTAAAATAAATACCCACGTGTTGTAAATTCTATTTATAAACCTGACATGAAAATGTAGGATTAGTAACTAAAAATGCACCTAATAAATTTGATATATATTATCTGTTTAAACATTCTTGCTTAAATCAAGATAATAAAAAGTTGGACTGTAATTGACTAATTGGAGTTAATATTAGGTTAATAAATTAGTTAACAGTTTAAGTAAAAGTTTAAATTGGTCCCTCTTAAATCTGATATAGAAACTCGTTGGTAACTACAATTTAATCAACATTGGTTTACTTCCGCATTAGAGTCATTAACCTTTTAGTCCCCGCTCAAGTCCTCTTACCATGTTGCACCCGAGCCGCTTTATGAGTTTATTTTAGATCCATATGGCCCTCGACCTAACCCACCTGGAGATTTTGTCCTAGACGTTTTGATAAAGGTAGACTAAAACCCGCTTATGTTTGTTCCCATTGCAAACAAAGAGGTCAACTTAGGTAATTTTTCTTTAAGTTGGGTAGAGTGTCACATGAGAGATTTTGAGAGTTTTCGAGAGAAAGTATAGTATTTAGTCAAGACTTCACATGATTTGATGGAGCTTTTTCATAGTATAGTATTCGGAGAACTCCACTAGCCCTAACGATTGAGGTTGACACTTTTTACTAGAATAGGGTATTTTTCATGTTCATATCATATATCCCTATTGCTAGTGTGTACTATCATTGGTTTTATACGTTTCATTTTGATATATTTTTTGAAAAATCCAAAAAGAGTTTTGTTTTTCTTGATTTTTTTTTGAAAAATACTAAAGGATTTTCGATTTCTTTTTGAGAAAAAATGTGAAGAAGGCAAAAAAAAATTTTATTTTTTATTAAATTTTTGAAAAATCCAAAAAAATTTTTGTATTCTTTTTTTTACATCATATGTGGATGAACATTAAAGATGTCCGAGTCACTCATTCATTTCATATCCACGTGATTATTTTATAGTGTTTTGAGATGTGACATCATTTTATTTTTGCGCTTTATAAAGTGTGGAGTCATTAAGATGTGATATGATGACAACTTGCTACATGTTTGACTCCTTGTCACCTTTAATACACATGTGCACGAACCTATTTGAGTGTTTCACTTACCTTTCATGTGTCGATTATAGTGTTATCATCTTAATCATGCTTTTAAAACGAACCAAATGTGAAAAAATGAGATCATAAAAGTAGTGCATGTAAGAACCATTGCTCGGATTGAAAAAAAAATAGAAAATCATTTATCTGATAAAATTTGGTATATTTTATGCAATGGAATCAGACTGCAAAATACATATTGACTTCGCGTGAAAATTCACCATTTGCAAAGAATAAAGCCTAAAAGATTAATGGCACATAAAAACAGAAGTGCCAGGCCAGTTTTTAAGAAAATTGATGCTTTTCTACATATGAGAATTAATTTCTTAAAAAAGATTTGAGGGAAAAAATTCAATACGTGAATTTTGAGGGAGTTAAGTCGAAGATCAATGGGTTTTCACGTCCTTAAAAATCTCATAAAGCATTACATAGTTTTGGACGTTATTGGTGTGAAAATCACTTACGATCTTGATTAGCTGATTAGGTTAAGTCAATTTAACTTGAGTTCACCATTTTTACACTTAAGGTAGACTTTGAGATCTTTAGCTAATGGTGTCTCATTCCTTCGTGCACATATGCTATGATTGTTTACGTTGATTAACCTATATAATATGTTCACACCCCTACATTCTATTTCCATGATTCAGTTATCTTTGTGTTTCTCCATGGTGAGTTGTATTTGTAAGATTTTTATACTTAAAAAAATTAAAAAATATCAAAAATAGTTTGTGGAGCCTTTGAGATTATCATTGCATGATTTTCATTCATATTTTTTTGTGATGATATCTTACTCTTTTCGGTGATGTTCCCATATTTTTCATGTTTAGTTTCTACTCCTTGTCTATTTAAGAGAAAATAAAAGGGGGAGAACAAATTACGGGGGAGTTGGAGTTTGATTTATGGGGGAGATTTTATCTTTATACATTCTTTTTTATATGTCAAACTCGATGCATCACAAGGTATTTAATTTGTTTCACGTGTGTAGGTACTTTTAGAAGATCATATTACACTTAATAAAGACAAAGTGCCCAAGAGAAGACAAAGTGGAGATCTGAAGACTTTATTTTTAAAGACATCTTTATATTGTACCTATCCATTTTAGGGTTTGGGAGGGTATTAGGATATTGCTTTATGTCTTAGGGAATTTCATTGTAATTTAGATTTTGGTTTTATGTTTGTACCGAAATAGCCAAAAAGGGGAAGATTTGTAAGAGCATGATTTGTATCATTTGCTCATAGCTTAGACTAATATAGTTTTTGGCATATCTCACTACCATTCGACTCAAGCCATCTCGAAGACCAAATATCCACTATCTCCAACGTTCAAGGATATCCACACTGTGAAGGTATAATGCTATCAAGTTTAAATTTATTCCTTGAATTTATTTTGGGATGTTTATTTTTATTAAAACTGGAAACATGATTTTTTAATTTAAACTCGACACATTTTTTCTTTATTTAATTTTTTTTCAAATTTTGCGTATCTTGTTCCAACGAGATGGGAATCTCGTTCTAATGAGAATTGATGTTTGTTAAAAGTCTCGTTTAAAGTTTACTTCGAACAAACATCGAATGAGGGTTCATTATTTTAGGTCATTTGAAGGTCGTCTGAACTTCGTTCAAACGAGAGGGTTCATTCATTCGAACGAGATCTGTTTAGTTAAATAATGTTCAATTCTCAATCGAATGAGCTTCAAAGTTCATTCGAACGATCCGTCGCCTCAAAATTTGTGAAAGTCATATAAATACATGTTTCGTGTTTATTTCCATTAAGTCTTTTTTCAGAACTGTTTCTATATACCCTTTAGCAAAAGTTTTCAACCTTTTGAGTTTAGAAAATCTTTTTGATTCACAAATCACATTCCCAGAATATATTTTGTGTGAATCTATTTAAACCATATAGTTTGTGTCCTTTCATACATGACTCCTGTGGAGATTTTTTTCGCGACAGGACATTGTGATTCTCGAGGGGATCATTGCTGAAGACAAAGGCTGATCGGTGGATACCAAGCGTGGAAGTCGCGTGTGGTCTTCTCCTCACTCAGTAGTATCCTTTAAATATTATACGAAGACACTGCACATTATACGTCTGACTGGTATCAAGTAGTCTATAAGTCGATAATCTTATAAACTCTCTAAAGTGCTAAAAATAAAAGGTTTTTCCCGCAAGGGGTTTTTCCTCAAATTGCCTTTGTTGAATGCATGTTTTTATTTATCTATTATATCAGCTAGATGCATGTCTTAGGATAAAAAGATAAAATTTGGAACTGTGTGGTTGGACATTCAATTATATAAATAATCCTTTAAGATCGAGATAACGCACTCTTTGATGATGATATGTACTTTGGAATTTTTATACGAGTGTAATATGAATACACTAGATATATTGTACATGCACGAGTATGTGTAAACAATTGAAACATTTATATGTTCCTACTAAGTTTCCTACTTAGCCCCTCCTAGTTTTATAATTTTGGGACATGATTGATTATCAGGCTGATTGTAGGGATAAAATGGTATATTGTGATTATTAGGATGTATGACGTCTTAGTATCAACTTTGTACTTATATTATTTTTGTAAAATAAAATATATTTTTATTACGTTTGAAATTAAATGTGTTTTCTTCTGTTATAAAAAGATATTGTCGAATTATTGATAATAAAGTTTTTCATTTATTAAATTCAATTATTTAGCTTTTGTAATTATTTTATATAGATATTGACATTTGAAAAATGATTTTGAAAAGTTTAAAATGGGTTGTTATATCTATATTATACCTCTAATACAATAGTATTAGAGGGTATTGATAGCATTTAATGCATTTCACCACCTATCTATTTATCTATATAAAGCGGTTTGTCTATGAATTTAGCCCCTTTCTCTTCGATACTCATAACATTTCGTCTCCCAAAAGAAACTTTATCCCTTCATCTTCTCCCAATAGTAAATATATGTAAAATGGAACGTCCTTTTTAATATTCTTCTCCCTGGCTATGCAAATTAAAAAGATTGTCTATTTCCAGGGAGGCATAACTGAAGAGAAAATGCTTGAGTTCATGGGAGCAAATACAAAATTATCTCCATTTCAGGTGAAAAGACTTCTTGAGGTTTTTGTTCCTCGCCTGTTTTCTTTTGATGTGATAATATGGTTGTTGTTCGTTACTTTTTCACAAGTTTTAACTATTCCAAAATGTGTTTCAGTATGAGGATGTTGGTTTTACATACTTGAGTCAACATGAAGCTCGCACCGATAATTTTATAATAAAAGAACAGAGTCACCTGTTATAAACTAAATAACAACTTTAAAGGAGACGAACATGCATTGGAAATAAGTGAGTAATTGTATTTTTCTGTTCTGCCTTCTAATGGCCTGTAGGCCGCCATATATACAAACTCAAACTAATATTAACGTTGGATACAACAATAACGACGGATACAACAACTTTCTATTTACATGCAAGATATGTACGTTAGCTGCCTATTATTATGGAGATGAGCAGACCATTTCAAGCTTCCTTAACTTGTTAAGATATGCTTGTGGAATTTTGACTGAAACTTCTGTTTGCCTTGACACGTGTTGTGACTTGTTGATTTTCAGTTGTTAACATACCTATATCTATTTGGAATATTGCCAATACTCTCTTTTTGTATTCTATTATTATTCTTATGTAACTTTCATTATGAAACATAGACGTCTTTCATCGCCTATAATTTCTATTATGAAGACTGTACAAATTTCTAATGGGTTGAGAAAAGAAGAGTTGACTCAAAGCTATGTTGTAAAACATAGTTTGGGTGGGTTACGGTGTGCTCAAATATAATACCCACTTCATTCCCAAATTAATATTCGTGATTTCCCTTTTAGTCTGTAATGTTACTAAAAATAATTTATAAAACTAGGTACAATATATCTCATTTTGACCCCAATTTGCAATATTTTATACTTTATAAACTGATTTCATGTCAAAATAAAGTTGTAATTGCTGATGTAGTTTGGGGATGATGATATATTTGGATTGTTTCGAGTTTAATTGGTTAGATGAATAATTTGCAATTGCTATATTTGATTGCATTAATTGTATAGGGCAAAAGTTAATCGAAAGAAAAAAAGTGTAATTTTTTGAATTTTTACTTGAAAGTTGTAGTGAAGTTTAAACACTTAATCATGTGTTTAAGCTAGATAGTGTAATGTTCATGTGGATACCAGTAAAGATGTTGAAGATTACTTGAAAGCTATTTAAGAAACTTGATAGGATCAATAATACTAACTTTTGTTTAATTTTTGTATTTTCATTTTTATTATGAAAGGTGGTTTATATGATTGTAACACATCCAGACCTTATGGAAGGGTTTCATGAAGTATTGGCTCGCAAAGCGAAAATAGATAACTATTTTTGACAATTTTATATTTTTCTGTATGTATTTTATTTTAACTTGTGATTTATTGTTAATCAAGTTCTCATCCCTGAATTAAGAGCTTTCCTAGAAATCGTTGCCTCTCTGGTGTTAATTTGTAGTTTGTCAAACCCTAACTAGATGTTTAATTGTCGCAAGATTCTTAGGGAATGATGGACATTTATCTAGATCAGTGACGGTAAAGGAGAGATGTAAGTATACGGCAAAACACATCCAAGAGCCTGACTCTCCAACTGCTCTCTAGTTACAGGTTACTGCCAAAGAATGTATGAACATTTTTTTAGGTTTTCAATTTTGATGTAGGGGAAAGTACAAAAGAAATAAAAATGAGAAGAGAAAAACTGAACTATACAATATTTACCAGAAATCCTCTTAACTATTTTTATTCCCCCCTCCCCCCCCGAACTATGCATTTTTTTTGTAAAGTCCTATGAGTTATAAAATTTATTATTGTTCTTGTATATCAGTTGTGTTAATAACTATTGTAAAGATCCGTAGAGATATTTCGATCTATCCTTTTAATCATTTACACGGATAACAAAAGCAGCGAGTTAGACTTGGATGCATCTATGAAAGATATTTAAAGGTTTATTTAGTGGAGTATTTTATTTAACAATGAAAAATCATTGAATAGTATAAAGCAATTTTAACACCCCAAACTATAATGTGGTAAATCTTAGAATCTCTAATCCCGATATCCCAATCGATCCCTCTCCGACTAAATGATATTTTGATCTCATATCTAATATGTAATTTATTCCCACAAACTAAAGGTTCAATATAAAAATCTCAAAAATTAATTGCTCACTTATATGTAAACTATGCTATGGTTGTTTAAAAATAATGATATGCTCAAATACAACTTATTAGCATGATAAGGTTCACTTTTGCTTCGTATACATAATGTTTTGCAGTTTTTATGATGGATAAATTTTATTTATATTAAAAAGTTCTAAATATGTTGTTCCAAAAATAAAGATTTTTTTTTAAAAATATTCCACCAAGTTAAAGCATTACACACTGCAGATGAATCTTACAGATTAATTTTGCAAGGTAATCCACCCAGGCACACCAGTGAGTGCAAATGAAATTCTTGAAATTCCTGAAAATAAAGGATAGTCATCGAGTATGAACAAAAGATTTAACATGTATTTAAAATACATATTCTTTTCTATTTTTGAAATATGTAATTTCGATCATGTATAGATATCTTTATCCATACATGCATGTATATGAAGATGTGTAAATTTATTTATTGGATTGATATTTTTTCAATTATTTTCTATGTTCTTTGCAATGATTCATATTTATTTCAAGGTATGAATTGGTTGTAAAATGCATTTTGACATATATTTATAAAAATGTCAATAGTCGGGCCTTTGTATAATTTGTTATATTATTTGGTTTTATTTATACCAAATATCATAATACGTTCGCGCATTGGTGAGGTTAAACTTGGACCACCCTCGTTGAGACCTTGAGGGGGTTGATTTTATCCAAATTATCTAGTATCAGGCCAATCAAATCAACATATAAGGTATCCCACGAATCGTGATCTCTTAATCGTGGCTCTCGCACAAAGGGATGAGGAGGAGAATACCATTGTCATTGGTTGGAATCCTTTGTGTTCTTGAGAACGCATAGAACCATGTTTGTAGGCTTTATTTTCCAAATTTGTAGGCTTGTTCCTCAATAATGTTAAGATTCAGGTCTTTATTTTCCAACCAATCATTGTACCTGTATTGCCAAACACTATGAGGACCCCTCTCTTGCTCTCTTTCAAGGCGAACAAGCTACTCTATATACATTTTAAAGGCAAAGTTGGGGGCAATTGTGGACGCCTTTTTTAATGACCACTATTTTAGGCCTAACTTTGGACTAGATCCGCTTTGAAGCCCACTTCCGTTAAAATGGATAAAGATCCATACACATAATATAAGCACAATAACTAATTGTGTGTTATAACTGCTAAGCTCGCACAACTGGAAAAGTCCCATGCAAATACACTTGAATCCTAGTCGAGCATTACATGTCAAACTACAAATAGGAGTGTTAGGACTTTGTTAATATCATGCAAAATTTAGAAATCTGAACCTCTATATATTTGTATTCTCTTCAATTTTCTTCCCTTCCTATTGATATGAATAATAAATATGAAATGTAATGGTTATATTGATGATGTGGCATCACAAACTAGTATAATTTTACTAAATTTATAAAAAAGAAAAGAGGGTATGAGTTGTCAAAAAAGGGGAAGCTTCCCAATTTAATCCTAGTGAATAAGGTATTTGAATCCAGTCCACTAATATGTTTTTACGTCGCTAAAGTCCCTCAACCTTAGTGTATACATTATGCGTTAGCGAATTCAAAAACCTACAATGTATACATTATAAAAAATCACTTATACATTAACTCAAAGAGTCCATATTGAAATAAATTGTTTAACGTTAGACCTTACAAATATAAATCAAGTATTCCATAGAAAGTAATACAATTAATTTTAAATAGTCACGTGAATATGTAATACAATGATACCATATAATATGAACCAAACACAAAGTTATCAAACCCAGCCCTACCCGGTGGGATAACCTTAAACTGGTGCCCAAACCGAGTTTGGTTAAATATTGGACCATTTGTGCGACTTATTTGGTCTTGACCCGATAGGTTGATGCAATGACCCTTTTGATTTGTTTACAAGCCCAGTAGACCAACTTCATTTTAATTCCAAAAGTGTTCTAAAATATTAAATAAGATTGTGCAATCCAATGCGAATTATTTACGACTCTATGAAGTTAAAATAATTTATAATCATAAAACTTATATTATAAAAATACATAAATACTTGTAGTGTTAATTGAATTTATTTTTAAAATAATATATGACAGATTCAATTAGTTAAGCCGCCGGTTGAACCAGTAAACAATCAATATTGGGAGAATACTTACTCATTTTAAACCCGTGAGTGAGACATATATAAGAAGAGAGAAATTCAAGTAGAACAAAGAGATTAATAAAACCTGTGTTTCATATGTCCCACAAGCTATAGTTTTTTTAAGATAAAGATATAGAAGAAGCGGAACATCGAATGTGGCAAAGCCTAATTTAGGGGTTACTATTAAATAACGTATATTTTTTTAAATTTCAGAGCTCAAGGGTCAACTCTTTTGATTCTTGATGATAAAGATATAGAAGAAGCGGAACATCGAATTTGAATTTAATTAAGAAAAAAAATACATTCATTGACAGAAATTATTGAGACAAATATTAAACATATATTCCCTATCCAAATTTTAAACTTTAATTTCATGGACTAATATCAAATCCATCCATCCATAACATATTTTTTCCAAAAAAAAAAAAACACCCCGCCCAAGACAGAATTACCAAATTGATTAAAAAATTATGGCTGATTTGTAACATCTTTAACATTCTTCCTAATTTTTGGATAGATTTAGGAAACCTTTTTTTTTTTTTTAAATGTTGTTGAAGTGGATTGGTTTGTAAAATTTCTTACCCTCAAAGAGAAATCCTTAGCTAGCAAGGTGAATATCCTGAAAGGAATGTTATATAACAGTATAGATTAACCTGAAAATTGAAGAAGATTTCCATAACCAAGAATCTATTTTTTTAAAAGACTAGCTCACATGACACCAATACAAGGACCTCAAGTTATGAAAGAAACTTCCCAGGAATTACTCAAATGTAGAATGCAAGATACGGGGACTGTGACAGCTTATGTTTCCTTAGAATCCAATGCACACTATTTAATTTCAATAACCCATTACAACCAGAATAGTTCTCTAATAGGCAGTGATCTATAATGCAAGTCATGACTCATTACCATGATTTCCTTTAAACTCGTTATCTATATTGCTTCACCCCAAGTACCCTCTCAAGAGGAGAAGGAACTTATTCCTTCACAAGAAATGACTTCCATTATCCATCTCCTTTATCACCCTCATCTCTCTCTATCTTTCCTTCCTCCATCTCTCAAAAGCCATGGAAGATTTGAACATGCTAAGTGCAGACTGTGTCGTCTTGTGCTGTTGCTGCCAATGCTTGATCCTACAGATCCTCGTACTTATATTGCTCAGACTTCCGTATAAACTAGCTCGAAAGTTCAGAGAATATGTGAAGAAGAAATTTGGAAACAAAAAGAGGAAAACGGGTCGATGCAAAGATGATGGTGTACTGAGAAGCGATGGAGGGTCTTTTAGGATTAAATTTGAAGGACTCTCTTTGAAGGATTGCCGCTGTGACTCTGTGTGTTGTATGGAGGAAGTGGAGAAGGTGTTAGAGGAGTTATCTCAAAAGGGTGATTTTGCATTTGGAAGCTTTTGGGTTGGAGATGACTCGGAGAGCTTTCCAACGTGCTTAGACAAACAAGAAATTGATTATGATGTTGTAAGGCATCATTTGATTGAAAGCTTTGGTTCTTTTAACTTTGGTTAATATTATTTTCAATATTCAAACTCAATGTTACTAAATAATACATAATTAGAAGAAGAAAAAATATATATAGAAAGGCTTACAATATTGCTTGCTTTGACAAAATAGTTATAATCACCTTTTAGTGTTGTCCTCCAAACTTGTGTTGGCTGAACATTCAGATCTCTTTTCACATTATCATCTTTCTAGGCTGAAAGTTGGCCATTTGCATTATTTTTCTCCATTTTCTTTCATGGGATGAGACTCTTGGCTAGTTGGTTCAACTTGAGTTGCCTTTATTCTTCCAAATATCCTACATTCGTTGCCTTAATGACTCTGGAGTTTACGGGATGAGCAGTATGTCCGTTTGCCTTGAAAATAATTTTTTTGGCAAAATTCAGTATGTTTCAGTTGCACTTGAAATCGTAAATGGTTGATGAGCAGTTACTTCTATTTCTACGCAAATTCTAGCATGCATGGGACGAATAAATTTAAGAGTGCATTGATCTTGTTTCAGAAAGCATCCAAAAGTGCCTTCTATTTCAATGAAACTGGATATGTTGAAAAGATGAAGATGGAGATAGGGTAATTTAACCCATGCAGCAGCGAAAGTGGATTCCACTCTGTTTGAAAGATGGTGTCCTTCTAAAAAGTCAATATGCTAGTCCCTTGCCCAATCTCAAACAAAATCATCACATGATGCCAACTCGGCCATGACATGTCGAAGGTCCAAAGCCAACATTTGCTGGAGAAGACAGTCCCCCCTCCCCCACTTTTTTTTTTCTTGTTCTTTTATCAAAATGAAGGAATTCAGCCCACTTGACCTCTTTTATTCTAAATTGTTATGCGCAACATTGTTATAACTTTATTGTTGACAAGAAAGAATAACACACAATAGGAGTAGAGGAAACAATGACATGAAAGGGACTAACAATCATAACTACAACAAAACTCTCGCATCTGTGTGATGAAAGTCTGCATAATTGTACAAAGATACATAATAATGAAAGAATAAATACATAATTTTGTGTGATCAACAACAAAAATTTACAAGCTTCCCGAGCTGCTCTTCTGCCAATACAACATATTGTACAGCTAAAAATGATGCTTCTGTACAGTCCTCATGAACTTGTAACCTATGGTGGGGGTGGGGTGGGGGGGGACACTTCCAAGGAGAAAGAGCCCCTACTCAATTTAATCATATACAGTGGGCAGATTGATGATTTTTCAACAGGTGTCAAAGATTCCATCTACAAAATGTCATCTCTGGTCATGAACACTACCAGTCAAGGGATTAGTTCTTGCCAGTGAACGCGCTGTGAAACCCACCGTATTGACCCTAATTGATCTTTGTCTCACCACATTGCAGTATTCAGGGTCATCCGCGTGCCCCTCGTATCTTATCCATTGTATCATCCCGTGGTACATGGGGAAGAAACGGATCTGAATTGCCTTGTACGAAAAGTAAGGGGTGAGTGCCGCGATCACCACAAAGAGCGTGGTTATCCAGAAGCTGGGGGTGGGAGCAAGAGATTCGACAAATACTTGGTAGGCGGTGGTCGAAATGCTGGGAGGCATAGCCCCATATGCCAACATGAATATATACCAGAGGGCAACTCCGCCCCAGATGAATATATGTTGGATTAAGGTGAAGTAGCTAGTAGCAAGGGCCATCTGGCAGTTAACAACCCAAACGACACAAGTATATATTACGGGCCCCAAGATATCCTTTCCGGCAATTTTCCCGTCCCTATTGAATGCCTGTGGATCTAGTGCTTTTGCGCAGAGGAAGAAGACGATGATACCGCTGCAAAGTCCGTTGAACATCCAGCCAATTATACGACGCCACCTAAAGAGGACGTTTTGCACACCTTCTTGGTACAATAAAGGGAACTGCCACAGTAAATGGAAAAAATAATGAGGAAAAAATATTCATTAGGAAACCCAAATCCTGTCTTTACCAGGTTTAGCTATTTTTTTTTAAAGCGCAAGTACGGTTTGTAAATTTTTTAAATACTTCTTTTCTATGTCTTTACAAGAAAGGAACTCAACAAAGCCTGTTGGACTATACTGGCAAAGTAGATCGTTTGGTTCTTTATTCTAGGATTTGAGAACGTAATCAGCTGAAAATTGTTTAGATTTACTTAACATTTGTTTATAACAAAATATATTGAAGTGATACCACTACTTGATCGTTGTAAGCCAAAATTGAACCAAATGTTGTATGAGATGAAGATAATTTATACCTTGAAACAAAAGCGGGCTGATACGTCCTGGTCGAAAACTCCCAGAGCAACTGCGGGAAGTGATGTGAAGAAGACATTGTAAAGGGTCAAAAACCAATCGTTGTACGCAGGTTGCCCAGAGAATGATGCATATAACTCGTATAAGAAGATGGTGGTACCGAATGCAATATTCTTATAGAAGAAGTAACATATCTGCCAAAACAATGAAATATATCAATCACTGTTTTATCAACTTTATAAAAAATATGAAAAAACCAGCAAGGATCGGATCAAATTTCATAACGAGTAAAAATTAAATCTCGAATTATTAGTAAATTTAATAATGATTCGTTACCATTGAAGAGATCCTTCTGTAACACCAATGTCCGTGCACCAACAACAGCCGCTCCAAAAATCGGAACTGGGCAATTGCAATATCACTTGACATGACCGCCTGATATTGGTAAAAACAGAGTTTAGACAAAATCAGGTAAAACATAACAGAGGATACAAATTTTTACACAAGGGTCAGATACACACCTGCATTCCTTCAACACCACTGATTCCAACCCCGATATCGGCTTCTTGAAGCATTCCCACATCATTTGCTCCGTCACCGATTGCTAACGTTGTCTTTCCAGTTTCAGTTTTAACAAGTCTTGTAACCTGCATTTTTCATGGAGCTCTTTTAAATAACCAAATAAGCAGAGAATTTAACATGGTCTAAACAGGCGTAAAAAGGAATAATTAGGAGTATGTATGGGCTGGGGACTGAACAACTCACCATGGCCTTCTGTTTTGGTGATGAGCGGCAGCAAATTACAGAAGCACAGCCAATGGCAAGTTCTAAAAACAATTTCTTCATGTCATCTCCTAGAGCATATTCAAGTGATTTCCCGTCAATGATCAAAGCGAAGGCGTCAGAGCTAGATTCAATAAGTTGAGTTTTCCCTTCACTGATCTGCTGCAGGACACTATCCTTTGAAGCCTGGAAAGACATTTGTGATATTAGTATTAGTTAACAATTTTCTACTCAAATTTGTTTCCAAACTACTAAGTAAATTTCCTAAACCACTAACTGAACAAAACAGAATATGGATTTACCTTGGCGATGGCTTCTTTTTCTCCAGATTTCTCAAGTGATTTAATGTCTGGTGACTCCAATGTTATTATTATCTGCTTCATTCCTTGTCTAAGCAAACTACAAGCGAAACTGTAGACATAATTTTTGTAGTCAGTAATTATTAGACACGTAAACCTCTCCTCACATTAGTATCATCACAGTTTACAGCAAGAAATTATACCCTATATTGATTGCGGTCTCCATCTTATCTCCAGTCAAAACCCATAACTTTATTCCTGCTTGAGCAAGTTTGTCAATGCATTCGGGAACCTGCCGGGCACAAGAAGTGAGAAAGTCAATTCCAAATCACACTGAGGATCTCTAAAAAGCTCTAGTTTGTGTAAAGACTTTTCTGAAAGGGAAAAAAAAAATTCAACCCACCCCATCTTGGAGTTTGTCCTCGACAGCTGTTGCACCAAGAAGAATCAAATCCTTCTCGACCGTCTCTGCCACATCATCAATCATTGTCTCCCGTTCTGCGCTGACTGAGTTCTTGGCCTCAGTGAATTTTTCGTTGAACTCCTTGTATTCTTCTTGGTTGAGTACGCGATATGCAAGTATCAAGGTTCTCAGCCCTGCATCGGCATACTCATTCACATGTTCCCTAGTTTCTTCTTCGAACTCCCTTCCATTTTTGGCAAGTCTTTCAAACATGACACTGCATAATAACGCAAAGATGAGAAACATAAATAATTTATGTCACGTATGAAAGAACCAATAGTAAAAAAAAGAAAGAAATGCATACGAAGTTTCAAAGTCATAGAAGCTGAAAAATTACTAACCTGTCAGCGCCTTTACAGAGTAACAAAAGCTTTCCCTCCTCATCTCTTACTATCACAGACATTCGCTTCCTCGAGCTGTTAAACTCTAAAACATTTAAAAGTGTATATACCCTGCAAAGTCAGTAGTTATGATTAGAAATGCAAGCTAACTTGGTGATTTGTTTGAGCTGAGCATGGATTAGGTATATGTTATAACATTAACATCAAAAGAAAATTCACTATGCTTCACAATAACAGATACTGACCTTTCAACTTTTTTTCCAGACACAGGATCCAACTCTTTGATTGAGACAGTTGTTTGTGTTCTTTTATAGAATTCAAAGCCAAGTTCTCTTGCTGCAATCACAAAAGCTGCCTCATCCGGTGACTCAGCTTCATAAGAAACCTTCCCTGTTTTTTCATCCAACTCGGGTATAGCTGTGTGACAGACCGCCAGTAAACGAAAGAACTTCTGTATAACAGCTGCATGCTCCTCATCAACCCAATTTCCGCTCGTGATCCTCTCATCCTTGAAATTGAATCCTTTGATGAGAGACTTCGTATCACTTTCCGAAGAGTCCTTAACGTTGACCCTACCGTTCAATAACGGAGACGCGTTCCTTTTGGCCATTGCCCTCTCGACTTCCGTGATCCCACGCCCGTAAGCGGTGCCCGCCACTGAGCACTTGATGAACTCCATTGAATTGCAAGTCAATGTCCCCGTCTTGTCTGAAAGTATTGTGTCAATTTGGCCGAGTTCTTCGGTTAGATTTGAGGTGCGTGCATGTGCTGGTTTGTCGGTTTCCTCATAGTACATATGAATATCATGATTGATGAAAACGGTCTGAAGAACTTTGACAATTTCAATAGACACGTATAATGAGATTGGGATCAAGTAACCATACAACATCAGGGCAGTCAAGAAATGATAAAATCCAGCGACTGGAGCTCTTCTGGGGTCATAGAAGATTTCAGCACTGTCTGGCCTTAGATACCACCTTTTCATTCGGTTGCCATCAAGGTCATCTCTAGTTACAATCCCAAAGTAGACCGATCCAACAAAACTCATCAAAAACAATACGCCGAACAAGAAGTAAATGATTTTATCCATTTTCTTCTCGATTTTGCTCCTCTTCGAAGGTGGATCAGTGGAGTTTTGAATAACCTTTGTGTCGTGACCGGTGAAAATAACAGCCCCGTATATATATTCTGTATTACGGAGCTTAGAGTCTCTAAGGAGAAGCTGTTGGGGAGAAAGAGGGTGCTGGTTTTCTCCAAACTCCATGCTTCCAACAAAAGAGTAGAGATTAGCATTTGGATCTTCGCATTTAACAAGGGCTGTAAATTCCTGGAAGTCACCGTCCTCTTGTAAAAATGAAGTAGCATCCAACGATTGTTTTAGTTTCAAATTTGTTTCACCATCAAGATTCATGGTCTCAACGTAGCAGATGGCATCCTCGTAGCTCGATGAGAGCAAGAGAAGATCTGCTGGAAAGAATTGGTCCTTCTCCACCTTCACTATGTCACCTACTCTCAGATTTCTCCATGCAGTACTTTCAAAAACTCCATTTCCGCGATGAACTTTAACCTTTCTGTTATTTACCTCAATATCCTGAAAAAAAAAACTCACATAAAGACGGCAGTTTGCAAGAACACATAAAAATACATATAATATCATAATATAATCCTCAGATCAAGCAAGATTATATATCATATTATCACTGCTATAAAATTTCACTATCACTCTGAGCCCAAAATACAATTTGAAAGCAAAGTTTTAGTGGCATCAAGTGCAATAAACTTTATAACAACAACAAAAAAAAAGAGTAATCAGTATCACAGAATTACTATTGAACAATTCATATTTCAGAACAAATTTTTTTCAAGTTAAATCCCCAATGAAAGAAATAAAATTAATGATAGCACTTTAGGTGGATTGTGTGCAGAGAACTTAATCAGATGTAACAAAAGTCCGCTTAGTCATATGACATATGAATTCCGAGGTGTTGTCAAAAGACAAATTACACTCAAAATTTACCATAAAATGAATCTACCATATAAACACTCTACCTAAGACCCCATTAGATCTGATTCAAATTCCTAAAAAATCCATTAAAAAATACTTCCATCTGTCAAGAAAACCTCTGTCCAATTTTGAGATAAGAAGAGTTCATGATCTGATATTATTATTAATATCGTTTAATAAATGAAATCTTAATATTAATTTATACGGATAAATAAAAATAAAAATAATTAAGCATACCTGTTGTTTCCTTTGCCAGTCTTCAATACCCTCTTTAACCATCGTAGCTCCAATAACTATAATCAAAGGGATAATAGCACTGACAGCAGAATAAGGAGCCAGTGATGTGAAAGAAAGAATACCCGTAACAAGAAAGTAAAAGTTAGCCACTCTTCTAAACTGTTCAAACAAGGCCTTTGGCAAAAAAGTAGCTGGAGTATACTTTGTAGACCTCACATAATTCCCCGCATAATTAAGAGTTTGAGCCTCAAGTGTTTCAGGTGCATTACAATGGACCACTCTAGAAAATCCTGGACTCCCAATCTGAGACTGATCATCTTTCACATTCGGTCTTCTACGTCTGAAAGCATAGATCTTGCTGAAATGCAGCTTCTTTCTTGTCCCACTTTTCATCCTCTCTCTTGTTTTAGCTCAAACTAATCTCTATTTCCCAACACTTAACAAATACCCACAACCAAAAACCAAGAAAAACTGAATCTTTTCAATAAATAAATGAAATTTCGTAGAACCCAAGAAATGGTTTTGAGCTGAAAGCTCAGATACCCAGTGATTAAATATGGTAAAGAATAAAAGATATAAACAAATAAGGTTGGTTTGTGATTTAAAAGATAAGCTATGAGATTGTAAATACAAGTGATGTTATTTGAGAGTGGAATGAAGTTGGGGGGTTGTTTATATATGGGAGCTATAATGTAGTGGAAATGGTTGGGTATGTGATATTAGTTTGATTTTTCTCTTGGCCCGGAAAGTTTGAACGAAGACTTGGAGATCTCTCTCTCATGTTTGACTTTAGCGTGGGCTAAGACACGCGCATTGGCTCAAAGAAATGTTCAAAACCAATATTATTCTGTACACCAAACTGAACCCGACTTATTTAATATTAAACTTGTAAAATAATAAAGGCAACGTGAAAATTGACATTTTAAAGAAAAACGAAGCCAGGACGAACATGATTGATGGGTTTGTTTGTTTGTTCCACCCTCAACTATTCACATGAAAGGAGCAACTAATGAATCAAAACGATTAATATTATAGAGGATCTCATTCGTTAATTTCCTCTTTCATACAAAAGCTTTATGTTAACTTTCTCTTTTATTTATATAAGTGGGTGATATTTTTTGTTTTTAACCAAGTATATGCAGTAATTTTCCAAAATTAATAATAAATATATATTTTTCGTTATGTTTCCGGTATGAACTATTCATAGTTCTTATACTAGGTAATTCCATATTTTATGTGTATGATGTATATACAATTATGTAGTTATTTGATACTTTATGTGTTATTATAGTTATCGCATTTGAAATATGAAAATACATATCAACCAAATAAAACAAAAAAAAATGATAACAAAAATAATAAAATCAAAATAAAAAATACTCAAAAAGCGTAAAAACTGAATGATTTTGTATTATTAGGTGTTTTTAAAATAAAAAATATGAAAATCAAACAACTGGAAAAAAAATGGCGTGATATTGGTACAAGTCATATAGCAACCAAACCCGTCGATTAACACCCTTATTGTTAGGGTCACCAAATGGAAGGGTGTGGGCATATTTGGCCGTGTCGTTAACGTTTTAGGGTCAGATATGGGCGAATTAATAGCTGGTTGATGGTTATTGCAGGTCGAATTCGGGTTAGATTAACCACCGACCCATTTTCTCATTCATAATTCGTAATTACAGATATCTAGTTTATATGAGTAGGATGGTCAGTGGGTTATTTCTCAACCCATCTAAACTTGCAAATAACAGGTGAACTTTTAGTGACCCATATGTTATCCGCTTTAAACAAGTATGATGGTACCCATTCTCAATCATTAAGGGTAAAAATGGGTGGATGATACTGTTTGGGTCCATTTTGTCGGCCTTACCTATTGCAAAGTGAACTTTTGTTTTTATTTCGAAAGAGTATGTGTAATCAAAAGTTTTGCCATAATGATATTTTCATTTTTTTTTATAAAATTCAAATAGGCTTTTTATCCCACATTGTATTTCATATCCTAAAGTGGTCGTTTTAAGAATATACTACATTAATGTCTAGGAACGATACTTGTTCACTATCATGGAATTTGGTTTGTTAATTATGTACAAAATAAAAGCGAACTCTTAATTTAGACCTCTTGTATGCATTATATAACTTTTTCACTAAATCTATTAGAATCTGGGCATCGATGGTGTGCATACATTGAGCAAAGATGTCTGAAAGAGTAGTGTAGTGTGAATTATGGTCGATGTTCTTGACAAAGATAATATGTAGGAGATACATGTCATCCATAAAATTCCTCTAATCAAGTGTACCTTTGGTTTGACGAGTCCACAGGTTGCCGACGAGCTGAGTCCAAACCCAACTTATAGTATGTAACTATCGACCATTATATGGATAACCAAGACTATAGATGAGAGGTTAATGGTAGATCTATCTGATGATATCAATAGATATATTGATCTCAATACATAAGCATAAGTGGTGAAAGACATAAATTGAGACTCATTAAAAATGGTATAGGCATAATATTCATTCACTATGTAGGAAAAGACGAACTCTTTGTTAGGGCCATGTTGACAAGTAGTTAACCATTGGTGGCACTAGAATTCAGCATACAACGAGGACTGATTTATGTTGATTGAGTCTTAATAAACAGTTTTTAAATCAACACTTTACTTTTTATGAACCATTGTTCAAATCGATCAATAGTTGAATTGTCTCTGAAATATGGAGGAATGGCCTGTGAATCATGAGGAATGGATGCTAGTGGTGGAATGAGAGGCCTGAATCCTATTTGTAGTCTCTTAGGAGGGTTAATGTAACTGAAATAAAGTCACAAAATAGACATAAAAGATTCCTAATCAGGTTTTAGTGAGAAATAATTAATTTTAGAGATGAGAATCCAATCCTAAGAAATGGGAAAGAGTCTGAAACCAATATACACACCCAAGTGAGTATAATTGAGTCAAAACCCCAAATCAACTAGAATATTTGACATGCATATGGGTATAACTATGTAGTTCAACCTGTTAGCATGAGAGATATTATAATATACCAATTTAAAATCAAGAAATGCATTTATTTCTATTATAGAATGAATTCTAGCTAAAATCCAAATAAAAAATAGGCTTAATTTTTTAATAAAACCTAACCAAAGGATCAATTATGGTAAAAAATGAACTCACCAAGTTTTTTGAAAGAAGATTAATGAAGATCTTTGAGGTGAAGTGAGCTGGATGGAGCTCAAAAGACTTAAAAGGTGATTTTTGGTAATCATGAGGTGAAATCATAGAGAGAAAGATGAAGCGAAAGATAAAGTGAAAGGGTTCAGTTGCGAATTAAATCATGCATTCATTGACGTAAAGTTCTACCTTTGCGGAGGCAGATTTTTCATTGACGTAAAGCCTTTTTTTCGTGGGTTTGCAAATAGAGCCATAATTGTTTTTTCCCAACGAAGCAAAAACACCAAAAACGTAATGATAAGGTCCATTGACTCTAACACATTGATTAAGGATGAGTATATACACGTTTAACATCATAATCAAGGTTTAAGGTTATACCTAATACACAAAAATGAATAAACCTATGAAGACTTAATACATTTTAAGTAAAATAACATAGGATGCAACTCCTGTGAAGAAACGATGAATATCTTTGAGACTTAAATGAAGAAATAAAAATAGAATTTTAAATAAAAAAAATCTTTTTGGAAAATCTAAAATGATGTTTATCAAGAAAAAGTTTCATTTTTGTTAAAAATATAAAATTTTCAATTAACACTTTTTCTTCCTCAAATAAGTGATTTTTGATTAAAATATTGTTGGTCTCATATGCTTGGTGTTAAAGGTTCTTGAATCATTCAAGAATGATTTGGGTGATTAATGAGGTTTATAGTAGTAGTTAGTGGCATTTATTATGTATTGGTGACAATAAATAAGGTTGGTTTTAATGGATTTGAGTTGGGAGTAAATTGGAGTCCAAGACTCCATAGCCAAAATTGGCAAAATTCGCAGGGGCGGATCGATTCGGACAGGCCGAATCGATTCGCATGGGGACAGTTTTCAGGGCTAGGTGAACCGAATCGATTCGGCCATTCCGAATCGATTCGGTATTTATGCAAAAACCCAATTCTTACTGACCGAATCGATTTGGGTGGTCCGAATCGATTCGGCAATTATGCAGAATCCCATATTTTCTGGCTGAATCGATTCGGCTAGGCCGAATCGATTCGGAAATCCCGCATTTTTAAATTGTTTTTATTTTTCAATTTTAACCATTTTTCTCTAAACTTAGGACTTAGGAACCTTCTTGTATAAAGTTAACTTAGAGTCCTAGAGTTCTAGGTGAGTTAGTTTACTACCCTAGATTAGAATTAGTATATATGGGATCTATTTCGAGGGTGCGTGAAGTGATGCTTAGGCATTATTTTTCCTTTATTATTAGTAGGAAATTTAGGAGATTTCTAAGTGTGCTTGGAGACTTTAGAAGTTAATTTGAGGTATGATGGTCTATTATAAAGTCCAAAAAGGATATTTGGGAAAATAATTTTGGAGTTCAAATATTCATCGAGGTTATTATGATGATACGAAGCACGTATAGTTTCGGTTAACCATAATTCATTTGATAAAATGTAAATAGATAAAGTAAATGATGATTTACTAAATCATGTCACGTTAATTAATAAAATGGTTGAAACACACCCTCTCTAAATACCATCTTAAGGGAAGTTCGTGCGTAAGGTGAAGTCCCCCTGGCTAATGAATGCAGGGTGGATATAGTCCTAGGCCATATAAGCGCTTGTTTTATATTTTCTGCGATGGGTAGGTAATTCCGGGTGTGGTTATGACTACCCCGCAGGCATATGGCCGCTTCCCGACGTTTCGATAGGATCCCATGTTGTCTTGATGATAGGCCCTGGAAGACGATGGTTATTTACAGTGGGGAAACCTGGACGGGCGGTCGTAGAATCGTTATATATGTATACTTATAAATATTCTAACATCAAGTGGGACTTGATGGATATTAATACCATGAAGAGCATAATACATGCCACAAAGAGCATACAATTGAGATACGTGCCACAAAGAGCACATGATAAAATTTGTATTCCTGATAAGGAATGGAAAGATAAAATGAAAAGGTGAATAATGATAAGGATTTAAGATTAATGATGATTATACATATCCTTGCATAATTGAATATTACTTCATAATCATTTAATTGCCATAGTTTATTTCATGATGTCACCATATTAGATTATCATCTTTATCATCCATGTTTAACTGTTCATAATTGTTATACTTGTTGTTTATCTGATGATCACATAAAACCGGGCCCTGACCCGTTCTTCTTTCTTGTTGTGCATAAATATTGTAACCGCTCAGGTGCTCCACCGCATGGACGCCATTATTGATTTCCCCATTCCAGTGTCTTTTGAGGAGCCGTGACATTTTGCGGATATCACGGGATATTTTGTGTAGATGCCTTCATTATTATTTTCTAGTTATGTTCGGGTCTTTACTCGGGCGTGTGGCCCAAACTATTGTAATTGTATAATGGATGTAATATGTAAATTATTGATCTTATTGCACATGGTTTGAATTCCGTTGACCGACATTTCATTCGGTCCTTTTATTGTTGTTGTTATTATTATATATATATCTTTTGGGGTTTTTACCTTCTTTTCTGCTATGGGTTGATGACAACGCTTTCTTTAAATTACGAAACAAAATTTTGACAACCCGTTTTGCTGAAATATTGTGTGGTTATCTCGTATATTCTTTATGTCATCACGATGCTGAGGATGATTTCATCTATGATTCCTGTATTATTGGAGTATCGGGTTGGCCACCCTTTATTTCGGATAACGGGTTGTCACAATAACATGCCTAGAAAGAGTATTAAAATTGATACGATGGAAAAAACCAACTGAAGCTTAACCCCGCTAAATGCATTTTTAGAGTATGTTATGGAAAATTCCTTGAATTCATTGTAAAATAAAGCGGAAAGTAGTCTAGTACAATGAAAATAAAGGCATTAATGGACATGAAGCCACCAAGAAGCTGAAAAGAATTTTAGAGTCTCACAGGGTGCATAGCGACATTGAAAAAATATTATTTCTGGAGACACTAGAAAATGTCAACTGTTCTTGGAAGTGATAAGGAAAGCCTTCTCCTTTGTCATTGAATATAATGAATAATTTGAGAAAGTTTTCAAAAATTGTAGGTGTACTTGGGTTATGCACCTTTTTTGTTATGACCCCTGTATGACGTAACCTTTTACTTATATTTGGTTGTCTCAGAATTAGAGATAAGGTCAACGATGGTATATTCAAATAGGGGGGGTTCAAAACCCAGTATATTATGCAAGCAATGATTTATATGGGCATAAAGTCGATATCCTAAGATGGACAAACTATCATTTGTGCTCATTCAAACAGTAAGGAAGATGCAACTACACTTCTAAGCTCATGAAATTATTATGTCAACTGAATAGTATCTTAAGAAAATTATGCATAAAACAGAGAAATATTGTCGAATTATGGCATGGTCCATAAAACTAGTGGGGTATATGACATATATAATCAACCTCATATGGAAATTAAAAGCCAGACACTTGCTAATTTTGTTGCAGAATTCACATGGGAGATCCAAATTTTTAAAAGAAAGGTACATCATCTAAGCCAAGACCTTTATCTTAGGCCTTAACCCCAATAATGCAGGCTCCTTATCAAGCCTAGGCCTTCGACAAAATAGGTTCATCTCAGGTCATTGAGGATCCCTCTCAAGCCTCGGCCTTGACTAAAATAAGTTCGCTTACAAAGAAAGGAAAATGAATTATCGAAGATAAAGACATAGAGACCACCTTAAATGTCCAATTGGAGGAATACCGCCAACCATTTTCTTTAGATATTCATGTTTCGAAATTATATGTGAGTCTCATGTGCAATAAGGAGTTACATGAGGGTTATACTCTATACCCCTAATGAAATGGATTTTGAGTATGCACTTAGATTTAAATTTTTGAACTCCAATAATGTGGCCGAGTAATAGCACGCTTTAACCTTTATTTATCTATCAGAGTCAATAAGATTCAAGCTCACATTGATTCACAACTAGCAGTACGTCAGGTATCTAGAGAGTACAAATCCAGAGATGAGAGAATGGATAAATAATTAGCTAAAGTAAATTCACTCATATTCGAATTCATGAAAGTGAAAATGCAGAGAGACCGAAGGGTGTAAAATGCCAAATGAAAATCCTCTATCCAGATTGTCTTTAGCCACAAGAACTGAAGTCGGAAGCGTAGTACTAATAGATGTATTAGTCGAACCCAACATCAGTAGGGAAAATTTAGATGTTTAAATCTTCAATCTTAACCTCATCCCTTCTTAGATGGATCTGATCATTGAGTTTATAAGATATGGGAATCTATCGGAGGTTAAGAGGGTGATAATGAAGATCAGATTCAGAGCTGCCAAGTTTGCTATCTTTGGGGACATGTTATATAAAAGGGGATTCCTTCTTTATCTATTGAAGTGTGTTCATACTTTAGAGGTGGAGTTTATTTTGAAAGAGGAACATGAGGACTCTTAGGATAGTCATATAACATGACGTTCACTTGCCAAGAGAATTATTATACAGGAGTATTATTAGCCAACCTCAGCCAAAGTCGCTCATGCCTATGCAAAGAAATGTGACTCCTGCTAAAGACATGCCAATAAAAGTATTTGAACTTATTATCCTTTCACTTCCATTACTACCTCGCGGTCGTTTGATCAGTGAGGCATGTATATTATTGGACCTTTTCCCCACGCACCATGATTATTTAAGTTTCTTATAGTGACGTTGATTATTTCACGAGAAGGCTAAAGGCTGAACCTCTGATCGAGATTACTAAAAATAATTGCTTTCAATTAATGTGGTGAAACATCATGTACAAATATGGGATACGTATACATTCATCATTGATCATGTCAAGGAGTTTGATAATAACGCATTAGAATCTTACTGTGAAAAAAAGGATAAAAGAATTTTACTCAGCTCCTGCTCATCCTCAGACTAACAGTGAGATATAAGTGATGAATCAAAGTCTACTTCCAAGCATCAGTGCAAGACTTGAAGATGAAATTGGGAAATGGATGAAAGAATTATATAGCATATTATGGGCATATCGAACGACTCCTAGGACTCCTACGGGGGAAATCCGGTTCATATTGGCATATGTGTTAGAGGTTTTCATCTCCACTAAAATTGGTTTGCCAGGCCACCAAGTATAATACTTCAATGAGAAGATAAATAATGAAGAAACAAGCCAAGACCTAGACCTGGTTGAAGAAATCAGAGAAAATGCACATATGCGGTAAGCGGCATATAAGTAGAGAGCCTCTAGGTACTACTACAAAAAGGTTAAGAGTCGACTATTTAAGGTGGGGGATTGCTTCCTCAAGGAAGTTATTCATAAATATAACAAACTCCACCCAAACTAGAATGACCACAATAAGATTACTGAAAAAGTAAGCCTAGAGACCTATTGACTTGAAACCCTTGAAGGAGAACCATTTGATAATTCTTGGAATGCGAAGCATCTAAAGAAGTACTACCATTAGGGTTAGGATGTGGGATCGTATGTAAATAAGAGCTTCTTACATGAATATAAGTTTTCCCTTTTATGAATGAATAGAAGTATAAGTTTCCCTCTTATTCTACCTGATTGATATGTTATATCTACTTCTTCTTATATTAAACCTTGTCTAAGATATAAAAAGGGAAATGCTTAGGGATTTGAACTCACAAGCATTTATGAGACTATGATATATATCAGAGCTGACACTTGGAAAATATGAACCCACTAAAGGTTAGTCTTATCTTTGGGACAAAAATACGAGGGTAAACAAGCTTGGTTTAAAAAGACCAAGGTCGAGGCCCACAATGGCTATATAGGGCCTGATAAGTCTTTATCAATTTTATTTATGATAGAAAACATTTACGATAAAAAGGTTGACATAAATGCCCAAAGTAAAATTTAAAAATCATAACTTAAAAAGTAATGAGCCAAAGCTCAAGTAAAAGTTCTTTTTTTTTTTAAATTCACCCTCGTCTTAAATGTAAAACTTAGATGCAATCCATGACAAATATAAGAGGGGAAGATTAATTTGTTCATCCATTTTATCTATTTTCTCGGCTGATTTAAGAAAAATTAGTTTTGGGGACAAAATAATGATTACATTGATATTAATATCATCATCGTCCTAATGCAAAAATCTTGTTATGACCTAGAACAAGCATAGGAGGAAAATCAAACTCCGAATTTTACTTAAAAAAAATTTACAATTGGTTTGGCCAGTTTTTATAAAAGTTTGTTTAAGGACAAATTAATATTTCATTAACTTGTTCGGATAATTTAAGAAGAATTGGCTGGAAAACAAAATTTGAGGCAATAAAGCCACAATCACTGTATAAGGTTCGCCCTAATAAATGTTAAACTCCAAGGAGTTAAGTATAGCATCCTTGAGAAGGGAATATATGTTAAATGTTACGGGACATATTCCAAAAAAACATTCATAGGCCATATAGAGATGAATCACTATTCTGTAAAAAAATAGATAAAGAAAGTGAAATCTAAGTTGTTGCATCCTCAGGGTTACCATCTCAAGAATGGGGTTGATAGCAAGATCACCATCTCCCTATAGAGTATCCACAACATTTAAGGTAGTGTCGGCCTTAACATTAGTTGTTGATGCCTTCCCATCCTCTAGTGCATCAAACTCCATAGAGATGGGCTTTCCCATACCATCATTAATCCGCCAAGTGCCAATATCTTCATCAATATTTAGATACTCTCGGGTGAATCTCACCTTCATCATCTCATACCAACAGCATATGTAATATAAACTAAGGTTATTGAATTCTGAAAATTCATGGTATTCATTAATGGTTGGCCTTCTTTACAGTAGTAACAAGGGCATCATTCATCTTTTTCTCAAACTCAAACTCGGTTGTCTGAAGATTAATCCTATCCATATCCCTCCCTTAGTCATATTACCAATCTTAACTTTCTTCTTCTTGTTGTACTCAGGAAGCTCAGTGTTTCTTTTTCAAACAAGGGCTTCATACTTGCCCTTGTCATCATACAAGGCCACTTTTTTATCATGAGCAGTCAACAAGGCTTCATTATTCCTCCTCGTTCACTATTGGAGGTCTACCATCAATGATAGACCCCGTGTAATGATAAATTTTTGATAGAGTTAGAATTCAATACCTTTCTTCCCTTATAAACATAGAAAGAAGGGGAGGGTAAAGTACGCAACAATCCAGTAGCCGGTATGAATAGATCTATAGCCCAACTGGGAAAGGAATTTTTAGGAATACTTCATGTGAGAGAGGGGATGGATCAACAACTTTTAAATCCGCCATCAGGCGATGGAGGATGGGATGGATCATTCGGTTACTCGCCATAACGACTTCAAGGATAAGGATCGACTGGTGGCCAACAAGAAGTAGCACGGGTATGACCCACGATTGTATACATTTTGGCTTGTTCCATGTTTGGAAAAAAATAATTGAGCCATAGGTTAGAACTTGAGTTTGGTGACCTTTCAAGCGTATAACATGTATGTTCGAAGACGTAGCGGTGAAGTTTTAGAGATTGCATTCGTCGTGTCGTGTTTCATGCCACATTTTGTCTTCATGTTTTGAGGATATCTCAGGTATGAATGCATATCCTAGACACCACATTCTAGGACCCCGCCAAGTCTCTCCTCAGGTCCCTACTACTCTTTCATTTAACTACAAACCCTAGGTCGTACTCTGAGTACCGATTGAGAGACCATCTGGTGATCTCGGGCCCCGTTTGACTCTGATAAACTCTATTGTTAGAGTGAAATATCTTTGAATCTTCCAAGGTATTTGAACACCCTTTCCAACGGTCTGCCCATGTACAAATCGTTCTAACGATTCGAACGAACGGACTATTTTACTATCAAAAATCAATTTGTAGGCAATTAAGCGCACTCGGGCCCCGATTTGACCCCAATCAACTTCAGCGTCAGAGCTAAATCTCTTTAAATATTTAAAGGGCAGTAAAACCCTTTCTAACGGTCCATACCATGCAAAAAATGACATAATTGTTTAGACGAATGACCCATTTTCCCCTGAAAACTGATTCGAAGGTCACCAAGCACTCCAGGGCTCCGTTTGACCAAAGTCAACTCTTCAGCTCGAACGAGACTCAATGAATTTTTAAAGGTAATTGAATACGCTTTCTGATGGTTCGTCTCACGCGTGATTCTGACTTACGGTACGGACGGACGATTCTTTTTACTTTGAGAGTTCACATGGCGCTCTCGGGGCCCCGGTTGACTAAGGCTAACTTTTTGAATCGAGCAAAGCTCTTTGAAAACTCAAAGTACAATGCCTAACCTTTCCAACGATCCACCCTGTACGCAATTCTAACTTACCGTTCGGACGAACAATCCATTTTCGTCCAACGATCTCCCGTCTAAAGGACCAATGTGCGCTTCCGAGCCATATTTGACCCAAAGCCAACTCTCAGACCCGGGAGTGGTCCAAAGGACTCTTGAAGGTCACTAAATTACCCTTCTAACGGTATCCCCCGTGCACGATTTGGATCAATGTATTGTGTTGTATGACCATTTTTTGGAAAAATCTGCACGAGACTACCGATTGGAAGGGCTAGGGCTATGTCGATCGACACCAGCCTTACCCTATAAATAGAAGGCATAACCTCATTACCAATCACACCTCAGATCCATTAGCATCACTGATCTCATCAAAATTCTCTCATAATTCACAAAGTTTCTTCATCTAAAATTCCATTTAAGCTTACATTCCCATCATTTTCATACCCAATTTGGCAAAATCTCATTCTCTCTCATCTAACATTCATCGCACATGCAAGGGAGTTCATCCGAGATCAAAGATCAAGCTTCAAAGAAGGTCCAAATCCTTCCTTCTCTCTTTAAATTCCTTTTTTTGAATTAAATATATTAGATTCATAATCTAGTTTTACTTTAGTTCATACACATTAACATATTACATTTTCATTAGTATATTGCACATACTTCATTTTCTATTTAAAAAAAACAGGGTTACGCCAATAAATTCTGAACGAGATTATCCATCACACTTTTTCAAAACTAAAACCCATTTTCTACTCACGCACATATAATAAAATCCCATTCGAATCTATGGGATAAACCCCACCCTTATGTCGCATGCGAACTACCTGGACTTTGATGCCTTTATAGGCTACGTAGTCGTCTCGGATTAAAAGCCGAGATTTGAGTCCAATTTGCTAATTTTCCCAAATTGCCCACTTTCATATTTATCATATTCGTACATTACTATAAATATTATTTTTGTAATCCTTGTTAGATCTTTATCCAACACATATTATCATTTCACCATAACGATCAATATCACGATAATCGCGTAAATCGCATTTTCTATATGTTATTTTGATAATATTCCTATGGATAACCTCACTCTATCTCTTATATGGTATAATTTGGGCGATTTCGATCTCCATTATTATATATACATGAACACGCATTTCACTGAGAAATAATGGAAAACAATAACACAAGCCCATGAGAGACCGAAAGGGTGGGATGGGTGCTTAACACCTTCCATTCCGTAAATTAGCCCCCGAACCCTTCGAACTATTGGTTTTATAAACCTTGCTTTGTCTTTCATGTCGCTCTCTCGAGGCAGTAAAATGCTCTTTTACCTATTTTGTGAAAAATTGGTCGGCGACTCCATCTCTTTATACTTACCCTACACCGATGACGGTCGAAGCGCTCCAAGAGGGTGCGAGACCTTTTTTCATCCCCCCTTTTTCCTTTCCCAGAACCGTGTCCATGGGATGAAGGAGAGAGAGAGAGGGGGTGGCGACTTCGTTGGGAACGTTTTTCATAAGAGGTCTAGACTCTGTTTTCATGGGTGTTTTGTTTCACTTGTGTGCGTATGCACCTATCTGTATGTTCCTTTTTTTCTCCTCTATTATTTCTTATACATATATACCTCATGCTTATATCACTACTCACTCACACACTTTTAGATGCTCTACGTGTACACTTCACACCACGTGCACCTAGGATCACCTATATCCGCATGTTGCGCACACCATTTAGAATGGTCATGCTTTGATGTCACTAAAACGCACCTCCAGTTATCACGCTTGTATACATCCATTCTTACTCGCACTTATCACACACCACTTGTACTTGATCCATGCTACAAATATCTATGCTTAGTATAGATTTACTTTTTATACTTGTACATTATGCCCTGCTTAGTATAAATGCTTATCGAATAAAAGATACTCTCTCCATAATGTTCTAATCAAGAATTATGTATTTTTGCACACTACATCACCAAAGAGCATTGCTATTGACCAAATTTTGTCCCGTAACTGGGGGGTCACTTCGTGATGGGCGCTAGTTCGGCAGGTCGCAGTTAGCCTAAGTGATATGACTCTCACCTTCCATTGGCCAAGTGCTTTCGATCTATATCGAACGGTTCCCCCTGCATTGTACCACTTGACCGAAGTCATGACGGGAGGTATATTGCAAGGAACTCATTCACGTACGTCGAGTATATCGAATTCTCTCTCACACATACTGTCCACACAAGGTATGTAGTGAGGCAGTTCACGTACAACCAGGTATATCAAATGGCTTGTTCACACTTACCGATTACCCTCAAAAGCAAGACGTATATCGTGGCAGTCATGCCAAAGGAGGGAACCCTTCCAATTAACCCAATAATTTCATACCCTCATATAGGTGTCAAACCTAAGGCACTCATATTTATTTTGTTGGTTTCTACCCGAGACTCTATCGAAATGACGGGTCAGAATGCCGCCTAAATTTTTGTACAATTTTTAAAACGGGACCCTACCCATGAGCCTGGTAACAAGTATAGCCATATTTTTCAAACCTAATTTTTCTAGGCTCGGGTCCTGTCCGACATTTATTTTTGCATTTTGGTAAACCTAATACAAGTGAGAACATAATAAACATAATAATACTCATGTTGAGACCTATCCCTCATTTTTTCCTTCTTTCTTTATCAAAAAGTTTCAAAAATATTTTTCCCTCTTTTATCAAAATACCAAAAACATTTTCCATTCCTTATGCTAAAAATATTTTTTCTCACCTGTTTCCAAACACATTTTGTCCTACCTTTTCCAAAACGAATGTCAAAAAACATTTTCATCCATTTTCAATAATACAATTTTCCCCATTCTCTTTCAAAAATAAATTCCAATTTTCTCCTTCTCAGGTTGATCACATACCCGACCCTTGGCCTGAATTCCTATTGGCTTCGGTCTTCAGTCGAACCACTGCGAGGGTCTATCAGGTACCTCACTACTTCCTCCCAGTTCGGAATTCATCCGCTTTCCATGGAGAACACTGACCAAGTACCAAATTTGAAGCTTAATTTGATGATGGTTCTAGATCAACTCACTGCCAAGATTGACAACCTTCAAACTGAGGTTCATGAGATGCAATGAAACTAGGTCCCTATACCTGAAGATCTTGAGGTCCTCTTCCATCGCGCTATGGGTCTGCCCGTACCCGAGCCTATTTGGGTTCTCGAGGAATGTCACTACGCTCCACGTGCTCCTCCTTCTAATGGGCCGCCACTAGCCCAACTCCCTATGCTGAATCTTACCCATCCATTGGATAACTTACCTGTGACCATTGATCCAAAGGAGGAAGAATTAAACAAGGTCAAGGAAGACCTCAAGATGTTGACCAATAAGTTTGACCAAGTTAGAATATCTGGGAACTACATGGACTACACCCACATGTCTCCCTATCCTAAAGAAAGGTTATCAAAAAAGTTTAAGATACCCAACATCGAGAAATTCAGAGGTAGTGGACCCCTAATTGTTCATTTCAACACTAACCACCGATTCATGACTCTCCTAGGTGCCTTTGAGGATATTATGGACCAAATGTTCTAATAGACTTTTAAAGACAATGCTCTTTGATGGTTCTTATCCCTTGAAGAGTCTAGATACATTAGTTGGAAGGATATTACCCGCAAGTTCATGTCACAGTACAAGTATAATAATGAATTGAAGGTTACCTGCCATGATTTATAGTTGCTCAATAGGAACATCGGAGAATCAGTCAGTAACTTCATAGCATGGTGGGGAGAGAAAGGAGCCACCATGACCAACCGACCTTTCGAAGAGGAGCTAGTCAGCATTATGAAGAAGAATTTTTTACCCTAGGTTCGAGCGACGATGGGAGGATAGTACTACCCTCATTTTTTATCCCTCTAAAAAGTAGGAGTAGAGATTGAAGAAGGTCTTGCCAATACAGAAGTTGAACCAAAGAAAGTGTTTGGATAATTCCCTATTCAAAAAGTATGAAAAGCATGTGAGTACTATAATCGCAACCATCAACAACATCTCTATACATGTCGCTTTATGGGTACTATAAAGGCGCCCTACTCCAGTAAATAAGGAATACACCAAGATTCACGCTCCCCTCTCTAAAGTTTACCAGGACCTATTAAGACGAAACCTTATCAAGCCATTGGACTCTTGTCCAATACCAAGGTCACTTCCCAAAAATTTCAAAAAATATGGCCATTATGACTATCACCAAACTACCGACCATACCACCAACCAGTACTTCCATTTTTGAAATTTGATCCAAGGATTAATCGATCGAGGTATCATCGCCCCACAAGTCAATCCCAAACCAAACACTACCCATATTCCACTCCCAAATCATACAAATGCCATGTTCCAAGAAGAAGACCCATAATTTGATCCATCTACCCAGATCGTACCAAGTAAATCACCCATCATACGCACATACTCTCCTAAACCTCTCCAAGAGTGCCCATATTTTCTCCCATACCCTACTAATTTTGTTGACCAGGCCCTATCACTCCATACCAGAGCATGCATAGCTGTCCGTACCCATTTTGGAAGTAAATATATGGAATTGTTAGAAGTATTGAACCAACTCATATAGTTTGGGCTGAAATTGACCTCCTAGATGACCATTGATTTCCAGAGATTCAGTACACTATTCTTAGAGGCTTGAAAATGGGCCCGAGAGTCAGATAATTGGGTGGTACCAACCAATGAAGTCAATCTAGATAATGTCAGCTGGATCACGACGAACTTATTTTAATAGACCTGTGATATTTATTATATGTCCGAACTACTATATACTTCTAAGCAACAAGGTTGCCTGGTCCCTTCACTTCTACATCTCCCCGTCGAATGGGAGGATATATATGAAGATATCTTTGAGGTCATGGAGTGTATTAACTTTTCATGGAAAGATGATTTCGTTGCCACCGGATGGGTATGACAAGTTTGATGATTCAGATGAAAAGCAAAGCCCAGAAAAAACTAGCTCGATAATCAACATATATGGAATGATGTCGTTTGAGGAGCTACTAGGAGAAATCAACAAGGAGGAAGAATTACCCGAGATCGATGAGGAAACAGGCTTCCTATTTTTCCCATCTTCTATTAACCATATGACCAAGTCAGGGAGATATTATTGAGTCCTAAACCAGCTACGATCAATAAGAGACAATGGAAAAGATGTTGAAGATCTTCCTATGCCCGAAATGACCCAAGCTAACATCACTCTATGGGGACTCTTTATGCCTTCCTAGCTACATTAAAATTCCTTGATCAAGCTACTCACTAGATCCATAGTTCCCCCTTCCACCACTCCAGAAGAAGCAGTGAATCTAGTCAGATCCCTGACCTCTACTAGAATGCTCTCTTTCTATGAAGAAGAAATCCCAAAGGTTTGGCCAAACCATAATTATGCTCTCGATATCTTTATTGAAGTCTTGGGAAAGACTCTGCCACTCTATTTTATGGATAATGGATCAGCTCTTATAATATTCTCATTGAGGACCCTTAATTGCTTGGGACTGAAAGTGAGCAACCTTGCTCCAACCTCTGTCGATATACGTGCTTACGATAATACTTGTTGAGAAGTAATGGGATCCATAAAGCTTGCAATAGGGGTTGGACCTTATTAATGTAAAAAACTAGATTATATCTAATTAATCAATCACAGATAAATAAGACAAAGAATTTTTAAAGTGGTTCAGCCTTGTGAGAATGGCCTACATCCACTATTTTGTATTGATGACTACTTGCCTTGAATCTCGATAATAAGTTTTCCAAGAGATCAAAAGTCCCCTTCTTATGAGGAGGTTACAATGTATTTATAGCCTTGAGGCTGTACATATGAAAGGGTAATGCGCTGTTATCTAGTAGACATATACATATGTACGATAATAATGCGCATTTAATGCGTAGTTATCTTTTGATTCTCTTGATTTGGATGCTCTGTACGCTAAGTAGCTCGGGCGGCTTAAATTGCTCGGTATGCTTATGTTGCTCGGTATGTTTAAGTTACTCGGAGAACCTGAGTAGCTCGGTGATAGTATGTTGTTCATTAAAAGTACTTGTATTTTCCACATAGGTTGACACGCATCTTCAACTAATTGGTCCATGTCAGCAGACTAAATTTGGTATCAACATAAGCCCCCAATGTTTCACAGTTGAGGTTAAAGGAGAGTGTGGAACATTTTGCTTGAAAACTGCTTGGATTACTGGTCTTCATGGATTTTAGGAATATTTTCATTGTATATAATTCCTTTTTGAGCGCATAATATCAAGCTTCATAAATATTTTGAATTTTCATGATCACTTCGACATTTGTGCCTTTTTCTTCTTTTAGTCGTCGAAAATGCAAACTTCTTCCCTTGTAATCATTGTTTTTCTCTATTCCCGAGGTAAAGTATTTAGGCGTGACAGAAATTCTATCGTCTTATACTTTTCAAATCTGTATCTTTGAACTCTTCATTTTCTCTCTATCTTGTGCCTTCGTTCTTTCCATCATTCATTATCAATCGATCTCTCTTTCTTCTGTAAGATCTTCTTCTCTCCTCTTTATTTACTTTATTCACCATGGTTTATCTTTTTGAATCATTGGATAAACTTTGGTCTGAGTTTTTAATCCCTTCGTGGGTTATTTTGGAAAAACTTTCTTATCCTTCTGATTTACTTTTTTTGGCGGAGGGACAGTAGTTCCCAAGTCTTTTTGTAGCTGAGTGTGGCTTTTCTTTCCTGCCAAATCCCCTGTGTTTGGAGTTTTGCCAATATTTCGATATTGTACCTGCAAGAGTAGCTCCAAATACATGGAGGGTAGTTAATGGCGTACATAGGTTGAATCAACTTCATGGAACTCGTTTGGGAATTCCAGAAATTATGTATTGCTATAGATGGGTTACCATCGACACTACTTTCTATTTAAAAACTAGGTTTTCGAATAGAGCTTTAGTTATCAATCTTCCCGATGCCAATAGGGACTATTTTGATCATGGGGTTGTGATAAAAAATTGGCAACACCCTCCATTAAATGGAAATGATGTGTACCAAGGTCCCAGGTGTCCACCTTATGGCAATGGGATAGGTTGTTTTTATTTTTGAAATCTTGTTTTCTTTGTATTCGATGAAATGCATCACTGACATTAATTTTATTTGTTACAGTTGACGGTAAAAGGAAACCTCCAAAAGAAATCGAGGTTAATATAGATCATTTAAAACTTATCTGGGGCTTGCAGCAATCTGTTCTTGGGGAGCACATTAAATCTGCTTCTTATTTATTGCAATACAGAATCTACACTTCATCTTTCATTGCTCGTCCTGTGGTGGTTGATCTTGATCGGATACCAATCTCTGAAACCAGCATGGAAGGTTCTTCTTCTGACTTAAGTACTCCTATTACCGATCTAATGAAGAAGAGGAAAGTTCCTGCATTTTTTGACAAGTCTGCCTTTGCCACTGAGGAGGCAAAGAAGAATAAACAAGATGTACGAGATGAGGAGACAAAGAAAATAAATGTAACCCCCTCTATTGTTGCTAAGGAAGCTGGCAAGAAGCCCCCTGTGCCTCCAAAAGAGATATCACCTTCGAGTGAGACTGTCTTCATCTCACCAATAGAGACAACACCTTTAATTGAAAGTGCTCCTGCTCCTCTTAGGAGATTGAAAAGAAGTTCTACTGAGAGACCTGTTGACCCTATCTCTCAACCTTTAAATGTTGAAGGTAATGTTCCAGCTCTTATTCCTCCGAGATCTGCCATGGGCTTGATCAGATCTTGGACTGTCCCAGAATTTTATGGCGTTGAAGATACCTTTTCTCAAGAGAGAATTACCACTTTGGTTGCTCAACACATTACGTCAGTAAGTATCGTTAACTTGAGTCCTTTATTTTTTAGTACTATGTTCATATATTGACTTAAAATTCTTTCTTTTTTCAGCTTGCGACATGTTTCAATACTATTTTGAAGAAAGATGAAGCCATAAGGGTCTCCACCTCCTCGGGTGGGGTAGAAGAAGATTTTGCTGGATTGACTCAATCTTTGAAGGAATCTTGTAAGAAGTACAAGGAAGAGAAAGATGCCTGGGAGAAGTAATTCAGGTTTATTGAAGCAAATCGAGATCAAGCTTTGACTGCCTCCAAAGATTTGGAGAAGAAATTGAAGGAGTCTGAACAACATAATACTGAGCTTGAAGTCAAGCTTAAGTCTGTCGAGGAAAATGTCACCAAGCTTCACGATGCTGAGCGACATAAGATAGAGGTAGAAAAAAAACTGAAGTCTGCCGAGGAGCTCCTTAGAGAAAGGACTTCCTCGAAAAATGCAAAAAGGAAAGATACTGTTAAAAAATATTTGAGTGCTGGTTGGGACAAATGTTGGAACAAGGTCCTAGATGTTATGTCTTCTCAAGTGGAGTATGACAGTGTTAAATATTTTAGGGACGGATGGGTAGCAGCCTTGAAGAAATTGAAGGTTGCTAAAAATTCTGAGTTGTTCCAAAAGCATACTCATGGCCCTCCTCCCTCTCCTAGAGAAGAAGAAGAAGATGAAGCTGCTTCAGATGAATCTTCCATGATGATAGGAGAGCAGGTCCCTATTGTTACTGTTGTTCAACCTTCCGAGCAAGTCCAACATGCCAACACATCTGTCGAGCAACCAACCCTTTCATCCAAACCTTCTCAAGAAGTCGTAGGAAATAAGGAGAAGGTGTAAAGTTGTTCGAGTGTTTTATTTCTTTATTTTCCCGGATGTAACCCTGATCTGTGTTTTCCTTTATCACGATGAATAAAAATTTGAACTTTTGTTATTAGTCTGGAATTTCTCTCTTACTTTCTCTATTTGCATCATTATTGATTTTTTTTTTCATTTTGTCTTTGCTAGTTTGTGGCCAGGATGGACCTCTTATCAGCTCATGATACATAGTTGATGAAGAAATGCAATGACTATTTCAAAGCTGGTCATGCAGACCTTACTGAGGCCCAAATAATTGACATCTTCGGGTCAGATGCCTTAGAACGATTAATTGATGCTTACCAGTACTTGAAGTGCCTACTTGATCGTGTTGTGGCCAACAATGTGGCTTATTATGAAATGATTGACGATCTTCAGGGAACGATCGAGGAACTTCAACAGCAGTATAAAGAATCCACTACACTTTTGCATCAGAGTTATAAGAAAAGTAGCAACAATTAAGTGCTAGCAAGGGATACAATAAGTACATTTTGGCTTATGAGAAAAAGGAAAGTGTGTTAAAGCTTGAAATTGAAGAGCATAGACATATTTCCAAGCTGCTTGAGCAAGAGAACATCGCTTTGCAGGAGGAAATAAAACAACTCAAATCTGCTGCCTCTTCTTATTCGGGAGCCTTGGTCCAAATTAATGATGATAGTTTTGCCTTTTTAGAAGTAGAAAATGTTAACTTACGGGATCAGTTAGAAACTTTGAAATGAGCAGGATCTTCCACGCCTTCTCGTGGCAGAGCAAGATCTTCTTCTCATGGATGAGCAAGGGCTGGTCGGGTTACTATTGATGAAACAAGAACTCAATTGGCCTTAGATAATCAAGCCGTTCAATTGACGGCGAGAATCAAGCTTTGGCAGACATGTCTAAGAAGATTATGAGTTTCACCAACCAACTCTCTAGTCAGAGTTCTGCTCTGGAAAGTAAAGAAATTCTGGTGAAGAAGCTCCACGAGCAACTTGAGAGATTGACTTATCAATTTAACAAGCAGCGCAGGGAATTTTGGATGGCTGGGTATAATGAAGCTTTGTATCACCTTGATGCTCGTTTACAGCAGTCGAATAACGAAGATATAAGCAAGGGTGGTTGAATGCCTTATGTGTTCTAAAACTGGATCAAGGTCATTTCTTATGGGATTATTATAAACCTGGAGTTCTTAATTTGCCTGTGCCTCCCTTCAAACTTGACCTTAATTGGATTCCATCCCGTGTTATTCCTCGGCTTTTGATATCCAAGTATCTCGGTGATTATAGCCTTCATTCAAACTTTGAGATATCTTGTCCAGATCACTTGCTTGATCGACTATCCATAAGTAATGTCAATATACTGCGAGATATGAAGTTCATAAACTCTCCTTATACATTAGATGATCCTCCAGCTGGGGTGGAACCTGTTTCAAAAGAAGAGGGAAAGAAACCCATAGAATAGGACATTTTTATGTAATGATTCAAACTTCATATCATATGTAATCTACTTGGTTTTAATGAAGAAAGTTTTACAATTTAATTTCTTTGTAGAATGCCTTTGTTACCCGTTGGTGAATATATATATATATATATATATATATATATATCCTGTTTTGTTTTTAGATAATGGAATTTGTCCCATTTGTTGTTCGATTATAGTGACTTGTCACTCTTTGGGCCTAAGCAATGGAATGATTTTCATCCCATGTTTCTGCTTAGTTGTAGTAATCTCGTCTGGATTAGCTTATTGCCTAGACAGTGGATGCCCCGAGAGGTCATCCATCTTCTTACCTAGTTTGGCACCAACCAATCGGAGTTAGTGGTTATTGAATTATCGACCAACCGTAGTTGGTGATTGAATTATCGACCAACCGGAGTTGGTGGTAAATGAATTGCCTACCAACCGGAGTTGGTGGTTATTGAATTGCTGACCAACCGGAGTTGGTGGTTAATGAATTACCGACCAACCGGAGTTGGTGGTTGCTGAATTACCGACCAATCGGAGTTGGTGGCTAATGAATTACCGACCAACCGGAGTTGGTGGTTGCTGCTCTGAATGTGTATAATGTGTAGTGTGTAGCACTAATATTCCAAAAAAAAAAATTTAACAAAGGAGGAATATATGGGCGAAACATCATTTTATTCATATTGAAAGAAACTGTGTTACATGTGGACTTTAATTACTGATAGTACTTGCGCAGATGCTCTGCATTCTATGTATTCTTGAATTCTTCTCCTTCCAAGGTTTCAATTTTGTATGTCCCAGGACAAACAACTTCAGTTACTCTGTAAGGTCCATGCCAGTTGGCCTCCAGTTTGTTATGCTTTTGGATCACTTTCTTCAGCACATAATCCCCTTCTTTCAAATCGCACTACTTCACCCTTTGTGTTGTAGAACAAGGCTGTTCGTTGTTGGTATGCAACATTCCTGATTGCTGCTTCTTTCCTAACTTCTTCGAGCATATCCAGATCTAAACGCCTCATCAAATCGCTTAAGGGGGAATTAAAATCAAGCACCCTATGTGTAGGTAAACCCAATTCAGCAGGTATGACAGCTTCACTCCCAAATGTCAACATGTATGGAGACTCCCCAGTTGTTGTTCACGGTGTAGTACGATAAGCCCACAACATAGAGTGTAGCTCGTTAATCCAGTTTCCATTTGCATTGTCCAGCCATTTTTTAGACCATTCAGTAAGGTTCTATTTATCACTTCAGTTTGTCCATTGCTCTGGGGATAGCCTAGCGTGGAGTGGATCTTCAGTACATTGGATTGATGACAATATGCAGCGAATTCCTCGTTGTCAAATTGGGTTCCATTGTCAGTAATGAAAGCGTGTGGGAGACCATATCTTCAAATAATACTCTTCCAAATAGATTGATAGATCTTGTCATATGTCATATCAATGAGTGGTTCAGCTTCCACCCATTTGGTAAAATAATCCACAGCAACCACGAGGTATTTGAATCTTCCTTTGGTCGTCGGAAGTGGCCCGACCAAGTTTATCCCCCACATGGCGAATGGCCAAGAAAAGGTGATGGGTGGTAACAATTCCTGGAGAGTTCTTCGGATGGAAGAGAAACGTTAGCATTTATCGCACTTCTTAGCATAAGCTGCGCAGTCAGCTCTTATCGTTGGCCAGTAATACCCCTGTGTTATTATCCTCTGTAAAAGCGTCCGACCTTCTATATGGGTTCCACAAGACCCTTCGTGAACCTCTTCAATTAAGTCCTTATCTTCGGAGGGATGGACACATCTCTGTAGTGCTGTTATAACACCTCTTCTATACAAAATGCCACTGGTCAATACATAACGAGCAGATTTAAACTTCAGTTTCTTGGCTGTGAGTTTATCAGTTGATAAAGCCCCCTCTTCGATATAGGTCCTGATGGGGTCCATCCAAGATGGTCCCAAGTCGAGAGTAATTAAGTTCATCATCACATCTTCGTCTATGCTCCAACCGGCCAGGATTTCTATTAGGATTGTTCTTCGTAGCTCGATGCGTGTCACTCATGCCAGCCAAGCTAGGGCGTCGGATCTTGCATTCTCCAATCTCGATATTCTGATCAACTAAACTGTAGTAAAAGTCGAGACAACCTCCATAGACTTTGCATAATACTTGACCATTAGTTCTCCCTTTGTTGCATACAATCCGAGAATTTGATTTACGACTAACTGTGAATCACTGAACACCACGACCTGCTCTGCCTTCATGGTTTTGGCCAAACTTAGACCCACGATCATAGCGTCATATTCACATTCGTTATTGGAGGCTTTAAACTGAAAACGTAGAGTATATTCTATATCAATCTCATCAGGACTGTTTAAAATAATTCCTGCTCCACTGCCTGTGGCACACGAAGAGCCATCCACATACAGATTCCATACAGGTACTTCATTATAAAACTTTTGATCAGACAGAGTTCCTCGGTGGAGTATTTTATTCTTCCTTTTGTCTTCCCCTGATACTTCTCGCTGCTCATTATTTATCTTCTTTAGATCGTCCACGGATGGGAGTTGGTCGGGTGTTAAATTCGACGATCCCGTAACATCCACGGGTTGGTCTGTATTAAGCTCCTGCTCTTCGGAGGTATCAGATTGGGTAAACTCTGTGATAAAATCCACTACTGCCTGCCCCTTGAGTGACGATCTATGCTCATAAACTATGTCATATTCACTAAGTTCTACTGCCCAGTACATCAATCTTCTCAATTTCTTCGGTTTATGCAGAGTTTGTCTTAATGGCGTATCAGTATACACCACTATAGTATGGGCTTGGAAGTATAGCCTCATCCTTCTTCTTGCTTCGATCAGTGCTAATGATAACTTCTTCAACCTTGGATATCTGATCTCTGCTCCTCGAAAAGCCTTGCTGGTGTAATAGACTAGTTTTTGTACTCCGTCCTTGACTCTTATTAACGTCGAGCTAACTGCATTCTCTGAAACTGCCAGATACAGGTATAGTCTTTCTCCCATCACTGGTCTCGATAACAATGGAGGTGTTCCCAAATATTTCTTTAACTCTTAAAAGGACTCCTAGCATTCATCATTCCACTCAAAAGTTTTTCGTAGTGTTTTGAAGAATGGGAGGCATCTATCTGTTGCTCGTGACACAAATCTGTTAAGTGCTACAACTCGCCCTGTGAGACTTTTCACTTCCTTCTTCGTAGTTGGAGATCGTAGCTCCAATAGGGGCTTGATCTTTTTCGGGTTTGCTTTGATACCTCGTTGATTAACAATATATCCGAGAAACATACCTTCTCGTACTCCAAATATTTATTTGGGGGGATTCAACTTCATTTGATATTTCTCTAGTTGATCAAAAGTCTGACCTAGGTCAACTAGATGATAAGAAGCTTCCTTGCTTTTCGTCAGCATATCGTCAACATAAACCTCCATGTTATGACTGATTTGCTCTGCAAACACCTTATTCATAAGCCGCTGATATGTTGCACCGGCATTTTTTTAGTCCGAAAGGCATAACATTATAGCAATAAATTCCTATTGGGGTGATAAAAGAGGTACTTTCCCTGTCCTCAGGTTTCATTTTGATCTGGTTGTAACCAGAGTAAGCATCCATGAAACTCAATAATTCATGCCCCGAGGTAGCATCCACCAGCTGATCAATTCGAGTCAAAGGAAAATGATCCTTTGGGCAAGCTTTATTAAGATCAGTGAAGTCCACACACATCCACCACTTGTTATTTTTCTTCTTTACCATCACCACATTTGCTAGCCAATTTGGATATTTAACGTTTTCAATAAAAAAGGCTTTCTATAGTTTCTCTACCTCTTCCTGTATAGCTTGGTTCTTTTCAGGACTGAATACTCTTCTTCGCTGCTTCACTGGCTTGATTTTCTTGTTCACATTGAGCTCGTGACACAGAAAACTCGGGTCTATACCTGGCATATCTTCATGACTCCATGCAAAAGTCTGTTTTCTGCACCTTAAAAATGCTACCAGTTCCTGTTTTAATGATACATCCAACGATGCACCAATTTGGGTTGTTCGTTCTGGGTGTTCGTCGTCCAGAATGATATTTTCGGTAGCTTCCATGACCAGGCCTTTCACGAGCTGAGACTCGTCTCTAGGATCTAATATTTCATTCTCTGTATCTTCTATTTCATCCACTTGATAGGTAGTAGTCTTCTTCCTGGATTCTTCTTGTAATGACCCAACTTTTATATGCTCATATAGATTATTTTTACAATTTTGTGTTACTTATTATCTTATAACCGTTATATTATTACATATGTGGTATTTTGGGTTCGTAATATAACAAATCCAATTTTTTAAATATGAAGAATCAACTGTAAATTGGATCAAATTAAAGTTTTATGACACATACTAAGTTAAATGATAAGTTTTGGGGTAGAAAATGTAATTTCATGAATTTTTAGGGAGTTGATTTTAATAAAGAAAGTTTTAGGGACCAAAATGAAAAATAAAAAGGGGCATTTTCGTAAATAAAATATTTTTAAGGACCTCTAAGAAATATTGAAAATATATAATGTGAAATTACCAAAATGCCCTTCATGTGTAAAATGACCCTTATACCCTTAATACCTTTCCACCTCGTGCTTACACATGTCATCCATATAGTTATAGCATAAAACAAGTGTCGTTCATAGAGACAAAGCTAAACCATGTGTCGTCGTTTGGTGAATTAAGGCTGCAAGACGCCTTCGTTATGCAACACTTCAATGCTAACTCGCCGTTGTAAAGGCTTGGTTAACTAGACACGTATCAACACCGTGGTATCTTTGGAAAACTAGAAATAGGGCCTTTGGTATCATTTGAAACTCACACCAATTCCTTGAGAATTATAGAAATAAATAGTGAGAGAAATTGTGAGAAAGTCTAAGAAGAAGTTCATAAAGTTCTTAGGGATATTCATCTTAAGGTAATCTTCTTTAATGTTTTAATGCCTCTTTATAGTTTTAATTTCTTATTTTATAACTATACTAAGTAGAAATGTTTATAAAAACACTAAAGATCCATTCTAGTGAAAATAAAATTGTAGAGTTTTCTAAATTGAATTATTTTATAAAAATGAAACATATAACTCTTTTCATAATGAACTATTAAGTTTCAAAAAGGGAATTTCACTAATGAATTTATAGTTTTGGTGATGAAAATTAATACTGCTTATTATTTCTAAACGCGTAATAGATAAATTACTATTATGATTGAATTTACTTATTTTTCGAACTGAAATATATTTAAAGTTGTATATGGGTTTTTGAAATAATTTTTGTTATTTTGGAATCCAATTAAGTAAGTCCAAAGTCAGGTCCGGTGAAATTCTGTCTAGTTGAGATGGTATTTAAGTGGTTCCCCTGTGACCCTCCATCTCTACTGGGAATAAATCTGGAAATATTCTGTATAGAAGAGATGGTATTTAAGTGGTGCCCCTGTGACCCTCCATCTCTACTGGGAACCGACTGATTGGGAAGAACTATGAATTGAATTCTTTAGAAACGATGAATGAATATTAAAAATTGAGAAAATGGTTTTAGTAACCTTTTTCAGTAAGTTGTTTTAGGATTAAAACACAATATTTAGAATTCGGCTTTATTTAGAATACGTAATTAAATCTTTATTGTATTTATTAGATTAACGTGTGATCCAAGACTCAATATCTATATTTTCGAGCCTCTATTTTAGGTGAGTACTCTGACATTCCTTGTGTATTTTGATTATATGATATTATGCAAACTATATATATTTTGTGAACTGCTTTTATTCTCAAAATTCGTGTGATACCGATGATTGATCCATTTGTGATATGTTTATATTTGTCCATATAAACATACTGATTAAAATGATTATTGAAAATGATATTGAATATTGAAAATATGATTCGGCCTAAGGGACCTCTTTACTGACCGACCTTCCTAGCAGGGTTATCGCTGGTGTGCCCTAAATAAGGCGTTGTGATGAACTAGTTGGATTGACCCTCAACTATCGGGGTATAATACGGTAGAAGAACACGGTATTAGAGTGTACTTGGCTATTAAAATGATATGATTGAAAGAAAAAGATATCACATTTGATTTGTTGCATTCTTCTTATTCTGAGTTATCCAATTGTGATATATATACTATCATTTCAAAATATATATCTATTTACTGCAATTTCCTATCCATATATGTATATGCCTTCTCTTTTGACTTGAATAGGTATCTATTTTCTGAAAACCTTAGAATGATGGGAGATTAAATCTCATTCAGCTTTTAGCTGAGGTTGTATAAATAACCCTTCTTCAGGTTATAGTTAGAGATGAGGATGGATATATGAAGATTGAATTGAAGATTATATTTTGAGATTTGTTGTGTAGCTAGATGCTAGTGTAGAATAAGATGTCTATGGATTTGTTTCTCTTTAAGTGATTCTGGCACGACTTGTAATAGAATTTATTTATCTATGAGAAAAAGAAGTTATATTTTAGAAGCTCTGATGATGTGTTACCTTTTCAGCTAGTTACAACTCATAATCATGTGAATGTATTCCGTTACATTTATTTTAAGAGAAAAAAATTTAATGCCGGAATATTAAATGCTTTGGTGGCATGTCAAGACACTCGTTCCCTACTATTTTTGGGTCGGAGTCGTGACACTTCTCGTTCTTCCTGTTCGGCAGATGAATAGTAGCATTCCCCAGCTACTTTTTGATCGCCTTTCACAACTCCCACTCCAAAGTTGGTGGGGAATTTTAAATATTGATGTACATTAGATGGTACTATTTTGAACTTTTTCAGACCTACCCTTCCTATGATGATGTTGTAAGATGATTGGACATTTTTATCCATTACGAAAAAGCATACTCTTTCTGTTCGACAAGCATGCCATGTACCAATAAGCATATCCAACTTAATCGTCCCAAGTGGAAAAACCTTTTCGCCAGTAAAATCGAGAAGGGGCCTATGATAGGGCTCCAACTGGGATAACTTCAGATTCAGACTGTCAAAGCATGGGTAGAATATGATGTCTGCAGAGCTACCATTGTCCACCAGTACCTGTGAAATCACCACTTCCTTCATTCTCATCTTGATTACCAATGGGTCATCATGAGGATATAGTACACCTGCCAGTTCATTCTTAGAGAAACTGATGACCAGTTTGTCCCTATTCACCTTCCTCGGGAGATCATCTTCAGCCAAGTTTATTCGTTGTATGTACAAGCAAGCTTGGGCCTCATTGAGTGTGCTACTCGTTTAACTATTTTTTTCTCCGAAACAGAAATTCCATATGAAAAGCTCTGCCAGTTGAAGGAAAGTTGCAATCTTCCCCCGAGGAAGTTTGTTGTACCATATCTGAGCTGACTCGGTGAGAGTTCGCAAAAATGCCCTGCATCTCATCTCGTCTGGAATCGCATAGATATCGATAGCAGCTTGGTATTGTTTTATATGGAGGACAGGATCAGTTTTTTCATCATATTTAGGTGTCACCATAGGAGCTTTGAATTTTGATGGCGTGGGAAAATCCACAATTGCACATACGAATGGTGTCCCTTGGATAAAAGTTCTTTGTAGAGGATTCTTGGCCTTAGCCATTTCCCCTAATCTGTCCTCCAACCTTTTAATAGAGCCTTTCCATGCATCGTTTCCCACCTCGGGCCTATTTGTTCGAGCAACTGATCGCATTGAGTTTTCCTCTTGGGATCTTTCATTACGGGCAGTTGGGCGCGATTGGGTGGAGCCTTCCCTTAGGTCGGATGGTCGTTGAGAGTTCCTCAACGCAATCCTAGAAGGACTTATATTCCTCCTAGGGCCCAATCGATCAAAAGGGGAGACCCTACTCAACCTTTCAAGGGCGCTAGTCCTTTCTGGCGTTAGAGTGATGTTATGTTGAGAGTCTGTAGCTCGTACTAATGAGGTCCGACCAGGTTGATACGAAGGATCACTATATCTCTCAGTATTATATGAGTCAGTACGTCTAGATTGAGAGACCTCCGAGAATAATGTTCGTCTAGTTCTTGATGATGGCAAATGGGTACTTCTCTAAACACCTCGTTGTTCTTATTGGGACGGCACTCCACCTTGAACAGTTTGTATAAGTTGACGCATAGTTTCTTGCATGTTCGTTTGCCCTTAGGCTAAATTAGCCATTATGCCATCCAGATCTTGAAAATTTGGGGGAGTAGAAGGGTTTAGAGGGACCCCAGTGTTTCGATTACTGGATTCCGGATTCTCAGCCATAGATGATGAGTTGTTTTGGTGAAAAACGCTAAGTACAGTCGTTTTCCACAGACGGCGCCAATCTGTTGATGTAAAAAACTAGATTATATCTAATTAATCAATCACAGATAAATAAGACAAAGGATTTTTAAAGTGGTTCAGCCTTGTGAGAATGTCCTACATTCACTGTTTTGTATTGCTGATTTTTTGCCTTGAATTTTGATAATAGGTTTTCCAAGAGATCCAAAGTCCCCTTCTTATGAGGAGGTTACAATGTATTTATAGCCTTCAGGGTGTACATATGAAAGGATAATGCGTTGTTATCTAGTAGACATATACATCTGTACGATAATAATGCGCATTCAATGCGTAGTTGTCTTTTGATTCTCTTGACTTGGATTCTCTGTACGCTAAGTAGCTCGGACCGCTTAAGTTGCTCGGTATGCTTAAGTTGCTCGATTTGTTTAAGTTGCTCGGAGCACCTGAGTAGCTCGGTGACAGTATGTTGTTAATTGAAAGTACTTATATTTGCTACGTAGGTTGACACGTGTCTTCAACTGATTGGTCCATGTCAGCAGATTAAATTTGGTATCAACAGACCTATAAATCCAGTTGTTGAATTCCAAGTCATTGATATCCCATCTTGTTTCAATCTGTTGCTCGGACGATGATGGCTTCATAGTATCAAGGGTGTGTCTTCTTCCCTTCATCAGAAACTGAACTTCTTCACCAACGGGCAAATCATCACCATATTGGGTGATGACGACAATGCCGAGGATGTAAGCACAATAAATCTAGTACTTGATGAGGCAAATGATGTGCTTATGTTAGGCTTTCGAGTTAAACCACTTCTACTCCCAGCAGGGGACTATTTTAAAGACAGGATTTGTTCGGAATACAACCCTCACGAAAATGTCAATGTGATCTAGATGTTCGAAAATATGCACTTCATGCCCAAACTGGGGATGGGATGAAGACAGTAGGGGATACTTGAATCCATTATGTTGAAGAAAGATTTTCCTCCTTACGATTTAGGCTATAAATCGTTAGCAGAAGAACTCAGAATAATTCGCCAGCCTCCGCTAAAGAGAAGGCTCGAAAACTTTAATACTGTCTTCAGAGATTTCTTGAACGAAAGATTCATCAAAGAATGTGAAGATTTCCCCTTCTGCGGGTTTCCTGAACCATGGTATGATCATGTGGACAAGAAGATAAAACCTGGGATGAAGATCTTTTTCCAAGACAGCTACTCATGGGATGAAAGTTCCGAGTATCATGAGAAGACAATAGTCGATACCGAAGATTACGAGGAAAGTGACACCAAAGATTCGTTCAACTTGTAAACACTAGGGCTGACACTCTGCATGATTCACTCAAGCACTACATCATCGGATCTATCCCGCCTGATCAAAGTTGCTGAGACACTCCTCCTTAACTGGCATACTGAACCTGTTCCACCTATTGAAATTCAACCCAACCTAGACGTTTATCCCATTTCTTCTTCTCTTGTTGTTCCTCCTTACTCTGATGTAATCGCGACCTCTTTCGATGCGATTCTACATGTTTTTTTTCCTATCAATGAAATAAACGAATATTTTGAGTATCTTATTGTGCCTTACATTAATTGTCTTAATTCTATGCAAACTCTTAATGATGATGATTTTGAAAATGAACAATTCTTAACTGATTTTAATAAGGTTAATAATAAATAACATAATTACATTCAAGTTAATAAAGATGAAACTGTTGTTATTAATTTCGATTCTACTAGCTAATTGTGCGAGATTAGGATAAGGGACATGATCCTACATGATATGCAAGACATTATGGATGTATTTTCATGGTCCTACAATGATATGCTAGACATTGATCTCGAGATAGATCTGCACGAGACTCCAACTCTCCCAGACTGCAAATCGGTCAAACAAAACTACAAAAGTTCCACACTAAATGGTCGCTCAAAGTTAAGGAATAAGTTGTCAAACAGTTGAACGTGGGTTTCATCCGTGTGATCGAATATCCCACATAGCTATCCAATATCGTACCTGTGACAAAATCAGGAGGGAAGGTTTGCATATGCTTTGACTACCAAGGCTTGAACAAGGCCTCTCTGAAGGATGACTACCCTCTATCCAATATCGGTATGATTTTGAATAATACGATCGACCACGCTATTAAGTCCTTCGTTGATGGGTTTTTTTGGATACAACTAGATCAATATGCACCCGGATCATCAAGAGAAAATCGTATACATCACCCCTTGGGGAACCTTTTGCTACGCTGTTATCCCATTTGGTTTAAACAATGTAGGGGCTACCTATCAAAGGGTAGCCACAACCATCTTGTATGATCTAATACATAAGGAGTTAAGGTCTATGTGGATGATATGATTATAAAGTCAAATACTAGGTAAGGCAATGTTCCTGCTCTTCGATAATTCTTCGAGCAATTATAACAGTATCAAATGCAATTTAACCCACAAAAATGTATCTTCGGCATTACTAAAAGGAAGCTCTTAGGATTCATGGTTTATGAGAAAGGGATAGAAGTAGATCCTACCAAACTGAAAGCCATACTCGAGATGCCACCATCACAAACGGAGAAGGAAGTTCGGGGATTCCTTAGAAAATTTTAGTATATCAATCGATTCATCAGTCAGTTAACTTTCATCTATGAACCCATCTTCAAACTTCTTCGAACGGATTCAACCAAAGTTTAGAACAAAGTTTGCTAAGAAGCCTTTTACCGAATCAAGTAATACCTAAACCAACCTCCGGTACTCATGCCGCCGTAGCCTGGTTTTCCCCTACTCCTATACCTCATTCCAACGGGGCCTTTACTAGCCCAGTACCTTAAAGAAACTCGCAAAGGGAGCGCCATCTACTACACTAGTCGCAGGTTGGATGGATACGAAGTTAACTACATATCCTTAGAAAAAGTGTGTGTCTCCCTCATATGGGTCACCCTAAAACTACGGCACTAGATGCTCGCCTTCACCATCAAACTTGTATCTCGAATGGATCCCATCGAGTAACTACTCAAAAAACCTGCCCTCTTCAGTCGAATGGCGCGATGGTTTATGCTGTAAGCCGAGTTTGATATTGATCGATCTCTGACTACCTTGATTGATGTCTGGATTTTTGAGTTCTCAGATGAGAATATCCTTTGTACCTCCCAGGAAGGCATCCGATGAAAAATGTTCTTTAACGGCGCAGCTAATAAGAAAGGATATAGCATTGGGATACTCCTAATTGCCAGTGATGACTCTCACACTCCCATTGCCATCAAGATGGATTTTCCCTACACTAACAGCATAACTAAATACGAGACGTGAACGGTAGGTCTCAAATTTTCCCTCAAAAAAGGAATTCAATGCCTAGATGTCTATGAGGATTCAACCCTGATCATTGGTCAAGTACTCAGAAGATGGAAAGTCAAGGACGAGAAATTCTCACCCTTCTATGCCCACCTAGAATAGCTAGCCTTTCAGTTCCAAAAAATCACCTTCCACTATCTGTCCTGAGTAAAGAATAACCTAGCCGATGCCCTTGCTACCCTCCATGGTGGATATGCCCGAAGGAATAACAATGGCCCCCTTCCTAGTCCAAAAGTAGGATAAACCAATCCATTGCTACCACATTGAGCAAATCATAGAAGAAGATCCTAATATGACTAACTGCTGGTACTATGATATTTTGCGCCTCCTCAAACATGGTAGGTACTCTAAGGTTCTAATAAGAAATATCAAGCAACCCTTCGCAAACTATTTTCTCAGTTCATTATCTACGATAAAATACTGTTAAAGATAAACTTTGATGGGACCCATTTACACTGCATCGTAGGGGCTAACATTGAAAAGATGATGTAGAAAATCTACACCGGGGAGTGCAGACCCCACATGAATGGCCATATGCTTGCCAAAAGAATCATCTGATAGGGTTACTACTAGACTACCATTGTTCAAGATTGCATCGCCTATGTTCGGAGATGTCTCAAATGCCAACAGTTTTCCAACCTCCAACACTTGCCTCCATGATAATTGTACAATATGACTTATCCCTGGAAGTTCTCCACATGGGGCATCGACATCATAGGGAAGGTTACACCTAAAGCGTCCAACGGGTATGAGTTCATCCTAGTTGCCATTGTCTACTTCACTAAATAGGTCAAAGCCGAGTCATATGTTGTGCTGAATGCCAAAAAGGTGGCCAAGTTCATCAACTTTGCAGTAGATGGGATAAATTTGTATAATAATACAAACATTTTCTTATGAGTCTATTATGTAACATACCATAACATATATACACGTATATATAGACTCGACCCTTTTTCAGGTGATAACTAGTACAAGTAAATTATGCATTCGAACAATGAACACAAAGTTTTACCATACTATATACTATAGCCCAAACTTCCCAACATAATTATTACTAAGGTCTCGTACGTAACACATTTATCTCAAGCTCAGCTCCGCACTCTCGGTGTGGCTAATATCATATAGGTATTCTCAATTACCCCACAAATTGCAATTTAATTCTTTCGGATATTGCCCCACAAATTAACTTGTTGTACAAAAGTTTTCTCGATGCTTCCTTCTCCGCACTCCACGGCTTCCCTAGCTATATATCGTAATACCTCTCAGCCTAAAGTGTTTCAAAAGAACTTTCCCCAATGTACCATCCCCTAGCATTGTCGATCATCGAAATTCGTGAGTCCAAAGCACATGACTAATATATCACATATTTTGTCTCCCGGCACATAAATCAAATAGTCTATGCCCATGTCTCTCTAGGCGTCATACGATACGATGCTCTCACTATCATTAAGTTCTCACCATGTAAACAACAATGAGATAAAAACTCTCCGCTTAACGGTAAATCAGCTATACCCTAAATCGCATCAGTAAAAGTCCCCACGCACCGGGATCCAATATAACTAGATAACTGTACTCTCTGAACTCTACTACATAAAAAATATGGCCGCGAGCTCGACCCTCTTTCAAGTGAGACATTGCAAAACAAATGTACATCCTGCCTCGGAACAATGAACAAAATAGTCTTGTTGTAACCTCCCATTATCGCTTAACAATCCGTACCTAGGATAAAACCATACCTCGAATATCACCTCTCAAAATGAGCTATCCTAAAAAAATATATATCCTCTCAGTGTCCACACTCATTACCATGCAGACGAAACTGAAGAGAGCCCCACTAACTCAATGATGAATATATACAACTATAGTAATATGATTGATATCTCTACTAAACCCGTTTCTCATGCGAATCTAGTATTTAATAAATTACTGTGACTCGCTCGTGTCACATTAAACAGACTCGAATCACCCCCGAATAAAACTCATACTTTTAATTGCCAATAGCACTGGCAGTACGAATGGTTCCTGCACATAACACCCTTTTCCTAACCAAACCAAAAATGTTTTGTAATTGTTGCCCCTACTGGGCCTCCCATTCCTGTCCCCCAATTCACTGTGGACAATTCACACATGTGTTCCTATTCTTTACAGATGAGATACCTCTTCATGTCAATCCCCTTTCTCTGACCCTACTAGCCTTGTCGGGGTTTCCTTCTCATGGATATTGTGGTCTTGACCCTGATTGCTACCCCTGTTGTTCCTTTGGCTCCGCTGGCCCTATGGGATTCGTAGCTGGAGTTGATGACCCTGACTGAATCCACCGTCATCTAGTAGGAATTCTATTGATCTCAATCTATAAAATGGGTTATCTAATGGGTATACCCGCATGTGGTTCCTCTGTAGCACCGTTAAATCCAGTTTTTCCCTTCTTTTAGATTCTCCAACTATCTTGGCTGCCTTCTCATGACATTGAAGACAACGGTACCTTTTGTTCTATCCAGATTTTCCCATTCATGCTTGTATATTCTACCCATGACTCCATTATTAGATAAAGAACCTTTTTTATTCTCCATATCCACCTCGTTGGGTATAAAGTTTGCTAAACACGTCAAATTTCCTTTATGACCGACCACTGCACTGCCCTTTTACATTAAGTATTGAAATCTCCTTTGCCTCTCTGTCTAAATAGTTTATGAGTGGATTTTACGATCAAATCGCACCCCCAATATATTCGTTATTCATGGCATCTCACCATATTTTTTGTGACTGACTCCTATCACTATAATATCGCTCCTATGAGCTAATATTTTGCTCAAAATTTAATCGTGGGTGCCACTGTACTACACCCTATGCAATTGCCTTTGGGTTATCTCCTTCCATTGATCCATCAAACTCCATTTATCCCCCGAATCCTTATGAATATCTCTTTAAAAGAGTTATTCCGACTCCCCCCCTCCCTTTTACCGATTACGCTGGGTGAGTCTGAATTTTCACCACCGTTTTCTACGACGGTGATTAGGGAAATTACTATTCCCTAGTGATTATCCTAACACCACCCGCCTGACAATAACCACGGTGACTTCCATCGTGATCACCATTCCCAAAATATTCTATATCTTCTGTTGATCCTCTCCTCCTGCTGTCCTTCCAACGGCCCTCGCTGGTCATCCAAAATTATTCGATGTACGAAGCCCAACCGAACTCGTATATGAATCACATTAACTATACTTAAAGTAGGAGAATGTAAGTCACATACATGAAGGAATACATCAATCCTATAATAAGGCTCAATATCAAAGAACGCTATGCTAAAACGTAATAAGCCGCACATATCCTAAGGACTCTAGAACCTGATGCTCTGATACCACCTGTGACACCATATCTACTAAAATACTGAGTGGCCATCCCATGATTAAAATAAAACGCTGGTATCATATGGATCATTCTCAGCATCAATGTCAAAAACCTTATTAAAGTTTCTAAACACCTAGTAGTTTAATTACAACGATACCAAATTTTATCTTTCATTAATTAACAACAAGCGAAAATAAATAATAATAAAACCATCAACATAACCTAGTAACTGAATCCAACAAAGATGAATAAAATAAATAAAGATGACCAAATCAACTACCGATTCAACAATAAAATACAACAGTAACTGAAACAACAAACGGGATACACGAGGTCAAATAAATAACGGAATACTAAACCTAAGGGCGACATGCTCAAATGAGTACTAAGATAAAGATCTTATAGTAGGAGTAAATGAACGAAGCATCTACGACAAAGTTCTGCAACTTCTACATGAGATGTAGCTGCGCATCCTTGGATATAATCCTCAAACTGGGCGTCCCTGTGGATGGACACCTAAAAGGTTTTGGAAAAGATTTTTACACAGGTCAGATCCCAAGTAAAACATTTTGAAAATATTTAGCAAGCTGTTAAATTGCAATGATTAAATACGCATGAACACTCTTCATATTTAAGATAGTGGCGCACTCTCTTGGGGCATAACTCATCCTCCTTTCATCTAATGTGCACACCTAACGCTTACCTGCTAACCTTCCTAGTTAAGCTACACCACCTAACTAGCCACATCACACCTCTTATTACCGCACGACTCTAAACCGAGTATTCTTATTTTGATTTTTAAGTTATCTTCTCATTAACTTATTAACCGGTTCAACTATATTGAATCATAAATCATTAACATGATTTATATAGGAAACACCTTTTTAATCATATAACTTTCACACTAGTTATATAAGAAATTACCTTTTTAAATCATATAACTTTCACACTAGTTATATAAGAAATACATTCACATTTATGTCTTAATCCAATCTATAATTATCTACTCATATTATATACGTACTAGTATACTACAACATTCACACACATGTCAAGTATAATAACCATCCATTCTCGAGTAATAACTCACCTACTACTTTCTCTAAAATTCTATCATGTTCCAGGTATGCTCACTCTAACCCGTCTACCTCAAGTCGGAATCATTCTCAAGCTTGAGTAATAATAATAATAATAATAAACATAACAGAGGCAGTCATAGTTCCCCGGGTGTGAGAAAAAATCATACCCAAGACGTCTCACCCCGAAAAGAATCACAACATATAAATATTGGACGTTATGACCTGGGGATTATACTCTCCCTGCTCCTCAAGCCAAGGGATTCATCCACATCGCGCAACCTCCTATGATAGCAGTAGAGGGGTATGTATTCCTATAATTATCACTCATACCAATATCTATAATGCACACAATATATATACTATCACACTAACCGTATACATATATTTAATAAAAGTCCGACTACCCCATGCCTAACACCCGTAGCACTAGCCAAAAATACCCAAGTCTATATCCTGATTTGTAATTTAATTAGTCACACATTAATTATTTTGTTATTTAATTAGTGTCACCCAACTAAAATACCCAGAATCATTTTCGGTCCGTATCTTCACCCCTTAAAATTTGTTACACAAAATCCCACTATTAAGGTTAATACCTCTCGTTAAATTCAATATTCAATAATTTATTATATATACTTATAATAATTAAATCGGCTACCTTGTGCCTCACTCCCATCGCACTAGCCTAAAAATATCCGAGTCAAATCTTTGAACCTTAATTAAATTAATTCCACCCCCATTAATTTCATCAAAGTAGTGCCACTCAACCAAAATGCCCGGACTCCCTAACTTGATCCATATATTTACCCTTGAATCTCTTTAACGAAATTCCATTAATTAGATTGGCAATCTATCTAAATAAAATGTATCTCAAAACCCCATTTCCCAAGGCTCTAATTATTTTAACTAAATAAAGATTTTTCCCCTTACTTCTTTCCCTTTAATTCTTCTGTACACTCACTGAACCAAGAATTTGTCCCAATAAAATTCCAAGCTAATGACGAACTGATCAAAGCCAAGAATGGGAAACTGAACAAAAACCCCAATAGGAAACCTCGGCAAAAAGAAGCACTGGGCCAAAACCTCACCGTCATTCGAACGAGTCCAGTAGTCGTTCGAACGACTTCCACTATCGTTTGAACGACTCACCTGGTCAGTCGAATGAACTTACTTTTTCGCCACATCATCTCCTTCCCGGCGACACCAGTTCCGCCATTAACATAATCTTCTAAGCTTCTTACTATAACTCAGAATAAATTCTTATAATCCCAACTGATTCATACGTTTATCCAAATATTTCATTCCGCAAATAACTCATAAACCATCAACGATGTACAATACTGACAGTAAGAACTGAGTTCGGTTTTCATGATTTTTCCCACACCTGCTTTCTTAAACTTTATTTCGACTCCACAATTTTACGACAAAGATTATGAGCCTACGAATAAAAATCGTATATATACCATTTTTATTTATAACACAATATCAATTTCACCTTTAATCTCCATAAACTATCCAATTCAAAAACACCCGTTTTCTATGTGATAGCCCACCCAAAACGAGTATGATTTACACCCACCATGATATGAATTGAAATACTGCAAATTAAATGAAAGCAAGTTTAACTACTTTCCTGGATAAATTCGTAGAGTCCAATTTCCTTTTTTGTAGATGAGGATTTGGCGAAGAACACTCTAATTTCTTCTTGATTTGGTTCCCAGGAACTCTCCCAATTTCTTCCTCTTTTCACCTCTATAAAACTAGGGTTTTCTTATTGAGTTGTGTCTGCCACAAACTCCCTAATATAGTTTTTATATTACTAATCCCAAAATTACGCCTATGGGCCAAGCCCAAATGACCTGAACACTTGTGAGCCTTGTTATGCCTAAAAATGCCCTGAGACCCAATTACTATCCCCGAGTAATCTTTTTCGGCTATCTCTACCTATTCAGAATCAATCGTGCACTCAGAATCATCATTCGAGTTACTTAACTAAAATCTCCAACCTCGTCTTCAAACCACGACGAATGTAAAATTTTAAAAATAACCTAAATTAATTCATTCTTAATTCACTAAATTAAATAAATCCTCCAGATTAATTAAATCCCAAATCACTAAATTAATTAAATTCTATATCCTCAGAAATACGGGGTGTTACACAAAAGAGTCACTAATCCAAAGATGGATACTAATATTAACACGAATCATACATGGACTTGATAATAAAGCAAGGAGTCAACAAAATGATACCATATATATAAAGACTCAAAAGATACCAATGATACTCAATCACATATGCATATGTATAAAAACCACACAAGACTCAAAATACATTAAGCTTTCCACACTCATATGGCATAAATGTGTCTAAATAACCACGTGGTAAGTGGAGTGAAGGGGTGTGAACTAGAGACTAAAGAATTATGATCCAATCACTTAAAATATATTCAAGGAGTTCCTTTTTTATTGCTAAACTTATATCAAACATATATTTAGCCTCACATGATAAAATAAAGTGAACTCAAAGAACAATCAAGCATAATACATACAAGCCTAGAATTTTGATGATTCTACAAACCAATAGTGTCGTGACAAAATAATCATAACTAGGATACACTGTCATTATGCAAACCCGTTGATATTTCCATTAAAACTCCCTATACATAATAATTCTTTTTTTTAATGAACTTACCAACTAAACTAAGTAGGCCTTGGTTACTTTTATATTGCCACACTTTTTAGGCCCTTTTCAAACTCTATGGGTCTTGGCTACTTTTTACAATGCCACACTTTTGTATACCCTTTCCGTGCACCCTCGTATATTTTTTATACAATTCAAACAAATCTCAAGGCAATGGTTATTACATGCACGAATTCTCCATTGTCATAAGATTATATAGATGATAAAATTCATTGGAGAACATCTCACTTAACTTAATTATACATGTGAAGTCAAAGTTAAAAGAACTTGTTCATGTGTTTAAGAGGCATTTGAAAAGAGAATCCATATAGATACTCAAAATCAAACTTCTCCATGCAAGCATGATAAAGAACAATTTCAGAATTGGGATTCAAAACAAAAAAGTTCTAGCCACATGGACGTAGGGGAATGATATTGGATTCAAACACAAGTATATGCCAAAAAAATGTGTAAAACCAAAATACACAAAAAAAATAATATTTTTGAGTTTTTCAAGTGTTAACCAAACAAAAAGGACAACTCAAAAGACAAACAAAATCTTTTTGTATCTTTCATGAAATCCAATAATTGAATAATTGATATAATTCAAATATAAAAGATAAACATATAGTAATTCTAATAATCTTTACATGGTGAAGCGTGGACTAGAATATGACAAACAAACATACATCTAGAAAGAATATAATAAGAGTCACATCTAGTGTATGTAAGAAAAGCTAACACAATCAACCTTTGGATCTATCGTGAGAGGTGCCATGTGCAAGTAAAAGAGAACCATCAAATATCGGAAACATCATAAATGATAAATTTTTTATATTGTCAAAAAATCTTTAAAAATCAGGATCACATAATATTTTAGTGTAACCCATTCTAATACCACTTGATAGGAAATTATATGTCAAATTTTTATATTCAACATGGGATGGTTCACACAATATACTAAAATTCCAATTTCTTCACAACTAAAATGAGATTAAACAAATATTAAAAAATTTCTTTTAAAACAAAATAAATTCAAGTTAGAAATTGGGCCAAACAAAATAAATAAGAATTTTGCAAAATTAATTAAGTCCGACTTGAATTAAATTACACTAAACAATACCCAAATTAAATTGGCATCAAATTAAACAAATGCTGTGATTACACCAAATTTTATATTTTTAAACCTAAGTATGCATCTACGTGATTTTTGCAAGATAAAATAAACGCAATCACAATGCCGCGATGTACAAGGAAAACCCATAACGGGAAAAATCTCGGACGACCCAACCACAAGTCCACTAAGTATGGTTTTACAAGGACACAATAGAAAGACTGAATTCCTCAACTTGACTCCCTCTCAAACCTTGACGCTTCTTAGTTCCTTCACCTCCGCCTGATCGATAACTTAGGAGTCAACCTTTGTCTCGGAGTCCAGCGATGGGGCAATTCAATCGTCAACACATGAAGTTTGCGTCCGTATGCACACCACAAAACACCAAAACGAAATCCTCTGTAGGAAACTTTCTCTTTGGGGGTAGAGATTGAAAACCCGGTTCCAAAATGATCTCAAAGAATGTATATAATGAAACTTGGATCAGATAAACTTTTGAGTTTTAAAAACTTGTGTTTGCTTGAATGACTTAGCATTAAAGTTTAACAAAACACAAGGGACTTTTGGATAAATGTTTTTGCTCTCAAGTGTAGGAAAAATCCTCTCAAAAGTCTATAGAAAAAGTCAATTCCTGCACTATTTAAAAGGTTGGTTGAAAGCTAGTGGGAAGTTTTTAAAAAAACTGTAAAAAATGCTCAAAACTGCAATCTCGTTCGAACGACATACCAAAGTCGTTTGAATGAAATTTCAAACGAGAATTTAGAAAAATATCTTGTTTGATATCTCGTTCGACGAGATTGTTTGAATGAGGTCATTTGAATGACCTTTCAGATGAGATTTCAGGCCATGAAATTAGATAATTTCGATACGAACGCATGGCCGCCAGTTTCGTATTTTTCAGATTTTTTTAATTAGCTATGATTTTTCTACGAAAAGGTGTCCAGGAATAAAATCCTTAGATAGTATAAATTCAAAAAAAAAATCACCAAAAATACTAACAACAAATAAAAAATTCCAAGTCTCATTATAACGTATGCATTCATACCTTTAGAGACCTTAAAAAGTTGATGATGCAAAAGAGACACGAAAATGCGGCATATGATTTTATCTTATTTTATACTTTGATGCTACGTCTTCAAATCGAATGTCATAGGCTTGAAGGACATAAACTTCTATCCTACGACTCAAATAGTTTTTTCCGGAATTAAGCTAACACTTACAAATTGACTCAATTGAAAATTTATCCTGACAAATCTCCCCCTTTGACTATTACGGTATAAAACTAAAATAAAAATCCTATGGGCCGTCAAAATCATTTAAAAAGACACAATCCCACCCGAAAATAAAAAATTACAGATGGTTAACTGACACATGAGACAAGAAGCTTTGCTTGCTTTAAAATGTTTTCGCTTAAGATGAAAATATGCACACTTAAACACACAATCAAACGCATAGGGAATATAACAATATAAAGTGAATTATTAAATCCTCCCCCTTTGTCTAACATGATCTACCTAACAAGGACGACTCCACCTAAGTTAGATCTCCCAAATTAAAAGGTTAAGATACCATTTCTCCCCCTTTTTGTCCAGGAATAGACAAGGATTAAAATTACAGAAAACAAATCGTTTCTCCCCGACTAAAATAAATTCTCCCCCTAAATGAAACAAGGGATAAGCATAATGGAAAAACAAGTGTATAATGCAATGGTGTATAAAGTTACAAGAACAATAAAGCAACATTGCAACAAAAGAGACACTAATCCAAAGATGGATACTGATATTAACACGAAGCATAAATGGACTAGATAACAAAGTAAAGACTCAAAAAATGATATTATATATATAAATACTCAAAAGATACCAATGATACCCAACAAAGACTCAAAAAAATGATACCATATATATAAATACTCAAAAGAATGCAATGATACTCAAGCACATATACATAGGTATACACACCACACAAGACACAAAATACATAAAGCTTTCCACACTAATATGGCATAAATGTGTCTAAATAACCATGTGGTAAATGGAGTGTAGGGGTGTGAACTAGAGACTAAAGAATTATAACCCAATCACATAAAAAATATTCAAGGAGTTCCTTCTTTATTGCAAAAAAAATTATCAAACATAGATTTAGCCTCACATGAAAAAATAAAGTGAACTCAAAGAATAATCAAGCACAATGCATACAAGCCTAGAACTTTGAATATTCTACAAACCAATAGAGTAATGACAAAATAAGCATAACAAGGATACATTGTCATTGTGCAAACCCGTTGATATTTCCATCCAAACTCCTTCATACATAATAAATCTTTTTCTTTTCTTTTAAATGAGCATACTAAATAAACTAAGTAGGCCTTGGCTACTTTTTACAATGCCACACTTTTTTAGGACCTTTTTAAACTCTATGGGCCTTGGCTACTTTTTACAATGCACATTTTTTAGACCCTTTCCGTGAACCCTCATATATTTTTTATACAATTCAAAAAATATCTCAAGAAAATGGTTCTTACATACACAAATCCTCCATAGTCATTAGAATATTTAGATGACAAAATTGATACGAGAACATCTCACTTAGCTCAAATATACATGTGAAGTCAAAGTTCAAAGAGCTCGTGCTTGTGTGTGAGAGGCATATAAAAGGAGAATCCGTAAAGCAACTTAAATTCAAACTTCTCCATGAAAGCATGATAAAAAACATTTTAAGAATTAGAACTCATAGCCAAAAGTTCTAGACACATGGAAGTAGGGGAATGTTATTGGATTCAAATACAAGTATATGGCACAAAAATGTGTAAAACCAAAATACACACAAAAAAATTCTTTTTGAGTTTTTCAAGTGTTAACCAGACAAAAAGGACAACTCAAAAGATAAACAAAATATTTTTGTATTTTTCATGAAATCAAATAATTGAATAATTGATATAATCAAAATACAATAAATAAACATATCAAAATTCTAGCAAAATTTAAATGATGAAGCACGGACTAGAATATGATAAAGAAACATACAACTAGAAAGAATATAACAAGAGACACATCTAGTGCATGTAAGCAAAGCTAACACAATCAACCTTTGGATCTATTGTGAGAGGTGTCATGTGCAAACAAAAGAGAACCATAAAAAATAGAAAATAACATAAATGGTAAATTTTTCATATTATCAAAAATCCTTAAAAATTGGGATCACACAATATTTTAGTGTAACCCGCTCTGATACCACTTGATAGGGTAAAAATTCTCTCATACCACTTGATCGTTCAGACAATATACTAAAATTCCAGTTTCTTCAAAATTAAAATGAGATTAAATAAACATCTAAATTTTTCTTTTAAAAAAATTAATTCAAGTTAGAAATTAGTCTAAACTAAACAAATAAGAATTTTACAAAATTAATTAAGTCCGACTTGAATTAAACCACACTAAACATTAATCAAATTAAATTGGAACAAAATTAAACAATGTTAAGATTAAATCAAATTTTATCTTTTTAAACCTAAGCATGCATCTACATGATTTTGGGAAGATAAAATAAATACAATCACAATGCCACGATGTACGAGGAAAACTCACAATAAAAAAAACTTCAGACTGCCCAGCCACAAGTCCACGAAGTATTATTTTATAAGGACACGATATAAAGATTTACTTCCTCAACTTGACTCCCTCTCAAGCCTTGACGCTTCTTCGTTCCTCCACCACCACCTAGTCGACAACTCAGGAATCCACCTTCGTCTCGAAGTCCATCGATGGGGCAAATCAACTATCAACACACGAAGTCCACCTCCGTATGCACACCACGAAACACCAAAATGGAATCCTCCGTAGAAAACTTTGTATTTTTGGGTAGAGAATGAAAACTCGGTGCCAAAATGATCTTAAAGCATGTATATAATGAAACTTGGATCAAATAAACTTTTGGGTGTAAAAACTTGTGGTTTGCTTGAATGATTTAGCATTAAAGTTTAACCAAACACAAGGAAATTTTGGATAAATATTTTTATTCTCAAGTGTAGGAATAATACTCTAAAAAATGTGTAGAAAAATCCCATTCCCACACTACTTAAAAGAATGGTTAAAAAGGTAGTGGGAAGTTTTTTAAAAACCTGACAAAAAATGCTCGAAACTACAATCTCGTTCGAACGACATACCAAAGTCGTTTGAACTATAATTCAAACAAGAATCTAGAAAAAATATATTATTTGATATCGCATTCGAACGAGGTCATTTGAACGATCTTTCAAACTATATTTCAAGCCATGAATCTAGATAATTTCGATACAAACGCGTGGCCACCAGTTACGTATTTTTCTGATTATTTGTTAATTAATTATGATTTTTCTACGGAAAGGTGTCTCAGAACAAAATCCTTAGATAGTATGAATTAAAAATAATTTAACAAAAGTACTAACACTTAATAAAGGAAATTTCAAGTCTCAATATAATATATGCATTCATACTTTTAGAGACCTTGGAAAGTTGATGATGCAAATGTGGTATGAAAACACGACATATGATTTGATTATCTTTTAGATTTGGCGGGCACGTCTTCAACTTGAATGTCATAGGCTTGAAGGACATAAATTTCTATCCTATGACTTAAATAGTTTTGTCCGAAATTATGCCAACACTTACAAACTGACTTAATTGGATTTTTCTTTACAATCTTATCATTTTATGCTTCATTTTTAATTCTTTAAATTATATTAGTTTTCTGCATAGTTAATATAGTTTGAAGACTCACAGTATGCAAGATTTTACGTGTAAAATTGCCTAGGATAGTAAAAAACGGTAGGAACACTGTTAAAGCTTGAGCTTTAATGGTGAAACTCAATATATTCCCTTAAACTTTGATTTCAATCCATGTATAATTTCATTATAACCTAAGAATCTCGAGTGTAATGGTTAATAACCATGAATGGTCATATAGAGCTCAAATCGATCAAAAGTGTTTTTTGAATCAAAAACCTGAAAATTTAAAATTCTCCATGTACAATCCATCTTAATTCTTGAAATTAAAACCAAACTACTCCCACATATAAAAGAAACCAAACCCAATTCATAAGAGACCTTGCCATAGTCTAGGAATTCATGAAGATCAGGTGCAATTTAAAAAAAATACAATTTAAGAACTTGAGTTATACTGAATGTCAATCCATAAAACTTATATATTTGGATTCCCCATAAAAATTTAGGTTAAGTTTGTTATGTAATAATTTCAAATGGCATAAAAACGAAGGAGAAAACCTCAATAAAAAATAAAAACCCTAAAAAGTTAAAATCGAGAGGTTGAAAATGAAGATTTTTTCAGAAACCTTAACCACGCATGTGAAGGCAAGTAGCCAATCAGGAAATTCTGATTTTTTTTTCCTCAAAATTTTTATTAAACTTTTCTGATCAAAATGGTCCATGTTTGGATATTTCTATCTCAATTTATGAAAAACCAATATTTTTACTTAAAGAAACTTTTCCAAAATTACGCATTAACCCCTATCAATTTAAAGAAACTTTTCCAAAATAACAAATTAACCCCTATCAACTTTTCCAACTTATGATTTTGATCCCCAAACTTTTCCCATACATACATCAAACTATTTTAAGATAAAAACTCTTTTGCACCATAGTTGAATAATGATCTTAAGTTTAATATTTTAAAATCTCAAGATAATTACAAATAAGCCCCCAAAACATAAAAAAATAGTTTAATACAAAACTCACTGATTAAACCCCAAATACTTATGTACCACACATTATATAATAGAAGATCAAGCCCCAGCTCCTCCAAATATCCAAATGTGATTGCAAGCCAACCAAATACCAATCAAGTAAGTTTTTCCTACCTTTCCAGTATTATACTTTGTGTATTTGAATTATTGCTATTGATATAACTGTGTGATAGACCCATTCCCTCTTAGTATGTGCATGTTACTATACTTCCATACTACATATTTGATTAACCATCATCAGTCCTTGAATTTACCACCAGTTTATAAACTTAAGGATCAATTTTAACCCTTCTCAGCTAATAACTGATATCATGTACCTTATTGACTCAGTTCACCCTAGCACTTTGTGCCATTTTTACTATAAGCATCAATATTAACTAGGAAGTAGACTGACGTGTTATCCCACGAAACTTTCTACTTGGCCTACTGTTCTCAAATGATTGAGAGCCATGATTATCGCCACATACATATGAGTGCCACTTTAATCGTGCGCATAGCAGGTTAATTTTTCCCTAAAGTTTGGGTTGACTGATTATTGTTATAAGTTAACTGATTGCTTCACTACTTCTATACCCTTTACTGAACTAGTAAGAATGGGATTATTAGTTCAAAACTCTTTGACTTTCTTTGCATGATCCTAAATAAACTAGTAATGAATCATATTTCTTAAACGGACTCATAAATATGTAATTGCGAGTTCCAATATTTTAATTTTTTATAAACTGATAAGTATAGAATTATCAGCTTATTATTGTCAACGTTTTAAACACTGATTCTATACACACTCCAACTCTCATTTATATCTATATCATTGTTATAGAACTTAATGAACCTACTTAGCATAGTTGTGTTAATTCCTTCCCTTTTTAGATGCGCCAGGAGAAAGGAGATAGTATCTCTTACCTATTAGAGATAGAAACTAGTCACCTGTTAGCATATGTGACCGTATGAGCAAATATTAAACCAGATGGTAGCAAGGAGTGGCACATTTTAATTTTCTATATTATCGTGCGTATTAAAAATTTGTAACTCACCCCTTTGGTGGTTCAATCCTATGTAAACATATTAATAATGAATAAAGTTATGTGATTCCACCTTGGCATTAATTCATTGCTTTATGTGTACTTCTTGTTCATTCATACTAAAAAGTAGGGTGTTACATCTTTGTCTATAAATTCACTTAATTTTGCATTTGTTACTGCATTTTTGCTTTAGTATCTTATTTTGTCAAATCACACACCCTAATTCTATGTTTTATTATTAGTATTCGCAAACACTTTATTTTCATAGAAAAACCCAAAAAAAAGAAAAAAAGGGTTCACTTGTAAATTCAAAATAGGGATTTATCATCACACTTTCTCATACTAAAACACCTTTTTCTACACACCCTCATATAAGAAAGTCCCCGGTTGAATTTATGGGATAAAACCCACCTCATATTATTTTTGAACTACGTGGACATTGATGCCCCCAGTCTACATAGGCGTCTTGGCTGAATTCCTTTACTCGAGTCCTCCCACATACCTTTGTTATTTTACTATCATATATTCATGATATATACATTTTATATGCTTGTTTGCTAGTGTCTTTTTCGATATACGCAATTGTTCCTTCATAATTATTTGTGAATCAACAAACACTTACATCATATTTTTTATTATTAATCTTTTGGGAACACTCCTAAGGATGAACTCGTTCCTCCTTTATCCATGACGCGAGTTGAGTACTTTCATCCACTATTTATATTATGCACATAAGCACACACATAACGGAGTTTTAGAGGAGAAGATTAACACATGCCCATGAGAGATCGAAAGGGTGGAATGGGTGCCTAACACCTTCCTATTTCGTAAGTTAGTCCCCGGTTTCACAAACATTAGTATTGAGCTTGATGTCGTTCTCTCTACGCGGCAACACTTATTTTTCCTGTTTTGTGAAAAATAGGATGGTGACTCTATCTCTTCATATCACCCCAAATCGACGACAAACGAGTGCCCCTATAAAGGATACAATCTCGCACATACGCTGGAAAAAGAATAAGGGGGAAGGAAGGTGGGATCCGCCTTCGGAGACCCTGACCCCCAACCTATGGATGGCCACAATGTGTCTTATAGAGAGGTTTCGTCTAGCGACCCCTCCTAAGTATACCTTAGTGAGTCTGCCTAATTTATTTTTCCTTCATTGCTTCAATTTTAGCCCTTCAGTAGAGAATTGGGTCAACTGGTTTATGGAGCACGTAGATCGATGTCTTCGTTGGTTAGTTCCATGGTGAGGAGACTTGCAGCCTGTTTTGCAGCTTAGAGAGGACTTGTATGTGTGGCTGCTTGACCTTAACCAGACTTCCTTTTATTTCCCTTGGTGTCTTCTGTACCAAGTCGGATGGGAATAAATTTGTCCTCTATGCATAACGAACTTTGTCCCGATGGAGGACCTGACTGAATCATTGCGAATGATGTTGGGATCCTTATGGCAACATTACCAGTTGTGTACCCATACATCACAATCTATAGGAGGGGCTTAACATATGTTTGGGGACTATCTGAAGTGGTTATGGAAGCGGGTGGTGGAGAAGATTATGGAGGAAGATACCAAGCAAAGGTGGCTAGTCGGCTTCAACACCATGGAGGAAGCTATTATGGTTTTGTCCAAGCATGTCAGGGCATATAACTCCATGGAGAGAATACAGAGTGTTAACTAGGAATGGGAGACTTAAGACCTCTGGGGGCAGGGAATGATGACGAAGCAAGGCCATCTAGCAGTTGAGGCATCATAAGTGAATTAGGGATAACATTTTGTGAAGTTGGGTTAATTTGTATTTTTGGTGAGTTTGTGTTTTTCTGCGCGGTTAGGGATATTTTTGTGAACCTAGTACGGACTAGATAGGTTTTTTTTAGATCATCATATCAGTGAAAAAAGGAGTGGTCTATTTTAGCACCCTTCATTGATACTTCATGTAATGGTGGTATTCTTTTTATTAGAAATAAAAATGATTTTGATAATATTTTGTTGTGCCTCTTAATGAGTTTTGCATTTTAATCTATCTATATTAATCGCTAACGCATACATAATCCTTTTGTTAATGTACATGATAAGATTGTCCATCGTTCTCAAAGGTTAAAAGAGAATTGCATTTTATGAAAAAAGGTTACCGTGCCCATGTATGGCATATGTGCTGCCTACGTACCTTAAGGGTTTTTGAAAAATTTCATGAGTTTCATTTTAAAAAGAAGCGTTTTTTTGAGAGGATCAAGTCCCGCATAGTTCTAAGTAGAGAAAATGCATATTTTTTTCTTATTTTTTATTTTTTCATAATAGAAAGGGGATGAGAAGAGTGGTAGCACGCCAAGATTTTGGACTAAGGGTAAAATTTCTTGAGCTGATCCAGGTTGACTGAACGTACCATTGCTTCACCTTTGAGGTCAGTGAGCATAACAGTGTCTCCTGAAAGAATTTTCTTCGCAATGTAGGGGTCGCTCCAATTCGATTTGAATTTCCATATGGGGTCCCAGAAGGTTTTTATAATCTCCTTGAGGGTAAAGTCTCCTTCCTGGACACCATGGTCCTTGACTCTTGATTGCCTATACGGCGATGATACCCCTATAAATGGCATAGAGCTTTAAGTATATTTTTATTCAAGAGTGATAGTTCGTCAAAGTGGCTTTGATACCAGCGTTCTTCACTAACTTTGCTCTCAAGAATGACATAGAGGAACGATATTTCTAGCTCAATGGGTAGGATTGCTTCCATTCCGTATACTAGAGAATAAGGGGTAGCCCTAGTAGGTGTTCTAATTGAAGTGCGGTAGCCCCATGGGGTGTATAGGATTCGATCTGCCAACCTTTGTAACCCTATGTCATCTTACTTATGATGGTTTTGAGGCTTTTGTTGGTGGCTTCAACAATACCATTGGTTTGGGGTCGGTAAGGAGAAGATTATTATCTCTGAATCTTGTACTCGTCGACCACTTCTGTGACCTCGGCTTCAAATGGGAGTTCGTTATCTGAAATTATCTCATAGGAAACCCCGTATAAAAAATGATTGTCTTTTTGATGAACTTGGCCACTTTTTCGCCATTCAGCACTGTGTGTGACTTGACTTCAACCCATTTGGTGAAGTAATCAAGGGAGACCAGGATGAACTCGTGACTGTCTGAATCTTTGTGCGTAAATTTCCCTATGATATCAATGCCCAAAGTGGAGAAAGGCCACGAAGAGGTCATGTTGTATAGTTCTCGAGGAGGTAAGTGTTGGAGATTGGCAAACTTTTGGCAATTGGGGCATCTTTAAATATATGCAGTGCAATCTTAAACTATAGTGGTCCAGTAGTAATACTGATCGATGATTTTATTGACAAGCATATGACTATTCATGTGAGGTCCTCACTCCCCATTGTGAATTTTCTGCATCATTTCTTCAATATTATCCCCTGATGTGCAATGCAATTGGGTTTCATCGAAGTTTCTCTTTAAATACACTATACCCAAATGATGTACGGGTCAGTTAGTTTGTGAATGGTCGTGCAGTCTTTCTTATCTACGTCTTGGGGATATCTACCATATTTGAGGAGGCACCAAATGTCATAGTACCATAACCCGACCATGTCGTAATCTTCCTCATTGACGAGCTCGATGTGGTAGCAGTGAGTAGGTATAGCTTGTTTTTGAACCAGGATAGAGGCCATTATTATTCCCTCGGGTATGTTGACTATAGAGGCCAAGGTAGCAAGGGCATAAACTAAATATTTATTTGTACAAGACAGGTAGTGGAAGGTGACATCTTCAAATAAGAAGGCCAAATCTTTAAGGTGGAGGTGAGGGTAGGATCTTTTCGTCTTTGATTTTCCATTTTTTAAGATTTTGGCCAACGATAAGAGAAGAGTCCCCTTAAATGTTTAGGTGCTTGATACCTTTCTTGAGGGCAATTTTTAGGCCTACATTTTATGCCACATATTTAGTCATATTGTTGGTGCAAGGGAAGCCTAGTTTGATGTCAATGAAGGTGTGAGAGTCATCAGAGGTTATCAGGAGTATCTTGATGTCGTATCCTTTCTTGTTGGAACCTCTGTCAAAGAATATTGACCATATAAATTCTTCTTGAGAGGTGAATAAAATATCTTCATTCTAGAATTCGGAGACCCGAATATTTGTTCCTTCCTTGGGATAATCAGTAAAGTAGTCGAAGATGGCCCTCCCTTTCATAACTTTTTACGTGACATACACGATGTTGAACTCAACTAGTAACATCAACCAATGGGCATTTGGATGAATATAGAGGGTTTCTCTAACAAGTATTTGATGGGGTTCATTAGGAATACTTGTCTTATGGGAAAATCAAGCATGTAGCGCTCTAAGTTTTGTGTGACCCAGATCAGGGAGACACATTCTTCCTCCAAAGCAGTGTAGTTAACTTTGTATCCATCCATCTTTTCACTAGCGTAGTAAATGGATCTTTATTTATGGGACTCCTTAATCTATTGGGCTACCAAATCCCCAGGTGCTTTATCGGTGATGGTCAAGTATAAGAGGAGAGGAATACCTAGTTGCAGAGGTATGAGCACCGGAGGTCAGGTGAGATATTTCTTGATTTGGTCAAAGGCTTCTTGGCAGACCTCATTCCATACTTCGGTTGAGTCTTTTCGGAGAAATTTGAAAATGGGTTTGTAAATCGAAGTCAGTTGGCTAATGAACCGACTGATATACTGTAGTTTATGCATCAATCCTCAGACTTTATTCTCCGTTCATGGTAATGGCATCTCAAGTATTGCCTTCATCTTGGCAGGGTCTACTTCGATTACCTTTTCAATGACCATTAATCCCAAGAGTTTTCTTTTCATGATGTCGAAAACACATTTATATGGATTTAGTCGCATATGATATTATCACAGTCGCTTGAGGAACTTTCAAAGGTAGAAATATGTCCTTTCTGAGTCTTAAACTTAATGATCATGTCGTCTACATAGACTTTAACCTCCTTATGAATAAAGCTGTGTAGGATGGTTGTGGAAGCCCTTTGGTAGGTATCCTCAACATTCTTAAGTGCGAATGGAATGATAGTGCAGCAGAAGGTTACCTATGGGGTGATGAAGGCGGTTTTCTTTTGATGGTCAGGGTGTATCTTGATGTGGTTATGTCCGATGAATTCATTGATAAATAGCTTGAAGGCATGGCTAGCTGTGTTATCCATAATTGTGTCCGTGATGGGTAATGGGTAATTATCCTTTGCGGATGCTTTGTTCAAATCTTGGTAGTTGATGCATGTACATAATTTTTCCTCTGACTTTGGCATGGAAAAGGAGTTAGCAAGCCTTGTTGGGTATTTAAACAAGTGAATGAATCCCCCATTCAACTGTTTGACCACTTCCTCTTTCACATTGAGCGGCCATTTTGTACGAAGTTTCCTTTACTTCTGTTTGACTGTCTTGCATTCGAGGAATGTCGAGATCTCATGTTGAGCTATTTTTGGGTCAATGCCAGGCATGTCATTGTAAGGCCATGCGAAGATGTCCAAGAATTATTTCAGTATTTTTTTAAATTGCACATGCTCATGCTTGTTTAGGGTGGCCTTATTTAAACACGCGTCGATGGCTACTAGAACAAAGATTAATAACTATCATCATCATTAGCTTAAACGCAATTATGTTACTTGTTATTCTACTTATTATGATCAGTTAATAATTATTCATTTGTGAAATCATCATCATAAAAGGTTTGAGATGAATCAAGATAATTAATTTAAGGCACAACAAGATACTTAAAATCCTTATTTATTTTATTTTTGGGAAAAATATCATTGACAACCTCGTCAAATGAGGTCTCAGTTACATTTGTATTAGGAAAAAGAAAAACAAAAATAGGTGAAGAGACTTAAATAGGATGAACATCAAGGTTGGGTTGAATCTGAGCAAGTTGGAACGGTATAAAATTCCAATTGAGGAGAGGCATGTATGTAACTTTGATCTGAGGAAAAAAGTTCGATGACACGACATTTGAGAGGATCATGTAGAGACTTAACCCAAGTGTCTGAAGGTTGAGTGAGTTTTTGAAATCACTTTCCTCGAAGTCTTTAATAATTGTCATAACTTTCTTGGTGAGAGGTTGCACTTCATCTTTGCATTCTTCGGCCTAAGTGTTAGTGTCTTGAAAGAACATTTCCATCCCCGATTTTAGCTTTTTATCCACATGATCATACCATGGTTCAGGGAATCCATAGAAGGGGAAGTCTTCATCCTTCTTAACAAACCATTCATTCAAGGAATCTCCTAAAATAGCCTTTCCATCTTCCAGGATTCTTTTCGAGCTCAGTCGAAAGATAAATTTGAGTTAATCCGATAAAGGTTAGTAACCCAGGCCATATGGGGGAAGGCCTCTTTGAGTATTATGGGTTTAAGAATTCCTTATTGGCGTCGCTCTAGACCCATTTTAGGAATAAAATGCATATTGTTGAACATCTGAATCATGTTGACATTATCGTGATGGTTTTGCTCTGGACAGACTCGGTCTTTGAAGTTATCCCCTATTATGAGGGGGAGTGGATCAATTCTGAAACTATATAGGAGCATGTCATTGGTCCCATGCTGCATTTCCAATATTGGGTTGCTAGTGTTGGCACTGTCTATGCTGTTGGCATCCCCCCAAATGGTGATAACCTAACCTTTGGAGAAGAACTTTAATTTATAATGAACGGAAGACGATACTCCTTGCATGATGTGAAGCCGTGTATGTCCAAGGAGTAAATTGAAGCATGCAGGTATGTTGATTACTTAAAACTTAATGATAATACTAATAGGGCCAACGTTTATTTTGAGTTTTATGGACCCACATTACTTCTCGGTGAGTATTGTTATGCGGACGCACAGTAGCAGAGGTGGGAGTGAAATTACTAACTTTCAGCCCCAAACAATTGAAGTTTCTGAGTGGGAAAACATTGAGACTAAATCCATTATCGATAAGTGATAGTGGGATTATCTTTCTAAGACTTCGACGGAGATTGTAAGAGTATAATTATGATCAGGATCGAACTTCGGTATCTCTTCTTTAGAAAATGAGAGGAGTTTAGAAGAGGTAAGGTTCCTAACCATATTTATGGATTCTTCATGAGTAGTGGAAGAAGGAACTGTGGGTCATGAGAGGAGCTTTATCAATGCATTTCTGTGAAACTGAGAGGACATGAAGATTCCTCATATGGTGATATTCGCTTGGGTTTTCTTGAGCTTATCAAGGACTTTTATTTCTTTAATGGAAATTTCTGGCATTAGAAGTTGTTCAATAGCTTCCTTTCCTTTATCCACCCCTGGTGACTAAGGATTCAAATCTTTTTAGTGTTTCTTAGACCTGGTCATGTGGTTCACAAAAGCGAGAAAAAATAAGAATCTCGTGGCTTTATCTACCTTGGGCTTAATTGACACCATATTGATTTCCCCCAACAGATCTTTGAAGGATATCATTCCACACGGGCTCGCTACTAGATTGTCTTGTTATTGACTTAGTTCATCACCTGAGCTATCAAAATCATCCCACATCCGATGGCAATTATGTCCTCTTATTAAGAGTAAATAATACACTTGATAACCTCAACAACTTCATCGTATAAATCTTTCCACTCAGCGAGGAAGTGCAGGAGTGAAGAGATAAAATGTCCCTAAAGCTTCAAAATAGTGAGCAATACAGAGATGCGGCAGATTTCACTTCTCTACCGAAATATATTAGCCATAGTCTATACCACATCAATTAAACTAGTTTCTTTAATAGGTACTACCCATTCGTCTGATTCCCACTCCCACTTCCGGGCTTCCACGAACAAGGCACTGAATTTCTGATAATCGACGGTCATCTCAGTGGGCAATTTCATCCCAAACTCTAATAGTTGGTTTAACACAGCCGGTAACTCCATGCCTCCCTTCTTAGATCGAGTATTAACGATAATGCAGGCCCTTGTAAGGAGTGACAAAACTTGATCGACAAAGCAGGTAGGGTGTAGAAGAAAGGATAGGCAAACCTTGAGTAGTTTGGGTAAGACTGTAGGGATGATGTGTACTTTTCTAGGCATTATCGGAGTAGATGCGTCAAATTACGGGTTGTTATATAAGAAGATGGCATTTACATGTGTTGGAAATGAGTTATGAGGGGTATTGGGTTAAGGATTAGCTTGTGGGGCGATGATACCCCAATCAATTAGGCCTTGGAACATATTTCTGAGGTGGAAACATTGGTTAGTGGTATGAACTATGGATCGATGGAAGTCACAATGGGCATTGAGTTTCAAGTTTTTAGGGAGTGGATTTGGAAATAAATGTGGGTACAATAGTTTGACGAGATTTCTGGTAGCAGAGCTTGGTAGACTTTGGACAGGGGAGCATGGACATTGGTGTACTATTTCTTGGCAGGTTTAGGGTGACTTTTCGGTGACCATGAGGTAGCAAGTTGTGAAATGTTGTTAATGGTTGAGACTATAGCACTGGTAGGCCTCTCATGCTTTTGGGGAGTGAACTGTTCAGTCACTCTCTTTAGTTCAGACTCCACTTTGGTGATACCTTCTGCAATTTCTACACCAGCCTATCAAAGGGATCAAAAGTGTGTGGGTAATATTATCCTCCCATTGATTCTAGAACATGAGGAAATAAGTTCTTCTTCATAATACTTACTTATTCCCCCTTAGAGGGCCTGATGGTCATGGTGGCATCTTTCTCTCTCCACCTTCCTATGAAGCTACTAATTATTTTCCCAGGGTAATTCTTAAAAATATCTAGATCTCGATGTGTAACCTCTAGTTCCTCATTATACTAGTACTGAGACATGAATTCTTGGGTGGCATCCTCTCAACTATAGTTACTAGATTCTTTAAGGCAACGAAACCATCAGAGGGCGCTTTCTTTTAAGGTCTACTGAAACATTAGGGGTATTATCTCTTTGGAGTCACTAAGAAGGCTCAAGGCTTGGTGATATCTTTGAAGGTGAACAATTTCGGGTCCACTTTCCTCGAACTTCTCGATGTTCGGCATTTTTAACTTCTTTGGCAGTCTAGCTTTGGGCTAAGATACATGTGGGTATATTCCATGTTGTTCCCGGATGTCTTAACCTAGTCGAAATTTTTTTACAACAGTTTTAGGTCTTCCTTGACCTTATTCAGCTCCTCCTCTTTAGGGTCCATGGGTATTGACAGATTAGTCCCTGGCTGGGCAAGGTTCAGAACCGGGAGTTGAGTAGGTGGCGACCCATTGGTAGGTAGGATATGCAAAATGTGCTGGTAATCTTTTGGGACACAAACAGGCAAGGGAGCGGGTGGACCCATAACACGAGGGAGAGAGGACCTCGAATTCTTTGGGAATTTGGCATCGGTGTCGTTGTATTTCGTGGACCTCGATTTGAAGGTTGTCAATCCTGGAACTGAGTTAGGCTAAGATGACCATCGGATCCAACTGAACATTAGGTTCTTGGTTAGTGTTCTCCATGTAGAGCTCGCATAAGTAGATCCCAAATTCAGACGAAGTAGCAGAAGAAGTGGCGAATCTACGGGGCAATTTGACAAAACACCAAAGCTAATAAGGAGCCAGGCCAAGAACGGGTATGCGATCGACCTGAGAGGGAAAACGATTCGAATTTATTTTTAAAAGAATGAAAGAATTTTTTTTTGGTACTTTGGAAGGAGGAGAATTATGTTTTTGGCATTTTGGATTTTAAAAAAGGAGGGAAAAAGAAGAGGAATCTCAGCATTATTATTATTATTATTATTATTATTATTATTATTATTATTATTATTATTATTATTATTATTATTATTATTATTATTATTATTATTATTATTATTATTATTATTATTATTATTATTATTATTATTATTATTATTATTATTATTATTATTACTTGTATTAGGTTTGCCTAAATCCATAAAAAATGTCGGGCAGGACCCAAGCCTGGTAAAATAGGATTTGAAAATATATAAGACATGATTTGACTTGTTTCCAGGCTCATTAATAGGGCCCTATTTTGAAAAATGCAAAATAACGTGAAAATTCAGGTGCTACGTCGACTCGGAATTTTGGTAGAGTTTCGCTTGGTAACTGACAAATTAAAAATGAGTGCTCTAGGTTTGACGCTAATATAAGGTTTATGCAATTTTTGGGCTAGTGAAAGAGTTTCCCCCTTTGGCATGACTTCCATGATATACCTCTTGCCTATAAGGGCAATCATTCATCGGTACGTGTGGACAAAACATTTGATATACCCAAGTATACGTGAATTTCCTCACTATATATCTCATGAGGATGGTGCATGTGAGAGAAAATTCGATATACTCGATGTATTTGAACGAGTTCCCTGCTACATACCTCCCATTGTGAGTGTGATCAAGCGGTACAATGCGCGGGTGGGTGGGGGGTACCCTTGATATAGTCGAAGGTACGAGATCGATAGAAGATGAGAGTCATAATGCTTAGTTTAACTACGCCCCGCAGGACCAACGCCCATCACAAAGTGACCCTCTGATATGGGATTTTTTTTTTGTCAATATTGCCATGCTCTTGGTGATTTAGTGTGTAAAAATGGATGAGTTTTAATTAGTCTATTATGGAGAGAGAACATTTTTTTTATTTTCATGACGAGTACAGGGAGTACTACACTAATGAGGGAAAATATAGAAGTATCAAGAAAAGTAGATCTAGCATAGAGCGTGAAGACTATACAAAGCATGGACATATGTGAGCGAGTGACATGTGAATACTTACAAGTGAGTTTATGTGGTAATGAGCCTTACATGGATCAACTACAAGTGGTGTGTAATATGTGTAAGTGAACATGGAGATATATACTAGTGTTATTAGTGTGGGTGTGTCCTAGTGAAGCCTAAGCAGGGTTACTCTACGTGGTGTGTGAAGCATGTGAGTAGAAGTGAATCTATATACAAGTGTAGGTATCTGAAGTGTACATGGATAGTATATACAAGCGTGTGAAGTGTATAAGTAAGTGAAAAATGATATATACATGAGGTAAATATACGCAAAAAGTAGATAGAGGAGAAAAGGGAACGTATAGGTAGATGCGTATGCACACATACAAAAATGAATAACACTCATGCAGAAATAATGTGTAGTCCTCTTAAAACACTCCCTTGTAAAGTATCCACTGTGGACATCCCGGGGGGCTTCCCCCTTCTTCTTCCACTTTTCAAAGGGTTCCCTTTGACGTGCGCATAGGATTGCGCCCTTTCTCGGGGTGCTCAGTTGTCGTCAATGTGGGGTGATGTGTAAGGATAGAGTCGCTAGCCTATTTTGCACAAAACAGGCAAAATAAATGTCGCCCACTTGAGAGAATGACATCAAGGATAATATTTATGCTTGCGATACTAAGTAGATCAAAGGGTTGGGGACTTAGTTACGGGATGGGAAGGTGTTAGGAACCCATCCCGCACCCTTTCGATTTCTCATGGGTATGTGTTAATCTTTTCTTGTGAGACTCTGTGAAGTATGTGCATATGTGAATAATATAGATGAAGAATGGAACCATTCCACTCGCGTCATGGAAACGGATGAAGTGAATTCATCCATAGAAGTATTCTCGAAAATAATAATTCAAAATAAAGTATGATTGTTCGCCGACTCACAAGTCATTATGGAAGAACGAATGAATATATTTTACGAGACCCAAGCATACAAGAGTATGACATTCATATATATATATATATATACAGGCAAACTCCAATGCAGACGTAACTTGCGGACAATTTTTTTTGTGTGTGATTTACTAAAAATAGCAAAAGATATATTTTCGACTTGATTTTTTTCTATAGTATTTAAATATTTCAGGTTACACCTCTTAAATAATTCAGCTCAAAATGAATTGTTTTGCTATTTTGTAAAAAATTGGTCAAACATATGTCAGTTATTAAAGCTCGGGATGGTAAATATGCATGGAAATACACAATTAAACAACTACATACAAACACAAATCAGGATCAACTCAAGATGGTAATCCCTAAAAATGAGCAATCGTGTTATGATATCAATCGAAAAACTATATATGTAAACTAAATTTAAACTTAGAGGTGGTGGATAGGTTTCAATGCAAGATATCATAATTTTAATAATGATTACCAAGTAGTAACATAAATTTATGTCATTTTCAATGTTAATAAGTATATCTAAGACAATTATATGATAAACCAACACAAACAAGTGATCAAAGCACAAAAGAGTTACACAACACCAATTTACAAGGAAAAAACCCAAGGTAAGGGTGAAAAATCTTGGTGCATCCTAGTATCTCATTAGATTTGAAAATTCAATCTCACACAATGTAGGAAATTACCTATCTCTTTCTCCCTAGCATGAATTTACCTATGTACCTTGAAACTTTCCCCATTTTTAATGAGAAATATTCTCAAAGCTTTATTGACTGGATATGGAAGTTGCGTTCTCGACCCTTGGATCGCATCATGCTTGAACTCTTCAATATCTCAAACAATAGATTTTAGATCTCTAAGTGTAGATCTTATGAAATTGAGACGAATAAAATATAAATCATATCTATGTGAATTTTAAAGTCGCTGAAAGTTCCTCACAGTTCTTGATCTAGATGTAGAACTAAATATCTCATAATTTGAAATGGAATAGTTGATATTTGCAAAAAGAGAAGCAAAGGAATGCCCACATTCTAGAAAAATCTTCAGAGTATGTATATTTCCAAATGAGGGAAAGTGTAATTATGGTTTGGAGTGAAACAATGTCTGTATATAGAATTTTTAAAAAAATTGCTATGTGGTGCACATGGGTGCAAATAGGCACCCTGCGCACAATTTTTAACAAGGAATAAACCATAACAAAAACATGCAGTCATGCGCACAAAATTAGGAAGAGAATATTTAAAGGTAAATATAGTTTAGCTGTGCACGAAGAAAAAACACATATGTGCACACTATTTAAGGTAGAAAATTTCCAGGCCTAAAAAACATGCAACCATGCGCACGTGTACGAAAACCAACCTTGCGAACGGCAAAAGGCATAAAAGGTTTTCATCCAAAATAAGACTTCAAATAAAAACAAGACCTTTGACCTTTTGAAAAATACACATAACTTTTTAAAGAAATTCAAATGACCCATTTTGAAAAGATTTAATAAATTAAAATATACATGAGTGTGTGCATAGCCAATGAAAAACAAACAAGTCAATTCATAAAAATGATATACTCCATAACGAACAAATTCAATATATAGAAGACAAATTATCTTCTAGTTTCATTGTTCATAGATTCTAATAAACAATAATCTATCTACCAATCTATAAATGTGCATAAAGATTTTGGGCTTGATATTGAGCAAGACAAAAGATGCTTTGACACGAAAATAAGCCAATTAAAATATATAATTTTTTACATTTTCAATATCTTTATTACCCTATATTATTGGTCTTAAAATTTCTTAATCATTTAAATGCTAGTTATTTTTTTGGCGTATTCCATATAACTATGAATCCTGATTAAGATGTGTAAACACAGATGTTCAAAACATTAATCATAGTATTTTTTAACTTTCTTTCTCTTTCCATCTATATGCATTGTGTATACCCATTTTGTGTTTGTTTTGCAAATGGGGTTTTAAGTTTGAAACTCTACCTAGAGAAAATCATTCATTTCTTAGAGCTTAGATTTCATGACTAACGAAAGGCTTCGAGAATGTTCCTTTCGATAGAAGCTACCCAAATAAAATTATTCTCCCTAATTAAAAAAAGGTTTGTTAATATAATATTACAAAGGGTTTTACAATCCAAAATTTTTTGTGAAAAAATAGTTTATCAAGTTTTATCTTCTTAATTAAGACAGTGATTCTAAAAGACGCGAAAGAGCAAAATAAGCATAAAATCGAATGTGCGAGGGAAAAACCCACTAACGGGAAAAATCTCGTACCAATAAAAATGACAAATGCACTATAATAGATTTTTAGATCTAAACAAAGTAGACTTACAACTTCATAATACTACAAATGACTAAACACTCTTTCATACCATATTCAACACCAACAGCTAGAGTATGTTGCACAACCGCGACCGATTTTGGTCCACGACCAATGTCTTTGAATACTCTGGCCAAATATTTTCTTCTTCAAAGTGGAAGCAACTTTTTTGCTCTTGGACGGAACCTTTAAGCAACCATAATACTACACCTAGAATTTTTAAGGGAATCCTATAGATATGTGTGTAGGGATGTTTGCAAAGGTGTGGTGATTTGAATCCCAAAATGAGTTTTTTCAAGCCAAAGAAGAGAATATTTACTCAGCTGTGAAGATCGTATTTTTGAAACAATGTGAGTAAATATACCTCTATTAGAAACAATGTCTTGAAAGAACTCAAAGAAGAATAGTGAAAAAAATATGCTGGCACATATATCAAAATGTTTTCATCAGTAAAAATATTTTTTCAATTATCTCATTCTTGGTTTGGATGAGCAGACAACACACTATCTTATAGCCTTTTAATTTCAAAAATGTTTAATGTCTAAAATTCTAGGTTTCGCAATGTTATGGCGTTAAATTGGCACATCAATATCTAAGTCACCCAAAAACTTATACTTGACACACTAACTAAGAATATCTTAAGGAAAGATCTTGTGCAAAAGTGATTTTTAGCGTTGTCAAAAGCGTGTCATCGGAGGGTCGCGCTCACAAGTATCTAGGTCGTGCAATAGTCCAGACTTTTTGTACAGGAACACAAGCAACCCGCAAGACAGTAGCATTGATGTGAGGAGGACCATCGTTGTGGCGAAACTATTGCAAATCAAGTCAGGCCTTTGTCCAGAGATTTTTTAATATAGACAAGAAAAAGCCAGCGATAAGTTTTGATGCAGCAAGGCAAGCCATCGCTGCGATGAAACAGAGGCGAGGCAGGTCATGCATGTGTTTAGAGATTTTATCTATATTTATTTTACAAGATTTTTGAAGATATGTTTTGATTAAAACTCCAAGTATGTTTATTTTTCACACAAACACTATACTTAAAATACACAAAACGATGCAATTATTTATGGGATAAATGTTTTTGTATGAAAATTATATTTGCATGTGTATTTAACAAAATTACAAACTTAAGGTTAATTCAAAAAGATTTTTCGATTAAAAAAATAACCAAGGTGAATCTATGTGCGCTAAGTCTTATACTTTTTTCCTAAGTGGTGTGCTTAAGGTTAGGTATTTAGTGAATCTAGTTTATAGATGAAGCTTTTCGGTGACCTCTTGGACAAATACACAAATATATTTTGGTTAAGGAATTCAGACAATCGATTTTATAGAGCAAATCGAGTATACTATACTCTTACAAGCTTCACTACAACAATTTGGTGAATCTAAATTCTTTAGATTTTTAATTCATTTCACCAATTTAGCTTTCTCTCTCGCTCTCTCGCTCTCTCGCTCTCTCTCCCTCTCTCTCTCTCTCTCGAGAGAGAGAGAGAGATTAAATATACTACCATTAGAGATCATTATAAGTTCTTTGCTCCAAGTTTCTTGAGCATCTTTAAACTCCAACCCTTTTGTAATCATCTAGATCATCTTTCCATTTGATTTAGTTAGTGTTTATATCTTGTCGTTGGATTTCTTAAAAAATTGAGGATTTTATTAGTTTAATCTATAAAGGAATGGTTTATTTAGCATTCTTCATATTTAATTTCACATTAAAGATTTTGGATATATTTTGTGTAATACACCCATTTACATGTGAGTTATTCCCGTCTAGAGTGAGTTTTGATGAGTCAATGATGAACTTTATGTGATTTATCTCATCGTCACACTTTATTATCACATTTTGAGTTAAGTTTATTCTATAGTTATTTTATTCGTTCTCAAACATAGATAGGACATATTCTTGAAGCATTTTGTAATGTTTTTAATTGAAAATGGATATTTATCCCTCCAAATATTATCGTACCAGTTTGGAACCACCCCCACCCGACGAGTTTATTTGAAAATGTAAAAAATTTCGTTAAGGTTTAAAAAAACAAAAGATTCCAATTTAAACATTTGATGATTAGGATTCTTTTACAATGCGAGACATCCAGTTATAAAATCTTCAGTGATTGTGGTTGGGTGAAGATTCATCTTAAATGTATCGACAAATAAAAAATGTGTTGTGACTTGGTTAAAGATGTTAGAAAATGAGTATTGGATAGAAAATTTTGAGCAACTTTGAGCTCAAATTTAAATGGGACTAACATCACGATAATTGTGGGACCACATACGAATGCGTTCTCCTTTACAAGGAGATTAACGTAGTATATTCACATGTCCAATTACATTAAGTTATGAATGATAAATGTCTCCAAAGTGACTCATATAGCAATGAAAGTTAATGAATTAGGTGGGTTTGAACTCTTGTCCCACATTGGAAGAGTAGTGGAAAATTGAGGATTTAATATAACCCCAATTATGGACAAAGACTTGGATGCCTTTGGGGTATTCCAACTCTTTGAAGGGGAGATGACCTACACTGTGCATGTGTTAAACTTGGGCCCAAAGCCCACATGCGCGTGCGTGCCGGCCGTCCATCCATCCTGGCTCGGTTCGGGCCGAGCTTGGGCTTGGGCTTATAAAAATAAATTTCTTTCAATTTGGGCCGAATTAATTAATTACGTAATTAATTAATTAAACTTTATGGGCTGAATTTTAACCCAAATTAACTATTTTGTAACTGTTGACTGTTCTAAATAGTCAACCAAAAACCTATATTTATAAACAACCCTCCTCTTTTTTAAAGTTACAAAAATAAATTCTCCCCCTGCATTTAGACTAAATTAATAAACAGTCCCTCCAGTATCCAGAATTTCATGTTTATCAGTCATGTTCATGGTTTTGAGTAAAAGACATAGTATTTGAGTTCACCGGAATCAGTTCATTGTTGTTCTACATGTCTTGATTCGAAAATTCTGTTTTATCTTGGGAGACATTAATTCACACCCAAAGCACCATGTAGGGGAATTAACTTATCTTAAGGACACTATGGTACTACACATGGCTCGAAATGCTTTTCTAATTTTTTTATTAATTATTTCTGCAAAAATAAAAAGTAAGTAATTATTATTTTTGTAATTTCGTTCTCTCTCTAATTATTATTATTCATAATTTTGTACTATTTAAAAAAATTAAATAGTAGACATAACAATCTTAAGACAATTTAATCTTCTATTGTTTATAATAAGTACAAAATAATTTTCAAATTACATAAATTTATAAGTGTCATATAAATTTGTTTTGCTGAAAATAAGAAAAAAGTATTGTTTTAATACAGAAATTTAATAAAATAATTTCTACTATTTTATTATTACAAAAATTATAATTCTACCTGTTTTTATTTATAATTAAAAAATCGAATTTTAATTATTTTTACAATTCTGTTTTGTACAGGTGTTAATATATAAAATGTGTACTTCCTAAAAATTATTTTTCAAGAGACTTTAAATTATTTTCATAATTAATTTTACAAAGATTTTTGTTTAATCAATTTAGACTAGAAAGATTGCTAATTCTGTGTTAAACAATTCAGAATATTATTTAGAATTCTTGTTAGAATTCGTATAATCAGAATTATAATATGAGGAAATTGGTGTATAGAATTTTGTATTCTGTTTTGATAAATTCATTACAAATGAATACTATCATTGATAAAAATTCTGTTTTTGTAATAGAAATGGAATCACAAAGTACGAACACAGTCCCACCAACCGTGAATGTGACACATGCGACTATTGCTTCCCCCGTGAACATGCCACATGGGGAGAAATCGAAAAAAAATTGGGGCAGATTTCAAGCGATGGTAAGGACAGATGTATTTCTATCTCACAATCATTCAATTGGAAAGGTTCATGTATGAGGATTGTCCCCCTTTGTAAGAAGGAGATGAAACTGAAAAAGTTGTTGTTATGGAAGCATGGAAACATTCTGACTTTTTGTGTCGAAACTACATCCTGACATACATAGATAAAACGTTGTACCATGTGTACAACACTATAACAACCCCTAAGGAATTGTGGAATTCTTTGGAGAAGAAGTTCAAAGCTGAAGATGTGGGTGTGAAGAAATTCATCGTAGGCCGTTTTCTAGACTTCAAAATGGTTTACTCCAAGCCGGTTATTGCATAATTTCAAGAACTTTAAGTTATTCTTCATGACATTCTTGTTGAAGGAATGTTAGTCAGTGACACTTTTTGAGTGGCTACGATAATTGAAAAGTTGCCTCCATCTTAGAACTTGTTCAAAAACTTTATGAAGCATAAATGCAAGGAGATAAATGTTAAAGAATTGGTAATATGACTGCGGATTAAAGATGACAACCATGAATCTCAAAAGAACATCATGGAGTCCAAGTCTCATATGGTTGAAGGTCTTAAATTCAAATGTAAGCGCGATGGGGAAAGAACATCAAAGCAAAGAAAGAAGTTCAAAGGCAAATGCTACAACTGTGGCAAGCCGGGATACCGCTCAAGAGAGTGTTGCAAACCAAAGAAAGCTAAAAAGACCAATTCTCAAGAAAATGTGACGTAGTGTTAGAACATTTTTTATGGTATCGCAGACATAAATCTTTATGCTGTTTTCTCTGAATGCAAGCCGGTAGGAAATACCAAGGAATGGTGGGTGGACCCTCTTTATAGGGAACTCTTCAAGTTCTAAAGTCGTGGGAAAATGAAAGGTTATTCTGAAAATGATTTCGGGAAAGGAATTCACTCTTAATAATGTGTTGCACGTGCCTGACATCCAGAAAATTTTGATTTCCATATCGCTTCTAAGCAAGAATGGGTTCAAACTTGTGTTTGTTTATGATAAGTTTTTGTCGTACAAAAATGATGTGTATATGGGAAAGGGCTACCTATCTGAGGGGCTCTTTAAAATGAATGTAATGACATTGATGCCTAAGGCATCCCCAATGAATGAAATTGCAAGTTCTACTTACTTGACTAAGTCTTCTAATATTTAGCATGATAGATTAGGACATATTAATTTTGATACCTTGCGTAGATTAATTAACTTGGAATTTTTGCCAAAATTTAATAGTGATAAAAATCATAAATGCGATATTTGTTTGGAATCAAAATTAGCTAAATTACCTTTTCATTATATTGAAAGGATCACTGAACCACTAGATTTAATTCACACGAATATTTATGATTTAAAATTTGTACAAACTAGAGGTGGAAAAAAGTATTAAATTACTTTTATTGACGATTACACAAAATATTGCTGTGTATTAATTATATAGTAAGGACGAGGCTATTAATGCATTTAAACAATATAGGAATGAAGTTGAGAATAAATTAAGCAAAAAGATAAAGGCTATTAGGAGTGATAGAGGATGTGAATATGAATATCCATTTGAGGAATTTTTTTCTGAACATGGAATATTCATCAAACCACCGCTCCTTATTCTCCTCAGTCGAATGGCATTGTTGAACACAAAAACCGTACATTGGAGGAAATGGTGAACTGTATGTTAATAAGTTCAGGAGCTCCACACAACTTATGGTGGGAAGCCTTATTATCTGCTAATTATATTCTTAACAAAGTACCACACAAAAAAACTCATAAGACTCCTTATGAGTTATGGAAAGGTCTAATACCTTGCTATAATTATTTACGAGCGTGGGGGTGCTTAGCCAAAAGGTAAAAATAGGGCAAAAAATTATTGGCAGTGTATTCATCGGTTATGCTATTAATAGTAGTGCATATAGTTACTTAGTTTGTAAATATGAGGTTTCGAATATTCATGTAAATACGGTTATTAAATCGAGGGATGCTTTATTTTTTGAACATGAATTTTCATTATAACATGACCTGAGAATCTGATTCATCTAAAAAGACAAATGAAGATACTACAATTGGTACTCACCAACTTATTGATCACATGCTAATAGAGGATGAACCAAGACGTAGTAAAAGAGCAAGAACCTCAACTTACTTCGGTTCGAATTTTCTAACATATTTGCTAGAAAATGAACCTCAATCATATAAAGAAACAATATCCTTACCCGATGCTTCTAATTCGAAAGAAGAAATTAATAGCGAAATTGAATCCATTTTGCAAAATCATACATGGGAACTAGTGGATCTTCCACCAGGTTAAAAACCATTAGGTTATAAATGAATCTTCAAAAAGAAATTGAAGGCCGATGGATCAATTGATAAATATAAAGCTAGACTTGTAGCTAAAGGCTATAGGCAAAAGGAAGGGTTGGATTACTTCGATGCATATTCATCGGTAATGATAATTACATCCATTTGAATGTTAATAGAAGTAACTGCTATTAATGAACTTGAAATACATCAAATGGATGTAAAAACCTCATTCTTAAACGGTGAACTAGACGAGAAAATTCATATGGAGCCCCGAAAAAGAAGGAAAGGTATGTAAGCTTGTTAAATCACTTTACGGATTAAAATAAGCACCTAAGCAATGGCATGAAAAATTTGATAATGCAATGTTATCAAATGGTTTCAAAAGAATGCGATAAATGCGTTTACTTTAAATACATTCAAAATGGATATGTTATTTTATGCCTCTATATTTATGATATGCGTATCATGGGTAGTAACCTGGAAATTGCGAAAACTACAAAACAAATGTTGAGTAGTCGATTTGACATGAAAGATTGGGTATCGCCGATGTTATATTAGGAATTAAATTTCTAAAACATCGGATGGACTTATATTATCACAGTCTCATTACATAGAGAAAGTATTTGAAAAATTCAAGAAATATGATATTAGTCCTACCAAGACACGTGTAGATGTAAATTTACATATAACAAGAAATAATGGTGAAAGCATATCTCAACTAGAATACTCTCGTATTATCGGCAGTTTAATGTATATCATGAATTGTACACGACCGGACATAGCATACTCGATAAGTAAGTTAAGTCGATTCATGAGTAATCCAACGAGATATTACTAGAAGGCAATATTAAGAGTTTTGGGTTATTTAAAATACACTTAAACTTATGGAATGAACTATTGAAAATATCCAGTTGTTCTTGGAGGACATTGCGACGCAAATTGTATATCCGATACAAAGAACTTTAAGTCTAAGAGTGGGTGTGTATATACCCTTGGAGGTGCAGCTGTATCTTGGAAATCTTCAAAATAAACGTGAATTTCTTGATCGACAATGGAATCTGAATCTATTTCACTAGACAAAGATGGAGAAGAATCTGAATAACTTCGAAACTTCTTAGGATGTTCCAAATTGGTCGAAACTTATGCCTGTAAGATGTATACATTATGATAGTCAATTGGGGATTAGAAGGGCACATAATCACATATATAACGGAAAGTCACGACATATTCATCGTAGATATAATACCATTAGACAACTTCTCTCAAATGGAATTATCGCAATTGACTATGTAAAGTCAAAGGATAATATAACAGATCCACTAATAAAAGGTTTAAACTGAGATAAAGTTGAAAGGTCATCAAGAGGAATGGGTCTAAAGCCTATAAATAAATAAGAATGAATATAATGGCAAACCTAGCTGACTAGAGATTCCAAGATATAGGTTCAATGGGCAAATCGAACTACATTGTATTCAGTACGCACTGGGAGATATTTAATCCTATCCATTCTAAAGATGAGACAGTGCACATCTGCTGCAAACTTAGGATAAGTTATGTTTTAATGGCATCAATATCTTAGTACGTCTAAGTGGGGTATAACATAATACTCCTTATGGATATCACCTACGTGAGTAAGAAGGGGGACACAACTATGAGAATAACAAAGGGAAAATTCTCTAAAATACTCACGGAACCAAGTGATGTTCATGCCCAAAACAAACACAAACGTGAGAACCAACTGTATTGAAGAATTATGATCTGAATACCGTTGTCTAGTTTTACAAAGAAGGTTAACGGTTCAAGGACATATAGTCTACTGATTAACCAAACAAATTCGATAGTATATCACTAAGGAAAGTTCAAGGCCACTAGGTCACTTCTCTCGATGCAATAAATTTTCAGTTTTACTCAAACATGTGTCTGCATATGCATCTTGCACATATATATATATATATATATATATATATATATATATATATATGATACATCATTCATGTGGGGGATTGTTAGAAAATGGGTATTGGACAGCAAATTTTGAGCAACTTTGAGCTCAAATTTAGATGAGACCCACATCATGATAATTATGGGACCACATACGATCGCGTTCTCCTTCGCAAGGAGATTAGCGTAGTATATTCACATGTCCAATTCCATTAAGTTATGAATGATAAATATGTCTCCAAAATGACTCATATAGCAATGAAGGTTAATGAATTGGGTGTGTTTTAACTCTTGTCCCACATTAGAAGAGTAGTGAAAATTTGAGGAGTTAATAAAACCCCAATTATGGACTAAGGCTTGGATGCTTTTGGGGTATCTCAACTCTTTGAAGGGGAGATGACCTACACTATGCATGTGTTGGGCTTGGGCCAAAATCCCACACGCGCGCGCCGACTGGCAGGCTCGACTCTGGCTCAGGCTTGGGTTTACAAAAATAAATTCCTTTCATTTTAGGCCGAGTTAATTAATTACGTAATTAATTAATTAAACTTTCTGGGTCGAATTTTAGCCCAAATTAAAATCCGTTTGGGCTGTTGGTTGACCCAATAGTTACAACTCTTTTATAACTGTTGATTATTCTGAATAGTTAACCAAAAACCTATATATAAACAACCCTCCTCTTTTTTAAAGTTAAAAAAATAGTTTCTCCTCATGCATTTAGATGAAATTATTAAATAGTCCCTCCAGTATCTAGAATTTCATGTTTATCAGTCCTCTTCATGGCTTGAGTAAAAGATATAGAATTTGAGTTCGCCGGAATCAGTTCATTGTTGTGCTACATGTCTTAATTCGAAAAATTCTCTTCTATCTTGGGAGACATTAATTCATACCCAAAGTACTATGGAGGGGAATTAAATTATCTTAAGGACACTGTGGTACTACACAGAGCTCAAAATTCTTTTATGATTTTTTTATTAATTATTTCTGCAAAAAAAATAAGTAAGTAATTCTTATTTTTGTAATTTTGTTTTCTCTCTTTAATTATTATTATTCATAATTGTGGATTATTGATAAATTAAATAGTAGACACAACAACAGAGTTATACATGTCGTAAACCATTGCTAACCTTTGTTGTCAGCTTTCACATTTAGTATTTGAAGTGTTAATATGGCCATGTGTGTTGCAATCATATTGAAGCATTATGTTTACCTATAATGGACAATCATACGTACATGTATAGATTAGGCAAGAAAATGCACATGGACATTGTGTAATCTGTAATTAGTGGTGTTATAGACGAAAAAGACACCCAAGCCCTTCAAAAAGCAATATTTTATTAACGAGTTTTACTTACTGTAGATGGTCACTAGACAAAATTTGTAACAAAATTATCATCAAACTAATTTTGGACATACCTACAAAAGGTTACTCCTTTTCATTGGGACTGGCGTAACGATGAACCTTGGATATAATCATGTATATTCAGATTCCTTCATCCATAATGAGTGAGGGTAAGGACATACCAGCTTTATCGTTTGGTTAGATAATTTATAGGATTATTTTATTGAGAATGTATGTTTGATAATGAATCTTATAAGACTATGGAAAAATATATATCTTGGAAAAATTTTGAGCTCATAAGGATAAAGAACCAGCCTTAGCCTTAGTTTATTGTAGAGGATTATTCCACTAAGGGTTATCCACCCTTTCCTACCTCACTTGCACCAGGTACCACTATCGGCCCATACATTACACCTTCCATATCCTCTCGTTCTTGAGAAATACCCTCTATTGTTGGAGGTATTCCCCTTAAAAAGTTGCACATAATAATTAATAGATCAACCTATATACTACATCACGAGATTTAGAAGTATACCACCCTATTGACAGGTCATAGAGAATTAGGATATGATCCTGAAGTTACGTAATAAACTTTATACATATCTTTCCATTCGGTTGGAGATCTTACAGAAGTATGTTAGGGACATATCTATAGAGATGTAATTATTTATTGAATGAGTATGAGGAGATTAATTAGGTGATGATGCGGGGAGTGGAAGAGAAAAACTAAGAGTTTTGACTTTGAGAAGGTCCTTTAGTGTGTGCTTTAGGTAAAAACAACTATTTCAATTTTTAGTTAAATCCAATTTTAACTTCTTAAATCCTAAACATGCATCTAAGAGATTTAATCTATTAAACAATCAAAGCATGCGGCAAAAGAAACAATTTTAGGAAAAAAAATCGGGTAAAACCTTTTTTTTATTTCACTATGAATGGTACATCGCAACTTACAACATAACAAAATCAACAATGAATCTACCGCAGAAAATCCACATAGACACGTAGTCTATATCGGTAAAGGACTCCCACAAGAACCCTTAAGAACTGCAACTCTCGTCTTCAGCAAGGTATACCCGCAAGCATCCCCAATGACCTCAGTCAGTGTAATCAATGAATGAACTATCTTCCGGCAAACGCGTTCAAGATCACAAACTATAAAACTGAGTAATTTGATTTTGAATAAACTCCGAATCCTAAAGAGCAATATGAGGATTTTTGAAACTGTTATGTTATGTGTCGAAAAACGTCTAAGTAGTGAGGTATTTATTTCTGAGCAAACAAGTGTCTAATGAAAACAAAACACGAAATCAAGGCGGCAGCTCATTAGAGCGACATGTCATTCGAGCGATATGAGCATGTCGTTAGAATAATACTCTCAGTCGTTCGAGCAATAATTTAACCGCATTTTCTTTTTAAATAAATTCCTCGAATTTTCAATAATTATTTTAACTCGAAAATATTTAAAATAAGTTTTCGCAAATATTTAATTCCCACTGTTTAAACATTTAAATCATCCATCATTTAATCAAAATTCTAAATCACATCAATTCTTTTAAGTATTCATACATGTGTGATCAAGAACAAACTGAGTATGAATACTGCAACTTGACTTGATTTCTTCTTCAAAGCTTTCAATTGCAATTTTTTTGATCTTGAACTGTCGTAGGCTTCAATTAATCTCAAATTAAAACTATCCTAGAATCAAATTATTTTGTCCGGAATTAAGTCAATTACAAACAAATTGACACGACTAAAAATTTGTTCCTACAAATCCCCCCCGTTGGTTATTCTGGGACAAAACTAAAAAATAAAAAATAATAAGCCATAAAACATATGTCCTATTTCATAAACCCAAAATGATAAAAATACAGGATATGAAAAAAAACTGTAGAACACCGACAGCATCTGAATTTGTCTCTGAATGTGACGTATTAATAAAAATTTGAATCTCTTAAAAAATATACCTACACACATGAGACATAAACATATACCCAAGTGAAGTATGGAGGAACAAAAATATATATCAATAAAGCATGAATAACTAAACTCCCCCCACATCACATATCTCTCCCCCTTTTTGCTTGGAATAGAAAAATCATGGGACAGACAAACCAAATCTAGCAATAATAAATGGGTATTAACTTCATGGCTAGATAAATAAATCTAAGTATCAGCATGACAATGGATAGTAAAAGATAGCAGTAAATGGATAAAAGCTAGAATCAATAAGACTGCATCATTAATAAGAATATACATCCATGTCATAAATACACAAAAATGTAGCTATAAAATGTCCATCAGTAAAAGAGTACATCGTATCAGAGAAAGAATAAATACATCATACATATCAATAGTCTCAAATAAAATGTCTCAAAAAAAAATAATTAAACATATGTATCATCACCATCATCATCAAAATATGTAGCTGTAATATGTCCTAAGCCAGAAGAACCAGCTCCTCTACTCTGCTCTCTGCGCCGCATCTCATCAAAAAATGTTGTCATTCGTGAATCGCTACGAGCACGGGTCTCGGCCTCCGCATCAAATCTAGCCATCATACATCCTGCCTTGAGAAGCTACCTGTACCTGTAAAGTATAAAACTCCTCCTCAAAAGGGCATATCGGTGCAGATGTGAAAGGACCAGGCTGAGAGGCATCAGGGTTGGGACCATTGGGACCCGTTGGCTGGGAAGAACATCCAGTTCCTGAAGAAGCACCCTCTGTTGGTGGAGGTCTCGCTCTTGCCTCTGCACTCAGATGACTCTCTAAACGAGTAAGCGTGCTGTGATCAATGAATGAACGAGTAAGCGGTGGGCTATTTATTTCTGAGCAAACAAGAGTCCAACGAAAACAACACACAAAAATCAAGGCGGCAACTCGTTCGAGCGACATGAGTATGTCGTTAGAACGATACACTCTGTCATTCGAGCGACAGTTAAACCGCATTTTCTTTTTAAATAAATTTCTCGAATTTTCAATAATTATTTTAACTCAGAAATAATTAAAATCCGTTTTCTCAAATATTTAATTCCCAATATTTAAACATTTAACTCATCTATCATTTAATGAAAATTCTAAATCACATCAATTCTTTTAAGTATTCATACCTGTGTGATCAAGAACAAACTGAGTATCAATAATGCAACTAGACTTGATTTCTTCTATAAAGATTTCAATTGCAAATTCTTCAATCTTGAACTGTCGTAGGATTCAATTAATCTCAAATTAAAACTCGCCTAGACTCAAATTTTTTGTCCGGAATTAAGCTAATTACAAACAAATTGCCTCGACTAAAAATTTGTTCCTATAGACTTGAATAAGACCAATATGTCGAATGGTAGTGTTGGGTTTTATTAGGTTATTTTGGATTGTGTGGAGATTTGTACTTGTTGTTTTGATCAGTTTGGATTTACATTGTTATTTTTGTTATATTTGTATTATCCTAAAGTCTTGTATTATAATTTGGTTAGATGATACAATTTTTGGTGGAAAGTATTATGTTTCTGCATAATAGTGATATACATATAATTTTGATTTCTATATTTTGGACATTACGTAACCTTCTAATGTTATACTCTAAGTTGATATAGTTTTAGTTTCTATATAACTTGGATATCTATGTAGTATTTGTTGTGGATAATATTCTTATTATGATGGGCCATTATACTTTGCAACTTATATATTTTGAGGACTCGGATGATATTATTCTCTCTTATATTCATGCGTATCACATTCTCATATTTTGTTATATTAATGTAATGTATTAGACTTCATTTTTTATGGAAATACTACATGTATGTTAATTTTATATGGAAAGTTTCATTGTGTCTCTAATGAACATCATTCATAATTTGATCATCCTTTCTTTGTCGATTCTCTGACAAAAATAAGAGGATGTTATACTAAGGGGGAGTTTCATCAATCGAACATCATGACAGATTTTATACAAAATAAGATAAGGGATTTCGATGGTTTAAGAAATTGAAAATATCTATATTTTGGTTAAGATACACATTAGACAATGTATCTATCTTTTATATGAATTGTTGATTTAAATATTCTATATATCTCGTGGTTCGTGTTATTATATATTGTTAGTTATCCTTTTTATATGCAATGGTATCATGTTGCAATTATTAATTTATGATAGGAGACATATACAATAGATTGAAATTTGCATGTATTAAATTCATGAGAAGATTATTGTATTTTAGGTTGTATTTATTCCTTTTCCAAGATGGGTCTGTGTGTCATAAGTTGACTAGATTCGACTAATATGGTTGTATTTATTTTCAAATTTTTATCACATAATTGATAAAGGGGAATATTATAAAATTATATTATTCTCATGTGCCCTCATTGTTTAGATTGTCTTGTTCTATTTTTCCAAAATATTCTTCCAGTCTAGTTCAAGCGGTTGTTCTAAAAAGAAACATTGCTAAAATTCATTATAGACATCATGAACTTCCACCCGATATCATTCAAATCCTTGAGATATGCCACATTACATTGAAGGTAAATGACTTAAACAAACTTAGTTCAAAAGTTTTGTCATACTTTATTTATTTTTCATAATTTGTCCCATGACCTTACATTCATTGTTTTAAAAAAATCAAGCAATAAGGGTGTTATTCCCAAGATCTGCCGTTACTTCATTATTCTAGCCGACTTGGGCTTTAATAGTGGGGTTGATGGCATCCTTATCCACCTCTTGTTCCTTTAAAGTATTAACCAAATATTCTTATTTAATAATGGTGGAAAATAGAATGGGTGCATCTTATAGGACTCATCACCCTTAGGAATGTTACCCTTTTTTAGTCCCTTAACCCAACCACTATATAGGGACACAAACTGGTATGAGATTTATGAATGAACATTTTCACCCCATCATCAAAGCCTTCACTGTGTGATTTAATCAAGGACTAATCATCCTGAGGGCTATCATCCTCCTTCTTCTATATAAAGGAGTTTCTCTTAACCAACATCTTATTATGGGCCTTTTGGATCTCTACAAGTTTATGGTTAGCCGCGCTGAAATCGTGCTATAAAGCTTCAATCTCCTTCAACATTTACTATTTTTAGTATTTCATTTCTTTAAGATTGTTATTGAGTTATGTGAAATTTTTGTCATTCTTTTTCAACTTGTGGCACATCACGCTGGCCTGATCATGCACGATGTTATTACAATCGGACAGTCAAGTAACCCTATATTATTGGACTCCTAGAGAGACTTAATTTCTTAAAAGAACAATAGTGAATGGAATACAATAATTTATCTTAGAAAATGTTAAAAATATATAAAAATATTACCAATATGAAGTGTTGCGTCCTTTACTTCAGGAAACGGTCAACGGTATAATTTTTTTAAGTTTAAGTACAGCATGTCAGCAAAATGCATGATGGCCTTACTTACAGCATAGCCAACTTTGACTCTTTTGTAGTCTGAGTCAAAAGAGTTGATTGTATCATTTCCACGGGAAAAAAAACTGTACGTGATTTAGGTTGGGGTGCTAAAGTATTTGCATAACAAAAGTGTGTCCAAGGAGTGATCACCATTTGGTTATTTTCACCAATAAGTAGGTCGATCGATGCCTCGATTGGGAGAGATTGAGAGGAAGGGGGATTATTTTATTTTTACCCCATCTTGTTGTATTTATTCACTCTCTTTTTCTCTTTCTACATATCTTTATTCTCCCTCACACACGAGTCGTTGCCTACCACTAGTTGTGACAAATGACTCGACCATTTATTTATCGATGTTCCCAACTTAAGACTCTACTAGACAACTAAGAGATAAACATTATATCATAATTGGAATCCTTCCATGGTTTTTTACCTCATATGTTTCCTCTTCTAAAGACCAACTAAAAATTGAAGGTTGAGCCCTTTCAAAGGAGAATAAGGGCTCAAGGTCATCACATATTGCCGAGACATGGTAGCCTTTGAGTCAGCTGATATGACATGAGGTTGAATACTCACTTACTCCCACGTATATTCCATGAGCATAATAATTTAAGATCGGGATGATGATAGAAATATCTTCTTCACCAACTTTAACGAGTCAGTCACAGTTATAATAGAGGTGAAATTCCCCATGTGGTAGTGGTCAGTTCGTATCCCAAGAGTATATTTACATCACTCCAAAAGTAGGTAAGGCATATTTAGGGTGCATCTTTTTTAAACTATGTTGAGGTCGACCAAGTTCACCCGAGAAAGGTGGGGATTCCCTATGCTGAGAATCTCCTAAGAAGGAAAAATATGGGCTGATTATATTAAACTACAATTGATAAGAAAAAATGGAAAATAAGAACCCTAATAGGTGATCCAACCCTTGCACGGATAACATTTCCCTTGTAGCCAATTCCATCTCCATAAAGGTCGCAAAAAGCACCAATATGTAGTGTTCCATAAACTTATAGGAACTCGTCATCCATTCAATTTACCTCTTATGGGCTTTACGAGATTTTAAAATGTATAAATAAAAAAACTACTTGTAGAAATATCATATCAATGTTTAATTTCATGAAAACCCAAGTCAGTACCATATATTTGCTTTTTAGCCACCATTCCCTTGACGATATGAAAGAAAGTGTCATTACTTGAAGGGGAATGACCATATATAAATGGATAAATTTTACCAACAAGTGATTAAGGGGGAAACAAACCTCACCTTCAACTATTATGATGATCATAATCTCCCCATTTAAGAGATTAACCAGATCCTCCCGAGGATAAACAATTCTAACTTTCATACGTTTGGAATATTATACTTATTATAAGGTCCATGAAGTTATCAATGGACAGAACCTCATACTTCGTGTAATACCCTATACTTTGTAGTATTTAATTAATTGTTAAATTTATTATCGGTTATTAACGAATTGTTATGTGACATGCGGTATGTCATTTTATGATATAAGATGTTAGACTTTTAATATGTTGTTTAATATATTTAGATATGACTTTGTGATGTTATATATATTTTAAGTGACTTAGTATTATGGGTGGCTATGGAATGGTAAGGGCCTAGGTGTCGGGGAGTTCTTTATTTAGATTATTCTCTCGATATCGGGTCCCACCGATCGTGAAGTATGTTCTTATAATACCGACTTGCAATATAATTAATTAATAATTCATATTTAAACTTAAGCTATGTGTATTAGCTAATTAATTAATTTAATAAGATATTTGACTAACTTAATGAGATGATTGGCTTGTAAAATATTCTAACCTTCGAGTGGGTTCTTGAGAAGTTTAGAAAGTCCAATTTGATCTTATTATAGTGGAACTTCAGTCTGTTGGATTATTATATGTATTCGTCCAAGGTTTAGGCCATTTGGAGCATGTTTTGGGTCGTTGAGGCTATTTCAAGGGCCTAACCTAATTTCGAGATTAGTGATTTAATAAAATCTCTTAGCTTAACCTAATTATCATAATACATATTAGTAGATCCCTAGTTGCTAAGGAAGAGGAGGAGGAAACCCTATCTTGAAGAATGGAGGATATGGTTTAGAGAATTAGGGAAATTGGTCATTGGTTCTTCAATTAATTCAAGAAAAAAGTTTACTTTGTTTAAGAATGTAATTATAATTATATTTGTTTTAGAATGATTGTCATGTGTTGGAATATGTGAAGATAACATTATAAATCTTATTTTTATTCATAATCAAACCTTAATTCATAATTAAGATTAACCTACTGAATAACCCTAGGCTTGTCTAAAAGAACTCATGTAACTTTATTACAAAATCAATCAATTAAGCCTTGAATTGTTGTAATCATACTTGGATATAGCTAGATTTGAATCATACGTGTTTTAATATATAAAACCCCTTATGTAATCGAGTCAATTGATGGTATTTCGTGGGCTAATCAGATATTCTTGTGAAGAACGTAAACATAGGGTTTCTTTTATGATTTGTGAGATTAAATCTTTAAATGAGTTTTTTAAACCTCGAAAACTTATATAATAGGTTTTCAGTAGTCTTATAATGTTTATATATGAAGGAAATGTGTTAGTATTATTTTTTAGAGGTTTTTAGGTTGATTTGGATTAAGTTAGGTTTCTCACTAATGAGCTGGTGCAAATTTAGAAGCTACATGGGGTGAATCAATTCAGATCGGGGATAATCAATTCAGTCTATGAAGAATCTATTCGGGCCAACATTTTAGGCCAGAGAATTTGTTCTATAGACTTTTAAGTGGTAATTCTAGATATATTTAAGTGGGAAGATTCTAATATAAATATTAGAATAGTACAATTGGAGAGTGAAGCATAGGTTAGAGACTATGGGATTTAAGTAAAAATTCGTAATGCCATATAATGTTTAGAGAATGAGTTGTTTAGATAAAAGACGAGAGTGTAATTGTGACCTATCGAGTAGGGTAATGATTGATCTAGAAAGATTCCGTAAATAATAGGTTATAGGTGATACCTAGTTTAAGGGCTTTGGTTCTGGGACGAGATTTATAATATCGATTCAAGCTTATTGTTTTCATAGAACCTATGATAGTTAAGAACATATTTATAACCCATTGGATAAGGTAGACATGATTTAGAATAATCTTTATGGATGTTAGGTGTGAGACGATATTTAAACTTCATGGTCTTAGGACTTCAGGTGAGTATTGCATATAAACGATTATAGTTAACGTGCATATTAACTTGTAATAAAAGAGATTTCATGCGTAACCCAATTAAGTAGGGTTTGTACTGATTTGCTTAACTTATGTGCAATCATACCGAGGGTGTGTGTTCTTGTGGGTGACTTCCTAGGAGAGATTTGATGAGACGTGTACGATGTTGAGTGCGTGTGGTATTTCCAGTGATAGAGACATGCTCTACCTAGGTCCTATTTATCCCGATCCAACGTGATTAAGTGACCATCTCCCAAGTGGTTGGTGATATAAAAGATCATGTATTTTGGCTAGTTGAAATAGTGGTTAGTGATCCAGAAGATCTTGTATAAATTGTCTCCCCTCTAGAGTGTTAATATTATTAAAAAACTATTGTAACACCCCAAGAGGTGCTACTAAAAAATATTGATAAATTAGAGAATGGTTTTATTAAAAAAAATACCGTTTATATTGAGAATGAATTTATGGAACCATAAATAATAAATCGACTGAATACAATTTCTCAATTTTATTAAATCTCAAATGTCCTCTTACAAAATAATTTACAATAAACAAAGCGTAACATTTAAATTTTAAAAATAAATATCCAGAGCCTCTAGTGATGGTTCCAATCCCAGTGATACCATATATATCATCTCGCATTAACTTGAAATACAAAAGAAATTGTGAAAAAATGGGCGGAAAACTCAGTAGCTCGTATAAATGCTCTAAATGTAACTACACATACTCGTGTGTGAGTGCATTATACAAGAGTGTATGCAATATGAGCACTCAAACTAAAATCTCAATAATATAATCATCACCTATGATCTCACTATGGCACTACAAAACCCAAAACCCAGTATCAAAATTCCCACCGCACTTCCCACCGTACGATATGGAATACCATCCACTATCCTGTTAATTATCCTTGGAATAATACAATGACCCCCCCCCCCCCCAAAAAAAAAAATAATATAACTTGGGCACATGACCCATCATAACATGGCATCACCGTTATAAAATCCTGGCATCACTGCCATAGTAAAACTTGGCATAATATACTCTTCAATCGGGATCCATGGCCTAGTCTTTGGATAATAAACAAAATCGTAGCTGACAGTACACCCCATCAAGTGGGTGCTTAGGCTAAGTAATTCCTATGCATTCTCCTATATTAATCATCATAATATCATTCTCTCAATTAAAATAAGTTTCATATTTAATTCCCATAAATCAAGCTTATAGGTTTTCTACACATTTTTATAACCCAATATGCTCAAAAAATCAACTAGCTTCGTTATCCAAACAACACGGCATGAAAATAACATATACAAAATGGGTGCAAGAACGAATATAATATACGAGCATACAATACATATAAATTCAACACATAGCGTGGATAAAATATCCCGGCTAAAATCTTATAGAATATTAATAAATATGCTCTCAAAATTACGGGGTATTACAACTATATACCCAAAAACATTTATACCTTTAACAATAAAATAATTCTCTTGCAACCTTATTCTCTCAATTCAAGTTCAACTCATTCTAAAAAAATTTAAATCCCAGCCCCAAGGAACCTAAACACCAAAGGGTGTTGTAGTCATAAAAGAAAATTTTCCCTCGTGATGAGGATGAATATATTTCCAATATTGGCAGAAAACTTTGGTGGATTTGACATAAATCAAAATCATATCATATGTTAGACAAAATTTATAGAAATTTAATATGGATATTGAAAACCCTAAGGTTCGATCTACGACTTTTCTCAATAACAATGTCCTAATAAGGAATTTTCTAAATATTATGCTAAGCGATTCGTGGGTATGAAGGCTTATAATGTTAACTATGCATCCAAATTTTAAACCTACTCTTATAGACCACAATTCAGTAGTATCATTACTGACATTCCCAATCTTTTTAGCAGAACCCCACAAAATTCGCCCCATGAAGTTGTCAATAACTCCACCTATGCCTATAGTAAAACAAGAAAGTTTGGAGGAGCTATCACTGTTAAATTTATAAGTATGAGGGGAAGGTTGCCATTTGAAATGTAATATGTTTTTATGTATGGTATTTGTGACACCCTGCCTATTAAAATAACGGGTGTCCAACCCTTTATCAAAATAAAACACTGATCTCATATGGCTCATTCTTAGCATCACTGTCGGAACATGATTAATTACTAACCACCTAATTGCTTTGACAAGCAGTGTCAAATTTTATCTTTCATTAACATACAACAAGATTAACCAATATCCAATAAATCCATACAAAATTATAATATATATGAAATACCAGATAAAGTTTAAAATTGAGATAAACAATTGAAGTTCTCGAATAAACCATCGGGTAAGAATCCAATACAGTAAATCCAACCAACTAGAAAGTCTAAAAACATAAGTCTAAATAAAAGGGTCAGCATGCTCAACAGTACTAGAATAGAGAACCTAATCTAGAATATCAAGAATAAAATTGGCTACTCAATAACCCTGCACGCCTCCACATCAGTTGCATCTACGTGTACCTGGAAAGAATCAATCATTCTTGGCATCCCAGTGGCTGGATACCTAAAAGTATTGAAAATAGATTTGAAGTGGGTCAGAGCCCAAAACCTTTTAAAAAATTTTATCAAGTAATTAAGATGCAGTAAATAAATATACAATTAAACTTTTCATATTTAAGTCGGTGTCGCACTCTCATGAGATTACCGATCACCTCTCAACTATTGTGCACACTTAGTGCCTATATCTTAACCCACCTAGCTACATTACCCAGTCTAACTAATCTTATTTTCAAATCTCACTAGAACACTACCTTGACTCCATTATTTTCTAACTTTCATTTCTTAATTAGCTATATTTCTCATTAGCTTATTAAACCATTATTTAATTTATAAATTTACTCCAGTTATTTATTCACGTTCATCATTAACGTATTAAGCCCGTATATAATTTATTTTACTACTATGTATATTTATACGACAAGCCACACCAAGACACTATATACATATATACCACTCGTAATACATGCAATCTCATTTTTGAATGTCCTCCACATTCTGAAAGAGAGCTCACTAGCATGCTATCGTGCTCAAGGCATGCCCACCACATTCTAGGCAACTGGGTCGGAATCTCACCACCGGACACCAAAATCAAAAATGAAAAATGGAGGTAGTCATGGCCTTAAGTGCGTGGTCATAACCACACCACATTATTCTACGGTACTCCAATCCTACATCACACAGGCATGCATAACACCTATGACCATAGGGAACAATACTTCCTCTGCTGGGATTCGACAGAGTGACCTCCCACCATGCATAACCTCCCTGATAGCATAAAGACTAGGATAGATATGTTTCATATAAATATCATACACACAGATATTATTCACATTCATATATATACTGTTTCTATACCCGTACATATTAATTAAATCACAAAATCTAGCTAACCCATGCCTATCGCTCAATGCACTAGCCTACAAATCTCGAGTTTATCTCACGACTCTTAACTAATTAAATTCTCATGCATTAATTAAATATAATAGCGTCACCTTGCTAAAAATGCCCAGACTTACCCAACCAACCCGTATTATAATCATTCAAGTTTATCAAGTGACATCACTCCAATAAAACACCCAAACTTAACCCAGCCAGTTCGTTCCTTTATTCAAGAATTTACCTCGTCAATTCGATATTTAAACTTTATCGTCAATTATATCTATCACGATTTATAATTATAATTTAACTACCCACTCATCCCTAGGCAATTAAATCTCTTTAAATCACTCCACTAAACTCTCTCTGACCTTTAGGGCTCATAAATTTTTGGAACTCCCTGAAATTTACCCAATAACTAAACCCCAAAATTCGTCAAAAATAATCTTTCATCAATCAATCGATAATCCTAAACTACTCAAGTTATGGTTCCAATAATTTAATTCAAGTTTAACACATAAACTAAGAACATTTCCATTTTCTAAGCAAACGAATCGGGTCGTAAATTTTATGGCAAATTAAATATCATGTAGTAAAATTGCGATTTCTCCCACTACAGAAATCCAAATGGCCTCATTCCAAGATCATTGAAAATATAAGACCTAAAACTTTACATAAATATATGGAACACAATCTAATTCTAAGTATAATTTAAATGGAACAAGTTTAAAGTAGCACAAAGAATTCTGGCAGATTGATGTGCTAGCAGATTAAACATCATGTAGTAAAATTACGATTTCTCCCTCTACAAAACTCTAAATGGCCTCATTAAAAGCCCAATGGAAAGCTAAGGACTAGGCAATTACAAACATCTATGACACCTAATCTAATTCTACGTACAATTAAAATGGAAAAAGTTTAAAGTACCGTAAGAAATTCTGGCAGATTGTCGTCTTTTATTCATTAATTAAACTCTAAGTTATGTAAGATTCATGTTCTTCAACCAAGAATCCAATAAGATTTTATATTTATGTGTCTTAAGAATAAAATCTCGAAATATAATCTAATTCAAGCAATCATAAATGGTTTTACTTCATCAATTGATCATCTAAACTACCCATGATATCAATTTCATAAAAAAAACATTTACATGTGAGAATCATTCTTAAAAATTCTTTTATTCTACACCTACCATCAATTGAACATGAATACACCTCAATTTTATTTAAAGCGGGTTAATTACTCTCCTTAGATTGTTCGTAGGTTCTAATCTCTCTCTTGTGTGTTGATTTGATGTTAAAAATCCTTGAATCTCCTCCTAAATTAGCCTCTTCTAGCTTTCTCTTTTGATTTCTCTTCTTCTTCCTCTCTCCCTTATCTCTTAGGGTTTAAAATAAAATGTTATGGCTACCTCACATCTCTAACCCTTATATTTTTATTCAAAAATCTCAAAATTAGGTTATTAGTGCACATTAAAATGACCTAAATACCCCTATGTGATCCCGGGTTAGTCTAAAAAGTCTCCGGAACCCAATTACTACCCACAGTTACTCAATTCTGACTATTTTCACCTCTGTTGGGATTCGCTAGAGTGACCTCCCACGGTTCGCAACCTCCCTGATAGCATAAGAACTAGGATATATATGTTTCATATAAATATTATACACACGGATATTATTCACATTCGTATATATATAAATTAAATCATAAAATCCAGCTAACCCATGCCTATCGCTCAAAGCACTAGCCTACAAATCTTGAGTCTATCTTATGACTATTAATTAATTAAATTCTCATACATTAATTAAATACAATAGCGTCACCCTGCTAAAAATACCCGGACTTACCCAACCAGCCCGGCGTATAATCATTGAAGTTTATCAAGTAACATCCCTTCGATAAAACACCCGGACTTAACCCAACCATCCCGTTCATTTATTCCCGAATTTACCTCTTCAATTCGATATTTAAACTTTATCGTCAATTATCTCTCTCACGATTTCTACTTTGAATTTAATTAACCCCTCACCCCTAGGCAATAAAATCTCTTTACATCACTCCATTAGTCTCTTTCTGACCTTTAGGGCTTATTAATTTCATTTGGAACTCCCCGAAATTTACCCAATAATCAAATCCCAAAATTTTCAAAAATCAACTATTATCGATCGATCGATAATCCCAAACTACTAGTTTCAAGGTTCCAATAATTTATTTCACATTTTACACCTAAACTAATAAAATTTTGATTTTCTAAGCAACCGAATCGGATCATAATATTTCTGGCAGATTAAACATCATGTAATAAAATTTCGATTTCTCCCTTTATAAAACATCAAATGACCTTATTCCAAGCTCATTGGAAAGCTAAGATTTATACCTTTCTATACATCGGTGGCACACAATCTAATTCTAAGTACAATTAAAATAGCATAAGTTTAAAGTAACATAAAAAAATTTGGCAGGCTGATATGTTGGCAGATTAAACACCTTGTAGTAAAATTGCGATTTCTTTCTATACATAACTCTAAATGACCTCATTCAAAGCTCATTGAAAAGTTAATACCTAGACTTTTCTCGAAATATATAGCACACGATCTAATTCTAATTAAAATAGTATAAGTTTAAAGTAACGTCAAAAATTTTAGCAGACTGCCATCTTATATTCATCAATTAAACTCTAAGTTATTCAAGATTCATGTTCTTCAACCAAGAACCCAATAAGATTCCATATTTATGTGTCTTAAAAATCAAATCTAGGAATATAATCTAATTCAAGAAATCATAAATGATTTTACTTCATCAATTGATCATCTAAACTACCCATGATATAATTTCATCAAAAAATCCCATTTACATGTGAGAATTATTCTTAAAATTTCTTTTGTTCTACACCTACGGTGAAATGGGCATGAATATACCTCAATTTGATTTAAAGCAAGTTAATTACTTGTCTTGGATTATTCGCAGGGTCTGATCTCTCTTGTGTATTGATTTGATGTTTAAAAAAATCCTTGAATCTCCTCCTAAATTAATATTTACTAATTTCTCATTACTTCCCATTTAAATTAAATTACGTCAAACAAGCAATTTAATCGCTAAAATAAATTACTCAAAATTACGGAGTGTTACAGTATTGTTCGTCAAGTGACAAGCATTTGAAGATTTATTTTCTAAAACTTAATATCCACAATGACTTGATTTAAAGCAACTGGATAAATTCATTATTAAACTTAATATCCATAATGAATTACATTTTGCCAAATTCTCCAAAATGTAAAAAGGATTTCAGAAACATTGTCAAAATTAAGTTGAGATAGACAAATATTTGTGTGAATAAAATAAGGGGCAATCATGGTAAGTTAATGAAATGAGGTGAAATATTTTTAATCGGCATACAATTTTGAAAACAATCCGAGTTGGAATCATGCATCCCATAGAGCACAAAATTAACATTTTGAATAATGTGACGAAGGAAAAGCTAGCGGCAGGAATCGCGTTACGCATTAAAAACAAAAATAAAATTATGTGTTTTGGTTACAAGGGAGTTTTCAAATATTGTGCAAAGGGACGTGTGGGTATGAAGAGTTGTAATGCTCGCTATACATCCAGTTGTAAGAAGATTTTATAGTAAAAGCCCCGACTTTGTTTGGGCCTTTTTTAAAATTTTCAAGTTGAACATAAATAATGCCTTTCAAGCCGAAGAACTCCCAGAGTTGTTAGAAGAATTGAAAGAGGTTTGTAAGTTAATATTTAGTGTAGCATATGCTTATTCCCAAAATGGTTATAAATAGATGTTCCTAAAAGTGATCAAAACATTACTTTACCGCTACATGGGCATGTCAATGGATCGAATTTTACCTGAATTCGAATCCGAATCTGATCCATTTAAGCGGATATGGATCATGCCTAAAATTCGATTATCCGATTACCCATTTATTAAATGGAGCGAATTTGGATTCATATACTCCGATCCGTTAATAATCCGATCCGATTGATATATATATATATATATATATATATATATATATATAATTAATATATATTGTAATTAATAATATTTCAAATATTTATTATAATAGTTCTTTATTTCATTATCTATTTTTTTTAAACATTTGCAAAATAAATTTATGAAATAAGAGTTGAAAATAAAAATGTTGCAAATCAAGTTTAACTTAAACGGATTATCGGATAATCGGATCGAATCCGAATCCGTTTAACATAAAAGGATATGGATTTGGAGTTGTCTGATCCGATCCGATTAATAAGCGGATCGAATCAGAATCCGTTTAACATAAACGGATATGAATTTGGATTTGCCTGATCCAGTCCGAATCCCATTAAAAGACCTACTGCCACATGCACAAATTAGATTCACTTTTAAACACGCACCCTATTATTGAAAACAATGTGCTTGATAGTTTTAGTAACGAGTAGTGCTATGGGTACAAAGTAACTCCATAAAATCTCCACAAAAAGTAGTGCTATTGGTGCCCTGGCGGGACCCCATACCATAAGACAAAGTTTAATACTTAGGTGAGAGAATAAGTGAAATCCACGTAAAATTTTGTGAAAGTATTTGTGGAAATTTTTGTACTCATATCATTATTCTTTAGTAATAACCACCAAATATAAAAACTCCTTAAAGTTCCCAAAAATCTTTAAACATCATAATAAAAAAGTTATTTTGAAAGTTGAATGTATATTATTTACACATTTTTAGCAACAAAAGTACAATATCTGCGGGGTGAAATATAACGTCCAAAATCATTTTTTTTCCCTTCAGTATGACCAACTTCAGTTATTTACTTTGTACCCATTAGCCACATTTCAAGCTCTAAACAACAGGAATGGAAAGCCCCCTTACTTGGTTTACAAGACAGAGCATGTTGGAGTTTTGTTATGGAAAGAACGAAATATATTAATTAATTTTCTACAAGGCACGTTCTTGGAACGCTTTCTTTTAGGCAAAATTTCTCCCAATCCGGTTGAGACAGAACCGCGAGTGCACAATGGGTTCTATAGAATTTGCCTTCAGGATACAATGCAGTGTATGAACAGTTTTGTTTCATTCAAACTATGCACTGTTTGATCAAACCGAGAACACTCTAAATTTGTAACTTGATAATGCCAAAAGGTAGAGGACGAATAGAGGATAAATTAGCAATTTTCAGTGTCCAAAACAGAGGTCTGAAACTCTTTTTATAGCCATTTCTGTGAATGTTCTTCAATAGTCACAGCTCTTCATGTAGTGACTCAGCAGCCGTTGGATCGTGCCTGTTTGGAACAACTTTGATCTAACGGTTCAGATTAGGCATTCCATTGTAAGCGAATGGACATCCCCTACACAAAACGCTACGAGTTCATCTAACGGTTTAGATCAAGTCGTTTCGGATTTTAAACCCTTTGATCGGATCGTTTAATTACAACTGTTGATCTATTTTACCTCGTCAAAACTTTAGGCTCCCACGCTCCAAGTGAAGTGCCAAGTGCGCGTCAAAGCGCGCAATGCGCCCTAAGTCGCCCAATCGCCCTTTCGCGCACCGCGTGTCGCGATTGGTGGTGCTTAAGCACCACCGCGATGCGTAGGATCATAGCCTCTTATTTGACTTGTCAACTAAGAATCTTAGTTATCCTTTAGTTGATATACCACTACTTTTTGTAGCATTCTTCCAATGTGGGACAATATGGGATTTTGAGTACTCCCATATCTTTCACACCCATTTGCTCATTTTTCTACCTTCTAAAATAAAACCCAAACTATGTTTAAATTAAAACACCAATAATATAATAAAATATTAACAACTAAAGATTAAAATAAAACATCAATTAATATAATAAAAATATTATATTATATTGAAATTTATCCAACAGAGCAGAGCAACAGTTATGATTTATTCATCCAGGCATGCATAACCTGCCACACTGATATTCATAATTTATCAATGTGATGGGTAATATGTACGTATATATATACTTTTATGTTCAGAAATAGATGATATATAATATTGAACTTATTTGTAATGCTGTTGTTTGTACCAATTAACAATAACTCGGATACAACAATGTTAGGGCGCGTTTGATTCGCTACTCAGAAAATTTGATTTAAACGATGTTTTTAAATACAGTTTTAAATTCAGTTTTTAATGTTTATAATTATTAGTGTGCGTTTGGTAACTTGTTTTTAAATACAGTTTTTTGAAAATTTGACAAAATTGGCAATCATGTATATATATATATATATATATATATATATATGTGTGTGTGTGTGTGTGTGTGTGTGTGTGTGTGTGCGTGTGTGTATATTTATATATAATGATATTGCATGTATAATTCACTATAAAATTATATACATACATGAATTGATAATATTTTTTAATACATATGTACTATATTTATATTTAATATTATTCCATACATTAATAATACATGTATAAAACTATATATAAGTATCATGTATCTATTGATAATATGATTTAACTTTGCATTATTCCATACGTAATTTTATGTACATGTACATATATATTTTTTATTTATAAGAATTACACACATATTAATGTATTATGTATGTATATTATATATTAAGGTATAACTGCATTAAAATATTAAGAATGAATAATTTTGAGTTGAAAAATAAAAAATACACGTTATAAAACACCCTAAACCTGTTTTCTGAAAAACTTGATTATAACACAAAAATATTATAATTCTGTTGTATTTAAAAACAAGTTGCCAAATACAGATTTTTATCAGAATTACATTTAAACACAGAAAATAGAATTATAGTTGCAAAATAAATGAGCCCTTAGGGCGTGTTTGGTTTGCAACTATAATTCTCTTTTCTGTGTTTAAATACAATTCTGATAAAAAATTTCGTTTGGCAACCTGTTTTTAAACACAGAATTATAATATTTCTGTTTTATAATCAAGTTTTTCATAAAACAGGTTTAGGGTGTTTTATAACTTCTATTTTTTTATTTTTCAACTCAGAATTATTCATTCTTAATATTTTAATGGAGTTATACATTAATATATAATATACATACATAATACATTAACATGTGTACAATTCTTATAAATAAAAAATATATATGTACATGTACACAAAATTACGTATGGAATAATATAAAATTAAATAATATTATCAATAGATACATGATACTTATATATAGTTTTATACATGTATTATTAATATATGGAATAATATAAAATATACGTATAGTACATATGTATTAAAAAAATATTATCATTTCATGTATGTATATAATTTTATAGTGAATTATACATGCAATATATATATATATATATATATATAGTGAAACTACCTAGCATGCCCCATTAAATATATCTAAAAATACATAATATTAAATGTGCGTGTATATAATTTATGATGTATGTATGTATGTATGTATATATGTATGTATACATTCATGTATCATATATGTATGAAAGTTTTATGTATGTTTTTATTAGGGCTGTAAACGGATATTCGAAAATCCGCATCCGTCCGATATCCGAATTTGCGAATATTTATCCGAAAATATGGAAACGGATACGAATATGGATACTCTATAAAAATATCCGAGAAAACGGATACGGATAGTACTAGTATCCGACACGGATAATCCGTATCCGATGCGGAGTATCCATTTTATCGGATATCCGTTTTACCGGATATCCGTATCCGTCAAACATATGTTTAAAATATTACTAATAATATTAGTACTAGTATTACTAATAAAATAATATTAAAAAAAAACTTAATCGTTTATTACCTAAAACAAAATAAACATATACTCCGCTCAAAACAAAAAAGCCCTAAAGTTATTATTTTATTGGGTATGTTATAAAATGTCATGTATTATTATTTTATTGGGTATATTATCATGGAGTTATACTAAAGTTATAATACACCCTATCACACACAGCATACACACACTTAAGAACATATACTCCACTCAAAATAAAAAAATACTAACTTCATTTCATTTCTCTTTTGTACAAAACAAGAGTAAAGAAACCCTCATGTGGTTGTTCATTAGTTTCCTTAATTATAAATAATTGTAAGAGAGAAACAGAAAAGAATATAAGAGAGAAACATAATCGAATGTAAAAGAGAAACAGAAAAGTAAAGAGATGGTTTTGATTGTGATGAGAACTGAAGTTAACAACAGGTATATTATATACAAAATAAAAATATATACTTATTAAAATAAAAATATCAGTATGTTTTGAAAACAAAAGGTCCATGAGGTTATCATTCTCAATAAATTTGATTTAATCTAAAAGGTGCATATTTATTTCTACTGTCATGGAATGCGAATGTTATCTTTCTTTGAATTGCTTTAAGCTTATATGGATGGCTTTAACCATATTATCATTATGGATTGATACTATTATTATGGAATCCATAATTGTTAATGTTAGGACGCAGTAATTTTGTTATATATTTATTTGGATTGGATTGGATATTTTAATGGTTATTTTTTGCGATGGCTAAATAATGTAAACGGATACGGATATTATCCGAATCCGAGGTATCCGAGCGGATATGGATATGGATAGTTGTTTTAACTATCCGGGCGGATACGGATATGGATAGTACATTCAGATAGCGGATACGGATATAAAAAACATGGTATCCGATCCGTATCCGTACGTTTACCACCCCTAGTTTATATAAGTTTTATGTATGTTTATATATATATATATATATATATATATATATATATATATATATATATATATATATAGTTAAACTTCTCAACATATCTCATTAAATATACCTAAAAATATATAATATTAAATATACATGTATATAATTTATGATGTATATATGTATACATTCATGTATCATATATGTATGAAAGTTTTATGTATGTTTATATACACACACACACATGTACTATATAAAAAAACATGTTTGTCAATTTTGTCAAATTTTTAAAAAACTGTATTTAAAAACAAGTTATCAAACGCATATCAATAATTATAAACACAAAAAATTGAATTTTAAAATTATATTTAAAAATAATTTTTAAATTAAATTTCATGAATAGAGAACAAATGGGCAGTGTTTAAGTATGTATGCACAATTACAAAGGAATCTTCTGCTGCAACGAAACAAATGGAATCTTAAGAATTAAGATGCCATTATAATCGATTTTTTGTATTCTTCCAAAAAACCATTTGTCTTTTTATTTGTTTTCTACCACAGCAGGGTGAATTTTGAAAATGACTGCCTTGCATGCCCCTCTTCCGGATAAAATGCATGCCATCCACGCGAGTTCTTGTTACTATTTCTCCCCCCCCTCCCCCCCCCCCCCCCCCCCCCCCCCTTTTTCTTTGTAAAAACTATTTTTATTTAGAATTATTTAGTTTTTGGCAACCAAAAATTTTACTTGTTAGAAGGTTGACCCCTTCCAAAAAAATTAAAATAAAATCACAAAATATCTCTACAATTTATACACACAGAAAGAGATTTGCGGATGCAGGGGCGGATCCACCTTAGGACCAGATGGAGCAACCGCCCCAGTTCAGATTTGGAAAAAAAATTTAGAGTTAGTTCAGTCGTTTGGGTACAGAGTCAACGCCTCTCTTTCCGATAATCTCAATTCTCCCTCTCCCATCGTCCAATTCCAGGTACAATTCTCTATTTTCAGATCTATAAAACTTTACTTATATATATATATATTTTTTTTTAATTTTATTTTTCACTACTTGATTGTTGGTGTTTTTAGGTGTTGAACAATAATTGGTTTTAAAAAAAAAACAAATGGTGGCGATGAGGTACTTGTTCATATTCATTGTGAATATTATTAATCATTGTTTATTTCTTGAAATTAATTAGATATTGTTAATAATGATTGAGAGTAGCTGTTTGGGCATTATAAAGCTATAATTTGTATAAAACTCAAAATAACCCCCAAAAAAAATTGCCTCGGGGGCGGGAGCCCCCGACCCCCAGGTACCATTCGAAACTTTCGCCCCCTGACCGAAAATCCTGGATCCGCCACTGTGCAGATGCCTGCAATTATACATGTATGTATGGTGTAATTTATATCTCAAAATTTATAATTCCATTAAAAATTCAGATCAGTCGAAAAACTTTCAAGAATTTGAAGAAAAAGCATTGAAATATCATTTTCTGAAAAAAAAATAAAGCATTGAAATAAATATTATATATTTTTTCATGCAAGCCTTTAAACAAAAATTATAAAAATTGTTTCTTTCTTGATTTTTTTTAGCATTTTGTGGTAAAATTCAGGTTTTCGACAAAAAAAACGCATGTATTTTCCCCATTAAATTCAAAATAATAAAAATAATGGAGGGGGAAGCTTTGGGAATTCCCAAACAGGCAAAGCTTTTATATGACAAAAAACACGTAACATTTTCGGTCATTATCTTATTGCAGTATAAGATACTGAGTATATTACAACGCCATGTCCAATGAAGGTTAAATCTTTTATGTTATAAATATTAAAAGACAAATAAGGATGCTTGTGTACATCCACATTTGAATGATGAAGGTGTACAAATTTTTAATTAAAGAAATTTATATGTTATAATATTTATATACGTTAGAAAAAGTGATCGCAATAATAAAATTGGATCCGTTTATTCATTAGCAGTAAAAATCATTTCTCAAATTTCATAAAAAAAAAATATTATATGGCACCACTTAGATATTTAAGTAAAATCATTGGAGACAAAATATTACAAAATTTTAATTATATTACAGAATGTGTCAACTGAAATAAAATACTTCCATGTAAATTCATGTTATATATATACTCCATTCGTCCCAAATTCAGAGTTCATTGTTTCTTTTTAATTTGTACCAAATTTGTAATCCTCTCGTTTTGGTAACTTAAATACGTTCATAATTATTTCGTTTTAAGTTTGGTACCGTATAAACTAATTGACTTTGACTTTGGTATCCCTTTGCTAAAAATTTGTTACACTACAATAAGATGACATGTGAAATTAAAAAATTAAAAAATTAAAAAAGGAGTTTGATTATTAAGTATTGTTTATCTAAGACGTTTCATCATTACTCTTATCAAAATAATTTTTTTCTCAATAAGTTATATTTATACATGTATTAAATATTCAATATATATTTTCTAATTGAACCTTTTGGAATAAAAATATTTTTTTATGGGATCTATTAGAGAGAAAAAAAAAAGTCCTAATATTTATTTGACTGTATACTTACTAAAGATGATTAATTGGTAAAGAAAAACCCTCAAAATAATTATAGAAATTAAAAAATATAAAAAAATGACTAAATACAAATAAAGAGAAACAAAATAGGAGAAAATATTAAAAGGTATTATTTTTGGGATTAATTTGAGTTTTTTTTCTACTTTTGTGACGAGTTTTGCAATACACCCCCATTTTAAAAAAAATATTGCAATACACTGCCATTTTGTTAACTTTCCATCCAAACCTTTAGCCCTCATTCCCTCCTTTTGACCAGTTTTGCAAAAGACCCCATTTTAAAAAGAAATCGAAAAAAGTCCAAAAAATAAAATAAAAAATATGGAAAAAATAAATAAATACCGGGAAAAACACAATTAACTGGGAAAAACTATTAAAATATTTTTTAAAGAAATAAAAAATCGTTAAAACCATTACATTTTTTTAGTTTTCAGAAATGGTTTATTATAAAAAAAAATTATTAAAAATTGTTTTTTTTTATAGAATAATGTATTTTGTATACCGAGGTAACCATTTTATCAAAATGAAAAACTATTTGTTAAACTAATAAATAAAGTATAGTTTTTTTTAAGTAGCACAAATTTATTTTTTTAATAAAAAAAAAAGTCTAATGATGTAAAGTTGTTTGCAATAAAAATATTTTTTTATATAACAATAGTTTTCCAAGGAAAACATCTTTTTATAAAAAAAAAATTATATAGACAAAACAGATTTTTTTTAATAAAATAAAAATTATGTTTTGTCTATACAAAAAACTGTTTTTAAAAACTAAAAAAAATGTAATGGTTTTAACGATTTTTTAATTGTTTAAAAAATATTTTAATAGTTTTTCGAAGTTGAAAATATTTTAACGATTTTTTTTTTTGTGTGAGTGTGTATATATCTCTCTCTATATATATAGATAGATAGATAGATAGATAGATAGATAGATAGATAGATAGAAAACAATTAAAAAGTTTTTCTAATTGTAGTACAATTTATTGAAGTCACATGGAATGTTTTATACTATTTTTGACTTTTTTATATAAGAAAATGTATGTTTGGTATAAAATCAAACTTTATATATATTTAATTTTTTAACTGTTTTCTATTAATAATAATTGGGTAGAGTTTATTTATGTGAATTATTATAAAAAAAAACAATTTTTTAATATCAAGATGGTGTTCTTATTGAAAAACATCTTTTTATAAGGGATATGTATTTTGACATATTTTATTTATTTGAATTTATAATATTTCAACTTCCTGTTTAGCTTGCACGAGGGAGCCCAAAGGGTTCGTTCGTGTGGAGGTTTAGAGTTATCAAAAATAATAATAATAATCCAACTTTTTAATAAATGTCAATTAGAAATTTTTCATTTTTTAGTTTTTGGACTTTTTTTGATTTTTTTTTAAAGTGGGGGGCTTTCGCAAAACTGATCATAAAAGGTGGGGGACACAAAAATGTAAATAGTACTAATATTTTGGATGGAAAGTTAAGGATCGAGGGTGTATTGATTTTTTTTTTTAAATGAGACTGTATTACAAAACTGACAGTGGCAGAGCGAGGATTTCATCTTAGAATGAGCTACTTGGATTTTTTTGAGGTTATTTAAATATTTTTGAGAAAAATCACCAGAAGTCCTATTAGGAGTGAGCCGAATTTAAATTTTAACACTGCTTTTTTTTTGGGTGTCTCCCACCCCCCCCCCCCCCCCCCCCCCCCAAAAGAAAAAAAAATCACAAAAAGAGAAAGAAAACCCAAAATAATCCTTTTTTATTTATTTTTGTTTATGAAATCATAAGTCTGTCTTTTCTAGTGCTATATGCGCTGACGATCTTCAACTGCTCATAAATCTCAGATCCATATGTTGAAATTTTTGTTTTTCGTCCGTGTCTATTTAAAATTTTCTTCTTGCCTCGTAGTTGTTATTTCAAAATGTTAATTATGGTGTAATAGTTAGTAGAGTCTAGTTGGCCAATTTTATAATCTTGACATGGCTCCACCCGGTTTGGAGTGAGTAAAAAGGAGAGTTATAGAATCACATTCGAACCTAATCTCTGTTTCTATGATGAAAAAAATCATTTTTGACCAAAAATACATTTTTTCTTAAACCTAATATTACTTTATGAATATACTTTTTTTCTTTTTTGGGAAAAGTTAGTGACACTCATCTTTTGGCATTTCAGTTTGTGTCTGATTTCATTTAACAAGAGGCAGGAAAAGAAGAGAGTGCCAAATGAGGAAGGATAAGAAAAAGAAAAGCAATATCCAGAATCCAGATAGAATATGCCAAACAAATGAAGGCTAAGGACAAAAAGGATCACTCTTCCGGACATCATCTATTACCATATTTTCTTCAACAATACCCATCCACTTGCAACCATGAACCCCACCAGATGGTAACTCTTTTAAAAAAGTCGAGGTTCACAATTTGTAAGCAGTAGAGCTCTACCGATACAGTATTTGACACAGGCAACATTTGACACAGTGAGTTGTCATCCTTTTATTGGATGAGAATAAATAATATATTAACCTTATTTGCTAATCTTATTCTTTACCCACTAAACACTAGTTACTCTTCATTTTAGGCGCCAAAACAAAAACCGTAAACCCTCAATTTTATTTTGGAGTAGCTGTTCACAAAATCAAATAACATCCAAGAAATGGCTCGACTTCCATTCGGTATAATTTTTCCTTTCAGTTTTAATTGTTATTTTCATTGAAAAAAATGGAAAAACTAGTTTTCTTTTCATTTTCATTAGGGGTGACAATTTTAGAAATGACACGAAAAAACAATACGGAACGATCTGAAACTGACACGATGTTTTGTGTTCGTGTCGTGTTTTTTTTTCACAAAGTCGTGTCGTGTTCGTGTCTTAATTATAGCGCTGACAATTTTTGACACGATAACCCGTTTATGGTAATAACCCGAAATGACCCGAACATGACACGATTAACTTTGATAGATTTAAGAGTATCCAAAACTTATACTCAAATCAAAATCAGTGCGACCCGAAAATGACATGACTAACCTGAATTGCCATCCCTACTTAATTATGAGTCGTGCCGTGTCGTGTTATCGTGTTTTTTAGGCGTGAAATTTAAAAAATTCTGGTATTCGTGTCGTGTCGTGTTATTTTTTATTCGGGTCGTGTTCGTGTCAACTAAAAAAAATACGAATTCGTGTCGTATCGTGTTCGTGTCTGAAAAACCGTGTCGTGTCGTGTCGTGTCGGCCCGAAACACAACCCGTTGACCCGAATTGCCACCCCTAATTTTCATTGATTTTCCTTTTTCTTTTTTCATTCCATGTCTACTTTTTAAATTTAACAATATTCATATTGCTAAAAAAATTAAATATGACAAATTTCTTTTTAACCTCAATTTTTTTTTGCAGTAGCAATTCACCAAGTTAATTAAGATCCAAAAAATAATGTCTTCACTTTCAGGTATGATTTTTCTTTTCATTTCAAATTATTTTTTTCATTGATAAAATTGAAAAGAAAAAAAATAAATAGTTTTCTTTTCAGTTTCATTGATTTTCCTTTCTAGTTTTTTTTTTCATTCCATGTCTATTTTTTAAATTTAACAATATTCATATTGCTAAAAAAATTAAATATGACAAATTTCTTTTTAACCTCAATTTTTTTTGCAGTAGCAATTCACCAAGTTAATTAAGATCCAAAAAATAATGTCTTCACTTTCAGGTATGATTTTTCCTTTCCTTTCAAATTATTTTTTTCATTGATAAAACTGAAAAGAAAAAAAATAAATAGTTTTCTTTTCAGTTTCAGTTTCATTGATTTTCCTTTCTAGTTTTTTTTTTCATTCCATGTCTAGTTTTTAAATTTAACAATATTCATATTGCTAAAAAAATTAAATGTGACTATTTTCTTTAATTTAAAACTATTATACATGTATTTTTTTCGCAAAAAAAAATTATAGAAGATAAATTATACATGTATTTATTTTTGCAAATATCTTGTAGGAATGAAAGGTGATATTAACAGCTCTTATCAGAATGAGTATGTTGACAATGAAGAGGGTTATGGTATTGAAGTAGACTTGAATGATGAATTGGTGGATGATTCGGAGGATCGGGATATTGATTTGGACTTGAATGCTGAATTGGAGGATGAGATGGAGGGTGTAAATATAGAAGATAAACCCAAAGACCCTGAAGTAGGAATGATTTTTGATTCATATGATGATTTATTTTCTTATTACCAAAAGTATGGCAATGAGAAGGGGTTTTCGGTAAAAAGACGATCTTCATCTAGGGGCTCTAATGGTTGTTTACAATGGGTTTTGTTTGCATGCTCTCGGTCGGGAAAAGAGGAAAGCAATGGTAGAAATGCTTTAAAAAAATATCCGGTTAGCAAAACTCAATGTAAAGCGAAGGTTAGGGCTGCTTTTGGTCTCGATGGGAAGTGGCATGTCACAAAAGTAATCATTGATCACAATCATGTTCTAAGTCCGACGAAATCACGATTTTATAAGAAAAATAGAGTGATTAGGCCATATGTCAAAAGGAGGCTTGAGTTGAATGATAGGGCGGGTATAAGGCCGAACAAAAACTTCAATGCACTTGTTGTCGAAGCGGGTGGGCATGATAATGTCCCATTTTTAGAGAAGGATTGATCTAATTATATCAGTAAAGTTAGACGATTAAGACTTGGAGAAGGGGATGCTATCGCAATTCAAAAATATTTTATGAAGATGCAGGAAAATAATTCAAACTTGTTTTATGTAATGGATTTGGATGATGAGGGTAGGTTGAAAAATCTATTTTGGGCGGATGCAAGAAGTCGTGCAGCGTATGAAGAGTTTGGAGATGCAATCTCATTTGACACGACACACTTGACTAATAAGTATGATATGCCATTTGCCCCTTTTGTCGGTGTTAATCACCACGGCCAATCAATTTTATTAGGTTGTCATTTGATATCGAGTGAGGATAGTGACACTTTTACATGGCTTTTTAAGGCGTGGCTTAGTTGTATGTGTGGTCGTGCCCCTATCGCTATTATTACCGACCAAGATAAAGCTATGCAAAATGCCATTGAATATGTATTTCCCAACACGCGTCACAGGTGGTGCATATGGCATATAATGAAAAAGTTGCCAGAAAAGTTACGAGGTCATGGACATTATGAGTCACTCAAGTATGCAATGCAACATTCAGTTTATAACTCGTTGACTTGTGAGGAGTTTGAAGATAGTTGGAACACTTTCATTGAGAAATTTAATCTTCATGATAATGTTTGGTTGAATGGATTATATGAGGAGAGGAGACGTTGGGTACCTGCATTTGTGAAAGATACGTTTTGGGCGGGGATGTCCTCGACGCAAAGAAGTGAGAGCATGCATGCATTCTTTGATGGGTATATCAATGCAAAGACTACTTTAAAGCAATTTGTCGAACAATATGAGAATGCATTAAGAAGTAAGGTTCAAAAGGAAAATCTAGAAGATTTCAATTCCTTCAACTCTTGGATTCCATGTGTCACTCGTTATATAATGGAGAAACAATTCCAAGATGTTTATACCACGACCAAGTTTAAGGAGTTTCAAGAGGAAATAATAGGGAAAATGTATTGTAATGTGTCTTCAATTAGAGAGGGACATGGTTTCCACATGTATAGCGTTTCGGAAGACATGGTTGGAGGTACAAATCGAAAGGCAACTTTTAATGTTTTGTTTAGGGAGGATGATTGTGATATTAAGTGTAATTGTCGACTATTTGAGTTTAGGGGTATCATTTGTCGCCACGCGATTACAGTCTTAATAAACAAAAACATTCATACCGTTCCCGATAAATATATACTTCGACGATGGAGGAAAGATGTGAAGAGGGCCCACACAAAGGTTAAAATTGTGTACTCTGACTGGACTTTAAATCCTGAAAATGAGAGATTTGATAGGATGTGTAACACATTTTACCAAGCGGCTGACTTGGCAACGAGCAACGAAGAGAAGACAAGTTTGGTTATGAAATGGATTTCATAGTTGTGTATTAAATTGAATAAAGGCGAAGGAAAGGGTGCAAACAATCCACCGAGTCCATTAGAGATTAGCCAAATTCATGCATCTTCATCACAAGGTGGTGACATTAATCCAACCGTGAAAGAAAGTTTCATTATTCATAGTCCATTAGTTGTCCGCTCTAAAGGCCGACCACCATTCAAGAGGAAACAATCCATGATGGAGAAAGCTATTTTAAGGAGAAAAATGACAAAGAAGGGGAAATGAGGAGATAAGGAGAAAGGAAAAGATTTATTTCAATCAAAAGAGAAGGTACTACTTTTTATTAATATTTGTTGTGGTTACATCTTTAATGTTTAACATATATTCAATTTCTTGGTTATAATATGTTTTATGAAAAAATAGGACTTTGTTGATCTATCAAAAGAGGGGGACTTCATCAATTTAGAACTTGAGATGGGTTGCACTCCTGTACCATATAATATACCACATATACCAAACTCCCCTTTTAAAATGCAGGTGTATATTGATTTTACATACAATTTTAATTTCAAATATTTATTAGTTTTATGTTATTAATTAGAGATATTGTATGGTTTACAGGCTTCTAAAATCACATTTTGGCGTGACATGTACGGGATGAACACAAGTTCATTTGGCAGTAATATTATGCAACAATTTGCTGCTGAATACATGCAAAAATCATCACAAATGAAGGATAAAGAAAGCTGAGATTGGAGTTGTGAACAATGTGTTTTTTGGTTTTTTAAATCTCAGTTGGGAACAATCTGTTTTTTAGGATTTCAATCTTAAGTTGCTTTTTTTTTTTAACTTAGCTGTGGGGAACAATCTGTTTAGTTTTTGAACTTAAGTTGCCTTTTTTTTTGCTTTCTTATGTTGAATGGAATTAGTTTGTTGGCTTTTTATTTTCTTATGCTAAATATGACTTTTTTTTTTTTTACTTTCTTGTATTTGTTGAAATCATTGAATGTTAACATTTACTGCAAAAATTACAGCATAAAAACAAAGCTTTACAGATATTTTGCTAGTTTATTGTTGGAAAAACAGTGGGGAAAATGAGTCCAAAGCCTTGCTTGTTTTCCCACATAAATAAGGTTAGCAAATAAGTCTGTTTAGTTTTTGAACTTAAGTTGCCTTTTTTTTTTTGCTTTCTTATGTTGAATGGAATTAGTTTGTTGGCCTTTTATTTTCTTATGTTAAATATGACTTTTTTTTTACTTTCTTGTATTTGTTGAAATTATTGAATGTTAACATTTACTGCAAAAATTACAGCATAAAAACAAAGCTTTACAGATATTTTGCTGGTTTATATTTGGAAAAACAGTGGTAAAAATGAGTCCAAAGCCTTGCTTGTTTTCCCACATAAATAAGGTTAGCAAATAAGTCTGTTTAGTTTTTGAACTTAAGTTGCCTTTTTTTTTTTGCTTTCTTATGTTGAATGGAATTAGTTTGTTGGCCTTTTATTTTCTTTTGTTAAATATGACTTTTTTTTTACTTTCTTGTATTTGTTGAAATTGTTGAATGTTAACATTTACTGCAAAAATTACAGCATAAAAACAAAGCTTTACAGGTATTTTGCTGGTTTATTGTTGGAAAAACAGTGGTAAAAATGAGTCCAAAGCCTTGCTTGTTTTCCCACATAAATAAAGTTAATATATTATTTATTCTCATCCAATAAAAGGATGACAACTCACTGTGTCAAATGTAGCCTGTGTCAAATACTGTGTCGGTATAGCTTTACTGATTTGTAAGTTCTCAATTTTAGCACTAATCATTGTATATTGAGAAAGAGTTAATTATACTTGGATTTCCTACTTTGCCACCCTTTGGTTTTATTTATCACTAGCACGAAGGTCACGCGATGCGTGATCGAATTTATCTAAATTGTATTTATTGTTCTTGTAACCTATTTCATACAATATATTGTACTAATAAAATGAAATGAAATTTTAAATTAATATAAAAAAATCACGAAGAACATTCAATAAAATGCAACCGATATTTTAATTTTAAAAATATATTATAACCGATACGAATGTCTTTTTGGATTTAATTGTTATTTCTGATTTTAGTACAAACAACCATCCCGATACGGTGAAATGCCCTTACCAAAATTGGATCCATATTTTGTAACCTCTAACACAGTGTTACTCACCCATTTTAATGGATGTCACGCTTTTAATCACTAAAATTGGTTCGCCCACACTGGAGATATCGTCCACCTGTGTGATTTTGATTTTTCATTTTAATAGTTTAATATAATAATTAAAAATATTAATTTTTTGATAACTAAAATTTTTGTGATGTAAAAAAAACTGAAATATTTAAATACATCACAAAAATTAGTTTTCTTTTTTTTTTTTTTTTTTTTACAAAATTAGTCCATTCCCCCCCCCCCCCCCCCTCCTTCAAATAGCAATCTCATCGCCATCCATCTAAAAAAATCGAAATCCAAGCCTCCTAACCTCAATCGATCCCCCCAAAACGTCATTGTCGCACTGCAATCTCTCACCACACTCTTCAACACCTCTAACATCTCCTTGAAAAATGTTTGGCTTCTTGAAAAATGGACGGACATAGATAATTGAAGGGGAAAGGGTGCTTGATTATTATTTATTATGTTTCCACGTCTCAATTTATCTTGAAAATGTAAACGGTAAAACTAAAAAGAGGAGAGATGTATATTTATGTCAATATCAGGTGGCATCCTCCTATGATTTGGGTCTATAATTTTTATATAGTTATATAGATTTGAATTTTCAATTCTTATACCTAATTTCCTCAACTTCCGGCACAATTTTGAATAACCTCAAAATTTTAACGGTGTTAATTTTTTTAACTGAAAGTTAATCATGTGAATGGTACATGTTCTGCACATGAGAATATTTTGTTCAAAGACAATATAAAATATTTAAACTAGAGAAATTATAGAAAAATATTTACAAAATCTTATAATTACAAAAAAATAAAGAATTTCAAAATTACTAAAAAAATTAAAAACTGGAAATTAAAAAAAACATAATTTAGAAATTATAAAAAATAAGATTGAAAAACACTGAAAATATTTTGGAATTTACAGAAAAAATTTTAAAGACTATAAAAAATATAGAAATTTTTTTACAAAAATCTATAAAAGACAGAAAACAATTTCCAAAAAAAAAAGATTCAACCTCAATTAAAAAAATCCAGAAAAAATTCAACCTTTAAAAACAAATTAAAAATCACAAAAAATTAAAAAATATTTTGTAAATCTAAAAATGATAGGAAAACAGTTAATGGTTTTGAAAAATCCAAATATACAGGAAATAAACATATTTACAGGGTGGAAATGATTAAAAATACTTAATATGCCACGAAAATGAAAAATACTAAAAATATTTCTAAAGAAAAAGGAAAAACATTAAAAAAATAAAAATCTGGAAATGAAAAAGAATAAAAGAATATTTGAGAGAGAGAGAGAGAGAGAGATAACATTTTTAGGCGAAAAGGGGTTTATTGTTTAAAGTTTAAAAGACTAAAATTCCCATCTCAAGATTCACATGCTATGCACATGACCTTCTTTTCCATCTAAAATTAACAGTGTTAACGGTAGGGAGTTACTTGAAGTCGTGTTGGAAGTTAAGGGGGTCGAGTATAGAAATTGAAACTTCGGATGATAAAGATAAAGGGAGGATAAAGTTCGGGGGACCAAGTGCAATTAACCAATTACTAAATAAAAGGAATTTAAATTATAACACCATCGCATCATGCATTAGTTTATTAGGAACATTTTATTCGGTAGATTATTTAGTTATATAAATTAATCAATTTAGAATTAATGGATTGCACAATGTATTCATCTCATGAATTAAAATTCAATTTGTACAGTGTTTGAAAAAGTAAAATGATGTTGGTTATTTAAAAACATACTTAAGAACTCCATAATATTAATCAAGAACACATTAATTCGATTAAATTTTAACAAACATTTTTTCTCAATAAAAGGATTTTGGATCTTCATATATTCACAAAATATACTTAAACAATAGAAAATAAGACTTACCTTAACCTAATTCATTGATAACGTTTTGTTGTAGAAAGTTCTTTAAATCACCTTGATGATTTCTCCACCATAACCTTCATCAATTTGATAGAAAATAATAATGTTGAAATCTCAGAATTTTCTCCCTCTTACCCAATATAATGTGTTATTATGTAGACCATTGATGAAATACAAACTACTATATATAGGGTGAGACAGGACCCGATTTTCTAGTTAGACTATAATTCTACCATCCGTCATAGTAGAGTTTAATTAAGAAACTAACTCACCATCAAAATTCTGAATATTTAAATGACGACTTATCTAAAATAATCCAATCAAATTCAAATTCTTATGTGGACCACATTAAATAAGACACTTATAGTTAATTAAATAACTAGCTTAATTTTTTAAAATTACATATTCCCAACAATCTCCCACTTGATCTGTATAATAATTTTCTTTTATGATTTGATTCAAGAAATATAATGTAACGACTGGATTTGGTTGAATTAATAAAATTGCGTTATGAGAAATTAATGGGATTAATTTTGTAAAAGGTATATACTCGCTTTTAATACGTTCTGCTACCAATTTGAGAGTGCTACAGCGGAATAAATGCGACTTCTCAAATAAATAAATTTTAATTGTGTGTCAACCAAACCAGTTTTAATGAAATCCAAATTTTAATTCAGTCTTAACACATGCATCTAAGTGATATGAAATCATAAAGCAATAAGAATACAAAGGAAACCAAATTTTAGAAAAAATCCCTGTTGGGCAAAACCTTTTTATTTTTAGAACTTTGACAAGTTTACAAGACCATTGACTTACATACAACTTCCCTCAAGTGTAACACATGGTGTGTCTTCGTCAAACCTTCAAAGCGTCGGCTAGAAATCAACAATGGTTCACACGAAGCTATACCACAATGGACACGCAGTTTTCAACAAAGAATCAACACGCAGAAGATCCTCAATAACACACAATCATAAACTTTATAGCGACTCACTCCACAATAGAACACAACTCTCGATTGTAGAGATCTCCCCACAAAGGACAAACAATAGCAAAGTAATGTTCTTGGGTTCCACAAAACAACTCACACAAAAGTACTTGGGATTTTTTGAATTGTAAAACAAGAGATTGAAGTCTTAAAATGTTGGAGAATAAACCAAACAACTCAAAATCATATTCTGTTTAAAACGAGTATTTCTCCACACGAAAATCAGTATCCTGACACCCTTTAAATACTAAAATTCACGGCGGTGACGTGTTGGCTAAAAAGACATCTCGTTTGAACGACATACAATGTCGTTTGAGCGAGATACGATCTCCTTTGAACGATATATGATGTCATTTGAACGACAACATACACGTTTCCCAAAATGCTTCAGTATTTTATAAGACTATTTTTCGAGATCAGAAACGTTTATCCAAAACTTTTATGATTAAAATCATTTAAAACATTTCAAAAATTATTTTTCATAAATTGAAAAATATTTTATCTTTTGCAAAAATATCCCAACACTTTTAATGTGAAATGTAAATTGAACTTAAACACATTTTACCAAATTCATCCTTGTTGGGTAAGAATGTTGAAGAAGCTTGATATTCGAATTCGTCTAGATGCTTGTATAATCTTGAACGTTCTTCAACGGTGTATCGGTATACGACATACTAAATTGATAACGGGCATTTATAAAATCATGTCCTTATAAATCTCCCCCTATGTCTATGCCGGTACAAAATACAAAATATCCGAATTAACAAATCAGAATGCCTATACAAATCTAATACCCTCTCATGAAACCAAAACTGAAATGGTACTAAAAATGCTAGTCTTTCAATTTTTTTTCAAAAATTCTTCAACATCAAATCGGCTTTTCTCATCAAGATGTGCAATCCAATAATCTTCAATTCTTCATACCTACACACGTGAGAAAAATCAAATACCTTCGTGATGCATCGAGTTTGAAATGATATACTAATAAATCAATCAATATAATCAAATCTCCTCCATAATACAAACTCCCCCATAATATCATAATTCCTTCTCCCCCTTTTTATTTGTCCAAAATAGACAAGAAAAAGAAGAAACAAAGATAAACATGGAGTGTCACGATACACAACATTAATATGGATCAACAACGTGCATGTAGAGAATATACTCAAAGAATCCACAAACTATTTTTTATTTTTAAAATTTTTCATACAAAAATGCAAAAACGATATTACAAAAATCACACACCGTGAATTTTTACTAAGATAGCCTAATCGGGGATATGGAATGAATATGTGTGAACAAATCCAATAGGTAATAAAACTCAATCAAGCATATGTGCACGATGCATACGTGTACTCCTATTGAATGAACATCAAAATCATCCTTAGGTGTAAAGTTGTTGAATTTATATGAAATCGACTAAATCAAATCAACAAATCAAAGCCTAAGTGATTTTCACACCAATAACGTCTAAAATAATTTAGTGTCGTTTCGAGAATTTTTCAAAGGACGTGCAAACCCACTGATTACTTTTCAACCAAAATCCCTCATATAAAATAATGCGGGTTTTTATATCTAATGAGGTACTAAATTCTCAACTTAGAGAAAACCTATTGGCCCATTATTGACATAATATTCTTTTTATTGCCATTCAATTTTTTTCTAGCTCTTTTCAAACCTTATTGGAACCCAGATAATTTTTAATTCCTCACTTTTTTAGGTCCTAAAAAAATTTTCTCACGGGCAACGGTTTTTACATGCACTACTTTTATTACTCTCGTATTATTGCACTTGGTTTCATTTTAAGGACATGATTGAGATGAAAATACTCGACCAACATGTGATAAATAAGTACAATAATCAAACCAATCCTTGCATGTGTGCAATAAAGGAAATCATGAGTCAAACATATAGGAAGTATCAACTAATAGCATCTCAATGACTCCAAAGATTGTAAAGTACATGGATGACATGATATATTGTATCAAAACACTATCAAATTGTCACGTGGATAAATGAAATGAAATTGTGACCCGGTCATTCTAAGTGTCCATTCATAAATGATGGAAAACAAAATACAAAAATCTTTTTGTCTTTTTTCCAAAAGTTTTAACAAAATAAAAGCTTTTTGACTTTTTCAAAAATTTTCAAAATCGAAAACCTTTTTGGTTTTTCAAAATATATGACAAATGTAGTACAATCAGCAATAGGCATAATAGCAGCATGAAAGTTATCCTTTTTTAGCAAGCATAAATCACACAAATGAATCATCAGTCAAAGCATGTGTGTTTAAACGAGCAATGCAGTATAAGCAACTAAGCATGAAAACTAAGACTAACTGCATATAAACTCTTAGAAGTAACCCAACAGTATCAATAATGTAACCAATGAACATAAAGTACTACAAACAGAGAAAAAAAAAATTCTCCAGAGGTCGCTCAAACGAGATAGCCTGTCGTTCGAACGAAAAGGCATCTCGCAAGAAATGTATCGCATGATATAAAATCTCGTTCGAACGAGATATCAAATTTTCCCAATTTGCCTAAAATGTCATGCAGTGTTGCCTAGTGAAAAAATTTCCAGAAAAGGATGCCTGAAAGATGCGGACAAATTCAAAACAGTAGCTACTATAAGAAAAAATCATTTAAACTACAACATAGTGAGTCATAACACTAGTAAGAATATATCATGAGGCACAACTAGCGTATGGAAAATATCAACACAATCAACCAAAAGATCTCACATGGGGTGAATCCACTGCAAGCAAACAAGAGTCATGAACAATTATACCATAAGCCTCTAAATCTGATTTTCTAACCCAAATCGATGTGTAACGAGAAGTGGGGGTTTGAGGAATCGAATGTATTATTTTATTAACCTTCCTAGGTCCATTTAACTGTTTGTAACAGAAATGCCTAAGATGACCTTGCTTACCGAATTGTGTGCAAGTGTAAACCGTGCGGTGAATGTTACCTAAAGGTGGTCCTCTCCTCAAATTCTTAGGTGGAGCTCTCCTCAAATTCCCAGGTGCCTCTCGAACGATGTTCCTAGGTGGCTCTTGCTTAACCACCCTCGGTGTCTCTATCTTAATAAATCTAGGTGCCTCTCTCCTAACAACCCTAGGAGGCACTCTCACCCGTGTCGGGTTGGCTTTGGAAATGGGTGAGACACTCACATCAAAGCCTATATCACCCCTATCCTCCTTAATTTAGACAGTCCCTAAAATTTTATCTAATTTTTCGGACCGGGACTCCAAATCAAATTTCACCTTACTCGAATCTCTCAAACTTTTCTCAAGTTCACCTATCCTAGATTCAAGTAAGCGCCTAGAATCCTCAAATTCAAGAAGCTCCTTTGTCATTGCTTCCATCACGCCTCTAAGATCATCTCTCTCACCCTCGACATATCCAAGCTTCTCTCTCAAAATTATCTCTCGTGCCCTAAGTTCTTCAACCAAAACATCATTATCATTTTTTAAGGAACTCTCTTGCAATTGAGCTTTCAATTTTAAATTTTATTTATTTATTTTCAAAGCTTAAGCATAAAGTTCATTAAAAGTCATTTGCAAGTCACGCTCATCCTCACTCCCACCACCCTCACTATCATCACTAATCACACAAGTGGGAAGCTCTCGCCTAGAAGCATAAAAAACCTCTTCTTCCAAATCACTATCACTAAGGTTAGAAACATGAGATGTCAGTTTTTTTAATTTATTCCTTAAATTTGTGGGACACTCACCTATCATGTGACCAATTCCCTCACATCCCGAACACCTCTCAGAACTGTTTTCAATAGAAGATATAAAATAAGAGTTCGTGTGAATTTTTCAATTAGACTTTTCAAAAAGTTGTCATCGAAAATCATCAAAACCTCCAAACGCTATTTTTAAGAAAAACGGGATCAAACACAATAACTTAGTGCAACATGCTCTTATACCATTTTGTAGAAGGTATGCACTCACTTTTAATAAAGCTCTGATACCAATTTGGGAGTGCTACAGTGGAATAAATGCGACTTCTCAAATAAATCAATTTTAATTGTGTGTCAACCAAACCATTTTTAATGAAACCCAAGTTTTAATTCAGTCTTAACACATGCATCTAAGTGATATGAAATCATAAAGAAATAAGTATGCAAAAGAAACCAAATTTCAGGAAAAATCTCCGTAGGGCAAAACCTTTTTATTTCTAGAATTTTGACGAGTTTACAAGACCATTGACTAACATACAACTTTCCTCAAGTGTAAGGCATGGTGTCTTCGTCAAACCTTCAGAGCGTCGTCTAGAAATCAGTAATGGTTCACATACAGCTATACCACAATGGACATGTAATCTAAACACGCAGTCTTCAGCAAATAATCAACACACAGAAGATCCTCAATGACATGCAGTCATAAACTTTGTAGCGACTCACTCTACAATATCACGTAACTCTCAGTTGTAGAGATCTCCCCACAAAGGACAAATAATAGCAAAGTAATGTTCTTGGGTTCCACAAAACAAATCACATAAAAGTACTTGGGATTTTGTGAATTGTAAAACAAGAGATTGAACTCTTAAAATGTTGGAGAATAAACCAAACACTCAAAATCTTATTCTATTTAAAACCAGTGTTTCTCTAAACGAAAATCAGTAGCCTGACACCCTTTAAATACTAAAATTCAAGGCGGTGACGTGTTGGCTAAAAAGACATCTCGTTCGAACGACATACAGTGTCGTTTGAGCGAGATACGATCTGGTTTGAATGATATACGATGTCATTCGAGCGACATCATACATGTTTCCCAAAATGCTTCAGTCTTTTATAAATATTGGATACTTCGAAACTTAAGACTGTTTTTTGAGATCAGAAACCTTTATACAAAACTTTTATGATTAAAATCATTTAAAAAATTTCAAAAATTATTTTCTATAAATAGAAAAATATTTTATGTTTTACAAAAATATCCCAACCCTTTTAATGTAAAATGAAAATGGACCTTAAACACATTTTACCAAATTCATCCTTGTTGGGCAAGAATGTTGAATAAGTTTGATATTCGGATTCGTCTAGATGCTTGTATGATCTTGAACGTTCTTCGACGGTGTATCGGTATACGACATACTAAATTGATAACAGACATTTATAAAATCTTGTCCTTACAAATTTAAATAGATTATTTTTGTAATTAAGGTTAATGAAAAAAATTGTGACAATCCCCACTTTTCACGTCATGGTTGGCTAGACACAATAAGCCGAAGATTGGACTTATCTAATAATTTATACCATTCTTAGCATCAAATCATAAAATCAAATTGTAATTTAAAACATCCATGCACAATAAGGACATGAAATAATAAGCTGAATAAATACACAAGTCTCAACTCTCACAGACATAGAATGTTCGAATAATACAACTGAAAATAAACTGATGGGATAAATAAATCAAGGAATTATGCCCATACAATCTTTGAAATGTAAATGACGGGAATGAAAGAGATTAGTAACCTGTGATGGAATAAAGTAACTAAATCCTCTTCCCAGATGGAACTGCAAGTCTGATCCTCCTTGAGCCTTGTTGATCTTGTCTAAGTAAACCTGGAATATATATTTGATAATTTAGATCAGAGCCTTTAAGTTGTAAGAATTAACGTTCAATACCAATAAATAATGATGCAGTTAATTCGTAATATATGCCACCCATCGTCCCTCACATGTAATAAGTACCTCACCCTTCATCTAAGTGCAATACTACTAGCATTTTCGATTCAATCTCTAACATATTAAACGGTATCTACGCTACTATAAAGAATAAAGAACAACTAACTATCATATAATCGTGATGTAATAACCTACATATATACGATCAAAGTCACAAAGACTAACCCCGCAATACTACCCCCATAGAAATACAATCTTAATATATAATGTATTTTACGTAGCATTGTGTCCATTAATAGTTGTCTACTTCATTAGTCTACATTAGTTTATTTCTTAATCAATATATATATATATATATATATATATATATACTACCTTCGGTGTATAGCTAATGCATCTATCAGTAAGTCCTTAGGAATTTATTATCTGACCGCTTAAGAAACACACACAAAATGGTAGGGCAATCAATACGTAGTAACACCACTAACGGGTCCATACCCAACTCCGCCAATGGCTTCGGTCCAAATAACCTTCTCTCGTCACGAAGGGAACGCTCCTAAACGCATGATAAAATATGATAACCTGCACTACGCCTAGCACACCTCATCCGACATGTAGTACGTGGCTCGATGTCGAATGCAATCCTAATGGATAGGCCCGCCACGAGCACGAGTATGCCCACACAAGTATAATTCATGTATATATAATACATAATATACATGTAATTACCTTATAACATATTGCGTCTCTTATGCGTCAAAACAACTCAACTTGATTACATAACCTAGGAATGCAACTCCCTATCCTCCATTATTAACTTTCCCTAACTCCAGGGCTGAATCGATTCTCCCTTTCGGTCTCATGCACCGTTTCGTATAAAAATCATATCAAATCCAAAAAAATCAAAAAAATATGTGACCAGCGGCCACACCTTTATATTTCGATTCTGAAGAACTTGAATAACTTTCAAAGTTGTATTTACCTCATTCAAACGAGATGGATACTGTAACTCCCCATAATTTTTATGACTTTTAAATTGAGATTAATTAGAATTAATTATGATAAAATTGAAAATTAATCCGGATTTAAATATTACTCCAGAATAAAGTAATGTGTGATTTATGTTGAATATTAATTAGTGATTAAAGTAATATATATGATTATGAATTTATAATTTATTATGACTTTATAAAATTATCGCGGATTATGTGTACGACAATTATGGTAATTAAGTCGGGACGCACATTTGAGTCGTGTCTGAATTATAATTTAATGAAATAAGTGAATTATTTTTATGTCATCCAAATGGTTGTTTTGACTGCGACAAAGTGTCCAGAAGGGTTCAAATAGTCAAAAAATTCCAATCGAACGTTTGTATAGGGTCTCGGGGCACTTTGGAGCCGAATAGTCACCCCGGAGGGTAATATGGTCATTTGACTTGGAAGGTGAATAGTGTACACGAATTTGAGAGGTTATTTATAAGTCTAAGGGGCTTAGATTATTCATTTAATTCTTCAAACTTAGAGAAAATAATTGAAGACTTTCTTTGGGGAAAAGGAAGAGTCATTGTGGGAGAAGAAGTGACTTTTCTAGGAAACAAAAGGACAACCACCTTGCACCACCACCACCACTACTGGAAGTGGGTAAAAAAAAGAGAGGACCGCCAGTAAAATATCATCCCCAAAAGATCAGGCCTATAATCTAAAGGCAAGTGATTAATTATTGCAAAGTTAGTATGTATATTGTCCATGTTAGGTTGTTTAGAAAATTCTGAAAAGATGCATAATCAAAGATGAATTATATTGATGTTAATTGAATTTTGAAAGGATAATGATGTTGGATTAATTTTCTTTCGAGTATAGAATTTAATCCATGGAATTTGAGAATTATTGGCGAAGAAAATCTTAGCTTATATGATGTTCTTGGAGAAATAACAAAATATGAATTTTCTAAAAATTATGAGAAATTACATGTTTTGGAGATAAACTAGTTAGATGTTAATTGATTTCTGAAAAGAAGAAATATGTCGGAATAATGTCATGTTGTTGGTAGACATTAATCCTCGAAATAAACATCACATGTTGGAGAAATTCAGAAAGTTATAGGATTGTTCTTGAGATAACAAATATTTTAGTTTTCTGGACGATATGAAATATGTACACTTTAATCCAAACTCTTGATGATTTTAGGTTGTTTGGATCAGTAGGAATCATTTACATATGTTTCTATATCATGTGGTACAGATTATAGGAAATTTGGGACGTTAAAATAGAGGTTTGATTGGTTAAAAGATATGAAACACGTAGGTTAAAAATAGCAAAAATCTGGATTGATATCTGGGCGATCGATCGATCGACCCATGAAGCTCGATCGATCGACTCCTGACCATCGATCGATCGACCTCCCCAGAAAAGATGAACTTGTTCCTTTTAATTGTTGATTAAATCCCAAACTTTGAGGAATCTTTGATGATTATTAAATAAAATTAATGGGACTTAGGGAAGGGCAGTATGATATACTTAAGACCCAAAAAATATTAGTTTGGAATTGTGAACAAGGGAAAATTAACGAGTGATTAATTAAACGAGTTATTTTGGAGAATTATATTACTTCGGTTTTAAATCGGATAAACGATAATTAAAGGTTATGGCCAGTAATAAAATAATCATAAATTATCGGTATAACCTTAGGTATAATTGGGATTCACCTTAAGGGGTGGAATAAAGGGTTAAGAGTGAATTAGGAATTATCGAGAAATAAACCTAATTAAAGTGAATTTAATTCATAGAAATTTGGGAGTCAAGATCACATGGATTTGTAGGACGTGATGTTTACCTACTGAATTTAATGGAGGATTAAATGATCACCATCATGCGGTTAGATAAATTCGGAAATATATATATACTTTGAGAATTAAAGCCATAATCGAAAAATACGTAGAATATTCGGGATATAAAAATACTACGTATGGGAATTATCATATGGTTGTGTGAATGCCTTATGGATGTTATATATATATAGGTGTGATGAATATAATATTATTTGTATGTATGACATACCTACGCTGCTTGCTATCGAGGTGGTTGTTTCGCATTGTGGATGGTCTTATCCTTGTGCGCCCAATTGGGAGGGATTTTAGATTCGTACCCTGAGCATAGGACCTTTGACACGTGCTATCGATGTTTATGATAGTTTCGACGGTTGAATAGGAGTGTAGGTATGTGCGTGACCCATTTGGCTAGGGAGTATGCTTGCCTCCAATATATTTGTGTTATGATATGTTTCGTGAGAGACACCGAATCAATAGTCCTCTATACAGTGACATTATGTATCAGGACATGATAGCAGAGTATGCATGCACTGCAACTGTGACTGGGGAGTTGCCGTATTATATATATATATATATATAATTAATGTAATATTATATATATAAACTGTGATGTAATCTACTGTGTGACATTGTAGATATAGAGATGTGATCTTCTATGAGAAATCGTAGATTAAAAGTATAAACTGTGATTTAATCTACTGTGTAATGTTGTAGATAGAAGTAAATAATGAAATCTGAATTTAATTAAGTAAGTGAACACTTACTTTCAAGGTTGTAACAAGACTAGTTCATATTAAAGAGAAATGAATATGAATAATTATATTACGTATGGTATGGGACATACGGGTTTATGATATGGGTTAGAGTTATGATGTGGAAACTAGTTAAGAGGGAACCTTATCTAGGAAGATAATAAGATACGATAGGTGTGCACTCTAGATGAGAGGTGAGAATTCTCAAGAGAGAGCCCGAGAAATTAACATGTACATAATAAATGCTTGATTGTAATTATTAAGCACTTGCTATTTATAAAATCTTTTACAATCAGGCTCTGACCCGTTTCCTTGCATATTCTCTTCTCTACTATATCTTGTACATCAGGTATTCAGCAGCAGGGATGCCTAGAATAGATTATGAATGTTCCGGTGGATTATAGCTACTAGTAGAGATGTGGATTTTGTTTAGACACTTCCTTCCCGTTGATTCATTCATCTGTAGCGTCTACCTCATTTAGGGCATGTCGCCTAGAATTCTAGAGGTTGTAATTAAGTATGTAAGCATTGTGGATATCAGTTTTATTTAGTGTAAATGTTATAATTTAACTGGAGAGTTATTCCAATCCCATTTATTCTTATTATAGTTAATTTAGTTGTGATGTAATGATGCATATTATTATTCTGTGTCGTGGAATGGTATTAATTAAATTAAAAATGGATTTTTTTTACACTTAGCTTAATTAACTATTAGGTGATTAATAAAGGAGTTGTTTTGCAACAGTGATGCTGAGAATGAACCAACTGGATATTCTAATTTAATTAAATAAGGACTGATCACCCGATATTTAATTAGGCGGGTTGTTACAGGTGGTATCAGAGCATCAGGTTTTAGCGTCTTTAGGATTTATGCGGCTTATTACGTTTCAGCGTAGCGTTCTTTGATGTAGATTCCTATTATTAGGATGTTGAATTCTTTTGCGTATTTCGACTTACGTTCTCCTGCCATGAAGTATGTGAGATGTAATGCTTATACGAGTTTGGTCGGGCATCGTGCGCCAAACACATTAGGACGACTAGCAAGAGCCGTTAGAAGGGCAACAGGAGGAGGACCCAGCTAAAGATATAGAGTATATTGAAAAATAGTGTTGGAGATAGAAACCATCATAATTGTTATTTGGGATGAGAACATTAAGGAAGTCACTTGAGAGCTGTAGTTTCCCAAGCACCATCATAGTTAATGGTTGTGTCGTTCTTAACTCACCCAGCACAGTATGTGAAAGGTGAGGGAGTCAGAAGGACTCTTGTAAAGGAAGAAATTCAAAGACAATTGTGAAGGGTGAAGTGTAGTAACACCCAGGATTTGAAAATTTCTAGTAAAATTTTTCTAGGAAGAACAAACTTAAATGATGAGAGTTAGACATCACATATAAAGAACATGTGTGAAGTTGGAATAAAATTTTTAGGTATGGTTCGATAGTGAAATCGTTCATTTGATGTTTTAATCAGGATTTGAATGGAAACTTATCTCTTATGGGCAAGAAAGAGAGAAGTAACTTGTTTAACGAACTCCTTACCCTAGGAAGAATCGGGTACATAGAGGATAAATAAAGTTCATTGTGTGAAAGGAATCGTGAGTGAAATACTCTAGTGTGAGTGGAAATCTGACAAAGACGACTAGGATTAACGTCACCAAGAAATTTATTGGTGCTTCCAAATGAAAGGGAGCTAGAAGGGGTAGAAAACCTAACTGAATGGCATGATCAAATTAAATATTGTTAATGAAACATCGTCGGAAGGTGTTCCCAGTAGGGGACCCATTTAAAATGACTTGATTAAACCCGTACTTAGTGGTGATGAAACCAACAAAGACTAGTGTAGTCGACAAGGTATCCCATAGGACCCGTAGAGTCAAAAGAATAATGGGAATAACAATTGGGAGTTAAGATTGATAGGTCCAAGAGAAGGACATCCAAATGGTCAGTAACGAGGAAATAGTAAGGGAAATTACCCTATGTGTAGAGAGAGAGACTACTAAGTGTTAAATGTGTCATCATTGAGTAGTGAGACCGATAAGTTTTGGGAATAGTAAACCACACCAATTAGGCATAACAACTGGAGGACTGAGACTCCTAGGGGAGTAATTGGGTCAAGAGAATTAGGCCCAGGAAATTTATGACCCAAGAGTGATAGGTTTAAATAGGTCCATTGGAGTCCTCGGTAATGGTAGCATACCGTATTTCAAGGTCGATGGGGTCCAAGAAAAAGGGAGGTCGGTAACACCATAATTGAGGCCTAGATATGCTGGGCCAACGTGTTAATAATGGGCGTGTAAACCACAAGAGTGAATAACAACGGGTGGGTAAAACTATAGGATGGAATCCTAGATGTATAACGGGTGAAAGTGATCGTGAGTTATTTTGACCGTGAGAAGTGCATGTAAGGACCCTACATGATCAGGGGAGACTGCTGAAGTTTTATTTCATCCTTGTGAATAAAGGATTAATTATGGTGACATGGTGTGTCACAACGGTCATATATAATTTGAAAAACCTAAATTCGCGTGCGAGTCGACATTAGTGGAAACGATAATTTTTATCTGTTTATAAAAGTATTTCTTATTGATAGCGAGAATTTTAGGTGTTGCCCGTAAGTGAAACGAGATCCTAAGAGTATATTTTGTTTTTATAATTAGCTATTGCTTTGTGTTAGCATAATAGAACTTATTTTGGTAATGTGTAGTGATAAATTACTAAATGTTTAAACGATAGTAGATTGAGTGATGAGACTATCGTGCTGGATACTCCGGGGAGAGTAAAAATTAATTTTGTGCGGCACCAACTGAAATAGGGTTCGGCCGATATTTCATGATATCATATACCTTAGTGAAAATGTTGTTTAGTTATTGATATGACTCAGGATATTTTATATTTTTGTTGAACAACGAGAAATAGCTCATTATATATAGTGCCGAGAATTTAGGATAGTGAGAGCAACATGGTTTATGTTATTTTTGGGGATATATAAGCACGGACTAGTAGACTTTTATGTCAATATACAGAAATTATGGGAAGGTACAGATTATGGAATGAGGGCCATTATGTATCTCGACGACCGACTAGGTTAAGTAGTAGTGTATCGCGGGGGTTCCTTGTTTGGATTTAGCTTTGCGAGACGTCCCATGCATGAAACTAGCGAACGTCGGGAGTGGGAGAGAAGTTTGGTCGATAGTGCAAAAGTTCGTACCTTAGTCATTTTATACGTACAAACATAAATTTAGAGTTGATAATTCTATTATGACTTGAGACTCGCCTAGTCCTAGTAACATTCGGAATAAAACCATGATGCCACTGATAGAGTGATTAAGTTATGACTAGTGTGGTGATTAAGTGTACCTCTACCATATCAGTATGCTAAGTGAGTGAAAAAATGATTTAAAAAGAGTATATGTTATTTGTTCAACAATGCGAGAAATATAGTGTGTATGGGCGCCCTAGGTAATTAAATCTGATATTGTCCCCATTTTGGAAATATGGGATAAAGAAAATAATATAGAGGTTTAAATATCGGACTTTAATGTCCGGTCATTATAACGATTAGAGATATAGTCGGTAGCATAACAAATGTATCCGGCTATAAATGACTATGGTAATAGGATTTAAATGAAGAGATGTTTGGCTAGATTCCTCTTGTAGCGGGCCACCTGTCTGTTGGAATTAGCGTGGACCATTCGAAACCATCAGAGGTTTTTCCAACTGTTAGGGATTTCTAAGTAGTATTGGGAGAGTATTCATAAGGATTTTATCAGGAAGATGGTTACGATCCTATATAGGTGATAGTGGATCAGTTGACTGAAGTATATCACATTATGCCAGTTAGGGTTGAGCATACTAAGAGACAATATGCTTTGATCTTAATATAACCGAGATAGTGAGGTTACATAGGGTACCATTTAATATTGCGTCCAATTAGGACGAGATTTTGTCTCCCGATTTTAGAAGAATTTTTATGAGGCATGGGTACCGAGCTGTGATTGGGTATGATCTATCATCCGCAGAATAATGGGCAGACTAACCGGACAAATCTGATGTTGGAAGATAAATTATGTTTGTAACCTTTAATCGTAAGGGTGGACGAGAGACGTACGTTCCACTAGTGAAGTTGGTGTACTATAACTCTTATAAGTTTACTGTGGGGCATGGTGCCAGTTGAACTATGGTACGGTAAGTCTTATTGTTTCTCCTACTTGTGGGATAAAGGTGAGGACACAGGAACTATTGCGAATAGTAGAGATGATTTGAAACTTATAGTATATATTGTGTGTAATATATATACTGCACAACTAACCTACCTGTGTAAGATAATCGTGGGACGTGATGTTATTTATCTAAAGGACGGTTAATCTATTTAAGTGCAAATAGTAGAAGGTTAGATAGTGAATATATAGAATAAAGTATAAGTAGTGAAACTTAAAACAGTAAGGTTAGGACAAGAAACTGCGTGACAGGGTAACCTGGGGTTAAAATGATCATAAATGAGATGTTCATTATTGGGGGTACTCAATAGCGTACTATATGGGCAGTACGGAGTAGTCTACTTGGGAGCGCAGGTATATGATGCACAATACTTATCCAAAAATTTTCTTGCCCGCTATACTTTTGTTTTCCGAATTTCGGGACGAAATTCCATTGTAAGGGGGGAGTATATAATACCCTGTATTTTTTATGACTTTTAAAATGGGATTAATTAGAATTAATTATGATATAATTGAAAATTAATCCGAATTTAAATATTACTCGAGAATAAATTAATATGTGATTTATGTTGAATATTACTTAGTGATTAAAGTAATATATATGATTATTGTGGGTACCTCGATTTGTCATCATAGGCCCAGGCGAGTAGCCCAATAGAAACGGCCCAAAGCTCAGGCTCCTCGCATCTCAATTGAATTCGGTTATGACTTAGTCTACTCCTAAAATCTCGTACGGAGATATTCTAAGAGTAGAAGATGGTCGTTGGGGAGTCCAACACCCCCACTTCTCGAGAACAAACATGTATATAACAAACCCTAAGCCTGGGGAAAAAGGCATGCATTGTATTCTCTGTAAAACACTCCCCGGAGTATATAAAACTAATACTGAGAGCACCACCGTGGACGTAGGAATTCTTACTGAACCACGTACATACTGTGTTGTGTGATTGGCATTTTTTATTCTCTATTCCCTTTGGTGATTGCGCTTTTTCATTAATTTGTGTTGAATATAATTGTCACCATAATTGGAGCCGTCTGTGGGAACGTTTGTCTTTCTTTGAGAAAGCCCTCATCAACAAAGAATTTGAAATGTCAGGTCATAGTAGTAATGCCTCTCAAGAAAGGGATATCCAATAGAAGCTTACTCCCCGCAGAATCAGATCTGAAGTTTGACTTCCGGATCAAAGGGCTCGCCCTAAGCGACTAGCCTCAGAGGAGAGCTAGGGACCAGCGAGATCCACACAAATCTCCAGATTGATGCCTATGAGGTAAGGCTCCAAGAGCAAAAAGAGTCCGCTTGCCAGCAAGAGGCTGAGAATGCTCGCCTCAAAAGGAAATTAGAAAGGATGGAGAAAAAACTCCATCGCAGCGCTAGGCGACGTCCATACCGCACTCCTAGCCCTCGGGAGAGCAAGTCTTGCAACCGAGGAAGGAGACCTAGATGTGGATCCCAAAAAAGTGAGAAACACGAGTCGAATGATGACTCGCTCGAGCAACGGCAACCAGCTCGCCGTTACAGGAGCCCAGCTCGAGGTGATAAGGATATACGAAATTTGGTCCGAAGGGAGATAGACCAGAACCCAGCACATTGGGGTGACAGATCTACCAGAGAGCTTGCTCGTTGAGCTCTCAGGACCCAGATGAAATCTCATTTCTCTAGGGCGATAGAAGAAGAAGCCCCCAAAAAGTTTGTAATCTCGAGATTCAAGATCTATAATGGAAAGACTGATCCTATCGATCACGTTAGGCAATACATGCAAGCAATGAATCTTTGGAGCCACAGAGATGCACTAATGTGTTAAATTTTGCCCTCAAGCCTCCATGATGTGGCCCAAAAATGGTTTGAGAGGCTCCCGTATAGGTCCATCAGGAGTTTTGAGTCCCTATCCGAGCTCTTCACGGCTCGCTTCATTACCAGTAGCTCCCATCCGAAGAGGATGGATGCTTTGCTAATAATAAAGAAAACATCCCATGAGAACCTGCGGGACTATGCAAAGAGGTACTGGGAGCTGTTCAACGAGGTCGAGGATTGCTCAGAGCAGGTAGCATTAGCCTCTTTCAATATTGGCCTACCCAGCTCTTGCCTTCTGCACCAATCCCTGACGAAGAAGGAGGCCACAACCATAGATGACCTGATAGCTTGCATCGAGAAATATGCCAAAGTGGAGGATGTGACCCGCCTCAGTACAGGGGAAAATAGTTAAACTAATTTCGCTGCTAAGGGCAATGAAAAGGTTAAAAACCAGAAGAAATGAGGCAAGAATGGCTCCAAGAATGGAGGCAAGAACGATGCTTCGAAATCATTTCAAGCAGTAAACACTGTCTTAAAAGAACCAATCTACAAGATCATGGTAAAGATCAAAGACGAGACATTTGTTAAGTGGCTTAAAAAGATGGGAGGAGATCCCTTAAAGAGAAATAACGCGCTGAGAAGCGCTCTTTACAAGGAGTAAGGACATAAGGCTGAGCATTTTAAGGCTCTTAAGTCTCACCTCGAAGAACTGACCCAGACTGGGCACCTGAACGAGTTTATAGAGAAGAAGGCAGAGAAAGTCATTGCCAATGGAGAAACAGGACCCGATAATATACTCAAAGACGATGCTGGACATGAATTTGTAGTTATTCATGGGGCATCTGATATGAAGCATATTCAAGGGAATTCAGCTCGGATGGAAGTGAACAATCTTACTACAGTAATGCAAGCTTTTCAGATCGATCTAGCGAAGATAAAAATCAGGAAAGCGTCGTCGAGTAGATGACGTCGACTATAGCAAACATATCGTGTTCACAGATGAAGATCTGGTGGGGGTAAGAATCCCACATCATTATGCCTTGATCATTACGCTCAGGATAGACAACTATGATGTCGACAAGGTTCTCGTCGACCAGGGAAGCTCATCCGAGGTAATGTATCTCGACCTATTCAGAAAATTGAAGTTAAGCGTTGCCAACTTGATTATCCCTCTAGTTGGCTTCGATGGAAAAGTGACTATTCCATTGGGAAAGATCGTGCTACCAGTAAGGGCAGGAGGTGTCTCCAAGATGATCGAGTTTATGATGGTCGACATCGACTCGCCATATTAAGCTATCCTCGGCAGGGGGTGGCTACATGAAATGAAGGCAGTCCCTTCGACTACCATTAGAAACTTAAGTACATGACTAAGCGAGGAGTAATGGAGATTCACGGAGATTAGGCGATGGAAAGAAGGTGCTTCATAGCAACCATCCACCCGAAACCAGAGAAGAAGGTCGAGAAGGCCAAAGAGAAGGTCGAGGATCAAGAAGGTTTGATACCTTCAAAATAGTAGTTAAGGTATGGAAGACCCGGAGTGGAGGAGACCAGGCTCCTCCCCTCCGAGCGGGTCATTGAAAACCTAGAGGAGATAACAGCTGGTGGAAGCAAGAAAGATAGGAGTTTCTTGATTGGAATTTCTCTTACAGATCAAGAGAAGAAAGATTTAACGGTGCTACTGAGAAGCAACCTAGACATTTTTACATGGGAACCATATGATCTTCCTAGAATTGATCCCAGTGCGATTTGTCATCAGTTACACGTCGACCCCACTTTTAGGCCTATCTCTCAGAAAGCACGACGAACCGCTCCCGAGAAGGCTAAGGCTGTGGAAAAAGAAGTTGAAAAGCTGCTGGATGCAGGATCCATACGGGAAGTTCAATTCCCTAAATGGCTATCCAATCCAGTAATAGTTCCAAAGAGCAATGGGAAATGGAGAGTCTGTATATACTTCACTGACCTTAACAGAGTGTGCCCTAAGAATAGTTCCCCTCTCCCGAAGATCGACCAATTGGTGGACGCTACAGCAGCTCATGAGAGAATGAGTTTTCTGGATGCATATTCAGGATATCAACAGATTCCTCTATATGCCCCAGACCAAGATAAGACCGCATTCATTACCACCATTATTTCGTACTGCTATAAAGTTATTCCCTTTGGGCTCAAGAATGTGGGAGTAACTTACCAGTGGCTGGTCACAAAGATGTTCAAAGACAAATGGGGGATACCATGGAAGTCTACATTGATGATATGCTTGTCAAGAGCAAGCGCAAAGATGACCATCTCTTATACCTATCAAGAACCTTCTAAATGCTCAGGAAGTACCGAATGAAACTCAACGTGAGCAAGCGTTCTTTCGATGTCCAGTTAAGAAAGATTCTCGAGTACTTGGTCGGTAAGAAAGGCATTGAGGCTAACCCGAACCAGATTGATGCAATCAATAGGGTACAACCCCCTCACATAATACGAGACGTACAAAAGTTTACAGGCATGCTCGCTATTTTGAGTCGTTTCATCTCAAAGTCCTCTGAGAAGTGCAAGCCATTGTTCCAGCTCTTAAAAGGAAACAAGATAGTAGATAGGAATCAAGATTGCTCGTAAGCATTGGAGGAGCTCAAGTCTTTCCTTAACTCACCGCCTCTGCTTGTTATACCTCAAGAAAATGATCTCCTGTACTTATACCTCGCCGTCTCCAGTAACCCCGTCAGTTCTGCACTGGTGTGCGAAATAGCAGGAGTTCAACACCCAGTTTACTACGCGAACAAGACCTTATTGGGCACCGAGAAGCGCTACCTACCACTAGAGAAGCTCACTTTTTCACTAGTGATAGCTTCAAGGAAGCTGAAGCACTACTTCGAAGCTCATACTATCATCATCCTCACATCACACCCCCTTAAAGCAGTCCTGCGAAAAATGGATTTGTCTGGCAGACTATCCAAATGGTCAGTCGAGATCGGACGATTTGATATCCAATTTCAACCCAGGAATGCAATCAAGGGGCAGGTCCTCACCGATTTCATTGCAGAATTTACAGGCAAATAGCCTTGGGACTAGCTTCAACCCTGAAGCAAATGGAAGATCACCCACCAGTAGGAGTCTGGCGACTGTTTGTTGATGGAGCCTCCAACTCAAAGGGGGTAGGAGTAGGCATTGTGCTCGTTACTCCAGAAGAAAAAATCCTTGAGCAAGGGATCAGGCTGGGATTTGAAGCCTCCAACAACGAGGCAGAATATGAAGCTTTGATAGCCGGCCTGAAGAAGGCACAAGCGTTAGGGGTAAAACACCTGCAGGTGTTCGACAACTCGTAACTGATATCCAATCAGGTAAGTGGGGACTTCAACACAAGAGAAGAAAGAATGGCAGCCTACCTCACCTTGGCAAAGAAGCTGGTGTCCAGCTTTGAGGAAGTCAGTGTCCAACAGTTTCCCAGAGGATAGAACAACCATGCCGACGCCCTGGCAGCCCTAAGTTTAGCAATCGATTTCGACTTAAAGAGGATGATCCCCATCGACTTCCTCGCCCATCCGATTATCAACGGGCGACGAGCTGCCAAACACGGAACATATGCTCCATATTGAGTCAGCACCCAGTTAGATGGACCCTTTAAGGGACTATTTGAAAGATGGATCACTTCCAAATGATAAAAAGGCCGCTCATCAGATAAGAGTCAAAGTTGTTCGCTTTCACTTATCTCCTGAGGGCAAACTATATAAGAGATCATTCACCGACCCTTACCTTTAATGTTTTCACCTGAAGGACGTCGAGTAAGTTCTACATGATCTTCATGAAGGAATCTGTGGAAGCCATATTGGAGGGAGGTCACTAGCTTTTAGAGCAATAAAGGAAGGCTACTGGTGGCCATATATGCAAAGAGATTCGACAGTATATGCTCGTAAATGCGAGAAATGTTAACTACATGCTCCTATGGTCCACCAACATGCCAGCGACCTAAGATCGCTTACTAGCCCATGGCCTTTCGCCCAGTGGGGTATGGATATCGTAGGCCCTCTTCCTACCCCCGCTGACAATCGCAAGTATCTGTTGGTCGCAACAGATTACTTCCCCAAATGGATCAAGGCAGATCCACTGGCAAATATTCGAGATACAGATATGATGAGGTTCATATGGAAGAATATAATTACCCATATTAGAATCCCCAGAACCATCATCACTGACAACGGAACACATTCGAGAGTGGCCCTTTCCAGAGCTTCTGCAGAGAACATGGGATCAGACACTATTTCAGCTCGGTGGCCTACCCCCAGAGCAATGGTCAAGCCAAAGCTTCAAATGAAATAGTGATCAATGGGTTAAAGAAACGACTAGAGTGAGCCAAAGGCGCATGGGTGAGTGAGTTGCCACATATTTTATGGGCCTACCGCACTACGCCACGTCGATCAACTAGGGAAACCCCATTCTCACTAACGTGTGGAATAAAAACAATCGTCCCCTTAGAATCCAGCCTACCAACCATGAGAACCACCCTTGTCGACCAGGGCCAAAATGATGCAGCATTACTCGCTGAACTTGACCTAGATGACGAACGTAGAGAACTAGCCTTAATAAGGTTGGAGAGCTATCAACAATAGCTCGCGAAACACTATAACAAGAAGGTCAATCCAAGGGCATTCTAGGTTGGGAACTACGTCCTAAGGAAGGTCCTTGGTAGCACAGTAAAATCATCAGACGACAAGCTAGGGTCGAACTGGGAGGGACCATTCAAGGTGACAAGAGATGATCTACAAGGAGCCTATCACTTAGAAATGCTAGAGGGCGGAGAGATACCCCGAGCTTGGAATGCTGCCAATGTGAAGAAATTCTATTTCTAGCTTTCCTTCATTCATATTTTACTACCTTGATTAAATTGGCAACTCATTTTTTTTTACGATTAATATAAGATTATTTAGCAATGGCATCTTATGAAGTGTTAATTCTTTATTAGGAACTTTATAACTTACACATCTTTTCCAAGCAATTGGCACCTTACTCGAAGCATAAAAGCAGGGTGTCACCCTCCTTATGTTTTCGTTATGAAACACAAACAACCTCCTAGCATTGCCCCGACAATATATGAAGCCCTACAGGGGTCCCTTAGGCAATTAGACCAAAAATGAATTGGTCACCAAACTATGTTTGGTTCAGAAAACCTGATCAGATAGAACATCCAACACTAGGTGTGTCCTCTCTATTGCCACACTTAGGCCTAAGGTAGTGTGACGACACGGCCTAAAAGGTAAAGTGAGGCAGAATGGTATCCCAAAAAGTATACTGGACTGGGAGGATACTGACTCAAAGAAACAACCCTACAAATCTAGTCGGCTACAAAGGTCCTAAGATAATCAAGTAGGAAATAAATGAAGTAAAAGATATACAACGCATGTTTAGTCGAAAAAATTGCCCAAAACATAAATATTACATTACTTCATTACATGTACAAAGAGTTACATCTGGTAAAATCTTAATGAGGCGGAGGCCTCTAAACAAGGTAATCAACCACTTGTGCTCTTCGGCCATCATCCGAATGAGGAGACAATTCCTCCTCGACCTCATTCGCATCTGGCTCTAATAGTTGCCTGGGGATAGCATCGATAAGGATCCACTAGTCGTCCCTCCTAAAAGGATTAGGCCTCAAAGTTGAAGGAGAGATCTCGTGACGGTACCAGAGTACTGAGTTCCTTGGGACTTGTAGCTCCCCGAGGGCGCTCAACTATCCCCTAATAAAAGATAGTTCTTCAAACTCTGTCAGCCTCATCGGATCATCTATCTAACCATGTTCATAACCATTAGCCCATACTCGTTGAGGACCTTTCTTGAACAGATACCTCAGCCGTATGACGTCTCTTTGAAGCCCAACAACAATCACGTATGCTCGATGAACATCTTCTCGAAGCTCGTCCATCTCCCTAGCTAGACCCCCTTCATCTATACCAGCTCATGGACCAGCCGATGGGGGTAGAACCTCACAAAGCTTGAGGGGAGATGCTTGGTCCTGTGCCAGCTCGTGGAACAGCTGATGAAGAGGAACCTCACAAAACTTGAGGTGCGACGCTCGGCGCATGATCCCTGAGTCACGACACCTCCCTCCTCAGAGTTTCATTTTCCTATTGAAGAACTTCTCCGACTTGGTTAATTTCAAAGGCATCTAGAATCTTGGCCCTCAAAGTATTTACTTCCTCTTGGACAGAGGTGCCAACTTCTTCCATCTCCTGAAGTCTATCCTTCAGTTTGGCGATGAGCTCAGATTGGGCCTTAAAGCTCTTATTTCTCGACCTGAGAGACTTGTAGATCCTAACGAAGGCTTGACGAACTTGGATGCTCGCGTTAAGACCAAGGATCCTTCCCAGTTGAGAGGTGGCAGGTATATATTCATCTACATCAATCAACTACAAGCCATACAAGCAGTACAAAGTAGAAGAACCAATGCGCAGAAAAGAAAATACTTTCATTTCATTCAAATAAAGGGGTCTAAGTACATCAGTAATTAAAAAAGAGCAGTACAAATGAAGCAAAAGATACATGGGAAATCCTAAGAGCAAGCTAGTTAGCAACCTCAGTTTGTTCAGAGGTTGCTGGTTACTTTTCCTTATCGGCAACGGCAGAGGCAGCTCCCTCAGATGGAACAACTGTTGTTCCCTGGGATTGAGCACTAACATGAACAGTCTGGGAGGCAGGGACTACACCTTCAATGGCTGGGGCAGGGACATCATCTACAATAGGCTTTAGGCCTGGATCATGCTCGTCAAATAAGGGCGAGTCAATATCCACCCCGGCAGCAAGAAGAGCCTTGTTCCATACCTTCTTAAAGTTCAGATGACTGACGTAGCCTATCTGAGCATCAACATCCTTATATGCAATTGTCCACCCGGAATTGTACTAACTTTCCTTAATGGTGTCTGCCTCGGACTCCATCTTCCTCAGCTTCTCTGCCAGTACCTTATTCTTCTCAACCACGGCCAGCTTGCTCGTGCAGACCAGGTCGTAGAACTGCCTCAGCTCATTCACCTCCTTTATTTCTGCCTCCTTCGCTCTATTGGCATCAATAAGGGCGAGATATGAGGACTTCTGAGCCTCATTGGTAGCCCTCAAGCTGGCCTCCAGCTCGACATTCCTCCCCTACATCTCAACATTTTGACTTTCCAAATCGGCCTTCGCCTTTACCAGCTCGTCGTGAGTACGGTAGAGGACAGCAAAATCAGTCACAAACTGCAAAGAAGAGAAACATTAATCAAAATGTTGCAAGAATGGAGAAACATCAAAATTAAAACTGTAAACGTGGAGAAAATAAGACTTCCAAGGCTAGCCTCTGGCTCGCCTCCAGAGCTAACTAGTCAGTCCCCATCGCCTTCTGACGATCAGTAGGCAAAATTGCTCTCTCGAGCAATACAGGAGCCAATTGGGGAGAAAGGGCAATAGAGGCCCCCTCAGGTATAGCAGACACGGGTACTAGAGCATTCCCTACCTTTGTTCTCACCTCATCTCTCCTTCTCTCCTCTTCCTTCTCCTTCTTTTCCCTCTCATCCCTCCTCCTGTCCTCCACCTTCCTTATTTCCTCCACGTTTTTCCTCTCTTTTTCTCTCTTTATCTTTCAATAACTCCTCCTTATTACTCTTCTTCTCCTGCTCATGGGCAGCAGACTGAGAAATGGTGGCCATATCCCCACCGCTGGACTTTTGCTTCTTCGATCGCTAAGCAAGAAGCACATCATCATCATCATCATCGTTATTACGGATCAGATTCCTCTTGGAGGAGCCATATCTTCCTCGCTGGAACTACCGGATGTACTTGAAGACTCCTGAGCCTCTGAAACCTCTTCCGAGCTGGAAGATCCTTCACCATTAGAGCTTGCCTCACTGGAATCACCTTCAGTACCTCCCCTATTATCACCTTCAGAGCTGATCTCCTCCTCGTCCAACTGAATGGGGTCTGCTGCAGCTTCTGCAGTGATATCTAACTAAGGGATGCTGTCTATAGGCCGTGCGATAAAACTAGACCCAATATTCTTATACTCCAGGAGAAAAGTAGCTGATCGAGGATGTTTACCGTCAGCCAAAGGTTCTCTGATGTTCCAAGCTTTGATCAGCTCAGAATCTCAAACCTCACTAAGAGCAGGTTCCAAATTCCTTGTCCTCACTGTAAAGAAGAGAGAAGAATATCAGAGAAATCATACATTAACAAGAAAATCAAAGAGCAGAACAAAAATTAAGCCTACCTATAAACTCCTCCCCATAAAAGGGACCGTGAACCTGTCAAACCTTGACCGCGCAGTATGGGGAGGAATTTGCTAATTTTTAGCAAGAAAACCCTCTTACCAGTAGTCCTTGTGGGAATTAGGTAGATTTACTACCAATACCCTGTCAGGACTCCTGGCCTTGAGGTAAAGAAGACCAGAGCTTGTTCGCGAGAAAGAGTAGCAGAAGCATATTTCAACAAGCCCTAGATTTGTGCCATAGAGTTGGTTTATTCTATGGACACCATTAACTATCTTCCAAATATTCGGCGAGCACTGTGCAGGGATGATATTGAAGTAACCAAAAAAATTCAAAAACAAATTGCTTGGAGGGAAAGTGAGGCCCCCTTGGGACAACAACAAGACGTGAATCCAATGAGCGTCCTCTATCTCTCTGACATTCTTAGGGAGATACGAGCACTCAATTTCTACCCAGTCTGGGATATTATAGAACTTCCTAAACTCAAGCAGTGATCTATTGCCTATCTTCGCCATTCATAAACCCTAATTATAAATTCGAGGAAAACTCAATAGAAAAAACACAGAGAGAGAGCAAAGGGGACTTACGAGATGAAAGTTTGGCTTGGACGACGCAAGATCACAAGCCCAGACGACGAAGAAGATTAAAAGAAAAGTAAATGAAGACCTGGAGAGGAGGGCGCAACAGTGAAAGCTTGAAGAAGATGAGGAAATATGAAGAAGCTTGAAACGACGGTATGGAAATGCTGCTCCGAGTGACCTTTTAAACATTTCTAATCATATCGCACGAGACCCGAAGCAGGCTGCCGCCAAAATCAAGTAGAGAACTCCAATCTTGGGAAGAGTTACACAATTTATAAGAGAGACATTATGACAAATTATTTAAATTTATTGATCCCAAATTGTGGCCCAACAACTTTAGGGGAAATTGTGGGTACCTCGATTTGTCATCACAGGCTCAGGTGAGTAGCCCAATAGAAATGGCCCAAAGCCCAGGCTCCTCGCATCTCAATTGAATTCGGTTATGACTTAGTCTACTCCTAAAATCTCGTACAGAGATATTCTAGGAGTAGAAGATGGTCGTGGGGGAGTCCAACACCCCCACTCCTCGAGAACAAACATGTATATAAAAAACCCTAAGCCTGGGGAAAAAGGCATGCATTATATTCTCTGTAAAACACTCCCCGGAGTATATAAAAATAATACTGAGAGCACCACCGTGGACGTAGGCATTCTTGCTGAACCACGTACATACTGTATTGTGTGATTGACATTTTTTTATTCTCTATTCCCTTTGGTGATTGCGCTTTCTCATTAATTTGTGTTGAATATAATTGTCACCACAATTATGAATTTATAATTGATTATGACTTTATAAAATTATCGCGAATTATATGTACAATAATTATGGTAATTCAGTCGGGATGCACATTTGAGTCGTGTCGGGATTATAATTTAATGAAATAAGTGAATTATTTTTATGTCATCCGAATGGTCATTTTGACTGCGCCAAAGTGTCCAAAAGGGTTCAAATAGTCAAAAAAGTGTACTCGAACGTTTGTATAGGGTCTCGAGGCACTTTGGAGCCGAATAGTCACCCCGGAGGGGTAATATGGTCATTTGACTTAGAAGGTGAATCGTGTACACGAATTTGAGAGGTTATTTATAAGTCTAAGGGGCTTAGATTATTCATTTCATTCTTCAAACTTAGAGAAAAAGAATTGAATCTCTGGGGGGAAAAGGAAGAGTCATTGTGGGAGAAGAAGAGACTTTTCTAGGAAACCAAAGGACAACCACCTTGCACCACCAAGAGCCACCACCACCACTTCCAGAAGTTGTCCGAAAAAAGAGAAGACCACCAGTAGAATATCATCTCCAACGTATCAGACCTACAATCTAAAGGCAAGTGATTAATTATTGTAAAGTTAGCATGTATATTATCCATGTTGGGTTGTTTAGAAAATTCTGAAAAGATGCATAATCAAAGATGAATTATAGTGATGTTAATTAAATTTTGAAAGGAGAATGATGTTGGATTAATTTTCTTTCGAGTATAGAATTTAATCCACGAAATTTGGGAATTATTGGTGAAGAAAATCTTAGTTTATATGATGTTCTTGGAGAAATAATAAAATATGAGTTTTCCGAAAATTATGAGAAATTACATGTTTTGGAGATAAACTAGTTAGATGTTAATTCATTTCTGAAAAGAAGAAATATTTAGGATTTATCTCATGTTGTTGGTAGACATTAATCCATGAAACAAACATCACATGTTGGAGAAATTCAGAAAGTTATAGGATTGTTCTTGAGATAACATATATTTTAGTTTTTCTGGACAATATGAAATATATACATTTTGATCCAAACTCTTGATGATTTTAGGTTGTTTGGATCAGTAGGAATCATTTACATATGTTGCTATATCATGTGGTACGGATTATAGGAAATTTGGGACGTTAAAATAGAGGTTTGATTGGTTAAAAGATATGAAACCCGTAGGTTAAAAATTACAGAAATCGAAGCTGATATTTGGGCGATCGATTGATCGACCCATGAAGCTCGATCGATCGACCCCTGACCATCGATCGATTGACCTCCCCAGAAAAGATGAACTTGTTCCTTTTAATTGTTAATTAAATCCCAAACTTTGAGGAATCTTTGATGATGATTAAATAAACTTAATGGGACTTAGGGAAGGGCAGCATGATATACTTAAGACCGAAAAATATTAGTTTGGGATTGTGAATGAGAGAAAATTAACGAGTGATTAATTAAACGAGTTATTTTGGAGAATTATATTACTTGGGGTTTAAATCGGATAAACGATAATTTAAGGTTAGGACCAGTAGTAAAAGAATAATAAATTACCGGTATAACCTTAGGTATAATTGGGATTAACCTTAAGAGGTGGAATAAAGGGTTAAGTGTGAATTAGGAATTATCGAGAAATAAACCTAATTAAAGTGAATTTAATTCATAGAAATTCGGGAGTCATGATGACATGGATTTGTAGGACGTGCTGTTTACCTACTGAATTTAATGGAGGATTAAATGATCACCATCGTGTAGTTAGATAAATTCGGAAATATATATATATACTTTGAGAATTAAAGCCATAATCGAAAAATACGTAGAATATTCGGGATATAAAAATACTACGTATGGGAATTTTCATATGGTTGTGTGAATGCCTTATTGATGTTGTATATATATATATAGGTGTGATAAATACCTATAATATTATTTGTATGTATGACATACCTACGCTGCTTTCTATCGGGGTGGAGGTTTCGCATAGTGGACGGTCTTATCCTTGTGCGCCCAATTGGGAGGGATTTTAGATTCGTATCCTGAGCATAGGACCTTGGACACGTGCTATCGATGTTTATGATAGTTTCAACGGTTGAATGGGAGCGTAGGTATGTGCGTGACCCATTTGGCTGGGGAGTATGATTGCCTCCAATATATTTGTGTTATGATATGATTCATGAGAGACACCGAATCAATAGTCCTCTATACAGTGACATTATGTATCAGGGCATGATAGCAGAGTATGCATGCACCGCATCTGTGACTGGCGAGGTGCCGCATTGTCTATGTATAATTAATGTGATATTATATATATAAACTGTGATGTAATATACTGTGTGACATTGTAGATATAGAGATGCAATCTTCTGTGAGAAATTGTAGATTAAAAATATAAACTGTGATTTAATCTACTGTGTAATGTTGTAAATAGAAGTAAATAATGAAATCTGAATTTAATTAAGAAAGTGAACACTTAATTTCAAGGTTGTAACAAGACTAGTTCATATTAAAGAGAAATGAATATGAATAATTATATTACGTATGGTATGGGACATACGGGTTTATGATATGGGTTAGAGTTATGATGTTGAAACTAGTTAGGAGGGAACCTTAACTAGGAAGATAATAAGATACGATAGGTGTGCACTCTAGATGAGAGGTGAGATTTCTCAAAAGAGAGCCCGAGAAATTAACATGTATAAAATAAATGCTTAATTGTAATTGTTAATCCCTTGCTATTTATAAAATCTTTTACAATCGGGCTCTGACCCGTTTCCTTGCATATTCTCTTATCTACTATATTTTGTACATCAGGTATCCAGCAGTAGGGATGCCTAGCATAGATTATGGATGTTCCGATGGATTATAGCAACTGGTAGAGATGCAAATTTTGTTTAGACACTTCCTTTCTGTTGATTCATTCATCTGTAGCGTCTACCTCATTTAGGGCATGTCGCCTGGAATTCTAGAGGTTGTAATTAAGTATGTAAGCATTGTGGATATCAGTTTTATTTAGTGTAAATGTTATAATTTAACTAGAGATTTATTTCAGTCACATTTATTCTTAATATAGTTAATTCAGTTGTGATGTTATGATACATATTATTATTCTGTGTCGTGGAATGGTTTTAATTAAATTAAAAATGGAAAATGTTTTTTACACTTAGCTTAATTAACTATTAGGTTATTAATAAAGAAATTATTTTGTGACAGTGATGCTGAGAATGAAACAAATGGATATTGTGAATTAATTAAATAAGGACTGATCACCCGATATTTAATTAGGCGGGTTGTTACAGATACCTCATTCAAACGAAAAAGACGTCGTGCTTCATCCCCAACTATGAAAATCAACACCAAAACTCCTAAACAAATTCCCTTAATGTCCCACTAAGGTCTGCAATCAAATCCCCATCATATCAAAACCTAAAACTAACATCTAGGGGCAAGAATCCTATTGATTCCTAATTATAAACATGATTTCAATAAATAATCAAATTAACCCAAATTCCTCAAGAACAATTTATAAATCCTTGAAATCTTTCAATTTAAGATTCATTAAACATGGATTCTATTAAAAGGTAACTGCAAACCTAAACATGGATTCTATTATAATTCACATTAGTTATTCAATGTCAATTTTGGAATTTGTCACTAAAGTCTTAACTTTCAAAGTATGGTTAATCATAATTGTTTCTAAACAGTCCCAATCCCAAATCATTGTATAAATTAGTCTCGTCACATGTTTACAAACTTGAAATTGTATGAGAAAGCATTCTTATAATTTAACAAAATCATTATTAAAGGTTTTGCAAGAAAAACCTTACCTTAGAAGATGATTGAAGACTCCTCCTTTGAGATTCTCCTCATCTTCTCCTCTCCAAGCTTATTAACTCTTCAGAATGTTTATGGCTGCTACGTTTCACCAAAGTGGATGGGAAAACCTAACTATGTCTGTTTAAGTTATAAATAACTTTCTAAATCCCGTATCTCCCCAAAAGGCCTAATTTCGATCACTTGGAAGAGTCCAAAATGCTACCCGGATTGACCCAAAATCTCCCTAAGAGTATACCTATCCTCTGGGACCAACTTAGGATGTTTAAAATACGTAAACGAGTTTTTAAATTACTCTGTAACCTATTTAAACTAGGAATACAGTAAATGACACATACTGACTATACTAATCAAGGAGTATAAATAATTTACGTGGCATTCAAATTTAATTATTCTACAAATATAATACATAGAGTATAATCGAATCACATAATCATGAACAATAATATCCAAGTAATTAATTATTATAAATCTACCAAACTAGATGACATAAAAGTACATCATATTACGTTCTCCCTCTTAATAACATAATTTCGTCCTAAAAATTCGACAAGTACCTGACTAGAAGAATTTTAGATACTTTTCTCACATGTCATCCGCCCTCTCCCAGGTAGAATCATCCTCATTGTGGTGTCCCCACTGCACGCGTGCTAAAGTAACTACCTTGGAACGAAGTCTACGCTCTTTAGGGACCAAAATGGAGACATATTTCTCCTCGTAACTCACATTGAGTTGGAGTTTTATCTCGTTAAGTCTATGTGCTGATAAGCTACCTCATCTCTAAGAAATATCTGTAATGAAAAACATGGAAAATGTCATGGATCCTCTTCAAGTGATCCGATAAGGCTAACTGATAATATGCTAGTCCAATTCTCTCAATAATAGGGAACGGTGCCACATTTCGGGGAGCCAACTTCCTTTTCTTTCTAAATCGCATCACTCTCTTTATAGGAAACACCCTGAGTAGCACCTAATTTACAATCCCGAAATTCAATTGCCTTCTCTTAGCATCAGCGTAACTCTTTTGTCGATCCTAAGAAATTCAAATCCTAGCCCTAATTAGCTCGACCTTCTTCGATGTGTTCTGGATGAACTTTGGTTCGAGAAGCTTTTTATCCCCCACTTCTAAACACAAGAGGGATAATGATATGGCCTCTCGTACAATGCCTCAAATGGGGCGCACCAATTGTGAACTTGTAATTTTTGTTGTAAGCAAACTTCGCCAATGGTAAGTACTTCTCCCAACTAACCTTGAATTCCAAAATGCACATCCTTAACATGTCCTCCAATTGATTCACTCTCTCAGTCTGAACATCCATCAATGGGTGATAGAAGATACTCAACCTCAATCCTGCCCTTAATGCCTACTAAAAACTCCTCTGAAAGTTAGATACAAACATATTTTCCTATTCGACACGATATTGAGTGGTACACCATGAAACTTCATAATCTCTACAAGGAAGAGCTTGGTATACTATTTTGAAGTATAGTCTGTTCGAACTGGAAAGAAGTAATCCACCTTTGTCAAATAGTTTCTGATCACCCAGATGGTAACGTGTCCCCACTGTGATGTAGGTAACCTCGTAAAAATTCTATGGAAATGCTCTCCCATTTCCACGTCGAAATCTCGAGAGGCTGTAGAACACCGACTAGTCTCTGATGGTCCACCTTCACCATTTGGCACACGACACACTTATATATGAAAATGGAGATGCCCTTTCCATGTATGCCCTCAAATACTAGCTCTTCATGTCCTAGTATATCTTATCCCCACTAATATGTATCGAAAATCATAATCCATTCACCTTAGTCATAACTTCCCGTCGAAATTCCCCCCCCCCCCCTTTTGAAATATTAACCTCCTATCGAATCATAATCCTCCATCAGAACTAATTGAATAATGATATGATCCCTCTGCTAATAACTTCCTAACCTTCTACTGGTAACAAAGATCTCCTGCTAGCACCTTCAAGATTCGAATGATGATTTCAGCCGTGATAGTAAAAACTGCCATATAGGCATGTGATATCTCATCGTCCATGTAAAGTTAACCCCACTTCGTCTTTCACACCGCTGCTAGCTCGACTATCGGTTTATGGCTCAATCCATCTTCTACTACATTCTCCTTGCTCAGGTGATGCTGGATATTTAACTAGTATTCCTTTACAAACTCAAGCCATCAACATTGCCTCATGTTTAACTCCTTTTGTATGAACAAGTACTATAAACTCTTGTGGTTTGTAAATAACTGGAATTTCTACCCCAGAAGGTAATGTATCCATATGCATAGTGCAAACACTAAGGCTACCAAATCCAGATTATGGGTAGGATAATTCCCATCCTGCAACTTAAGCTTTCAGGAAGCATAAGCTATCGGCCTTTCCTCCTACATCAATACACCTCTAAGTCCCTACAAGGATGCATCAGTAAAGACTTTATAGTCTATTCCCTCACGATTTAGGGCGAGCACAGGAGCTAAAGTCAACTTGACCTTCATGTGTAAGTTATAAAACATCCCATGATTCTTTTGACGTGGTGCACATCACGATATGTAAAAACTCATTAGGGTTGATGGCTCCAAAAATTGCACTTAGCCCATGAAATTAAACGTGCTCCATTTAAATTTGTCCTCAGTCCAATCAGTCACAGGTTTAAGATTGGTGATATTATTAGCGGTAATAGCGGGAGGAGTCCACCCTCTTTCACAAACAACCCAAACTCGCTCATCGATTGTTTTTAAATGAGATTTCATATGGGCTTTTCAATATGCATAATTAGTCCCATAAAAAACTAGCAACCAATTATATAATTTTTCATTCGAAAACATTGCGATTTTTCAAAAATCAAATTTTTCTAAAAAATCGATATCACAAAATTTTCACGAAAAAATGATCACTCGATAATTTAGAGTAACTCACTCTTATACTAATTTGAGAAGGTAAAATCGCTTAAAAAACTCTGATACCAATTTGAGAATGCGACGTGATATCAATTGTATGTGGATTCGCAAAATTTTAATTTTAAACTTATTTAACAAGATGCCGATTTTTTTATCCAAAGTAATTAAACCCTCGAACATGAATCTAGGTGTATAAATCATGCCATCATAAATAAACATAAATTGCTGAGACTCAAATTTTAGGAAAAAATTCCCCGCAAGGGCAAAACCTTTATTTTAATAAATGCAACAACACTTACAGAAATCTGTAATGAATATTCCTCAGAACATTCACATAGGTCGCAACCTAGAATCAACAATGGATTGATCGCAGAAAACCCATAACAATCGTAGCTCTATCTTTAGCAAGGAACACCCTCAAGCACTCCCAAATGACTACAGTCATCATCCAGCACCTCCCTCAAGAGGTACAAAGTCAGCCGTAGAGATTTTGTCTTTACAAGAGAAACTTCACTAATGTTATATCTTGGATTCAAAAACAGTTCACTAAATCAATTGGGATGATTTGTGAATTGAAAAACAAAGTTAAAACCCCCTAAATGAAAAGATAATTTTTTTGCAATTTGTAGTTTTCATAGATTGAAACACTCAGGTCTTCTCAAGAAAAATGGACTCATTTAACAGGTATTTATAAAAAAATTTAAGTCGGCGGCTTCGTTCGAACGACAATGGGAGGTCACTTGAATGACATCAAATGTCGTTCGATCCAGGGGATCGCGCGACCTTCTAACGAGGTTAAAAAAACTAAAACAACTGCATGTCATTAGATGAATCCGATCAAGTGACCTTCAAATGAGTTATCGCGCGAGATGCTTTGTCATTTGAAGCTGTCGTTTGAATGACTTTGTCCTATATTTTGAACGACATAGACATATCGTTTGAACGACATCACCGAAAAATTATTTTTTATTAAAACTCCGCCAGAGGACTAAGAAAAATTATTTTGACAAAAAATGACGCCTCAGATGTTTAAAAACATTTTAGAAAATTTATCCCAGCACTTTAAATGAACCATTAAGGGACTTAAACACATCCTTACTAAAATCGATCTCGCATAGGCTTGTTTGTTGAAGAATGTTGATATTCGGATCCATCTTGATGCATAAATGAGCATGAACGTTCTTTGGCGGTTGCAACGATATACGACATACTTAAATGTAAATGGATTATATAAAATATGTCCTTATATATATATATATATATATATATATATATATATATATATATAGAGAGAGAGAGAGAGAGAGAGACCCTCCTGTAAGGACTCCTTGTTGTGTAGACCCTGGTACATACCATTTTTTTAAAATTGTAAAAATATGAATTTTTTTATGAAACTTTATGGATATGATCTTAACGGTGAGAAGTTAATCTCCAATTTGTTTCATTAAAAAATTCAATAAAAAAACCGTTGAGATGAGGTGATATGTAAAAAAATGGTATAAATATGTATTTTCAGCCGTTGAAATTTTGACTATCATCTCACCCAATTTTTGATTGAATTTTTTTGATGAAACTTCATGGATATGATCTCGACAGTGATAAGATAATATCCATGAAATTTCATTAAAAAATTCAATCAATCAAGTGGTTGGCGCCGACCGCCGACCGAAAATTTCAATGGTCGAAAATTCGTATTTATACCATGTTTTAACATATCACCTCATCTCAACAGTTTTTTATTTTATTTTTTGATGAAAAAAATTGGAAATTATCTTCTCACTATGGAGATTTTATATATTACTGCTTTCCACACTTGTTTTGCGCAATATTTTTATACACACTTGCACACACAAGAGTAAGAGATTAACCCACAATAGACTGAAAAGGAGAAATGGGTGCATAATACTTTCCCTCTTAGTAATTTAGTCCCTAATCACAATTCTATTTTGTTTAGTTTTAATATGTTTTCCATATATCCCTATTTTGGGGTTATTTTCTTTTCTTTTCATGTTTTTAATAAAAATAGAATGGCGACTATGAGTTTCTCACGATGACACACCTCACTTGCCAATATTCATTAAATATCCTATTTCCTCCTGGCCTTCGGGGTAGAAATCCCTCTCTCTAATTACCCAAGTGTATTTGTGGGTTAGGATGGCCACAAGTTGTTTTTTCATGACATGAACACGTGATAATATTATTGAACAATTGAACATTTTTGTCACGAGACATGAGTAACATGAAAAAAATTTGGTTAGGGTAGTAGAATACAGTTACAAAGTTATCTAACGTAGAACTATCATCACCTCTTTTGTTAGGGATATAAGTTATGATAAAATATTTAAGGATCGCAAACAATTGAACATAAATAATAACCACATCTACTCCCACCTAGGTCTTCATACCCTCACCATTAGATTTTGACATTTCAATGGGTATTATCACTTAATGATTTTACAAAATGACCATTAACCGAGTGATAATGCTACTACATGTGATTGTTGGAAAAAGATAGTCACGAGATATTTTTCCTTTCTTTTTTATTTTTTGAGAATCAACCTTGTGCTCTTCAAATGGCAATATTTCCCCGATAAACCCTCTGCACATGTTCTTTGGCCAAATGGATAATATCCCCATGGTTAGTATTTGCTCCACCGATAAAGTTTTGTTTCATTGTAGTTATACAAAAACCTAAATTCTTTACTATTTATTAGAATATTAATAACTATTTTTCTTAATTTCGAACCTTATTCAATATAAAATCCACACATTTTTTTAACTGATTTTTGTTTGGAACGTGTTTTACTCTAGGATGCTGGGAGTAAATTAATGTGGTATATTCACGTATTCAAAAATCATGGATTCTGACTGAGAGATTTATATCTAAAGCAATCACTAGTAATATGAAAGCTTGGTTGAAATGTATTGAGAAACGTTTGTCTAGTGTACGAAAATAATGTGACATGGGTAGTGTTTATATACATCCCAAATGGCTTAATAGTTTTGAATCCTTTATATTATCCATTTCTTACCATGTATATTTATATTTTATCACACGCTTCTCGTACAGACATGTTTTCATGTCTTTTACATCCTTTTCCCTTTGCATATACATATTTATTCAAATGTCCATATATATTAATAAAAGTCATGCAGTTTGCACACAACATTCACGTTCATATGAGTATTTATCCTAGTTTGATTTGTATTGGAATGTTACTTCGTGATGAGTTGTTAAACCTGCAGAGCGTTGTGGACGTAAGTGATAGACCTTGACTCTTTTTATGCTAAGTGCCAATAACGTATATTGAAAAGTTCCCCCTCATCGTACCACTTGCCCAAACTCATGTATGGACATATATCGAGAAAATCATTCATTTACGTCGGTTATATCAAATTCATTCTCATTCAAACAGTCACCATAAGGTATATAATGAGGAAATTTACGTACATTCGAGTAAATTAAAAAGCTTCTACATGTACTGATTAATTATATCCCTTATAGGCAAGAGGTATATCGTGGAGTTTCACCAAATGGGAGAACCCATACCTAAACCCTACATCAACCCTCACATTTATATGCGTGTGTACATGTATAGATCTGCATTATATTTCATTTTAATATCGTTTCTACAAATTTAATAAGTATTATACAGTAGTAGAACAAAGTTGGTTCCTAGGAAACTAATTAAATAATAGAGTTATTTAATTAGTAAATACTATTTTTTACATCGCCAACTGCATATGAACATATTTTTTTTAAAAATTATATATTATTGTGGGGGTAAAACCATAAAGGCCAACTTTCGGTAAACCAAACATACCCAATGTGCTGCCCAAGTCAAATTTAACATCACATGGATAATTATAAGAATTTATCACGTGGATAATTATGAAGACTCGTCTTGGTTACCGATATTCTCGAAAGAGATAAACACGAATCACCAACGAGCCAATAAGGAGCTAAAAGAGTTTGTGTACAACTCAACTAATTTTATTACTATGAATAAGTCCCTCACTCTGGGGCAATGGGGCATGTAATTCTGATTTTCTGAAGAATTAATAAAAATTGAAAAACCCTCCGTGAATGTAGAAAATTACCAAACCATGTAAATACTGTGTGTTGTGATAATTTCTTACTCTCTTAATCCTTTTGCCTCTTAGAATTTTAATTGTGATCTCGTACAATCCCAATTATATATGTGTAGAAAGAGAAGCAAATCCATTAAGATGCACTGAATAAAACGTGATGTAGTTTTCATTATTCCATGTCTTTGAGACGTAATTGTCATTTAAACAAAATTGAATGTAAAGTTTTCTATACCAATTCAAGTCAATTGTCGATTTTTGAAAGATCTCTAATCAATAAATTGAACACAATACCGAAACATAGGTATTTGTCTTCTTAACTATATAAAAAGGAATTAATCTACTCTTAAGGTCCGTTTCATTCGAGGTGAAATATGTTTGAAGGCGGTGAAAATTAATATGATTAAATCCGGTTTCACTTATTTAAAGTTAAATTTTCTTCTTTATTTTTATTTAAAGTTAATTTTTCTTCTTTATTTTTATTTAAAGTTTTATAATTATAAAATGTACATTTATTCACAATATCAACTCAACAAAAATTTAATTTTAAATTAAAAAAAAATATTTTACTGTATATAATAATAGAACACTTCATTCTAATTCGTCCCATGTTTTTGATATGTCATAAGACAGAGTACCACTACATGGACTCAGTTTGGTACCCACTTTGGTACCTGCTTAATAAGACAACACTGATAAGGGTTGTACCTTGTGGCCTGACGGGACCCACAACAACAAGGTACAATATTTTAATGCATCGAGTATGAAAAAATGGTACAAAAGTGGGGCTATGTATCTTTATCCCATAAGACAAGAGAAGACCAAGTTTTAATTAAGGTTGGTTAGAGAGGATTAAACCTTTCTAAGAAAATGAATTATTAGTCCTTTGACATCATCTAACGTATTAAAAGAAAATATATATATATATATATATGTATATATAGAGAGCGGTTCTCATGCATACCCCAGTTTGCATACCGCTGGCACGGACCAATTTTGATAAAATAGTAAAAAAATATTTTTGATCTAATTTTTTTTTTTATAGTTTCTAAACATTTCAATAGGACCATAAAAAAAATTCAACTCAAAATGAATTTTTTTGCTATTTTAAAAAAATCGGTCAAACTTTGTCAGTTTTTAACAACTTAAAAACTGACAAAATTTGACCGATTTTTTTAAAATAGAAAAAAAATTCATTTTGAGCTGATTATTTTTTCATGGTCCTACTGAAATGTTTAAAAATCATAAAAAAAAATCAGCCGAAATTATTTTTTTTACTATTTTAAAAAAATGGTTCGCACGGAGGGTATGCAAACTGAGTATGCATGAGATCCTTTCTGTATATATATATATATACAGTCCTGCTCTTGTGCGGAGTAGTCCACATTTTAAGAATGCGGACCGGACATGTGTCACCTGGCGGTGATCCCAGAAAAGAGAGAGAGTGTGCCTATAATTTAGGCGATAGTTTCTAGGCGCACCGTTAGGTGACACATGTTCGGTCCGCATTTTTAAAATGCGAACTAGTCCGCACAAAAGCATTATTATATATATATATATATATATATATATATATATATATATAACAGATAAGTGTCAAATGTAAGCAGCAAGAAATCGTACAACCGATATTTCTTCCGTAGCCACGGGGGCTGCTTGTCTAGTTCCACGCGTCAATACAAAGAGTTTGTGGGTAATGGAAAGGTGCATGTATAATGTGCCCTAGAAATTAAACAAAAGAGCGCCAATACTTGACTTCTTTTGAGCAGAAAAAGGCCGCTAAGACCTGACTTCTTAAACTAGATGAGGACCCCCCCAAGGCCCGAACAAAACACACATACGCATACGCATACGCAAGAGAGAGAGAGAGGACAGGGTCGTAAAAACATTGGTAGGCCAACTACGTCAACTTGTTAAATCAAAATTTAGAGGTGGAGGATGTCACTAAACAATGATAAGATGGTCTACTAACTAAAGAAGATCATATTATGTCAGGCTGTTTCCAAATATACTCATTATATCAAAAGTGGCACAATAATGATCTGTTCTAGTGGATCCCAATAAAACAAATGCATATATGATCTTCGGAAAAAAAATGAAGATAATTTGATAGGAAGGAGGGGGAATTTGTAATTGTTAAATAATTATAAGGTTCCAATCGACTTTCTTTACAATAATCTAAGAATCATTTGACGTGTGTGTGAGTTGTTGTTGGAACGTAACTGTTGGTTTGGATTATGGGATCTTTGGCATGTTACCATCATTTACGCCCTTCCCGTTTTAATGTTTTCTTTATGCTTTATGTATCCACGCATGAAGAGCACGTTTGATACCCTATTATTAATAGTAAATAAGAGGCAGCTGTGCGGAGGTGTCCTTTTATGACTAACCATTTTTTTGACAAATGACTTAATCATTTTTTAAATATTGACCAAAACTATAATTCTAATTATTTTTTCCCTTAATCATTCGAATACTAACCACGTTCACATCTTCTCCTTTTTAGATTTGTTAACGTAGCAGTAAGTGTTCAAAGATATGTATCTTATTCATAGAGTCTTAATTGAAAGAATTTAATCTGCAATACATTCTTTTCAATTTAATGATATAACTTTTTGGGTCATTTAACAAAAAATTCATGATTTAATTATTTTTAATCCCCAACAATTATATTAATTCAAGAATAGTGGCGTTATCATGACACATACAATTAGTAATATGATAGTGTCACATCATCGTCAAGTTCGTCCCTGAGGAATGGAGAAAGAGGCGGGCGCCTTGGCCCTGAAATTTCAATAAATTTTAGGGGCCCCCAAAATAAAAAATTAAAGTTTATTGTATACGTATAAATAAATTTCGGTGCAACTAAAGTTGTCAATGCTGCTTATAGTCTTGATTTTTTTTGCTTGGGACTAGTCTAGGAGTTTGAGGTCTCCTGTTCAAATCCCAATATTTATTTTTATGATGAAAGGCAAATTTGGTTTAACGGACATTTAAGGATGGAAGTATATTAAAGTTAATAAACTTAGAATATCATACATAAAGTACCATCAAATTATTAATTTAATTTACTTTAACCTAACACACTTTTAGAAATAAATTTAAATCCCTGAAAATGACAATATCACATGGTAAAAAAAAAATAACGTTTCTATTGTGTCGTGTTCATGTTTGGTAAGACAAAGATTTCATGTCCTATCGCTTTTTTTGGATCTTGTTGGGTAAAATAATATAATCCGTTCCGCGTTTTAATTTAGGTGTAACGTATCACACTTTATATGGGTTGTGGTTGTGGTGTAAAAAAAAGATTTCATTTTGAGTCGTCGTTGTGTTTTAATTGGATCGTATTCTTGTTTGATAAATATATACGATTTTGTGTTGCGTCGGTCTTCTTTATATGGGTCGTGTTTGTTTTTGGTGAAAATAATAAGATTTCAGGCTGCGCCGTGTGGTATTCAGTTTAATTGGATTGTGTTCGTATTTGGTAAACAAATATTTTCTAAAAAAGAATGTTGCATGTCGTGTCATTTTTATCTGAGTCGTGTTCGTATTGGATAATAAATAAATAAAATTGGTGTTGTGTCGTGTCGCTTTATTTGTTATTTTTGAAATAAATAATAACCTCATTCATTAAGTTTCAGACTTTCTATATGGGTCCCATTTTGAGATTTTGCCTTGGGTAAGGTGCCGAAGTCAAAATCTCAAAATAGGACCCATATAAAAAGTCTCAGAGCCGACCGTGTTCATTATTGGTTCTGATGTGATAATGTCAAGTTAATAATCTTATGTATCATGTTAATGTCACTACTGTCATATAAATGTAATTGCTGGGTTTGTTGCTAAATTTGAAAATAAGTTGGATTAGATATTAAGTGGACATTAATCAACCCTAACTTTATCTTGATGTCCCAAGAAATTGAACACTTTCGCAAAGCATGTTTCTTCAAATTAACAACTCAAGCATCCAAACTATTGAATCTACTCTTTCGATAATAGTCATGCTTTCATTTTTAGTCTGCCCCAAATTAATACATGTGTTTCTAAAGTTAGTATATAAAATTAGGTGAGTGTTCAAGCTTTTCCATCCAAATGCATGTCTTGAATTCAAGTGTATTCATCAATTGCATTCAAATGTAGTCATCAATTTCAAGTGAACAATTATGGGAAGTAAAAAAATTCTTAAGATATTTGACTTTCAAACAACGATTATTAATTTAGGACGGATGAAATATTAATTTGAACGTACCTTTTTTATATTTATGAACATCGTTGATATTCTAAATGCAATCCTTACAAGAAAAGCAATTGAGTCATTACCGTAAAAACATTGTATGAACTATATTCACATACTGACACATTATCTCTAAACGTTCTATTGTTTCTTCGAGGATAAAAATAATGGTAAGTTTAATGTGTCAATTTCAAATTGCTTCAAATTTTTATTAAAATTTAATTAGTTACTCACAATTTTCTCATGTTTGAGAAGAGTGGGCGGCATTGATATACTTATGTTAAATAATTACTGTACAATATCATGATGTATAAATTTTAAAGCGTCATTGATCAATATTAACGTTCATGTTTCTAATAAAGAAATCAAAACTAGATAAAAATTTGAAGCACTATGCAATCCGACTAAAAGACTACTAGTTGACTAAGAAGTAGAGTGGACTGTAGCATCCCATGCCAGGAGGTTCTGTAACAAGCTTGATGTGATTATTAATTTTCAACGGCAAATCACAAGGACTCTTTTTTTTTTTTACAAAATCACAAGGACTCTTTCTTCTACCTCTTTAGCTTGTAGTTTCTTGCTTCTCCAGGAATACTGGAGAATACAATTGTAACATAAAGCATCTTCAACATCGTAACACATGGGTGGTTAACTGGCTGTTGTTGTCTCCTTGGTGGAGCGACAACTAGATTTAAAATCAATTATAAAAAATATTTGCCCCTAAACAGTCATAAATTTAAACTATCTTCAATTGCCAAATATACAAGTTGTCCATTAGCTATGTTTTAATTTAGGTGTTAGACCATCTACATATCATTGAATCATTTTAGTCCATTAAAATGCTCCAGTTTCATTTTACTTCATAGAAAAAAATGCTTAATTGTGCTTACATCACCTTCTCGTCACATTTGAAATGTCGCAATTAAAACTTTACCGTGGTTGTTCAACTGTCACGGGAATTTTGTAGTCTAAAATCATATTTTATACACAATATCCATAATATTTTTTAGTTTGGTGACCAAAAATAATAATAATAAATAATAATATTAAATCCTTTAGCACTTATGTGCAGAGTGAAAGATGTATTTTTTCTTAACAAAATATATTTTTGTTTTTGATTAGTTAAAAATACCCTCACTCTTAGAAAATTTAATTATAACTCAATGAATACAAAAACCCCAATCTTGAGTAACCCCCCATTTTATTTTCGGTATTCAGTCAACCATCCTTATCGTTTTAAAAGAATAAGAACATTTAGAGAAAAAAAAAAGATAAGGACTTTTAAAGCAACATAATTAATAATAAATCACAACAACGATAGTCGTCTAAGTGGAGTAGTCAAGCGATTGACAAAATAAATGGCCAGCCATCGCTCGACATTTCAATTGTCACGCTATACCCTGCTGCGATAGTTGATTTGCCGCACGTGTGTAAGTTTTTTTTGCTTTGAACACAAAAATTTAGGAACCTTTTATTACACAAAAATTTAGGAACCTTTTATTACTGAATTTGTTTATTTTAGTAGAAAATAAAATTTTGATCTATACTCTGAAGTGTCAAATTGAGAAAAAGTATAAACCAAATAATATTGCTCGATGATTTCGAGAGGGTTACGAGGGTCTTAAACTTAACGATTAGATATGCTGAAATTTTACTAGAATATATATGGTGCCCCCACTGTATACACTTGCATCAATAAGTGTAAAACATTTGAAATTGTAGTGGGTGATTGTTGAGAGTTAACATATGCTAGTGAACCCCAAGGGTTGTCCAAGCTGGTAGAACCAGGGTGTAGTGTAAACCAGGCACTTGGGTTCGAAACTTGGCAGCTGCGTCTTGGAGCCACGGACCGCAGGAATTAAAAGCCGATAGTTATAGAAAGCTTTGTTCGGGACGGAGGGATTAGTCTCGAGGTGCGCGCACGCTGACCCAGGGATGACCCTACGTAGCCAAAAAAAAAAAAAACACGCTAGTGGTTCACTTTTTTTTTTACTTGTCTTCCACTGATTGATGTGGATGCACCATGTAGAGCACCGGTTGTACCACACATTTTCTCGTAATTTACACTAGAAAATGACTTCCATAGTTGAGTTGCTCAGTAGCTATTCGTAAACAACTCTAGTTCGCCTCATTTGTGAAGCAAACAAAACGAGCTCAAACACAATTTTGGGTTAGTTTAAAAAATTACGATTATTCGGTTCAGCACGAGCTCGTCTTTTAAGACATAAATGAGCAGGATTAGACACCGCAAGTGGCGTTGCTCGGGCTTGGCTCGTTTAAAAATCGAGTTCGGCTCATTCGTGTAGTAATAAACCGAACTCGAATATGATCTCAAAATCATTTAGTAATCGAGCTTAAGTAAGCTCGGCTCGGTTTGTTTCCGGTCTGAGTTGCTCTCAGCTCGGTTCATTTTCGTGAATAGCTGTGAGAGAATTAAATTGAGACAAATATTAGTTATTAAAAAAATGAATAAAAAAAGATCATCACATTTCACACTTATAGGAATCACAATAACCGAATACTTTCTCCCATCCTTAAATGAAATTCTGTATATGTTACTTTTGATTAGATTTCCAATTTGAACTTTTTCAAAGTCATTTCAAAATAGTTGCGACGAGCACAGTCGATCAGTAACCTTATAACTTAATTTGAAAATGGCGAACTCAAAATAAGTTGAAGTTATCAGGTAAATAATTTAAAAATTGGTTCAACATTCTCTTATTTTTCTCTAGTTTATCTTAAACGTATTTATACCCAAATAGATTTGGGCCTGATAGAATCCACATACTAGATGACCAATCCAGCAGTTAAGCTCCACGTTTGTAGCAGCCATAGCAGTCACCCATGTTCCTATTGTAGCAACAGTAGCAGTTATATTGTAACTGACCACCACCATGCTCCTATTATAACTGACCACGTTATTACTGTAACTGATGTATTGTTGTTCTATAAATCCAAACACCTGATGCAGTCTTTGTCAAGCTGCCAAAACCAATATTGGGTTCTTATTCTAGCTTTAAACCAATTTTCTCTTTAGGGTCAACTAAGCCCTAACGATATTTTCTTAATTGAGGACAAGATGTTAGGATCATAATTTACCCTTTGTGTACCTCCAGAAATACCACTTATATTCGCATTTAATATGGATTCTAGAAACGCATCTTTATGGATGATTTTTCTTTTACATGGAAATCAAATGGTGAACCACGAGGTTTCTGACCCATAACATCTCTATTCATAGTTGAATTCTCTCATTGGCAAAATTCAGACTAGAAAAGAGATTATTATATCTAAATTTATTTAGAGAATTTTTCTTAATTAAATTTTATTGATTAGTCAATAATTAATTAAGTTATATTTTAAATTTTTCTTTACTAACATACCCCTTTCCTTATTTTCTCTCTAAATTTAAAAACGATAGTTGTTCTTTTTCTCTTTCAAACGCTAAAAAACTATAATTTTCAATATACAATTTCAAAAATTACGAAATTTATATTTTTGAAAACTACAAATCGAGCTTTATAAAACATGACTCATATTCGATGAAAAATATTAAAAAAATAAAGATGACATGTTTTTTTTTTCATTTTTAAGGCAGATAGTAAATATTATTGACTATGTCATATTTGAACAGTAAATGTTTACTATATGTGAATATATTCTAGATATACAAATGTTTCATTTTTTAGTGAATTCAGTATTGTCTACGTGATATTAATACAGTAAATGTTTATCGTCCATGAAAATTTTCCAAAATATAAAACTGTTTCATTTTCCGCTAAACACAATAAATTTTACTATATGTGTAATTTTTTTACTTATTTGAATTATTATGGGCTTCATGGATCTCGTTTGATAGATCTCGATGAGGAGATTGAAAAATAGCAATTTTTTGAAAAATTGATTTGTAAATCAAAAGTCGTGATCATTTGAAATTTAAAAATAAGAAGAAAAAAAAGTTTAACCATTTGTGTATCTTACCCAAAAAGTTACGGATGGTTAGTTTCAAAAGGGTAAAATTGTGAAAAAAAAATTCAAAAAATTAGGAATAGGACCTATTGAATGGTTGAAAGGTCAATAAGACTTATTTTTGAAAAATCTCTTCAAATATGACCTATATGTAAAAGCCCCACTAGAAAATTACTTAACTGTGGTTAATACTTGCACTAATTAAGAATCCAAATAATTCTTAGCATAGAATAAAAAGGTTCACACTATTTCAAAACTGCGTTTCAAATTCGTATTTTAACATTTCCATTGTTTAAATAAAATATTTTGACAATTGTCATGCATGCAAAATATGAAATTAACTAGATATGAGTGTTAGATTAGCCATGGGTAGAACTTAACCCACACCTAGCTTAAGAGGCGAGGGTTTCATCACTACGGTATGGAACCAACTTTGATACCATGTTAACTCAACTGCAAAAACTATCTCGAGAGGTGAGGGTGCTCATAGAGGTTATTTATACTGCGAAATATTTGTACCTACGGGATGTGAGACTTTTCGCTTTGCAATTAGTATGCATTGATTCATTTAAGTGTTTACTGTTTTCTCAGTTTTATACAACACGATTTTAATTTAGCTTATGATATTGATAAAACATGTTTGAATCTCTATTTTTTTTTAAATCTTGAGGCTCATAATTAACATTAACTAGATATTTAACATAGCAATTTTATAAATTTCTGATTTCTTTAAATCTTGACATGCATAATCAATGTCGATTGATTATTTAATATCGCGATTGTTTTGATGGGATGTAAATTTGAGAGTATTAGTGCAAGAATCCGTATTTTTACACCAAGTTCAAGACTAAATTACTCTCTTATTGTACCATCTTGATATATTCTGTGTAATGAGGCCCTCACTATAATTTTTTTTAGGGTGATTGTCTTGTGGTTGTCATATATGGTTAAAAACAACATGTATACATGAGAACAATAATATAACATAATTTTAAATTGACATGATTGAGGACACATGTTGAGAACATACACTTAAAACATCTGTCAATTAATGAAACGCATGTATTCATGTCCTCAAAATAAGTCACCCTATCATGTGCCCAAATAAAATTAGTGTAAAATGATAGGTGCAAATATCTTGATTGTGGAGGTAATCATTTATTATCAACCAACAGATTTCAAGCAATCCCTTTAGAAGGGTCTCATATGTAACCTAGTACCCAGGGAATAATGGTCGAATTTTATTACTTATATAGAAAATTTGGTGGTGAGTTAAAAGTTATAAAGTATTGCATCGAGAGAAAAATGTTTAGAGAGAGAAAATCATTAGAGAGTTTTTTTTCAAGCAAATTGGAAGAGTTTTGAATTGTAATATAACAGTATATACACATAGCACATACGGGTTTTCGGATTACCTCAAAGGCGGAATGTAACCCGATGATCGATGCACGTTGTTTGATACGAGCCGACACCGAATCTGCGAGTTCTTCCTCTGTGTACGCTTCGCGTCTCGTGAAAGTCCGGGTTGGCTACAAGAGTTGCCCCTTTGAATGTCACGCTCACAAATCCAAGATCCGTTGATGATGGATCAAGAGAGAGAGATGATTTGTGTAGGAGGATTTCTAGAGAGAGAGAGATACCGAAAATATGTATCGTATATTTTCTGTTGTTACTTGTAATCACCAAATAGGATATCTATATATAACAGATAAGAGTTCCAAAAATCAAGGAGTTAGTTGGACTCTTCTTATCTGTTATATTTAAGACTCATCTATTATAATAAATACTTAATTATTATAATAATGATTTATCCAACACTAAATTGGATAATCCATATCACGGTGGGCGGATTATGGATCCGGGTACAAAACCCGACCCATATATTAACATCTCCCACTCGCCCACATAAGGCGTGGTCTCTCTAACAAATCTCCAACGATCTCTGTCATCACTCGTCTCCTCATACAGGAAAATGTGACGTGCGACCTCACGAGAAAACGTACAGTCTCAGGAGCGTAATCGTTAAGCCATCATCTAACTAACGAAGACGCATCACTCGAAGGAATCTCGCATATACCCAGACAGTTTGATTTACACCGAATTTAGCACTCTTAATCCCTCAAGAAAGCAGTGCTAGATCCCAAATATGTAATGTACTCATGACTAAGTCGTGCACAAAACACGGTAAAGCCGTCCGGACTATGAGTCACATTATCATGGTGTATAATCAAATAGTCTTCCCTAAGTCCTCATGCCAATTCAATTAGACTTAACCGCTTTCCTAGTCGTGCCCCTTTAGACGGAATCAACCCTCGTCCTAGGTAAACACGCTAAAGTAGCGTCATCAAGTCCTCTCTTCATGACATAGTCTCAGGTCGACAAAGGGCATATCGTTGGATTATAATAATCCATGTGGCTCACACAGCGATGAAGCAGGGATTCATTCATCGCTCCCACTATTGGTCGGCAAAGCACATACAGTATGAAATGTATGCTATGGCGTCATCCCGTTGAAAAGGGTATGTCACTTTTGAAATAAAAGGACGCCATACGAATCTTAGTCTAGTCGCTATCTAGCGCCTAACCTGAGTTTCAGCCCAGTCACTCACATAGTGCCTGCCTGAAATCTCACATTCGGCTAAAAACAGGCTACATAGAGTTATGGAGATACTCTATGATCGACCTAAAAGTATAAATAAGGTCTCATCTTAGTACTCAACTAAGGCGACATATAGCAGAATCTGCATAATCGTATATATCCTGCTCGCCTTTCAGGCGCCAAGGATATAAATGTCTCAACTCGCTTTCAAAGCGCCACAGACATAAATGTTTCATCTTGCTCGCTGTCTAAGCGCCAAGGTGAATCACTCGTGTGAGAGAGTCGATTCAAGCCCGGTGACATATCTATAAGATGTGTACATAGTGATAACAATTCATTTAATTTAACAAATAAAAGAAATGAATATTATATCCAATAAATAATAATAATGTCAATAAACAATATGGTGTCATACATATCAAATCCTACGTAGTCCCATACTCCTAACATGTGAAAGGAAAACATCTCGAGCAATGGGCTTGGTTAATGGATCAGCCACCATACAACCTGTGGATATATGTTTCAAGACAACCTCCTCTTGCGCAACCATGTCTCTAATGTAATGATAACGAATGCCAATGTGCTTAGACTTCCCATGATACTTTGGATCTTTTGCATAAGCTAGAGCTGACGTGCTATCTCAATAGACAAGCACAGGCTCAGCTGCATGATCTCAAATGCCTAGCCTTTGAAAGAATCTCCTTAGCCAAACAGCTTCCTGAACAGCTGCCGAGCATGCCACGTATTCCGATTCCATTGTGGATACAGCAATACACGTTTGCTTCTTACTGCACCAAGTGACAGCTCCACCTCCAAGAATGAACGTATATCCCGAAGTGGATTTCCTTCCATCTTTGTCACTAGCCCAATCAGCATCGCTGTAGCCTCTAAGTCTCAAGTCCCCTTCATGATAACATAGGACGAGATCAGCAGTCCCACGAAGGTATCGAAAAATCCTCTTCACTGCTTGCCAGTATTTGCGGCCTGGGTTACTCTGATAACGACTAACTATACCAACTGCATAGCAGATATCTGGACGCGTACACAACATAGCGTACATCATACTCCCTATGGCCTGTGCATATGGCACTTTAGACATTTGATTCTTTTCTTCATCAGTTCTTGGACAATCATCTAGGCTCAATGTACACCCTTTCTCCATTGGAGTGTCTATGGGTTTAGAGTTATGCATGCGAAACCTTTCCAGAATCTTCTTTACGTAAGTCTCCTGAGACAAACAGAGAAGCTTCTTAGATCGATCTCTCACGATCTTAACCCCCAGCACATAATTTGCTTCACCCATGTCCTTCATCTCAAAAGTAGAGGACAACCACTCTTTAGTGGCGACAATGGAGTCCAGGTCATTCCCAGCTAACAAAATGTCGTCGACATACAATGAAAGGATAAGAACACTTTTCTTGGATCGTTTAAGATATACGCAGTGATCTTCTTCAATCATCTCAAAACCAACAGAGGTAATGGCATGATGAAATCGAAAATACCACTGCCTTGACGATTGCTTGAGGCCATATATAGAACGTTTTAGGCAGCAGACTTTGCGCTCTTGTCCTTTGGATACAAAACCCTTAGGTTGTTCCATATAGATCTCTTCGTCAAGTTCTCCATTGAGAAAAGCAGTCTTAACATCCATCTGAAATAGTTCTAAATTCATTTACGCGACAATAGCTAGGATAAGGCGGATAGAGGCAAACCTCACCACTGGGGAGAATGTCTCTTCGTAGTCTACACCCTCTCGTTGGGTATAGCCTTTCGCCACAAGGTGTGCCTTATACTTGTCAATTGAACCATCCGCTTTGCGCTTGACCTTTAGAACCCATTTGTTCCCAATAGTCTTGCGCCCGGGTGGAAGGTCAACTAACTCCCAGACTTTATTTTTAGCCATGGAGCTCAATTCTTCCTGTATAACAACCATCCACTCATCCTTAGCACTTGAGGAAAGAACTTCTGCAAAAGAAGTTGGCTCTTCCTCATCTAAAGCAATGCTTAGGAAAGTATTCCCCTCAATCTCAAAATGACGACGTGGAATGTTTCCTCGCTTACTACGGCGAACCTGAGAATCGTGAGTATCTAGTGGTGGTGCACTCACACTATCTGGAATGCTCCCACTAGGCTGAAGACCACTACTATCTTCAGCGATTACAGGAGGAGGAACTAATCCCCCAGCCTCGCCTGAAGATGGTAAAGTGTTTTCAGTATCCTCTAACTCATAGAGTTCAAGATCCTCTTTTGTATTGCTTGTGCTAGGGAAATCCTTTTCTAAGAATTCGACATCACGTGACTCTATTTCAGTCATTCCTCCATCAGGGTGTTCACCGTACATAACGTAGCCTTTTGAGCTCTCAGAATATCTTATAAAGATATGCTTTCGAGCTCTAGGGCCTAACTTCCCGAACTTATGAGAAGTTATGTGAACATAGCCTGCCGAACCCCAAGGGCGCAAGTGATCCAAATTGGGTCTTTCGCCTCTCCATAGTTCATAAGGTGTGGAGGAAACTGACTGAGAAGGCACTCTATTCAGTATGTAGGCAGCAGTCAAAAGAGCATCCCCCCAGAAGGATATTGGGAGGTTGGCCTGCGCCATCATAGATCTAGTCATATCTAGAAGAGTTCTATTCCTTCTCTCTGCAACACCATTTTGTTGTGGAGTGTGAGGGATAGTTAATTGTCTGCGTATCCCCTTTTCTTCACACGTTTCTTTGAACTGATCAGATAAGTATTCGCGTCCTCTGTCAGTACGAAAAGTTTTTAACCTCTTCGATTGCTGATTCTCAACCTCTGCTATATAGCGTTTGAAACAATCCAAAGCTTCATAGCGGTGAGCGATCAGGTAGACATGTCCAAATCGCGTATAGTCATCAATAAACGTAAGAAAATAAGAGGCGCCATGACGTGCCTTAACGCTCATAGGTCCACATATGTCTGAGTGTACTAGTTCTAGAGGTTGATTAGCTCGTAAAGCCTTACCAAAAGGCTTTCTACAGGCTTTTCCTGCCAAACAAGGCTCACATATAGGTAGGTCGACCTTAGCGAGTGGGCCTAAAAGGCCTTCTCTAGCTAATCGGGCCATCCTATCTTTTCCTATATGCCCAAGTCTAGCATGCCAAGTAACTGAATCAACATCAACATTTGCAATATATGATAATGAAGTTGAAGAAACAGAATCAAATAAATCTATTTTAAACAAATTATTCCATAAAGATCCATGTCCACAAATAATATTATCCAAAATAATATTCAAACCACTACTATTAAAACTGAAAGAAAAACCATAGTCTGATGAAGCTAAAACTGAAAGTAAATTATGCTTTATTCCAGGCACATAGAGCACATCACGAAGAAGTAGCTTGGTCCCAGTGCTAAGGTGGAGTTCGTACGAACCGACTCCTACAGCATCTTCACGAGCACCATTTCCCATGTAGACACTCTGAGTACCGGCTGGAATACAGCGATAATCTTCAAATCCTCCTCTATCCCTTGTCACATGTTTTGTTGCTCCTGTATCTACAATCCACGTAGGAATAGAATGAGCAACTAATACATGAGAACATACACAAATATGGAGAGGTGAAAATAAAGAGGAAAGGAAAGAGGATACCTTCTTTGGCTCAGTGCAATCACGAGCAAAGTGACCCTTATTTTCACAGTTGTAGCACTTGACTTTGGAAATATCTTTCTTCCCACCACGCTTGCCTCTTTTGGCTTTTGTTATCTTTTTCCCTTTAGGGCCATTTGCCCCAGCCTGCTTAGTCTGCTTTCCATTTCCATTTTGCCTGGGCCTATTTCCCTGACGTCTGCCACTCTGGGCGACAAGGACAGCAGCACGGTTCGCCTCTTGGCGCTCCGCCTCAAGCTCAACATGACGAGATATGTCAGAAAAATTCTTAATACTGTCATTGTGAGTCATTATTTGTTTCATGTGCACCCATGAATCAGGAAGGGAGCGGATAACAGCCTGAACCTGTTGCTCGTCAGAGAGAATGTGATCACCTTCCTTAAGCTCACGAATCAAGGTGGACATCACTCGAAGATGCTCAGTCATCGTGTGCTTATTATCCTTACGATAAGTTTCGAACTTCAAAACAAGACCCCTAAGTCTCGTAGTGGACGTACCACCGAAGTCGAATCGAAGCTGATCCCACAGTTCTTTAACTGTCTTGAAGTGATCGTAATGCCCAATAAGGTCATCGTGCATGTGGCTTAGCATAGTAAAGCGGGCAGCACGATCCTTATTCACCCAAGCCTGGTAAGCCTCATGCTCACGCCGGCTGGCGGCAGTACTACTCCCAACTGGTTCAGTCATAACAGTGGTGAGACAATCAAGCAACTCATGCTGATTGAGTAGATATTGGATCTTACGGTGCCATATGTTGTAGTTGTTACCAGTTAGCTTATCTTCTTTAGTCATAGCGGCGATTACGTTATTGCTAGCCATTACTACATGAAAAATGCGCAAAAGATTGACATTAATATTATTATTAAAGCACATCTTTTTAATTTGTTCTAAAATCCAATTAGAAAATATTTTCTTCTCTTACATATTAAAATCGAAAGTTTGCAAAGCTCGCAGTCATCTCCTAATATTGTAAAATTAGAGCATATTTTCTAATTGATTTTTAAACAAATTTTATCCGATTAATGAACACATCTATTAATCATTTACATCCATTCATCATAATTTAAAATCACGGCAGATAAACAAATTATGATAACCAGTTTTGCGCCATACAACAATAAATGCGCAGGGTCCCACATAGTCCCCTTAATTAACAGTTTAGAGCTTGTGCTAAGATAATTCCTATGTATTGTTGTGCATTCAGAAATCATCCCCTTACATGTGGCTTAAAAAACCTCTCATTCTCACCAATACATCAATAAAAAGGAGAAGAAGCCTATACATAATATCTACTGAAAGCCGGGCGGGGTATGTCCGATTGCACATATACATAGGAACAACCTTAAAACAGGAATTAAACAGGCAAACACTAGCTCATTCAACTGTTAATTTTCAGAATTGTCCATTTAATCATGCAAAACACATAACCTAGGCCTTTAAATGGACAATCATTGCTACACTCACCAACTTAGGGAGCGAGCATGGTCAAACATAACTATTGTGTTAATTACGCAAGTTATCAAGACAATAATCATTAAATAAAAGCATAAAAATCCATTAAATACTAAATTAAATGGACCACCAAAAATACATTAATTTTTCCAGAATGTCAAAATGCTCAGAAAATATTAATTTTCCATCCACTAAGTCAGAAAAAAATTTCTGTAATTTTCTGCAATTTTCGGTAATTTTTAGACATTATTTAAGTGACAAAAAAATACAATAAATCATTTTTATAATAGCACAGCAGTAAAAAATATTTTGACAACATGAAAAAATTGCTTTCGGCCTACTGAATCCAAATATATTTTTTCCAGATTTTTATCGCATTGTTAAGGCCCTCAAAAAATTATTTAAAATTAAAATAATTAAAAAATACTATTTACTGTGGGCCAAAAAAATACACAAAAAATATTTTTGGATTCTACATCAAAAACCGAGCCCCCACGCGCCAGGCCCAGCCCCACCCTAGACTTGGTTTGGGTACAGTTTGGTACAAAACCGAGAGTATAATTACAAAAAAAAAAAAAAAAAAAAAAATACTGTTCATCGTCTTCTTAAAACAGAAAATTTTCAGATTTCGCGATTTCATGGAGCCATGTTCAGAGGGTCATAACTTGCTCATTTTTAATCCAAAATTAACAAATAATATATGGTTGGAAAGCCCTCGCGACGTAGAACAATTATGTAAAAGAAAAACAGATTTTCATCGTCGTTTGATCCACTGTTTTTGGCCTCAAAGTTGGCAAAAAAAATTTCGAAACAACTTCAAATTGAAATTAGGGTTTCGATTTTCTCTCAATCCGTTCAACGAAAATTAATGAAATTTCGCGTACGAGTTCTTTATCAACACAGAAACAAAACCTTATAAAAATTTCGGATTATTACGCGCTCAATTTAAAACGAATTTAAATTGGTATTAATGGAGTTTATGTACAAAAAAAAATTATCCGACGAATAATCCGGCGATCAAACAAATTAAAAAGCTCTGATACCAATGTAATATAACAGTATATACACATAGCACATACGGGTTTTCGGATTACCTCAAAGGCGGAATGTAACCCGATGATCGATGCACGTTGTTTGATACGAGCCGACACCGAATCTGCGAGTTCTTCCTCCGTGTACGCTTCGCGTCTCGTGAAAGTCCGGGTTGGCTCCAAGAGTTGCCCCTTTGAATGTCACGCTCACAAATCCAAGATCCGTTGATGATGGATCAAGAGAGAGAGATGATTTGTGTAGGAGGATTTCTAGAGAGAGAGATATACCGAAAATATGTATCGTATATTTTCTGTTGTTACTTGTAATCACCAAATAGGATATCTATATATAACATATAAGAGTTCCAAAAATCAAGGAGTTAGTTGGACTCTTCTTATCTGTTATATTTAAGACTCATCTATTATAATAAATACTTAATTATTATAATAATGATTTATCCAACACTAAATTGGATAATCCATATCACGGTGGGCGGATTATGGATCCGGGTACAAAACCCGACCCATATATTAACATGAATTAAGATGGAATTCCATGGGAGGCCATATATTTTGATTGTGTGAGAGAGGTAAAAGGGTATGATCCAGAGGCCTTTTGAAAAAAAGAGAAGATTTTTCGCATGAGTTGTTGCTTTTTGGAAGCTTCAAAGAGCTAAGTCCAATAAAGAAAGGATGAGCAAGAATATAGTGGTGATTGTGTGCACATGTTATATAAGATGGGAGGTCTATTTTATTGTTAGTATTAAAGATGAATGTTGTCGGGTTGGTTTCAGGTGCCGAAATTGGTTGAAAGTATATGATGGTGTTATGCTAGTGAGGCTTTTAAGGGGGTGGACTCGGTTGTGCTTTGCACATCCGTGGTGAAACCATTCACTCTTGAGGTTGAAGAGGTTCTAAATCCATTTGGGAAGGGTGACAAATATTATCTTCACATAGATTTTATGACAAAATCTAGGGCAAAGGTGGTATCGAGGCTCAAATCTAACGGTGGAGTTGTTTTGGATGTTGATTCTTGCTGCCCAATGTAATACCCCGTATTTTCGTGATATTTATTTTTGGGGATTAATTGAATTATATGTGTATTAATTGAAAATTAATCCGGATAAAATATTAACGAGATGTGAGTTAGTATTTGATTATAATGTGTATATATGGAAATATACGAATATTGTAACTATTGAAATTGTCGCGAGATTGAAATACGGCAATTTGGGAAATTTTGTTGAGACGCGTGTGACTGTCGCGTCAGGAATGTATTTATTTAATTAAAAAGTGAATTTTATTTCTATTAACCGTATGATCATTTTGAGTGCGCCAACGTGTCCGGAAGGGTCGAAATAGTCAGAAAACACTAGCCGGGGGTTAAGTTTGGGTCCCGGGGCATTATTGGGCCATACCGGTAACTTAAAAGAGCATTTTGGTAATTTCGGAAATTTGGGAATTAAAACCCACGAAAATTAGAAACAAAAATCTGACTTATTCTTTATCCACTAAACCCACTAACTACACTAAGGGACTTAATGGGCTACGGGAGAAGTTAAGATATAGTTCCAACTTGCCAAAAACCAACCACACCTCCATTGTCATCATCCTTAGAGAAACTTGTAGAGAGAGAGAGAGAGAGAAGAGAATTCTGCAGAAAGAGAGAGGGAGAACAACTCAGCCTTCAAGATTCAACATCAAATTCAGAGAAAGATTAAGGCAAGTGGTTTAATTACAATTGATTCAATGCCATGCTTTTCCATGTTTAGGAATTATCGAATTTATCTTGGAAGATGATATAGACCCATGAATTGGAAGTTTAAAACTATGAACTATGTTAGGGACTGCATGTAGAAACATTCTGGACGAATTATGAACTCAGAATTATGACCCTTGATGATTTAAAAACGGATTTTAGAAGAAGTTTATTAATGTTCTTGAAAGAAATAGAAAACTGGAATTCTTGATGAAGATTTGATCCATACAAAGCCCTTGAATGATGAATTATTGGTTTTAGAACATTAACACTGTTGTAGGATGGTTGTATGATGATATTATAACGTTATCTTAGAGTTTCATGCTTGTTAATGGTGTTTTGGGTTGATTTGAAAACTGCAAAACGAAGCAGTCCGCAGCCTACCTGGTGCGATCGATCGATCGACATTCATCAGTCGATCGATCGACCACCATCGATCGATCGAAGGAAAAGGTCGATCGATCGACCTTCCCAGAATGAGTAAAATTTTTCCGTATTTAAATTTTAATGATGTTAACCCTTGGATAATATTGTTGGAGACCGTATGAATACCCTAAACCTTAAGGAAGACCAGTAGGCATGGTTATGAAATTTGGACCTTAATTAGAATTCAATTTGAGGAATTATTCTAAACTAATGAAATTCGATAAGTGAGTTAATATTTGGGTTAATAGTGTAAATTTGAATAATTTGATGAAATGAGGTTTGGGGCAGAAGTAAGGACCTTAGGAATAAAGATGTTATACGTGGGAATAATAGGAACTTAATAATCTATTTTAGATAGGTTTTAAGTATAAGAAACTACGACGTGAGATGTGTCGACAGTTTAACTTTTATATTATCGGGAGACGTAAAAAAAATACAAATTTGGAATAATGGTATAAGGATGTAGAGTATACCTTTATTAATATTGAATTATCTAATATGTGTGAATGCTTAGTATATGATTTTTTATATGTATGACATACCTACCATACTTGCTATCACGGGAGGTTACGTTCGCTTAGGTCCTTCTTATCCTTGTGTTGCCCGGATTTAGATTGGTACCTCGAGGACATAGTTCAAGAGAACGACTTATTTGTGAGTTAATAAGCCAGCTGACTATGGAGCGTAGGTATGTACGTGACCATGGATATGTTGAATTATGTTCGCCTCCATTTTTGTGTGTGGTGTTTATTCCAACAATTCCCGAGAGATTCGGAATTTGTGATCCTTATGTACGTGATGTACCGGAATGGATAGCAGAGTATGTGTGCACCGCAGCTTAGCCTTTGGGTGCTTGTATTGTATATTTATGATGTGAATAATATACGGTTCAATGAAAAGGAAATTGCTATGTTAAATTGTGGGTATAGTAATTGTAATATTATGAAAAGATAAAAGGGGACAGATATCAATAAATGGTTTTGTTAATAATTGGGAATCCGAGAATTAAAGTAGAACTCTCTATTTAATTGTTAAGGTTGGAATTAATCGTGAACCGAGTAGAAGTGTTAGAAACTCTTTGGAACTAGATAGTTATGAGAAAACACATGAATGCGTACAGGAACGTTAGGAGTGCACAGTTAGACGAGAGGTGAGTATTTCATGTGAGAGCACGTCCTAACATGTATTTTGCATTTATTGTTTTAAATGTTGTTAAAGCACTTGCTGTTTTCAAAATACTCTCCACTTTCGGGCTCTGACCCGTTTGCTTTCAAATCTACTTTTGTAAAAACCATTTTAGGTGCCCAGCCACAAGGACACCATGCTTAGGATCCTCATTCAGGTGACGAGCTGTAGCTGTTTGTGGAAGTTACATTACATTGATTATAGACGCTTCATCTATCTTGACTCTATACTCAGTATTTATCAGTTGTAGGACATGTCGCCCATTTCTTTTAGAGGCATTTCATTTATTTCAGTTATTCGGACTTCGGGCATGTAATTAATTCAGAATTCAGACTTGTCTTATTATTTTCAGTTGTGGGATTGTTGTGAGGAGTTTTCCTCCGGACTTATTTACTATTGTTGGTTATTTCATTTCTTCGTTATGGTGAATGGAATTATGTTGTTCTTCCATTATTCTTTTATTGCATGTTAATCAGACTTAACTTAAAATTTGGCAACTTACTTTTTAAATACTAGGTGGTTAGTAATCATTAAAATGTTTTCGACAGTGATGCTATTAACTGAATCAACTTGGCATTTTGTATTAATTTAATAAAGGAGTAGCTACCCGGTATTTAATTAGTCGGGGTGTCACAGGTGGTATCAGAGCATCAGGTTCTAGTGTCCTTTAGGATCTGAACGGCTTATTATGTTTCCGCTGAGCTTTCTTTGATGTAGAACCCTATATTTTAGGACTGTTGTATTCTTTTGTATATGCTACGTCCTTCAGCTATTTTGAGTTTATAACTGCGAACTTATAGACTTTATTCTTGTTTCAGAATGCCTCCACGACGTGCACCACGGGTTCCCAGGAATGCAACGCCAGAACCACAGCCCGCACCAGTTCAGGGCACGATGAACGCCGCTGAGGTTGCAGCCATAGTAGCCCAAGCGGTAAATGCTGCATTAGCCGTAGTTCAGCAGGCACCACCTCAGGCGCCAGTTGCCGTGCCAGTTCAGCCACATGCATTCCCGTCTGCCTGGGAACGTGTACGTGATGCTTTTCAGAAAGCACATCCACCGGAGTTTGCTGGTAGCTCCGATGTTGTTGTTTGGAGTCAGTGGAGAAAGGATATACAGAGGCACTTGAGGATGTATGAGTGCACTGACGTTCAGAGGCAGGTACTAGCTACTTTTAAGCTAATGGGATCTGCACTACAGTGGTGGGAGTCTATTACCACCGCAGAGGAGAGAGATACTCTCACGATTCAGGAGTTCTGGATGCGGTTCGACCGCAAGTACTTTCCGTCTGCTGTTCACACAGAAATGAGGAGGAAGTTGATGAACCTTCGACAGGAGGGTAAGACTGTGGCCGAGTATGAGGCCGAATTCACCAATTTCCTGAATATTGTCCCAGATGAGATACCGACGGAAGAGAAGAAGATTCAGAAATTCATAGATGGATTGACTTGGAGGATCCGTCAGCATTTATTGGGGAACCTCTCGTTGGCCACTTATTCTGACGTGGTTAACGCTGCATTGCTCCATTGCCAGGACCACCGCTTTCACTTGACAGAGGGAAAGCGATCAGGAGAGTCCAGCCATCAGGGCAGGACAGGGGGAAATGGTGCCAGCGGGGCACAGTCAGCTCAGGGTCAGTATAGGCGGAGTGATCAGGGTTCCCAGCAGGGGGATCATAAGAGGTTTCGATCAGGGGGTTTCAGGAACGGTCAGGGAGGATTCCGGAATGGCCAGCAGGGTCATAACGGCCATCAAGGCCAACAGGGTCAAAATGGTCAACAACATCAGTTTCACCAGGGCCAGCAAGGCCAGGGCAGAAATGGTAACGGCCACCAGGGCCGAGGGCAGCAGGGACAGCGAGGGGGAAACTTCCCGGGTAAGTGTTTCATTTGTGGTAAGATTGGCCACAAACATCAGGATTGTCCTGATAAGGGCAGGGCCCCGCAGCAGCAGCAGGGTGCTCGACATGAGCCACAGAGGCCACTTTTTCCACCTGCTCTTCTAGCTCCAGCCCAGGTGCCAGCACTACCAGCCATTCCAGCAGTTCCTGTACAGCAGGGGCAGTTACAGTATAGACGTGTCTATAACGTCCACCAGGTAGCAGCTCCACAGGCACCACCCGCGATCGAGGGTATGTTTCCTATCCATGGTACTATGGGTCGGGTTTTGTTTGATACGGGGGCAACGCATTATTTTATAGCTACACATTTTGCCTAAGCCTTAGGGTTGTTAGCCACAGCAGAGAGCACCGTGACGTGTGTAGACTCACCATTGGGGAGTGGGTCACTTATTTTCTTTATATGTCGGGGAGTGGGGGTAGAGATTGGTAGGTTGGTATTACCTGCAAACATGTTAGTATTAGATATGCATGTTCACGATGTGATTATCGGTATGGATTGGCTCGCAGACTATAGAGCCATGATTGATTGCTTCGGTGGAAACATTGTTTTTGCCATTCCGGGGCAAGAGATGTTTGTAGTGGCGATGCCTCGCCCAGAGGGAGGTTCGACCGCTCATTTGTACTACTTAGAGGAGGATACCTCTAAGGAGGTTGTGATTCCTTTAGATTCGATCCTAGTTGTCAGGGAGTATTCTGATGTGTTTCAGGAGATACCAGGCCTACCCCCCAGTCGAGAGATAGACTTTGTCATAAACTTATTACCAGATACGAGACCCATAGCACGCGCACCGTACCGTATGGCTCCGGCAGAGATGCGAGAGCTACGAGATCAGATTGAGCAGTTGTTGGGTCAGGGGTTTATACGGAGGAGTACTTCGCCGTGGGGTGCCCCTATGTTGTTCGTGAAGAAGAGAGATGGTTCACTGAGATTGTGTGTGGATTACCGAGAGTTGAATAAGGTCACGATACGGAATAAGTATCCGTTGCCTCGAATCGATGACTTATTCGACCAGTTGAGAGGAGCCTCTTTCTTCTCGAAGATTGATTTGAGGTCGGGATACCATCAGTTGCGTATCAGGGAGGAGGACGTCTCGAAGACATCATTCTTATCGAGATATGGTTCTTACGAGTTCCGGGTTATGCCTTTTGGTTTGACCAATGCTCCAGCCGTGTTTATGGACTTGATGAATAGAGTGTTCAGAGATTTCCTAGATCAGTTTGTCATTGTCTTCATTGATGATATTCTGGTTTACTCCCAGACAGAGGAGGAGCACGCCGAGCATTTGAGGCAAGTTTTGCAGACACTACGTCAGAACGAGCTGTATGCAAAGTAATAGTGCGGGTTTTGGCTGAAAGAGGTTCAGTTTTTGAGGCATATTATTTCCGACCGGGGGATACCCGTTGATCCGGGGAAGGTATCCGCGGTGAGGGAGTGGGGACAGCCCACGACACCGATTGAGATCCGTAGTTTCTTGGGCTTAGCAGGATACTACAGGAGGTTTATTCGGGGTTTCTCCAAAATAGCGGGTCCCATGACACATCTGACTCGTAAAGGTGTGACGTTCATTTGGAGTGATGCCTGTCAGTTGGCATTCGATGAGTTGAAGGACAAGCTAACCTCAACAAGCTACCCTTATCAGATCCGTAGAGTCCCAGGTCAGTAATAATAAGTTGTTTCAATGATGGCTTGAGTGTCACTGTCTGTTAGCAGTGCGAACTTCAGCATCAACACAATACATATGTTCAGCATCAACATAATACATATGGGGATACTCTATTACTGATCTAGTAGGAGAAGGACTGACAACATTCCCTCTTTGATCAGTTGTTGTTGGAGCATCAATGCCCACCCGACAATCATCAATTGATGTATTTGCACTGATTTTTTTTTTGTATTTTGATGAGTCTTAGTTGGTTTTCATAAATAATTACTATTCTAAACTCTCTCTTAAGGTTGATGTAGTTTTCTTATATTGAGTATGGGTAGTTGGTTTAGTTTTTATGATTGTGTGGACATTTTATATATACGAATTTGATGTATTGACTTTTTTTGGTGTACTGGTCATGGGTAGTTGAATGAGGGTGTTAGGTTAGCCATGGACGTTCAACCATGGGATGTGGTGAGATACATGGAGGTTCATCATTCCACGTCGGATCTACTTTCGGATTGATATTCTGAGCTTCAAATACATACAGAGGTATGAAAAACTTTTCTATGATGCTAGTGAGTTTAAATCATTGACGTTTAAGAACAAGGCCACAAAGAAATAGATTCATGTGATATAGCGTTGTCAAAGTTGTCCTCAGTACCACTACCCAAAATGAATGGATCCAACTTAGCAGTACCATAAAGCATATTTTGGTCCACAAAAGGGATTCCCTCTTCTGGCAGAAGGTGACCTACATTTACAAAGCCTTTTCTCATATCACTAGCAGCTACTATATAAGACTCATGTATATCATCACATGTATCCAAAGACTTCATTAGACACGTGGACTTCAAGAGGGGTTGCATTTGTGATCTTTATTCCCTCGTTTGTTGACTTACTCAATATAGCAACTAACGTGAGTTTGCTAACCATACTGCTTATATAATTAACATGAGCAGGTTTCTGTCTTGATAAAGACTGGTTTGTGATAATTGAAGATAGAGTTTGCAATATTATTTGTATCTTCATCCTCAAAACATGTACTTGTTTTGATTTAAGATTCATATTTTGATTCTATCTTTTTTATGGATCTTATTATATACTGATGATGCCGAAATCTAGCACCACCAGATAAGTGATGATGAGCTCAAACAGTAGTAACCATGGCAGCTATAGAGATGTATATATATATAAGTGTGTAGAAGGATATGAGTATAAGAGGAATAAGACAATGATGTATAGTGGTTCAACCAATTTGGCCTACATCCACTGTGAGTGTGTGATCCCTTAAGTATGGGCACTAATGGCCTTGGATACAATGCACATAAGCTCACTTTCTCTCTCTACTGTGTGTACAAGTAGAGTTTTAGCTAGGGTTACCATTATCGATTCCTCTCCCCTGTAGGGTTGTAGGTGATAAGTATATATAGGTCTTGGGGGGTGTAGTGTACCCCCCAAGTATGCATGGTGCATGTGAATGATGATCTAGCCAATCCCCTGTTGACACCTGTAGATGCCAAATGATGACATAATATTCCCTCACGTGAGGGTGTGATTTTGTTATAACGGTCTCCCATGTGCCATATGAGCCTCATGCGCACTATTCCACGCATCTCCCAAACCACGCGCTGTGATGATGTCACCCTCGGCCTTTGATATGAGGCCGAGGGCAAAGTTCCTTTCGGTAATGAGTCTGGCCTAATTTGGGCCTCGTACTGTCGTACCCTCGGAGGGTTGTCTGGAGCCTGATGAAGGGTCGGCCCCCTGAGGGGTCGTCCGGAGCCTGATGAAGGGTCGGCCTAATGAGGGGTCGTCCGGAGCCTGATGAAGGGTCGGCCCCCTGAGGGGTCGTCCAGAGCCTGATGAGGTGCAGGGAGCCCTCAGCATGGCCGAGGGTATATACGGGTATATCAATCACCCCCCAGCCCTTAGCCATAGATGATGCTGAGATGGCTGAGGGATAATGTTGCTTTTGAGACTAAGTGTATTGTCTGTTTGATGAGTGACACTTGTCAAACTGACGTGACAGCTGTCAAATTTTTATCCAATGTCGTTCTATTTTTCATGGCATGGCGGCTGCATGCTGCTTGGGGCTTTGTGCCCTAATGATGTCCTCCTCGTGGGCTGTGCTTTGGCTTGGGTAATGGGCCCACTCATTACTAAGGTATATAAGCAATTTTTGAAACCATTCATTCTCTTCTTCTTCTTCGCTCCCAAGCTCTCTCTCTCGCTTCCAGCCTTCTTGCCATTTCTGCAGTTTTTGAACCTTCAAGCTTAGCAGCCTCGCCATTACTCCTCAGGTAACACCTCAACCCTAGTGCCCTACTTATCTTCATTTCTGTTTGCTTTCCTGTTTTAAGCTCATAGGGCTAGATTTTCTTAGGTTGTTCCATAGATTTTCCGGTGTAACCTCCGGTAAGCTGTTCTTAAATTGTTCTTGATAGAAAACCCTTCAATTCTTAGGTTTTGATCGAAAAGTCCACCCTGGTCAATTGTGAGATTTGTTTGTAGTTAGGCTAGGTTACCCAAATTCTTCTAAGTGTAGGGTATCCCCCTTAATGCGTAGGAGGCTTTATAATTTAGCCCAGGAGTTCCCATACTTGCAAGAGACGCTTTTCATAGAGATCAGGCGAATAGAGGAAGAGGAGGAGAGGAGATGAGGGGCCGACCCTAATTGGGTATGACCCATTTTTCCCATCCCTCTTGCCACAGTAAAGCCATTTGAGCCATCTGAGTCTTGTGGGTCGTCCTATCGTCCTGCCGATAGTTATTCAGGAGAGATGGACGAGAGAGCGTCGTCGCCCACTGGCGCGGGGCCTTCTGGGAGAGGAGAGGAGTCTGACCTAAGCCCTGGCTGACAGGCCGAGGGTATGGTTACTTCCGAGGCTGTCCCTGTGACAACCCTATCTCCACATGCCTTCCAGATGGCTTTTCCCCATAGGTCTCTGGCAAGTGATGAGGCCGAGGGAGAGGGGACAGAGGACGAGGGTGAGGACTCAGATGATGACCAGGTTGACACCTCCCATGCCTCGTCCTATATCTCCTCAGTTAGGGATCGTGACCTCTTGCTATGGAGGCATGCCTATGGAGTGTCCCCAAATATAACTATGAGGGTTCCCTCTGAGTCTGAGAGGGTCTTCGAGGGTGAAGAGGGAGAGGTTGCAGTATACGAACAAATGTTCAAAGTTGGTGTCAGATTCCCTCTGCATCCTGCTGTCATAAATATCCTGTCAGCCCTCGGCGTTGCCCCATCTTAGCTTCCTCCCAACTCCTGGAGGACGATCCTTGCCTACATCTCCTTGTGGAAGAATGCTTTCACTGATGAGCCATCGGCCGACGTATTTTTGGCCTGTTACAATATCACCTCCTCGTCCAAACAGCCTGGGTACTACCACCTGGGGGCGAGGAGGTCTGACAAAAAACTTCTCCATGTGGCACAGACCTCCAACCACGATTAGAAGAAGAGAATTTTCTGCCGAGTCTCAACATTTGGACGATAGTCCGAGGGTTCCCAGAAGATGGTCAAACCCCTCGATGAAGGCCAGGTCTGATCCCGGACTTAGTCTGGATGAGAAAGACATAGTTGAGTACCTGAGGGAACGAGGGAGAGGGGGTGAGATTGCAAAATTTAAAGATCTGATGACCCCCAAGTTCCTCAAAGAAGCTGTTCTGAGGGTCGGCCCCCTGAAAGAGCTATGTGAGTTACATTATTTTTTGCTCATTCTTTACTTTTTTCAAGTGTTTCATCTTTGCCTCTGCATTTTTCTAACGTATCGTCCTCCTTTCAGGTCGTCCCTCTGGTATATCTGATCAACTCAGGGAAATGACTGCCCCAAGTTTGCTATCTGGCTTAGGCAAGAAGAAGGGTAAGGAGCCTCAGCAGGCTCCAAGGAAGACAAAGGCCGTGGGACCGACACTTATTGAACCGACAGCCGACGGTCACAAAAGAAAAGAGCCTGAAGTCCCTGCTGACCCTCGGTCGGATTCTAGGACGAGGGCGAGGGTGGAGTCATCTGAGGGGGCTGGTTCCTCTTCTAGCATGGGAGCCTTCTGGTCCCAAAACTTGACATCACTAAAGGCCGAGCCATCTTCCTTGATCATGAACCTAATGGCAGCCAAGGCGTCCATGTTTTCTGCCCCCTCGGCTGCTGATTACGAATTTTTGTCAAAGATGCCCCCGGCCAAGGTGTATGACTATGGTCTGCACGCACTGGCTCAGGTACTTATCTTTACTTCATCTAGTTGAATTTTTTACTAACTGTTTCCTCAGCCTCTTAACAAGTGTCTTTTTCTATGCAGTCTGTCTGTGCCTTTACCTCAGCCACTAAGTAGATGGCTGAGAATCAACAGAAGTTTCATGAAGCCGAGAGGGCCATTCAGCATGAGGCCGACCTGCAGACAGAGCTCGAGACTGCAAGGGCTGAACTGGAGAGTGCCAGGACTGAGCATGCCAGGGTCTTAGATGAGCTGACGAGACAGCACGATGCCGATCAGCAGGCCAAGGACCTGCTGATAGAGGAGAAGGATGAAACTTTGCTCAACTTGGAGGTTCAGCACAAGGCCGATCTAGAGGCGGCTATCAAGAAAGCCTAGGCTAATGCTGTGGAAGCCTACAAACTCTCAGACGAGTTTCAAGGCTTCGGCCTTGAATACTTGGAGCGGGGAATTAGGACGGCCTGTCGATGGGTGGTCTTAAAGTTCGCTGATGCAGTGTCGTCTGTTCGACCTTCTCTTGAAGCAGTTCCGCTGGATGATCCCCTCATTGCTGAAGCCTTAGCTCAAGTGGAGTCTCAGCATGTCGAAGGCATGGGCACGTCTGAGGGTCGGCCGGTCATGGTCATAGAAGAATCTCCCATTGATGTCGAGGCCTTGCCCTCTGATTTTTCTCAATAGGGTGGCTGTCTGTAGCCTATACCCTCTTCGTGTAATCCATTTTTGTACTTTATTTTTGTAAAATGAACAACATTTTGTAATATAATGCCTCTTGCTGTCTTCCATGCTCGTGTATTATGTGATTTGTATTGTGGATTTTTTGTACTAACAATATCACTGTTGATACCAAAATTAATATGCTGATGTGGACGAATAATACGAAGACACGTGTCAATCTACGTGGCACGATAGCAGCGAGGAAGTTCATTTCCCGACCAACCATGCTTCTTTCCGAGCAACGAGGATACACCAAGGAACTCTAGCGCACCGAGGAACTCTAGCGCACCGAGGAACTCTAGCACACCGAGGAACTCTAGCGCACCGAGGTACTCTAATTCTCCGAGGAACTCCTGATCAGCGAACAGCTATGGCGGTCTGAGCTGCACCTCGGTCGTATCATTAATTGCCAGATAATCAACAGTTCAGATATTCATTGAATGCTTATATTCTTGACGCGCACGCTGCATTAAATGTATTACCCTTTCACATGTATATCATCTAATGTATCGAACCTTTCATGTACGGCCTCAAGGCTATCAATACCTTGTATCAAACCCATTCAAGGGGACCGGAATTTCTTGAAAGAACTTGTAATCAAGAATTCTGCAAACACTCAGCAATAACATAACAGTGGACGTAGGCTTTATTCCTAGCCGAACCACTTTAAAAATCTCTGTCTTATTCATTTATCTGTGATTGAATAATTAGAGCAATCTAGTTTTTTACATCAACAGATTGGCGCCGTCTGTGGGAAACGACTGTTACTATCGTTTTTCGCAAAAATCATTTGTTATCAATGGCAGATAATCCAGAATCCAGTAATCGAAATGCTGGAAATGCTGGAAATCCTCCAAATCCATCTGCAACTCCAGATCTGGCTGGAATTATGACAAATCTGGCTCAAGGACAAACCGCCATGCAAGAATCTATGAGGCAACTCATTCAAACTCTTCAAGGCGGTGCACCTACCTATTCAGGGCAACGGAGTGATCATGGGCAATCACGATCCAGACGTACTGCGTCATATCGCAATGGGGAATCTAATGATTCTTCTTATCAACCTGGGCGAACTTCATCGATACGGGCTACGGATACAAATCAACCTATATCTCTCTCTCCGGAGAGAACCAGCGCTTTGGAAAGATTAAGCAGGGCGTCTCCTTTCAGTCGATTAGGGCCAAGGAGGAATATGAGTCCACCTAGAGCTCCATCGAGAAGTTTTCGGCCACCATCAGGTTTGAGAGAAGGATCAGCACAATCACGACCAGCTACTCGTCGAGATAAATCTCAGGAAGCTACGTCAGAACAATCAGTTGCTCGGACTAAGCGGCCTGAGGAAGGAAATGAAGCATGGAAAGGTTCCATTCAGCGGTTGGAGGATAGACTGGGCGAAATGGCTAAGGCAAGAAACCCCTTACAGAGAACTTTTATTCAAGGGACCCCTTTTGTGCAAGCCATTGTGGATTTTCCTACACCATCGAACTTCAAAGCACCTGTGGTGACCCCCAAGTATGATGGAAAGACAGATCCTGTACTTCATATAGAACAATACCAAGCTGCCGCCGACATATATGCCGTCCCCGACGAGATGAGGTGTAGAGCATTCTCGGGAACTCTTACCGGATCTGCACAGATATGGTATAACAATCTTCCTCGGGGTAAGATTTCAACTTTTATTCAATTAGCCGAGTTGTTCATTGGGAATTTTTGTTTTGGGGCGAAGCCGATAAAGCGAGTAGCACATTTGTTAAGTGTTATACAAAAATCAGGTGAAAGTACTAGAGACTACATAACTCGTTTTAATAACGAGAAGTTGGAAGTCGTAGATTACGAAGAAAAGACATCAATCACTGCTTTGATGAGTGGTTTGCTGCCTAATAAGCTGTACTACACCTTAGCCAAAGATCCACCTAAAACTATGTCCGAGTTGATGGCAAAAGCAGCCAAAATTATGAATGCCGAGGAGGCTATGGCTGCGAAGAAGAATATGGATAAAGAAGTAAAAGTGGAGGTCGACAAGTCTAAGAAGAAAGATCAGAAAGGTAATGGTGGTGACAAGCATTACAGGAATAATAGGACAACGTTGGAAGTCCTAAAGAAGTACGATAATTATACCCCATTGAAAATGGGTATTAATCATGTTTTGGAAGAAATCAAGAATAGCGAGGAAATCAAGTGACCAGAGAAACTGAAGACAAATCCCGATCTGAGGAATAAGGCCAAATATTACGAGTTTCACAAAGATCATGGCCATATGGCTAAAAATTGCATAGCCCTTCAGAACGAGATTGAAACAGTCATCCGAAGAGGAAAGTTGTCAAAGTATGTAGATCGTAGGGGTGAAAGGAAGAATAATGACAGAACTAGAGAGAGATCTAGATCTCCTCGTCGTGTAGAGGAGAAAAAGAAGAGGGATCATGAAGAAGATCCAGATGATGACCCTGATCTTCCCAAGAAGCCAAGGCAGCCTGAACGAGAGGTATTTTCCATTCGTTTTGGGTCATTTGATTGTAATGTTATTACAGGAGGAGATGCAGGAGGAGGAGACCTTACTGCAGAAAGAAAAGCTTACCTCGGAGAGGCTCAAGCTTGTTCATATATTCAGCGAATAAATCTGGCCGAGGATGATCGTCCGAGGAAGGTAAACAAAGAGAAGCTAGTGATTGGTTTTTCAAAAAACGACCTGGCAGGTGTTCTTTACCCTCATGATGATCCTTTGGTGATCAAAATGAGGATGAAGGATGTGGTCATTTCAAGGGTGTTAGTAGACAATGGCAGTTCGACAGACATCATGTACTATTCATGCTTTGATAGCTTGAATTTAAAATTATCTCAATTGGAACCTTATCACAGACCCCTTCTGGGTTTTACTGGCGAGAAAGTTTTTCCACTTGGGACGATCAAGTTGGATATACTCATTGGAACTTGGCCTGCTTGTCGAACAGAAAGAATACGCTTCTTTGTGATGGATAAGAATATGCAGTCAGCCTACAACATCATCATGGGAAGAGTTGGATTGAAGAAGTTCGAAGCAGTTCCATCTACAGTACATCAGTGTCTGAAATTCCCAACGAATTTTGGAGTCGGAATTATGAAAGGTGATCAAAAGGTAGCTCGGGAATGCTATTATCCGTCTGCTGAGCAAGAAGAACTTGAAGAATCAAGGAAAAAGACTACTACTTATCAAGTGGAGGAGGGTACAGAAATTGAAACTCTTGACCCTAGGGATGAATCTCAACTTGTAAAAGGACAGGTGGTGGAGTCTACAGAAATTGTTATTCTGGACGACGAGCATCCTGAACGAGTAACCCAGATAGGATCGTCGCTGGATGTTTCAATAAAACAGGAGTTGATAACTTTTTTGAGAAACAGGAAAAATACTTTTGCTTGGAGTCATGAAGACATGCCAGGTATAGATCCAAACTTCTTATGTCACGAGCTCAATGTGAATAAGGGGATCAAGCCTGTGAAGCAAAGAAGAAGAGTGTTTAGTCCTGAGAAGAACCAGGCCATACAAGAGGAGGTCGAGAAACTTCAGAAAGCCCAATTCATTGAAGATGTGAAATATCCAGATTGGTTAGCAAATGTGGTGATGGTAAAGAAGAAGAATAACAAATGGAGAATGTGTGTTGATTTCACTGATCTCAACAAGGCATGCCCAAAAGATCATTTTCCATTGCCCAGAATTGATCAACTAGTGGATGCTACCTCGGGACATGAGCTACTCAGCTTTATGGATGCTTATTCTGGCTACAATCAGATCAAAATGAAGCCGGAAGACAGGGAAAGTACTTCTTTTATCACCCCAAGGGGAACTTATTGTTATAATGTTATGCCTTTTGGTTTAAAAAATGCAGGTGCAACATATCAGCGGCTGATGAACAAGGTTTTTGCCGAACAAATCAGTTGCAATATGGAAGTCTATGTCGACGACATGCTCACCAAAAGCAAGAGAGCTACTAATCATCTAGTTGACTTAGTCCAGACCTTTGATCAACTGGACAAATACCAAATGAAGCTCAACCCGACGAAGTGTACCTTTGGAGTACGAGAAGGAATGTTCCTCGGATACATCGTCAATCAACGAGGTATTGAGGCAAATCCAGAAAAGATCAAATCTCTTTTAGGGCTGCGATCCCCAACGACGAGGAAAGAAGTACAGAGTCTTACCGGACGAGTTGCAGCGCTCAACAGATTTGTATCCCGAGCAACTGATAAATGCCTCCCATTCTTCAAAACACTGCGAAAAAGTTTTGAGTGGACTGATGAATGTGAGAAGGCCTTTCAAGATTTGAAGAAGTATTTGGGAGCCCCACCATTGTTGTCTAGGCCAATAACTGGAGAGAAGCTGTACTTGTATTTGGCAGTATCAGAGAATGCAGTTAGTTCAGCATTGATCAGATTGGAGAATGGAGTCCAGAAACCTATCTATTACACAAGTAAAGCTTTCCGAGGTGCAGAAATCAGATACCCAAAGCTAGAAAAATTGGCATTGGCATTAATTGAAGCAAGTAGAAGAATGAGACCATACTTCCAGGCCCATACAATCATTGTGTATACCGACATGCCATTAAGACAAGCCCTTCACAAGCCAGAAAAGTCAGGAAGATTGATGTATTGGGCAATAGAACTCGGTGAATATGACATTGTGTATGAACCCAGATCATCATTGAAGGGGCAAGCTGTAGCAGATTTTATAGCAGAGTTCACATACCCTGATACCCCCGAGGAACAAAAGGTACTTGCTGACCTACCTGTGGACGATACAGTATCAACAGACACAAATCCAGACCAACTAAGGTTGGTAAAAGGACTTGTGGATATAGAAAAATCATCATATTCAAACCCAGACCAACTAAGGTTGGTAAAAGGGCATGAACAGATGACCGATGAGGAACGAAAGATACCAGGGAATGATGAAACAAAACAGCAGATATTTTACCGAGGAACTCTGACGGACAAGAAATTTGAAGACGAGGTACCTACATGGAAATTATATGTAGATGGATCATCGTGCACAGCTGGTTGTGGAGCAGGAATTGTTTTAAACACCACAGATGATATTGACATGGAGTATTCCCTGAGATTCCAATTCAAAGCTTCCAATAACGAGGCTGAGTATGAGGCTATGATAGCAGGTTTTCATTTGGCGAAAGTTATGGAGGCACGACAAATAATTGTTTTCAGTGATTCTCAATTAATTGTGAATCGAATGATGGGAATATATGCAGTTAAAGGAGAATTAACGGTGAAGTACCATGCGAAGGTGATGGAGTTATTGGCAGAATTTGATGCTATTCAATTGGTGAGAATACCGAGGATGGAGAATGCTAGAGCAGACGCATTAGCCCGATTAGCGTCAGCTACGCGCACCGAGCTTCGAAGAACGATACCAATTGAAGTATTAGAAAGTCGGAGCATAGAAGAAGACCTGATGGTGAATATAATAACCCTTGATTTAGGACCATCTTGGATGGATCCTATCAGGGCATACATTGAAGAAGGAGAATTACCAGAGGACAAGCTAACTGCAAAGAAATTGAAGTATAAAGTTGCCCGGTATGTGTTAACTAATGGTGTTTTGTATAGACGAAGAATTATGGCAGGTTTGCAAAGATGTGTGCATCCGTCAGAATTCAAAGAATTGATTGAAGAAATCCATGAAGGATCTTGTGGAGCTCATGTAGCAGGTCGGACACTTTTGCAAAGGGTAATGACACAGGGATATTACCGGCCGACGATGAGGGCTGATTGTATAGCCTATGCCAAGAAGTGTGACAAGTGCCAACGTTTTTCCTCCATCCGAAGAACTCCACAAGCATTGTTGACACCCATAACTTCACCTTGGCCATTTGCCATGTGGGGGGTTGATCTGGTTGGACCATTGCCGACGACCCGAGGAAGGTTCAAGTATCTCGTCGTGGCAGTGGATTATTTTACTAAGTGGGTGGAAGCTGAACCACTAATTGATATGACGTACGAGAAGGTATATCAATTCATTTGGAAGAACATCATTTGTCGATATGGTATCCCCCATGCATTCATCACAGACCATGGAACACAATTCGATAATGAAGAATTTGCTGCCTATTGTCATCAATCGAACATTTTGAAGTATCATTCAGCACCAGGCCATCCCCAAAGCAATGGACAGACTGAGGTGACAAACAGAACATTACTAAATGGTCTGAAGAAGAGGTTAAGTGAAGCTAAAGCAAATTGGATCAATGAGCTCCAATCAGTACTATGGGCTTACCGAACAACTCCCCGAGTAGCAACTGGAGAATCACCATATATACTAGCATTTGGAAGTGAGGCTGTGATACCTGCCGAGTTGGGTCTCCCAACGCATAGAGTACTGAATTTTAATTCCCCGGTCAGCGATTTGATGAGAAGATTGGATTTGGATATGCTCGAGGATGTTAGAGAAGAGGCAGCCATTAGGAATGCTGCTTACCAACAACGTACAGCTCTGTTTTACAACAAAAGGGTGAAGAAATGTGAATTAAAAGAAGGGGATTATGTGCTAAAGAAAGTCATTCAGAAGCAAAATAAGTTGGAAGCAAACTGGCATGGACCTTACCGAGTTACAGAGGTTGTTCGTCCAGGAACTTACAGAATAGCAACTCTAGAAGGAGAAGAATTTAAGAATGCGTGGAATGCTGAACACCTACGCAAGTACTATCAGTAATGTAAAATGTAAAGCATTCCCTTCATTATGAATAAAGCGAGGATGTTTCGCCATTTTCTTTCTGGTTGAAAGTTTTTCGTGGAATACTAGTGTAATACACTATGCACACAAAAAGTGCTCTAAGGAGCCAAAAAGTGCTCTAAGGAGCCAAAAGCTCTAAGGAGCCAAAAAATACTCCTTTGGTTATTAGGCGCTCTAAGGAGCCAAAAAGTGCTCTAAGGAGCCAAAAAATACTCCTTTGGTTAGGAGGCGCTCTAAGGAGCCAAAACCTCTAAGGAGCCAAAAAGTGCTCTAAGGAGCCAAAAAGTGCTCTAAGGAGCCAAAAGCTCTAAGGAGCCAAAAAACGCTCTAAGGAGCCAAAAAATACTCCTTCGGTTAGGAAAAACAAAATATTCCAAAATACACCAAGTATAGTTGGTCGGGGATAAAGACCCACTAACTGTAGTTGGTCGACGAGGACAAATTATTGACCTTAGTTGGTCGGACACATTTTTATATTTGAAATTGAACCAAGTATGGCTGGTCAGGGATGAAAATCCATCAACTGTAGTTGGTCGACAAACATTATTTATCCACCTTGGTTGGTTGGAAACAGTTTGAACAATTTATACTCATTACTGTACTATTAAGTGATTGGACAACCTTGATACTTGTAAATTTTTATTATTAAGTTGATGGACAGCACAATATTGTTATCTTTTTAACAGATACATAGATACATATGCACAAATATAAAGGTGTTTGATAAACACAAAACAATAGCAGAATTGGCAAACAGAAGATGAAAGTTTTTTTTTTTTTTAAAAAAAAAATCCCGAATAAATTACAAGTTACATGAATGTGCTAACTGTTACATTGAAAACCTATTCTATTGGTTTCTTTCCTTTATTTTTTGAAACAGGCTCCTCGCCAGCAGGAGGATCTTCTAGGCAAAGAGGAGAATTAATGAAATTAACATCCCTGAGCATTCTGACGTTCATTACAGAATGTGTATCCGAGAGATGCTCAGGACGAGACAATTCAACCTGAGAATGAAGGCTATAATCACCAAGGTACTTTGAAATCAAGCTACGTAGAATGGAACGAGCTGGGATCCATGCCATATCCAATTTGAAAGGTGGTACAGGCAAGTCTAATAATCCTGGAGCATGATAATCCCATAAATAATGCCCTTGCTCCAATTTTAACACACCCAGTGCGTTCAACCATCCTTGCTTGTAACCTTCATTGTTGGCATGTTCAATACGAGCATCCAGATGAACAAGAGCTTCATTATATCCTGCCATCCAGAATTCCCTGGGTTGTTTATGAAATTGAAAGGTTAATCTATCCAATTGCTCGAGAAGGTTTTTGGCAAAAAGATCCTTAGTATGAAGAGCAGACTTTGTCGCAGCCAGTTGATCTTCTAAAGATAGGTTTTTCTTGGACAATTCAGACAGAGCACGATCCTTAGCCTTCAGTTGGAACGCTTGAGTTTCCAGAGTAGATTGTGTGCGAGCCTCTTCAACGTTGCGACTAAGAACTCTTGATCGGGTCCGAGAAGAAATTGGAGAACTTTGCTCCTCGCCAATTCTTCCTCATCCCCGAGAACCTCTTCCTCGTCCACGAGCAGTCCCAGAATCAGCAGATCTTCTTAAATCATCCAGCTCTTGCCTTAATTTGGCATTTTCGACCTCTAAGAAAGAGAAACCCTCATCAGTAACGGGCACTAGAGCATTGGAAGATGACGCTGCAGATTCATATTGAGCCAACTTTTTCTGTAAATTATTATTTTCTTGCTCTAGGATCTCGACAATCTGCCGGCAAGATTCAACTTCACCTTTTAGGGTCCTTTCCCTAATATCATATCCAGCAATGATCTTCTTATGGCCTGTTTCAGAAGAGAGCTGCTGGTATCTATTTTCATAATCCTTGTGCAATAAAGCCAATGATGCATTGTGTTGATTTTGAAGATCCTCTATGGAACCATGAAGTTCATCGATCAATTCGTAGTATGCCACATTATTGGCCACATATCTATCAAGTAAATCCTTCAGATACCGGTATCTATCAAGTAAATTCTCGGCAGGAGGAGGCATGGAAGAAATGTCCTCGTTGACAGAGGGTTGAGAAGCAGAGACTGGGTGACCCGTAGCCATAGAAGATTCATCTGAGACAGGCTCATCTTCTTCTTCTTCCACAATTGCTGTAGGAGGACCAGGGAGGTGTTGTTGGAATAGCTCAGAATCGTCTTGGACCTTCAACTCTTGCAGAGCAGCTACCCAACCATCGTGGAAGTATTTCAACTTCCCATATTGGACTTGGGATGTCATTGCAGCAATCCCTTTATCCCATCCTTTCTCCCAACCAGCACTGAAATGTTTCTTGATTGCGACCTTTCTCCTCAACTTCTCCGAGGAGAGCTTCACATCCAATTCCTCTTTTTTGACCTTGATATCTCGCAGGGTAGATAACTCTTCCTCTGCCTTTTTCAGCTGGCCATCATATTCCTGATGTTTAACCTCTAAACCTTTTAGTTTCTCCTCCAAATTCTTGGAGGTTTCGGCCATTTTCACCTTCTCAGCTTCATCCACAGCTAATTTCTTCTCCCAAACAGCTTTTTCGTCAACATACTGTTGACGAGATTCCTTTAAAGACTGGGTCAAACCCAACAGAGCATCCTCTACACCTGACGAGGAGCTTGAAGCTTTAATAGCCTCATCCTTTTTCACAATATTATTAAAACAGTTCACCAACTGAAAGATGAGAAAAATAGCAAAGTCAATACAAAATGCAAGCTTTCAGAGAAAGAAAGAAAAACCAGAAGTATAAGAAATTTACTGAAGCAAGGTGACGAGCAGCTAAGGATGTCAGCATATCCCTAGGAATTCTTTCATCAATACCATGGACCTCGGGTACGACCGAGCTCATTGCAGAACTTGGAAGAATGATGTTTGGAACATCAGTACCACCAGCAGGTAGGGAGGAGGCAGTTTCAGCCGAAGTAACTAAGGATGATTTCCTCAATCTCTTCAACGGGCGGTCAGAACCTTCAACCAAAGAGGTCTTGGTCAGAGAGATTGTAATTACATCTACAGGAGCATTTTTCTTGCTCGGAACCATTGGGGGCTTCTCGGTATCTTTAGAAGACCCAGCATCCACTTTTTTAGTCCCCTCTGGGGCATCAGTTTTGCTTTTCTTGGCCCCAGCAACAGAAGTAACATCATCAAAGAGAGCAGGAGGAGCTCTTTTCTTACCCATCCTTTGACTTAAAGGAAGATGAGAATCTGAAGATGAACCTTCTGGAGTTGAAGCTGGTTCAACAGGGCGAGCAGTATAAGATGTTGTGTAACTCTTATACTGTAGCAGATATGAGGCAGACCTGATATGTTCGTCTGCAATGTTCTTGTGCAAACCCCAGATAAGTTTCAGATGCTTGATATTAACCTCTGATTCTTTTGGAGTTCTTCTTTTGCTATCAACTGCAAATAAATACATAACGAGATATCAATCATACATTTTGTCAAACATGATGAAAGCATAATTTCATAAATAAAATAAAATGAAAAATAAACCTATCCCATTGCCATATGGGGGGCATCTGGGACCGTTGTATACTTCATCTCCAGTTAAAGGGGCATATTGCCAATTTTTTATAACCAACCCATGTTCAAAATAATATCTATTTGAGTCAGGGAGGTTAACTACAAGGGCCCTATTCAGAAACCTAGTTTTTAAGTAATAAATATTATCTAGAGTGGCCCACTTATAGCAATACATAATCTCAGGGATCCCAATACGAGTCCCATGAGTTAGATTTAATTTGTGTACCCCATTATTTATTCTCCATGAATTGGGGGCTATTTTTGCAGGGACAAGATCAAAATATTGACAAAACTCAAGACACAATGGATTTGGTGGAAAGGAAAAACCGCATTCAGCAATAAAAAGACTGGGGAACCAATGTCCCTCAGCCAGACGAAAATAATTTTGAGGTTCAGAAAGTTCCTCCAAGATTACCCAAGACGGGATGGAAAAGTCAGAGCGGAACTTTTCAAGAGATTCAATAATGTAAACCATGATGAATAAAAGAAGAAGGAAGAAAATCTTACAGGAAGGAAGGAGGTCTGCTGACAACTAACGAAGGAAAAGATGAACGCACAAGAGAGAAGGAGAGAATAGAAAGCTTGAAGGCAGAAAATTGGAAAACGTAGAGGACGGTATGGTTACCTAAGAAGTTTAAATACTTTGCATTGGGAAGCGGCGAAAGAAATGATTACCAAAAAGAAACTACTGAACTTCCGGCGGATAAAAGGACAAAAAACTGCACGGAGATCGAAGCGCTTATAAAAAATTCAAAAAAAAGGGCGGAAGCTGCGAAATGAGAAGGAAATTTGAACACAATGTTCCTGAAACCCAGGAAAAGTCATTTAATATTGGCATATACCGAGAAAGAATGTTCCATACTCCTCAAAGTTCGAAATATGAAACATTGGGGGCTTCTGTTGATACCAAAATTAATATGCTGATGTGGACGAATAATACGAAGACACGTGTCAATCTACGTGGCACGATAGCAGCGAGGAAGTTCATTTCCCGACCAACCATGCTTCTTTCCGAGCAACGAGGATACATCGAGGAACTCTAGCCCACCGAGGAACTCTAGCGCACCGAGGAACTCTAGCACACCGAAGAACTCTAGCGCACCGAGGTACTCTAATTCTCCGAGGAACTCCTGATCAGCGAACAGCTATGACGGTCTGAGCTGCACCTCGGTCGTATCATTAATTGCCAGATAATCAACAGTTCAGATATTCATTGAATGCTTATATTCTTGACGCGCACGCTGCATTAAATGTATTACCCTTTCACATGTATATCATTTAATGTATCGAACCTTTCATGTACGACCTCAAGGCTATAAATACCTTGTATCAAACCCATTCAAGGGGACCGGAATTTCTTGAAAGAACTTGTAATCAAGAATTCTACAAACACTCAGCAATAACATAACAGTGGACGTGGGCTTTATTCCTAGCCGAACCACTTTAAAAATCTTTGTCTTATTCATTTATCTGTGATTGAATAATTAGAGCAATCTAGTTTTTTACATCAACAATCACTAACCCCTCCCTCGTCTGTCTTGAGGACCATGGTGGGATCGTCCCCTCCATGCGACCTCATTATAGCCGAGGGTTATAATCACCAAATTTATGGCTTTAAATAAAGTTTTCCCTCGCCTTTTTTGAGGGCAATGGTGGGGTCATCCCCTCCATTGACCCTCATTATAGCCGAGGGTTCCAATAACCAAACTAATGGTTTTTAACCAAGTGTTCCCTCGTCTTTCTTGAGGGCAATGGTGGGGTCGTCCTCTCCATTGACCCTCATTATAGCCGAGGGTTCCAATAACCAAACTAATGGTTTTAATTAAGTCTTCCCTCGTCTTTCTTGAGGGCAATGGTGGGGTCGTCCCCTCCATTGACCCTCATTACAACCGAGGGTTCCAATAACCAAACTAATGGTTTTTAACCAAGTGTTCCCTCGTCTTTCTTGAGGGCAATGGTGGGGTCGTCCCCTCCATTGACCTTCATTACAGCCGAGGGTTCCAATAACCAAACTAATGGTTTTTAATTAAGTCTTCCCTCGTCTTTCTTGAGGGCAATTGTGGGGTCGTCCCCTCCATTGACCCTCATTACAGCAGAGGGTTCCAATAACCAAACTAATGGTTTTTAACCAAAGGTTCTCTCGTCTTTCTTGAGGGCAATGGTGGGGTCGTCCCCTCCATTGACCCTCATTATAGCCTAGGGTTCCAATAACCAAACTAATGGTTTTTAACCAAGTCTTCCCTCGCCTTTCGTGAGGGCAATGGTGGGTCGTCCCCTCCATTGACCCTCATTACAGCCGAGGGTTCCTTTTACCAAATTAATGGTTTTTAATAAGTCTTCCCTCGTCTTTCTTGAGGGCAATGGTGGGGTCGTCCCCTCCACTGACCCTCATTATAGCCGAGGGTTCCTTTTACCAAATTAATGATTTTTAATCAAGTCTTCCCTCGTCTTTCTTGAGGGCAATGGTGGGGTCGTCCCCTCCACTGACCCTCATTATAGCCGAGGGACGTTTCTGAAGATGTTTTCATGCGTACTAGAACTGATAAACACAGGATGAGGGGAAACACTGATACTTCTCATTAATTTTCCAGGTGTTGTGTTAGAGCAACTCCTATTATAATTATGGTCTATTAAGACCTTACAACACTACTGATAGTATTTTTTCAAATGATCTGCATTCCAGGGGTTGGAAAAGGGTTCCCCCTCTAGATTTTCTAGTCTATAGGTTCCAGGGACGACTTCATCGATGACCCTATATGGGCCATGCCAATTAGGATGGAGCTTGTTGGGCTTTTGCCAAGTCTTTTTGAGGACCAAGTCCCCCACTGCAATTGGCCTCTGTTTCACCCTCTGATTGTAAAACCTTGCGGTCCTCTGCTGGTAGGTGGCCTGCCTTATCTTGGCGTCTTCCCTCTTTTCCTCAATCAGGTCTAAGTCGAGTCTCCTTTCTTCTGTATTTCTCCGGGGGTCATACATTTGGACCCTATGAGTAGGAAACCCAATCTTGGTGGGGATGACGGCTTCTGAGCCATAAGTTAGCATGAATGGGGTCTCTCCAGTATAGGTCCTCACTGTCGTCCTGTATGCCCACAGCACGGCATATAACTCATCGACCCATCTTCCTTTTGCCTCCTCAAGCCTCTTCTTGATTCCATCTAGGATTGTCCTGTTTGTAAATTCTGTTTTCCCATTGGCCTGAGGTCGGCCCGGGGTAGAGAAGAATTGTTTGATACTCACCCTTTCACAGTACTTCAATAGAGAGGTATTCTTGAACTGAGTCCCGTTGTCCGAGATGAGGGTGTTAGGGAGACCATATCTGCGTATAACATTTTTCCAGATGAACTGGAAGGTCTTCTGCTCTGTAATCGTGACCATCGGTTCGGCCTCCACCCACTTTGAGAAATAGTCAATAGCTACGATGAGGAACCGATAGTTATTGACTGCTCTTGGTAAGGGTCCTACGAGGTCGATCCCCCACACTGCAAATGGCCATGGGGATGTAATGGAGGTAAGAGGCTGATGGGGTTGGTGAGGGATGGTGGAAAATCTCTGGCATTTATCGCACTTTTTTACATATGCCGCGGCGTCTTTCCCCAAGGTCGGCCACCAGTACCCTTGGGTGATCACCCTCTTCGCTAAGGATCTGCCCCCAATGTGGCTTAAGCACGATCCTTCATACACATCTTGCAAAAGGGATGGGACCTCAGATGGGTGCACACACCTAAGTAAGGGGAGTAAAAATCCCTTTTTGTACAAGGTGTCCCCAATGACAGCGAACTTTGAAGCCCTGTATCTCAACTTCTTCCTTTATTGCCTTGCTTCTGGAATCTCCCCCTCCTTAATGTATCTGATCAGAGGTTCCATCCACGAAGCTTCCTGCGAAACATTTAGGCAATTGCTAAGTGTTCCCTCAGCGTCTTCAATAGTTAGCCGAAGCAAAATTTCTACTGGGATCGTCCTCCTGATGTATGTCCTAGTTGCCGAGGCCAACTTCACAAGGGCATCAACACGGCCATTATCGAGCCTAGGTATCCTCTTTGATTTCACTTCTCTGAAGCCCTTCAGTAACGACCTCACCTTCTCAAGGTACCTAGCCATCCTCTCATCCTTGGCCTCGTAGGCTCCTAGTATCTGATTCACTACTAGCCTCGAATCACTATGAACCAAAATCTGGCCGACACTAAGAGACTTGGCCAAGGATAGGCCTGTATCAAGGCCTCATATTCGGCCTCGTTGTTGGAGGCCTTGAAGTTGAACCTCATGGCGTACTCAATGTCTGTGCCGTCGGGTGCTGATACTATTAATCCAGCTCCGCTCCCGCTTTCGCAAGAGGAACCGTCGACGAAGAGACTCCACATGGTGTGTTCTTCTGAGAAACCTCCCTCGATGAGTGACCCCTGTCTAAAGAGAAATCTTCCCTCTTTGTTTTCAACCACTTTCCTTCTAGCGGTGCTCGTCTCAGCCTTATCTGCAGGTGTGTCAGTGAGCTCACCCTGTCGGGTATCTATCTTCCCGAGGCTCTCACCCTCGGCTTCATCATCTTCCCAGGTAAACTCGGCCACGAAGTCTGCCAATGCTTGCCCTTTAATGGCCGTCCTAGGCTGATACACTATGTCAAACTCCCCAGCTCTATAGCCCAGGCCATTAACCTCCCTGATTTTTCAGGCTTGTACAAAATCTGCCTAAGGGAAGAGTCAGTGAGGATGACCATTGTATGGGACTGGAAGTATGGCTTCATCTTTCTCGATGCATGGATCAAGGCATATGCCAACATCTCCATCCTTGGATATCTTTTCTCTGCCCCCTGGAGTGCTTTGCTGTTAAAATACACAGGGTTCTGTACCCCGTCTTCGTCTCTCATAATGGCTGCACTGATGGCTGACTCTGAGACGGCGAGGTATACATAAAGTCGTTCACCCTGCACGGGCCATGACAACAGCAAGGGAGACCCCAAGTATGATTTTAATTCCTTGAAGGCCTCATCACACTCTTTACTCCATTCGAAGGTTTTTTTAAGAATTTTGAAGAATGGTATACACCTGTCCGTGGCCCTAGATACGAACCTATTCAAAGCAGCAACTCTCCCTGTGAGCCTCTGAATGTCTTTAATGGACTTGGGGGTCTTCATCTCAACAAGGGTCTTTATCTTTTCAGGATTGGCCTCGATTCCTCTTTGGTTGACAATGAACCCCAAGAACTTCCCTGTTCCGACCCCGAACACACACTTGGCCGGATTAAGCTTCATCTGGTATTTGTCCATCGTATTAAAGGTCCTCTCCAGGTCTGCCACATGATCCTCTGCCTTCAAACTCTTAGTCAGTATGTCATCTACATAGACCTCCATAGACTTCCCAATTTGGTCTTCGAACATTTTATTTACGAGGCGCAGGTACGTTGCGCCCGCATTTTTTAGGCCGAAGGACATGACCCTATAACAGTATATCCCCTTGTCAGTAATGAAGGTTGTTTTCTCCGAGTCTTCAGGGTTCATGAAGATCTAGTTGTACCCTGAATAGGCATCTATGAAGCTCATGAGCTCATGGCCTGCGGTAGCATCTACCATCTAGTCAATGCGGGGGAGAGGGAAGCTGTTTTTGGGACAGTGCTTGTTGAGGTCGATGAAGTCCACACACATTCTCCACTTCCCGTTGTCCTTTGGGACAATGACTGCATTGGACAGCCATTCAGGGTAGATGACCTCTCTAATAAACTCAGCGTCTTCTAATTTCTTGACCTCATCCCTAATGACCTCATACTTTTCCCTAGAGTAAATTCTCCTCTTCTGCTTTACCGGCTTCACTCCTTCTACCACATTGAGCTTGTGGCACATGATTTCAGGGTCAATCCCCAGAATATCTACATGACTCGATGCGAAGACGCTTCGTCTTCTCCTCAACAGTTTAATGAGGTCTTCCTTGATATTGGGCTTCAGTGACTTGCCTATTTGGACGGTTTTTTTCGGGTCATCCTCATCGAGGATGATGGATTCTACCTCTTCCACGGCCTCTCCTTTCTTTTGCCTCGTCTCATCCCTGGGGTCTAGGGTATCAATATTGTAAGTGGTTATAGCCCTCTTGTGCGCCTCCCTTTCTTCAGCGGAGTTATAGTAATATTCTCGCGCCGTTGTCTGGTCTCCCTGAACTTCCCCCACCCCGTAAGGGGTACAAAACTTAATCATCTGATGGACCGTAGATGGCACAGCTTCAAACCCCTTGAGGGATACACGCCCCAGTATGATGTTGTAGGCCGAAAACACATGTTCATCCATCATAAATAAGCTGATCTTCTTGGTAAGCCATCTCTGCCACTCGTCCCCCATCCTGACATCGGCCTCATACACTCCAAGGGGATGAACCTTTTCCCCACTGAACCCAATCAATGGATGATGGTATGGGACGAGTCTAGCACGGCTGAGACCTAGGGCTTTGAAGCATGGCCAAAACATTACATCTGCAGAACTGCCCCCGTCGACCAATATCCTCGGCACCTCACACTCGTGCACCCTAGTTGTGATGATGAGTGGGTCGTCGTGTGGGGTAGGAGGCCTTTAAAGTCCATTCTCGAGAATCCCACTATCAGGGTGTCCATATCAACCTTCGTCCTTTTTTCTGACTTGACCTCCAGAGAGGTTGAGTGTACCGTCTTCGTCACTGCCTTGGCCTCAGCCACATGGGCCTTCCTGTCAGCGACCTCAGACCCTCCTCCTGCTAGGCCCACGGAGATCATTCCCACTCCGAGCGAGATCATATTAAGCCTCTTGACAGGACCTTGGTCGTCTCTCGATGGGAGGTCAGGGTCGTCCTCATTATCAGAAGGGTCGTCCCCTCTTTTCTGAGGACCTTCTCTATATGCATCGCCTCGCTTCTTTCTGGGGTCGTCCCCTCGTCCCCTCTTGAAGGCACCCTTGTCGACGTACTTTCTGAGCTTCCCTTCTTTCAGCATCTTCTCAATCTCATCTTTCAGAGTAAAGCATTTGTCTGTTATGTGGCCGTGGTCTTGGTGAAATTCGCACCACAGGTTCTTGTTCCTCTTGTTGGGGGCTGCCCTCAACTTCTCAGGCCACTTCAGGGATCGATCACTCTTTATCTCATTGAGAATTTGTTCACAGCTGACCGTTAGAGGGGTGTAACCAGCGAACTTATCATCCGTAGACCTCTTCTTCCTCTCTTTTTTTCTTCTTAGGGTATTTACCCCCACTAGCGCCTCCTTTTTCGTCTTCGTATTTTTCTACCATCGTCTCTTCGGCGTTCATCACCTTTCCTGCTGTTGACAGCAATTCAACCATCGTCCTCGGAGGGTCTTCAGCAAGCTTCCATAACAGCTTCCCCTTTTAGAGTCCTCCAATCAGGGCTGTCATAGCTATGCTCTCCTCATAGTCTTCCACCTCCAGCTTCTCTTTATTGAATCTGGCTATGTAGTCCCTCAGACTCTCATTCTTCCCCTGCTTAACATAGAGCAGGTGGGTGGTCTTCTTCTGTGGCCTCACCCCAAAACAAAAGTTGTGGATGAACCGGTCTGCCAACTTCTTAAAGTTTTCAATGGAATTTTTTGGAAGAGACGTGTACCAGATATGTGCAGCCCCCGTCAGGGTACCAGAAAAGGCACGACACCTCATCTCATCTGAGATAAAGTATATATCTGCTGCTGATTGATATATCTCAATATGGTGGACAGGGTTGGTGCTCCCGTCGTATCTTGGGGTGACCACAGGTGGCTTGAACCTTGATGGCGTAGGGAAGTTGACTATCTTCGCCACAAAGGGTGAGCCTATGGTGTATCCCTTCTGAAGAAGGTCCCGGCTCTTCAGTATATCACTGATCTTATCCTCTAGTCGCTGGATCGAGTCATTCCAGGGCCTCGCAGGGTTGGCTTGGCCGATGTTATCCCCTACCGCCTCTTTAAGGTGGACGGAGGGTTCTACTGCGGCAGGCCTGTGTCGGCTGTTTACTTCCCTTTGACCGTCATCCTGTCCTTGGGGTCGGCCATCTGCCGCATCCCTCCTGGACCTCGCAGCACTCCTTGACCTGGACAATTTTTCCCGCAGGTCATTTACTGGGCCCAGCCTCTCAAAGGCTGCCCCCTGCTCAAGCGATCAAAAGCAGAGCCTCTCGAGCGATCAACCGGATTTGGCCTTCCGCACTTTCCTATACTTTCCTGGAGAGGTCGTACAGTATAGTTGGAGACCTCATATTGTTCCCAGCATTCTATAGGGGCCTCCTCTCCCTCCAGGTCATCGTACCTGTCATCAGGACAAAGGTTTCCTTGCCTCCCCAGGCGTAGACGCCGGGGGTCAGTAACATCCCTACGCCGCTGAGGGGGTGGCAGGTCTTTGCGTGGTGCCTGGGGTGGTCCCCTGGCTTCATGCTATCCTGGAGCTGCTGCCGGAGTAATCATCTCAGGTGAAACCCCTGGTGGTCTTAGTATGTTCTGGCTTAGAGCTGTGAACTACTCCTTCATCATCCACTGGCTTGCTGCCAGAGACTTTAAGGCTGCTGCCACATTAGCCATCTTAGACTGAGGTGGTGGCTGACTGGAACTGGGTCCTCCCCCATCAATCGGCGGGGGAAGTGGTGGTAGTGGCATCTCAGGTGCCATGTGTTTGAGCTATGAAAAGCTGAACTGAAGAAAAGACTGGTGAGCTTGAGAACCTTAGTGGGTCTCTTTCAATGGTGAAACATCTCCTCTTAGGGGGAGAGCTAGCTCACCACCAGAGTGCCCAGTGAGGTCAAGATGTACAAGGTAAGAGATGTCTTCTCGTTCCCACAGACGACGCCAAACTGATGATGCTGAAATCTAGCACCACCGGATAAGTGATAATGAGCTCAAATAATGGCAGCCATGGCATCCATAGAGATGTATATATATATATATATATATATAAGTGTGTAGAAGGAGATGAGTATAAGAGGAATAAGACAATGATGTATAGTGGTTCAGCCAATTTGGCCTACATCCACTGTGAGTGTGTGATCCCTTAAGTATGGGCACTATTGGCCTTGGATACAATGCACATAAGCTCACTTTCTCTCTCTACTGTGTGTACAAGTAGAGTTTTAGCTAGGGTTACCATTATCGATTCCTCTCCCCTGTAGGGTTGTAGGTGATAAGTATATATAGGTCTTGGGGGGTGTAGTGTACCCCCCAAGTATGCATGGTGCATGTGAATGATGATCTAGCCAATCCCCTGTTGACACCTGTAGATGCCAAATGATGACATAATATTCCCTCACGTGAGGGTGTGATTTTGTTATAACGGTCTCCCATGTGCCATATGAGCCTCATGCGCACTATTCCACGCATCTCCCAAACCACGCGCTGTGATGATGTCACCCTCGGCCTTTGATATGAGGCCGAGGGCAAAGTTCCTTTCGGTAATGAGTCTGGCCTAATTTGGGCCTCGTACTGTCGTACCCTCGGAGGGTCGTCTGGAGCCTGATGAAGGGTCGGCCCCCTGAGGGGTCGTCCGGAGCCTGATGAAGGGTCGGCCTAATGAGGGGTCTTCCGGAGCCTGATGAAGGGTCGGCCCCCTGAGGGGTCATCCGGAGCCTGACGAGGTACAGGGAGCCCTCGGCATGGCCGAGGGTATATACGGGTATATCATATACCTCCAATCTTCATTCTTTTAAGCATGATTTAGCTAGTTTGATACAATTTCTTTGTTCTGTGCTGTTTGGATTCATAAAAGTTGTTAGGGGATCCTCAAATTAAACTTAATGCATAACATGTCTATAAAGCCCCATTTCACCCAGATTAAAAGCATTTTAACCTACTTAGAGTTTTACTTTGTTCACTTTATTTGTCTAAAATCACATATTGTAGTGTGTACTTGAGTACTCCCAGAAGTCAAAACCTCCAAAGTGGTTGTGGACCCCGTGACTAATTACTTGGAACATAATAAGATTTTGACTAATCGCGCCACACTTATTTATTTATTTTTCCTTTCCCTTCAGGATTCAACCTCTATCTCAAGTGTTGATCTTTTTGGTGACGATGCTGATAATTTTGGTCTTGATCTCAAGACAAGTGACCTCATCAATCGACTCTTTTTCCACATTCACACCACCTAACTCATTTAATTAGTTTGGCCAGGCCTTGGAACAATACTGTTTTTATACTGGTTAGTGAAAACGGAGGACTTAATCAAGAACGTGAAACTTAACACAACTTAGCATGCTTGATCTACTAGTCGCTTAAATGCTAAGTATATTCATTGCGGTGGGACTAAGTCTTTTGTCCAATACTTGTATGAAGACAATGTAATATTTTTTAGCACATAAAATTTGTTATATTTTAATTTATGTGGGTACTAGTGATGTGGAAAAGGACGAAGATTGGAAGTTTCTTTCCTCATTTTTTAGTATAGAGGAAAATAAGGTAATAATTTTCTATGTATGTTTTATGTTAAAATTGTATGTTTTCTTAAGTTTCAGTACATTAACTTGAAGTATATCACTTTTTTATAGAAAAAATCTGATGTTTGCTCTACTCGTCGCTGAAATGCCAAGTATGTTCATCGCAGTGAGACAAAGTCTTTTGTCCAATACTTGTATGAAGACACGGTAATTTTTTTAACACTTAAAATTTGTTAAATTTTAATTTATGTTGATACATGTACTTATGTATTTTATTTTCGTATGTTAATAGACGTGTAATGCATATGAGATGCCGAAAGGACAAATTGAAGTGTTTTATGATACTCATTGGACGAAAGACAATGAGTGGATTAGTGAAGAGGCACAGTCTGACTATGTAAGTATATAAAAGAAAATAATTTTACATGCTCAAACGTAAAGTATTATTCCCAAGCCGTGCGGGCTAGATTGATTTTTGTTAAAATAGGTGGGCGGGAGTTGTTGAATTATTGATTTGTGTCACAACATGTTGAATTTCATGAATAAATAAAGGAAATTCTGTCAATTTTTTTAAAATAAAGTGAAATCGGTGGAAAGGATGCATGGATGATTTACTTGTATCCATAGTTATTGAATTAGTGATTTGTGTGTCACAACATGTTGGATTTTTTAAATAAACAAATGTGTCTCTGTCGATTTTGTTTTTTAAAGTTTAAAAAATAGTCAAACCGGATAGTGTAACATATTATTTTATTTTTCTTTGTAGAAAGATATGATTGAATTACAAAAAAACTCGAAAGATTTTGATGAAGCATTAATCTGTCAAAAAGTCCTTGGAAAGAGGTCGAGATACGTGAAGGGTCTTGGTACCCGACCTTTGTAATAATTTTAATTTGGAGAAAAAAAAAATTACAAACAGAGATCGTAGATTTGAAATTCCTAGTCGAAGGTCTTGTGTCAGATATGGCTACAATGAAGGCCACATTATTCTCAGATAAAGACACTGCTCCCGAGGAGATGTTCCTGAAGGATCTTCTGTCCTTACGAATCCATTGCTTGACGTCAATTGTTGATTATATCATTTTGTTTGTGATGAGAAGACTAATATAAACTCGTCTAAGTATTTTTTTACTTTTGAGCTTCATTGTGACATGAACAGTAGTACATTTATGTTTTGAATATAATATAACATCTTTTTTTTTAATTATGTGTGTTTACTTAATTTTCTTTTTATTTATTTCATTACTTAATATAATTTTGCAACGAAAAAGAGTGTTACAAAAGACTATTAACAACAAAGAATTGACATTTGTCAAGGAACTTTAATTCCCTCAAAATATCTTTTACGATGATTTATTAGTATCTTTTGCAACGAAATTTTCGTTGTAAAATATTTTTGGTCAAAATACGAAAACTTTTTTGCAACTAAAAAGAGTCTTACAAAAGACTTTTGCAATGCATAATTAACATTTGGCAAGAAATTGTAATTCTCCCAAAATATCTTTTGCAAGGATTTGTTAGTATCTTTTGCAACGAAATATTCGTTGTAAAGGATTTTTAGTCAAAATACGAAAAAAAATTGCAACGAAAAAGAGTGTTACAAAAGACTTTTAGCAATGTAAAATTAACATTTAACAAGGAATTTTAATTCTATTAAAATATCTTCTACAAGGAGTTATTAGTATTTTTTACAACGAAATATTCATTGAAAAAGCTTTTTAATCAAGATATGAGAACTTTTTTGCAATGAAATTTTTTATTTTCCCCAACGAAAGATTTCATTCAAAATATTTTTAGCGACGATGCAAAATTTTCTTGCAAAAGATCTATAGAATAATGGCTAATGCGAGGAATGCTACAAGGAAAAAAACATTGCAAAAGGTGTTTTGCAACGAAAACATACCTTTTGCAACGATTTTTTTTCCTTGCTAAAGCCATAATTCTTGTAGTGGGGGTTGGAGGTCTTCCACGGACTAATCCATCTCTCTATGAGTTATATCTTATTGATGGGAATGAGGAGGAGAGTTTTGAGTGCGTTAGCCTTGGGGACTAGAACCCTTCATTATATTTATAGACATCCAATTCAAACCCCATAAATTCTAATTAGCTAACTCTTGAGTAACCAATGGGTGACTCTTGAGTAACACGACTCTTGAGTAACCAAAATGTGAGTTTTGGGTAACCACACATTTCAGATTCCATACTTACTACTGATATCTTTTGAGCTTACCTTATTATATCACTTCATTTGCCCATTTAAAAATTGAAGATAAAATATAATTACTATTTTAATATGTGAGCCCACCTTAAATTATTTGGAATATATAAAACATTCCAACAATTTCCCACTTGGGCTACATAATAATTTCGAATGTAATTATATTCAATAACCTTATGTGCGCACCAAAATTCTTTCTATTCTTAATACATCTCCCAAATCAATCTTGTCCATATCCTATACGAGTATGAGACCAAAGCGACCTTCGTTAGATTTATGTGGTAACTCGATCCATCACTGATCACCATACCAAATATATTCAACGACATAAATCAAGTACGGATGTGTGGCTGGATATTACATGCAATGTAATCTCAGACGTGCCTATTTCCAATTGTTCCTAACTTTATTCCATAGTGAGATCAAACCTTATTGTTTTAAACCTTATGTTATACTATAATTAAAAGACAATACATTCAGAGTAAACAACAAAATGAAAATACCATTAACTTTATTCTGCAGAAAACTAAAACATACATAAAGTATTCGAGTAGTGTGAAATGAAGGAACATTAAACCGAATACAAACTCCCACTAAAGTTGAATATCATCAAACTGAACAACACCTGTATGATTAGTGTGCTCATAAAAGTCCTTGGGTGGTAAGCCTTTAGTAAGCGGATCCGCGAGCACAGAGTTTGTTGTTATATGTTCAATAAACACTATCTTACTCTGAATTTTTTCCCTAACAGCAAGAAACTTAATGTATATGTGCTTAGACTTCAATAATCTTCTATTGTTATTCGAATATAGAACTGCTGAATTATTATCACAATATATTTGTTGATGATGCAGAAAATAACACCCCCCTTAAAGGTGTTTGTAAGCTCAATTGAATGTTAACAATGGCAGTATAAAGGCATATAGTAGAAGGAGGTGAGGAGAAGAGGAAGATCACCAAAATATAAGTGGTTCAGCCAGTCAGGCCTACGTCCACTGTGCAAGTGTGTGTTTAGTATCACTGTATGAGGGCTCTAATGGCCATAGATACAAAACTCTCAAGCTTTCTCTCTCTATTGTGTAAAATGACAAAGTTTTATATAGGGTTGCTAATTTTGGATCCTTTTCAAGGTAGAATATGGCCTCTATATAAAGTGCCTGGGGGTGTAGTGTACCCCCCCCCCCCAAGCATGAAATGAGTATGTTCATGAGGATCGAACCATTATGAGAATGACACCTGGCTGATCTCATGTAGATAATGATGACCTCAATATTCCCTCATGTGAGGGGAATGATTCGGTTATAACTGATTTGTGTACATGTGGTCCTAGCCCCACATATACGCAGAAGAGCTCGGCCATCTGTGATTGGTCACAACCTCGACCTAGAAGAGGACGAGGGGGAGACCTTGGTTCAGAGGGAGTGCCGAAGTATGACACGTTGAGCTATGACATCGTCTTGGGCCGAGGTGATGGTGGTGTAGTAGGAACATCGACTGAGGATCAGCCGAGATTGTTTCTGGCGATGTGATATCCACCTCGGCCTGTTCCTAGCCGAGGCTGCAAACTCTGGATGCCCAGATAATGACTTAGTCGGGATTGATGCTGATGACGGGTAACCTCTTCATCTTTCTGGTCGAGGTTACGATCCTCGGAAGACTAGTTGGATAACCTTCCCTGGGTCATGGAGACCTCACTTGCCGTGGTAGCTAGCAACGTCGGTTATGGCCGACCTTGCCTAGGACGAGTCCGCTAGGTGATGATCCATGGTCCCTCCAACATCGGTCGTCCCCATGGATGAGGTTGATGTCTCTGAGCCGAGGGGTACATTCAGAGAATATCATTTGTAGTGGTCTTTCAATGCTATCCAAAATATGCAACCCAGTGATAAAATTTCGCAGCTATATCGCATGATTTGTTGCCTCATAACAGGATATGAACTCTGTTGCCATAGTGAAAAGGGTGCAATGCGTGACTGCTTAGCACTCCACAAAAAGTATCACCTCCAAACAACATATATACATAGCCAAAAGTGTATCTCTTAGTGTTTTAGCAACCCGCAAGATCGATATCAGAATACCCAATGATCTTCAAATTATCTGACTTCCAATCTATGAACATGTAATTGTTTGTTCCCTATAAATACATCATAACCCATTTGGCTGCTTTCTAGTGATCCATTCCAGGGTTACTCAGATATCGGCCTAACATACCCATTATGTACAGTAAATTCGAACGCGTACATAATTGAGCATACAAAAGTCTCCCATTAGCTAAAGCATGAGGAACCTTTTTTATTTTCACACTTTCAATCTCATTGTTGGGGCATTAACAGAGACTAAACTTATCTCCCTTAGAAACAGGAGTATCTCCTTGTGCACAATCTTTTATGTCAAATCTAGAGAGTACTTTCTCGATATAGATCTTTTGGGATAATCCAAGGATACCCTCAGAATGATCTCAGTGTATCTTAATTCCCAAAACAAAAGAGGCATCCCTAAGATTTTTCATTTCAAAATTCTTAGTTAGAAATCTCTTGGTTTCCTATAATGAGCCTATATCGCGCTAGCCAAAAGTATGTTATCGACATAGAGCACAAAGAAGTTAATTTTACCATATATGGATTTCTTGAGTTTCCAAACCATAGACTTTGGATCAACTGGGATCAACTGGGTCAAAGTTTTAGGGTTGCACCATATACATGGTTTCCTCAATGTTACCATTGAAAAAAGCCATCTTAACATCCATCTGATGATGCAACTCTAAATCAAAATGATCTATAACTGCTCATGAGGTTATTGAGTTTGCTCTTCTGGAACAACTCTTAGATTTTGAGTAGGGAAGTCCTCATTGTTGTCTTATTGAACATTGTCAGTAGGCTGAACAGTGTTTGGGAGAGGAATTGATTCCTCTTCAAAGACAACATTGTTATTATTAACCGTATCTTCCCCCTCAAACGCAATATCCTCAAGAAATCTCACATTTCCCGTCTCGAAAAAGGACTAAGTTGAGGGATCAAAGAACTTAAAACCCCTCAGCCGTTAAGTATATCCAACAAAATAGCAGCTAATAGTTCTTGAGTGGAGTTTCTTTTCAATTGGCCTATAAGGCCTTGCCTCAGCTGGACACACCCAAATGTGTAAATCTTTAATGACAGGTTTTCAGCCTATCCATAGTTCATAAGGGGTTTTAGCTACCGTTGTACAAAGTACTCTATTTAGAATATATACTGCAGTCTTAAGTGCCTCTCCCTAGAGTAAATCTGGAAAAGAAGAATGATCAATCATACTTCTTACCATGTCCTTAAACCATCTGTTTCGTCTCTACGAATTTGGCAAAAGGTTCTAGACGTTGTTCACCTGATCTATCATATCTGCCATAGTATGCACCGCCATAGTCAGATTTGACAACTTTAATCTTCCTGCCTAGTTAATTTTCAACTTCGGCTTTGAAGGCCTTAACACGTCCAGAGCTTGAGACTTCTCATGAATTAAATATAAGTACCCATAACGAGAATAGTTATCTATAAAAGTGATAAAATACTATTGGCCATTCCATGAAGCCGTAGGGAATTGATCGCAAATGGCAGTATGTATCAATTCTAAGACATCATAACTCCTTTTGCCACTTAATTTCCTTATGTTCGTCTGTTTTCCCCTTTATACGGTCAATACAAACATCAAAGTCTATGAAATTAAGGGGTTAAAGTATTCCATCTGACACAAGTCTCTATGTTCTCATTTTGGAGATATGACCTAAACACTTGTGCTACAAAGCAACGAAATTCTCATCAGCTAATTTTAATTTTGCAAGGTTTTATTAAATGAAGCATTGGTATTTAATAAATATAATTTATCAATTAAAGAACCAGTCGCAACCAAAGTAGAATTAAGAAAGAGAGTAACTTTATTATTTCCAAATGAACAAGAATGACTGTATTTTTTCAAAACAGAAATACAAACCAAATTCCGTATGAAATAAGGTACTACATACGTCTCTATTAATTTAATAAAATGAGCAGTTTCAAAAAAATGTCACAATTGCTTCAACTCCAACTGATCTATCATATCTGCCATATTATATTTATTATTCAGCCAAATAATATTCTTCCTTTGGGCCGATTATTACCCGCAGGAGTAATAAATATATTAACATCATTTTTATATCTCAAAATAAATTAATCTATGCAATAGAGGTTACTTTGGAAACGTATTACTTTATTTAATTCATTTCAAGATATAATACAATTTTGGTATTTTTTTAAAGAAAATACCCTGAATGGAATCAAACTTTATTACAAATCTGAAACCAAATGATTGTTAATTAAATATGCAAGTATTTGGTGCACCTAATTTTATACTTGCCTTAGTTCGCAAAAAAATATGCATTTGGAAATAATTCTCACAAAAAAAACTGATTTGGAAAGAATTCCCACAAACATTGAGTTAGAATTAATTCCCCCCTAAAAAAAATCTGAATTGAGTGCTCATTTATTTTTCCCAAAATGGAAAATTTTGAGTTATCACTACAATGACATAAACAATCTCTTTAAGATCACTCTCCAATTCGCAGAATCGCAAAATTAATTTTTAATCGAGAGTTATTAGCATTGACATTATTACCAAAAATGGCAAAAATGCGTTTTTAGGGGTCTAAATGATGTCAAATCGCCGAGATAGGGCGGTGCCCATTATTTACAATGTTTTTTTTATTTCAACGTTTCCATGTGACCACCAAAAATTCTTAAAATTCTGAATAAGAAAACGAAATATGTCATTGAAAATGTCCCTCAAAATTCTAAATCAAAATTTCAACAATTCTCATATTAATCTTGAAAAAAAACTAAATTAATCCATCCAAATCCATTATGAATTAAACCTTTTGAGAAAATGAAAAATCAACTTGGATTAACAATCCTTAATCAATTTGGGACTGTGATTATGAAAATTATCACAAATCATACATAAATTCTACATAGAATCCTAAAAGTCATATGGGTTCTAACTAGATCATATGTATGATAAATCAAACAAAATCACTTCTAAATTACAATCACAGTACAAATCCCAATAATCTAATATGAAGAGGCTCTGATACCATTTGTTGGAATATTAAATAAAATTCATCAATATATTAGATTATTGAGATTTCCTAGTAAAGAAATTGTAGAAACTGTGTACCTGAATCCATAGTGATGATTGAGACTAGGGGGTTGGAGGTCTTCCACATACTAATCCCTCTCTATGAGTTCTCTTTCATTGATGGGAATGAGCATGAGAGTTTTTGAGTGCATTAGCCTTGGGGACCAGAGCCCTTCATTATATTTATAGACATCTAATTAAAATCCCTTAAATTCTAATTAGATGACTCTTGAGTAACCAATAGGTGACTCTTGAGTAACACGACTCTTGAGTAACCAAAATGTGACTTTTGGGTAACCACACATTTCAGATTCCATACTTACTGCTGATGTCTTTTGAGCTTACCTAATTAGATCACTTCATTTGCCCTTTTAAAAATGGAAGCTCAAATATAATTACTATTTTAATATGTGAGCCCACCTTAAATTATTTATAATATATAAAATATTCCAACAGAATATTGATAGGTTGAATGACTTTTTGTTTATGTTCGTGTTTCCTTCAGTTTTGGAAACAAAGAGAATTCTTCATCAAAAATAGAGGTTTTTCAATTGGGCTCCAGTGGGGTTAGATTAGGGGCAACCATTGAGTTGTTATGCTAAGGCATAAAATCGTAATAAGTGTTGCTGGATTCATTTGGTAGGGAGGGGGTTATTTTTTAGGAGATTGGAAAATTTTGTGGAGGTTTTTTGGCATTAGACAATGAAACATGAGATGAAATTGATATCCGGTGGGTAAGAATTAAGGTGAAGAGAGAGGTGGTGGTGCTAGAAAGGGTGATAATTGAGGAAGGAGGCCGGGCATATGAGGTGAGAGAGGGGGTTAAAAAAGAGGTGAAATAATGATTTGTGGCAGATGATGTATGGTATCGTTGGCATATGGGTGACGTTGTCAAGGGCGGGCTGTAGGGTATCGCCAGGAGGGGGATCACCGAAAAGGGAGCTGAAAATAACGGAGGGGCATGTTAAGAAGTGGTTTTAAGGGGATGGTGTCGGCGGGTCAGGCATTTCTGATAGGATTACAGTGGGTAGGGCAAAAGGCCTGGAGGCTAGTCCACATGTCTTTTTATTAAGGCATTTTATAAAGAAAAAGAAGGAGATGTGGATAATCTAAATGGTTCCACTTAAGTGTTAAGGAGAGGACTAGTCAAAATCTATTATTAATCTATAGGTTCAACTAAGTCGGGCCTTTTGGGAGTATACTGAAATAATGAAGTATGGGGTTTTAAAAATGCTAGGGAAGTGTTTTTTATTTTATTTAGAAAAAAGGATAATTTTTTTCCTTGAAGTGGATGACCTAATAATATTAATGGGATCTACCCTAAATAGAAATGGAGTGGTAAAATGCCTAAAATGGCTTTTAAGATATTTTCAGCTCTGTTAAGAAGGGAGAATATTGTATTTTATTAAAAAAAATCATCTTCAAATATTACTTCTAAAGTTAAGGCTAATTCTTGTTGAGATTATTGCAATGATAAGGATGCTTTTGGAAGGAAGGAATTGTCATTACTCCCCATAGATATTACATTGATGGGTGGGAGGGAAGATGGGGTGAGGCACTCTTTTGAAGTGGGTAGTCGAGCGAGGTGAGTGGGCAGGGTGAGCATACACCCTCTAATCGAACATTGGTGCCTAGTAGATGATTGGGAGGGTTTGTGGGATAGAAGTGGAAATCAGTATGATGAAGTGAAACTTTTGTTGGAGGATGTCATTAATTTGAGAAAATAAGGATTTCTTAAAAAAATGGTGATACGCCAATTTTGTTGGGGTCCACTGAAGGGAAATTATTTATTTGTCATGAGGCTGAGACCTGAATTGAATCACAAATGATATTTTATAATCCGTATGAGTCGGAAGGGGATTTGGGAGACGTGGATGACGGGATGAATCATTAGGTGGAGGATATGATGAGGGGTTTGGTAAATTTTGGGGAGTGTCATATGAAGGGTATGAGAAGAAACAATGGAAGTTGTCTAGTAAACCGAGAGGAAATTAAGAGGGGGTAGGGAGAAGTAAGGAGAGAATGGTGATCATTTCGAAGGGGGAAATTAGAGAGAGAGAGAGAGAGAGAGGGGAGATATCAGAAGGCTGCAATAGTTCATTAATTATGAGGGGAGTAGAGGGGAGGGGAAGGAGAGTAAAAGGTAATTGTTGTCAATGAAGATGCGTATCATTTCTTGGAATATCATGGGGCTAAATGACTTTTTATAAGATGAATATTGTTAGACGAGCATTATCTTTGTGGGGACTGAATATCTTGTGTTTATAAGAGACTAAAATGAACAAGATGAGTAGAAAGGTGGCTCGTACTTTATAGGGGGCTCATTTGGTGGAGTGGTTCACTCTTGAATCTTGTGGTGGATCGTGTTGTGCGATAATTTTATGGGATATAAGAGTTATGGAGATGGTGGACATTCTGATGGGGAAACATTCATCGTCTTGTTTATTTAGAGGCGCGGGAGATTATTTTTTGTGGAGCTTTTTGAGGGGTTTATGGGTCGATGGGTGACTATTATATGGTAACTTTTGGAAGAGTTAGGAGGGGACAAGGGTATGTGTGTGTGTTGGGGGTGGGGGGTCCCTTGGTGCATGGGCGAAGATTATAATATGAATTGATTCATGGGGGAACGTAGTAGGGGGAGAAGATTGACTAGAGCAATGAGGGAGTTTTTGAATTTCATCAATGATATAAAGTTGGTTGACATACCTTTTGATGATACCGTATTTTACACTTGGTATTTATAAGAGTCCTCAACCACCCTTAAGTAGGAGAAGAGGTCCCGAGGCCAACCTTAGACCTCGGCTTGATCACTAATTGGTATCCAATACCCCTACAACACCCAGGAGAAGGCCTTAGAACTACAATAGGCCTTAGTCTCCCCCATTCCTTCCTAACATGGTAAAACGTTCCAACATATCTCCCCAACCATGCATAAATACCTCAGCACCATGGTATTGCCATGTCTGATACCCAGAATTGACTTTAGTATGAATAGAATTGACCCCCCAAGGTCATCTAACCCTCAGCGCAAGGGTTTACCATTGAAAAATACCTTTAGTACATCTTACATTAGTCTAAAGGAAACTCCTGAGCACTTAGGTTTCTAACATGGATTTTACAATCAGTCTGGAAGAGTAGGTGAACATCAGAGCAGTGTTGCACCAACCTTTTTTTTCCATCTAACGAGTGGTGCACCTGGGGAAAAACTTCGCTATGTCTCACTCCACACTAACCCGCACATTTTTTATCGCACGTCACATGGTACATGTTATTCTTCTTCCCGAACTGTGACCCATGTGCCTACTCTAAAACTACGCACTTCCAGGGTCCTTCTTGTTTGGCAAAAATCAACCTTTTACTTATACATAAACCACCCTCTGAACTTGACTGAGTATGACTCCGTTGTTCTTCCTAAAGTTATTGGATCTATCCTTGGAAAGAGTGATCCCGTGCATGTGTCTTCATAATCTTCCGACCCATCTCAGGTGTGGTAGTTCTCCTTAATGTATATATCAGGAATATCTTCCTCCTTCAACGAAGTTCAGTCCATCATAATTTTCCAGTTTTTCTTCTAACTTCCTTATAGGCACATGGTTCAAAACATTTATTTCCACATCCTCTTATCTTGGTCGATACTGAAAATTGAACTAATTAGGGCACCCATACACCCTATACCCTATACATATTTGCACAATTTTAACAAACTCACCATACATATATCAAACTCGATCCTTCATGCTCAGTGTGGCTATACCTCAAGGGTTTACTCGATCACCCTACTAATTGTGACTTAATGATCCTCATGACTGTCCCACTTTACAACTAGTGGTGAAAATGTTCCATATTACTTTTTATACACACTACCTGGCTCTACTGGCTTTAAGTCGTATAATAGCTCTCAGCGTGTAATAACTAGAGTACTAAACCCATGCCCTAGGACCCAACATGTCTCCTCACTATCGACGCTCACTAAGGCTCACGCGTGGGATGTCTTGCAAGTGAAATCCAAATAAGGAACCCCCCTGATACACTACTGTCTAGCGTAGTCGGTCATCGAGATATGCAGGCCTAAAGCACATAATTGGCACACTCAAAATCCTTCCCCCAGATGTATAAGTCTAATCATCAACTCCAATATCTCTAATGGAGTCATAAACTACGGTGCTCACACTATCACAAAGTCCCTAACGCTAAATCAATAACGAGCCCAATCTCTCAGCTCCATGCTAACACTTATATTCCCTAAATCACATCAGTAAATTCCCTATGCATAGGGATTGAATATAACGGGGCAACTATATCCTCCGAAGTCTCCTCTATAATATAAAATAAACACGGGCTCAATGCTCTTTCAGGACAAGACATCACAAACAACACATCCTGCCCAAGAACAACGATCACGATAGACTTACTGAAACAGTCCACCATCGCTCAAATCATCCTTAACCAATCCATACCCAGGATAACATCATACTCGAAAACATATCTCTCTAAAATGAGTAAATCCACAAAAACATATCCTCCTAGTGTCCACACCTTCCCCCTGCAGATGGGACTAAAGAGAGCCCCGATACCCAATCGTAAATAGATAAACATATTAGTAATACTAATAATACATCCACTAAACCCGTCTCACACGCGAATCTAATGCTAAAAAATACTGTGATGCATATGTGTCACCGAAAACTTACCCCAGTTTTCCAAGGATAAAAATCATACCTTCAATTCCCAATGGCACTGGTTGTTCAACTAGTTCATGGACATAATATCCATATCTGAACTGAACCAAAACTGTTGTAACTTTTTCCCTTATTGGGCACCCTACATCTGTGCCCTAGCTCGCTACAGACAAGATCGACGCATGTGGCCCTGCTCTCCATATATAAAACATATGCCCATGAAATCCACTTGCCTCTGGTCATGCTAGCCATGTCGAGGCTGTCCTGGTATTTAATCCCTGTTGCCTCGGCCCTGATGGCCACCTCCATTATTTCCTTTTTTCGACTAGCCCAAAGGAACATGCAGTTAACCCTATCTGTATCAACCATCACCTAGTCGAAATCCCCCTTATATGAATCTCTTAGCCATATCCACCTAATGGGTATCCTCCTGTGGTGCCCCACTAGCACCGTTACTCCTAGTCTTGCCTTATGGTCTAGACTCCCCAACTCTCTTGGCTCCGTTCATATGTAAGCAATAATCTTGATAATATAAAAGTTCGATATTGACGAAATAGAAATAAGTAATCAAAGTCATATTTCCCTATAAGTGCGGGATAAGTCATCTAAGTGAGTCCATCAACAAACTCAAAGACCCTTATCTCCTCCGTATCTACCTCATCGGGCACAAAGTTTGCTAAACGAGTTAATTCTTCCTCATAATTGGCCATGTCTGGCCTTTTTGAGACAAGTCTAAGAATATCCTCTCCATTTCTGTCTGAACAGCTGATGAGAAGAACTTTCGGTCTAACCATACCCAAAATTCCTCGATAGTCATGGAATATCTCTCCTCAGATGTGGTGACTAACTCCCACCATTGCATTGTTTCTCCTACAAGCTTAAAAGTTTCCAAATTTTTCTTCTGATTTTCGCTACACTCAACCATACGTAGATGCATCTGGATGTCCATCTTCTATTGGCAAGCTACTATAACGTTCGCATTTCCCTAAAACTCCGGTGGATGGACCTTTTGAAAATCCCCTCTGACTCTCTCCTATATTAAAGGCACTCGATGAGGCTAAATTAGTGCCATTAGATGATGTGGCGATGCTTGAGGAAACTGTAGCACCATGGCTGTTATCACAACATTAGCTTCCTAAGAAACAATAATTACGACCTTTTCTATGGTCATTATTCCCTGAATAGTCTGAGGAACGAGTTGAGCCTCTCTTCCTGTGGCCCTCCTTGTGGCCTAAGCTGGTCGTCCTCTCAAGTTGTTTGGCATCTAAAACCAAGACAAATTCATATAAGATTCACTTCAACTATACACAATAGCAGGATAACATAAAAGCGCAAGATGAATTAATAGTCCTAAATATTGGAGTCTACATCAAAGCAAAAGCAACGATGAAATGTAGCAAGTCTGCACAGATCCTACGGACACTAGAACCTAATTCTCTGATACCATCTGTGACACCCCGCCTATTCTGATAACGGGTGATCAGTATTCTACTAAAATAAAATTGGAATCTCAATCTAGTTTATTATCAATTTAATTACTAATAACCTATTAGGCTGGTGTTAAAATTTAAAATCTTATTAACTACTTGACTTGCTTTAATGAAACTTCCAATTGGTGAAATAAACCATTCCATCTAACTAGTATACACATTCAACTCAACAATAAATGGGTACTGAACGAGATTAAATAAATAAGTTAATCGATGGCTCTTGGTAAATATCCCATACAATAATCCAATAGAGATTTAATGCGTAACGTGTGAATAATACAATACTATCTAACTAGTCGACATGCCCAAAATAAAACCTGAAGAAAAATCCTATCTAGATCACAAAGACAGAAGCATCTGTAAGTATAAAAACGCTCTGATACCAAGATGAGAATGCCAATTTCCTTTAAATTATAAGATATGCACTTGATACCATAATTTTTAAATACAAAATAAGATGGCTCATAAATTTTAATTTCTTTAAAATTAAAATTAAATGAAACTAAACAAATATTTAAATTTTCACTTAAATAAAAACTAATTCAAGTTCTAACTTTGTCAAACAAACCAAGTATGAATATTTCCAAATTAAATTAGTTGAATTGAATTAAACTAAAATTATCCAAATTTAAACTAGCACCAATTTTACACAAAGATTATGATTAAACCAAATTTTATCGTTTTAAACCTAAGCATGCATCTAAGTGTTTTTGCAAGATAAAATAAACACACAACCACAATACCGCGATGTACGAGGAAAACCCACAACGTGAAAAACTTTGGACGACCTAGTCACAAATCCACTAGGTATGGTTTTAAAAAAGACAAGACAAAAGACTTACTTCAACGACTCAACTCCCTCTCAAGCCTTGAAGCTTCTTCTTTATTCAACCTATGCCTAGTTGATAATTCCTAAATCCACCGTAGTCTCGAAATCCACTGATGGGGCGAATCAACCGTCAACAACACACGAAGCCCTCCTCCACATGCACATCACGAATCAACAAACAGAATCCTCCGTAGAAAACTTTCTCATTTTTGGGATAGAGATGATACCCGATGCCAAAAGATGATCTCAAAACATAATATATATTGGAACTTGGATCATGATAAACTATGGGTGTAAACTTTGTATTTTTGGTAGAAATTAAACCATGAAAATTATCAACACAAAATGGGACTTTTGGATGAAGAATTTTTGCTCTCAAAGTGGTAGAATATTTTATCAAAAGTCTTATCAAAATGTCAGTTCCTTCACTATTAAAAACTGGTAAAACAAAAGTGGGTTAGTGGGAAGTTAAGAAAAAATTGATAGGAAAACTGCTCAAAACGCCAAGTCGTTTGAATGACTTTTAAATGTCGTTTGAATGAATTCGTTCGAACGACTTACTAACGAGAAAACAAAGAAAAATGCACAAATATCATTTGATATCTTGTTTGAACGAATCATTTTAACGATGCCATTTTAACGACCTTTCTAACGAAAAAATAGAGAAACGATTCTCGTCAGATGGTTCGTTCGAACAAGATCCCAGTTTCATTTGAGCGACTTTTCAGAAAATCAAAAAAAATTCTTTTAATGCCAAAAATCTTTTATGAAACGTTTTAAAAGGATTTTCTGAGAAAACATAAAGTTGTTTTATAAAAATACACCCATTAAAATATCCAAGTCTCTATGTATATTAAATGCATTCATACCTTTAGAGACTTTGGACAAATTGAAATATTGATGACTATAAACATGACACACAAAACTACGTGTTCAACTCAATTGTCATAGGCTTGAAAGGACTTAACAAACTTTTATCCTATGACTCAATTAGTTTTGTCCCGAATTAAGCCAACACTAACAAATTGATTCAATTGGAAATTTATCCTTACAAATATCCCCCTTTGGTTATTCCGGGACAAAATCAAAATAAAAAATCCTATGGACCGTCAAGCTCATCTAAAAAGACACAATCCCATGCCAAAATAAAAAATTACAGATGCTTGACTGACACATGGGATGAGAAGCTTTGCTTGCTTTAAAATGTTGTTGCTTAAAATGAAAACCTGTACACTTAAAGACACCATCAAACGCATAGGGAATATAACAATATCGAGTGCATTATTAAATCCCCCCCACCCCACCTTTTTTCTAACATGATATACCTAAGAAATCCATGTCTCCCCCTAAGATAGATCTCCCCAAATTAAAAGGTTTAGATACCATTTCTCCCCTTTTTGTTCAGGAATATACAAAAATAAAATGCATATAATAACTCATTTTTCCTTAATTAAAACAATTCTCCCCTTAAATGTAACAATCAATAAGCAAAACGGAAAAACAAGTATATCATGCAATGGTGTATAGAGTTACAAGAATAATCAAGGAATATGGCAACAAAAGAACAACTAATTCAAAGATAGATACATATATCAACACAAAGCATACATAGACTAGATAATAAGACAAAGACTAAAAAAAATGATACCATATATATATATATATATATATATATACAAACTCAAAAGATACCAATGACACACAAACACACACATATATATAGGTATAAATACCACACAAGACCCAAACTACAATAAGTTTTCCACACTCATATGGCATAAATGTGTCTAAATAACCATGTGGTAAACGGAGTGAAGGGGTGTGAACTAGAGACAACAAAATTATGACCCAATCACTTAACAATAGTCAAAGAGTTATATTTGATTACAAAAACTTTACCAAACATAGATTTAGCCTTATGTGATAAGATAAAGTGAACTCAAAGAATAAACATATACAATGCACACAAGCTAAGAATTTTGATGATTTTACATAGAGTCATGACAAAATAATCATAACTAGGATACATTGTCATTGTGCAAACCCATTGCTATTTCCATCCGAACTCCCTCATACATCATAATTCTTTTATATTTCTTTTGATGAACATACTAACTAAACTAAATAGTCCATGGCTACTTTTTATAATGCCACACCTTTTAGTTCCTTTACAAACTCTATGGGTCTTGGCTAATTTTTACAATGCCATAACTTTTTAGACCCTTTTCACGCACCCATATATATATTTTTTTTATACAATTCAAACAAATCTCACTTGCAACAGTTATTACATGCACAAATCCTCCATAGTCATAGCAACATGTAGATAACAAAATTGATAGGATAACATTTGACTTAGCTCAAATATACAAGTGAAGTTAATGTTCAAAGAGTTTGTGCATGTGTGTCCGACGCATATAAAAAAAGAATCCATAATGCAACTCAAAATCAAACTTCTCCATGCAAGCATGGTAAAGAGCATTTTAAGAATTGGAAATCATAACCAAAAGTTCTAGCCACATGGAAGCAGGGGAATGATATAGGATTTAAACACAAGTATATGTTAGATAAAATGTGTAAAACTAAACCACACAAAAATCTTTTTGAGATTTTCAAAAATTTTAAACAAACATGAAAAACAAAAAAAATAACTCAAAAGACAAACAAAATCTTTTATATTTTTTAAAATAAGACCAAATAAATAAAAATGAAATACAAAAGATACACTTATCATAATTCTAGCACAATCGATATAATGAATCATAAACTAGAATATAACAAACAAACATTCAACTAGCAAAAATCTATTATGAAGCACAAAAGCTAGTGTATGTAAATAAAACTAACACAATCAACCTTTAGATTTATTAAGGGAGGAATCATGTGCAAGTAAATGAGAATCACAAACTCTATCATGTAAACCTTTCAAATCGTATCTCCTAACCCTTTTGAGTGAAACACGACGCTCTCTGGATTTTGAAACCTTAGCGACTCTATTCTTTGATTTTCTAGGACTATTTCTAGGATCAAAACAAAACTTCATAAGATTCCCCTTCCGACCACAATGTACGCAAGTAAAAACACGACGTGAAGTATTACCTACAAAATTGATCTTTTCTATTATTCCTAGACGATTCTCTCAAAAATATGGTTTTAGCTTTATTAGCGGAAGAATTTTGAGTATCAAAGCCAATATCACACATGCCATCTTCGATTTGGACGGTTCCTAAGATTTTTTCTTATTTCTCCAACCTACATTCCAAATCAAATTTGACCCGACTTGAGTCCTTCAAATTCTCTTCAAGCTCCACTATTCGCGACTCAAGTAAACTCCTACTCTCTTTAAATCCGAGAAGATCGTTCTTTATAGCCTCCATTAAACCTCTGAGGCTACCTCTTTCACCTTCTGCATACTCTAGATTCTCTCGAAGAGTTCTCTCACGGGCCTTAAGATCTTCAGTTAGAACATTGTAATAACTAGAAATGGCATGTTCTCTCATTATTTCTTCTGACTTCAAGTTTGCCATTTTTAATTTCAATGACTCCGCTTACAGTTCACAAAAGGCTACTTAAATTTCATTCTCCTCCACCTCTTCTTCATTCTCAGTCTCTTTACCATCAAACTCATGGGATTCACAAACAATGGCCTCGGCAGAGTCATGTATTAATTTATCCTCAATAGAATATTCTTCACTATCGCTCACATGACGAGACATGAACGCGATAAAATTACGCTCAATGGAAGAATGGGGTCCCTCTTCCGGTTAATTATCACTAAGGATGGCATTATATGAAATAGGTCTCTTGCCTTCCTTCCTTAGTTTAGTGGTACACTCTAATGCCCTATGGCCATAACCCTCATAACCATAACATCTATTTGACTCGTCCCTATTAAGGTCTTCATTACTATTTTTAGGAAATTTCTCGGCTTTATCATGCTTAGACTTTTTAACCTTATAATAATGATTTTTAAGTTTATTTTTATTAATATTGAGAAATTTTATAAATTTCCTAGCAAACAATGCCATATCTTCTGAGTCAATCTCAAACTCATAATTCGAAAATGATGTTTCCTCCTGGGCTTTCAAAGCTATGCCCTTATCTTTCTTCTTCTCATCCTTGGAGGGAAACATCTCAAGTTCATAGGTTTGTAAGTCACTTACAAGTTCTTCAAGTTTCGTAGTCTAAAATGCCTAAAGAATTTAAAACGGTTACTTTTAGAATAAATTTATCAGGTAAAGACCTCAAAAGCTTCTTTACGACACGGTTGTAGGGTATTTTTAATCCCAAATTAAAATATTAATTCACAATATCGGACAATCTCGCATATAACTCATTAAAAGTCTCACTTTCTAACATCTTAATGGTTTGAAATTGAGTAGTGAGGTTTTGGATTATAGAAGCTTTAACGATACTCGTACTTTCATGGGTGAGTCAAGAATACCCCATGCCTCCTTAGACATTTCACACGTTATAATCCGGCGAAATTCCTCTGGTGTGACCGTATCAAAAATAGCATTTAAACCTCAAAAATTAAAGTTTGCTAACTTAAGCTCAGTGTCACTCCATATTTCTACGAGTTTAGGTACACGGACCTCTCCTTCAACACATGCTGGTGGGGACCACCCTTTAACTACCGGTTGCCAAACCTACTCATCTACGGATTTAAGTTTCAACCTCATATGCGCTTTTCGATACGCGTAGTTGGAAGAATAAAAAATAGAAAATATTAAAAAATGTAAATTTACCATATTTAAACCGAAAAAGATCTTAACGTAATAATTTAGTGTCCATGATCTGATACCACTTGTAGAAATAAAAACGCTCTCATACCAATCTAAGAATGTCAATTTCCTTTAAATTATAAGATATACATTTGATACCATATTTTTTAAATACAAATTGATATGGTTCACAAATTTTAATTTCTTCAAAATTAAAATTAAATGAAACTAAACAAATATTTAATTTTTCACTTAAACGAAAAATTAATTCAAGTTCTAACTTTGTCAAACAAACCAGGCATGAATATTTTTAAATTAAATTAGTTGACTTGAATTAAACTATTATTATGAAAACTTAAACTGACAGGAAAACTGCTCAAAACATCAGGTCGTTCGAACGACTTACTAACGGGAAAATAGAGAAAAATGCAAAACTATCGTTCGATATCTTGTCGGTTTAATGACCTTCCTAACGAAGTAACATAAAAAAGAAACGATTCTCGTTAGATGGTTCGTTCGAACGACCTGGGAATCTCGTTTGAAGGAGATTCCTGTTTCATTTGAACGACTTTTCAGAAAATCCAAAAAATTGCCTTTAAAACCCAAAAACTTTTATGTAAACTTATAAAAGGATTTTTTGAGAAAAGATATAATCATTTTATAAAAAGACAAATATAAAAATATCCAAGTCTCTCTCTATATTAAATGTATTCATATCTTTAGAGACTTTGTAAAAATTAAAATGTTGATGACTATAAACATGGGAAACAAACTGGCACTGATGACATCTTCACTTTAGGCTTGGTCGCTACGTCTTCAACTCAATTTCCATAGGCTTGAAAGGACATAATAAACTTCTATAATATGACTCAATTAGTTTTGTCCGGAACTAAGCCAACACTAACAAATTGACTCAATTGAAAATCTATCCTTACAGCATTTAATCAATCCCTATAGGCCTCCCTAGTTGTTGTAGCATTGTCTAACCGGAAGGATAGTTAAACCTGACATCTCTGTAGCTGAGAACCTAAATGGTTTTGAAAAGTTTTTTGATACGGGTGACGGCCCCAAAACTATTTGAAAATATTTTGCAAGTGTTTAAAATACAATAACAAATATGAAATATAAATGTTCATATTTAAACTGGCGTCACACTCCCATGAGATAATCCTCAGCCCTCATCATTCGTGCACACCTAAAGCATGTAATTTTAAATACCCTCATTATGCCACCATCCCTAACTAGTACCATCACTTAAGTTAACCCCACTCGCTAATATTCTAACCCAACTGTGCTACATGTATTTACTTTGCTTTATTTCTCATTTAACAAACACTTAAGCTATGTCATTATAATTCTCAATCATAATCTTTCCATTAACCGATTCACATATGTTTATGCTAGTTACGATTTCCATGTTCACACCTTCATTTAATTATATATATATATATATATATAATTATATATATATATCACTCTTATATAAGTATATAAATATATCATCCCCGAGTTGTCCTCCCGGATGCATATAATTTACTATTCACACATTCATTTAATTCACCCGTATATATTTAACATAAATATATACGTATATACATATCACATCTCGTACACATACATATATATCACTCATTATATCCGTATAATTACATACCCAAAGCTTAACCTTGCAGATGCATTCTCTACCACGCTATAAGGTTCCTGGTATATCATATCGTCACCGAAACCAAATCGTAAACACATAACTAGAGGCAGTCATAGACATACAACCGTGGATCATAACCATACCACATTAGCCAACTAGACTCTAAATCACATACAATGGTAATGCAACAGTCCTATGACCTGGGGAACTGACCCAACACCTGCTAGTCCGTGCTAGTTTAGGTCGCCCACTATGCGCAACCTCCAATGATAGAATTTATAGAGTAGATTGTTCACATATATCAATCACACAAATATCCATACATATATATACACTCACTATACCCATATATATATATAACCGGCTAAATGTGCTTATGTCACTCGTAGCACTATCCCAAATTCCTGAGTCTAACCCCAACTCCCGAATACATAAGAGTCACTTACTTATATTTAATTCACAACTATGCTATTCTACTCCATCCCGTATCCCAATTCTATCTGGAATCCCTAATTAATTTTCGAGTGTGTTCATCCTAAACACCCATATTTTCATACCTCATATTAGATTCCCGACTAACCCAAGGTAATATAATATCCCACACGTTTTCTAGAAATCCTAAATCTCATCTACAGAACTCCTAAATTAATCTGGACCCCAACCGATTCGCAAAATAACCAAAATAAATAACAGGGCGGAATAGGTGGCCCGAACCAGTTTGCCCTTGGCCCGAACTGGTTCAACCATTGGTTCTGGCCTAGGTGGGGCTGATGTGTGTGTGACGAATTTTACAAATATTCCACACAGTAAATGGAGACCAATCTTCATCCAAACCCATCCTAACATCATCCCATAAATCCTAAACGTTAAGATACAAATTTTTACGTCCCAATTCGTTCGATAACATATTGATCGATGGGATTCAACATAAACAAAAAAAATCAATCACTTTCTAATTAAATTTCAAGTTATTTAAATTCTCCCAAGAACCATTCAATAATACATCTTCTCTATGAATCAATCTCAGATTTTATTCAAAATCACATATTTTATATATAAATCAATTTCAGATTTCATACGATATTACAATTAAATCAACTTCTATAATATCATTCCCCAAATCCCAATTTTATCATGTGATGCCCACCTAAAAATTCATATTTTTACACCAACCATTATATGAATTATTCACATAGAATGAAATATCAAAGCAAGTTTAAACACTTGTATTTAATTATAGAGAAATTTCATCTTCCTCTAAGGATCCTCTTTACGTGTTCCTTCTTAGCTGAAAATTGGTCTAATTCTCTACCGAACTGATTTTCTTGAGTTTCTCTTGAGTCCTCTATTCTCTTTTCTCCTATTTCTCAAGTCTAGGTCTCTTGGGATGGTGGAATGGCTGCCCACTCCATCCACCTTCCCTAATTATTTAATAAATCATGAAATTAAGTTATAGTCTAAGTGTAAAATGACCCGAACGCCCCTATACGGGTCATGTTTACTCTAAAAAGTCTCTGAAACTTGATTACCACACTTGAGTACCTAATTATGCCTATCTCTACCTACTCGGATCAACAAAGCACTCGAAATTTCCATCCGAGTCACCCAACATAATTTTCCCATCTCATCCCCCACACAAACTCAATACGCGTGTCTCGAATGAGATACAGTCAAAACTCATCGATTTTACTCACTTATGACATAATGTAAAATAACACATTTTCATTTACTTATCACATAAGTAAATAATAACACATAAATATTAATCCTCGTATTCTCTAGGTAAAATTTATTCAATTGATTTTCTTTTCTCAAATCACTTAAATAATGAGCACATGTGAAATTTAAAATATTTCAAAAAATACGGAGTGTTACCTGAACCTCCCCTCAACCTACAATGTAATCAAGGGAAGATTATCACTTAACGATTTGGAGGCTATAATCTCAACCTGCAGGTTGGTGATAAGGCTCCCAATCCTTAAGGGAGTGGGAGAACTCTTGGGAGACTAGAAAAACTCGTGAGTGCTATGTCACCACCATGAAGGATAAGAAGAAGTGGCCTAACACTACAAAGGGCTATTCAGAGGTCCCAATGAACCTTAAAAAGATCCATGAGGTCTCACCAGAGGACTTGCCTCCACCACCGCCAATGTCTAAGCTTCCCAGAGAAATCTTGGGCATATAGTTGATGAGTTTAGGTATCTCAGTCCTCCAAGATCACAATAGTTATCCCCACTATGAGTCCAAATGAGGAAGCACATAAAACATGGAAGAATATTCGTAGAATGGGTGTAACCCCGCAGAATGACTATGAAAAATATATTTTGCTATTTACATGAAAAATAAACTTTTTATTACTCATGATGTATTGAACATAAGTATTCTTTTAAGAGTTACAAGGATTTCAGTCTTGACTCTACTTTAAACTAAGGTCTCATGACCTAAATTCTAAATTGCAAGGACTCTAACCATGGGTTAAGACTAATAATTAAAGTTCTTTGGACCCAAAAAAGACTATAATTCACCAGTCTAAATTATCCAAAAATATTAGTCAAATACCCAAAGACCCCAAAAAAGCCTAAAGGAATCAACAAGATTTTCACCTTTGCTCCCATTCAAACTAACTAAGGTCAAAGGACCCACAAAATTCATCCTAAAGGCTTATTCACACCTAAAAAAATGAATTTTAAAAAAAAATCCAAGCATCAGGAAAAAAAGAAAGAAAAAATAAATCCTCAAACTTAAGGCAAAACTTTGTTTTTTCTAAAAAAAAAAAATTGGGGGGTGGGGGCGGGATGGGGTTAAGTGTCTAGATGCAAAATATAACCTAAAATAACTCAAATTTTGTAAGATAAACAAAAATTCCCAAAGTATGAATGTATTAAGACCCTTATAATGACTTCAAACTTCAAAGTTTCTTCGATCTGGAGGTTTTAAGACCCTTATAAGGACTTCAATTTTTAAATTTTTTCTATGTTCGAAGGTCTTAGGGCCCTTAGAAGGACTTCAAATTTTACGTTTTTCTAAGTGTATAAGGAGTTTTAATTTTAAACTCTCAAGTTCAAATTTTAAATCTAAGGTTTTAGGAACCTTTATAGATTTGATTTTAGACCTTTACAACCAAAATTTTAGGGGTTTAAATGTATATTCAAAATTATGGGTTCTGAGTCCTAAAAAATAGAAGTATCAACCATTGAAAGGTTCTAAGGTCTAATAACCCACTACAAAACCTCAGCCTCAACTTTAGCAGTTACACAAGTATATAGAGGAGCTATCAAGACCCTCAGGCCTACCTAAATGAATTAACTACTCAAATTTCTTTGCTTACTAAGAATTCTTGGGGGCTAAGGACCTGTCGGCAAACCTCAAACAGTGAAAAAGTTCAAAATTCCGTGGCAAAGTAAAAGTAAAGTAAGTACGAAGTAAAGATTTTGGAAAACCAAAGGTCTGTAATTCCAAAAACTTTTTTTTTATTGAAGATACACGGTGAAAAGTCCAAAGAATGGGCCGTGGCCAACAAACAAGTTATAAAATAAGAAAATTGCATAAAGGCCTTTCTAGGTTTGAGGTTTGAGGGTCCACAAAGGCTTTATTTGTTAAGGGAGGAAAGGAAAAGGGTAAAAAGGCAGAGGTCATCCATCGGTTTCTCCTTTTTAGGTGTTAGGGTAAGAGGCTTAAGCAATATCGCCATTAAAACTTCCTTCATCATGAGAGCTCTCTTCTTATGAGTACGAGGCTTCAACAAATAGACCAAAGACATTCGAATCAGGAAATAATTCTTGAACCTTTTCCTAAAAAGCCTTAGAAGCATAATTAAATTGTGGAAACGCTAATTTTTAAAGGCCCCAGACTCCATATTAGTATACAATTGGTTTTGAACTGTAGTTTATATCTTCCTCTGGAGCTCTTTGTGTTTCACCAAAACCTCGGCACAACTCTTATGCGATTCCTAGACTTTGCAGGTCAAATGCTCTTTCTCAATAGATAGGTCTTTGATTTATTTATTAAGAAGCTCCACCTCATGATTGACTCCAAGAAGTCTGTCTTTAAAGCTTTGGAGTTCAACCTTCTGACCTTGGCAAGCCTTCAATGTCACCTTCATCTAAACTTGACCAAGGGCATATAGCCCATTGATCTCAACCAGAGATTCTCATGTAGTAACAAAAAAAAATACTATTTATGAGAGTCCTTCTATTTATGGGCTCCTCATGCTCCATGGAAATTACGTGTTCCTTCAAAAAATTTCTCTCTCCCGTAATGGCCTCCACCCGTAACCTTAGTTCGTTAATCATTCGGTTTAGGTGCATCCGAGTGAGGTCTTAACTTCCCTCCATCTCAATAGCCTTCTTATACACTTTGCTTCCAATAAGATCATTCTCTAACAAGGCCTCTATCAGATATTGAGCCTACAAGAGGAAATATATTTGAGATCAAATACTCAAAATAAAGAGTTAAGGACATAATTAGGGAGGTATAAGGATACCTTACCCATCAGGTGCACCATTTCCTCAGTATTAGCAGGGTTTCCCCTATTCCTCAACGTTGTCACCATATTAAAACTATTTGTTTTGGCTACTGAGTGAAGGACATCGATAGATGAGGCATAAGAATCCACCTCCTCAACTGATCGAAGTCTCTAATATCACTCCACCACATGGGGCAATAGGTATTTCCCTCAACAACAGCTAACCCCTTTGATGTATTAGGCACCTCGGTTACCTCTTTAAACTCCCTTCCTTCTATGGGTACACCACCTTCTCTGAAGCTTCTCTATGTGAGACCAAAGTTTATAAGTCCCTTAGAATAGAGGATCAGTTTAGGTTACCCTAGAGGTCCCACCTACCCCCAAGTATGCTTGTACTAAGGGCATGGTTTATAGAGGCTCTAATAATGATCCCTCAGAGGGGCTAGACCCTAGGATGGTCTCCTTAGCTATCTAAACTCTAGGAGCCAAAATGTTCATAGAGCAACTGAACTCTTATCATTTTATGGTCTTAGTTCTCGTCTCCATAGTAAAGGTATCCTCAATAAGAGTATCCTAGTTAAGACCTCAAAATGTTTACTACTCTTCCCATTCATCTAATTTATCAATAAAAGGTCAAAGGTAGCTAACAAAGGGTTGGGGAAAAAGAAGAAAGGAAAAGAAAATCCACTTACAGGGAGAAGAATCATACTTAAACAGGATAGGATCATTCACTGAGGTGGAGATTCCATTAATCCTTAAGATCTTATCCCCCCTCTAGGAGGGTCGTCTTCACCCTTAGAGACCTCGAGAGGAACCTTAGTAATGAAGGTCAATTGCCATCCGAACCTCAGTTAAAACTCAAATTGAAGGTCAATTAACATACGAACACAAAAATAAACTTCAACTTACCCATAAATAGAGGGGGTTCACCAATAGGCTCTGAAGGAATCTGGCTTAGACCGTGCTCCTCCAATAAAGAAGAATGTTTCCTTTCAGTTATTTAGGTAATTATACTTACCATTCATAAAGACCACAACATTTATCTTAGGGGATAAGTACTTCAACCCTTTATCGTTGAATTTTTTTTGCTCCCAGACCGATAAAATTTAAAGAATTGGATCGAGGAATTATCACATTGGCCTCTGTTGGTTTTTTTAAAAGCTAAGATGATGACCATTAGAGGCATCCATGAATTATCCACCAGTTGAGAATGGGTTATTCCAATGACCTTTTTAATCCTCGTAACTGGTAGAGGCAAGGGAAATCTGACCCCATATTAAAAGAAACACTCTTTGAAACACACGTGATGGGACACCATGGAATATGCTCTCTCCTTAAGCTTTGGGGAACTTAGAGTAAATTTTTTTGCAATTTGATAGTTCTTTTGGATCTCCACCACATCTTGATCCAGAATTCGTGAAGCAAAGTGAGTCCTACAAGAAAAGTTAGGGTAAAAAACTCCCTCATAGTTCATCACGTTCGTACTGAGAGGAACTGACCCCATGGGGAAATGGGAAAAGATCTTCATTTTTCTGTATACAAAGGATAAGTGTAGACACCCCATCCTAGGAACCCATCCCCCCCCAAGTACCTCTTTAGTTCCCTAGCACTCACTTGTTCATCGTAAACCCTAGGTCATACTCTAAGTACCAATCTAGAGGCCACTGAGCGCTCTCGAGCCCTATTTGACTCTGGTCAACATTCTTTCATGGGTGAAAGCTCAATGAAATATCTAAAGGCACTGAACTCCCTTTTCGATGATCCATCCCATGCGCAAATCGGACTTACTATCTCGATAAATAATCCGGTTTACCTTAAAAATGGATCTAGAGGCCACAAGTCACTCTCGAGCCCCGTTTGAATCCAGCCGACTCTCCAACTTAATAGAATCTCAAAGAATATTCAAAAGGATATAAATCCCATTTCTAACGGTCCTTCTTGTGCGTAAATCAGCCTTACTATTCAAACAAACGATCCATTTTACCCCGAAGGGTCATCGAGTGATTTCGGGTCTCATTTGAACTTGGTCAACTTTTCAAACCTATTGAAACTAAATAAAATCTTGAAGGCATTAAATTCCCTTTTCAATGGTCTGCCCCGTGTGTGAATCGGCCTTATGGTTTGGACAGATGATCCATTTTCCTCTGAAAAACTCTCGTTAATAGACCATAAGGCGCTTCCAAGGCTTGTTTGACTTCGGTCAACTCCCGAACCTAAGACTGTCTCAATGAATTCTTAAAGGGATCTAAATACTCTTTACAATGGCCCATTCTGTGTACAATTTGGACTTATAATTTGTATTTTATGCTCATTTTTTTGAAAAACCTATTCTAGACTGCCTATAGGCACCCTAGGGACCCTGCCTATCTATAGTGTACCTGAGGTGCTATGTCAATATGAAGGACTAGGACCATAACTATCAACACTCCCTTTGGCACTATAAATAGAGTCCATGATCTCACTTTGAAGACAACACTCAGAATACCCCACAATGTCTGAAAACCCCTTTCAGCAACTCAGAGAAAATTCTTTCGAATTCAAAGTTGTTACCTTTCCTGAAAAACCCATTTTCCCATGTTCCTTTTTATCACTTTCTTACCTCACTTGGTAATTCCCACCACCTCTCCATACTAATTTCCCACTGCAAGATCAACATATCTACATCCCAAGATCAACATCAAGCACTCATAATGAGGTGTAATTCTCCATCCGTTTCTCCCATTCTTCCATTTTAGTATTAATCATCTTATTTTTATTTTAGTACTTTTGTCTCATTACATCGCATCCATTAACTTAAATGTTTTATTAGTAGTATTTTCACATAATCTATTTTCATAAAAAAACCAAAAATAAGAAAAATAGCGTTTATCCATAAATTTCAAAAAGGGGAATTCCATTTCACTCTCTCACTCTTAAAAGAACATTTTCTCTATAAATACACACACATAAGAAAAATCCCCCATTTGGATTTATGGATTGAACCCCACCCTATGCTATATTAGAACTACGTGGACTTTGATGTCCCTTGGGCTACGTAGGCGTTCTTAGGTCAATCCCCAGATTTGAGTCCTCCTTTATGCATGTTTATATGTTTCTTTCATATCTTATATATATATATGCGTGTGTGTGTGTACATGCTTGTGCTTTGTCTGATAAACACATTCGCTTTTCCGTAGCGACTTGTCATTCTACAAGTACTCATATTATATTTTGAATTATTATTTCTGGGAACATTACTAAGGATAAATTCACTGTGTCCTTTTTTATGGCGCGAGTTGAATGATTCCATTCTCCACCTATATTATACACACATGTACACACATCACAAAGTTTAAAAATAAGAGATTAGCATTTGATCATGAGAGATAAAAAGCGCGGGATGGGTGCCTAACTCCTTCTCATTCCGTAACTTAGTCCCCAGACCTTCGAGTTACTTGGTTTCGTAAGCATCAGTGTTGGCCTTGATGCCGTTCTCTCTTTTTCCTGTTTTGAGCAAAATATGTTGGATACTCTATCTCTTTACATTAACCCCCACAATGACAACGATCGAGCGCCCCAACAAAGAATACACCCTACGCGTGGCGGAGGGAATTCGAAAACCTCGGGATGGCCACAGTGGCAACTGTGCTGGGGACTTTCTTTTTAAGAGGACTAGACTCTATTTCTACATAGGTGTTATTTTTTTCTTCATGTGTTCATATGTTCCTACCTGTATGTTCCCTTTACTCCTCTATTTATTTTTTGCTTATATCTACCATATCCCCTTCTCATGTATACATTACTTTTCAATCACTCATGCACTTCACACACTTGTATATATTCTCCACGCACGCTTCACACACTTTCACTTAGACTCTTTTTTTCTCACATGTATTACACACCACTTAGATTACCCATGCTTAGCTTTACTATCACATACCCGCATTTCTCTCGCTTGTATATATCCATGCTCACTTGCACATCTCGCACACTAATTGTAGTTAATCAATGTGTAGGATCAATAGCACAAAAACTCACTCATGTGTATAGATTTACTTTTCATAATACATGTATATTCTCCATCATTAGTGTAGTACTCCCTTTACTCAGCATACAAATAAATAATCTCTCTCTATAATATAATAATTAAGACTCGTGCATTTTTGCACACTACATCACCAGATCGAGGAAATATTGACCAAAATTGACACATCCCAACCCAGTAACTTATAATTAAGTTTGAAAGTCAAAGCAAGTCAAACCATAATTAAATTAACAAAACCATAAGCACAAGTCTTGATTCAAGAGTCATCTTCGTAAATCTATAATACTAAAAACTTTTCACAATGTTAAAGTACTTATGTTTACACAAACTTACTTGAAGGATAAGTTGATTTAATTACATCATTTACATTTGAACGAAATCATTGTTTACTCATTCCTTGCTAACGCATCCCGACTTCTTGGATTTGGCAGTGACATCACGTTACCTGAAAAACATTAATATATGAGCCATTAGGAAAATATCTCAGTGAATGCATCACTACTATACTATTACATAACATCAAATGCAATAAATCATATCCATATAATAATGTATAAATTTATTTGGTCCATTCATAATGAATAACCTAACTTTTTGAACTATGATTCACATATCTTGTGTGTGACAATTCTCCCCCATTCCTGGTCGGGGAGTAACCCTTTGTCCATAATAGACAATAATCCCCTATTTCGGGTTGGGGAGTAACCTCCCATTTCGGTAGTTAAAAATGAAAAATTTAATATTCATAATGTTCGAATCATATCCATATCAATATAAAAATACCTCTTTTCAGTGAGTACACTCACCTTGGGTGCTCAACTATATATTTATGTTTTCTTCTGGTGGAGCTGAACTGGGTGGATTAGAACTTACACTTATCCATCCAACTAAATCAGTACTGAATTCCAATCATAATTATCATCTTAATATATTTATATCACTTTCAATGACTACATAACCACAATATAATTCCACTTAAGTAAAATTTCATGAAACACGAGTAAAGACGATGCAATGGTATTCATGTTGAGAAAGTTATAAGCATTCAACTATAGAAAATACCTCGTAAGGAATTTATATCTAAAACCAAGTAAACATAACATTATAATTCTCAATATATATACACATGGAACATATACTATTGCAAGGAGGAGATATGAATATTATTTTATAGGGTATCTAGTATGGAATCAAATTGTTGTAATCTATTCTTAACCATTATAAATTCATAAATTGTAAAATAGAGGTGTCAAACCTTATCAACATGAAAACATATCTAAATATACTTTCCATTACAATTAACGGCGTAATACCAAGCTTCCGAGAGTAAGATATGGCCATTTCTTTACAATATATTAAATTTGTCATATAAGCGCCTCTATTGTTGAGTAAACTTCCAAAACTTTTCCTAATTTTTCTACATCACAACTTTCTATGATTTTCCAAAAATTTTCCATAAACATACTGAATAATACAAAATTAAAGTTTCATAATCTTTAGAATTCATTTTCTATGTCAAAAGTTTTATCCAACCTAGGGTATATCTAAACTCATCTATGCAAACAGCAACTACGTACCAACTTTCAACCATTAATAAGGTCTAACCACAAGGAGTTTAATTCTAATTTTTGGATATGCTATGAATATGTGAGTTTAGATTCATATCCAACTAGAATTTCTCAATTCCAGTCAATATACAAAAATACATATAAGTTTTAGTACAAGGGAGTTTTATACAAATCTATACATCTTACATATACCAGTTATCTTACGTATGAACAGATACATACAATTACAAAGCAGGATGGAATTTTAATAAATAATTGTTGATTTTTATACTTTTAAATAAATCCAATATTTAAAAAAGAGTAACACATAATTATACCTTGGGAACACCATAAGGGTTTTCTTGGAATTTTTCCTAGCATTTCTTATAACATTTCCTTCCTTAAGCTCCTCCTTTCTCTCTCATCAAGCCAAATATTTTTCAAACTTAACCAAGGAATGAATTTGATGAAAAAGTAAATGATATTAAGAGGTTTAAGTCGGCCAAACCAGCCTCCCTCTCCAACCAATCAAATTAGAACATTTGGTGTACTAAAGGATGAAATACCACTTAAAAGGATGGACAAATTTACCCATGATTCGTAATTTCAGTATAACTTCTTACTTGGAACTCCATTTCATAAGTCTTTTATTGTTTTACCAACCTAAATCATATATCTACAACTATATAGTTTTTAACTTGAGTCAATTGCTATATTATAAGGGTCAAAACTAGTCTCGAACATGAACATTCCTACTGAAAACTTCAAAATTTTGCATTTGTAACAAACTTGATATTACATGATTTTTTAAGGTAGGAGTATAATACATATAATAACCTAACATTATATATATTAATGATGAATTATCCATATCACATAAGGTAATCATGATCCAAACATGCTTTATCATAATTATATGTGGGTTATCATAAAAAAATTATCTTGTACCGGGGGGTCACTTTGTGATGGGTGCCGGCTTCACTACGGTGAGGTTAACCTAAAAAATATGACTCTCACCTTCCATTGGCCTCATACATTCGACGTATATCTAAATTTTCCACCCCATATCATACTGCTTGATCGAACTCACGAAGGGAGGTATATATCAAGGAACTCGTTTACGTACGTCGAGTATATCAAATTTACTCTCATACATACCGTTCTCATGAGGTATATCGTGAGACAATTCACGTATACTCAAGTATATCAAATGGCTTGTACACACATACCGATGAATGATTATCGTCATAGGCAAGAGGTATGTCATGGAAGTCATGCCAAAGGGGCAAACCCATTCACTAGCCTAATAAGTGCATAAATCTCATATCATCATCAACCTTAGGGCACTCATATTTAGTTTTCCAGTTACAAAACTCTGCTAAAATTCTGGATCGGTATATCGCACGAATTTTCACACTATTTTTCCATTTTAAAAAATAGGATTCTTTTCGTGAGCTTGGAAACAATTCAAATCGTATTTTATGCTTTTAAACCCTATTTTCTTAGGCTCGGGTGTCGTCTGACATTTTTCTTGCATTTAGGCAAACCTCGTACAAGTGAAAACATAATAATAATAATAATGATAATAATAATAATTGTTGATACCAAATTTAGTCTGCTGACATGGCCCAATTGAGTGAAGACACGTGGCAATCTGCATGGCAATAACAAACACTTCCGAGCAACACCTTGACCCATTCAGATACTCCGAGCAATAGATACCATCCGAGGAGCCATACTACGACGAGGAACTCTGCTTCCCCGATCAACTCAGACGCTCCGACCAACAAGAGTTCTCCGAGAAACTTTAATACACCGAACAACTTATGAGTACCGAGATACTTAGGAGGTCCGAGAAGCTTAGGCGGTCCAAGCTGCACCTCGAATAGAGCATTAATGGCAGGATAACCAACAGATTAACTGCGCATTAAATGCTTATTATTATCATACAGATGTATACTCCTAATGGACATCTATGTATTACCTTTTCACATGTACGGCCTGAGGGCTATAAATACATTGTATCATCCTCATTGTAGGGGGATCGGAATTTCTTGATAAAACTTGTAATCGAGAATTCCCAAACAGTCAGCAATAACAGAAACAGTGGACGTAGGCCATTCTTATAAGGCTGAACCACTTTAAAATTTCTTTGTCTCACTTTATTTTATCTGTGATTAAATAATTAGATATAATCTAATTTTTTACATCAATAGATTGGCGCCATCTGTGGGAAACGACTGGTAATATCGTTTTTCATAAAAAATAATTCATTACAAATGGATGATAATCCAAAACCCATCAATCGAAACGCTGGAAGCCCTCCAAATCCATCTGCTCCGCCAAATATTCCAGATCTGGCTGGAATAATGACAAATCTGGCCCAGGGCCAGACAACCATGTAAGAAACTATGCGACAACTCATACAAACCCTCCATGGCGGTGCACCAACCCATTCAGGACCGCGAAGTGTTCAAAGAAATACCCGTTTACTTTCTTCGCGTACTAGGCGTACCGATTCATATCGTACTGTGGAGTTTGAAGATTTTTCTTATCAACCTGAACGAACTTCGTCAGTACGAGCCACAGCTACTGAACAACGTATCACTCTCTCTCCAAAAAGGACTAGTGCACTAGAAAGGTTAAGAAGGGTATCTCTTTTTGATCGATTAGGTCCTAGAAGGAACAAAAGTCCTCCTAAGGCTACGTCGAGGAGCTTTCGACGACCATCAGACTTAAGGGAAGGATCTGCCCAATCGCAACTACCTGCTCATCAAGATAGATCCCAGGAAGCCACATCAACGCGATCAGTTGCTCGAACCAACAGGCCCGAGGAAGGAAACGATGCGTGGAAAGGCTCTATTCAGAGGCTGGAGGATAGATTAGGGGAAATGGCTAAAGCCAAGAACCCTCTACAACGAACTTTTGTTCAAGGAACACCTTTTGTCCAGGCCATGTTAGATTTTCCCACACCATCAAAGTTCAAAGCACCTGTTGTAACCCCCAAATATGATGGAAAGACCGACCCTGTCCTTCATATAGAACAATATCAAGCTGCAGCTGACATCTATGCTGTTCCAGATGAGATAAGATGCAGAGCATTCTCGAGAAATCTTACCGGATTTCCTCAAATATGGTATAATAATCTTCCTCGGGGTAAGATCTTAACTTTCTTTCAACTAGCCGAGTTATTCATTGGGAATTTCTGTTTTGGGGCAAATCCAGTTAAACGAGTAGCGCATTTGTTAAGTGTTAGACAAAAAGCTGGTGAGAGTACCAGAGACTATATAACTCGTTTTAATAACGAGAAGCTCGAAGTCATTGATTATGAAGAAAAGACAGCGATTACCGCCTTGATGAGTGGACTACTGCCCAACAAGTTGTACTACACTTTGGCCAAAGATCCACCTAGAACCATGTCAGAACTGATGGGAAAAGCGGCCAAGATTATGAATGCCGAGGAGGCTATGGCTGCGAAGAAGAATATGGATGCCAAGGAAACCAAGGTGGAAAGTGATAAAGCTAAGAAGAAATAGCATAAGAACAATGATAGTTAAAAACACTCAAAAACAAGGTCGTCATGGGAAGTATTGAAGAAATTTGATAATTATACTCCTTTGAAGAAAGACATCAACCATGTTCTAGAAGAAATCAAGAACAACGAGGAATTAAACTGTCCAGAGAAAATGAAGGCAGACCCTGACAGGAGGAATAAGGCAAAATATTACTAGTTTCACAAAGATCATGGCCATATGACCAACAATTGCATAGCTCTTCAGAATGAAATTGAAACACTCATTAGACGAGGAAAACTGGCAAAGTATGTTGATCGTAGAAATGATAGGAGAAACAACGACCGAACAAGAGAGTGGTCTAGATCTCCTCGTTGAACAGAGGAGAACACGAAAAGAAACCATGAAGTTGATCCAGAAGACGACCCCGATCTTCCCAAGAGACCAAGGCAACCAGAACGTGAGGTATTTTCAATACGCTTAGGGTCATTTGATTGTAATGTTATTACAGGTGGAGATGCAGGAAGAGGAGACCTTACTGCAGAGAGAAAAGCTTACCTTTGTGAGGCTCAAGCTTGCTCATACATTCAACGAATAAATCTAGCTGAGGAGGATCACTCGAGAAAGGTAAACAAAGGGAAATTGGTCATTGTTTTTTCAAAAAATGACCTAGCAGGTGTTCTATATCCTCATGATGACCCATTGGTGATCAAAATGAGGATCGAGGAAGTAATGATTTCAAGAGTACTGGTAAACAATGGTAGCTCGGAAGACATCATGTTCTACTCGTGCTTCGACAGTTTAAATCTAAAGCTATCTCAACTGGAGCCTTATCATATGCCCCTCCTCGGTTTCGCTAGTGAGAAAGTTTTCCCACTTGGGACGATCAATTTGGATATATTCATTGGTACATGTCCTGCTTGTCGAATAGAAAGAATACGCTTCTTCGTGATGGATAAGAATGTTCAATCAGCATACAATATCATCATGGGAAGAGTATGATTGAAGAAGTTCGAGGCTGTACCATCTACGGTACATCAATGCCTAAAATTTCTAATAAATTTTGGAGTAGGAGTTGTGAAAGGTGATCAGAAAGTAGCTCGGGAATGCTATTATTCATCCGCCGATCAAGAGGAACTGGAGGAATCAAGGAAAAAGACTACTACCTATCAAGTGGATGAAGGTGCAGAAATTGAAACATTAGATCCTAGAGATGAGTCGCAACTCGTGAAGGGTCAAGTGGTGGAAGCTACTGAAAACATCATTCTGGATGACGATCACCCTGAACGAACTACTCAAGTAGGTTCGTCATTGGAAACCTCACTAAAGCAGAAATTGATAACTTTCTTAAGAAGGAGATAGCAAACTTTTGCGTGGAGTCATGAGGATATGCCCGGGATAGACCCAAATTTCTTATGTCACGAGCTCAATGTGAATAAGGAGATCAAGCCTATGAAGTAGATAAAAAGAGTATTCAGTCCCGAGAAGAATCAAGCTATACAGGAGGAAGTCGAGAAGCTCCAGAAAGCTTGCTTTATTGAAGATGTTAAATATCCAGACTGGTTAGCAAATGTGGTAATGGTGAAAAAGAAGAACAACAAATGGAGGATGTGTGTAGACTTCACCGACCTCAACAAAGCATGCCCAAAGGATCACTTTCCGCTTCCCCGAATTGATCAACTAGTGGATGCTACCTCAGGACACGAGCTGTTGAGCTTCATGGACGCTTATTCTGGTTACAATCAGATTAAAATGAAACCTGAAGACAGGGAGAGTACTTCTTTCATTACCCCTAGGGGAACTTATTGTTATAATGTTATGCCTTTTGGTTTGAAAAATGCAGGTGCAACATATCAGCGGCTGATTAACAAAGTGTTTGCAGAACAAATCAGTTGCAATATGGAAGTCTATGTTGACGATATGCTGACAAAGAGCAAGAAAGATGTTGATCATCTAGTTGATTTAGGCCAGACCTTTGATTAACTAGATAAATATCAAATGAAGCTGAACCCGACGAAGTGCATATTTGGAGTACGAGAAGGCATGTTTCTCGGGTACATTGTCAATCAGCGAGGCATTGAAGCTAACCCTGAAAAGATCAAAGCTCTATTAGGGTTGCGATCCCCAACGACGAAGAAAGAAGTGCAAAGTCTTACAGGACGAGTAGCAGCACTCAACAGATTTGTATCGCGAGCAACTGATCGATGTCTCCCATTCTTTAAAACGCTCCGAAAGACTTTTGAGTGGAATGATGAATGTGAGAAGGCTTTTCAAGACTTGAAGAAATATTTGGGATCACCTCCACTGTTATCCAGGCCAATGATGGGAGAAAAATTATACTTGTATCTGGCAGTGTCAGAGAATGCAGTTAGCTCGGCACTAATAAGAGTGGAGAATGGAGTGCAAAAACCTATTTATTACACTAGCAAAGCCTTCCGAGGAGCAGAGATCAGATATCCAAAGCTGGAAAAATTGGCACTAGCATTGATCGAGGCAAGCAGAAGAATGATGCCATACTTCCAGGCTCATACTATAGTCGTATATACCGATATGCCATTGAGGCAAGCTCTTCATAAACCAGAAAAATCAGGAAGATTGATGTATTGGGCAATAGAGCTCGGTGAATATGATATAGTTTATGAACCCAGATCATCGTTAAAAGGGTAAGGGGTAGCATATTTTATAGCAGAGTTCACCTATCCTGATACCCCCGAGGAGCAAAAGTTGCTCACTGATCAACTTGTGGATGTTACAGGATCATCAAATGCAAGCCCAGACTAACTTAGCTTGGCAAAAGGGCAAGTAGCTGTTACAGAATCATCAAATTCAAGCCCAGACCAGCTTAGGTTGGTAAAAGGGCAAGAAAAGATGATCGACGAATAGCAAGAAATATCAGGAGATAGTGAAAGGAAGCAATAAATTTTCCACCGAGGAACTCTGTCAGATTAGAAATTTGAAGACGAGTTACCTATATGGAGTTTATATGTGGATGGCTCATCTTGCGTAAAAGGCTGTGGCGCAGGGATAGTTTTGAACAGTCTGGACGAGGTCGACATGGAATATGCCCTACGCTTCCAATTCAAAGCTACGAAAAATGAGGCTGAATATGAATCCATAATTGCAGGTCTTAGTTTGGCAAAAACCATGGGGGCAGAGCAGGTTATTGTCTTCAGTGACTCGCAATTGATCATAAATTAAATGATGGGAGTATATGCAGCCAAAGGAGAATTAATGATCAGGTATCATGCAAAGGCAATGGAACTGGTATCAAAATTTGCTGATATTCAGCTGGCCAGAATACGAAGAATGGAGAATGCGAGGGCCGACGCCTTAGCTCGATTAGCATCAGCTACTCGTACCGAGCTATGAAGAGCAATCCCAATTGAAGTTTTAGCTGGTCGGAGTATAAATAAAGATTTGACGATAAATTTTATTACCCTTAATTTAGGACCATCTTGGATGGATTCCATCAGGGCATATATTGAGGAGGGGTAATTACCAACTGACAAACTTGTAGCCAAAAAACTGAAGTTTAAAGCTGCTCGTTATGTACTGAATAATGGTATTCTGTACAGACGAGGAATTATAGCAGGTTTGCAAAGATGTGTGCATCCCATTGAGGTGAAAGACTTGATTGAAGAGATCCATGAAGGGTCCTGTGGAGCTCATGTAGCAGGTCGGACGCTTTTACAAAGGGTTATGACGCAAGGATACTACTGGCCAACGATGAGGGCTGATTGTATAGGCTACGCCAAGAAATGTGACAAGTGTCAGCATTTATCCTCCATCCGAAGAACTCCCCAAGTGTTGTTGACACCCATTACTCCCCCTTGGCCATTTGCCATGTGGGAATTGACTTGGTCGGACTACTTACAACAATCAGAGGAAGATTTAAATATCTCATCGTCGCAGTGGATTATTTTACTAAGTGGGTAGAAGCTGAGCCTCTTGTCGACATTATGTACGAGAAGATGTATCAATTTATTTGGAAAAATGTCATCTGTAGATATGGTCTTCCCCATGCATTCATTACCGACCATAGAACACAATTTGACAACGAGGAGTTCGCTGCCTATTGTCATCAGTCAAATATCTTTAAGATCCACTCGGCAGCAGGCCATCCCCAAAGCAATGGACAAACTGAAGTAACAAACAAAACGCTACTGAATGGCTTGAAGAAAAGACTGAATGACGCGAAAGAAAATTGGATCGACGAGATACAATCAGTACTATAGGCTTATCGAACTACTCCCCGAGCAGCAACTGGGGAATCTCCATATATGCTGGCATTTGGAAGCGAAGCCGTTATACCTGTCGAGTTGGGTCTCCCGACACACAGAGTACTGAATTTCAATTTCCCTGTCAGCGACTTAATGAGAAGATTGGATTTAGACATGCTCGAGGAAGTTAGAGAAGAAGCAGCCATCAGGAATGCTGCTTACCAACAGCGAACAACTTTGTTCTACAACAAGAGAGTAAAGAAGTTCGACCAGAAAGAAGGAAACTATGTGCTAAAGAAAGTGATTCAAAAGCACAACAAATTGGAAGCAAACTAGCATGGACCTTACCAAGTTACAGAAGTTGTTCGACCAGGAACCTATAAAATAATAACTTTAGAAGGGCAGGAGTTTAAGAATGCATGGAATGCAGAACACTTGCGCAAGTATTATCAGTGATGTAAGCTCTCATGTAATACATTTTCGTCAGTATGAATAAAGTGACAGTGTTCTGCCCAGTTCTCTCCTTTTGTTGGAAATTATTTGCGGAATACTAGTCCTACACACTACTCAGCAAAACTCAGACTACTCATAAATCTATTCCCAAAAATGCCAACTAAGGTTGGTCGGGAAGTAAATCTATTCCTAAAAATGCCAACTAAGGTTGGTTAGGAAGTAAATCTATTCCCGAAAATGCCAACTAAGGTTGGTCGGGAAGTAAATCTACTCCTAAAAATGCCAACTAAGGTTGGTTAGGAAGTAAATCTATTCCTAAAAATGTCAACTAAGGTTGGTTAGGAACTAAGGTTGGTTAGGAAGTAAATCTATTCCTAAAAATGCCAACTAAGGTTTGTTAGGAAGTAATTCTATTCCTAAAAATGCCAACTAAGGTTGGTTAGGAAGAAAAACTATTCCTAAAAATGCCAACTAAGGTTGGTTAGGAAGAAAAACTATTCCAAAAAGTGCCAAAGTTGGTCGGCAAGAAAAAATCCACTAACTATGGTTGATCGGAACCAACTAACTGTAGTTGGTCGAGAAGGAAAATTTACCGACCTTGGTTGGTCGGAAACATTTTATGAGTACGAGAAAGGAATCGAGCAAAATTTTTGATACTCGTAATTTTTTAAATTACTACCAAGTTGGTCGAGAAACAAAATATCATCAATTTTGGTTAGTCGTCAAATGATTATCACAGATCTTTAAGCATCCTGATGTTCTTTATGAAGTTCAGATCTTTAAGCATCCTGATGTTCATCACAGATGGTCGATCGAGTAGGTGATCGGGACGAGATATCTTAACATTGGAATGGAGATTGTAATTGCCAAGGTATTTGGAAATCAAACACCGAGGGATGGCCCGAGCAGGGATCCAACTCATGTCAAGCTTGAATGGTGGCACTCGTAGGTCGAGCAGCCCAGGGTTATGGTAATCCCACAGGTAATGACCCTGTTCCAGTTGCAGCACACCTAAGGCATTCAACCATCCCTGTTTGTAATCCTCATTATTTGCATTTTGGATACGATCATCCAAATGGTAGAGAGCCTCATTGTAGCCAGCCATCCAGAATTCTTTAGGCTGCTTGTGGAATTGATATGTCAATCTTTCCAGTTGCTCGTGGAGATTTTTTATAAAGAGTTCTTTATTCTCCAAGGCAGACTTCTGCTCAGAAAGCTGCTCGTCCAGATTCCTGATCTTCTTAGACATTTCAGCCAATGCCTGGTTCTTTGCCATCAGTTGGAAGGCCTGGTTCTCCAGAGCAGATTGAGTTCTCTATTCCTCGATAGTAATCCGAGCAGCTCTTGCTCTTCCCCGAGTAGATGTAGAAGGGACATCTCTCTTCAAGGTTTTTAATTCATCCCTCAGGTTGGCATTTTCGACCTCCAAGAAAGAGAATCCCTCGTCGTTCATAGGGACCAAAGAGTTTGAGGTGGAAGCTGCAGACTTCAACTGAGACACCTCTCTTTCCAGGTCATTGTTTTCCTGCTCTAACAACTCAGCTATCTGTCTGTGCTCTTTGACCTCAGCCTTCAAAGTTCTCTCCCTCACATCGTAAGAAGCAAACAGTTTGTCGTATCCCTTATCGGCAATGAGTTGCTGATACTTCTTCTCATATCCTTTGTGCAAAAGGTCTGTAGATTCCTTATATTGTTGATGAAGTTCTTCAAGAGTGCCCTGGAGATCTTCAATCATATCATAGTATGCTACGTTGTTAGCCACTGCACGGTCGAGTAGGCACTTCAAATACTGATAGGCTTTAATTGCTTGCTCTGAAGCACCTTGACCGAGGATGTCAATGATTTGAGCTGCACTCATATCTGAATGACCAACTTTGAAATACTCATTGCATTGCCTTAACAGTTTTGTATCGTGAGCAGATAATAAGTCCATCCTAGCCAGAAACTAGTAAAGGAAGAAAAACCAAGAATTAATAAGAGTACAAACAGAGCATGAAGAAGTGAATCAACAGTATGCATAAGCAAAAGTTCAAATTTTATTACATCATAAAGGAGAAGTACAAAGTTCAGAGTTACATTTGACAAAAAAAAATAAAATAGAGAGAAATCCGAACAACTCTACACCTTTTCTTTATCTCCCAAAACTTTCTCGGGAGGCTGGGATGAGGAGGTAGGTTGCTCGTATGGAACAGAGGTTTGGTCGGGAAGTGCTGGAGGTTGCTCGAATGAAGTAACGGGTAATCGAAGTTCCTCGCTAGTGGGCTGGATAGTTGGGGGATGAGAAATTTGATCTCCCATCACCATGGAAGATTCCTCAGAGGCAGCTTCGTCCTCTTCTTCTTCTTCAGGAGTTGGAAGGGGGCCCGGGATGTGTCGCTGAAATAGTTCAGAATTTTCATCAACTTTCATCTCTTGCACATAAGCGACCCATCCATCTCTAAAGTATTTGAGGCTGCCATATTCCACTTGCGACATCATGGCAGCCAAACCTTTATTCCACCCTGCGCTGAAGGATTTTTTGACAGAAAATTTCCTTTTTGTCTTCTCCGACGTCAGCTTCTCAGAAAGAAGATCATCAGCAGCCTTCAATTTATTCTCAACTTCCTCCTTCTGACGACTTACTTCCCGAAGTTGATCCAACTCCTCCTCGGCAGTCTTGAGCTTATTTTCAAGCTCCCCAGCATTTTTGAGCTTCCCTTCGAGCTCTTTATTCTTCTCCTCCAAATCATTTATTTTTTTCTCTAACCCCTTGGAAATCTCAATAACCTGAGCCTTCTCTTGCTCGGTCGAAGTGAGTTTCTTATCCCAAATCGCCTTGTCATCAGCATACTTCTGACGAGAATCCTTCAGCGATTGCGTCAGACCTACCAAGGCTTACTCTACACCTGATGAGGAGCTTGAAGCTTTAATAGCTTCATCTTTCTTTAGAATTGTATTAAAACAGGTCACCAACTGGGAAAATAAAAGCAAGTCAATGCACAAATACAAAAAGGAAAGAATGAAAATTTAAGGCTATAGGACTTACAGAAGCAATATGACGAGCTGCTAATGTGGTAACCATGTCCCGAGAAAGGTTTTCTTCAATACCTTGGATCTCGGGAATGATCCAAGTCTTCACCGAGTTTATAGCAGATCTCGGGGCAACAAAAGTGGGAACACCACTAGTCGGGCGCTGAGAGATGGATTCAGCCAAATTGATAGAGGAGCTTTTCTTCAGCCTCCTCAGAGGAGCATCAACGTTCTCGACTAACGATGTAGTCTTAGTCGGATAAATGTCAATCACCTCGCTTGGAGCAGCAGTTTTTCTCGGGGCCACTGGGGGCTTCTCGACAACCTTCGCAGGAGCAGCCGAAGGAGGTGCATCAATTTTCTTAATCCCCTCTCCTGGGACATCAAGCTTACTTTTCTTTGCCTCTCCAGCACCATAAGCAGATTTCTCAAAAAGGGTAGGAGGTCTTCTTTTCTTCATCCTTTCATTCAAGGGAATATGTGACTCAGGTGAAGAACTTGTAGAGGCTGGTATTGGTTCTACGTCGCTTATCACCGGACGAGCAGTAAAAGAGGAGGTGTAACTCTTGTACTGCAGAAAATATGAAGCTGACCTAATATGCTCGTTGACAACAGTCTGATGCAAACTCCAGATAAGTTTTAAATGCCTTATATTAACGTCTGTCTCTTTTGGAGATTTTCCTTTGCTGTCAACTGCAAATAAATCAAAATTAAAATATCAGTGACACATTTTATCAAACACAAAAGAAGCATAATCTTGAAAATAAAATAAAAACGACCTATCCCATTTCCATAGGGAGGACATCTGGGACCTTGGTAAACATCAACTCCAGTTAATGGAGGGTGTTGCCAATTTTTCATAACAACCCCGTGATCAAAGTAGTCCCTATTGGCATCTGGGAGATTGACCACTAAAGCTCTATTTAAAAACCTAGTTTTTAAATAAAAAGTATTATCTTCCACAGCCCATCTATAACAAAACATAATTTCAGGAATTCCTATACGAGTTACATGAATTTGATTTAATCTATAAACTTCGTTAACTATTCTCCATGTATTGGGGGCTATTCTTGCAGGAACCACGTCAAAGTATTGACAGAATTCCAGACATAAAGGGTTTGGGGGAAAAGAAAAGCCACATTCGGTGACAAAGAGACTGGGGAACCAGTGTCCCTCAGCCAAACGAAAATAGTCTGAAGGCTCAGAAAGCTCTTCCAAAATAACCCATGAGGGAATAGAGAAATCATAACGAAACTTATCAATCGATTCTACAGGATAAACCATGATGAAATAAGAAAATCAAAGAGAAAGAAGAAAATCTTATAGGAAAGGGATGAGTCTGTTGACAACAAATGATGAAAGAAATGAACGCACAGGAGAGAGAAACAATGGAAAACTCAAAGAGATAAATTTGAAAAAGTAGAAGACGAAGGGATTTTCTGCAACGCTTAAATACCCTGTCTTGGGAATGCGTAAAGATAATGATTACAAAAAGAGACGGTTACGTTACCGACGACTAAAAAGATAAAAAGGGAACGGGAATCAAAGCGGTTATGAAAATTCAAAAAGTCCGATTCTATGAATTTGGAAGGAGAAATAAATACAAAAGAAAATACTCCTAAATTTCAGGATGACCATTTAAAACCACCATATTTCGAGAAAGAATGTTCCACACTCCTCAAATTTCGAACTGTGAAACACAGGGGGCTTCTGTTGATACCAAATTTAGTCTACTCACATGGCCCAATTGAGTGATGACACGTGGCAATCTGCGTGGCAATAACAAACGCTTCCGAGCAACACCTTGACCCATTCAGATACTCCGAGCAATATATACCATCCGAGGAGCCATACTACGATGAGAAACTCTGCTTCCTCGATCAACTCAGACTCTCCGACCAACAAGAGTTCTTCGAGGAACTTTAATACACCGAACAACTTATGAGTACCGAGCTACTTAGGCGGTCCGAGTAGCTTAGGCGGTCCGAGCTGCACCTCGAACAGAGCATTAATGGCAGGATAACCAACAGATTAACTGCGCATTAAATGCTTATTATTATCATACAGATGTATACGCCTCATGGACAGCTATGTATTACCTTTTCATATGTACGACCTGAGGGATATAAATACATTGTATCATCCTCATTGTAAGGGGACCGAAATTTCTTGATAAAACTAGTAATCGAGAATTCCCAAACAGTCAGCAATAACAGAAACAATGGACGTAGGCCATTCTTATAAGGATGAACCACTTTAAAATTTCTTTGTCTCACTTTATTTTATCTGTGATTAAATAATTAAATATAATCTAATTTTTTACATCAACAATAATAATAATAATCAGTTGAGATTACTCTCCTTTTCCCTTCCTTTTCAAATACCAAAACCTTTTTTCTTCTCCTTCCAAAAATACAAAAATGTTTTACTCTTTCTTTTTCAAAATACCAAAAAAGTCTCCATCTTTCCTTCAAAAATAAATTCTAATCATTTTTCCTCTCAGGTCAATCGCATATCTGACTGTTTCCTAGTTCCCTATTGGCTTCGGTCATCTGTCAAATCACCCCGAAGCTACGTTGCTTCTTCTGATACTCCAAATGAATTTCGAATCTACCTCCACAACTCTACATGGAGAGAACCAAACAAGCATCGAATGTTCAGCCAGATATGATGGTTGTCCTAGCCCAACTTAGCACCAATATTGACAACCTGTAGACCAATGTCCAAGAAATGTAGTGACACCAAGCCTAGAATCCTGAAGAACGCGAGGTCTTCAGGAACTCTATGGGTCCACCTACCTCGAGTTTGTTTGGATCCTATAATAATACCAACATATCTTGCGTGCCCCGCCTGTAAATGAGTCGCGGCCAACTCAACTTTTGATTCTAAACCTCGTCCAGTCAGGGGATAATCTGTTAGTACCCGTGGATACCGAAGAAGATTAACTTAACAATGTCAAGGAAGACCTTAAAATAATTTAAATAAGTTTGACCAAGGTCAAGGAACTACATGGATTGCACCCATATGTCTCCTTATCCCAAAGTCAAACTGTCAGAGAAGTTCAAGATGCCAGACATTAAGAGGTTCAGGGCAACAGGCCTCTAATTATGACCAAATTTTTTGACATACCTTGAGAAAAAGTGCCCTCCGATGGTTCTTATCTCTTAAAGAATCCATAATACGTGGTTAGGAAGATATGGCCTGAGAATTCATGTCTCGATAGAAGTATAAAGAAGAGTTAGAGGTCACGCACCGAGACCTAGAGATGCTCTTGCAAAATCTTGGGGAATCAGTTAATAGATTTTTGGAAGGTGGAGAGATAAAACTGCCACTATGACCAATAATCCCTCAAAGGAGGAACATGTGAGCATTGTGAAGAAGTATTATTTACCCAATATCCAAGCTTCTATAGGATGATAATACGACCTGCACTTTTGACCTCTTCAAGAGGCTCATGTTGAAATTGAAGAAGGTATCATCAAAGTGAAACCTAAATCAAAGAAGACGACTAGACAGTTTATACCGAAGAATTATAAGAAGCCTACCAGTGCCTCTATCTCAACTATTAACAACATATCCTAACCTATAAATTCTTAGACACCAGAAAGTCACCCCAATCCTACCAGAAAAGAATACATCGAGCTCCATGATCCCCTGTCCAAAGTCTACCAAGCTCTGCTAATTAAAAATCTCATCAAATCATTGAAACCCCAACCATTCTCAAATTCACTCCCTAAAAAATTCAATCCCGATGCCCATTATGACTTTCACTAATTCGTACATCATACCACCGACCAATTTTTTTATATAAAAAATATAATCCAAGGCTTGATAGACCTGGGTATCATCGCCCCACCAGGTAAATCGAAGCCGAACACCGGTTACGACCCTCTTCCAATACATGGAACTGGGACAAATGCCATCATCCTAGAAAATAACTCGGAGTTTAAACTTTCTACCTAAATCATGCCCATCAAAGCACGCCCATTATCCCCACAGTCTCACCTAAACCTCTCAAGGTTTTCCTATCCTTTATCTTGTAACCTACATGTCTTGCTGATCAAGCTTCATCGTTACTTATGAAAGCCTGAATTACTTCCCTCACCTGATCTGAGGGGGAGACATGGAACTACCTGTTGTGTTAGACCAACTCCAAGGGTCTGGGCTGAAATTTTCCACTGAGATGTCCATCGACTAATAAAAATTTAGTGACCTATTTATGAAAGACCAAATTTGGGCTCGATAGTCAGACAAATGGGTGGTTCCTGTTGAAGAAGTTTGTTTGGATGATGTGGTACATATCATGGTTGATATGTTATGCCAGATGTAGAAAATCTGCAGCATTCTTGAGTTGATCACAATTTGAAATTGCAAGGATGGTTGGTCCCTTCACTCCAACACTTCCTCGTTGAATGGGAAGATTTATATGATGAAGTCATCGAGGATGTTGAATGCATTGATTACTTTTAGTAGGAATACATCATCACAATTGAATGGGGGTGACTTTGATGGCTTAGTGAATTGGGTCATGAAGAAGCCATTTTAGTTTCCAACTTATATGGAACGATCTCCTTTGAAGATTTCTTGGGATAAATCAATAAATTATCCATTCATCCCGATATAGATGAAGCCACAAGGTTCTTATTCTTCCCTGCCTCTGTGAATCACACCATCAGATTAGGGCCAGTACTATAAAGATCTAATTCCCAATGTAACTGAAGTAGATAAAGTAAAGGGAGTGGATGAAGAGTTCCCAATGCCAGAATTTACCATTGAGGAAAGCAAAATCCTTGATCAGCTCAAAAAAACTGATGATAACTGTGAGAGTCCGTCTAATTATACGCCGGTTGATCAGGCCTTTATTAAATTAAAATAGGTTTCTCATATGGTCTATTCTTTGCGTCACTGTTAAAATCTTTTTAATTACTAACCACCTAAGTGAAATTAGACCGATGCCAAATGTTATCTTTCTTTGAAATAGATAAATGAACAAAGAGGAAAACTAAATTAAACACTAGAGTCCAACCATCACAATCTATAAATGAATAAAGGTTTTTCGAACAAACCATTTGATAAAATCCAAAACCAAATACTCCATAATAATAAAAGAACTAAAAGGTTGAAAACTATCGACGGACGACATGTCCATGCATGGAATATGGAATGAGATCCTACACTAGATTTGAATGGAATAATCGTCGAATTAAATTCTGTCAGTATCCACAATGCTACAGCTCCGAGTCCCTAGAATGAAGTCACGCCTGGAGCCCCTGTGACTGGAAACCTAAAAGGTTTTGAAAATATTTTATAGCAAGTGTTAGTACACAAAACGTTTTGAAAATATTTAGCAAGCGTTTATTACATTAAAATTTGGTTATTGATTACACATGTTCACCTCTCATTTATAGTGCATGCCTAATATTCCGTACTTAGCCCACCTAGCTATGCTAACCAAGCAAACTAGACTGAAGTATTCACCCGAACTTATCTACACATCTAAGTTCCCTTACCGTCCATACAGTACATTAATTTATTAACATCTCTCATGTGTTAGTTATGAACATAAGTAATATTCCTCACATGTTATCTTTTAAATCACTAGATTAAGTTTCTCTCACTTAATTATCATTTCGATGTCCACAATCGTAATTAACATGCTCACAAGTTATTATCTTTTTCATAATTTAGTTTCTCGACTTAATTTATTCTCATTAGATATACCCTATCTAACTGTCTACTGTCACACATAAGTAGATAAATCGCACGGTATATATATTTTCCACACAATATATATATATATACAAATAAATATATACTTCACTATAATATCCTCGTATCACACATCAAGGATTTATTGGTTTGGATGTTCCTTCGACCCCAATTTCTTATGTCATTCACATTGGTCCAAATTGCCCTCGACCCCAATGTAAGTGTTATGTAATATTATTTATGTTCGATATTGGTCCGGATAGCCCTCGACCCCAAATCGAACTTTCATGTATTGGTCCATATTTTTTCCTCAACCCCAATACATCTAATATACGTTAGGTATTCACACCACCTAAGTATTCATAATATAGGTACTCATATAACCTAGGTATTCACAATTATATTTAGTATATCTCTCTTATATACTAATCGTACTAAATTTCTTTATGAATTATCCCACTTATCGTATTCATGAATATACACACAACTCTAAGGGTCCTAGTTATCCCTTTATAAATTTCAGTAGTTAAGCCTAACTTACCCTACTAGTCTATTTCATCAATTCAATTTCCAAGCTCCCCGTAATTCATTATCTTTCTCTCGGATAATTTAAGGTAAAAAAATTAACCCAAATTCATTCTCTTCTTAATTATCTTAATAAGATCAAACCATACCCCCATCACGAGCCTACTGTAATATTTTAAATCTCTCAATATTACTTTATCAAAGTCCTCAAAAATCTCACAACAACGTTTTAGGAATTTAACGCAAAAAAGGGGAAATTTTCGATTTTTCTGGGTAACTGAATCGATTAGCAGGAGGCCGAATCGATTTGTTTTTTTTACATAATCATCTTCTCCAATACGCAAATTCATTTTTGACCATTCACATCCATATAACTCTCATGATTCTTCACCAAACTCAAAACTAAGTTTTCCTAACCGTTTCTACATGCATTAGGATAAATTCCAATGTGATTTTTACACCAAATCATTACCATATCTGATCAAGAACAAATTAAACCCTTATAAAATCAAAAACCCTAGGTTTCCATATTCATCCTCTATTATTCATCCAAACCCAAATTTAAATTGGTGGATAATAACACATAATCACTAATTTATTATCCTCTACTAACTTCAAATCATTCGACATGCAAATCCTACCCAAACATGTATTTAAATCAATCTTTTCTTCCAAGAATCATCGATAAATCAATATAATTGGAACCGTAGACACATGGGTATTACAACTTAATATTATAGGGTCTGAAAACGTGGTATTTCTAAAGGATTGATGGTTCTCTCTTCAAATCATCACTCCTTATATGCTTAGGATGCAAGATTAAGGTCAAATCCTTCAAGAACCACTCCTAAGCCTTGAAATTTGGTTTCAATTTTCTCTCTAATGGTTTCCTTTGGGTTTAACTATTTCTAACCCTAGCCTGAAGTCTTAAACATCAAATATTACACTTATAATTTCGTTGGTCCCTTAACCTCTATTTGCCAAATCACCAAAACGCCCTCAATAGGGGTCGGATTGGTCTAAAATTGACCCCAAACCCAAACAATACCCCCGGGTACAATTTTTCAACTATTTGGAGCCATTCGGATTCACCCGTGATCTCTAAATTATCATCCGAGTCACTAAAAATATAATTCCTTTCTCAACCTCAAAATACTCTACATGCGACTCCTAGTTGAGATTAAATAAAATGTGCACACATTACTCGCTATGCCGTATCACACTAATTATCACTTATTTACTATCCACACTTAGTAAATATTATAACATAATATTAATCAGTATCTATCGCTTGATTAATATTTACTAATCACATTTATCATTTAATCACATTATAGTACTTCACTCACGTAATTTAAATAAAATGTATTTTCTTAATTAATTCCTATATTAATTAAATTACAACTACGTAGAAATATGGGGTATTACACCAACATAACCTTATAGGGAATTTTCATGTCCTCTTGGCTGCACCGGAATGCCTTAATAAATCTCCTTATCAGACCCACATTTTCTCCCTCTACTACTCTCGAAGAAGCCGTGAATGTGGTTGGATATTTGACCTCTTCCAATCTCCTCTCTTTCCCGAACGAAGAAATCCCAAAATTTATTATTGATCATAACTATGATCCCAATATGTCTGTCGAAGTCTTGAGTAAGATGGTACCACTATCACTTATCAACAATGGATCTACTCTAAATGTCTACCCGCTTTAAACCTGCAACTACTTATAATTGAAATTCAATGACCTCACTCCTACATCTACCATGGTACGTGTCTATAATAGCACTCGTCGAGAAGTAATGGGTTCTAAAAAATTCACACTAGGGGTTGGAACTATTAACCCTCTGACAGAATTCCAAGTCATCCATATACCTACATGCTTCAATCTACTCCTTGTTCGTCCATGGCTCCACAACATTCGAGAATTATCCTCTTTTCTTCATCAAAAAAAAAAGTTCTTTGCTAAGGGCATGTCATCACCATTTTGGGGGAAAATGACAGTACGTACAGTACCAGCAATCCAGTATTAGAGATTCAATATGGGACCAAAGACATGTTTCTCTCCGATTTCAAAATTGATCTGCTCCTTGTCCCACCAGGTGAAAACTTCAAGGACCGAGTCTGTCAAGAGCACAACCCTCACGGCAACGTCAATTTAATTCAGATGTTTAAGAACATGCACTTCATGCCTAAAATGGGGCTCGAACGAGGTCAACAAGGAATCCTTGAGCCTATTGTCCTGAAAGAATCATTTCCTCTATGGGATTTGGGTTACTAACCTTCATCGACTGAACTCAAAGCACTTCGTTGACCAAAAAGAAGCTTAGATAATGAAAAGATAATTTGGGGGACTCTTTGAATGGAAGATTTATCAATGAGGGTGAAGACTTCAACTTCTATGGATTCTCAGAACCCTGGTACGAACACATTGACAAGAAGATGAAACCAGGGCTAGAGATCATATATCAAGACAACCACACTTGGGTCGAAGACTGTAAACATGAAGTGAAGCCTCTGACCAAGAAAACCATGGCAATCACTAAGAAATCCGAGGGAAGCGACTCCGAATAATCCTTTGACTTGTAAAAACTGAGTTTTATTCTCTGAATTATCCCCTAAGATGCTACGCTATCAAATTAGTCCGCTAAGCTCATGACTGATATACCTAGTATATCCTCGTCCACAAGGTGGACCAACTCGGCCAAGGCTGACGAGTACCAAAGCGTTCAACAAAGTGAGTTATGACTCGGCCTGTGACTCAACATGGTGGTCTCATCCTCGGCCACTATAGATCACCTGTTGCCTCATCCTCAGCCGTGAACACAATCGTCCTCAGTCGTGGACACAATCAACAACACCAATAACGTGCTATAAATATAGAACCCTCAGCCTATCCCGTCATCTCAGGAAGATGAGGCCCGATCAAAGATTGTACATCATGACAGACACCATATCATCAGTTGACCCAACTTGAAACCTTGGCCTTGGCCTTGCCTGGATAGCTGATAGATAGATAGATAGCAGGCGAAATGCATGAAAGAGGGAATGCATGGGAGAGTGCGCGTGGGCTGCGAATCCCACATGAATCAAACCTTTATAACAATATCTCCCTCACACGTGAGGGAATATTTGATCATCATAATCTACATGTGACAGTGATAGATGGATCAACCTCATTGGCTTAATACATTCCACACATGCTTATTACATGCTTGAAGGTGCATTACACCCCCTGAGCATTATAAATACTTATCTTCTACATCTTTGTAAATGACGTCTAATTCGAGACCTTACTAAAACCCTGCTGAAACTACAATACAGAGAGATAAAGATGGGGTGATCTGTATCCAAAGGCCATTAGAGCCCTTTCTTAGTGGAATTCACTTACACACACACACATACACTGAAGTAGACCTAGATAGGCTAAACAACTTATATTCTGTCTTATCTCCTCTTGGCCTCACTTCCTTCTACATTTAAATATATGTTTATACTCCATTATTATACTGAATTTAGCTCATATATTTACATTGATTTGGGGATACTATTTCAGGTATGATCAATATGGTGTCGTCTATGGGTAGAGAGATTATCATCTTCTTCCCCTCATTTGTAGCTACTGCATACCGGATTCTCTAGTATTGGATCAACCTCACACTTGGATGTGAATGAACCACCATTAAAGATCTCTAGTTTGAGTTTAATCTTTCTTGTAGTTCATCCAACTCACTTTCAGTACATCTTTTGATTTTTTTAGTCACCTAGAATCAATGGCATCAGACTTTCCACCAGGAGGAGGTCCTAGTTCCAGTTAAGCACTACCACATTCTAAGATGGTGGACGTCGCTGTAGCACTGTGCTAATTGGCATCAAGTTAGGCCAAAATGAAGGAGCAGTTGGCTGGCTTTAGTTATCATAACATACCTCGGTGATAAGCTGCCAGGGAAGGGGCACAACAGGTGATAGGGGGACCACCCCCGACCCGACAGAAGGATACCCTATCGCAGTAGCGGCGGAGAGACGTTGCTGACCCTTGACGTCTATGCCTGGGGAGGCAAGGGAAAAAATGTGAAGGTAATGAGTATGAGGACGACGAGGATGATTGTTAGGAACTATATGAAATTTCTTAAGAATACAGTTATCCCTATCTAAGCAAGTAGAGTAAACACTGCAAGGCTGAGCCGAGAGGGAAAAGATCATCAATTAGCATTTGATAGGCTCAGCATGGGGTATGCATTTGATAGAGTCAGCTCGGTGGGTGACCTCTGAGACCAATTGTCCGAGACGAGGGTGTGCTGACAGATGACACTGCCATGGCCGAGACGAGGAGAAACACGAAGTTAATAGTCGTCAAATGACGGTAGGTCGAGAGCCCATCCAGTGCCAGGTGTTGGAGATAATGCTGCTCAGGTCGAGGGAGATAATGCCATAGTGGTCGCTGTCGATAGGCCCTTGAATAACTTTATTAATATATTAGAGGATAAAATCGGAGACTTGCTAAAGAGCCGAGACCCACTAAAGAGAGGTTATAATAAGGGGTTGCCATTTGTCGCTAGGATTATGAACTAGCCTACCCCGACTAAGTTCAAGCCGCCGTTGTTGACACCGAGGTATGATGGGAGTACCAATCCAGCTCATCATGTTGAGATGTATCGATATGTTGAGGATATCTTCTCGATTTCAGACGAGATGAAATATAGAACGCTCTCAAATACTCTGACCGATGCTGCACATGTTTGGTATACTTCACTTTCGAGAAACTCAATTGAGAATGCTAAGCATGTTGTAAAGAGATTCATACATAACTTCTGCTTTGGGGTTAAATCGAGAAAGAAGACCACTCACCTACTATATGTAAAGTAAGGGAAGAACGAATCTCTGCGGTATTACATAACCCGGTTAAATAAGGAGAAACTTGAAATTGAAGACTACGATGAGAATATAGCAGTGAATGCCTTGATGTGTGGTCTGCAAAAAGGAAAGATTTTGTGAAAATTGATCGAGGACCCTCCATAGTCCATGGAAGAACTCCTAGCTACGTCCGGGAGAGTTGTGATTGTTGCGAAGGCCATGGAGGCCAAATATGAGTATGAAAAGGGTGTCAGTGGGAGTAAATCCTAAAAATCTATGGGCAAAGGAGATAAGAAGAGGTCGGTGGACGATAAGTTCGCTGACTACACACCGTTGACGGTAAGACATGAAATGATATTGAATGAGATTAAGAATGATAGGTCCCTAAGATGACCCCTCACAAGAGGGATAAAATCAAATGGTGTGAATTTCACTGAGACTATGGCCATACCACTAACAGGTGTTTCGCTCTGAAGGACGAGATTGAACAAATGTTAAAACAATGAAAGTTGAGGAAGTATATGGATAAGAATAGCTCGAAGGCGACCGAGTCGATGCATGGAAAAAGAGGAATGATAAATGCAGATCAGACACCCCAGTAAATAGATATGATGATTCTTTGCATGATGATGAGGAAGTTGACCCAAATTTTCCTCCACCCATCACCGATCCTAAAGGTTGGATACACATAATCTCTCTAGGGGTAAAAATGATATGTGGAGGACTTGCAAGTGGTGGAAAGGAAATTATTGAGAGTAAGGCTCATGTGGTAGAAGCCAAAGCTCTCCCTCTAAAGCCCAAAGTGGTGCACTCGACAGCTGTTGAATCGAAGAATGATGAGAGAACAAAAGTTGATATAAACACTCTAATAGTGGGTTTTTTGAGGTTGTATTTTAAGGGGATCCTAGCCCCACATAATGACCCTATGGTGATCACCATGAGAGTGCTTGGGTATGAGGTCTCGAGTATATTGGTCGATGGTGGCAGTTTGTCCAATGTGTTGTTCTGGGACTTTTACAACAGCTTAGGACCGAGCAAGAAGAGATTTATCCCGTACCATCAACCTCTTATTAGTTTTAGTGGAGAGAAAGTATAGACTCTTGGAATCTATAAAATGGATGTCAGAATAGGGAATACTTGGTCAAAATATCTCACAAGGAAGATCAATTTCTTTGTAATAGATGAGAGCCTCTACTTAGCCTACAATAAAATTATAGGACTAGTAACCCTCAAAGAGTTTGAGGTTGTGCCCTCAGAAATTCATGAAATGATAAAATTCCCGACTTCTTATAGAGTAGGGGAAATTCAGGGTGACCAAGTTGAGGCACGAGAATGCTACTTCAATTCGGTTGAGGAGAGAGAGGCTCATAAGAGGTCCACTACTACTTACAATATAGACACTCTCGACCCCAGAGAGGAGACAAAGCTGAAAAAGGGTGAAGCTATCGAGGAGGTAAAATCCATCATCCTCAATGAGGATGAGCCAAAAAAATGTGTCCAATTCGATAAATCCCTAAAGAAAGAGATAAAAGAAAACCTGATAAAACTCCTAAGGGAGAGGCAGAGCATATTTTCGTGGAGTCATAACGATATGCCAGGAATTGATTCGAAGGTTCTACAAACTAAATGTGACGGAGGAGGAAAATCCAGTTAGGCAAAGGCAGAGAGTCTACTCCAGGGAGAAGTACAATGTTATTAGAGATGAGGTGAAGAAGTTGGAGAAAACCGACTTCCTTAGAGAAATTATCTACCTAGAATGGCTATCCAATGCTGTCACCGTGTCGAAGGCCAATGGAAAATGAATAATGTGTGTTGATTTCACATATTTGAATAAGGCATGTCCTAAAGATAGCTTCTCTATACCAATAATAGACCAAATGGTTTATAACACGGTCGCTAATGAACTGATGAGTTTTATGAATGCCTACTCAGGCTATAATTAGATATTCATGGACCCGATTGACATCGAGAAGACCTCCTTCATCACGGATAAAGTCACAAGCTACTATAAGTTAATGCCCTTCGTCCTCTAGATAGATGGGACTATAGACCATAGTCTAGTGAACAAATTATTCGAGGATCGGATAGGTGATACCATGGAGGTGTACGTTGATGACATGCTTACTAAGTGTCTCGAGGCCGCGACACATGTGGACGAATTGGAGCGCACTTTCAACACGATGAATAAGTATCACATGAAGTTGAATCCTTCAAAGTGTGTCTTCAAAGTCAGAGCAGGAAAGTTTTGGAGTTTTATTGTGAATTAACGGTGGATAGAAGCTAACCCAGAAAAAATTAAAGCTTTGATGGAGATGAAGGCTCCTAAGACCATAAAAGAAGTTCATAAGTTAATCGAATGAGTGGAAAAACTTAATAGGTTCATATCTAGGGCAACATACAAGTGTCTTCCCTTATTCAAGGTGCTGAGGAAAGCCTTCGATTGGAATGAAGAGTGTGAGAACGCCTTTCAGGAATTAAAGGTTTACCTCGGCTCCCCACTCTTGTTGTCAAGACCTGTTCAAGGAGAAAATTTGTACTTATACTTAGTCGTATCAAAATCAGACATAACTCCAATGATTGTAAGGGATGATGAGGGTGCCCAGAAGCTGATATATTTCAACCGCAATTCTCTTCAAGGGGGCGAGTAGAAATATCTAAAAAATGGAGAAATTGGCTTATCCGCTCATTCATGCATCCTGGAATATGAAGCCCTACTCCCAGGCGAATACCATGGTTGTCTTAACAGAGTCCCCTCTTAGGTAGGTTATCTATAAACTCGAGAAATCGGGTACTCGATTTTGAGAACGACCATTAAAGGTCAGGCTCTAGCAGATTTTATAGTCGAGTTCAGATGGGATGAGGCTAGGGGTGTGCACGGTTCGGTCGGTTCGATTTTGGCCGAGTTTTTTGAGCCAAATCGACCTTGTCGATTTTTAGAGTTGAAGGACTGAACTAAATCGAAATCGGTTGAAGAATCGAATCGAACAGGGTCAGTTTTTGATAGGGCCGGTTCGGTTTTCCCATCGATTCTTGATAGGGCCGTTTTTATACAGGGCCGGTTCGGTTTTTTCATTTATTTTAATAAAACATATTTTTTTAATATCTAATATAATTATAAAATTAAAAAAATATAATATAATATGCCAACACTAATATAAATATAATATGAAATATAAAATTAAAAAATATAAAAATTAATTCGGTTCGATTGAAAACTAATTTTATTATGCCAAAACCGAAAACCGAACCAACCCCTTCGGTTTTATACATGATCAAAACGAACCGACCAGACCCTTAAAAAAACTCGACCCGAATTTTTGTGGTTCGGTTCAGTTTTGTTGGTTTATCGGGTTGGTCCGTTTTTCTGTACACCTCTAGATGAGGCTAATACAAAAGATATTGAGACTCCATCTTGTGAGCCAAAAATAAGAACATGCCTCCCCCTGGCTAAGGCTGAGACGAGTACGACCTGGAAAGTAGTGGCCGAGAATGAAGAAGAAAGATTTGTGTTCAAGAATGGAGTGTTAGAAGAGCGAAACTTCTCCGAAAAAGGTACTGTGTGGAGTCTATATGTTAATGGTTCTTCCTGTGAGGCAAGGAGTGTAGTAGGCTTGATAGTGTCGGCTCCAAACGGGACTGATATAGAGAATGCTTTGAGATTTAATTTCAAGGCATCCAATATGAATCTTAGTACGAGGCTCTTTTTGTCTGTCTCTTCCTCGCCAGAGCAGTAAATATAAGTCTGTTGTTAGTTTGCAGTGATTCCAGATTGGTAGTAAACCAAATCCTGGGAGTTTACGAGGCTAAGGATGAAAGGATGGCTAAGTATCAACCTAGGGTAAAAGCAATGCCGAAGCACTTAAATGAGATAAATCTCAAAATAATCCCTCGACTAGTCAATGGTCGAGTCGATGCCTTGGCTAGATTAGCATCAATAATAAAAACTTGGATAAGAAGGTCGGTGCATGTCGAGATTCTACATCGACCGACTGTCGAAGAATAAGATAACACGGTTGAGTTATGCTTGAGCCATGAGATATGAGAATCTTAAATGGATCCTCTCATTCGATATATAAAATATGGTGAACTTCCAGACTCAAAGTTAGAAAGAAAGAAGCTCAAGTATAAAGTTGTTAAATTCTCAATTATTGGGAATATTTTATATAAGAAAGGATTTCTTATCCCTCTACTCCGATGTGTCCATCCGACAGAGGTGGAATATATTTTGAAAGATATACATTAAGGTTCCTGCTCTAGCCACATAGGGGGTATATCCTTGGAAAAAAAGGTCATTACCCAGAGGTATTTATGGCCGACCTTGGCTAGTGATACAGTCAGTTATGTCAAGAGAAGTGACAAGTGTCGAAGGTTTGCTAGCATGTCTCACCAGCCTCATCAGTATTTATCCTCTATTACTTCCCCCTAGTCATTTCCTATTTGGGGACTTGATTTTATAGGACCCTTTCCCAGGGCAATGGCAAGTACAGATACCTCATAGTGGCGATTGACTATTTCTCGACATAGGTTGAAGCAGAGGTCATGATCACCATCACTGAGATGAAGACATTCAAGTTTATTTAGAGGAACATCATTTGTAGATATGATCTACCTCATAATCTAATCTCAGACAAGAAAATAAATTCAAAAATGATTCATTGGAAGCCTATTGTAAGAGGGTCAGCATCAAGTAATTTTTCTCAGCTCCAGGTCGACCTCAGGAAAATGGTCAAACAGAGGTAACCAACAGAACCATATTGGAGGGGATTAAGAATAAGTTGGAAGACACAAAGGGTCTTTGGACCGATGAAGTTCATGTTGACTTATGGGCCTACAGGACGACATAGATTACTCCGACAGGAGAAACCCCTTTTATGCTCGCCTACGGCTTAGTGGTAGTAATTCCTATAGAAATTGGTTTGCCAAGTGATTGGGTTCAAACATATGACCCAGAAGCAAAATGTTGAAGAGATGGGGTTGGATCTGGACCTCATTGAAGAGAGGATAAAAGACACATAAATTAGGCAAACATCCTATCAACAGAGAGCAGCCAAATTTTACAATATAAGAGTAAAGATCAGGCCATTAGTTGTAGGAGACTTGGTTTTGAAGAAAACTTGGCATAATGCAAATAAACTTCATCCTAATTGACATGGACCCTACAGGGATATAAAAGAGGTAGTTCTAGGCACATATCGGCTCGAGAATTTAGGGGGATATCTATTCTCCAATCCTTGGAATGCTGATCATCTATACAAGTATTATTAGTAGGACTTTGTATAAGTTTCTTTTATCAATGTATCATTATATGAAGAGAAAAGTTATGAATGAAAAATTACAAGTGTTATATCCTATTCTTATTGTATGATTCATTCAGAGTGTATGTTTCAGTTCATCCTAAGTTATGGAGCATCACTTATGTGGTTAAGTAGCATTACCTTGATCTTGGTGACATGAAAATTCGTACGGGGATCACCTCGTCCATGGATTCTCAATAACACCAACATGGGGAACAATAAAAAATATTAGTTTGGTGAAAATATCTCGACCGAGATGACAGTGTATGACGAGATGGCTCGTCCATACACTCTCAAAACGATGAGGGGGACTTGTGATATAGCACCAAAATTTCGTGAATTTAAATTTAAAAATCATTTTATTATCGTCCATCTTAACATCATTAATTTGGTAAAAAATTTCCCAACTGAGATGACAGTGTAGGAAATGGTATCTCTCATCATACACTCTTAAAACGAGGAGAGGGGACTTGTGATATAACACTATAATTTAATGAATTCAAATTCAAAAATGATTTAATTATGGTTGCTTATAAACACCATTATCTTGGTGACTCCAATTTGTTTAATCATATTGAATGGTTAACTGAACCATCGTCCAATGGTGAGGGATACATAATGTCAAATGTTTGCATTTTATTCAAGAAAAAGAGAAAGAAAAGTTCAAGTATGAGTCAACACTTCAATTCCTTATTTTATTCAAGAAAAAATGATGTTCAAACACAAATCATCAAATAAAGATTAATCGTTCGCAACAATAATTAGTTACACAAGTAAAAAAGGGTATCGACCACAGATGGCCACCGACGTCCACCCTAGACAGTTTGTTCCATATTGGAATTCTCTCTACCATCAGCACCAGTCTCGGTCGGGCCGACCTCAAAAGAAGTTGAGATTGGGATTAGCATCTTCAACCTCAACTCGGACCTCAACCATATGTTCTTCTCCCTCGACTGAGGTCAGGGACTCAATATATTTTAGAGCTGACACCATAAAAAGAATCTTCCATGTTGGGAGATTCCGTCTCGGTGATGATAGACGAGACGACTTTAATAAATTTGATGACCAGCCACCGACAAGCCGTCTTAAGTCCCCTTTCAAAATATTCCATACTAAAGTTAAGGAACTCATCAGACATCTTGTCAGCTTTGATAGCCTCATCTTTGATCCTCTAAACAACCTCAGTTGAAAGTGCCTTATCCTTTAACTTTTTAAAGGCCATAGCTAGGTCTGTGGAATGATTAGAAACTTGGGTCTTCAATATAGTCAGATCTCCATCCTTATTCTTCATATCCTCGGTGTGATCAAATTTGGGCTTGTCCAAAGCCCTCTTGTATTCCTCTCGATGCTCGTTACGCCTCTTCTTCAGATCTGCAAAATCTTGGATGTCCTTCTTACCCTCTTGGAACTTTAATAAGTTCTCAGTTGTCCATTTATTAACAGAGGCGAGGGTGTACACAGACTGCAAAGGATATGAATACGTAAGGATCAGAATAAGACGAGAAAATAAATTGAATAAGATGAGATTCAAATATAATATGATGCTAATACCAATGCCAGATGATGAAAGTCGAAGTCAAAGGTCTTCTGGGGAGGCATTTTCCCAAAAAATTCAAGCTCTCCCTTAGAAGGGAAAGCAAGCAGACTAGCCTTAGACCTCCGCACATACGAGATAGTCTATTCAGGTTCATCCCGGAGTTAAGCTAAGTTGGACGCCTAAAAACATTCAAAGGAGTCACCTGAAGATGATTCAGGCTCTGATTGTCCCCTAGCACGGCTTGGGAAGGTGGATTATGCCTCAGCCTCTGATTATGGTGAGTGTCATAGGAAATAGTGGTTTATTTCCTCTTAATGCAGACTTGGGATTAGGTCGACCCTCCGACGTAGACTTATTCAGAGGTTATTTGCATCCCTTTTTCAAGACATTCTTTAAACTAGGGGACACCATACTCCACAAGTCCTCCGAGATATGTGAAGGGCGATCTTCAAAGAAAAATAAAAATTATTATCATCCATGAAAAATTGAGGCGAAATAAGACTTGGGAATATAAAAGTTTAGTGACACACATAGCTTGGCTAAGTGGTTAACCTCTAAGTCAGCCTTATCTAGAAAGTCATGAGTCATAATATCCTTTAATTTGGGAAGAGAACCTTCATTCTATTGGCTCTTCAAATACTCAACCCTCTCCCGATCGGTAATGTTGAGGTCGAGGTCCAACTTGGCGGACATGGATGGGTTGGTCCAGTCGCAGGGAACTCTCGGCTAGTCTTCAAATGGGTCGTCATCGGTCGAAAATTCCCAGACCCCAAAAAGAAAGAAAAACCTTAGCGTCCAAGATTGGTTAGATGTTTGGGCAGCTTGAATTATCTTCTTATTAGGTTTTCTCACTGTTCTAAAAAACCCGCCTAGGCTCCGCCTAGGCACGCCTAGGCTTAAGGCTTGGGAGAAACGCCTCGCCTTACTCTTTTCACACCTTATTCTTGGTAAAACCCTTAAGGTGCACTTTTTTCTAAAACAGCAATGCTTTAGTGAAACGATGTCGGCTTTTAAAGAATTTCTTTACAAACTGGACTATTATCTCATCCAAAATAATCAAATAGTATTTTAATTTTCATATATTCAGACATAATTTTATAATATGTGCAATTTTTGTATTTTAATAGCCTTATTATGGTTAAAAAATATTAAAATATATTAAGAAGGCCTAAACGCCTTTTCACGCCTTTTTACGCCTAGGCTTCTAAGGCTCAAGGCTTGGCCTCCACGCCTCAATCACACCCCGCATTTTTTAGAACCTTGGGTTTTCTCGCCCCAGGTGGTAATAACCAGGCTGAGTCCTTAAGGATGAGACATTATAGCAGGCTTTAAATATGTCGACTAAAGGGTCATCCGTGTATTTATTCATCCATAGGGAGACATTTTCGAGTATGATTGGTGCTATTTAGGAGGAAAAAAGTCCTAGGCTAGACAAAATGGCCCCGATAGAAGGGAGGAAAGGTAATATGATGCCGATGTTGAACATCTATTAATAGATAGCAACTTCACCTTCTCGCCCGCCAAATACTTTATTGTCCTCATTGGGTACGCGCATTGTTATGTTAGATTTAATACCGTATAGATGTCTCTAAAGCAGCAAGTCCACCTGTTTAACACTGGTGTTAACGCAAAAATTCTCCATCTACGAGGACCAATCAGAAAAGGACACATGTCATCCTACGTGGCAATATTCGACACCCGAGGAGAGTTGGCCGGCATCCGAGAAGAGTTGGTCGGCACCGAAGGAGTATTAGTCGGCACCCGAGGAGAGTTGGTCGGCCCCCGAGGAGAGTTGGTCAGCACCCGAGGAGAGTTAGTCGGCACCCGAGGAGAGTTGGTCGGCATACCAACCAGGAAGATCAAAGAATAACTATGCATTTAATGTGCATTAATGAAGATGACAACGGATTTAATGAGCCTTAATGTACATTTATACTGTATTAATAGATGACAACACATAGCATACCAAGCAATTCAACAATTAGATTCGTTGAATGTAGACATAAATGTCTACATACAATGAAACTCTTTATCTCCCATCACTATAAATACATGTATCCCCTTAGCCAAAAGGGGAGAGATCCAAGAGAACCTAGAAACCCCATACACAAGATACACATCCTTTCTCTCTCTACACCCTATGGTGCTATTGTAAACCCCTGGGAATAAAATAACAGTGGACGTAGGCTTTATTCATAGCCGAACCACTTTAAAAATCCTTCTCTCTTATGTGCTTGATTGGATTGCTTTCATCTATTTATCTGTGATCATAAAAATGGGATTCGGTCCAGTTTTTTGCATCAACAACTAGATTGAAAAGTTTCGACATAAGAGTAATTTATCGATTCTTCGGGCTTTGAGTCCTTGGCCTCTAGGTCCTGGTCCTCTCAAAAACTTTAGCAATAGGAGCCTCATATATAAACCTCTCTTAAAACTCCCTCTCGATCATGGATCTAAGAGGTATGGATGTTAGAGGAACAACAACGCTGACTCTCGGCTTAGAAGGGTCTGAGATGATTTGAATCGAAAAAGCATCCTCACTAGAAGACCTATTATCCATAATTTTGACTAAAGATTTATCTCGACCAGATGGATCTATCTGGCTAGAAAATGACATCCGAGATGATCTCTCGACTGCCTCAGACCTCACAGGGCATGTGGGTGATACTCTTATAGCATCATTGAAGAGGGTAAAATTATCTTTTAATGGAATGGGAAAAATTGGGCTAATGAAATGAGGAAAAATTATCTTTTAGCGGAATGGGAAAAATTTCATAGGGACGATATTCAATCCCGATGAAAGCTCTCGTAAACCTCTGGAAAAGTAGTATTGCTCGACATCAGGCAATTGTGCCTCGACATATCAGCCAACATATATTATTTCATTTTTTGAAATTAATATTTTTATTTCTCAAACATATACCTATAGTATATTTATTGAATGATTAAATTATTCTCACGACTAATCAATTCAGCCTACACAAATGGTAGAGAAAGATATTAATTTTTACAGGTACAAGATTCAACTCCGACGAATTCTCGGAAATAATCTTACTCTTCTGAAAAATATTATCATAGCTCGACCGTATGAAATTTCACCTCAGCGAGGAACTATTGATTTTATTATTGCTATGATATCTGCTCCAGCACAAATGATTCTATATATCCATTGGGATTCATATTCTATATTCATCTCAACATGGAGCTCGGCGAGATACTCATTATATATTCAACTCCGAGGAAAAGCTACAACAGTTATTATATTTCACCCCCAACGGATAGTTGGCCGGGGCAATTCTTATTTATATTCAGGCCCAGATATCGGCTCAAGCACAAATTATTCTATATATCCCTTGGGATTCATATTCTATATTCATCTCAACATGGAACTCGACGAGATACTTATTATCATATTTAGCTCCGAGGAGAACTATAACATTTATTATATGTCACCCCCAACGGATAGTTGGTCGGGGTAATTCTTATTTTTATGCAGGCCTAGCAAAGTTCTCGGCCATATTCTTATGTTCTGAAAAATATTATTCGTATTCAGCATTATGCAATTGTGCCTTGACAAGATACTTATTCAGCTTTGAGGAGAATTACAGCATTCGTTGTATTTCACCCCCAACGGATAGTTGGTCGGAAAATTCTTATTTATATTCAGGCTTGACAACATTCTCGGCCATATTCTTATGTTCTAGAAGATCTTATTCTTGTTCGGCATTATATAATTCTACCTCGACAGATCAATGAGGCACTTCATTATTCTTTATATCTATTTGGATGCATATTCGATTCTTATTTCAGCATGGAGCTCGACAAATATTTATAATCATATATTCAGCTCCAAGGAGGTCTTCAACATTTATATTATTTTATTCCCAACAATCTGTTGGTCAGCGCCGAGGAGGTTTCCAGCATTTATTATATTTTATTCCCAACAATTTGTTGGTCAGCGCCAAGGAGGTCTCCAGCATTTATTATATTTTATTCCCAACAATCTGTTGGTCAGCGCCGAGGAGGTCTCCAGCATTTATTATATCTTATTCTATTCTCAACAATCTGTTGGTCAGCTCCGAGGAAGTCTCTATCATTTATTATCAAAAATGTATTCCTCCGGGGAGTAAAACTTGTATACCTCCGGGAAGTAAAACTTGTATTCCTCAGGGAAGTAAAGCTACTTGTATTCCTCCGGGAAGTAAAGCTTGTATTCCTCCGGGAAGTAAAGCTACTTGCATTCCTCCGGGAAGTAAAGCTACTTGTATTCTTCCGGGAAGTAAAACTTGTATTCCTCCAGGAAGTAAAGCTATTTGTATTCCTCCGGGAAGTAAAGCTACTTGTATTCCTCCGGAAAGTAAAACTTGTATTCCTACGGGAAGTAAAACTATGTGTTCCTCGGGAAGTAAAAGTATTCCTAAAAATGCCAACTTATGTTGGTTAGGAATTAAATCTATTCCCAAAAATGTCAACTCAGGTTGGTCGGAAATAAGAAGGTGTCAACTACAGTTGGTCGGAAACATTTTATGAGTATGTGAAAGCGATCAAGCAAAAAGCATTCAAAGTTCACATTACACACTTAGGGGCTTCTATTACAGATATATTTATTCATTCGGTGGCACATTCTTATAACATCATGCATTCGAGCATCAAATTCAACTCCACAAACTCACACGATCGGGGCCCCGACTAATTATCATTCAGGAGTTGTTTTTTTTCTTGCTCAGGAATTATTTTTAATATTGAAGTTCAGGAGGATATTGAAGTTCAGGAGGAATTCATAAGTTCAGGAGGCTTATTTAGGAGTTATTATGCACATACTATTGAAGTTCAGAAGTCAAATTTAGCATCTACAGCACTGAGATCTTTACTACTACTGTCCCGACCAACATTGAAGAAGAAGTTGTATGAAAATGTTTCGAAGTCCACCACTAGCTTGGTACTAATCAGATTGAAGAGTTGGGTTCAAAGGCTAGTATGTTACTCAACAAAGTATTCAGAGGATCATAAATCAGAAGAATCAAGCACGTGAAGTTAGCACTAAGTTGCTCGGCACAGGAGGCAGTTGGTCGGCTAGCAAACCGATCAACATACTTGAAGATTATGACAAGCTACAAGCTGCATACTATGGCATGGCTGCATCCAAATTCCCAGGGGTGATACATAGCACATGGAGTTCCTCTAAAGAAAGATTAGCAACCATCGATCAGCCTACATCATATGTCGTCCAGAAGATAATGCACTTTATATTGAACAAATCAAGAAGGTAGATCAAGAATTTCACGAGTACCGAGCAACACTGCAGAATAAATACTCCATCCTTTCAAGTAAACCATCCAGCATGGTGCATTGGGGGCTTCTGTTAACGCAAAAATTCTCCATCTATGAGGACCAATCAGAAAAGGACACATGTCATCCTACGTGAAAATATTCGACACCCGAGGAGAGTTGGTCGGCATCCGTGGAGAGTTGGTCGGCACCCGAGGAGTATTAGTCGGCACCCGAGGAGAGTTGGTCGACCCCCGAGGAGAGTTAGTCGGCACCCGAGGAGAGTTGGTCGGCATACCAACCAGGAAGATCAAAGGATAACTATGCATTTAATGTGCATTAATGAAGATGACAGCGCATTTAATGAGCCTTAATGTACATTTATACTGTATTAATAGATGACAACACATAGCATACCAAGCAATTCAACAATTAGATTCATTGAATGTAGACATAAATGCCTACATACAATGAATCTCTTTATCTCCCATCACTATAAATACATGTATCCCCTTAGCTAAAAGGGGAGAGATCCAAGAGAACCTAGAAACCCCATACACAAGATACACATCCTTTCTCTCTCTACACCCTATGGTGCTATTGTAAACCCCTGGGAATAAAATAACAGTGGACGTAGGCTTTATTCATAGTCGAACCACTTTAAAAATCTTTGTCTCTTACGTGTTGATTGGATTGCTTTCATCTATTTATCTGTGATCATAAAAATGGGATTCGGTCCAGTTTTTTGCATCAACAACTGGATTGAAAAGTTTCGACATAAGAGTAATTTATCGATTCTCCGGGCTTTGAGTCCTTGGCCTCTAGGTCCTGGTCCTCTCCAGAAACTTCAGCAATAGGAGCCTCATATATAAACCTCTCTTAAAACTCACTCTCGATCATGGATCTAAGAGGTATGGAAGTTAGAGGAACAACAACGTTGACTCTCGGCTTAGAAGGGTCTGAGATGATTTGAATTGAAAAAGCATCCTCACTAGAAGACCTATCATCCATAATTTTGACTAAAGATTTATCTCGACCAGATGGATCGGTCTGGATAGAAAATGACATCCGAGATGATCTCTCAACTGTCTCAGACCTCACAGGGCATGTGGGTGATACTCTTATAGCATCATGGAAGAGGGTAAAATTATCTTTTAATGGAATGGGAAAAATTGGGCTAATGAAATGAGGGTTGACTCTACATCTTACCTGTGCCTCTTCCTCGATCCTACGTATCTCTTGGAAGTATCTCTCCCTAAATGTGGTATACTAGTCTTCTAACTGGTAGAGTCTTTAACATCCAAGAAGCCGAACTTAAACATAAGTAACTAGAGGGTAAGGTCTTGAGGGACACAAATAGTTCAAGGTTTGACTATTGTTGACCAATGGATTAAAAAGGGCAGTTGAATCGTTTTTAACCAAGAACAGTGAAGAATAATACCAACGGAGTTTCACCGGAAGTATACTAACATTTAACAAATGTTTTATTAAGAGGAAGACAAAGCTAAAGAATGGTTTAAAACCCTAAAGACCACTGCCCAATTCCAAAAAAATCACCACAAAGCTACCTAAAGGCAGCCCTAGAACCACCAGTTAGGGTTGCCAGAAAAACTAAACCCCGTAAAAAAATATGAAAAATCAAAAATAGCAAAGAACAAAGGCTAAAGCTTTGAAATGGCAATGGGGGAAGTTACCTAGAAGGTAAAGAAGAATGAAGTAGCAGTGTGAACTCAAAAGCTTCCCCTAAAAATTCCTGAGTTAGGGGAGAGAGAGACTGGTTCTAGAAAGAGAACAGACTTGCGCGCGAAGAAGAAAGAGTGGAAAGAGAAAAATGGTCTTTAAACTATTTAAATACTTGTAATGATTGTGCACAACTTCTAATGCAATCATCATTAGGCACAACTCCTTAGGGAACACTTACAACCGTAGTTCTTGAGCCACATGCCATTCTATACAATGGCTTCTAAGTGTCACTCAAGGTCCTCAGTTAATGCACCAGACCAGACATGCGAAGGGATGAATCATCAATATTTACCTACAGATACTTTATCCCCCCAGTCTCCCACGCACATGGAAGACTAAAGGCTAGGGGTGATTAATATACCAAGTACAGCCTCATCCACAAGGTGGACCAACTCGGCCAAGGCCGACTAGTAACAAAGTGTTCAAAAGAGTTACTTACGACTCGGTCTGCGACTCAATATGGTAGTATTATCCTCAGCTAGTTCTAATCAGCTGTTGCCTTATCCTCGACCAAGGACACAATCAATAACACCAATGATGTCCTGTGAATCTAGCACCCTCGACCTCGTCCATCATCTCTGGGAGATGAGGGTTGACCAAAGATCGTACAACATGACAGACACCATATCATCAATGGACCCATCTTGACACCTTGGCCTAGGCCTAGCCTGGGTAGCTGATAGATAGACAACTAGAAAAGCGTATGGAAGATGGAACGCGTGGGAGAGTGCGCGTGGGTTACGGATCCCACATGGACCAAACTGTTATAACAATATTCACCTCACACGTGAGGGAATATGCGACAATTATCGATGGCTCAACCTCATTGGATAAGAACATTCCACATATGCTTATTACGTGCTTGGGATGTACACTACACCCCCAAGCACTATATATACTTGTCTACTACATCTTTGTAAAGGACCTCTAATTCGAAACCCTACTGAAGCCCTTTTGAAACTACAACACAGAGAGAGAAAGCTTGAGTGATATGTATATAAATGCCATTGGAGCCATTTCTTAGTGGAATTCACTCACTCACTCACACACACACACACACACACACACACACACACACACACACACACACAGAGTAGAGTAGGCCTAGATAGGCTGAACCACTTATATTTTATCTTATATCCACCTGGCCTCACCTCCTTTTACATTTACATATCTGTTTATACTCCATTATTATACTCGATTGAGCTCATATATTTACATTGATTTGGTGATACCATTTCTAGTATCATCAATCAAGACTGCTGATATACCTCTCCTAAACTAGCATGATTTCTCAGTCTTACCTGCTCAAGCCCAACCAAACCGTCTTGTCTATCCTATCCAAGCAATTCTCACCTGTTTCTATTTCTCCTTTTTCTTATGTAAATGTAATTGAGACCTCTTTTGACGAGGTTCTCAACTTTTTTCCCCGGAAAATGAAATAACCGAGGATTTTGAGTATCTTGTTGTGCCTTACATTAATTTTAATATTTATATTCAAACTCTTGTTGATGATGATTTTGCTTATGAATAATTCTTCATTGATCTCAATAAGGAAAAAATAAATAACATAACTTTGTTAAAATAAATGATGATAAGACTGTTCTTATTAATCTTGGTTTTAGTCACCATCAGAATTAGATTCGGATAGGTTCTATCCTTAACAAGCATGAGCGTGCACGATTTGAAAAGAGGATAAAAGAGTTCGTAGACATCTTCTCATGATCCTACGACGACATGTCTAACATTGAACCAGAAATAGATCAGCATGAGATCCTGACATTCTAGAAATGAAAGCAACCAAGAAAAAATTAAAGAAAATCTGAACAAATTGGTTAATTAAATTCAAATAGGAGGTAGTCAAACAACTGAACGTGGGTTTTATTCGAGTAGTCAAATATCCAACCTGGCTGGCCAATATCGTCCCCGTGCCGAAGTTAGGAGGGATAGTCCACATGTTCGTAGATTACATGGATTTGAACAAAGCATCTTTGAAGGACGACTACTGATTGCCAAACATTGACATAATTTTGGACAACACAACCAGCTACGCCCTCAGGTCATTTTTTGATGGATTTTTCAATTATAACCCAATCACGATGCACCTTGACCACAAGGACAAACTACCTTCATTACCCCTTAGGAAAATTTCTACTACATCGTCATGCCATTTGGGATAAAAAAATGTCGGGGCTATATACCAAAGGGATGCCATAACTATCCAGGAAGAACTTATTCATAAAAAAGTATAGGTTTATACGAACGACATAATCATAAAGTCAAATACTGGGGAAGGTCATATTCCCGCCCTCCGATAGTTCTTCGAGCGATTACGACAGTATCAAATGCGACTAAATCAAAAGAAGTACATTTTCGGCGTCACTATAGGAAACTTCTTAGAATTCATGGTTAGTGAGATAGGAACTGAAGTGGACTATGACAACCTAAAATCCATAAGTGAGATGTGACCACCCCGGACGGAGAAGGAAGTTTGGGGATTCCTAGAAAAATTGTAATACATCAATTAGTTCATCAACTAGCTATTCTCTATCTGCAAACACATTTTTAAAATTCTTCGAAAGGATTCAACTAAAGTCTGGAACAAGTCTTTCTAAGACCCTTTCACCAATTCAAGAGATACCTCACCAGACCTATGGTGTTTATGCCTTTATAGCCAGGTCTCCCCTTCCTCATATACTTCAGTGTCCCGACACCGCAGATGGGGTTTTACTATCCCAACATATTAAAGAATCCTGTAAAGAAATAATTACACTGCTTTAGAGAAAGAATGTGTTGCTTTAGTATGGGTCAACCAGAAGTTACGACACTATATGCTTGACTTTACCATCAGACTAGTGTTCCAAATGGATCCCCTAGGTACCTTATAGAGAAACCTTTTCTGTCAAACCGAATGGCCCATTGGTTGATGCTGCTAGCCAAGTTTGACATCGTGTACATAACGTAAAAATCCATGAAAGAGAGGTCCATATCCTACTATATTGATGATTATCCCTTGGAAGGAATTGATGTTTAGGTCTCTGAATTCCAAGGGAAGACATTCTGTGCGCATATCGGGAGGAACTCAGTTGGTAGATGCCCTTCTAAAAAGCTGTCAATAAGAAAGGATACGTCATTGGGATACTCCTGATCGTTCCGGATGACTCCCACACTCCTATATCCATTAAGATACACTTTTACATCACCAATAACATGATCGAATACGAATCATGCACCGCTCAAGAAAGGTATTAAGCACCAAGAAATTTATGGAGACTATGCCCTCACTATTGGCCAAATCTTGAGAAAATGTAAATTAAAAAGCGAGAAGATCCTACCCTTCCACGCCCAATTAGAAGAGATTGCCTCCCTTACCTTCTTCCTCGCTCGAAAAATAATGTAGCTGATGTCTTTGCAACCCTAGCCTCCCTGATTAACATGCAACAGGGAATAACGATGGCCCCTTTTTTGCTTTAGAAACAAGATATGCCCACCCATTGCTACCACATCGAGCTCGTCATCGAAGAAGACCCTAAAATGGTATAATTATAGTACTATGATATTTAGAGCCTCCTAAAATATGGAAGGAATCCCAAATAAGAAAATAAGAAAGACCGTGTGACCCTTCACAAACTAGCTGCTCAGTACATCATCTACGACAAAGTTCTTTTTAAAAGAAACTTCGATAGAACCATTTTCATGCATATCAGGGGCTAATATTGAAATAATGATGTAGAAAATCCATAGTGGGGAATGTGGACCCCATATCAACGGTCACATGCTTACCAAGAAGATCATGTGTCAAGATTGATATAGGACTAGCATAGTTCAAGATTATACTGCTTATGTTCGAAGACTAACCTCCCTAGGGATTACACATCATGACCTCTCTCTGGCCTGTCTCCACCTAGGACATTGACATCATAGGGAAGGTCACAATCTCATCCTGGTCGTCATTGATTACTTCACCAAATGGGTGAAGTCGAGTCATGCGCAGTGCTGAATGCCAAGAAAGTGGCTAAGGTCATCAGAAATAACATAATTTGTCAATTCAGTATTCTCCACGAGTTAGTATCAGATAATGGGCTCCACTTCGAAGCCAAGGTCATATAACTGGTCAACGAGTATGGGATTCATAGACACAATTCTTATTCTTACCAAACCAAAACCAATGGTGTTATAGAAGATGCTAACAAAAGCCTCAAAATAATCATCAGTAAGATGATCGAAACTTATAGAGACTCAATCGATCGAATCCTTTACGCCCTCTGGAACTATCATACCTCTATCAGAACACCTACCAGGACTTCCCCTATTCTCTAGTATATGACATAGAAATCATTATCCTCATGGATCTAGATATACCTTCCTTACGTGTCATGATCGAAAGCAAAGTTAACAAAGAGTATGGCATCAGTACCGCTATAAAGAACTCATATTTTTAGATGGAAAGAGACTTAAGGCTCTATATCGCATATAGGGGTACCATCGTCGGATATCGCGATGATTCAATGGGAAAGTCAAGGGTCGAGGTGTCCAAGAATGAGACATGTCTTTCAAAGAAATTATAGAACATTTATGGGACCCCAGAGGGGAATTTAAACCCAATTGGAGTGGCCCCTACATCGTGAAGAAAATTCTTTCAAGTAGTGCCTCTATGCTCATCAACCTTGACGGAGAAGAGATAATGCATCCAGTCAAACTGGACCATCTCAACAAATTCTACCCTTAATTCGAATTCTTGATGAGCTACAATTGTTCTCATCCCCCTTTTATTATAAAAAGATTATTCATTTTCTCCTACCCATAACTACGTGGGACTTGATCCACTCAAAACAATTCTTTTTAAAATGAAGTTGAAATTTTTTCAAAACCCCCAGAGGTACATATGTAGCCTATACAATGCACATGGGAACAATCCTTTCTCTTTTCACAAAATGCAATTCTTTTTTAATCCCTAAAAAGGGCGGCCTGTCTTATCATTTACGTGAACAAAAGGATTATATATGCATTAGCAATTGATATACATAATTGAAATGCAAAACTCACCAAGAGGCATAGTAAAATATGTCAAAATCATGTTTATTATAAAGTCAAGGAATACAATTATTACATGAAATATTAGTTGAGTGGGTCAAACATACCACCCCTTTTCCAATAACAAAATCAACCTACATTTCTCCAAAAATCTACCCAATCCCAGCCTAAATTACACAAAACACAAACTTTCTCCAACTTCACTAGTGCTACCCTCAACTGCTAGGAGTCCCTACCTCGTCATCATTTATAGCCCTCGGGAGGTCTCCAAGTCTTCCACTCCTGATTAATACTCCATATATGTTCCATGTAGTGATCCTCCCTGATAATCTTGGGTGAAACCACAACACCCTCCTCCATGGAGTCGAAAGCTACGAGCCGCATTTGACCAATCTCCACATCCAAGATCTTCCCAACTACCCCTTCCCATAACCATTTCATAGAATACCTAGAAACATGCTAATCCCCTCCTACAAATTTTCATGAATGGGTAGACGATCGACGATGCTTCTATAAGGGTCCCAGTGTCATCCGTAAAGATTCTGTCAGATTCTCCGTCAGAAAGAAGTTCTTTATGTAAGGAGGCACTATTTGTTTCTAACCATATTGGTGTAGAAGACTCCAAGAGAAATAAAAGGAAGTCTTTGAAATTGCAACTAGTCGCTCGTACCGATACTCTTCTAACTACAAAGTGGGTCACAAGTCTCCCCATCATGGAACTAACCAAAAAAGACACCGGGCCCTGTTATCCACAAATCTATTTACCTAGTTCTTTATTAAAAGTATGAAACTGAAGACAGGCTAGATGAAGAAATTAGGAACACCTGACAAGGGATACATAGGAGGGGCCAGCAGACGATACCTTTCTACAAGACACTTAAACAACATCACTAAGTTCCCCCTCTGAAAAATGGAACGACACTCTTTCCAAGCATCGGGACCATTAAAGTTCTCTGCCAGCACCACTATCGTAGGATTATAATGGTAAAACATACACGCTATTATCGTAGCCACTTGAGGATCGGCTGTCAAGTCACCCGTCACCAGTAATAGCTTCGCAGTCAGGCCGAAATCAACTACTCCGATAAAAATAGCATTACCAAAGTCCTACTAAAACACCGAATACATGACCGTCAAAAGAGAAATAATCCCTCAATGAACCAACAGTCGAGTCGCTGAGGTGGAAATATGGAGTAACTCAGCTAAAGATACTTGAAGACAACGGTATAAATTAGTCATAGCCTCCGCAACACTAGGGCTAATTTCCAATATGGATGAAACTTCCTCATAGGTAGGATGGGCCTCATCTAGGCCGAAAAGGAAAACGTGATCCTTAGGGTACCAAATTTGTACTATCGCCTCCAGAAAATTCCAGTATATGACCCGATTACGCCATAAAGAAACCCGACACAAGCTAAAAGTGTCGTAGTCAACGTTCTAAAGGCACACGACCTCTAAACCTTCAAGGTAAGTAGAGAATTCTTCCTACATTGGAAGATCCATTTCAATAAATAGAAACAAGACACTAAAAAAGAAATATGGTTGGTGGTAAAAAGAACACATCTCCTAACTCTCTTTTTATACCCAAAAAACCTTGCAAAAAACAAACCATCTGGAATTCCATTTAACTCTCTACCCTACAGAGTACCACAGGTGTGCAGGAATGTGCAATCAAAGCCTAGGAATGATTTGAATTGACCTCTATGCCGATAGGCAAGTTAAGGAGTATATCAATCGGCAAACCCCTATTTTAGAAAAATTTCATTTTCTCCTCTTTTTGACCAAAATAAATTTCCAAGAATCCTTACACTTAAAAAACATTTCCTGAGGTCTTTCCTTTTTTATTACTCCTCCTTTAATAAATATTTTCCTCAAAATCATTTGTATTCTCTTCTTTTCCATCTTAAAAGAAAAAAACCTTAGTAGCAAATTAAAGTGCATGTAATATAAGCCACTAAATCAAGATAATCAAACAAAAGATTCATATATTTTTTCCTTTTCATGTATAAAGTCGCTAAATCAAGCATACAACATGGTCAATGCCAAGCTCCTCCCACCACAACGACAAATTCGAAAGACAAGCTTGAAAGGAAAGAACCAGAAATGGATGTCACCTCATCTGTCGAACCACTATTTATCCAAGGTACCAGACATACACAAACTCATTCTCCAGTAGCCTCCTTACTTGTGCATTCATACCCGTAGCCCCCGTAACCCTCAAAGGAAGACTTCAAGGCTAGAAGGTCACCTACATCCCTAGAAAAGATTCAGAAATATACCCAAAAGAAAAGTTTTGAAGCCACGAAAAACATGTCAACTCGTAACTTCCTTTTACTCCTCCCAGAGAATCCCAGGAGTCTATGCCCTACATTTATTAGTACCTCCTAAGACCTGCCTATCAGTAGTCCCTCCAAATTTCATCCTGAAAATGTCAAAAAAATTCCTAATTTTTATTTAAATCATTAAAAAATATTGAGCCTTATTTTCTCCCCATAAAATCATTTAAAAAAACCAAATCCCTTTAAAACTCTCAAATTACCTAACAAGATTATCCTTACACTTTCATTCCCCAACGGAACCAACAATGCGCCCACATCTAAGTCTACTACAATTCTCCAGCAGGAACCAAAAACCTACACATTCCCTCAATAGAATTTCAAGTCAACCCATTTCTCAGCAGAAGAAAAGGGGTGCTTGCATTAAAATCATTCACGCCTTCCCTAAAAAAGATTTCCCCCACCAAACCATAAGCTTTCATCCTCAGAATTGACCTTGACACATAGAATCGGTCATCACAACTCAAGGTCCTCAGAATTAACCTCGATCCACAGAATTACTCGCCTTAACTTAGGGTCCTCTGAATTAACCTCGGCTTGCATAATTGGTCGTCATAACTCAAGGTCCTAAGAATTGACCTCGACTAGCAGAATTTGTCGTCACAACTCAAGGTCTTTAGAATTGACCTTGGCCCGCAGAATAGGTCATCACCACTCAAGGTCCTTAGAATTAACCTCGAACCATAGAATGGATCATTAGAACTCAAGGTCCTCAAAATTGATCTTAACTCACAGAATCGATTGACGCAACTACGAATGTGTATCTAGTGTGCGTGATGATATAGGCTCAGGTGCAATCATGTCGTGTTTCTAAAAACCCCGGTAAGATAGGGTCGAATTCGCAGGAAAATAGGATGAATATTCGTGATGGCGAACGGTAAGATGGTCAACCCCAACCTGACTCTAAAATGAAACAAAAAGAATGATCGAAGTGGGAAAATTTCTATCCACTAAATGCAAATTAATTAAACTAATTATGAAACTAAACATGCAAGATTAAGTTAATTATAATTTACTAAGTATGAATGAAAAAAATAGGTTAGAATGCAATCCCCCGACCCTAGTACATTTACCGGCTATTAAAATAGTTTTGAATTAAATAATTGATTAAATCCAGTCTTTATTAATCTGAAGCATTATATATATGAGGGTACTAGGCTGCACCATACATAATCAAAAGTAAGAATAAAGTGGTGTCATAGTAGCTACACGTGCGTTGCACTCTTAAGCATTCCGGTTACCTAGGGCAAATGAGACCAAAAGTCCTATAAAGGTTGTGATCACCACACAACACGATTTGATCATTTACTTAATTCAGGAAACTAATTTTACACATATGAAAACCACATCGGGTTGGATTCGTGCATCCTAACCCTTCAAAATCTAGCCTAGCACGGTGCAACTAACAAAAACTAGGGTTTCTATGGTGCATGAAACCGAACTCATGATGAAATTACTTCTAAAGAAGAATAAAGCTCTAAAATCTACTAGGAATAAACTAATTATGCAAGAATTATTGAAATCAAACAATAGAGAAGAGAAAAAAAAAATCAACTTTACTGAATAAATTGTAATTAAGAATCAACAACTGAGCTTCTAGGGTTTTTCTCTACTTTCTCTATCTAAAACTAGGTAAAAAGAATCTCTTCCATATTTAGGAGTCATTTTGAATAAATAAACTACGAAATTACAAGATTTTTAGCCATGCAAGGCTCTATCAAGAAAACTGGATAATTACATAATTAAACCTCCAGACCGATCCGGCCTGACACTTCGGTTCGATCCGGTGTATATCGGACCGATTCATTTCTTCTTTATATCGAATTCATTCGCTTCACGTGGAGGATACAGTGAGATTAAGAGTCTGAACCGATTCATGGCAGAACCTGAATCGGTCCGCTAAATAGAACTTGTATAGTGACTTCAAGGGGGAGGGGCATATCGGTTCGTTTATGGTGAAATCCGGATCGTTCCGGATCCTTGATCATTTTCTCTTCCTTTTCTCATGATTATCTCGCATCTTTCAAGGCTCATAACTTTTGCTATGGGGCTTGGATTTGGAATCGGTCTCTTCCTACGTGCTTCTAGACTTGAGGTCTTCAACATTCATTTTGAATCCTCATCCGAATTCCAAATACAAATTACTCTTTTACCCTTTTGAATTTTCTTCTTTTCTTTTCTTTTCTTCTTTTTTCCGGTTTCTTTCTTTCTATCATACATTAAATGCATGCAAAATTTATGAGAAATACGCAAAACTTGGGGTATTTATTAAAAGATGTTAGTATCACATATATGATATAATCAACGTATTTTACATCACCCGAGGTGATAAAAGCCTCTAAATTAAAGGGATAAATTCGAAGAATTTATGTCAAATCAAACCCCCCTAACTTAGAACTTTGATCTTCCCGAGCAATGTAAAAGAAAAGAAATCATGGTCAAACTCTAAATAGGGATAGAATACCAATTTCGTGGGCAAATGACTGAATTTAGCATATGCAACAAGCCTTTAAACCCCTAGGTTACCCTAGTAGGACGAGTTGTATCTCGTGAGGGTTTGCAGTGAATATACCCACAAAATTCATTTTCGACTCAAGAAAATTTAAAATATCTAAAAATTGGAAAATTTAAACTCCCTGAAAAAAATAGTCACCTTAAAATCATACTCACAAGTCTCAAATCATAGTGTGTGTGTATGTGTGTGTGTTTGTGTGAAGCCAAAAATCAAACTGCGAATTTCCACCGATTGATCATTATGTTGCTTTTCAAAAATTCATTTTGATTTCAAAATCTCACGGATAAACTCATAAACGAAACACTCGGAATGTGTCTATTTCACTCGGTATGCGTGATACAAGGTATAAAAAAGTGTTAGGCTCTAATTCTCACCGAGTTAATTAATCTCCACACTTATTCTTTAAGTTGTCAATTTTCGCTCAATTTCCATCTTTGGTCAATTTTGGCATTATGCATTTGATTTTTTTACCAGTTGAGACAAAAAAATTGTGACATTTTTGAAGCTTTTAAATTCCAATTTTCATTTATTTTGAAGAAAAATATTTTTGGCTTTTTTAAAAATTTTCAATTTTCTTGGAAATTTTTTGATATTTTCAAAATTTTTGGGCATTTTAAAGATTTGTGAAGTTTTCGAATTACGCACTTGTAATCCCCCCCCCCACCCACCTAGACTTTTGCATTGTTCTCAAGAAAAAAGGATGAAAATCCAACTAAGAGCGAAGAAATAAAACGAACAAATAGTGAAAATGAAAATTTTTGTATTAAGAACAAGCATGTGTTACAAAAGGATAGAAAAACCAACAACCAGCAGTTACAACAACCAGAAAGACATCACAAACACGACCAATATGCCAAAAATACTACATAAGGACGTTGCTAGGGCAGTGGGTGGGAACTACCGGGCTCATTCAGATCATATGGGTCATAAAAGTATATCGGTGGTGGCGTATTCATGGACATACGATACATCTTAGCTTGAAGGCGATACATCATGCTGGTGTTACGCTGATATTGCATGAGGAACTCGTCTAAGCGCATCTCCATCGATGAGAGGCATCTGTCAAAATCTGCACCTGCTTGCTCAAAATATGAATCGGCGTCCTCATCATACTCCTCCTCACCTTCCCCCATCAATATTCGCCTCTGCCTCCACCTCCTCGTCTCTCTCATCATCATCACCCTCGTCATCATCACTCTCATCCTCATCCGATTCATCCTGAGCTTCCCTTTGTGCCCATATAATCTCCCGTTTCTTTTGACTTTTAGTACGTGTGCCCTGACCAAGAGGGCTGGGAAGGCGAAGAAAATCAATGGGAGGCTTAATGCAGGTGTCTGCTAGGATAGAAGTGATGAGATGGGCATACGGGTGAGGGGTTTTACCATTTTAGTTCACAAACGCATAAAATATATCTTTATAAATGGTTTGGCCCAGGTGGATCGGGGTGTTGGGGTTAAAGAGGTGATAAACAAGGGTTGCTTGACGCGGGTGCATGGCCGACTCATTGGACATTTGGAGTATATTCGCGCATAAGATTTGAAAAGTGAGGCGCGCTTTGTCACTTGGCCGGCCCACTGGTAATTTCTCATAGCTAATGGTGTGTTGGGTGTAATGCTTGACATGCATACGTCCTTGTCAAGGGGAGGGAGTTGGTTGGGATATGTGTACATGAAAGGGCTTTTAATGTCTTTTGTTGCTAGTTTCTGAATGAGGATGTCCAAGGAGAATGGGACACGAATGCTGCCCACACATCCCTCAGAGGCGTTTTTCCCAGTGCGGACCAGGGAGCCATAAAAAGCTCGTACTTGGGGTGCCCACACCGCCCCATGTGGCTCATTTAGGAAATGACACCAACCCTTCGCCATGAGGATATCGGTGACAAAAATGGGCATCTCGAGCCACATAATTGCTCGCTCCATGTGAAGTTTGCGAGACGAGATGAAGAAGTGCTCACACAATATGCATTCTGGAAGAGAACGCTGTGCTGGACCGCCGTCATTAAGAATCTCGACGGCGTCGTATCTGGCCTTGGTTGACCATGTTGACAGAAGGAAAATTGGGTGTATAGTATATTTGAGAGAGAATAAGAAAGTGGTGGTGGAATGGGGGGAAGAGTAATTTTGTAGGTGGGATGGGTAGGTGAGTGGATGGTTTGGGAGGGAAAGGGTTTTGGGGGGAAGGGAAGGGGTGAATTCGGAGGGAAAATGGGTGGGGGATGAATTGGGAGAGAAGTGGATGGAATGTGGAGTTTTGGGGGCTGAACCTAGGGAAATAAAAAATTGTCGATTCCAGAACGATCCAGGTTCCCAGGACCGGACCGGTCCGTGACTTTTTTTATTTTTGAATTTCTCAAAAATGAATCGATCCGGGTCCCCAAGGCCTGACCGGTCCGGTTTCCCAGAAAGGATAATTTTCCCCCTAACTTAGAATGCTCTTCTCTATAAAACCTCGGATGTTCCTACCATTATTCTTATGCACGATCTACCTAAAACCTCCCAATTCTTATTCCAAAACCTATACACTTTCTCTGGATGTGTGCTGGTGTTCCTATCCCTAACCTCTCGTGACTTAACCTACGGGCTCTAACTAACCTAACCGACTCATAGCTACTATACACAAGAATTCACCCCATACACGTCGGGGGTTCGACGACCTCTCTTTTCTCCATAAACTCACCCGACCCCAAGAATAGGGTTTGTTTCTCTCCTAGTTATCCCTATTTTCCCGTCGTAAGTAAATAATCGGAACTAGTTAGTCCTAGTCCCATAAATAAGGGAGGGACCCTTGAACTCGGTCTGACTCACTAGGAAGGGATCCTTGTGGTCCCTAACTTGTTCTTTGCCTGTGTGCACCGACTTAGAAGCGGTATCTCGATTTCTTTTAATTTCAGGAATTCATGGGTTGGTCTCTAATTCGGATGATACTTGAGTCTTTTCCTCAATAGCATTAGAGTACTCAAGGGGTATGGGTGGATGGCTACAAATAAGGAATTTATCTATTATTTATTTCCATTGCCTATCTTCTAAGTGACTAAATGAGTCCAATAAGGGTTGAACTTTGACATTAAGGTTCTCATCCATAGGCCTGAATTCTTTCTCAAAGTCCTCTAGACTCATATCGCCTAACTCTCTCTCATAATTAATTTCCCCATCCTTTCGCTTGATCTCCTCAAATATCACTTTCCCGCTTACGCATACGTGCTCTCTTACTCACAATCACGATCACTAAACACGCCTCTTCTACTTCTTACTTAACACACAATCACCGTTCTCACTTGGTGCAATAAGGCCTACCCCTAATGGCTCTCTCTTGTGAGTCCTCTTATGCTCGTGTGATTACTCGATAAGATTCATTTCTCGCGGTTCACTTTTATCACCCTCGTTCTTGATGTTATTAAAGATATTTGTCTCGAGGGTCATGTTCTCCGAGTATTGATAAGTGCAGTAGACGTAGCTAATAATGGGCATCCAAGCATGATAGGAACATGGTAGCTAAGAGGAATGGATGGATCCTCAGCCCAAATAACAAAATCCACTAGGAAATAGAAAGTGTCAATTTGGATGATCACGTCTTTGAAAATTCCCCGAGGCATCTTCACGGAACGATCCGCGAGTTCGAGAGTCATAGTTGTGGGCTTAAGTCCCCAAAGCTAGTTTCTTATAGATGGAATAGGGGAGAATGTTAACACTAACCCCTAAATCAATTAGCGCTCTCTCGATTCGGTTATTCCCCATGATGCACGAGATGGTGGGTGCACTCGAATCTCTATATTTTAGCGAAATGTCACTCAAAAGTACCGAACTGATGTTTTATGCTAAGAACACATTTATCTTTACCTTTTGCCTACATTTCATAATGAGCAAATCCTTAAGGAACTTAGCATAGGCGGGAATTTTATTTATGGTCTCGAGAAAAGGTAAATTGATCTTTACTTATTTAAGAATGTCCAGAACATCATCACGGGAGGTCCCCTTTTGAGACGGAGCTAACCGTTGAGGGAACGGTACAGCTGTGGGTGGTTTCACTATGATCTTGGGCTCACTAGTGTCGTCCTTATCGTCACTATTCTTTAAGAGGGAATCTTAGGACTCTTTCGTGTCGGGATAAACCCCCTTATCGTTGAGTTAGTCGCATGGGGGAGGTAATAAATCAATAACTCTCCCACTACGTAGAGTGGTAATTGCACTACATTGTTCTGGATGGTCATGGGGTGTAGTGATAACACTAGATTGACCTTGGGGAGGTCTTTGGCCTTGGGACAAAAACTTACCTATAGAAACCACATTCAAGGACCCCCTAAGTCTCTCCTTAGACTCCTAGAGCTTCCCCTTTTCATCGAAAACTTAGGTCGCACTCCGAGTACCGATCTAGAGGCCATCGAGTGCCCCCGGGCCCCATTTGACTCCGGTCAACTCTTTCGTCAGAGAGAAATATCTTTGAATCTTTTAAGGTATCCTAATACCCTTTCCAACGGTCCACCCCGTGCGCGAATCGACATAACGTTTCAAATGAATGGACCATTTTACTTCCGAAAACTAATTCAGAGGCAATCGGGCACCCCCGGGCCCCATTTGACTCCAGTCAACTCTTTCGTCGGAGAGAAATCTCTTTGAAGGTCACTTAAACCCCCTTTCAATGGTCCACCCCATGCGTGAAATTACATAACCGTTCAGACGAACGATCAGTTTTCCCAAAAAAACGATCCAGAGGCCACCAGGCACTCTCGAACTTCGTTTGACCAAAGTGAACTCTTCAGATCCAACAATACTGAATGAATCTCTGAAGGTCACTAAATACCCTTTCTAATGATCCGCCCGTTGTGCGATTCTGACTTACGGTACAGACGAACGATCCGTTTTACTCCGAGAGGTCACCGGATGCTTCCGGACCCCGTTTGACCAAGGTCAACTTTTCTAACCAAGAGAAACTATTTTTATTGTTGAAATACATCTCCTAAAATTTCCAACAGTCTTCCCCGTGCGCGATACTAAATTACCATACGGACGAACGATCCATTTGCATCTGGAGATCTCCCGTCCAAAGGATCGACGTGCATTTCTGAGCCACATTTGACCCGAAGTCAACTCCCGAACCTGGTAGCGGTCCTAAGGACTCTCGAAGGTCTCTAAAATACCTTTCTAACGGTATGCCCCGTGAGCTATTCAGATATGGTTTGTGCGCTACGAACATTTTTCCAGAAAAGTCTGCACGATACTACCAGTTGGTAGGTCGTGAACCCTGCCTATCGGCACAGTGTCAAGGGTGACCAACCAATAAGCACCTCCTGGGGTAGGCTAATCGGCACCCACCTTTTTCCCTATAAATAAGGGCCATGACCTCATTCCCAAAAGAGACAACAAAAACCCATCAGCATTAATGATCTCAGTAACATTCTCTCGAAGTCAATTATGTTCCATATGAGAAGTTTCAATTTGAAAAATATCCTTCTCTCTCATCAACACCCATCAACATTCAAAGGAGTTCATCCAAGATCCAAGCTCAAGCTCTAAAGAAGGTCAAATTCCTTCTCCTCCTCTTTTAAATCTCTTATTTTTGCATAAATTACTTTAGATTCATATTCCAGTTTCATTTTAGTTCATATACATTAACATCTACGCTTCTATTAGTATATTTCACATACTCTATTTTTCATAAAAAAAATCAAAAATAAAAAATAAAAGAGGGTTACACCCGTAAATTCTGAACGGAATTATCCCCCACACCTTTTCAAAACCAAAAATACATTTTCTACACTCACATATCTAATAAAATTTTGTTCGAATCTATGGGATAAACCCCACTCCTATTCTACATTCGAACTATGGGGACTTTGATGCCTTTATAGTCTACATAGGCGTCGCGGATTAAAATCCGAAACTCGAGTCCAACTTTTTAATTTTCCAATTACTCTTATTTTCCAAATTTCTCAAAATCCATCATTATTATCATATATATATATATGATAATATCGCGATGAACGCTCATATGCTACCTTCTACATTTATTATTATTATTGGAATATTCCACTGGATGACCTCACCCTATCTTTTCCGTGATTTGGGTCGAACGATTCCAATCGTCATTATATAAACACACACACACACACACTTCATGGGGGTAAAGGAAAATATTAACATTTGCCCATGAGAGACCGAAAGGGTGGGATGGGTGCCTAACACCTTCCCATTTCGTAACTTAGCCCCCGGACCTCCGATCTATTGGTTTCGTATGTATCAGTTTGTCCTTGATGCCACTCTCTCGAAGTGGCAACATGTTCTTTTCCCTGTTTTAAGCAAAATAGGTTGGAGACTCCATCTCTTTACATTAACCCCACACCGAAGATGGCTGAAGTCCCTTTTCGAGGAGAAGGGTGAGAGACCACGACACAGTTCTTCCTCGAGGGATCCTCCTTTTTCCCTCCCAGAACAAACACCGTGCCGATCGGGATGGCCATAGTGGTGACTCCACTGGGGACTATTTTTAAGAGGGATAGACTCTATTTACATGGGTGTTTTATTTTCTTATATATTCCCCTATTTGCATGTTCCCCTTTATTATTCATATGTACCTCATGCTTATGCTACTATTCACACACTTGTAGAGAACTATCCATGTACACTTCACACCACGTAGGATCATGTATATCCACATGTTGTACACATTACTTAGAAATCCATGCTTAGGTGTCACTAGTACACACCTCCACTTGTATATACCCATACTCACTTATCACACACTCACTTGTAGATTGTTACACATCACTTATCCACGCTTAGTATAGCTTTACTATTAGTATTTGCACCTTGCTCCCTATTTAGCATGATCAAGAAAAAGATACTCTCTCCATAAGATACTAACAAATGAATCATGAATGATTCACACGACATCACGAAAGAGCATTGTTATTGACCAAATTTTATCCCATAATAGGAGAGTCACTTCGTGATGGGCCCTGGTCCGGCAAGTCGCAGTTAGCCTAAGCGATATGACTCTCACCTTCCATTGCCTGAGTACTTTCAACGTATATCGAATGGTTCCCCTGCATCGTACCGCTTGATCAAAATCATGACGGGAGGTATATCGCAGGGAACTCATTCACATACGTAGAGTATATCGAATTCGCTCTCACACGAACCGTCCCCATGAGGTATATAGTGAGGCAATTCACGTACACCCAGGCATATCAAATGGCTTGTCCACATGCACCGATTGCCCTTAAAGGAAAGATGTATATCGTGAAAGTCATGCCAAAGGGGGGAACCCTTTCCAATTAACCCAACCAACATCATACCCACATATAGGTGTCAAGCCAAGGACACACATGTTAGATTATCAGTTTCAACCCGAAACTCTGCCAAAATTTTGGGTCGGCCTGCCGTCCAAATTTTTGGGCAATTTTTGAAATAGGACCCTTCCCGTGAGCTTGGTTACAAGTCCAACCATAGATTTACATATGTTGCAAACCCAATTTTTCCAGGCACGGGTCCTGTCCGACATTTCATTTTGTATTTAGGGGAACTTAACATAAGTGAGAACCTAATAAACATAATAATCATGTTGAGACCCGTCTCTAGTTTCTCCTCTCTTTTTTCCCAAAAGAGTTGAAAAAAACATTTCTCCCTCTTTTATCAAAAGTACCAAAAATATTTTCCCTCATTTTCCCTCAAAATAAAATAAAATCAAACATTTTTGTTTTCATCTATTCCAAAAAAATCAAAAATATTTTCCTCCTTTTCCAAAAATAACAAGTTCCCCTTTTTATTTTTCGAAAATAAATTCCAGTTTTTCTCCTTCTTAGATCGATAATATACCCTTGGCCTAGCTCCCTATTGGCTTCGGTATTCAGTCGAACCTCCTCGAAGTTCTGTCAATCCTCATACTTCCACCGAGTCTGAGACTCACCCGCCTTCTATGGAGAATATGAATCAAGTGCCGAATGTACAGTCGGATTTGTTGACAGTTCTGGCCCAGCTCACTGCCAAAATTGACAACCTTCAAATCGAGATTCATAGGATGCAAAGAAATTGGGTCCCTGTCCCCGAAGATCCTGATGTTATTTTCCCTCGAGCCATGGGTCTACTTGCACCTGAGCCTATTTAGGTTACAGAAGAATACCATCATACCCAACGTGCTCCTCCTGCTAATGGGCCACCACTAGCCCAGCTTCCTATGCCAAACCTTGCTTAAATCGGGGCTAATTTACCTGTAACTATAGATCCAAAAGAAGAAGAACTGAATAAGATCAAGGAAGACCTCAAGATGTTAACCAAGAAATTCAACCAGGACAGAATATCTGGGAACTACATGGCCTACACCCACATGTCTCCCTATCCTAAATCCAGGCTACCAGAAAAATTAAGATGGCCAATATCGAGAAGTTTGGAGGCAGTGGACCCCCAATTGTTCATCTCCGTAGCTATCAACAAAATATGACTCTCCTAGGGGATTCTGAATAAATAATAGCTCAGATGTTATAGCAAACTTTGAAAGATAGCGCCCTTAGTTGGTTCATATCCCTTGAAGAATCTAGAATCCACAGTTGGGAAGACGTTGCACGAGAGTCCTTATCACAGTACAAGTGCAACGAGGAGCTGAAGATTACCCGTCGTGACTTAGAGATACTTAAACAAAATCCTGGGGAATCAACCATTAACTTCATAGAAAGATGGAGACAAAAAGCATCTACTATGACCAATCGGTATTCCGAAGAAGAACAAGTCAGCACTGTGAAGAAGAACTTTCTACCTCATGTCTAAGCAACAATGGGAGGACAATAGTACCTTTAATTTCGAGCCCTTTGAGAAGCAGCAGTAGAAATCGAACAAGGTCTTGTCAAGACTGAAGTTGAACCAAAGAAAATCTCTGGATAGTTTTCTCCTAGAAAGTTTGAAAAGCCTTCTAGTACCCCAGTCTTTACTATCAACAACATCTCTTAGCCTACCGCTTCGTGGGCACCAGCAAGTCGCCCAAACCCAATCCGAAAGGAATATATCGAGCTTCACGCTCCTCTCTCCAAAGTCAACCAAGATCTCTTGAACCAAAACCTGATCAAACCAATTGACCCTCGTCCATTACCAAATCCACTTCCCAAAAATTTTAAACCTGATGCCCATTGTAATTATCACCAAACTTTTGTCCATACCACCGAACAATGTTTCCATCTCCGAAACATAATCCAAAGCCTAATTGACCGGGGTATCATCGCCCCACCAGCTAATCCTAAACCAAAAACTACTCATAATCCACTCCCAAATTATACAAACTCCATCTTCCTAGAAGAAGACTCAGAACTCAACCCATCTACCCAAATCATGCCATGTAAATCACTAGTCATACCCATATGCTCTCCTAAACCTCTCCAAATATGCCCATATTTCCTCTTACACCCTACCAACCTTGTCGATCATACCTTATCACTCCTCACCAGAGCATGCATCACTATCTATACTCGTTCTGGAGGTAAAGACATCGAATTATCAGAAGTGCTGAACCAACTCCTAAAGTTCGAGCTAAAATCGCCCTCCCAGATGATCATTGACTATCAGAGATATAGTGTCTTGTTCTTAGAAGCCCAAAAATGGGCCCGAGATTCGAACAACTAGGTAGTTCCAACCAACGAAGTCAGTCTAGATGACTTAGTGAAGACTATGGAAGATTTATTTCGACAGACTGGTGATATTTATAGCATATCTGAGCTGCTCGACATTTTGAAATTACAAGGGCATATGGTCCCCTTAGTCTTGTATTTCCCTTCTGAATGGGAGGAGTTATACGAAGAATCCATAAAAGTTATAGAGTGTATTGAATTTTAATGGAAAGAAACTATCGTTGCCTCTGGATTGGGGGTCGATTTTGAGGATTTAAATGAAGAGCCAAATTCAGGAACAACTAGTCTAATAGCCATCCTATGTGGAGTGATATCATTTGAGAAGCTGTTAGGAGAGATCAACTAGGTAGCTGAGCAACTCGATATCGATGAAGAAACAGGGTTTTTATTTTTCCCCTCTTTCGTGAACCACATGACCAGGTCAGGGAGACATTACCAGAACTAAAACTTATAACCATCAGCAAGTGATAAAGGGAAAGGTGTTAAGAATCTCCATATGCCAGAAACTACTCTTGAAGAAAGTAAGGTCCTTGATCAGCTGAAGAAGACCCAATATAACATCACTCTATGGAGACTTTTCATGTCTTCCCAACTACACCGAAATTCCCTAATCAAGCTACTCAAGGGACCCACAATTCCTCCCTTAACCACACCAGAAGAAGTAAATCTATTTGGATCCTTACCTCTACTCGAATGATCTCCTTCTCCGAAGAAGAAATCCCTAAGACTGTTACCAACCACAATCATGCTCTCAAAATCTCTATTAAAGTCATAGGAAAGATTCTCCTCCTCTCTCTCATCAACAACGAATCAGATCTAAATGTGTACCCACTAAGAAACCTCAACTGTCTAGATTAGAAGTGAGCGACCTTACTCCAACCTCTACTATCGTACGTGCTTATGACAACATCAGTCGAGAAGTAATGGGATCCATCAAGCTTGCAATAGGGGTTGACCCTATAAATCCTGTTGTTTAATTCTAAGTCATTGACATCCCAACTTGTTTTAATCTTCTTCTTGGATGATCGTGGCTCTACAACATCAAATGTGTGTCTTCTTCCCTTCATTAGAAATTGAAGTTCTTTGCCAATGGACAAGTTATCACCATCTTAAGAGAGAGTGACAACACCGAGAATTCTAGCACCAGTAATCCAGTACTCGAGATAAAAGACGGGGTCAAGGATATGCTATTATTACACTTCCAGGTCGAACCACTACTACTCCCAGCAGGGGACGACTTCCAAGATAAGTTTTGTCCAGAATATGATACTCATGGAAACGATAGTGTAAAGAAATGTTAAAAAACATTCACTTTATGCCTGGACTAGTCCTAGGCAAAGATAACAAGGGATAAGTGAACCTATTGTGTTGAAGGAGGACTTTTCTCCCTGTGGCTTGGGCTATCAACAATCAGAAGAAGAACTCAGATTGATCCGTCAGTCTCGACTGAAGAGGAAGTTAGAATACGTTAGAACTATCTCGGGAGATTACCTAAATGGAAGATAAATCAGAGATGGTGAAGATTTCCCCTTCTGAAGCTTCCCTGAACCTTGGTATGACCCTGTAGATAAGAAGATAAAACCAGAAATGGAGATCTTTTTTCAAGATAGCTACCCGGGGGCCGAGAGTTCCCAACACTATGTGCAACCACTCACTAAGGAGACCATAGCTGATATTAGGAATTCTAAGGACAGCGGCTCTGAGGACTCTTTTAACCTGCATATACTGGGGCTGGCACTCTCCATGATCCACAAAGGGACTACATCATCTAATCTATCCTACCTCATCAAAGATGCTGATACACATCTTCTCAACTGGCATGCCGCACCTGTGTCACCTTCTGATATTCAACCTAAGCCTGATGTTTATCCCCTTTCCCCTTTAGTTATTTCCTCTAACTCTGATATAATCGAGACCTCATATGATGAGGTTCTCAATGTTGTTTTTCCTATCAATGAAATAAATGAAGATTTTGAGTATCTTGTCGTGCCTTGCATTAATTTTCTTGATTCTAATCAAACTCTTGATGATGATGACTTTGAAAATAAGGTTAATAACAAATAATATAACCACATTCAAGTTAATGAAGATGAAGTTGTTGTTACTAATCTCATTTCTAGTAGCCTAATGCATGAGATTAGGATAGGGGCTACCCTTGATGAGCATGAGCGCACGTAACTCGAAGAACTACTGATGGAATTCGTGGAAGTCTTCTCATGGTCCTACGATGATATTTCCAGCATTGACCCTGAGATAGCACAGCATGAGATTCCAACTCTCCCGAAATGTAAACCAATTAAACAAAATCTGTGAAAGATCCGTACCGAATGCTCACTCAAAGTAAAAGAAGAAGAAGTCAAGCAATTGCACATGGGTTTCATTCGAGTAATTGAATATCCTACATGGCTTGGCAATATTATACCCATGCCGAAATCAGGAGGAAGGTCCACACGAGTGTCAACTACCGTGACTTGAATAAGGCTTCTCTGAAGGATGATTACATGTTACCCAACATCGATATGATTATGGATAACACAGCCAATCAAGCTCTCAAGTCATTCATTGATGGGTTTTTCAGATATAACCAGATCAAGATACACCCTGATCATCAAGAGAAAACTACATTCATCACCCCTTGGGGAAACTTTTGCTACATTGTCATACCATTTGGTTTCAAAAATGCAGGGGCTACTTGCCAAAGGGCATTCACAACCATTCTGCATGATTTGATACATAAGGAAGTCTAGGTCTATGTAGATGACATGATTATCAAGTACAATACTAGAGAAGGTTATGTTTACACTCTTCGAAAATTCTTTGAAAGATTGTGACAGTACCAAAAGCGGCTTAACCCACATAAATGTGTCTTCGGCATTACCAAAGGGAAACTCTTAGGATTCATGGTCAATGGGAAAGGGTTAGAAGCAGATCCTGCAAAGATGTAATCCATACTTGAGATTTCACCTCCCCAAGTGGAGAAAGAAGTCTGAGGATTACTTGGGAAATTACAGTACATCAGCCGATTCATCGGCCAATTGACTTCCATTTGTGAACCCATCTTCAAACTCCTCCGAAAGGATTCAACAAAGGTCTAGAATAAAGCTTTCCAAGAAGCCTTCAATCGAATTAAGAAATACCTAACTCCGACCTTCGGTGCTCATTCTACCGCAGCTTAGTCTTCCCTTACTCCTATACCTAACCGTGACCGATATAGCAACAGGGGCTTTGCTAGCCCAATATCTTGAAGAAACCAGCAAAGAGAAATCCATCTACTATGCTAGTCGAAATTTGGCGGGTTAGGAAGTTAACTACACCGCCTTGGAAAAATCATGTGTCGCTCTTGTCTGGGTTACACAAAAGTTACGGCACTATGTGCTCACTTTCCCCATCAGACTCATATCCCGAATAGATCCCATCAAGTACCTACTCGAGAAGCCCACCCTATCTAGCCGAATGGCCCGTTGGTTGATGCTTCTAGTAGAATTTAATATCACTTATGTCACACAGAAATCCATAAAAGGAAGATCTATCTCTGACTACCTTGCTGACTACCTTATGAAAGAAACCAATGTATGGATTTTTGAGTTCCTGGATAAGAATAACCTTTGTGCCTCCCAAGAAGATCTTCGATAGCAAATGTTCTTTGACGGTGCTATAAAAAAAAGGAAATGGCATTGGAATTATCCTAATTTCCCTTGATGAATCTCACAATCCTATTTCCATCAAATTGGATTTCCCCTGCACTAACAACATGACTGAATACGAGGCATGCACGGTAGGCCTCAAAGTTTCCCTTAAGAAAGGAATTTGATACCTCTATGTCTACAGGGATTCGTCCCTCATTATCGATCAAGTACTCAGGAAGTGAAAAGTTAAGGATGATAAACTCTTACCCTTCTATGCCCACATTAAAGAACTACCTTCCTAATTCTAATAAATCACCTTCCACTACCTGCCCCAAGTAAAAAACAACATAGCTGACGTCGTTGACACCTTCGCCTCCATGATTGACATTCCCGGAGGAATAACCATGGCCCCCTTCCTTGTCCAGAAATAAGACAAACCAACCCACTACTACCACATCGAGCTCTGTACGGAGGGAGAACTCAAAATAGCCGATTATTGGTACAGTGATATTTAGCGCCTCCTCAAACACGGTAGGTATCCCCAAGGAGCCGACAAGAAGGATCGAGCAACTCTTCACAGACTGGACGCCTAGTACATTATTTATGATAAAGCACTATTTAAGAGAAACTTCAATGGAACCCATCTACACTTCATCACATGGGATGACATTAAAGAAATGATGCAAAAAATCTATAGTGGGGAATGCAAACCCCACATGAACGACCATATGCTCGCCAAAAAGATCATTCGATAGAGGTACTATTGGACTACTATGTTTCAAGGTTGCACATCCTACGTTCAAAGATGTCTCAAATGCCAACAGTTCTCCAACCTACAGCATTTGCCTCCATGAGATTTGTACAACATAAATTCTCCCTGGTCATTTTCCACTTGGGGCATTGACATCATAGGGAAAGTTACACAGAAGGCATCCAATGGACATGAGTTTATCCTAATCGCTATTCACTAATTCACCAAATGGGTCGAAGCCGAGTCATACGCAGTTCTGAATGCTAAGAAAGTGGCTAAATTCATCAAGAAAAACATAATATGTCGATATAAGGTCCCACGCGAGCTAGTATCAGACAATGGGTTACATTTTGAGATGGAGGTTACAGAAGTGGTCGATAAGTGTGGGATTCAAAGACATAAATCCTCTTCATATCGACCTCAAACCAATGGTGCAGTCGAAGCAGCTAATAAGAATCTCAAAGCTATCATCAGCAAGATGATCGAGAGTTCTTGCGATTGGGTTGACAGGATCCCTTACACCCTCTGGGGCTACCTCACTTTAGTTTGAACCTCTACTGAGTCTACCCCTTTCTCTCTTGTCTACGACATTAAAGCACTCCTACTCGTGGAGATGGAAATACCCTCGCTGTGCATCATGCTTGAAAGCAAGGTCAGCGAAGAAGACTGGTACCAAAGCCGTCTTGACGAGCTGACTCTCCTAGATGAAAGGAGATTGAAAGCTATATATCATATACAAGGGTACCATCTCAGTATAGCTTGATCCTTCAATAAGAGAGGCAAGTACTGCGGTGTCCGAGAAGGGGACTTATCCCTCAACAAAATAGTAAAGCCCATTTGGGACCCCAGAGGAAAACTCAAGCCTAATTGGAGAGGCCCATACATAGTGAAGAAGATCCTGTCAAGTGGCATCGTTGCGCTCACCGAGCTCGATAGAGAAGAAATGGCACGTCCAGTTAAACTGGACCATCTCAAGAAATTCTACCCCTATTTTGAAATCTCGGCAAGCTACGAATCTTCTCATCTCCCTTCTATTCTAAAAAAAATCTCTTATTTTTTCCCTACCCAGAACTATGTGGGCCTGTTCCTCTAAAAACATTTTCAAAAAAATGAATTTCAAAATTTTTCAAAACCCTCAGAGGTTTGTAGGCAGCTCATTCATTTCACATGAGCACGGCCCCACTTATTTTTTACAAAATGATATTCTTTTCTTATCCCCGAGAATGACAATTCATTTTAACATATACATGAAAAAAAGGATTATGTATGCCTTAGCGATAAGTATAGATAGTTCAAAATGCAAAAAGTCGTCAAGAGGCACAACTAGATGATCAAAAACTTATTTATTTCATTATTTGAAATTTTTGCACGATTACATAGGCATAAGGAGTCAAACGACTTCCTCAGACCATACTACACCTAATAAAAAACCCAGATAATAAGAATCCCAACTCCTCCTATAAATCACCCCCCAATTATTCCCACAAAACACAAAACCACGCCTATTACAAGAAGCTTCACAAAACCCTAACCGAAGCTGCCAGAGGAACCAGCACTACCCAAAACCCTACCCAAAACCTCCCCTGCCTGAATGGAGTATCACATACGCTCCATAGAGCGATAAGCCCGTACTAGCATAGGGTAGACCACAACTCCTCCCTCCATAGTGTCAGATATGGCAAACCACTTTTGACCGCTCTCCACAGCCAGCATCCTGGCCACTACCTTCTTCCATAACCACTTCATGAAGTCCCCGGAGACATGCCAGAGTCGCCCAGTAGACTGAGAAGGATGGGTCGATGGATGAAGATTCTCCCACAGAGAACTAAGTCACATGCACATACTCTCTATCAGGTCCTTCACATGAAAGAAATTCGGTGTCCGCGGTGGCACAATTTTCTACCAACCATATTGGCACAGCAGCCGTCAGGGAAAGTAGAAAGAGGTCTACTTGAGGCCTACTAACCGGACATATTGTTACTCCCCAAGTTCCAGAATGGACAGCAGCCCCCCCACAAAGGCATATAAGAGCGTAAGCCTTGAGCCCCGTGCTCTACAAATCAGTTCCCCCAACTCTCAATGTCGAGGCTTACACTAATGAAATAGCACGAGAAGAAGTTTGTAACCGTCGATATCAGATAGTTAGGTGGGAGCTCCATACGAGACCTCTCCGATAGCCATATAAACAACATTAAAGTGCTACCCCTCAGAAAGTCCGAACGACCATCCCACAAGGCATTAAGGCCATTTAGGTTCTCCACTAATATCACCGCCGCAGGATTGCGACGGTACAACATCCAAGAAACAATAGCAGCCAGCTCGGGGTCCACCAGCGTCTCCCCAGTCATTAATAAAAAATTTTAAGCAATGCCTAAGATGAAGGCCCCGACATATCCAGTATCATCCACATTCTGCGAATGATCGCAGTACCGCCAGAAGGGAAGTCATTCCTCATGTAGCCAATGGCGGAGCCACCAAGGCCTTATCACTCAAAAATTTCAAAAAACTCTTTTTTCCTACTTGTTCTAAAAAAGGTAACTCTTTTTCAGCCTAGCCATCGAGGCCATTTTTTACTCAAACATATTCAAAATATTACAAAAAACACACTCTTTCTAGGCTTTCTCAAAATAAAAACTCAACAGCAAACTAAAGTGCATGTAGAGTAAGCCATTAAATCAAGATAATAAAACAAAATATGCATAACTTTTTGCATTTTTGAGTCTCTTTTCAGGTGCAAGGCCGCTACATCAAGCATGCAAATGCTAAGCTCCCACAGCCAGCAATGAATATGCAAGAAATTCGAAAGGAAAGAACCAAAATTGGATGTCAACTCATCTTTCCCATAACCCTCTCTCCTAGGTACCAGACATACCCAAACTTGCACGTCGTCAACTATCGCAACTGAGCATTCCCCCGGTCACCCCCGCGTACTGGATGGCCATCCCCCACGGATAGAAGGTCACCTGTAAATCCCTAGTAAGAACAAAAGGATCAACATCTGAAAAAGATCATCATGGAAAAATGGTCTCAAGGAAAAAAGAATTTACCCGATCACCCACCGATCGACACTAACCCTTCACCTGCTCGAAGTACCCCAAACGTCCGTGCCAATGTCGATTCGCACACCTCCATCCATGTCGGTCGGCAAACCCTTTAAAATTTCATACAAAAAATCTGAAAAATACCAAAAAATTCTGAACAATTCCCAAAAAATTTCTAAAATTGCCAAATCCATTCTAGCACCTTGTTTACCAAGCAAAACATTTTTTACACTCCTAGTGGAATTTCAGAGAATCATTCTCCCCAACAATGTCTCCGAAAAACACTCAAAATTTTCCCCCGACTATAAAATCCTCGGATCATTCGCTATTCCCCAACGGAACCTAAAATCCAACCATTATCCCCTATGGAGTCCCCAAATTTCTTGAAGAAAAGTACACCTCTTCTAGGTCAGAATTGACGTCGATCTTGGATCTTCACCTTAGTTAGGTCAGAATTAACCTCGGACCTCGGTCATTACCTCTTTTAGGTCAGAATTGACCTCGATCTTGGATCATCACCTTAGTTGGGTCAGAATTGTCCTCGGTCCTCGGTCATCACCTCTTTTAGGTCAGAATTGACTTCGGTTCTTGATCGTCACCTCTATTAGGTCAGAATTGACTTCGATTTTATATCGTCACCTCAGTTAGGTCAGAATTTACCTCGGTCCTTGATTGTTACCTCTCTTAGGTCAAAATTAACCTCGGTCTTAGACCGTCACCTTAGTTAGGTCAGAATTGACCTTGGTCCTCGGTCATCACCTATTCTAGGTCAAAAGTGACCTTGATCATGAATCGTCACCTTAGTTAGGTCAGAATTGACCTCGGTCCTCGATCTTCACCTCTTTTAGGTCAGAATTGACCTCGGTCTTGGATCGTCACCTTAGTTAGGTCAGAATTGACCTCAGTCCTCGATCGTCACCTCTTCTAGGTTAGAATTGAACTCAGTTTTGGATCGTCACCTCAGTTAGGTTAGAATTGATCTCGGTCCTCGGTCCTCACCTCTTTTAGGTTAAAATTGACCTCAATCTTGGATCGTCACCTTACTTAGGTCAGAATTGACCTTTGTCCTTGGTCGTCACCTCTTTTAGGTCAAAATTGAGCTTGGTCTTGGATCATCACCTCATTTAGGTCAGAATTGACCTCAGTCATCGGTCGTCACCTATCTTAGGTCAGAATTGACCTCTATCTTGGATCGTCACCTCAGTTAGGTTAGAATTGACCTCAATCCTCGGTCATCACCTCATTTAGGTCATAATTAACCTCGTTCTTGGATCATTACCTTAGTTAGGTCAGAATTGACCTCGATCGTCACCTCTTCTAGGTCAGAATTGACCTCGATCTTGGATCGTCACCTCCGTTAGGTTAGAATTGACCTCAGTCCTCGGTCGTCACCTCTTCTACATCATAATTGACCTCGATATTGTATCGTCACCTTAGTTAGGTCTGAATTAACCTCAATCCTCGGTCGTCCCCTCTTTTAGGTCAGAATTTACCTCGATCTTGGATCGTCACCTCAATTAGGTCAGAACTGACCTTTGTCCTCGGTCATTACCTCATTTTAGTCAGAATTGACCTTGGTCTTGGATCATCACCTTAATTAGGTCATAATTGACCTCGATCCTTGGTCGTTACCTCTCTTGGGTTAGAATTTTCTCCAGTCTTGGATCATCACCTCAGTTAGGTCAGAATTGACCTCCATCCTCGGTCATTACCTCTTTTAGGTTAGAATTGACCTCGATCTTGGATTGTCACCTGAGTTAGGTCAGAATTAACCTCGGCCCTTGGTCGTCACCTCTTTTGGGTCAAAATTGACCCCGACCCTCTGAATCGGTCATCCACATCCCTTAGGTTCGTAAAACTGACCTCCCTCCATCATGTGGTGTTTATTCGATGGCCATCACTTGATCCAAGCTCACCCATCAAAGGGGTCTATAGACACCACATTTAAGGGCCCCCTAAGACTCTCCTTAGACTCCTAGCATCAGAGAAAAATCTATTTGAATATTTAAAGGGATCCGAATACCCTTTCCAACAGTCTGCCCCATGCTCAAATCAGCGTAACGGTTCGGACGAACGGACCATTTCGCTTACAAAATCTGATTCAGAGGCCATCAGGAGACCCCGAGCCCCGTTTGACCCTGGTAAACTCTTTTGCCAAAGTAAAAGATCTTTGAATCTTTTAAGGTCACTAAAACTCCTTTCCAACGGTCCACCCCGTGTGCGAAGTAGCATAATCGTTCTCACGAACGATCAATTTTCTTCCAAAAATTCATTCGGAGTCCACCAGGTGCTCCCGAACTCGTTTTGACCAAAGTAAACTCTTCAGCTCGAATGATACTGAATGAATATCCGAAGGGCTATGAATACCCTTTCTAAGGGTCCGCCTCATGAGTGATTAACACTTATGATACAGATGAACGATCCGTTTTACTCTGAGAGGTCACCGGACGCTTTCGGGCCCCATTTAACCAAGGTCAAATTTTTAAACCAAGATAAGATCTTTGTAATGTTGAATTACATCTCCTAACATTTCCAATGGTCTTCCCCATGCACGATTCTAACTTACTATACGAACGAACAATTCATTTGCATCAGGCGATCTCCCGTCTAATAGATTGACATGCGCTTCTGACCCACATTTGACCCAAAGTCATCTCTCGGACCCGGGAGCAGTCCTAAGGATCCTTGAAGGTATCTGAAATACCTTTGTAAGGTATGCCCCGGGCGCGATTCGGATCAATGGTTTGTGCACTACGAGCATTTTTCCAAAAAAGTCTGCACGAGACTACCAGTTGGCAGGTCCTGAACCCTGCCTATCGGCACAGTGTCAAGGGTGACCTGACAATAGGCACCCCATGGGGTAGGACGATCGGCACCCACATTTTTCCCTATAAATAAGTTCCATGACCTCATTCACAAGAGACAGTAAAAACCCATCAACATCAGTGATCTCAATAACATTCTCTCAAAGTCAGCGAAGTTCCATATGAAAAGTTTCACACCCAATTTGGAAAATATCCTTCTCTCTCATCAACATCCATCAACATTCAAAGGATTTCATCCAATATCCAAGCTCAAACATTAAAGAAGGTCCAATTCCTTCTCCTCCTCTTTTAAATCTCTTGTTTTTGCATAAATTACTTTAGATTCATAATCTTGTTTCATTTAAGTTCATACACATTAACATCTACTATTTTATTAGTATATTTCACATACTCTATTTTTTATAAAAGAAAAACAAAAAACAAATAAAAGAGGGTTACACCCATAAATTTCAAACGGAATTATCCACCACACCTTTCCAAAACTAAAAATACATTTTCTACACGCACACACCTAATAAAATTATGTTTGAATCTATGGGATAAACCCCACCCCTATTCTACATTCACACTACGTGGACTTTAATGCCTTTATAGGCAACCTAGGCGTCGCGGATTAAAATTCGAGACTCGAGTTCAACTTTTCAATTTTCTAATTTCTCTTATATATATAATATGCTTGTTCGTGTCTCATCCCACATATATTATCGTTTCCCAATAACGATCAATATCATGATGAACGCTCATATCCTACCTTGTACATTTACTATTATTTTTTGAATATTCCAGTGTATGACCTCACCCTATCTTTTCCATGGTATGGCTCAAATGATTTCAATCTCCATTATATAAACATTTACACACACTTCACGGGGATAAAGGAAAATATTAGTATTTTCCCCTGAGAAATCGATCCCATTCCGTAACTTAGCCCCGGGGCCTCTGATCTATTGATTTCGTATGCATTAATTTGTCCTTGATGCCGCTCTCTCGATGTGGCAACATGTTCTTTTGCCAGTTTTGGGAAAAATAGGTTGGCGACTCAATCTCCTTACATTCACCCCACACCGACGATAACCGAATTTGGAGGAGAAGGATGTGAGATCGTAACGCAGTTCTTCCTCGATGGATCCTCATCCTTCCCCCCGAAATGATCGTCGCGTCGACAGGGATGGCCACATTACCCTTTTCTTGGATACTTATGGATGCTTGCAACTTAGAGATGTTCGCATTGATGTCTACAAACATGCGATCATATTTATCATTTGTTGCATTTTGCGACTGGATGAATTGGTTTATAGTATCCTCGAGGTTTCTCTGCAGTGGTGTGATGTACAGTCCGGGAGGTGGTTCTTGCATATGTCCTTTCATATGTGGTGTTTGTTGAAAGTGTGGGGATGGAGGAGGAACAATGTGTGAATTAGGATTCAACGCAGCATGTTGTTTCCCATAGCTAAAACCATGATGTTTTTTCATTTAAGGATTGTAAGAATTTCCGCGCGGGGCATCGAAATTACCCTTAAATCCTTATACACCATTTACTTGCTCTTGAAGCATGATCTTATAGGCGAGCACCATCGGGAATTCCTATGTAGAATATCTCACTTCAAAAATAGAACACACCTTTTCTATGGGGGCATGGATGGAGTCGGTTGCTTCTCTTACTCGTACTTCGAGTATTAATCTCATGCTCATCTCAAATTGGTTAAGTCGACGGTCTAACAAAGTATCTTTGTCTACGTGGTACAGACCAGACACAGAAGGAGTGGTGGATGCTTGACGAGGTCGATTTTTGGCATTAGGATTATATGCGTCCCACGCTTGAGTAGTCTCGGCGACATATTTAACGTGGATCTCAGCATCATTAGCATCTAGCTCGAAAAAGGGTCCATCACACATATTTTCAACGAGTTTCTTGGAGTTGATATTCAGCCCATTATGGAAGAAAAAGCTAAATTATTGTTTATCAAGACCACAGTGAGGGCATGAAGTAACTAACTCGTTAAAACGCTTATGACATCGATCGAACGACTCATTTTCTAGTTGTCGGAAAGTTTCAATTTGAGCCTTAATGGAGTTCGTTCGATGCGGAGGGAAGAACTTTTTAAGAAACTTGGATTCCAACTCATTCCACGACGTAATCGAGTTTGGAGATAAAGACCATCTCCAGGTCTTAGCTTTATCCTTTAGAGAGAAAGGAAAAAGCTTGAGGCAAATCACATCTTTAGTGCATTCTTGATCGCTGAAAGTCTCATACGCCTCCTTGAACTCACGAACGTGGAGATATGGTTTTTCCGACTCCATTCCATAATAGGTAGGAAGTATTTGAATCATCTCACTCCAAAAGTGGAATTACCCTGCATTGTACGGGAGTCGAATGCATCCCGGAGTGACTGATTGCTCGGGATATAATAATTCTCTCAAAGGGCGATATGGCACCCATCCCTCATGCTTACCATGACTAGCCTGATCAAATATATCTCTCTCTTTAAGTGACTCAGTATCCTCACTCGGTGTTCTCAGAGTGTAACCCTAAGTGTAACCTGACGGGTAACTCGAAGGATTACTTGAAGTGTGGCTTGCTATGGAGTTTAGTATTATAGGTTGTGGAACCCAAAACTGAGGTACGTTAGGAGTATGTGGGCTATTACGAGTGTACACAACTAATGGATTCTCATGAATGCGATTCGGAGTTTATTGAGGAGTTTGTTGCAGATTTTACATGAAGGACTATGAGAAATGTTGTATCTTTTTAAATTTTTTTATAATTTCTGATTTTTTTTTTTTGGATTTTAATGAATTTTTTGTCAAAGTTTTAGATTAACTCGATTTAACGTATATTCTACCAAAATCCTCGGCAATGGCACCAAAAATTTGGCATGACCACAAATGTGTATCTAGTGTGCTTGATGATATAGGCTCAAGTGCAAGCCTTTCACGTTAGTAATAAACCTGGTAAGACGGGGTCGAATCCTCAGGAAAATAGGACGAATATCCGTGACGACGAACGGTAAGATAGTCAACTTTAACCTGACTCTAAAAAGAAACAAAAAGAATGATCGAAGTGGGAAAATTTCTATCAACTAAATGAAAACTAATTAAACTAATTATTAAACTAAACATGCAAGAGTAAGCTAATTATAATTTACTAAGTATGAATAGGAAAAATAGGTTAGAATTCAATCCCCCAACCCATGTTTACCGGCCATAAAACTAGTTATGAATTAAATAATTAATTACATCAGTATTTATTAATCTGAAGCATTGTATATATGAGGGTACTATCCCGCACCATACATAATCAAAAGTAAGAATATAGCGGTGTCGTAATAGCTACACATGTGTTGCACTCTTAAGCATCCCGGTTACCTAGGGCAAACGAGATCAAAAGTCCTACAACGGTTGTGATCACCACACAACACGATTTGATCATTTACTTAATTTAGGGAACTAATTTTGCACACATGCAAACCACATCGGGTTGGGTTCATGCATCCCAACCCCTAAAAATCTAGCCTAGCACAATGCAATTAATAAAAACTAGGGTTTCTATGGTGCATGCAACTGAACTCATGATGAAATTACTTCTAAAGAAGAATAAAGCCATAAAATCAACTGGGAATAAACTAGTTATGAAAGAATTATTGAAATCAAACAGTAGAGAAGAGAAAGAAATCAACTTTACTGAATAAATTGTAATTGAGAATTAACAACTGAGCTTATAGGGTTTTCTCTATTTTCTCTCTATAAAACTAGGTAAAAAGAATCTCTCTCATGTTTGGCAGTAGTTTTGAATAAATAACCTATGAAATTACAAGAGTTTTAGCCATGCAAGACTGTATCTCAGTTCGCTTCTTCTTTATATATGGATAGGTCCGCTTCACACAGGGGTTACAGTGAGATTAAGAGTTAGAACCGGTTCATTTTTGGTAGAACCCAGATCGATACAATAAACAAAACTTGTATAGTGACTTCAAGGGGGGAGGATCGGTTCATTTATGGTGAAATCCGGATCGGTCTGGATCCTTGATCATTTTCTCATCAGTTTCTCATGATTATCTCGCATCTTTTAAGGCTCATAACTGCTTCAGAACTCGGATTTGGATTCTGTTTCTTCCTACGTGCTTGTAAACTCGAGATCTTCAACTTTCATTTTGGGTCTTCATCTGGATTCTAGATATAAATTATACTTTTACCCTTTTGAATTTTCTTCTTATCTTTCGCTTTCTTTCTTTCTCTCATGCCTTAAATACCTGCAAATTTTTTGGGAAATACACAAAACTTAGGGTATTTGTTAGAAGATGTTAGTATCACAGATATGAGATAAATCAACGCATTTAACATCACCCGATGTGATAAAAGGCTCAAAATTAAAGGGATAAATCAGAAGAATTTATGTCAAATCATCGGTCAGTCCAACTCAAGGTCCTCAGAATTGACCTTGGCTTGAACAATTAGTCGTCACAACTCAAGGTCCTCAGAATTGACCTCGACCAGCAGAATTGATCGTCATAACTCAAGATCCTCATAATTTACCTCGACCTACAGAACGATCTTCATGACCTCAAGGTCCTCAAAATTAATCTCGACCTGCAAAATAGGTAGTCACAACTCGAGTTCTTTGGAATTGACCTCGGCTCGCAAAATCGGTCATCATAATCTCATGGTTCTCAGAATTGACCTATGTTCGTAGAATCAGTCGCCCTAACTCATGGTCCTCATAATTGATCTTAACCCACAAATTTGGTTGTCACAACTCAAGGTCCTCAGAATTGAACTCGGCCCATAAAATTGGTCTTCAAAGCTTAAGGTCCTCAAAATTAACCTCAACCCGCTGAATTGGTCGTCACAACTAAAGGTCCTCCAAATTGACGTCTACCCATATAATTGGTCATCACAATTCAAATCCCTCGTAATTGATATCGACTTGCAGATTCGCTCATCATAACTCAATATCCCTATAATTCAACTCGACCCAAAAAATCGATCGTCACAACTTTAGGTCCCTAGAATTGACCTCGACCCATAGAATTGGTCATCCCAACATTATGTCCTCAGAATTGACCTCAACCCACTGAATTTCTCCCTACACTCCTTAGATCCTTAAAATTATCTTTGACTAACTACATTTGTTATCCCCATCCTTTAGGTCCGCAGAATTGGCTTAGACCCTTTGAATGGTGCATCCTCATCCTCTAGGTCCATAAAATTGACTTAAATCCTCCTCCCCAATGTCGATGTGGTGTCTACTATTCCATGGCCCTTCAATCATTCTAAGTTCTTCCATCGAGGGACTCTATATATACACCCTATACTAGGACCCCCCCAAGAACCTCCTAAGTTGCCTAACACTCACTCGTTCACCGTAAACCCTAGGTCATACTTCGAGTACCAATCTAGAGGCCACCGGGCACTCTCGATTCCTATTTGACTCCAATCAAATTTCTCACCCAAGTGAAAGATCAATGAAATATCGAAAGGAACTGAATTCCCTTTCCAACGGTTCGTCTCAGGCATGAATCGGATGAACGATCCGTGTTACCTCAAAAATTGAACTAAAGGCCACCGAGCATTCTTGATCGCCGTTTGACACTGGTCAACTCTCCATCTTGAGAAAATCTCATTGAATCTTTGAAAGGAACTAAATTACATTTCTAATGGTCCATTCCATGCGTAAATAATCCTAACGATTTGGACGAATGATCCGTTTTACTCCTAAGGGTCATTAGGCACTTTCGGACCCCATTTGACCTTGGTTAACTTTTTGAACCTAACAAAAATGAATGAAATCTCGAAGGGTAACTAATTCCCTTTCTAATGGTATGTCTTACTGACCGGGCAGAAAACGTGTGCGCGTGTAAAGTGCACAATCGTCGTGTGTTTCGCCGCCGCGATACAAAAGAAACCTAAGCTACAACTACACTTGACAAGCAAGTACAGCGGTAAGTCGGGTATCGTAAATCCACAGGGAGTGATTGAATTTTAGGTGTTAATTGTTTTAATTACTCCAGGAATAAAAGTGTAAAAGAAATAAAAGAAAAGGTGAATGGGTGGTTGTCGTGACAAAAGAAAAGAATAAGTTACGCTAAAATAAAGTAAAACGAGGATCGGGATCGCATTCCACCAAACGGATCGAAAAAACTACTAATTAGAATTAAGGCTCGAAAGCAAATTAATCGAGCATTTTCAATTAAGCATAAACATCACGCAAGAAGGAATTTAACCCAAAGTTGCGAGATAAAACATTTAACTGAAAAATGGTCACACCTGGATTAAATTCGGATAATCGATATAAACACTAACGTTGCATGACAAAGAAAGTTAAACGCATAATAATCCGACTTTAATACGCGAGGTTTCAATTAAATGCGATTTTACACGAAACCCTAAATTTCGAGGTCCGAACCCGAAAATGGCGGAAATGCAATCCCGACCCTATTTATCTAGGGACGCATAATGAATTAAACTAAATTAAACTAATTAACTAAGAAAGCAATAAATTAAAGCAAGAAAACCTAATTAGAAAGCATGGAAATTATCTAGAAAGCAAGGAAATAAAGAAATACAACTAGATTAAAGGAGAGGGAAGATGAATAGTCAATCTTACAACCAATTAGTGTGTCAATCCAAGAGAGGAAGAAGAAGAACCAATCAAAAACCCTCCAACCCTAACTAAACTAAGCTAAAAACGTATAAGGGCTGGTCTCTTTATGTTATTACAACAAAAATTAGCTTATATAGTAAGTTAGAATAAAAGAAAAGAAGAAAAAAAGGAAAGAAAATATCTGCAGAAAAACAGAGCATCGATCGATCGACCCCTTTGGTCGATCGATCGACCTAGGCAAAATTTCGACAATCCAGAATGGTCGATCGATCAACCAGAAGCGTCGATTGATCGATCAAGCAGGGCAGATTGCAGCAGCAGCAGCCCCTGCTTCTTTTCTTCTTTTTCTCTTCTCCTCTTTTGCTTTCTTGGTTTTCCTCCGCAAGAAACGCCGTAACTTCTTCGTTATGCATCGGAATCGCGCACCGTTCACGGCCACGCGAAGCTAGCGAGGAGGGATACAACTTCCGTGAGATGTCGGGCCAGGTACCCAAGCTGTGAAAAGACTAAAATTCCTCCGAACGTGCGATAGTGTACGGAAATCGAGCGGAATGCATCCGAACTTCATACTAAGCATCCAAACACCTACAAAAGCTCAATTAACCCCTTCAAAACATGTTAACATAGAAATCCGAGGTTGTATGGTTAACGAGCATAAATATAGGGATTAAGATACCCGAGGGGGCTAATAATGCGCAGGTTAACGGGTGAAATACGCAATATTTGCGGCGTATCACTTACGCACGAATCAGACTTACTGTTCTGATGAACGATCATTTATCTTTCGAAAACCTCCCATTTGGATAACATCAAGAGCTTTCAAGACTCGTTTAACTTTTATTAACTCCCAAACCCCGGAGTGGATCAATAGACTCTTAAAGGTCTCTAAATAACCATTCAAGCAATCATCCCCGTGCGTCATTCGGACTTAAATTTTGTATTTTATGCCCGTTTTTCTAAAAAATATTTTTTAGGTAGGTACCATAGGGAGCCTGCCTATCGATTGTGTACCTAAGGTGCTTTGCCGATAGAAAGGTCAACGACCATGCTGGTCGGCTCTCCCTTGGCCCTATAAGTATATTCCATGACCTCAATTTGAAAACAACACTCATAACACCCCATAATACATGAATACCCCTCACAGCAAGTCAGAGAACATAATCTCGAATTCAGAGTTTTTCCCTTTCCTAAAAAACCCATTTTCTTACATTACCTTTCATCACTTTCTTACCTCACTTGTTAATTTCTCCCACCTCTCCATACTACTTTCACACCATTGAAAGATCAACATATTTACATCCCAAGGTCAGCATCAAACACTCATAAGGAGGTCTAATTCTCTATCCCTTTATCCAATTCTTCCATTTTAGTATTAATCACCTTATTTATATTTTAGTACTTTTGTCTCATTACATCACATCCATTAATATCAAATTTTATTAGTAGTATTTGCATATAATCTATTTTTATAAAAAATAAATCCAAAAAGAAGAAAAATAGGGTTCATCTATAAATTCTATAATAGGGATTTCCATTTCACTCTCTTACTCTTAAAAGCTCATTTTCTCGACACACTCACATAAGAGAAATCCCCCGTTGAGATTTATATACTGAAACCCAACTTTTGTTATTTTAGAACTACATGGACTTTGGTTTCCCTTGGGCTACATAAGTGTATTGGTTCATTCTCGAGATTCAAGTCCTCCTTTACGCACGTTTATATATATGTATGTATGTATGTATGTATGTATGTATGAATCTCATATTCTTACATGCGTGTACTTCATTTGATACACACATCCACTCTTCCATAGAGAATTACAATTCAACAAATACTCATATTGTATTCTGAATTATTATTTTTAGGAGCATTCCAAAGAATCAATTCACTTTTTCCTTTTTCATGGCGCAAGTTGAAAGATTCCATTCTCCATCTACATTATACACATACGCACACACACGATGGAGTGTAAAAGGAAAAGATTAATATTTGCCCATGAGAGACCGAAAGGGCGGGATGGGTTCTTAACACATCCCATTCCGTAACTTAGTCCCCAAACCTTTGAACTACTTGGTTTCGCAAGCATCGGCATTAGCCTTGATGTAGTTCTCTCGAGGAGGCGACATTCTTTTGCATGTCTTGATAAACGTAGGATGACGAATCTATCTATTTACATTATCCCCCAAAATGATGATGCTCGAGCACCCCAAGAAAGAGCGCACCCCGCGCAGGTACCGAAAAGAATCTGAAAACCTCAGGATGGCCACAATAAAGGAAAAGGTTCCAAGACTTTGGAAGGAGAGATGTTACCGGTTAATATTATTTGAGGAGAGTAATTTTCTTAATCAAAGAAGTTTAAAAAGAGGGATAATAACTTAAGATTAACAGTGAATGACTCAACGAAGCCAAAAGGGGTATTTTATAACCTCCATGACCGGTGGTTCCAGCTTATTCTACTTCTAGGATTAGACACGACTATCCCATTAATCGTAGCAATTCCCTTAGTATCCAACAAATATCTATTAACACGTGAGGGTTACTTCTTAATGCAATCTAATCATGGCAGAAACCTCAGCGGGTAGTTACAATCATACCCCCAACTTGTCTGAAGGAAAAGTGTTGCCTCCTACAACCTTTGCAACAAGCAACAAGGGTATGCTGATGATACCATATTTTATACATGGTATTTACAAGACTCTAAAAATCATCCTGCCCTTAGGCAAGATCATAGTTCTCTAAAATAATATTAAACCTCAACAAAATCGCTACTTCGTACCCAATACCTCCACCACACTCAAGAGAAGGCCTTGTAACTACAGTGACCTCAGTCGCCTCCATTACTTCATAACATGGTAACTCATCCAAACATATCTCTCCAACCATGCTCGAAGACGGCATCACCGGGGTTCAAACTTCAATCTAAAAAGAACTGACCTCCCAAGGTTATCTAACCCTCAGCGCAAGAATGTATTATTAAAAATTCCCTTAAGTATAGATTATGATAGTCCAAGGGCAGCTCCTGAGATCCTGGGCCTCTGACACAGCTTCTGTAATGAGTCAAGAAGAATTGGTGAACGTCAGATCATTGTTCCACCTACCCCCACTACTCAGATCCACTTACATTGAATTCTCCCATTATTATATAGTGCTTTTAAAATGCGGTTTGTATAGGTTTACTTATATATTGGGTGAAACATATAAAAGATTCACTTTTTAGCCAACTTTTTTCTTGATTAGATTTAGATGAACATGTAAAATAAATTCCAAAGATAAAATGACAAACCAAGTAATCAAATCAAACACAAAAATAAGATGAGGAAAAATTCCTTGTGGGCAAAATATTTTTTTCCACACTATTTAAGATTGGATAGACCAAGCCTAAATTTCATATAACATAGAGCTCCACTAAGTTTAACGCGTTAATGTTTTTGAATCTTTTGAGCACCATCCACAACAAGCATCTTTTTCCTCAGTAACCACCGACCAGACTCAAGAAATGGAGTTCCTTTCTTCTTCAACGGTAGAGATCAATATCCACAAATTAACAGTAGAGCAACACTTCACTAAGGTTTGAATGTGTATGTTTATCTAAGGTTTGACTAAACTTAACAAATCATATGGGAAAAAAGTATTTTTTTTAAACAAAGGTTGTGATTCTTTTGGGACAAGTATTCAAAATCATTTTACTTTGCCAAAAATGTGAGAAAATCAATCTACAAGAGTCCTTTTTATAAAAAAAAAACACAAAAATCGAGGCGTCGGACTTCATTCGAACGAAATAGGGTTTTGTTCGAACAAATTTCTCAAGTCGTTCAAACGATTTTGTAATGACCTTATAACAATTGGGCCTTTGGTATGCAGAGAAATCACGTTAGAAGCTCATTTGGTGTTCGTTCCAATGAACTCAAACTTTCGTTCTAATGGCAATGGAACTTCGTTCTAAAGAGAAGCTAATATCGTTCCAACGAGAACCAATTCTTGTTCAAATGAGAAAAAACAAAATATTTTTTTATGTTTAAAAAATCATTTTATAAAATGCCTTGAATAAGATTTATAAACATACCAGAATAATATGTATAAGCCTAGGTTCTAAATCTTATACTGCATAACTCCTCGATAGTGTCGTGATGATTCTAACTCATGCAATCTTCGATTTGATGCTTAGTTACTAACTTGTCTTCAAAGAACATGGGAGGTATATGAGGGTGTGGTGTGTACAGTTTGCAATGGGATAAACCAAAATAAATAAAAGATGAGCAATTATAAAAACTTGCTCTTACAAATCTCCCCCTTTGGCTATTCCGATATAAAACATAAACCAGAATTAAACCCCTAAGACAAATTCTACTAACGGCCTCCCAAACCCAAAAAGTAATGACACTCAAGACTTTGTGTTCAACTAAAAGTATTCATCTTATGTATTCCATGAGATCATCATCTAGGTGGAACGACCTACACACACGAATTAAAATAAATACCACGTCGTATACGAGAGTTTAAGGAAAATAAAACTCCTCGTGAATTTGTTCTCCCTCTTTTTGTCTATAATGGACAAAAGGAAAAAAAATAATCATGAAATGTTAGCATCACCCGAATGTAAAAGAAATATCATCATAAATATAAACAATTAAACAAATGTAATGAGATTCCAAAGAAGCAACCGACTATTTTTTAAGATTTTTTGAATTTTTAAGTACATAAATATAAAAAACTATCAACGTATATGTATAAAAAGTACATATAAGTACAAATACAAGCACACCATGGAATAGAACTAAAATATCAAAATCATGAAAGTGAAATGTAATTGTGTGAACTAAAACCATGGAAAAATTAACATAGGCAAGTGAAACAAAGTTTGATGAAGTCAATGAGATACTTCTAAAGAAAGAACTCAATCGTAACCTTAGGTGTAAGAATATTCAACAAAGAAAAATTGACTCGACTTATGAAAAATTTCATAAATGTTAATGATTCTCAAATCAATAATGCTAAACTATTTAATTTTTTTAAAGAAAGTTCATTGTGCAAACCCATTAATCTTCTACCTTGTAACACCCTCAAAATCTCACATTTTGAAGTACAGACTCTCAAATTTTTAAAGATATCATAATGCTCATTAAAAGCGAAGGATCAATGAAATAAAAATGGTATTGAAACTTCTATTTTTATGTGTCGTTAATCTTTTAGGTCTTAGTCATGGTGGCTTTTATCGCAAAGAGAATTTTCTCTTTTATAGCCCCTTTTCATTGCTTAAAATAAAAACATGTTTTTCGGGAAAATAAATCTAGAAAATAGTTCTTACAAGCACAATTTATCTTTAGTGTTGATGTAAAAAATTAGATTTGACCTAATTATTTTAATCACAGATAAAAATGAGTAAAGAAATAAGACAATCGATTTTTAGAGTGGTTCAGCCTTAAGAGAATGGCCTACATCCACTGTTTTTGTATTACTGGTAGTTTTGCCTGGGATTCTCGATAAATGATTTTACCAAGAGGTTTAGCCTGTCCCTCTAATGGGGAAATTACAATGTACTTATAGCCTTGAGGCTGTACATGTGAAAGAATAATGCATAGCTGTCTAGTAGGCGTATACATCTATACGATAATAACTGTACATTTAATGCGCAGTTATTTTTCGGTCTTCCTTGATGCGTACGCCACAAGTATTTGAGTTGCTCGAACCGACTTAGTAGCTCGGACCGCCTAAGTAGCTCGACACGCTTGAGCTGCTCGGGGACTTTAGGCTCCTCGTGGCTTTTTAGTTGCTCGGTGATCTTGAGTTATTAGGAGTATAGTAGTTCCTCGGGGGATTGAGTAGCTCGGTATAACAATTACAGTTGCCACCTAGGATGACACGCGTCTTTAAATAATAGGTCCATATCAGCAAAATAAATTTGGTATCAACAGAAGCCTCCAATGTTTCACAGTTCGAGGTTGAGGAAAAGTGTGGAACATTCTTCTCAAAATATGGCGGGATTAAATAGTCATCCTGAATTTTAGGAGGGTTTTCCTTGTATTTATTTCTTATTTGAATTCATAGGATCAGACTTCATGAATATTTTGAATTTTTCTAATTACTTCGGTTTTCATGCCCTTTTTCTCCCTTTAGGCGCCGGTAACGCAAACGTCTCTCTTTGTAATCATTATTTTTACCCATTCCCAAGGTAAGGTATATAAGCGCTGTAGAAAATCCTATCGTCTTTTACTTTTTCAAATCTGTATCTTTGAACCATTCATTTCTTCTCTATCTTGTGCATTCGTTTTCTTCCATCGTTCGTTGTCAACTGATTCACTCCTTTCCTATAAGATTTTCTTCCTTTTCTTTTATTTACTTTGTTCATCATGGTTTACCTTGTTGAATATCTTGACAAATTTCGCTCTGAATTTTCAATTTCTTCATGGGCCATATTGGAAGAACTTTCTGAATCTTCTGACTATTTTTCTTTGGATGAGGGACATTGGTTCCCAAGTCTCTTTGTGGACGAATGTGGCTTTTCTTTTCCTCTAAATCATTTATGTTTGGAATTCTGTCAGTATTTTGACGTTGTACCTGCAAAAATAGCGCCAAATACCTGGATAATAGTTAATGGAGTTCATAGATTGAACCAACTCCATGGAAACCGTTTAGGGATTCCAGAGATAATGTATTGCTACAGATGGGTTGTGAGCGATAGTACTTTTTATTTGAAAACTAGGTTTTTTAGTAGGGCATTAGTTGTCAATCTTCCTGATGCCAACAGGGATTATTTTGAACATGAAGTTGTAATGAAAAATTGGCAACATCCTCCATTAAATGGAGATGATGTATATCAAGGTCCTAGATGTCCTCCTTATGATAATGGGGTGGGTTATTTTTATTTTTGTTCTATTTTTGAAATTGTGTTTTCTTCATGTTTGATAAAATGCTTCGCTGATATTTGATTTTTGATTATTTGCAGTTGACAGCAGGAGAAAGTCTCACAAAGAAACTGATGTTAATTTAAGGCACTTGAAACTTATCTGGAGTTTACACCAATCCGTTGCTGGCGAACATATCAGATCAGCCTCTTATTTGCTGCAGTACAAAAGCTATACTTCGTCCTTCACTGCTCGTCCAGTTGTGGTTGACATCGACCAAGTACCAGCTTCTGAAATTGGTTTGGAAGGTTCCTCCCCTGAATCGAATATTCCCCTTAGTAACATAATGAAGAGAAGAAGAGCTCCTGCCTTCTTTGACAAATCAGACTCTGCCAATGTGGAGGCGAAGAAAAACAAACCAAATGTCCCAGAAGAAGGGACGAAAATTATTGATGCGCCTCCTCCTGTTTCTACCGGGAAAGTTATTGAGAAGCCCCCTGTGGCTCCGAGCAAGGTTGTTGCTATCTCTCCTCAAAGTGAGATTATCGTCATATCTCCAACAAAGACATCGTCTTTAGTTGAAACTGTTCCTGCTCCCCCGAGGAGATTGAAGAAAAGTTCGTCTGAGAGACCTGTTGGGCCTTTCCTTCAACCTTTAAATGTTGAAAGTGGTGTTCCCACTTTTATTCCTCCGACCTCTAGCATGAGCTCTGCGAAGTCTTGGATTATCCCAGAAATCCAAGGTATTGAAGACACTCTTCCTCGTGACAGGGTCACTGCCTTGGCAGCTCAACATATTGCCTCAGTAAGTATTACTAGTCTAAGTTTTCACTTTTCACTGATATGTCCCTGTATTGACTTAAAATTATTATTTTCTTCAGCTCTTAACATGTTTCAACAGTATTCTGAAGAAGGATGAGGCTATTAAAGCTTCAAGCTCCTCGGGAGGTGTAAAGGAAGCTTTTGTTGGTTTAACTCAGTCCTTAAAGGATTCTCGTCAGAAGTATGAAGAAGATAAAGTGGCTTGGGAGAAGAAACTAAAGTTCATCGAGAAAGAGAGAGATCGAACTGTGGAGGCCTCCCAGGATTTGGAGAGGAAAATAAAAGAGTTTGAGAAGAACAATAAAGAGCTTGAGGAGAAACTCAAGAATGCTGAAGAGCTTGAGAATAAGCTCAAAACTGCTGAAGAAGAAGTTGGTAGACTTTGTGAGGTTGATCGCCAGAAGGAAGAGGTGGAAGGGAAGTTAAAAACTGTAGAGGAGCTCCTTAGGGAAAGGACCTCATCGGAGAAAGAAAAGAGAAAAAAGGCTGTCAAGAAATCGTTCAGTGTTAGTTAGGATAAGGGCTAGAACAAGGGCTTGGCTGCCATGACTTCGCACATGGAGTATGCCAGTCTCAAGTACTTTAGGGATGGATGGGTTGCTGCTTTGAAAGAGATGAAAATTGCTGAGAATTCAGAATTATTCCAGTAACACATTCACAGCCCTCCTCCTTCTCCTGGGGAAGAAGAAGAGGACGAAGCTGCCTCAGAGGAATCTTCCATGATGACTGGAGATCAAGTTCCTCCTGTTCCAGTTGTTTGAACTTTCTACGAGAAACTTCATCCCGCCAGTACCTCAGTCGAGCAGCTACCACTATCTTCCGAGCAACCAACCTCCTCATCCCAGCCTTCCAAGGAAGTTGTAAAACACAAAGAGAAGGTGTAAAGTTTCTCGAGTTTTAATTTTGTTATTCCTTTTGAATGTAACCTTGAGCTTTGTATTTAACTTTTGATGAATAAAAATTTGAACTTTTGGTTGTTCATATCTTCTTTCTTCTTCTTGCCCTGTCTTTATCATTATTGATCTTGTTTATGGGTTCTATTTGCTAGTTTATGGCCAGGATGGAGCTATTATCAGCTCATGACACAGACTTGATGAAGAAATTCCATGACTACTTCAAAGCTGGTTATACAGATCTGAATGAGGCTCAAATACACGACATCCTCGGATCAGGTGTTTCTAATCGAGCAGTTGAGGCGTACCAATATCTTATGTTCTTGCTCGATCGAGCTATTGCCAATAATGTAGCTTATTATGAGATGATTGAGGATCTTTAAGGAACTATAGAGGAACTCCAGCAGAAGTACAAAGAGTCATCCCTTCTTTTGCACCAAGGGTACGAGAAGAAATATCAACAATTAAATGCTGAAAACGGGTATGATAAATTCATCGCTGCCTACGAAAAGAATGAGAGCATTCTAAAGCGTGAGGTTGAGGAGCATAGGCAAATCACTAAACTATTGGAGGAGGAAAATAATGTTTTAAAAGAGGAGATATCCAGACTAAAATCTGCAGCATCTTCTTCGGGAGCTTTGGTCCCTGTCAATGACGAAGGTTTCTCTTTTTTGGAAGTAAAGAACGCCAACTTGCGAGATGAATTGGAAACTTTGAAAAGAGTTGGACCTTCTACCTCTACTCGCGGACGAGCAAGATCTTCTTCTCGGGGACGAGCAAGGGCTGGTCGGATCTCTATTGAAGATGCAAGAACTCAAGCAGCTTTGGAAAATCAGGCAGTTCAATTGATGGCAAAGAACCAAGCTTTAACAGAGCTGTCTAAGAAGAATTTGAACCTCAGCGAGCAACTTTCCACACAAAATTCTGCCTTGGAAAATAAGGACATCATGGTGAAGAATCTGCATGAGCAACTGGAGAGGTTAACTTACCAGTTCCATAAACAGCCTAGAGAGTTTTGGATGGCTGGTTATAATGAAGCACTCTGCCATCTTGATGCTCGTTTAGAACAGTCGAACAACGAAGGGTACAAACAGGGATGGCTGAATGCTCTTTGTGTTCTAAAATTGGAGAGAGGTCATTTTTTATGGGATTACTACACTCCTGGAGTTCTTGATCTACATGTGCCTCCTTTCAAGCTTGACCTTAGTAGGATTCCAGCCCAAGCCATTCCTCGTGTTCTAATATCCAAGTATCTTGATGACTATAGTCTCCATTCAAACTTTGAAATATCTCGGCCAGAACATCTGCTTGATCGTCCTTCTATAATGAATGTCAGAATATTTCAAGATCTGAACTTCATAAATTCTCCTTATAGTCTTGATGATCCTCCAGCTGGGGTAGACCCTGTGTCAAAGGTAGAGGGAAAGAAACCTATATAATATGGTTTGTTTATGTAATGAACTTCATTCATGTAATCTGTAATTTATCATATGTAATTTGTTTTGGTTTTAATGAAGAGATCTTTAGTTTTCTTTGCCATTTTTAATTGTTATTGGTTTGGAAATATTTCATGAAATATCTCTTTTATTTAAAGACGAATATGTATGTATATCTATAAAAAAACAAAAATATCCTGTGTTATTTTACATTACCGACCAACCGGAGTTGGTGGTCATTTGCTTCCCGAACAACTTAGAGTTGGTGGTAATTGATTCCCGACCAACTTAGAGTTGGTGGTAATTAATTTGCCGACCAACCGGAGTTGGTGGTAATTGATTTGCCGACCAATCGGAGTTGGTGGTAATTGTTTCCCGACCAACTTAGAGTTGGTGGTAATTGATTCCCGACCAATTTAGAGTTGGTGGTAATTGATTTGTCGACCAACCGGAGTTGGTGGTAACTGATTCCCGACCAACTTAGAGTTGGTGGTAATTGATTTGCTGACCAACCGAAATTGGTGGTAATTGATTCCCGACCAACTTAGAGTTGGTGGTAATTGATTTTCCGACCAACCGGAGTTGGTGGTAATTGTTTCCCGACCAACTTAGAGTTGGTGGTAATTATTTCCCGACCAACCGGAGTTGGTGGTCATTGACTTGTATAGTGTGTAGCACTGATATTTCGAAAAAAATTTAACGAACAAAGAAAATGGGAAAACCTCACTTTATTCATATTGAAGAAATTGTATTACATAGAAATTTCAACTACTGATAATACTTTCTAAGATGCTCTGCATTCCATGCATTCTTGAATTCTTCTCCTTCCAAGGTTTTAATCCTGTATGTCCCTGGACGAACAACTTCTGTCACTCTCTAGGGTCCGTGCCAGTTGGCTTCTAGTTTATTATGCTTTTGGATGACTTTCTTCAACACATAATCCCTTTCCTTCAAATCACATTTCTTGACTCTTTTATTATAATACGAAGTTGTTCATTGTTGATACGCGACATTTCTCATAGCTGCTTCTTCTATGACTTCTTCTAGCATATATAGATCTAATCTTCTCATCAAATCACTAATAGGAGAATTGAAATTAAGTACCCTATGTGTAGGTAGACCTAATTCAACAGGTATGACGGCTTCACTCCCAAATTTCAGCATGTATGGGGACTCTCTAGTTGCTGTTTGTGGTGTGGTGCGATATGCCCAAATCACAGACTGTAGCTCGTTAATCTAATTTTCCTTTGCATCATCCAATCATTTTTTCAAACCATTTAGCAACGTTTTGTTTTTCACCTCAGTTTTTCCATTGATTTGGGGATGACCTGGTGCAGAATGGACCTTCAATACATTCGATTGTTGACAATATGCAGCGAATTCTTCGTTGTCAAACTGGGTTCCATGGTCAGTAATGAACGCATGTGGGAGGCCATATCTTTAAATTATATTCTTCCAAATAAATTGATAGACTTTGTTGTATGTCATATCAATGAGAGGTTCAACTTCCACCCATTTGGTAAAATAATCCACTGCGACCACTAAATATTTGAATCTTCCTTTAGTTGTTGGTAGTGGTCCGACCAAGTCTATTCCCCATATAGCGAATGGCCAAGGGGAGGTTATGGGTGTTAACAATGCCTGAGGAGTTCTTCGGATGGACGAGAAGCATTGGCATTTATCACATTTTTTAGCATAAGTTGCGCAGTCAACCCTCATCGTCGACCACTAATATCCCTGCGTGGTTATCCTTCGTAAGAGCGTTCGACCAGCTACATGGATCCACAAGACCCCTCATGAACTTCTTTGATCAAGTCTTTCACTTCGGAGGGATGAACACATCTTTGTAGCACTTCTATAACTCCTCGTCTATATAAAATACCATTGGTTAGTACATAACGAGCAACTTTGAACTTCAATTTCTTAGCTGCGAGTTTGCCAATTGGCAAGGTTCCCTCTTCAATATAGGCCCTGATGGGATCCATCCATGATGGTCCCAAATCAAGAGCAATGAAGTTCATGACCAGATCTTCAACTATGCTCCGACCAGTTAGAATCTCTATTGGGATTGTTCTTCATAGCTCGGTCCATTTGGCTGATGCTAATCGGGTTAGTGCGTCTACTTTTGCATTCTCTAGTCTTGGTACTCTGACCAGCTGAATAATAATAAAACTCGATACCAATTCCATTGCTTTCGCATGGTACTTGATCATCAATTCTCCCTTTGCTGCATATACTCCAAGAGTCTGATTTACGATCAACTGCGAATCGCTGAATACAATAACCTGCTCTGCTTTCATCGTTCTGGATAGACTTAAACCTACGATCATTGCTTCATATTCGGCCTCATGATTAGAAGCTTTAAATTGAAAGCGCAGAGCATACTCCATATCGACCTCATCTGGGCTTTTCATAACAATCCCTGCTCCACTACCTGCATTGTACGAAGAGCCATCTACATATAAATTCCATATGGGTAACTGATCATCAAATTTTTTATCGGAAAAAACTCCTCGGTGGAATATTTGTTGCTTCTTTATATCCTCCTCTAGCACTTCTTGTTGCTCGTCGACCATCTTCTATTGCTCGTCAACCAACTTAAGTTGGTTAGGGTTTAAATTTTATGATCCTGTAACATCCATAGGCTGGTCGATATTCAACTTCTGCTCTTCAGAGGTGTCAGGATAGGTGAACTCTGCGATAAAATCTGCCACTGCCTGCCCTTTAAGCGATGATCTAGGCTCATAAACTATGTCATATTCACCAAGTTCTACTGCCCAGTACATCAATCTCCCTGATTTTTCTAGTTTATGAAGAGCTTGCCTTAACAGCATATCAGTATACATGACTATGGTATGAGCTTGGAAATATGGCCTCATTCTTCTACTCGCTTTGATCAACGCTAGTGCCAACTTTTCCAGTCTTGGATATCTGATCTTTACTCCTCGGAAGGCCTTGCTAGTGTAATAGATTGGTTTTTGTACTCCATACTCCATTCTTATTAATGCTGAGCTCACTGCGTTTTCTGAAACTGCTAGATACAAGTATAGTCTTTCTCCCATCACTGGTCTGGATAACAATGGAGCCCAGGTATTTCTTCAACTCTTGAAAGGCCTTCTCGTATTCATCATTCCATTCAAATGTTTTTCGGAGTGTTTTGAATAATGGGAGACGTCTATTAGTTTCTCATGACACAAATTAATTAAGTGATGCAACTCGCCCTGTGAGACTTTGCACTTCCTTCTTCGTCGTTGGAGATCGTAGACCCAATAGAGCCTTGATCTTTTCAGGGTTCGCTTCAATACCTCGTTGGTTGACAATATACCCGAGAAACATGCCTTCTCATACTTCGAATGTGTATTTGGTAGGTTTCAATTTCATTTGATATTTATCTAGATGATCAAAGGTCTGGCCTAGATCAATTAGATGATCAGTAGATTTCTTGCTCTTCGTCAGCATATCGTCAACATAAACCTCCATATTGTGACTGATGTGCTCTACAAACACCTTGTTCATCAACCGCTGATACGTTGCACCTGCATTTTTAAGTCCAAAAGGCATAACATTATAACAATAAGTTCCCCTTGGGGTGGTAAAAGAGGTACTCTCCCTATCTTCAGGCTTCTTTTTAATCTGGTTGTAACCAGAATAGGCATCCATGAAACTCAACAATTCGTGTCCCGAGGTAGCATCCACCAATTGATCGATTCGGGGAAGAGGTAAATGATATTTTGGACAAGCTTTATTAAGATCCGTAAAGTCCACACACATCCTCCACTTGTTGTTTTTCTTCTTTACCATCACCACATTAGCTAGCCAATCAGGATATTTGACATCCTCAATAAAACAGGCTTTTTGAAGCTTCTCGACCTCTTCTTGTATAGCTTGGTTCTTTTCAGGACTGAACACTCTTCTTCTTTGCTTCACTGGCTTGATTTCCTTGTTCACATTAAGCTCGTGACATTGAAATGATGGGTCTATCCCTGGCATTTCTTCGTGGCTCCATGCAAGAGTTTGTTTCCTGCTTCTTAGGAAAGCTATCAATTACTGTTTTAATGGGGCATCCAACGATGCACCGATTTGAGTTGTTCGTTCCGGGTGTTCGTCGTCTAGAATGATATTTTCAGTAGCCTCCATGACTTGACCCTTAACAAGATGAGACTCATCTCTTGGGTCTAAAGTCTCAATCTCCGCATCTTCTATCTCATCTACCTGATAAGTAGTAGTATTTTTCCTGGATTCTTCACGCTCTTCCTGCTCGACAGATGAATAGTAGCATTCTCGAGCTACTTTTTGGTCACCCTTCACCACTCCTACTCCAAAGTTGGTTGGGAATTTTAAACATTGATGTATAGTAGATGGTACTGCTTCAAACTTCTTCAAACCTACTCTTCCCATGATGATATTGTAAGCCGACTGGAAATTTTTATCCATCACAGAAAAGCTCACTCATTCTGTTCGACAAGCAGGCCATGTACCGATGAACATATCCAACTTGATCGTCCCAAATGGAAAAACTTTCTCGCCAATAAAACCGAGGAGGGGCCTGTGATATGGCTCTAACTGGGATAGTTTTAGGTTCAAACTATCAAAACATGGGTAGAAGATAATATATGTCGAGTTGCCATTATCCACCAATACTCGTGAAATCACTACTTCCTTTATCTTCATTTTGATCACCAATGGGTCATCATGAGGATATAACACACCTGCGAGGTCGTTCTTAGAAAAATCGATGACCAATTTATCTTTGTTCACCTTCCTCGGGCGATCATCTTAAGCTAGATTTATTCGTTGAATGTACGAACAAGCTTGAGCCTCACTGAGGTAAGCTTTCCTCTCTGCAGTAAGGTCTCCACCTCCTGCAACTCCACCTGTAATGACATTGTAATCAAATGATCTAAAAAGAATTGAAAATACCTCACGTTCTGGTTATCTCGGTCTTTTGGGGAGATCGGGGTCATCTTCTGGATCATCTTCATAATCCATTTTCTTGTCATCTTTTGTTCGGAGAGGAGATTTAGACCTTTGCCTTCCTCGTTCATTGGTTCCACCACCATTTTGACGATCAACATACTTGGACAATTTTCCTCGTCTAATGAGTGCTTTAATTTCATTCTGAAGAGCTATACAATGCTTGGTCGTGTGACCATGATCTTTATGGAATTCACAATATTTGGACTTGTCTCTCTTATCAGGATCTGCCTTCATTTTTGCTGTCCAAGCTAGTTCCTCGCTATTTTTGATCACTTCCAGAATGTGATTTATATCCACCTTCAAGGGAGTATAATTTCCATATTTCTTCATCTGTTCCAATGTTTGCTTACCCTTTGATTGCATGTTACCACCATTGTTATTTTGTTCCTTCTTTTTAGTTTTACCATCTTCCACATTGATCTCCTTAGTGTCTGCGTTCTTCTTTACAGCCATGGCTTCCTCGGCATGCATGATTTTTGCCGCTTTTGCCATTAGTTCCGCTATGGCCCTGGGTGGATCTTTGGCTAAAGTATAGTACAATTTATTGGGCAGCAATCCACTCATCAAAAAAGTAATTACAGTTTTCTCCTCGTAATCAACTACTTCCAGTTTCTCGTTATTAAAACGAGTAATATAATCCCTGGTGCTCTCACCTGCCTTCATTCTAACACTTAGGAAGTGTGCTACTCGTTTGACTGGCTTAGATCCAAAATAGAAATTTCCAATGAAGAGCTCTGCTAGCTGAAAGAAAGTCGCAATTTTATCCCGAGGAAGGTTATTGTACCACATCTGAGCAGATCTAGTAAGGGTTCCTGAAAATGCCCGGCATCGCATCTCGTCTGGAACAGCATAGATATCAGCAGCTGCTTGGTATTGTTCTATATGGAGAACATGATGAGTTTTGACATCATATTTTGGTGTTACTACTGGGGCTTTGAATTTTGACGGTGTGGGAAAGTCCACAATCTCTTGTACGAATGGTGTTCCTCAGACAAAGGTCCTTTGTAGAGGATTCTTGGTTTTAGCCATCTCCCCTAATCTATCCTCCAACCTTTGAATTGAGCCTTTCCATGCATCATTTCCCTCTTCGATCCTATTGGTTCGAGCAACTGATCCTGTTGAATTAGCCTCTCGGGAGTTGGTCGTGATTGGGCAGAGCCTTCCTTCATATCAAGGGGTCGTTGAGAATTCCTCGACACAATCCTAGGGGGACTTCTACTCCTCCTAGGACCCAGACGATCAAAAGGAGAGACCCTACTCAACCTTTCAAGAGCACTTGTCCTCTCTGGAGATAGAGTGATGTTTTGTTGAGTGTCTGTAGCTCGTACCGAGGAAGTTCATCCGGGCTGATAAGAAGGATCATTAGATCTATCAGTACGATATGAGTCCCTAGTTCGCGAAGAGAACAAACGAATATTTCTTTGAACACTTCATTATCCTGATTGGGCTGGCACTCCGCCTTGAACGGTTTGTATGAGTTGACGCATGATTTCTTGCATGGTCGTTTGCCCTTGGGCTAAATTCGCCATAATACGAGCCAAATCTGAAAAACTTGGGGGAACAAAAGGATTTGGGGGACTCCCAGTGTTTCGATTACTGGAATCCAGATTATCAACCATTGATAATGAGTTGTTTTGGTGAAAAACGCTAATTACAGTCGATTCCCACAGACGGCGCCAATCTGTTGATGTAAAAAATTAGATTTGACCTAATTATTTTAATCACATATAAAAATGAGTAAAGAAATAAGACAATAGATTTTTAGAGTGGTTCAGCCTTGAGAGAATGGTCTACATCCACTGTTTTTGTATTACTGATAGTTTTGCTTGGAATTCTCGATAAATGATTTTACCAAGAGATTCAGCCTGCCCCTCTAATGGGGATATTACAATGTATTTATAGCCTTGAGGCTGTATATGTGAAATAATAATGCATAGCTGTCTAGTAGGCGTATACATTTGTACGATAATAACTGTATGTTTAATGCGCAGTTATTTTTCGGTCTTCCTTGATGCGTACGCCACAAGTATTTGAGTTGCTCGAACCGACTTAGTAGCTCGGACCGCCTAAGTAGCTCGACATGCTTGAGCTGCTCGGGGCCCCTGGGCTCTTCGTGGCTTTTTAGTTGCTCGGTGATCTTGAGTTATTTGGAGTATATTAGTTCCCCGGGGGATTGAGTAGCTCGGTATAACATTTACAGTTGCCACCTAGGATGACATGCGTCTTTAAATAATAGGTCCATATCAGCAGAAAAAATTTGGTATCAACATTTAGTACATTTTATTTGTTATTAAATATTATTTGACATGTGAACATTGTATTTGACATATAACAAGCACGTACAATGTTTAAAAATTTCGTGCATGTGTGCAATAAAGGTGAGAAAAAGTCTAGCATGAAGGAAGTGATAATCATTGAATAAAGAAATGCTAGCCACACATTATTAATCACATTAGATAAACGAATCCATGTATCAAAACACCGTGAAAGTCATATGAATGTATGGAATGAAGTTGTGATTCGAACATCTTAAATGCATATCAATATATGGTGAATAATAAAATACTAAAATCATTTTTAATTTTTTTTATCAAAAATTAAATCTTTTTTGAAAATTTTCAAACTTTTTTTAAAAAGAAAATCGTTTTGCATTTTTAAAATAATATAAACATAGAAATATAATCTAGTAATAGGAATATAATAATCACCCCATACTCGATGCAATGCCTAAACTCAAGCAATGGAATAAATAAACAAAGACTTCCTAAAATCCTCAAATATAAGTGCATCTAAAGTTTTTTTTGAAAATATCAACTAATTGAAATTCAGTATTCACGAAGCTGAAGGAAACAATATTCTCCTCAACAATATCATAAATAAAATCCTCACGAATCCTAATGTACTTCGTACGAGAATGTTGGATCGAATTACAGGATATATGAATTGCATTTATATTATCACAAGAAATAGTCATTGTGCCTTAAGTAGTCCCATAATTTTCCAACATTTTCTTTGTCCATAAGAGCTAAGTGCAACAACTCTCGACAATGGTATACTCGAACTTCTCCATGAACAAAGAGATGGAGTGTTTCTTCTTAAAGAGACAATAGCACTGCCAAATTAAAAGTATCCACCCGAGGTGCTTCTATAACCATCAACATCCCGGGCCCAATCGTCATCTAAATAAGCTAAAAAAATGGTCATCAGTATCAAAGGAATACCAAATACCGTAAGAAAAAGTGACACTCACGTATTTGTTAATACGTTTAAGAGTGAGTAAGTGAGACTCTTTTGGGGATTCTTGGCATAACACACAAACTTCAATGCTAAAGGTAATGTTCTAGAGGTCAAGTATATTGGACTACCTATCATGTTCCTATAAAGGGTTCTCTCTACATCCTTAGCTAAAGTGTCTTTCATAAGCTTAGTTGAGGTACTCATGGAAATACGTGAGTGCTTAGTGGAGTCTAAATCAAAATTCTTCACTAGGTCCCTAACATATTTGAATTGAGATAACGAATGTGAGTTTACGAATCATGCTCATATCAAACTCACTAAGTCTTTCAGTCTTTCATAAGCTTAGTTGAGGTACTCAATTTTAAACTCTTGGAAACCTAAAAAGAATGTGAGTTTACGAATCATGCTCATATCAAACTCACTCGTCAACTCCTCCTCAAACGTGTGGGCATGTTGAGAATACGTGGATCCAATGATTATGTCATTCACATAGACTTGGGAAACCAAGATAACACCACACTCTTTCCTCACAAACAATATCTTATCCACTCCCCCTCTCTTAAATCCACAAGCTAAGAGATAAGAAGTGAGCCACTCGTACCAAGAATGGGGTGCTTGGTTCAAACCATACAAAGCCTTCTTATGATAAAAGATGTGTCCTGGGTGCTTTGGGTCTTAAAACTCCTTTGGTTGTTCCACGTAAACTTCCTAAAGTAGAATTCCATTAAGGGGAGGCACCCTTGACATCCATTTCATATAACTTGAACCGTAGATGACATGCGATGGTGAGTAGTAAGCAGGCGGACTTAAGCCTTTAAGGGAAAATACTCTAGTTTAGGCTTTTTATTTATTTTATTTGCACTTTGGCATATTTTGGCGTGTTCCGTTACAAATCGACACGTGCCATCACGTCGAACCAAATGCCAACATCCAAGTTCAAGAATTCCCTACATCCCAAAAAGGTATAAAACTTTTAGGAATTTTAAATAATTCATAAGCTTATTTGGGATATTAATTTTATGAAAAAACAAAGGCTAGATTTTTTAAAGATTTAAAATAAAATTTTATTTTTTTAACCTCATTCAAACGAGATTGCTATCTAGTTCGAACGAATTTAGCTTGTCGTTAAAAGAGTCGTTGGATCCTCCATTGAATGAACATATAATGAAGAATTTATGTTTGAATTTGTTTGATGCTCGTTAGAAGCAGGTTCAAACGATATTAGAGTCTCATTCAAACGAACTGTGTTTTCATTCAAACAAAATACCTTTCTCTTTCAAACGACTTATATTTTTATTTGAACGAACTTTTTGCCTTGAAATTTGTGCAATGTCGCCTATTTTGTGTTTTTTCCTGGGACTTTGGAAAAAAATGAAAACAAAATATCTTACCAAAGTGTTTCTTTTTTTGGGTTTCCAATTACTTTTTAATTCACAAATTTACATCCCCAAATAGTTTTGTAAATCGTTTCGAAATCCAAAAAGTTTCATATCTTAGATACACTTACGGAGATGATTATCTATGGATGAATTTGTGAACCCTAAGGATCACAATAGAAGAAGGATGAAGTCTGATCGGTGGATACCGAGGGTGTACTTACACTTTTGGACAACTCTCAACTAAGCCATTTTCTTTAGAAACTTTGAAGACACTGTGCATTATACTTGTGGGTTATATCAAGTAGTCTATAAGTCGATAATCTTGTAAAACTCTCTAAAGTGATGATTAAATGGTTTTGCCTTGAAAAGAGATTTTTTGTCAACATTTATGTTCTTTACATATTTAGGCAAAATCATTATATTTATAACACATATTTGCCTTCACACCTAATTTAATCAAAGATTAAAAATTTGTTTAAAACTAGATTTGTGTGTTTGGGTCTTAAATTGATAAAATACAAAAATAGAATTTTTGTCTATGACCATCCTTGCCTAGCGTGTTCATACGTGCTAACATAGTGCTATCAGATTATTCAACCTTTTAAAATTCGTATCAGAGCGGGGTGCATTAAGTTATCGTGTAGATCCTTATTTAGGGTGGCTCTTTATTCATCTCGCTTGTACCGGTTTATTTTTTCTCTCTTGATGGCTAGCCATAGTGATAACGACTTAAATCATTTGAATTTGAAGTTTCTTAAAAGAATTAAAATTCTTAAAAAATAAAATTCTCTCTTTAAAGTTGCTATGGAACTTTTGTAAATTGTTTAAACACAAAGATATTTCTTTCGTGAGGAACTTGTTGACATGGACCGTGATTTAAAAAATTAGAATTGTCTAAGAAAATGAGCGATGATAAAGTCCAGTCTTCAGAAAAAGAATTATAAAACTCTAAAATTTTTGGGGTTAATTTATGTGCCATTGAGGATAATGATAAATTGATTTTAGATTTAAGGGGATGTGAGAAGACTCTTAGGGATAAGTTCCCTTGCATTGAGGGGGAGCACGATAACCTTATAGAAATGATTGAAAATTTAATGAATGAGTCCTTAAAACTTGAAGAGTCAAATTCTTTGCTAGAGTCTACGATTTTGAAGTTAAAAGACAATTTAAAAGACTCGAGTAGTTTTGGTAGTGATGGTACTGGCTCTCATGTTTTTAATGTTTCTAGTGTCAAATTCAAGGCCATTGTTTATTTTAGAGGGTCAACCGCATACAAGGACATTAGAAAATATCAACCCATAGGTAACATTCCTTACATTTACACATGTCGCATTGTGGTAGGAAAGGTCACCTTAGAGCATTTTGTTATGATCTTGGAGGAGGTCCTACAAAGTTAAAGTCTGTATCCTTTGGGTCCTGAAACCCTACACGTTAAGTATAAATTTATTTGGGTTAGGAATTCATTTTTAGAGGCATTAAATATTTGACTTCTTGATTATCGCATGCTTACACATGACTCTTCTCATGCTATTTTTTATGTATAATTGCTTTCTTGATTATCGATTGCTTACACATGACTCTAGTTGTTCTTCATGATATATGTTTGCTATTTTTATTACATGTGTATCTTTTGTATTTATATTTTTCTTTTATTGAGTCATATTGAAAAAATACGAAAAGATTTTCTTTTGATAATTTTTTTCGTAAAATACAAAACTTTTTTAGTCGTATTTTTATTTTACGAATTTTGTTTGGCAAATTAGTGTTTGAATCTAATTCACTCCCTAATTTTCATGAGTCTAGGACATTTTGTTATGATTGTATATACTTATATTGTTCTTAATCATGTTATCATGGAGTTGTTTCGATCTTGATTTGCTTTTTGGATTCGACTTTGTATATGCCTCCTCAACACATGCACAATCTTTTTGAATGTTAACTTCACATGTATATTTGAGCCTTATGAGATGTTCTCCCATCAATTTTTCCATCTACATATTTTGTAAATATGGGGAATTTGTGCATGTAAGAACCGTTTCCTCTGAGATTTTATTTAGTATTTAAAAAATATGAGGGTGCACGGGAAAGGGCTACGAAAGGATCAAATCTCCTTTGCAGGAAAATCACCATTAGTAAGAACCCAATAAAAAGATTAAAAGTAATAAAAACAGAAAAATTGTCAAAAAGGAACCAACATAGTTTAGTTTGATTCATCATCCAACAGAAATAACATCAAAAGAAAAGAAAAGAAAAGAAAATGTGATATACGTTTATCTTTTAAGGGTGTTTAGTCGAAGATCAACTGGTTTACACAATGAATCCTACTTGAGATTATTTTACCATGAAACTATTGATTTGTAAAATCATCAATATTCTAGGCTTTTGTGCATTGTGCTTGTTTGTTCATGAAAGTTCACTTTATATTGTCACTTGAGGCTAAAGCTTAGTGTGATAATTTTTAGTGATAAATTAGAACTTCTTGAACATATTTGAGTGTTTAGGTTATAATTCATTTGTATCTAGTTCCAACCCATTCATTCCATCCCATATATTTAGACGCGTCGATAATATGCTAATGTGTAAAGCTTATCTATTTTGCGTCAAGTTTTGTGGTTGTTTATACCTATATATGTGTGCTGTATTTTCTTTTATATATTTTGCATATGTTATATATGGCATCATGTTGAACTTGTAATATTTACACTTTTTTCAAAAAAATTGAAAATTTTCAAAAATTGTTGGTGAAGTTTGACTTTGAGATTATCATTACACATGTGTTGCTTACATATCTATGTGATGTTATCTTACTTCTTCTAAGTGATGCTTGATTCTTCATGTTTATCTTCTACTCCTTTGTCTATTTTGAACAAAAAGGGGAGAAAAAATTAAGCGGGAGATTTGATTTACATTTATATTTGGGGGCATTTAATTAAAAGATAATTCATTAAGATCGTGTGCATTCTGAAATTGGATTTGATGATGAGTTTCTGTGGGAGAGATTACTTTATGAGTTCTTGTTTTTTATTTTAAATTCAATGCATCACGGGGTATTTTTCTTTGATTCATGTGTGTAGGTACTTACAAAAAATCATATTACACTGGATGAAGACAAAGTGCTCGAGGTAAGAACAAGTATAGATTGAAAATAGTTTTGTCTACGTCGTATCATTTTTAGGGTTTGGGAACGGTATTAGAATTTTTGTCATAGAGTGGTCATTTTTCTAATTTAGGTTTCGATTATGTTTTGTAATAGAATAGCCAAAGGGGGAGATTTTTAAGGGCAAATATTCTAGCTTAGGCTTTTTATTTGTCTTATTTGCACTTTGGCATATTTTGGCATATCCCGTTACAAATCGACACGTGCTGTAACATCAAACTGCACGCCAAGATCTCCAAGTTCAAGACTTTCCTACATTCCACAAAACCATAAAACTTTTAGGAGATTAAAATTATTCACAAGGTTATTTGGGATGTTAACCTTATTAAAAAACACTAAGGTCGGATTTTTTAAAGTTTTAAAATAAAATTATATTTGTTTACCTTATTTAAACAAGATTGCTATTTCGTTCGAACGAATTTGCCTTTTCTTTAGAAGGAATGTTAGATCCTATATCGAATGAACATCCAACGAAAGCCTTATATTTCAAGTCCTTTGAAGCCCTTTAGAAGAAGGTTTAAATGATATTGGATTCTCGTTCTATAGAACCGTGTTTTTATTAAAACAAAATGCCTTTCTCATTCGAACGACTTCTATTTTTGTTTGAACACCGCTTTGAAATTTGTGAAAAGTCTATAAATACCTATTTTGAGTTCTTTCTCATGGTACTTTGGAAAAAAAAATGAAAAAGGGAATATCTTTGCACAATTTTTCATCTTTGGGGTTTTCAAACACTTTTTAATTCACAACTTTCCACCCCTAAAAAGTTTTATGAATCTTTTTGAAATCCCAGAAGTTTCTTATCTTGGATACACTTGTCAAGAGGATTATCTATGGCTGAATTTATGAACCTGGGGATTCACGACAAAATAAGAATGAAGGCTGATCAGTGGATACCGAGGGTGGACCGCCACCTGTGGATGACTCTGGACTGATATGTTTTCATTAGAAGTTTTAAAGACACTGCGTATTATATTTATAGGTTATATCAGTAGTCTATAAATCCATAGTCTTATAAAATTTTCTGGAGTGATGATTAAAGGTTTGCCCTGAAAAATGATTTGTCCTCGATATTTGTGTTCTTTGCATAAGTAGTTCAAATCATTATCACACCTAATTTTATCAAAAATTAAAATTTATTTAAAATTGGAGTTGTGTGTTTGGGTCATAGATTGATAAAAATACAAAAATATCATTTTTACTTGTGACCATCCATGAGTACAAGAACTATCACAATAAAGAGATCCACTAAAATAATAACAAAGAATAGAACGTAAAGATCACACATAATAATGATATAGAAGTACACAAAGAGGTTAATGTTTTATTATAGTGTCTCACAGTCTTTTTTCTTGTTACATCCCTTTACCCCAGGTCAGGGTTTACAATTTATAGAAGTAAAAAATAAGTGATTGAATCCCATAGGTAACTCAACCGACTTGATAGATAGAACATAAGTGTCCCTTAATATCTCCCCGAGATTTTTGGTTACTAATTTTTATTTATCTTCATGCATTTGAGCATATGTTAAATGAACGTCGAAATAATAATCTGAATGTTTCGGCCGAGCAGTCCACTTTATGAATCAAGGTTGTCAACCAGGTGATTAGGCTTTTAATTATGTTCCCACAATTGCCTCTAAAATCTTTGGGCTGATAGTTTGGGCCGATATATTTTAAACGAGTCCAAGGCCCAAGGCTTGGAACAGTATAAAATATAACATGGATTGCTTGTAATTCACGAGGATTGATGGGGGGCACGCTTGTCCTTTGAAGAAAAAGAAGCGTTGATTTCTTCCTGGGGAAGTGCGACTCATTATTTGAAATATTTGAAACTTTCACGTGTGTAACTTAACTGTCAGTTCATTGATTCTGGTCATTCTTGCATACACTTTTTCACTAAGCTTCCCCACTTATTTTCTGCATTAAATCCATAGATTTTCTTCTTCACTGTTCATTCAAATCTTCGCCAATACTTGTAATTTCTAGTTTTCACTATCTCAGTTCTTCTTCTTCTTCTTCAGATTAGTTTATAACTGTAGCTAGGTTTTTCCTTCTACTTTCGTACTAATGGAGAGACTTTATAACAAGTCAATTTCTAAGTTTAAAAAGTGTTATAATATCTCTAACTGAGTAGATATTGAGTGTTCCCCAATTCCTCAAAATGTTCATGACATAGATGATGGTCACTGGATTCATACTCTTTTAGTATCTCAGGGGGTTTGACATTTCCCCCCAATCCTTTATTTCTAAGATTCTTCAAATATTTTGACATTGTTCCTATTCAGTGTACTCCAAATCTTTGGAAAACTATAAATGGGCTACACACGAAAAATGAATTATTTGGAACCAACTTAGGGCTCTCTAAAATTTGCTATTGTCATGTCTTTTTGCGCACAAGTAATGTATCCTATACTTGAACGCGAGGAGTGTTGACAGAGTCCTTGTGGTGAACTTGCCCGATTCCCACAAGGACTACTGGAACTAAGGCTTCATTTCTAGGAAAATATCCTCCCCAGTCTGAGGGCATAAGTACGAGGGACCTCAGATCCCTACCTTTGTGTAGGAATACATAGGCTAATAACACTATCTCTTTCTTAGTTCTTCACTCGCCCGTTCCTCTTATTTTCTTTTTTTTTTCTTTTTTTTTTCTTATTTCTCAGCTAAAGATAAGAATTGAGAACCTGTCCCTCGTGAGTTAAGGGTTGCTGACATGCTAAAAGTTTGGAAAGTTAGAGGCTCTCTGACGGTGAGCATCCTCAAACGATGGCATATCTATTGGAATACAAGAACACCACTACCAACTTTATTTCTTAGCTAGTGGATCAAATCCCCAATTTTAAAGCTTCCAGAGGAGGAGGTTGGTTGTCCATTTGAATCTATCCAGCTAGAAGAAGAAGGGGAGAAAAAAAATAAGGAATAGGAAGGCTAGGGAGAAGAAGACGGTGAAGAGGAGGGATTTGAGGAGGATAGTGAGGAAGGAAGTGAAGAGAAAACTAGTGAAGAACAAAAGTAGATGGCCTCACCTAAGAGAAGGTATCTAATTATTGATGATGATGAGACCTGCTATCTGACCCAATCAAGTCCTTGAAGAGGACGACAGGAGACTCCCCTATGGCTGGTGGTTCCAAATTAGATTCCAAGGGGAAAGAGAGCGAGGTGGAGAGGAAGAAAAGATAGGAAGAGGAGAAAATAAATGAGAGAGGGAGGAAGAAAGAAGATGAGATAAATTAAGAAGAGGTAAGAGTCCTTAAAGGTCTCTTCCATGCCTCATCCCCTCATATTTGATGAGGGGTCGAATGTGGCTGACACTCCCCTGCTTGCCTCCAAGCTGCTGGAAGGGCTTATGCTCACTACTGATCGCGAGCGATCAATGAGGATGGGGACTAACCAGTTGGCCCTCAAGTCCACTCAAGGGATTGCTTTGGTATGTACCATTTGCTCTCTTTATCCTTCTTTATTTCTTCTTCCAAAATTCTATAAATTAATGTGTTGCTCATTTCTCTTACAGTTTGAATCTAATTTTACCATAATACCGCGTGGTCGGGATAACCAGTCGAGGAGGAATGCCGACTTAGAGACGGACTTGAAGAACTCCGAGAAGGCTTTGGTCGATGCTAAGGCCACCTTTGAGTAGGAGAAAAAGAAGTATTAATCCACCCCTAATGAAAAGTCAACAAAGGAGTTGGTCGATCTCCAAGTTGCTTATAGTTTTGTGGTTGCCAATAAACTGAAGGTTACTGAGGAAAATCAGGGGTTGCTTGGTAAAGTCAAGAAGCTGAAGGGAGAGGCTTTGATCGTTAGGGAGAGTGGGTATAATAAAGGCTGGGACACAACATTTAATGATGTTGAGCATCAAATAAGTTATGTTAGGTAGGTGGGATTCAAAATAGTATGGGACAAGGCCTTAATAGATGCCGGGGTTCCTATGGATTCACACATATTCACCAACACATGTCAGGATCCAATCCAATGGATGTTGAAGAGCCTCCGATCGACTAACGTACTACTCAAGATGAGATGGATCATGTTGATACGGTTACAAGGGATATACCTATTGATTAAGCTGCGGGGGATGTCGGTGAGATTATGGTTACTGGAGACTAGGCTACTAAGCATGCTGAAAAGGGAAAAGGGCCAACCTCTTTGGAGCAGGTGTAGATCTTGGATTTTATAGGATTTCTATATTTTATTTTCCATTCTGGTTGGTGTTGTGTTACAAATTCCCCAAACTTGTACCGGCTTATGCCTGACTTATATTTAATGGAAAATAAGGCTTTCCTTTCTTGCTTATGTTGTCTTTTATCTGGTGATCTCTGTTATTGATGTTTGCCAAATCCATTACTTATTTTTTTTATTGTAGCCCATTGATCTCTGTTACTGATGAAAAAATTTCTTAAACTAAATGTGTTAGCAAAAGATAATAGGGACTATAAATAGAACTTCTTGAGATTGTTTTCATTCTTGTCTCTTGGTATCTACATGCCCTCCATCATTTCCAAATGATATTTTCCTTGAAGGTCGTCCCTGATTATTTTAAAGGGTCCTTACCAGTTTGTACCCAGTTTGTCATCTGATGGTTTTACAGCATTATCGGGGACTTTTCTTAGGACATAATCTCCTACCATAAACTTCCTCATATTAAATCTTTCAATGTACTGTCTGGTCAGTCGTTATTGGTAGGAAGCCAACTTGATCATGGCCAACTCTCTCCGCTCGTCTGCCAAGTCAAGCTCAGTGCGTAAGTCATCATCATTAAGGCCTTGATTGAGAAAGGTGGTTCTCATGGTGGGGAGACCTGATTCTAGTGGGATTATATCTTTCATCCCATACGCGACCATGAATGGTGTTTCCCCAGTGGTCGCATTGGGTTGGTACGATAAGCCCACATAACATAAGAGAGCTCGTCCACCCAGGCACCCTTGGCTCTTTCTAACTACTTTTTTTATCCATCGATCATGGTTTTATTGGAAGCTTCTTCCGGCCCATTACTTTGGGGGTACGCTACAGAACTGAAGTGGTGCTTGATGCCATGTTTATCACAAAAAATTAAAAGAAACTACTTTTAAATTACGTGTTGTTATCGGTGATGATAGTTATTAGTACCCTAAAGTGTGTCATGATGTTTTTCCAGATGACCCTGGTCATATCTGAGTGGGGAATGTTCACCAGTGGTTATGCTTAGTAATCTATGCCCAATAATAGATACTTTCAATTTCTAGATGCGGTAGGTAGTGGTCCCTTTATGTTTAGTCCCCATTGTATGAACAACCACGGGATTGTTTACGATTTTAGGTAACTGGCGGGCTGGTGGATCATAGGAGAGTGCTTTGAACATTTTACACACCTACGAATGTAAGTGCCTGCGTCCTTTTGCATATGAGGCTAGTAGTAGCCCTCCTTAATTTTGACGGCCAAAGATCTCCCTCATGCGTTACTCCCATAAATATCCTTATGGCATTCTCTAAATACTTACTCGGTGTCATATGGGTGGACGCACTGGAGATAAGGACATGTAAATGACTTCTTATAGAGCTTCCTTTCTGGGAAGAGGTTAAAGTGGGCAGTCTTGACCCTTACCTGATGGGCTGAACTCTTATCATCATGCAATATGTTGCTCTGTAGATAATTGAAGATTGGATCTATCCAACTTGGGGATTTTTTATGAGGACTTGCTCGATTATGACTTTATGGTCAATACTTTGCTACGCGAGGAAATCTATCTGAATAGTTCTCCTTAGGTCAGAGTTAATTGCTGATCTTAGGGACCCTAAAGTGTCGACGTGTTTGTTCTGTCCCCAGGGGAACTGTTGAATGTCTACTTTATTAAATCCGACCATAAGTCCTCTTACCATAGCGAGGTAGGATGCCATTCTATCATCTTTGGCATTGAAGTCCCCGCTCACTTACTTGGAGACCAGTTTGGAGTTCCCAAATATATAAAGGCAGTTTAATCCTAGCAATTGGGTCTTGTGCAAGCTAGGGATTAGTGCCTCATTTTCATATTTGTTATTGGAAGCCTCAGATCCCAATCTGATTCCTTGTTCGATCACAACATCTTATGGAGGAATGATAAGAATCCCTACTCCTGCCCCTGGAATTTGAGCCTCCGTCAACGTATAAGGTCCATTCCATTGACTGTACTTCCTTATCTATTAATTGCTCTTCTTCCAACTAGTTAACTGGTTGTTCTCTGGCAAATTTAGCAATAAAGTTTGCTAAGACTTGTCCCTTAATCGCCATTTGTGGTTGGAAGTGGATATCGAATCTCCCCAAGCTTCATCGAACATTTTGAACGTCATCCAAAAAGGTTAGCTTTGTGCATAACAACTTTGAGAGGGTAGGAAGTGATTACGGTTATTTAATGGGCTTCAAATTAATGTTTCATCTTCCTCGAGGCGACCAACAGCCTGTAGGCGAGTTTTTCTAGAGGCAGGTATCACCGCTTTGCATCCCAAAGTTTCTTAATGGCGAAATAAACTGGGTGTTGACCTCTTTCCTTTTCACGTACTAGGGAAAAGCTTACAGCATGGTCTGATACTATAAGGTAAAAGTACAATGGGTCTCTATTATTTGGAATCACTAGTAGGGGTGGCTTGCTAAGGTAAGATTTGATATCTTCCAAAGATCTTGAACAATCATCATTCCATATGAGCCCTTTGTCCTTCTTTAGGAGATGAAAGAATAGTTGGAGATATTTTAAAGACTTGGAGATGAAGCAATTGAGTGTCGCTAGTATACTAGTGATCTTTTGAACATCTCATAACATTTGAGGATGTTAGACTCTAGTGATAATGTCAATCTGATCTGGATTAGCCTCAATTCGTGTTTTACTGACTAGGTAGCCCAAAAACTTTCCTGACTAAACACCGAATGAACACTTAGTCACATTAAGCTATATTCAATACTTCATTAGGATCTCAAAAGCTTTAGCTATATTCGTGAGGCGGTATCCCTTATCCTTTCTTTTGACTGGCATATTGTCGGTGTAAACCTCCATCGTACCTCATATATGTCTCTTAAACATCTTAGTGACTAACTTCTTATAAGTTACCCATACATTCTTTAAACCGAACAGCATAACCTTATAGTAAAATAACCCGATAAAGGTTATAAAGGAAGTTTTATCCTGATCAGGTCCGAACAAAGGAATCTGATGGTAGCCCGAGTATGCGCCTTAAAATCTCATTATTTCTTGTGTTATCATAGCACCAACCAATTGATATGTTTTCGGAAATGAGAAGCTATCTTTGGTACATGCTCTATTGAGGTTCGTGAAATCAATACAGAATCTCCAACTACCATTGCTCTTGCGTACCACTTCTGGATTGGACAACCATTCAAGTAATTGGACTTCCCTGATGGATCCTGCATCCAGTAGCTTCCATACTTCTTTCTCCATCGCTTTATCCTTCTCGGGGATATTTGGATTGCCTTTTGAGTGACTGTATTTAATGCTATATTGACGTGCAGTCGATGGCAGGATATGTTGGGATCTATCCTTGGCAAGTCATATGGTTACCAAGTGCAAACATCTAGGTTTCTTCTGAGAAAGGCAGCGAGTTCTTTCTTCTCTTGATCGGCAAAGGTGGCTCCGATAAAAAATTTTCTCTCTGGAAAGTTGTCATTTTCCCTAACTTCTTTCAGGCTTTCAATGACCCTATCAGTGGGGTGGAACCTAATCTCTTGCACCATTGGTCGGCCATTCCGTAATTATTATTTGGAGGGTACTTCTCCCTTATGGGTTTCCTCATGAGCTTAATTTATCTCCTTCTTCTTTTCCTTCTTATGGTGAATGGTTACGATAAAGCACTTCATGGCTGTGGCATGATCACTATGGATTTCGACTACACCCCGGTTGGTAACACACTTCAACTTTTGGTGGTAGGTGGATGGTAAGGCCTTCATGGCGTGCATCCCGATTCTACCTAGGATGGCATGATATGGGGACTTAATTTCCACCACTAAGAATTCGATTAACTTTAAGATGTTGCCTGATTTGACTACCAGGATCATCTTTACCAGCAGCATCGTGATCATCCCTGTAAAGTTAACTAACAAAACTATGACTTCTTTGAGGTCGATGATGTTCATCTTCATCTTATAGAACAACTCTAAGTACATCAGTTATGAGGAACTCCCTTGGTCAATAAATAGCTTGACAATGCCCCAATTGGAAATTCTAAGTGTCATTACCAATGCATCATGATGTGGGGTTTAGATAACAACTAAATCTTACTCGGTAAAAACAATATGCTTGGTATAGTTGACTTCCTTTGGCTCCCGACGTTTACAGCCTCGGTTTTGGAGGGGTCGATTTGAAATGTCTCCATGACAATAGTAACCTTTTTCATCTCTATCCGAACATCATTTCTTTAGATTTTCTTAAGATCTGATTCCCCATGGATTATCGCGAACTCATGTCCTGTGTCATCGTCAAGGATGTTTTCCAGCTTCTAGTTACCCTTGGTTGTGACCTTCTCTACTTTTTTTCTATATACCCATTGAGGTGCCCAGCTTGGTCCAGCTCCTCCAAGTGTGACTTCAAAGCCTTATAATTTCAAATTCTATGGTCGCCCCCTTATGGAATGCGCATCTTGGAGCATTATTTCTTTTTATTGGGTCACCACCTATCTTTTTAGGCCACTTGATGAATGGTTAATCTTTGATCTTGCTCAAGATCTTGTAAATGGGTTCCTTTAAGACTGTGTTAACAGCTTAAACGCCTTATAGGGATTAGCCTTATTCCCTTTCTTGGAGCCATTCTTACCCCCATTCTTGTTTTCCTTCTTTGGAGTATCACTCTTCTCTGTTCCTTTTTTTGGCTTTGCTCGATCGTTGTCCCCTGTATTATATTGAACAACATCTTCTACCTTGGCATATTTCTCTATGCGAGCCGTGAGGTCATCAATAGTGCTAGCTTCTTTCTTAGTTAGGGACTGATGCAATAAAGAGGTGGTCGGCAAACCAATTTAAAGGAAGATACGACAAATTACTCCGAGTAGTCCTCGATCACGTTGAAGACTTCCCAATACTTTTTTTATAATACTGAAGGCTCTCTTGTGCCTTCTTTTTCATCGTAAGTTGTGCATCCATCCATTTAGGGTGGGAGCTACTAGTTATGAAGCGAGAAATGAAGGCCTCTGCTAGAGCCTTGAAATTTTTAGTCGATAGGTAAGGCAGCTTCTCGAACCACTTTTGTGTTACATCATGTAGGCTAGAAAGGAAAAAAAATGGCCCATTAGTGCATCATTATGGCTCTACAATGTTATTGCTTGTCGATATTACCAAACATGGTCTATGGGTTCTATCTTTTCGTCATAGATTTTGAACCTGGGAATAAAAAACATCTCAGGGGGATCATCTTTTTCAATCTCCCTTGAGAAAGGGGATTTTATCTGGGCATTGAGTGCCCTTCTGGATATTATTCTAGTGGATTTGGCTCCGCGATGGGCTGGATATTGATCTATCTCTCTACAGACCAGAATCCTAATGTCTTTATCTTATCGATTATTGCTCATGTGGTGTCACTCTGGCTGGCAATTCTCTGATCGACCATCATCTGATCTTTTACGTTCAATTCCTTTCTGGTCACGCCTGGAGCTCCTCCATCGGCTTTGAATATTACTCTCCTGAGAACTAGGATTCTATCACGGTATTTCATGGTTCCCATTTAGAGATCTCTCTTCATTATTTTAAGTTTCCTTTGGAGGGTAGCATTCTCTTCCACTGGAGGTGTGTATCCTCCTCTTGTTTGCTAAGCCTGGCTTCGTAAGCGTCGACCAACCTAGAGATCTGCATAGATCTGGTTGGTCCCTGACTTTCTTTGGAGGATTACCTTTTCTGGAAAAAATTGGGGTTTGTATTCCAGCGAATTTTCAAACTAACCCTGGAGGAGCTGGATCTTCCTGCACATCGCCAACTTGAGGAATGTTGTTGATATGGTGTGACATCACGGGCTTTCTGTTTGTGAATATTTTTGCAGGAATAGAAATCGATTCGCATAAACGGCGTCAATTGTGAGTACAAGAAATATCACAATAAAGAGATCCACGAAAATAATCACAAAGAACAAAAAGTAACGATCAAACATAACAATGATATATGCAGTTTGAAAACTTGCCTACATCCACGGAGAGGTTAATATTTTATTATAGTGTCTCTGAATTTTTTCGTATCAGTCATTTTTCCCCGGGTCAGGGTTTACAATTTATTGAAGTACAAAATAAGTGATTGAATCCCATAGGTAACTCAATCGACTAGATAAATAGCACGTAAGTGTCCCTGAATATCTCACCGAGATTATTAGTAACTGATTCGTTCTTATCCTCATGCATTTGAGCATATGTTAAATGCACATCCAAATAATAATCTGAATGTTTGGGCTGGGCAATCTGCTTTATAAATCAGGTTGGTCATCCAGGTGATTGGGCTTTTAATTATGTCCCCACACCATCTTTGTCGAGCGTATTCATACTCCCTAACAGAGTGGTATCAGAGCATTCCACTGTGACACCCCGACAAATTAAATACCGAGTAGCTACTCCTTTATTTAAATTAATTCAAAATGTCAAGTTGGTTCAGTTCGTAGCATCACTGTCGAAAACATTTTTTTATAATTACTAGCCACCTAATATTTAAAAAGTGATTTGCAAATTTTAATTAAATTCGATTAACATGCAATAAGTAGATTATGAAATGCTAACGAAACCGCCACAACATAGTCACAATAGAATAACCATAAAATAATAATGAAACTGGAGGAATACTCCTCACAACTATCCGAGTATTGAAATAAACAAATACCAAGTCCGCATCACTAAATTAATTACAACCCAAAATCTGAAATAACTGAATAGATAAAGTATCTCTAAAAGGAGATAGGGCGACATGCCCAATAGATGAGAAAATTTAATAATATAGAGTCAAGATTGAAAATGGAGGCGCCTACTGTCAAGGTCCTGTAACTTCCACAGCAGCTACAGTACGTCACCTGAATGGAACTCCTATACTTGGTGTCCTTGTGGATGGGCACCTAAAAGGTTTTTACAAGAAAATATATTTGGAAGCAAACGGGTCAGAGCCCAATTGTGAAAACAGTTTAAAATATAGCAAGTGTTTAATATCATTAAACAGTGAATATAAAGTACATGATAGTGTGTGCACTCACATGAGTTCCTCACCTCTCAACTAATTGTGCACTCCTATCGTATCCGTACCCATTCTAGTTATTCCCATACTTAACTAGTCTAATATAAAATCTAACATTATTATACGATTCACGATTTAATTCCGGCATCTTCATTTAAACAGAGTGTCTTACATTTCTTCTCGATTTCTCATATTAGTAATACTACTTACTAGAGGGTTTCCCTTTTTTTTTCTTCTTTACGAAAACGTTACTATTATTTATACTCACAATTATACCTAACAATGCATTTCAAATTACAGTATATTATTCTCATCATAAATATACAATACTAGAACCCCGAGGCTAAGCTGCGGTGCCCACATACTCTACTATCAAATCTCGGTACATCACGTACATTAGGACCACGCATTCCGAATCTCTCAGGAGTCGTTCTCAAATGACAACAATCACACATAATGGAGGTGAACATAGTTCACATCACATGGGTCACGCACATACCTACACTCCCATGATCAGCAGACTTATTAACTTCTCAATAAGTCCTTCTCTGACCTATGTCCTCGAGGTACCAATCTAAATCCCCCTGTAGGCACACAAAGATTAGATGGCCCTGATCGAACGCCGACCTCCCATGATAGCAAGTACGGTAGGTATGTTATACACAGATAAGTACATATACTAAGCATTCGCACATCTTAGATATCTCAATATATTAATAAAGGAATATTTCTCGCTCTTGTATCATCATTAATATTATACACTTATAAGACCCCGGTTTATATACATTAAAGTTGTCAACTCTTCTCACGTCGTTATTAGGCACTCGTTTCCTTATTCATAAGGGTCATTCGATTTACTACAAGGTTCTAAGTTTTATTCCTCAACGTACTCCAATCTCCCAAATATACTCACTAGTCAATAAGGGAAGGTTATTATTCCATTAAATAAGTCTACGGGACGTTTGAAATAAAATCAGGCCAGAAAGGCCATTCTGTCAACTCGTTAGAAGTCTCGTTCGAACTAGGTCGTTCGAACAAGTGTCGTTCGAACGAAAGGCTTCAAACGAACTACCAACTCGTTAGAAGGGGTACTGTCATCTCGTTAGAAGCTCGTTCGAACGAGGCCGTTCGAACGAGGTCGTTCGAACGACCTGGGCGGGTCTTCTAACGAGATAGCAGACTGCGCCCAGAATTTTCCAAATTCGATTTTTCTTCTTTCTCCTCCTCTCTAAATCTACCCTAAGACTATCCAAATACGTTTTTAATGTTTGTAACTATTTTTAGTCACCCTAGATCAGTCCCTAACATGCTTTTGGGCCAAATCTTACAATTTAACATGCCAAAATCATAAATCCCCAATTCTTGTTCCAAACCCTATGAACTTGAACCCAGAATTTTAATTTCATAAAAAGACTCCTTATTAATCCGATTTCATGTCATCAAAAGTTATGTTTTGTATATTAAATTCGTCCATAATCATTCTACATGCAAATTCCTACCCAAAATCACCAATTTCACAATAATTCAATTATGTATTCTTCATCAAAATTTTTAAGACATAAACAGTTTTCTACACTATACATGGAGGAAATATTCAATGCAAATAACGACATCAAAACACTTGCCTTAGATTTGTTTCTTCTGAGTTGATTTTGGTGAATGAAGGTTGATTTCTCCCCTTTCTCTACAGAATTCTCTCAAGGATGGTGATGGTGGTTGGAGGTTTCTTTTGGAACCTCTTCAAACTCTCCCTATAACTCCCGTAGCCCTCTAACTCACCTAATGATGATAATGGACTTAGTGGCTTCATTAGTAATATATTATTTCACCCTAAAATTCGTGGGTTTTAATTCCCATATTTTTAAAACTACCGAAATACCCCTTTAGGTAGCCGGTTTGGCCTTAAAATGCCCCGGGACTCAAACTAAACTCCCGGCTAGTGTTTTCTGACTATTTCGGCCCTTCCAGACACGTTGGCTCACTCAAAATGACCATTCGGTTGATAAAAATATAATTCACTTTTTAATTTAAATATTTTCGTTCCTGACGCGACTGACACGCGCATCCCAACTAAATTTCCAAATTATCGTATTCCAGTCTCGCGACAACTTTAACATTTTCAATGCTCATGTATTACCATACATACTCAGAAATATTAAATTTTAACATCATAATCAAATACCAACTCATATCTCGCTAGTATTTATACCCGGATCAATTCCCAATTAATTCTCATTTAATTCAATTAATCCCTTAAATAAAATCAATAAAATTACGGGGTATTACATACTTCCCCCCTAATAACAGAATTTCATCCTGAAATTCGGAACTAAAGAGTACCTGGTAAAAATAACTCCGGATAGCACTCGCGCATCTCATCCTCGCGCTCCTATGTGGACTCCTCGGCATTATGATGCCGCCACTGAACACGTACTAACGGTACTATTTTCGACCTCAATTTCCTCTCACTTCGGTCCAAAATAGCAATCGGCCCCTCCTCGTAGGATCTATCGGGCTGAAGATCGATGTCCTCCAAAGAAATGTGAGTATGGGCAAATCATCCCTAAGATATTTCCTTAGCGAGGAAATATGGAACACATCATGAATCCTATGCAAGTGCTCCGGTAACCCAAGTCTGTATGCGACTGGTCCAATCCTCTCGATGATAGGAAATGGCCCCACGTATCTTGGTGCTAGTTTTCCCTTCTTCCCAAAACGCATGATCCCCTTCATCGGAGATACTCTGAGTAACACCTGGTCCCCCACCTTGAATTCTCTGAAGAACCTCTTAGCATCAGCATAACTCTTCTGCCGGTCCTGAGCTACCCAAATACAGCTCCGTATCATCTATATCCTTGCCGAAGTGTCCTGAATCACTTCCGGCCCAAGGAGTTTTTTATCCCCTACCTCTAACCAACATGTTGGGGAACAACAAGGTCTACCGTACAACGCCTCAAATGGAGCCATGCCAATGGTGAATTGATAGGAGTTATTATAAGAAAACTCCACCAGTGGAAGGTACTGCTCCCAACCACCTCCAAAATCTAAGATGCACATACGCAATATGTCCTCCAACATCTGATTTGTCCACTATGTTTTCCCATCAGTCTGCGGGTGATAAGCCGTACTCAGCCGCAACTCCGTGCCCATGGTCTCTTGGAAACTCTCCCAAAATCATGAAATAAATATCTTGTCTCGATTAGACACGATATTTAGAGGCACCCCGTGAAGTCTCACTATCTCTGCAATGAAGATCTGGGCATATTGTCCCGTAGTGTAATCTGTCCTTACGGGTAGAAAATGAGCAACTTTGGTCAACCGGTACACAATTACCCATATGGAGTCGTGACCCCTCTGTGACATAGGTAACCCAGTGATAAAGTCCATGGATATGCTCTCCCATATCCACATCGGAACCTCTAATGGCTGTAGAAGTGCTGTCGGTTTCTGATGGTCCACCTTTACTAGCTTACAAGTGGCACATTTTGAAACGAACACGGCAATATCTCTCTTCATCCCGCTCCACCAATACTGTCGTCTCATATCTTGGTACATCTTATCCCCACCAGGGTGTACCACGAACCGTGTGCCGTGCGACTCTGCCATTACCTCGTGTCGTAAGTCTTCCCCTTTTGGAAAAACCAGTCTTCCATTTAAGTGTAATCCCCCATCTGAACTAACGGTATAGGACTCGGCTCCCTCTGCTAGTAATCGAACTATCTACTCCTGACAGAACGAGTCATTTGCCTGGGCCTTTATCACTCTCATAACAATCTGCGGTGTAACAGTCATCACAGACATGCACGATAGGGCCACTGCATCCTGGTGTCCCAACTCCTTCCACTTAGCTTTCCACACCTCGGCCATCTTATCTAGTGGCCTACGGCTCAACGCGTCTGCTACCACGTTAGCCTTCCCTGGGTGATACTGGATATCGAACTGATAATCCTTCACAAACTCAAGCCACCGATGTTGACGCATATTCAGCTCCTTCTGCGTGAAGAGGTATTGTAGAGACTTGTGGTCTGTGAACAACCAAAATTTCTCCCCCAGGAGATAGTGTCTCCAAATCCTAAGAGCGAATACGACTTCCGCTAACTCCAAGTCATGGGTGGGGTAATTCCTCTCGTGAGGCTTAAGCTTACCGGAAGCATAAGCTATTGCCTAAATTAACTGTTGCAGCACACCTCCAAGTCCTGGACGCATCGGTGTAAACTAGATACTCAACTCCCAGTTTGGGCAATGCTAACACAGGTGCTGAGGTCAACTTGTCCTTCAGCTCATCAAATGCCAACTGACAGGCATCGCTCCAGATGAATGGCACACCTTTGCGAGTCAGATGTGTCAAAGGACCCGCTATCTTTGAGAAACCCCGAATAAACTTCTTATAGTATCTTGATAGGCCCAAGAAACTATGGATCTCAGCCGGTGTCGTGGGATGTCCCCACTCCCTCACCACGGATACCTTCCCCGGATCAACAGATATCCCCCGGTCTAAAATGATATGCCCTAAAAACTAAACCTCCTTCAGCCAAAATCCACATTTCTCATACTTTGCATAAAGCTCGTTCTGACGTAACATCTGTAAAACCTGCCTCAAATGCTCGGCGTGCTCCTCTTCTATCTGGGAGTAAATTAGGATGCCATCAATAAAGACGATGACGAACTGGTCTAGGAACTCTCTGAACACCCTATTCATTAAGTCCATAAACACGGCTGGAGCGTTAGTCAAGCCAAAAGGCATAACTCGAAACTCATGGGAACCATATCTCGTCAAGAAAGCAGTCTTTGAGACGTCCTGTTCCCTGATACGAAACTGATGGTATCCCGATCGCAAATCAATCTTTGAGAAGAATCAAGCTCCTCTCAACTGGTCAAATAAGTCATCGATTCGAGGCAACAGATACTTATTCCGTATCGTGACCTTATTCAACTCCCGGTAATCTACACACAACCTCAACGATCCATCCCTCTTCTTTACGAACAACACAGGGGCACCCCATGGCAAAGTACTCCTCCGAATAAACCCCTGACCCAATAACTGCTCTATCTGATCCCTTAGCTCTCTCATCTCCCCTGGAGCCATACGGAATGACGCGCGGGTAATGGGCTGAGTGCCCGGCATTAAATCAATAACAAAATCTATCTCTAGATTAGGAGGTAATCCAGGTATATCCTAAAATACATCAGCGAACTCACTAACAACGGGAATCAAATCAAGTGGTATCACCACTTCCTTAGAGGTTTCCTCCTCTATATTATACAAATGAGTGGACGATCCTCCCTCAGGGCGAGGCATCGCCACTAAAAACATCTCCTGCTCGGGAATGGCAAATATAATACTCCTACTGAAACAATCAATCATGGCTCGGTACGCAACTAACCAATCTATACCAACAATCGTATCGTACTCTGTCATCTCTAATACTAGCATATCAGCGGGTAAAGTAAATCTCCCTATCCCTATACCCACACCTCTACAAATAAGGGAAATCATGGAACCCCTACTCAACGGTGAATCTACACAAGTAATCGTGCTCTCTGCAGTGTCTAATAACCCAATAGTGCGTGAAAATCTCATGGAAATGAAACAATGTGTGGCCCCCGTATCAAATAAAATAAGCCCCATAGTCCCCTGAATAAAGAACATACCCTCAATAGCAGGTGGATCCTGTGGGACTGCGGCATGCTGGAGCTGATACACTCTCCCATACTGAAGTTGTCCCTGCTGGACTGGGACCGCTGGGATGGGTGGTAAGGCTGCCATCTGTGGTGGTGCTGGGAGGGCGGCGGGAAACATAGGCCTTTGTGGCTCGTGTCGAGCACCCTTATGCTGCTGCGGTGGGGCCCTGCCCCTATTAGGACAATCCTAGCGTTTGTGAAAAATCTTGCCACAAACGAAGCACTTCCCCAGGAAGTTTCCCCCTCGATGTCCTTGCTTCCCACGGCCCTGATGGCCGTTACCATTTCTACCTTGATCATACTGGCCCTGCTGAAACTGTTGTTGCTGACCATTCTGGCCCTGCTGGCCCTGATTGCCATTCTGACCCTGATGTCCATGTCTCAAAACCTCCCTGACCATTCCTAAAACCACCAGATCTGAATCTCTTAGGATCCCCCTGTTGGGAGCCCTGATCACCCTGCCTGTGCTGACCCTGAGCAGATTGTGCCCAGCTGGCACCATTTCCCCCTGTCATGCCCTGATGGGTGGACTCTCCTGATCTCTTACTCTCAGACATGTGAAAGCGGTGATCCTGGCAGTGAAGCAGTGCTGCGTTAACCACATCAGAGTAAGTGGCCAATGAGAGATTTCCCAACAAGTGTTGTCGGATCCTCCAAGTCAATCCGTCCATAAACTTCTGAATCTTCTTCTCCTCAGTCAGAATCTCATCGGGAACAATGTTCAAGAGATTAGTTAATTTGGCCTCGTACTCGGCCACCGTCTTCCCCTCCTGCTTGAGGTTCATTAACTTCCTCCTCATTTCAGTGTGAACAGCTGATGAAAAATATTTGCGGTCGAACCGCACCCAGAACTCCTATATGGAAAGGGAATCTCTCTTCTCCGGGGTGGTAATAGACTCCCACCACTGCAACGCTGATCCTACTAGCTTAAAAGTAGCTAGTATCTGCTTCTGAACATCCGTGCACTCGTACATCCTTAAGTGCCTTTGAATGTCCTTCCTCCACTAACTGGACATAATAACGTCAGAGCTACCTGCAAACTCCGGAGGGTGCACTTTCTGAAAAGCATCACGAACGCATTTCCAAGCAGACAGGAATGTATGAGCCTGAACTGGCGCGGCTACCGGCGCCTGAGGTGGTGCCTGTTTCACAACTGCGAGGGCGACATTTACCGCTTGGGCTACAATAGCTGCAACCTCTGCGGCATTCATGGTGCCCTGAACTGGTGCAAGCTGTGGCTCGGGCTGAGTATCCCTAGGAACTCGCTGTGCACGTCGTGGAGGCATCTGAAATGAGAGTAAATTCTTATAAGTTCGCAGTTATTATCTCAAAATAGCTGAAGAGCGAAACATACATAAAAGAATACAACAGTCCTAAAATATAGGGCTCTACATCAAAGAAAGCTCAACGGAAACATAATAAGTCGTACAGATCCTAAGGACACTAGAACCTGATGCTCTGATACCACCTGTGACACCCCGACTAATATAAATACCGGGTAGTTACTCCTTTATTAAAATTAATTCATAATGTCAAGTTGGTTCAGTTCGTAGCATCACTGTCGAAAACATTTTTTTTATAATTACTAGCCACCTAATATTTAAAAAGTGAGTTGCAAATTTTAATTAAATTCGAGTAACATGCAATAAGTAGATTATGAACTGCTAACAAAATCGCCACAACATAGTCATAATAGAATAATTATAAAATAATAATGAAACTGGAGGAATACTCCTCACAACAATCCGGGTACTGAAATAAACAAATACCAAGTCCGCATCACTAAATTAATTACAACCCAAAATCTGAAATAACTGAATAGATAAAGTATCTCTAAAAGGAGATAGGGCGACATGCCCAACAGATGAGAGAATTTAATAATCTAGAGTCAAGATCGAAAATGGAGGCGCCTACTGTCAAGGTCCTGTAACTTCCACAGCAGCTACAATACGTCACCTGAATGGAACTCCTATGCTTGGTGTCCTTGTGGATGGGCACCTAAAAGGTTTTTACAAGAAAATATATTTGGAAGCAAACGGGTCAGAGCCCGATTGTGAAAACAGTTTAAAATATATCAAGTGTTTAATATCATTAAACAGTGAATATAAAGTAAATGATAGTATGTGCACTCACATGAGTTCCTCACCTCTCAACTAATTGTGCACTCCTATCGTACCCGTACCCATTCTAGTTATACCCATACTTAACTAGTCTAATATAAAATCTAACATTATTATACGATTCACGATTTAATTCCGACATCTTCGTTTAAACAGAGTGTCTTACATTTCTTCTCGATTTCTCATATTAGTAATACTACTTACTAGAGGGTTTCCCTTTTTTCTTCTTCTTTACGAAAACGTTACTATTATTTATACTCACATTTATACATAACAATGCATTTCAAATTACAGTATATTATTCTCATCATAAATATACAATACTAGCACCCCGAGGCTAAGCTACAGTGCCCACATACTCTGCTATCAAATTTCGGTACATCACGTACATTAGGATCACGCATTCCGAATCTCTCAGGAATCGTTCTCAAATGACAACAATCACACATAATGGAGGTGAACATAGTTCACATCACATGGGTCACGCACATACCTACACTCCCATGATCAGCAGACTTATTAACTTCTCAATAAGTCCTTCTCTGACCTATGTCCTCGAGGTACCAATCTAAATCCCCCCGTAGGCACAAAAAGATTAGACGGCCCTGATCGAACGCCGACCTCCCATGATAGCAAGTACGGTAGGTATGTTATACACAGATAACTACATATACTAAGCATTCGCACATCTTAGATATCTCAATATATTAATAGAGGCATACTTCTCGTTCTTGTATCATCATTAATATTATACACTTATAAGACCCCGATTTATATACATTAAAGTTATCAACTCTTCTCACGTCGTTATTAGGCACTCGTTTCCTAATTCATAAGGGTCATTCGATTTACTACAAGGTTCTAAGTTTTATTCCTCAACGTACTCCAATCTCCCAAATATACTCACTAGTCAATAAGGTAAGGTTATTATTCCATTAAATAAGTCTACGGGACGTTTGAAATTAAATCAGGCTAGAAAGTCCATTCCGTCAACTCGTTAGAAGTCTCGTTCGAACTAGGTCATTCGAACGAGTGTCGTTCGAACGAAAGGCTTCGAACGAACTACCAACTCGTTAGAAGGGGTACTGTCATCTCATTAGAACGAGGTCGTTCGACGACCTGGGCAAGTCTTCTAACGAGATGGCAAACTAAGCCCAGAATTTTCCAAATTCGATTTTTCTTCTTTCTCCTCTTCTCTAAATCCACCCTAAGACTATCCAAATACGTTTTTAATGTTTGTAACTATTTTTAGTCACCCTAGATCAGTCCTTAACATGCTTTTGGGCCAAATCTTACAATTTAACATGCCAAAATCATAAATCCCCAATTCTTGTTCCAAACCCTATGAACTTGAACCCAGAATTCTAATTTCATAAAAAGACTCCTTATTAATCCGATTTCATGTCATCAAAAGTTATGTTTTGTATATTAAATTCGTCCATAATCATTCTACATGCAAATTCCTACCCAAAATCACCAATTTCACAATAATTCCATTGGGTATTCTTCATCAAAATTTCCAAGACATAAACAGTTTTCTACACTATACATGGAGGAAATATTCAATGCAAATAACGACATCAAAACACTTGCCTTATATTTGTTTCTTCTGAGTTGATGTTGGTGAATGAAGGTTGATTTCTCCCCTTTCTCTGCAGAATTCTCTCAAGGATGGTGATGGTGGTTGGAGGTTTCTTTTGGAACCTCTTCAAACTCTCCCTATAACTCCCATAGCCCTCTAACTCACCTAATGCTGATAATGGACTTAGTGGGTTCATTAGTAATATATTATTTCACCCTAAAATTCGTGGGTTTTAATTCCCATATTTTTAAAACTACCAAAATACCCCTTTAGGTAGCCAGTTTGGCCTTAAAATGCCCCGGGACCCAAACTAAACCCCCGGCTAGTGTTTTCTGACTATTTCGACCTTTCCAGACACGTTGGCTCACTCAAAATGACCATTCGGTTGATAAAAATATAATTCACTTTTTAATTTAAATAATTTCGTTCCTGACGCGATTGACACGCGTGTCCCAACTAAATTTCCAAAATGTCGTATTTCAGTCTCGCCACAACTTTAATATTTTCAATACTCATGTACTACCATACATACTCAAAAATATTAAATTTTAACATCATAATCAAATACCAACTCACATCTCGCTAGTATTTATACCCGGATCAATTCCCAATTAATTCTCATTTAATTCAATTAATCCCTTAAATAAAATCAATAAAATTATGGGGTATTACATCCACCTTTTTGAAGCCTAGCAATAGGAGCGAATGTTTTTTCAAAGTCTACACCCTCAGTCTGTTTATAACCTTGAGCAACTAACATAGCGTTATTGCGAACTATGTTAACATTTTCATCCATCTTATTCCTATATATCCACTTGGTACAGTCACATTAGTCTCGCTAGGTTGAGGAACTAACTCCTAGACATCGTTCTTATGAAACTGAAGAAACTTTTCTTGTATAGCGCATATTGAGTGCTCGTACTTGAGTGATTTTTTCACATTCTTGGGCTCTATTAAGGAGGTGTAGTAAAAGTAAATAACCACATTCTCAAGTTGAGCGTGAGCCTTGACACCTATAATGGGACCACTAAGTATGTCGGAGGGGTTATGACTCTTTCAAATCCAAGAGGATGGATCCTCTAACTTAATAGCAAGATCCACCGAGGTAGTACATGGAGCAATGAGATCGTTACTGAGGGTGCATCGCCTTCACACTTCGATTTAGGATCAACGAATGTAGTCTCCTCATCGTCTCTAATCGTGATATTTATTGATTTCATAACCTTAGAGATTCATGGTTATAGACCTTATAGGATCTACACGACGATGAATTCCCTAAAAAAATTCCCTCATCTCTTCGAGAGTCGTGTCGAACTCCGAAAAACTTAAAAACATGATTAGTTGGGTTTCCTCCCTACCACAACTCATATGGAGTGTGTAATGTGTATGGATGAATATTTACCCTATTCACCATATGGCATGCAGTATTAACCGCCTTTGCCCAAAAACTTCTAAGAACCTTTCTCCCAAGAAGCATGGATTTATCCATCTCATTAATTTTTTGGTTCTTCCTCTCAACAATCCCATTTTTTTAGGAGTACGAATGGATGAAAAATCATGTTTGATCCCAACTTCATCAAATTATCTATCCACTACGACTTCTTTAAATTCAGTGGTATTGTCATTACACAAGCGATCAATAGTGACATTGTGTTAGTTCTGTTGGATACGACACTTGGTTATTAGGAACTCAAATGCATCAAACTTTTCTCTAAGAAACCTAACGATGGAGTATCTCGAAAATTCATCGACCATCACAGGGATATATTCTTACCACTAATGCTCTCCGTATGTGTTAGACCCATAATAACCATATATATCAGCTCCAACACACGAGATGTAGTAATGGTATTCTAGCTCCGATGGGGACTCTTGATTTTCTTTCCTTGTTGGCAAGAACCACTAACTGAGAAATTTGGTTTCCCAAGCGATGATAAATCACGAACTAGGTCTTTCTTAACTAATCTCTCAAGATCTCTAAAGTTGACATGGCCTTATCATTGATTCCAAATGTCCATGGAGAAGACCCTTGCATTATTTCATACAAAAGAGGATTGGGGAATGTTCCGTAAAAATTATCGTTGGTCCTCACACCTTAGAGTAATAGTTCACCGAATTGATCATAAACATTATACTCAAACTGGTCAAACATTAACGCAAAGTTTGCATCACATAGTTAGGTTCTGCTAATTAAGTTCACTTTTAACCCTTAAACAAACAACATATTTTCTATCTTAGGAAATTCGGGTATCTCAACACAACCATGGCCTAAAATGCTAAACATACTCCCATCTACAAAGGTGAATTTTCTATCCATGAGATCCATAAGGTTGGTAAAATAAGAATTGTCATGTGCCTAAAAAACCCACTATAAAAATATCATTAGAATGTATCTTGTACTTTGAGAGAAACGTGATCAATAAAGGATTTATCGTAATTCTTAGGTATAACCTTTTCTTTTCCCTTATCATTGTTGGCTCTAGTCATAGTGTTGGAAGCGTTCTCAAATGGCATAGACATGCTTTGAAAATTTTCTAATAAGCTTTTAGAAGTGGCGACCAGGGACTTACCTTGCTCTCTAAGATTAGCAAAGTCTATATAGTGGGGTGTGGGAGTATGTGTATGTGGAGTTGTTCCTAACTTGTTGTAAAATTCCCTAAGGTGACCTCTTCATTTGCAATGGGTACAAATATTATATTTTTTGGGTCTACCTTGGTTAGCCCATTTAGGTTGAGCCCTCTTTAGTGAGTTAGGTAAAGGCTCATATGTGTAAGGTAAAATTTTCAATCGAGTCTATTTGTAGTGTCGGCTTAATTCCGGACAAAAATAATTTAGTAATAGGATAGTATTATGTCATCCTTTCAAGTCTATGACGTTTGAGTTGAAGACGTAGCAGCCAAGAGTTTGAAGATTACATCATTGTTGTTTTATGTGCCAAGATTTTCCATCATCAACATTTGTATTCCGATGTCTCTAAAGGTATGAATGAATTTAATACATACAAAGACTTGGTTAATTTTTATGGGTGCCTTTTTATAAAACTTTTGTCATATCGATTTTTTATTTTTCTCAGAAAATTATTTTAAAACTTTCCATAGAAGTTTCTGGGCTTAAAAAGCATTTTCGGATTTTCTAAAAAGTCATTCAAACGACATTTTTTCTCATTCAAACAAGGTCGTTTGAACGAGATATCAGACGAGCTTCTAAGGACTTTATGCCATTTTTTTAGTTTTTTCGTTAGAACTCTCGTTCGAACGAAGTCGTTTGAACAAGAAATATAATGAGATTTAGTCTTTTAACTCTGTTTTCTCGTTAGTAGTTCTTTCGAACCAAGTCGTTCGAACGACCTGGGCGCGGGAACAGTTTTGGAAAGTTTTTCATAATTAACTTCCCTCTTCCCCACTAACTTTTTACCAACTTTTATAGTACGAGAACCAAATTTTTTAAACAACTTTTTGCCTACATCCTAAGTGTTTTTGGAGTGAAAATTTATACACCAATAAGTCCTTTAGTTTTTGTGATTCAAAATGATTTGATTTTAAAACAAAAACTAGTTTACACCAATAGTTTGGTTTGATCCAAGTTTCTTAATATATTATTGTTTTAAGATCATCAAGTTGGCACCAAATTTTATTTTAATCCCAAAAGAGAAGGTTTCCTATGGAGAAGTCCATATTTGTTGCGATTTTTGTGGTGCGAATACGGAGGAGAGCCATTTGTGTGTTTGACGGTAGCTGAGCCCCATCGGTGGATTTCGAGACTGCGATGGATTCTGGAGTTATTAACTAGGCAGAGGTTAAAGCAAGAAGCAGCGTTAAGACTTGAAAGGCGAGTCGAGGAAGTAAGTCTTTCGTCTTGTTTATGTAAAACCATACCTAGTGGATTTATTGGTTGGGTCGTCCGAGGTTTTTTCCCTTATGGGTTTTTCTCTTACATCGCAGCATTGTGTGATTGTTTCTTTTTGTATCTTGATAAAATCATTTAGATGCATGTTTAGATGTAAAAAGATAAAAATTGGTTTAAACAAAAAATTGGTGTAATTTTGGTGCTAAATTAAGTTTGGGTAATTTTAATTTAATTCAAGTTGAAATATTTAAATTAGTAAAATGTGTGCTTTAGTTTGTTTGGCATAATTTGGAACTTGAATTGAATGAATTTTGTTTAAGTGAAAATTTAATTATTTGTTTAGTTTAATTTAATTGCACTTTAATTTTGAAAGCAATTAAAATTTTGTTTAGAATTTAAAATTTGGTATATTTCAGGGACCATCACCTAGTTCAAATTGGTATCAGAGCGGGTTACGCTAATTTATTGCGTGATCCTAATTTTTAAGGATTTTGTTTGGGATAATATGGAAAATTTATCATTTTTTATGTTTCCTACTTTTGATGGTTCTCAATACGTATACCAAAAAGCATGTATGATTTTTATAATGGTTTGTTTCCACATGTTAGCAGATGACTCCTCGCTTGCTATATTTTATGAGTAATTGCTTGCATTTATATACATACACTAGCTTTTGTGCTACATGATATATTCGTTCCGGTTGTATTTTTAGTTATTGTGTCTTAGTTGAAAAAATACAAAAAGATTTTGTTTATCTTTTGAGTTGTCCTTCTTGTTTGGTTAAAATTTTTGAAAAACTCAAAAAGATTTTCTATTTTGTATATTTTTAGTTTTACACATTTTATGTGGCAAACACATGTATTTGAATCCAATATCATCCCCGCTTCTATTGGTGCGCGATGTCCCCAATTTTTAAATTTTTATTACAAATAGTAATTTCCTTTTATGATGTGGAAGCGAGATGGTTCAATTAAACAAATACACCAAATATTAATTTATCTCAAATTAAAATTAAACACACACTTATGTTAATTTCACTTAAACCAAATTACCTCAACTCAAGTCCTAGAAATTTTCCTAACAATATTAATTCATTTTTGCAAATTAGGCCAAACCAATTTTATCAAATTAAGTGATGACTTGAATTAAATTAACATAAATATTACCCAAATTAATTTAGCACCAAATTACACAAGTAGTGACTTAAACTAAATTTTATCTTTTTACCTAAGCATGTATTCTAGGTGAATTTTGCAAAAGATAAAAATAAACAAAAACCCCTACGCCGCGATGTACGAGAAAAAACTCACAACGGGAAAAAACCTCGGACGGCCCTAGCCTTAAGTCCACTAAGTATGGTTTTACAAATACAAGACAGATGACTTACTTCCTCGACTCGACCCCTTTCAAGCCTTGACGCGTCTTCTTTTAAACACCTCCGCCTAGTTGACAACCCTGGAGCTCCACCGGAATCTTGGAATTCACCAATGAGACTTTAGGTAAACCGTCAACCACACATGGTGCCTTTCACCATGTGAGAATGCCGGAGCAAAACAGAAGACTTCTTCTTTGAGGGATGTAGAAGTAAACTCAAACTTATCTTCTTCAAGATGTAGAGATAAACCGGTGCCAAACACTCTAAGCAAGATATTTATATGGACGCTTGGATTAAACAAACAATGCGTGTAAAAAATAAGTGTTTTAAAGATTTTTCTTTGAAAAATAAACACTTAAACATGAACTTTTTCCTTTTGGAATATTTCTCTCAAACTTTCTCTTGGAGATGGAAGGATGTGAAAAGTTAGTTTTCCAAAGTTAGTTCCCATACTTGATAAGTCTGTCAAAAGTTAGTGGAGAAGAGTAGTGGAAAAGGTGAAAAAAACTGCTCAAAACTGCCAATTTAATTTCCTGCCAGAAATCTCATTCGAATGAGATTTTCGTTCGAACGAACCTTCTAACGAAGTTCTAGTGGCCTGATGGGAAATCCTGTTGCCAAACTCATTCGAACGATATTCTCGTTTGAACAAACCAACTCGTTTGAACGATAATATCGAACGAAGTTCTAGAGGCAAGATCGTTGGCAAACCTCGTTCGAACGATATTCTCGTTCGAACGAAAAACTCGTTCGAACGACAATATCGAACGAACTTCCAGAAAGCTGAAAATTAGATTTTTAGCCAGAAACTTTATTTTAAAGTTTTAAAGAAACTTTCTGAAATAAAACCACAGTTTAAACAAAACTTACAACTAATACTAATTGTTCCAAGATCCTATATAAATATGTAAGGCATTCATACCTTAGGAGTAAACGGAACAAATGTTGTTGATGTTGAAACGAGGCACATTAAACTCAGCATTTGATGAAGCTTTATACACTTGGCCGCTACGTCTTCAACTTTAGTATGTCATAGGCTTAAAGGAAGGTAAATAACTCTATCCTATGACTCAAACGTTTTTGTTCGGAATTGAGCCAAAACTACAAATGACTCAATTGAAAATTTGTGTCCTTATAAATCTCCCCCTTTGGCTATTCCGGGACAAAACCCAACAAAAATCCTAAAGGGTCGTCAAGCTCTACTAAACTAAAAAAATATCCCACGCAAAATAAAATTACAATAGATTGACTCAAAACAACCCAAGGATCAATATCTTTGCCGACAATGAAAGTTACCACTTAGAAGAATTCCTGCACACTTAAGCAAACTATCAAATGCATAGGGAATATCAAGAATATTAAATGCGTAAAATAAATACTCCCCCTATATTAATTCTCGCCTTTATCAAATAATGACCTACTTAGAAAGACGTCTCCCCCTAAGATAAATCTTCCCCAAACTAAGTTACGATTATAATAAGAATAGATATCATTTATCTCCCTATCATTCTCCCCCTTTTTGTTCAGGAATAGACAAAGGATAAAGAATAAAAAAAATTAACTTATCTCCCCCACTTAAAGCATATACACCCCTTAAACTAAACAAGGGATAAATAGAATGGGATAATAAGCTAAACATGCAAATGCATAAAGAGATGAGAACATTAAAGCACATGAGCAACAAAATCATAACTAATCCAACAAATGATAATGAATACCAACTAGGATGCAAGAAAATGATATCAATATGATACATAAAGTATTAAGCATGTGATATCAACAAAGAATGCAACAAGATAGACACCAATTATGAATTAAGGCATAGATGGACTATTAAGCAAGGCAAAGACCAAATAAAAATATCATATATATACATACTCTGGATATACCAAGGATGCAAACGCACACACACACACACACATATATATATATATATATATATATATATATATATATATATATAAGCACACATATGACACAAAATACAATAAGTTTTTCACACTCGTATGGAAAAAATATGTCATATGGAAACGGAAGTGTTGGGGTGTGAACTAGCAACAATTAAATTTAGACCCAATCACTTAAAACATGTTTACGGAGTTTTCAATTGATTGCAAACTTCATCACATTTGAATATAACCTCATGTGACAATATAGATTGAACTCAATGAACAAACATACACAATGCATACAAGCCTAGACTTTTGATGATTCTACAAACCAATAGAGGCATGACATCGAAAGTACAACTAGGATAAATGGATATTGTGCAAATCGTTGATATACCATCCAATCTCCCTCAATAAGCATATATATTTGAATGAATATATCAAACAAAAATAGGCCTTGGCAATTATTTTTCTTTTTAATGCCATAATTCAATTTTTAGGCCTTTGGACCACGTATTTCTCTTAGGTCCAAACAAACGGTGGCTTACTATTCGCAAAGGATAATAATTCCTTTCGGAGACCTTCCCCGTACACATTTATATATAATATTTTTTATTCTCACAAATCTCACGTGCAACGGATTTTGACATGCACTAGTCATCCTCGGTCACAAGTATTTAGATGACAAGATTGGAAGGAGAATACCTAACAAAGCTCATATATAACATGTGATGATTAAATTTCAAAAGAGCTCATACATGTGTGAATAGAGACATATAAAAATAGAATCCATTATGTCAACACAAAATCCAACTACTCCATGTAAGCATGGTAAAGAACATAATAAGGATTGACAATCTAAATCAAAAGTTCTAGCCATATGGGAGCGAAAAAGAAGGAATTCTAACACCCATATATGCCACATAGAGTGTGTCAAACTAAAATACACACAAAAAAAAAATCTTTTTGAGTTTTTGAAATGTTTTTAAACCAAACAACAAAAATATTTACTCAAAAGACACACAAATATTTGTATTTTTCATTAATCTTAAATTGCTAAAAAGATAAAATGCAAATGATAAACAAAAATCTTTTTGTATTTTTCATTTAATGCAAACTAAAATGAAAGAAGTATGATACAAAAGAAAAACAAAAATCATTATTCTAGCAAGGGATTAAGCATGGAGCATAGACTAGAAAATGACTAAGAAGCATACAATTAGCATGCTGTACAAAAGCTAAAGTATGCAAGAAAAACTAACACATTCAAACTTTAGATTTTGCAAGGGAGGAAGCATGTGAAAGTAAATGAGAATCAAATACCCTATCTTGTAAATCTACCAAGTCGGATCTCCCAACCCAAACTAATGATGAGTGATTATCTCGGGGTGTAGGAATCTTGGCTACCTTGGTTGCCTTACGTTGGGATTTTCTAGGACCTCATTTAAGATCAAAACAAAATTTTCTAAGATGACCTTTTCAACCACAATGTGCCCAAGTAAAAACATGTCGAAAATTGGTACCTAAGGATTGATCTCTAAAGGATTTCCTAGGTGATTCTCCTAAAACATGGGTTTTGGTTTTATGAGTAGATTCACTACAAATATCGAAGCCTAAACCACAAGTATCATTTTTAATTTGGACTGTTCCTAAAATTTTATCTAATTTCTCCGAGCGACACTCCAAATCCAATTTGACTTTACTATAGTCTTTTAATTTATTTTGTAATTCTAAAATGTTAGACTCTAATAAAATATTGCACTCTTCAAATGCGAGAAGCTCATTTTTCAAGGATTCTATTAAACCCTTAAGGCTATCTCTCTCGCCTTCTAAATATTCGATCTTCTCACGAAGAGCTCCCTCACGTGTCCTAAGGTATACAACCAATACAATATCATCAAAGACCTTGACACACTCTCTTAAACTCGCTTCTAACTTCAAATTTGCTCTTTTCAATTTAATAGATTCTTCATATAATTCTTGAAAAGCATTTTGAAGTTCACTCACATCAACCTCTTCTTCATTTTCACTCTCTCTTTCTTATTCACTCTCACTACCATAAAAAATAAGGGAATCATAAACTTTGACCTTGAAAATGTCATGTGTTAAAATTTCATCAATAGATGATTGCTCACTATCACTCACATGACTAGCCATAAAAGCCACAAAGTTGGGCTCAGTGGGGGAATCGGGTCCCTCTTCATTATCACTATCACTAAGGGTTACATTAAAAGAAATTGGTTGCTTACCCTCTCTCTTTAGTTTAGTGGGACACTCTTTTGCCTTATGGCCATACCCTTCACAACCAAAACACCTATTTGATTCGTCCCTATTTAAGTGTTCATTAATAGTTTTAGGTATCTTCTCGGCTTTGTCATGCGTAGATTTTTCAAATTTCTTAAAATCATTTTTAAATTTATCTTTGTTAAATTTAAGAAATGTTTGAAACTTTCTAGTAAACATAGCCATATTTTCCGAGTCACTATCACTTTCACTCTCTACTACTTGTTTTTCCTCCTTTCGGGCCTTCAAAGCAACGCCCTTATCTATTTTCTTTTTGGTTTTACAGGGAAACATGTCTAGTTCATAGGTTTGTAAATCACCTACGAGCTCCTCAAATTTCGTAGAGGCTAAAGTGGGTAAAGAATTTAAAACGGTCACTTTTGGAACAAATCTATCGGGTAGGAACCTTAAAATTTTCTTTACTACTCGGTTGTCGGGTATTTTCTCTCCCAAATTAAAAGATGAATTTACTATATCGAAAAGTCTAGCATAAAATTCATCAAAAGTTTCTTTTTCATTCATTTTGATGGTTTTAAATTGAGTGGTGAGGTTTTGGAATTTCGAAGCTTTAACGACACTAGTACCTTCATGAGTGAGTTGTAAAATATCCCAAGTTTCTTTAGCGGGTTCACACGTCATAATGCGACGAAATTCATCCGGTGTGACTGCGCTAAACAAGGCATTTAAACCTCGGGAATTAAAATTAGCAAGATTAAATTCATTCTCACTCCATCTATTGGCGGGTTTGGGAACACACTCATTATCTACTAAATGTGTAGCTGGGGACCACCCGTTAATGACAGATAATCAATCTCTCTCGTCGATAGATTTAGTGTCGATTTCATCCGCGCTTTCCAATACGGGTAATTAGAACCATCGAACATAGAAAATTTTGAAAACGGAGAAAATTCTATTTTTAGCAAAAATATTTAAAGGATCTTAAATGCTATAAATTTAGCAATCCCGCTCTGATACCACTTGTTGGTGCGCGATGCCCCCAATTTTTAAATTCTTATTACAAATAGTAATTTCCCTTTATAATGCGGAAGCGAGATGGTTCAATTAAACAAATGCACCAAATATTAATTTATCTCAAATTAAAATTAAACACCGTCAAATTAAATTAAACACACACTTATGTTAATTTCACTTGAACCAAATTAACTCAACTCAAGCCCTAGAAATTTGCCTAATAATATTAATTCATTTTTACAAATTAGGCCAAACCAATTTTATCAAATTAAGTGATGACTTGAATTAAATTAACATAAACATTACCCAAATTAATTTAGTACCAAATTACACAAGTAGTGACTTAAAACAAATTTTATCTTTTTACCTAAGCATGCATTCTAGGTGAATTTTGCAAAAGATAAAAATAAACAAGAACCACTGAAGGCCCCCGATTTTGAAATTTTCTTTTAATTAAAATACTATTTCCTTTTATATATATAACAAGATACGGAAGTGTAAAGAAGTGTGATGGTTCACAAATATTAAATTTCACTTAAACCAAATAATTCAAGTCCTTGAATTTGCCTAAGTCATATTTTTCATTTAAACAAGATAGACAAAACTAATTTTAACACATCACTTGAATTAAATAAATAATTACCCAATATTTATTTTAGCACCAAAATAAATAAATAGTGATTAAACCAATTTTATCTTTTTAACCTAACCATGCATTCTAGGTGAGTGCGAAAGATAAAATAAAAATAATAAATCACTACGCCGCGATGTACGAGGAAAAACCCAAGACGGGAAACAACCTCGGACGGCCCTAGCCACAAATCTACTAGATACGGATTTACAAATACAAGACAGAAAGGCTTACAACACACGACTCGATCCCTCTCAAGCCTTGACGCTTCTTCTTGTAGGTACCTCTTCCTAGAGGATAACCTTGGAGCTCCACCGCGGTCTCGGAATCCACCGATCGGACTTTATATGGTCACTGTCACCCGATCAAGGAGCCTTTCTCCAAGTGGGTAATGTCTCAACAAACACTTCTTCTTTCTTTATGGGATGTAGAAGAAAACCCGAAACTTCTCTTTGAACGGAAGAGATGAACCCGGTGCCAAACTCCAAGCAAGATATATGAATATGGGAACTTGGAAGAAACAAATTTGGGTGTAAACTAGAGTGGTGTATATTTTTATCTTTGATGAAAACACACTCAAAACATGATCTTTTTCCCTCTTTGATTTTACTCTCAAAACACTCTCTAGGAGTTAGAAGGATATGAAAAATATTCTACTTCAAAAGTGATTCCCGCACATAGTTATGCTGTGAAAAGTTGGTTAAGAAACAAGTTGGGAAGTGGGTGAAAAACTGCTTAAAACTGCAAAAAACTGTTCCCGCCTCGCATCTCGTTCGAACGACATCTCGTTCGAACAACATCTCGTTCGAACGACATCTCGTTCGAACGAGTCTTCTAACGAAGTTCCAGTATGAACTCGTTAGAAGATCGTTAGAAATCTCGTTAGAACGACAATGTCATTCGAACGACATTTCGAACGAAGTTACACTATGCCATAATGGGAAGTCGTTGGCAAGTTCGTTCGAACGACAAACGCGTTCGAACGACTCTATCGAACTAAAAACCAGAAAGTAGTAAAATTCAATTTTAGCCCAGAAAACTTTATAAACTTATTTAAAGTTTTAATTAGAAATCTTTCTGAAAATAAAAACGCAGTTTTAGAAAAACCTAACACCCAATAAACAAGTTCCAAGTTCCTATATATATATATAATTGCATTCATACGTTGGGAGCAAGGAACTATGGTTGATGACGTATAAACGAGGCACGAAAACCGGCATATTGATGAAGCTTTATACTCTTTGCCGCTACGTCTTCAACAAACACTACATAGACTTGAGAATATTACAATTAAATACAATCCTATGAATAAATGTTTTTGTCCAGAATTGAGCCAAAACTATATATGGACTCAATTGGAAATTTGTGTCCTTACAAATCTCCCCCTTTGGCTATTCCGGAACAAAAACCAAACAAAAATCCTGAAGGGCCGTCAAGCTCACTAGACTCAAAACATAACCCACCCAAACTTGACTCAACCCAAGGATCAAACGCTTTGCCATTGAAAGATGCCGCTTTAGAAGAATTCCTGCACACTTAAGCAAACCCATCAAATGCATAGGAAATATCAATGTATTTAAAGCAACGAAAATAAATACTCCCACAAAATTAATTCTCCCCTTTATCAAAATGATCAACCCAAGAAGGTAGCTACTTCCCCTAAGTTAAATCTCCTAAACTTAGATAAGATTAGATAAGATTATAACAGGATAAGATACCATTTCTCCCCCTATCATTCTCCCCCTTTTTATTCAGGAATAGGCAAAAGATAAAGAACAAATATAAAAGCATGTTGAAGCTTAAAGTGATAATACATGGAAGCATATGGGCAACAAAAGCATAAGTGATCCAATATAGATACCAAAACTAAAGTATAAGCATAGAAGGACTAGAAAACAAGGCAAAGGCAAACAAAATACCATATATATATGTACTAGAAATATATCAATCATGTACACGCATATATATATATATATATATATATATATATATAAACACACACATGACACAAAATACAATAAGTTTGCACACTCGTATGGCAAAAATGTGTCATATGGAAACGAAAGTGTTGAGGTGTGAACTAGTAACAATTAAATTTATACCCAATCACTTAAAAACATGTTCACGGAGTTCTCATTTGATTTCAAACTTCATCACATTTAAATATAACCTCATGTGACAATATAAATTGAACTCAACGAACAAACATTCACAATGCATACAAGCCTAGCATATTGATGATTCTACAAACCAATAGAGTCATGACATGAGATATGCAACTAGGATAAACGGACATCGTGCAAACCGTTGATATACCATCCAATCTCCCTCAATATGCACTTATATTAAATTTGAATGAATATATCAATCAAACATAGGCCTTGGCAAATTATTTCTCTTTTAATGCCATATTTTCTGTTTGTAAGCCTTTAGACCACGTATTTCTTTTAGGTCCATTCAAAACGGTGGCTTACAATCGCAAAGGATCACTTAGATCTTTCGGAGCCCTTCCCCTTGCACATTTATATTTTTCATGTTTTCATTTTTCACACAAATCTCACGTGCAACGGATTTTGACATGCACTAGTCCTCCTAAGTCACAAATATGTAGATGACAAGATTGGAAGGAGAACACCTCACATAGATCAAATATACATATGAAGTTAAAAATTCAAAGGAGCTCGTGCATATGTGAATAGAGGCATATAAAAATAGAATCCATTTAAACAACACAAAATCCAACTACTCCATAAAATATGGTAAAGAACATAATAAGGATTGATAATCTAAACCAAGGGTTCTAGCCACATGGGAGCATGAAATATGGAATTCTAACACAAGTATATGAAACTTAAAGTGTGTCAAACCAAAATACACACAGAAATAAAATCTTTTTGAGTTTTTGAAATTTTTAGCCAAAAATACAAAAAATATAATACAAAAGATAAACAAAAATAATAATTCTAGCATGGGATAAGCATGGAGCATAGACTAGAGAAATGATTAAACAAGCATACATTTAGCATGTGAATATAGCATGAAGTACAAAAGCTAAAGTATGCAAACACTAACACATTCATCCTTTAGATTTAGCAAGGGAGGAAGGATGTGATAGTAAATGAGAATCAAAAACCCTATTTTGCAAGGCAACTAAGTCAGATTTCCTAACCCAAATTAATGAAGAGTGACTATCTTGGGGTGTAGGAATTTTAAATACATTGGTTGCATTACGTTGGGATTTTCTAGGAATTCGTTTAAGATCAAAACAAAATTTCTTAAGATGACCTTTTCGACCACAATGTGTACAAGTAAAAACATATCGAAAAGATTTACCTAAGGAGTGATCTCTAAATGCATTCCTAGTAGATTCTCCTAAAACGTTGGTCTTGGCTTTATGAGTAGATTCATTCCAAGTATTGATGCCTAAACCACAAGTGTCATTTTTAATTTGGACCGTTCCTAATATTTTATCTAATTTTTCCGAACGACACTCCAAATCAAATTTAACATTACTAGAGTCTTTTAATTTATTTTGTAATTCTAAAATGTTAGACTCTAATAAAACATTTTGCCCTTCAAAAGTAAGAAGCTCCTTTTCAAGGATTCCATTAAACCTTAAGGCTATCTCTCTCGCCTTCTACATATTCAGGCTTATCTTGAACATCTTTCTCTCATGTCCTAAGGTCTTCAACCAACATACTATTATCAACGACCTTGACACGTTCTTTCAAACTAGCTTCTAACTTCAAATTAGCTCTTTTCAATTTAATAGATTCTTTATATAATTCTTGAAAAGCATTTTGAAGTTCACTCACATTAACCTCTTCTTCATTTTCACTCTCTCTTTCTTCTCCACTCTCACTATCATAAAAAATAAGAGAATCATACACAATGACCTTGGAAGTGTCATGTGTTAACGCTTCATCAATCGATGAGTTCTCACTATCACTCACATAACTAGCCATAAAAGCCACAAAATTAGGCTTAGTGGGGGAATCGGGTCCCTCTTCCTTATCACTATCACTAAGGGTCACATTATATGCAATGGGTCGTTTACCCTCTTTCCTTAGTTTAGTGGGGCACTCATAAGCCCTATGGCCATAACCTTCATAACCAAAACACTTATTAGACTCGTCCCTATCTAAATTTTCATTACTAGGATTAGGGATCTTCTCTGATTTAGGGATCTTCTCGACTTTAGGGATCTTCTCGCCTTTGTCTTGCTTAGAAGTTTCAAATTTCTTAAAATCATTTCTAAATTTATCTTTGTTAAATTTAAGAAAGTTTCTAAATTTACGAGCAAACAAAGCCATGTCTTCCGAGTCACTATCACTCTCGCTCTCTACTACTTGTTTTACCTCTTTTCGGGCTTTTAAAGAAACACCCTTTTCAATTCTCTTTTCTGTTTTAGAGGGAAACATATCTAGTTCATAGGTTTGTAAATCACCTACAAGCTCTTCTAATTTCGTAGAGGCTAAAGTTGGTAAAGAATTTAAAACAGCCACTTTTGGAATAAATCTATCAGGTAGGGACCTTAAAATTTTCTTTACTACACGGTTGTCGGTTATTTTCTCTCCCAAGTTAAAAGATGAATTGACAATATCTGATAGTCTAGCATAAAATTCATCAAAAGTTTCATTATCGTTCATTTTGATATTTTCAAATTGAGTGGTGAGGTTTTGAAGTTTCGAAGCTTTAACGACACTTGTACCTTCGTGAGTGAGTTGTAAAATATCCCAAGCTTCTTTAGCGGTTTCACACGTCATAATGCGTCGGAATTCATCCGGTGTGACAGCGCTAAACAACGCATTCAAACCACGAGAATTAAAATTTGAAAGTTTAAACTCATTCTCAGTCCATCTATCGGTCGGTTTGGGAACACGTTCATTTTCAACTAAGTGAGTGGGTGGGGACCACCCGTTAACAATAGACATTCAAACTCTCTCGTCGATAGATTTTAGTAGCGATTTCATTTGCGCTTTCCAATACGCGTAGTTAGAACCATCGAAAATAGGAAATTTTGAGAATGGGGAAAATTCCATTTTAGCCAAAAATTATTTAAAGGATCTTTAACGAAATAGTTTATCGCTTTGGCTCTGATACCAATTTGAAGGCCCCCGATTTTAAAATTTTCTTTTAATTAAAATACTATTTCCTTTTATATATATAACAAGATGCGGAAGTGTAAAGAAGTGTGATGGTTCACAAATATTAAATTTCACTTAAACCAAATAATTCAAGTCCTTGAATTTGCCTAAGTTATATTTTTCATTTAAATAAGATAGACAAAACTAATTTTAACACATCACTTGAATTAAATAAATAATTACCCAATATTTATTTTAGCACCAAAATAAATAAATAGTGATTAAACCAATTTTATCTTTTTAACCTAACCATGCATTCTAGGTGAGTGCGAAAGATAAAATATAAATAATAAATCACTACGCCGCGATGTACGAGGAAAAACCCAAGACGGGAAATAACCTCGGACGGCCATAGCCATAAATCCACTAGATACGGATTTACAAATACAAGACAGAAAGGCTTACAACACACGACTCGATCCCTCTCAAGCCTCGATGCTTCTTCTTGTAGATACCTCTTCCTAGCGGATAACCTTGGAGCTCCACCGCGGTCTCGGAATCCACCGATCGGACTTTATATGGTCACCGTCACCCGAGCAAGGAGCCTTTCTCCAAGTGGGTAATGTCTCAACAAACACTTCTTCTTTCTTTATGGGATGTAGAAGAAAACCCGAAACTTCTCTTTGAACGGAAGAGATGAACCCGGTGCCAAACTCCAAGCAAGATATATGAATATGGTAACTTGGAAGAAACAAATTTGGGTGTAAACTAGAGTGGTGTATATTTTTCTCTTTGATGAAAACACACTCAAAACATAATCTTTTTCCCTCTTTGATTTTACTCTCAAAACACTCTCTAGGAGTTTGAAGGATATGAAAAAGATTCTACTTCAAAAGTGATTCCCGAACATAGTTATGCTGTGAAAAGTTGGTTAAGAAACAAGTGGGAAGTGGGTGAAAAACTGCTTAAAACTGCCAAAAACTATTCCCGCCTCGCATCTCATTCGAACGACATTTCGTTCGAATGACATCTCGTTCGAACGAGTCTTCTAACGAAGTTCCAGTATGAACTCGTTAGAAGATCATTAGAAATCTCGTTAGAACGACAATGTCATTCGAACGACATTTCGAACGAAGTTACAGTATGCCATAATGGGAAGTCGTTGGCAAGTTCGTTCGAACGAAAAACTCGTTCGAACGACTCTATCGAACGAAAAACCAGAAAGTGGGAAAATTCAATTTTATCCCAGAAAACTTTATAAACTTATTTAAAGTTTTAATTAGAAATCTTTCTGAAAATAAAAATGCAGTTTTAGAAAAACCTAACACCCAATAAACAAGTTCCAAGTTCCTATATGTATATATAATTGCATTCATACCTTGGGAGCAAGGAACTATGGTTGATGACGTATAAACGAGGCACGAAAACCGGCATATTGATGAAGCTTTATACTCTTTGTCGCTACGTCTTCAACAAACACTTCATAGACTTAAGAATATTACAATTAAATACAATCCTATGAATAAATGTTTTTGTCCGGAATTGAGCTAAAACTATATATGGACTCAATTGGAAATTTGTGTCCTTACAAATACTACATTGCGATGTACGAGGAAAAACCCACAACGGGAAAAAACCTCCGACGGTCCTCGCCTTAAGTCCACTAAGTATAGTTTTACAATTACAAAACAGATGACTTACTTCCTCGACTCAACCCCTTTCAAGCCTTGACGCATCTTCTTGTAAACACCTCCGCCTAGTTGACAACCCCGGAGATCCACCGGAATTTTGAAATTCACTAATGAGACTTTAGGTACACCATCAACCACACATGGTTCCTTTCACCATGTGAGAATGTCACAGGAAAACAGGAGACTTCTTCTTTGAGGGATGTAGAAGTAAATCTAAACTTCTCTTCTTCAAAGTGTAGAGATAAACCGATGCCAAACACTCCAAGCAAGATATTTATATGGAAGCTTTTATTAAACAAACTATGGGTGTAAAACAGAAGTGTTTTAAATATTTTTCTTTGAAAAATAAACACTCAAACATGAACTTTTTCCTTTTGGACTTTTGCTCACAAACTCTCTCTTGGAGATGAAAGGATGTGAAAAAGTTAGTTTTCCAAAGTTAGTTCCCGCAATCGATAATTCTGTCAAAAGTTAGTGGGGAAGAGTAGTGGAAAAAGTGGGAAAAACTGCTAAAAATGCCAATTTAATTTCCCGCCATAAATCTCGTTCGAACGAGATTTTTGTTTGAACGAAGTGTCGTTCGAATGACCCTTCTAACGAAGTTCTAGTAGCCTGATGGGAAATCTCATTGCCAAACTCTTTCGAACGACATTCTCATTTGAAAAAAATAACTCGTTCGAACGACAATATCGAACGAAGTTCCAAAGGAAAAATCGTTAGCAAACCTCGTTCGAACGACATTCTCGTTCGAACGAAAAACTCGTTCGAACGACAATATCGAACGAACTTTCAGAAAGCTGAAAATTTTATTTTTAGCCCAGAAACTTTATTTTAAAGTTTTAAAGAAAGTTTCTGAAATAAAGCAACTGTTTAAACAAAACTTACACCCAATACTAATTGTTCCAAGCTCCTATATAAATATGTAATGCATTCATACCTTAGGAGTAAACGGAACAAATGTTATTTACGTAGAAACGAGGCACATTAAACTCAGCATTTGATGAAGCTTTATACACTTGGCCACTACGTCTTCAACTTTAGTATGTCATAGGCTTGAAGGATGGTCAATAAATCTATCCTATGACTCAAACTTTTCTATCCGTAATTGAGCCAAAACTACAAAGGACTCAATTGAAAATTTGTGTCCTTACAGCTTCCATGTGGGTAGAACTTTTGGTTAAGATTTTCAATCCTTAAAGTGTTCTTTATCATGCTTGCATGGAGTAGTTTGACTTTGACTTTCTTAATGTATTCTCCTTTTATATGCCTCTATTCACACATGCACGAGTTCATTTGATCTTTAACTTCACATGTATATTTGAACTAAGTGAGATGTTCTCCTATAAATTTAGTCATCTACATATCTCTATGAAAATAGAGGATTTGTCCATGTAATAATCGTTGCTAGGATTTAAAAAAAAATTAAAGAACTAATTATTCGGGGTAGTTGGTTATCAATAGAATCGGGCTGCGAAAGACAAAATTACTTTGCATGAATAGACACCATTGAAATATGGCCCAAAAAATGTGGCATTGTTAAAATTAGCCTAGGCCAAAGTAGTTGAGTTTGGTATGAACATTCAAAAGAAAATAAAAGAATTTTTATATTTAAGGTCGTTTGGATGGATATATCAACAGGTTTTCACAATGGCAATGTATCTTAGTTATGTTATTTTTTTCATGACTCTATTGGTTTATAGAATGATCAAAATTCTAGGCTTGTGTGCATTGTGTATATTTGTTCCTTTAGTTCACTTTATATTGTCACATAAGGCTATATCTAAGTTGATAAAGTTTCCCATTCAAATAAGAACTCCGTGAACATGTTTATGTGATTGGATCTTAATTCTTTTGTTTCTAGTTCACACCCCTTTACTACCATTTACCACATATTATTTAGACACATTTTTGCCATATGAGTGTGAAAAGCTTAATGTATTTTGTGTCGTGTGTGGTGTTTATACCTATGTATATATGCGTGTGCGTTATTGGTATATTTTTTTTGCGCGCGCGCGTGTGTGCGTGTATATATATATATACAATATTTCTTTTGTTATTGAGTCTTTGCCTTGCTATCTTGCCCATGTATGATTCATGTTGAAATAGATATTCTTCTTGTTGCGATTGATATCTCTTGCTTATATTAGATTACTCTATTTGGTCTCGTTTTTCTATCACATCATAATATGTATTTATTAATCTTTGTGTTGGATTAGTTGCTTCTCATGCCATGTGCTTTATTATTCTTGTTACTTTATTCACCATTGCATGATATACTTGTTTTTCCATTATTCATATCCCTTGTTTCATTTAGGCGGAGAATTTGATTTAATTGGGGAGAAATAGGCTATTCAATGCATTTTAATCTTTGTCTATTCCTGAACAATAAGGGGGAGACACGATATCTACACCTTTTAATTTGGGATATCTAACTTAGGGGAGACGCACAGCTTATCTTTAGTAGGTCATGTTAGACAAAGTGGGAGTATTTAATTATGTTATTTATCCTGTTATATTCCCTATGCGTTTGATGGTGTGTTTAAGTGTGCAGGTTTTCATCTTTAGTGGCAACCTATTAAAGGGGCAAAGCATTTCATCCCATGTGTCTTGTCAAGCGTATGTAATTTTTTTATTTTGGGAGGGTTTGTGTCTTTTTAGAAGACCTTGACGGTGCATAGAATTTTTATTTTGGGTTTTGTCCCAGAATAGCCAAAGGGGGAGCTTTGGGAGTGCAAATTTCTAATCGAATCTATTTGTAGTGTTTGATTAATTCGGGACAAAACTAATTGAGTCATAGGATATACTATGTCATATCCTTTCAAGCCTATGATGTTTGAGTTGAAGACGTAGTGGACAAGAGTTTGAAGATTACATCATTATCGGTTTGTATGCCAAGATTTTACGTCATCAACATTTGGATTCCAAGGTCTTTAAAGGTATGAATGCATTTAATATATAGAGAGACTTGGTTATTTTTTATGGGTGTCTTTTTAAAAAACTTTTGTCATATAAACTTTTTATTTTTCTCAAAAAATCATTTAAAACTTTGTATAAAAGTTTCTTGACTTAAAAAGAATTTTTGGATTTTCTGAAAAGTCGTTTGGACGACATTTTTTCTCGTTCAAACGAGATTCTAACGACTTTATGCCATTTTTTCTGATTTTTTGTTAGAACTCTCGTTCGAACGAAGTTGTTCGAATGACTCGTTCAAACGAGAAATCTAACGAGATTTGGTCTTATAATTCTATTTTCTCGTTAGTTATTCATTCGAACCAAGTAGTTCAAACGACATCAAAAAGTCGTTCAAACGACCTGGGCGTGGGAACAGTTTTTGATAGTTTTTCTTAATTAACTTCCCCACTAACTTTTTGTGTGGGAACCAACTTTTTTAAACGAATTTTTGCCTATATCCTAAGTGTTTTTGGAGAGCAAATTTATACACCAAAAATTCCTTTAGTTTTTACGATTCAAAATAATTTTTTTTCCAAACAAAAATGAGGTTACACCCATAATTTTGTATGATCCAAGTTTCTTAATATATTATTGTTATGAGATCATCAAGTTGGTACTGAATTTTATTCTCATCTCAAAAGAGAAGGATTCCTACGTAGGATTCCTATTTGTTGTGATTGTTATGGTGTGCATACGGAGGAGAGGCCTTCGTGTGTTTGACAGTAGCTAAGCCCCATCGGTGGATTCTAATACTGCGATGGATTCTAAAGTTATCAGCTAGGCAGAGGTGGAACCAAGAAGAAGCGTCAAATCTTGAAAGGCGAGTCGAGGAAGTAAGTCTTTTATCTTGTTTATGTAAAACCATACCTAGTGTATTTATTGGTTGGGTCATCTGAGGTTTTTCCCATTGTGGGTTTTCCTCGTACATCGCAGTGTTGTGTGATTGTTTCTTTTTTATCTTCCTAAAATCATTTAGATGCATGTTTAGGTGTAAAAAGATTTTAAAAAATGGTTTAAACACAACATTGGTGTAATTTAGGTGCTAAATTAAGTTTGGGTAATTTTAATTGAATTCAAGTTGAAATATTTAAATTGGTAAAATGTGTGATTTAGTTTGTTTGGCATAATTTACAACTTGAATTTAATGAATTTTGTTTAAGTGGAAATTTAATTATTTATTTAGTTTAATTTAATTGCATGTTAATTTTGAAAGAAATAAAAAAAATTGAATTTAAATTTTGGTTATTTTGGGAACCATCGCCCATTTCAATATAAATCCACCACAAACTTGGGAACCAATCTAGGTGTGGTATTAGAAGTAAATGCACCATCATAACCTATCCCTTGCCTCTCCCTAAAACCTAAAGTGGGACCGACGAATTTTTTTTCAACCTTCTTTGACGTGTCCTCTATAGTAACCTTGACCCCCAAGAACATTCAAGATCATTATCAAATTATAAGATAAGGGCTTTAAGTTTCTCACGAGTATCCAATGAATCATGAAGATATCTTGTAAGACTAAACATGTTGTTGTCGAAGTCACTATTTTTCCTCTCCATTAAAACTACTCTTTCACTCAAAGAAATACTCACCGAGGTCTCACTCTCTATCTACTCCTTCAACTCCTTCTCTAGCGATCTTATTTTCCTTTTTCGTTTTAAATGACTCGATGTAGGCGTGTTGGAGTCCACCTTCTCACTCACTCAAAACATTATCTCCTTCATTATCTCCAAAATTGGTCGACTCACAATCGAGGTCATCATGTTTAGAAACATCCTTATCAGTGTGAGACATACGTGAAATGCTAACATGACTATCAATTAAAGTAGTGAAGTTATGTTCATGTGGTGATTCATCTTCGGAATCCATCGACTCGACATCGTTATCTCTAAGAGTGGAGTTATAGGCCTTGGCTTTGATCTGTCTCTCAAGACTCGTAGTGCACTCGTGGGATTTGTGACCATTACCCTCACACTCATAGCATCTCTCCTCATCTTTCTTGGTACAATCTCCTCTCGTTTTCTCAAAACCACTCTTGCTCGACTTAAAATTTTTCTCAATCTGAAAACTTGTGTTTTCTTTGGATGTATTTTGATTTCTAAGTTTGTGAAATTTATGGAACTTTTTCGGAAAAAGAGGAAGATCGTTAAGATCAAAATCATATTTGGAGTCAGAAACCTCCTCTTTCTTTTAGACTGGGATTTTAAAGCAATCCTTTTTCCCTTTTTTCTTTTGAATTTTGGGGAACATATCAATTTCGTAAGGTTGAAGATCTCCAACGAGTTCTTCTAACCTAAGAATATATAACATTCCTAACAAATTAAGGATCGTAGCTTTAGCATTAAATCAAGACGAAAGGGATCTTAAAATATTTTTCACTACTCTCGTCTCAAGAATTCTCTCATTCAAATTAAAATTAGAGTCCATGATATCATACAATCATGCATAGAATTCATCAAAAGTTTCAAACTCTAGCATGCTAATAGTTTTAAACTGTGTGGTGATATTTTGAAGCTTAGAAGTTTTCGCCACGTTAGTACCCTCGGGAGCGAGTTGGAGAATATCCCACTATTTCTTAATACAGTTCATGTCATAATACGACGAAACTCGTCGGAAGTGACTGCACCAGAAATTGCACTTAAGCATTGGGAGATGAAATTACTCTATTTAAATCATCTTTTGTCCAAGCAGTGATAAGTTTAAGAATTATGACATCATCATTAGTCGCAGTGGGTGGTTTCCTCCCTCTTTCACAAACAAGCTAGACTCTCTTATCAATCGATTTCACTACCGACCTTATTCAAGATTTCAAATATGCATAATTTATCCCATAAAAAATAGGTAACCTATTGTAAAAGTTATCCATATAACCACAAAATAAATATCGCACAATAAATTAGTGTAATCAACTCTGATACCAATTTAAAAATGAGAATTATATAGATTCATTTATATAGTATGTCACAGATACAAAAGATTCACTTTTTAGCCAGATTTTATCTTGATCAGGTTTAGGTTAACATGAAAAATAAATTCCAAAGATAAGATGACAAACCAACCAATCAAACTTAACAGAATAAGAATATGAGAAAAAATCCCTTGAGGCTAAACATTTTTTTAGCACTGTTTAATATTAGACAGACCAAGACTCACCTATATACAACTTAGAGCTCTACTGCCTTAGAATCATTAATAGAATACGACACAATCCAGCACCGTCCATAGTAAGAAGCTCTTGCCTCAGTATCCACCAATCAATCTCAGTAACTGGAGTTCCTTTCTTCTTCAGCCGTAGATATCAATCTCTATAAAACAACAGTAGAGCAATAGTCTATAAGGGTTTGAATGTGTATGTGTATCTAGAGTTTGATTAAGCTCAACAAATCATTCTATGGGATATGATTTGGAAAACAAAAAATGTTTTTCTTAAACAAAGGTTGTGAGACTTTTGAGACAAGTAATTAAAATTTATTTTTGGCTAAAATTTTTTAGAAAATCGATCCACAAGTGTCCATTTTATAAAAAAAATGAAAAAATCGAGGCATCAAACTTCCTTCGAACAAAAATTGGGTTTCGTTCAAATGAGTTTAAAAATCATTCGAAAGAACTTCCCAACTCGTTCAAATGATCTTCTAACGACCTTCTAACGGGTAGACTTCTACTAGGAATAGAAACCACGTTAGAAGCTTTTTTGATGTTCATTTTAATGAACTCAAACTTTTATTCTAATGAAAATGGACATTAATTCAAATGAGAACCTAATCTCGTTCTAACGAGAACCAATTCTCATTAAAACGAGAAAAAATAAAAATAAATTTATTTTATGAAAAGTCATTTTACAAAATGTCTCGATTAAGATTTAAAAACACCCCAGAATAAGATGTATAAGTCTAAGTTCAAAACCTTATACCATATACGTCCTTGATAGTGTAGTGACGATTCCAACTCATGCAATCTTTGGTTTGATGCTCGGCCACTAATTTGTCTTTAAAGAACTTGGAAATAATATGAGGATGCGATGTGTATGGTTTATAAAAGGGTATGCCAAATAAATAAATGAGCCATCATAATAAATTTCTCTTACAAATATCAATAACCATCCCACACCACCTGCGCATCCTTTTTCCAACACTCTACCACCTTACTGACACCGTCAAACCACAAAGGCACCACAAATATGATGTGACAATCCACTCATTCTCTCTCCTGGAGTTGGCATATAAAAGAAAGGTGGTGAATGATTCAAAGGTAACTAATATCAGGCATTCCAAAAGATTGAAACACTTATAATATCATCCAATCAGAGAACTCAGAGTTCCAACATCCATTAACATTCATTCCATGGTTATAGTCTCTCAACTGACTGTTGATTGCCTAAATTTGTAACTCAGATCATTTCCAATTAACAAACACTTTAGACATCTTATTTATCCCTAAATTAATACTTAAGAACCCTAAGAAAATTTAGTCTATTACTTCCTAAGGTTATTTGAATCGCTGATAAAAAAAATATAAGACCTCATATTCCCTTGAGCAAAGCTCAAGAGGTCTCTTAGACTGTGACAACTTGTTTATAATCTAATACATCAGCACAACACCTTTGATAGTGGACGTAAGATCCTCTTCTGAGGTCCAAATCACTTTATATCATCGCCTCATACTTTGACACTTCTTTCCTCTTGCCTTTCTAAGGTCTTTAGGGGAGAACCCGTGGTTCTTAAGTCACTTGGGATTTTAAAACTCATCACCTTTATTAGGAGGTCCTTTTACTTGTTTTAGTCATAAGAATTCTCCTATGTAGTCCCGATTAGATAATTTTTTTGTATTACCAAATTAGGAGGATCACTTTCTAGGAGCGGTGCAATCGGGACTGCCTAAAGTTATCTTTGACCATGTATCGATTATGTTAGAGTGCGGTGAGGTGAAGAGAGGAAAGAATCCTTTTAGATTTAAGAACATATCTTGAAGGAGGAGGGCTTTTTAGATATATTGAATATGTGGTGCGATGGTTACCATGTAAAGGGTATTGTGGGCTTTATTTTCGTAAATAAACTTATCTCCTTAAGGAGGACCTGAAGAAGTGGAATAGAGACAAGTTTGGGAATATGAGGGAATTTATCGTTAGAGGTTTAAATGATATCAAGGAGATATACAATAATAAGGTGATGGGTTTATTAAATGGAGAAGAGTGGTTCATAATGACTTTTTCCAACAGTGTTGGTCGGTGGTACGAAGCGATATCTTAGCATTTTGAGGGGAGTTATATGAGAGAGTTAGGTTTCAGTAAAGTTTGAATGTTTCACTTATTGCGTTGATTCCCAAAAAGGGAGGGGCGGTGGATGTGAGGGACTTTCGGCCAATTAGTTTGGTAGGAAGTATTTAAAAGTTATTGTCTAAGTTATTGTGAATCATATTATAGAGGATGTTAGACCCCATTGCGTCCAAGTTTCAAAACGCATTTTTTGGGTTAGGCAAATCTTGGATGCGATATTACTAGTAAATGAATGTGTGGAGGCAATATTAAGAAGTGGGGTGTCACGTTTTGTGTACAAAATTGATTATATAGAAGGCTTATGGCCACCTGAACTTAAATGTTTTGCTTGATTTTCTTAGGAGGATGTGGTTTGGGTAGAGGTAGAATTTGTGGGTGGGGAGTTGTATTACATCTATCAGGTATTCGGTGTTGGTGAATGGGTCACCGAAAATCCTGTTCCCAATTTCGCACAGATTACGACATGAGGGGATCGTCTCTCACCTTTTTTGAACATTCTGGTGATGGAGGGGTTGAGTAGGATTTTGTCAAGGGCAATAAAGGCTAGTAGGTTAAGAAGGTTTGAGGTGGATGATCAAAGAGAACCTCCATGCCGATTGTCCCATCTTTTATTTACAGATGACACTATAATTTCATATGGAGCAGAGGAGAATCAAGTGAGGAGTATTAAGTTCATTTTATGTGTTTCAAGGCAGTGTCGATGTTATATATTAATATGGATAAGTTTGAGATGATTCCAGTAGTTTCGGTTGGGGGGCGACGATCTGGCTACGGTGATCGGGTGTATAGTGAACTCTCTTTCATGTACCTCCTTGGGACATCTTTTGGGTACTTATTTACAATCCAAAACCATTTGGGATCCCATTATTGAGAGGGTGTAAAGGAGATTGGTGTGTTAGAAGAGGGGTTATATGTCTAAAGATGAATGACTGACGGTAATAAATAGCACCCTTTCTATCTTACCCACTTATTATATGTCCAATATTCCATTACCGATCTACATTCATCGTAATTCGGATAGTTTAATAAGGAATATTTTATGGTGGGGAAATTAAAAAAGTTTCAAATATAGTTTGGTGAGGTGGGAAGATGTATGTAAACCAGTTAGGGAGGCATGAACGGGTGTTAGAAATTTGGCATGTTTCAATAAAGCTCTTTGGGGGAAGCGGTTGTGGAGGTTTCAGAGGTAGATAGAATTTGGAAGAATGTGGTCATGGCAAGGTTTGGTATGGGTCTCAATTAGGTGTGGCAATTATTAACATGGCACGACAATATGACACGACATGAAATTGATTCAAAACTGACATAGCTTTTCGTGTTCGTGTTGTGTTTGTATTACATAACACAAAGTCGTATCATGTTCATGTCAAAATTAAACACGAAATTGACCCAACTAATAGAAAATTAGTGACACGAAAACATGACTTATAACACAGCTATACACGGTTTAAACCGGAACCCCACTTGGTCTTTAATCAAAACCATTAATTTCTGGCATATGTTATTATCTACATCAAAGACCTAATAAAACCCTAAAATACATCCCATCTTTTCATTTACCCACACAATCACATAATCAACCATTTTCTCTCAAAACAAAAGATAGAAGCCTCTGATCTCCATATTCTTCTCCCTTCCATCGTCTCATGATCTCATCTCCATCTCCCCTCTCATTTTCTCCCCACTCCCTACTCCCATTCCCTCCTTTACCCGCTCCCCTACGTTAAAAAAATCTCTGAAAAAGAAGAATGTTCGACCAATTTAACTGCGCTGAACGAAAAGAAAAAGGGGTCCGATAATTTCTCGAACATAAAACCCTCCAGTTTATATAGGATTTTGTCTATATAAAAGAAGAAAAGGGGTTCGGTCATCTTTCTTCATCTCCTATGGAAAAAAGAAATGCTTCGATTGGAAAAAAAAGAATACAATTGAAAAAAGAGGCTCCGATCAAGTTTATAGTTTGAATAAGACTTGAGTTTGGTTTTCTCAGACAAAACTGAGTTTGTAGTTTGAAAAAAAAAAGAGGCTCCAGTTGATTTGAGTTTGGTTTTTCTCAAATTTTTGGTTGATGATCGACAAACTAAAAGTGGGAATAATATTTTTAGTTTGAATAAGATTTGATCCATAAAATCTTATTGTCATACAAATTGTTTGTAATTTTTCTCCCATAAGTTCTCAGATTGTTTGTTGATTATCATGCTTGATCTGATATTTTAGTTTGAATAAGATTTTACATTAGTTGGGAGAGAAAGTGGGAATAATATTTGTAAAAAAATCAAGTTTTTTTCATTGTAGTTTTCGTGTCTAATTAGATGGGAAAAAATTAGTTGTGTTAAACGTGTCATGTCGTGTTTTTTTAGGTCATGTACTTTGTAGCTAAAAATGACTTCATGTCGTGTTCGTGTTGTAAAAAATTTTATCGTGTCATATCAGACAAAAACACGGGCCAAAAATACGATTTGCCACTCCTAATCTCAATGGGTGGGGATCTATGGAAAGACGGTTCCCACAGGGGGTGGGGTTGCGGGGGTGGAGGGAACTTCTCAAATATACTTCTTTACACACGGGAAATAGGGAGATAGTTAGGTTTTAAAAAGATATTTAAGGTGAAGACCATTCTTTAGAGGAGTGTTTTCCTAGGTTATACCACATTGCGAGTGAGACAGAAGGTTTGGTGGCACGCCATATTTGGAGGGAGGAGGATATGACATATTGTAATTCTTGGTTCAGAAGGAGGCTCATGTATTGAGAGGTGGAGGAGTTGTTCTATTATTTGGGTGGGAGGGGTTTTCCCCAAGGGGACGAGGATTGTGTGGTGGAGGGGAAGCTCAGTGAGATTTTATTATGAGGAGTTGGTGGGTAATTAAGGGTTTGATTTTCCTTGGAAGAGAATTTGGTATATGTGTTCTCCTCCAAAAATATTTTTTTCGCATGGACAACGGCAAGACAAGCCATTTTGACGTTGGACGTTCTTAAGAAGAGCGATAGGCATATGACAAGTATATGTTGACTGTGCGAGGAAGACGATGAAATGGACAACCATTTATTGTTACATTGTTGGGTGATAAGGGGACTATGGGAGATTATTTATTTCATCCTCATAATTACTTGGGTGTGTGCCGAGTTGGTGAGGGAGGAAATTGCGGCGTGGAGTTATGTGGGAAGGGGGGTGATGATCCCTTTATGCATTTTTTGGATTATTTGGAGCGAGATGAACAAGAGGTGCTCAGGAAGAAGAGATTGAGCTTGTAAGGCCACACTACATATTTTTAAGTTCTTTGCATGTGTGGTTTAAGGAGGACGCGCATTCTACGATCCAGTGCTTGTTAAAAAAAATTGAGGAATTGGGGTTAAAATTCTAATTGTCATTTTTCGTAGCCTGTGATGGGAATGGGGTAAGAGTGAGAGAGTTTTGGTTTCCCCTTCCCCATTTTTTATTTTGTCTTCAATAGACTTTATATATCTCTTGTATACGTATTTTCGCTCCCTTATACAGTTATTTTATTTCAGGGGGTTTTGGGAAAAGGTTCAATCTAACTCAAAGTGTATAAAAATAGGACACTTCAGATAATTTTATAAATTTAGTTTGTGTGTTAAAAACACCATTAAAAATGACTAATATACTATTTGACAATTCATACAAAAAAAAAACATCAAATTTTTAAAAGTCCATAACTTCAAATCTACAAATCCAAAATTCACAAAATTTATATATTTGAAATCTACTTATAGAGATCTATCCAACAACACCCATATTTGATATTTTTTGACAAAAAATTAAAACCGATAAATTTACTATTTCAATCAAACCTCCATTTTTCCCGACGAACACTATATTTTTTCCGGCGAAAAACCTTTTTCTCCAGCACTGGCAATGGTGCCGCTAGCGTGGACCAAAAAAATGAATGAAATAGACGAAGAGAGAGAGAGAGAGAGAGAGAGAGAGACGAGGAGAGAAAAAATAATCCAGCGAGAATTTCGACAGTCTACGATAAGGATTTCGGCGTTCCGACGAGGATCCGGTGGGTGGGGTGGGGTGGAGGTGGGGTTATGTCTTTATTTTTAGAATGAGTTTTAAATGAGTATGAGTAAGGGTATAAATATAAATACCTCTTTAACTAAAACAAATGAAATTACCTGTTTTGTGTACTTCTAACTAGGGGTGTGCAGTAAAACTGAAAAATTCTACAAATCGAACCAAACCGTTGGTATTGGTTCGGTTTTTTTACTACTAGTTCAGTTCCCGGTTCCAAAAAGAAAAACGATGTTTTAGTTCGGTTCCCGATTCTCCCCCCCAAAAAATCGATCCAATCCGAACCGATTTGTCATATACTAACTTAGTAAAAACCCTAACCATATATATATATATATATATACTAACTTACTAAAAACCCTTATACTCCCAAAAACATTTGAGCCGTCTCTACTCTCTCTCTCTCTCTCTTCCAAAAACCCAAATCAATCATATATTTTGCACCCATCAAATGAGCACTAAGGGTCTGTTTGGTTCGTGGTGAGATATTTTTTACCGCCTTAAAAAATAATTCAACTAGGTAAAATATGTGTTTGGTTGAACATTTAACACGGTGAAATAAAATGAATATGGTGAAAAGTGAGGTGAAACTTTAACCATTTTAAACCATAGGTAAAGTGAATAATTTAATAAGTGAAAACAATGGAATTTATCTTATTACCACACTAACATTTCTTATTTCCACTTACAACTATCACACATTCATTTCTCCCTCTCAATTAACACGATCATTAAATATTCATTTAAATTTTTTTTTTTTAAATTTCATTTTTTATTTAAAAAAAATAATAAAAATTTAAAAAATTTAATTAATTACTTTTTTTTAAAATATAAAAAAAAAAATGGAATAGCTATTCCTGCACCCTCTATGTCTTCCCCCACACCCTTTTCAATATTTAAATACTAAAAGATCAAAAGACCTTCTATGCATATATGATTTGAACAAATATAATCTTTTGCCTAAAAATCTATTACTTTAAAAAAAGGTAATATTATGAAAAAAAATAAAAACACAATATTTTGAAAATAAAAATCCTAATATTCTAGAAAATTAAAAATATAATATTCTGAAAATATAAAAACTATAAAAGTTATTTTTCATTTAAAAAACATTATGTTATTTATAAAAAAAACATATTATTTTTTATTTAAATGGACGTTGATAAAAAACTATTTCGTTATTTATTTAAAAAAATTGACATTCTTTTTATCATTTCAAGTTAAAAACTGTTTCTTTTATTTATTTAAAAAAATTGTTTCGTTAATTATTTTTTCAATTAAAAACTGTTTATTTTACTATTTTAAAAATAATCTTTTTACTATACAAAAAAAGGTCCGCGTCAGCGGTATGTATAAGTAGTCCGACCACTTATACTTACCCTTGGCGCGGACCAACATATTAGAAAAAATATTGTCCGCGCCAGCAGTATGTATAGGCGGTCCGACCACCTATACATACCGCTGCCGTGGACAATATTTTTTGAAAATAGTAAAAAGATTATTTTTAATATAGTACAAAAAAACAGTTTTTAACCAAAAATAAAATTTGTAAATTAAAAAAAAAACATTTTTTTAAGAAAACAGTTTCTTAAGAAAAACAAATTTTACGTTTTATATGCAGTTTTTTAAAAAACAAATGGATAAGATTTTACGTTTTATAAACAGTTTTTTTTTATTGAAAATATATATTTTTTTGTTTTTATCAAATGTATTTATTTTAGTTGGAGATGAAAAATTGGACATTTAGATTTTATAAATTTAAGGGCAAAATTGTCATTTATTATTCAAGGGGTGTGTGGGAACATATAGATGGTGTGTGAATAGCTATTCCCATAAAAAAATTAAAAAAAATTAAAAAATTAAAAAATGAATATATGTTTGGTGCATGGTAATGTGTTCGGAATTTAATTACTAATTGGGATGGTTTCATAGTTGGGAACTATTTTTTTTAATTCTTTTAATTGGAACATTTTTTTTAATTGGGACTGTTTTTTCATTGTTGAAAACTTTTTTTTATTGTGGATTGTTTTTTACAAATGACATCTTTTTTCATTGTTGGAAACTTTTTTTTTTAAATTGGAACTGTTTTCTTTTTTAATTAGGACTTTTTTTTAATTGGTACTATTTTTTTACTTATTTGTCTTGCGTAGCCAAATATGACTAGTTGTGTGTGGGGGGGGGGGGATTGTGTCAAATTTGAGTTTGAGGTAAATGCATATTTTTTAATGACCATTGACACTTGTGTGATGAAAATCAAAATAGTTATGTGCATATGAAGTATGAGGGTAATATGGTCATTTTATTTTTTTCACCATATTAATCTTGATCATTCAAACAACAAATGGTGAAAAAGTTAAAATTTTTACCTAGTGAAAACTCGACCATCCAAACGGAGATGGTGAAAACAAAATCACCAAGCTAATAATTTACTTTTTACTTTTAACACGGTAAAAAGTATTTCACCACGAACCAAACGGACCCTAAGATGAGTCAGATTGAATGATGGAGGTGAGGTGAGGAGACTATCAAAATCGATGGTTACCATATGTGGATCTCACTACAAACTGTGTATACTTGTCAGTGGCAACAATAAGACCCACTTCCAACTGTGTATCCAACTGTGTATACCGTCATTAGTTGAGGGTTTTCACTACCATCTTTAACGGCTCACGTTAAATCTGGGTATATTGGCAACAATAAGACAAAATGGAAATTTGCTGTCCAAAACCAGAATATCAGACCCACTGTATCTCATCCCATCACCCGAAACTCTTCTTTTTTGTGAATATAATTTTCTTCATTTCATGTTTGAAGATAATTTTCAATTCCAGAATATACATAATAAATTTTACATAATAAAAAGTTATTAGAACCGAGAATCGATCCAACCCAACCCAAGAACCACCGGTTTGGTTTGGTTCGGTTCCAAGAAAAGTCGGTTCCGATTGTGGTTCCAAATCGTAGAACCGAACTACCCCGATTTTGATTCTGATTTAATAGTAAAACCGAACTAAGTTGAATCGTGTGCACCCCTACTTCTAATTCTAAATAGACCACACAAATAAATATTATTATACTATAGAGACTCGATTTATAAATCTGAAAATCACTGTCCTATAAATTAAAATATACGAAGAAACATGACCTTAACCTTAATTCTCTATTTATCTTGCTTATATATCCAATGATAAGTTTCTACCTGCTAGAATATCCTTTTCTTTCTCTATAATCAAATTGGAAACCCAATTATCCAAAACGTTGAAATCCACATATTTGGTCTTATTTCGTGATTGTATTAAGTTTATTGCTGTTTTTATGCACAAATCTTGTTGTTGCAGCAGTAACTAATTAAATGCAGAATTAAAATTATGAACGAAATTACCCAATTTTTGGTGCAAATAAATCTGGGACTGAAAATATAAGAAATCCCGAAAGCAGGTACAGTCTAGAACACGACTGAGTCCCGGATAATGTCGCTCTCTTTAAGGTGTTTCGCGGCTCTGCCCAAAGTGTGGCGACAGTCTCGAAGCCCCGCCACCCCCAGGATAAAATAGCCTCCAAAATCAGAAAATACGGATCGATAAAGCACAAAAAATCAACCCGGTCTGTGTACACCCATTTTGTATAATTGCTCGATAACAATATAATTAATCTGTAAAACGAGATTAATTATTTTGGGAGAAAAAAATTCGGAACTGTATCAATGGGGGAAGATGAATTGTAAAGAATTTTGTGTTGGAACTGTATTGAAAAACGGAGGTCTCAACCTCCTTTTATGCAAAAAAGAAATTACCGTTAGTGGGCAAAACGTGGAGAGAAAACTGGAAACGTGGGTGGAAAAATTCAACAGTAAAAGGCCCACATTTTTTCAGAATTAATTACCGTTAAAAATTAATTTTTAAAGCCCAAAACCGTTAATTTATTTGTCCAAAAAATTATTTCTTAATGAGCCCAAGCCTAAGACCCAGGACCCGGACCCCGACACGGGCACTGGCCGAGCCGGTCGGACGGACGGCGGCGGCGGCGCGCGCGCGCGTGTTTGACTTGGCCCAATAAGTCCCCCACCCATACACACAAAATATCTAATGCCCAAAGGGCTTGCCCATTGGTTCCGAATAAATTGTAAATATACCCAACTCATTTTAACCTCCAAACCGATGTGGGACAACCAAAACAACACTTTGCCATTTTCAATGTTTTGCAACTTAACAGCTGCTTGTACAGCTGTTTTCCAACAATCCCCTACTTGCAAAATTTGAAAACATTTTTATCGAGCAATAATTCATAGAATTGTGCATAAGTAAATGTGTCTTTCGACTTGAACCTTTACGTAGTTAAGATGATTCAGAATATACTAGAGTAACCGTAGTTTTGAACTCTATCTCTGACAACATCCCACACACAACCCTACTTGGGTGTAGTTCTAATAGCTAGCACGTTACGGCCATGTGCTTCTATCTCAGTATAGTGAACGCTTTAGGAATTTGCCCAAAATATCCATAGGAAGCGGCCACACTTCGACATTCACATAGGTGAGTCTATCAAGAATACTCCTGTAGCTAAGTACCCCACTCAAAATAGAGCTATAGATCTCATTAAGAGGTATAATAATTCATCCTCAACTCGCTTCAGGATATCATGCTCCATAGGGATGGACTCGGAGTAAAACCCCGTTCTATATTAATTAATAATCGCATGATTCAACCCATATCACTTGTGATTTGTTATTACCCTTTGAACATATTTCTTGGGATCTCCAGTCTATATGTTGGGTTACCATAAAAAATGACTCATTTATCCAAGGACTTTAGTCCCATCCCTTTCGAGGTGTTCCACACCTTCTCCCCTAGCTAGTCCTTTCGTCAAAGGATCAGCTAAGTTCTGTTCAGACCGTATATGATCCACCTTCACAGCACCAATATAGATAGATTCTCTAACAGTATTATGCTTACGACGTATTTATCGTTTCTTACCGTTATAATAACGGTTCTCAACTTTTGCAATAGCCGCGGTACTATCATAATGAATCAAAACGGCTGGTATCGGTCTTTCCCATAATGGGATATCTGACAGGAGGTTTCTTAACCAACCTGCCTCTTCACTAGCAGTAGCTAGCGCTATCATTTCAGACTCCATAGTGGATTGAGCCAAAATAGTCTGTTTCTTAGATTTTCAAGAAACTTCACCACCAGCGATGCTAAATATATATCCACTAGTAGCCTTAGAATCATCAGATAGGGTGTTCCAATCAGCATCACTAAATCCTTCAAGGACAGTGGGATGCTTATTATAGTGTAATATGAGGTTCATCGTCCTTTTAAGGTACCGCATGACCCTCTCAATAGCATGCCAATGCTCCATACTAGGTCTACTGGTAAATCTACATAGTACTCCCACAACATAAGCTATGTCAGGTCTAGTGCAATCTGTGGTATAGCGTAAGCTACCTATAATGCTTGCATAAGCATTTTGATTTACACTGTCGCCAGTGTTCTTAAATAACTTTACACTAGGGTCAAATGGAGTACTAGAAGGTTTACAGTCAAAGTAATTATATTTCTTTAGAACTTTCTCAATGTAATGAGATTGATCAAAAGAAAGTCCCTTTTCTGACCTAGTAATATTAATTCCTATTATTACACTAGCTTCACCCAAATCCTTCATATCAAAGTTGGCACACAATAATGGTTTAACATTTTCTACGGCATGAATATTAGAACCAAATATAAGCAAGTCATCAACATAAATACATATAATAGTGAAAATGTTCTCAACATATTTATAATAAATGCATTTGTCACTTTCATTTATTTTAAACCCATTGGAGATGACTAGGCTATCAAATTAATCATGCCATTGTTTAGGTGCCTGTTTGAGTCCATAAAGAGATTTATCTAGTTTACATACTTTATTTTCTTGACCGTGTACTATAAAACCTTCAGGTTGATCCATATAAATCTCTTCTTCTAATTCTCCATTTAAAAATACAGTTTTAACATCCAATTGGTGTAAAATTAAATCATTTAAGGCAGGTATAGCAAATAGTACACATATAGACATTATTCTAGTCACGGTTGAAAATGTATCAAAGAAGTCTACGTTTTCTCTTTGTCTAAAACCTTTAGCAACAAGACGTGCCTTATATTTTTCAACAGTGCCATCAGGTTTTAATTTCTTTTTAAGAATCCATTTACACCCAATTGTTTTACATCCAAGAGGAAGGTCTACTAAATGCCAAGTTTTATTTGTTTCCAAAGAATCCATTTCATCATTAATAGCCTCTTGCCATAAATCGGCATCTAAAGAAGATAAAGCTTCTTGAATAGTGTTAGGATCCCCCTCTAAAGTGTAAGCATAAAAGTCGGGACCAAAATCTTTTTCTACGCGAGCCCTTTTACTTTTTCGAAGTTCTAAAATGGATTCATTATTTTCTTTATTTTTATTTAAAGAAATATTAGTGGATGACTCGCCCCCACTATTTCTCAATCTAAAAGGAAATTTATCTTCAAAAAAATCGGCGTCATTTGATTCAATAATTACTTGATTTTTCAAGTCATAAAATCGGTATGCTTTGCTATTAATAGCATACCCTATAAAAACGCACTCATATGCTCTACTCGCCAATTTAGACCTTTTAGGGTCGGGTATACGTACATAGGCTAAGCACCCCCACGTTCTAAAGTATGACACGTTGGGCTTAATATTTTTCCAAATTTCATAAGGAGATATTTTCATTTTTGTCTTAGGAATTCTATTAAGCACGTGACACATAGTCAAAATAATTTCACCCCACCAATGTGAGGCAGCCCCTGAATTTAATAAAATAGGAACAACTAATTCAGTTAATGTCCTATTTTTTCTTTCGGCGTTACCGTTCATTTCGGGAGAATAAGGGGCAGTTTTTTCGTGAATAATACCGTGGGTTTTATAAAATTCAATAAATGGTCCAGAATCATATTCGGTGCCTTTATCACTACGTAACCTTTTTATTTTCCGATTAAATTGATTTTCAATTTCATTTAGGAAAATTTTAAACATGTCAAATGCTTCACTTTTATTTTTCATTGAATACATAAATGAATAATCAGAACAGTCATCAATAAAAGTTATAAAATAACGTTTGCCATTTCTAGTTGTGACACCATCCAATTCACAAATATCCGAATGAATTAAATCAAGTGATTCAGATTCTCTAAAAACATATTTATGCTTGACTACACCATTCACATTTTTCAAAATCATTTAATGATAATTCGAGAATTAATCCTAAAGTGCTCATATTTTTAACTAGTCGTTTATTAACATGACAAACCTAGCATGCCAATTATTAAATGAACAAGTAATATAAGCATAAGGAGAAATTTTATTCATTGCATCAACATTCAATTTAAACATCCCATCAGTGGCATAACCCTTGCCTTCAAAAATTCTATTTTTGGTCAAAGTAAATAAATCAGCACCAATAGTTTGAGTAAAGTCATCTTTGTTGAGAAGATAACCCGAAACCAAATTTTTCCTTATCTCGGGAGTGTGAAGAACATCTTTGAGGATAACAGTCTTTCCCGAAGTGAACTTCAATTCCACATTTCCAGTACCAGCAACCTCAGTGGAGTGAGAATCACCCAACAACACCTTCTTATCTGCAGTCTCAGAATAAGTCTTAAAAAGAGTACGATCATAACAGATATGGCGGGAAGCGCCAGTATCCAACCACCACCATTCGGCACCGCTAACCATATTGATTTCTGAAATCATAGCACATAGGTCATCTTCGGTCAAATTCGCTTGTGCGTTTGGCACATTACGACATTTGCGAGCCACCTGAAATTGCTCATCTAAAGCCATGCCCTCTGAAATAATTTCATGGGAAATCATTTGCAAATCATGGGTTTGAGCAACAACAGATTTGTCATCCGTCATTTGAAATTTCAAATAACGCTCGACGGCATATTTTTTAGCACCCGCCTCCTCCGTGTCATATTTTTTAAAAAGTGCTTTCCAAACATCTTTCGCAGTTTTATAATTGGCATTATAGTCATAAAGTTCGTCACTTAGAGCATTCAGAATATAGTTCTTGCACAGAAAATCATTTTCCTCCCAAGTTCTAATTGTTTTGCTTTCCTCAACAGTAGGTGGATTATTTACTACGTGTTTGTCAAATTGAACACACGATGCGACTTTTTTCGTAGTTAAATAAAATAACAATTTTTTGCTCCAACGTTTAAAATGGGTGCCTTCATATTTGAAAGGCTTATTAAGGTTGCTTGAGTTAATTTCGTCCATGGCAGAATTTCAGGACACCTTAAAATTGTTGTTGCAACAGTAACTAATTAAATGCAGAATTAAAATTAGGAACGAAATTACCCAATTTTTGGAGCAAATAAATCTGGGACTGAAAATATAAGAAATCCCGGAAGCAGGTACAGTCTAGAACACGGCTGAGTCGCGGATAATGTCGCTCTCTTTAAGGTGTTTCACGGCTCTGCCCAAAGTGTGCTGACAGTCTCGAAGCCCCGCCACCCCCAGGATAAAATAGTCTCCAAAATCAGAAAATACGGATCGATAAAGCACAAAAAATCAACCTGATCTGTGTACACCCATTCTGTATAATTGCTCGATAACAATATAATTAATCTGTAAAACGAGATTAATTATTCAGGGAGAAAAAATTTCGGAACTGTATCAATGGGGGAAGATGAATTGTAAAGAATTTTGTGTTGGAACTGTATTGAAAAACGGAGGTCTCAACCTCCTTTTATACAAAAAAGAAATTACCGTTAGTGGGCGAAAACGTGGAGAGAAAACTGGAAACGTGGGTGGAAAAATTCAACAGTAAAAGGCCCACGTTTTTTCGGAATTAATTACCGTTAAAAATTAATTTTTAAAGCACAAAACCGTTAATTTATTTGTCCAAAAAATTATTTCTTAATGAGCCCACCAAGACCCAAGACCCGGACCCGGACACGGGCGAGGCCGGACAGACGGCGGCGCGCGCGTGTGACTTGGCCCAATAAGTCTCTCACCCATACACACAAAATATCTAATATCCAAAGAGCTTACCATTAATTCTAAATAAATTATAAATATACCCAAACTCATTTTAACCTCCAAACTGATGTGGGACAACCAAAACACCACTCTGCCATTTTCAATGTTTAGCAACTTAACAGCTGCTTGTACAGGTGTTTTCCAACGAATCTTACTCTGGAACTTCAAATAAAAATTTGTTTACCCACACTTTGGGAAGAGAAAAGTACTCGAGTTATTTCTGTCAGTGTTCTTCTAGTATTTTCAACGCGTTTCATTCAAAGGTCCATACTTTTCTACCCGTACCAAAACTATTGAAACTCAAAACAAACTTATTGAAACCGATGTAATGTGTTTCTAGAGATTTTTGACTGACTACATTTTTTTTAATGCCTTTTTACATTAGTTTTAAAATGTCAATTTTAATGGTCTTTCTCCTTCTACAAACGCTATCTACATTGGCTGATGACTTCGCCCTAGAAGCTTCTAGGAATGGGCAAATGGGTCAACCTTAAATGGGCTAAATTATTGTTTGGTCTTCACCTTTAGGCACAAAAGGAAAAATGACTTGGTTTCTTTTGCGTAAACCAAGTAGGCTTAACCCAAACTATATATCAGTTTATTTTACTCGTATAATTACATAGGTTGGTATAGAGTTTTTTTATTCCCAGTCACTAAATATCTTTCAAAAATGCCCATGGTTAGTTCTTGAATTAAGAAACCGTTATCATCACTTTACAAATTATTCTTTATACATACTTTATTAAAAGCTTTAGCGACATTTAAGATTATGGTGACTATCAAATCGTATATATATTATACTTCTAATATGATCGTATTAGCAATATAAATAATAAATAATGCTCCCTATCTAGATACGTCTCTTTCCTCCTAGAATTTATATTTTTTTTTCACCTAAATGGATTAATAAAAAATCTCTTAATACCAAAAAAAATGAATAAATCAAAAGTGTCTTGGAAACTAAAAAGTTGATCCGTTCTAAACTCCATTAATTAATCTCTTGATCCAACACAATCTGAATTCAATTAAACTATTTTCATCATTCTCCACTCAAATCACATTATACACATAAAATTCTTTTTAACGTTTTTATTTATAGAAAAAGCTTTAAGTTTTTATTTATAAATGACATAAACTTTTTTAAACTAAAAACGAATATAAATATGTATAATTTTTTCTATATAAAATACACACATTTTTTTTAAGTTTTTATTTATAAAAAATATTTTTTAAGTAAAAAAATTCAAGTTTCGAATTTTTTTTAACAGAAATAAAAAAAATTGGTTATAAAAATATTTTTAGTGTTTTATTTATAGAAAAAACTTTAAGTTTGTATCTATAAATAACATACATTTTTTTAAACTAAAAACAAATAAAAATATGTATAATTTTTTTATATAAAATACGTACATTTATTGTAAAGTTTTTATTTATAAAAATTGTTTTTATAAAATAAAAATATTTAAAAATAATAGACAAGTTTTATTTATGAACAAATTAACCCTTTAAGATAAAATATTGAATTTATGGTATATATTAATTTTTATAATTATCATTATATTTATTTATTTGTATGCTAGTTGCAATTAACTACACACTACAATAATAACGAACCTCACTAAAGTAGAACCATCATCTCTAACCCAACAGCAGACTAATATTAACTTGATAGACCAGGCCATTTCTGATAAAGGAGAAAAAGGATTGTGCTTTGGGCTGGATAAGAGGAAGCAGTTGAGTTAAATTGTAAGGCCCAGGAGCGTCCCAATTGCAGTAAACACAAAATTCACGTTTAGGGAAGAACTTATTACTATATTTGTGTTCATAAATCATGAAAATAATGGTGTGCTTGATTTGCGTAGTTGCCAAAAACTGTAAACAAAATTCATAGAAAATTCTCCAATCTAACCAACCAATATAGTTCTGATGTAATACATTATTTGAAAATAAACTTAGTTAAAGATATTTGACACTTTAATAATTAAAATGTATTAATATATCATGTTTTAAGAAATCAACTTTGTTCCAAGTAGAAAATTAATATTTTTAATGTTTAATAATCAATAAAATTAATATAAAAATATATATTTTTATGTTATTTGAATGAAATTTTATATTACAGATATAGATAATGGGGACATGGTGAGATCCAAAATGTTTACTCAGATACAAAATGTTAAAACAGGTAGAAAAATTATACATGAAGTTGTATGGAAGAAGGTGAATGAGATGATGGTAACTTCTTTGTGAAAGTGATGACAATGAAAGGCTTGTTGTTTAAGATTTGCACTGTAATTATAAAATAAAAAAGTAAGGGTATGGTTGGTTGTGTTTAAATACTGATTTATGTATTTAAACATAAATTTAGTTAGAGTTTGCGTTTGGCAAACATGTTTTTCAAAATCAAATTAAAAAAGTCTTGTGTTTAAAACTCATGTTTTCGCAAAATAGTTTTTTTAAGTCAGACACATCAATTCTCTCTATTTTCATTCATTTATAATTTACTATATGATATATATATATATATATATATATATATATATATAAATTTGAATATGTACAAAATAAAATATATTTTATATGTAGATGCGGGGTGCAAATCGTAATGGCTCAAAATTGACAGCCCAAACAGATCCAACTCAGATGTATAAAGCTTGTTGCTCAAGTCAAGAAACATGGAAGGTTCATTCTTGTTATCTATAATCTTGGAGGAGATCAATATAGATAAAGAAATGAGCCAATCAGTAGCTGAAGAGTTTGAACGAGGCTCTACCACTCCTATCATTATAAATAGAACCCTTATCCCGCAACAAAGGGGCATGTAATTCTTTATTTTAAAACTCTTAAAAAAATAATATATATATATATACACACACACACACACACTAAAAAACACCACATGGACGTAAACAGTTGTCGAACCACATAAATCCTTTGTGTCATGATATTGTCTTACTCTTTGATTGTTTCTCTGTTGCGTAAAACCATTAATTATGATTAATTACACTTATAATTGGCGTCATCTGTGAGAAATGATTCCTTTATCTAAGCAAATTGAAACCAACGAGTTAAGCAATGTCTCACCCTCCCAGTGCACCTATTGATGGTAATCTGTGAGATGGACTCTCATTACACAGAATCAGATCTGAGATCCGCCGGGACAAGAATCATGTCGTCAACCATCCATGATTTCATTTACAAGTATAGCCGTCTGAGGAGAGTAACGAGCAGTCTCGATCAACACAAGTCTCGCGGCTATTCAACACCTACGAAGAATGGCTCCATCAACAAGAGGAAGCAACAAGCCTCTAGGTGGAGGAAAATACACGTATCCAGCGATGCTTAGAAAAAATAGAGTGAGAAATCTGTGGAGATAATCGCAAGCATTGTGGTCGGATTCCTAACTCTCAGGCGAGAAAAACTCACAGACAAGGAAGGAGTTCGCACCACGAGCAGAGCATGAAAGAAATTTGACAAGGATAAACCCAAACGAAGGACGCCATAGACATAATATACGAAGTCTGGTCTCAAGCGAAATGGATCAACACCCAACTAATCGCGAGGCTAGATCTACCAAGGAGCTGCAAATAGGGCACTTATCACTCATATGGAGTCCTCCTTTTCAAGGGAGATATAGGAGGAAGATCCTCCAAAGAAGTTCGCAACCCCAAGGTTCAAAATATACGATGGAAAGATTGATCCCATAGATCATGTACGTCAGTACAGGCAAGTGATAACCTTATGGAACCACAATAACGCCCTCGTGCATCGTATATTCCCATCCACCCCAGGAGGCATCCCCCAAAAGTGGTTTAAGTGGATCCCCCACGGGTCTTTTAAGAAATTTAAGACACTCTCAAATGCATTCATGGCTCGCTTTATATCGAGCAGTTCATACTCAAAAAGGATGGATTATCTCCTCACTATGTGTAAGAAACCCAAAGCGACTTTACGAGATTATGCCAGGCGCTACTGGGAAACCTTTAATGAGGTCAAGGATTGCTCGGAGCAGGTCACTATAATATCATTCAAAATATATCTTCCCCACAACTCCATGTTGCACCATCCCTCGCTAAAAAGGAGTTAAACACCATCGACGATCTTATGACACGCATTGAGAAGTATGTCAAGGTGGAAATTTTGGTCACCCTTAGCCAAGGCGAGAATGTTCATGCAAAGGAGACCAAGGGAAATGACAAAGAAACCACCCCCAAAGAAAGGGGGTAAAAAGTAGAACGGAGGATCTAAGAACGGGGGCAAGGCAGACCCATCTAAGGCCTTCCACGTAAACAACACGATTTTCAAATAACTAATCTATAATATATTAAGCAAGATCAAGGACCAACAATTCCTCATGTGGCCGAAGAAGATGAGCGGTGATCCCAGCAATATGAATAAGACTCTCAGATGCACCTACAATAAGGAGAACTGACACAAACTAGAATAGTACATGGACCTCAAGTCCTATCTAGAAGAGTTAGACCAAATAGAGCATTTTAACGAATACGTTTTGAACAAAGTTAATCGTCTCCGGATTAAGAACCAGATAATGTTTTGGGTAACTAAATGGGCCACGAGTTTTCCATTATCCACGATGCTTCAAATGTCAAGCAGATCCAGGGCAACGTAGTTCGGGTAGAGCTTAATAAGATCACTACAGCTGTGGAGGCCTTTCATATTGACCCTGCCAAAAGCTAGGTCAGTAAGCGCAGGCGATAAGAAGACATGGACTATAAAAAGCACATAGTCTTCACCAAAGATATTTGATTGGAGTGAGGACCTCATACCTTGATATGCTAGTAATCACCCTCAAGATTGCAAACTAGGATGTGGATAAGCTATTAGTCAATCAAGTGAGCTCCTTTAAAGTCATATAATTAGAGCTTTTTCACAAGATCAAGCTAAATATGGAAGACTTAAAGGAAGTGATTGTTCCCCTAGTCGGCGTTGCTAGAAAAATTACTATATCATTGGAAAAGGTGGTATTACCAGTTAGGGTTGCTAATATCTCAAACTATATGAGTTCTTGGTGGTAAATATTGACTCGTCCAATCATGCCACCCTTGAAAGAGGGTATTTGAAATCCATATAAGTTGTTCCCTCCACTTATCAACAAAACCCAAAGTGCACCACAGAGCGAGGAATAATGGAGATCAGAGGCATTCAGGCCATTGGTTGGAAATGTTTTATCACCACTATCATGACCAAATAAGAAAAGAAGAAATAAACAAAAGTCATTCCTAAAGTGTCTCAAGACGAAGTTCTGACATCTAAATAGCAATTAAAGTACGAAAGACCATGGGTGAAGGAAATGAGAGTCAACCCCTAGATATGGTCATGGATAAATTGGAAGAGATAGCATTCGATGAGGCACGGTTGGAAAGAAAATTCCTAACCGGCCCCATACTACCAGAGCAAAAGAAGGAGGATATAACTTCCTTTATGAAGAAGAATAAAGATGTTTTCACATGGTATCTGTACGATATTCCCATAATCGATCCCAAGGTTACATGCCACAGAATTCATGCTGAACCCACGCATTCATCGATCGCATAAAATGCTCACCAATCTACCCCGAAGAACGTGAAAGTAAGGGAAACAGAGGTTGGAAAACTTCTAGAGGCAAAGTCCATCAGAGAGGTTCAATTCCCAAAGTTTCTCTCAAACTCGGTGGTGGTAAAAAAAGGGAATGAAAAGTGGAGAGTGCGCTTAGATTTCAGCGACCTTAACAAGTCCTTCCCCAAAGACAGCTTTCCCCTGCCTAAGATCGATCAGTTGGTTGACGCCATAACTAGTAGTGAGCGGATGAATTTCCTGGATGCTTACTCAAGATATCATTAGATCCCCTTGTTCATCCCCGACTAACATAAAACCTCGTTTATAACCACTTTGGGCCTGTATTTTTACAAGGTCATGCCTTTTGGATTAAAAATAAATAAAGAATCCACGTACCAAAGACTAGTTTGAAGAATGTTTAAGAAGCAATTTGGAGAAAATATGAAAGTGTATATTGATGATATGCTCATCAAGAGAAAGATCAAATTCAGCCATCTTAAGGATATAGCGAAAAACTTTTGAGATCCCCAGAGGTTACAGAATGAGACTCAATGCGGCCAAATGCTCCTTTGGGGTGAGATTTGGAAAGTTCCTAGGGTATCTATTCATCAAAAAGGGGTATTGAGGCCAACATAAACCTGATAATCGTGATCAATAACGTCATCCCTCTAAAAAAAATACGGGAGATTCAAGAGTTAATGGGGATGTTAGCAGCCCTTAACCATTTTATCTTAAAGTCCTTAGAATGACATCGACTATTTTTTCATCTATTAAAGAAGGAAAAAAGGACTAACCTGGAATGAATAATGCTCAAAGTCCCTTGAAGGAATCACGTCATATCTAAGAAAACCCCTTTGTTGGATATCCCAGATTCAGGAGAACATCTTTATCTTTACCTAGAACTTTCACGCCATGCAGTCAGTTCGACCTTAGTCTGTGTGAGGCGAGGACACCAATCCCCTGTTTACTATGTCAACAAAGTACACCTAGATACGGAGAAATGATGCCTCCCACTGGAAAAAATTTCTTACTCCTTGGTCATCACGTTGCCCCCAAATTGAAACACTACTTTGAAACTCATTTAATCATATTCATCACTTATTTTCCACTTAAAGACAATTTTCGAAAGGCCGAACTCTCTGGACGATCAAACTCGAGAGATTTAATATACACTATCAACCAATAACGGCGATTAATGGTCAAGCGCTGGCCGATTTCATCACAAAATTTGTAGGAGAAAATGGCCTCAGCGACTAACGGATTACCAAAAAATTGAGGAGTCAAGAGATTGACAAGTATGGAAAGTGGAAATTGTGTACGGATAGTTCCTCCATCTAAAGGGGGGGGGGGGGGGGAGTCTGGATTATGCTTATCTGATCAAAGGATGCCATAATCGAGAAGGGAATCAGACTTAGGTTTGAGGCGTCCAACAATAAAGATGAGTACGAAGCCCTCATTGCTAGACTAAGCAAAACTCACTCGCTAGGGGCAATCCACCTTCATATATATTGTGATTCAAAGCTAGTATCTAACTAAGTAATGAGATATTCTAATTCCAAGGATGAAAGAGTGGTAAAATACCTACATATGACTAATGATTTGATGTCAAAATTTAAAGGAGTGCACATTCAACAGTTCCCTAGGGAGAATAATAGCCATCCCGATGCCCTAGTAGCTCTAAGCTCGGTTGTGGAATATGATCTAAAATTAACTATCAAAGTAGAATTCGTTGCTAAGCACGACATCAGAAAACCCATGATCATTGAATTGTATAGAAAGGTCCAGGCTAGATGGACCTAATAGTCGCTTATCTGCAAAGCGACATCCTGCCGTCCAATAAAAAGAAAGTCCACTAAGTTTGGGTTAAATATGCACGATTCTATCAGGTACCAGAAGGAAAATTTTCAAAAAATCCTTCATTGGTCCCTACCTCCAACGTGTGCATCCAGAAGACATCGACGAAGTTTTGTACACACTCCATGATAGAATTCGCAAAAGCCACGTGGGAGGAAGATCTCTTTCCTTTTAAACAATCAAAGAAGGGTAATAGTGGTCATATATGCATAAATATGCAACTTCTTACGTACAGAAGTACGAGACGTGCAAAACGTTATATCCCATGCACTATCAATTAGCTGACAATGTGAAGTCACTAAATATCCCGTGGGCATTCTCTCATTGGGGTTTGGACATTACAGTCCCACTCCCAACAGCACTAAGGAATCGCAAGTACCTCTTAGTCAACACAGATTAATTGACCAAGTGGATTGAGGCAGATATGATTAGGGATAGAAATATGATTAGGTTCATATGGAGAAACATCATAGCACAATTCATCTTATCTAGAATGATCATAATAAACAATACACACAAGCTTTACTTCATTTATGTGTCCTACCCCTAGAGCAACAGACAAGTAGATACTTAAAAAAACGATGCTCGATGGTATGAAGAAGACATTAGAAAGATAAAAAAGAGCTTGGGTAGAAGATATTACTCAAGTCTAATGGCATATCACTCTACACCCAGGAGATCCACTAGGGAAATGTCATTCACTCTAACATGTGACATGGAAACTGTTATTCCTTTAGAAGCTGGATTGCCGACCATGATCACCAACATCATCGAGCAGGGTTTTTGTGAGAAAGTGGTGATGACTAAACTGGACCTAAGATTATAGTGAATGTATCATGTAATGGTAAAGTTGGCCTTTTACGAACAACATCTAGCTAAGTAGCATAACAAGGGCATCAATCTGAGAAAATTTCATGTAAGTGATTACGTCCTCAGAAAAGTCTTCGGTAGCGCAAAAAAACCCTTAGATGGAAACTTGGGGCCTATTTGAGAATTAGCATTCAAGGTCATCATAAACGAGCTGCAAGGAGCCTACCATTTGGAAACAATGGGTCTCAAGGAGGTACCATGGGCATAGAACACAACCAACCTCATGAAGTTTTATTTTTAATTCATTATTGCTTAAGTTATTTCTATTTTAGTTAGTTTTCAAAAATATTTATTCCAAAACTTATGATGCTCGCTGTCTATCCTAGCTTTTATAATAAAGTAAAAGCCCAAGTTATTTAACATTTACCCAAAGTAGAAGGTTTACACTTTACACTTTAATCACGACCTTAGTTTGATTCTAATTAAAAGATATTTAATTACAATTAAACTTTAGGACTCAAGGTATTCATCATGAAAAAAAATGAAAACCTCATGAATTGACCAGGTAAATAAAAATACCTACAGAGGATCCCTAGGCACTAAATGAACCCTAATTTGGTCTGATAAAATTCTTGGACGAGTGGATGGCCTTAAAACTAGGTGCATTTTTACCAAAGCATGCTTTAGGCCTAAGGTATTGTAACGACGCAACCTAAAAGGTAAGACACGATAATAAAATACATTCTTGGCATAATAAAATGGAAAAATGCAAAATAAAGTATAATAGAACCAACTTGTTGTTACATGAAGGTATAATACACAAAATAATTCATTTACAAACATTAGAAGGACAAAACTGATGCAATCATTATCCCTGGAGAGCAAGTGCCTTAGTAATGGCCTATCTTCAACCATCGTCTAGATTTGATCAAAACTCATCATCTATGTCATGCAATGACAAATAATGCTTGGCTAGTTAAAGAGGAAGGTTATCTAGAGGAACCCAACTATCTTTACTCCCAAAGAAGGGATAGCGATATGACGACCAGTCAACTTGATACTAATGCCAATGCTCACAGTCCATTAAGACTTTCAGAACCCCAAGGAATTTAGCTAAATATGGTTGTAAGCTAACTACTTTGCCTCATCTAACTTGATAGGAGAATCCATCCATCCCCTATTATAGCCAGCAGACTACGTTGAGCGAGGACCCTTCTTAAAGAAGTATCGAAGATTGATTATATCACAGCTAAGTCCCGTATTTACAATTCATTCCCTTCTCATGTCTTATTTTATCTCACCAATCTATTTCTGGAGAGAATTATTTTTCACTTGCAAAAGAGCCATGATATCACTAATGTCTATGCTCTCAACGAGTTGCCTTTTTCTGGAATTCATCTCCTCTACATAAGAATGCCCACATCGCTGAGGTACTTCACATCGTCCTTAAATTTGGCTAATGAGGTAGATTCATTCTTATAGGCCTCAATTACAGTCTGAAGAGACTTCTGAGCATTGGAGAAATCACGACGAGCTTGGAATTTTGCTTCCCGACTAATAATATATAAATTACAAGCAAAATAAGGAATTTCTCCAGGAACATTACTATGCTACAGGATATAAAAGTAAAATGAAGGAATTTAGCAATAATGCAGGATAATCTTGAACATTGGCAAAATCTTTCATTAGAACAAAAATGGGCAACACCCTTATAAATAAATAACAAAGGGGAAAATAAAGATTCATAAGCTAACTATTCTAACTCGCTTTGGTCTTATTTTTCCTTCACATGTGTTTTCATTTCTGGACCCTTAACCCAAGCAGCCTCAAAGGATTCCCAATCTGCCCAAACATCTTCATTTTCCCTTTATGGGAAACACGAATGGTGCTCGCTAAACAGTTCAGATTTATCGGGGATATTGGCTCTCATCAAAGCTGCATCCCAACCTTTCTTGAAGTTGAACCTTATGATAAAGCCCAACTAATGCTTGGCATCAGTATAGGCCTCGTTGAAGCCATTATTATAACCTGCATCCTTAGCAGTAAATAGAGCTTGAGCATGGTCCTTATTAAAATGATCATCTCGACCACCACCTGGTCACATTAAGTCTTCATCTTAGAAAAATTGTCCTTAAGAATAGTAAGCTCATTCTTTAGGGTAGCCACTTCTAAGCTGGTAAATGACTTCTCAGCCTCATGGGCCTTCTGTACAGTAACAAGTGTAGATTGAGAGTTATTTAAGGCATCATTGAGTTCTTCTAATTTATGTTGCTCATGATGCTTATCCAAAATGATAAAAAAAATCCCCCACAAACTACAAATAAAATAGTAAGGATTATTTTAAGATTCTAAAAAACACCTGCAGCCCATATAAGTCAAAATAGAATTTTACTTTACAAGAGATAAATCTTGATCCGCGTGGGTAGAAAGTTGATCATACATTAGCTAATTGACTTGCTCGTGATCAAGTGTGAGCACTCCACAATTCTGCAAACAAAAAGCCTATGATGGGGTTTTATCCATGGACATCACTTATTGAGTCCTCCCAAAAATATTGGAATCACCCTTTTTAGAAGGCACGAGACGTTTAAGACGGGTGGGTCTTCTCTTTTCTGCCCTTCTCTCAAACTGATGAGTCCAGTAACAATATAGGGCCAGAAGGGACTTTAGGCTCAGTCCTCTTAGAACCTTGGCGTTGGGGAAAATAAGAGTCATGTCATCATCATAAATAAATAAAATTATCTTCTTATGATCCATTATATCTTCCCCGTTAATACTAATAGAATCAACATACATGGATTCAAAGGAAGAAGAAGTAGAAGCATTCTCACTTATATAAGGCAGAGGAACCTCAAGTATTCTTTCCACTGGACAACTGTGAAGTTTCTGGTGGAATTCTTCTACTTCAAAAGAAAATATTCCAACCGTGGGCGATCCCAACTAGTGACCAGCGTCGTTCTCAAGTTATAGACCTTGATCATCTCCTCCCTATTGATATGAGAAGGAGAAGTCCCTTTCTTCATCACAATGTCTCTAACGTTGTCGGTGCCCAAGTCCAGATGTGAAATAAGGTGGGTTAGTGTCAGGTTGACAGTCGACTGTAAAATTTATATCAAATCTTGTGATGGACTCTCTAATTAAAAGAAGAAACATAAATAATAATAACATACATAAAATCAGATTTAGTACGTGGAATTTAGGCACACTAATTGACAAGTGTAAAGAACTTATGGATACTTTAAAATGAAGGAAAATCAATATAGCATGCCTTCAAGAAACTAAATGGAAAGGGGTAAAGTCTAAAGAGATAGGAGAAAGTTATAAATTATTTTACTTGGGAGGGATAGATAATTGTAGAAATGGGGTGGGTATTGTCGTTGATCACTATATGAAAGATAAAGTTGTAAATGTTAAGCGATGGGAAGATAGATTAATGAGTATTAAGATCGTGTTAGATAAAATGATATTGAATATTATAAGTGCTTACGCGCCCCAAGGAGCTTTAGATGAAAATGCAAAGAAATCTTTTGGTAATTATTGGATGAAGTATTACAACAAATTCCTAGGCATGAAAATAGTTTTTGGGGAGGTGACTTAAATGGGCATGTAGGAGTAAAACGAGATGGTTATTCAAGGATACAAGGAGGTTGTGGTTTTGGTACGAGAAATGAAGAATGGGAAACTATTTTAGAATGGCATAAGATCTAGCGTTAACAAAAACTTTTTTTTAAAAGGGAAGAACATTTAATAACATTTAAAAGTGGAGAGAATAAAAGTCAAATAGACTATTTCTTAATTAGAAGAAGAGACCTGTACACATGCAAAGACTGTAAAGTTATACCAAGTGAAAGCTTAACAAATCAACATCGTCTATTAGTATTAGATTTCGAAGTTGAAGGATTTAAGTATCGAAAAATAGGTTATCATAATATAAAATGGAAGGATTTAAAAGGATGCAAAGAGAATTAATTTAGACATAAGATCCTATTAAACATGAAGTGACATTGGAACGACGATGTTAACAACATTTAGTTAAAAAAAAAAGAATGATATCGAGAAAATAGGGAAGCAAGTTTTAGGTGAGACTAATGGAAAAAGATTCATAAAAAAGAGACTTAGTGGTGGAATGAGGAGGTGCAAAAGATGAGACAAAAGAAACAAGTAAGTTTTAAATTGTGGAAAAAGAGTAAAAATCAAGAAGATTTAGACAAGTGTAAGAAGTTAAAAAGTGAAGTAAAAAATATTATTAGAAATGTGCAACAAAACGCACTAAATAATCTTTATAATAAATTAGGTATTAAGGAAGGTGAAAAGGAAATATATAAAATAACAAAGAATAAAGATAAATTGACAAGCGATATGGGTCAAGTTAACTGTATTAAAGACATAAATTAAAATATATTAATCAACCATAAAGAAATTCTACATAGATGGGGAAAATATTTTCAGGGGTTATTGAATGGAGAATATCCAAAAAAAGATGTCGAGAACATTGAACATAATATAGGATTGGTATATCCGATTACTGAAAAAGAAGTAGATATATTGGTAAGAAAAATGGGAAATAATAAAGCGACTGGCCTGGATAAAATACCCATAGAGGTATGGAGAACCCTTGGAAGTCTAGGGGTAGAATAGTTAACAAGATTATTTCATAAAATTTTAAGAGAATGAAACATGCCAGATGAGTGGAGGAAAAGCACCATAATACCGTTGTATAAAAATAAAGGGGATATACAAAACTGCGATAATTATAGAGGAATCAAACTGATTAGTCACTCTATGAAATTATGGGAAAAGGTTATAGAACAAAGATTAAGAAATGAGTCAACTATATCGAAAATAAATTTGGATTTATGCCAGGGAGATCCACCACGGAAGCTATTTACTTATTAAGACAGTTAATGGAGAAAATAGAAGTAAGAATAAAAACTTACACATGGTCTTTATATATTTAGAAAAGGATTACGATAGAGTACCCAGGGATATAATTTGGTGGGCTTTAAGGAGGAAAATAATTCCTATGAGTTATATTAAAGCTATTGAAGATATGTATGATAACACAAAGACTAGATTAAGGACTATATGTGGAGAAACGAATGATTTGACGATTAAAGTGGGTTTACATCAAGGATCGACCTTAAGTCCTTATTTATTTACCATAGTTTTGGATGAGATTACTAAGGACATACAAGAAGATGCCCTGTGGTGTATGTTGTTTGTGGATGATATAGTTTTAATAGACAATTCAAAGGAAAGCTTAGCGATGAGAGTAGATAATTGGAGAAAAGCCTTAGAGTCCAAAGGACTAAAAATTAGTAGAAATAAAACGAAATTTATGGAATGTAAATTTAATAATGAGGCATCGAGTAACATAATATTAAAGATTAAAGAAAAATGATAAACCAAACTAATAAATTTTGTTATCTAGGTTCAATGTTACAAAGTAATGGTGATATTGATGAGGATTTTATGAGTAGAATGTCAACTGGTTGGATGAAATGGATCCAAGCGATTGGAGTGTTATGCGATAAGAGGATAACTAATAAATTAAAAGGAAAATTTTATAGAAAAGTTGTTAGGCCAACGATCTTGTATGGAGTGAAGGGTTGGGCGTTAAAGAAGAAGCATGAATAAAATCTCCATGTTAGTAAGATGAGGATGCTCCAGTGGATGATAAGAATCACTAGAAAGGACAAACTTAAAAACTAATACGTGAGAGAAAAGTTAGGATTAGCTCTCATTAATGATAAATTAAGAGAAATTATAATTAGGTGGTACGGACATGTGTTGCGTAGACCAGTAGATGCCCCCTATAACAAGAGGACGATTTTTAGAAATATAGGGTAAATGAAAAGGAGGTTGCCCTAAGCTGTCGCGGGAAGAAATTATTAGGAGAGACCTTAAGGAATTAAACTTGAATGATAATAATGCATATAATACATTAGAATGGAAAAGGAGAATCCATGTGGACAACCCCATATGGGGGGATTAAGGCAAGGATGATGATGATGATGATGAAACATAATACTCTGCTAGCCTTGCTCACCATCGGCTATAAAACTCAATTCGTGGCGTGGGACCAGGAATAGCAGTATCTAATTTTTAGAATTCCAATGCTGGTCCCATATAACCCATTAATTCTATGAACCTCGTTAATGAAACACCATGTATTTGGGGCATATTGTGCTAAAATTACCCCAAATAACTCACGTAATTTAAAAAATAATTAGTTAGGGTAAGTAATCCCCCTCAGCCACTGAGAGGGTGTGAGTCCAATAACAACCCTCAACAACAATACAATTTCTAGGGATGGGGGCACACTCAGTTGTCACCTAGGAGAGGATCGAATATACTTTCCTAAACTCACCCACCTTCCCCTGATTTACAGTATACATCATATTTTATTGAAGAAAGGACTAATCAACAATAACAAAGAAGGGGAAATAAAGATGCTCGGAATAGCCAATAGAAAAATAAGCAAAAGAACGAAAAACTTATAGGAAGATGCTAAAAAAGAACGCTCCAAATGATCCTTTTGAACGAAGAAAGGTACACAAACGTCATCCAAGAAATCTAATCATATGGAACGGATCCCAAAATCATTAATGCAACTGAAGGATCATTTATGTATCAAAGACCAGCGTACCCCTCTCCACAACTTGATAATTACAAGAGGTTCCCTCATAAAAGATCAAATGATGAATTATCACAAACTAATCATTTGGCCCAAATGAGCATATAAAATCTTCCATCCCATTATTGCCGAATAATTTTAAGAGCAATTGTGGGTGCAAACTTCAATGGCCTAAATTTCGACAGTCCAAATAGGACCAACCCAAAGGTATAAAGTGTCTTGCTCAAGTCTGAATTAATGTCACGTGGTAAAAAAATCGGAGGTTCATTCTTGTTATCTATAATCTCATAGGAGATCAATATAGATTGGTAAACGTGCCAATCAGCATTTGAGAGACTTTGAATGAGTCTCTTCCACCCCTATCATTATATACAAAACCCTTACCCTGAGGCAAAGGTGCATGTAATTCTTTATTATGAAACTCTTAAAGAATTAATATATAATGAAAAATACCCCGTGGACATAGGTAGTTACCAAATCACGTAAATCCTTTGTGTCATTTCTCTATTGCTTAGAACCATTAATTATGATTTATTGTACTCGCAGTAAAATATATGAATTATATATACAAGTCCATATATTAACGAATATATTTAATAACATTGTCAATACATACATGACATTTATATGAAAGTTATATTTTTATCTATGTATATAATTTGTATTATATATTATGCATTCAATATCATAATAATATATCTATATATTAATCATATACATGTATAGTTTTATCTACATTTTATATATGTATAAGATATAATATACTCCTATTATATACTTACCATATATACTCCTGCCTAAAGGTGTTTTGAGAATATCATCATACAAATCTACCTTCATGTCATCTATACTAATTACTTAATTACTCATCCCTTTATAATTAAACTATACTTGTTCATCACAAAAATCATAATTCCAATACATTAAAACATTAATTGTTTCCCTTGCATTGCTTTTAATTTTTGTTATTCACGTTGACACCATAATTTGAAGAAAATGGACATACATGTAATAAAACATTTTTAGATAAATAAATTAAAATATATATAAAATACAAATAAATAAACAAGTTTAGTTGCTCCGTCTGTGGAGCGTATTGAGTTACATTTTTAATATTTCCATGTCACTCTAAATAAGAATGCATACAATGTATTGAGAACTAAAAAAGAAAATCCCTTAACAAAGTTCATTATACATTAATAATTGATTATATGTATCATGAGGGGAAAAAATTTCAGCATATAAGAACTTCCGTTCGTATACATATTCCATCGAATACCCCTCCCCTCTATAGAATGATAGGGTGATCGGAGATAAGACCTAGTCAACTGACCGTTAATCCAAGAATAAGTCATACTCCCTATTATGACGGACCACTACCCAAGGGAATAGAAACATGTAACACACCAGCTACTTCCCAGACAACCATGTCTACCATAAGAATAACCACTCCATCAGTGGTGAGAACGAAATGGTAGGATACTCAATATAAAGCTACTATATAAAGTCAAGGTGGTATAGAAGGAAGGAAATAAGTTGATTACATGTAATAACTACTACACCCAACTCAATAAAACTATTCCAATCTCCCTTTTGCCCTATGGATGTAAGTCACCAAGGCTGAACCACGTATATGCTGTGTTCATCTCAGATTCCTTATAATTGCTTGCACTTATAATTATTATTATTACTATTATTATTATTATTATTATTATTATTATTATTATTATTATTGTGTGTTCGATTTTTCACCCTAGCATAAATGGCGTTGCCTATGGGAACGATAATTCCAAGCCATGAATAGGCATCAAGTCATCCAGTCCATCCACAACCTTATGGAGAAATAAGAAGCCCTCCAGTATGAATTTACCCAGATCTTGGATAGGCTACAACCTAATCTTGCTCCTCAAACCGAAGAGAAGTAAGTTAATCGATAAGCCTCTTCACCGATCAAAATCAGGTTAATATATCTCTTCCCCCATTTCCTCCTTTAACTGAGCTATTCTCTAAGGTCCAGAGAGAGTCGGTGTTCAGAAGAATTGATCCACCCCTCGTATTTGAAGGAGGAAATAGGGGAAGAGATATATTAAACTGATCTTGATTGGTGAGAAGGGATTATCGATTAACTTACTTCTCTTCGATTTGAGGAGCAAGATTAGGTTGTAGCCTATCCAAGATTCTGCTGTAAATCTTGGATTGTTCGGTGCCTCCAACATTCAATTTCCCTAGGATGTATACTTTCAATAGATCGTTCGATCCACATAACCACATCAAAATTACATAGGATAAATTGATCTCTTGGGTAGTCCTGGCCAAATCAGGTGTATAGCCTTTGCTACCGCACATGGTTTAATTCACTACCTTTTAACTTACTTACTTGCTTCAGATAGCTGACAAAGGCTTCATCCAACACTTCATCGGTAGTAAGGTCCATAAGAAAATGATCAATTCAACAACCTCAAAACTAAGGAGGAGTCCTTAAAGGAATTCATCAAGCGTTTAACTGAAGATCTTTTTAAGATTGACCATCCAAATGAGAGCGTGGCCATATTCGCCTTCTTATGAGGTCTCTATAATAAGATTATTATCTACTCCTTATCTAAAAATCCTTATACCAATATGATTGATCTCATATTGAAAGTGGATAAGCACATTCATGTCAAAGACACCATCAATAGCCTCCTTAATCCCCAAAAGGAAGGAGTGACGTAAAAGAAAATAACAGGACATGAGAGATCAAAGAAGAGTCAAGGACCGAAAGGGAGTGTTTTAATGAGTAATTTAAGTATGTTTAATTGTTCGAACAATATGAGAAGTTGGTCATCCAAAAATAAACCCCACTAGTATTGCAGCTTCCATCGGGACTAAGGGAACAAAATGCCTGAGGAACAAAATAATGAGGAAAGGTATCATCATTATCGAAGTCGGTCAATAGAGCACCATCAGATTTATGAAAGGTTAAATAAGTGTAATCTATCGAGAAAAATCATCGACCCGGACGAATTGGCATAATATTCGGAGGATCTGCATCTAAAACAAAGTATATATCCACCTGAAGGGCCTACAAGGGTCCAAAGCGAGAATTCATGGAGGTCCAAATATCCGATCCCCTTGAATATTGGGAAAGTATAATCTTCACCCCGAAGGATTCATATAACCATATCACATTTCTGAGAAGAGTGCCGCTGTGTGATAATTGATTAAATTTATTCGTAACTTTCTAATTTGGCACACTTATTTAATTAGAGTATATTTTTAAACCAAAATAAACTAGCCCCTAAACATTCATCTAAAGTGCGTGTGTCAACCCATAAATAAATAAAGCATGTGACACAAATATTCAGGAAAAATCCCGCAGGGCAAAACCTTTTATTTCTAGAACTTTGAAAAGTTTACAAGACCATTGACTTATATACCATCTTGCTTTCGCCCACAAGAGTAACGCACGGTGTCTTCGTCAAACCTTCAAAGCAACGGCTAGAAATCTGTAGTAGATCCACACGTAGCGAACCCACATGAACCGCAGTTCAAAATCAGCAAGAGAACACCCGCAAGCACTCCCCAAAGACCGCAGTCTTAAATCTTCATAGAGTCTCCCTCCACAATAGCATGCAGCTATCGGTTGTAGAGCTCACTCCACAAAGTATGAACAAATAACAAAATATGTTCTTGGGTTCCACAAAACAACTCACATAAAAGTAATTGGGATTCGTTGTGAATTGTAAACAAAACAAAAATTATTTGAACGCTTAAAAATGTTGGATAAAAACTTTCTGCCAAAAGGTATTGAATTAAATCTAGGCAGATACACAAAAGTTTCAAAAGAATAAGACTCTTTAATTCTGAAACTGTTCTCCCCGTCTAAAAGCAAAGGCTGACATTCCTTTTTATAGGAAATTTGAGTCGGTCAAAGATAAGGACGAAGTCAGACGTATCAGCCAAAAAGTTATCTCGCTCGAACGAGAATGACATCTCGCGCAAAGGAGATTGCGTGTCGTTTGAAAGACTACGCGTGACATCACAATGTCGTTCGAACGAGATTGAGATCTCGCTTGAACGACCTTGGCGTCAAAACCGAGGTACGTTTACTGCTGTAGCAGATTTTCACAAACAATTATAAAACCTCTTTTAAAAAAAAGCATTTATAAAAACAATTTTCATAACAAAGTTTATTTAAAACTCTTTTAAAAATATCCCAACACTCTTAATATGAAATGTAAATGAAACTTTAAAACAATATCTTACCAAAGTTCATATTGTTGGTCTTGAATGTTGAAGGCAACTGGTAATTCGGATCCGTCTTTTGTAGATGCAATCTTCACAATTCTTCGACGACTTGTAGCGGTATATGACATAATTAATTGATAACGGACCTATGAAAATATGTCCTTACAAATCTCCCCCTATGTCTATGCCGGTACATACATAAAAAATCTGAATTATCAAAAACCAAAATGTCTATACAAATCTACCCTCCCATGAATCCCAAAACTGAAATGGTAAAATTTGTATGTTCTCAAATTTTTAAACTCTCAAAGATTTTCTCATCAGGGTGTGCAACATCATGATCTTAAATCTTTGTACCTACACACATGAGATAAATCAAAAGCCTTCATGACGCATAAAGTTTGAAATGATATAAGAATAAAGCTTTTATAATAAAATATTCCCCATAATGCAAAAACCTCCCCCATAACATGATAATTCTTTCTCCCCCTTTTTATGGTGTCCCCAAATAGACAGATAAGAAGAAAAAAATCAAAACATGGAGTGTCACGATAAAATGCATAGCAAATGTGGATCAAACTACGCACATGCAAAGGTGTATCCCAAAAACATTCACAAACTATTTTTGATTTTTCAAATTTTTCATACAAAAATAGGATACAAAAAAAATCACACCATGGATTTAAACTCAAATAACCAAGTCATTGAAATGGAATGTATGGGTGTGAACACATTCGATAGGTAAATAAACTCAATCAATCATATGTGCACGATGCATATGTGTACTCCTAATGAATGAACATCAAAAGTATCCTTAGGTGTAAAAATTTGTTGAATTTAAATGACATCGTCTTATACAAATAAACAAATCAAAGTCAAATGATTTCCACACCCATAACGTCCAAAACTAATTAGCGCTTTTTCAAGAATTTCAAGGACGTGCAAACCCGTTTAAAATCTCCAACCAAACACCCTCAAATATATTTTCTTTTAGAGGTGAATAAACTAAATTCTCAAACTTTGGAGAATTGGTGCAAAAACCTAAATGGCCTATAATTGGCATGAATTTCTTTTTTTTGCCTTTAAATTTTTTCGTTCTCTTTTAAACCTCTTTGGACCCCGGATAATAAAATTCCTCCATTAGGTCCAATTTAACGGTGGCTTAGTATTCGCAAAGGAAAAATAAACCTTTCGCAGCCCTTTCCCGTTTTCAAACAAAGCACACAAACTCAAAAAACGGTTCTTATATGCACAATTTCCTTACTTAAATTTATCGCGTTTGGTTCGTTTTAAGGACAGGATTGAAGTGAAAACATCCAACCAACATGTGATAAGACAAGCGCAATAATCAAATAAATCCGTGCACGTGTGCAATAAAGGAAACATGAGTCAAACATGTAGGAAGTACCACTTAATTACATCTTAATGACTCCAAACATTATAAAGCACAAGGATGAATTGATCTATTGTCCCAAAACACTATCAAATAGTCACATGAAAAAATGGAATGATGTTGTGACTCGATCATCCTAAGTGTCCATCCATAAAAGGTGCAAGCAAAATACAAAAATATTTTTAGATTTTTCAAAAAAAATTTCAAAATAAAGTCTTTTTGTATTTTTCAAAATTTTTCAAAAGCAAAAAATCTATACAAAAAGTACATGTCATAACGCTAGCAAAAATATATCAAAAAGCATAACTAGCGTATGACAAACATGCAAACACAATCATCTATATGATATGGAAAGAGAAGAATCATGTGCAAGCAAATGAGAATCAACTATTCTAAAATCTAGTGTATCCAAAGTGGTTTCCTAACCCAAACAGATATAACACGTCGACACGGGGTTTTGGGAACCATCAAAACACTAGACTTCGAATTCCTAGGATATTTTCCAAGATCAAAACAAAAACGCCTAAGGTGACCTTACCTACCACAATATGAACATGTGTAAACGGTTGGAACGACACCTATGGGTTGACCTTTTATAATATCCTTGGAATTAGTTGACCCTCTAAAACAAATAATGGTTTTGGCTTTAGCATTAGAAGCATGAGAACACGATGAGCCATTACCATCACTATCAAACCTACTTGAGTCTGTCAAATCATTTTTTAATTTCAAAATTTTTTACTCAAGCAAAGAATTAGACTCTTTCAAATTAAGGGACGCCTTCTTCAAATTATCAATCAAACCTAGAAGATTATCTCGCTCCCCCTCAATTAAAGCAAACTTTTTCCTAAGAGTCTCTTCACGTGCCACAAACTTATTGACTAAAATATTTTTGTCATCTTTGGCACAAACACAAACCATCGAATTTTTAAGGTCCTTTAATTCTTTTTCAAAAAATAGGACCCTATCATCACTCTCCTTCTTGGACAATTTTAAAGAAACAAAGTCATGGTCCAAGGAAACAAGTTTTTCACGAAAAAAATCTCTTTGAATTTGAACGGTTTGCAAAAGATCCATCGCAAATTTAAAACGAGAATTATTTTTTTTGCAAAACTTTAATTCTTTTGCAAAGTTTCAAATTCAAACTTTTTAAATTTTCAGCATGGTCGTGAACTTTTTCAAAAATAGGCTCCTCATTAAACGGGCGTACCATTGAAAAAATTGCGATTTTTCACAAAACTGATTTAAAAAAAATCAATATCACACGATTTTGTGGAAAATAGGAATACGCGATAAATTAGCGTAACCCGCTCTGATACCAATTTGAGAAGAGTGCAACTGTGTGATAATTGATTAAATTTATTCGTAACTTTCTAATTTGGCACACTTATTTAATTAGAGTATATTTTTAAACCAAAATAAACTAGCCCCTAAACATTCATCTAAAGTGCGTGTGTCAACCCATAAATAAATAAAGCATGTGACACAAATATTCAGGAAAAATCCCCGCAGGGCAAAACCTTTTATTTCTAGAACTTTGAAAAGTTTACAAGACCATTTACTTACATATCATCTTGCTTTCGCCCACAAGAGTAACACACGGTGTCTTCGTTAAACCTTCAAAGCAACGGCTAGAAATCTGCAGTAGATCCACACGTAGCGAACCCACATAAATCGCAGTTCAAAATCAACAAGAGAACACCCGCAAGCACTCCCCAAAGACCGCAGTCTTAAATCTTCATAGAGTCTCCCTCCACAATAGCACGCAGCTGTCGGTTGTAGAGCTCACTCCACAAAGTATGAACAAATAACAAAATATGTTCTTGGGTTCCACAAAACAACTCACATAAAAGTAATTGGTATTTGTTGTGAATTGTAAACAAAACAAAAACTATTTGAACCCTTAAAAATGTTGGATAAAAACTTTATGCCAAAAGGTATTGAATTAAATCTAGGCAGATACACAAAAGTTTCAAAAGAATAAGACTCTTTAATTCTGAAACTGTTCTCCCCGTCTAAAAGAAAAGGCTGACATTCCTTTTTATAGGAAATTTGAGTCGGTCAAAGATAAGGACGAAGTCAGACGTGTCAGCCAAAAAGGCATCTCGCTCGAACGAGAATGACATCTCTCGCGAAGGAGATTGCGTGTCGTTTGAACGACTACGCGCGACATCCCAATGTCTTTCGAACGAGATTGAGATCTCGCTTGAACGACCTTGGCGTCGAAACCGAGGTACGTTTACTGCTGTAGCAGATTTTCACAAACAATTATAAAACCTCTTTTAAAAAAAACAAACATTTATAAAAACAATTTTTATAACAAAGTTTATTCAAAACTCTTTTAAAAATATCCCAACACTCTTAATATAAAATGTAAATGAAACTTTAAAACAATATCTTACCAAAGTTCATATTGTTGGGCTTGAATGTTGAAGGCAACTGGTAATTCGAATCCGTCTTTTATAGATGGAATCTTCACAATTGTTCGACGACTTGTAGCGGTATACGACATAATTAATTGATAACGGACCTATGAAAATATGTCCTTACAATTTCCAATGACCCATTCTTGTTAGAGGCTAGTATAATCTTTACCCCGAAGGACTCCTATGACCTGATCGTCGATTGAATGTTTGATCCCCATACATTGTTCGATACATGGTTAGAATAGGTGGTACATGTAGAATCTTCCTTGACCAATCGTAAGAGATAAGAACTGGTGATGTTTTAGCAAAATTACCACATCATATTTGCATGGAGTCATACAGACATGGCAATAATAAATTCCTCAATAATGGCTAATTGCTTAAAGTTGATCCGACAAGCCGTCCAATATGGTAAAAGAAGAGGGAGTTTTCCCCAGAGAGAAACCAAGTATCACATGATGAAGTGGCGAAGTTATTGGATGCGCAGTTTGCTTGGGAGGTCAGATACCCTAAGTGGTTATCCAATGTTGTTAAAATCAGAAAACCAAATGTGAAATAGAGGTTAGGCATGGATTCAGATATGAACGAAGCTTTATATAGAGACTATTATCCCCTTACAAGAATTGATGCATTAGTTTATGAAATGATGGGCCACGAGATGCTATCGTTCGTGGATGTAATGACACCCCGCATATTTTGACATTAGTGGTGGCCAGTCCGCATTGCCAACGTATGTCGGACATCAGAATTAAAATATCATTCTTAGCATGTGATAGAATTATGAGACATTAAAAACATTTCCCACAATCTGAAATCTAATTCAACGAATATAAACATACAACCATCTAACTCCAAAGTAAAAACTTAACTCCAAAAGATAGATCAATACTTAAATGAAATAAGCCAACTGTAATTCCAACTAAAAAGAAACCGTAAACAACTGTGAAATTGAATGGCGGACCAAATCCATAAACAACTCTCTCATAAATAAAATGACAATATGGAAAGATCTAAACTAATAAAGAAATAAAATAAATTTAATTTCACTCCATAAATATCCAATCAATCTGATGCAGTTACTCTTGCATCTAAACCTCAAATGTTAGACAATACAATGGATCCGAGCCCAGTGCATGAACACAGGCTACTCCTTCCAATTAGGATCCGTAACTACAGACATAAGCACCATACGAGATAAACATTATAATAGATTATTTTAAATTAAACAATAGAAGAATATGAGAGTAAAGTAAAACATTACTAATAACACACATAGCTAATTCACCACATTATCCAAGTACAATTATTTTATTACAATAATGATTTTAATCTCTTAATTATGAATTAAATTAATGCAACTAATCTTATTAACGAAACACTAGTATAGCCAATTTACCTTTCTATTGGTCCCACACATATTCCTGGAATGCTAGCAATTACAACACATTACATCAATTCCCCTAACTATAGCCAATTTGCCCAATGTCATTAGCACTGCACATGCTCGTAAGGTTCTGCGCATGATAGGTCACTGTACCATGTTTGCCCAATTTTGTTAGCCCTGCACATTCTCATGACGCCAACACCCACCCATGTCGCTATAGCTAGTCAGTCCAATTATCATTAGCCCTACACATGCTCGTGACACAATTTCATTTTAATACCCATTTATTATCTTAAACATTAATTGTTAATTCTTATCCAAGTTCTCTTTATTTTCAATTATCCCCATTTATAATTCAGTTATCCCCACAACCTAAAGCCATCCTTAATCCCATACCTATATATCACCAAACCATAAATATTACCTAGTCTATCACCTAGAAATAATACCTACCAAAAGTTATCACCTAGTCTGGAAACTAGACTAAAGGAATAATGTAATGGCGTATTACCTAGCCCCACCCAGGAATTTTCCAATTGTATAAGCATACTCACTATTCCCATACCTAGAACGTGACAACAACAACAACAACAACAAAGTCTACCTACTAGTCTAATACCTAGCAAATAACCTATTAAAATGGGTGAAAGTATAACTGCTCTCCAAAATCCCAAAGTCTCAGAAGTGCCAAGATATTGACACGAACAATCTCTACGTAAATTATATTTTAATTTAACGCTATAATCCTCAATTAATCCTACAATTTTAATTCCATTCAAATTGTGTCCATCTTATTATCTAATAACAAAATTCTACCAAATAGTTACACAAGTTGTCAAATTTCATAATTTCAATACAAGTGGTATCTCAACAATTCAACACATAATCCAAATCAAATATGAGTATTAATAACATTATACAACAATAAATTCCGTTCTACAACATACACAACAATATCAAAATTCAATGAGTCAAAACATTATTCCAAGTTCATATTTAAATCTTAATATGCGATACGTCCCACCGATCTACCTTAACCCTAAACACTAATCTAAGCACGCGATTATTTCAATCTTAAATCATATTTTTAGAATTTAAAATAGCCCCGAATTTACTTTCAATTTCCCTAATTAATCTTCTGAATTATTTTTTGAGAAAATATTATTAATTAAGATTTTGGCAATATTTAAAACATACAACGCATAAGGGAAACAACAGAATTATTCACGCCTAATAAGAAGTCGCCTCAAAATTCTGCTTAGACGATTGCGGTCCTCTCGTAAAAATAACAAAGAATCGTCATTGGTTGTTCTTAAGAAAACTTTATCTGAATCTTCAAAACTTAAGTTGAAACTTGTTTTTAATAGGAATTTAGGTTTTTTATAAGAAAGAAAAAAACGTGAGAGGCTACTACTTTTTTAGATGAGGTAAAGTGCTGAAAAAAGTCTAAACCCGGGCCTTTTATTATAAGTAAACAAAAGAGTTTGAAACCAACTTAAAGACTTAAAAACAAGATTATTCGCCAAATATGCCCCAGACAGAATCAATTCCCCTTTAGGTCCGAATCTCTTTCCCCCAGGCAAATCAATTTCCCTTTTTCAACCAACAGAGTAGAAAAATTGAAAAATTCGATTTTGTTCCCGATTTCAAATTCGATTAAAATTCTATTTTATATATATTAAAATCAACATTTTAAATGTTAAAATATTTAAGTCCAATAAAAATATTTTCCAATTTTTGGTTTACATAAAATATTATAAGGTTCAAAAATCAAAGGGTATTATAGATGCATTCTTCGGCTATAATAAAATTCGAATGAATCCCTCTCATGAAGAGAAATCATTGTTCAAAATCGACCAATGAACTTACTGATACAAGGTGATTCCTTTTGGGCTAAAAAATGTATGTGTCACTTAACAAAGGCATGTTAATGCATGTTTGAATAAAGGATTGGTAAATATATGGAGGTGTACTTATATGATTGATCAAGAGTGTGAAGCAATAGGGTCACATCAACAATCTAGAGGATACCTTTATTATCCTTAACAAGTACATAATGAAGTTGAACACTGAAAAATATGCATTTAGTGTATCCTTTGCATAAAATTAAGGTTCATAGTTACTAGTAGGGAATAGAGGAATAACTCAAGAAGATTCAAACGGTTCTAAATATGAGGATTCCTAAAATGAAAAGAGGTAAATCCATTGATATGGCGAGTTCCAATTTTAAATAGATTCATTAATTGAGTATAAGTACGTTCTTATCGTTATCCCAAAAAATGAAGAAAGTTTTTGTATGAACTAGAAAGTGTGAACAAGAATTTCAAAATCTAAAAAGATACTTGGTAAAATCACCATTCCTCTCCAAACTTTCTTCGAAAGAGAAATTATACATTTACCTGGTTGTTTTATCTGAGGGTATTAGTTCATCCCTTATCAGGGATGACACGGGATGCAATGACCAGTGTACTATATAAGAAGGGCATTCAAAGGAGCCGAATCAAGATACCCAAGGATAAAAAATCTATCATTTACTCTAATAACTTTATCTCAAAAATTGAGATCGTACTTACAAGACCACACTATTATCATCCTCAACGGCCATCACCCCAGACTTGTTCTACACAGGACGAATTTCTCTGGTTGGCTGATGAAGTGTTTAAAAGAGCTGGGAAAGTTTGATATCCAATACAAACCACGATTATCTCTAAAGGGGAAGTTCATTAAATATTTTTTTATAGAATTCACAAACCTAGAAGTGAGAGATCCAGTTTGAAGGTTCAATGCCTAATAATATATTTAGGTCATCCATGTTGATGGGTTATCTAACAAGACCGGTAGTAAAGCAGGGCTCATCATTAACACCCCAGATGGTTCAGGCATGGAATATTTTATGAGGTTCAACTTCCAAGCATCGAATAATGAAGTTATGTACTAGGATCTTGTTGTCGGACTACGACTAGCATTATCCCTCAAATACAACCAGATCGAGATCTTCAGCGATTCAAAGGTGATCATCGTCTAAGTATTAGGATAATATGAGGCCAATGGAAAGAATATGTTGTCTTAACTCAAGTGATTCTAGTTGTTAACGGGACAATTAAAGTCCTTCAGAATCAACCATATCCCAAAAAAGGAGAATACGAAAGACGATGACTTGGCCAGACTAGCATCATCACAAGAAAGGAATACCCTCGTAGAATTTCTTAACCAGCCTAACATCCAACTAAAGGAGGTCAATCAGTTCTATGTTGTAGACCAAGGTTTGAGCTAGATGGATAACTTTGGGTTGTATATTAGAGATGAGATTATTTCAGATTATCTTTAATAGGTAAAGAATATGCAAGCAAAGGTTACCAAGTATATACTCTATGACGGAGTCTTATATAGGAGATGGTATATGCGACCGATCCTTTACTGGCTTCACCCAACTAAGGTAATTATAATCATAATAAGCCTTCATAAAGGGATATAAAGGGGATATCCTAAAAATAAAATATATCATAAAGATCTCTAAATCAAGGGGATTATTATTCGAATGTGACCAAGGATGAGGATTATGTTCGAATGTATGACAGGTGTCAATGCATGACCAACTTGGTCAATCAGCCTATTGTAGATCTCTCAGCAATCATGTCTTCGTGGCTATTCTATCTGTGGCTAATGGACATCTTAGGACCAATTTTATCCGGAGGGGACTATGAAGGACAGACACTTCCTCGACCATGGCTGTAGAATACTAGTGAACAATCAAAAAACAATAACATTCTTATTAGTTTCATTTAATAGTTACTTTATTTCTTCATTTAACAATATAATCACATGTTTACCTTTTTGGATGCGTTCATTAATTCACGCCTCACTTTAATATTTTATTTTAATAAAATGCATGTTTCTTTTCAAGATTGTGTTCATATTATGATCCACTTAATTTGTTTGGTAACCGCTTAATTAAACAGTAAAACCAAAAAAAATGGTCGGATAAAAAATAATCACTAGAAAACATCTCGAAATCTTTCTTCCAAAATCCCAAGTCCTAAAAAAGTTTAGTTAATCTTGGATTTATCTAGTCAACTTCAACAAATTTGATCCGTCTGATCGATGCGGTCCAACGTACGATGAATACATATATCTTCTACACTGATATGTAAAGAAAATAATGTTCAACTACTTATTTAATCATCTTTTAGGGGCATGATACAACCATAGTCGTCAAAGTCACGATACAAAGACAAGTCATCCTCAAGTCCTTAAAGTCATGATACAAAGACAAGTCATTAATGGTCGGTCATTTGACACACCAAAGGTTACATTGCTTACTAGTGGTTAGTAAACCAAGCACATCACCTAGTCATTCTTCGAAGGATACTTGACTTACATATAGTCGATCAGCTGAACGCTTCAGCCTAGTCATCCTTTAAAGGTTACTTGATTTACTAATGGTCGATCAACCGAAGGACTCATTATAAAATAAATAATCATTCATACATATATATGGTAAAGGAAAACCTCATTATCAATTCATTCATTCATACACATGTGTCAAAGGAAGAAGGATTCAAGAAAATATTTCAAAGGAAACCATTAATTAAAATCATTAAAAAGAAATTATATTGGTTTAATATGTTATAGATATAGTTTTATATCAGAAGGAAAATATTTAGGGACCCGGGGCTGAAAAAGATAGCATAAGATACCCAGTTCTTCACGTGGGATAAGTTCAAGATCTTCAGCATTAGATGATCTCGTAAGTGTCTAAGGATCAATGATTAAACCTCGATAATCCTCAAAGACGATCGAATTTGGGAATAAAAGGGAAGACATAGGGTCATCATCCCCCCCTCAAAATCTTTCAGGTCATAAATGGACAAGTACACATCAGGATAATCGACATTGACCCTATTTTAAAAATCTTAATACCCGTTCCCAAATAATTGTCACTTTAAAAATCCTAACTATGAGGAGTTCAAAAAGCATTTGATGTATTTAAAATCAAATAGAGGGGCAGAGAACTTTCAGCCTGAACTTCCTACTTCAACTCATTATCATTATCCTTAAGACACTGCTTCATCTTGGTATTATCCATCATAATATAAATGGTCTTCTTAATAATGGCGTTTGTTATGATGGGATCATATTCAATTGCCTCTCCATCTCTATATTAGTTTGAGTAGTTTGAAGGGCTCCTCCAGCTAACTTTCGAAGGTATTTATCCTTCTTCACTTCTTTTCCCTTAGATCTCAGTTTCGAAGTTGTATAAGAAACCAGGATCCCGGCATGGAAGGAAAGGAAAAATCATGTTTCCAATCTGTAGGCGAGAAATAAGATATAATGTCGGACCTAAAATTACCTTAGTGCCCATGGGGATGATATCCTTAGCGCATGAAGTCGGTCCACCCTTTATGATCTCAACCTCTATTCTCCCTAGGCTCTCTATAAAATACTCGTATGTTCCCGTATAGTTCAAATAAGTGGGCTCAAAACCCCTTTGACGGTATTCAGTTCTTTAATGATGGCTCGTCTTCGACAAGTAGAAGTCGGTGTGGTCTGATCGATTGGCACCCTCTTCCTCCTCTTCAGGGTTTGTTCTTTAATAATTTCAAGTTTATATTTCCCCTAAACATCTCCCCCTCGGGAATTAATTTCAATTACCCCATCCGTTATCGTTGAAAATTAGTATATGGTTTATCTTAACGAATATACTAATTACTAACAAATAAAAAGATAAAAGATTGGTTTATTGAGGTGCTAAAAAAGGAGTAAACTAAATAGTAAAGAGGGAAAGTATTGAACCAAATTTGTGTGGTTCAGCCCAATTTGGTGCCTACATCCATAGGTGGTGGTGATTCTATTGATTACTAAGCAAATTCCATTGAGTAGTACATGATACAAGCTTTCAAGTTCTTACTAGATTTGGGCAGTATAACATTATGGTAAAGCCTCATTAGATACTCACATGAGTGTGTGCTATTTATAGGTTATTAGAGGAGAAAGAAGAGAGTGGGATATATAGCTCACCTTTATATGTGAGGTGAGTATGGACTTTACATCTATAGTGAGAGAATCATCACAAGTTAGTTATTGGCACATAGGGGAGATTATTTTTTTATATTCTCTCGTGCACTTGTATTATGACTGTAGATGTCATCTAGTTGAGAACACACTATATATTTGACTTACTTGAGTCTGTCCCATATAGGAGTTCCAACTAGTTTAGATATCGAGACAAAATAGGATTAGATTTTTGATGAGTTACTATATCTCAAAAAGGTATCCAAGCTTCATAAAAGGAATCCTAGTCCATAAACTCCAATGCTCCAATGCACATCAAAAATGTAATTACAACTCTTAAACCACATGAGGACACACTTCATACACTGGATAAATAAGCTATTATGTGTGCAGAACTTAATAAGATGGTTTAGCATCTTCAAATAATTTTTTAAATTCATTTAAACATTTTTTTAAATCAAAGAACCAAATCGTGCTCCTTTAGAAGCTGTGTTGCATCCTTAGATCTTGGCCCTTGATTCTCGAGTTATCAAAGAACCAAATCGATCAAAGCTCAATCCATGTGTATCCCAAAATAGTCAATCAGAGATCAGCTCTTCCACAACTCTTTCTTAGCTTTAGATACCACGTCTGTTTGATGATATCAGATCCTGACCTTCGGTTTATAACCAACCTTAGTTTGTTGAGTATATAGTTTATCAACGTTTGGTTTTTCGTTTGTGTTAAGAGAATAGAGAAAAGAGAAGGGTCAATTATTAGATAGTCCCTACTATAAATATATATTTTTTAAAAAGGACACATATTTTTAGTTTAACCCATTTAGTCCCTCAAGCACTCAATATCCTCTTATTTTTAGAGGTCCGCGCCAGCGGCACTCCCTCTCCAAAATATGTGGCAAAGGACTTTTTGAGGCAAAATAAAAAAATTTGGACTAAATGGGTATTAAAAAATGTCCGAGGGACTATTTGGTATATGTCCCAAAAGAGAACATATTAGAGAGAGAGAATGGCGGTCCATATTTTGTTAACTGTATAAAGAGAGAAGAGGATGTTAGCATTGATATAACTGAGAGGAGAAGAGAGCTTTCCTCATAGAGAGAAAATAGAATAGGGAGATTAGAGAGATAAGAGAAAAATCAACTACCTCTAATTCAAACCATACACATTTTTCTTTTTCAAACTAAATACACCCAATCTTCTATTGTTTATGCAAACAGTAAACCTATTTTAGAGTTAAAAAAATACCTTAGGGTTTTTATGAGTTGGGTTATTACTGGTTGGATTTATTTGAAGACCTCTTCAAATAATACATCTCTCTAAGGACCATTTAGTACACTTAATATTTTTTAGGTTCTTTATTTATGTTTTTCTTCGATCATTATTTTTTTGTTGTTAGATCCAAGATTGTGGTTTTAAATAAATTTTGAAACATAAGACTTCTGATTGTTTGTATACTCAGATTTGTGAAAAGTGATTTTTCTTGTTTTAAAAACTAATTTCACATTTAGTGAAATAAGGTTGTGCATAAATAAAATTATGAAACAAATTTGATTCAAAAGATTTTATTTATATATAGGGTCAGGTGTCATGTTCACGATGGTCCACGAATCTCTCTATATTTATGGTATAATAATAGCCCTTAAGACTTTACTCACTATTGAAGCCAATGGCATGTTCCTTGGAGAGTGATATCTTCTGAGTGGATGTCGGGTGACCTGAGTGAGTAACGTTTTAATTTCATAATGTCATCTGGTCTAATCCTCATTGGCTCTAACACTCCAGATCTCCACACACAATTTTAGAGAGATAATTTCCTTGCCTTTCCTAATTTCTTCTATTTTTGTTCAATCCTTTACTAGAGTCCATTTTCTTTGGCAAGAATTTGTTCTTAAATATTTAGCGATTAGTTTTGGCAATCTTCCAAATCTCTTTCTACTCTTTAAGACACTAGGCACTCCTTTGTTCCTTATCCTTCTCGGTTTCAAGTATTCCTGAGATTCTTTTGCTTATTTTCTGTAATTCTTCTTAATAGTAATTGATTTTACTGTTTCGGTTGTTGAATTATGGCTTGGTTGGTGGATTGGAAAGTTTAGACGACCATTGAGTTGGTTAGCCCAAGGTTTTCGTAGTTTCTAGGGTTTTTTAGGCCTTTTGCCTATTTCTTCTATTATATTGCACATTTCCTTTAATTTTATTTTCTTCTCTGGTTTTTAATCATTGATGAGTCTGTAGTCGTCGGTTGAAATAATGTTAAGGAAAATTCATCAATACAACATTGGGAAATCCTCTAAACCCCTTAGGCCTATCCCATTAGAAATTATTTGATATATTAAGGAAATACTAAAATCCAAACTTCATTCCCGAATTTTCTTAATCAATTAGATCATATCCTCAACCACCGGACATTTAGTATACCATGCCAGAGTTCTTAGCCTCCAACAATTTAGATGATAGTATAAATCGCCATCCAAGTGCGAGGAATTATGCTGACCAGATTTCATAGGGGTCTTTGATCATAATTTGTTCCTCTATTGAGGAAGCCATGTATTCCAGACCATCCTTAACCCTCCTAGTTCGATAGTAGTATTGCCTTTGGACCACTCTAAGGCATCAGATAGAAAGGGAACTCCTTCTCATTCTGATAACTCGTATGATCCATCAACAATCGATGCAAAAAACTCTGCCTGCGTCATTAAGTCGGAGTTGATAGCTTTGAGGGATTTTTACAACATTCCTCTAAGTGTTACCTATAGGATTCCAAATGAGGATGAAAGGGATTATGATCAACTTTATGCTGACAATATGCCCTTTCCTCTCTTTGTCTTATTCGTAGCTCTTTATTTTCCCCTACACTCTCTTATTAGGAGTATTTTGATGGGTTATGGAGTTGATCTGACCCAACTTCCTTCGAAACATGTACAAGAAGATCCTAGGTTCCATTATTTATTAGAGAGAGTGATCTATATTTCATATAAATAGGTTGATGCTTTGATTCATACATGGCATAAAATATATTGCCAAAGCTCTTAGATATTATTACTTCTCTCCTCCAAAACCTAACCAAAAGTTGGTGAAAGTGGTCCAAACCATCAACCACTTTTGGAAGCATAACTTTATTTACATGGGTGGTGGTTAGGAGTTCAAACCCAATGAAAGGAGTAAAATTTCCAGAGTTCCTCAGGACTAGAGTGGTGTGAATAGAATTAGCTTATACTTCTTATATTCTTTATGTCTTTCTTTCTTAATTAACTTGTCTTTTAATCCACATTAGTCTTTTTGTAGTGAAAGTTTCTCCTAATATTACTATTTTCGAGAAGAGATAAGTTGATATAATTTATCCAAACGATCCTCTAGTTTTAAGAACATTTTTGACATAGACTATATCACTGCGTTTTCTTACTATAAGGATGTAAAAAAGCCAAATCCGACACCTAATCCCCAAGTCCAGTTGAAGTTAAGGCTGAACAAGAAGTTAAGGAAGGTATACGATATTTTCTTAAGTGTTAGTTTGACTTCCTTTGAAATCATATTTTTGCTAATTGTTTTTTTTTGTCCAACTTCTACCTCTCCTACCTCTTCTACGTCAGGTTTCCAAGTTCAACCGACTTAGGAGATGGAGCCAAAAACTTCCTTTCATGCTACAAATAAAGGCCTTCGTTCAAAGAAGGTCGAGGCTACCACAAAAAGACTAAGTCCCAGGCCAAGCTAAAAAAGGAAGTAGAGGTTGCAGTCGACCCTAAATATAATTTGGATCTCACAATTGCCACAAATAAAAGGGCGTTTTAGCCTTCACTTATCAATGTAACCGCAAGCAAGAGAGGCTAGAGGAGAAAATGAAAACAGGATCTCGGAAGACTCCTGATCTTATCAAAGGTCATCCATCTCATCTTTAGAAATGAAGAATTAAGATCTTTTTATTTATCTAGGTGTGTTAAATAAAGATGATAAATCCATTATTTGTAATGCGATAAATTCTCTAGAACTACTCGTTTATCACAACCACATTCTTGACTATGAGTACATCAAAACTTCTAATAATGATTGAATTTAAAACTTTGCTTATCACAAGCTTATTTCTGTAAGCTCAAAATACTTTATTTATTTTATGACATTCTTGTTATCTTAATTCCTCAATAGAAAGTCATGTTATCTACTAATGTTTGACAAAGAGCTATTATAGCTACAACCCATGTCCATACCTTTGAGAACGAGATTGAGATGAATCAAGAACTTCAAACTCAAGTCTTTATTTTGAGCGGGCAACTGATCACTTCCCAATCTGAAGATACTAAGGCCCAAAAGGAGATGCATAGGAACACTGGTGAGATGAAGTTAAATAATGATGAGATAAAATTGAAAAGTGAGGAAGAGATCACTAAGGCTAAGGGTCAGGATGGTCTAGATGAGATCACCATTCAAAGTTTAAAGGAATCACTAGTTGAGGATGAATTATATATTTTGACCAAGTATAAAGCCCCATCTGACTTCAAGATGGAGATGATATCCTTTTTTATAAAAGGTTATAACGATCTCAAAAAAAGAGTCATGAAGCATTACCTCAAAATTGATGGAGTAGTCAACACTTAGGAAAGAGACGATGAAAAAGCCATGGCTTTAGCCAATGCTACCGTAATGGAAATGGATGCCCCTTATCTACAAGATAATTCCACTCATGCAACCTAAATGGACTAAACAAAGCATATTCCTGCTATAACACCTGAAGTGGTGACATAAAAGACCCCCCCAAGACCCTCAGGTGGTCGATGCCAAATTTGTTTGTCCTTCACAGGACCCTCATGTTTCCTATTTTTTTTCCTTTTGTCAAGATTTTTAAACAATCACATTGTAACTTCTAATCTTGAATTTATTGTCTGTTTTTGGCTTGGGTGGATATTTTTACTTTAATTGACTGAAAGTAATTTATATTTTTTTCACGATGTTTGAATGTATGTGTTATGCTCGACTTTCTGCTAAATTTATTTTGCTCGACCAATTTATTAGCTCCCATATGTAACTTATGGTAGTACCCCATATTTTGTGTGCAATAACTAAACTGTGAAATTTATTTTATATGCGTTCTGTGACAAGTGATGTCACTATTTATCTTTTATATGTGTTTAATAATTCATTTGTGAAAATAGAATTAAGACACGGTAATTCATTAATTATATATTTGGAAGTGAATATGTATTATGGGCAACTATAAATGGGTCATGGACTAGGAGTCGGGTTTTTTCCTTGTATTGATTATTCCATCGGTGTCAGGTCACATCGATCATGAAGTAGCTTGTAATAAAATTGTGTCACGCTTAAATAATTCAATATTTAAATAATTGATATTTGGACTTGTATCGGATAAAATATTACTTCTTTAAGATTATTAATTAATTTGATTATTTTTTATTTCTATGGGGAGCATATGGAAGAGTACCTCTCTGTGGGGACCTGTAATTTAGTTTATGAAGAAGATGGAAAGTTCGCCCAATTTTTGTGCATTATTGGGAGTTGAATAAAGTCATGATAAGAAACAAGTATCCATTTTTGTATATCAATGATCTGTTTAACCAGCTTCAGGGAGCATCATTTTTTTCTAAGATTGACTTGCGATCGGGGTATCACCAGTTACATATGCGGGAGGAGGATGCACCGAAGATGACATTTTATATGCGTGATGGGTCATATGAGTTATGCTTCATGACTTTTGGGTTGACCAATAGGGAAATTATGTATAGAATTGATTAACAATGCTTTTTTACTATTCTTGGATCAATTCATCGTTGTGTTTATAAATGAAATTTTAATGTATTCTCAGTTGGAGGAGGAGCACGCGCAATATTTGAGGTTGGTTTTGCAGACACTATGGGAACACAAGTTGTAAGGTAAGTTCTCCAAATGTGGATTTTTCCTCCAAGAGGTGCAGTTCTTGGGCCACATCATTTTTTAGGTTGGGGTATTAGTGGGACCTAGCAAAGTATCTGTAATCATGGATTGGGGATAGTCCACGATGCCTATAGAGGTTAGGAGTTTCTGTGACACCCCGACTAATTAAATACTGGGTAGCTACTCCTTTGTTTAAATTAGTACAAAATGTCAAGTTGGTTCAGTTGCATAGCATCACTATCGAAAACATTAGATTAATTACTAACTGTAAAACATAACAAATGCGGTGTGTGATATCGATTTAAAATTATTCGCAAGTTTCCAATTAAACCTTATTTAATTAGAGTCTACTTTTTAAACAAAAATAATTCAGCCCCTAAACATGCATCTAAATGTCATAAATTATTCAAACCATGCATGAAAAGTAAAGACGACCGATTCAGGAAAAAAAACTTTCGGGTAAAACCTTTTATAACACTTTAAAGAATTCACAAGACCTTTGACATACAACCTAATAGTCACCCACAAGTGTGCAATGCACAGTGCCTTCAGCAAACCTTCAAAGATACGAGAGATAGCGAAATACCCTCCAGGCGTCGATTCATCGTCTTCGACTCATCCACACGTAAAATAACTACGTTCGGTATTCAGTGATCAAAATATGGAGATGCCTTCTCCACAAAGGTTGAACAAAAGCAAAGTTGTGTTCTTTAACACCAAAATAATTCACTAAAGCATATAGGAGTTTTGTGAATTGAAAACAAAAGAGGGATTAAAACCTAAAAGGAAGAAGCCAAAAAGAATTATGCTTTCGCAGTTTTTCTGTTATGTAAAATGCTGGGACTTCTTAATGAAAATGAAACCATTTAATGAGTATTTATACAAAATCGCATCGCCTCGAAAAATGTGCTCGTTCGAACGAGATAGCATCTTGCGCGAACGACGTATATATGTCGTTCAAACGACATCTCGTGACATCCAATGTCTCTCGAACGAGATGACATCTCGCTTGAACGACCTGGGCATCAAAATCGAGGTACGCTCCAACACTTTGAAAAAATTACTCATTCTCAAATTTGACAAAAAGTCCGCTCCAACACTTAGAAAATATTTTGTTAAAATATCTTAAACGCTCTAAGTGAAAAGTTAAGGTATTTAAAACAAAACCTTACCAAAGTAAACTTCGCGGAGTCTTTTTGATGAAGAACATGATTAATTCAGAGCCGTCTTGATGTATATTGCTCATGAATGCTCTTGGGATGTGTAGTAGTATACGACATAATAAATTAATAATGGACTTATAAAAATATGTCCTTACAAATCTCCCCCTATGTCTATGCCGGTACATACATAAAAATATCCGAATTATCAAAAACCAAAATGCTGATACAAATCTACCCTCCCATGAATAAATTTGCAAGATCTCAAATTGTTCTTCAAAAAGTCTTCATCAAATCCCAAAGCTTTTCTCATTAGGGTGTGCAACATAATGATCTTCAATCTTTGTACCTGCACACATGAGATAAATCAAAAACCTTCGTGACGCATCGAGTTTGAAATGATATAAGAATAAAGATTTAATAATCAAATATTCCCCATAATGCAAAAACCTCCCCCATAACATGATAATTCTTTCTCCCCTTTTTATGATGTCCCCAAATAGACAGATAAGAAGAAAAAATAAAACTTGGAGTGTCACGATAAAAATGCATAGTAAATAAGGAACAAATTACGCACATGCAAAGGTGTAAGGACATTTTTGTCCATTGTCAATATGTATGTCGTACGCCGTTACACCGTTGAAGAAATTCAAGATCGTATCTACATCAACGGATCCGAATATCAAAGCGTCTTCAACATCATAGCCTCTGCGAGAATGAACTTGGTAAAGTTTTGTTTTTAAGTTCCTTAAAGTTCATACTTAGTATTGGGAAATTTTCATAAAATATTTTTTTATAAAAATTAGAAGTAAGTTTTTTCAAGTAAAATGAGGCTTTTAAAAGGATTTTAATTTTTCTGGATAACCGGACCGGTCCGCCCCTATTTTAAAAGAACCGATCCACACTCGGACCGGTCCGCCTACTTGCCGGACCGATCCGCTTTACACCAGTATACCACGGACCGATTACAAACCGAAGAAGCCAATTTTTTTAAAAAAAAAACTATCCGAGGTCGGACCGATCCGCCTCCAATCCGGACCGGTCCGCCTGGGATAAAATCAAACAGTTTCATGAGTTGTTTTTCCACCAACTTATATTTCCTATATATATATACCTATTTCGGTGGTATATTTTTCAAGTCTTTGAGAAAACGTTTCTAAGAGTTCAAACACAACAAGACTTCGTTTTTTGATGTGCCAAACATCTTTTTGATTCACAAACAAAAATCCCAATTACTTTTGTGAATCTTTTGAAACCCTAGAACACAAGCTTTGCTATTGTTCAACCTTTGTGGGGAGATCTTTGCAACCGAGGGTTACGTGTCATTGCTGAGGGAGTCTCTACAAAGTTTTATGGCTGCGTGTCATTAAGGAGAGTTGCGATTCTTCCTTTGTTGTTTGGGCTGCGTATCCTTGGAGGGTGCTGCGTGTATTCTCTTGCTGAGTTCAAGACTGCGTGTCTTTGTGGGTTGGCTGTGCGTTGATCCATTGCAGATTTCTCTATGTAATTGTAAGTTGCGATTTATATATTCATAGTGAAATAAAGGTTTTACCCAAAAGGGGTTTTTTCCTAAAATTTGTGTCTCAGCATATTTTTGTGTCACATGCTTTATTTATTTATGGGTTGACACACGCACCTTAGATGCATGTTTAGGGACTCTAATTAAATAAAGGTTACTTGGAAACTTGCAAATTTAATTTAAATCAATTATCACACTGTAGCACTTTTTCAAATTGGTATCAGAGTGGGTTACGCTAATTTATTGCCTGATCGTGATTTTTTGAGGATTTATTTTCTGATACAATTTGTCTACTCACGTTTTCAAAAGGAGTATCTCAAAAATTTCACAAACTATTTTTGGATTTTTCAATTTTTCATACAAAATAAGATACAAAAAATCACACCATGGATTTAAACTAAAACAACCAAGTCATGGAAATGGAAAGAATGGGTGTGAACACATTCGATAGGTAAATGAACTCAATCAATCATATGTGCACGATGAAAATGTGTACCCCTAACGAATGAACATCAAAAGTATCCTTAGGTGTAAAAATTTTGTTGAATTTAGATGACATTGTCTTATGCAAATCAACAAATCAAAGTCAAAGTGATTTCCACACCAATAAGGTCCAAAACTATTTAGCGCCTTTTTAAGATTTTCAAGGACGTGCAAACCCGTTTTAATTTTCCAACCAAACTCCCTCATATATATTTTCTTTTATAGGTGTTAAACTAAATTCTCAAATTTTGGAGAATTGGTGCAAAAACCTAATTGGTCCATAACTGGCATGAATTTCTTTTTATTGCCTTTAAATTTTTTTTCGGGCTCTTTTAAACCTCTTTGGACCCCGGATAATAAAATTCCTCAAATTTTTATGTCCAAATTAAACGGCGACTTAATCGCAAAGGATAAATGATAAACTTTCGTAGCCGTTCACCATTTTCAAACAAAGCACACAAACTCACAAATGGCTCTTACATGCACACCTTTCTTATCAAGTTTAATCGCGCTTGGTTTATTTTAAGGACAAGATTGAAGTGAAAACACCCAACCAACATCCGATAAGACAAGCACAATAATAAAATAAATCCGTGCAAGTGTGCAATAAAGGAAATCATGAGCCAAACATGTAGGAAGTAACACTTAATTACATCTCAATGGTTCCACACATTATAAACCACAAAGATGACATGATATATTGTCTCAAAACACTATCAAATAGTCACATGAAAAATATGGAGTGATGTTGTGACTTGGTCATCCTAAGTGTTCGTCCATAAAAGGTGCAAACAAAATATAAAAATCTTTTTGTATTTTTCAAAATTTTATCAAAATAAAATCTTTTTATATTTTTCAAAATTTTTCCAAAACAAAATTATACAAAAAATGATACATACTAGAAATAGGCAAACAATGACATCATCAAAATCATCGTATGCTAGTAAACAAGTGAAACCTCAATCATTAGGTGCGGAGGGATTTTCCAAAGGTAGTGCCAACTTATGAAAAACCTCCATTAAATCTTGTGAAGTTTTGACCAAAAACTTAACTTGCTCACCTAAATATGCAAAATCTTTCATGTGGTCTCCGAGAATAGGTCAAGTATCATGTGTGGGTGCATGTGTGGCAGAAACACGTGCAGTAGCAAAATGTGACACATAACCCAACTTAGAGAAAAAATTTCTAAGGTGTCCTCTCCTTTTGCAATGGGAACAAACATATATAGGCCTAGGAACACCTTTCTCAAAAAATCTGGGATGCGCTCTTCTAATAGAAATAGGACACCTAGGTGGGTTAGGGTGAGACTCACGTGAATCTAACACTAGAGTGGGAATTTTCTCGGGTGCTAATTGGGAAGTAGAAGAACCGTCATGACTTATTCCTAACTTCTCAGCTTTACCCTTAAGAACCACTTTTTCAACCTTCTTAGGTGTGTTCTCAAAATTGATTTTGACCTCCCTAGCACATTCGAGATCACTCTCGAGTTGGGATACACGTGTCGTTAGACTAGACAACGTGTTGGTCAAATCACACTTCTCATTTCTTAAAACCTCCTTCTCTTTATCCAAATCTAAAACCCGACGACCTAAATCTCTATTATACTTCTTTATTTTTAAGGTCTCGGTGTACAAATCTCTAAAGGCTTTTTGGAGATCACTTTCATCTCCACTTTCAAATTCGCTCTCATTTCCACTAGAAACACTCGAGTCATCATCGGTGCTCTCATGACCTCCAGCAACGTGTGACAAAGTGGGTGTGCTCACACGACTCGAAAAATATACACACATCCCATGTGCTAAACCTTCATCGGACTCATCTCCCTCATCACCCTCACTATCACTAAGTGTGGCGGGCATAACAGTCTTTTTGACCTTTCTCCTTATCCTAGTAGGACACTCTTTAGCTACGTGCCCTTTGCCTTCACACTCAAAGCACCTGATCTCATCATCCTTGTCACTATCTTTGGCCTCCACTTTATTTTTATTTGACTCAAAAGATCTCTTTTTATTGGAAGAATTTTCCTTTTTCATTTTGAGAAACTTTTTAAAAAATTTCACAAGCATGGCCACATCATCAAAATCAAAATCACCCTCAGAATCGGACTCACAAACTTTTTCTTTTTTTTTTCTTAAAATGAGTCTTTAAAGCAGTGCCTCTATCCTTAGACTTAATGGTTCGGCTCGTCCACACGCAAAATGACTATGCTCGATATCCACTGATCAAAATATGGAGATGCCTTCTCCACAAAGGTTGAACAAAAGCAAAGTTGTGTTCTTGAACACCAAAACAATTCACTAAAGCATATGAGAGTTTTGTGAATTGAAAACAAAAGAGGGATTAAACCCTAAAAGGAAGAAGCCAAAAAGAATTATGCTTTCGCAGTTTTTCTGTTCTGTAAAACGATAGAACTTCTTAATGAAAACGAAACCATTTAATGAGTATTTATACAAAATCGCGTCGCCTAAAAAAATATGCTCATTCGAATGAGATAGCATCTCGTGCGAACGACGTACAGATGTTGTTCAAACGACATCTCGCGACATCCAATATCGCTTAAAGAAGATGGTTATCTCGCTTGAACGACCTGGGCGTCAAAATTGAGGTATGCTCCAACACTTAGAAAAAATTACTCATTCTCAAATTTGACGAAAAAGTTCACTCCAACACTTAGAAAATATTTTGTAAAAATATCCCAAAAGCTCTAAGTGAAAAGTTAAGGTATTTAAAACAACACCTTACCAAAGTAAACTTCGCGGAGTCTTTTTGATGAAGAACTTGATTAATTCGGATCCGTCTTGATGTAGATTACTCTTGAATGCTCTTGAACTGTGTAGTAGTATACGCCATAATAAATTGATAATGGACTTGTAAAAATATGTCCTTACACTAACCACCTACTATTTAAAATGTCAGATTTTTAAGTTTTAAATTAACGAACAAAAAAATAATCTAAATCATCAACCAACCATCACATAAATAATCTCATGAGAAAATCAACATAATGAATAACTGATGTCGGGAGTAAACACTCCAATAATAATAGCAATGTAAATAAACCCAATACAAATGTCTGAATGAAATAAATAAATTCCAAGACTGAATTAACTGAAAGTCTATAACCGTTGTCACTAAATAGAATGGGCCAAAAGCCCTAACTGGAATAATGACTCCCTAAAGACGCAAGGATAGATGTGGAGGCATCTAGTAACGAGATCCTGTAAGTTCTACAAAAGCTACAACACGTCAATGGAATGGAACTCCTAAGCTTGGCACCTAAAAATGTTTTACAAGAAAAATAGATTTGGAAGCAAACGGGTCAGAGCCCAATGTGAAAACAGTTTAAAATATAACAAGTGTTTAATTGCATTAAACAGTAAATATTATATACATGTTAGTTACGTGCTCTCACATGAGTTCCTCACCCCTCAACTAATGTACACGCCTAACATATACCCTGAACCCATCCTAGTTATGTCACTAATTAACTAGTATGTACCACTTCCTAACTTCACATTATAATATAGGGGTTTATTCGTATCATTCTAATATATTATGCGTATAACTTACCCTTACATTAATAAGATTACTAAATCAATTACGATGTGGATTCTCACATTATTAATCCCATTTAAATATCTAGATTATTTGCATTCACAATATAACAGTGATCCAGTTATAAGTACAAGTATAACAATCTCAGCTTATATCTACAAATATGGCACCCTTAGGCTAAGTTGCGGTGCACGCATACTCTGCTATCGAATCCCGATACATCACGTACATAAGGACTACGCGTTCGGAATCACTCAGGAACCGTTTCAATAACCAAAACCACACATATTGGAGCCGAACATAGTTCACATACCCATGGGTCACGCGCATACTTATTCTCCCATGGTCAGCTGACTTATCAACTCACAACTAAGTCGTTCACAGCCCTATATCCTTAAGGTACCAATCTAAATCCCCTCATAGGCACACAAAGATCAGATGGTCCTTTTTTGAAAGTCAACCTCCCGTGATAGCAAGTATGGTAGGTTTGTCATACACACAATAGTCCATATACTATGCATTCACACAACTTAGGTAATTATCTCATTATTAAAGGTATATTTTTAGCCCTATACCATCAGTATTATTCGTACACTATTATCATCCCAACTCATAAATATTAAGTTTTGCCGATAAATCTCACGTCGTATAGTTTCGAGTACTTAAACCTATCCCAAAAAGGTTACTAAGTTTCCCACGTATCTAAAATATCAATCCTATACCTCGAGGTCCATATTTCTTCCTCTAATCCTAACTTATCACTCATACAAATTTAAGTCATGCTCTCGCAACTTATAATAGTAAATTACTCGTCGGACACTCTTAATTTCAACACTACTTTCTAAACCAATTTTAATATGTTTCGGGTTTCAGTTATATCCCTATTGGTCTCCCTCAAGTCCTAATGTATTCACATAGTCCCCACCTACAACTTTCAATGGCCGAAATCGCTTAAATCCAAAAAGGGAAAAAGTCACAGTTTTTGGGGAGTTCGATCAATCGACCACGGATGTTGATCGATCGAGCCCAGTCGATCGATCGACTATGAATGTCGATCGATCGATCGAGCAGGTGCCGGTCTCAGTTTTCTTCGTTTTAGCCCTAGGTTTGTCCCAAATTTCTATTACACGATGCCAAATTATAAAGTAAACATGTTGGGTAATTTAACAACCTAAATACATGATTCTTAATGTTCCAAAATTCTTAAATCATCAATAATCACACTTTTCTTGGATCAAATCATTCTATTATCATGAAAACCCTATTTTCTCTATTTTCTTCAAGAATCATCATACAACTTCTCATAAATTCATAATTAACTATGCATGGGTTCTGATTTCGTTGATGTGATGTTTCCAGAATTGAAACTACATATAAATCCTACCCAAAATTAAGGTTTCATCTCCAAATTTCATGAGTTTCCATATTTACATGAATTAACAAATCCTAAACTATCATGGATAAATTATTTGTTGAATCTTAATGAATTAAATCACTTTCCTGGAAAATTCGATGTTCTGATCCTTTGAGCAGATGGTACGAAAGGTATCCCCTATTTTCGATCTAACCGGTGGTGGTGTAATGGCCTCCAAGGGTAGTTTTTCTCCTATGGGAACTTCCTTCTCTATTCTCTAACTGCCATTGGTATTTTTTATTGTGAAAACCCTAGGATTACTAAGAGTTGGCTGATAAACTAAGTCTAAATTTTGTGGGTTAATATTCCTTAAAAATTAAAATGACTAAAATACCTTCCCGGGTTGCCGGTTGGGCCTAAAAATGCTCTGGGACCCAAACTAAACCCCCGGCTAGTATTTTCTGACTATTTCGACCCTTCCGAACACGTTGGTGCACTCAAAATGACCATACGGATGATATAAATATAATTTAGTTTTAAGTCCATTAAATTAGTTCCTGACACGACTGACACACACGTCCTAACTAAATTTCCAAAATTGTAGTATTTATAACTCGCGACAATATTAGTAAATTAAATAATCGTATATTACCATATTCACTCTATAATATTCAACATTATTATCATAATCAAATACCAACTCTCATCTCGCTAGTATTTAAATTCGGATTAATTTCAAATAATTATCCCATTTAATTTAATTAACCCCATTAAATAAAATCAATAAAATTATGGGGTATTACAGTTTCTTGGATTTGGTTGGGTAGTACAGGAGCTTCATTCAGGGTTTTTTAAAGATTATTGGGCCACTGACTCACCTCATCCCCAAGGGGATACCATTTGCCTAAATCACAGACTATCGGAGGTCATTTGAGGAGCTCAAGGGGAAGCTGACCATTACACACATCCTTGCATTATCACGGGGAAATATGGAGTATTTGGTGAACACAAATACATATCTTAAGGGATTAGGAGTAGTATTGATGTAGCATGAGAGGCCTATAACTTATGCTGCTCACACGCTTAAACCTCATGACAAAAACTACCCCACCCATGATTTAGAGTTAGAGGTGGTAGTCTGTCCTCTCTATATCTAGAGGCACTATTTGTTGGGTGAGAGATTTACACTATTTACCAATCAAAAAAGTCTCCAGTATTTGTTCATATAGAGGGACCTGAACATGAGACATAGGATACGATTGTAGTTTGTAAAAGACTACCACTTTTTGATTCAATACACCCGGGGAAGAGAATACGATAAAATATTCTTTGATTCATTAACCGACTGTTAGTTTGGCAGCATTTTGGGCAAATAATAATGATGATTTACTAGATACTCGGGTAGAGAAGTGGAGTTCAACATGTGATATGGATTTATCAGTCACCTTCTTGGTAGTTATGACCATCACATAAGCTACGGTGACATTGGTGATATAGGCATAAGGATGGGATTACTTTTGGAAGGAAAAAGTGTGAGATCTTGTATTCGGAAGGTTTCCCTTTCATTCAATCAGTTCACATGGATGATTGAGAATTTTAGGGAATTTTAGTGGTACATAGGATCCTTAGTTGAGAAGGGAAGTTTGTCCAAGGCACATAGCTCACGGTGAATCTCGAAGGGGATAAGATGCACCAATACATGAAGAGATCATATTGGTGGGTTAAGATAAAGAGGTATATTGTGAAGTTTGTGTTTAGGCGTGCCACTTATCAACTAGTAAAGGTGGAGTACCAGAGATAGGAAAGAAAGTTATAACTTTTGGATATTCCTAAGTGGAAGTAGGAGAGAATATCCATGCATTTCATCATGGCATTGTTGAGGTGCCAGTAGGGTCATGATTCTATTTGGTTAATTATCGATATATTAACAAATGTGGATCATTTCCTTCCAGTGCAGATAGAATACACCATCGAGCAGTACACCCGAATATTCATTGTAGAGATTTTGTGTCTTCATGGCATATGGCGTGACATTGTGTCCACTAGTGACAAGACGTTCATATCTCGATTATGGATGGGTTTTTAAGATGCTATGGGTGTGTGTTTGGACTTGAGTATGGCATTTCACAATCTAACAGACGATGAAGCTATAACACCCTGTGTTTTTGTATGAATGTACAAGATAGTAATAAAGCAATAAAACTAAAGTTAAGGCAGAAAACAAAACATTATTCATTAATAAAATATTATAGATATTGTATTACCACCATAGGGGTGAATTATTCACGTTACATTTTATTCTAAAAACTAAAAAATGATGTAGGTCATCGAGAAACGCCACTATTTACTTCCATCTTCCTTAATCTCCTTCCATATAGTTATATAATAAAAAATATGATCTGTGTGTATCACAAAAAGGGAGGGGGTAGGGCTTCCTTATCCTGGAATATCTGGAGGAAAAAGGAATTAACACGAACATGCTAAGTAAATTTTAACCAAATCTATAACAATTATATGTATATATAATTTTAACTAAATTTGTTTGCTAAAAGAAGAATAAACACGATTTTTTCATAAAAAAAAAGTCAAGGATTTTTAAAATCAATAATCCCACACTTACCGATTTACTAATTGGTATAGAAATAATTAAGAATGGTTCGTATAACTAAATAATAGTCTTAATTAAAAACCTTTGAGGTAAAAATAAATAGCTAGGCACCCTAATTAGAGTGGCACTCATGCATCTATAGCGATAAATCCAAACTCTCAAACATCTGAGACCTTATGCCAAGTAGATAAATTCTATGGGATAACACAGAAGTCTACCTCCTAATTAATATTGATGATTATAACAAAGATAATTAGTATATAGGTGCATGAATGAACTAATTCAATCATTGCAATAATCTCATGAATTTAGTTATTAGATGAGAAGGGTTTAAATTGATCCAAATGATCCATATTCAGATACTAATGATATTTAACAACATATGTAGCATGGAAGTAACACAACATGCACACACTAAGAATAATTTGGAGCTATCACAGTGTGATATCAATACCAGTTATGTCAAATACGTTGAAATTACTATTAAAAAGGCAAAACCTACTTATTAGCTGAGTAACACGTGCTTAACTATATTAAAGTCAGGATTATGAGGGTCAGGTGCTTAGTTATCTGTCAACCAACATAAGTGTAAGTGTATGTTGTTTGTAATAGGACTAATTTAGAAAAATAAAGAAAAAAAACTATATCTTTTAAAATGTCGAAATTTTTTTGTAAAGTGGTGGGTGTAGAAGACTTTTTGGCTCAAAACTTATTAAAGTGTATGTAGAAAAAAATTGGTTTCAAAATTCATAACTTGAAAAAAACAGAACGGTTAATTTTGTAAAATTTTGAAAATACTTTCAACCTAAAACCTTTGTTATCTATAATTTGGGCTAGGATTGACCAAACACTACCTTACTTTATACCATTTTGATCAGAAAAATTTAATAAAAATATTGGAAAAAAAATCTGAAATTTTTCATTAGTCAGGCGCCCTCACGCTCCTGGTCAATATTTCTAGTTGAAAAGTTCGTCTTCAACCTCTTGACAATTGACCTAGGTGTAAGGGTAAATTTTCAGTCATTGCCCCTAGAATCTAGAAGTTGTCTGTAGAATCTAGTTTACATCAACTATGGAATATCCCATTACGTCTGTCATGGCATTTCACCTTCACACGTTCAAGAAGATGGATTTAATTATCAAGCAACTTCAATATGATCCAAAACTTCACGTATACGTGTTGTTTTGTTTTTCATGGATTTTTTTACAAAGAATTGAGAAATTTTTATTTTTTACAAAATGACGCAGTTTTTTGAACAGTTTTTTACTTAAAAATATTTTATTTTTTTAGACAGTTTCATTCAAACGAGATTACCATCTCGTTAGAACAACCTTGGATCTCATTAGAATATCATTTGAAGAATTTATCAAGTGAGGTTCAAATGAGGCCTTACTGTCTTGGTTTTTTGCATCTCGTTAGAAGCGTGCTCTATGTAGTTCAAACGACATCATCATGATGTTAGAACGAGGTCAGCTTCTCGTTCGAAAGAGGTTATGCCGCCTTGATTTTTGTGTCCCCCTATAAATATCTATTTTTGATAGTTTTTTACGAAAACTACAGAACTGCTGGGCAAAATACTTTTTGAATCACACATTCTCTTTTATATACTTTTGTGAATCATCTTTGAAACCCAAAACACTTATGTATTGAAGTTACTCTTATGAAAAAGGAGTCTTCATTGCTGACCTTGTAGAGAAGGATTCTCTACTACTGCTCTTGTGATTCTTATGGTATTCATTTCTGAAGGAAGATTGCAATCTTTGTGGTTCTCTTCGTAACTATTGCTGAAGAAGACAAGGGTCGCCTGCAGGATATTCGTCGGGTTGCATTTCTCTATTGTATTTTTAAGTTGCTATTTTCTAGGTTGTCGGATATTGTTAACACGAGTTTTAATTTGGGTGAGAAAATTGAAGAGTCGAGAGTCGTGCACAATATTTTGAGGTCACTCCATTCTTAATTTAATCCTAAGGTCACCGTGCTTAACTCTTTAGGGGTCTTAGACTATTTTAGTTTAGAATAACTCCTAGGAAACCTTCAGACTTATGAGATATATATATGTTCCCTAAAACCATTAAGCCTAAGGATATAGGGGTATCTTTAAAGAGTCAAATTAAGGGGGGGGGGGAAATGAGAAAGTTTATGCATCTGAATCTAAGAGAGAGTTTGACGTTGATGACTTAGTTTTGTTTGCAAAAAAATTCTCAAATTTTCCAAAAATAATTCTCCCAATAAAAATATTTTTGAGAAAAAAAAGAGACGTCAAGGATAGCGGTGAGAAAGAGTAAGAGATAATATGTTTTGGAGTGAGAGGGTAAAAGGTAGAAGTCATTTGAATGTCCCATTAGGCTGAAGAGAAAGGTAAAAAAGATTGCTAATAAAGCCACTCTTAGCGATACTGACATCGATTCAGTTGATTCTGGGGGAGAATCAACACATGAAAAGTGTGTTGCTTTCATGTCTGGTCATGTGAGTACTTCTATTTGTCCCACGATGATGACAACACATGTAAACGTGAGAGCCTTAATGATGTTTAGAGCCATTCTAGTGAGTGTGAGGATGAGGTTGCAAGTGAGGGAGTAGGGGATCTCCAAAAACATTTTAGTGATTTATACACTGAGACATTGAAAACCAAAAAGATGAATAATGATTTAAGTCTTATGGTGTTAGATTTGGAGATAAAAGTGAAATTTTTGAGGTTGTGTGAGGTTTTGGCGAGTCTTATGGGAGCAGTTGATCGTCTTAGGCCAGGAAAATAGTGAATTGACCAACATTATGGATAGTCTTATGGGAGATCTTCAATCTTCATTGGAGACTCATGAGATTCGTGAAGCCTATGTATCTCAGCTCGAGAGAGATCTTGAACATGCCCGGGAGGTCAAAGTCACTTTAGAGGAAACATCTAAGAATGTTAGAAAGATGTTCATCGATCACGCTTTGGGTGATGTTGAGAGTCTAGGAATAGGTTATTATGGTGTGTCCACTTCCAATGTCTCGAGTTTGTGTTAGATCCATATGACACGTGACCTAACCCACTTAGGAGTCCGATTCCCCATAGGGGATCGTGTCCTAGATGTTTTGAGAGAGGTATTCCTAAAGACCGTGTATGTTTGTTCCCATTGCAAGGAAAAATGACACCTTGGGGAATTTTGTTTTTAAGTTGGATAGTGTGTCTCATATGTATCATCCATGATATGCTACTACATGTGTTCCCACATGCACTCCCACACATGTTAATTTTCATGCTCCCTCTGATACGACGCAAATATTACGTATTTCGCCCGTTAACCTATGCATTATTAGCCCCCTCGGGTATCTTAATCCCTATATTTATGCTCGTTAACCAGACAACCTCGGATTTATATGTTAACATGTTTTTCAGGGGTTAATTGAGCTTTTGTAGGTATTTGGATGCTTAGTATGAAGTTCGGATGCATTCCGGCGAAGTTCCGTACGCAATTGCACGTTCGAGGGCATTTTAGTCTTTTCACAGCCTGGGTACCGGGCCCGACATCTCACGGAAGTTTTATCCCTCCTCGCTAGATTCGCGTGGCCGCGAACGGTGCGCGATTCCGATGCATAACGAAGAAGTTACGGCGTTTCTTGCGGAGGAAAGACAAGGAAGCAAAAGAGGAGAAGGAGAAGAGGAAGAAAAGAAGCAGGGGTTGCTGCTGCAATCTGCCCTGCTTGATCGATCGATCGACCACTTTGTTCGATCGATCGACCTTTCAGGATTGTCGATATTTTCCCTTGATCGATAGATCGACCAAAGGGGTCGATCGATCGATCCCCTGTTTTTCTGCAGATATTTTCTTTTCTTTTCTTTCTTCTTTTCTTTTATTCTAACTTACTATATAAGCCAATTTTGTTGTAATAAGACCACATATCAGTAGGAGAACGTTTTTAGGTTAGTTTTAGTTAGGGTTTTGGGGTTTTGGATGGTTCTTCTTCCATTCTCTTTGGATTAACAACCCAATTGGTTTGTATGTTAACTATTCATCTTCCCTACCATTAATATAGTTTGTTTTCCATTAATTCTTGATTTCTAGTGTAATTTTCATGCTTTCATAATTAGGTTTACTTGCTTTATTTCTTGATTTCTTAGTTTAATTTAGTTTAATTCATGACGTACCCTTAGATAAATAGGGTCGGGATTGTGTTTCCGCCATTTTCGGGTTTGGACCTCGAAAGTTAGGGTTTCGTGTAAAATTGCATTTAATTGAAACCTCGCGTATTAAAGTCGGATTATTATGCGTTTAACTTTCTTTGTGACGCAACGTTAGTGTTTATAGAGATTATCCGAATTTAATCCGTGTGCGACCATTTTCAGTTAAATGTTTTATCTCGCAACTTTGGGTTAAATTCCTTCTTGTGTGATGTTTATGCTTAATTGTAAATGCTCGATTAAATTTCTTTCGAGCCGGAATCTTGATTACTAGTTGTTTCGATCCGTTTGGTAAAATGCGATCCCGATCCTCGCTTTACTTTAATTTAGAGTTAAATTCTCTTTTCTTTTGTCACCATAACCACGCATCACCTTTTCTTATTTCTTTTACAACATTTTTATTCCTGAAGTAATTAAAACAATTAAAGTCTAAAATTCAATCACTCCCTGCGGATTTCTTACGATACCCGACTTACCGCTGTGCTTGCTTATCAAGTGTAGTAGTAGCTTAGGTTTTCTTTGTATCGCGGCGGCGAAACACACGATGATTGTGAACTTTACACGCGCACACTTTTTTCGCCCGATCAAAATGCATTTTTGTGACCGGGCGGAAAAAGTGTGTTCGTGTGAGGACACAATCGTTGTGTGTTTCGCCGCCGAGATACAAAAACCTAAGCTACTACTACACTTGACAAGCAAGCACAGCGGTAAGTCGGGTATCGTAAGAAATCCACAGGGAGTGATTAAATTTTAGATGTTAATTATTTTAAAACTTCAAGAATAAAAGTGTAAAATAAATAAATGAAAAGGTGATGGTTGGGAATGGTGACAAAAGAGAAAAAGGAATAAGTTAACACTATACTAGAATTAATAAAACGAGAGTCGGGATCGCATCCCCACCATGGGCTAAACAACTAATGATTAGAATTTCGGTTCGAAAACATTTAATCGAGCATTTTCAATTAAGCATAAACATCACACAATAAGGAATTTAACCCAAAGTTGCGAGATTAAACATTTAATCAAAAATGGTCATACACAGATTAAATTCGGATTATCGCTATAAACACTAACGTTGCGTGACAAAGAAAGTTAAACGCATAATAATCTGACTTTAATACGCGAGGTTTCAATTAAACACAATTTTACACAAAACCTAACTTTCGGAGCTCAATGCCCATTAATGGCGGAAACGCAATCCCAACCCGTAACCTACGGACAAAACATGGATTAAACTACTTTAAACAACAACTAAACTAATTAAAGCAATAAATAACAACAATAAACTAATTTGAAAGCAAGGAAACTAGTTATCAAAGCAAGAAATCAAGAAATACAACTATATTAATGGTAGGGGTAATGAATAGTGCACTTACAACCCATTAATGGGGAACACCCAAAGAAAAGGAAGAAATGAGCTCTCCATACCCAAAACCCTAAAAACTAACCTAAAATGAATTATCTCAAGTCTAAAAAAAGATCTCCCAACTTGATACAATGTTTACACATATATACCCAACCAAAAACCAACTTAAAAATAAAGATTTTCGGACTTTTACTGTAGCCGAATCGATTCGGTAAAGGACCGAATCGATTTGGAAACAGGGGAAGCAAATAAGTGGCATTCTGGTGCAAACCGAATCGATTCGGTTTTGGGACGAATCGATTCGCAGGCAACAGGCCAGAATCTGCACCTTTGTCCTGTTTTACGGAAAATGCCGCCATTTCTTCGTTATAGCTCGGAATGAGGCACGGTCGAAGGCTACGCGAAGATAACTCAGAGGACTACAACATCCAAGAAGACATTAGGATAAAAACCCAAAATATAAAATGACTAAAATGCCCTTGAATGTGACCTTGAGTGTACTTTTTAAGTAAAAATCATCCTAAAAATGCCGTAACTCCATCATTACAACTCGGAATCATGCACCGTCTACGGCCACGCGAAGAGAAATCAAAGGGATTCAACTTCCGTGAAGAGCTCGGGCTTCAAACCCGAATGCTGAAATTACTAAAATGCCCCCGAAGCTGCAAAAGTCGACGAAACATTTTCGGAAAGCGTCCGAACTTCATACTAAGCATCCAAATACCTACAAAAGCTCAATTAACCCCTGCAAAACATGTTAACATAGAAATCCGAGGTTGTTTGGTTAACGAGCTTAAGTATAGGGTTTAAGATACCCAAGGGGGCTAATAAGGCGTAGGTTAACGGGTGAAATACGCAATATTTGCGTCGTATCACACCCCCTAACTTACACATTGCTAGTCCCTAGCAATGAAATAGGAAACAACAAGAACTACAAGTAAACCAAAAGCAGGATACAAGTCCAAAATGGGATGAAAAACCAAAAAAAAAGATAAGGCCACTTTCGCGGGCGAACGATTGCATTTAGCATATGCAATAAGCTGTTAAACCCCTAGGTTACCCTAGTGGACGAGTGTCGTCTCGTGAGGGTTTTCAGGGATGATACCCACAAACATCACATAGTTTCCTCAAATATGCCCAACCCAACATGCGACAAACTCAATAACAACGAAAAAGATTTCAAACATGTTATTAGCATATTGAACGAATTCAAGCTAAAGTCCGTTGTTATTAACAAGTTGAATGCACCTCATAGAATTGAAACTTTAAAAGTGGGAGGGGGGAAAGCACATGCATAGTGTGATTTGGTGAAAAACTTATATAAATCGGATACTAATCAAAGCAAGCATATATTCAATCCTCACGGGCATTACGCTCAACAAATGAATTCACTATGAAAAGGGAGGTAATACACGGGACATGCGGGCATAAAGAGTAAATGTAAATGGAAACTAGGCCGCGCACATGTCACAAATGAAGAACGCTATATATAAAATGAAAAACTGTAATCTCAATGAAAGGATACCGCACACTAAAAGAGGCGAAACGCATTTTCACAGATTATCAAAACTATTATGACTTTTAAATTAAATGCACCCTAAGATCACATAGGACTTTATAGGGTTGTAATGCAGGTTTGGGGTTAAGGTATGAAATGAAAGGTATATGTACGGATTCAAAGTGTTCAGAGATGAAAACTTGGAATAATGGGGAAAATGTGGGCAATTACAAAATTGGAAAACAAGTTCCAAAACAAGCATTAAATGTATCATTTGGAGAGTAATCAAAGCGTATTGAACTATATACACAACATATACAACTTTCTCTTTTCTTTTTCTTTTCTTCTTTTTCTCATGTTTTCTTTTGTTTTCTTTTGCTTTTTGCATTCTCTTTTTAACTACACTTTCTTTTCTTCTTTCTTTACTTTTCAAACTCTCGTATGCCTAAATTACAACCGACATCATAACAACAACATTCAATCCCAAGTAACATTCCAAACAAAGGTATGGAAAGTGTATGTATGGGCTAAAACTCCAATTTGGAGTTGGTTATGGTAATGGGGTTATGAAACGAAAGGCTATATTTTGGCTCAAAGGGGTTGACTAGGGAAACATATAAGGTGAGGTCAAGGCTAATGTGGGTGATATAACAAAGAGGGCCTATGATCATTTCCAAAAGTTTACGCAATTCTCGAGTCAAAACAATATATGAAAATCATGCTCATGTAACACATTTCAAGTATGAACTCAATTAATGAACTGTCAAATGAAAGAATAGTGAGATTACCAACGAATTCAATGTTTTCAATGAGAAAAGAATAGTGTATAACACTCACAAACGATGAAAGGTACAAAGCTTACTCAGTGTAAGTATATACAATGCAACAAAAGATTACCGAGTTATAAAAATCTTAAACCAAATCAATATAACAAGGAAAATGCATATGCTCATGGGATAAAGTTTAATTCATGAAGTTATTCACAATATCAATGATTTGAGTACTAAAGTCTAATAACTTCTAAAATCGAGAACATGCATCATTGAGTTGTCTATTGGATCGGGCAATTATTGAAATTTATCACTGGAAACAAGGCAAAATGCCCAACAAAGGAGAAAAAAGAAAGAAAATATTTTTGAAAATTTTCAATTTTTTTACAAAAAGGCATACTTAGTAACTAAATGTGAGCAAATCCATGGACTACACATGAAATGGATAGAATATCCTACACCCCCTAACTTAAATGTTTCATTGTCCTCAATGCGCATTAAGAACACAACACAAAGAGAGGAAAAGAATGATATTACCCAAAATTGGAGAGATCTCCATAAGCACGAGTCCAATGAAATCTACAAAACAAGTTAGTACCGAGCATAGAAAAAATAAATAACAAAAAGTTAATTACACTAGACTAAATTAAAAGGAAAGAAAAAAAATAGGAAAGAAAGAAAATTAAAAAGCTAACTATTTAGGCTTCACACTAACTATACACTAGAAGTCTAAATAGTTGAGGGTCCACCATAAGAACGATTTGACTTTGGAGGATAAGCAGTGTACCCTCACATACAAGCATGCCTTCCAAAAAATATGAATTCCGTTTGAACAACGGAAGGCATGTGTAAGGCGAAAGAAATGAACCATCGTCAATTAAAAGTTTTGGAGGGACGATGGGGGATTTGGATACTATGGGGAACAAGACTACATTAGTCTCAGAAAAATCAAAATCACATTCCCAAGATTCTTCAATGGGAGGGTTAGGTGGTTCAAGTGCAAGTGAAAAGCCCATGATATGAAGCATCTCAAAATAACATTCACGTTCAAGAATCGGGTCAAAGTCCTCAAGACTTTCAACCGATTCTTGTGATAAATTTAATGGTTCGCTAATAGTCGGGAATGAAGGAAGGGAAGGACACACAACCTCAAAAGAATTGGAAGTATTTAAAAGAGATTGGAAATCGAGAGTGCTTGGATCACTCTCAATTATTTCATCCTCAAAAATGGGTGGAGATGAAAAGCAAGTTTCAACCTCAACCCGACTTTGTGAAGAAGAAATAATCTCATCGAGTTGAAAATTTTTATTTGTCCAAGCGTCATAAATATCAACTTCATCATTCCATTCCTTATTCCCACCACGCAAAGTTTCCTCCAAAGGCAATGGGGGATTGCTTGCAAATTCTTGACTTTCACGTGCAAGACGCTCATACTCTAGAATTTGTAGGCATTCACGCATAGTCTTGGGAGTATAACCTTGAGAACTATTAGCATAACAATTAAAATTATCTAGAGAGTTATGGTGAGACATTTCAAAAATAGGCAATTCAATAAAAGCGACAAGCACCGAGATTGAAATTTCTCGAAATAATCTAGCACAAGTCAAAAGGAAAGGATAAAATAAAGAATACACATACAAAAGAAGAAATACAACAAAATAATAAAACAATTACTATCTAAAACACACTCCCCGACAACGGCGCCATTTTTGTGACCGGGCGGAAAAAGTGTGTTCGTGTGAGGACACAATCGTTGTGTGTTTCGCCGCCGCGATACAAAAACCTAAGCTACTACTACACTTGACAAGCAAGCACAGCGGTAAGTCGGGTATCGTAAGAAATCCACAGGGAGTGATTAAATTTTAGATGTTAATTGTTTTAAAACTTCAAGAACAAAAGTGTAAAATAAATAAATGAAAAGGTGATGGTTGGGAATGGTGACAAAAGAGAAAAAGGAATAAGTTAACACTATACTAGAATTAATAAAACGAGAGTCGGGATCGCATCCCCACCATGGGCTAAACAACTAATGATTAGAATTTCGGTTCGAAAACATTTAATCGAGCATTTTCAATTAAGCATAAACATCACACAATAAGGAATTTAACCCAAAGTTGCGAGATTAAACATTTAATCAAAAATGGTCATACACGGATTAAATTCGGATTATCGCTATAAACACTAACGTTGCGTGACAAAGAAAGTTAAACGCATAATAATCTGACTTTAATACACGAGGTTTCAATTAAACACAATTTTACACAAAACCTAACTTTCGGAGCTCAACGACCATTTATGGCGGAAACGTAATCCCAACCCGTAACCTACGAACAAAACATGAATTAAACTACTTTAAACAACAACTAAACTAATTAAAGCAATAAATAACAACAATAAACTAATTTGAAAGTAAGGAAACTATTTATCAAAGCAAGAAATCAAGAAATACAACTATATTAATGGTAGGGGTAATGAATAGTGCACTTACAACCCATTAATGGGGAACACCCAAAGAAAAGGAAAAAATGAGCTCTCCATACCCAAAACCCTAAAAACTAACCAAAAATGAATTATCTCAAGTCTAAAAAAAGATCTCCCAACTTGATACAATGTTTACACATATATACCCAACCAAAAAACAACTTAAAAATAAAGATTTTCGTACTTTTACTGTACCCGAATCGATTCGGTAAAGGACCGAATCGATTTGGAAACAGGGGAAGAAAATAACTGGCATTCTGGTGCAAACCGAATCGATTCGGTTTTGGGCCGAATCGATTCGCAGGCAACAGGCCAGAATCTGTAGCTTTGTCCTGTTTTACGGAAAATGCCGTCATTTCTTCGTTATAGCTCAGAATGAGGCACGGTCGGAGGCTACGGGAAGATAACTCAGAGGAATACAACATCCAAGAAGACATTAGGCTAAAAACTAAAATATGAAATGACTAAATTTCCCTTGAATGTGACCTTGAGTGTACTTTTTAAGTAAAAATCATCCTAAAAATGCCATAACTCCATCATTACAACTCGGAATCATGCACCGTCGGCGGCCACGCAAACCGAAATCTAAGGGCTTCAACTTCCGTGAAGAGCTCGGGCTTCAAACCTGAATGCTGGAATTACTAAAATGCCCCCGAAGCTGCAAAAGTCGACGAAACATTTCCGGAAAGCGTCCGAACTTCATACTAAGCATCCAAATACCTACAAAAGCTCAATTAACCCCTGTAAAATATGTTAACATAGAAATCCGAGGTTGTCTGGTTAACGAGCATAAGTATAGGGTTTAAGATACCCAAGGGGGCTAATAAGGCGTAGGTTAACGGGTGAAATACGCAATATTTGCGTCGTATCACCCTCACATCACATGAGAGATTTTTAGAGTTTTAGAGAGCAAGTTGAGTATTTGGTCAAAACTTCACATAATTTGATGGATGTTTTTCATAGGATGTCACCTCCTTTGGAGAACTCCTCCAGACCGAATGATTGAGGCTTAAACTTGTTTTCTAGCATAGGATGCTTTTCATATTCACATCTTGATGCCTATTTCTAGTATTTACTACCATTGTATTATCTTTGTATTTATTTTTCCATTTTGATAAATTTTTTGAAAACTCAAAAAGATTTTTTTCTTCAAAAAAATTGGAAAAATACAAAAAGATTTTCAATTTCTTTTTTGAAAAAGTGAAAAGGCCAAAAAGAATTTATTTTTGATAAAAATTTTGGAAAATTCAAAAAGAGTTTTGTATTTATTTTTACACCTTATATGGATGGACACTTAGGATTGCCAAGTCACAATATCATTCCATTATTCAAGTGATTTTTTTATATTATTTTGAGACACAACATCATTTCACCCGTGTGCTTTATAATGTATCGGAGTAATTAAGATGTGATTAACAATTACTTTCTACATGTTTGACTCATTGCCTCCTTTAATGCACACATACATGGATTTATTTGAGCATTGCACTTGTCTATCACATGTTGGTCAAAATGCTTTCATCTCAATCCTGCCTTTAAAACGAACCAAGTGCGATAAAATGAGATAATGAAAGTGATGCCTATAAGAACCATCGACTGAATTAGAAAAAGTGAAAATTATATATCCGATAAATGTGTTACTTTAAAGTAATGGAATCGAGTTGTGAAAGAAAAAAGATCTTTGCGTGAATAGCCATTATTTGAAAAAAGAAAAGAACATAAAAGATTAAAGTCACATAAAAGAAAAGATATAAAGTGTCAAGGAAAATTCAAAGAACATTGATTCTTCGCTACATATGAGCATTGATTTCTTCAAAACAAAAGAGTTGAGAACAATATTCTATATATTTGAGTTGTGAGGGAGTTTAGTCAAAGAATAATGGGTTTCCATGTCCTGGAAAACTCTTGTAAAACATTATATAATTTTGGGCATTATTGGTGTAAAAATCATTTCGACTTTGATTTATTGATTAAATTGAGTCGATATCATATGAATTCAATAATTTTACACCTAAGCACGACTTTGACTTCATTTGTTAGGAATATCCAAAATTAATCATGCGCATATGTTATGATTGTTTGAGTTAATTTTTCTAATGGATTTGTTCACACCCAGTCATTACGATTTCATGATTTGGTTATCTTAGTGTTAGTTCATGGTGTTGTTTTCGTAAAAAAAATTGCTTAAAAATTTTGAAAAATCAAAAATAGTTGGTTTTGCTTAGTTTATCATTAATTTATTCTCATTGCATTATATTTATAATGATATTCTATGGTTATTGTGACACACTCTGGGTTATTACTTTTTATGTCTTTTCCTTATCTATTTCGGAAAAATAAAAAAGGGGGAGAACGAATTATGGGGGAGTGAGAGTTTGATTTATGGGGATAATTGATTTGATTTATGAGTTTTATCTTATTTCAAACTCGATGCATCACAACGTTTATTTTTTTCTATTGTGTGTAGGTACACTTTGATGAGCATATGAAAAGTACACATTTGACAAAGCTCCCAAAATGAAGATCAAGAGAAAGCAAGATAATTAAAGATTTGGATAATTAAAGATTTTGAAGACTTGTACAATTTTAGTATCTTTCCATTTATGGGTTTCTGAGAGGGTATTATATTTTTATAAGATTTGTTGAATAATTTGGATTTTTTATTTTGTACCGAAATAGCCATAAGGAGAGATTTGTAAGTGCTAATTTTCTGTCATTACCCCTAGCATCTAGGACTTGTCCATAAAATATAGTTTACATCAAGTATGGCATATGTCATTACGTCTGTCATGGCATTTCTTTTTCACACGTTCAAGAAGACGAATCCAATTATCAAGAAACTTCAATATGTTCCACAAAGTCACGTATATTTAGTATAGTTGTTGTTTTATTTTTCGTAGATTTTTTACAAAGTATTGGGAGACTTTTATAAACAGATTTTTTTACAATCGAGGCAGTTTTCAAACAGTTTTTCAAAAAATATTGAACTTAAAAAATATTTTATTTTTTCGGCAGTTGCGTTCAAGTGAGATTATCATCGCGTTAGAACGACCTTCGATCTCGTTAGATTATCATTTAAAGCATTTGTCAAACGAGGTTCAAATAAGGGCTTACTGTCTTGGTTTTTGCATCTCGTTAGAAGTGTGCTCTATGTCGTTCGAACGACATCATCATATCATCCGAACGAGGTCAGCTTCTTGTTCGAATGAGGTTGTGACACCTCAATTTTTGTGTCCGCCTATAAATATTGGTTTTCGATAGGTTTTTTGTTAAAACTTTGCATTTACGAAAGTTGCAGAACTACTACTTTAAGTCTTCACTTTTTAAAGGGAAAAATACTTTTTAACTCACATAATATCCCCTATATACTTTTGTGAATAATCTTTGAAACCCAAAATACTTTTGTATTGAAGTTATTCTTGTGAAGAATGAGTCTTCACTATTGACCTGATAGAGAAGGAGTCTCTACTACTGTTCTTGTGATTCTTCCAAGAATCATTACTAAAGAAAGATTTATATCTTTGTGGTTATCATGGGAGTTATTGCAGAAGAAGATGAGGGTCACCTACTGGTGATTCGCTGAGTTATATTTCTCTATTGTATTTGTAAGTTGCGATTTACAAACTAAAGTGAAATAAAAGGTTTTGCCCCTTTGGGAAATTTTCTTGAAATTTTGATTTCTTTACATTCTTGATTTGAATCACATAGTTGTGTGTTTTAGGGTCAATAAGAATAAAATTTTATTTTTAGATTGACATTTAATTACATAAGTTATATCATTAAATAATTGTGTAATCTTACTAGGTTTTGATGAAACTTAGACCTTGAATAACTTTAAATTTTCTAAACCACTTGAGATGATTCCTAAACCAATCCAACCTAATATTTAATAGGAATTGAAATACAAGGGTTTCATGGAATGAGGTTCATTATTCATTGAGATCTAATTACTGTGTGTTTTTTAGAAATTTTGACCAAAAATTCATGGATTTATAGGATATGGCAATGGCATTTAAGCGTATGTCTAGGTTTCTGCTATCCTAGGAAGAGTTTGGCTTTGGTTTGAAGGATTAATGTATTCTGATTGAATAGAATTTTTAAATTTGAGTTTCTAAAACTTGAAAATACTTTTAAGAAATTTAGCTTCAAAACTTATGAATTTTAAGATATGGCCATTGAACTAGAGCTCCTCGTCTCATCCAAAACTCATTCCACATTTTGAAATAGGTTCAAAGTCAAAGAATATAAATTTTTACAGTAAGCTTTAGTGGAGTTTTTAAAGGTTTCTACATATATAGGTTATTCTACACATAAGAGCTCGGTTTTTTTATTGGGTTGGGTATTATGATAGTGCAGAAAACGTTTTGAATATAAAGAATAAGAATCGATGCATAAAATCATAGGTTGCCAATTCTGAGAGGAAATTTCAATTTTGGTGCTAGTTAAAGGGATGAGGTTTGAAGTTGTAATTCATGGGGAATTTATTAACTAAACTAAGTAGAGTTCATTTGTTCTACTAGGAGGTGGATTCTCCCAGGTTTTAAGAAGATAAAATGTGGGAAAGATAACTTCACATTGTTTAATGGTGTAATCCATTTGAAATTTATCCTTTTTTCCTTATTAGTATGTTTACTTGGCAAGGGGAAAGTCTAAATAACTTAGTTTTGTTTTTTTCCCCTTAAGAGAAAGTTTTATAATTATTTGGTATTTAAAATGGTAATTTTACAAGTTTTAGGGATATTTGTGTAATTTTATGAAAGTTTAATGGTTAGGATTGTAAAATTAATTAGTTGAGGTCTAAAGGTTCAATTTCATATAAAATTTGGATTTTGGGTATAATATAGGTTAAGTTATACTTCTTTCAAAGTTTAGAGGGCTAGTTTGGTCATTTTATAACCTTGGGGGTACTTAGTTAATTAATAAAGTTGTAGGTTTTTAAGTCTAGTTTCAAATTTATTGGGATTTTTTTGAATTTGACTAAGTCATAGGGGAGATATGAGGAAATATATTTAATTATAGGATCCTATTTGATTGGTCTAGGATTTAGAATTATACGGGTTTTACACAAACTGATTGGGTGAATCATATTTTGTAAGACACGCTTTCGGCATACATGTTGGATCTTACGGGAAGATGGGTTCAGCTTTTTCCACTTATAGAGTTTGTATATAATAATAGTCATTAATAGTTTATTGGTAAGAGTCATGGGAGCACAAAAATTTTGGGTAAGACATCATTCAGGAAACCTTAAAGAAGGTGTCACTCATATGGGTATGGATAAAGACGACATAAGACACACATAAGAGTTATACTGACAAGAGGAAGCATAAACTGGAGTTTTAGGTGGGGGATCAGTTTCTCTTAAAGGTCTCCACAATTAAGGGAGTTTTACGATTCAAATGTAAGGGGAAGTTAGTTCCCTGATATGTAGGTTCTCTCATTATATTGAATATGGTGGGCCTGGTGGCATATCGGTTGGCCTTACCCAATCATCTTCGATAGGTACATGATGTCTTATATGTGTCTATGTTGATAAATTTTCTAAGGGATGAGGGCACCTATCAGCATATCAACCTCGGCGGCATTGATTTACAGCCAGATGCGAGCTATGAGGAACGACCATAATGTATCCTTAACCGGAAATAGCAGACCATGTGATCTAAGGCCATACCGTTAGCTAGAGTCTAGTGGGGAAACTGAGAACGTGTGTGCTCGCGTTCAAATGATCAAATTATATTTAAAACACCTTTTAACCCAAACAAACCCTAAACATGCAACTAGGTGTGATTGAAACAATAGGAAATCATGCAAGAGTTATTCAAACACACATAATTGAGGAAAAATCCCCCACAGGGGCAAAACCATTTATTTTCACTATAATTTGTAAGAAAACGGCTTACAATCGGATTACAATGAAAATACAAGTTGACTAAGAATTACCCTCAGGTATCGTATTCTGTAGTCGGGGCTGGAATTATCCCTTTCCAGGAGGGCTGCAATGGAGAAGAAAAACGGTCTCCTCCACAAGGGTTGAACTGCAAAACTGCGTTCCTGGGTTACCAAAAGGATTCACAAATGTATGGATTTTGTGTGAATCAAAATACCTAGAGTATTGGTACTCAATAGGTGAAGACTTAGGGCTTTCTCTACTCTGAAAATCGTGTATAGAAGTCTCAGAAAAGCCATTTCCCGTAGTGGGATAAAATAGGAGAACTTGAGCCCTAAAATTCGGAACATGATCTGAACACGATCTGTTTGAATATATCCTCGTCGGATCGGTCCGGGGTCTTTAGGCGGATCGGTCCGGTGACATCGGATCGGTTCCTTTTTTGACGGCGGATCAATCCGGTTGGCATCGGATCGGTTCGGCTTTTTAGCTTCATCGGTTCGCTATGGATCCAGGGTACACTGGCCTCACCTCAGCAGGCGGATCGGTCCGGTATCTTTAGGCAGATCGGTCCGGAGGAACCGGATCGATTATTTTATTTGGGCCAGATCGGTCCGGTCTGATCCCTGATTCCTTTTCTGCCTTTGATATTCGAATTCCGTTGATGAGCGTATGATTCTTGAATTTTCTCAACGGTGTAACGGCGTATGACATATAAAATGCTAATGGACAAAAATGTCCTTACAAATCTCCCCCTATGTCTATGCCGGTACATACATAAAAACAAACATCTGAATTATCAACCATAAACAAATTGTCTATACAAATCTACCCTTCCATGAACCCAAAACTGCAAGAGTACAAGTGAATAAGACTGCATCGTTTGATCTTCAAATCTTCAGGAATCTCAACGCTTTTCTCATCAGGGTGTGCAATACAATGATAATCCATGTAGTACCTACACACATGAGAAAAAGCAAAATACCACGTGACATATCGAGTTTGAAGTGATATAAACATATATACCAATTTATGAACAAACTCAGACTTTCAAAACTCCCCCATAATAATATAATTCATTCTCCCCTTTTTTATGATGTCCCCAAATAGACAAATGAGAGAAATAAATCAAATAAGCAAGAGCGGGGTGTCACACGGATAATATCACACCATGAATGAACACAAAGTAACCAAGTCAATGATAGCGTAAATGAAGTGGTGTGATCAAATTCGATAGGAAAATCAATGCATACAAACATGACATATGTGCACGATGAATATTGGATATTCCTAGAGAATGAACTCAAATGCTTCCTTTGGTGTAAAATAATGACAATATAAGATATTGACTCAATCAAATCAGCAAATCAAAGCTCAAAATGATTTTCACACCAATAACGTCCAAAATGATTTTATGCTTTTTCAGGACTTTCAAGGAAGTGCATACCCGTTTATATTCTCCAACCAAACTCCCTCAGATATTATTTTGAGTAGAGGCATTATAAATTCTCAAACTTTAGAGAATTGATGGTGAAACCTAAGTGGCCCATATTTGGCATGAATTGTTTTTTATTGCCTTTAAATTTTTCGGGCTCTTTTAACCTCTTTGGACCTCGGATATTAAAATTCCTTCATTTTTTTAGGTCCTTTTTAACGGTGGCTTTTGCGCAAAGGATACATGATTACCTTTCGCAGCCCCTCCCCGTTATACAAAAACACACAGTCTCACTAAAACGATTTTTACATGCATTCCAATCTTGTCAAGTTTTATCGCATTTTATACATTTTATAGACAGGATTGAGATGGAAACACTCAAGCCAACATGAGATTGACAAGTGCAACAATCAAATATAGTCGTGCATGTGTGCAATAAAGGATATAGGAGTCAAACATGTAGGAAGATATCACTAATTACATCTCAAAGACTCCATACAATGTAAAACACATGGATGAAATGATGTAGCCTCTCAAAACTCTATCAAACAGTCACATGGAGATATGGAATGAAGTTGTGACTTGGCTATCTTAAATGCTCATCCACTAAAGGAGTAAAAGCAGAAAAATCTTTTTGGCCTTTTTTTCAAAAAAAATTATCAAAATAAAATCTTTTTGTGCTTTTCAAAAATTTTCTTAAAGGAAAATCTTTGTGTATTTTTAAAAAAAATAAAGAGCAAAAAGAAAAAGCTGTACAACTAAGCAATGGAACATATAAAATAGACTAGCAATAGGAAGCATATGATATGAACATGAAGAAGCATCATATCCTAGACATAGAACAACCCCTCAGTCAACTGTGCAAATCCCCAAGGACTTCCTAAGATTCTCAAATCTAAGGGCATCTAAAGGTTTCGTGAAAATGTCGGCTAACTGACGGTCGGTGGGAACAAAACTCAGGGATACAGTGTTCTCCTCAACTAACTGACGAATAAAGTGCTCACGTATCTTGATGTGTTTTGTGCGCGAATGCTGGACGGGATTACGAGATATGTGTATCGCGCTCGTGTTATCACAAGAAATGATCATGGTGTCTTGTGAAATCCCATAATCCTCCAACATTTGCTTCATCCATAAGAGTTGTGTGCTACAACTCCCGGCGGCAATGTACTCAGCCTCCGCAGTGGACAAAGAGATGGAATTTTGCTTCTTGCTCAGCCAGGAGACAAGAGCAGAACCAAAATAGAAACATCCACCAGAAGTGCTCCTACAACCATCTACATCCCCAGCCCAATCGGCATCCGAATAGGCGGACAAACGGTCATCGGTATCAAAGGAATACCAAATACCGTATGATAGAGTCCCACTCACGTATTTAATAATACGTTTTAGAGCAAGTAAATGTGACTCTTTCGGGGACGCCTGATATCGCGCACAGACTCCAACACTAAAGGCGATGTCGGGACGACTGGCAGTCAAGTAGAGAAGACTACCTATCATACTCCGATATAAGGTTTGCTCTACGTCCTTGCCTGAAGTGTCCTTACTAAGCTTGGTAGTGGTACTCATAGGTTTACGTGCATGCTTAGCGGAGTCTAAACCAAATTTCTTCACTAGGTCTCTAGCATACTTGGATTAGGAGATGAACATCCCATCCTCTAGCTGACGAACCTGGAGACCAAGGAAGAATGTAAGCTCACCAACCATGCTCATTTCAAACTCACTTTTCATCTCCTCCTCAAAATGGTGAGCATGCTGGGAGCATGTGGATCCAAAGACTATGTCGTCCACATAGACCTGGGCAACCAAAATAGCACCGTCATCTCTCCTGACGAACAACGTCATATCTACTCCCCCTCTCTTGAAGCCTCGAGCTAAGAGATAGGAAGTAAGCCTCTCGTACCAAGCACGGGGTGCTTGCTTCAAACCATAAAAGGCTTTCCTCAGATAGTAGACGTGCTCAGGGTGCTGAGGGTCTTCAAACCCTTTTGGTTGTTCCACATAAACCTCCTCTTGTAGAATGCCATTCAGAAAGGCACTCTTGACATCCATCTGATACACCTTGAAGCGCAGATGACATGCGATGGCGAGTAGAAGACGGACGAACTCAAGCCTCGCAACAGGAGCAAATGTCTCCCCAAAGTCTACACCCTCTATATGTGTGTAGCCTTGAGCGACCAACCTAGCCTTATTTCGGATTATGGTACCATTTTCATCCATTTTGTTCTTAAAAATCCACCGGGTACCTATCACATTAATCTCACTAGGTCGGGGGACAAGTTCCCAGACATCATTCTTTTTAAACTGAAGCAACTCATCCTGCATAGCAGATATCCAGTGTTCATCCTTGAGTGCTTCTTTATGATTCTTGGGCTCGACTTTGGACGTGTAGCAAAGATGGCTAACAACGTTCTCTAGTTGAGCACGAGTCTTGACCCCAGAGTGGGATCACCAATAATGGCAGAAGGGTCATGACTCTTGCGAACCCAAGCAGGTGTGTCCCCTAGTGCAGGAGTAGGGTCCACAGAGTGTGAGAGAGGAACAGGTAACTCACTGTTAGAACAATTCTCATCCTCACACTGAAGGTTAGGATCAATAACCGTCGAAGGTTCGTCATCTTGCACAGTGACGTTTATTGATTCCATAACCTTAGAGCTCTTCAGGTTAAAAACCCGGTACACTCTGCTAGTCGATGAATATCCTAGAAATATTCCCTCGTCGCTCCGGGAGTCTAACTTTCCTAATTGCTCTCTATCCCGTAGGATGTAGCATTTACTCCCAAAAACACGGAAATATGCCAGGTTGGGCTTCTTGCCAGTCCACAACTCATATGGAGTCTGAAGTATGTGTGGACGCAAATAAACCCTATTCACCGTGTGGCATGCAGTAAACACTGCCTCTGCCCAAAATCTCCTAGAAACTTTACGACCTAGAAGCATAGATCTAGCCATCTCTTGAATAGTTCTATTCTTTATCTCAACAATCCCATTTTGCTGAGGAGTTCTCACAGCAGAAAACTCATGTTTGATCCCGAGGCTATCACAGTAAAGATCTACCTTTGCTTCTGTGAATTCAGTGCCATTGTCATTACGCATCCTATTAATAGTGACACCGTGTTGATTTTGCAGGACACGACACTTGGTCGTTAAAAATTCTACAACATCGGATTTCTCTCTCAAAAAACCTACAATGGAGTACCTGGAGAAATCATCTACCTTCACGAGGATGTACCTCTTACCACCTAGACTCTCAGTACGAGTAGGACCCATAAGATCCATGTGAATCAACTCAAGAACACGAGAGGTGGTAATGGAATGCAACTTCCTATGGGGACTACGGATTTGTTTTCCCAACTGACAGGGTCCACAAACAGTCGAAGTTGACTTTCCAAGAGATGGTAAGCCACTTACTAGGTCATTTTTAGCTAAGCGGTTGAGATCTCTAAAGTTCACGTGACCTAGACGTTGGTGCCACAGGTCCATAGGAGTGATCGTGGCACTGTTGCAGACAAGTGAGGATGTGGGATCAGTCCCATAGCAATTATCCTCGGTCCTCACACCTTGCATCAAAATCTTACCGGCTTGATTGTAGACTTTACACGCGTCCCGATCAAACTTTACTGCCAGGTCAGTGTCGCACAGCTGGCTAATGCTGAGGAGGTTTGCTTTCAAACCTTTGACGTACAAAACATTTTCTAGCTTAGGAAATCCAGGTAACTTGATAGTACCACGTCCTATAATGCTAGACTTGCTCCCATCTCCAAAGGTGACTCTGCCATCCTGATAATCCTCAAGAGTCGTAAAAAAATGAGGCATCGCCTGTCATATGTCTGGAGCATCCACTATCAAAATACCACTGTGAGGTATTATGTGCTTTGAGAGAAACATGAACAACAAAAGCCCTTTTATCTTTCTTAGGTACCCAAGTAGAGATGAACTTATGTTTGACTTTGTTGTTGTTGGTTTTAACTGGAATGTGAGAAGCATTCACTAACGGCGAAGACATCCGTCGGAATTCTTTCATCAAACTCTGAGTCGTGGCAGCTAAGAACTCAACTCGCTCTCTCAGACTAGAAAATTTATCAGTATGACGTGGTGGAGCAGTAGTACGTCGTGTTCGACCCATGCTATAGAAAGATTCCCTAAGGTGGTCTTTTCTTTTGCAATAAGTACAAAAGAGCACAGTCAAAGGCGAACCTTGGTTTGCTTTTCTTGGTCGAACTCTCCTTCGAGGTTTTTGACGGTGACCATAAGGAGTTGTAGTAAACTCAGGAACTGGTCCAGGTGCAATTTGGGACGTGGAGGCACCATCATAACCAATTCCTTGACGATCACCAAAACCTAAAGCGGGGCCGAGGAGCATCTTTCCCATCTTCCCAGATCTTTCCTCGATTTGAACCTTGACTTCCCGTGCTTTCTCAAGATCATGAGTCAGCTGGGCAACAAGGGCTTCAAGTTTCTTCCGAGTCTCCACGGAGGAATGGAGCTGACTCGTAAAACTAGCCACTTGTTTAATCAAGTCCCCTCTCTCTTTCTCTAAAATACTCTCTCTCTCTTTAAACAGAATCTCTTTCTCGACATAAGAAGATTCTCTCTCTCTAAGGGCGGTGCAGGTGTAGGACTCTCTTTCTCTCGCCTTTCTTAAATCATCCTCTAATCCGGTAATCATAAGAACTAACGCTTTGTTACGTTTTTTAGTTTTAAAAGACTCAGAATATAACTCAGCGTAGGCGTGTTGAATATCACTCTCGCTCTCACTTGATTCATCCTCCCCCTCACTCTCATCGATCTCACTGTCGAGGTGTCCCTGTGAAGCATCATCCTCAACGTCGTGAGGAGAACTAGGAGTGCTCACTTGGCTGGCCATGAATGCGGTGAAGTTACACTCATGCGGTGACTCATCTCCTGAATCCACCGTCTCGACCTCACTGTCGTCACTAAGGGTAGCATTAAGGACAACTTTCCCTTTCTCTCTATTCAGACGATTGGCACACTCAAAGGCTCTATGACCCTTACCATCGCACTTAAAACATCTCTCACTTTCTTTCAGAGGAGGTTTTTTGAAATCTTTTTCATTTTTCTTTTCGAACTTATTTTTCTCAAATTTCTTTTTATCTTTAAAATTGCCATTTTTCTTAAATTTGAGAATCCTTTTGAATTTTTTTGCAAAAAGAGCCAAATCATCTAGGTCAAAATCACACTCAGAATCTGACGTGTCAGTCTCTCTCTTTCTAGACGGCTCTACCCTTTTTCTAACCCATCCCTCACTCCTTATTTCTTGGGCTTTAAGTGCAATTCCCTTATCTCTAGATTTAGCAGTTTTAGGGAACATATCAATTTCATAAGTTTGTAAATCTCCTACAATTTCTTCTAATTTTAGCGTATTTAAATTACCCATAGAATTTAGCACAGTGACTTTAGGGATAAAACGCTTAGGCAAAGAACGAAGAATCTTTTTAACAACTCTAGCATTAGGAATATGTTCACCAAGATTAAAGCTAGTATTCACAATGTCAGAAAGTCTAGCATAAAATTCATCAAAGCATTCAGATTCATGCATGGTGATAGTTTCAAATTGAGTTGTCAAATTTTACAACTTAGACTCTTTCACAGCATTAGTTCCTTCATGGGTAAGTTGTAAAACATCCCATGCCTCTTTTGACGTGGTGCACGTCATTATGCGTTTGAACTCATCAGGTGTGACAGACCCAGAAATAGCACTAAGACCCTTAGAATTAAAAGAAGACCATTTGAATTCTTCATCAGTCCAAGAAGTGTCAGGTTTCAAGTTGGTCACATTATCAACAATCACGGTGGGAGGAGTCCACCCTCGTTCAACCAAAATCCAGACACGTTCATCAATGGCTTTTAAAGCCGACCTCATACGGGCTTTCCAATAAGCATAATTTGTCCCGTCAAAAACAGGCATTTTATAATATGACTTCTCCATTTGAACACGTACTTTTTCAAAAATTAATTTTTTTTTCAGAAAATTGATATCTTAGAAAAATTTTGCAGAAAAAGGAATACGCGATAGATTAGCGTAACCTGCTCTGATACCAATTTGAGAACGTGTGTGCTCACGTTCAAATGATCAAATTATATTTAAAACACCTTTTAACCCAAACAAACCCTAAACATGCAACTAGGTGTGATTGAAACAATATGAAATCATGCAAGAGTTATTCAAACACACATAATTGGGGAAAAATCCCCCACAGGGGCAAAACCATTTATTTTCACTATAATTTGTAAGAAAACGGCTTACAATCGGATTACAATGAAAATACAAGTTGACTAAGAATTACCCTCAGGTATCGGATTCTGTAGTCGCGGCTGGAATTATCCCTTTCCAGGAGGGATGCAATGGAGAAGAAAAACGGTCTCCTCCACAAGGGTTGAACTGCAAAACTGCGTTCCTGGGTTACCAAAAGGATTCACAAATGTATGGATTTTGTGTGAATCAAAATACCTAGAGTATTGGTACTCAATAGGTGAAGACTTAGGGCTTTCTCTACTCTGAAAATCGTGTATAGAAGTCTCAGAAAAGCCACTTACCGTAGTGGGATTAAATAGGAGAACTTGAGCCCTAAAATTCGGAACATGATCTGAACACGATCTATTTGAAATTATCCTCGTCAAATCGGTCCGGTCTCTTTAGGCGGATCGGTCCGGTGACATCGGATCGGTTCCTTTTTTACGGAGGATCAATCCGGTTGGCATCGGATCGGTTCGACTTTTTAGCTTCATCGGTTCGCTCTGGATCCGGGGTACACTGGCCTCACCTCAGCAGGAGGATCGGTCCGGTCTCTTTAGGCGGATCGGTCCGGAGGAACCGGATCGATTCTTTTATTTGGGCCAGATCGGTCCGGTCTGATCCCTGATTCCTTTTCTGCCTTTGATATTCGGATTCCGTTGATGGGCGTATGATTCTTGAATTTTCTCAACGGTGTAACGGCGTATGACATATAAAATGCTAATGGACAAAAATGTCCTTACAGAAACCATAGCGAGGATGAGTACATGTGGGAGATGGATGGGGACATGCACATGAGGTATCTATTGATCTTCGAGTCATGTGTATAATTAGAATTTTGAGGGCGAAATACCTTGTTTAAGGGGGGGGGGGAGAATGCAATACCCCGTACTTTTTATGAACTATTTAAATTTTGAAATTTATTTTATGCGCTTGTTGTGACATGTGTTGTCACTATTTATGTATTATATGTGTTATAAATGTGCATTATAACCCATTCGTGAAAATGGAATTGATACATGATAATTCATTAATTAAATATTTGGAAGTGACTGTTTATTATGAGAAAATATGGAAAGGTGGTGGACTATGTGCCGGAGGCTTACTTATTTGAATTATTCTCTCGGTGTCAGGTCCCACTGATAATGAACTAGTTTTTTATAATATTGTGTCATGCTTAAATAATAAATATTGAAATAATTTATAATTGGACTTGTATCGGATAAAGTATTTGTTTTCTAAGATTATTAATTAGTTGGATTATGTCATATTTCACGTTAGCTTTTAGAACATTTTAAGTGTTCGTTTATGACTTAAACAATATATTTTAAGTCATTTCGATTGCTATATGTTTTTTGTAGTGTTTTGGGACAATAGGAGTGGTATTTGGGCTGATTTGGTTGAGGCCCATATAGGGCTTAAGGCTAATTTTATGCTAAGATAACTTAAGGGTTGATTGGGTTGAGGCCCATATAGGGATTAACCTAATTCACATAGAAGATATTGAGCTAAACCCTAAGGTTAAATAGTTTATGCACTCAAGAGAGAGTGAGCTTTGGAGATGTACTGGCTTTTATTCAATCTAAATAACTAAGGCATGTTTATATAGTGTATGAATTTAATTGTATTTGTTATATAGTAATATTTATTAATTGAAATCTAAAATAAGTAATGTTATAATATTATTATTGCAATCAAATTCCTAATTTCATAATTAACTTAAGAGATAAATTAAGGCTAATTATCATGTTGGCATAGGGTGATTTCAATGTAAAATCCTTTGAATTTGAATTGGATTATATATATAATTGTTATAAACATGTTTATATCATAGAATCATGTAAAATCCCTTTATTAATTTCAAAAATTTATGTAAATTTGAGACTAATTTGTTAAAACTTATGAAACTAGGGTTCTAGAGTTGAAATATGAAATTAACCTTATAAATCCATGTTAGAGTCATGTAAATTTATAAATTTAGGTTAGTAATGATTCTAGAAACTTATATCTAAAGGAGGATGGATTTGATGATGATTAAAGGCTTCGATGTGGGGTCTATGGATTGATAATTGCAGAATTTGGAAATTGGAGGAAATGAATTCATCTCATTTGAACGAGACTTGGACCTCGTTCAAACAAGATTAGGGTTCTCATTAGAAGGAATCAGGATATTGTTATAATGACAATGGGCATTTCATTTGAATAACTTGTGGATGTCATTCGAACAAGATGGGGTATGACATTAGAACACATTGTGTATCTCATTATAACGAGTTTAGATTAGATTGGCACTTTAATTCTTAAGTAAATGAGATAAATTAATTTAAAAATTTTATCATATCGTTCAATAATCTTTGAGTGATTAGGAATTTTATTCTTTGCTCTTATGTGTAAGGATACCATGTGTGACTTCTCGTGGGTGGATTATTATGAGGTATTGTGATGGGGGCGTACGATGTTGACCACCTGTGGGTACTTTTTTATAACTTTTACTATTACTTATTAAGGGGAAGAAAATATTTTCTATGATAGGGGGAGTTTATTACTTGTTGAGATTGCATATTATATGTTATCAATTGGATGAGTTTTCACTTTTATATCATTTGGTATATGGATTAAATATTGATTACTTGTTCACTTATCACATATTATTTATCACTGAAAAAACCATAAATTCAAGTATACGGATTGATGGTCTAAGCAAACAAAAGTCAATTTTTAATTTTTTCCAAATTAAATATAAAAATTTAAATAGATTTACCCAAATAAAAATCTTTGCACCAATTTAAATTGACTTGTTGTGACAAACTGATATACCAAATTCTATCTTCTTAACCTAAAACATGCATCTAGATGATAACAAATAAAATAAATAAATTAATTCCATAACACGCCGATGTATGAAGAAAATCCACAATGAGAAAAACCTCAGATGTGATAGCCACATAAATCACCATGATGAGAAATTACAAAAGATGATAAATGACTTACTATACAGACTCACCTTTGTAATCCTTGATGCATCACCAATCTTCAACCTCTCCTCCAAAGTGCAATGCAGGAGTCCACCCATACAATCTACCACAACATGTGAGTCCAAAGACGCCTCATATCCACTGAATAGGCTCAATAACCATCTATGAATTTGAAACATGAAATCACCTCTTCTTCACTGCAACACCACACCACGGAGTCCAACGCATGTAAACAGTAAACCAAGTATGGGGTTCACAAATGAAACGATCTCTATCAAGGTGATGCGAGAAATAAACTATGGGGCCCTCAAAATAATATCTCACACCATATAAAGATGAAAACTTGGATCTTTAAACTCTTTGTGTGAAACTAGAGTTTGGGATCTTTTGGAAATAGATGGAAAAATATTTTTTTAACCAAAAGTCTCTTTAAAAACTGATGTCAGCACTCCAATTTATAAAAAAAACATTTTTCTAGGCGACACAATTTTTAAAGAAACTCGTTCAAATGAAAAAATAAGGTGCATTCGAACAAAAACCCTATCTCATTTGAACGAACTTAAACCTCGTTCGAACGAACACGTGATCTTGTTCGAACCAACTTCTAACGAGCTTCGAACGTGCATACCTCTAATAAACAAAAGTAACTTATTTGATATTCGTTGGAAGATTGTTCCAATGAACTCGACATTTCGTTCAAAGGATCGTTTAATCTAGTTCGAATGAACCAAAAACAAATGATGTTTTTCTGTTGAAAAACATTTTCAAAATAGCTCCAAATAGTTTTGTAAAAACAAATACCAAAAAAATAAATTTCCACACATTATAATTCATAAGCATTCATATCTGGGAGATCCTCTTAAACAAAGAAGAAACATGACACAAAACATGACAAGATAGGAAATCTCTAAAGTTTTCCCACTACGTCTTTTTCAAACACGTCATAGTCTTGAAAGGTCAACAACTCAAAGCCTGGCCTATGGCCCAAATGTTGTGCCCCAAATTAAGCCAATACATACAAATTGACTGAAATGGAAATTGTCCTTGCAATCATATCTGTATCTTTTATCGTATTATTCCTAAGCATGGGGGAATATCTCTTTGTGCATGCTTGATTGTATGATGATTTTGTTGTTTCATATTCTGACTCAAGCCCGTGTCTAGACACGACTTTTGCATTGTCGTCTTGCTTATTGGATATTACTTCTAACTACACTCATCGTATGCCTAGTGGAATGTTTGTCTTGTAGATGTAATAAGGATATATTGGTTTGGGGAGTTTTTTCCATGGAATACCCCAAGGTGGTATTGAAAATGTAAACTTTGTATTAGTATATAAATTGATTATATTCCCGTGACAAAACATTGAGTCATTGATTCAATCAAGTCAAATAGACTTGATTAGTATAAAGTGAAGTACGGTCTAGACTAGGTTATATGGCCCTAGAAGTTGAAGATTTAAGATCAAGCATTGCCTCTCAATTGGAAGGATTCATAGCCATGGATTCGATTGAATAATGAAGATGTATCATTTTACTTGATTGTGTTATTACAAGGCTAATCACACAGGTACACATTTTTCTTAAAATGATTTTTTAAATTGTACTTGTGTTTCAAAATGTGTGAATCTTTGAATAAAAAGGGATTCAAGTCACTTTTCTAAAAGTCTCAGAGTTTATAAATGTTTTGGGAATTTACTACAGTTTCATTTTTGTTTTTGAAACTCTTTGGATGGTCTTATGAAAAAGACCATTCGAATGGCCACTTTTGGTGAGCATGTACACGGCCCCATTTGCACGGCTCCTTTTTGAGTCCGTGCTAATAGTCAATGGTCAATGTCTATACTTGACATCATTGTGTGAATATTTGAATATAACCATGCACACGAAACGACCAGATTTTTAAAAATCTTTATAAATATCCATGTTACATTCTCATTTTGATAGATACCTGAATATCTCCTCTCGAAAACACTTCTCTGAGAAATATTTTGAGGTAAAGAGCATTATATTTTGCCTCCAAACCATTTTCACGTGTTCACTCCTTTTTGCTTAGAAGTAGATAACTACTATTGATTTAAAGACTTTGTGAGTGGATTTTTTATGAGATGGATCAGATCACACATAATCCTTTGTAACTAAAATAATTTGATTGGTGAATGGCTATGATCATTACTCCACGAGCTAAAATTAGAGGCGCAATCCTTTGTAATTAAAATAATTTTTGAGGACACAAATTTCCAATTGAGCCCTTTGTAGTTTTGGCTCAATTCCGGACAAAAACGTTTGAGTCATAAGATAGAGTTATTGACCATCCTTCAAGCCTATGACATTCTAAAGTTGAAGACGTAGCGGCCAATTTCATAAAGCTTCATCAAATGTCATTTAGTTTACCTCGTTTCTACGTCAACAACATTTATTCCGTTTACTCCTAAGGTATGACTGCATTATATATTTATAGAGGAGCTTGGAACAAGTTTAATTGGGTGTAATTTATAATTTTTATAAATTAATTTTAACGACTTTGTTTTACTCAAAAAAATATTTTTTAGAACTCTCCATAAAAGTTTTGGGCTTAAAATTAATATTTCATTTTTCTGACACGTCGTTCGATCCACACTGGAATCTTGTTCGAACGAGATTTCCAGGTCGTTCGAACGAACTGACATCTCATTCGAACGAGATGCCAGGTCGTTGAATGATAGGGGGGAAATGGTATCTAATCCTATTGTAATCGTATCTTAGTTTGGGAGATTTAACTTAGGGGGAGTCGCTATCTTCTTAGGTTGCTCATAGTTGATAAAGGGGAGAATTAATTTAGAGGGAGTATTTATCTTAATGATAACGTGACTTTTGCGTATGTCATTGTTGAAAGCCAAGTTAGTCAAAACCTTATAATAACTACAAAATGTAACAGCTCAAGTTTAGCGGTAAGTAAGGGTATCAATCCACTTCCAAGGGGGTACGCTAGAGAAAAATTCCATCATAATTCAGTTTTTATTTTCTTTTTGGAATTTTTGCTTTTCTATTTTTTTAGCTTTTCAAATATTAAAACAATTGGGTGAGGTGAGGTGAAATAAAACTAAACTAAAATGACAAATGGAAACAACTAACTAGAAAGTTACTAAAATGGAAAATGAAGTCTAACACTAAAATAAGAGATAAAGTGAGGTAAATAATTGTGAGAACAATCAAGGAGTGGGATTACACCACAAATTTTAGTTATTCTAATTAATTAATTTAATTATTTGAATTCTCCCAAATTAATATCAAAATTACAAACCAACTCTCGTTGCAAGTGTAATTATAATAGTAATCTTTTAAAAATTTAAGTTTAACACCCCACAACTCTAGAAAAATAGATTTACACTCATTTTAATTAATAACCTGCTAGGATGGATCAATTAAAATTTATGTAACTCTTAGAAAATAAATCTAGAGTTGAAATTCAAGTAATAATCCCCCACTTAAGAAACCCTTATCTCTAATTCGAATCTAAAATGGGTATTATAACTAAAATTTCGATTTTCTCTCGAAAATCATTTACCCTTTCTCGAGGCATAAATTTAAGGGTGAGGGATCAAAATTAACATTCAAAGGGACTTTTTAAGTAATTAAACTAATAAAAATAAAATAACATCAAATAAGGGTTTTACCCCGCCGCTTGAAAGGGGATTTAGCCTAACATGATATGAAATATGACAAATTAATAATCAAAGTCATAAAATAAATGAGATGAGAAAAGAACAATCAAACCACAATCTCTTGATGCTTAATTGATCTTAAATCCATGAGTTGAAATTCATAATCCATCAACTTGAGTGATCCAAACAATATTACAAAAAATTTCACTCAAATTAATCCTCACACATTTATCACTCAATAATCTCAAAAAAGAAAAATAAAAACTATTTACAAAATGGTGTTTATCCTAATTTATTTCTAACCCTGAACTTTCTCTCTCTAAAAATTCCTATCTATATAGCTCTTCCTCATATGGGGTCTTCATCCTCATTTATAGTAGGCACGTGGAGCATGGGTGTATTTTTGGAAATTATCTTGAGTGTGCATGGGAATGGTGAGGTGTGAGGATAAATGGTAGTAGAGGGAATAAAAAATCTGATTTGTTACAAGGGTATTTTTGGGTATTGGGGTTAAAGTAGGTAGTTGGGAGTAAAATGGGTATATGGAGTAAAAGGAATTAAATGGTTAATTAGGCACATGGGGTTTTTGGATTTGGTTTGGCAGGTGACACAAATCGTGGCTTGGGAGAAACATGGAAATGGGTTTGGGTTTGAAAGGTGTATGGGTGGAATGGATGGGTATTTGAATGGTTGTATGTACGGGTTCGAACAGGGCATCCGGGTTTGGGACGATCGTCAAAATGGGGGTAGCTGGGATCAGGTGGTACGTGACTGGGCTGCCGGAAGAAGGCAGCGCCGGCGGCAAGGTGAGAGAGGAGAGGGAGTCCGCGGTTATGGGTTTCGGTCTTGTGAGGAGGTCCGGCGACGGTTGGGATCATAGGGAGATGAGGTTGAGGGCGCGTCGGGGTCTTAACCGTCGACGGGTTTCGGTTTCGCCGGAGAGAGGAGCGGGTGAGGTCGCGACTGAAAGTCGCCGGAGAGGGGCTGGTTCCGCCGGGTTTTTTTTGTGAAGGTTGGTTATGGATTTGTTGTTGAAAGGTGTTTGGTTTGTTAATGGGGGGAGAGAGAGGAGAGAGAGTGAGATGGTTGGTGTGGTGGGGAAGAAGAAGGTAGGGCTGATAAGATGTGGTGAGGTGTTGGATTGTTAGGGTGTAGGTGTGAGGGGTTGTTTGGGTATGTGTGTGTGTAGTAATTGGGTGTGTATGTGTGTAAGATGATTTTTGTGTATGTATTTAATTGGGACACCTAAAAATAACACTAACTAACTAATTAAAAAATAAAAAATAAAAAAATCTAAAAATTAAATTCTTATTCTAAAAATAAAATAAAGACTCAATTAAAAATGAAACTAAAAAGAAATAAAATAAAAAAATAAAAATAAAATCTAATAAAACTAAAATTAAAATTCTAAATAAATGTAAACTCAAATAAAACAAAAAAAATGAAATCCTAAAAAAAATCTAATCCTAATAAAAACTAAAAACTAATAAAAATCAAAATAAAATAAAATAAAATAAAATAGAAAAATCAAAAATAAAACCTAGAAAATACTAAATAAATCCTAAAAATAAAAATGACTTAAACTAAAAATCTAAAAATTAATAAAAACAAAGTACAAAATCAACACACACACGGGTCGGGGAAGGCTAAGGATAGGATGGGCTAGGTTAGGGTCAGGGGATTGGGTATTTAGCTCCATTTTTACTGCAAATTGCTCCGAAATATAGCTTTTGACACTGCAACTGCAATTAAACCTGCATATTGAATAATTAAGCACATAAGACTCAAATTGTCGAGAATTAGTAACTAAAATACATATATTCGGGGTATAAAATGTACAGTTTTGAGTGCTTATCACACCCCCCCAAACAGAGCGTTGCTAGTCCTCGAGCAATAAGATAGAGAGAAAGAGAAAGATAAGTAACCAAAAGTTTACCACTTTCGCGGGCACTTGCGATTGCACTTAGCATGTGAAACAAGCCTTTAAACATATAGGTTTCCCTACAGGACGAGTTGTGTCTCGAGAGGGTTTGCAGGGAATATACCCACAAAATTCTTATTTGCAAAAATTTATTGAAAGGCTGTCAATCTCTTATTAGACATAGAATAATCGCACAATCCATCATGAGATAAATGATTTGAGAAATACAAGCTATAATGTGTAAAAAGTTTAGCTAAGTAAATACTCAAGGCACATCCTTCCTAGAACTCAACGTGTCTAGTGTGAATCAGTCAAAACGGGTCGAGTATTACGAGAGTAATTCCTAGATTGCCTCTTTGGAATCAACGCTTCAACTTCAAATCTCACGGATATCTCTCTCAAACGAACTCTCGAGATTAGGGTAAGTGTATCGCTCTTGTGTGTGAGGAGGTGAGTAAATGTAAGAAAGTTCAAACGTCTCACACACACATGAGAAAGAAAGAACAGTAAGAAAGAAAAGTGATCTCATGAAAGAATGCTAATCACTGTAGTGAGAACATCGAGTTATTCACCACGTAGACTTTCATTTGCTCGAAAACCTAGGGGGAACATGTATGTATATGGGTGAGGGGGAAATGAAATGGGAAGGATATGATATGAAGGATAAAATGGGATGGTGATAGTGATAGTGATATGAAGGATGAGTGATGGATGTGTGATGCATAAAAAATGGATGGATATGTGAGAAGAGTGTATAGCACTTTAGGCAAAAATGTCTTTATTACTAACAAACTACTAACTACAAACTCTTTTTCTTTTCTTTTCTATCTTTTTTTTTCTTCTTCTTTTTTCGATTTTTCTTTTTTTTACTTCTCTATATTATTTTTTTTCTATTTTTTCTATTTTTTATTTTTTATTTTTCTTTTTCTTCTGTTTTGTTTTTCTCTCACTTTTCAAACCAACAATGAAGACATTTACATTTGAAATCACACACTTTTATTTGAAAATGAAAGATGATGTGTTAATGTGGTGGGGAATGTGTGTGGATGATGAGGGGAATAAATGAGAATATGTAAGAATATAGGAAACATAATGGGTGAGTGAATGAAAAAGTGGTAGGTGTATGGATGAAAATCTAGTATTCGGGACAAATTTTACGACACGTGTTTCTTACAACTCGAAAAAGATGTCGTTCTCACTCATCAAGCCAAAAATGAAGAATAATGAGATCATACAACGATTTAGTGCGGACCCAAAAGAAGTTGAATCAACTTGTGACTCGAAAATTGCGTAAAACACTCTAAAAGGGTGAAAGGCACAAATCTCACGGGCTAAAGTCGCTACTAGTGATCCTTAAGGTTCTTTTTATAATCGTAGTACTCCTCAACTCTAAACTGTAGTGACGTGATAAGTGCGCAAATTTTGTTGAGTCTAGAAATTCATGGTGCAAAATGCCTTGGGATGTATTACATAATCTATTTAGAAATAATATTCTCTAGCTTGATTCCTAGACTTTAAAAGATGGATGATTGAAAATTCACATCAATGAGTGAGATGAAAGAAACTGCACGAAATTTTAAAAATCAGGTTTAAAAATCAAAAAAATTCAAACGAGGTACGATTTTGATAAAACTCCCCACCCCCAAACAAAAAGGAACATCGTCCTCGATGTTAAGTAAAATTATTTTTAAAATTGAGAGCATAAGGTAGGAAAGAGATTACCAGAATCAACCGTTAATGAAGTGGAAAGATGAAGCTAGAATAAACCTGAAGAAATGATAAGAAAGAAAAAAAAAGGTGCAGAAGTCAATAAGCATGGTAAAGCATTGGGTGGTGTGACACACCACCCTCAAACAGGATGAGACTAGTATAAGAAACAACGGGCTGCCTCCTGGTAGCGCTAAGTTTAACGCCTTCATCCAGACCGAAGAGATCTTACCCTAAAGATAAGATCTATGAAAGCACGGGGCGACAGAAGAATTGGGTGATGAGAATCACCCCCAAAAAAGACTGAAGCTTCAGTCTTATTGGAAACAGGATAAAGTGGTCAATGCACTTGTATGGAAAAGTGCATCACACAATGCAAAGCATCTGTGGACCATGGGAGGGTGGGTATTAAGGTAAGGATGAAGGTGAATAGGCATCGTTCACGTGCCTTATTGAGCCGGAAGGTAAGGGCGGAAAGGGTGAAGAGGTATCGTCCACGGACCTTGTTGAGCATAAATTTGAGGGAGACTATGGCCTTATAAGCATGGTGCTCAAGTTGTATGGGAAGGCAAAAGGGTTTGGTAAGTGGAATGGGATGGGCCTCATAAAAATCACACGATCGTTCTATGAATGGGCGATGATAATGGTCGCGCCGTGACACGCCAGGGATCTGTTGAGACGAAAAATCAAGACCACAAGAAAGTGATGGGCATAGAGGAACAAGCTCGGTGTCACGGAAGTGGAAGGAAGCACTAAAAAGACTCTCATAGATGGGGGATGGTTTCAGGTGAGGATTTAAAAATGTAGATGGATATATGAATGGTATAAGATCTAGATCCAAACCAAACGGTGGGGTGGGAGGAACAATGGGTGGATCGGGTGGATAAACGGTGGAGGAAGATGATCCAACTCAAGAGTGAGAGACACACACTCATTGGAAGGAGTAAAGGAATACTCACAAGGGAGTGTGGTATCTAAATATGGAGTGATCAACTTCTCCATAAGAGTAGCATCGGTGAATGTGGTGGGTCGGTAAGACGAGGCACCAAGATCTAAGACAGAGGAATCACTAGAAATATTGGGCTCAAAGGGAGCCATTCATGGTGGGATATCATCCACATCAGGATAGTTAGGAACTATCACGGATTCTATCTCGAGAAAATGGTGACCACTCGTAGCCGGAGCTAACCTAAAAGGTATGGGCATATCAGAGACATAAGCAATTGGGTCACAAGGTAAAATCTCGAACATATTTTTGGATATGACGGGAGTGTGAACTGCAATGATGGGTTCATTTGGATATGGTGAAATTGAATCAGGCTCACTATCGAAAGGTAAGTCAACACAATTGTCAACTTGGGACACGGACCATGGAATGGTCTCAACTTCAAGATTATCGGGGTGGTAGGGTTGGTCAAACTCAAAATCCGTGTCACAAGAGGACACATCATCGTCACACTCGGTTGCAACGATGGGTGGATCCACGGGAATATCCGACTCTCTCGCACACTCCAATTCATTTAACCTTTGTTCAAGCCTTTGGAGAGCTTCATCTTGAAGTTGAGTGGCTTGATCTTACTCGAGTATGAACTTTTGCAAGAGGCTTTTGAGAGTGGAGGTAGATGATGGTGGTGGTGGAGTGATGGGTAGTGGTGGTAGTTGAGGTGGACACAACTCGCTACTATCATGACTATACGGAGAATACTCAAATGAAATGTGTGGAGTGGGGTAAGCTCATCATACACGAAAGGATCGCTTTCGTGATGGACAATTGGTTGATACTCGTGGTTTGAGTAGTGAGGAAACTAATTGTGAATGGGTGCACAAGGTTGCCATGATGACTGTGGGAACGTGTGAGGATCCACAACATCGGGTTGGGATTCGTATTGCGTGAAAGGGTGATCAGGCCTCCACGAATAACTGGGGTACTCACACAACTCGGGATTAGATATATCGGGATAGTAGGTCGAGGTGGGTTTCGGAACAGTGTCATATGGATACACATGTTCCATGGTGGATTCGAATGGATATGACAAGTACGAACACTCATGGGACATGTGATCGGCAAAATAATAGTGGGTGCACAACAAAGGATGAGACACGTCGACACTTGACACCGAGGGTGATGGAAAATGAGGTTCGTGCATGTACGGGTCAAGAGTATCCACAGTACTCGTGAGAGAGGTGAAATCATGAAAAATATCATAAAGAGACGGCTCGGGATCACTCTCTCACGTGTCGCGTGTCAATGAAAAATGACCAAAGTAGTTCCGTAAAGGACGTTCTTTGGCCATCAGGAGAGAAATATTTTTTTTGAGATTTTTTTTTTTTATTTTTGCAAAAGGAAAGAAAATAGTTTTGGATTTTTGTGAAAAATAAAGGAAGAATTATTTTTGGATTTTTTTTGGAAGAAAAGGTGGGGAAAAATATGGACTCTTTGAATTTGTACGAACTCACTAAAACCGACTATCAAAAATGGAATTGGACACACACACAAGTCAAGAAAATTTCCTAACTAGCACATAGCCAATTTTTATCTTTAAAATTTAGTGAAAGGGGTAGTCAAATTTTAATTAAGTCCGTGGGTGATAAAAATCAAGGAAATATTTGTGATCTCCTTTGCAAAATTTTCTCCTATTGGGATACCTAGTGTAACACCCCGCCTAATTAAATACCGGGTGGTCAGTCCCATACCAAATTAAAACAGAATATACAGTTGGCTCATTCTTAGCATCACTGTCGAAAACATTTACAAATCACCCAATACTCAATTAAGCTGGTGTTAAAAAATTCCAAATTTTAATTTCAACAAAAAATCATTTTTAGTTTCGAATAACACTACACATACTATTCTACAACACTAATAACCGAACAGATAACACAAAAGAATTTAAATGCAGTTGGAATAAACATTCCCAATTAATAATTTCACAGTACAGTACCCAACAATAATAAATGTATTAAAATGACACGAATACAAGAGTATTTGACTCAAATAGAAAAGAGATAACTGAATTCCTTTGGGAGACATGCCCTAAACAAAAGAACACTACATAATATGAATCAAATGAAGATAGGCGTCTAAGCAATACTCCATAGCTCCATAGCTCGTCATAATCCTCTAAGGTTGGCGTCCCTGTTATTGGACACCTGATATAGAAGATACAATAGAAAAGAGAATATGCAAGGAAACGGGCCAGAGCCCGATGTAAAATGATTTTGAAAACAGCAAGTATTTAACAAGTGCAATAAAGCATTTATTATGTACATGTTAGTATCCAGACTCTCACTTGATATTCTCACCACTCATCTATAGTGCACACTTAACGTTTCCTATTAACCTCCTAGTTAATGGTTCCTCCTAACTAGTTTCCATAATATGATTCCATCCCATATCATAACCCCATATGTCCCATACCATACGTAGTATAATAATTCATATACGTTTCTCATTAATATGAATTAATCTTTCAAATCTATAAGAATAAATATTCATTAACTTCATTCAATTCTCTTTCTCTATTCACCGTAATCTACAATTATCACACAGTAGATTAATCAAACCACTCTATATACATTCATTTAATTCATTATATATATACATATGTAACGCGGCACCCCAAAACACAACTGTGGTGCATGCATTACTCTGCTATCACGTCCCAATATCGCTGGTCGCCGAATAGGGGACTAAAGTTTCGGTAAGGATTCCTCGAACCACAAACAACAACACAAAAATTTGGAGTCGAACATAGTTCTCATACCCACGGGTCATGCACATACCTACGTTTCCATAGCCAGCGAACTTATCAACTCCCCGATAAGTCTTTCATAGACCTATGTTCTTGAGCGACAAATCAAAGATCTTATGGATTCAGCAGGATATGACTGCCCTCGCGCGTAAACCTCCCATCGAGAGCAAGTAAGCTAGGTATGTCATACACATAAATCATCAATCAATCAAATAGGCATTATCATCTACCTATAATATAATATCAACAAGGTAATCACACTACCCTAAGATAATTCCCATACGTAGCATTATCTCTTTAAATCCTACGTAATAAAATGTTATGACTTTACTTCTTTAATTTTATTATTCCAGAGTCTCACTAATTACTCAAGGTTTAAATAGGTTTTTCCTCAATATATTTATTCAGTAAGAAATCACTAATATCCTACTGGTCCATATCATCTTATCTCCCGAATTACTACGAATTAAACTCCCCTTTAATTAAGGTTATAACCGATAGTTTCTAATCTCTTATAAGCACATCTTCTATCACCTAGGATTGAACCCTCTTGTAAACTTAAAGCTACCCAGGTAATTTATTAAATTTCCCTTACTGGTCCTATCCTTAATCCTCATGCATACAAATTAGAATCCAACACATGAATCTAGCAACCTAAATTTCTTCCAATTTAATTATCATAATTCTAATCAATGAAATCCCAATCACATTAATTCAATTTTTATCTAGGGCTTACTGATCTTCCCTAAGTCCCATTATATCCAATTTATAATCACCAAAGTTTTACAAAAGGTTTGTGATAAGAACAAGCATTAAAAAGAAACAACCTCAAAATTTCTAGGGAGGTCGATCGATCGAAGGCAGGGGGCGATCGATCGATCGCCCAGATATCAGCCCAATTTTCTGCATTTCTTCTACTACGGGTTTCATCGCTTTTGATCATTCAAACCTTCATATTAATAACCCAAATTCCTTATAAACCTTACTACATGATATTGCAACATATGTAAATGATTTCTAATGCTCTAAACATCCTAGAATCATCAAGAGTTTGGATTAAAAGCATATATTTCTCCTCTTTTTCCAGAAAATTATAAACATGATGTCTTCAAGAACACAACAATGATTCTCATAATTTCTTCATCAACTTAAGGATTATTTCATGGATTACTATCTACCTAAAACATGAGTTTGATTCCTATTTAGTTCCATTTTACAGAAATCAATCAACAACTTTATCTTTATCTTCCAAACATGTAAAATCTCATCTTTTTATAACTATTCTAACATGGACAATATACTAACTTAGATTGCAATCAACAAATACTTGCCTCTAATGAAGATCTGATCCTTTGGGGTTGTATAACACAGGTGGTTCTCCCCTTTTTCGATCACTTCCGGTGGTGGTTGCTGGTGGTGACCTTTGGTCCTTTGGTTCTCCTCCTTTCCAAGAAAGCTTCTCTTCTTCCCAAGCACCCTTTCACTCTCTCTAAAAAGATGACCTTTCAATTTTTTGTAGAAGAGATGAATGAACCCACGTACAACTAATCTCCAAATATTTATAATAAGACAAAATCCAGAATCACTATTCATCCCCCTTGTAAAAATGACCAAAATGCCATTTTCGATTGTCTTTTCATTTCCAAATGACCCGAGACTCAAAACCAACAACCAAATAGACTTTTCTGACTATTTCAACCCTTTCGGACGCAACGACGCACTCAAAATGACTATAAGGTTGATGTAAAAATAAGTTTCCATTTTAATTTAACAAATTAGTCCCGACACGTTCCACACCGCGTCCGACTAAAAATTCAAATTACTAAATATCTTTAAGTAATATTCATAATCATTCATTTTAATATCCACAATTCGGATAAAACCCAAATGAATTAATTTATAATATAATCCAATTAATCCATTAATTTAAAATATGACACATTTTAAAAGTCATTAAAATTATAGGGTATTACACCTAGTTGATTGATTTTAAATTTAGTGATGGCTAGAGTAGCACACAATTGATAAGCGAGTGAGTCGGGTGATGAATCCCTTCTCGTGAGTGACCGGGTGTAGGTCTTAGTTAATTAATTCATCACACCATTCGAAAATAAATGCAAGAATAAAATCTCACAAGAGCACACAAAATTGACGCGCTAATAGGAGAGGCGCGAGTGTTAGAGAAATGTACCTCCCACGATTTTTAGGTCGTGGGGTGCCAAAAAATTTAAGTCGATCGGGGGGAGATCATGCCTATCTCAGTCGTCCCCGGGAGTCCTATCGACCCAAGGTACAGAGGATTTTTTCCCTCGCCTTTGGACGTCCTCTCCCTACCATGTACGGTTTCCTTATCATGCTTGTCTTCTATTATTACAATTTTTAGAAGGAAAAATAAAATAAAGGTGTCTCTAAGCACCGCAATACAAGCCAAGAATAAAATAATCCTAAATACAAGCCTTCTAAAAATATAAAAATGGTACAAAAAAATAATAAAGTGCAAAAAATAAATGAACTACAAATTGAAATCCGCTCCGAGTGCTTCACGCTCCCAAGAATGGCAACGGCGCCATTTGATAACGTGACTTTTGTGTATGTCGTTGTTGAAAGCCAAGTTAGTCAAAACCTTATGTAACAACTCAAGTGTAGCGGTAAGTAAGGGTATCAATACCTACAATGGCGCCATTCAATTTTTATTTTCTTTTTAGAATTTTTTCTTCTCTATTTTTTTTAGCTTTTCAAATATTAAAACAATTGGGTGAGGTGAGGTGAAATAACACTAATCTAAAATGACAAATGGAAACAACTAACTAGAAAGTTACTAAAATGGAAAATGAAGTCTAACACTAAAATAAGAGATGAAGTGAAGTAAATAATTGTGAGAACAATCAAGGAGTGGGATTACACCACAAATTTTAGTTATTCTAATTAATTAATTTAATTATTTGAATTATCCCAAATTAATATCAAAATTACAAACCAAATCTCATTGCAAGTGTAATTATAATAGTAATCTTTTAGAAATCTAAGTTTAACACCCCACAACTCTAGAAAAATAGATTTACACACCTTTTAATTAATCACCCGCTAGGATCGATCAATTAAAATTTATGTAACTCTTAGAAAATAAATTTAGAGTTGAAATTCAAGTAATAATACCCCACTTAAGAAATCCCTATCTCTAGTTCGAATCTAAAATGGGTATTATAACTAGAATTTCAATTTTCTCTCGAAAATCATTTACCCTCTCTCGAGGCGTAAATTTAAGGGTGTGGATCAAAATTAACATTCAAATGGACTTTTCAAGTAATTAAACTAATAAAAATAAAATAACATCAAATAAGGGTTTTACCCCACCCCTTGAAGGGGTTTTAGCCTAACATGATATGAAATATGACAAATTAATAAACAAAGGCATAAAATAAATGAGATGAGAAAAGAACAATCAAACCCCAATCTCTTGGTGCTTAATTGATCTTCAATCCATGAGTTAAAATTCATAATCCATCAACTTGAGTGATCCAAACAATATTACATAAAAATTTCACTCAAATTAATCCTCACACATTTATCACTCAATAATCTAAAAAAAAAAAACTATGTTACAAAATGGTGTTTATCCTAATTTATTTCTAACCCTAAAATTTCTCTCTCTAAAAATTCCTATCTATCCAGCTCTTCCTCATATGGGGTCTTCATCTTCATTTATTGTAGGCACATGGAGCATGGGGGTATTTTTGGGAATTGGCTTGAGTGTGCATGAGAATGGTGAGGTGCGAGGAAAAATGGTATAGAGCGAATAAAAAATCTGATTTTTTACAAGGGTATTTTTGGGTATTGGGGTTAAAGTAGGTAGTTCGGGGTAAAATGGGTATAAGGGGTAAAAGGAATTGAATGGTTAATTAGGCACATGGGGCTTTTTGGATTTGGTTTGGCAGGTAACACAAATCGTGGCTTGGGAGAAACATGGAAATGGGTTTGGGTTTGAAAGGTGTATGGGTGGAATGGATGGGTATTTGAATGGTTGGATGTCCGGGTTCGAACAGGGTATCCGGGTTTGGGACGGTCGTCGGAATGGGGGTAGCTGGGGTCAGGTGCTGCGCGACCGGGCTGCCCGAGGAAGGCAGCACCAGTGGCAAGGTGAGAGAGGAGAGGGAGTCCGCAGTTATCGGTTTCGGTCTTGTGAGGAGGTCCGGCGACGGTTGGGATCATAGGGAGATGAGGTTGAGGGCGTGTACCGTCGGAGGGTTTCGGTTTCGCCGGAGAGAGGAGCGGGTGAGGTCGCGACTAAAAGTCGCCGGAGAGGGGCTGGTTTTGTCGAGTTTTTTTTTTGAAGGTTGGTTATGGATTTGTTGTTGAAAGGTGTTTGGTTTGTTAATGGTGGGAGAGAGAGGAGAGAGAGTGAGATGGTTGGTGTGGTGGGGAAGAAGAAGGTAGGGCTGATAGGATGTAGTGAGGTGTTGGATTGTTAGGGTGTAGGTGTGAGGGGTTGTTTGGGTATGTGTGTGTGTAGTAATTGGGTGTGTATGTGTGTAGGATGATTTTTGTGTGTGTGTTTAATTGGGACACCTAAAAATAACACTAACTAATTAATTAAAAAATAAAAAAAATAAAACTATTAAAACTAAAAATCTAAAAATTAAATTCCTATTCTAAAAATAAAATAAAGACTCAATTAAAATGAAACTAAAAACAAATTGATAAAATAAAAATAAAATAAAATCTAATAAAACTAAAATTAAAATTCTAAATAAATGTAAACTCAAATAAAACAAAAAAAATAAATGAAATCCTAAAAAAATCTAATCCTAATAAAAACTAAAAACTAATAAAAATAAAAATAAAATAAAATAGGAAAATAGAAAATAAAACCTAGAAAATACTAAATAAATATAAAATAAATCCTAATAATAAAAATGACTTAAACTAAAAATCTAAAAATTAATAAAAAAAAAGTACAAAATCAACACACACACGGGTCGGGAAGGCTAAGGCTAGGATGGGATAGGATAGGATCAGGGGATTGGGTATTTAGCTCCATTTTAACTGCAAATTACTCCGAAATATAACTTTTGACACCGCAATTGCAATTAAACCTGCATATTGAACAATTAAGCACATAAGACCCAAATCCGAGAATTAGCAACTAAAATACATCTATTCAGGGTATAAAATGTACAGTTTTGGGTGTTTATCACTTAATTGCATTTAATATTTTTAATACTCTCTATGCGTTTAATGTGTTTGCTTAAGTGTGCAGAAATTCTTCAATATATGGCAACTTTCATCTTCGGTAAAGATATTGATCATTGGGTTGTTTGAGTCAAGCATTGTACTTTTATTTTGGGTGAAATATTTTTTCTATGTCTAGTAGAGCTTGATGGCCCTTTAGGATTTTTGTTGGTTTTTGTCTCGGAATAGCCAAACGGGGAGAATTGTAAGGACACAAAGTTCCAATTGAGTCTTTTGTAGTTTTGGCTCAATTTCGGACAAAAACGTTTGAGTCATATGATAGAGTTATTGACCATCCTTCAAGCCTATGACATTCTAAAGTTGAAGATGTAGCGGCCAAGTTCATAAAGCTTCGTTAAATGTCGTTTTAGTGTGCCTCGTTTCTACGTCATCAACATTTGTTATGTTTACTCCTAAGGTATGAATGCATTATATATTTATATAGGAGCTTGGAACAAGTTTAATTGGGTGTAATTTATAATTTTTATAAATTAATTTTAACGACTTTGTTTTACTCAGAAAAATATTTTTTAGAACTTTCCATAAAAGTTTTAGGCTTAAAATTAAAATTTTATTTTTCTGACACGTCGTTCGATCCACATTGGAATCTCATTCGAACGAGATTGCCAGGTCATTCGAACGAACTGACATCTCGTTCGAATGAGATGATAGGTCGTTCGAACGAGATTTCTGACGATTTTCCTTTTTTCATTCTGGAACCTCGTTAGTAAATTCGTTCAAAACAAAAAGTCGTTCGGATGAGTTTTGACGGGAAAGTTTATTTGACAGTTTTCCCACTTTTCCCACTACTTTACCCCACTACCTTTTGCCAGATTTTATTAGTGCGGGAACCAACATTTTTGTATTAACCTTTTCATATCCTATAACCTCCTAGAGAGTGTTTTTGAGAGTTTAACTTTCCAAGAAAAAGTTCATTGTTTAGAGTGTTAATTTTTTAAGAAAATCTTTAAAACACTTATGTTTTATACCCAAAGGTTGTTTATCTAAGTTCCTCTAGATATATACTTTGCTTGGAGTTTGGCACTGGTTTTATCTCTATCATTTGAAGAGAAGTTTGGGTTTGCTTCTAAATCCCACAAAAAAAAAAAGATTGTTTGTGTTGACTTACCCACTTGGAGAAAGGATCCTTGTTCGGGTGGCAGTGACCAAAAAAGTCCGATCGGTGGATTTCGAGACTGCGGTGCAGCTCCGTGGTTATTCTCTCGGCGGAGGTGTGTACAAGAAGAAGCGTCGGGGCTTGGACGGAGTTAAGTCGAGTGTTGTAAGTCTTTCGTGTCTTGTACTTGTAAAATCATACTTAGTGAATTTGTGGCTAGGGTCGTCCGAGTTTTTTTCTCATTGTGGGTTTTTTCTCATTGTGGGTTTTTTCTCGTACATCTCGGTGTAGTGTGACTGATTTACTTTTATCTTACAAAATAACTGAGAACGCATGCTTAGGCTAATTCAAGATAAAATTTGGTTTAACTGTCACACTTAATTAAATTGGTGCAAATTTAATTTGGGTAATGTTTATGTTAATTTAATTCAAGTCATCACTTAATTTGATAAAATTAGTTTGGCCTAATTTGGTAATATTTAAAATATGGCTTAGGCAAATTTCTAGTACTTGAGTTGAGTTAATATGTTAAAGTGAAAAATTGATTTGTTAATTCATTTAATTTCACTTTAAGTTGTGTTTTATTTTAATTTGAAAAAGAAATTAAAATTAGTTAATTTGTTTAATTGAACCATCTCCGCTTCCGCATCTTTAAAAGGAAATTGTGTTTTGTAGTAAGCATTTAAAAGTTTGGGGGCCTATCCTTTTCAAATTGGTATCAGAGCCAAAACGATAAATTACTTCGTTAAGATCCTTTAAATATTTTTGGCTAAAATGGAATTTTCCCCATTTTCAAAATTTCTTATTTTCGATGGTTCTCACTACGCGTATGTAATACCCCACATTTTTATCGATATTTATTTATGGGATTAATTAAATTAAATGTGAATTAATTGAGAATTAATCCGGATAAAATACTAACGAGATGTGAGTTGGTATTTTATTATAATGTGTATATATGGCAATATATGAATATTGAGAATATTGAATTTATCGTGAGATAGAAATACGGCAATTTGGGGAAATTGTGTTGGGACGCGCGTGACAGTCGCGTCAGGAATATAATAATTTTGAATTAAAAAGTGAATTTTATTTTTATTAATCGTATGGTCATTTTTAGTGCGCCAACGTGTCCGGAAGGGTCGAAATAGTCAGAAAACACTAGCCGGGGGTTAAGTTTGGGTCCCGGGGCATTATTGGGCCATACCGGTAACTTAAAAGGGCATTTTGGTAATTTCAGAAATTTGGGAATTAAAACCCACGAAAATTAGAAATAAAAATCTGACTTATTCTTTATCCACTAAACCCACTAACTACACTAAGGGACTTAATGGGCTACGGGAGAAGTTAAGGAACTAGTTCTAACTTGCCAAAAACCAACCCCCACCTCCATTGCCATCTTGTGAGAAGAGCTTGGAGAGAGAGAGAGAGAGAGAGGAGAATTCTGCAAAGAGAGAAATGTAATACCCCGTACTTTTTGGCTATATTTATTTTTGGGATTAATTAATTAAATGCGTATTAATTGGAAATTAATCCGGGATATAAATACTAATGTGATGCGAATTGGTATTTGATTATGTGCATATATGATTATATATGTATTTAGTACTATAAAATTTGTCGTGAGATTTATATACGGCAATTTGGAAATTTTGTTGAGACGCGTGGGACCGCCGCGTCACGGTATAATATTTTGATATTAAAAGTGAATTTAAAATCTGTAATCCGTATGGTCGTTTTGAGTGCGCCAACGCGTCCGGAAGGGTCGAGATAGTCAGAAAACACTAACCGGGGAATATCGGTTGATCCGGGGAAGGTGTCAGCGGTGAGGGAGTGGGGACAGCCCACGACACCAACGGAGATTCGTAGTTTCTTGGGTTTAGCAGGATACTACAGGAGGTTTATTCGGGGTTTCTCGGAGATAGCAGGTCCTTTGACACATCTTACTCGTAAGGGTGTGCCATATATCTGGAGTGATGCCTGTCAGTTGGCATTCGATGAGTTGAAGGACAAATTGACCTCAGCACCAGTGTTAGCATTGCCGAGACCGGGAGTTGAGTATTTGGTTTACACCGATGCGTCTTTGCAAGGGCTTGGAGGTGATTTGCAGCAGGAGAGACAGGCCATAGCTTATGCTTCCCGTAAGCTTAAGCCTCATGAGAAGAATTACCCCACGCATGATTTGGAATTGGCAGCAGTGGTATTTGCCTTACGGATTTGGAGGCACTATCTTTTGGGGGAGAAGTTTCAGCTGTTCACGGATCACAAGTCACTACAGTATCTGTTCACGCAGAAGGAACTGAATATGCGGCAGCGTAGGTGGCTTGAATTTGTGAAGGACTACCAGTTCGACATCCAGTACCACCCGGGTAAGGCTAACGTGGTAGCAGACGCGTTGAGCCGCAGGCCAGCAGATGAGGTGGCAGAGGTGTGGAAAGCTAAGTAGAAGGAATTGGGACACCAGGATGCAGTGGCCCGATCTTTCATGTCTGTGATGACCGTTACCCCGCAGATTGTCACAAAGGTAGTACGGGCACAGGCTAATGACTCGTTCTGTCAGGAGCAGATAGTTCGGTTGCTAGCAGAGGGAGCCGAGTCCTATACCGTTAGCTCAGACGGGGGATTGCGCTTCAATGGGAGATTGGTAGTTCCAGAAGGAGAGGAGTTGCGGCACGAGGTGATGGCAGAGTCGCACGGCTCACGGTTCGCGGTACATCCCGGAGGGGAAAAAATGTACCAAGACATGAGACGGAAGTATTGGTGGAGCGGTATGAAGAGAGATATCGCTGAGTTTGTCTCGAAATGCGCCACTTGTCAGCTTGTAAAAGTGGATCATCAGAGACCAGCAGGATTGCTACAGCCGTTGGAGGTTCCGGTGTGGATGTGGGAGAGCATATCCATGGATTTTGTCACGGGGTTGCCTACGTCGCAGAGGGGTCATGACTCCGTATGGGTAATTGTGGACAGGTTGTCCAAGGTCGCTCACTTCTTACCCGTAAGGACTGACTACACTACGGGACAGTATGCCCAGCTCTTCATCTCAGAGATTGTGAGACTTCATGGTGTGCCCCTGAATATCGTGTCTGACAGAGACAAGATATTTGTTTCGAGGTTTTGGGAGAGTTTCCAGGAGGCCATGGGCACGGAGTTGCGGTTGAGTACGGCTTATCATCCGCAGACCGATGGGCAGACAGAGCGCACCAATCAGATGTTGGAGGACATGCTACGCATGTGCATTATTGACTTCGGGGGTGGATGGGAGCAGTATCTTCCACTGGTGGAGTTTGCTTACAACAACTCCTATCAGTTCACGATTGGCATGGCTCCGTTTGAGGCATTATACGGTAGGCCTTGTCGTTCCCCAGCATGTTGGTTGGAAGTGGGGGACAACAAACTACTTGGGCCGGAAGTGATTCAGGATACTTCGGCAAGGATTGAGTTGATTCGGAGTCGCATTCGGGTAGCTCAAGACAGGCAGAAGAGTTACGCTGACGCGAAGAGATTTTTCAGAGAATTCCAAGTGGGGGACCAGGTTTTGCTCAGGGTATCTCCTATGAAAGGGATTATGCGTTTCGGGAAGAAGGGGAAGTTGGCACCGAGGTATGTGGGGCCGTTTCCTATTATTGAGCGGATAGGACCGGTTGCATATAGACTTGGACTACCGGAGCACTTGCATCGGATTCACGACGTGTTCCATATTTCCTCGCTGAGGAAATACCTTAGGGACAATTTGGCTCATTCTCACATTGCTGTGGAGGACATCGATCTCCAGCCGGATAGCTCTTACGAGGAGGGGCCAATTGCTATTTTGGACCGAAGCGAGAGGAAACTGCGGTCAAAGATAGTCCCGTTAGTGCGTGTTCAGTGGCGACATCACAATGTCGAGGAGTCCACATGGGAGCGCGAGGATGAGATGCGCGAACGTTATCCAGAGCTATTTTTAGCAGGTACTTTCTAGTTTCGAATTTCGGGACGAAATTCAGTTATTAGGGGGGAAGTATGTAATACCCCGTACTTTTTGGCTATATTTATTTTTGGGATTAATTAATTAAATGCGTATTAATTGGAAATTAATCCGGGATATAAATACTAATGTGATGCGAATTGGTATTTGATTATGTGCATATATGATTATATATGTATTTAGTACTATAAAATTTGTCGTGAGATTTATATACGGCAATTTGGAAATTTTGTTGAGACGCGTGGGACCGCCGCGTCACGGTATAATATTTTGATATTAAAAGTGAATTTAAAATCTGTAATCCGTATGGTCGTTTTGAGTGCGCCAACGCGTCCGGAAGGGTCAAGATAGTCAGAAAACACTAGTCGGGGGTATAGTTTGGGTCCCGGGGTATTTTTAGGCCATTCCGGCACCATAAAGGGTATTTTAGTAATTTGGTATTTTTGGGTAATTAAAAGTGACGAAAATTGAGAGTTGTAATCTGATAAGGATTGACCCCAACCAACCCTTATTAACCCAACAAGCTACGGAGGTTTATTAAAATTAGGTTTTCATAAGTTTCCCAAAGCAAACCCTAGCCACCATAGCCTTTTGGAGAAGAAAGCTTGGAGAAGGAGAGAGAGAGAGGAATTCTGCAGAAATTCTACACCAAATCCACACCAAAACCAGAAATCAAACCAAGGCAAGTGTTTTAATCATATTTAAATTCGTAGAATGTTTCCTCCATGTTAGAAGATTGATAAATTACAACTGTTCTTGGAAGACAATGAAAACCCATGTAGTTTGAAGTTAGAACTTGAATATTGTGAAGAGAATTGCATGTAGTATGATAGGAGATGATTTCCCCTTATATTAATTGTGATTTGAAGGAATTAAAACGAAATAAATTCTGGAATTTGAGGATGATTTAAACCTAGGGTTCATGTTCTAGAGAAATTGGGAAAAGTGTAGAGTTTTGTAAATTTAGTTGAGGTTATGATGATTCAATCCTTGAAAACATGTTAGGAGATGATTTAAATATGTTTAGGATGAATTAGAGACCCTAAAACGTTATTGGAATGAACCTTGGAAGAGATTAGAAGTGATAAAAATGGTGAAAAACGTATTTGGGATAATCTGGGCCGAAACTGGCCACTCATTAGAAGCAGCCCCCAGGTCGTTCGAACGAGCTCGTTCGAACGAGCTTCTAACGAGTTGACCAGTCGTTATTAACGAGTAGGGATTTTCGTTCGATATCTCGTTCGAACGAGATATCGTTAGAAGGGTCAGTTCGTTCGAACGAACTGGGATCTCGTTCGAACAGCCTCGTTCGAACGAGACTTCTAACGACCTGACAGTCCAAACTCGTTCGAAGCCTCGTTCGAACGAGACTTCTAACGAGTTGACAGTTTGACCCTTTTTGGACTGTTTTGACTTTTGGAGTCCCGGGAACTGGCTCAAGGGTAGAGTTAGTATTCCTTTGATGATATAGTGATTTATTTGGGACTTTTGGGTTATTGGGATGAGTAAATCATATACGAGAGTTATATTCAATGAATCATTTGGGTTGAGACGTGAGTGACTACTACGATGTGAGGATGAATTATAGCGCGTATAATTATGAACCGGAATAAAATAAGTTGTGATAATTATAGTTAGTACAAGAATGCGATATGTACTACGATTATAATACGGTATTACTAAGATGTGTGATTACTTAGTATTAGTATATGGATTATGTGTATGACATACCTATCATACTTTCTATCACGGGAGGTTTACGTTCGCTTAGGACCCTCTAATCCTTGTGTGCCTACGGGGGGGATATAGACTGGTACCTTGATGAACATAGGTCATAGAAAGACTTATTGTGACATTAATAAGTCCGCTGACCATGGGAGCGTAGGTATGTGCGTGACCCATGTGATGGTGACTGTGTTCGCCTCCACTATTTGTGATTTGTGTTATCTGAACTATTCCTGAGAGATTCGGAATATGTGATCCTTATGTACGTGATGTACCGGGATGGATAGCAGAGTATGTGTGCACTACAGCTTAGATTGCGGGGTGCTTGTATCGTATATTTATGTGGTGAATAATATACATTATATTAATGGGAATCCTCATGTTATTGTTGTAAAAATATTCCGGTATTGTTTCGAAATATATAATGAGTTAAGTGATAGTTATATCAATGGCATATTTAGTAACTGAGTTTACGTTAAACCTCTATTTAATTACGAGCGTTGTTACATTATATGGAACCAAGTATTATGGGTAGAACCTTTGGCAGTCTAGCTAGATACGTTGTCACTTAACTAGTGGTAAGGGTAGTTATAGATGGGTACTTGCGTTAGGAGTGCACAGTTAGACGAGAGGTGAGAAAATAATGTGAGTGCACGTCCTAACATGTACTTTGCATTTAATGTTTTAAATGTTTTTAAAGCACTTGCAGGTTTTTAAAATATAACTCCACATTCGGGCTCTGACCCGTTTGCTTTTCAAATCTCTTTTTCTTTGTAAAACCATTTTAGGTGCCCAGCCACAAGGACACCAAGCATAGGATACTCATTCAGGTGACGAGCTGTAGCTGCTTGTGGAAGCTACAGGGATTTGCTCATAGACGCTTCTATTCTTTGAATTCCAGTCTCAACATCTATCAGTTGTAGGGCATGTTGCCCAATTCTATTAGACATTTTTACATTTCAGTTTTCAGACTCTAGCATGTATTGCTCAGTATTCAGTTTTAGTTATTTATTTCAGTTTACTTATCAGTTGTGGGATTTGTATTGAGGAGTTTTTCCTCCAGAGTTTATTTACATTTTGTGATGGTTATTCGTTTTACTTCAGTATGGTGAATGGTGTTATTTAGTTAATCATTACTCTTGTTGCATGTTAATCAGATTTAATAAAATTTGGCACTTACTTTTTAAATGCTAGGTGGTTAGTAATAATAAAACGTTTTCGACAGTGATGCTATTAACTGAGCCAACTTGGCATTTTGAATTAATTTTATAAAGGAGTAGCTACCCGGTGTTTAATTAGTCGGGGTGTCACAAGAAAGGAGAATTCTGCAGAGAGAGAGAGAACAATTCAACCTTCTAGATTCAACATCAAATTCAGAGAAAGATTAGAGGCAAGTGATTTAATTACAATTGATTCAATGTTATGCTTTTCCATGTTTAAGGAAATAATCGAATTTATCTTGGAAGATTGATATAGACCCATGAATTTGAAGTTTAAAACTATGAACTATGTTAGGTATTGCATGTAGAAACATTCTGGACGAATTATGAATTCAAAATATAACCCTTGATGATCTAAAAACGGATTTAAGAAGAGGTTTATTAATGTTCTTGAAAGAAATAGAAAAACAGAGTTCTTGATGAAATTTTGATCCAAATAAAGTCCTTAGTTGTTGAATTATTGGTTTTAGAACATTAACAATATTGTAGGATGGTTGAATGATGATATTATAACGTTATCTTAGAGTTTCATGCTTATTAATGGAGTTTTGGGACGTTTTGAGGACTGCAAAACGAAGCAGTCCGTAGCCTACCTGGTGTGATCGATCGATCGACATTCATCAGTCGATCGATCGAAGGTCAAGGTCGATCGATCGACCTTCCCAGAAAGAGTAAAATTTTCCTAGTTAAATTTTAATGATGTTAACCCTTAGAAATTATTATTGGAGACTTTATGGATATCCTTAGACTTAAGGAAGACCAGTAGGTATGGTTATAAAATTTGGACCTTACTTAGAATTCTAATTGAGGAATTATTCTAAAAGCTAATGAAGCTCTATGAGTGAGATAATATTAGGGTTAAAAGAGTAATTTTGAATAAATTGATGAAATGAGGTTTGGGGCAGAAGTAAGGACCTTATGCATAATGATGTTATATGTGGGGATAATAGGAAACTTAATAACCCCTTTGAGATAGGTTTTAAGTATAAGAATTTATGACGTGAGATGTGTCGACAGTCTACATTATATATTATCGGAAGACTTAAAATGTATAAAATTGGAATAATGGTATAAGGATGTAGAAAATACCTTTATTAATATTGAGATATCTAAGATGTGTGCATGCTTAGTATATGATCTTATGTGTATGACATACCTACCATACTTGCTATCACAGGAGGTTTACGTTCGCTTAGGGCCTTTTAATCCTTGTGTGCCCGGATTTAGTTTGGTACCTATAGGACATAGTTCAAGGGAATGACTAAATTTTGAGTTATTAAGTCAGCTGACTATGGAGCGTAGGTATGTACGTGACCCATGGATATGTTGAATTATGTTCGCCTCCATTTTTGTGTGTTGTGCTTATTCTAACAATTCCTGAGAGATTCGGAATTTGTAATCCTTATGTACGTGATGTACCAGGATGGATAGCAGAGTATGTGTGCACCGCAGCTTAGCCTCGGGGTGCTTGTATTGTATATGTATGATGTGATTAATATACGGTTAAATGAAAAGGAATTGTGATGTTTATTTATGAAAATCATTTATGGTAACTCCTTGAGAAGATGAATAAGGGGATAACCTCCAGTAAACGGAAATACTAATAATTGAGAATCCGAGCTCAAGTAAAGATATCTAATTAAGTGATAACATCGGGAATTCATATTGTGAATCGAGTAGTTGGGTTAGAACTTATGACGGTCTAGTTAGAGATAACTAACACATGAATGGGTACAGGAACGTTAGGAGTGCACAGTTAGACGAGAGGTGAGTATTTCATGTGAGAGCACGTCCTAACATGTATCTTGCATTCATTGTTTTAATTGTTATTAAAGCACTTGTTTAAAATACTCTCCACATTCGGGCTCTGACCCGTTTGATTTCAAATCTATCTTGTTGTAAAAACTATTTTTAGGTCCCCAGCCACAAGGACACCATGCATAGTATTTCCAGTCAGGTGACGAGCTGTAGCTGTTGTGGAAGTTACAGGGCCTTACTAGTAGACGCTTCATTTGCCTTGACTCTAAATTCAGATTTCATCAGTTGTAGGGCATGTCTCCCATTTCTTTTAGAGACATTTCATTTCTTTCAGTTATTCAGACTTTTGGCTTGTAATTAATTCAGGATGCAGACTTGTTTTATTTCTTTTCATATTGGGATTGTTGTGAGGAGTATTTCCTCTAGACTCATCTTTATTTGTTGATTCACTATAGTTGGACTTTATCGTGAATAGTTGTGTTACATTTCTATATTTCATTTATTGCATGTTAATCAGATTTAATTTAAAATTTGACAACTCACTTTTTAAATACTAGGTGGTTAGTAATCATTAAAAATGTTTTCAACAGTGATGCTATTAACTGGACCAACTTGGCATTTTGTATTGATTTAATAAAGGAGTAGCTACCCAGTATTTAATTAGTCGGGGTGTCACAGGTGGTATCAGAGCATCAGGTTCTAGTGTCCTTTAGGATCTGTACGGCTTATTATGTTTCCGCTGAGCTTTCTTTGATGTAGAGCCCTATATTTTAGGACTGTTGTATTCTTTTATGTATGCTTCGCTCTTCAGCTATTTTAAGTTTATAACTGCGAACTTATAGACTTTATTCTCATTTCATATGCCTCCACGACGTGCGCAGCGAGTTCCTAGGGATGCACAGCCCGAGCCACAGTCAGCTCCATTACAGGGCACCATGAATGCCGCCGAGGTTGCAGCCATTGTAGCCCAAGCGTTAAATGCCGCTCTTGCCGTTGGACAGCAGGCACCACCCCAAGCGCCGGTAGCCGCGCCAGTTCAGGCACATGCATTCCCGTCTGCTTGGGAACGCGTTCGTGATGCTTTTTCAGAAAGCACACCCTCCGGAGTTCGCAGGTAGCTCCGATGTTGTGGTATCTAGTCAGTGGAGGAAGGATATTCAGAGGCACCTGAGGATGTATGAGTGCACTGATGTTCAGAAGCAGATACTAACTACTTTCAAGATAGTGGGATCTGCATTGCAGTGGTGGGAGTCTATTACCACCGCAGAGGAGAGAGATACACTCTCTAAACAGGAGTTCTGGGTGCGGTTCGACCGCAAATATTTTCCGTCAGCTGTTCATACGGAAATGAGGAGGAAGTTGATGATTCTTAGACAGGAGGGTAAGACTATGGCCGAGTATGAGGCCGAATTCACAAATTTGCTGAACATTGTACCGGATGAGATACCGACGGAAGAGAAAAAGATTCAGAAGTTTACAGATGGATTGACTTGGAGGATCCGTCAGCACTTGTTGGGGAACCTTTCGTTGGCCACTTATTCTGACGTGGTTAACGTTGCATTGCTCCATTGCTAGGACCACCGCTTTCACTTAACAGAGGGGAAGCGATCAGGAGAGTCCAGCCATCAGGGAAGGACAGGGGGAAATGGTGCCAGCGGGGCACAATCAGCTCAGGGTCAGTATAGGCAGGGTGATCAGGGTTCTCAACAGGGGGTTCTAAGAGATTCCGATCAGGGGGTTTCAGGAACGGTCAGGGAGGATTCCGGAATGGCCAGCAGGGTCATAACGGCCATCAGGGCCAGCAGGGTCAAAATGGTCAACAGTAGCAGTTTCACCAGGGCCAGCAAGGCCAGGGCAGAAATGGTAACGGTCACCAGGGCCGTGGTCAGCAGGGACAGCGAGGGGGGAACTTCCAGGGGAAGTGTTTCATTTGTGGTAAGATTGGCCACAGATGTCAGGAGTGTCCTGATAAGGTCAGGGGCCCACAACAACAGCAGCAGGGTGCTCGACACGAGCCACAGAGGCCTATGTTTCCCGCCGCCCTCCCAGCACCACAGATGGCAGCATTACCACCCATTCCAGCAATCCCAATTCAGCAGAGACAGCTTCAGTATGGGAGAGTGTATCAGCTCCAGCAGGTCGCAGCCCCATAGAATCCGCCAGCTATTGAGGGTATGTTCTCTATTCAGGGGACTCTGGGGCGCATTTTATTTGACACGGGGGCTACACACTGTTTTATTGCTATGAGATTTGCACGCACCATTGGGTTATTAGACACCGCAAAGAGCATTGCTACTTATGTAGACTCACCGTTGAGTAGGGGTTCCATGATTTCTCTTATGTGTAGAGGTGTGGGTATAGAGATCGGGAGATTTACTTTACCCGCTGATATGTTAGTGTTAGAGATGACCGAGTATGATGCCATTATTGGTATGGATTGGCTAGTTGCGTACCGAGCCATGATTGACTGTTTTAGTAGGAGTATTATCTTTGCCATTTCCGGGAAGGAGATGTTTTTAGTGGCGATGCCTCGCCCTGAGGGAGGATCGTCCACTCATTTGTACTATATAGAGGATGAGACCTTTAAGGAAGTGGTGATACCACTTGATTCGATACCCGTTGTTAGTGAGTTCGCCGATGTATTTCAGGATATACCTGGACTACCTCCGAGTAGGGAGATAGATTTTGTGATTGATTTGACGCCGGGCACTCGGCCTATTGCCCGCGCACCTTACCGTATGGCTCCAGTTGAGATGAGAGAGTTACGGGATCAGATTGAGCAGTTATTGGGTCAGGGGTTTATTCGGAGGAGTACTTCGCCATGGGGTGCCCCTGTATTGTTCGTTAAAAAGAGGGATGGATCGTTGAGGTTATGTGTGGATTACCGGGAGTTGAATAAGGTCACGATACGAAATAAGTATCCGTTGCCCCGAATCGATGAATTATTCGACCAGTTGAGAAGAGCTTCTTTCTTCTCGAATATTGATTTGCGATCTGGTTACCATCAGTTGCGTATCAGGGAGGAGGACGTCTCGAAGACTGCTTTCTTAACGAGATATGGTTCCTACGAGTTTCGGGTTATGCCTTTTGGTTTGACCAATGCTCCAGCTGTGTTTATGGACTTGATGAATAGGGTGTTCAGAGAGTTCCTAGATCAGTTCGTTATTATCTTCATTGATGATATTCTGGTTTACTCCCAGACAGAGGAGGAGCACGCCGAGCATTTGAGGCAGGTTTTGCAGACGCTACGTCAGATCGAGTTGTATGCAAAGTATGAGAAGTGCGGGTTTTGGCTGAAGGAGGTTCAGTTTTTGGGGCATATTATTTCCGACCGGGGAATATCTGTTGATCCGGGAAAGGTATCCGCGGTGAGGGAGTGGGGACAGCCCACGACACCGACTGAGATCCACAGTTTCTTGGGCTTAGCAGGATACTACAGGAGGTTTATTCGGGGTTTCTCCAAGATAGCGGGTCCCATGACACATCTGACTCGTAAAGGTGTGCCGTTCATTTGGAGTGATGCTTGTCAGTTGGCATTCGATGAGTTGAAGGATAAGTTAACCTCAGCACCTGTGTTAGCATTGCCGAGACCGGGAGTTGAGTATCTTGTTTACACCGATGCGTCCTTACAAGGACTTGGAGGTGTACTGCAGTAGGAAAGTCAGGCCATAGCTTATGCTTCCCGTAAGCTTAAGCCTCAGTAGAAGAATTACCCTACCCATGACTTGGAGTTAGCGTCAATGGTATTTGCCCTTCGGATTTGGAGACATTATCTTTTGGGGGAGAAGTTTCGATTGTTCACGGACCACGAGTCCCTACAGTACCTGTTCACGCAGAAGGAGCTGAATATGCGGCAAAGGAGGTGGATTGAGTTTGTGAAGGACTATCAATTTGATATCCAATATCACCTGGGAAAGGATAACGTGGTAGCAGACGCGTTGAGCCGTAGGCTAGTAGATGAGGTGGCAGGGGTGTGGAAGGCAAAGTGGAAGGAGTTGGGACACCAGGATGCAGTGGCCCGATCATTCATGTCGGTGATGGCTGTTACACCGCAGATTGTCACGAGAGTGGTAAAGGCACAAGCAGATGACTCGTTCTGTCAGGAGCAGATAGTTCGATTATTAACAGAGGGAGCCGAGTCCTATACCGTTAGTTCAGACGGGGGATTACGCTTCAATGTGAGACTAGTAGTCTCGGAAGGGGAGGAGTTGCGATATGAGGTGATGGCAGAGTCGCACGGCTCACGGTTCGCGGTACATCCCGGTGGGGACAAAATGTACCAGGACATGAGACGTCAGTATTGGTGGAGCGGGATGAAGAGAGATATTGCCGTGTTTGTTTCTAAATGCTCCACTTGTCAGCTGGTAAAAGTGGACCATCAGAGACCGGCAGGACTTCTACAGCCATTAGAGGTCCCGATGTGGATGTGGGAGAGCATCTCCATGGACTTTATCAAGGGGTTGCCTATGTCACAGAGAGGTCACGACTCCATTTGGGTAATTATGGACACGTTGACCAAAGTCGCTCATTTTCTACCCGTAAGGACAGACTACACTACGGGACAGTATGCCCAGCTCTTTATTGCAGAGATAGTGAGACTTCACGGTGTGCCCCTAAATATCGTGTCTGACCGAGACAAGATATTTGTTTCACGGTTTTGGGAGAGTTTTCAGGAGGCCATGGGCACGGAATTGCGGTTGAGTACGGCTTATCATCCGCAGACCTATGGGGAAACCGAGCGGACAAATCAGATGTTGGAAGACATGTTGCAGATGTGCATCATTGACTTCGGGGGTGGATGGGAGCAGTATCTTCCACTGGTGGAGTTTACTTACAACAACTCCTACCAGTTCACCATTGGCATGGCTCCATTTGAGGCGTTGTATGGTAGACCTTGTCGTTCCCCAGCATGTTGGTTGGAGGTGGGGGACAACAAACTACTTGGGCCGGAAGTGATTCAGGATACTTCGGCGAGGATAGAATTGATACGGAGTCGCATTCGGGTAGCTCAGGATCGACTGAAAAGCTATGCTGATGCCAAGAGGTTCTTCAGGGAGTTCCAAGTGAGGGACCAGGTTTTACTTAGAGTATCTCCTATGAAGGGGATTATGTGATTTGGTAAGAAGGGGAAGTTGTCACCGAGATATGTGGGACCATTTCCTATCATCGAGCGGATTGGGTCTGTTGCGTATAGACTTGGGTTACCGGAACATTTGCATAGGATTCATGATGTGTTTCATATTTCCTCGCTAAGGAAATATCTTAGAGATGATTTGGCTCATTCTCACATTGCTTTGGAGGACATCGATCTCCATCCCGATAGCTCCTACGAGGAGGGGCCGATTGCTATTTTGGACCGAAGTGAGCGGAAACTGCGGTCAAAGATAGTTCTGTTAGTGCGTGTTCAGTGGAGACATCATAATGTCGAGGAGTCCACATGGGAGCGCGAGGATGAGATGCGCGAACGTTATCCAGAGTTATTTTTACCAGGTACTTTTTAGTTCCAAATTTCGGGACGAAATTCTGTTATTAGGGGGAAGTATGTAATACCCCGCATTTTTATCGATATTTATATATGGGATTAATTAAATTAAATGTGAATTAATTGAGAATTAATCCTGATAAAATACTAACGAGATGTGAGTTGGTATTTTATTATAATGTGTATATATGGCAATATATGAATATTGAGAATATTGAATTTGTCGTGAGATAGAAATACGGCAATTTGGGGAAATTGTGTTGGGACGCGCGTGACAGTCGCGTCAGGAATATAATAATTTTGAATTAAAAAGTGAATTTTATTTTTATTAACCGTATGGTCATTTTTAGTGCGCCAACATGTCCGAAAGGGTCGAAATAGTCAGAAAACACTAGCCGGGAGTTAAGTTTGGGTCCCGGGGCATTATTGGGCCATACCGGTAACTTCAAAGGGCATTTTGGTAATTTCGGAAATTTGGGAATTAAAACCCACGAAAATTAGAAATAAAAATCTGACTTATTCTTTATCCACTAAACCCACTAACTACACTAAGGGACTTAATGGGCTACGGGAGAAGTTAAGGAACTAGTTCTAACTTGCCAAAAACCAACCCCCACCTCCATTGTCATCTTGTGAGAAGAGCTTGGAGAGAGAGAGAGAGAGAGAGGAGAATTCTGCAAAGAGAGAAGGAGAATTCTGTAGAGAGAGAGAGAACAATTCAACCTTCTAGATTCAACATCAAATTCATAGAAAGATTAGAGGCAAGTGATTTAATTACAATTGATTCAATGTTATGCTTTTCCATGTTTAAGGAAATTAAGGAATTTATCTTGGAAGATTGATATAGACCCATGAATTTGAAGTTTAAAACTATGAACTATGTTAGGTATTGCATGTAGAAACATTCTAGACGAATTATGAATTCAAAATATAACCCTTGATGATCTAAAAACGGATTTAAGAAGAGGTTTATTAATGTTCTTGAAAGAAATAGAAAAACAGAATTCTTGATGAAATTTTGATCCAAATAAAGTCCTTAGTTGTTGAATTATTGGTTTTAGAACGTTAACAATATTGTAGGATGGTTGTATGATGATATTATAACGTTATCTTAGAGTTTCATGCTTATTAATGGAGTTTTGGGACGTTTTGAGGACTGCAAAACGAAGCAGTCCGTAGCCTACCTGGTGTGATCAATCGATCGACATTCATCAGTCGATCGATCGAAGGTCAAGGTCGATCGATCGACCTTCCCAGAAAGAGTAAAATTTTCCTAGTTTAATTTTAATGATGTTAACCCTTAGAAATTATTATTGGAGACTTTATGAATATCCTTAGACTTAAGGAAGACCAGTAGGTATGGTTATAAAATTTGGACCTTAATTAGAATTCAAATTGAGGAATTATTCTAAAAGCTAATGAAGCTCGACGAGTGAGATAATATTAGGGTTAAAAGAGTAATTTTGAATAAATTGATGAAATGAGGTTTGGGGCAGAAGTAAGGACCTTATGCATAATGATGTTATATGTGGGGATAATAGGAAACTTAATAACCCCTTTGAGATAGGTTTTAAGTATAAGAATTTATGACGTGAGATGTGTCGACTGTCTACATTATATATTATCGGAAGACTTAAAATGTATAAAATTAGAATAATGGTATAAGGATGTAGAAAATACCTTTATTAATATTGAGATATCTAAGATGTGTGCATGCTTAGTATATGATCTTATGTGTATGACATACCTACCATACTTGCTATCACAGGAGGTTTACGTTCGCTTAGGGCCTTCTAATCCTTGTGTGCCCGGATTTAGTTTGGTACCTAGAGGACATAGTTCAAGGTAATGACTAAATTGTGAGTTATTAAGTCAGCTGACTATGGAGCGTAGGTATGTACGTGACCCATGGATATGTTGAATTATGTTCGCCTCCATTTTTATGTGTTGTGCTTATTCTAACAATTCCTGAGAGATTCAAAATTTGTAATCCTTATGTACGTTATGTACCGGGATGGATAGCAGAGTATGTGTGCACCGCAGCTTAGCCTTGGGGTGCTTGTATTGTATATTTATGATGTGAATAATATACGGTTAAATGAAAAGGAATTGTGATGTTTATTTATGAAAATCATTTATAGTAACTCCTTGAGAAGATAAATAAGGGGATAACCTCCAGTAAACGGAAATGCTAATAATTGAGAATCCGAGTTCAAGTAAAGCTATCTAATTAAGTGATAACATCGGGAATTCATATTGTGAATCGAGTAGTTGGGTTATAACTTATGACGGTCTAGTTAGAGATAATTAACGCATGAATGGGTACAGGAACGTTAGGAGTGCACAGTTAGACGAGAGGTGAGTATTTCTTGTGAGAGCACGTCCTAACATGTATCTTGCATTCATTGTTTTAATTGTTATTAAAGCACTTGCTGTTTTTAAAATACTCTCCACATTCGGGCTCTGACCCGTTTGCTTTCAAATCTATCTTCTTGTAAAAACCATTTTTAGGTGCCCAGCCACAAGGACACTATGCATAGTATTTCCAGTCAGGTGACGAGCTGTAGCTGTTGTGGAAGTTACAGGGCCTTGCTAGTAGACGCTTCATTTGCCTTGACTCTATATTCAGATTTCATCAGTTGTAGGGCATGTCGCCCATTTCTTTTAGAGACATTTCATTTCTTTCAGTTATTCAGACTTTTGGCTTGTAATTAATTCAGGATGCAGACTTGTTTTATTTCTTTTCATATTGGGATTGTTGTGAGGAGTATTTCCTCTAGACTCATCTTTATTTGTTGATTCACTATAGTTGGACTTTATCGTGAATGGTTGTGTTACATTTCTATATTTCATTTATTGCATGTTAATCAGATTTAATTTAAAATTTGACAACTCACTTTTTAAATACTAGGTGGTTAGTAATCATTAAAAATGTTTTCGACAGTGATGCTATTAACTGGACCAACTTGGCATTTTGTATTGATTTAATAAAGGAGTAGCTACCCGGTATTTAATTAGTCGGGGTGTCACAGCGTATTGGAAAGCGCAAATGAAATCTGCACTAAAATCTATTTACGAGAGAGTTTGGTTATCCGTTTTTAATGGGTGGTCCCCACCAACACGTTTAGTAGATATTGAACGTGTTCCCAAGCAGGCCGATAGATGGAGTGAGAATGAATTTAAACTTTTAAATTTTAATTCCCGAGGTTTAAATGTCTTGTTTAGGGTGGTCACACCGGATGAATTTTGACGCATTATGACGTGTGAAATCGCTAAAAATGCTTGGGTTATTTTACAACTCACTCATGAAGGTACTAGTGTCGTTAAAGATTCTAAACTCCAAAACCTCACCACTCAATTTGGAACCATAAAAATGAATGAAAAAAGAAACTTTTGATGAATTTTATGCTAGGCTTTCCGATATTGTTAATTTGTCTTTTAATTTGGGAGAGAAAATACCCGACAACCGAGTAGTAAAGAAAATTTTAAGGTCCCTACCCGATAGATTTATTCCAAAACTGACCGTTTTAAATTCTTTATCAACTTTAGCCTCTACAAAATTAGAAGAGCTCGTAGGTGATTTACAAACCTATGAACTGGACATGTTTCCCTCTAAAACTGAAAAGAAAATAGAAAGGGGCGTTGTTTTAAAAGCTTGAAAAGAGGAAAAAACAAGTAGTAGAATGTGAAAGTGATAGCGACTCGGAATATATGGCCTTGTTTGCTAGGAAATTTTGAAAATTTCTTAAATTTAACAAAGATAAATTTAAAAATGATTTTAAGAAATTTGAAAATTCTAAGTATGACAAAACCAAAAAGACCCCTAAATATTTTAATGAAAATTTACATAGGGATGAGTCAAATAGGTGTTACGGTTGTGAGGGGTATGGCCATAGGGCGAAAGAGTGCCCCACTAAACTAAGGAGAGAGGGAAAGCAACCAATTTCCTATAATGCAACCCTTAGTGATAGTGATAAGGAAGAGGGACCCGATTCCCCCACTGAGCCCAACTTTGTGGAATTTATGGCTAGTCATGTGAGTGATAATGAGAAATCTTCTATTGATGAAATTTTAACACATGACACTTTCGAGGTCGAAGTTTATGATTCCCTTATTTTTTTATGGTTGTGAAAGTGAAAGAGAGAGAGGGATAGTGAAAATGATGAGGTTGATGTGAGTGAACTTCAAAATGCTTTTCAAGAATTATATGAAGAATCTATTAAATTGAAAAGAGCTAATTTGGAGTTAGAAGCGTGTTTAAGAGAGCGTTAAAGGTCATTGATAAGAGTGCGTTAGTGGAAGACCTTAGGACACGAGAGAGATATCTTCGAGAGAAGCTAAAATATATAGAAGGCAAGAGAGATAGCCTTAGAGGTTTAATGGAATCCTTGAAAAAGGATCTTCTCGAGTTTGAAGAGAGAAATGGTTTATTAGAGTCTAGAATTTTATAATTAGAAAATAAATTAAAAGAGTCTAATAAAGTCAAATTTGATTTGGAGTGTCGTTCGGAGAAATTATATAAAATTTTAGGAACGGTCCAAATTAAAAATGACACTTGTGGTTTAGGCTTTAATACTTGTAATGAATCTACTCATTAAGCCAAAACCCATGTTTTAGGAGAATAACCTAAGAAAGTCTTTAGATATCAATCCTTAGGTACCAATTTTCGACATGTTTTTACTTGTGCACATTGTGGTCGAAAAGGTCATCTTAAGAAATTTTGTTTCGATCTTAAAAGAGTTTCTAGAAAATCCCAACGTAAGGCAACCAAGGTAGCCAAGATTCCTACCCCCGGAGATAACCATTCGTCATTGGTTTGGGTTAGGAGATCTGACTTGGTAGCTTTACAAGATAGGGTATTTGATTCTCATTTACTTTCAAATGCGTCCTCCCTTGCAAAATCTAAAGGTTGAATGTGGTAGTTTTATTTGGATACTTTAGCTTTTGTTCTACATGCTATATTATCATGCTAAATGTATGCTTGTTTAGTCATTTTCTAGTCTATGCTCCATGTTTAATCACATGCTAGAATAATGATTTTTGTTTATCTTTTGTATTATATTTCCTTCATTTTTGTTTGCATTAAATGAAAAATACAAAAAGATTTTTGTTTATCATTTGGGTTTTTATCTCTTGGTAATTTAAGCTTAATGAAAAAATCAAATGATTTTTGTTTGTCTTTTGAGTAAATATTTTTGTTGTTTGGTTAAAAAAAATTTAAAAAAAACTCAAAAAGATTGTTTTTGTGTATTTTAGTTTGACACGCTTTATGTGGCATTTTACTTGTGGTAGAATCCCATATTTTTGTCTCCCATGTGGCTAGAACTTTTGGTTTAGATTGGCAATCCTTATGATATTCTTTACCATGTTTATATGGAGTAGTTGGATTTTGTGTTGATTAAATGGATTCTATTTTTATATGCCTCCTTTACACACATGCACGAGCTTTTTGAACCTTAACTTCACATGTTATATTTGAGCTTTGTGAGATGTTCTCCTACCAATCTTGTCATCTACATACTTGTGACATAGGAGGACTAGTGCATGTTAAAATCCGTTGCACGTGAGATTTGTGAGAAATAAAAATATTATATATAAATGTGCACGGGAAAGGGCTCCGGAAGGATTTATTATCCTTTGTGAATAGTAAGCTACCGTTTGTTTGGACCTAAAAGAAATACGTGGTCCAAAATGCCTAAAAATAGAATTATGGCATTAAAAAGAAAAATAATTGCCAAGGCCTATTTTGTTTGATATATTCATTCAAATATATATGCTTATTGAGGGAGATTGGATGCTAAGAGGGGTCCTCGGCTCTAATGATGAAGAGGGAGCACAAGTACCAAATTCCCATGCCCATGAGATGAAGAAGTACTGTGGTTTCTAGTTATGATTTGAGGTCTGAGTGACCAGCAACATCTTCTTATCAGCCTTCCTAGTTAGGAAGTGGTAGTATCTCGGGTGGTTTCTGGTAGAGGATGACACGTAGCACCCTGTGAAGACCCTGACAGGAAGGTCTGAGTGATGGACTGCCCTCCAAAGGACGATAACTCCAATCATTACCCTCTAAGAATTGTGGGATAATTAGGAGGGGGCCAGGTTAATGATGGATAATATGGCCCTAATAGTTGGATGGATGGGGAGAAGAAATCCTAACTTAAACATCTTCTCATACACACAAATCTCTCCATTTCGACCACAAAAGGCCAGCTCATCCCTCAAAGGTCTCCTAAGATTGATAAAGGGGCCTATGGAATAAAGGTTCCTAAAGGCTAACATGTTATACTTAGTGACAGTACTCTCTATTTCGGCTGACTCTGAGGTGTCAACGTCAATCTCATGACCATTAACCTTATCCCTGGCAACGTCGGCCTGGGTAGACGTAGGAACACCCTCAAGGAATCTCTGAGTGAACTGGGCCCCTGTGGCGATCGACAGAGGAATAACATCAATGGGTGGGGGTATAGCCACGCTCGACCCCATAACTTCAACATCAGAAAAAGTTTGTGAAGTGCTAACACCGTTGTGCGAAGAGGCACGATTTTAGACCTCAGCCTGATCAGGGACCTGGTCTTACCTAATAGAGAAGTCCATGCCTCTTGGAATGAATCTACAGACATAGGGTCTGAGGTAGATGACTCAGACTCCGACATTGGAGAAGGGTCAATGGGATCCCCTGTTGGCTCAGGGTATATGACCTTCTAAGGTGGTGGAAATATAGGTTTGAGGGGGAAGGCCTCAGCCCTACGAGCTTCCTCTTGGGCTAGTCCTATCTGCCTAATTTTTGCAAAGGACTTCTCTCTAAGAGAGGGGAAATCTTCTATGAGCTTATGAAGGGGTCTGAGCATAAAGAAGATTACCCTACACTAAAAGATTATAAACCACAAACAACTGGGGACAACTTAAGCTAAGGATCAAACTTGGTTTTTGAATGATTTCCAACCAAGAACAGCCTGATCGAAAAATGTAAAGTACCACCGGAAAAACTTAAAACCCTAACCGAAAAATCTAAATCTTCATCAAAAAAAGGAAAAAACCAAAATGAAAGGCTGAAAATGATGAAATAGGGTGAATATTATACCTGTCTGAGTGTGAAATGAAGGAGGGGAAGATCAAAAATGAGGAAACCCCAAAATGCAACAACTCTTGAAGAGAGAGAAATTACAAAGGAAAGCACAGGTGGGAAAAATGGAAAGAAATGAGGAAGAAAGAAAAGGAAAAAGGGTTTAAACCCCAAAATTATGCTGGCATAAATCCCAAGGCCCATCATTGCCTTGGGAGCCCAAAAGGAAATCAACATCATTGCACTTACCAGGCACGCTACCCACTTCAGAAGTTGACATATGTCAAAGAAAAGTTGGTACACAAGAAAAATACAGCCTCGGACATACATACCCCTTAGTCATCTATTCACATAGGTAACTAAGGACTAGGGGTGATTAATATTCCCAAAGTGCACCGGCCAGATCAGGGACATTAACATTAGCCTAGATGATGTCTGAGGCACTAATAGCTCAGGATTACCCACCAGTGGTGTCGTCCTTCACCAGGTCAGCCAGAGCCGACGCTGCAAGCAACACCATGATTGGGCATCAATCGAGGTCTGTATGATTCACGGGTTCAATTATCCATCAGGTCATCCACAGCCGACATCTCTTCTTCCCCATACATCAACCTCGGTTGGGCATCAGCCGAGGCCAGTAAGGACTCATGTGTCCAACCACCCTTCAACATCAGTGTCGGCCCTAGCCAATGTTCCAAGCGCCGCGTGAGAATCAGCAAAGCCACATAGGGTCAGTGAACATTCCCATCATCGTCCCTGTCCGACGTTCCACATATCTAACCTCGGCTGACATTCCAGCCAAGGTCAGCATATAACTCCCTGTCAAGGTCGGGGTCGTACCTCACCAACCTCGTAGTCAGTCAGGCCGAGGTTTCTACTAATAAAAGACAGCCGAGCTTCTATGCGTATATCTATGGCTTGAAGCACGTGGACAAATCTGTTATAACTGAATCATTCCCTCCACGTGGGGGAATATTGAGGTCATCATTACTTAGTTGAGATCATCTAGGTGTCATCCTTGCACTGGCTGGATCTCCATGCACATGCACATGGCATGATTGGGGGGTACATTACACCCCCCCAGGAATTATATATTGAGGTCTTCCTCAACATGGAAAAGGATCGAGAATTACAACCCCATCTAAAACTCTGTCAAATTACACAGTAGAGAGATAAAGCTTGAGATATTGTATCCATGGCTGTTAGTGCCTTATTTTAGTGACCTTACTCACTCACTTGCATAGTGGACGTAGGCCTAATTGGATGAACCACTTATATATTAGTGTTCATCCTCTTCTCCTCATCTCAATCTCTTATATTTAGCATATACTTGTGCTGCCATTGTTATCACTGGTTTGAGCTTTCAAACACCTTGACTGGTGGTGCTATTTCCAGCATCATCAATGTGGATTATGGGAAAACCCATAAAGTTAGCTAGAATGAGCTCAACGTATCATGGGTTACTGAGGAGGACAAAAAAATACCCAATCCAAAACCTGAATGAGGATTACCCATATTATTTCCTAATGAAGTTTCCCTAGTAGATGAAAATGTATAACATTTGAATAGGTTTATATTGTCTATCTCATGTATCAAAACATTTGTGTCTAACAAGTCATATAGACTTATTCCATATGAGTGAGGCATGGTTCTTGAGTCTAGATTTGAACCTTGGAATATATTGAAGATCTTTGAAGCCACTCAGTCTTTCTTTCTAATAAATTCACACTGAGGTTAAAGTTGAAGACGTATCCTTTTGTAGGTTATATATGAACTGTCATTGGCTACACACACGTGCATAGAAATATTTTTTCCTAAATTGTGTGAAGTATTTTATTTTGAGGATTAAGTATTTTGTTCAAATGTTTTGTGAAGATTTTGGAGGAAAATATTTTTGAAGTTGTTTTAGGTTTTAATCAGTTGTAAGTGTTTAGTGTGATTTTCATTCTTAAATGCCTGCACAATTAAAACTATTTCTCCTGCGCATGGAGGCGTGTGAAAAATCTTAGTTTGTGCACATGCACATGGTTATGGCTTGGGTTTACAGTGGGAGACATCCTGCGAATGACCATAGCTGAGTATGCGCACTATTGACCAAAATTTAAAAAAAATCATATTTAAAGGCAAGTATTCTCTCCCATTTCCAATAATATCATTTTTACATAAGTGGAATACCTTTCTGAATGTATTTTTAGAGTTGATATATTTTAGTTTTTCCTCCATTCTAGGTTTTCACTTCTTCCTCATATTTTGCCAAAAATCCTAGATCTATTCGCGTATCTACTTCATTTATGAGTTAATTTTTTAGAGATCATCACTAGACATGTTATGCTCATCTATCTATTTCAATAATCATAATCAACTAATCCTAGATCTAAAAAGGGAGGCAATTCGATCTATTAGGGAGATTGGATTGTGTCACTACTTCAAGTAAGACTCAAGTTCTTCATCTGATTAGTGGAGCTTGGATTGAATTTTTATTTGATATGGGGGAGAGTTTAAAGGTTTATAAGTATCTACGCATTTGTGTTTGTGTGAGAGGTATCATTTTACCCATTATAAAATTTTCTTTTCAAGTAAAAATGAAAATTGTGAGTTCGTCGAGTGTTTTTATCTCCTTAGTGGGGGGGGGGGGGGATTCCTCATTAAATCAATCTTATGATTTGCTTTTGGTTGTTTATTATTCTATATAACACACTTGATCACACACATCACATTAGATTATTTAGACCATTTAATTTAGGTTGAAAATTGACTTAGATGTGTTTGTTTGTGCATAATCACCTAATTCTACTTGATTCATTTAAAGATTTTGAAAGAAGTTTTTGAAAATTTAAAATCGGTACAAGTTGAGTCAACAAACCTATTCACACCCCTCTACGTTTGGTTTTAGTCATTCATATATTATTCTCAATACCCTTATTGGGGTCCTACGACTTAATCCCCACAGAATGCTTCCACGACTGGTACACTTCCTTCGCTACCCGTGGTATCACAACTGGGAAAGGATGATTACTCAGCATCCCTGAACTCAATCTCTACCTGCATGTGCTAAATTTGACTGCCCCACTGTCTAAGATACTGACTTGGTCGAACCTTAAGATTCCACATGTCAGTTACCATTACACCATCAGTGGAATGAAGAAAAACACTAGCTCTTATTGTGATCCGTCTCCAAGGGCATCCCTTACATTGACCATGTGGAAGACCATATTGCAAAACAAATGGAGAACTCATTGTCAACCCTCAAACAAGAGATAGCCCAACTAAAAAAACACCGATTTCCCCAGCTAAAGTCCGTGCTAAAGTTTGAGAGAACCTAAAGACTACTCCCAAGGTTACCCAATAAAATTTTACCCACCTTATCACTAACATGACGTGCTTGACAATACTTAATAATCGGACCTCTATCAAATGCATCCCATCGCCCGTAATTTGGAGGACCTTTGAGTTTGCCTTGTAACGAATGAGTCCCTTTACCATCTCCTAATGTATCCCTCAATAAATAAGACTGTTATGCTATTATAAATGTTGTCCTTCCTCCTATTGATGGCATAATAAATAATGATTTTAAGTATTTGACTGCATGTTTTGCGTGCGATAACTATTAATGTAGTGATGGATTAGAACTCACAACTAATTGACACCGCGGATCTAAATTTCTTAAAGCACTTAAAAAAATTTGACCAAAGTCAAAATAGGCATATGTTTCGCAACGATAATGACACGATAACCATAAACTTGGGTACTCAGCAAAACCCCAAACAGTTGTAAATACTGTCCTTGCTAGATGAGAGGTGATTGATCTCCTCACCATCTTCATAGATATATTCACTTAGTCTTATGCTGACATGCATGGCATCGACCAAACCATCATTATGCATATTATATACACTCTCCCTAATGAAAAACCTGCAAAATAGAGAATTCATAAATTGATACCTAAATGGTCCTTAAAAGTTAAGGAGAAATTAGAGAAATAACTCAGCGTCGAGTTAATCTGAGTAGTAGAATATCCCACTTGGATAACCAACATTATATCGATACCAAAAACCAATGTCAAAGTTTGATTGTACATGGATTACAAGGATCCTAATTGGGCATGTCCCAAATATGATTTCCCTAAACCTCATATCGAGTTATTTGTAAATAGCACGGACAATAATGCACTCAAGTGATTTATAGATGGGTTCGTAGGCTACAACCAGATAAAATGCACCCCAATAACTAGGAGAAAATTAAATTTGTCACACCATGAGGGATGTACTCTTATATAGTTATACCCTTCGGTGTTAAGAAAGCTAGTGCGACTTACAAAAGAGTGACCACCACCATCTTACGCGACCTCATACATAAGGAAGATGAAGTTTATGTGGACGACATGGTTATTAAATCCAAGGGCCATGAAAAAACATTCCGACGGTACAAAAATTCTTTCAAAGATGATGCTTTTCAAAATGAGGCTAAATCCTCATAAATGTGTCTTCAGAGTCACTAAGGTGAAAGTACTCGGATTCATTATCAGCAAAGATGGAATTGAGTACACCCCACTACGGTTTAATACATATGGGAAATGCCACCGCCAAAAATGGAAAAAGTGGTAAGAGATATAATTCAGAAGTCAGTTCATCAACTAAATTAACCCCATTTACGAACCTATCTTCCAAATACTCAAGAAAAACTCACCCAAAGTGTTGAACGCTCAGTGTTAGGAAGCATTCTAGAAAATAAATAAGTACCTCACTCACCCAACTGTATTAGTACCTCTTCAACTAGGACAACCTCAACACATAGAGATTTTTCGAAAGAAATTCTAATCTACTATGTCAATAAAAACCTAGTATCCTATGAGCTCAAATACATCGCCTTGGAAAAGGCTTGTATATTTCTCGTATGCATTATTCATAAACTCTGTCACTACATGATTTTTTCATCATGCGACTCATTTCCAGGATGGATTCCCTGAATACCTATTTGAAAACTTTGCTCTCTCTAGCCGAATGGCCACATCGATACTGATGTTATCTAAATTTTGAGATCACATACGTTTTGCAGAAGTCAACTAAAGGATGATCCATCCCTGACCTTCTTGTGGGGCAACCACTGTCAGATGAGGAAGGAGAAAACGAGGCAGAATTTACCAATGATGACCTCTTCGCCTTAGAAGATAAAGAAACTTAGGAATCGTACTTTAATGGAGCATCCAACAAAAGAGGTTTTAACATCATAATGCTTATGATATATCTTGAATCAAGATGACTCCCTACAACTATTAAACTCACTAACGAATACACCAAAAATATGGCTGAATATGAGGCTTGCATCACGGGTCTTAAAATTTCCTTTGAAATGGGACTCATCAACCTAAACGCCTATGAAGATTCATGCCTAGTCATTAGTAAGATATTAGGGAAATGGAAAATCCAGGATGATAAAATGCAACCTTACCATGCCAACTTAGAATAGGTAGCTTCGCGATTTAAATATCTCAAATTCAAATTTATCTTGAGGGATAAGAATAGATTTGCAGACTCACTTACTACCCTAACCTTTATGATGGATATGCCTAAAGGGGTCACGGAGATCATGTTTACTATGACTAGCCAGATACTATTTTGAGATCAAGGCCATCGAGGAAATGATAATAGGACCCACAGTATGGTGCTATGTATTATGAAACTTTCTCAACGAGAACCAATACCCACTAGACTAGTATCGGAATGATGATTTTAACCTAAGATGATTGGCAACCCAATTTATCATCTGTGGGGCTAACTCTACAAAAGAGGATTCAACGGCGTACACTTAAGATGCATCACAGAAGATAAAACCCTTGAGATCATGGACAAAATACATAGTGACAAATATGGCCCAAACATAAGTGGACACTCCCTCTCTAGGAAGATAATCATACTATTGGACAAGCATGCAAAAGGATTTAATGAATTACGCCAGGATTTGCCTCAAATGTCAGTTTTACGCCCACGATAACATCCATCTCTTTAAGGGATCTACTAGATGACATCACCCTGTCCTTTCTCCACCCATGGGATAAATATCAAAGGGAAGGTTACCCTTAAACCCTCCACCAATCATGAGTTCATCCTAATTTCCATAGACTAATTCACTAAGTGGGTTAAAGCCTAATCTTATTCGGTTAGCAATGCTAATAAGGTGTCCAAATTCCTATGCCTAAACATCATCTGCCACTTCAGAATACCCCACAAATTGGTATCAGACAATGATTATCACTTTGAGAGAGAGGACTCAAACTTACTAAACGAGTATGGGTTACCTGCCATAAGTCTTTCCCTACTGACCTCAAACCAATGGAGTAGTCAAAGTTTCTAATAAATATATCAAAAACATCATCAATAAAATGATAGATATCTACAATAATTGGTCGAATAAACTCCCGTACACCTACTGGGATATCGTACTACATAAAAAACTCGATAGGGCCCACCCCTACTCATTAGTTTATGGAATGGAAGTAGTCCTACCCATGGAACTAGAGATAACCTCATTACGATTTATGATCAAAAGTCAACTAGTTGAAAATGATTGGGTTCAACGCCGCTTATCATAATCAGGGCTATCAGCAGTGTGTCATCTGAGAATTCAGTAAGAGTGTCAAGAATAAAAATATATAAGAAGGTAGCCTAGTAATAAAAGAGAATAACAAACCTGCCCAGACTCTTGGAGGAAAATTTACACCCAGTTGGAGAGGACCCTACCTCGTCACCAAAATAAACTCTGGAGGATAACTACCTTATCTGATCTCAATAGATTCATGTTTTCCCAACCTTTCAATCCCGACCAATTGAAGAAATCCTTCACTTAAACATGTCTATGGTGAAAAGGAAGGAACCAATTTAATATGAATACAATCGGTCATAATGAGAAGAGAAAACTATACAAGCCCATACACATTCCTACCCCTACTTCAAAAAGCCCACTTGAGCACCAACCTTTTTCTTGAATACAATAAATAACTTTTATCCCCTAGCCTTTTTCATTTTGAAGAGAACTACGTAGACATGATTCTCCACTATATTATTATTACAGACATTTAAACACAAATAACTCATTTTTTTTAATTAGAGATGCGTAGGCAACTCGAGATATTACTTTGGGTCTTGTCTAAACAAACACTAAAAAAATCCTATTTTATGAGAGAACGTTATTTATGGTCATTGTGACCTCACTCCAAAAGAGTCAACACAGTCCAAATAAACTAAGCGTTAATTAATAAAATAGTTCCTCAAGGCATTTTTGAACTACGTATAGTTATCCTTGTATAAGAAACAATACATAAGGGCTAATACTATTAAAGATAGAATTAAAAGAGGCTTAGCATGAAAGAACACTTCCCCATACCCCACTTTTAGAGAAATGTGCATCAAATAATTCTCTCTTCAAAATGACTCGCATCTCGAGACAAATCATTAACATACATACTCACAAAAGTTTCCTCCAAAACTACACCCTATCTTGGCCAAAGGGCAATGAATCGATTCCAAATCAACCTCAAAAGGCTATTACAAGTTCATAAATTAGGAAAAGGAACTTCCTTCCCTCATTCTCTACGTAAATACAGACAACCAATGCACCAAAATACGGATAATGACCTATCTAAAAAAGAAAAGTCTTGAAAAGACAAGGTACTTTTGTTTCCATGTGTATATGTAACTTTTTATCATTTTATGTAAATTTTTATCCCCAGCATTTTAATAGAAAAAACTTAGACTCGCTCTATTCATACGCATATTTGGCATTATTTATACTGTAAATAAGATCAGCATTGCACCTCCTATATCAAAACATCGCCACTAATCTTTCCCCATGGAAAGTATAAAGGCGTATGTATGAATGAAATCCAAATAATATCATACAAAAATAGTAAATCCCGCGTATCAAATCCCTAAAAAACTAATAAATAATACCATATGTGCAGGAATGAAAGAACGCAAGAAATGAAGTGAAATGTATGAATCGGTGAAGAAAGTCCCTCTATCTAGTCGATAAACCAACCCCTACTCATCATATCAGGACTTGTTAGCCTTAGTAGTCTCGTCAACAAAGTCACCTACTGCATCTTGGTTCCTAGAGGGCCTAAAACTAGGCTGGGTTGGAGGAGGGAGCATGTGAGCAGCTAGCGGATGGTTCACTTATACGTATAAGAATTTGAGCCCCTCTAGACGTGTGGGTACACGAGGATGGGATTAAGTACGAGACACTCGATCCACTATCCGCTGCACATAAGCTTTCGTAGGACCCTAAACCTATATCGAATATGACAACTCCTAGTACAGTGAGGACCAAAGGGTCAACACCCTTTAGTGGTTGGAGGTCGAAACTGTCACCTCTCGAAAAAACCAAATCATGGAAATAATTGGTTTAAAGAAAGACTGGAAACAAATTAAAGATAGTAAAGGAAAATAAGGATAAGAAGTAAGTCATGATCCCTACACTTCTAAAGATGCAAAAACGTTGGAGCAAAACGATCAAAATCAAGAGTAGATGGAGGGAAAGAAAAAATAGTCGGTATTCCACGCTGTAAAGACACACCATTCGATAAAACGGGGTCCACCCTCCAAATAGGAGCATCCCCCTGCGCATATCCCCCACCCCATAACTCCCTCACCCTAGCGTCAAGGGTGGAAATACGATTTGCAGCAGCATCCTCCATTTAGGCTCGACCTTATTTTATACCCTCCTCCTTCACCTTTATGTGTCGTTCCTCAACCTCTATATGTCGATGCCAGGTCTCCGTATCATCCTGACCCATGCTAGGAAGAGATTTTGACTCCTCACCTATCCTTAAATTTATCAAACGTCCTATACCCTCAACATTTAAAATTATAGGTAGGAAGAAGACTACGAAAAATCCCCCCGATTACATATCATAAGAGCTTGCTCGGAAGGACCCCCACATTTAAACCTAGATGCAAAACTGCTCCCATTCCCCCCGCCAACCTGAGCAAATTAGCTGGAACCTCGAGGAATGGTCTCCTTAAACCACCTAAATCCCTTTTGACCTCATCAACCCTCACCATTTACCTCACAGGCATGTCTCCGCCTCCCTTAGACAACCCCGCAGGAACTACCCTCGGAGTCCTGACATCTACCCTAGGCAAAAAATGTGCCTCCTCCTACTCACCCTCGGGAGCCACACGATCCCCATTCGCTATCCCCTTCTCACCCTCTGAAAGACTCTATGATCCAACGTCAGGATGTCCTTCTCTCGAACTTGGTAGTCTTGTTCCCGATTACTACCCCTATTGTCCGATAGGCTTGACTGGACCTATGGAACTCATTGCTGGCCTAGATGGCCCTGATTGAATTTACCGTCACTTAATAGGAATTCAATTGGTCTGAATCATTTAAATGGATTCCCGACTAGGTATGCCCTCTTATGGTGCTTCACTATCACCGTTTCATCAAATCTTGCACTTCGACTAGATTCTCCAACCCCCTTATCTCCCCTCTCATGGAAGTATTGATAAATTCATGTAAGCGTACGACCCTGACGACGTCCACACTAATCATTCTAGCAGGATATCCCATCCAGGCTTGTATATTCTACTCACAAGTTCATTATCAATTTAAATAACCTTTATTTTGTTCGTATTCCCCTTCGTAGTGAAGTAACTGAATCTTATAAGTCCAAATCCTGCAATCATCCACTAGTGTTGCACCTACGCATCCCTAGAATAAATCATCCTATTTGGCGTCCCTGTGGCTGAACACCTACAAGGTTTTGTTAAAAGATTTTGCAAGTACGGGTCAGAGACCAGGTAAAAATCATTTAAAAACATTTAGCAAGTACTTAAATAATAGTTTAAATGACCAGTTATTAGATACACATGTTAGGTTACAAACACTCCCTTGAGTTCCTCATCTCTCATCTATAATGTGAACCTAACGTTTGCTACTCAACCCCACCTAGTCAATTCTAGCCAATCTAACTAGGCAGCCAGTATATAATAAACCCAAATCAATCTAGCTCCTCCATACGACCCATACAGTACGCTATCGAATACCCTTAATAATTAACATCTCTCTTATGTTATTATTAAACCCCAGTTACCCTTTCTACGTAGGTTATTGTTCAAGATTTGCCATTTAAGTTTCTCTACTTAAACTTTATTTTAGATATTCACTAACTATCTTCCTACTATTCACACATTAGTAGCTTCATCATTATATAGATATACCCTATCTAAGCTCCCTACTAATTTCTCTTTAGTAGATTAATCGTTCTTTAGATACATACTATCTTGTCTCTCTACTAGCACACATGAGTAGATTAAACATGCAGTATATATTTTACAAACCATATATACTATAAGTACACACTCCGCTATTATATCCCTGTTACACATTAAGGTCTATTGGTTCGTAATATTACCCCGACCCCAATTGTTACTCTGTATGCATTGATTCGGAATGTTACCTCGACCCCAATATTCAGATTAATTTTAGTTTAGATACGCACAACTAACTAGTTTAAAATCATAAGTGTGTTACCCATAACTCATAGCGTCCACCCGTATTTCCACGCAAATACATTTATTAAATATATATATCCATTTCTCTTTATGATGGGCAAGGCTTTTCAAATTTTAGGATTAAGTGTCCACATACTTAAGTCAAATAAGATTTCCCTATCTTTTTCGTCCACTAATTTCACACAGTAGATAATATCACAAGTGTATATATATATATATATATATATATATATATATATATATATATATATATATATATTCACACTTTATAATATATATATAACATGGCAACTCCCATACTCACATGCGGTGCATACTGTAAAACATATCAAAGGTATATATATTTATCATCCATTATATATATAAATATAAATATATACTAGTACGGCACCCCTAGGCACAGTTGCGTTGGATGCATAATCTACTATCATGTCTGGGTACATCTCTCACTGTATAGGGGACTATTGGTTCAGCTTCTCTCACGAACCATAGATATCAAATCACACATATTGGAGGCGAACATAGTTCCAAGTCAATAGGCTTTGCACATACCTATACACCCATATGACCGTCAACACTTTCATGCTCACTGATAGCCTATAACAAGGTTCTATGTTCTAGTGGTCCGAATCAAAATCGCCCCCAAGGCTCCTCAAGATATTATCGTCCACAATGAGCAAACTCCACTCGATAGCAAGAAGCGTAGGTATGTCATACACACAATAAATCAAATTATTGATATTTTCTCCACGTATATATCAATAATATCAATAGGGCATACGCACATCATATATCACAAGTTTAATACGTAGTATATTTATATCCTGAATATCCCACGTACTAATGTATTATTACTTTAATCATATTATAGGTATTCACTTCACCTATATATATAACAACAATAGGGAATCACACATCCCATATCACAAGCCTCATACGTAGTATATTTATATCCCGAATATTCTACATAGTCCATAATTTATAACTTCGTTTATTACCATACGTTCCCGAGTATTTCTCACCACTCGAAGGGTATCCTTTATTCCACATATACTATCATAAGGTAAAATCTGTATCCACTACTAGTCTAAGTCCTCGTTCCTCTCGAATTCTGTTAACTCGAATTATCCTTCAATATAGATTTTTCCTCTCTATTAATCCAAATTAATTTAGCCCCTAAACTTCCCTCGTAGGCCACGCCTAAAACCAAAACTAAGCCTAATTGTGTTGGAATATAACTCTATTATATTAGAAATTAAATCCCACAAATGAATTCAGAATGATTTCCAAAGGTCCTAAACAAAAAGGAAATTATTGGCCAAAACTTGGCAACCGAATCGATTAGAAAATTTTCTAGCAGATTAAACACCCTGTAGTAAAATATCAATTACTGCCTCTACCGAACTCCGATTGACCTGATTCAAATCTCATTTTAAAGCTAAGACATATATATTTCTAGAAATGTATGTATCTTACTCTAATTCTAATTAAAATTGAAATGGCATACCCTTAAAGTTACGTCAAAGACTCTTGCATATTACTATGCTGACACCCTATAGTAAAACATCGATTACTCCCTCTACAGAACTCCGATTGACCCAATTCAAAGCTCATTAGAAATCTAAGACATAGAAATTTCCAGGCATGTATGACTATCACTATAATTCAAAGTACAATTAAAATGGAATACGGTTAAAATTACATTTAAGAATTCTGGCATATTGATATCTTGTGTTCATCAATTAAATCCTAAGTCATTAAAGATTCATGTTATTCAATCAAGAGTCCATTAAGATTCAATATTAATCATCAAATATATTCTAATGTCATTTTATCTTCACATAGATAAAAAATTTTAATGAAAAGTTTACATAAAAACACCAAAGATTCAACCCAAGAATCAAATTCTCCTTCAATTAACATAAAACCCTAATTTTCTCATGTTCATCAACTTTATAAATCAAGAACTCATATTTATCTCTTATTAATCAACCCAAACCCACTAATTTTGTATTTTCATCATTAAGGAACATCTCAACATGCATTGCTACTTTAGTTTATGAATTAAACCCTCCTAAATTCATATAAAACTTCCAAAAACATAAAACCAAACCCTATCCCGCATGTGTATTATAACAAGATTGATATAAATTGCCATTTAAATACTTGATTCTTAATAGCAGGTCTGAAGTTTGTTGATAAGATGGTGTGGTGGTTCTCCCCTCACTCTGTTCTCGATTCCGTTGCGTTCAGGGCGAAAAACTGTGTAGGAATCTTAGTCTTCCCCTCCTCTTACTCTCCTATTGCTTCTATCCATTTTGATTTGTGTCAATACTAGCCCCTCTCTCTAATGGGCAGATATAAACTTACAATTTTCGTATTTTTCTAAATCCCAAACTCCCGAATGATCGAGATGCCCTTAAACGGTGTCGGGATGGTCTAAATCGTCATGGGACCGAAACTATACACCCGAGTACACTTTTTTTACCCTTTCGAAACCAACCGTGACCTCAAAATTACCATCCGAGTCACTTTATGAAATCCTCTTATTTTACCTCCAAATACGCCGCGTGTTAAATTAAGCTTAGATCGAATTAATTAAATCTGAATCATCGAATTAAATAATTTCTCCCAATTAAATAAATTCTTAGGTCATCAATTTAATTAATTTCCATTTTTTCCAAAAATATGGGGTGTTGCATACTTCCCTCCTTACAAAGGAATTTCATCCTCGAAATTTGGATAAGGCATGTACTCCAAGGTCTCTACATGTACTGAATTTCTATACTCTCAAGATCATCACAATTATTTCTACCCCTCCAAATTGCGGGTGATGTAAACATTTCCACCAACCAGGGCACCCATACAACTTATAAATGTGCATAACTTTATGGATGCTACCTGGATCCACTAGCCTCTCACTATCGTATAGTTACTATCCCTTAGATATAACTTTATAAGCAAAATAATACCCAAGGTACTAAACCCATGTCTTAATAGCTAATCATATCCCCACTCCCAATATTGGGCTAAGCTTCATGCGTGGGACGTCTCGCAAAGTGAAATCCAAATAAGGAACCCCCCTGATACACTACTACCTAGCATTGTCGGTCGTTGAGAGCTGTCAAACACTCAGTCCATGTTACATACCCTCAAATACCCGTCTTTTGACATAAAAGTATACTCGTCCACTCTCATGCTACACAAGAAAACATATATCACGACGCTCTTACTATCACTAGTTTCTTAGCACTAAAAAGTCACGAGCTATATCTCTCCACTTGATAATAAGCCTGTCTACCCTGAATCACATCAGTAACCGTCCATGCGCACCCGGATTAGTTATAACTAGATAACATACACATAAAAGTCTACTACATAATATATATAATATATATACGCATATATATAGGATCAACCCTCTTTAAGGTGATACCTAAAAAATAAATCATACCCTTGGACAGCGAACACGAGATCTCACTATCATAATCTACGATCACTCAACCCATTGCAAACTAGTCAACTATCGTAAAGTAGTCTACCCTTTTTTCATAAATCACGAAAGCAGTAAACTAATACATAATATAAATGTCCTCTTAGTGCATTCTCTTAGCCTAATTCCTCTACCGAAAATCTCGCTCCTCAGACAGCTGTTGTGCCCCACTGACACTATTCCCATATACTTTTCCAGTCCGAGTAGTCTCACTATCTCATTGTGGATAAGGTCAACATAGGTGGTCCCACTCTGTATGCATAGGACACGTTATTGTATCTTCCCTTTATCTCTGGCCCCACTAGCCACATCAGGGTGTCCTCTCGGGCTTGGTAGTCTTGCTCCCGATTGCTACCCCTATTGTCCCTTTGCCTTAACTGGCCCTATAGAACTCGTTGTCGGCCTAAATGGCCCTAATTGAATTCACAGTCACTTGGTAGGAATTCAATTGGTCTGAATCATTTAAATGGGTTCCCGACTGGGTATGCCCTCTTGTGGTGCTTCACTATCACCGTTTAATCCATTCTTGCTCTTCGATTAGATTCTCCAGCCCCCTTAGCTCCCCTCTCATGGAAGCGTTGATAAATTCATGTAAGCGTACGATCCTGACAACGTCAACACTAATCATTCTAGCCGTATCTCCCATCCAAGCTTGTATATTCTACTCACAAGTCCATTATCAATTTAAAGAACCTTTATTTTCTTTGTAGTCCCCTTCGTCGAGTACAAAGTTCCCTCAACAAGTCAGCTCCTTTCTCACAATCGGCCTATATCTCGCTCACATGTGATAAGTTTCGAAACCAAATTCGCATCTATGTTTGAATGACAGATGGAATATCCATCAATCAAATTTCACTCCAAATTTTCGTTTAATCCCATATACTCTTATATGTGGTGACTAACTCTCGTCACTTTATGCTGCCCCTAAGAGCTCAAAAATTTCAGCTCGAAATTTTAATCCTGGGTGTTGCTACACTCCACCCTACACAATTGCCTTTGGATTTTATCCTTCCATTGTCCTATTACTCTCCCTTGTTTAATCCTTATAGATGACTCTCCCAAAGAGTCCATCTATTTCCCCCACCTCTTACCGACAACACTGGGTGAGTCTAAAATTTGCATCAACATTATCTACAAAACTTCTTGGGAAAACTTCTGCTCCCGAGTGATTTTCCTATTGTCACCATCCTGAACAATAATCATAGTGACCTTTATCGCCATCACCATTCCCAGATTACTATAGGTCTTCTGCTGAGCCTCTCCTCCTGTAGTCCTTCTAACGGCCCTCACTGGTCATCCTATAATGTTCAGTGTATGAAGCCCAACCAAACTTATATACGAATCACATCAACTATATAGAATAGAAGGATAACGTAATTCGCATACTTCGAGGAATACAACAATCCTATCATAAGGCTCTATATCAAAGAACGCTACGCTGAAATGTGAAAATCTACACAGATCCTAAGGACACTAGAACCTGATGCTTGTATACCATCTGTGACACCTTGCCTAATTAAATACCGGGTGATCAGTCCAATATCCAATTAAAACAGGTTTCTCATTTGGTTCATTCTTAGCATCACTGTCAACAACTTTCTAAAACATTACTAACCACCTAATATTCAAAAAGCCGATGTCAAAATTTTAATCTTTTTATTTAAAAATCAACAACAACGGAACATTATTACATAAATGCATCCCATGAAATAGTAATTTAAATCCATCCACAATATAAAAGACTAAAGAAAAATAATACCGAATAAACCATCGGTTACAATATCCAATATAAAGTCCAACCCGAATAAAAGTCTGAATACAAGATCTGACTGTCATAAATGAAATAACTGTGGGCAACATGCCCGAATAAAATACTGCCTTGCACCCTTCACTAGGAGTGAAGTAATTGAATTGTCTAAGTCCAAATCCTGCAAGCATCCACTAGTGTTGCAGCTACGCATCCCTAGAATAGATCATCCTATCTGGCGTCCCTGTGGCTGGACACCTAAAAGGTTTTGGAAAAACGTTTTGCAAGTACGGGTTAGAGCCTAGGTAAAAATCATTTAAAAACATTTAGCTAGTACTTAAATAACAGTTTAAATGAACAATTATTAGATTCACATGTTAGGTCGCAAACACTCCCTTGAGTTCCTCATCTTTCATCTATAATGTGCACCAAACGTTTTCTACTCAACCCCACCTAGTAAATTCTAGCCAATCTAACTAGACAGCCAGTATCTAATAAATCCAGATCAATCTAGCTCCTCCGTACTTCCCATACAGTATGCTATCAAATACCCTTAATAATTAACATCTCTCTTATGTTATTATTAAACCCCGGTTACCCTTTCTACATAGGTTATTGTTCAAGCTTTACCATTTAAGTTTCTCTACTTAAAACTTTATTTTAGATATTCACTAACTATCTTCTTACTATTCACACATTAGTGGCTTCATCATTATATAGATATAACCTATCTAAGCTCCCTAATAATTACTCTTTAGTAGATTAATCTTTCTTCAGATACATACTATCTCGTCTCTCTAGTGTACACAAGAGTAGATTATTCGTGTTGTATATATTTTACACACCATATATACTATAAGTACACACTCTGCTATTATATCCTTGTATCACACATTAAGGTCTATTGGTTCATAATATTACCCCGACCCCAATAGTTACTCCATATACATTGGTTCGGAATGTTACCTCGACCCCAATATTCAGATTAATTTTAGTTTAGATATGCACAACTAACTAGTTTGAAATCATAAGTCTGCTACCAATAACTCATAGCGTCCACCCATATTTCCACGCAAATGCATTTATTAAATATATATATATCAATTTCTTTTTAAGATGGGCAAGGCCTTTCAAATTTTAGGATTAAGTGTCCACATACCTAATCCAAATAAGATCTACCTATCTTTCTCGTCCACTAATTTTACACAGTAGATAACATAACGAGGATATATATATATATACACACACACACTAGTACGACACCCCTAGGCACATATGCGGTGCATGCATACTCTGCTATCATGTCCGGGTACATCTCTCGCTGTACAGGGGACTATTATTTCTGCTTATCTCACGAATCATATATATCAAATCACACATATTGGAGGCGAACATAGTTCCAAGTCAATGGGCTATGCACATACCTACGCACCCATATGACCGTCAACACTATCGTGCTCATTGATAGCCCGTAACTAGGTTCTATGTTCTAGTGGTGCGAATCAAAATCCCCCTGAAGGCTCCTCAAGATATGATCGTCCACAACGCACAACCTCCACTCGATAACAAGAAGCGTAGGTATGTCATACACACAATAAATCAAATTATAGATATTTTCTCCACGTATATATCAATAATATCGATAGGGCATATGCACATCACATATCACAAGTCTCATACGTAGTATATTTATATCCCGAATATCCCACGTACTAATGTATTACTTTAATCATATTATAGGTATTCACTCCACCTATATATATATATAACAACAATAGGGCATACACACAACCCATATCACAAGCCTCATACGTAGTATATTTATATACCGAATATTCTACGTATTTCATAATTTATAACTCCGTTTATTACCGTATGTTCCCAAGTATTTCTCACCACTCAAAAGGGTATCCTTTATTCCACATATAATATCATAAGGTACAAGCTCTATCCCCTACTGGCCTAAGTCCTCTTTCCTCTCAATTTCTCTTAACTCGAATTATCCTTCAATTTAGATTTTTCCTCTCTATTAATCCAAATTAACTTAGCCCCTAAGCTTCCCTCGTAGGCCACACCTAAAGCCAAAACTAAGACTAATAGTGTTGGAATATAATTATCTTATATTATAAATTAAATCCCACAAACGAATTCCAAATTATTTCCAAAGGTCCTAAACAAAAAGAAAATTATTGGCCAATACTGGGCAACCGAATCGATTAGAAAATTTTTTGGCGGATTAAACACCCTGTAGTAAAATATCAATTACTCCCTCTACAGAACTCCGATTGACCTGATTCAAATCTCATTTTAAAGCTAAGACATAGAGATTTCCTGAAATGTATGGATCACACTTTAATTCTAAGTAAAATCTAAATGGCATAAGTTTAAAATTACGTCAAAGATTCTGGCAGATTACTATACTGGCAGGTCAAACACCCTATAGTAAAACATTGATTACTCCCTCTACAGAACTCCGATTGAATTTATTCAAAGATCATTAGAAAGATAAGACATAGAAATTTCCAGGCATGTATGACTATCACTATAATTCAAAGTACAATTAAAATGGCATACGTTTAAAGTTATGTTAAGAATTCTAGCAGATTGACATCTTGTGTTCATCAATTAAACCCTAAGTTATTCAAGATTCATGTTCTTTAATCAAGAACCCATCAAGATTCAATATTAATCATCAAATATATTTTAATATCATTTTATCTTCACAAAGAGATAAGTTTCCAATGAAAATTTTACACAAAAACACCAAAGATTCAACCCAAGAATCAAATTCTCCTTTAATTAACATAAAACCCTAATTTTCTCATGTTCATCAACTTTATAAATCAAGAACTCAAATTTATCTCCTATTAATCAACCCAAAATGGTTGATTTTGTATTATCATCATTAAGGAACATCTCAACATGCATTCCTACTTTAGTTTATGAATTAAACCCTCCCAAATTTATATAAAACTTCCAAAAACATGAAATCAAACCCTATTCCACATGTGTATTATAACATGATTGATAAAAATTGCCATTTAAATACTTGCCTCTTAGTATCAGGTTTAAAATTTGTTGATAAGATGGGTTGGTGGCTCTCCCCTCACTCCGTTCTCCATTCCGTTGCATTCGGGGTGAAAAATTGTGTAGGAAGCTTGGTTCTCTCCTCCTTTTCCTCTCCTTGGCTTCTATCCATTTTGACTTGTGTTAGCCCTAGCCCCCCTCTCTAATGGGCAGATATAAACTTATAGTTTTTGGAGTTTTCTAAATTGCAAACTCCCGAATGATCGAAATGCCCTTAAACGGTGCCGGGATGGTCTAAAATCATCCCGGGACCCAAACTATACACCTGAGTACACTTTTTAGACTATTTCAACCCTTCCAGAACCAACCATGACCTCAAAATCACCATCCGAGTAACTTTATGAAATCCTCTTATTTTAACTCCAAATACGCCGCGTGTGAAATTAAGCTTAGACTGAATTGAATAAATTTGAATCATCAAATTAAATAATTTCTCCCAATTAAATAAATTCTTAGGTCATCTATTATATTAATTTCCAATTTTTCGAAAAATACAGGGTGTTACACACCCGACTAACACCAAACTCCTATAAATATTAAAAACCCGTAACATTATTTCTGGTAAATATCTAAAAGAGATACATGGACTGATACATCTTTTCCAGCCCCATCCTCACCCATGCATACCCCAAAATCCAGTAAAAATTCCTCAAAAATGGCAACAACATGCATACCCCAAAATCCAGTAAAAATCCATCAGAAATGGCAACCACTATAAATGGATCTTGCTTACGCCCCTAAATGTCAAAATACCTCCCACCGCCATCAGTAAAAAAACAAAGCTTGTACCATCTCACTGCTGCCAAATCTATCCCTAGATCTTCCACTTGATCCAAATGAGCACTCATAAGGCTGGCCTCTAGGAACTCTCCTCGAGTAAGGTCGTCCTCTATCCCCAACCCTACCCGCAACCCATTCACTATGATCATTAGATTCTAATCCACCAAAAAGAGCACTCCATCAAAAGAAAGTCTCCTAAAAGCATTAAACTCCAAGGGATTCATGGTAATCTCTCCCACGAGAAGGTGGACAGTGTTGGTGGTATCCCAACAACGCTCTCCCAAAGTAATCATGATCCTCCAACTCCTCCAAAAGTTCACTGAAAAAAGAACGTCCATCAAATAAACAAACCCTATTGTACACACAAATATGAGTAAGAATGGAGGCGCCTCCGCCAACGATAGTATTAAGACCTGACCCAAGCATACTACCAAGTTGCTAAAATAAAAGATATACAACATAAATATATGCAAATCAACAACAAGAAAAAGAGCTTCATCTATCAAGGTTTTAATTACCTTATGTTCACACTGAACCTACCTATATTCAGTTCTCGCTAATGAGAACGATTAAAAAGTCACGAGGTGATCCTAAATTCCTCGGAGCTTTCTCCCTCTCAGTGTTTGGATTACTATATATTCACACTTAAGTTACCTATTGTCGGTTCTCTCTAACCAGAAAGGTTAACTAGTCGTGAGGTGATCCTAACACCCTAAATCTTTCTCTCTCTCGGTGTTTGAATTACTATGTGTTCACTTTAATATACCTATTTCTAATTCCCGCTAAACATGAAGGTTAATCAGCCGTGAGGTGATCCTAAACCCCCTGGAGCTTTCTCCCTCTCGGTGCTTGAATTACCGTGTGTTCACACTTAGGCTACCTATCTTCAGTTTTCGATAACAATAAATGTTAATCAGTCGTGAGGTGATCCTAACCCCAAGAGCTTTCTCTCTATCTACATTTGAATTAATGTGTGTTCACACTTAAGCTTGAGTTGTGAGGCGATCCTAACATGCCAGAGCTTTCACCTTCTCGATATTTAAATTACAGTGTGTTCACACTTAATCTACCTATCTTAGGTTCCCACAGACAAGAAAGTTTATTCATTAGTGAGGTGATCCGAACCCCCCAAATATTTCTCCCTCTAGGTGTTTGAATTATCATGTGTTCACACTTAAGTTATCCATTTTCGGTCCCTACTAACTAGGAAGGTTAATCAGGCGTGAGGTGATTTTAAACCCCCCGGAGCATTCTCCCATATTATTATTGTCTATAGGGGTGTGCGGATGACACAGCGGTTTAGTCCGTCGTCGTCACACTGTCGTTACAATTTATTTCCCTAGTTTAAGCTATATTCTAACTTTATTTTATTCTAATTTTATTATCTTGTTTCCTTTTTATATGTTGGGATTAATTTGGTCTTTCTTTATTTTTATCCTATTTATTATTCCATCCCTTTAGGTTGCCCTATTACTAATAATATTTCTGCTACTTTCAATTCATCCCCCATCATCATTAATTATTTATTATTTATTTATTTATCTATCATTTTATTATTATTTGTCATACTTCTTTTTTTTAATTTTTTTTGGAAATGTGAGGTGTTAACTAATCACATTTTTTTCCCTAAACCTATAATAGTCCCACTCTCCCTCTTAAAATATCAGGTATTGCATAAATTATTCTAATATCAAGTATTGTATAAATTACTTTAATATTATATAAACAATCTAAGCATGCAGTAAAACATAAAGAAAAGAGAAAATGAAGAAACTTACATGTGGGGCATCCACCCTTGACACCCTATGGTGCTCACACTCTCACATAAGGGTCTCCGTATCCTCCTTGTTCATTGGTAGAGGAGGTTCATAAGACACCCGCACCCCAGGCACCGCGGGCTCGGCCTTCTAAACTACCCCTCCCAGTCATCAGTATATGGGCCACACCCTAGTACCCTATGGGCCACATCAAATACACTTCCATCCATGGATTCTCTTTTACTGGTCCAACCTACACCCCTGTCCAACATCACCCTCCATGGTATCCCCTCCACCTGATTCAAGTCAAGGTCCTGAATCTCATTATCATCTTCCACTATGGGTTCCTCGTGATCCATAAAGTGTAGATATCCTAGAAAACCCAATAAATAACCCAACCATTTCCTATAAAAGGAGGTCCCCACAAACATTCATATCACCCCAAAACCCAACATTGATTCGGTTTTCTAACTTTCTTCTCCCCCAGCATTCGAGAAACTCGAGATCAGTTAGAAAAATATCGACTGAAGTTCGTACTTCTAAAAAGTCACTTTCTTCGAAATACAGAGAAAACACTCTGTGTAGAGAAGTTTGAACTTTTAAAAAGTTAATTTCTCTTAAATACAGAGGCAAACATCTGTGCGCACCCTGTGAAATTCGGCACTTCCAAACGAAGCACTTCGCGGCTATACGACGCCACCTCATAGGGGACACTCCCCCGGAAAAAAAATGATCTTACGCTACAAGGGTAAAGAAACTTTGTTGAAATCTCGAGTCAATAGCCAAAAACATATATTGTCATAAACTATTTGTACCTATTTATCATATTTAGCTCGACCTTCGTTTAGGGGACCGGGTATGCAATTTACAATGTTTATATTTTAAACGCATGGTTTGTAACCCAACTCCACTCTTATTAGCTTAAAATGACATACTCATATGTTAAATAAATTCTAATAAAATGCTATGACTAAATACAACAAGAAAATATACTTTTCAAAACTATTCTCAATAAAGTTTCAGTGAAAAAATTCATTCCAAAACTTTGATAAACCAAAATATAAAATCAGACTACACTTATCGCTTCTCTGAGTGAACAAAGACTGTCGTTACAACATCATCCCTGAATATATGTTTTCTTATAAATACTTTTCAAGCATTGGCATTTGATTACCGTATTTTTAACATATAAATATATCAATACCACTTGTAATGAAAATGCTATATTAAGGACTAGGTTCAATAAATACCGTAATATTATATGTGGTATACTCGGTATCCTATCGCATGCACCCGTAAATATGTTTCATTTTTTGGAACTAAGTTATATTTGATCCCAAGTCCCCTTGGGTACGTAGGCGCTCTACCAAACCAAACTTGTGAAGACCAAGCCTTATAATACGCCTCTTGATGTATTATTTCTTATCCATGCCTCCGTATCCAGTCCAAATACAGAGTGATCAACCTGAGGTATATGATACATCTAGGATTTTATTTATGTTGATAACGAAAACATAAATCTCTGTTGGTGGCTTCTGATCCAGTCCATTCCTAGATACACCCTCCCTTCTTATACACCTCCAAACTACCCCGAAGGATAATACCTTTTCTCTAGTGATCACTTGACAATCATGTTATGATATGCTAATTTTGGGGATCTTCGAACACATTCCATTTCTTAACCTCCACCGAAGCTACCCTCTGTCCTAGAGATAACTTATCCCACTCTCAAGCCAAGTACTTACACTTACACACACATTACATTTGAATACGTGTATAATTAAACTATGTAGGATTTGATCTTGTGGATGCGTAGGTAGTCCTTTTCGTGAGCACAAGTCGTGACAATATCTCTCTCGATATGTTGTCATAATAGAGATGCTATAAGGATAAATTTCAATTGAGTTAATTTGTATGTATTTTCTTAATTCCGAAAAAAACATTTTGAGTTATAGGTTAGGACTTGAGTTAGTGACCTTTTAAGCCTAGGATATATTTGTTGAAGACGTAGTGACTAAGCTAAAGAGAAAACATCATCATGTCGTGTTTCGTGCCATATTTTATCATCAACTTTCCAAGGATCTCTCAAGTATGAATGCATATTTTATGTTGAGCCTTGGATATTTTATTATTGGGTGTTCAAATGTTTTTAATATAATTATAAAATATTTTTGAACATTTTTATAAGTAATTTTGGATGTCATTAGACCCCGGATCAAACGAAACTTCAAACGAGTCAAAATTAGCCATTGTTGTTTTCTCATTAAATAAGTTATTCTAACCACAACAAGTACCTTGTTCTTACTAGAATGGGTACCTTGTTCTAACCAGAATGGGTACAACATTCGAACGAGATCTATCAAACTTCTAACGAACCATTTTTTCATTCTTTCTAGAATCTTGTTAGATAACACGTTCGAAGTCTATTCAAATGAGATTAGTACCCTCGTTCGAATGAACTTTTAATGAGGAAAGTATTCAAAAACTTGACCTCTCTGGAATATCATTTGAATTCACATTAGATATGTGTTTTAATGAAAAAGGATATGTCGTTCGAACAGCCCAATGCGTTTAAAATAAAGTGATAGTTTATTTTTCACCTCCCCACTACTTCTTTTTCCACCCATTATAAGTAGTGTGGAGCATCAGTTTCAAACCTGAATTTTTCCATCCTTTGTATAGCAAAACCACTTCCAAAAAGTCATTAATGTTTTGTTAATCATTCATGATTAAATTTTCCAAACATAAACCCTTATTTACACCCAATTAGTTTAAGATCCAAGATTCTTCCTATATATTTTGAGATCATGTTTTTGGCACCATAGTTTATTGTCTACATATTACAGAGAATTGTTTGTTGGGAGGATTCCGTGCTCATTGGTTTACATAGGACTCCGTGTGCGTAACGGTTGCTGAGCCTTATCGATGGATTTCGAGGCGTGTGTTGACTCACATATTATTGCATCTTCGTGGGTGGACTCCTACATATCACTGAGTAGAGGTTGAAAGAACAAAGAGCGTCAAGGCTTACGAGGGAATCGAGTATGTGTTGTAAGTCTTCTATCATGTCCTTTGTAATTCCGTACTTAGTGGACTTTATATGGCTGGGCCGTCTGAGGTTTTTCCCATTTGGGTTTTTCTCGTACATCGGGCTTTGTGATTGAATTATTTTTATCTTTCTATACTCACCTCGACGCATGCTCATATTTAAGATGAAATTTATTAATCATAAAATTATTTAATTGGTGTTTAATTAATTTGAATTATTTTTGTTTAAGAAAAAGTTAATTTTTAAAAATTAGTTTGTGTAATTTTCAAGACCATCCCATAAAAATATAGTATTTTTTAGTATCCTTAAATTGGTTGTGATACCCCGCCTAACTAATTACCGAGTAATCATTCCTTAATTAATTAATTTTAGAATATCAAGTTGGTCCAGATAATGCATCACTGTCGAAAACAAAATTTTAATTTAATAAAAACTAACCACCTAATATTTAAAAAGTGTGATGTCCAAATTTTATCTTGTTACTAACAAATATAAAAAATAATACCAACAATTGCCATCCATTACGGTAATATAAATAAAGTCTGACTGAAGTAAAATAAATGGTTGGAGTAAACACGTCCAGATACAATCCCATACAATAAATCCAATAAAAGGAAATCAAATTTAAGAGAGAGTTTAAAATAACTAAATCTCAGGCAGTAAACTGAAGTAGGGACGACATGTCCACTAGAATAGATTACTGGGAAAGAAGAATAGGCTGAGTTTTCTACTAGCAATTATCCTGCAGCTTCCATAGCAGCTACAACATGGCAACTGAATAGAGTCTCCTAAGGCTGGTGTCCCTGTGGTTGGGCACCTAAAAAATGGAACAATAGAAAGATATACATAAAAACAGGTCAGAGCCTGAGTTGAAAACAGTTTAATATAGCAAGTGCTTAAATTGATTCAATTAGCACAAATATTATCTAGGATAACTTAGCGTACTCACTTAAGATACTCACCCCTCGATCTAGTGTGCACGTTCTAATGAGCCTAACTACCCATACTAATCATGATACCCTGACTGGCTACTAATCACATACTATTATGTTGGCAAGGCTCCCTAAATTTTCCAAAGCCGACATTCTTAAGACTTCAATATAGATTTAGAATTACCTTAGTTCATTCTCATACTCTTCTAACTGCCTAGCTGTTAATACCATAAGTACACATTTCAAACTAGAGTAATAATTTAAGACACCAAATAGGATTCCGGTATACACACATGCATCTCTTTATGTATACATATCAATTTATATATATAAATATAGCAATATTGCACTTCTGGTTTAGAAACCCTTAATGCTATACATACTCGGCTATCTAGTCCCATTGCAACGCTCACACATAGAGGACAACTGGTTCAATCTCTCGAGAACCAATAAAAACACAAACACCTATTGGAGGCGAACATAGTCCTAAGCCGATGGGCTACGCACATACCTACGCACCCATACGACCGTCATCACTATCATTCTCATGGATAGCCTGTACCTAGGTTCCATGCTCTAGTGGTACGACTCTAAATCCCCCAAAGGCACATAAGATATGTTCATCCACAATGCGTTAACCTCCATTCGATAGCCAGTAGCTAGGTATGTCATACACATAATATTTTAAACAATAAGCATACACACAAATTATATGAATTCATTGGCTTTCCCCAGCCTAGTATTCTCAGTACGCGTAATATACCCTATTATACCCCGTACCTTATTCGTATATATTCCCCCTTATATTTTCGCATCTCTCAAATTCTATGAGTTTTATACCTCCCTAGGGTCAAAATATTTTTCTGCTCACTAATAATTATAAATTTAAGTCACTTGACATTCAAACAGGTCTAACACTCACATAAATAAGCCTACGGGAAGTTCGAAACAAAATCGGGCCTTAAGAGTCATTCTGGAATCTCGTTAGAAGACCCAAGGAATCTCGTTCGAACAAGGTCATTCGAACGAGGGTCGTTCGAACGAAGTCCCCCCACTTCAATGAACTACCAAACTCATTAGAAGGGACAGTGGAAACTTGTTAGAAGTCTCGTTCGAATGAGGTCGTTCGAATGAGGTCGTTCGAACGACCTGGGCTGGACTTCTAATGAAAATTCCGCAGTTGCCTAGTTCATCTTCAAAGTTCATTTTTCCATATTTCCTCCTTTTAAATTTTAACCTAAACCCATTCCAACCCCCAAGTAAAAGGTTTTTGAACTACTCTAAGTCACCCTAGAACATTTCTTAACATTGTTTAGGGTCAAATCCTTCTAATCATCAAATAAATTCAACAAACTCTAAAATTTTCCTTTGAATCATATTAACATAAACCCAGAATTATAAATCCATAAAAGTTCCATTTTTATTTCGTGATTAACATCTAATTCTCCTAAGTTCACACTTCTATAATGGGGAAAATCCTCTACATTCAAACCCTCATCAAATTTCTAAAATTTCTACAAAATCTCATCATAGGTAAACCAATTTGGTATTAGTTATTCTAAAACCTCTACGTATATTAACCAGAGTAATAATTGCTAAGAGCGCGAGCAAGATAATCACTTTCCTTAAAATGAACTTTTGATTCGTTGGCTGAAATTTTTATGGGGACGATCCTCCTGACACGATCTACGCGTTGGTGTACTTTTTGTTGTGAAAGCTTAAGTTCTTGGCTTAGGGCTCTAATGGAGTCTTCTTCTTCCTTGGTTCTCTCTCTCTTTGCCTCTCTATCTTACGTAAGTTAAACTAATAGGCCACTAACCTTAACTTCCTTTAATTAAACCCAATTTTCGTCCATTTAATTACCCAAAATTTTCAAAAGACCAAAATACCCCTCCGGGGTGTCCTTTTGGGCTAAAATGTCCCGGACTCCAATTTAAATACCCGAGTAGTGTTTTCTGATATTTTAACCCTTTCGGACACTCTGGTGCACTCAAAATAGTCATCCGAGCTATAAAAATAATTTACCTTTTAAACCCCCAAATACATACTAGTAACGCGACTCATACGCATCCCAAATATTTATAACATAATTGTCGTGTATCTCATCTCCGGCCATAATATTATTTCAATAACTACTAATTCTCATCAGGCTAGTAATTATTATCATAAAATTGGATTAATGACAATTTAAATTTTCTTTCTTAAATTAATTTATCCAAATTTTCAACATTTCATAATAAAAATAAATACACGTAAAATACGGGGTATTACACACTTCCCCCCTATTAATAAAATTTTGTCCCAAAATTCGAAAAAGTAAGGCATACCTGGTAAAAACCGGTATCCTCCACAACTTAAAACCAACTTAACAGTACGGCTCGATCAGTATAGTTCCCGCTTCATAGTAAGCTTGTTTAACACTTCCAACACTTTATCAGTTATAGGGTTACCCCTCAATAACGGCACCTCACCTTGTGGTCCTACCAAACAACATTCGAATAAGACTATCCTATACATCATTGGCCCCATTATATCAATATGTTTGTGATGTCGCACCTCACTTCATATTAACTACTTATTTAACTAAACACAAAACTCCCATCCCAGAAGAAATATGTGACTACTCTTGTCCGTTCTTCTAATCTTGGTTCCCGACAACGTGACTCTTACGACAATCAAAATCCTTCTAAGATAGTTTGTCATTATTTCACTATATCCATCTGACTCTAACTTTAGACCAATCCGAAATTCCGATTATCTGCTCATTTATAAGCATCCAGAGGAAGAATCGTTAGGGCCTTTCCACACAATGCCTCAATAAGCACCTTATACACAATAACCAGGTGCAAGTTCTTTCACACAACTCTATCATTAGGTAATATCTTCTCCCTATTACCGTACTATCTTACTTAGTAACCATATCCGTTATGGAAATGAAATGGTCACAATGAGTCTAAAATTTCTTTCATACCGCTCAACTAGTCGTCAATCACCATCCGCCTACTCCTCGACCATAGGTGATACGTCCGACTCAAAATGAAACGTCATCCCCATAATTTCCTGAATTCCCATATTGAAGGTGGGGTTTAAGTATCTCATCCTAGTTTACAACAACACTGGGTAGGACCACATACCGGTGCGATCTTTCTGTCAAAGAAAAGTCGGGGCATACTATGTAATAGTGTACTCAACCCGAAGTAATAAAAATTATCATTTCTTTTGGTCAACTTGTTCCACCCATTCGAACAAAATCGTGACCTTAGCTTGAAGTTGGCAATCAATCTTAGAAATTTGCCAATTTGACTGCCATATTTCATGACTGGAACTGTCGACTTGATACAAATTTTTTGGTTGTTTATCTTGATCCAATCGATTTATATCTACGAGTGGTACAAGCGAAGACTACTCACTATTTCCCGCTCAACACCGACTTCCCCTTAATTCATTTCACATTAAGTGGTACTTAGCGCTCCTCTTCTTCCCGCGGCATATACCAAAAGTTCCGACCCGTGAACCTTTCACCACGTTGTGCACATCTGGATTTTTATCTCTAATTACGCGTAATCCATCCTCAACATTCGATTAGGTGGGACTCCGCTCCAAATTTATCCATAATAGTTAAATATTTGTCTTCTCAAGGGATACCCCCTTTTTAGATGGCTTCCCACTGCCCTTCAACCAAATTCGAATGTGCTACTTCGATTACACATGAATATACTGATTATCATCATTCTCTTACAATGTTTAATCCATTCTACCTATACTATTTTGTAATATTAGTCTCACAAATATAAATCTCACTCATCTCCATGTCTCTTCTTCCGATGATTATCACATCAGTAATCCAAGGTTTCTACACCCCTTATAACCCATGCATACGGGTTTAAACATCGCAGACGCTTCGTAAGTACTCCAAACTCTTTATTGTCCCTTAATTTGCAATGTGACTTGGGCATTCTCAATCACCCCCAAATTTTAAATTCTAAATCCTCCTAACATCATTTCATTCTTCAATCCTCCAAAATAAAACAAAATTATCAGCACTTCTTTACTAACCACAGGCTCTTCTGGCCTTATCTCATAATTTACCCCTTTAACTTCCAGTTATAACTACTTACTTCCATAACGATCGAGGTACTCAAATTATGGACAAATGGCCAAACATCTCCTTACTACCAACCTTACGCTAAGTTTCACGCATAGGATGTCTCGCAAAGAGAAATCCAAACAAAGAACCCCCACCGATACACTACTTCCTAGCATTGTCGATCATCGGAATTCGTTAGGCCCTCAGTCCATAACATGTACCCCTATATTCCCGTCTATTGACATCAAAGTTACATCTCTTTTCATAATTACACTTAAACAAGGAACTTCTTCTGAAAGACACTGTCTCTTAACATTGATGATAATCACATTCCATATACATCATGCAAATATAATCGGGCTCTCAAAATTCCGTCCCCAGACATACAACTATGAATTTAACTTCCACGTCTCTAAAGGGTGATATAACAATGTACTCTTCTTATTACCACATCCTGAGCGTTAATTATAAATATCAATTAAATCTTTCCGTTGAACAGTAAACCAAATCCACTCCGAATCATGTCAATAAAGTCTCTTCACATACCGGGAACCAATATCCGATACCATTATACTTTTCGAAGTCTGAACAATATATATATATATATATATATATATATATATATATATATATATATATATATATATATATATATATATATATACAAAAATATATAAATGCGATCCCAGCCCTCTAGCAGATGGGGCCTCGCCAGAACAAAACATTTTACCCCAAGGTAGTAACCCCGATAGACTTGAAACATCCTCATACTATCGGTTTAAGCATCTAATAAAACCCTAATTAGGATAGTATCATACTCGTATAACACAGCACTAAAACGAGAAATTTCAATAAGGTATTACCACTTACGACACACCCATTCATCCTCCTCGGATCACACTAAAGGTGACCCCACTATACCAGAAAAATATTCACGTAAATAATAACATTGTTGATATACACACTAAACTCGACTCTCATGCGAATATAGCCATAAAATGTAGTAACCCGTTCCTGACACATATAAAACGCAACCTCATCTGAGGATATACTCATACTTCTATCTTGCCACTCGCCCTGGCTGTTCAAATGGTTCCTGTACTTAACACACATATCTGTACGAAACCAAAAATTTTAATAATTATTTCCCTTGCTAGGCACCATACCCTTATCCCTATACTTGCTTCGAAAAAAAAATTACGCACGGGTTTCACTCCCCACAAAATATCCTCTACACATACTCCACTTATCTCCGGTCACACTGACCATGTTAGGGTTGTCCTCTTTCGAACGTGGGTAGTCTCGACTCTGATGACTACTTTCGTTATTCCTTTAGCTTTGATGGCCCTAAGGAACACGCTACTGGCTTCGATAACTCTTACTGAAATCACTATCGCTCGGTTAACCATTCGTCTATCCAAATCATTTAAATGTGTCCCCTGATGGGTCTCCCCCTTGGGGTGCTTCACTAACACCGTTTCCCCTGGTCTTACATTGTCTAAATTCTTCGATCCTTGTAGCTCCCCACACAAGGAAGCATTTACTTCCATATTAACAAGACGCGACATTGTTACCATCTGCATTGATCGTCCTAGCAAAATTCCCCAGAAGTGGAAACAATTCTTCTTATAAATTAACTTTTCCCATTCAATGTCCTCTTCTCCATTTCACCTAATTCATCCGGTGTAAGGTTTGCTAATTAATTAAATTTCTTTTCACAAAGTGACCTTTTTTTGCCCCTCTTGTGTGAGTTCAGAACAACATCCCATCTTATCCTGAACATTTGACGAAGGAACTTATGGTCAAATCATACGTATGAGCCTTCTTTTGACAAAATATTCCACTTCTGAGTGTGGTGGTTGCCTCTCACTATCGTAACTCTGCTCTTGCGGGCCAAGAAAAAATTTATCGAAAATTTTGACTACCGATTTGCCGTACTCCGACATACGCTCAAACCTTTGGATATTTTACCTTCGTTGGTTAACACACGTCATTTTTGCATTTTTAAAATTTCTATTGGTGGTTCTCTTCAATGTTTCGTCTGACTCTTAGTGGTTTCTGGAAGTCATATGTTGTGCCTTAACCGTCTTTACCATTCTGGCCTTCCGTTCCATAATAGGGGTGGCCTCAATTACGGTCATCATTCTTGAATATACCTTATAACTTTAACTGAGCTTTGCCTCCTACTATCCGCCCAATTGTACTCGCCTGACATAACGCATCGTTCGGCACACGAACACACCCGAATGTAAATAAGATTCACTATCATATACATTATAGTAGGAGAACGAAACCTCGCCAAAGAAATCAACAATCCTAAACATAGGGATCTATATCAAAGAGAGCTATGCTAGAAGCATAATAAGCAGCACATATCCTAAAGGACACTAGAAACTGATGCTCTGATACCACCTCTGACACCCTGCCTAATTAATTATCGGGTGATCAGTCCTTAATTAATTAATTTCAGAATATCAAGTTGGTCCAGATAATGCATCACTGTCAAAAACTAAATTTTAATTTAATAAAAACTAACCACCTAATATTTAAAAAGCGTGATGTCCAAATTTTATCTTGTTACTAACAAATTTAAAAAATAATACCAACAAATGCCATCCATCACGGTAATATAAATAAAGCCTGACTGAAGTAAAATAAATGGATGGAGTAAACACGTCCAGATAGAATCCCATATAATAAATCCAATAAAAGGAAATAAAATTTAAGAGAGAGTTTAAAACAACTAAATCTCAGGCAGTAAACCAAAGTAGGGACGATATGTTCAACAGAATCGATAACGGGGAAAGAAGAATAGGCTGAGTCATCTACTAGCAATTATCCTGCAGCTTCCACAACAGCTAAAACACGACAACTGAACAGAGTCTCCTAAGGCTGGTGTCCCTATGGCTGGGCACCTAAAAAATGGAACAATAGAAAGATATACAGAAAAATGGGCCAGAGCCCAAGTTGAAAACAGTTTAATATAAAGAGTTCTTAAATTGATTCAATCAGCACAATTATTATCGAAGTTAACTTAGCGTACTCACTTGAGATACTCACCCCTCGATCTAGTGTGCACGTCTAATGAGCCTAACTACCCATACTAATCATGATACCCTGACTGGCTACTAATCACATACTATTATATTGGGAAGGCTCCCTAAATTTCCCAAAGCCGACATTCTTAAGACTTCAATATAGGTTTAGAATTACCTTAGTTCATTCTCATATTCTTCTAACTGCTCAGCTGTTAATACCATAAGTACACATTTCAAAATAGAGTCATAATATAAGACACCAAATAGGATTTCGGTATACACACATTCATCTCTTTATGTATACATATCAATTTATATATATAAATATAGCAATATTGAACTTCTGATTTAGAAACCCTTAATGCTACGCATACTCAGCTATTTAGTCCCATTGAAATGCTCACACCTAGAGGACAACTGGTTCAATCTCTTGAGAACCAATAAAAACACAAACACCTATTGGAGGCGAACATAGTCCTAAGTCGATGGTCTACGCACATACCTACGCACCCATACGACCGTCATCACTATCATTCTCACGGATAGCTCGTACCTAGGTTCCATGCTCTAGTGATACGACTCTAAATCCCCTGAAGTCACACAAGATCCGGTCGTCCACAACGCGTTAGCCTCCATTCGATAGCCAGTAGATAGGTATGTCATACACATAATATTTTAAACAATAAGCATACGCACAACTTATATGAATTCATTTGCTTTCCACAGCCTAGTATTCGCAGTACGCATAATATCCTCTATTATACCCCGTACCTTATTTGTATATCTATTCTCCCTTGTATTTTTGCATCTCTCAAATTTTATGAATTTCATACCTCCCGAGGGTCGACATATTTTTCCGCTCACTAATAATTATAAATTTAAGTCACTCGACATTCAAACAGGTCTAACACTCACATAAATAAGTTTACAAGAAGTTTGAAAAAAATCGAGCCTTAAGAGTCATTATGGAATCTCGTTAGAAGACCCAAGGAATCTCGTTCGAACGAGGTCATTCGAACGAGGGTCGTTCGAATGAAGTCCCCCCCCCCCCCACTTCGAAAGAACTACCAAACTCATTAGAAGGGATATTGTAAACTAGTTACAAGTCTCATTCGAACGAAGTCATTCGAACGACCTGGGCTGGACTTCTAATGAAAATTCCACAGTTGCCGAGTTCATCTTCAAAGTTCGTTTTTCCATATTTCCTCCTCTTCAATTTCAACCCAAACCCATTCCAACCCAAGTACAAGGTTTCTAAACTACTCTAAGTCACCCTAGAACATTTCTTAAAATAGTTTAGGGGTCAAATCCTTCTAATCATCAAACAAATTCAATAAACTCCTAAATTTTCCTTTGAATCATATTAACATAAACCCAGAATTATAAATCCATAAAAGTTTGATTTTTATTTCATGATTTTTATCTAATTCTCCTAAGTTCACACTTATATAATGGGGAAAATCCTCTACATGTAAACCCCCATCAAATTTCTAAGATTCCTACACAATCTCATCATAGGTAAACCAATTTGGTATTAATTGTTCTAAAACCTCTACATATGTTAACCAGAGTAATAATTGCTAAGAGAGAGAGCAAGATAATCACTTGCCTTAAAATGAACTTCTGATTCGCTGGTTGAAATTTTTATGGGGACGATCTTCCTGACACGATCTACGCGTTGGTGTACTTTTTGTTGTGAACGCTTAAGTTCTTGGCTTAGGGCTCTACTGGAGTCTTCTTCTTCTTCCTTGATTCTCTCTCTCTTTGCCTCTCTATCTTACGTAAGTTGAACTAAAAGTCCACTAACCCTAACTGCCTTTAATTAAACCCTATTTTCGTCCATTTAATTACCCAAAATTTTCAAAAGACCCAAATACCCCTCCGGGGTGTCGTTTTGGGCTAAAATGTCCCGGACTCCAATTTAAATACCCGAGTAGTGTTTTATGACTATTTCGACCCTTTCGGACACTCTGGTGCACTCAAAATAGTCATTCGAGCTATAAAAGTAGTTTACCTTTTAAACTCCCAAATACATACTAGGGACGCGACTCATATGCGTCCCAAATATTTATAACATAACTGTCGTGTATCTCATCCCCGGCCATAATATTATTTCAATAACTACTAATTCTCGTCATGCTAGTAATTATTATCATAAAATCAGATTAATGACAATTTAAATTTTCTTTCTTAAATTAATTAATCCAAATTTTCAACATTTCATAATAAAAATAAATACACGTAAAAATATGGGGTATTACATTGGTATTAGACCGGGTACACTAAACTACCATGTTAAATCTTGTTTAGGCTTGATTATGGAAAATTTGTGAATTTTGAGGTTTTTCATTTTTAATGGTTCTAATTACATGTATTGTAAAGTGCGTAGTTATGAGATGAGATGGTTTAGAAATCGGTAGTTAGAGTGTGGTCCCCACCAACGTGTTCAGTAGGTGAAGTTCGTGTTTTTAAACCCGTAGAAAGATGGAGTGAGGATGAACATAGGTTGGAAAATTATAATTCACGTGGTTTAGTTGACCTTTTTAGTTCCATCACACTGGACGAGTTTCGCCGTATTATGACATGTGAAGTGTCTAAACAGGCTTGGGACATACTCTAACTCCTCTAATTTTTGATGAGGTCAAAAAATCAAACGGTCCAAAATTAAACATACAGGTCAATTTGAACGATCAAATTTTGGCGCCAATTTGTAATTGATCGCGCCCCTTTTTTGGACAAATTTAGAGAGTTAGTTGAAACACTTCATCTTTAAAGATCATAATTATATGACTATTCGAAATGGTTTCTGTTGGTTAACAGACACCATTTTTCTTATAAAAATAAAACCCTGTCAATTTTCACTTCTGAAAAATCTCTTTCTCCCTGTATATTTTCTTCTTATCAATTTCATTATGTGTTCAGCGGGAATCCTTCAAGTTTACTACTTGAAAAAGTCATGGATTTGTTGTATCTTGAAGGTCATATGCCTATATGCCCATTATCAAACACAATTTGGGTGGGGACAAATAACACCTTAAGGATAGTAACTCACTACACCTCAAATCCTAAACTCTTCCCAATTTTCATCGCTATAATCTTATATAAATTTCTAACAGGCACAAACAAAATAGAGGGTTTCATCGTTAAACCTCTCTTTATCTCTCCCGTATAGGTGCATCTTATGATTTTTTATCTTGAAAATAAAATACTCTTATTGAACATATATTCTCAATAATGATTATTAATACATAGATGGTTGATATGCCAAAGTAAATGTGTAGTAGTAGTAGTGCGTGCGTATGGATATATAACCATAATTTATTCATATAGTGGTAGGTTTAATAATGTACGATTGTGGTGCGATTTTTCAAGAATAACCTCATAATCGTTATATATATATGACAATGATTTTTTTTATAAAGAACAAGAAGACTCACAAACATTTTTGTAAGTCCAATAAAACACACAAACTTGTTGTGGTTCATCATTATCTCACATAAACATACAACTAAGTTATATCTAATAAAATAATATGTAGAAGCAAACGTATAAACTCACAAAAACACACACAACCTATATCTAACATAACATAAATATGGAATCTCATAATCACACATAATGTTAAGGTAGAAGAATGTCTTCCGCCTCTCACATGAAGAAGATTAAATACAACAAAAGATGAAATCTAACTCTCTTGGTGTAAATATCTCTCCATGTGTCTGAGATTATTCCTAAAGTGTATGGAATAACATCAAAATTAGCATAAAAAGTTTCCACATCGACTTAATGGATATTTTTTTATGGTTGGTACGGTATTGAGCTCTTATACTTACAAGCTATAATATTATCCCAACGTTACATCTGAGACCAAATTGGTGGGGCCATTCAATCAAACGAAATAACATATTCTGTAAAAAGTAAAAATAAGTAATATGATAAAATTTTGTGACCACCTTTGGAGACAAACATTTATATCCTACATTTTATAATGTTACAATTATTACCTTGAAATCCCTTATATATTTGCACCATTTGTTAAATTAATGTGTTGATGATAAAAACATTTACAAATTTAAATGAAGTAGTTTGGGGCAATTCGATTTAGTTTGGAATCAACTATATATATCATACATATTGTAGGTCCAGTTTTAATTTTTTTTTAAAGATTTTACCCCGAATTTATAATTTATTACATAATGTAGGGAGATATAACAAGAATTATTACTTTTAAAGAACAATATTTTGTTATTCTATTAATATACATAGTTATGATGCTAAGATTTAGCTCCACCAGATAAGAGATGATGAGCTCAAATAGTAATAACAATGGCAGCAATAGAGTTATGTATGTGTATAACTTCCTCATTCAAGAAACCTGGGTATTTTCATCTAGGGTCTAGTAAGTCCGATAAAAAACTTCTCCATGTAGTACAAACTTCCAATCATGATTGGAAGAAGAGGCTCTTCGTCATCTCTGGGGATTGGGAATTCCCCGCCGGGGTTGAGCCTCTAGAAGACAGTCCGAGGGTACCAAGGGAATGGTCTAACCCATCTATGAAATAAAGGTCATACCCTGGACTTAGTTTGGATGAGAGGGATATAGTTAATTACCTGAAGGAACAAGGGAAAGAGGGTGGACTTGCCAAGTTTGAAGATTTGATGACCCTTAGTTTCCTCAAAGAAGCTAGTCTGAGGGTTGGCTCATTAACAGAATTATGTGAGTTATTTTTTATTTCATTTGTTTCCAAGTGTTTCCTCATTATTTCTTCTTATATCTAATGTATTGTCTCTTTTTCAGGACGGCCTGCAAATGTGTCTGATCAACTTTGGGAGATGACTGCCCCCAGCTTGATGTCTGGCCTGGCCAAGAAGAAAGGTAAGGAGCCTCAAGTGACTCATAAAAAGACAAATGCCATGCGTCCAACCCAAGTAGAACCGACCGTGGACACTCGCAAATGTAAGGAGCTAAAAGTCCATGCTAGCTCTCGGCCTGACTCACGTAAGAGGGCAAGGGTAGAGGTCCCTCAGACACACACCGAGGGGACCGATTCCTCCTCCTACATGGGTGCCTACTAGTCTCAAAATCTGACCTTCTTGAGGGATGAACCTTCCTCTTTGATAACCAATTGAGGGAAACCAATGCCTCCATATTTTTGGCACCATCGATCGCGGACTATGAATTCTTATTCAAGATGCCCTCGGCCAAGATTTATGACTACGGGCTTCATACTTTGGCCTAGGTACCTCATTCACCTCTTCGCTTTTGATTCACTAATATTTTATAAACTGTTCCCTCGGATCTTTAATATGACCTCTCTCTTATCTTATACAGTCTGTCTGTGCTTTCACTTCTGCCACCAAGTGGATGTATGCAAACCAATAGAAGTTCCATGAGGTCGATAGAGCTATTCAAAATGAGGTTGACCTGAATACTGAGTTGGAGACTTCCAGGGCCGAGCTTGAGAGTGCGAGGACCGAGCATACAAAAGTTCTGGACAAGCTTGTGAAGCAGCATGAGGCCGACTTGAAATTGAAGGACAACCTCATAAAAGCAAAAGACGAGGATATGGCCAATCAGAGGGTCCAGTTTAAGAATGAACTTGATGAAGGAGTGAAGAGGGCCGAGATCGATGCTGTGGAGGCTTACAAAATCTTCGACGAGTTCCAGGTCTACGGTCTTGAGTACTTAGAAAGGGGAATCAAGACGGTCTGTCGGTGGGTCATCTTGAAATTTACTGACGCCGTGTCATCTATTCGACCCTCTCTGGAAGCAGTGGAGCTAGATGACCACCGATAGCCCCCCGATAGCTAAGGCTCTAGACCATGTAGAGTCTCAAGTTCACGTCTAAGGCACCGACATGTCTGAGGATCAGTAACCTGTTATGGTCACCGAAGGGGTTCCTCTTATTGATGTTGATGCTCTGCCTTACGATGTTGCTCAATATGGTGGTCGTCTGTGGCCTATACCCTCTCTTTGTAAAGTTTTTGTATTTCACTTTCTTTTGGACAAATATTGTAACACTTAATTTTGTAGTGGAATTGCTCTCCTCATGTCTTTTCTATATGTTCCTCTTTTATAATATATGCCTTGGCTATGATATTTTTGAATTTCAAGTCCTCCCTCGTCTTTCTTGAGAGTGAATGGAGGGCCATCCCTACCATTCACCCTCATCATAGCCGAGGGTGGATATCCACCAAACTAATGATGCTTTCAATGTCAAGTCCTCCCTCGTCTTTCTTGAGAGTGAATGGAGGGTCGTCCTTACAATTCACCCTCATCACAGCCGAGGGTGGCTATCACCAAACTAATGATGTTTTCAATTTTAAGTCCTCCCTCATCTTTCTTGAGAGTGAATGGAGGGTCGTCCCTACAATTCATCCTCATTATAGCCGAGGGTGGCTATCACCAAACTAATGATGTTTTCAATTTTAAGTCCTCCCTCGTCTTTTTTTAGAGTGAATGGAGGGTCATCCCTACCATTCACCCTCATCATAACCGAGGGTGGATATCTTCTATAGATGGTTTTTTGGCTTAATATGAATTACCCAAATAAATATCTAAACTGACAAACAATAGATGAAGTACCAACAGTATTTTCATTAACAAGTGTTTTATGAAGCAACGCATTCATTACAACTGTAATTCGATAGGACATTAACTACAACATTATTGATAGTATTTCTTCAAATGATCTGCATTCCAAGGGTTCGAAAAAGGTTTCCCTTCAAGGTTCTCTAATCTGTAGATTCTAGGGACAACTTCATCAATGACCCTATATGGGCCATACCAATTTGGGTGGAGCTTGTTAGGTTTCTTCCATGTCTTTTTTAGGACTAGGTCCCCCACAACGATTGGCCTTTGCTTCACCCTCTGGTTATAAAACCTGGCAATCCTTTACTGATAGGCTGCTTGTCTTATCTCAGCGTCTTCTTTTCTCTCCTCTATCAAGTCTAGATCAAGTATCCTTTCTTCCATATTTCTCTGGGGGGTCATACATTTGGAATCTATGAGTAGGAAACCCAATTTCGGTGGGGATGATGGCTTCTGAGCCATACGCCAGCATGAACGGGGTTTCCTCGATAGGAGTCTTTTTCGTCGTCCTGTAGGCCCATAGTACACCGTATACCTCCTCAACCCATCTTCCTTTTTCCACCTCAATTTTTTTCTTAATCTCGTCTAGGATTGTTCTGTTCGTAACTTTAGTTTGCCCATTAGCCTGAGGTAATCCTGGGGTAAAGAATAACTGTTTGACCCCCATAATTTTGCAGTATTTCTCCAGGGATACATTCTTAAATTGAGTCCCATTATCTGAGATGAGGATGTTGAGGAGACCATATCTGTATATAATGTTTTTCCAGATGAACTGGAAGGTGTTCTGCTCAGTAATCGTGACCATCGGATCCACTTCCACCAACTTTGAGAAATAGTCAATTGCTACGATCAAGTATCGATAGTTATTAACGGCCCTGGGCAAGGGTCCTACCAAATCTATTCCCCATACTATGAATGGCCATGGGGACGTGATGGGGGTAAGAGGCTGATGGGGCTGATGAGGGATGGTAGCGAACCTCTGACATTTATCGCACTTCTTAACGTATGCCGTAGCATCCTTCCCAAAGGTCGACCACCAGTATCCCTGGATGACTATCCTCTTGATAATGACCTTCCCTCAATATGGCTTGAACAAGACCCCTCGTGCACATATTGCAAGATGTGTGAGACTTCAGACGGGTGCACACATCTGAGCAAGGGGATCAAGAACCCCTTTTTGTACAAGGTGTCTTCGATGATAGTGAATTTCGCAGGTCTGTATCTCAACTTCTTCCTTTCTTAATTTACTTCTGGAATCTCCCCCTCTTTAATGTATCTGATCAGAGGGTCCATCCATGAAGCTTCCTTGCTAATATTTAATTAAGTGCTAAGTGTTCTGTATGCAACTTCAATCGTTGGCGAAAGCAAGGTTTCCAATGGGACTGTCCTCCTAATATCTGTCCTAGTTGCTGAGGCTAGCCTAGCAAGTGCACCAACTCAACCATTATACAGCCTAGGTATCCTCTTTAATTTTACCTCTCTTAATCCCTTTAATAGTGATTTTACTCTTTCAAGAAATTTTTCCATTCTCTCATCTTTAGCCTCGTACGCTCGTAGTATCTGATTCACCACCAGTCGTGAATCACTATGGACCAAGATCTGTCCAACACTAAGAGACCTAGCCAAGGAGAGGCCTTCTATCAGGGCCTCATATTCAGATTCGTTGTTAGAGGCTTTGAAATTGAACCTCAGGGCGTACTCAATGTCCATGCCATCAGGTGCTGATACTATTAATCCAGCTCCACTTCCGCTCTCGCAAGAGGACTAATCGATGAAGAGATTCCACACGGCGTATTCCTCTGAAAAATTTCCCTCGGTGAGGGATCCCTGTCTAAAGAGATATCTTCCTTCCTCATTTCTAATTTTTTTCTCTCTAGCAGTGCTTGTCTCAGCCTTATCTATGGATGGGTCAATAATTCTGCCTTGTTGGGTATCTATTTTCTCGAGGTTCTCATCTCCAGCCTTATCCTCTTCCCAAGTAAATTCAGCCATGAAATCTTTTAATACTTGCCCCTTAATGGCCACCCTAGGTTGATATACAATGTCAAACTCTCCCAGCTCTATAGCCTAAGCCATTAGCCTCCCTGATATTTTTGGCTTGTGTATGACTTCCCTCAAAGTCAGTGAGGATGACCATTGTATGGGACTGGAATTATGGCTTCATCTTTCTTGATTCATAGATCAAGGCATAGGCAAACTTCTACATCCTAGGGTATCTTTGCTCTGGCTCTTGGAGTGCCTTACTATTGAAATACACAGTCTTCTGCACCCCATCTTCTTCTCTCATAATGGCTGCTCTGATGGTTGACTCTGAGACGGCTAGGTACACGTATAATCTTTCACCCTGCACTGGTCGTGACAACAGTAATGGAGACCCTAGGTATGACTGTAGTTATTTGAAATCCTGGTCACACTCTTTGTTCCATTCGAAGGCCTTTCTGAGAATTTTAAAGAACGGTAGACACTTGTTTGTAGCTCTGGATACGAGCCTATTCAAAGTAGCCACTCGCCTTGTGAGCCTCTGAATGTCTTTAATGGTCCTGGAGGTCTTCATTTCTAGGAGGGCCTTTATCTTCTTAGGATTGGCCTTAAGGCCTCTTTGATTGACGATGAACCCCAAGAACTTCCCTGCTCCGACCCCAAAGACACATTTAGCTGGGTTGATCTTCATTCGATACGTGTTCATCGTGTTAAAGTTCCTCTCGAGGTTGGCCACATGATCATCGTCCTTCAAACTCTTGGTCAACATGTCATATATATAAAACTCCATGGACTTCCCAATTTGGTCTTCGAACATTTTATTCACAAGGCGCTGATATGTTACCCTTGCATTTTTTAGGCCAAAGGGCATGACCCTATAACAGTATGTCCCCTTTTCAGTAATAAAAGCTATTTTTTCTGATTCCTCAGGGCTCATGAAGATCTGGTTGTAGCCTGAATAAGCATCCATGAAGATCATTAGCTCATGGCCTGCGGTAGCGTCTACCATCTCATCATTGCGGGGGAGAGGGAAATTGTCTTTGGGATAATTTTTGTTGATGTCAATGAAGTCTACACACATCCTCCATTTCCCATTATCTTTGGGGACTATGATCGCATTAGATAGCCATTCAGGATAAATGACCTCCCTGATGAACTCGGCCTCTTCTAGCTTCTTAACCTCATCCCTAATGACCTCATACTTTTCTCAAGAATAAATCCTCCTCTTCTGCATCACTGGCTTTGCATCCACTACCATGTTGAGCTTGTGACACATGATTTTAGGGTTGATCCCCGGCATATCTGCATGACTCCATGTAAATACGCTATGTCTCCTCCTTAGCAACTTGATGAGATCTTCTTTTATTTCTGTCTTTAGAGCTTTGCCAATTTGGACAGTTTTTTTTGGCTTATCGTCATTGAGGATGATGGATTCTACCTCTTCTGTGTCTTCTCCTTTCTTCAGTTTTATCTTATCCCTAGGGTCGAGGGTATCAATATTGTAAGTGGTTGTTGCTTTCTTGTGCGCCTCTCTTTCTTTGACGGAGTTGAAGTAGCATTCCCGTGCCATCGTATGGTCTCCCTGAACTTCCCCCACCCCGTAAGGGGTCAGGAATTTTATCATCTAATGTGTAAAGTGTGCGACTGTGTGTTAATTGAATAAATTAACTTCTCAAGTTTCCAATCAGTCCTTATTTAATTTAGCCCCTAATCATGCATCTAAAGTGCAAGTGTCAATCCCATAAACAAATAAAACAAGCGACACAAAGTTAAGGAAAAATCCCCGAAGGGTAAAACCTTTTATTTCTAGAAATTTGAAGAATTTACAAGACCATTGACTTACATACAACCTGATAATCACCCACAAGTGTAACACACGGTGTCTTCGTCAAACCTTTAAAGCAAAGGCTAGAAACAGTGTCGGCTGGAATCTCCCGCAGGAACTCCAGGTGGTCAGCAATGAAGAAGGGAGACGACTTCTCCACAAGGGTATGAATAATAACAAAATTGTGTTCTAACGTTCAAAAAGATTCACAAAAGTAATTGGGATTTTCGTGTGTGAATCAAAAAGATGTTTGGCACATCAAAAAATGAAGTCTTGTTGTGTTTGAACTATTAAAAACATTTTCTCAAAGACTTGAAAAAATACACCAACGAAGTAGGAATATATATAGAAAATAAGAGTCGATGGAAAAACATTACACGGAACTGTTCAAATTTATCCCAGGTGGACCGGTCCGGCTAGGAGGCGGATCGGTTCGACCTCGAATCGGTTCTTTTTTAAAATAGGCTTCTTCGGTTCGTAATCGGCCCGTGGTATACTGGAGAAAAGTGGATCGTTCCGGTAGGTAGGCGGACCGGTCCTAGTGCGGATCGGTTCTTTTAAAATAGGGACGGACCGGTCCGGTTATTCAGAAAAATTAAAGTCCTTTTAAAAGCTTCATTTTTCTTGAAAAAACTTACTTCTAAATTTTATAAAAAATATTTTATGAAAATTTCCCAATACTAAGTATCAACTTTAAGGAACTTGAAACAAAACTTTACCAAGTTCATTCTCGCAGAGGCTATGATGTTGAAGACGCTTTGATATTTTCAGATTCGTTGATGTAGATGCGATCTTAAATTTCTTCAACGGTGTAACGGCGTACGACATACATATTGACAATGGACAAAAATGTCATTACAAATCTCCCCCTTTGTGTATGCCGGTACATACATAAAAAATCCGAATTATCAACTAATGACCTATACAAATCTACCCTCCCATGAACCATAAAGATGGAAAGATACAAATGTTTAAAACTTCATCGTTTGTTCTTCAATCTTCAACAATCAACAAATCTCAAAGATTTTCTCATCAAGGTGTGCAACATATTGATCTTCAATCTTCATACCTACACACATGAGACAAAGCAAATACCACGTGACATATCGACTTTGAAATGAGATAAACATAGATACCAATTTATGATAAAAGCATAAGCTAAATCTCAAAAACTCCCCCAAAATTCAAACTCCCCTATAATATGATAATTCTTTCTCCCCCTTTTTATGATGTCCCCAAATAGACAAATGAGAAGAATGAATCAAATATGCAAAATCAGGGTGTCACGGTACACAAAACAGGGCATCAAACAATATGGCAAACGTGCTCTTGCAAGGAGATGCTCAAACAAATGCACAAACACTTTTTGATTTTTTAATTTTTTCATCCAAAGATAAGATACATTTGAAAAAAAAAATATGCTACAAAAATCACACCATGGATTTAGACTCAAACAACCAAGTCATGGAAATGGAATGAATGGGTGTGAACACATTCGATAGGTAAATCAACTCAATCAATCATATGTGCACAATGCATACGTGTACCCCTAACGAATGAACATCAAATGTATCCTTAGGTGTAAAAATATGTTGAATTTAGATGACATCGTCTTATGCAAATCAACAAATCAAAGTCAAAGTGATTTCCACACCAATAACGCCCAAAACTATGTAGCGCATTTTCAAGCAATTCAAGGACGTGCAAAACCATTTTAAATTCTCCAACCAAACTCCCTTATAGATATTTTCTTTTTAGAGGTAATCTAAATTCTCAAACTTTGGAGAATTGGTGCAAAAACCTAAATGGCCCATCATTTGGCATGAATTTCTTTTTATTGCCTTTAAATTTTTTCGGACTCTTTTAACCTCTTTGGACCTCGGATAATAAAATTCCTCAATTTTTTAGGTCATTTTTAACGGTGGCTTAGTATTCGCAAAGGCAAAATGAACCTTTCGCAGCCCTTCCCCGTTTTAAAACAAAGCACACAAACTCACAAAACGGTTTTTATATGCACAATTTCCCTATCAAAATTTATCACGCTTGATTTGTTTTAAGGACGGGATTGAAGTGAAAACACCCAACCAACATGTGATAAGACAAGCACAATAATCAAACAAATCCGTGCATGTGCGCAATAAAGGAAACATGAGTCAGACATGTAGGAAGTAACACTTAATTACATCTTAATGACTCCAAACATTATAAATCACAAGGATGAATTGACCTCTTGTCTCAAAACACAATCAAATAGTCACATGAAAAAAAATGAATGATGTTGTGACTTGGTCATCCTAAGTGTTTATCCATAAAAGGTGCAAACAAAATACAAAAATCTTTTTGGATTTTTCAAAAATTTTGTCAAAATAAAATCTTTTTGTATTTTTTTAAAATTTTCTAAAAAAAATAAAATATAAAACAAATGATATATACTAGCAATAGACAAACAATGTCATCATGAAAATCACCCTATGCTAGTAAACAATTCAAACCTCAATCATTAGGTGCGGAGAGGTTTTCCAAAGGTGGTGACAACTTATGAAAAACCTCCATCAATTCTTGTAAAGTTTTGACCAAAAACTTAACTTGCCCACCTAAATGAGAAAACTCTCTCATGTAGTCTCCGGGAGCATGTAAAGTATCATGTGTTGGTGCATGTGTGTCAGAAACACGTGTAGAAGAAAAATGTGACACATAACCCAACTTAAAATAAAATTCCTTAAGGTGACATTTCCTCTTGCAATGTGAACAAACATAAATAGGCCTAGGAACACCTCTCTCTAAAACTCTAGAGCGTGCTCTCCTAATAGGAATGGGGGCCCTAGGTGGGTTAGGGTGAGACTTACGTGTATCTAACACTAAAGTGGGAACCGGCTCGGGTGCTAATTGGGAAGAAGAAGCACCGTCATGACTTATTCCAAACTTCTCACCTTTACCCTTAACAACCAGCTTTTCAACCTTCTTATGTATGTTCTCAAACTTTACCTTGACCTCCCGGGCACGTTTGAGATCACTCTCGAGTTGGGATACATGTTTCATCAGACTAGACAACGTGTTGGTCAAATCACACTTCTCCTTTCTCAAAAACTCCTTCTCTCTCTCCAAATCTAAAACCCGATGACCTAAATCTCAACTGTACTTCTTTGTTTTCAAGGTCTCGGTGTACAAATCTCTAAAATCTTTTTGGAGCTCACTTTCATCTCCACTCTCCTCCTCGCTTTCTTCCTCACTTGAAGAACACAAATCATTATCATCGCTCTCGTGTGCAGTCTTGTGAGACAAAGTGGGTGTGCTCACACGACTAGAAAATGCGAAAACCATCCCATGTCCCAAACCTTTATCAGACTCAACTCCCTCATCACCCTTATCACCCTCACTATCACTAAGAGTGGCGGGCGTAGAAATCTCTTTGCCCTTTCTCCTTATCCTAGTAGGACATTCTCTAGCTATGTTCCCTTTCCCTTCACACTCAAAGCACCTGATCTCATCCCCCTTGTCACTATCTTTGGCCTCCTCTTTCTTTTTATTTGACTCAAAAGATCTCATTTTGTTGGAAGAATTTTCTTTATTCATTTTGAGAAACTTTTTAAAAAATTTTGCAAACAATGCCATTTCTTTAAAATCAAAATCTTCCTCAGAGTCGGACTCACAAACTTTCTCTTTCTTTTTCTTAAAATGAGTCTTTAAAGCAATGCCATTATCCTTAGCCTTAATAGTTTGGGGAAACATATCTATCTCATAGGTTTGAAGATCTCCTACAAGTTCTTCCAACTTAAGTGATTTCAAATTTCCCAAAGAGTTCAAAACAGTGACTTTAGGAATAAAGCATTTTGGAAGAGATCTCAAAATCTTTTTAACGACACGCGTGTTATCAATCACCTCACCCAAATTAAAACTAGTGTTAACAATGTCCGGCAAACGTGCATAAAACTCATCAAAGCATTTAGACTCAGACATGGTAATAGTCTCAAATTGGGTGGCCAAATTTTGTAATTTTGAGTCTTTAACCGCGTTCATACCCTCATGTGTCAATTTCAAAACATCCCAAGCCTCTTTAGACGTGGAGCATGTCATAATTTGGCGAAACTCATCAGGAGAGACAGCTATAGAAATAGCACTCAAACCACGGGAATTAAAATTGAACAATTTATAATCATCTTCAGTCTAGGCTGACACAGGTTTTGAAGTGGTGATGTTATTAACAGTGACCGTGGGAGGAGTCCAAACATTTTCACAAAGCAACCAAACACGCTCGTCAATAGATTTTAAAATCGATTTCATACGAGATTTCCAGTAGGCATAATTAGACCCGTCAAAAATAGGCATTTGATTATATAGGTGCTCCATAGGAAAATTTACGATTTTTCACGAGACTGGTTTTTAAAAAAAATCAATATCACACGATTTTGCAGAAAATAGGAATACGCAATAAATTAGCGTAACGTGCTCTGATACCAATTCTAAAACGTGAGTAAACAAATTGTATCAAAAAATAAATCCTCGAAAAATCAGGATCACGCAATAAATTAGCGTAACCCGCTCTGATACCAATTTGTAAAGTGTGCGACTGTGTGATAATTGAATAAATTAACTTCTCAAGTTTCCAATCAGTCCTTATTTAACTCAGTCCCTAATCTTGCATCTAAAGTGCAAGTGTCAATCCCATAAACAAATAAAACAAGCGACACAAAGTTAAGGAAAAATCCCCGAAGGGCAAAGCCTTTTATTTCTAGAACATTAAAGAATTTACAAGACCATTGACTTACATACAACCTGATAATCACCCACAAGTGTAACGCACGGTGTCTTCGTCAAACCTTTAAAGAAACGGCTAGAAACAGTGTCGGCTGGAATCTCCCGCAGGAACTCCAGGTGGTCAGCAATGAAGAAGAGAGATGGCTTCTCCACAAGGGTATGAATAATAAAAAAAATTGTGTTCTAGGGTTCAAAAAGATTCACAAAAGTAATTGGGATTTTTGTGTGTGAATCAAAAAGATGTTTGGCACATCAAAAAATAAAGTCTTGTTGTGTTTGAACTCTTAAAAACGTTTTCTCAAAGACTTGAAAAAATACACCAACGAAGTAGGAATATATATAGAAAATAAGAGTCGGTGGAAAAATATTACACGAAACTGTTCGAATTTATCCCAGGCGGATCGATCCGGCTAGGAGGGAGATCAATCCGACCTCGGATCGGTTCTTTTTTAAAATAGGCTTCTTCGGTTCGCAATCGGTCCATGGTATACTGGAGCAAAGCGGATCGGTCTGGTAGCTAGGCGAATCGGTTCGGGTGCGGATCGGTTCTTTTAAAATAGGGGCGGACCGATCCGGTTATCCAAAAAAATTAAAATTAGGGGTGCACATGGTTCGGTTCGGTTCCACTACGGAACCAGAACCAGAACCGAAATTGATCGGTTTCATGGTTTTGGAACCAGAACTAGAACCAAAATTGGTTGGTTCGGGTTGGTTCATGGTTTTGGTTCTTGGTTCTGGTTTGCGGTTCTGGTTTGCGGTTTGGGTCGTGGTTCTGGTTTGCGGTTCTAGTTCGTGGTTCTGGTTCGCTGTTTTCATTAATGGTTCTGGTTCGTGGTTGGTTCTCGGGTTGGTTAATGGTTCTGGTTAATGGTTATGGTTAATGGTTTTGGTTAATGGTTCAGGTTCATGGGTCGGTTCTCGGGTAGGTTCTTGGGGTCGGTTCTTTGGTTCTGTTATTCGGTTCTGTTTTTTGGTTCGGTTCCATGGGTTCGGTTCGGTTTGGTTCAGGTATAAAACCGAGAACCGAACCGAACACTTCGGTTCTCAATTTTTTGGAACCAGAACCAACCCGTGGAGAAAAAAAACCGAACCAACCCAACCCACGAAGGTCGGTTTGGTTCGGTTCTTCGGGTTAACAATTTTTTTGCACACCTCTAATTAAAATCCTTTTAGAAGCCTCATTTTGCTTGAAAAAACTTACTTCTAATTTTTTATAAAAAATATTTTATGAAAATAATTCAATACTAAGTATGAACTTTAAGGAACTTAAAAACAAAACTTTACCAAGTTCATTCTCGCAGAGGCAATGATGTTGAAGACGCTTTGATATTCGGATCCGTTGATGTAGATGCAATCTTGAATTTCTTCAACAGTGTAACGGCGTACGACATACACATTGACAATGGACAAAAATGTCCTTACATGATGAACCGTGGAAGGCAAGGCCTCAAATTCCTTAAGGGTCACTCGCCCCAGTATAATGTTGTAGGTTGAGAAGACTTGTTTATCCATCACGAAAAATTTAACCTTATTGGTAAACCATCTCGGCCACTCGTCCCCCATTCTAACATTAGCCTCATACACTCCTAGGGGTGAACTTTTTCCCCACTGAAACTAATCAAGGGGTGGTTATATGGGACTAACCTAGCACGGCTGAGTCCTAAGGCTTTAAAGCACGGCCAGAACATCACATTTGTTGAACTACCCCCATCCACCAAGATCCTAAGCACCTCACATCCGTGCACCCTGGTGGTGATGACAAGAGGGTCGTCATGCGGGGCTAAGAGGACCTTGAAGTCCATTCTTGAGAAACCCACTATTAGAGTATCCATATTAACTTTCTTCCTTTTTATGGATTTGCTTTAATAGAGGTCGAGTGTACAGCTTTTGTGACTTCCTTGGCTTCAGCTACGTGGGCCTTCATGTCGACAACCACTGATCCTCCTCCTGCTAGTCCCCCGAAGATCATCCCAACATCGAACGAGATCATATTAAGTCTTTTCACAAGGTCGTGGTCATCTCTCGGTGGGAGGTCAGGTTTGTCCTCATCCTCTAAAGGGTCGTCTCTTCTATTGGGGGGGGGATCTTCTCTGCATGCATCACTTCTCTTCTTTCTCGGGTCGTCCATTTGGCCCCTCTTAAAGGCACCCTTATCAACATATTTCCTTAACTTCCTTTATTTTAACATTTTTTCAATTTCATCTTTCAAAGCAAAACATTTGTCGGTCACATGGCCATGGTCTTGGTGGAATTCACACCACAGGTTTTTGTTCCTCTTGTGAGGGGGTGCCCTCAACTTCTCAGGACACTTCAAGGATCGATCGCTCTTTATCTCATTCAGAATATGTTCAAAGATGACAGTCAGAGGGGTATAATCAGCAAATTTGTCATCTACATGCCTCTTCTTCCCCTCCTTATTCTTTTGCTGGTACTTACCCCCACTTGTGCCTCCTTTTTCATCCTCGTATTTTGCAGCCATCGCCTCTTTGGAAATTATCACCTTTCTCGTTGTTGCTAGAAATTTAGCCATCATCTTCGGGGGGTCTTCAGCAAGCTTCCATAATAACTTCCCCTTCTGGAGTCCTCCAATGAGGGTTGTCATGGCTATACTCTCCTCGTAATCTTTGACCTCTAACTTTCTTTGTTAAATCTGGCTATGTAGTCTCTTAGGATCTCGTTCTTCCCCTACTTAACATAGAGCAGGTGTGTGGTCTTCTTCTGTGGCCTCACTCCGAAGAAAAATTTATGGATAAACCGGTCTGCTAACTGCTTAAAGCTTTCAATGGAGTTCATTGGAAGAGACATATACCAGACATGTGCGACACCAGTCAGAGTGTCGAAAAAGGCACGACACCTCATCTCATCTGAGATAGAGTATATATCTACCGCTGATTGGTAAATCTCAATATGATGGACATGGTTGGTACTCCCGTCATACCTTGGAGTGACCACAAGTGGCTTAAACTTGGATAGTGTTGGGAAGTTGACTATCTTCTTCACAAAGGGTGAGCCTATGGAGTATCCTCTTTGAAGGGGGTCCTTACTTCTCAGGATATCACCAATTTTATCCTCCAGCCTTTGAATCGAGTCGTTCCAGGGCCTCGTAGGGTCGACCTGATCTATGTTATCCCCTGTCGCCTCTTTGGGGTGAACCGAGGGTTCTACTGCGGTAGGTCTGTGTCGGCTGTTCACTTTCCCCTAACCATTGTCCCATCCGTGGAGTCGGCCTTAGTGGGGTCGGCCATCTGTTACCTCCTTTCTGGACCTCGCAATACTCCTCGATCTGGACAATCTTTCCCTCAAGTCATTTACTGGGCCCAGTCTGTCAAAGGCCGACCCTCTGCTTAGATGATCAAAAGTTGAGCCTCTCAGGCGATCATCGGGATTTTACCCCTACACTTCCCTTTGCTTTCCTGAATAGGTCATACAATATTGTTGGAGACCTCATACGGCTCCCAGCAATCTATGGGTGGATCTTCCACTGCCACATCATTATATATGTCCTCTGGGAAAGGGTTTCCTTTCCTCCCCAGGCATAAACGTCGGGGGTCAGTGTAACACCCCGTGTTTTTATTAACTATTTTTGTTAATTAATTGGAATTTTTGAGAAAAATAAATTTTTGAATTTTATAATTTTTTTATTGGCTAAATATGTTGGTTATGATTTTAGAAGAATAAAACTTCAAGCGGAATTAAAATCGGAGTTAAAATGGATTTTATATTGATTTTACAATTTTTGTCCCTTATATTTTTAGGCGAACTGTCAATTTTTGAAGGCGATCGATCGATCGACGCCTGGGGGTCGATCGACCCCCCCAGAAAACGTGACCAGCAAGCTATTTTTAAGAATTTGTGTAGGATTAGGACTCCTAATCAATATATAACCTTGTTAATCCATGGGAGGACTTGTTATAATTACTTTTTCTTTAGTTTTTCACAAGAGAACACTTCCATATATTTTTCCTCTCACCCATAATCATCAACCTTCTTCATTATCAAGCTTTTTATCACAAGTTTTGGGAGGCTTAATTGGGGTTTAACCAAGTTGATTCAAGAACACTCTGTTGCTAATTTTTCGCAAGGAATCCATATTTCTAATTAGATTTTGAACACGATCTTTACAGGCATGAATACTCTATTCTTTTCCTTTAGTATTATGCGTTTTAAGTGTCGCCTAAACACTTAATTACATGTTTACTTAAAAATAATTAGTAACTTAATTAGAAGAAGTGGATACTAATTATGGGGTTGTTTTTATAAAATCTTTTAATCTGAATAATATTCATAACCCTTTGGGTACGTAGGATTCATGAGTGATTTTGGGTTTTATTGGTGTGGGTTGCATGTAGAAAAACCCTAGCTTTAAAATAATTGACTTTTGGGTGCGAATAACTCATGTAACACATGTAGAGATAATAAAATTTGGTTTTTTATGTATATATGATGAAAACTTGGTATATTTAAATAATTAAATGATATTATTTCGGTATTATTGACGTTGTGATAATTAAATTAAAGATTTAATTGAATTGGACTATCATGCGCAGTTTTATACGTTAACTAATGATTCTTGTTGGTATGACTTCTTGGTATTATTAAATATCATTGTGACGATGGGTTGTTGGGTATTATTGCTCTCCCTATAATTCAGAATGCCTTCTAGGAATGGGACTAGTGAGGGAAAATTATCACGGTTTTATTGTGTTGGGGGTGGGCTGATTTTTATTACTTTATCATCGTTACGCTAGTCTAGGTATGAGACTAGGTTGAGATTTATGTTAGAAAATCCTCCTATACATAAATTAGGACGTATTGATAACTTGGGGACCCTTAGGTATGGAACTAAGGGGTATTTTGAGGATCTCACATCGATAAAAAGGGTGGGGTAATTTTGAAAATGTGAATTGAGAAATTGAGAACTAACACCTAAGATAATAAGACGGGTATTAAAATATATTGGGGACATAATCAGCGAGGGCCGACAGTTTAAACGGGCCAACCGGCGTTTTATGTTGGGTCATGTGTGGAACCTCATCAATCAGCGAGGGCCGACAGTTTAAACCGGCCAGCCGGCGTTTTGACGAGGGGATGTGTATTTTTGTGGAGAAATCACCCGAGGCGAGAGGACCGCTATAATAAAATGAGGATATAATAAGAGTTGGTTAATTTAATTAAATTAACATCGTGAGAATTGGGAATTTAAAATCATATTGGTGTGCCTTTATAAATGGGATTTTTATGGGTAGTTAGTGGTTTATATATATCGCGTTGAAATTAGTCCGTTTAATTTAAAATATTTTGTTGTGATATTTATTGCGTATAATGCTATTGTCTGGATTCTAGGATCCTATTTGAGGGGATTAGTGAGTATTCTTGCTCGGGGCTTTGGCTCTGACCCATGCGTTGACTAATCTTTTTCAGGATTAGAATTGGAGAAGCTGTATAAGATTTTTGGAGATTATCATTTGGAGGTGCAGCTGGAGCGGATTTACTTTGTTCCTTTATTTTAGCTTAGACTTTCCTTTCAGTCGTATTTCATTATGAGACTCAGTTTAGAGAGTTATTGGGCTATTCGGTTCCAAAGTTGATTATGGGATTTATTTCAGTTATTCGGAGTTGGATCTTTATTCAGATTTTATTTAATCATTATTGGAGAATGAATTTTTAGAGTTAGCATGTGATGGATCTTTTATCACTTAGTTGTTTATGATCATTTGAGGTTGATTCAATTATGTATCTTATGGACTGATTTATTTATGTCTCATATCCGTCTCATGCTAAGAATGGTATTTTATTTACTCACACCTGACTTAGTTTTGGTGGCGGCCGACGCCAGAATTAGGCGGGGTGTAACAAATGGTATCAGAGCATGATCTTAGGTCTCCTAGGTTATGAGTCCGTTTTAGCTTTCACGTTGCTTATCTTTGATTTCATTTTGATGATTTGTAGTCTTAGTTATATCGAGTCTAATTTTGTTTTGTTCCTATCTTTTCAGATGGCGAACACAAGGAGAAATGGGAGTAGGAGAGAGGAGTCTGTTTCTAGTCCCGCAGCTCAGGAGAGGCGGCGTCAGATTACTTTGGAGGCCGAGGAGTTAGCGGCTATCATTCGTGAGGCCATAGCGGCCGGTTTGGAGATGGGGAGACAGAGAGGGGTGACTTTAGAGCCACAACAGCGAGGTACAGCCGTCTCAACTTGGGATAGGGTGAGGACCAGTTTCTTTAAGGGCAATCCTCCCACCTTTGGAGGGGGATCTTACCCAGTGGTTGCTCACGAGTGGAGGAGGGATATGAAGAGGCATTTGAGGATGGTGGAGTGTACAGATGTGCAGAAGCAGATGTTAGCAACTTTTAAGCAGACAAGGGATGCGTTATAATGGTGGGAGAGTGCCACCGCATCAGAGGAGAGAGATCAGTTGGGATATGAAGAGTTTCTGATCAAGTTCAATAATAAGTACTTTTCGTATGCAATTAGGAACGCAAAGAAGAGAGAATTTATGGACTTGGAGCAAGGTTCAAAATCGATTGTCGAGTATGAACAGGAGTTCACCAATTTATCTATGTTTGTACCAGAAGAGGTTAGCACTGAGTTAAAGAAGATGGAGTGTTTCATTAAGGGGTTGTGTTGGTCAATTAGGCAGATGGTGTTGGGGAATCCGGCATACACTACTTATGCTCGGGTAGTGGATGTCGCAATGTTACTATAGCAAGAGAAGGCCAATTATCAGAAGAAGTTGGTCAAGAGGCAAGAGTCTAATGGATAAGGAGGTGAGAGTAAGGGTCACAATGACCAATCTTGGAAGAGGCAGAGAACAAATCAAGGTCAACAGGGTGAACAAAATCGGGGGATGAATTCAGGAACCATCAGGGGCGCATGTTTTGCTTGTGGAAAAATAGGACATCGAGTAACTCAATGTAATTAGAGGGAGGGCCAACAAGTCCAGGAGACACAGGCCCAACGAGGGTAATTTACACAGGGAAATAAGGGAAAGGAGTTCAGGGGCAGCTAGGACTGAGGCCTCCAGTCTTAGCAGTAGCTAGCGTTCAGGGGGCGCCAGCAGTACCAGCAGCACCGGCAGCATCAGGTGCGCAAGGGGTGGTCACTGCACCAACCAATCTCACTTATGGGAGGTGCTATGTGCCACAAGTTCAGTCAAAGCAGGATAGGTTGTGTGGCTAGTGAATTATCGCGGTACGTAATACCTTCTTAGATACTTATATATGTAGGATTTATATATTGTATTTTTGTTGAGGATTACGTTTGGGTAGATTAGGTGTATAGGCGCCTAATTGTGGTATTCTATGGGTAGGCATATGTGAGCCTTATTTTCTTTTTTTTCCAGATTTAAGTGTTTATGTGTATGCTTCGTCTAATTTCGAGGATGAAATTCTTTGCTAGTGGGGAATTATGTAACACCCCGTGTTTTTATTAACTATTTTTATTAATTAATTGGAATTTTTGAGAAAAATAAATTTTTGAATTTTATATTTTTTATTGGATAAATATGTTGGTTATGATTTTAGAAGAATAAAACTTCAAGCGGAATTAAAATCGGAGTCAAAATGGATTTTATATTGATTTTACAATTTTTGTCCCTTATATTTTTGGGCGAACTGTGAGTTTTTTAAGGCGATCGATTGATCGACCCTCCCAGAAAACGTGACCAGCAAGCTGTTTTTAAGAATTTGTGTAGGATTAGGACTCCTAATCAATATATAACCTTGTTAATCCGTGGGAGGACTTGTTATAATCACTTTTTCTTCAGTTTTTCACCAGAGAACACTTCCAAATATTTTTCCTCTCACCCATAATCATCAACTTTCTTCATTATCAAGCTTTTTGTCACAAGTTTTGGGAGGCTTAATTGGGGTTTAACCAAGTTGATTCAAGAACACTCTTTTGCTAATTTTTTACAAGGAATCCAGATTTCTAATCAGATTTTCAACACGATCTTTACAGGCAAGAATACTCTATTCTTTTCCTTTAGTATTATGCGTTTTAAGTGTCGCCTAAACATTTAATTACATGTTTTCTTATTAATAATTAGTAACTTAATTAGAAGAAGTGGATACTAATTATGGGGCTATTTTTATAAAATCTTTTAATCTGAATAATATTCATAACCCTTTGGGTACATAGGATTTATGAGTGATTTTGAGTTTTATTGGTATAGGTTGCATGTAGAAAAATCCTAGCTTTAAAATAATTGACTGTTGGGTGCGTATAACTCATGTAACACATGTAGAGATAATAAAATTTGGTTTTTGATGTATATATGAGGAAAATTTGGTATATTTAAATAATTAAATGAGATTATTTGCGTATTGTTGACGTTGTGATAATTAAATTAAAGATTTAATTAAATTGGACTATCATGCGCAATTTTATACGTTAACTAATGATTCTTGTTGGTATGACTTGTTGGTATTATTAAATATCACCGTGACGATGGGTTGTTGGGTATTATTTCTCTCCCTACATTTTAGAATGCTTTCTAGGAATGGGACTAGTGAGGAAAAATTATCACGATTTTATTGTATTGGGGGTGGGCTGATTTTTACTACTTTACCGTCGTTACGCTAGTCTAGGTATGAGACTAGGTTGAGATTTATGTTAGAAAATCCTCCTATACATTGGTTAGGACATATTGATAACTTGGGGACCCTTAGGTATGGGACTAAGGGGTATTTTGAGGATCTCACATCGATAAAAAGGGTGGGGTAATTTTGAAATTGTGAATTGAGAAATTGAGAACTAATACCTAAGATAATAAGACGGGTATTAAAATATATTGGCGACATAATCAGCGAGGGCCGACAGTTTAAACGATCCAGCCGGCATTTTATGTCGTGTCGTGTGTGGAACCTCGTCAATCAGCGAGGGCCGACAGTTTAAACGTGTCAGTCGGCGTTTTGACGAGGGGATTTGTATTTTGGTGGAGAAATCACCCGAGGCGAGAAGACCACTATAATAAAATGAGGATATAATAAAAGTTGGTTAATTTAATAAAATTAACATCGTGGGAATTGGGAATTTAAAATCATATTGGTGTGCCTTTCTAAATGAGATTTTACGGGTAGTTAGTGATTTATATATATCGCGTTGAAATTAGTCCGTTTAATTTAAAATATTCTATTGTCATATTTATTGCGTATAATGCTATTGTCTGGATTCAAGGATCCTATTTGAGGGGAGTAGTGTGTATTCTTGCTCGGGGCTTTGGATCTTACCCATTCGTTGGCTAATCTTTTTCAGGATTAGAATTGGAGAATCTACATAAGATTTTTGGAGATTATCATTTGGAGGTACAGCTGGAGCGGATTTACTTTGTTTCTTTGTTTTAGCTTAGTCTTTCCTTTCAGTCCTATTTCATTATGAGACACAGCTTAGAGAGTTATTGGGCCATTCGGTTCCAAAGTTGTTTATAGGATTTATTTCAGTTATTCAGAGTTGGATCTTTATTCAGATTTTATTTAATCATTATTGGAGAATGAATTTTTGGAGTTAGCATGTGATGGATCTTTTATCACTTATTTGTTTATGATCATTTGATGTTGATTCAATTATGTATCTTATAGACTGATTTATTTATGACTCGTATCTGTCTCATGCTAAGAATGGTATTTTATTTGCTCACGCCCGGCTTAGTTTTGGTGGCGGCCGACGCCAGAATTAGGCGGGGTGTGACAGAATTAGGCGGCTTAGTTTTGGAGGTGGAAAGTATTTGCGTGGTGCCTGGGGTGGTCCCCTGGCCTCATGTTGCCCTGGAGCTGCTGCCGGAGTAATCATCTTCAGTGGGACTCCGGGTGGTCTCATTATGTTTTGGCTAAGAGCTGCAAATTGCTCCTGCATAATCTGCTGACTTACTGCTAAGGACTTCAGGGCGGCAGCTACATCTTCCATCTCAGACTGAGGTGATATTTGACTGGAAGAAGGTCCTACTCCACTAGCTGGTGGATGAGGTGGTGATGGTAACTCCGGTGCCATATGTTTGAGCTGTGATGATCAAAAGAGCCTGAGAACCTTAATGGGTCTCTTTTAATGGTGAAACAGCTCCACGCGAAGGGGGAGAACTGGTTCACCACCAAAGTTTCCTGTGAGGTCAATCTGTATAAAGGAAGAGATAGCCTATTGTTCCAAACTGATGATGCTAAGATTTAGCTCCACCAGATAAGAGATGATGAGCTCAAACAGTAATAACAATGGCAACAATAGAGTTATGTATGTGTATAAGTGTATATAAGGGGATGAGTATAAGAAGAATGAAGATAATGATGTATAGTGGTTTAGCCAATCAGACCTACATCCACTGTGTGTGTGTGATCCACTAAATACGGGCACTAATGGCCTTGGATATAATGCTCATAAGCTCACTATCTCTCTACTATGTGTAAAAGCAGAGTTTTAGCTAGGGTTACAAATATCAATCCCTTTACAAGGTTAAATATGACAAGTATATATAGGGCTTGGGGGGAGTAGTGTACCCCCAAGCATGTATTGAGCATGTGAATGATGATCTAGCCAATCCCTCTTGACACCTGGTTGTGCCACTTGTGATTAATGATAACATAATATTCCCTCATTTGAGGGAATGATATTGTTATAACGGTCAGGTCCACATATTATATGAGTCCCACGTGCGCTGTGCCACGCGTCTCCCAAATCACGCACCTCGGTGATGTCATCCTCGACCTATGATGTCAGACCGAGGCTAAAGTTCACGCTGGCACTGGGTCCTGCTGGATGTGGGCCTCGTACTGTCGTCCCCTTTTAGGGTCGTTCGGCCTATGATGAATGGTAATCCCCTTATAAGGTCATCTGACCTATGCTGTAGGCCCCTTATACGGTCGTCTGGCCTTTGATGATGGGTCGGCCCCTTATAGGGTTGTCTGGCCTATGGTGAAGGGTCGACTCATTTTTGGGGTCTCCCAATCTCTGAGAAAACCCCCAGTGTAATAGAGTTGGACACTCGTCTTATATGAGGATACCCTCAAATAGGTCATGGGTGTATTTTGGTATATCATGCGATCATTGCAAATGTTCTAAAATATGTAAAATAATGGATGTTCACTTATATTCCACATTGGAAAAAGAGTATTTTGGGATGCTTTACTTTTTATTATAAAAAGGGATGATACTTTTTAAGTATTGAGCCACAATGGAATAAACAATTTCCTCCCTCTCTAATTCTTCATAAGCCTTAGTTTTCTCAACATGTTATCAGGACGACTTTACTCGAAAAAAAGGTATATTTCAATTCCATGTCTTATTTAGGTTCAACTAGATTTTTTTTATCTAATTCTTCTTTTGAGTGAAAATAATCACAATGAATGAATCAAAGCACTTGAAACCAAGAAAATAACAAAACAATATCACAATAAAAGGATTTACGTGGTTCTATAATTTCCTATATCTACGAGATGTTTCTCTCTTTTTATTACTTTTATAAAACAAATTAGTAAGAAATTACATGCCCCTTTTTCCCTAGGGTGAGGGCTACATTTATAGAGATGGAAGAGGTGGAATCATATTGGGCTTCTCACAAATGTTGGTTGAGTCGCGTTCTAATTTGTATTAAGCTCTTTCTGAGATCTTCGGCAGTTGTATTGACCTCATTAATTATCTCTAGTGAGATCAATCATTTTAACTCTCGATTGTCCTCCCTCCCACATCCAGAACCTACTTGGGATGCTATGTTTGGGCCGTTCGATTTCCACCCCACAATAACCCCCAAAAATCTTTAGTGTGAATGGAACAGAGATTTTTGAGAAGTTTCATGGCCCAATAATTTGGTCAGACCACACGATTAGATCTAAATATTATGGGGCCATGCTTCGTAATTGTTCCTTCATAATGAGGATATGTTGGTAATATTTCAAAAATGAACCTCCAATTGCATTGATGATTCTTTAGTTTTGTACTGTATGACTAGACATTTGGGATTTCATTATGGTCTTAATCAAGACTCTGCACCATCATTTGCTGACTTCAATTTGTTTAAAATGAACGCTCAGAGCTTTAGCCTTTGTACCCTTTTCTTGTAAGTCTTCTTCATCCTTAGCTTCTTTTTTTCATCATTTCTGAATAATTTCATTTTTCTGGTCATTTTTGTTTCTTTGAGTTTACTTTCTGATATTTGATAAATATAGTGTACTCTGTCAATGAAATGAATGCTGGGGACTTCAAAAACATATAAAATTCCTCATTGGGCAGTTATTGAGTGTGTTGATGTTCTAAGAGATTGTAATGCTATTAAGGGTGTAAATTGAATCACACTCTCTTAGAAGCTGAGGGGGGAATAACTTTTACCCCAAACTAACTATTTTTTGGAGTTTTACGAGTTTTTTAAATTTCTCTCTGCCTAGTATGCCCCAATACTTGGCGAATCATTAACGGTGTTCACATAATTAATGAATTTTACGGGGCCCATATAGGGATTCTAGAAATTCTGTAATTTTACTCTTGGTCTCACATAAATGATTGGGTTCTCTATCTAAAGGCGAGAAAGGCAGATAGAGTCTTGGTCATTAATCTTCCTGATTCCAGTAAGGGTTATTGGAACGAGGGCTTTATTGCCAGATATTGGCAACACCCTCCTCTTTTAGGGGCAACAATATCAAGGGTTTTTGTGTCTGACGAGAAGAATTGTTATACATTAACTTTATTTCTATTCTCTGCATTTTTATTATCACTACACCAAAATGGTCAAATTGACACCCTTCAATTGGCCAGCATTGTCACGATCATTGATCGAAACAAAAAAATACGCATTTTTTATCACGATCAATGATCGTGATAAGGTCGTGACTAGTGAATGTAATACCCCGTATTTTTATGCTATATTAACTTGGGGGTTTTATTAAATTTAATGAGAGTGAATTATTTAATAAAAATCCAAAAATTAATTATGTTATAATTATTAACGTGACGAGAGTTAGTAATTATATAAAATTGTCGAATATTACTAATGAGCATAGTAATATATGATATGGGTTATATTATAGGTCACGAGTGAATGAAATAATAATTTTGAGAATTTTAGTCGGGACGCGCCCGTGTCGCGTCGGGACTAATTATTGTGATATAAAAGTGAATATTTTATAAGTTGTTCGTATGGTCATTTTGAGTGCGCCAACGCGTCCGGAAGGGTCGAGATAGTCAGAAAAGTGTACCCGGGGGTTTAGTTTGGGTCTCGGGATGTTTTTAGGCTTAATTAGCGACCCGGGAGGGCATTTTGGTCATTTTACAAAATAGGGTAATTAAACCCACGAATTTCAGCCATCCTTAGCAGCCATTTAAGTCAGCCTTTTAGGGTTAGAACATTCAGAACCCTAGAACGGCCATTGGAGTAGAGAGGAGAGAGCTCTCAAGGTCATTCGAGGCCAAAAACACCACCATTTGCACCACCGTCACCACCAACGCGTAGATCGCGAGGAGGAGAACGCAACCACACCAATATCAGCAGGAAACCAGACCTCTGAAATCCCAGGCAAGTGTTTAACTTGCGTATTTTCGTTGGTGCAATATTCATATTAGTGTAGGAATGATTAGGAGTGTAATCAATGGAAGAAAACCCCAAATTTTGATAGGAATTTGTATGTAGAAAACATTATAACCATATTCTGGAAATAGTATGTGAAGTAGATGATTTACCCACGAATTTTTTTGATGTTATGTTAGAAGGAAATTCCGGAGAAAACTGATTAGAACAAAAGTTAAGAAAACATTAGGGTTCTTGATGTTTAAATGAGATTTTGGGTTGTTTAACCTTGTTTAATGATGGATATACGCATGCTTAACGTTAAAAACATCTGGAAATATGTTATTATGTTTGTAGTAGGAGTTTTGGGACGATTAGTGTTGGAAAATATTGATTTGGGAGAAGAATTTTGGTAAAACCCGTAACTGCACTTCTGCATGATTTCGCAGACCTGCTTGATCGATCGATCGAGCCTAGAGCTTCGATCGATCGAAGGTTCGATCGATCGAGCCCCAGACCTCGATCGATCGACCCTTCCTGGCAGACTCTTATTTCCCCTTGTTTAATTAATTGAACATGATTCACCGTGATATAGCTTTTGGGCTTTATGAATAAAATGTTTTGGGATATAGGAGAGACCAGTAGGGCATATGATTAAGTGTTGAGAACCTTATTATGAGATGATAATTGTATTTTAGGGACAAATATTTAAATGACGAGGAAACTACGTAATTCAAGTGAGATATTACGTCAAATACTTATGATAGTGAATAGACGTTTACCTACTAATTTTGCTACTTGGATGGATAGAATCCACGAGTGTCACATAGCTAGTGAGAAAACCCTTCGAGTTAAGGTTAGAGATGAAACCTTATACGTAATCGTAATAATGAGAAAATTAAGGATAAATGTTGTGAATATGGGCTACGAGAGGAACCTATATTAATATGATGAAATGAGTATATTTATATGATTGTGTGTACATATATTATATACATGTGAAAAACGTACCCGCGCTACTTGCTATCCCTGAGGTTACCGCGCTGGGACGATCTTATCCTGTGTTGCTTTATGGGGGATATTGATTCGTACCCTAGAAGATAGAGATCCTAGGTACGGGCTATCAGATTGATAGTCGGACGGTCCTAAGAGACGTGTGGGTATGTACTGACCTCTTGGAATCTATGCTTCGCCTCAACGTTGTTTTGTATATGTTAATACAGTTCGAGAGTGATTTCGAACTTGTATTTCCCTTTGTGTGAGCGATACGGGGATTGGATAGCCGAGTATGCCCGCACCATAGTTTAGTTGGGGTGCTGTTATATATATATATTATACGAGTAGTTAATATATATATGAGGTTATAAACTTTAAACTGCCTACTGTGATTTAATAAGTAGGACATAGTTGTTGACGCATTAATAAATACTTGTTTTGTGAAAGTATGAGAAGACACTGGGAAACTTTATAATTTAATGAAGCTAAAACGAGAGGAGTGCTACAAATTGAAAGTAAACTTTTTAAAACATTGTCATCATTCGGTTTTGAAAGCTTATGAGTAAGTTAAGATAAACTAAATTATTTGGGAAGGTTAGTACGATAGGCGTGCACCTTAGAAGAGAGGTGAGAATTTCTCAAGAGAGTGTCGAACTAATATGATTTGCATTGGCCTGTATCAATTTAAATACTTGCTTAACGTATTTTAAAATCAAACACACTTTCGGGCTCTGACCCGTTTCTCTTCCTCTCTCTCTCCCTCTTGTATATATATATGTATACTTTCAGGTGCCCAGCCACAGGGGCGTCTTGCTTAGGATCCCTTGAGAAGAACGAGCTGCAGCTTAGGTGGGAGTTGCAGGTCACTTGAGTAGACGGCTTCTGTTATTGACTCCACTCCTATTATTCTCATTTATTGGGCACGTGTCGCCCTTTTTATCATTTCATTTGTTGTTGCGATTTTATATTTCATTTATTTTCAGTATTGTTCTATGGGATTTATTCAGGATGGATTTGTGGTTTTAGTTCCATTTGTTGACATTCGATTGACGAATGTATTATGTTATTTGGTTTATTGTGGTGTGATTCTTTATTGTAGAAATGTTGTTTTAATTAAAATAAATCTTTTTTTTAATTAAAATTTGGAAAGTTTTGTATGGAAAATGTTTTGACACTTAGCTTAATTATTTAGGGTGTTAAATTGGAAAAATTATTTTTATCGACAGTGATGCTGAGAATGAACCAACTGTTTACCTTGATTTAATTTAATAACGGAGTGATCGCCCGGTATTTAATTAGGCGGGGTGTCACAGTGAAGTTGTCACGGACTTATCACGATCATTGACCGTGATAAATCTTATAAACTTGTCACGGTCAATGACCGTGACATGTCCGTGATAATTCTATCAGTAAAAAAGACTTCCCTCTTCTTTTTTCCCACCGATTTCTATTCCCTCCGTTTCCCTCTCTCTAAGCGAGTGCACACCCTCTCTACGATTTTGGTACGTTTTCTCTCTCTATTTCTCTTCCATTTGTGTATATGTGTGTGTTTATGTGCGTGTGTGTATATATGCGTGTGTAAATGTGCGTGTGTGTGTGTGGTATATATGTGTGTGTGTGTTGGGGGCAGGGCTGGGGGAGGGAGTGTATATGTGCGCGCGCGCGCGCGCGTGTGTGTGTGTGTATATATATATATATATGTGTGTATATATGCATGTGTGTGTATATGTGCACGTGTGTGTATATGTGTGTGTGTGCATGTGTGGTGGTAAGTGGCAGTGGGGGGGAGGGTGGGGGGGCAGGGAGGTTGGGCTGGGGGGATGTGTGTGTGTGTGTGTGTGTGTGCATATGTGGTGTGGGGAGGGAATGGGGCGGGGGGGGGGGGGGGCTTGTTAATTTTTTTTAATTAAATTTTTATTGATTTATTAGATATTGCCCCTCATATGCAAGTAGTTCCCCTTGTAAAAGAATTGATTGATTAAATATTGATTGGTTGTTAATTTTTTTAGTAAATTAATAATTAGTGCCCCATTCATATGCAAGTAGGATTGATCCTCATTGTAAATTAGTAAATTAATAATTGTATACTCTAATTGTTAGTTTAATTGATGAAAAGAATTAATTGAGTAGATGAATTAGAAGGAGTACGCGATACACATTTGTTGTTGCTATTGCGGTTGGATTATAGTGGATCGATGTTCGGTTGGTTAATTTTAGAAGTGGCATGACCACTGGATTATTGTCCATATGTGGGTGGGATTTTTTAACTTTTTTTTAAAATTACTTTGTATCACGAACAATATATATATAGTATGATAATTAAATGAAACATACTTGAAATTAAATATAGTGCGCATAGATACTAGCCTTCTAGTTCTTATGCGTACGCATTCAATAGCCCTTAGACCTGTTCGAGAGTCATTACCCCTGTAATGAGATCTCTCGAATTGTCTCGTTTGGACAATTTGGGACTGCATAATTTATGTATAATATTATTCTTAGTGGCTTAAAATATTTACTTTTGGAGGAAGTTCTGCAGTCGTATCCTAATGTTCTCTGGGTACATACTAGATTAACAAGTGTGACTGTTATTTCAATTGATCAATTGAAATAACACTCACACTTTTCAATCTACATCGTGTACTTGGAGAACTATAGGGATATGCTTTTTAATTTTTCTCAAATCGTAACAATGTATTTGAGTTGTTAACTATATTACAGAAATATGTGATCTCGCATGGGATAGGACCACTCACCCTTTAGCGGTCTTGAATGCCGAATTTAAAAATCGAATATAAACAAGACATAATTAAATGTAACATACTATAAATATAAGTTTTGTTCATACTAATCCATGAATATACGCTTCTTACCCTTAGTAGGTGATTAGTTGTGGTAGTTGTGATGAGATATCCTAAATACAAAGAGTGGATGGGTGAGACAAATAGAATGGGGGATGTGTTTCACAGAGGTGCTAATGAATTTGTGAAATACGCAAAGAGATGTCATAATGATGAAGAGTTTCCGTGTTCATGTGCTAGGTGTAAGAATGGTATGGTATTTGAGTGGAAAACAGTTGAACTACATTTGTTAAGATGGGGTATGCAAGATATTTATCGATTTTGGAGTTTTCACGGTCAATTGAAAGTTCCTTTTATCCCCGACCAACCTTCACAACAACCTTCAACAAGTAGGATAGATGTAGAAGGGGATGAATTAGATCATAATATGTTAGAGGCTTTAGTTGATGATGTGTGTGGGCAGTAGATGCTGTTATTTTGGAATTCATAATTGAGGTGTTAAACAGTAATAATTCATTTGGATTTGTGTTAATTGTACATATTTGCATGTCTTCTTCTAATTCATTTGGATTTGTACTAATAACAACATTTTTTTTACAGAAAATGTATGCTTCAGGTATTAAGGCGAGGATGATGATGTTGATTATGATGATGTCGTCTGGGCTCGGTGGTAGCGGAGGCGACGAGGGCTCCTCGACTCCTAGGCTCCCCAAATGGGGAAAATTGGGGATGGCCGTCGAGAACAAGACAGGGCTATTAACGAGATCTCTCGAGCTGGTAAAGAGGATCATCGGCCCGGGGTACACTAGTTGGAGGGAGGTGCCAAATGAGCTCAAGTTAGCTATTTGGGTGGCACTATAGGTAATTTATTTATATTTTTATTTATATGAATATTTCAATTTCAATTTTGATTTCAATTTCATTTAATATTTCAATTTATATTTATATTTATATTTGTATTTATATTTATTCACAACTAACATTGTATTTGTTGGACAGGAACAATTGAACCTGGACCAAAACTACGCGATTCCGTCTTGGAGCAATTGAGGGAGCAACACAAGACGTGGAAGAAAAATATGCTGACCTGGTACTTTGGGAAGACCCGAGACTCCGTTATTCGAATGCATAACTCCATCCCGCCGAAGGAGCTGATCTCATTAGCACAATGGAAAAAGTTCATTGACAATGAGATCGGGGAGCAACAATTGGCATCTCTCCAATTGGGGAGGGAAAATCGGACGAAAAATAGAGACGTTCACTACTCCGGCCGGATGTCTTATGCCGAGGTGGAGCATAGGATGATCGTAAGATTTAATTTTTCTACAATTACATAAATATGTTATTCTGCATTATTTTACTTTGCGGGGCCGATACTAATTTTGCATTATTTTATTTTAGGGGACGGGGAGTGACCCTGGGGGTATGAAACATAGGCTCGATACATATGTGTCTATTCGGATGAAGAAGTGGAAGGATAAGGAGGTGTCCCTGATTGTCACATCCACAATTGTAGGTAATCCAATAGTTTACTTTTTGTTAATTACGTTATAATTTTTTTATTTACTTATTTAACTAATCATGTGCTTTTTGTCATTTTAGGCAAAGCTTAAGGAAGTGCATGAGTCCCAGTCTGATGCCGACAAGGTATCTTTGTCCACAGACGCACTCAGCCAAGTGCTTGGCGCTGATTACAAGGGGAGGATAAGGGGGTGAGCTCGTGGGTGGCCAAATCTAGGATCATCGGATTAGAGATGAGCAACACTGGGTTGGCTTGAATGGTGGACTCGCATGATGCAAAGTTGTCCCATTTGGAGGCGACAGTCCGAAGATATGTTCTCATTCATGAAGCGTTCGTTGGGCAAAAATCGTAAGGGGAAAGGGAATGAGAAGGTGGTGGAGGAGGAGGTTCAGGAGGACGAGGATGTGGACCTCGCTGCTTCATCACTGACACGTGCGAACTCTGATGATCCAGTCCCCTATTTGGCTCCCGTCGATCAACCGATGTCGAAACTTGGTTGGACGAGCATATTTATACATGAATATTTGATGGCCAGCGGATAGGGCAGGGGTTGAGGGACCCGAATATCATCCTAGGTATGCCAGTTCATGGACGTGTACTTCAAGACATAGAGGCCAAGGTGCTCGTAATGCATGTGATACCCGGGAAGGAGAACTCCCCATTGTGGTTGCGCGAACAATATGGCATGATTAATATACAAGGGTGTATGAATTCATATATCGTGTGGCCTATCCACCTCCTCAAACCTACCTCAGACATGTTGTGACATTATTTGAATTGAATTGATTTAAGTTGTTACATTTGAATTACATCGTGATGTATATTGTTTTGAATGTATATTTGCATTATCTCTATTTTATTTATATATATAATGTTTAAACAGGTACAACGTTTCTATAACAGGTACAAATATACTGCTGGGGATTGGCAGTGCCCATACTGCCTAACAGATTTTTATTAATTCTGCCCAGAATTATCATGGTCATTGAGAGTGATAATTTTTGTAAAAATGCCACTGATTTGTCACGGTTATTAACCGTGACTAAGCTTGTCATGGTAATCGACTGTGACAAGACCGTGACAAGTTTAATGAAATTCTCACGGTCAATGACCGTGATAAGTTCGTGACAATAAATATTGTCACCCCCAGACTTATCACGGCCAATGACCGTGATAGTCCGACAGATTTGGTGTAGTGTATTCTCGTTAATTTAACCACTAATGATGATCTTCTTCTTTATTTTGTTCAACTCGATTAAAAAAGAAAATACCCTCTCCTTCTCACTTCAACAGGGAGGAACTCACCAAAGTTTGGAATATGAGAAGGCCGTTGGTTGCAGGTGGGGATCATCAAAGGTTGGCGTATTTTTTCTAGAGTGCTAGAATTTAACTAATATCTTTACTAATTGTCCAATGGATTCAATCCCCAACATTCCCTTCCTTCAACAAGTGAGGGGTATTCCACTTCCTCCTTCTTTAAGTAGCTGAATGTTGATACAATCTTTAACATACAGAAAGAAGAGATGCCCTGAAGAAAAGGATTATGTTGGTCAATGGTGATTATATGATGGATTCTTCCAAGTCTAAAGTTTACAAGAAGAAGGATCTTGGGAGTCATTTTTCGCTTATTTCTGTGAGCGATCCCCCCTAAGAGAAGAATAAGAAGGAAAATACTATTTCTTCATTGTTCACTCTTATTCTCCCCCAAAAGGAGGATGCCTCACACTATGGGAAGGGCTATCAGGTCATGTCGGTGGCCAAGAATGCATCTTTGGATTTTGGCCTACTGAAAGGTGGAGTGCTCACGCTTGATAGCGAGAAAGTTGACCAATTGACACACGATCAACTTTTTACCCATGCTGCTCAAGCGTTGTCATTGGTAAGGGAAATTTTTTATTAATCTATCTTGATTGTTGAATTTTTTTAATTCTAACATAATTTTTTTTCTTCTCTTCACAGTTTGTGTTAGACTTTCTTGCCATTTTGAAAAAATGCTCCAGTCAGTCCAAGTTCACCAATGAACTAACAATGGCCTTGGATAATTCCAAAGAGGGTAATGTTGTAGCCCAAAGAGCATATGATGTAGAGAAGAAATCCATCGACTTAGTGATGACCAAGCCAAAGGTCACGTGTGACCAACTGAAGGTTCAACGCGTTCAGTTGTTAGTCGAATGTGATAAGCTGAAAAAGTCCAAAGAGGATAAAATAAAATCCTTATCCACCTCGAAGGATGGAGGATACGATATTGGCTATGAGGAAGCCTTTGTCGATGCCAAATTCCAGTTGGATTTTATTAGACAGTCCAATTTCAAGAAATACTGAGGCAACACTTTGACAAATGACAACGTCTCTATTGAGTCTGAACTTTTTGGCTAGAACGATATGAGTTCCTCACCAAGGGTAGAGGAAGATGTTCGGGTAGATGCTTCCAGAGACTAAGAATACTCTAAGTTTGCTCATGGAAAAGTCCCATAAATGTAAGAGTGGGTGAGAAAAAGGATGCCCAAAGCTAGTTAGGAATAATTAGGTTGATAATCCTTATATTTACTTTCATTCTTGTTTATTTATAAGGTCATGACCCATTATGTTATAATGAAAGATTTTGCTAATGTTTGACTTTGTCTTTTATTTTTACTAAATAACTTTCTTTTATTCTTTTATCCTATCCTTATATTTGAAGGGATTCCTTATTTTAATGGTGATATAGATTCCATCATTGGTCAAGGTGTTAGTATTCAATATCATCGTGCTTTCTCTTTTACTTGGAAGTCTCTTCAAAAAGTGATAGACTATAAAGAAAAACATTCCTGTGTTGCTAAGCTAAAAGATGATGTCAAGGACCTCGGCAATATCAGTGCACTCATGCAAGATGAGATTAACTCTTTGAGGGGATATTTTGCTAGAGCCAAAGATATAGGTGATGTCGATGAACTATTGCAAGGAGATAATGATTCTTTGAGGAAACATCTTGCCGAAGATAAGGAAGACTTGATAATTCATGTGGTAATCAAAATAGGGCTAAGCCATGATATAATCAATATCTGTTACCTCTTTAGGAAATTTCCTCGCATGGTATGGGTTACTGGCTATGATAAGGGATTTCTGGATGCCCTTGTTAGGATGAAGGAAGCAAAGCAGTTGGCCTAGAAACACGGATGGTTGAATACTTTAGGAGCCTTAAAAGTTTTAGAGGACTCTAAGCTTTGGTACTGGTACCAAGTTGATTGTCCGGCTTATCGCCATCCCACCTTTGAATGTGAAAAGAGTTGTGTAACTCTAGATGTCGTTCCTTTTTAGTTGGATAAGCATTATTTGTCATCTCAGGAGAGTGATGATGAGTTTCGACCAAATTCCGATGATGGCAAAAGAGCGTCCATTGCTGAGGAGATTGCTCATCGAGGGCAATAATTGTATTGTCTTTTTTGGTCTTTCAATACTATAAATTATTTTTAATGTGCATTATAACTTATGTAACAACATGATGTTCGTTTCACATTTTTCAGTTGTCTATTCCGTTATTCCAAGAATGTGTTTATTTTCTGTCTTACCTTTTAGGTCGTGTCGTTACACTACCTTAGGCATAGAGCAGATTCTGAAAAAAATAAATTTGGTTTTAAAAACATCCATTCATTCGGGATTTTTACCCAACCAAGGTCGATTTCACTAAGTGACTAGGGATCCACCATAAGTCTTTTTCGTGCCTCACAACTTATGAGGTTTTCATATTTTTCATGACGAAAACTGTAAAACCTTGAGTTTTTATTGTAATTAAACTAAAGTGATATTGATCAATGTATGAACATTAAAATAATATGAGTCTGCCACTTTGGAACAATGTTAAATAGCTAAATGAACCACTCGGGCTTGTACGTTATTAGAAAAACTAGAATAGACTGTGAGCATCATAAATTTTGGAATTAAAATTTGTAAAAACTAAAAGCTAGAAATAACTTAAACAAGAGAAAATTTAAAAGTAAAACTTCTTTAGATTGATTGCATTCCATGACCTTGGTATCTCCCTACCCTCCATTAATTCCAAATGGTAGGCTTCTTATAGTTTGTCTCTCATAACCTCGAAGGTCCCTCCCAATTTGGGCCCAAATTGACATCCGAAAGGTTTTTAGCATTGGCGAGGACTTTTCTGAGGATGTAATTATCATCCTGGAATTTTCTAGGTCAAGCTCAGTCCTCATTACTTCCTCATTCAAGATCTTCTTGTTAATGGTGGTTCTCATGGTTGGCAAATGAGATTCTTAAGGAATAACAACTTCCATCCCAAAGATTAGAGTGAAAGGCATTTCCCAGTAGATCTTCTGGTCGTAGTTCGATATGCTCGTAGGACGTGAGGAAATTCATCCGCCTAAGCCTCTTTTGCTTTTTCTAATATTGTTTTCATGCCATCGAGCATCGCATGGTTGGAAGCCTTAGCTCACATGCTTCTCTAATTATAGTCCACATAGATGAAATGATGATTGATGGTATGGCTATCGCAGAACCTTGGAATTGACCACTTTAAAATTTTGTGATGTTATCCATGTTGATTATATTAGGTACGCCAAAACACGTCATGATGTTCCTCCAGATGAACCTGATCATGTCAGTGTCCCTACGTTTACCAACGGTTCTACTTCAAACCATTTTATGAAGTAGTCTATGCCGACCAAGAGGTATTTGAGATTCTCTGGTGCTGTTGGGAGTGAACCTATAATATTTTAACCCCATTGGGAGAACAACCATGGGATAGTTAGTGACCTTAAGTCATTATTCGACTGATGGAGCATGAGGGAGAACTTATGATATTTTTCACATTTCTTAACATAAGAGGTTGCATCTTTTTGCATATATGGCCACCATTCTTTAATTGCTCAAAAAGGCAGATACCTCCCTCTAACGTGGCTATTGAAAATTCCATCATGAAGTTCACTTAAAACTTGGTCAACGTCACTTGGATGCATGCACTGGAGGTAGGTATTGGTTAAATATATTTTGTTGAGTTTCCCTTCGGGAGTTAGGTAAAATCGTTCTCCATTTACCCTAACATGGTGAGATTGCTTCTTATCTGATGACATGATCTTATTTTTCAGATAAGTGAGGATTGAATCCATTCAACAGGAACTTTTTTAGATGATAAAAATCTATTCGATGACAAGGGCCTTGGTGAGGAAATTCACTTCAATGGTTCTTCTAAGATCAGAGTCCACTGTTGATCCCCAGGCTGCTAACGTGTCGGCCTGGCTATTATGCCCACGAGGGATTTATTAAATGTAGGCTTCCTCAAATCTGTCCATCAATTCATGGGCAACCTGGAGGTATGCCATTTGTGTATCCCTGGAATTAAAATCTCATGTTACTTGATTGGATACCAGATTTGAAATGCAGTATATATCAAGATGGGCTATCCCCAGTAATAAGATTTGCACAGTTCGATGATGAGGGATTCTTACTCAACCTCATTATTAAAAGCAAGTCTGATCATTTGCTCGATTATGGCATTCTCCGACGAAATAAGTACAAATCCTAGTCCTACCCCTTGAAGTTGGATGCATCGTCCATGCAAAGTGTCCAATTTTTGGAGTGGTCAGTATCATAGCTTCTTAAAGAATCAATTATATTACGGTTGTTGGGATCATATCCTCTTGTAAATTCTCTAATTAATTTGGCCAACAACGGATCCGTTCATTCTTGGTTGATAATATATATCAAATCTCCTAAGTTCGATTGACCATTTGGACATCCACCTAGTAGGTCGGACATTTGATTAATGAATTTGAGGAAAAAGTAAGTGATGACTATGATTGAGTGAGATACGAAGTAGCGCTTCAACTTGCGCAATACGACGACCAAAGAATAGGCCAATTTTTTAAGTTGGATGCATCGTTTCTCAACATTCAGGTTTGTTTTACTGACATAGTAAATGGAGAATTGATGTCCCTCCTTCTTGCACATTCAGGTAAACTGAATTCATGGCTAAAAATTGTTGGGTAGAGATAAAAAGGGTCTTTTGGATCAAGAATAGACAGTAAAGGAGGTTTGCTTAGGTAGGATTTAATTTTCTCAGGAACCTTGAGCATTCCTCATTCCAGGCGTGGCCTTTTCTCTTTTTCAATAGCTAAAAAAATGGTCGGCATCATTCGAAAGACTTTGAGATGAAACATATTAGGGCTTCTAACATTCTTGTTGACTTTTGAATCTTGCGCAGCATCTTCAAGGGCTAAATGTTGTTGATCACAAATATTTGGTTGAGGTTGGCTTCAATACCCCTCTTATTAACTAAGTACCCTAGGAACTTTTCGAACTGAACCTTAAAGGATAATTTGGCCGCGTTGAGCTTTATTTGATAGTGCCTGAGGATTTTATAGGTTTGCAGTAAGTCCTTCAAAAGGACGACTTTGATATCTCTCTTAACAAGTATGTCGTCAATGTATACCTCCATTTTGTCTCCCAACTATTGCTTAAACCCTCTTATGACCAATTTTTGGCATGCGACTCTTGCATTTTTAAGGCAAAAATACATGAAATTATAACAATACAGGCCCATAGTGGTTATAAATGAAGTTTTATCTTGGTCGGGGCTGAACAAATGGATCTGATGATACCCTGATTACGCATCAAAAAAACTCATCCGTTCATGACTGGCTGTGGCTTTGACCTGCTGATCGATCTTTGGTAGAGAAAAACCATCTTTAAGGAAGGCCTTGTTAATATCGATTAAGTTCATGCACACTTTCCAGTTACCATAACCCTTTCTTACCGTCATCGAGTTTGAGAGTCATTTTGGGAATTGAAATTATCTGATGGACCCTGACTTCAGAAGTTTTCCTTCCTCTATTTTCACTGCCTTTGCTTTTTTCGGGGAAATTTGGCGGGCCTTTTGTGTAATCGGTGTATACATGGGATGAATATGAATTTTGTGGCATGTAACTTTAGGGTTGATCCCAGGTTTATTATATTTCTGCTATGCAAATACATCTTGATTCCGTTTCAGCTAGAAAAATCAATTCCTCCCTCTCTTGATTCGACAACGTGGTGCCAATCAAGAATATCCTTTCTTGCCCTAGTCTCATCAAAGTCTACCTCTTCTAATTTCTCTATGACCCTATTTGTAGGGTTAACTCTAATTTCTTCCACTCCTGGTCTTTTGTTCTTTATTTACTATTTGGACGGTGTAGCTCCACCCTGAGACGTTTCGGGAATGATCTCCTCTTCTTTCTTCTTCTCTTATTTGGGACTTATGGCAATGATGAAACCCTTCAAAGAAATGGATTGGTTTCCTCTTATTTATATTATTCCATAATTTTTATTGCACTTGAGTTTTTCGTGTTAAGTAGAGGGAACAGTTTGCTCAACGTGCAACCATCCTCTCCCAAGAATGGCATGATAGGGTGAGTCAATGTATACCACTAAGGACTTGATTATCTTTAAAATATTCTCGGACCTAATATGACAACCTTTCCCAATGGAATAATTGTTTTTCCACTGAAGCTGACCAGAGGAATGGTCGCTTCCTTCAAATCCTTCAACTTCAATTTGAGCTTGTGAAAAACCTCCAAGTACATGACTTTATAGGAGCTCCATTGATCAATTAGTAACTTATCAACGTCCCATTTTATAATACTAAGGTTGATTACTAGTCCTTCATGGTTTGGGGTCCCACCCCGACCAAATAGTCTTATATGAAGACTATATGATTCTTGTAGTCTACATCTTCTGGTCGCCTGTCTTGACAACTGGTTTTTTTGCAGGGTCAATCTAAAGGTTCTTCATAATTACAGTGACCTTTTTGAGATCCATTTGGACAACGTTACTTTGGATCTGCTTGAAACTCGAGATACCGTGGATAATGATGAGTTCATGGCCTAAAGCTTCCCCCAAAACATTATCTAGTTATTGGTTGGTGCTAGGGGTGACCTTATCACCTTTCTTTTCTATATATTCTTTTAAATGCCCCGGCTAGGCCAATTCCTCCATATAGGATTTAAGGGCCTTGGAATTACCAATTTTGTGATCGTTCTCTTTATGATAGGAGCATCTGAGCGTGTTATTTCCATTTCTTAGGTCTCTATCCATCTTCTTTGTCCACTTGAAGAACTGATGGTCTTTTATCTTTCCTAAAATCTTATAAATCTGCTATTTGAAAACAGTGTCCATCGCCTTAAAGGCTTTGGACGGGTATGCCTTGTCACCATTTTTTTATCTTTCATTATATTTTTCCCCCTTCTTTGGGGTTCTCTCTTTGTTGTTTGCTTCTGTCTCCTTCGCGTGACCGTTATCACTTTAGTTGTGGGCAATCATATCTTCCACCTTGAGAAACGTTTTTTTATGCATGACATAAGATCATCGATGGCGTCTACCTCCTTTTTATTAGGGATTGGTGCAACACGGATTTTTAGGGTAGTCCTATCTTGAATGATGCTACGTTAACCTGTTCCAAGAAATCTTCGACCTGACTGGAGGTTTTTTAATAGCATCTGTCATAATTCTACAAAGGACCCCAGGATTTTTTCCTCATGGTGAGGAGAAAATCCTTTCTCTTTGGTTGAGAATTGCATGTAATAAAGCGAGTTATAAAGGCCACTGGGAGTGACTTGATATTCTTAACCGATCTATGTGGCAGCCTCTTAAACCACTTTTGTGCAACATCCCCTAGTCTAAAGGGGAATATATGACATAGAAGGGTATTATTATGTTTCCAGAAAGTCATTGCTTGCCTACACTGACGCTCGTGATCTATATGATCATTCTTCTCGTCGCATATCTTGAATCTTGGGGTTGCAAATTTTTTTCGATATTTTCCCTCTCAATTTCCCTCGAGAAGGGGGACTTCATCTAAGTGATGAGTTACCTCATGGATAGTTCCATTGTGTATCTATTCCCAGGATTCATTGGGTGTTGATCCTCTCTCTTCGTACCGAAATTCGGATATTATGCCTACTATGTCCTTCGTCTTGGTTTCTCATTATCGGGAGGCTTTCCTACTCTGAATTCTCTTGCTTGTAGTGTGAACTCCTTCCTAGGTTTTGAGTTTTACTTGCTTGAGGGATAGGTTTTTTACCACGATTCTTCATTCATCTCCACGGATATTTCACTCCATTTTTTCTAGGCGTCGCTAGAAATGTGTGTTTTCCTCCATTTGGAGGAGTGTTGCTTCGTGTTGTTGATGGAGTCATTCTTCATAAGCATCGACCAACCATGAGATCTAAGTTATCCTAGGATACTCGTTGCTTTTCTCAAAAGTCTTATCCTATGGGTGGAATCGTGGACAGCAGGCGACCTATCTTCTGTATAGGTGGATCTCAACTTGACTTTGTGTAGTGATAGTCCCTCTAGTAAACTTGAAGTTTTTTCATGATTTTAATTTTTTTACCACAAACACAAATTCCTAACACTTGATTATATTTTAAATATTCTCAAAATGATTTGAACAAACACAAAAGTTAGAATTAGGTGAGTCTAAATTTACAACACTTAAGCAATTTTCAAGAACATCTAAAGTTGTAAACTAAATCATGTGAGGTTTGTGGGATCAATTGTGTAGAGATAAACAAAAATAAATATGAGTTAGATTTTATGAGGGAAAATCCCCACCTATAGGGATAAAACCCCCCTAAAAAGAGTTTTATACAAAGCAAGAAGGTACCTCTCACTCACGCACTCACGAGAAGTTACCTACGAATTTTAAAATTTCTCCACTAAGCAAATTAGAAACTTCAATCTTCGCAGTAAAATCACGTCATGCTCAAATCCTTCCAATGAATCAAGGCAACTATAATTTTAGATTGTGGATTAATGATCACGGTAATTCACCAATCAAATTATGAAAAGGATAGGCCCCCAAACTTTTAAATGCTTACTACAAAATGTAATTTCCTTTTAAAGATGCGGAAGCGGAGATGGTTCAATTAGACATATTAACTAATTTTAATTTCTTTTTCAAATTAAAATAAAACACAACTTAAAGTGAAATTAAATTAATTAACAAATGAATTTTTCACTTTAACATATTAACTCAACTAAAGTCCTAGAAATTTTCCTAAGTCATATTTTAAATATTACCAAATTAGGTCAAACTGATTTTATCAAATTAAGTGATGACTTGGATTAAATTAGCATAAAAATTACCCAAATTAAATTTGCACAAATTTAATTAAGTGTGACAGTTAAACCAAATTTTATCTTGAATTAGCCTAAGCATGCGTTCTAAGTTATTTTGCAAGATAAAAGTAAATCAGTCACACTACGCCGCGATGTACGAGGAAAAATCCACAATGGAAAAAAACCACAGACGACCCTAGCCAAAAATTCACTAAGTATGGTTTTACAAGTACAAGACATGAAAGACTTCCAACACTTGACTTGAATCCGTCCAAGCCCCGACGCTTCTTCTTGTACACACCTCCGCCTAGCGAATAATCATGGAGCTCCACTGCAGCCTTAGAATCCACCTATCGAACTTTTTCGATCACCGCCACCCGAACAAGGAGCCTTTCTCCAAGTGGGTAAGTCAACACAAATAATCTTCTTCTTTGTGGGATTTAAAATCAAACCCAAACTTCTCTTCAAACGATAGAGATAAAGCCGATGCCAAACTCCAAGCAAAGTATATATATATATATAGAGAGAGAGAGAGGAACTTAGATAAACAAACTTTGGGTGTAAAACATAAGTGTTTTAAAGATTTTCTTGAAAAATTAACACACTAAACAATGAACTTTTTCTTTGAAAGTTGAACTCTCAAAAAAACTATCTAGGAGGTTGTAGGATATGAAAAATTTAATCCAAAAATGTTGGTTCCCGCACTAATAAAATCTGGCAAAAGGTAGTGGGGTACAGTAGAGGGAAAAGTGGGAACACTGTCAAATAAACTTTCCCGCCAAAACTCGTTCGAACTACTTTTTCGTTCGAATGACTTTTCGTTCGAACGGATTTACTAACAAGGTTCCAGAATGAAAAAAAGGAAAATCATCAGAAATCTCATTCGAACGACCTGGCATCTCATTCGAATGACCTGGCAATCTTGTTCGAACGAGATTCCAGTGTTGATCGAACGACGTGTTAGAAAAATGAAATATTAATTTTAAGCCCAAAACTTTTATGGAAAGTTCTAAAAAATATTTTTCTGAGTAAAACAAAGTCATTAAAATTAATTTATAAAAATTATAAATTACACCCAATTAAACTTGTTCCAAGCTCCTATTTAATATAGAATTCATTCATACTTTAGGAGCAAACTGAACAAATGTTGATGATGTAGAAACGAGGCACACTAAAACGGCAATTGATGAAGCTTTATGAACTTGGCCGCTAAGTCTTCCACTTTAGAATGTCATAGGCTTAAAGGATGGTCAATAATTCTATCCTATGACTCAAACGTTTTTGTCCGAAATTGAGCCAAAACTACAAAGGACTCAATCGAAAATTTGTGTCCTTACAAATCTCCCCCTTTGGCTATTCCGGGATAAAAACAAACAAAAATCCTAAAGGGTCGTCAAGCTCTACTAGACATAGAAAAAAATGTCCCACCCAAAATAAAAGTACAATGCTTGACTCAAACAACCCAAGGATCAATATCTTTTCCGAAGATGAAAGTTGCCATATATAAAAGAATTCTTGCACACTTAAGCAAACGCATTAAACGCATAGGGAATATTAAAAATATTAAATACAATTAAGATAAATACTCCCCCTAAATTAATTCTCCCATTTATCAACTATGAGCAACCTAAGAAGATAGCGACTCCCCCTCTCCCAAACTAAGATACGATTACAATAGAATTAGATACCATTTCTCCCCCTATCATTCTCCCCCTTTTTGTTCAAGAATAGACAAAGACTAAATAATCAAAAATTAACTTATCTCCCCCAATTAAAGCATATACACCCCTTTAACTAAACAAGGGATAAATAGAATGGGATGACAAGCTAAACATGCAAAAGTGCGTAAAATGATGAGAACATGAAAGCTCTTGGGAACAAAATCATAACTAATCCAACAAATAATAACGGATACCAACTAGGATGCAAGAAAATGATACCAATATGATACATAAAGTATTAAGCATGTGATATCAACAAAGAATGCAACAATTTAGATACCAATTATGAATTAAAAGCATAGATGGACTAGAAAGCAAGGCAAAGACCAAATAAAATATCATATATATACATACCCTAGATATACCAAAGATGCACACGCATATATATATAGATATAAACACACAAATGACATAAAATAAGATAAGCTTTTCACACTCGTATGGCAAAAATGTGTCATATGGAAACGAAAGTGTTGGGGTGTGAACTTGAACAATTAAATTAAATATGTTCACGGAGTTCTCAATTGATTGCAAACTTCATCACATTTGAATATAACCTCATGTGACAATATATATTGAACTCAATGAACAAACATACACAATGGATACAAGCTTAGAATTTGATGATTCTACAAACCAATAGAGTCATGACATTAAAAGTACAACTAGAATAAACGGACATTGTGCAAACCGTTGATATAGGTGGGGAAAATTATCATTAGCTGCCAAAGCCGACCCTGGGTTAAGCCAGGATAACCTACAAAAGGTCAAAGATCTTCAAGATCAGGGGGAGCTTGGTTGGCTAGTCAAGTATGAGCATCTGATGACCCCTACTACCTCTCTGAGATTGTCCTAGGCGGAAGTCCTTTAGCAGAGCTTCATAAGTGCTCATTTTACAAAGTTGTACCTTTGATTTTTTAATGTCTTTGATATATTGACTCAAATATATTTTTTTTTTGCAGAATGCCCAATAGGTATCTTAGACGACCTGTGGGAGATGTCTGCACCAAGCCTTATCAAGTTGGTGAAGAAAGCTGGGTTCAATGCACCTGCTTTTCACCTAAGAAGAACGTCGTCGCCTCTAAGGCCGGTGCTACAAAAAAGAGGAAATCCACCACTACTACCTCAGAGGATCAGAGACATAGCAAAGCCCAAAAGGGTGATCGTGCCATCCCTATCTCGTCTGATGATTCACTGGCTTCTCATCTAGAGTAGTTGAAGATCAGTGATAGCCTGATAGGTCATGGTCTGAAGGCGATGGATGACATTGGCTCTGTAATAACATATGCTGACAAGTGCCTCTTACGCTCTATAGAGACCCCTCTACTGTCCGAGTTTTTCCTTCACAGGTCCATCCAAGTAGAGATTTTAATTTTTTTGGCTCCAAGTATAACCTCGTCCTTGATATGGTTTATCTTGATCTCATACATCTGACTTTATATTACAGGGAATCCTGTCCATGCACCAGTTCGTTGACTGGACCCTGAGGAAGCTGCCCCTTATTGAAAAGGGAAAAGAGGCCCAGAACGTGGAGGCCTCTCTAAATGCTGAGGTTAAATGTCTGAAGACCGCCTTTGAGGGGTTTGAGAATAAGGTGAAGCAGAGGGACAGGGACATAGCTAAGCTCTAGAAGGACCACACCTCTGCCCTGAAGGCCAAGGACGACGTTCTTTAACAAAAGGTTGATGCTGCTATGAAAGTTTCCCTTGAGGATGCATCTGAGAAGATTTTGGCCGACTACAAGGTCTTTGATCAATTTATAAGCTTCGGCTTTGAATACCTTGAAAGAGGTGTTAAAGATAATGGTAAATGAGAGGCCATTAAGGAAAAAGAATCAGGGAGCTTGATAGCCTCAGACTTTATTGGTCTCGGCTTTGGTAACCCTCAGTTTTCTCAAGACTTGCAAGAGGTTGAGGAGAAAGGAGAAGGTTCTGCGCCTGTAGAGACTGCACAACCAGAAGCTACCGAGACTGAGGATGTCAACCCTCAAGATAATGGGGCCGAGGTTACCAATGTCGGCCAAGAGGATACCCTTATTGCTGCAAACTCTTAGACTTTAATTTGTGAAGCTTTACACTTATAATTTTTTGCTTCTCATCTGACATTTTGTAAACTCTTATATTTCTAACTCTGACTACTTCATGTTATATCATCCTCTTCAGAGGATTTTGCTTCTTTTGATGAATGTTCCTCTGAATAGTCTTATTTTATTTTTATTGAGGTCTGAAGTTTTAACATAATGGTGTCTACCTTAATTTCACCAAACTGTTTAAGGTCTGAGGTCATCAAATTAAGATGTTACCCTCATAAATTTCACGAATTAATGATGTTAAAGGTCAGAGGTCATCCAATTATGATGTTTCACCTCAGACTTTGTCATCAAATTATGATGTTTAAGGTCTAAGGTCATCAAATTAAGATGTTACCCTCATAATTTCACCAAATTAATGATGTTTAAGGTCTGAGGTCGTCCAATTATAATGTTTCACCCCAGACCTTGTCACCAAATTATGATGTTTAAGGTTTGAGGTCATCAAATTAAGATGTTACCCTCATAATTTCACCAAATTAATGATGTTTAAGGTACGAGGTCATCCAATTATGATATTTCACCTCAGACCTTGTCACCAAATTAATGATGTTTAAGGTCTGAGGTCATCAAATTAAGACGTTGCCCTCATAATTTCACCAAAATAATGATGTTTAAGGTCTGAGGTCATTAAATTAAGATGTTACCCTCATAATTTCACTAAATTAATGATGTTTAAGGTCTGAGGTCATCCAATTATGATGTTTCACCTCAGACCTTATTACCAAATTATGATGTTACCCTTATAATTTCACCAAATTAATGATGTTTAAGGTCTGAGGTCATCCAATTATGATGTTACCCTCATAATTTCACCAAATTAATGATGTTTAAGGTCTGAGGTCATCCAATTATGATGTTTCACCTCAAACCTTATCACCAAATTATGATGTTTAAGGTCTGAGGTCATCCAATTATGACGTTACCCTCATAATTTCACCAAATTAATGATATTTAAGGTCTGAGGTCATCCAATTATGATGTTTCACCTCAGATATTGTCACCAATTTATGATGTTTAAGGTCTGAGGTCATCCAATTATGATGTTTTACCTCAGACCTTGTCACCAAATTATGATGTTAAAGGTCTGAGGTCATCCAATTATGATGTTACCCTCATAATTTCACCAAATTAATGATGTTTAAGGTCTGAGGTCATCCAATTATGATGTTTCACCTCAGACCTTATCACCAAATTATGATGTTTAACTTCTGAAGTCATCCAATTATGATGTTACCCTCATAATTTTACCAAATTAATGATGTTTAAGGTCTGAGGTCATCCAATTATGATATTTCACCTCAGAACTTGTCACCAAATTAATGATTTTCAAGGTCTGAGGTCATCAAATTTAGACGTTACCCTCATAATTTTACAAAAATAATGATGTTTAAGGTCTGAGGTCATCAAATTAAGATGTTACCCTCATAATTTCACCAAATTAATGATGTTTAAGGTCTAAGGTCTTCCAATTATGATGTTTTACCTCACACCTTGTCACCAAATTATGATCTTTAAGGTGTGAGGTCATCCAATTATGATATTTCACCTCATAATTTTACTACTAAAGCATGATGAAATAAAGTATTGACACAGGAACTACTTTTCTCATTAAAATTCTCTTCATAAAATGATACGTATACATAGAAACAATTACAACATCATATGTAATACTTCTTCAGGTGATCAGCATTCCATAGATTGGAGAAAGGTTCTCCCTCGATATTTTCTAGCTGGTAGGTACCGGGTACAACCTCATCCACAACTTTGTTAGGACCATGCCAGTTCGGGTGAAGCTTGTTTGTCTTCTGCAACGTCTTCTTTAGCACTAGGTCTCCTATATCTATAGGTCTTGGTTTCACCCTTTGATTGTATAACTTTGTTGTTCTCTGCTGGTAAGCTGCCAGTCTGATCTCAGCATCTTTCCTTCTTTCCTCGATCAAATTTATATCAAGTCTTGTCTCTGCTAATTCCTGCCTATTGATGGCCACCCTGGGTTGATAAACAATGCCATACTCTCCCAACTCGATGGCCCAGGTCATCAATCTACCTGACTTCTCGGGCTTGTGGAGGACCTGCCTTAGTGGGGAGTCAGTGAGGATGACCATAGAGTGGACGTGGAGATAGGGCTTCATCTTCCTGGAAGCGTGTATCAAGGCGTAGGCCAACTTTTCCATCCGAGGATAGTTCTGTTCAGACCCTTGAAGGGCCTTACTATTGAAGTATACAGGCCTCTGCACCCCATCATCTTCTCGTACTATGGTTGCACTAATAACTGACTCTGAGACTGCTAGATAAACATACAACTTATCCCCTTGAATGGTCCGAAATAAAAGCAGGTGGGACCCGAGGTAGGATTTGAGCTCTTAAGGGCTACTCGTCCTATGATGAGGTTATAGGCCGAGAAGACGTTTTCATCCGTAACAAAAAAAATAATCTTTCGGGTCAACCTCTTAGGCCACTCATCTCTCATTCGTACATCCATCTCATACATGCCCAGTGGATGGACCTTTCACCGCTGAAACCCATCAACGGATGATGATAGGGTACCATCCTCGCTCTGCTGAGGCCTAGGATCTTAAAACAGGGCCAGAACATCACATCTGTTGAACTTCCCTCATTTACGAGGATTTTTCGCACCTCATAACTCTTATTGTGATTACCAAAAGGGTCATCATGCGGAGCTAAGATACCTTTGAAGTCGAGTCGGGAGAATCCAACTATAAGGCTATCCATGTCTACCTTATTTCTCTTTTGCTTAGTCTCTGAAGACGTCAGATTCACAACCTCTACTTTGGTCACTGATTTAGCCTCTGCCATATGAGCTTTATGGTCAGCTACTTCGGAGCCACCTCCTGCTATTCCCCCACATATGGTGTTAACCCCTAAGGATATCATACCAACCATCTTTACAAGGGCATTATCATCTTTTGGTAGGAGGTCTGGATCGTCCTCATCATCACCATCTGAGTCATCATCTCTTCTTACTGGGGGGTCATCTTGACATCTGTCATTTCTCTTTTTCTTAGGGTCTTCTCTTCCCCTCTTGGGAGCTTTTCTGTTAACGTATTTCCTCAGCTTTCCGGACTTCAACATCTTCTCAATTTTGTCCTTTAAGGCGAAGCACTTATCTGTCACATAGCCGTGGTCTTGGTGGAATTCACACCATAGGTTCTTATTACTCTTATGCGGAGGAGCCTTCAGCTTCTTCGGCCATCTCAGGGACTGATAATTCTTGATCTCGTTGAGGATGTGTTCGCAGCTCACAGTTAAAGGAGTATAGTGTGCAAACTTGTCATCGGCAGACCTCTTTTTCCGTCTTTCTTTCTTTGGAACTTCCCGCTGCCACTTTCGCTCTCATCCTCATACTTTGAGGCCATAGCCTCTTTAGCATTCATGACCTTTCCTGCAATTGCCAATAGCTCCGCCATGGACTTGGGAGGGTCTTACACAAGCTTCCACAATAACTTCCCTTTCTGGAGTCCTCCTATGAGGGAGATCATTGCAATAATAGCTCAGGATTACCAACCAGCGGTGTCGTCCTTCACCAGGTCGTCCATAGTCGACGCTGCAAGCAACACCATGATTGGGCATCAGTTGAGGTCTACATGACTCACGGGGTCAGTTATCTATCAGGTCGTCCACAGCCGACATCACATCTTCCCCATACATCAACCTCGATTAGGCATCATCTGAGGCCATTAAGGACTCATGGGTTCAACCACCCTTCAATATCAGTGTCGGCCCTAGCCGACGTTGCAAGCGCCACGCGAGAATCAACAAAGCCACTTAGGCTCAGTGAACAATCCCATTATCGGCCCTCGCAGACGTTCCACATATCTAACCTCGGCTGACATCCCAGCCAAGGTCAATATATAACTCCCAGCCAAGGTGGGGGTCGTACCTCACCAATCTCGTACTCAGTCAGGCCGAGGTTTCTACCAAGCAAAAATAGGTGAGCTTCTACGCGTATATGTATGGCTTGAAGCACGTGGATAAATCTGTTATAACTAAATCATTCCCTCCACGTGGGGGAATATTGAGGTCATCATTACTTAGTTGAGATCAGTAAGGTGTCATTCTTACACTGGCGGGATCTCCACGCACATGCACGTGGCATGCTTGGGGGGTATATTACACCCCCCAGTCACTATATATTGAGGTCTTCCTCAACATTGAAAAGGATCGAGAATTACAACCCTAGCTGAAACTCTGTCAAATTATACAGTAGAGAGAGAAAGCTTGAGAGATTGTGTCCATGGCCATTAGTGCCTTATTTTAGTGACCTTACTCATTCACTTGCACAGTGGACATAGGCCTAATTGGCTGAACCACTTATATATTGGTGTTCACCCTCTTCTCCTCATCTCAATCTCTTATATTTAGCATATACTTGTGATGCCATTGTTATCACTGGTTTGAGCTTACAAACACCTTGACTGGTGGTGTTATTTCCAGCATTATCATTTTGGCGCCGTCTGTGGGAACGAGAAGCTATCTCTTCCTCTTTTTCTGCTTAACCTCACCGGAGACTCCGGTGGTGAACCAGGCCTCACCCCTTGTGTGGAGCTATTTTACCATTGAAAGAGGTACTTTAAGTTATTAAGCTCATCTTTTTCATAAGCTCTTTAGTTTTAACATATGGCACCACAGTTGCCACCACCTCCTCCACCATCTGGTGCTGGAGGACCTAGTTCTATCCAGGCACCACCCCAGTCCGAAATGGCAGAGGTGACAGCAACCTTGAGGTCCTTCACTACAACACAGCAAGCGATGAAGTAGCAATTTGCACAGCTCAGTCAAAATATGATGAGGCCACCTGGGGTCTCATCGGAGATGATTACTCCGACAGTTGTTCAACCCCATACTAAATTCAGGGGACCACTCCACGCACCACGAAAAGACTAACCTACCCCTCAATAGAGGAAGGACGTTGCTGACCCTGGGTGTTTATGCCTAAGGAGGCAAAGAAACCCTTGCCCTGAGGATAGGTATGATGATAAGGAGGCAGAAGATTCTACAGAGGACTGCTGGGAGCCGTATGAGGTTTCGAACAACAGTGTACGTCCTATCCAATAAAGTCGAGGTTATGGGGGTAGAAGAGATGGTGGCTCCCAATAAAGCTTTTGATCGCTTGAGCAGAGGGTCGGCCTTTAAAAGGCTTGGCCCAGTTAATGACCTGAGGTAGAGGTTATCCAGGTTAAGATATGTAGCAGGCTCACAAAGGGAAGATGAGGAACATCAGCCTCATCATGGCCGACCCCAGCAAAGCCGAGACAGGGATCAAGAGGAGTTCAATAGTCGATATTGTGTAGTGGCTGGGGAACCCTCAGTTCACCCCTTGGAGGTGGATGGGGATAACCTCGGTCAGGCCGATGTTGCAAAGCCATGGAATAACTCCATTCAACGTCTTGAAGAGAAGATAGGTAACCTCATTAAAATATGAGACCCACTACAAAGAGTCTTCTCATAGGGCTCCCCATTTGTGGCACGAATTGTGAACTTCCCAACCCCTGCCAAATTAAAACTGCCAATGGTGTCTCCTAAGTATGATGGTAGTACCAACCCTGTGCATCATGTAAAGATGTACCAATCTGCAGCAAACATTTATTCAATCCCAGATGAGATGAGGTGCAGGGCCTTCTCAAGCACTTTATTAGGAGCTACACATATTTAGTTCACTTCTCTTTTAAAGAACTCTATTGAAATTTTTAAGGGCTTGGCTGAACGGTTTATTCATAACTTCTATTTTGGGGTAAGACCTCAAAAGAAGACCACTCATATACTGTACGTCAAGCAGGGAAAAAATAAGAGCCTAAGAGACTACATTGCAAGATTTAATAAGGAAAAGCCAGAAGTGGAAGATTACGAAGAGAGTATAGCTATTACAGCTCTCACTGGAGGACTTCAGAAGGGAAAATTACTATAGAAGCTTGTTGAAGACCCTCTTAAATCTATGGTCGAGCTATTGGCAACAACTGGTAAGGTCATGAATGTCGAGGAAGCCATGGCTTCCAAAGAAGAGGATAAAACTGGTGGAAGCAAGTCTCATAAAGCCAAGGAAAAGGACGGGAAGAAGAGGTCGGTTGATGACAAATTTATCGACTACACTCCACTCACAGTAAGTCCTGATATAATTTTAAATAAGATTAAATAAGATAGAGACTTGATATGGCCTGAGAAGCTGAGAACTCCTCCATATAAGAGGGACCAGAGTAAATGGTGTGAGTTTCATGAAGACCACAGTCATAAACTGACAAATACTTTGCCCTCAAGGACGAGATTGAGAAGCTCCTAAAGAAGGGAAAGCTCAAAAAGTATGTTGACAAAAGTGTTGCTAATAATGATTCCAAGAAAACATCATTAACTTGGTGATATGAGAGTTAACATCAGTAACTTGGTGGCCTCATATCTGAGACAAACATCATTAACTTGGTGATCTCATATCTAAAACATCATTAACCTGGTGACATGAGAGTTAACATCATTAACTTGGTGGCATCATATCTGAGTTAAACATCATTAACTTGGTGATCTCATATCTGAAACATCATTAACTTGGTGACATGAGCGTTAACATCATTAACTTGGTGGCCTCATTTCTGAGACAAACATCATTAACTTGGTGATCTCATATCTGAAATATCATTTGAGACAAACATCATTAACTTGGTGATCTCATATCTGAAACATCATTAACTTGGTGATATGAGAGTTAACATCATTAACTTGGTGGCCTCATATCTGAGACAAACATCATTAACTTGGTGACATGAGAGTTAACATCATTAACTTGGTGGCCTCATATTTGATACAAACATCATTAACTTGGTGATCTCATATCTGAAACATCAATAACTTGGTGACATGAGAGTTAACATCATTAACTTGGTGCTCTCATATCTGAGACAAACATCATTAACTTGGTGATCTCATATGAAAACGCGAGAATTACGTGTGATAATTGATTAACTTCGCAAATTTCTAATATAGCACACTTATTTAATTAGAGTCCCTAAACATGCATCTAAGGTGCGTGTGTCAACCCATAAATAAATAAAGCATGCGACACAAAGTTAAGGAAAAATCCCGGCAGGGCAAAAAATTTTATTTCACTATAATAAGTAAATCGCAACTTACACAGATTACAATGAAATACAGTGTCACACGAATACCCGCAGGTGTCGGTCGGTGTCGGCAGCAATGAATCCACATGCAGCGAACCCACATGAACCTCAGTCCAATCAACAAAGGAAGAACCGCAGCACTCCTCAATGACACGCAGCCACAAAACTTTGTAGAGACTCCCTCAGCAATGACACGCAACCCTCAATTGCAAAGATCTCTCCACAAAGGTTTGAACAAACACAAGGTTGTGTTCTTGGGTTACCAAAAAGATTCACAAAGATTTGGCAATTTGTGTGAATCAAAAAACCTAGAGTCTTGGGCTCAATAGGTGAAGACTTAGAGTATTTAGGACTCTGAAAATCGTCTTGAAAAGTCTTGGAAAATAACTCCCTGAAGTTGGCTTAAATAAGAAAACTTTGAGCCTAAAAAATCTCAAACAGATCTGGCTGAATTTATCCCAGGCGGACCGGTCCGGCTTGGGGGCGGATCGGTCCGGTTGACCGGATCGGTTCTTTTATTCCAGGCTTCATCGGTTCGCTTGCGATCCGGGGTATACTAGCCTTCAGCAAACGAATCGATCCAGGTCTGAGGCGGACCGATCCGGTTAGCCGGATCGGTTCTTTTATTGTAGGGGGACCGGTCCGGTCTGTCAGACTTTGATTCCTCTTCTTCTTTTGATATTCGGATCCGTTGATGAATGTATGAATCTTGAAGGTGTAACGGTGTGCGACATAATGAATTGTTAACGGACAAAAATGTCCTTACAAATCTCCCCCTATGTCTATGCCGGTATATACATAAAAACAAACATCCGAATTATCAAAACAACTAAAAATGCCTATACAAATATACCCTTCCATGAACCCAAAACTGGAAAGATACAATTGAATAAGACTACAGCGTTTGCTCTTAAATTCTTCAGGAATCTCAACACTTTTCTCATCAGGGTGTGTAATCCAATGATAATCCATGTAGTACCTACACACATGAGACAAAGCAAAATACCAAGTGACATATCGAGTTTGAAATGAGATAAACATATATACCAATTTATGAGCAAACTCAAACTTTCAAATCTCCCCCATAATAAGATAATTCATTCTCCCCCTTTTTATGATGTCCCAAATAGATAAATGAGAAGAATGAATCAAATAAGCAAAATCGGGGTGTCACGGTATACAAATCAAGGCATCAATCAAATTGCAAACGTGCTCTTGCAAGGAGATGCTCAAAAAAATCTTCACAAACTATTTTTGAATTTTTCAAATTTTTCGTACAAAAAAGAAGATACCAATTTGAACAAATATGATACAAAAATCACACCATGGATTTAGACTCAAACAACCAAGTCATGGAAATGGAATTAATGGGTGTGAACACATTCGATAGGTAAATCAACTCAATCAATCATATGTGCACGATGCATATGTGTACCCCTAACGAATGAACATGTGTAAACGGGAGGAATGTTACCTAAAGTGTGATCTTTTCTAACATCCTTGGGATTAATTGATCCTCTAAAACAGATAATGGTTTTGGCTTTAGCACTAGAAACATGAGAACAAGATGAGCCATTACCATCACACTCAAACCAACTTGAATCGTTTAAATCATTTTTCAACTTCAAAATATTTGATTCAAGCAACAAATTAGACTCTTCCCAAGACAGGGATTGCTTTTTCAAATTTTTAACAATTTCTAAAAGGGTATCCCTCTCCCCCTCAATTAAAGAAAACTTTTCCCTAAGAGTCTCTTCACGTGCCACAAACTCATTGATTAAAATATTTCTTTCATCTTTGGCACAAACACAAACCATCGAATTTTTAAGGTCCTCTAAATCTTTTTCTAAAACAAGGACCCTATCATCACTCTCCTTTTTGGACAATTTTAAGGCATTAAATTCATGGTCCAAAGAAACAAATTTTTCACGATAAAAATCTCTTTGATTTTGAACCGTTTGCAAAAGATCCATCGCGGATTTAAAACGAGAATTTTCTTTTTCCAAAACTTTAATTCTTTTGGAAAGTTTCAAATTCAAACTTTTTAATTTTTCAGCACGGTCGTGAACTTTTTCAAAAATAGGCTCCTCATTAAACGAGCGTTCCATTGAAAAAATTGTGATTCTTCACAAACTTGATTTAAAAAAAATCAATATCACACAATTTTGTGGAAAATAGGAATATGCGATAAATTAGCGTAACCTGCTCTGATATCAATTTGAAAACGCGAGAATTACGTGTGATAATTGATTAACTTCGCAACTTTCTAATAGAGCACACTTATTTAATTAGAGTCCCTAAACATGCATCTAAGGTGCGTGTGTCAACCCATAAATAAATAAAGCATGCGACACAAAGTTAAGGAAAAATCCCCGCAGGACAAAACCTTTTATTTCACTATAATAAGTAAATCGCAGCTTACACAGATTACAATGAAATACAGTGACACACGAATACCCGCAGGTGTCGATCGGTGTCGACAGCAATGAATCCACACGCAGCGAACCCACATGAACCTCAGTCCAATCAACAAAGGAAGAACCACAGCACTCCTCAATGACACGCAGCCATAAAACTTTGTAGAGACTCCCTCAGCAATGGCACGCAGCCCTCGGTTGCAAAGATCTCTCCACAAAGGTTTGAACAAACACAAGGTTGTGTTCTTGGGTTACCAAAAAGATTCACAAAGATTTGGCAATTTGTGTGAATAAAAAAACCTAGAGTCTTGGGCTCAATAGGTGAAGACTTAGAGTATTTAGGACTCTGAAAATCGTCTTGAAAAGTCTTGGAAAACAACTCCCCGAAGTTGGCTTAAATAAGAAAATTTGAGCCTAAAAAATCTCTAACAGATCTGCCCGAATTTATCCCAGGCGGACAGGTCCGGCTTGGGGGCGGATCGGTCCGGTTGACCAAATCGGTTCTTTTATTCCAGGCTTCATCGGTTCGCTTGCGGTCCGGGGTCTACTGGCCTTCAGCAAACGGATCGGTCCAGGTCTGAGGCGGACCGGTCCGATTAGCCGGATCGGTTCTTTTATTGCAGGCGGACCGGTCCGGTCTGTCAGACTTTGATTCCTCTTCTTCTTTTGATATTCGGATCCGTTGATGAATCTATGAATCTTGAATTTCTTCAACGGTGTAACGGCGTACGACATAATAAATTATTAATGGACAAAAATGTCCTTACATCATATCTGAAACATCATTAACTTGGTGATATAAGAGTTGACATCATTAACTTGGTGGCCTCATATCTGAGATAAACATCATTAACTTAGCGATCTCATATCTTAAACATCATTAACTTGGTGATCTCATATTTTGAAAACCATTGCCTTGGTTAGAGACAAACATCATTGATATGCCCAAGTATATCCCTGTCCAAGCTTGAGAGCCCTCGGCCAAGGTCAACTTTGAAAAATCATCAGACAGAGATATTATGACTCGGCCTGGGGGTCGACGTAGGAATACTCGACCTCATTCATAACAGTACATTGGATGATATCATTGCCAATAACTGTCCTATCAGAAGACCGACTCATCATCTCGGCTTATACTAACACAGCCTCATCCTACCAAAAGACTAGCTAATTATCTCGGTCTCATCGCAGAAAGGACCCCGCGACTAAGGCCGACCAACAGTGGTACCATCAGTTTATTCAAAGTACAGAGAAGGATTTAAGCATCAGAGGTCTTATGACCCAAGCACCCTCGACCTCATCCACCATATGAAATAACATCTCATCAACTTCTCGACCCAAAGATACTCAGCCTTTTATCTACATTGAAGACTAATGTCTAGGGGGTAATTGATATGACCAAAATATACCCTCATCTGTTAGGACGACGGGCATCACATCTCACGGTCGATTCATCACAAGAGCCTCACATATCATTAGCAGGGTCATCCAGATAAGGGTCGGCCTCAACAGGGTCGGCCATGGCTTAATCCTCAGCACGATTATCCAGATAAGGGTAGACCTCAGTTGGGTCGGCCATGGGTTAATCATTGGCAGGGTCGTCCAGATAAGGGTCAGCCTCAGTAGGGTCGGCCACGGCTTAATCCTCGGCAGGGTCGTCCAGATAAGGATCGACCTCAGTAGGGTCGGTCATGGCTTAATCATTGGTAGGGTCATCGAGATAAGGGTCGACCTCAATAGGGTTGGCCACGGTTTAATCCTCAGTAGGGTCGTCCAGATAAGGGTCGAGCTCAGTAGGGTCGGCTATGGCTTAATTATTGGCAGGGTCATCTAGATAAAGGTCAGCCATGGATAATCAATGGCAGGGTCATCCAGATAAGGGTCGAAATAGAATACATTGGCCTCAATCTCAGCCTCATAACTCTCATACAACAACTCAGCCTCAACCTCAGCCTCATAGATCATCACATTGTGCCTCGACCTCGGCCTTCTCTAGCATCAACATCATCTCATCCACAACCGAGTTGATAAGAAGCTTATGACAACCAGTCTCTCATAAGGTTGGCCCCTCATACACCAACCTCGTCTCTTCATCAGCTGAGGTTAGCAGAGTCTCACGAGCTCAATCAACTACCAACTTCATCATCGGCCTCAACCGACGTTACAACTACCTCACACCTAACCTCGACCAGCCCTCTTGATCAAGGTCATAACGATTAGAGACAAGACAAAGAAACTATAGCCGATTCTACTAGTCTCGTACTCATTTAGTCCGAGGTTACATCAGTCAAGGACACGGGGCCGAGCATTTATAAGCACATGTAAGGTTTAGAATATATGGGTAAATCAGTTATAACCGAATCATTACCCTCACGTGAGGGACTATTGAGGTCATCATTATCTACATAAGATTAACCAGGTGTCATTCTCATACTGGTTTTATCCTCATGTACATTCTCATTGCATGCTTGGGGGGTATATTACACCTCCCAAGCACTATATATAGAGGTCATCCTCTACCTTGTAGAGGGATCCAAAATTACAACCCTATATGAAACTCTGTCATTTTACACTGTAGAGAGAGAAAGCTTGAGAGATTGTATCCATAGCCATTAGTGCCTTCATTCAGTGATATTACTCACACACACTCACAGTGGACGTAGGTCAGATTGGCTTAACCACTTATATTCAAGTGTTCATCCTCTTGTCCTCTCCTCCTTCTACATATATACATATATATATTCTCATGTGCTGCCATTGTTATCACTTGCTTGACCTTGTTAACACCTTATCTAGTGGTGCTATTTCCAGCATCATCAAGGTCACTTAAGGATGTGGGGATGATAGGCATTGTTGGTTTTAGAGCCATTACCTCTGTCCAATAAAGGATGGGTGCTGGATTTTGGATTTTGAAAACCTTGTTCTGAATCCGAGAAGAGGTTTATATATAGTATTGTCCATCCAACATACGACCATGTCCTCATCGGGGGTGTGAGTGAATATTTCCTCTACTATTGCTAGATCCTTCTCATCTTTTAGATTGGCGGTGTCAAAAGGTGGTTCCATAGATATGGATGATCCTGATGATATTTCATCATCATAGGTGGTCTCGTGAATATCTTCATTATCTGAAGAGGTTTTAGACCTTCCTAAGTTTATTTTTTAGGATTATGGCGATCTGGCAATAGATGTCCCTGTAATAATAGCGATAGTCTGCATATATACTCCCCAAGGTGAGACTCCCTTGATGAATCCAGTCACCACATACTAAAAACTGTGGAAGTTTCTATTTGTATGATCGTGGAGAGACAGACAAACCATTTATATCTATAAGTTGTATAAGTATCTTCGGGTGGGTAGACCTTCTGGTGGAGGATGGCCTCGGTGGGTTATCTCATCTTGGAGCTCGATGACACCAACGATGTGGGCAGTGTCTAGTTATTTCCTCACATAACTATGCCCAATGCTAGCGTAATAATGGGTCCATGGTGATATTCCAAGTATGAATAGGTCGAAGGCCAATCGTAGTATGAGTAAGTACAGTTCACTATGGGTGCCGATGTGATTTATTATAGAGGTCCTGTCGGGTTGGGGGATGATTTTTTACGGATCAAAATATGCTTTAATAGACCCGCATATGGAATCCTATATTTTTATTTTCAAGTCGTTCCACCTAGTATACAGAATAATCCGATACATATTAATGTTGGGTATCTAAGTCCTCCCTCTCTGTTGAAAAACTAGATGAGTGGTCCTTCGTATGAGAGGTTTGGCCATAAACTGTCTTCGACGTAGCCTTGCTTTTTCATATAGTATGTCTCGTGTTCTTGTTATTCCAAGTGATTGAGTTCTTTTATAGTAGCTTTATACACTATAATAAATTTATAATATCAGATGTCGATAGGTTCGAAGGACTTGGGTCCCTGTTTGTTATCTCCTAGTCATTTTCTTGAGAATTAGTACCATTACATCATCATAGTCCATACCTAAGACTTGATGACAAACTCATCCCTGGGACTTAGAGATGTGTTTCCGTTTTTATCAAGATATGGTCAAAGCAGTCGATAATGCCTGGCTTTGATGGGTGAGTGTAGTCGGCTTATTTTGGTTCATGGGTTGCAGGTCTGAGGATAAGATCCAATTTTTCGAAGGCAATATTTTCCATAACGGGTCATACTATTAGTTCAAAAGGTTCAATACTACTAATGGATTCCATCAGTATCAAGTGGATTGTATCAAAAGGTAAAACTAGTGTTTCGAGTCCTTATGGATCTCATTCATCATTGTCGATCTTACTCAGTCTGGAATATTATCTCGGCAACCATAACCCTTTGGTTTTTGTGGAGAAATTTCCATCTTTCTTTCAGAAAGCTCATGAGTGTGACATAGTCTATTTGATTGGGGCTAGCTCTCAATTCAGCTTCCTCAGTGGCATCCCTTTGAGTAATGTGAATTATCATTCTTTCTTCCTCTTCGTATAGCAGTTGGTGATGAACCCGATACTCCCAGGTAATATGATCGTCGGCCCTGAGTTGTTAATCCATTTTGTAAAGAAAAATTTCCAATAGAGCCATTTTGTATGTCTTTTGTCTTTATTCCATGTTGGACAAAACTCTTTGAGTCATAGGTTAGGACTTAATTATGTTGACCTTTCAAGCCTATGACGTGGTTTCTTGAAGATGTGCGGCCAAGTTAGAAGATCTACATCATCGTACCTTGTTTAGTGCCATATTTCGTCCTCACGTTGCAATGATCTTTTAGATATGGACGGTTACATATTTTGATCTGTGGATATTCTATAATTGGATGTTGGGATTTTATAAAAATGTTTTTAAAATGTTTTTATCTCTTTTAATAAGTTTTAGAAATTTTTTCGAAAGGTCGTTAGAACGACATTTCGAACGAGTACATGTACCTCATAAGAAAAGCTTCAAATGAACTTCGAACGAGATCGATTTTGGTAACAATTGACATATCCTAGAATCTCATTGAAAATGCGGTTCAAAAGGTGTTCGAACAAAATGCATGGCTTCGTTCGAATGGCATGCACCTAATTCGAACGAGCTTGTGAATTTTTGTTTTATTCAAGATTTTCCAAACTGTTTTCTATCCTTACCTCAATTTTAACAAACCTCCTATAAATAGGATTGCGGAGTAAAAAATTTCTTAGAGACTTTTCTAAGATTTAAAAGTTCCCAAACTTATTAAAAAGGCTCTTTAAAACCCTAGTTTATACCCAAGTTGTTTAGGATCTAAATTTCAATTCATATATGCTTTGAAGATCCTATTTTGGACACCAAAGTTTATCCCCCACATCTTTATGAGAATCATTTCATATGGTGCATTCCCTATTAACTTTTTATATATGGTGGATTTCGTGATCTGGTGTTGGGGTAAAGAAGCGGTGGATTTCGTGTTCCAATCCATAAATGGTTGTTGATCTATTTAGTGGATATTGAGTCGTGTGTGGACTCACACATTGTGGTAGTTGCTTGGGTTGATTTATGTATTTTCTCTACGGAGGAGAGGTTGAAGATCGAAGACACATCAAGACTTGTGAGGGCATTGAGTCGTTATGTAAGTCATCTAACGACTTCTGTAAATCTTGTATCATGGTGAATTTGCATGGTTTGGTCGTCTAAATGTTTTCTCATTGTGGATTTTCCTCGTACATTGGGCGTTGTGGTTGGTATAGTTATTTTATCCTACTATCACCTTGATGTATGTTTAGGTTAAGATAAAATTGATTAATCGATTTAATCACAATTCATTTAAAATCGGTGCAACGTTTTACTTTTCGGTTAATTTTTTAAGTTCAATATTTAATTTGAAAAAATTAAAAATTATATTTTGTTTAGACCATTCCCTATTAGCAAGCTTTTCCAAATTGATATCAGAGAGGGAACACTAAGTTATCTTGTAGGTCCATCTTTTCGTGTTATTTTAGCATTATTTGGGGGTTTTTTCTCTCTTTATCTCTCTCTCTCTCTCTAGTTTATTTGTTTCTCTCAATGGGTCATAATAGTGATAATTTACCCGATGCATTAAGCGATGACGATGAATTTAGTATTAAGGATGAGTTTACTGAGTTTCATAACCGTGCTGAAAAATTAGTTCTTTTGAATTTGAAGTTTGCAAAAAGAATTAATTTTCTTAAAAAATAAAATTTTGTTTTAACGCTGAGAAGCTGATTTTTTTTTACCTGTTCAAACTCAAATATATATCCTTTGTGAGAAGCTCATGGACATAAATCATGATTTTAAAACTGTAGAAGTGTCCAATAAAGATAGTGAGGATAGAGTCTGTGTTTTAAAGAAATAAATAAAGGACTCTAAAGTTTCTAGGGTTAATGTACGTGCCATTGAGGATGATGATAAATCAATAAATATTTTAACAGCAAGTGAGAAGACTCTTAAGGATAAGTTTGCTTCATTGGGCGAGTGACATAACCTTCTCGGTAGTATTAGAAATTCAAAAAAGGAGTCCCTATCATTTGAGGATTCTAAATTTTTGCTTGAGTCTAGTATTTTCAATTTAAAAAATTATCTAAGAGACTCAAATAGTTTTGGTAGTGGCTTCGATAATTCAAATGATTTCGTGCCTAAAGTTAAGACCAACTTTTGTTTTATAATGTCAACCATTGCTAGGAGCATTAGAAAAGTCAAACCTAATGGTAATACTCCTCTTGTCTACATATGCATATATTGTGGTAGGAAAGGTCACTTTAGGCATTTTTGCTTTGATCTTAAAAATGGTCCTAGCAAGTCTAGATCTAGAGTCGCTGAGGTTCCCAAATTCCAAGAGCACCATGTCTCATCTTTGTGTGATATAAAATCAAATTTAGATGCTTTACATATTAGACTTGTTGATTCTCGAATGCTTGCACATGATACTTCTCATGCTATAACTAATGGTTGACTATGTTTCCATGTTTACATACACTAGCTTTTGTACTTCATGATATTTGTGTTTGTTAATTGTATGTGGTTTGAGTCTTTTGTATTTTAATTCTTCCTTTTGGGGTATTATTGATAAAAATACAAAAATACTTTGTTTGTCTTTTGAGTTGTTTGTGATAAATTGGTTTCAAAAACTCAAAAAGATTTTTAGTTTGTGTAGTTTCATTTTACACATTTTGTGTGGCATATTGGTGTATTTAAATATACTTCCTTCCATGTTTTCATGTGTCTAGAACATTTAATTAATGTTTTCAATGCTTAGATTATTCTTAATCATGCTTTCATGGAGCATTTTGAAAATGACTTGCTTAATGGATTCACTTTGTATATGCCTCATCACACACATACACGAGCTCTTTTAGATTTTAACTTCATATGTTACATGAGCTAAGTGATATGTCCTCCTAACGATCTTGTCATTTACATATATATTTAATTAGGGGATTTGTGAATGTAAGAACCATTGCCCATGATTTTTTTTCTTTTCTTGAAAATATGAGTGTGCACGGAAAATGGCAACAAAGTAAGAGATCTTCCTTATGTCAAAGGCCACTGTTTCCAAGAGACTAAAATTTGAGAGGTAAAAGAAAAAAATATTGCCAAGGCTAAAATTTTATTTCATTGATTATTTAATAAAATTGGTATCTTCAAAATATTAGAGTGAAAAAATGATTTATCCATAATTTTGAGGGTGTTATAAGTTGAATATCAATGTGTTTGCACAATTAGTCCTATTTATTTCATGTTTTACGCTATTGATTTGACAATCATCAATATTTTTTAAACTAATGTGCATTGTGCTTGTTTTTCCATTACGAGTTCATTTTACTTGACACTATGAGGCTAAATTTTTGTTTGATAAAGTTAAGGCAGTCATATAGAACTCCTAGAATATTTTTGAGTGATTGGATTATGAATCTTTTATTTCTAGTTCATGCCCCTTTATTTATTCCCTCGTGTTTAGACACATCGATACTCTTCTAGTGTGTAACGCTTATATATTTTGTGTCATATTTTGTGCATTTATACCTATGTATATGTGCATGTATGTTATTGGTATCTTTTGCATATTTTTATATGGTATCATTTGTTTTGAGTCTTCATGTTTGCATTTAGTCCATGTTTTTCATGTGCTTTATCTTTGAATCAAATTAGCATGTTATATGATCATATTGGTATCTCTTGTTTCTTATTTACATTGGTTTCTCATGCTTCATTGTGTATTCAAGGTGGTATCATTTATTGCATCAATATTGGTATTGATTGATCATTGTTTGGATTATTTATGCTTGTGTTGTCATGTTGTATTTGTTGTACTTTACACCATTGCATGATATTATTCTTTCTTCCTTAATTTCAATTAGTATAATATTTTCTCAACTTTTGGGGGAGATATATTTCACGGGGGAGAAATGGTTTATTACGCATTATTTTTTTGTCTATTCCGGAACAAAAAGGGGGAGAAATGGTATCATTCTCTTTAGTGTTAGGAGGAGATCTTTATCCTAGGGTAAAACATCTTACCTAGGTGGGGATCGTTAGACGTAGGGGGGAGTTTATTCTTACGCAAATTCTATGTATTATCATATTCTATGTATTATTATATTCTTTTTGCATTTTAAGGTGAGTTTAACTGTGTAGGTTTGCAATATGTGGCAAAGTTTTTCAAGCGTGCAAAGATACTTAAGTTTATAAATCGATCGATTTGTACTTTTTCTTTTTGGGGTTGGGGATTGAGTCTTAGATGATATGGATGGCTCGTAGGATTTTTATTTTTGGTTTTGTCGTAGAATAGCCAAGGGAGGATATTTGTAAATACAAAGTTTCAGTAGAGTCAATTTGTATGCATTTTGGCTTTATTCCATGTTGAACAAAATTATTTGATTCATAGGTTAGGACTTGAGTATGTTGACCTTTAAAGACTATGACGTGGTTTCTTGAAGATGTAGCGGCCAAGTTATAAGCTCTACATCATCATGTCATTTTTAGTGCCACGCTTAGTCTTCACATTCCCAGGATCTCTCAAACATGGATGCATATATATTTTGATCCTTGGATATATCATAATTTGGGGTTAGGATTTTATAAAAATATTTTTATCTCTTTTAATATTTTTTAAAAGAAAAGTATTTTTTTCGAGAGGCTGTTAAGACAACATTGGTTTTGTCGTTCAAACGAGTACATGTACCTCATTAGAACAGCTTCTAACAAACTTCGAATGAGATCAATTTTGGCAAATTTTGGCCTATTCTAGAATCTCATTGGAAATGTCGTTTGAAAGGTGTTGAAATGAAATGTATGTCTTCTTTCGAACGAGATGATCCTCATTCGAACTAGCCCATGAATTTTTATTTTATTCGAGACTTTCCAAACTATTTTTTAACAGTATCTCATTTTCAACAAACATCCTATAAATAGGAGTGCGGAGCAGCAATTTTCTTGGATACTTTTCCAAGCTTTAAAAGTTCCTAAATTTGTTTAAAAATATCTCCAAACCCTACTTTATACCCAAGTTATTTAGGATCAAAGTTTCAATTCAGAAATGCTTTGAAGATTCTATTTTGGGCACCAAGGTTTATTCTCCACATCTTTGTGACAATCATTTCATATGGTGGACCCTTATTAGTTGTTTATACACAGTGGACTCTTTAGTGTGATGTTATGATTTGGAGGCAGGGAATTTCGTGTTCCAATTTGTAAAAGGTTGTTGAGTTGTTTAGTGGATACCGAGGTGTGTGTGGACTCACACGTTATGGCAATTGCATGGGTTGATTCTTGCGCTGAGGAGAGCTTGAAGGTCAAAAACGCATCAACGCTTACGAGAGCATCAAGTCGTTATGTAAGCCATCTATAAATTTCTATAAATCCTTTACAATGGTAAATTTGCATGGATAGGTTGTCCGAGGTTTTTCCAGTTGTGGGTTTTCCTCATACATCGGGCATTGTGGTTGATTTACTTAGTTTATCCTGCTATCGCCTAGATGCATGTTTAGGTTAAAATAAAATTAGTTAATCGATTTAATCTTACTCATTTAAAATTAGTGTAACATTCTACTTTGGGGTAAATTATTTAAGTTTAATATTTAATTTGAAAAAATTAAAAATTGGCTTTTATTTAGACCATTCCTCATTAGGACGCTTTTTTACCTTTCACTCATCTATATTGGGGGCTAGGATATCGAGGTATCTAAATTATAGTTTATTTTATCTGGCGACTTGAAGATGTGATGCTCCCACTCTTTTCAAATGAGTTGGCTTATAACGTGTTTGAGTAGTAGGTGAGTGTATACCAGTATTAGTTCTTGAAGCATTAAGGGCGAATATGTATGCCTAAAAGGTTGACCCTCCCCATTTAAGGAATTACATTGGTACATCGAAGGCGATATGCTCGGTTTCTTAGAGGGCCTCCTCGTACATCTTCTCTAATTGGTTCGAGTGATCTATTTGCTCTAAAACTGGAGAAGAATCCCTGACTCTTTCGAGACCGTGAACCCTGTGACTAGAATCAAGTTCGGGTTGTAGTGGTTAGTTTATAGGAAGTGTATGACCATGATGAAAAAACTCATATGATTAATGGCGAGCTTAGTTAAGATGATCTTTATGGCATGTGATGGTACACCCAGATGGGTGACTGTCTAGAAGTATGAATGTGTTCTCATCCTCGATTTATGATGAATGGAGACTATTATAGTGGATGGATCACTGTTTGGGTAGATATGTCTAATAAGGCATTGGTGTGGGGGTTAGGGTGATATGGAAAGGGGTTGTTGGTAACATTTGGCTTTTGCAGGATGAGGCTCCCATCAACAATAAGGTCTTGGATGGTGTATCTCAAAGCCTAATAGTTATCGGTGATGTGATCGGGACCCTGATGGAATCCACAATATGAGTCAGTGTGTCAGTTCCTATCTGGGATAACGAGAGTGGTTTGGGATTGAGAGATTTTAGTTGACCATCTAACTTTAAGGCAATGAAAACTCAATGGATGGGGGGTTTGTGAAGTGCCTTGGTCGGGCACAACTTGATAGTTTTTTAGAAAGGATCTTGGTTAAATGGGTGCAATTGTGACTACCACGGATTGGGAGGTGTTGGTAACTTGGTGTGGTTATGATTGTGGACTAACTATATGAGTAATGATGTGAGATGTGGAAGTTCCATGTGAGTTCTTAGGGGTGAAGGACTGATTTGCATATCGGCGGGGTTCCTCTATAGATTTGGTATCTTTAGCATCCAAACTTTACTCGATCTTACACCATATATGGTTGAGGGATTTGAAATTCGGGATCCAGGTGAGACCAAGCTCACATTTTACTTATTTTCGGAGGTTTTTGATCACGGTCTCAATTTGATTATTTTTCAAGGGGAGATTTACGATCTAACCAACTTTTTCTCTCTAACAAGTGACAAAATGCCAACTGGCTCTCCTTGCTCGTACTTCAACACTTCCAAATCCTTACATATGATGTCAAGATCCTCATTGTATATATATTTCTTAAGAAAAGTATGACATACATCATCCAAACTTTTGGCGGTCCTCTCACCTTTCAGACCCATATATTGGTAAGGCCTCCTCCATATAAAGTAGAGGAGAACATCATCTTTAATACTCCTAGGTATATGTTTTGAACCCACATCTGAAGGTGAAAATTGGATAAATGGGTAGATGTGGAACCCAATCATTTGTATGTCTTGAAGATAGGCATCTTAAATTTATCGGGTAACTGGGCTTTGGGATAGAGGGCCATTTTCTCATTGTTTGTAAGTTCATCCATAGTTTGCATCTTGTTGATGGCTTCTTAGTGGAGGCATGGCTCAGATTGTACTTGCGTTATATCCTGGTTTGGAGGTGGGGAACAACCTCATCGGCTAGTGGAGGAGCTACAGACTCAACTCACGGGGGTACTTGGAAGGCGGTGTATGGGTACACAGGGAACTGATGGTAAAGTTCAAAGTAACCATGCAGGGTAAATGACATCTAGAATTATGGGGCACTAACGTTAGCAGGGAGAGCCAGTTGCAGAACTAGCATGGGTGGATCCTGGGGATTAGTCGGCACTGTCTCGATAGCCGCCATAAGAGATGTACCAATGTTGGGAATATGGGAAGGAATACGTTCTCTCTTGTCTTGATTGTGGCAATGGCCTCTTATAGGCAGATTTTTTCTTGGCCTAATGCACTAATTTCTTACTGTATGGTGCTCTGAGAGGCAGTAATATTCTCAAGTTATGTCAAAACCTAATCCAATACAGATGGAGCCTGGTCTTCTTTAGTAGATATGGAGCGTGTTGCGAAGCAGAATTGACAGTCGTGAGTGTGTAACTTGCTGATGAAAACTATAGGACTGCAGAGAATGCTAACTCGGGTTTATAGGGTAAGAACTTAGTATGAATTCTTTGATGGTAATGATAACTACTGAAAAAAGCAGGGCACTTTCGTAAAGCATTTTGTAGACAGAAGGACAATACATAGTGGGAGGAGTACTCAAATACGCATGATTTTTTTATGCAAATATTTTCTTTGCATTTAACCGTATGTAGACAATATTTTATTTTTTTATTTTTGTTTGGCAGTATCTTCAAAGGGGAAGAACTGAATAGAATCCCGTTGGATTTGGGTAAACAATGGTGAGCTCTCATTTTTCGTGCGAGGAGCTAAGAAGTAATAGACTATGGTCTATTACTCTCTACAAATAAAATATGGGTAGGAGAATCCAACATAGAGGAATTCTTCTTTAACAATGACTTGCGAATTCATATTATTTATCTTCCATGTAAAACGGGAAGACCTTCATCGTGGAATCTGAGAGGTTTGGACCAGCCTCCAGCTACTATACTTTTTAAAAAAATTCTCAAAGCATTTGTACCTTAAGTATCTGTTATTTTTATGCAATAGGGTATATTCCTAGAGCTTTTCTCTATATGCAAAAAAGGCAATGCGACTCGTTAATCGATGGATCGCTTCTCATTGCCATCGATCATGATATACCAGGTTGCTTGGACTAAACAACCTTTGAGGTATGGGTGAAACCACTTTAACCTAGTATTAAATATATATATATATGGAAGCCTATTCGATATACCCTAGTACGGGACACACTTCAAACATTTCGTATCATTAGGACTTTGGGATTGATAGCGAAGTTTCTCGATATACCACATGTGTGGGCAAAAAGAGTGAGAATATTCATCGGTGACCAGACTTTCGATTGAATATTTTGGCCTCGAGGGTATAGGGTTTGTGTAATATGAAAATTAAGACTATTCAATACATGATGCAAACATGTAATATTTATTTTTACATACTTTGATGTTTGTTTTATCACAAGGTCCTTCGCGCTACCTTGGAAAATGCACAATATTGTACATGAGGATCTAACAAGGCTTTACATTTTGAGGGACTCTAAAAATAAGGCCGCTGTGTGGGAGAGATATTTAGCATAATGGAAAGGAAGCATAACGATAGTCACTAATGTGGTGTTGTGGGCCCCGGACTTAACTCGGGGGGAGTGGGGTCATCGCTACATTTAGGCAGTGGGCCTCATGGAGTGAGGCTCATTATTTTAATTCCTTCGGGGATGCTAGAGTGCTTGTCTCTTTGTCCGTCATTTTTCCCCAAGGAAATTTATCGGCTTGATGATTGACCTTGACTCATATTATAAACTCTCATTCTATGAAATTAATATTATCTACACTTGCACGTGTGGACGTATGCACCACCTTGGGGCTACCACATAAATTTGGATTCACACTTTTTCTCTCGTCTCTCTCTATAGTGAGTCCAATATAAGTATTACATTGATATTCATCTCTTTATATATTATCATTATACTTATATGTCTGGATAAGATTAAATCAGTATACCAGTTTTAGGCGATAACATATTAGCATCGTCTGTGGGAACGCAACAAGTCATTCGTTGCTTTCTACCATTATTAATTTTTCTTAAACTTGAGGATACCCATTTTCTAGTAAACCAGTTAATCGTATTCTAATTCATCTGGGTTTTAATAGGTTAAAGTTATTTTCAATCAGTTGTTACTCAATTTTGTTTTAATCCTTAAATTAACCACTAGATTTATCCTTTCCCGCTTTAAATTTCATTACCTATAAGATTCACAAAGTAATTATTATACGGTTATTTAGGCATTATAACACTCATTTTTTCTGGAAAACACTATGAATATAACGGAAAACCCAGAAAGTAGTCCAATTGCTGAAGTAGTTCCTCTCTCAACACATGTGGGTATGCTCAGTCTGCAGGGAATCCTAATGAGCTTGGCTAGAGGCCAGTAGGCTATGCAAGAGAGCGTAAAGCAACTAACACAAAGTTTTTTGAATGGGCAAAATAATCTTGAATTGAACTCGGTTATCCCAACAAGGGTGAGAACTCTGATAGAATATGGGAGATGTTACCTCCAGTCCTATACAAGGATAGGAGGCGGGCTAATTACGACAGAGCAACTAAAAATCCCTGGAGACTGAATTTGGACTCACGAGGCAAAAATAGTGATCAAAGTACTCTGAATTAGGCTGAGATGATAGATCCTCTCATCCAGGGGGTAACCTACACCACCAAATCAGGGGGATATGATGACGAACATACATATTCCTTAGAACACCTGAGTGTTCTAAGAAGACTGAATATGAATTCCATATTTGATTGGTTGGGACCTAGAGCACCAAGGGAACATCAATACAGAGAGCTTAGAAAATGCAGAGAGGAGCCAAAAAGGTCTGATATAAGAAGGGTTGAGTTATCGACCAAGTCAAGGATAAGTGTGAGAAGATCGATAAAGGACGAACAACCTTCATAGGAAAAGAGCTCAACTAAGAGCTAATGTCGAGCTGAGAAGATCATTGCAGTAACGGCCAAGAGAGAAGAGCAACCTTAGAAAGGGTATATTCAATGCTTAGAATACCCACTGATCATAATCATCAAAATAAAGAATCATTTGTAGAGTGGCTCCATTTAAGGATCACCATTCACAGTTGAAATAGTGGGTTATCCAACCTTCGCTAGATTTAAGCCACCGGCTATCACTCCCAAGTACGATGGGAAATCAAATCCAATATTTCATGTGGAGCAATAATAAGTTGCGTCAATTATTTATTCTATCTCGGGTGAGTTGCGTTATAAGGATTACTCCAGCACTTTCATTGGGTCAGCCCAAGCCTGGTATAACAGCTTGCCGAGAGGAAAGATCGTGACTTTTCAGCAATTGGCCGAGCTCTTTGTCAAAAAAATTTATTTCGGTACAAAGATAGGGAAAAAAGTGGCCCACCTGCTCAGCATCCACAAAAGGAGGATTAAACGACCAGGGAGTTTCTCACTCGATTAAACACATAGAAGCTTGAAGTGACTTATTACAACGAAAAATCGACATCACTACTATCATGAGCAGTCTATTGCCTAGAAAATTATACTGTGCGCTAGCTAAAGAGACATCGAGCATGATGGTCGAGCTGCTTACTAAGGAAAATAAAATTATTAATGCCAAAGAGGCTATAGTAGCAAAGAAATCCAGCCATGCCCGACTTTGAGGCAGGAAAGAGCTCTATTAAGAATGAAAAACCTTAAGAAAAAAAAGCTTAGAAGATGAGGAGATTTGATGAATACACCCTGCTCACCATAGGCGTACACCACATCCTCGGTGAGATTTGGGGAAGTAGCTAACTAAAATGCCCGACTAAATTGAAGGTCACACTAAACCATAAAGATAAGGATAAGAACTACGAGTTCCACAAAGATCACGACCACAATATTGATAATTTCTTAGCCTTGAAAAAATGAGATAAAAGATTTGATTAGATGTGGCAAATTGACGAAATATATGGACAAGGGTGGTCTTCCAGATGTGAGGGGTGAACATAAGCCCAGGTGGCCATTTAAATCCCCTTGCAAAAATGCGTATGAGAAGAAACTTGGCCAAGATGAGGACCCAGAAGATGAATGAGATCCGAATTTTTCCCAAAGAGCCCAAACATTCAATAAATGACTTCATCGTGATTTCTTAAGGTTGTCAATTTATAGCTGGAGGAGACACCGATAGCAGAGATTGGCTTGTCATGAGGAAAGCCTACCTCAATTGGCTTGTCAAACCATTAATACTAAACGACAAACATCCTGAGAGGATAGCACATATCGATTCTTCACTACACCCAACCTTCAAGAAAGAGTTGGTACACTTTTTGAGACAGAAAAATAATGTATTCACCTCGAGTCATGAGGACATGTAGGGTATAGATCCAGCATTTTTTTGCGAGCTTAGTATCGTAAAAGATAGCAAAGTCCCTCAGATAGAACCAGTGAGTCTTCATCCTAGAGATTAATTTGACCATACAGGAGGAGGTTGACAAATTAGTAAAGGCAAACTTCATTGAGTATGTATGATACCCAAAGTGGCTCTCAAATGCGGTCATGGAAAAGAAGAAGAACGATAAGTGGCAGATGTGCATTGACTTTACAAACCTCAATAAGGCTTGACTCAAGGATCATTATCCTCTGTATAATTAATTAGTTGGTCGATGTAATTATTGAGCATGAGCTAGTAAGCTTCATGTATGCTTATTCAGGGTATAATCAGATCAAGATGAAATCGAAAGACATGGATACAGCCTCATTCATCACTAGTCAAAGTACAGACTACTAAAATATGATGCCTTTCGGATTAAAAAACGTTGGAGCTACTTATGAGGCTGGTAAATAGAGTCTTTGAGGCAAAGATTGGCAAAATTATGGATGTATATGTGGATGACATGCGGACAAAGAGTAAAAAGGCATTCGACCACATCAATGACCTCAGTAAGACATTTGACCAACTAGAGAAGTATCATATGAAGTTCAATCCAGTAAAATATGTCTTCAAAGTCAGTGAAGGAAAGTTCCTCGACTTCATAGTTAATAATAGGGGCATAAAGTCTAACCCAGATAAAATTTAAGTGTTAACTAACATGCATCATGTAGACACCCCATCCTAGAACCCCCTAAGCACCTCCTTAGGTCCCCAGCACTCATTCATTCACCACAAACCCTAGGACATACCCTGAGTACTAATCTAGAGGCCATCAGGTGCTCCCAGGACCCATTTGACTCCGGTCAACTTTCTAACCTGAGTGAAAGCTCAATGAATCTTCAAAAGGATCTGAATCCACTTTCCAACGGTTCACCCCGTGCACTAATCGACCTTATGGTTCGGACAAACAATCTATTTTACTATTAAAAACTGATCTAGAGGCCACCGGACTCTCCTCGTACCCCGTTTGACTCCAGTCAACTTTATTGCATGAGCTAAAGCTCAATGAATCTTTTAAGGGCTCTGAATCTCCTTTCCAATGATCCACCCCATGTACGAATTAGCCTTACAATTTAGACGAACAGTTCGTTTTACCCAGAAAATATATCTAAAGGCCATTGGGTGTTCCTAGGCCACATTTGATCTTGTTCAAATCTTAAACTTAAATGAAGTTGAATTAATCTATTAAGGTCTATGAATACACTTTCTAACAGTTTTCCCCATGTGCAAATTAGCCTTACGGTATGGATGAACGACCCATTTTACTCCGAAGGGTCATTAAGTGCTTCTAGTACCCGTTTGACCTAGGTAAACTCTCCAAACCAAACGAAGTTGAATGAAATCTTGAAGGGATCTATTTTTGTCTATTTTTGAAGTTGAATGAAATCCTTTTAAATGGTCCATTTCGTGCGTGAATTGGCCTTATGGTTCGGACGAATGATCTATTTTTGTCCGAGAATTTCCTATTTATTGACCAATGGGCTGTTCCGGTCTCCATTTGACTTCGATCAACTCCCAAATCCTAGAGTGGCTCATGGATTCTTAACCGGCTCTGAATAACCTTTCTAACAGTCTGCTCATGCGCGATTCTTACTTACAGTTTGCATTTTAGTGCCATTATTCCAAAAAACTTGCATTAGACAGTCGAATGGCATCCCCAGGACCCTGCCTATCTGCAGTTTGTCTGAGTATCTATACCGATAGGAAGGTCTAGGACCATGCCTACATGCATTTACCTTGGCCCTATAAATAGAGACCATGACCTAACTTTGAAAAGCACATCCCTCTCAGCAATTTAGAGATAATTCTATTGAATTCTGAGTTGTTCCTTCCTTAAAATCCCATTTCCCACATTCCTTCCATCCTTTTCATGCACTCTTGAGAAAATTCCCACCCATCTCCTCAAACCACCATCATCTCATCTTAAGATCATTGCATCTATAATCAAGATCCGCTTTAAGTCTTCACAAGTAGGTCCAATTTTTCCCATGTCTTTAAATTCTCTTAATTTTGCATTATTTATTTCATTTCCACTTTAGTAATTTACTTCATTACATCACATATCATAATTTCAAACTTTTTATTATTAGTATTCGCATATACTTTATTTTTATAAACAACCCAAAAATAAGAAAATGAGGGTTTACTTGTAAATTCCAAACGGGGAATTCTCATCATATTTTCTCACACTAAAACACCTTTTTCTACACATACACACATATATGTAGACGTCTTGGGTAAATCCCTAGACTCAAATCCTCCCACATACATTTATTACTTTGTTATTTTCATATATTCTTAATAAATATTTTATGCTTGCTTTCTTTTGTCTTGCCCGATATAATCAATCATTCTTTTATAACGACTTGTGAATCGAAAAACACTTACATCATACTTTTAATTATTATTTTGGGAACACCCCTAAGGATGACCTCGCTCTGCCTTTATCCATGATGTGGTCGAGCGATTCCATCCTCTATTTATATTATGAACATAAGCACACACATCACGGAGTTTTACAGGAGAAGATAAACACATGCCCATAAGTGACCAAAAGGGCATAATGGGTAACTAACACCTTCCCATTTCGTAAATTAGTCTCCGAAACCTTGAACTACTTGGTTTCACAAGCATCAGTATTGTCCTTGATGCCATTCTCTCGGGTCTGCAACATTTATTTTTCCTATTTTGTGCAAAGTTGGTTGGTGACTCTATCTCTGCATATCACCCCACCTCGACGACAGTCGAGCGCCCCGAGAAAGGATGCAATCCCCTCGGCATGCTGGAAAAAGGGGAAGGAAGGAGGGATTGACCTCGAAAGATAACCCCCGGGATCCATGGAAAGCCCTCAGGATGGCCACAGTGGCGACTTCGCTGGGGAATATTTTAAGAGGACTAGACTCAAATTTTTGCATGGGTGTTATTCTTTTATGTCTGTGTGCATATGCACTAACCTGTATGTTCCCTTTTCTCCTCTATTAACCTTTTTGTATATTTGTCTCATGGATATATATCACTCCCCACTCACTTATACACTTTACACACTTGTATATACTCTCCATGTACACTTCACACACTTACACTTAGGTACACTTTATACTCACATGCTTTACACACCACTTAGAATATTCATGCTTAGGCATCACCAGCATACAACTACACTTCCTACACTTGTATACATCCCCATGCTCACTTACACATATCAAACATCACTTGTAGTTCATCCATTTTATAGGCTCACTACAACACACACACACACACACACACATTTATATATATATATATATATATATATATATATATATATATATATATATATATATATATATATATATTCCCATAACACTTACTCACTCACATGTATCCATGCATAGTGTAGTCTCCATGTTAGATTTACTTGTGTATTCCCCCTCATTAGTATAGTACTCCCCTTACTCATCACGATAATAACAAATGATAAAAAATGATTTCTCTCCATAATATGTTGAGCAAGACTCATGCATTTTTACGCACTACATCACCAAGAGCATGGATTTATTGACCAAAATCGTGTCCCATGCGGGGAGGATCACTTTGTGATGGGCGTTGGTCATTCGGGTAGCAATTATTCTAGGCAAAATGACTCTCACCTTTCATTAGCCTCATACCTTCGACTTATATCGAACGATTTCCCCCGCATCGTACCAGTTGACAGCACTCAAGACAGGAGCTATATAGTAGGGAACTCATTCACGTACGATGAGTATATCAAATTCTCTCTCATAAGTACTATACCCACGAGGTATATAGTGAGGCAATTCACATAAACTCGAGTATATTAAATGTCTTGTCCACACGTGCTGATGAATGATTGCCCTTATAGGTAAGAGGCACATCGTGGAAGTCATACCAAAGGGGGGAACCCTTATACCAACCCAATAATTACTTACCTCATATAGGTGTCAAATATATGACACTCATATTTAGTTTTTCAGTTACCATGCGAAACTCTGCCAAAATTTTGGGTCGGCATACCACCCGAATTTTCGCACGTTTTCACCCTTTTTTCAAAAATAGGACCCCATCCGTGAGACTAAAAACAAGTCTAATCGTGTCTTATATATTTCTAAACCCTATTTTCCCAGGCTCAAGTCCTGTCCATCCTTTTCTCTACATTTAGGCAAACCTAATACAAGTGAGAACCTAATAATAACATTAATAATAATCATGCTGAGATTCTTCTCTTTTTAACTCCTTTTTCGAAAATCCAAAACTACCAAAAACATTTTTTCTCCTCCTTCCGAAATACCCAAAATTTTATCCAACCTTATTTTAAAAATAAATTCAAATCGTTTTCCTTCTCAGGTCGATCCCATACCTGATTTTGGCTAGGATCCCTATGGGCTTCAGTTAGGCCTGTAAACGGGTCGAATTCGGACCGGATCAGGCCAATCCAAATCCGAATCCGTTTATGTTAAATGGATTCGTATCCGATTCGATTATCCGACGGATTATCTATTAGCGTTCCGAATCCGAATCCGTTAAGAATCCGTTAATCCGATCTGTTTATCCGATCCGTTTATAATATTATAAATGATTATTATAAATTTCAAAATACAGTATATATTATAAATAACTATTATAATATATATTTCAAAAAATATATTTAAATAACTATTATAATATACATTACTATTATAAATAAATACAATATATATTAATATAGGACTATTATAAATAACTATTAAAATATATATTTAAAATATTAATAAATCTCTAAATACAATATATATATTAATTATAAATAGATATATATTAATCGGATATGATTATTAACAAATCGGATCATATGAATCCAAATCTGCTCCATTTAATAAATGGGTAATCGGATAATCGGGTAATCGAATTTCAGGCATGATCCAAATCCGTGTAAATGGATTGGATTCGGATTCGAATAAAATCCGATCCGTTGACAGGCCCAGCTTCATTCTTCCTTTAAACCACCCCGAAGCTCCTCCAATTCTTCTGCTACTTCATCCGTGTTTGGGATTTACCTTCACGAGCTCTTCATGGAGAACACCGACCAAGCCCCGAATGTGCATCCCGATAAGATGATAGTCTTAGTCTAGATTAGTGCCAATATTGATAACCTTCAAACTTAGGTACATAAGATGTAGCGTTACCTGGCCTAGATTCCTAAAAAACCTGAGCTTCTCTTTCCTCGTGCCATGGGTCCACCCTCTCCCGAGCCTGTTTGCGTCCTAAAAAAGTATCAACATGCTCCATATGCCCTGCCTGCTAATGGGACACCGCTAACTCAACTACCTATTCTGAACCTTGCCTAACTAGGGGCTAACATGCCAGTACCCACGAGTCCAAAGGAGGAGGAACTTAATAAGGTCAAGGAAGACCTCAAGTTATTCTCGAAGAAGTTTTACCAAGTCAATATATTCGATAACTACATTGACTACACCCATATGTCTCCCTATCCCAAAGTCAGACTGTTAGAGAAGTTCAAGATGCCAGATATCAAGAAGTTCGAGGGAAGTGGACCCCTAATTGTTCACCTTCGAATCTATCACCGAGCCATGACCCTCCTTGGTGCCTCTGAAGAGATAATGTCCAAGATAATCTAGAATCCGTAGTTAGGAGGATTACACACGAGAATTCATGTCTCGATACAAGTATGATAAGGAGCTAGAAGTTACGCATTGAGATCTAAATCTTCTTAATTAAAACCCCGAGGAAATGGTCAGTGGATTCATAGAAAGGTGGAGAGAAAAAGATAGTACCATGAATAATAGAAATCTGAGGAGGAAAAAATTAGTATTGTGAAGAAGAACTTCTTACCTCATATTCGAGCATCCATTTAAGGACATTATTATCCATATTTTCAAGCCCTTTGAAAGGCTAATGTAGAAATTGAGGAAAGCGTCACCAAAGTAGAATTCGATCCGAAGAAATTGACAAGATATTTTTTTCCTTTGAAGTAAGAGAAGCCCTCCAGTGCTACAGTCTCAACCATCTACGGCATTTCCCAATCGGCTACCTTTTGGACACCGAAAAGTCGCCCCAGCCCTACCAAGAAAGAGTACACTGAGCTCCATGCACCCCTGTCAAAAGTCTACCAGGCCTTATTGAGTGCAAACCTCATCAAACCCTTAAATCCTTATGCATTACCAAAGCCACTCCCTAAAAACTTTAAAGTTGAAGCCCGTTCTGATTTATGCCAGTCCGTTAGCCATACTACTGACCAATGTTTCCACCATAGGAATTTGATTCAAGGCCTAATTGACCAGGGTATCATCGCCCCACAAGCCAATCCTAAACCCAATACCACTCATAAACCACTTCCAACTAATAAAAATGACATCTTTCTAGAGAGTGGCCCAAAATTTGACTCATCTGCCCAAATTATGCCCAACAAAGCACCATAATACCTTTAATCTCACTTAAACCATTAAAGGTTTGCCAATATTTTCTCTGACACCCTACCTTCTTCGATGATCAAGCTTTGTCACTCCTTAAAAGGGCCTACATTAAGATCTTCACCCGTTCTGAAGGGAAAGATATGGAGTTACTAGATTTGTTGAACAAATTATTGGAGTTTGGGCTGAAATTTCCAGCCGAGAGGACTATTGATTATAGCAAATTCAGTGGCTTGTTCATAGAATCCTGAAAATGGGCTCAAGAATCAGATGAATGGGTGGTACCGATTGAAGAAGTCAGTCTAGATGATGTAGTATGAATAATGGCTGATGTATTTCGACAGATAAGTGAACTTTATAGCATTAATGACTACTCACCACTTTAAAGCTTTAGGGATGGTTGGTCCTTTCACTCCTGCACCTCCTCTCTGAGTGGAAAATTTTGTACGATGAATTCGCAGAGGTTTTTAAATGTATTGATTTCTCTTGGCAAGAGGACATAGTCGCCTTGGATTGGGGGTGACTTTGACAATTCAGATAAAGAACCTAGTCGGGAAGAAACCAGTCTAGTAGCCAATTTGTGCGAAATGATATCCTTTTCAAATCTGTTGGGGGAAATCAACAAGGTACCTATTCTACTAGAAGTAAATGAAGACATGGGATTCTTGTTCTTCCCTCCCTCGAAAAATCACATAACTAGGTCAGGGAGACACCGCAAAGATCTGAACCTTCATGTGACCGAGATAGATAAAAGAAATGGAGTTGCCAAAGAATTTCCCATGCCATAAATGACCATCGAAGAAAGAAAAGTCATTAACCAACTCAAGAATTCCCAAGGAAATATCTCCCTAAGGGAGATTTTATGCTCTCCCAGTTATACCGAAATACTCTAATAAAACTTCTCACTGGGCCTACAGTCCCTCATTCCACCACTCCCGAAGAAGCCGTAAACATGGTTGGGTTCTTGACCTCTTCCAGACACCTCTCCTTTTTCGAAGAAGAGATACCATAAATTGATCCTGACCACAATTTTGCTCTCAACATCTCTGTGAAGTCTTAGGAAAGACAGTCCCGCTCTTTAAACTCGGGCGACGGTCCTTCTATGTGTGTCCTTTAGGTGCAAACATTTTTTTCTTTTCAATTTTTTTTCCAATTTTATCAAGCACCAATTTTATCTATTTAACGATAAACATTCATCTAGTGATATAAGAAATATAAAGTAAATAATGCTCACAAAACACACTGATGTACGAGGAAACCACAACGGGAAAAAACCACAGAAGGCCCAAGCTAAACAATCGGTATGATACGATTTTACAAAGTAAGTAATATAGTCTTACTCAACGAATCGCTCCCCACAAGCCCTGACACCTCTTCTTCTCCTCAACTTATCTTCCATAGTGCAACACAGGAGTTCACTTACGTTAGGTCCATAACATACGAGTCCATGCATGCCTCGGTATCCACTGATACAGTCAGCAAACTTCAATCAACAAGTACGGAGTCCACCACAAGAAACAGGTTCTTCGAATGATGAATAATGAAACTGTGGTGCAAATACAAGATCTTTATAACATATGGTATGTAAAATTGGAGTTTGTAAACACAAATGATGTTTTTAGCCTTGGAAACCTTTGGTGAATAAATGCAGAAACTGTATGGGTTCTATTTAGTTCTATATGTTCCGGACTTACATTTTTCTTTGCAAAAAATGCCTTAAATAAAAACTTTGAGTCGGGTCCTCATTATAACGATATCACCATGTCGTTAAAACGATTTAGACATCTCGTTAGAACGAGATATACATGAACGACTGTAAATGTCATTTGATCCATCTAAACACAAGGAGATGTTTCATACGACTCTAAACAAGACTTATCTCAGAAAAACTCATTTTAAAAACATTTTAAAATAGATTTAAATAAAATTACATCCTTAGAAATATTCACCGAGTATCCATAAACTAATATGCATCCATACCTGAGAGAATCTCGAAAAACCAAATTGAAGACGTGAAACGTGCACCAAAACTATGGCATGATCTATCTTTGAAGTTTGGACGCTACGTCTTTAACACAACGCCATAGATTATTTATTAATCCTCACAACTAAAATCTATCTATGACTCAAAGTGGTTTTTGTCCGGAATAATGCCAATACATACGAATTGACACTATTTGGAAATTTATCCTTACAAATCTCACCCTTTGGCTATTTAGGGACAAACCAAAAAATAAAATTCCTATACCGGGCCGTCAAGCTGTATAACCTAAATCCCATCCCGTAAAACTCAAAAGTAAAATACAGGATGCCATCTAGTAAACAAATGTCGTACTAGCAGCATGAATTGTCTTCATATGATGTATTCGCAAAATCTCGAATCACTGAACAATCACTACACACACGAAACAAACAAATACCATGTGAAGTATGGAGGTACAAATGATATATAATCATTTTGATACCAATATAAAATACTAGCAAAAATCTCCCCCTACATCACGTATGTATCTTTCCCCCTTTTTGTCTCGAATAGATAATCAGTGAGAAAAATAAATAAATAAATAAATAAATATCTAGCATGAATATAACATGAGTAGTGTATCTAGATAAACATGATGAACTAGATCAAAACAATTAGAATATGTCAAATCATAGCTAGTAAACAGTATGAATCATCAATATCAAGAATGATGTGATTAAATAAAATTAATGAAGTGTATGAATCAAGCATGAAAAAGCAATATCGACTGCATAAGAACTGTCCAAAACTTCCTCGAAGTAGAAAATTAGGGTAATATCAGAATATATATCAAGCAGGTACTAAAATATATAGAAGGACAAAAAATCCAGGTTAGATCGTTCGAGCGATAATGTCAAATCCTTTGAACAATTCAGGCATGTCGTTCGAACCATGTAAGAAACGACCCAAAACAGTGTGATGTAGCACGAAGGAATCATCTAACGACCATACCTGACACTTACTATAGCTCGTTCGAAGGGTCATTTGATTCACTCATCTAACGATAGGGACATGTCATTCGAACAACAACCCTATGTTATTATAATGACTTCACCAACGTTCAATTCCAACTCTAAAAATATGTAGGCTCTGCTCAGGGAAAAAAATATCTGATAAAAGCAACTAGAAGTACGAAAACAATAGCAAAACAGACTAAAAAATAAACATGTGAGTTACACATTAACATAGTATCAATGTGCCCAAACATGGGATGGAATGAAAGGGTGTAACTAACACAAATGCATCACAATCCAAACATAAAGATAAATTCAATAAGCTCTAATTGACCACTAAAAATCATCAAACTACGTTTTAGCCATATGTGACAATTAAACTTTGAACTTAATGAACTAAACAAACATCAAGAACACAAGTCTATAATTTTGACGATTCTACAAATAATAGCGTCATGACATGACTTTTTTAACAAAGGACTTGTTTGTGCAAACCGGTTGTATTATCCAACCAAAATCCCAAATATTTGATGATTTTTTTTCTTTTGAGGTTCTAATTTCTCATTAAAGATATTTCCTATTGGCCCCATTGCTGGCATATTTTTCTTGTTATTGCCTTAATTTTTTCTTCTTTTAAAAGGAGGCTTTCACAATGAGTTCACATGCCTCTCGTAGCCCTTTCTGGTGCACACTCATCATTTTTTCAATATGCAATATAAATCCTCACGAATAATTATTATTACATGCACAAGTCCTCCTAAGTCTAATATGAACGTAGATGAAAAAATTGTGAGGATAACGTCTCACCCACCAAACTCAGATGTGCATGAGAGGTCAAACATTCATTAAAGCTCATGCATGTGTGCAATGGCATAGGCATAGTTGAATCTAAATTTAAGTCAACTCCGAAACAACCCCATTAAAACAATGGTTAAGATCAACCTTTGCATCCAAAATCATGACCAAATGTACTAGCCATTTGGAAAGATGAAATGATGAGGTCTCAATCACACTAATATGCCACGTCAATTGTAGACTCATGACACAAAAATAAACTAAATTTTTTTTTGTGTTTTTCAAAAAATATTTTTAACCCAAAAACAAAAGCTTTTTGTATTTTTCAAAAAAATATGAAACCAAAAATCTTTTTGTATTTTTCTAAATAAGACTTAAATAAAAGGAAAAAGTACTATACAAAGAGATCGACATGTCATATCACTTGCAAGTATATATCATGAAGCATACTAGCGTATGACAAACATGATCATGCAAGCAATCATCCATAAGAAATAGCATGTGAGAATTAACCAATCTAAAATTCAGCGTCTCCAAAACTGATGTCGTAACCCAAACAGGTGTATACCTAACTCGAGGGGTTTGGGGAACTAACGGGAAACTACACTTCAATTTCCTAGGGTCTTTTCCAAGATCATAGAAAAAATGCCTAAGGTGACCTTTCCAAGCACAATGCGAACATGTATAAACACAACGAGGAACGGGACCTTTGGGTTGACCTTTTCTAACACCCTGGGATGTGGTTGACCCTCTAAAACAAACAATGGTCTGGGATTCTAAACGGAAGCACCAAAATAAGATAAACCACTACCATCACTACTTGAGTCATTTAAATCATTTTTTAACTTCATAACTTTGGACTCAAGCAAAGAATTACACTCCTCGATTTTTAGGGACTCCTTCTTGAAATTTGCAATTACGCCTAGAAGGTTATCTCGCTCCACCTCAATGAAAGAAAACTTATCCATAAGTCTTCTCACTTGCCTTAAAATCATTAATCAAAACACTATCCTCTTTGGCACAAATACAAACCCTATAATTTTTCAAATCCTATAATTCTTTCTCTAAAATAAGGGCTCTAATCTCACTCTCTTCCTAGGACACTTTCAAATATTTAAAGTCATCATATAAAGCACCAAACTTCTCACAAATTATATCCCTTTGAACTTGAAACATTTGCAAATATTCAATCATATTTTTAAAACAAGAATTTTCTTCTTTAAGAATTCCAATTGTTTTTACCAACTTTAAATTTATAAGATTTGATTCGTCAAAACTAGGAGAATCCATCGATAGAAAAACAAAACAAGACAAGAGAGAGAGATAAAAATAAACAAACACCCAAAAAGCAGGTAAACAGGATCAAACACAATAACTTAGTGCAACCTGCTCTGATACCAATTTGTAAACGCATGCGACAGTCCCTCTATGTGTGTCCTTCAGGTGAAAATATTTTTTTCTTTTCAAAACCCTTTTTCCAATTTTATCAAGCACCAATTTTGTGAACTAAACTAATTAAGCTAATTTTATCTTCTTAACCCTAAACATGCATCTAGTGATATAAGCAAGATAAAGTAAAGAATGCTCACAAAACACGCCGATGTACGAGGAAACCACAATGGGAAAAAACCTTGGACTGACCAAGTTAGATAATCACTATGATACGAATTTACAAAGGAAGAAATACAGTCTTACCCAATGACTCGATCCCCATAGGAATTTATGCCTCTTCTTCTCTTCAACCGCTCCTCCACGGTACATTGCAGAAGTCCACCTACGTTAAGTCCACAACACACAAGTCCACGCGTGCCTCGACATCCACTGATACAACCTGCAACTGTCAATCTGCAAGCACGAAGTCCACCCCACGAAACATGTTCTTTGAATGATGAAGAATGAAACCGTGGTGCAAACACAAGATCTCTATAGCATATGGTATGTAAACTCGGATCTTGTAAACATAAAGGATGTTTTTAGCTTTAAAAACCTTTGGTAAAAAAATGCAAAAAATGTATGGGTTCTATTTAGTTATGTATATTCTGACTTATGTTTTTCTGAGGAAAAAATGCCTTAAATAAAAACTTTGAGCCGACGCATCGTTAGAACGATATCTCCATGTCGTTAGAACGATACATATGTGTCGTTAGAATGACAATCTGATGTTGTTTGAATGACTTTAAATGTCATTTTATCCATCTAAACACAAGAAGATGTTTCATATGACTCTAAACAAGATTTATCTTAGAAAAACTCATTTTACAGACATTTTAAAATAGATTTAAATAAAATAACATTCTTAAAAAACATTCACCGAGTATCCATAAACTAATATGCATCCATACCTGAGAGAATATCGAAAAACCAAATTGAAGACGTGAAACGTGTACCAAAGCTATGGCATGATCTATCTTCGAAGCTTGGCCACTACATCTTCAACACAATGCCATAGACAATATGGTATTCGTGACAAGTAAAATCTATTCATAACTCGAAGTGGTTTTTGTTCAATATAATGCCAATACATACAAATTGACACTATTTAGAAATTTATCCTTACACACTCTTACTTGTTAACAACGGATACACTCTCAATGTTTCTCCTCTCAGAACCTTCAATTGATTGGGATTGAAAGTCAGTGATCTCACTCCCACTTTCCTCGCCATGGGCGCTTACAAAAATACCCACCGAGAGGTAATGAGGTCCATAAAACTCACAGTAGGGGTTGTCCCTATCAACCCTATCACCGAGTTCCAAGTCATTAACATAAACTCATGTTTTAATCTACTCCTTAGACATCCATGGATCCATAACATTCGAGGGGTGTCTTATTCTCTTCATCATAAATTAAAACTCTTCGCCAAGGTCCAGGTTATCACCATCTTGGGGGTTAACAAAAGTACAGACAATGCCAATACTAGCAACTCGGTATTGTATATCCAACATGAGACGAATGACATAATCATATTTGGAATCAGAGTTGATCCACTTACCCTTACAGTAAGATAAGATTTTAAAGACCGAGTCTGTCCGAAACACAACTCACATAGCAACGTCAGTGTGATTCAAATGTTCAAGAACATGCACTTATTACACAAAATGGGGCTAAAGTGATGCCATCAAGGGATCCTTGAGCCCATAGTCCTGAAAGAGGCTTTACCCCCATGTGGCCTGGGTTACCAGCCCTCACTAGAAGAACTCAAGTCACTCCAAAGACCACGACCAAAAATAAGCTTAGAAGAAAGGACTATTTTGAGAGACACTTTGAACGAAAGGTTTATTAAGAAGGGTGAAGACTTGCCTTCTCTAGATTCCCTGAACCATGGTATGACCAAGTCAATAAGAAGATGAAATAGAGGCTAGAAATATTCTTTCAAGACAACAAATCTTAGGCTGAAGACTACCACTATGAAGTGCAACCTCTCAATGAAAAAGTCGTGATAGTTATCGAGGATTCTGATGAAAGTAATTTTGAGGACTCAATGAACCTGTAGACACTGATGTTAAGTCTCTGCATGATCCTCTCAGATGTTGAGTCATTGAACCCGTCCATTCAAATCAAATATGCTGACATGCCTCTCCATAACTAAAATATCATGCATGTCCAACCTTCTCAGATCCGAACTGACCCTACTGTCTACGCTGTCCAAGTCTCTTCACCCGATGTTATTGTTCTTTTATGATATCAATGTAATTAAGACCTCTTTAAACGAGGTTCTCAATGTTATTTTTCTAAAAAATGAAATAACGAATGATTTTGAATATCTTGTAATGCCTTAAATTAATTATCTTGATTCTAATCAAACCTTTGATGATAATGATTTTACAAATGAACAATTCTTAACTGATCTGAATAAAGAGAATAACAAACAACATAACCGCGTTTAAATTAATGATGACAAGACTATTGTTATTAATCTTGGTTCAAGTAGCCATCAGTGCGAGATTAGGATATGGTCGACCCTTAACGAGCATGATCGTGCCCAATTTGAAGAATTGCTGAGAGAATTCATGGACGTCTTCGCATGGTCATATGATGATATGCCACACATTGACCCCAAAATAGCTCAGCATGAGATCCCAACATTTCCGGAATATAAATTGGTCAAACAAAAGCTAAGGAATCTTCGCACAAATGGTCTCTCAAAGTCAAAGAGGAAGTGGTTAAGCAATTAAATGTGGGTTTCATCCGCGTAGTCGAATATCCTACATGGCTCGCCAATATTGTCCTCATATAAAAAATTAAGAGGAAAAGTATACATGTGCGTAGATTATCGAGATTTGAATAAAGCGTCCTCGAAGGACGATTACATGTTACCCAACATCGACATGATCATTGACAACACAGCCTGATATGCCCTCAAGTCATTTATCAATGGATTCGTCGGATATAATCAGATCAAGATGCACCCTAACCATCGGGATAAAATTGCCTTATCACCCCATGGGGTACCTTCTACTATACTGTCATGCCATTCAAACTCAAGAACACCGGGGCTACCTATCAAAGGGATGCCAAAACCATCTTGTATGACCTTATTCATAAAGAGGTCGAGGTTTATATAGATTATAAGATCATCAAGTCTAGAACTCGAGAAGATCATATCCCCGCCTTCAAAAGTTCTTTGAATAACTTCGGCAATACCAGATGTGAAGAATCCCACATAAATGCATTTTTAATGTCCTGAAAGTAAAACTCTAAGGATTCATGGTCAATGAAAAGGGAATCAAAGTAGACCTTACCTAGCTGAAAGCCATACTTGAGATGCCACCACCACGAATGAAAAAGGAAGTTCGAGGATTCTTGGGTAAATTATAGTACATCAGTCGATTCATCAGCCAGCTGACTTCTATCTGCGAACCCATTTTCAAACTTCTCCAAAAAAATTCAAGTAAAGTCTGAAATGAGGCCTACCAAGAAGCCTTTAACTGAATCAAACGATACCTCACCCAACCTCCGGTGCTTATGCCTTCGTAGTAAGGTCTCCTCCTACTCTTGTACTTGACCATCACAGATACTACAGTAGGGAATTTTCTATCCCAATACACTAATAAATTCCATGAGTAAATAACTATTTATTATGCCAATCGAAAATTGGTTGGGTACGAAGTTAACTACACTGTTTTGGAGAAAGCACGTGTCGCCCTGGTTTGGGTCACGCGAAAGTTAAAACACTACGTGCTTGCCTTCACCATCAAAATACTGTCTCGTATGGATTCCATCAAGTACATGCAAGAAAATCCCACTATATTTAGCTGAATGGCCCATTGTTTAATGTTTTTAGCCGAATTTAATGTTGTGTACGTCACGCAGAAAGCTATAAATGGGAGACCCATCTATGACCACCTTGCTAATTACCCCATGAAAGAAGTTGATGTTTGGATCTCTGAATTCTCAGATGAAGATGTTATCTACACCTCTCAAGAGGATCTCTAATGTCAGATGTTCTTTGATGGAGATGCCAACAACAAAGGATACGACATTAGGATAGTCCTAATCTCTCCTGATGAGTCTCATACCACAATTGCCATCAAACTAGACTTACCTTACACTAAAAACATGACTGGGTATGAGGCATGCACTGTAGGCATTAAGATCGCCCTCAATAAAAGAATTAGGCACCTAGACATCTACGAAGACTCTACCCTTATCATCAACGAAATCCTCAAAAAATGGAAAGTCAAAGATGAGAAGCTCCTACACTTTCATGCCCACTTAGAAGAACTAGCCTCTAAGTTTAAAGATTTAACCTTACACTACTTGCCCCGTGCAAAAAATAGTCTAGATGATTCCCTTACTAACCTAGCCTTCACGGTCGACATGCTTGAAGGAATAATAATGGCCCCTTTCCTAGTTCAGAAACAAGCTAAGATAGGTCATTGTTACCACATTGAACACGTTCCTGAATAAGATTCTGATATGGTTGGATTATTGTATTATGACATTTAGCACCTCCTTAAACATGGTAGGTATCCCCAAGATGTAAATAAAAAAGACAGTGCGACCCTTCACAAAATGGTTACCTAGTATATCAACTGTGATAAATCATTATTCAAGAGAAACTTCATTAGAACCCATTTGCACTGCATAGCAGGGGTTGATGTTGAAGAGATGATACAGAAGATCTATAGTGGGGAATGCAGGCCCCACATGAATAGTCACATATTTTCCATAGAGATTATCCGTCAAGGGTACTATTAGACCACCACAGTTCAAGATTTCACGGCCTATGTCCTAAGATTCCTCAAATGCCAACAGTTTGCCAATATTCAACACTTGCCTCCTCGAGAACTATATAATATTACCTCTCATTGGCCCTTCACCACCTTCTCCACCTGGGGTATTGATATCACAAAGAAAGTTACTCACAAAGCTTCAAATGATCTCGAATTCATCTTGGACGCCATTGATTAATTCGCCAAATGGGTTAAAATCGAGTCATACGCGGTGTTGAATGCCTAGAAAGTGGCAAAGTTTATCAAAAAGAACATCATCTGACGACACGAACCCCCTACAAGTTAGTGTCAAATAATGGGCTTCATTTAGAATCTAAGGTCACAGAACTAGTCATCGACTATGGGATTCAGAGACACAACTCTTCTCCCTACTAGCCCTAAACCAAGGGTGTTGTCGGAGCCGCCAATAAAATCCTTAAAACCATAATTAACAAGATGATTAAGAGTTGCATAGATTAGGCTGACTAGATACCTTGTGCCCTTTGGGATACCAAACTTCAATCAGAACGCCTACTAGGGCTACCTCTTATTCTCTAGGGTAAGGCATCGAAAGAGTCCTACCCGTTGAGATGCAAATACCTTCCTTTCGCATTCTACTCGAAAGCAAAATTGATGAAAAAGAATGGAATCAAATTAGCTTTAATGAGTTATCATTCTTAGATGAAAAGAGACTGAAGGCTCTATATTATATACAGGGGTACCATCGTCGAATAGTGTAGTCATTTAACCGAAAGACAAGGACCGTGACCTTGCCCTCAAACAAATCGTAAAACTCATCTTGGACCCCAGAGGAAAATCCAAACCGAATTGAAACAGCCCCTACATAGTGAAGAAAATTTTCTCATGATGTGTCGTTATGCTCACCGACCTCGATGGAGAAGAGATGGTAAGTCCACTCAACCTGGACCATCTCAAGAAATTTTACCCTTAATCCGATGTCTCGACTTGCTATGACTCTTCTCATCCCCTTCTATTCTAAAAAAATATTCATATCCTTACCCAGAACTACGTTGGACCTGATTCTCTCAAAAACCTTTTCTTTTCAAAATGAAACTAATGATAATTTTCAAAAACCCCAAAGGTACGTAGGCAGCCCATATGACATACATACGTTCGGTCCCCTTCTTTTTCACAAAATGCTATTCTTTTCTAACCTATAAGAACGACAGTCCATTTTATCATTTATATGAATAAAATGATTATGTAGGCCTTAGCAATTGATATAGATAATTCAAATGCAAAACTCATTAAGAGGCACAATAAAATATAATCAAAATCAACTTTTATTTTTAATAAGGAATAGAGGGTTGATACATAAAGTATCAGTGAAGGGAATTAAACCAACAACCCGTTTTCGCTGACCAAACCATTCCTAAACAAATTTAACCCTTGTCAAGCTACACAAAAATTATTCCAAAACCTAAACCCCAAAATATAAAACTCTGAAATTACCCAAGCTTCACAAAACATTCCCTTCAACTGCCTGATGGCCCCGCTTCATCATCGTCACCATCCTTTGGAGGTCCCCAAGCTTCTCACTCCTGATTGATATTTCGTATGCGCTCCATGGAGCGATACGCTTTAACAAGCCTAGACAGAACCACAACACCATCTTCTATGGTGTCGAAGGAAATGAACCACCTTTGACCGGTCTCTTTCGCTATGATTTTCTCTACTACCCACTTCCACAACCATTTTAGGTAGTCCCCAGACACATGACAGGAACCTTCCACAGATTGTGATTGACGGATGGACGGTCGACGGTGTTGCTACAAAGAGCTCAACATCATCCTTAGTGATTCAGTCAAATCCTCCATCGAGAAGAAGTTTGTTATGCAAGGAGGCACGATTTTTTCCCACCTTACTTGGTGAAGAAGCCTCCAGGAGAAATAAAAGGAAGCCTGTCGAAGGCCCATTAACCGTACATATCCATGCTCTCCAAGATATAAAACATGATGCAAGTTTCCCACCATGACAGTGACCAGCGAAGACACCGGGCTTCATTCTCTACAAACCAGTAAACTAACTATATATAGATGGGATGAAGTTAAATAAAGGTCGGATAAAGAAATTGGGCACAACCACTAAAGGATACTCAGGAGGGGCCGCCAGACGAAACCTCTTTACAAGCCATATAAATAGCATTACTGGGCTCTCCCTCAAAAAGTTAGAGTGACCCTCCTTCCAAGCATCCAGATCGTTCAAGGTCTCAGCCAGCACCATCGTCGCAGGATTATGGCGATAAGACATCCACGTCGTTATCGAAACCACCTAGGGATGTGCCATCAGATCCCTAATCACCAATAATAGCCTCCTAATAAAGGCTAAGGAGATAGCCGTGGAAAATCCAGCATCCTCAAAACACCTTAAGCACATTGAATACATAACCTCATGAAGAGAAAAATCCCCTACGATAACTAAAGGACGAGCCACCGAGGGATAAATGTGAAACAACTCCGACATGAATAACTGTAGAGAACGGGAAAAATCGAGCATAACCGTCGCCACACTAGGGCTGACCCCTAACATAATAGAGAACTCGTCATAGGTGGGACAGACCTCGTCCAGACCAAAATGAAAGACGCAGTCCTCAGGGTACCAGAACTGTGAGTGTGCCGCTACCGCCAACAGGTTTTAGTCTATGGCTCGGTTACGCCATAGAAAAACTCGGTGTAAGTTGAAAGCGTCATAATCCACATTGTATAAGCACACGGCCTCCAGACCATAAAGGTAAGAAGAAAATCCTTCATGCATGGGAAGAGACATTTAAGAAAGAGAAATATGAATAAATAAGAGAAATATGGGTATTGGTGGAAGAAAGCACATCACACAACCCTCCTTTTATACTCAAAACCCTTGGAAAAAGACAAGATCTCTGAAAACCCAATTAAATTTCTACCCTGCAAGAGGAGTCTGATGTGCAAGAAAGTGAAATTAAGGTTTAGGGATGATATGACTTGACCCATATGCCGATAAGAAGGTCAAGGGGAATGTCGATTGGCAACCTCCCTATTTTTGAAAATTCCATCTTTCCTCTTTTACAAAAATCAATTTCAAAAAATCTTCATTTTGAAAAATTACCCCCGGGTTATTTACTCATTTTCTCTCAAGAAGACCATCTTCTCTCAAAATAAATTACTCAAAAACCTTTTCCTTGAGTTAATTACTTCCACTCCCCTTTTTTAAATAACTAAAAAAATTATCTTTCATTATCAATTCCGTATGTATCTCTACCTTCGCATAAGATAAACAATCTCAATACAAAATTAAAAGTGCATAAAGGAAAAGTCACTGAATCCAGAAAAAATGCCAAAAAAAAAATGCATATTTCTTCATATATATTTTGCTTCACTTGGTTACAATTTGCAAATAGAAAATAAATATAAAAAATACTAACGGGAATTTGCTCGAACCCTCGAACTCTCTCTCTCCAACCCTCAACCCCCACGACGGATGCGCTTTCCCCTACGATGATCGGTGGATCCTCCACTCCCTGAACCCGAACCCTCATCTGAGGTGGCAGGTGTCACAAATCGTAAAGGAGATGACTTCTTGATATACTCCGACATGGAGGTCATACAATCCTTGATATCCCTTAACTAGGTGGTCAATACCCGAACATACTGCAAGCAAAGGAGCAACAGCAAAAGGCAAATCAATCACTAAAGAAGAAAAGAAGAATTAATAGAATAAGATAAAGAGAGAATATATATCAGACCGGAGGTTTTCATCCGTTAACCTCGTCAACCCAGATACCGACGCATTAGGATGGTGCGACACGCTCATTGACTCCCCACTACTCAGTCGAAAATTGCAGGAAGGTGGAGTAACCCACCGATGTGCCACCACCTGCGTTGTGGGATGATCCCACCAGTGCTCTAGTCCCTTTGCCTGAAGTCGTGGCGGGTGGAGGCGTGTTCTCCATGTCATAGATACAAGTGGGCATCAACTAGCTCTTTACAAAATCCAAATAATAATAGTTCATCGTAATTTATCATCACATTATTCTACACACGCACACACATATATATATAAACTAAATCCCCAGTAAGATTTATGAGTTCAACCCCACCTCGTATTGTCTTTGAACTACGTGGACTTTGATGCCCCTCCCCAGGCTACGTAGGCGTCTTAGGTAAATCCGTAGACTCGATTCCTCCCACAAACATTTATTACTTTATTCTTATCATATATTCTTAATATATATTTTATTCTTGCTTGCAATTATCTTATCCGATAAATGCAATCGTTCTTCTATAATGACTTGTGAATCGGAAAACACTTACATAATACTTTGAATTATTATTCCGGGAACACTCCTAAGGATGACCTCGCTCTACCTTTATCCATGATGTGAGTCGAGTGATTTCGTCCTCCATTTATATTATGCACATAAGCACACACATCACGGAGTTTTACAGGAGAAGATTAACACGTGCCCATGAGAGACCTAAAGGGCGTAAAGGGTGACTAACAACTTCCCATTCCGTAACTTAGTCCTCGTACCATTGAACCACTTGGTTTTGCAAGCATGATTATTGTCCTTGATGTCGTTACCTCGAGGCGAAAACATTTATTTTGCCCCTTGTGTGCAAAATAGGTTGGCGACTCTATCTCTACATATCACCCCACATCAACACAAGTCGAGCGCCTTGAGAAAGGACACAATCCTGCGTGCATGCCGAGAAAAGGGGAAGGAATAAGAGGTCCACCTCAAGAGATAATCCCTTGAACCCCCGAAAAACCCTCAGGATGGCCACACAACCACCTGTGAGTAAAAGAGAAATTCAAAGATTGACGGGATGAGTAGCTGCACTAAACCATTTTATATCAAGAGCCACCAAAAAATATCTTCCGTTCTTCAAGCTACTTAGAAAAAAATTTGAGTGGATCGAGGAATGTGATAAGGCTTTTATGGCGATAAAAATTACCTTGGGGTAGCAACTCTGCTATCAAGCCTAATCCTAGGTGAAAAGCTTTACTTATATTTGGTGGTATTCGAATCTGCAGTCATTTCGGCATTATTTTAATATGTAGATGAAGTACAAAAGACCATATACTATACTAGCAAGTAAAACTAGGGAGCCAAAATCCACTACCCCTAGGCAGGAGAAGTTAGTGTTGTCTTTGATTGAATCTTTTAGAAGAATGAAACCCTACTTTCAAGATCATATAATTTTGGTATATATAAACCTTCTTCTACAACAAGACATTCACAAACCTGAGAAATCTGACAGACTGATGGATTTAATTGTGGAATTAGGAGAGTATGACATCACATATGAGCGCATAATGGAAATTAAGGGTCGGGGCATAGCAGACTTTATAGTAGAATTTACTTACAAAGTTACGAGGATAGAAGAGCCGATCAAAATTCCCAGGAAGATAGTTGAGCGATAAAAACATTCGAGCAAACTTCTACGAAAGATAGCTTAGCAGACAAAGCAACCGAGAATACTTTTATGGAAGAAAGCTCAATAATAAAATCATATAAGTATAAGTGAATGGAAAAGTCAATCGATCATATCAGAGGCAGACCAGAGTCAACGTCTCGGTATTATGTAAGAACTCGTGAGGTAGAAAAAATGATAAAGCTATTCAAAAAAGGATATTTATTCGAAGGAAATTTTGAAGAAGAGCCTCATGTGTGGCAACGGTTCGTATATGATTCATCATATGCCAGCGGTAGTGGAGTAGGTTGGATCATTAATATGACGATGGCGTAGATGTCGAATATTACCTAAGACTCAACTTATATTCCTTTAACAATGAGGAAGAATATGAAACACTCATAGCATGATTGGTATTGACATTATCACTAGGGTATGAACAGTTATCTACTTACAATAATTCTCAACTGATCATAAATCAAATACTCAGAGTTTACGAGGCCAGAGAAGATTAAATGATGAAATACTTGGCAAAGGTAAATGCTTTGCTAAGGTTTTCGGCTATGCAGATGGTCAAAATATCGAGGGCTAAGAATGTTCGAGTAAACACCATTACTTATCTGGTTTCAAAATGAAGAACCGAACTCAGGAGAATAGTCTTAGTGGAAATATTATCGCAACTAACACGAAAAAACACGTCCTTCTTATGGAGTTAAACTTAGTACCATGTTGAGTGGAACCCATCCACGCTTACTTAGAGATCAGTACCATACCAGCAGATCCAAAGGAAGCAAGGAGGCTTTGCTACAAAGAAAAAAGGTATGTGCTTGAAGGAAGAATTCTATTCAATAGAGGATTCATTATATCGCTACTCGGATTCATAAATCCCACCGAGGTAGGGGCAGTAGTACTAGTGGGGCACCAGCAGCCCAAGGACAGACCCGTCATACTGAGTAGAGTTTCCATCAAGGGGACCCTGACAAGCGATTCCGACCAGGTGATTCCAGACAGGGATTTGGGGCCTATAGACAGGGTCAGTCCAATCAACATGGCCAACAGGGCCAATACTGTCAGTAGCAGGGCCAACAACATTTTCAGCAGGGCCAGTGGCGGGGTGGTAACGGCCAACAGGGTCGTGGTCAGCAGGGTCAGAGAGGAGGAAACTTCAGGGGCAGGTATTTTGGTTGGGGCAATAATGGCCATAGGCGTCAGGATTGCCCAAAAGGGGATAGGGCCCCATAACATCAGGGTGCCTATAATGAGCCATAGAGGCCACTCTTTCTAGTCGCCCTCCCATTGCTAGCTCAAATGCCAAAAACATGACTAAATATAAGGCATGCACTGTAGGACTTAAGATCACCCTCAAGAAAGCTATTAAACACCTAGACGTCTACGGAGACTCTTCCCTCATCGTTGGCCAAATCTTCAAAAAATGGAAAGTTAGAGATGAGAAGCTCTTACCCTTTCATGCCCACCTAGGAAAGCTAGCCTCCCAGTTTAAAGATGTCACCTTCCACTACCTGCCTCGTATAAAGAATAACCTAGCCGACACCCTTGATACCTTGGACTCCATAATCGACATGCATGGGGTAATAACGATTTACCCTTTCCTGGTTCAGGAATAAGCTATCCTCACACACAACAACCGCATTGAGCTCATAACTGAGGAAGATTTTAGTATGTTCGGTTATGGTACTATGACATTTGGCACCTCCTCAAACATGATAGATAGTGTGATGATTCAACCAAAAATTCAAGGACCACGGTGTCCAGGAAGGAGACATTGCCCTCAAGGAGATCTTAGAACCTATCTGGGACCCTAGAGGGAAATTCAAACAGAATTGGAACGGCCCCTACATTGTGAAGAAAATTCTCTTAGGATGCACCAATATGTTCACAGACCTTTAGGGAGAAGAGATGGCATGTCCAGTCAACTTGATCATCTCAAGAAATTTTACCCTTAGTCTGAAATATAAACGCACTGCGACTCTTCTCATCCCCCGTCTATTATACAGAAAAAAATCTTCATTTCCCCTAACCAAAACTACATGGGACCTGATCCTCTTAAAACGTTTTCTTTTAAAAATGAAATTCATGAAAATTTTCAAAACCACCAGAGGTACATAGGCATCCCATACGCTACACATAGGCCCGATCTCTTCTTTTTCCCAAAATGCTATTCTTTTCCAACCTTCGAGAATGACGGTCCATCTTATCATTTACATAAATAAAAGGATTATGTATGCCTTAGAGATTAGTTTAGATAATTCAAATTCAAAACTCATCAAGAGGCACAACAAAATATGATCATAATCAATTTTATTTCTAATTAAGGAATACAGTGTTGTTACATGAAGTATTAGTGAAAGGAGTTAAATAAACCACCCCCTTCTAGTGACTAAACCGTACTTGAACAAACCTAACCTTTACCAAGACACACAAAAATTATTCCAAACTACAAAAATATAAAACACCCAAAATTACCCTAGCTTCATAAAAAATCATCCAAGATTCACAAACATTGCCTTGAACTTATCGATGGCTCTGCTTCGTCATCATTCCCAGCCCCCGGAGGTCCCCAAGTCTCCCACTCTTGGTTAACACTTCGTATGCGCTCCATGGAGCGGTACACCCTGATAATCTTGGACAAAACCACAACACCTTCCTCCACGATGTCGAAGGCAACGAACCACCTTTGACCGCTCTCTTCCTTCATGATTTTCTCCACTATTCGCATCCATAACTACTTCAAGTAGTCTCTAAATACATGCCAACGGATAGGAGGTCGACGATACTTCCACAAGGATCCCAACATCATCCGCAATGATTCAGTTAAGTCCTCTAGTGGGAATATGTTTATTAGGCGAGGAGGCATAATTTTCTCCCATCCGACTTAGTGCAGAAGCACCCAAGGGAAATAAAAGGAAGTATGATGAACGTCAACCAAACGCACATGTCGGTTCTCTCCAAGATGTAAAATAGGTTGTAAGTCTCCCCACTATGGCATAGACCATCGAAGACACCGGGATCCGTGCTCCACAAACTAGTTGACCCAGCTCTCTACAGATGGGAAAAAACTAAAGAAAGTTTGGACGAAGAAAGTAGGCATACTTACCAAGGGATAATCAAAGGGGGCAGCCAGACGAACCTCTTTGTAAGACACATAAATAACAATACTAGGCTCCTCCTCAGAAATTCAAAGCAACCTCTTTCCAACCATCCAGACCATTCAGAGTCTTAGCCAGCACCACCGCTGCAGTCTTATGGTGGTAAGACATACATGTCGTTATCGTAGCCACATGGGGATCCTCCTTAAGTCCCCTTGTCACTAGTAAAATCCTCATAGTAAGGCTTAAGGCAACAGCTCCAACAAAGCGAGTATCATCAAAACTTCTCAAGTGCACTGAATACATAACCGCCTGAAGAAACATAATCCCTCCAGTAACCAACGGTAAAAAAAGCCCGAGGAAAATGAGAAAAATTGGGTATAGTCACCGTCACACTGGGGCTAACCCCCGACATTATCAAGAATTCTGCATAGGTAGGACAGACCTCGTCCAGTACAAATGAAAGACATCATCCTTAGGGTACTAGAACTTTACCACTACTGTTAGCAAGTTCCAGTATATGGCTCAATTACATCACAAAGAAACCAGGTGCAGATCGAAAGCATCATAGTCCACATTGTATAGGCACATGGCCTCCAGATCATCAAGGTAAGAGGAGAATTCTTCATACATGGGAAGAGCCATTTGGGAGTAGGAAATGAGAAGCAATAAGAGAAACGTGGGTATTGGTAGAGAAAGTACATCCCTTTTATACTCAAAATCCTAGGAAAAAATAGAAACTCTGGAAATCCAATTAATTCTTAGCCCTACAAGAGTACACTGATGTGCAGGAAAGTGCAATCAAAGCCTAGGGATGATCTAACTTGACCCCCATGTCGATTGACAGGTTAAGGTGTATACCGATTGGCACCCCTTTATTTTGGAAAATTCCATCTTTCCATTTTTACCAAAAATCAATTTCCAGAAGAAAAAATCCTTATTTTGAAATTGCCTCGGGTTCATTCCTTTTCGGTTACTCATTTTTCTCCTCGAAAAATCACTTTCATTCTCAAAATCTTTTCCCTGAGTTAATTACTTTTACTCCCTTTTTCCAAAATAATAATAATAAACATTTTGCCTTTCATTATCATTTCCATACTTATCTCTATCTTTGCATAAAATAAACAATCTCAGCAAAAAATTAAAAGCGCATATAGGATAAGTCACTAAATGAAGAAAAATACCAAAAAGAAAATGCATATTTTTCAAATTTTGCTCCACTTGGTTACATTTTGAAAATGGAAAGAAAAATAAAAAAATACAAGGGGGAGTCCGCCCAAACCCTCAACTTTCCCTCTTAAGACCTTAACCTCCGCGGTGGACGCACTTTCCCTAATTAAGAGCTATGGATACTCCACTCCCAGAACTCTAACCCTCATCTGAGGTGGAAGGTGGCACAAAGAAGGAAGGAGCTCAATTCTAGATATAGTCACACATAAAGGCCATACAGTCCTTGAAATCCCTCAATCAGTTGGTCTGTACCCAAACATACTGCAAGCAAAGAGGCAACACCAAAAGACAAATAAATCAGTAAATAAGCAAAGAAGAATCAACAGAACAAAGAAATATGAGGAATATACCTCAGTCTGAAGGGATTATCCATAAGCCCCGTCAACCTAGACACCTAAGCATTAGGACGGTATGGCACGCTCGGTGAATCCCTACTCCTCGGTAAAAAATTATATGAATGGGGATTAACCAGAATGATCGGAGCCTCCTCTGCTATCGCCGACATGCCACCACTTGTGCTATGAGCTTATCCCACTGGCGTGCTAGTACCGCTACCCGAAATCTTGGCAAGTGGAAGCATGTTCTCCACATCATAGATATAGGTGGACATCAATCGGCTAATTATAAAATCCAAATAATCATAGCTCGAAATTATTTTCGTGTAGAGCATATAGGGCTCGCCTATCATCACCGTCGCCTAGGCATAGTCTGACATCTCTCTCACCCGCCTCATATACATAGGGGATGTAAGGTCAAATTTTCTATCATTGCCCCTAGTATTTAGGACTTGTCCATAGAATCTAAGATACATCAAGTATGGCACATCCCTTTACTTCCATCATGGTACTTCCCCTTCACAAGTTCAAGAAGACGGATCCGATTCTCAAGCATCATGAAGTGCATATCTAACATGCACCAACTTATCTTCAACATGCGCCAAGACATCACAAAATGTTGGTATAGTTGTTGCTTTGGTTTTCGTAGATTTTTTACATGAGTATTGGGAGATTTTTATAACATTATTTTTTACAAAACGAGGTAGTTTTTTGAATAGTTTTTCAGACTTATTTTTTTCCTCCAATATCTTTCAAACGAGATGGTAATCTCGATAGAACGTCTTTGGATCTCGTTAGAAGATCGTTTGAAGCATTGATCAAATGAGGTTCAAACGAGGGCTTACTGTATTGAACTTCTTAATTTTATTAAAAGAGAAACCTACGCCGTTCGAACGACATCAACATATCATTAGAACAAAGTCATATCCTCATTCGAACGACCCTGCACCACCTCAAATTTTCTTTCCGCCTATAAATTTTTATTTTTTGTAGGTTTTTTTTAAGACTTTGCATTTACGAAAACTGCAGACCTAGTGCAAAAAGTCTTCACTTTTAAAAGGAAAAAACACTTTTTGATTCACAAAATCACCTCCTATATACTTTTGTGAATCATATTTGAAATCCAAATCACTTATGTATTAAAATTACTCTTGTAGAGAAGGAGTTTTTACTGTTTCTCTTGTGATTCTTGTGGGAATCATGATTGAAGGAAGACTGCGGTCTTTGTGACTTCTTGATGGAATTCGTTGCTGGAGAAGATGAAGGTCACCTGCGGGAGATTCATTGGGTTGTATTTCTCAATTATGATTGTAAGTTGCGATTTACAAACTTTAGCGAAATAAAAGTTTTTTCTCCTTTCGGGATTTTTCCTGAAATTTTGTTTTCCTTGCAAGACTTATATACTTAGTGTTTTGAATCACCTAGATGCATGTTTTAGGATTTAAAGGAATTAAAATTTTCCTGTGGGATTGACATCTAATGAAATAAGTTACATCATTAGAGAATTGCGCACTCTTAAATTGGTATCAAAGTCATTTACGCAACTTTACCGTGTAATTGATTTTCTGCAAAAAAAACATTTGAGATATCAATAATTTTGAAAAATCACAATTTTTTTGATGGAGAACTTATTTAAGAGGATGCCAATTTTTGATGGACCGAACAATGCTTATCGAAAAGCTCGTATGAGATCCACTTTAAAGGTAATAAATGAAAGAGTGTGGCTTATTTGTGAAGAGGGTGAACTCCTCCGACGGTCATTGTCGATAATGTCACTAATACCAAACTTGTTTCTTCCTGGACTGATGAAGAATTAAAGTGGAGTGCCTACAACTCCCGCGACCTTAGTACTATTTCTAGAGTCGTCACCTCTGACAAGTTTCGCCCCATTATAATGTGCACTATATCTAAGGAAGTATGGGATACTATCAAGGCATTTAATCTTTAAGATTTGACCACCCAGTATGAGACCATCACTATGTTAGAGTCCGAGTCATTCGATGAATTTTATGCTAGGTTATCGGATATTGTTAACACTAGTTTTAATTTGGGTGAGAAAATTGAGGAATCGAGAGTTGTGAAAAAGATTTGGAGTTCACTCCCTTCCTGATTTATTCCTAAGGTCACCGTGCTTAGCTCTTTAGGGGTATTAGACTCTCTTAGGTTAGAAGAACTCATAAGAGACCTCCAAACTTATGAGATCGACATGTTTCCCAAAATAATACAGCCTAAGGATAGAGGGGTAGCTTTAAAGACTCAAACTAACAAAAAGAAAAAAAAGAAAGTTTATGAGTCTGAATCTGAGGGAGAGTTCAATGTTGATGAGTTGGCCTTATTTGTGAAATTTTTTAAAATTTTCTCAAATTCTCCAAAAAAAATTCTTCCAATAAATAAGTTTTTAATAAAAATAAAGATGAGGTCAAGGATAGAGGTGTGAAAGAGGAAAAGATAAGGTGTTTTGAGTGCGAGGGCAAAGGACATAAGGCACATGAGTGTCCCACCAGGCTAAAGAGAAAAGTCAAAGAAATTTCTAATAAGACCGCTCTTAGCGATAGTGACATCGAGTCGGTGGATTCAAGGGAAGAATCACCTTATGAAAAATGCGTTGCTTTCATGGATAGTCACATGAGTACTTCTAGTTCGTCACACGACGATGAGGACACATGTAAATGTGAAAGCCTCGATGATGTTTCGATCCATTCGAGTGGGTGTGAGGATAAGATTTCAAGTGAGGGAGAAGGGGATCTCCAAAAAGATTTTAATGATTTATACACCGAGACATTGAAAACCAAAAAGTTAAAAAAAGATTTGAGTCTTAAGGTGTTAGATTTGGAGAGGGGTGTGAAAGTTTTGAAGGTGTGTGAAGCATTGGCGAGTAAACTCGAGAAGCCGAAAGTTTCTTTATGTGAGAAGTTGATCATCTTAGGCCGGGAAAAGAGTGAATTGACCAACATCGTGGCTAGTCGTACAAGAGATCGTCAATCTTTATTGAAGACTTGTGAAAAACTTAAAGCCTGTATATCCCAACTTGAGAGAGATCTCGAACGTGCCTAGGAGGTCAAGGTCACTTTTGGATGACACATCTAATAAGGTTAGATGCTCCTAAGTCTCGCTTTGGGTAATATTGAGAGGCTAGTAATAGGTTATGACAGTGCATCCACTCCCATGTTGCACCTGAGTCGATTCCCGAGTTTGTGATAAATCCATATGGTTCTCAACCTAATACACCTAGACATTCGATTCCCTGTAAGAGAGCGCATCCTGACGTTTTGAGAGAGGTGTTCTTAAGCCCCTGCATGTTTGTTCCCATTGCAAGTAGAGAGGACACCTTATGGAAATTTTGTTTTAAGTTGGTTAGTGTGTCTCATAGGTATCTTCCACGATATGCTACTACACATGTTCATACATGCACTCCCACACATGTTACTCTGCATGCTCCCGTACATCACATGAGTGATTTTGAGCATTTTCGTTAGCAAGTCGAGTATTTAGTCAAAACTTCACATCAAAAAAAGATGTCATCTCCTTTGGAGAACTCCTCTGAACCTAATGATTAAGCTGTAGACTTGTTTGCTAGCATATGATGCTTTTCATGTTCATATTTTACATGCCTATTGCTAGATTTTACTATCATTGTATTCATCTTCTTCCATTTTGATATATTTTTTGAAAAAAAACAAAAATATTTTTGTTTTTCTCAAAAAATTTTGGAAAAATAAAAAAGGATTTTCTATTTTATTAGAAAAAATGAAAAAGCCAAAAATATGTTATTTTTTGACAAATTTTTGAAAAATCCAAAAAGAGTTTTGTATTTCTGTTTACACCATATGTGGATGAACATTAAAGATGTCTGAGTCATCAATTCTTCCATATCCATGTGACCATTTTGTAGTGTTTTGATATGTGATATCATTTCATTTTTGTGCCTTATAATGTGTGGAGTCATTAAGACGTGATATGATGACGACTTAATATATGTTTGACTATTGTCACATTTAATGCATACGAGCTCGAACTTATTTTAGTATTGCACTTACCTTTCATGTGTCGATTGTAGTGTTTTCATCTCAATCCTTCTTTTAAAATGAACCATATGCGATAAAATGAGATAATGAAAGTAGTGCTTGTAAGAACCATTGTCCGGATTAGAAAAATTGAAAATCATATTTCTGATAAATGTGCTATGTTTGAAGCAATGGAATCGGGCTGTGAGAGATAATTTGTCATTACGTGAATAGCCACCATTTGCAAAAATGAAAAGAGCCTAAAATATTAAAGGCACATAAAAAGAAAAAATATAAAGTGCCAGGCCAATTTCAAATAACATTGATGCTTCGCTACATATGAGCATTGATTTTTTCAAAATAAAATTGTTGAGAGAAATATTCTATATGTTAATTTTGAGAGAATTTAATCGAAGATTAATGGGTTTGTACATCCTGAAAAGATCTTGTAAAAGCAATACATAGCTTTGGGCATTATTGGTCTGAAAATCATTCACAATCTTGATTAGTTGAATAGGTTGAGTCGATTTCACTTGAGTTCACCATTTTTTACACCTAAGGAAGACTTTGAGATCTTGTGATAGTAGTGCCTCATTCCTTCATGTACATATGTTATGTTTGTCAACGTTGATTTTCCTTTAGAATATGTTCACACCCATACATTCCGTTTCCATGATTCTATTATTTTTGTGTTTCCCCATGGTGTGTTGTTTTTGTAACATTATTTTTTTACTTAAAATTTTTGAAAAACAAAAAATAGTTGGTTTTGATTAGTTTATCATTACTTGATTCTTATTGCATTATATTTGTGATGATATTCTATAATTGTTGTGACACACTCTGGTTTAATCCTTTTTATTTCTTTTCCTTGTCTATTTCGGACAAATAAAAAGGGGGAGAACGAATTATGGGGGATTAATAGTTTGATTTATGAGGGAAAAAATGATTTGATTTATGAGTTTATCTTATTTCAAACTCGATGCGTCACAAGGTATATTTCTTTATCTATTGTGTGCATGTACACTTTGATGAGCATATGCAAAGTACATATAAGACAAAGTTCCCAAAAAGAAGATCAATAAAAAAGCAAGAGAATTGAAGATTTGGATAGTTAAAGATTTTGAAGACTTGTACATTTTTAGTTCTTTTCATTCTTGGGTTTCTGGGAGGGTGTTAGATTTGTATAGGATTTTTTGTGTTTGGATAATTTGAATTTTTTATATTGTACAGGAATAAACATAAGGGGAGATTTGTAAGGGCAAATTTTCTATCATTGCCCCTAGAATCTATGACTTGTCCATCGAATCTAATATACATAAAGTATGACATATCACGTTACTTCCATCGTGGTACTTCACCTTCAAACATTCAAAAATATGGATCCTATTATCAAGCATCACGAAGTGCATCTCCAACATGCACCAATTTATATTCAACATTCTCCACGACGTCACGAAATATTGATATAGTTGTTGCTTTGGTTTTCGTAGATTTTTTATGTAAGTATTGGGAGATTTTTATGAAATGAGACAGTTCTTCAAACAGTTTTTCGGAATTAAATAAATTTTTATTTTTTGCCAGCTTTGTTCAAACGAGATGACAATCTCGTTAGAACGACTTTGGATCTCGTTAGAAGTTCGTCTGAAGCATTGATCAAACGAGGGGTTACTGTCTTGAATTTTTTGATCTCGTTAGAAGCGAAACCTATGTCGTTCGAATGACATCAATGTGTATTAGAATGAAGTCATAGTATTATTAAAACGACCCTACGCTACCTCAAATTTTTTTCCCGCCAATAAATTCCTGTTTTCTGTAAGTTTTTTGTTAAGACTTTGCATTTACAAAAACTGCAGACCTGCTGCAAAAACTCTTCACTTTTAATAAGGAAAAATAATTTTGGTTTCACACAATCACCTACTATATACTTTTTTGAATCATATTTGAAACCCAAATCACTTCTATATTGAAGTTACTCTTGAAGATAAGGAGTCTATAGTACTACTCTTGTAATTCTTGCGGGAATAATTGCTGAAAGAAAACTATGGTCTTTGTGAGTTCTTACGAGAACTCGTTGCTAAAGAAGACGAAGGTCAGTTGCGGGAGATTCGTCCGGGCGCATTTCTCTATTGTGATTGTAAGTTGCGATTTACAAAATTTAGTGAAATAAAAGCTCTTGTCCCTTTGGGGATTTTTCCTGAAATTTTGTTTTCCTTGCATGATTTATATACTTAATGTTTTGAATCACCTAGATGTACATTTTAAAATATAAAGGAATTAAAATTTGTTTGTGGGATTGACATATAATTAAATAAGTTACATCTTTAGAGAATTGCGCACTCTCAGGGGTACCGACGGTGGGACCACCACCTCCTCCTCCACAATCTACCTCACCACCCTCTCCATTAGGTACCAGATGTACCCAAACACATGCGAAATCAATCGTCGCATCTTTGCATGTAGGACCGTCACCCCCAGGGGTAGAAGGTCACATGCAATCCCTAACAGAGAATCAGTATCTACGCAAGAAATGAAGATGCCAATAAAAAATCAGAAAGAACGAAAAATACCTTGGTCACTCGTCAGGGCACCACGTCCGCCAAAGATAAAGACTGGTTCGACCGTCGGTTGGACTTTCGCCACCGGAACATTAGACATAAGTCCCCCAAATCCTTATCTTTTAGGGCCACTAACCTTGCATTATGCCCAATATCCTCATAGAACCACACCTGCAAAAGACAGGAATCAGCAAAAAAATAACAAAAGAAGAATGCAACGAAATGCATAAGAAGAAAAACAAATACAAAGTTACCTCCAAAAGATATGTTGCTCCCGTAAAAGTCTATCGGCCAAGAATTAAGGGACAACAAAGTCAAGCTCCTCCAATCATATAGCTAGACGTCAGAAATCGTCCTCAAATATGACAAGAACCAAAGATGGATGACGTCGTCCCTCGTCACCACCAAAAAACCACCAAGACAAAGTAAATTAAACAGATGGTCCATCCCTCTCGCCTGCCACCCGTCAGTCACGTCCACACTCCTCCTCAAAAGCATCTCCCTCAAAGAAAAAATATGGATATAATCCCCATATACAATCATACCCACTTACCCAATGCTGCCTGCATCGCCTCCAGTGTCACCCTCAATTTGCAATCCACTATTATCTGGAAACCCTCATAATTCACCCCCGCCAGCTGTTGAATGTCTATGGGAGTAATAATCATCTCCCCGAAGCCAAGATGAAAAGTGTGGGTAGTGTCCCACCACCTCTCCCCTAGAGTACACAACACTGCAGTAGAATGTGGTGTCTTATCCAAAGCCTGTGCCAAATAGCCAAAACCGACATATAAAACCATCCAGGTGTGACAACCCGGTATCCAAAATAAGGGGTGGCCAGCCCAATACTCCAATAATACAGGAATCATGGATGGAATCATTCTCAGCATCGTAACAACATAAAGAGTATACAGGATAACCACACAATATTTCAGAAAATGGGTTGTCAAAAATTTTGTTTTGCAAATAAAAAAAAATATTTTAAACAACCCATAATTGCAAACAAGTGGAAACCTCCAAAAGTATATATATTACAACTACGACAATATAAATTAAAGGACCGAATATAAGATCGGTCAACAAAATTCATAAAATGTACAATAAGTTCAAATGATTACATAATACATCCATTATACAATTACAATAGTTGGGCCACACGCCCGAATACAGACCCGAGCATAACTAGAAGACAACAATGAATGCGTCTACACAAAATATCCTGTGAAATTCGCAAAATGTCACGGCTCCTCAAAAGACACTGGAATGGGGAAGTCATTTCGGGCGTCCTTGCGGTGGAGTACCTGAGTGGTTACATAATATATATGCACAACAATAAAGAAGAACGGGTCAGGGCCCGGTTTTATGTGATCACCAGCTAAATGACAAGTATGACAATAATGAACAGTTATGACACACCCCAACCCAGTTACTTATAATTAAGTTTGAAAGTCAAAGTGAGTCAAACCATGATTAATTTAACTAAACCATAAACAAGAGTTTTAATTTCAGAGTCATCATTATAAATCCATATATCTGAAAACCTTTTTACAACCTCAGAGTAGTCACACTTGTACAAACTTGCTTGAAGGAAAATTTAACTTAATTACATCATTTACATTTACACAAAATCATAGTGTCTCCCATTCCTGGCTAACCCAACCCGACCTCCTAGATTTGGCAGTGACATCGCGTTACCTGAAAAATGTGAACATATGAACCATGAGAAAAATAGCCCAGTGAATGCATCACTATTATACTACTGCATAAATTTACATGCAATATATCATGTCCATATAATTATGAATTAACTTATCCGGCTCATTCATAATGAATGACCAACTTTTTCAAATCATGATTCACATATCCTGTCTAAATAGACAATTATCCCCTATTCCTGGTCGAGGAGTAGCCCCTTGTCATTAATAGACAAATCTCCCCCATTCCTGGTCGAGGAGTAACCCCTCATTTCGGTAAACCGAAATGAACAATTTCATATTCATTATATTATGATCATATCAATAACACGATACAAATATCTCTTTCCAGTGAGTACACTCACCTTGGTTGACAACTATGTATTCACGTTTTCTTCTGGTGGAGTTGAACCGGGTTGATTAGACCTTACACCTGTCAATCCAAATAAATCAGTACTGAAACTCAATCATAAATATTATCCAAACATAATTATGTAACTTTCCATGACTATACATCAACAATATAATTCCAATTAAGTCACATTCCATAAAACATAGGTAAAGGCAAAACAATGATATACATATTGATAAAGTTACGGACATTCAACCGTAGGAAATACCTCATAAGGAATTTATAACCAAAGTCAAGTAAACATGAAATTATACTCCTCAATGTATATACACATGAAACATGTACTCAAAGTACCCTTTGTAAGGACGAAATACAAACATTCATTCAAGGGGTACCCAGTATGGCCTGAAATTATTGTCTTACATACTTAACCATCCCATATTCCTAAATTGTACGAATACAGGGGTCCAACCTCATAAATATGAAAACATGTATGAATATACTATCCAGTACAAGTGATGGTGTAATTTTTCAAGCTTCCTAGGGCAAGTTATGACCATTTCTCTACAACACAAGAAATCTTCGCTACAAGCTCCTCTATTGTTCCTTCGAATTCCCAGAATTTTCATAATTTTTCTACATCATAAATTTCCATGATTTTTATCTCATTTTCAGTAAACATACTTAATAGTACATAATTAAAGTTTCATAATTTTTTGACTTCATTTGCTATCTCAAAAGCTCGACTAAGCTTAGGGCATACCGAAATCAAGTATACAAACATCAACCATGTACCAACTTGAAATCATCATTACGGCCTAACCACAAGGAGATAAATTCTCATTTTCGGGTATGATATGAATATATGAGTCTAATTTCATATCCAATTGGAATTTCTCAATTCTAGTAAGCAGACAAAGAGATATTCAAGTTTGAATGCAAGGGGTTTCAATACAAAGCAATTTTAAGGGTTTCTACATTCAACTTAACATAAACTTGCATCTAACCATACATACATATAAAGGGCTGAAACTTTCGTAAACCTATGATGATTTATATCATATAAATCAGTAATATAAGATAAATGACAAGATTTGCAATTAGGATTACCTTCGGGACTTTTACGTAATTTCCACGGATTTTTCTACACCTTTTCTCCTCACTTTTCCTTCCTAAACTCCCTAATTCTCCTTCCTCAAGGTGAAACACTTTCATGGCTGATTTTGGCTGAAGGATAAAGCTATTTCAAGGGTATAAGGTCGGCCAAGTCTGCCTCCCAAGCCAACCAATCAAATTAAACCATTTGGTTTAATAAAAGACAAAATACCACTTAAAGGGAATGGACAACTTTGCCCTTTGTTCGTAAATTCGGTATAACTTTTTACTCGGGCATCCATTTGATGATCAGTTTGTTGTGTTACAACCCTAACTCACATTTCTACAACTATCTAGTTTTCACCTCAAGTCATTTATAATGTTATAAAGGTCAAAACTAGTCTCTAACAGGAACCTTTCTACCGAAAACAACAAAATTTGTGTTTGTAAATAATTCGACCTTTCATGATTTATGAAAGTAGGATTATAATAAACATAATCACTTAACATTAGATATACTAATATCACATTATTCATATCACATAAGATAAGCATGATTTAAATATAATTCATCATAATTATATTCGGGTTGTCACAAGTTAAGCATGGATGATAATGATGACATTCTAGCATGATAACATTCTACAATGGACTAAGACAATTGAATGATTATAAAGTGAAATTCAATTTATATAAGAGAATAAGAATAATCATATGCCTTTTTCATCTTTCACCGTTTTCATTTTTCATCTTTCCATTCCTTATCAGGAATACAAATTTTATCATGTGCTCTTTGTGGCACGTATCTCAATTGTATGCTCCTTGTGGCATGTACTATGCTCTTTATGGCATTAATATCCATCAAGTCCAACTTGATGATTAGAATAGTTATAAGTATATATATATATAACGATTCTAAGACCGCCCGTCCGGGTTTCTCCACTGTGCGCGCCCCTAAATAACCATCATCTTCCAGGGTCTATCATAAGACAACCTGGGATCCTAATGAAACGTCGGGAAGCGGCCATATGCTTGTGGGATAGTCAATATCACACCCGAAATCTCCTACCCATCGCAGAAAATATAAAAACAAGCGTTCATATGGCCTATGACTATATCCACCCTGCGTTCATTAGCCAGGGGGCTTCACCTTACGCGTGAACTTCCTTTAAGATGGTATTTAGAGAGGTGTGTTTAAACCATTTTATTAATATCCATTGCATGATTTAGTAAATTATCATTTACTTTATCCATTTACATTTTATCAAATGCATTATGGTTTTCCGGAACTATACGTGCTTCACATCATCATAATAACCTCGATGAATATTTAAACTCCCAAATTATTTTCCCAAGTCTCCTTTTTGGGATTTATCATAAACCATCATGCATCACATGAACTTCTAAAGTCTCCAAACACAACTTAGTAGTCCCTTAGACTCCTACTAGTTAAAAAAAGAAAGTAATGCCTGAACATCACTTCGCACACCCTCAAAATAATCCTCATATATCCCAATTCTAACCTAGGGTAGTAAACTAACTCACCTAGAACTCTAGGACTCTAAGTTAACTTCATATAAGAAGGTTCCTAGGCCCAAATAAAAAAAATGAGTTAGAATTGAATTTCAAAAATAACTCAAAACAGCAGGAAAACGAATCGATTCTCCCTAGCGAATCGATTCGCCCTAAAAGTGAATCGATTCGGACAAGAGAAATTGACATTATGTAAACTGCCGAATTGATTCGGCCTAGCCGAATCGATTCGGTCCAGGCAGACCTGGAAATTGGACCCAAGCGAATCGATTCACCCCAAGGGCCGAATCGATTCGGTCCTGCGATTTTGCCAAGAATGGCTATGGAGTCTTGGACTCCAAATTTACCCCACTCAAATCCTTTCAAACCAAACTCATTTATTATCACCAATATATCATAAATACTACTAATTGCTACCATAACCATCAATAATCATCCAAATCATTCTTTAATGATTCAAGACCCACAAATCCACAAAAACCCTAAACTAGTTAAACCATGATCAATACACTATTATCACAACTAATCATTTATCTTAAACCACATATAGCAAGTATAAAACTTGCCTCAATCTAGGAAATGCAGATTTTCCTTGTGTAGTAGCAAGAATCCTTCCTAAATCTTCAATCTTTTCTCTACTCTTTCTCTTCCTCTCTCTAGTTCTCTCTAGGTTTAGGAATGAAATTAGGTAAAATAGAAGACTTAACAAGACTAAGTCGTGCCATTAGTCAAAATTTCAACTTAAATGATCAATATCGTGATAAAATAACATGCAACTGCATATTTAAGGTATAATCAGTCAAAAGTGCCCAAAACCTCAAAATACAATATGGCACATAATTTGACTATCTCGCACGTTCCGGAATCAACTACGGCCTCAAAATTATCATTTGGATATTTTTTTAATTCATTTTAAGTTCCGGTTCCATTTTAAATCGTAATGTCATTTTAATTTCTATGACACTATAAAGCTCATCATGAGGATATTTACGTGCTCATACAGTAAATATACAACAAGTTAGTAAATATTAACTTTTCTTCATTAAATTAATACTTACTCCATATTCCAACATTTTATATATAATTACCTCGCATAGTAAGTGGATATAAAACAGGTTCTCATAAGAGAGGGTTGTTACACCAGGGTACCACATTAGGGAGCTTCACCCAAACCTCATTCAGTCCCCTCATCCCTCGAGATCAAATGCTCGAAGGATCTATGTTAGTCTGCAAAAGAAGAAGAAGAAGAAGAAGAAGAAGAAGAAGAAGAAGAAGAAGAAGAAGAAGAAGAAGAAGAAGAAGAAGAAGAAAAACCCTTTATTAGCGTAAAGAACAAAGAGAAAAATAAATTGGAATAGCAAAGGTCACAATACTTACGTAGCCACTAGGGTTCTTCACCTTAGATTAACGGAGGTATGAAGGCTCGCGTAACAGGATACGTTCATCATCTACCATCTCGAATAAATCAAAGGCATTTTTATTACCCAATGCAAGGGGCACCTTAGACCGCCACTCCAGGCCGGTCCAGTCATCAATGGCCAGCCACTCATTGTTATACACCTCGCTTGAAGAACCAGCCATTTTAAGTCTTGAAGCAAAAAGGACTTAGGAACAAATTTTATAGAGAGAAAGCAAAAGATTCAAATACTTGAAGGTGTGAAAATGGAGAGGGATTGCCTTCTTTTTATAAAAGGTTAAAGGGCCTGTCGATCGGCAGCCTCCATCCCATACCGATCGGCAATCCCCTTTTCCTCTTCCCAAGGAAGCCCAGAAGTCCATGCTACTGCCAATTGTCACCTCCAAAACTACTTATCGACATCCACTCCCAATTTTTGTACAAAAAAATGCCAGAAAATCCTAGAAAAATTCAGAATTTACTCAAAAAATTACCAAAAATCCTTTAAAAAAATATAGAACGTCATTTTCCCAAGAATAGTCATTTTTGGAGCTCTAAGTCCCTTACAAAATCTCAAAATCCCCAACAAGATTAATCTTACACTGTTATCCTCAGCATACTCCACAACAGAACCCATGATGCGCACACATCCAAGTCTCATACCCCCGATGAAATCCCAAAACTAAACACCCCCGAGTGGAGTTTCGAAACATCACACTTCCCAATGGTACCCCAATCGCACCTATACCCCCGAGATAATTTAAATTTCCCCAAGAGTTTTATGCCTCACTCTACAACTCAAGGTCCTCAGAATTAACCTCAATCCTAAGAACTGGTCGTTATAACTTTAGGTTCTCAGACTTGACCTCGTCCTTCAGAATTGGTCGTCACCACTCATGGTCCTCAGAATTGACCTCGACCCTCAGAATTGGTCACCACAACTTAATGTCTTCAAAATTGACTTCGGCCCTCAGAATTGGTCGCTACAACTCAAGGTCCTCAAATTTGACCTCGACCCTCAGTGTAAGAAGTGAGTTCTTGAGATGATATTAATGTCAAGGGAGGTGTAACCCCTTATCAAGATGGTAATTATGGACTTAGAACAATCAATGACAATAATAAATGCAAGTCTCAAATCAACACATTCAATATACAAAAACTCTTGTACTAAATATGTTATTTCAACATAAATACTATAGCAAAACACTCAATGAGGAAGATCATACAGTTGACTTGGTTGGAGGGAGTGGGCACAAGCACCTTTAGAGCACTGAAGGCAAGGCAGTAACCTTAAACACAAATGGAGTAAATGGGGTTCGTCTCTCAATAAATGTTCTCACGATAAACTCTCTTGTATGGGAGTATTTTGACAGTAATTCTAGGCTAGAGAAGTGCGATGCCCCAAATAGTATAACTTTTGAGGTATCTTATAGGGGAGACAGATCATTCAAGTGACCTGACTGGAATAAATGCATTTGACCCCTCTTGATGTTAATAATCTTGTGCATTTAATTCCAAAGATATTGCATTAAATGAGCCAGATATGATATTTTGGTGGGAACACTATTTAGACTCTTTAGAGTTGTGAACGCATCAAATAAGATGTGATGTGTCAGCTATAGACCTACCATCCAAGGAATATCTTCACTTGAGTGCTATTTTATCGAGTTCCTGAATGTTAGACATGATGACGTCAAAGAGTTAGTAGACAGTAACCTGCGAGGGATGTGCTGCCATATCACTTAAAAAGTTGGTTCATCGAATAAAAGGTTGTTCGATTAATGACTTGTTCGAACAAATTATGGTGTGTGTAGACTTTAGAGGTTAATATTTTGGGCGTCTATTTAGGACTGAGGACCCTCGAATGGGTTCCCGGATATGGTATCTTGAGATACTATTGGGCCATATTGTGTATAAACCAGGGTTTTGCCTAAACACCCTAAAGGGTTGGTCTCTCCTAACGTTGCCTTACACCCAATCCTTCAAATCAAATACCTGCGAGATACCCAGAATGAGGTTATTCGATAGAGCATGTAAGCTTTCCCATGTACTATCATCCACAGTCCCTTGAAGAGGCCGAACCACCTCAAAGCTTTACAAAGTAATTATTATATGTGCAAAGAGGGTTAAATATAAGTACATCAATATTCATATTACAATTTATGTTTTCCAAATTTATCTCCTGGTCTTGGTGTTTGTGGGAGGTCCTTAGAACAAATTGTCTTTGTGTGAGCAACATTCTTTTCATGATCGCTTGAGTAACTTGCCTTTATGCAAGCCACCTTTTTACATGATCATTCAAGCAACTTCAGCTTTGTGAGAGCAACCATCCCTAATATCTCCTGTGAAGTGTTAGCATTATTTTAATCAACTTTAAGCCTGGACCTCCCTCTATATTTCCCCTTCGTAGAGATATTTATTTGTATGAAGAAATATTTGTACGAAAAAATAATTTCCCATCCTATCTCAATTGATTTGCACATGTGTTTGTTAGTAGTAAAAAAGAACTCACATATTTATATATTTATACAACATAAAAAATAAAATTATGGGTAATTTTATCTTGTGTTCAAGTTGCTTGAAAACTCTTCCTTCTCGCATGGTATTACACCTTCAGCTACTTTTGTTTTTCAGTCTTTTATCTTAGGGAATTACAATGGTTTTTAATAAAAAAATTCCCCCACAACCATTTATTTTCCCAAGTGTGAAAAGGCATAAAGTTTCACCCCTAAATGTCTCTTGAATTTTCCCCCAAATTTAATCATTATTGCGTATCTTCATTTTAAATGTATCTGGCAGTGTTTTCCCCAGCCGTACACTCGTCGGTTGATGCCCCGCGTATGTAATCCACGCGAGCCAATTGAGATAGCAAAAATTTCTTTATGATGATTACATTTTCCACTTGCTTCTTTTCGTATCAGTCACGTCTTTTTTCTCAAACAATACGTCCCCTATAAAAGGGTTTCCTCTAATACCCAAACCTTTCTATCTTTGGGTTTCTTGAGCGAAATATTTCCTTAACTTGTGAGAGCAAACAGTATTCTCTGATTCCTAAACTTTCTTCTTTTCCTTTCTTCTCTTTAATTTTTCACTTTCTCTCATGGCACCAATTGTGAAAAGAACTCCCTCAATCGCAGGTATCACCGCCGGAGAAACTTCCTCCGATGTTACTGATCGCCATCTATAGTGGGCGAAATATCGTCGTGCCCCCTATTTTGGCACTGCAGACAAGTTTTGGGAGTCTTCCCGAGCTTTTCCTGGCTCCCTTATTTCTAAGGCGGAGGTTTTGAACTTGTTGGTTAGTGAAGACGATGTAATAGAGAATTACGCCTATGTCCCTGGTTCCATTGTCACTTATTTCGGGGTTGAGATGGGAGACCATCCCTACTAAAATAATGAGTTTGAATAAGCTGGTGGATCATGTGAAGGACTAGGTACTTAGACCGATTACATCCACGATAAGTACACTGCGAATTGCTGACTGTTGGTTTATCCGGTACCAAATGGTTTGGAAATATAACTTTGGCCAAAAACAACAACATATTGAGAACCCTAGTTTCTCACTGGAGTCATAGGACTCACACTTTCATTATTGCCTGGGGTGAGTTCACCATCACCCTGGAGGATGTTTGCAAGCTTCTTAGTTTGACAGCTACTGGAACTGATATCTTCTTTGAGGAACTCATTACGAAAGAACAAGTGTCTAAGCGTAAGGAGGTGAATGGTGTGATAAAGATGTGTATGAAGACATATAATAAGTGCACTTGTTTAGAGATTATCAGGTATTTCTTCTATATGGAGGGCAGAGCAAGTGCTCTTGCTCACGAGTAGACCAAGAAAGACCCAAAAGGCAAAAATGTTATGGAAATACCTCACACTGGAGAAGGATGTGGGAGTAGGGTTGAACTTGTTGGGTATATTTGGATCGTCCTCTCAAGGTTCTATTTGCCCGAGAAACCCCATGATTACCCAAGGAGGGATCTCATAAATCTATCTATTCGCCTTGCCTCTGGGGTAAAAACCCCCTTAGCTGCTATGACCCTTGGTTCACTTTACACCTGACTTGAGAGGGTTCAAACGAATTCTGACCGATCTATTGGCCATTTTGATGTGTCAAATTATGCCAACCATATACTTCTGACAGCGTATATCTATGCCCGTTTTCCTGAATATGCCCCAATAGACTTACTCCCTACCGCTCATGAAGTTAAGGCCCCTCGAATCCTCTCTTGGAACCAAAGTAATCTAGGAAGTCTTTCCATCCTTTTATTGACAATGTTAAATGCTTTAGCTTTCGTCATTACTCTGTCACCAATCAATTCTTTACTAATGCCTTTTTTTAGACTGTTGCTTGACCAGTATAGATGGTCGATCAATCGTTTGCTCTCAATTTCCCTCCATTTAATGTCCTGTTAGTTCTTACTCCCTCATACCTTCCCTCATGTATAGAATGGTCGAAATACTGCATAGCCTACTCACCCTATCGGGTGGCCGCGCAATTTGGCTTTGACCAAGGGGTTCCCCATATCAATTATAACACTACCGAAAGACCTTCAAACTTATCAAAGGCATGTAAATATTTCCTAACTGAGATCGTAACCACTCTCCCTGCCCAATTATAAGGCCAAATTGTTATCCCCGCCCATCGTATATAAGGTAGTAGGTTCGTTGAATACCTTAATGTATTTTGGCCCAACACCATTGGTCAATTCATTAAGGTTATTAAACGAGAATCCATATACCCTATTGTTGAATGTTTTCCCTCCTTTGAGTTGGGATTACGAACTTGTACTGTCAATTAAGCCCAATTTCCTCGGATCGAAGCCAATACCAACACCCCCAAAGAACTTACACCTTTGAAACCTCTAAGTGAAGCAAATTTGAAGAAGAAGAAGAAGAATAATAATAATAATAATAATAAGAAGAAGAAGAAGAAGAAGAAGAAGAAGAAGAAGGGAGCCTCCAGCTCTCAGCAAGTTGAGGAGACTGTGGATCCTCCTGCTACCTCTCGGCCTACTATTGAAGAGGGCATTCCCATTTATGTTTGAGTGTTGTTGTGGTGAAGGCCAAGAAAAGAACCCGTAGCAGGAAGAGAAAGGCTTCCCTTTCTAGCCCTTCTCAATCATCTCAATCTCACTCTTCTCCAGACACCCAATTGGTCGATCAATGCACGGAGTTGCTTGATAACTTGTTGAGGTAGTTTGATCAAGGATCTACAGATGTCCAGTCTATTTTGGCCAAGCATATTACTTAACTAGGTATCTATTTCACTCCTCCTACCCCTATTGTTGATTGTAAGAGGACTCGATCTAGTCCCGAGGTCCAAGTTCCTCTTGACGATATTGAGGATGAGTTTCTTCTTGAAAAGTGTGAAAAGGTAGAGGAAGAGGAAAAAGAGGATGAAGAAGAGGAATCTCCTTTGGTTCGACCATCTCTGAGGCTTCGTCAAAAAGCCTGGCTCTATTCCCATGGATTATACATTTTTTTATGATTATAGTGATGACCTAGAGCATAAAAAGTCCAAGATAACGCTCAGTGGTAAAGGCAATTCATCTCAACACACTCCTAGTGTTGACCCTCATTCATCGTCCCCTCATCGTGAAGAAAATATGCCCCTTATCTTATAACGCAATCCCTTTTTGATAGTTGTTTCTCAGGCCAAAGAGATGGTTGAAGTTGCATCTGTAGCAATTGTTGGTCATACAACTGTGGTAAGGGTATACTGAATTCTTGCACTTTGTGTATCTCTTTATGTGTATGTTACATTTATATTTTGTGGTATCTTTTGTAGGTTGCCCCCATCAAAGGGGTTAACACCAACTCTTATCGGGATCTTGTGACTGTTCCCCCTAAAGCTACCATCACTGACCAATTTCGGGTGGGGCTATTTGGTCCCTCAATACTAGAAGGTAAAGCAGCCATTATTGAGGAAGACCAAGTTGGAGCAGAAACCAAACCTTTGGAGAAGATAGTTATTGTTCCTACTGGGGTTTCTGAGGTTGTCCGTGATCCAGTGGCTATTAAGGAGGTATTCCTAATCTTAATTTCTTTGGTCAAACCATCCTTTATTCCTGTGAGTAAAATCTGGACTTTTGTAAGCAGCAAGTTATTCACCTAGTCGAGCAACCCTAATGGTGCTTTAGGTAAACTGAGGCTTGAAGATGCCTAGCCTTAATTAGTCGAGCAACCATAAAGGTGCTTTAAGTAATACTGGGACTTTTAAAGCGATAAAAGTTTGCCTAGTTAAGCAACCATAAAGGTGCTTTAAGTAAATTGCGGCTTAAGAATGCCCAATCTTACTTAGTCCAGCCACCATAAAGGTGCTTTAAGTAAACTGCGGCTTAGGAATGGCCAATCTTACTTAGTCGAGCAACTATAAAGGTGCTTTAAGTAAAACTATGACTATTAAAGCGACAATAGTTTAATTAGTCGAACAACCATGTGATCTAGTTTTGAAGGCTTGTACAAGGCACATATGGGGTTTCTCGCTGCCAAAGTTTGAGGCAAATTGGGAAGGACCTTGTGTTTGTCAAAAAGCTCATGATTCAAGATATTGTGAAATCTTGAACGTTGAGGATGAAGACACTTTTAAACTCAACAACAAGTGGCTCCAAGTTCATTTTGTTTAAGTTTTAAAGTTGTCCTAGCATTTTTTTGGGGGGATCATAAAGTGTAGGTACAAGTAAGCTGGAAAGAGAGCATGTTCTCACAATGTGTTAAAATATTTTTTTACGAATTATATAGAAAGTATGGGGGTAATATTGATACAACCACAAGTAATGTTTTTTTAGACAATTTGCATGAAAGTAAAGGGCAATTCAATCTTATGTATTTCGAAATCCTAAATTCCAATTAAGACATAAAAGAGGGTCTACTGCCTCGAGATACATGGAAAAATAAAATAGGGAAGCACATTGTGTTATAACTAGCTATAACTCAAAAGTCCCCTTGATAATCACTTGGGTCGTCTATAACAAACCACAAGCTAGAAGAGTCCAAAATTCGGTGGTGATGATTGGGTAATAGAGAGGCCAAAGAAACCTCTTTAGACAAGTCCCCATTTCCTACTGATAACGATTCATCTCCTGCTGAAGCTCACAAACCTTCACCTCAGCCTTAGCCAAATACTCCTTCGCAACAACAACCTGTTCCTCAGCTTTGGCAAGTTTGTAATTCAAAGTGGCCATCTTCTCGACCAAGGCACTCTGCGAACGGGTAATGGCCTGTCACAACCCGCCTAAAATAATAACGGGTGGCCAGCCCTATACTATAATAAATCAGGAGTTTCAGATGGTCCAGTCTCAACATCAACTGTCAGTACTATATAATATAGGACTAACTACCCGAAATCACATAAGCGGGATATGAAAAATTAACTAGAATGCAACAGACAACAAACCAACACTATAACACCACCACGAAAGAAAAGAAAGATGCATGAAAGAACTAAGATAAATGAAATGCTAAAAAAAAATTTAACTAAATAAATACAACCGAATGTACTACACAAGGTAGACCCGAATAAGCTGTCGGGTCACAGCCAATACAATGACTGAAATGGAATAAATATAAACATGTATATAAATATCCCTTGGGTACAAACCCGATATACAACATGAATCCTACCTAGAATTTTAAAGAAGTAGGAAGCGACTACATGAAACATCCCGCAACAGTCCGCACCTCTCACGGCTCCCAAGACTCTGGATAGAAAGTCATCCGGCATCCATGCGGTAGGATACCTGTGGTAATATATATATATACAAGGAGGAGAGAAAAGTAAACGGGTCAGAGCCCCGAATGTGAAAATATTTAGCAAGTGTGTTAACCGTGCATAATAATTATCGGTGCACTTATTTCATAATTAAAGTGAGACCGCTCTCTCGTGGAACCCCAACTCACCTCTCATCTAAAGGCGCGCACCTATTCGCGTCCTCAAGTTTAGTTAAATTACCCCATGATGTAAGGACAACCTAACTTATCATAGGCCTAGCCCATACCCACGAGAGCTACTCTCCTATCATACCCCAAGAATCCACCCCCTCTTTCTAAACATAATTAAACATTTATTTCAATCATACGTGCCTTATTAGGCTTAGTGGATTCCGGTTTATATCTTACCAAATATAAGGTTACCCAATATGCAATTGGATAGAGGGATAGAATTTAAATTCTAATTAATAATCATGAAAAAATTATTATTGACACAACTTCCCTCCAATTTCAACGCTGCTCTGCGTTTCGTGCGTGGGGTGTCTCGCAAAGCGAAATCCAAACAAGGAACCTCCCCGTTACACTACTCCATGTCAACGTCGATCCTGGAGATCCATCATACCACACATAAATATCGACAGAACTTCTCTCTACTCTCAACAATGTACTACATTTCGTGCGTGGGGAGTCTCGCAAAGCGAAATCCAAATAAGGAACCGCCCCGTTACACTACTCTTTGACAATGTCGATCATAGAGATCCATAATGCCATGCATACCATAACTGACATAACTTTTCTTCAATTTTAACACTGCGCTGCGTTTCATGCGTGGGGTGTCTCGCAAAGCGAAATCCAAACAAGGAACCACCCCGTTACACTACTCCATGTCAATGTCGATCCTGGAGATCCATAATGCCATATATACAATATAATACTATAACTACAACTAACATCTCCAATAATATCCTTGGGATGATGTAACCAAAATATTCCTTATATGCGATACATCAACCCCCATCAATCTAGTACACCATAATCATCTAAGATGTACTTTACCAAAATTCTATATCCTTTCCTCTATAGGATATATAAATACATATATATATGTATTTTATGCTCATCATATATATACATATTCCAATCATCCATATACCCATGACCAAGTGTACATACCATATATGATGTACAATGGCCATGCAAATATAATACCCGGCTATATATAGCGTCGATAAAACTGCATCAATGCTATCATCTTCCCAGAGTCCGGCTCACGTAACAACTGGGGACCACCTGGTGGGGATCAACGACACCCACCTCGTGGTAACACACACACACGACGTCTCGGGAAGCGGTCATAGTTCCAACCGGCAATGAGACGAAACATAACCACCACGTCTCATCCCAAAAATATATATCTATATCGTATAATAACACAAGGGACGACTATGACCTGGGGAATATCCACACCCTGCTCTATATGCCAGGATGCTCACCCTCTGCGCGGAAACTTCCCAATGATAGCATGAGCGAGGTATGCCTAACCACATAAGTATATATATCGCTCATATACGCAATATACATACATCCATATGATCCCATCATATGATCCAATATAATAAACCATAATATAAGTATATATATCGCTCACATACGCAATATACATACATCCATATGATCCAATATAACAAACCATCATATACGGTTTAAATATCCATACCACGTATGACCACAACATAAATGTATCCATATATTCATATTCATACATAGATATATGTACATATATTCACACATCGCTATATCAATATATATACAAACTAATTCTCGTTCATATGTATAAGATATATAAACCCGGCTATAAGTATACATAATCCTCAATATACAAGTCGTCACCACAATTTCAATTAAATGTACCTCGATATGTGAATACAATCCCTCACTTGAAACATATTCAATCATTTTCCTATGATGAATAGTCTCCCAAAACCATATGTATATATCTATACATATATATTCAACATTAGGGTTATCACCCAAGAGTATGTGTAGGAATCCATCACTACACATTTCATCCATAACCAAAGTACATAATTACCTTTAGTACTATTTAACAATAGGCACACACATGACTTAATAGTCTAAAACCTCAATTTATTCCAACCTCATTTCAAGTATTGGAATCTCACAGGTCATATCCCCATAATACGTGAAAACTACCCTAACTAGAATTTATGCTACCGCTTATTCTAGTCGATAGTACGATCCCAAAGCGTTCTCAATGTCACCTATGGCTCGAGTCGAAATCAGGAACCCTCACTCCTATTGAGTTATCAATTGCCCTTAGACTAAACTTTTCTAAGGATATAAGACCCCTCACTCTTTAAAGAGTATGCGACCACACTCTTTCAAATGGCCCCAATCTGTAACTTAACAATATCCTATCCTTATAAGGATTTGACATAAATGTCGGCCTAGAAATTTCACCACATACATGGATATTTCTTATCCAATGATTCCAAGAAGTTCCCACTATCAGATACTAAGTGAGAGACCCCCTATAAGTCACCAAAAGATATCTCTTACTATATAAGAGAGAACCCCAAATCAATGAACCCAACTAAAAAGGGCTAGAAATCATCTTAGGAAACCCATAAAACCGCCCATAAAGGAAGCCCCTAAGAATAAACTCCAAAAGAAAAGGGGAAGAAGAAATCCAAGTTTTGGGCTAAAAACAGGGGACCGGTCGACCGGTCCCATACCCCCGGTCGACCGCGGGTCCAAATTTTTCCTACAAAAAAATGCAGTAGGCTTTTCCTTAAGGCGCGGTCGACCGGTCCCCAAACCGCGGTCGACCGGCCATACCAGTTAAGCTGGACGATTCTCCATTTCAGCAAACCCCACGAATTTAAACCCAAATATCATCACTAAGTCCCCAAATCTTTAACCCAATAATGTTATTAACAAGAAAACCCATCCTACATCTCATCCCAACCATTTATATGTGATTAAACCATAGAATAACATTGATTTCAAGATTTAAACCCAAAAATCTAGGTTTTGGTATTTATACCCAAAAATCCATTTTTTTACCCCACAAATTATGAAATGAAATACACAAATAGCTATTTAGCAAGATTAAACACTTGCCTCAGATTTGTAGAGGTTGGATCGTCCTCGATGACGCGGTTTGGGCCGGAGATCCCCAAGCTTTCTTCCTCTCTCTCTCTTTTCTTCTTATTTCCTTTCTTCTTCTCTCTAGGGCTTTTTCTCTCTTTCTCTCAAATGAGAATGGCTTAATCCGTAAGCCACATAAACCTTTAAAACAAAATCCCAGTTTTAAAAGTTAATACACACTTTAAATGACTCGTTTACTCCAATTCGAGCCAAAATAACTTAAAAACATTCCGGAGCCGAAATAAGACCCAATGACAGTCATTTTAACTATCTCGACCCTCCCGGGATCGATGGTACCCTCAAAAATATCATCCGGAATACTTTGAAATATTCTCTATTTTTGGGCCTAAGTTCCCAAATTTTGAAATTCTCCAATTTAATTAAATTTTATTTTCCCAAAATTTAATTTCTCAGTCTCCAATAATCGAGGGTTGTTACATGGCCTTGATTTTTGCAAAGTAGGAGGGCAAGTCATCTTTCTTAAAGGATTTGAGCAGATCAACCAACCATTTTTTAGAAAAACCCTCGCTCATAAGGATATTGATTTGCCCAATTATTTTTTTAATCTTCTTTGGACTTAAAGAAGGCAGAGGGGAATGCAGCAGATCAGATAATACAGTAGCAAATCGTAACAATATGCAAGCCATCATAGCAGGGATGGCTTGAATATAACGAGCTATAAAAGTGGATGGATGACGTTCTACCAGTAGCTCGAGCAGGTCGCTATAAGGTGGAGTATAAGCAAATTCCTTCAAAGAACGCCTCACAACCTCAATATGAGCTAATTCTGGAGGATAAACACTGAAGTCACTGTCACTAGAAGAGGGAAATACAGAGTTTAAAGACTTGTCATCTTCTTGCAAACCTGGAGTTATGTATCGTTCCCCTCTCTCCATATTTTGGGCTTTAGGGGAAAAAGTGTTGGGCTCGACAAAATTCCCAACATATTCTGCAGGAACATTCTCGGGAGGTACTTGTTCAATAGGGGAAATAGCATCCACCAAAGTCATTTACTAGTTAACTTCCACCTGAGAGAACGAGGAATGAGTCAAACGGGAAGAAAACATAATATAGGCACAACAAATGTTCAAAAGTCTCAGTTTTACTTCAAGAACATTTATGGTTGCTCGACTAAGTAAGATTGGACATTCCTAAGTTATAGTTCACTTAAATCACCTTTATGGTTTCTTGACTAAATACGATTGGGGATTCCTAAGCCAAAGTTTACTTAAAGCTTCTTGTCTTTATTATTTGGTCATAAGATCTGGACAGCTACTTTTTTTACGTCTCAAAATGCCTTTTCGTGTTATCTCTATGCTCTTCCAATGCTTCCAGTTGACATGAAGACTGTGAGGAAGCATTGTACTACATAGGTTGTAGCGTGCAGAACGTACCTCGAGTTCTACTGGGATAATTACTTCAGCGCCAAACACTAACGAGAAGGGGGTGTACCATGTAGGTTTTCTCTTTGTGATTCGATATGCCCATAAGACCTCAAGTATTTTATCATCCCAGGTTCCTGGGAAATCTTTTAAAATCTTCGAGAAGATATTTACCAGAGTCTTATTCGTGGCTTCGGCTTGTCCATTGCACTTAGGGTAGGCAATTGTTGACTTGTGGTGAATAATGGAGTATTTTCTGTTAGCATTTGCACATCACTATTAACAAATGGGGTCTCATTATCCGAGAGGAATACTTTTGGGATACCAAATCTGCAAATAATCTACTCCTTCATAAAGAGTGCTAAACCCCCACCGTAGCTTTCTTCATTGGTATGGCCTCTGCCCATTTGGTCAAGCACTTTGTAGCCATCAGTATCCAAATATTACCCCTTGAGGAGGGATTGATTTCCCCTACTAGATTGAATGCCCATGTATGAAATGGAAAAGTAGTGGAAAGGGAATGTAGGTTTACCGAGGGAGCATGAATCATATTCCCATGGAGCTACCAAGCCTTGCACTTCCGAACGAATTTTGTTGAATCTTTCTCCATGGTTAGCCAAAAATACCCCAACGTCATTAGTTGGTCATAAAGTTTTGCTCCTCTATTGTGCCCCGACTCATGTCCTTGCTTTAGTACCTCATCTAGGGGTGCCACTGGTATAGGTTTTTACTGTACCGTACCGTTTTGGATCGAGGAAAAATGGTTTTGGTTTCATATTATGAAATATCGAAAATCGATTTTACCGAAACCGAAAATCCCGTAAAAAATTTGGTTGGTTTTGGTTTTTAGATATAAAAAATTAATTTACCGAATTTATCGTACCGAATTTACTGTACCAAAATTACCGAAATAACCGTACCGAAATACTGTACCAAACTTACCAAATTTATCGTACCGAAATAAGGTACCAAACTTACCGCATATTACCATATCAACTACCAAATAAAAATTATATTTTAAAAAATATAAATACCCAATTATCACGACCCTTCATTTTTTTAAACCAATCTCATCCATTCATTTCCCTTACTTTAAATGCCACCAAACCAAACCCTAAACTTAAAAACAATAATCATCTGCTCGCACACAAGCGAAAACAAATCAGAAATATCTTTTTCAGTCTCTCTCCAAAGTACAAGGTAACTTCTTATCCAAAGCACACACTTGTTGCGTTTTATGGTCTCTCTCCAAAGCACACACCTGGGTTTTTATTGCGTTTTTAGTGCAACAGACCTGTTAGTTGTCTGCTGCATTTATGGACACATGTTTGTTGCGTTTATGGTCTCTCTCCAAAACAATAATCTGTTGCGTTTATTATTTATACATCATAGAAAATGACTGAAAGTTGAAAACCATTAACTGACTAAAAGGTTAAAGCTAAAACCCCTATTAAATCTAACAATAGGAAACCTTTAATTGTGATGTTGGTCAAAGCGTAAAAACTAAAGGAAATTCAAATCGGTTCAATAAGAAAGGAACCTATAGATGGCAATTTATTATCTAAAAGTTCAAAACCTAAACATAATGACTAAAACATGCAGCTAATAGGCTCCTACCGATTTTGATCTCACGGTCAGAATAATACTAACAGGTAAAGCCATAAAGGGAACTAACCAAGCTACTTTGGTTGAAAACTACAATTAAGGTAAAATTTAGCCTAAATGAACGAAGGAAATGAGTGGTCTTAAGGCTTAACACATGTCCTTAAGGCTTAACATGTGTGCTCCTCTCATAGTCCAGTTAAACAAAGATATGGATAAAAATAATAACCATCAAAGATATGGATAAAAATAATAACCATCAGATTAAAAGTCTATTAATGGTAATAGATACACCTAAAGGATGTGAGTGGGAAAACAAAAGTGTGTTTCTTTAAAACATATGTGCACAAATGACATTTTCTATAAATAAAAAATTGTTTTAAAAAATTTAATTAAAACTCAGAATAAATTTCAAAAATTATTTTAAAAATAGGAAATTAGTTTTTAATAAAAAAATATTAATAAAATTTCACTTTAAAAAATATTTTAGACACCAATATCAATATGATTGTTGTCTATATTAACTGTTGTTGTCTATTTAAAATTGTAGTCTATATCTATATCAATATCAATATGATTGTTGTCTATATTAACTTTTGTTGTCTATTTTAAACACTTTAAAATTGTTGTCTATTTTAGACAATAATACCTGTTGCATTTTTGTTCCCAATTAAGTTTTGATTGTTGTTTATAATTGAAGTTATATATTTGATAAAATCTTAAAACATTCCAAATTAATTTACAGTTTTTTTAATTTGTAGGTTTTAATCAATAATGGTTTTGAAAGGCAATATCTGTGCGCTCATAGCAACCTCCGAGGTGTTGGAAAAGAGAAAATGGAACAAAAAAAAATTGGGAGTACGATAATAATGAATAGTTTGAGCATTATGCAAAGACTCAGAGAAAGGGACAAATTGAGTGCATGTATTGTAAACAACATTTTTCGGAGATTGAACCAACAGATAAACTTTGGGCTCATTTGAGAGATTGCGTAGAATCGAATCATATTGATCGTGTTCGGACTAATAAAAAAACATGTTAAGCATAAAAAGAGTCCTTGATCCATTTCGTAGCTCTTTGACAGCAAAAATGGTGAAGTGTTTAGTATGCGCTCAAGATTGGATTAGAAGCTCCACAACCATTGAAATTGAAAAATCACTTGAAGGACTTGAAGACATTGAAGCTTGTATGTATTTTATATTCATAAGTTTTAAGTTGACTTATTTTGTTCACTTATTTATTTATATTTATTGATATGCATTTGTTGTTGTGCTTGTAGATGTGATGGATGAGTTCAATGGATTGAACATTGGCTCGGATTAATCGACATTGATATTTTAAAAAATGAGGTATTTTATGGTTGTTTTAATATTGTATTTAAGGGTTTTTAGATGTTTTTAGTTGTTTCTAGTGATTTTTAGGTGCTGTTTTAGGGTTGTTTTAGTACGTTTTAGTTGATGTTTTAAGTGCATTTTAGGTGTTGTTTTTAGTGCTTTTTAGAGCTGTTTTTAAGACTTTTAAGTGTTGTTTTTAAGGCGTGTTAGGACTGTTTTTAGGGCTATTTTTAAGGCTTTTTAGGGTTGTTTATGACTTTTTATACTGTTTTATGACTGTTTTAAAGATTTTTAATGTTGTTTTTAGGAATGTTTATCTAAGTTTTTTCTAATATTATTTTTTATTTTATCTTTATTTACATGTGAAGTGAAAAAATTGGAGGCAAAAGAGAAGAATAATGGTGTTGTTTATTGTGCAAGATGGTGTTGTTTTATTTTGTGTTTTGAATGATGGTGTATTTTGAAGGCAAGAGAGAAGAATGATTTACATCAAGCTTTTTTCTTTTCTAGTTAATTTTACATGATGGTGTTGTTTTATTTGGCTATTGTATTGTAATTCTTAATTTGGAGCTTAATGTGTATTGATATGGATTGGACGCAATTAACTATGAATTTTAGTTTGTTTCTTCATGATCTTCATTTTACTTTTTGGTGCAATTTGTATTATATTTTAGTTTCAATTAATGCATCTAAGCGATTAAATGAGTTTAAAATTTTATCGGAATCATATTATCGAAATATATACCAGATTTATCGAATGCATAAACCGATATGAAATTCTGGTATTTACTAGGAAAAAACCGAATTGAAACCGAAATTACTGAAACAAAAAAATAGAAAAAAAAAATGAAAAGTCAGTCGGTTTGGTTTTAGTTTTTGTTTTGATGTACCGGGCGATAAATTGGTACTGTACGGTTTTACCATTTAGATTGTGGTATTGGTATTGGTAAGGGGTCGTTACTGCCATACCGTACTAGTTGCGCCCCTAACCTCGTTTATTTCATCTATTCTAATGCATCTTAGGGGCCTATCATGGTAACCTTTTCGATAAAGCTACCCCTCCTGGACGTAATACCTGGACACTCATCATCTCAGTTTTGTGGAACCGTCTTTATCCATGGGAACAATTCCATCAACCATCGTGTCTACGTATGACTGCCTCCAATCTGATGGTTGATCTATGAAGTTACATTATGTAGCTTGGTAATACAATAGGCATTTCCCACAATCTCTATGTAGTAGTGTAGCGTCTTGTTTCATCACTGGATAAAAGTACCCTGCCCTTTGAACTCTTCGATACAAAGAGATTTATGTTGTCTTACAGCTTTTGTCATGCATCTCTATCAACCTCTCCTTAGCTTCTTTAGGTCCCACGCACCTATATGACCATCCCCCTTCATTTTTACAGTATAAATTGCCCGAGATGGTAAAGTATTATGCCAGATCGACTAACGTCAACGGTCCTTGCCCCGTTTCCAATTATTTTCGTGTTTCCCTTTCAGTCATTGATATTATTAGAAGGCAACATCTCCAATATAGTTAAGGGTGATGTTCTCTTTGTGATTCGAACAACCGTCAACTTTTAGTCAAAGGATTTTTTTTGGGCTATTGTGGCGTAAGCATCTGCATGTCTGTTGACCGTTATTGGGTGTCTCTTGATCTTCACTTTATGGAATTGGCCGAGTAATTTCTGTACAATTGTTCGATAAGGTGCCAAGGTCAGTTCTTGAGATCATGCTCGTCGTTAATTTATTGTACCACCAAATTAGAACCCCTTTTATTGTTAGCACCTGTATGCCCCTTCGTAGAGCCTCTAACATCCCTAATACTAAAGCCTTGTACTCAACTTCGTTGTTTGAACATTTTAAATATATCTTTAAGGACAATGAGACTTGTTCACCCCCTTGACATAAAATCACTCCTGCCCCTCATGTGCCTTTAGCCGAAGAACCATTAAACTGCATGCTCTATTCTTCCAGATTTTTAAGATAGTTGGCTTGGAGATCATCTCCAGGAAGCTCCTCAATAGGTGGCTTGAATGTTCTCGAAAGGGAATATGGCTAGCAGATCTATATAAGCTTAACTTTTGATCACTCTAGAAACCACACACTTGAGATCATACTCTGAAAGAATTAAGAACCATCAAGAAGCTCTGCCTATTAACACAATTCTAGCTAATAAAAATTTTATGGGGTCACGTCTAGTAATAATGTGAATCGTGAAAGCTAACATGTAATGCCTAAGATTTTGAATAAAGAACACTAAAGCTAAATAATGTCTCTCAATGCGTTTATATCTAGCCTCAAGCCCATGTATAATTCGACTTAGATAATACACAGGTTTTTCCATGCCCTCCACCTCTTGAGCCAACAATTCCCTTATTAATCTTTTAGTGGACGTTAGGTAGAGATGTAAAGGAATACCTGCTCGAGGGAGAGCCATCATTTGTGGAGATGTCAACGACTTTTTTAACTGGTCCAAAGCTGCCTCATGTGACTGCTCCCATATGAACTTAGCCTTTGCTCGCGGAAGCTCCATTAGTGGGTGAGTGACTTCGACCGGCCTAGGTACGAATCTCCTTAAGTAAGAAACTATCCCCATAAAACTCTTCAACTCTTTCGCAGTCTTTGGTCTTGGCATATTGATGATACCTACTCGCTTATCTAAATCCATTTTCACCCCTTGCCTGTTCACCACAAATCCCAGGAACTTGCCACTAGTTACTCTGAATGCACACTTTAAGGGATTCATCTTTAACTTGTACTTCCTATACGTCTGGAACACCCTCCTCAAATCTGCTAAGTGGGTGGCCCTTACCTTGGACTTTATCACTAAATCATCCATATAAAACTCTACAATATCATGAGAGAGGTCATGGAATATTACCATGATGGTCCTTTGGTAGGCATCCCCTTAATTCGTTTGGCTAAAGGCATAACGGTATACATGAAGTTACCTAATGGGGTATGAAAGGTTGTCTTCTCAGCGTCTTCTGGGTCCATTTTAATCTGGTTGTACCCCGCATAGCCATTTATAAAGCTATATATCTCCTGCTCTGCCGTTACATTTATGAGACTGTTAATGGAAGGTAAAGGGAACTCATCTTTCAAAAAGGCTCGATTTAGGTCTCTAAAGTCCACACAAATTCGAATTTGGTTCTTGTCCTTCTTCCCTATAGGCACAATGCTAGACAACCAAATGGGGTGTTGGATGGGGGTAATAAAACCTGCCACTAGTAACCTCTGGACCTCTTCCTTTATTTTCAAGTCTAGATTTAACTTATATGTTCGAGTGACATACTTTACTGGTATTGCTGATGGCATAACATTCAATATGTGGCAACTTACCTCTTGGTTTACCCTGGACATCTCAGTATATTTCCACGCAAACACATATTTGAATTACCTCAGTAACTCCACCAGTGCTCCTTTGGCAGCGTCCTCAAGGTCTTTCGAGATAAACATGGGTCTCGGGTCATCCCCTTCATCAGCTAAGTTTATCTGCTCAATCTCTTAGACTTGGGATCTTGGTCCATCCTTCATACACTCCGATTATTCCTTAACCTCCTCCACAAAATCCTGGATGCTAGAGTTGTCAATCACCAAGCATTGATCTAAACCATCCACCAAAAAGTATTCATAGACCGGGTCAGCCTCATCATCCAGGCTTTTGGTTACCTGATCACACCTTAAGAGTTTGTAAATAATCTTACCATTGGGCAAAACCACTCTTTTGCATTGGCATGGTTTCTCCTCCTGGTGAGATCTTTTAGTGCATTTTCTTCTAACTCCATTAGGCTAGCTTTATTAAAAACAAGTTACTAAAATTCATTTATTTAGGGTATAATATAGACACTTTTGGGTGTTTATCAACAATCTTAACTCATAATCAACCCGTTGAATCGGTCATACTCGTCTCCTTAAGTCCTCTGAATTGACCTCGACTAGTTGAATCAGTCATCCTCATCTCCCTAGGTGCTCAGAATTGGTCTCGACCTGCTGAACCGGTCATCCTTGTCTCCTTGGGTCCTCAGAATTAACCTCAACCCTCTGAATCAATCATCCTCATCCCCTCAAGTCCTCAAAATTGACCTCGACTCGTTGACTTGGTCATACTCATCTCCTTATGTCCTTAAAACTAATCTCGACCCACTGAATCGGTCACTCTCATCCTTTAGGCCCATAGAATTGACCTAAAAACCTCTGTCCCAATGTCGATGTGGTGTCTATAATTCAACGGCCTTCACTCATTCCAAGTGATAGTACAAATATAGAGCCCCGCCGCGGATAGTTTTCTATAATATAAATGCTAAGATGCCACGGCCTAACAGAATACAGGGAGTGTCCCTACAAAAATACATGGCGCGACCCTCCTCATCAAAGGGCGCGACCCCCATCAAAACGCCACGGAGATAGTTAGCACATGGTGTGGCCTTGTCAATTATAGGGCGCAGCACAGTAATTGTTCACCGAGAAGAAACCGCGGCACTACACAGTTCAGGGCGCGGCAGCTTTGTCTCCAGGGCAAGGATACAACACTGCTTGCTTTTATAGACACATCCCCCTCATTCACAATTACTCCAGACTTGATATATGTCACGTGCTTAGGGCATGTGACACGGCTCGCATACCACCTATATAAATAGAGGACCTCACCTTGAAGAGAGGGATCGATTCCACACGCTCGAGACAGATTCTACAATACAGATTCTCTCTACACAACCTCAACATACGACTTGGAGGCCACACATCTACATCGTAGCCACCTCTCCGGCACACCGAAATCCTCAATACTGTCATGTACTCTCCTTTATTCTCATATTTGTACGCCTCTTTAGGCACGATTATATTGTACAATGCAACGCATATAATAAGAACAGAGCAACACAGTGGACGTAGGCTTATTTTAAAGCCTGAACCACTCTATTTCGTGTGTTCTCTCTATTTACTTATTTTACTTGTTTATTACGCACTTTACTCTTCACTTGCTGGTATGAGAACGTCTTATGGCCAATTTCTCGTATCATCAATCTGGCGCCGTCTATGGGAACTGAGATATTTCAATCTTGTTTCTCTATATATTTGAGTTCATAAACACCTTGTTCGATCCCTGAGGATCCTATGGATCATCTTCTCACGGGTTGGTTTTGGTTATTGAGCTCCGTTCTATATTTACACCCTTAAATGGGTATTTCTTATATCCGGATTTGCTCTTGGGACTTCATTTGATGACTTTAGATTTATTTTACATACCCCTGTGATATCATTTCATCTAGTTAATGCTGGAAAGCATGATGGACTTCAGTCCCGAAAAGATGGATGATTAGGGAAGAATTATATTTACACCCTTTTTTGTGATTCTTTGCCTATGATCTGGGGTTTTATCATTAGAATTGTGCCATTATGCGCACAGAGAGGTTATTCTATCATTGATAGACCCTGGTAGGCATGCTCTCCCCATGTTTTGGGAGAAAAACTCGGTTCCTGGGTTTCGATTCCCCTCCCCCTGCCTAGCAAGGGATGCGGCAGGTAGTTTAAATATCGTCATGCCTCGGCCTTGGCTAGGGCAGTACTTAGAGAACCTTCAAAACATCAAGGAATGGACTTGGGTGGTCTCCAACTCAACCTTAGTGAATGTCATACAAAGGCCGCGGTAGTGCACCATATACTGGTCGCGAAACCCTTCAACAGCGCAGCAGTAAAACGCTGCATCCCCATTTCCTACTTGGTGTTTCTGTAATTACTCACTTTTGTTTGTTTTTTCCCAGATTACACATACTTTGTAAAGACTAACAAAAGCAGAAGTCCAACCAGAGCAAATAAAACAAAGATGAGATTGTGCAGCTGTACAATCACCTTAACCACCTCTACGACAGTCATGCCTCACTCCAGATACAGGTCAATTACCTAACTCAGAGGGTCCTAATGCTAGAGGCCGTGGCCTCTCCTGATGTGGGTGAGGCACCCATGAAAATAGCATCAACATTATTTGCTGTCGCGACAGTACAAGAGGATCCGACCACAGAGCCAGTCAGCAGGAGCCAGAAAAGGAGAATGGAGAAGGCAGCGAAGAAATCAGGGGCCTACACTCCGTTGACCTTCCCGATTAAATATATCTTTGAGTTCATCAAATAGGACAAGCTGCTGAGATGGCCAGAAAAGCTGAGAGCTCCACCCCACACGAGGAACAAAGCTACTTGGTGCAAATTCCATCAAGACCATGGCCATGACACTGAGCAATACTATGCTCTAAAAGATGAAATTGAAAGGCTAATTGGACAAGGGATGTTGAGGAGGTTCCTCAAATATGATTAGGGGATGCAACCTCATCTCGCATGCCACATGCTCATTTTCCATGCTTATCTCTTATATTCCATATGTCCCTACTTTACAGAGACAACTTACGTTGTTTCAAACTAAACTTTATATTATCCTTACAAAGTCATTAGTTGGAGCATATATATATAAATATATGAATTAACAAATTTTGCCATATCTGATTTCTCTCTTGTTTTCATAATTTGTCATCTCACAAAAAGACCTTTTGTCTTAAACAGATTCCAATGGAGGAATAACAAATTATCTCAGGAGATTATCTCACAGGGTATTATTATTTCAGGATGCACCTATGGAGGGATTACGATCTTAATTATCTCACAAGTTCCCCTCACTATGTGCAACTATATCTTATCATACGATGATCATATTCACGAAAGCATCTAAGGATTCAAGGAGCTTTTATTAGCCACGGGGGCTTATAATGCCCGTTCTTAACTTTTGAAAGCGTCATTAGCCACGAGGGCTTACAATGCCCGTTTTTAGCTTTCGGGATGCGTTATCAATCTGGGAGGATCATAATATCTAGTCAGGGATGGCTTTATATATATCAGTAGCTGTGGGTGGCTTAATAACATAACCCAGCCTGAGGAGGCTTGAAAATATCCTATATGTTAGCTGTGGGTGGATTAATAACATAACCCAACCTGGGGAGGCTTGATAGTATCCCGTATATTAGTTGTGGGTGGCTTAATAACATAACTCGGCCTGAGGAGGCTTGAAAATATCCTATCTGATAGCTGTGGGTGGCTTAATAACATAACCCAGCATGAGGAGGCTTGAAAACATCCTATCTGATAGCTGTGGGTGTCTTAATAACATAACCCAGCCCGAGAAGGCTTGAAAATGCCATGTATGTCTACAGAGGCACATTGTTCAGATGCAAGGGCCAGAAATGTGTCACAACCCACCGATATGGTTGCAGATCTCTAGGATCCATTCATTCATGAAAGTGTTGAGGCACTGGCATCTTGAAGCATGAGAAAGCTACAATGTCAAATACCACGCTAGAAGAGGATTAATTGTATCAAGACTGAGAAAAATAGAAAAGGTATAACATCCCCAAAGTTATTCTTCTCTGGCACGATGATTTGGCAATTGAAGCACTAGAAGAAAGGCCTTCTTTACATGTTCCATATTGGTTATGGGATGACAGTAACTAAGCGGTTCAGGCAACCAAGTGCAATGAAAGCAGCCTGTGAAGATCCATGTACTTAGATTGTCACAGCCTTATAAGCACGCCTGCGGTCATCAAGTGAAATCATTTAGAGGACGCGGACTTATTCAAGGGGCAGTCCAAGCATTCGTTGAAAATGGAGAAAGGGTCGCGGCCCGTATACAGCAGCCATATGAAACAGTGCAGCCTATGTCTTGTACTTCTGAAGGTGCCATAACACTATTTGTATGGATGCGGACATTAGAAAATAATTATCCTATGAAGAAGTCGCATGCTATCCGCGGATTGAAAATATTATATTTATCCAATCAAGAATGCATTTTCAAATATGAGCAGTTACGTTCAACCATTCATTAAAGAAAGCAAAGTAAAAGAGCAAAGATTTGCAAGCAATCAAATATGTACAAGGCATAAAATATGGCCACAACCTTGATATTAGCGGTTGAGATTACAGAAAAGTAGGCCGCAACCACAACAAAGGTAAAGTAGCAGAAGGGACGCAGCCCTTTATTAATGATTATGACAGAAATTATGAATACAAGTTTAAGAAGCTGCATCATTATGCTCTTCACCCTCCTCGCCATTCTCGGCTGTCTCAGTTTCTCCATCCGCGGCTGCTGCTTTGGCTTCTGCCCTCAGCCTCGCTTTTTCTTCGATCGCAGCCTTAAGCTCAGCAATGCATTCTTGATGCTCTGCATCACTGAGTTTCCAAGCAAGGACCGAATCCTTGGTATTAGGGAAGTTTTTTATGAATCTCTGTCGAAGCTCCTGGTAGCCACGGAGGTAAGCCCTGTTGTTGATGAGGAATAAATCCTTGGAGCCTTTGAATGACTCTACGGCGTGGTCTATGGCCAGTTGAAGAGCATCGCCATAATCAGCCTCCATCTTTTTTATTATCGTGACGTGATCTAGGGCTTCTTGAGCGGACTTGGCTTCCATCTCTTCATACTTCTTTTGAAGAAGGGAGAGTTTGCTGCTTGAAATCTTTGCGACACGGGCAGCTTCAGTAGTTTGGGCCTGGGAGGTTTTAAGGGAGTCCGCGGCCTGTTTGAAATTCTCTTCCACCTCCTCCCTGGACTTATTTGCTGCTTCTAAGTTTATTTGGGCCGCCTGAAGAGTCGCGGCTGAAGACTGTTTCCCGGCCTCAAATGATGTTGTCCAGGTAGTCTCAAGGTCCGCGACGTGAACCCTCTTCTTGGACTCTTTCAATGTATACAGGGCCTCAAACTTCCTCTTCTGGGCAACAATGATGTCCGCGACCTGAAATTAAAAAGTTAGTTGCACTCTATAAAATAAGAGGAAAACCAAGCAGCACTGAACTTACCCTCAGAAGACTATGGAGGTCGCAGTCCTCCAGGTCATCATGGTCTTCTCCCACAAGACTGTCTAGATCCGCGATGTCCATGGCCCATTTCATTCTTTGGGCGGCTTTTGCAGTGGTGTCCCATGACGACTCAGGGTCAGGTTGCCTCAACTGAGGCCGCGGACGTCCATCAGAAGTGCCGCAGCACTGAGGAGGTGCCAGATTTGCATTTACTGCAACAACAGGTGGTGGCGACGGTGAAGTTGTATCTAGAGGGACATCGTCGCTCATCAAACTTGTCGCGGCCAGGTTGGCCCCAATGTCATCATCAAATTCAGATGTTGGATGGGAGGCAACACCAGTTTTCTCCGCGGCAGGAATTGAGTTCGCGGGCGGTGTTTCCAAATCGTTTGACCGGGGCGCGACAGGTGCCTTAATTTTAGACCATTTTATCTTTCTGCTCCGCGTAGTGTTGTTAAGGACGACTGTGTACTCGTCCATTTCCACCAATTACGCGGCCAACAATTCTCGGTCAACCTCCTCACCTGAAAAAGCAACAGTAAATATTGGAAATGGAATTGCTGGGAGCATAAGTTACCACGCAGTAAAGTTATGGCGGTCAGGATATTACCTTCCGCGTCCATCTGTTGAGGAATGGACTTGTTGGGAATAAACCATGCTTCGAATATGGTAGCTGATGTGACGAGTGTGCTGAACTTTTTATGTTCAGCAGGAACTGTCGCGGCCTCAGCGACTCTCTTCTATTGCCGCTTATTTAAATTCAAATTGTTAAGAACTGCAGAAAACACAATTTAAAAGTTAGTGGAAATTAATAAACAAAATATGATGAAAGGACGCGGATATAGTCTTAGTACCTAATTTAGATGGAGACCCCCATTGCCGCGGCATTCTATATGTACTTTCCCTCTCATTCTCCTAGGGGTGAATCTCCCAGCCTTCGTCGGAGATGTAAAAATATTTCCCCTTCCAGTTCTTCACACTGGTGGGCCTCCCAGTGTAAAGGGTCTTGTCCCTGCCGCGGACAGAGAAGTAGTAGTAACCAGCAAACTTCATTGAGTTCTCCTTTGGACGGTAGAAGTGAAAAAACTCCGCGGGAGTTATGTCCCTCTTGAATAGATTCTCCTAAAGAACAACAGCAGCAAGAATGGCTCTCCAACCATTGGGATCTAACTAGGCTGGAGCCAATTTCATTGTCTGAAAAAGGCAGCGGATGGGGACAAGAATAGGAAGCCGCAGCCCGTAAATAAAGGCATGGAGTGGGAAGCAAACTCCATCGTCCAGAACCGAGCAAGGTCTTTGGTTCGCGATAGGTGACGAGCACATCAAATTTTCTAGAAAAATTCGAAGGCCACAACCACCTGCTCAACCTAATCTTGGGTCATGGCGCTGCGGATATCAAGTGCAGCTAAGGGTCTCTCAGCTCTCCCAGATATACCAGCTGGGTTATCTCTAACCTCCGCGGCATCATCTCCTACACCAAATGGATGATTACTTGAGTTGGTTTCTTCTTCCGTCAGCGCGGATTGAAAATCCTTCCCAGACGCAGAGTCCGCGGAGTTTGAGTCTAGTATCACGCAGTTTGGGCAATCCTTTAGTTTGCAAGGCCCTATTGATCTTAGAGGGGGCACGAAAGTGAGTTCAGGAGGAGAGGTTCCAAAATTCTTTGCCCAAAAGCCTCTTAGAAACTCATCTGGGTCAAAGCTCATATGGCTGCAGCAGTACCTGAAAAGCAGAGTTCGCAGTTAGGCGCCGCAGCCAATATGGTTTGGAAAAGACTTCAAGAAGCCACGGGAAGATTATATATAAATAGTGAATATTTATTGGAAGTTATTTCCCTAACGTAGTTATTAATGGACCAACTCTACTACTTGAATCTAAGGGATCGTACTCTGGCCCAACTGGCCGCAACTACCTCTTAAATCAGCAAGGGAACGTATACTGCATCGGATATAGGCTCAAATTGGTTTAAGAGATTCTTGGCCACGGTCATTCCTAAAATTGCTTAAAGCCGATTCAAGAGATTCTAGTAGCAATTACAGTCAATTAACATGGATGTGTATTTGGTTCATGAAAGTTTGAATGTTGTTCAAAATATAAAGGTGGGGATCCAGAGCCTTAAAAGACCCCACCGCCACGGCAGAATACGTGGATATGCATCAAAGTGACGTGAAAGATAAATCCCAAAATTTAAGGGATCACGGCCATCGGGCACAGTATGATGCAGATAAGGACCAAAATAGTTCAGGGGAATGGATTATTGAAATCCTATCATGCCGCGGCCTCTCCCTTACACAGTTAAGTATCTATTGTTTAGCCGTTTTTAAGATCCAATACCCAGAATATGAAGAATTTGTATCAAGAACTTCTAGAACATCATGAACAGCAAGAAGAACCTTTCAACAAAGGCCTTTACCATGGGATTCAATATACGACGATTGATTCAAACAATAATTACAATTATTTTATCGTACGTGTGTTTGATTCTAGGGTGATGACAGTTCAATTGAAACCCTAAAATCCTATCAAGTAATGGAGAAGCTTGTGTGTTTGATTATTGAAGAAGTATAAGCTACGAAGTTGATTAAAAAGGATGATTGGTCGAAAAAGTTACCTGGAAATGAAGAAGTCAGGGATGATCAGCCTCACACCAACTTGGAACCGCCACACACAGCCTCGAAGGGTCGCCGGAAAATGAATGAAGTTGGACACGCAGAGGTTCGCTCTCGATTTTCTCTCGAAGTTTTGGAAACGTAATGAAGTCCACGGCCAGAAACAATTTATATAAGAGAGCGCGAAAGATGAATCGTTGCTTTGGAAGAACCGCAGCACCCAAGCAAACTGATCTAAGTCGCGTCCCCAATTGAATTCTCTTGGCACCACGACTTGGGGGCTTATTGATTATACAAATATAGCGCCTCGCCGCGGATAATTTTCTATAATACAAATGCTAAGATGCCACGGCCTAACAGAATACAGGTCACGACCCTACAAAAATACATGGCGCGACCCTCCTCATCAAAGGGCGCGGCCCCCATCGAAACGCCACAGAGATAGTTAACACAGGGTGCGGCCCTGTCAATTATAGGGTGCGGCACAGTAATTGTTCACCAAGAAGAAACCGCGGCATTACACAGTTCAGGGCGCGGCAGCTTTGTCTCCAGGGACAGGATACAACACTGCTTGCTTTTTAGGACACATCCCCCTCATTCACAATTACTCCAGACTTGATATATGTCACGTGCTCAGGGCATGTGACACGACTCGCATACCACCAATATAAATAGAGGACCTCATCTCGAAGAGAGGGATCGATTCCACACGCTCGGGGTAGATTCTACAATACAGATTCTCTCTACACAACCTCAACATACGACTTGGAGGCCACACATCTACATCGCAGCCACCTCTCCGGCACACCGGAATCCACAATACTGTCATGTACTCTCCTTTATTATCATATTTATACGCCTCTTTAGGTACGATTATATTGTACAATGCAATGCATATAATGAGAATGGAGCAACACAGTGGACGTATGCCTATTTTAAAGGCTGAACCACTATATATCGTGTGTTCTCTCTATTTACTTGTTTTACTTGTTTATTACGCACTTTACTCTTGACTTGCTGGTATCAGAACGTCTTATGGCCAATTTCTCGTATCATCACCAAGATTACTCATCGAGAGGATATCCGTAGACACCCCATCCTAGGACCCCCTAAGCACCTTCTTAGGTCCCTAGCACTCATTCGTTCACTGCAAACCCTAGATCGTACTCCGAGTATCGATTTAGAGGCCATCGGCCTCTCCTTGGCCTCGTTTAATCCTATTTAACTCTCCATCTTGAATGAAGCTGAATGAATCTTTTAAGGTCTCTGACTACCCTTTCCAACGACCTGCCACATGTATGAATCAGCCTTACGATATGGACGAACAATCCATTGTACCCCCAAAACTAATCTAAAGGCCACCGAGCGATCCCGGGCCCCATTTGACAATGGTCAACTCTTCAGCTTGAATGAAGCTAAACGAATCTTTGAAGGGTCTCTGAATACCCTTTCCAATGGTCTGTCACGTGCGCTAATCATCCTTACGGCACAAACAAACGACCCATTTTACTCCGAAGGGTCATCGGGTACTTTCGGGCCTGATTTGACCCTGGTCAACACTTCGAACCAAATTAACTAAATTAAATCTCAAAGGGCTCTGAGTACCATTTCCAAGCTTGAAATAGCCTTACAGTTCGGACGAACGATTCGTTTTCCTTTAAAAAAATTTGTCCAGTGACCAACGGGCACTTCCAGGTTGATTTGACTTCGATCAACTCCCGAAACCAGGAGTGGCTCAATGGATTCTTAAAAGGCTTTGAATCCCCTTTCTAATGGTTTGCCCCATTTACGATTATGAGTTATGATTCGCATTTTACGACCATCTTTTTGAAAATTTATCTCAAATTGTCGAATGTCACCCCCACGACCCTGCCTATCGGCAGTGTGTCTGGGGTTCTATGTTGATAGGAAGGTCTGGGGCCCTACCGATCGGCACCCCCTTGGACCTATAAATAGATTCCATAACCTCACTTTGAACATCACCCCTGAATATCCCTCTCAATAATTCTGAGAACATTCTCTCGAATTCAGAGTTGGTTCCCTCTTAAAAAGCCTATTTTCCACATTCCTTCCATCCTTTTCATACTCCATTTAGTATATTCTCACCAATCTCCTCATACCACCATCACCTCATTGTGATATCATTGCATCTACAGTCAAGATCCACTTTAAGTCTCCATAAAGAGGTCCAATTCTCCACCCTTGTCTTTAAATTTTCTTATTTTAGCATTAGTTGCTTTATTTTTACTTTAGCGCTTTATTTCATTACACCACATACCTTAATCTCAAACCTTTATTATTAGTATTTGCACATACTTTATTTGCATAAAAAATTCTCAAAAAAAGAAAAGGAAGGTTTACCTATAAATTCCAAAAGAGGGATTCTCACTACACCTCCTCACACTTGAAACACGTTTATCTCTACACACGTATTAGAGAAATCCCTCGTTTGTATTTTTGGGTTAAACCCCATCCTACATTATTTTCAAACTACCTGGACTTTTATGCCCTTTGGGATATGTAGGTGTCTTGGGTAAATCCCTAGACTCGAGTCCTCCCTTATACATATTTGTTACCTTGTTTTTATTACATATATTCTTAATGGATTTTATATGCTTGCATTCTTGTGCCTTGTTTGATGTATACATTCGTTCTTCTATAACAACTTGTGAATCGACAAACACTTACATTATAATTTGAATTATTATTTTGTGAACACTCCTAAGGATGATTTCACTTTGTCCTCTTCCATAACGCGAGTTGAGTAATTCCATTCTCCATCTATGTTATGCACATGAACACACGCTCCATGGAGTTTAACAAGAGAAGATTACCACATGCCCATGAGAGACATAAAGGGTGGGATGGGTGCCTAACACCTTCCCATTCCGTAACTTAGTCCCCAGACCTTTGAAATACTTGGTTTTGTAAGCACTAGTAGTTTTCCTAATGTCGTTCTCTCGAGGCAGTAACATTTCTTTTGCCTATTTTGTGCAAAATAGGTTGGCAACTCTATCTCTACATATTACTCCACATCAACAAAGGTGGATCACGGCGGCCCGAAAAAGGGTGCAATCACACGTGCACGACAGAGAAAAAGGGGGAAGCCCTCCTCGAACCCCCCTCGGGATGGCCATAGGCCCCATCTTTAGACATGTCATGATCAAGAAGTTTAGTTAAAAAAGGGAAATCTAGTGCAATCATATTGATAACTAACGCAAGGATGGATCCTCATATATTTAGCCAAATCTTGAAAATCTAGTACAGTCATATGGTCGACAAGACCCAACCATAACTGACTAACACAAAGATAGATATCGGTACATTTGGTCGACTCTAGAAACCAATGCTAACACATGGGCAGGATGGCAATCTTCGTTCGTAGGACCAGTAAACTGGCACAAGAAATAGTAGATCCTAAGTTAGAACAACTCAGGTTCGTCCAAAACTCATAGCTAATATGGCAGATCAGGTCGACAAGATTCGACCACATGATCGTAAGACTAAACTACTAACATGCCTATCTCAATACAACATAACTAGTAAGTTAACATGGCAAGTGGCCAAGATCTCACCACGAGGTCAACGAGATCCAACCATATGTACTTATAAAAAATATTTATGCACAAATACTTAGTTATAAGTGGTGGCTAAAAACTGAGTTGAGAAAAATAACTGGCAGAAAATCAAAACGCATACATTCATGCAAATAAGAAATCGAATCATATTTGGTCTTAAAGTTAAAGCAGGCATAACTGTAAATGTTCATTGCAAAATATTAAAAGGAGAATGCAAGAAGCTTCACAAAGACATAAATTCAGAAGTACTAAACCACATGATCATTTTCAGTTCCTGGGTGACTAGAGAAGTTTTATCAGTCTCTGGATTGGCTTGGGGAATAGTGGGAGCAGATGCATTAGCCATAACAGTGTCTTGAACAACTTCTGGAGCTATAGGAAAAATAGTCTCTCCAGCAACGATTTGGTCGACTTCACCAATATCATCATCTTTAGTAGCAGACTCATTCACCTCCATCCGATACTTAATGGACAAGGTTATGGCTTCCTCATTATCTCCCTCACATTTGTCTATAATATCTGCAATATTTGGGTAATGTTTCATAACCCACATCTTGAGTTCCTCATAGCCATCAATAAAAAGGTTACGATTTTTATGTTATAGTCGGTAGACGTTTTGAACTTGGCCACCCAACCTCCTTATCCTTAACCAGAGCCTTAATAACTTTATTTGGTCATATTAAACTCATGTTTAGACGATGTGAGATCATCATTGGCCTTTTTTTAGCACCTATTCAAAATTTTGGAACTTAATAGCATTAGTACTAGACCGGTCCTTCAAATTTTCATTCTCCTATTCTATCTGGCTAAGAGATAGCATTTTGGAGAAACCTAATCATCTCTCTCTTGAAGCTCTCCCCGGGCTTTCTATAGCTCATCGACAGACAATTTCAGTTCCTCCTTTAATTGGGTGTTCTACTGAGTGAGCTATGCGATGGTTCATCATTTGTCTTCATAGGCGTGATGGTTGGTCACTGATTGTTCTCTAAGAATAAGAGTAGCTATTTCACCCTTAAATAAAAGACAAAGGTATTAACAAGTAATAAAGTAATTGACAGAGACAGACGAGCAAAATTTTAGAAACTTACCACAAAAAAATGATGATAAACCAATTTCCATAGAGCATCAGGGTCATAGCCCCTCAAAAATTCAAAGTCTCTATTGTGCCAGTGGTAGCCGAGTAAATTCGTTGCATTATTCATGTGGTGGAAGATAGAGTCAAGGTTATTTTTTAGATCTTCAGGCATGATGGGATGGTCAGGGTCAAACTTAAAATCCTCGACCTCGCCATAACGGGTACCCATGCACGAGTCGATGAAAAGAATGTCCATTGATTTGAATCCTATCTAAAGCAGACCTAGTTAGCCTCGCCTCACTCACTCTTGGGACTTTAGGGTCATCCTAGGCAGTGGGGGGGATATAGAAGGACATTTTTATCACCAGCAGTTGGAGGACTAGAAGGCATGGGAGACTTCCCTTGGGATATAGCCGAGGCAATGACATCAGCTTCATCTTTTTTCCAAGCATTAATCTCAATTTGCTTTTTATTCTCGGACTCTACCCTCTTTTGGGCGTCAACTTTCTTCTCGGCCCTAGCCTCAGTGCTAGATTTCCTCGTTGCCTCCCGCTCAAGGTTTTTGCGACGAGAAACATACGTAGAAGCACGACTAAATGCCCGATGATCCATCCCATAAGAAGGTTGAGCAATAAAACCTAAGGTAGTAGGAGTATAAACCACACCATAATTCAGCAATTAGTCATATTACAATGCATAAACGAAAGATTACCTGATATAGCAAAAATCTTCTTACCGGCTATAACTTTGGTCTCAACACTTGGTCGGCTTTAATAGGGCCTTCTGCTACCAAGGGAATTAATGTCTCCCGAGGAGGATCACCATGATGAGGAGTGTGGTACCCAAGGCGTATGAACTTGGATATAAAGAAGAGGTCCTCAAATTTTAATGGATTGGACACACAAAAACTTTCAACTATGTCATGCAACGCAGAGGGAAGTATGGGATCTTTCTTCACTAAAAACGTTGAACATGGATATTAACACAATATCAGTTAGAAATAAAATAGAAAGCAAATGAAGAAAATATATTTACCAATTTTAGTCGGCCTACCTCAGTCGCATGGAAAACTATAAGAACAACTCCTCTCATGTGCTCTGAACACCCAATCACCCGTCATAAACACAAACTGATTTTTCCAACTATGGTTACTCGTATGAATAACCTTGATCATTTTAAGATGTGACTTCCTGATTGTAAAATAATAGTATTTAACGAGCCTTGATTTTGTCCATTATGCCATCTATGAAGCTAAAAATATCCCCCGAAAGATCAAAACCAGTTCGTAAGTAACAAAATACCATTGCCCTAAGAATTATTTGGTAGGCATTAGTGGGGAGTTAGGTAGGAGAAACCTCATAACCCTTTAAGATGGACCTTGTAACATGGTGTAAAGGCAGACGAACACCGACTTGAAGTGCCCATAATAGGAAACATATCATCTTCATTGGGACATTCGTAAACCCTCTCATCATAGTCTGGTAGCCTAGTCATGATACTAAAAGGAATGCCACACTTCTCTCTAAGGTATTACAACTTACCCTTAAGTATACCACAAGTATGTCATTTGGCGTTAGTGTTTGAAGGGTCATAGGAGTCAGTGGAACTACCAGAAGTGCTCTCCTCGACAAAATATACATTAACAACAGAGATGAAAGTCATAGGCCAATCAGATATGACTATTTCAACCTAAGCCTCCAAGTCAATAATAGATATGCCTGAAATCGTGTTGGCAAAATTTCCACCATCGGGTTGTTGCTCAACCTCATCAACTATATTTGGCCCCACGAACTCAAAATTATGATACACTACATCCGAAGGCTGTGGAGCAGACCTAGTGGAAGATTGGGATTAGGGGATATACTGAGAATGAGAAGGACTATACTCAGACTGGACTATATTTATGGGAATGGGAAACCTCTCTGCCAGAACCGCAGAAAAAACCTCATCTAACCTCTTAGCTTGCTCTAACCACCTATTGACCCAAGTGTGTATCATAAGGGTATACTATAATTTATGAATAAACAAAGGCTTGGGGGCTATGTGGTTTCATAAAAGAAAATTTTGGGGAAAATGAAACCCTAAAACACCTAAAAAGCCTTAAATTAGAAAATCCCAGGACAACCAACTCAATGTCCACTAAAGATGTTTAAACTCCAATAAAAAATGAAATCCAACAATAACTGTCAACAACAATAAGAAATTGCAGCTAGAATGGAAGAAATTGTAGAAAATCTTAGAAGAAAGCCCTAAGAAGATACAAAGGGAAAGCGACGCACCTGAAACCCTAAAAGTGTTGAAGAAGGAAGGAAACCAAAAAATCTCTATCAACAAACGAAAGGAAATAAAAAAACTCGATGAAAAATGGGTTTTAAGCAAGGAATCAGTTAAAAATGGTAGAAAGTTGGAAGATTTTGGACAAAGAAGAAAGGGTTTAGGAATAAGATACTTTTTCTCTCTCTAGAAGCAAAAGCGTAAAGGAGATGGATTTGGAAAGTTTAAAATGATTTAAAAAATTCATTTTATACTTTTTTAGGAGGTAATCATTACCCCTATTAAAAAGGACATAACATCACGCTTGGGAAAGGACATTAACACTTCGCAGACTGACACGCGCTGCCTCAAGCACGCACATCATAATTGTATAAGAGGTCATTCCCAACATTTGACATGTGTCAAGTTCAACTTTAAAGAAAAAATTTCACAAGTCATTATGCTCAGCACGCACTCAGAATATCCAAAGACGAACAGAATCATGGAAGCCAATGACTTTCCATTATTAACACTTAATTCACTCAATCTGCTCAGCATATACTGTGAAGACGTAACATTTAAGAAAAATTATTATAACCTTTAATTATGAGCAAAGTATTGGGGGCTTTTGTTATACCATTAATACTGTATGATTCCTAAACCAATTAAAAGAGGACACCTGAATTCATTATCTACCATGTAATAATGAGACGGGCTCATATAATAATGAGATCGACTATAATACAAGAAGGCCTAGGTATTCTATTTGGCCCTAATACTTAAGACATCACACTTAACTCCGTCATTTGATGGAATTAACTATGTTAAATAACTTCGTTAAAGAAGGTATAAATCAAACAGTGGAGCACGTGTTGGAAACAGATAAACATTCCCTCCCACCATGTGAGCCCAAACTAACTTTATAATTATTCCACCACTACCATGTGAAGTGGGTACTTGTTTAATATATTAAGACAAGACCCCTGACACGCTCTATTATACTGGATGGAACGACTCATAATACATACATTACTGTCTATATTTAAGGAGGCAGGGGTAAACAAGTAATGGGACAACTGATCGAGATCACAACTCTCATTCTTTTGAATCAATACTATCTACGCTTGCATATGTGGACGTAGGCACCACCTTGGGCTGAACCACGTATATATGGATTCACTTTTTTCTCACCTCTCTCTCTATAGTGAGTCCTAGATAAGTATTCCATTGATATCCATCTCTTTATCTATTTTAGTTTATACTTATATGGTCTAGCTAAGATAAAATCAATATACCAATTTTAGGCGATAACAATATGCTTATTATCGCTCTTTACGTTATGTGATTACTTTCTAGTTTATTTTTGAACATGATTAGAGACCTTAGTTTGAAAATCCCTTAAAAGGTAAACAGGTGCTTAGGTATATAATGGTATTAGTGAGAGTTATAGGAACATCACTAAAATCGGTGTGGATATACAAGAGTCTGTGTGAATGTGTATTTGGCGTAATGGGTGGCCATTAGTATGTATGTAAGTGTGCGAGAAATCTCAGATTATATAACAGAAGGCCATTAATGTGTGAGTGTGTGTGCATACATTACAAAAAAAAATAGCTTTTGAGACGGTGGCCTAACAGTCCTAAAAGATCATTTATCCGTCTCAAATACTTTTTGTGACGCTATTTGGGACGGCTAGGGGGGGTCTTTTTGATAGGGGGTTATAAATACTTTTTGTGACGCCATAACCGTCTCAAAAGAGTTTTTTGAAACAAGAACAGATCCGTCTCAAAATGTCCTCATTTTATATGACCCTTTTGAGACGGCACAAGAGCTGTCACAAAAGATTGTTTTTGAAACGAAAATTAATCTGTCTCAAAAGATTACTATTTTAAAAAACCTTTTTTAGACGAAAACATAGCCGTCTTTAATATATTTTTGGGACAGTTTTATCCATCCCAAAACAGGTGAAGGGATCTTAAAATTTTTGCACCAATATTTTGTGGAGAATAAAATCTACCGCTAAAGTTTAATATAGAATTTAATTACATTTAACACAACACAAACAACGAATGATCATAAAATGTAATACATAAGATGATTTTTCAACCAACAGAACGAATCATTTTCATTCAACAATAAATAGAGTTCTTAGAACCATCTCCAAATATTCATCAAAACAAGAATTATAACATTAAGTTCAAATATTTGACTTGACAACAAAAATACATTAATTTATTAATACTCCAAACATGAAATGATTTTATCAAACTAATTCCGCAACACTAAAGCGTACGACCTCCAAAACCACTAATTAACATTTGCATGTTCTACAAAAATTGTCACCTGCACAAAAAAAAATATAGTTTCGATTATGTCAGAATTAATACCCCTCGTCAACAATACAATGTGCAAAATGAATCAATATAGTATATTTTCATCATTAACAATATAAATATCCAACTATTATTATTTTTTTTTAAATTCGGCAGAGTCTCCTTTGTTTATTCATGAAAACCATAGGTAGCCAACCTGTTTTAAACATCAAAATTATTGATTCTAATAATGATATACACCAACAGCAGAAAATTTTAAGCACCACCATAATAAATTCTCACCACCATAACAAATTTTCCCCACCACCATTGAAAATTTAACTTTAAACAAGAGAATTTTTCATTATATATATATATATATATATATATATATTTATATAAGTAATTATATGTATGAATTATATTGTATTACCTAGTCGGACTGAATCGTCGAGGTAGTGGAAGCTTGCTGAAGGGTAAAACTTTGGAACAAACTTTGCATTTCACTTCGCATTTCACTTCGCATATCATTCTTCATCTGTAATAAAGCTTGTTGGTTGCGAATCTCTAACTCTTCAAGCTCCTGTAGATGTCGAGTCTCTCGATCTTCAGCTTCTTTCTTTAACTGGTTAATTTCTTCCAATAATAACTGAGATGAACATGCTTTTGTTGACGTTGGCCTAATACCTGCTCCATTTAATAAAGCATACCCATGCCCTCCATATCCTACTACATCAATAAAAATCTTGTTCCGCACTTCTGGGTCATTTTGTTGCTCTTCTGGTAGCTTATTTAGTCGTCTTTCAAGCATTTTCTACCAATTGAATTAATATTATTATTAATGAACATAAAATAATTTTCAAGAACACAATTTATAACAAATATTAAATAAATCTTTCAATCATCTCTTACGAATTAATATTTATACATACCGCTCTATCAAATGATCCATCTTCAACACTAAAAGTTTTATTATTTGGAGCTCGAGTGGCTTTCCATATGCTAATATTATCGATGGGCTCCCCCAGTTCTATCCTCTGAAAAAAACAATGTATGTATATTAATACTCTTATATTAAAACCAGAAATATTTATAATAATAAAAATTCCAACCTCCTTGGCTATTTTAGCATGTGGCTTTCGTCCTGTCCTTGAGTAAGCACATTCAACTTCACGGTTCTTAGTGTTTTGATCGGCAATATCCTAAGTATTTGAATAAATAAAAATAAAAATTATGATACTAGTGAAGAAGAATGTATGTATAAAATTCTTAATAAATGTGATATTTATACCTTAATCTTCTTTAGACCCCAGTATTTCACCAATTCAGGCCATTGATCTATTTCGACTCGTTCAGGCGTATAACTTAACCGCTCTTCATCTGTTTGAAACTTTTTGATTCGCCTTCACTCGATGCTTCCATTGCTTCCACGCAAGTCCCATCCTTGCAAAGCAGATTTGTTTAAAACCTTCCGGTGCATTTGTGTTATTCTAAGAACAAAAAGAATAAATTAGTTAAAACTTGACAGCTAATGTACAACAGAACAAATAAATAAATCAAACTAATAAGTTACCTTCACTTCCTTCCAAATATTATCAAGTGCTTTCTCGTCCGTCTTTCTCCAATCCAACATTGTCAATGGAAATAAATTTCCACACCTTGCGTAATAACCTAAATGTGACATCAATTTACTTTCAAGTTTACAAACTGGCTGACAAAGTTCATTCCATTCCAATATCTTCTTTTTGTTATCATTCCATTCGAGCCAAGGCCTTGCCCCCTTTCTAACCCTTTTTTTACTAGTAAGGGTAGCCATTGTACCTATAAAAAAAGTTGATAAATAATGTTTATACATCTTATTCAATATGAATATAAACATAATAGTAATACAAATGGAGATATACAAACACTGTATAACACAGCATACCTGTGAGATCCTCACCATCTAAAGCGGATGGAGGATTGGCATTCCCAACTGAATGATCAATCTGCTCAATATTTGGGGAAAGTTGACTTGTTGGTGTTTGAAATAAAGAAACTTGAGCTCTTGAGTTGAGGTGTGTATTATGGTATGTTAATTCAATATTTGGGGAAAGTTGTGGTTGCATCTCTCTATTTCTATGGTTCCTTATGTTGTGTTGCACGGGAGTAATTTGAGATGTCCTCTCTAAATCATTTCTTACTGGAGTTGTGAGTGGTTGCTTCTCGAGTAGTCTTTCCTCGCCTATGAGGTCGGACATAGTCAACCGACGACGACGCCGCCGCCTCAATGTCATGGATCTGTATATTTGCATTTATCATAGCAAGAAGTTACATTTCAGTTATATATCACATTTCAACATCGGTTATAAAACTAATCAAACATGAAACAAAATATAAAATGATCGATCATTACATTAAAATGATCATGTTCATTTCAAAATCATTTCCAAGAATAAGAGGAGAAACTTAAACCCATTACCGATAAATACTTATTAATTTGAGTCATAGAGATCTTGATTTCATCCATTTCTGTGTAAAACGAACAATTATATCGAAGACAAGAAAGTGATAACTAAATTGTGCACACTTTCGTAAAAAAAGAAGGCGCTGCACTCAAGGGTGCCTATTTATTTAAGGTGTTGAATTTCAGTATTTAAAAACTCATGAAATGTTTTTTATAAAATTGAGATATCCAAGTCTCAATATGCATATCTTTAATGGAAGAAAATATAGCTGATGAACATAAAGACTTTGTAGAATTAATAAAACCTGTCATAGATGTGCTGCCAGATTGAATAAAATTCAATGATAATGATTGATCAGTTTGGGAATCAGTGGATGAAATTGCAATTTGCGAATTTAGAAGTTGCAAAAGTTGTTGGCATTGGGATGGTGTCAAGCATATTTGAGATGTAGTCTCATTTGAAACTAATCAAAGATCATAAGTTCCCTTTCTTATCCTTACTTAAGCTCAAAATATCTACGTATAAATTTAATAAAAATTTTGGAATGTCAGTTCCATGTGATTCCTTCTTTAGGACCGTTACAGTCCTCTTAGTGATCGTTTCATTCAAGCTTTTTTGCATTCCTGACATTCTAAATTGGTAAATTTATAGATAAATTTTGAGCTATAGAAAATGAATCTTGTTTTTTTAAGTTTTGAGATGGTTATGGCACTTCTTAGATTCCCAGAAATCACAAAAACTCAAGCAAACGAGGACTAATTGTATAGATAGTATTTATCTTGCAGAGACCTATGATCATTGGAACTATTATTTTTCACTCTATCTATCTATATATACAGAAAATAAACGGTTATTAACACGATATCAAAGTGCCATATGACCTGAAATTATCCCGTTACAGTCCTCTTTTAAGCATAATGACCACGATCCACTAGACCTTTTTCATTATCTCCTGGTATCACCTGCTTCCTTTTACCACAGTGCCAAATCTTCCTTTTTTCTTATTCAAAACAGCATACTCCCATGTTCACAATGTCTCCTACTACTAATACATCCTCTAGTCCTGCTACTCCCGCAACTCTTGCAACCATTCCACCCTTCTCCATAGCTAACATCTGGAATTATGCCTATTTTACTACAGATTCTTCAGAAACCATTTCCAATTGAGCCTAAGATTTTTGGTTCAAGCTAATCTAGACAGGCGCAAATCAATACTCGTGGTCATGGTTGTCCCACAGAATCTCCCTCCACTGGTTCCACTTGCCCTTAGTGTCACTCTGTCACACACTCGGTTGATATATGTCTGACTCTACTTGATATCTGTTTCTAATTTTACCTGCGATAATTCAGTAACATATACTTTTTATCCACAGGGTTTCTCTATCAATGACTTGCACTTTGGTCCTACACTTTTCATGGTCAATGTTTCAAGTACTTGAGTCATGATGTTTCAAGTAAATGCGTTGGGAATATCCATGTAATTGCCTTCTTTAGGTACAGAGTTCATGTCAGCTCCATGTGATTGCCTTCTTTAGGACCAGAGTTCATGTCAGCTCCAGAGGATATATGAAGTTACAGATCATGGATTTATGCTCATTGTTTCAATCTCAGCGAATAACTTCATGGAGCTGACATGAGCTTTGCATAGCTTAACTTGAAACCACTTTAACATTGCTGGTGTGTACACTTTTGCTGTATGTCTCAAAATTTTCACGGGGAATGATAATGCAGGGGAGGTATGAATTGCTTTGAAGTCTGCTCTTAACTCATTGTAACGACGATCATAAAGCAATCTTTGAAAGTGACGGAAGAACCTCAATAAATCATACTCGTAACACACATACTTCTTTACTGAATTATTCATTCTTTCATTGCATTGAGTGGTAGTTATATCTGCACAAAATGTTTGTCACCCATAAACTAAAGTACATTTCTCCTTCAATTCAAATAGCCGACTCAACCACTTATTTTCTTAAAGATTATATTTTTAAGCATATTCTGCCCATTCGAAAAGTTTTCCCCTAGAGATGATGAGATAGACTTCATAGTTAAAGGTAATGTTTCAGCTGACTGGGAAGGATGATCCGATCAGGAGGTCAAAGAATGTATAAGACTTTTTACCTTTAATAGCTCATCTTTGGTTGACCATTTTGACTTTGCTAAATGATGTGCTCTCGTGTAGCTTCCACTTCCACTTTATCTACTTTTCGAATTGAGCTATCGTTCGGCATGACTATTCCATAAATTGATCATGCTATTATGAAGATTACTCTGAAGAGGAAACTGGACATTGAGGATAAAAAGAAGAGCACCGTTGCTGATGATAGGGCCAGTAAGAAAGTCGCTATCGCGAAGAGGTAGAATGCCAAGGTTCGAACGATTGCTGAGTATGATGGTAGGAGGCAAGCAGAGGCTGATGCTGCAGATATTACAAAACCTAAAGGAAAAGAAAGGATATTGCTTCAGATGATGTGATCCCTACGTGTAATAAGAGGCCTATGGATGAACATACGTCTCAGTTCACCCATACTTGTATTTTTTTAATTTTGTTAAAATATTTGGCATTATGCTGATGTCTTTGCCTTTCTTTCAAGGTGTGATGGGTGCCACCATCTTAAGGGAGAAATTAACACCGTCCCGAAATGCTTATGAGGACGAGAGATAGGCCAATTCTATGCTCCTTACCCACCATGGGACCATGAATCCATGATTGAGGAACTAAAGACTGCGCAAGCTAATTATGAAAAGGCCTAAATTGAGATTAAGGAGAAGTATGATCAGTTTGTAGTGAACGTTCAACAACTATTAATTATACAGCACATGATATAGCGAATTCAGTCATCACAAAGCAAATTCAGCAAACTAGCTAATTCAGAAAACTAACAAAATATATGTTCAGATATGCAGCAAACTATCTGTTTAGTTATGCATTTGTTATAAGAAACACTACTCAGTTATGCATCAGTACAAAACAAAACTACAAATGCTCCAGTTCAAAAACAAAAATAACTAGTTTATGACTATATCTCCCTCAAGCATTGTCCCTCTAAATTTCATCTCCATCTTCGTCTTCATCTGCATTTGCATCTTCGTGATCATTAGCTTGAACAACACTAGTGTTAACTATTAATCCATCTCCATCCCTCACCCAGCGTAAGTTGTGATCTTCATTCAAATTTTGCATGACAAACGGCTCATCTCCATTAAGCAACAATTCTTCTCCAGTTTCTTGAACTGTCGTGTACCTATCAAATTGGTCTCTTGGTGTCATGGGAACAACAACATGCCAATCTGTATCGATAGGGTCCTGCACGTAAAATACTTGTTCTGCTTGGGATGCTAGTATGAAAGGTTCGTTACTCTCTCGATCATCTTTATATTTCAAATGCTTAAAATTCACCAGCGTATAGTTAAACTCGTCAACTTTTGTACCCATGCGATTTTTAACCCAATCACACTTGAATAACACAAACTTCATGCCATTAAGATACTGAACTTCAATAATATCCGTTAGTTCCCCATAGTATGTAATATCACCCACAATGTGGTTTTTATCCTTCCAGCTAGAATAACTCATTTGTTCGGCTTTTATAAAAACTCCTCTATTTTGAGTTTTCTTTCCCTTATCAAGTCTCTTTGTTCGAAATCTAAAACCGCTAATAATATAAGTGTTGAATCTGACCGCATCCTTAAGAGGCCCTAAAGACAAGCATTTGATTTCTTCGGATACTTGCACACCGTCACGTCCCAATTTATTAACCTACAGTATATTAAAGTAAATGATAATACAAAAGTATAGTATTTATTCATAATTTAACTATTAGTTATGATATTTTCGCTTACATAATCCTTAAACCATTTATGGAACTCATCGTTGTGAAGACGATTAACACGATGCTTTTGTGAATCTTGAGGATACTTTGATAAAAGTTTTGCAATATGCTTTCTACAAGTAAACAAATAGCCATATGCCAATTCCACAAAAAATATAAAAATGGTTTTCAAAAACACCAATTACTTATAATCAAACTTACTCAACAAATAGCGCCACTGCCTCAGTGTTGGTAAGAACGTGCCGATGAGCTTGCATATACATTACAGAATCAAGTTCAAATTGAACTTTTTTCCCAATTGCACGACCATTTATATGCCCCCAGTCATCATTTCTAGCTGGTCGGTTAGACTTAGTTTCCACATCCACATACTGGGAACAAAAAGTCATGCATTCCTGAAGAATAACAGAGTTGGCAATCGAGGTCTCGGGATGAGCCCGATTACCAACGTAGCCTTTTAAAGTGTGGAGGTACCTTTCAATCGGATACATCCAACGGTAAAGGACACAGCCAACAATTAAGAGTTCGTCCGGCAAATGTATAGGCAAATGTTCCATCACATCAAAGAAACTCGGAGGGAATATCTTCTCAAGGCTACAAAGTGTAAGGGCCATCCGATCTTCAAACCTTTCCAAATCAGCTGCGGTAACTGCTTTTGAGCACAGTATAACAAAGCAATTGCTCAATTCAATCAAGACTTTGACAATATGAGTGGGCAATACCCTTCTCGCGGCTATTGGAAGTAATTGTTGCATTAAAATATGATTATCATGGCTCTTTAATCCCGAAATATTTCTTTCTTGCATGTTCACGCACCGTGAAATGTTCGAAGAGTAGCCATCAGGAACTTTAACATTCTGCAACACTTTTAAAAAAATCTCCTTCTCTTTGTTACTCATCGTGTACTCTGCTGGGGGGAGGTACTCTAGATTTGACCCTCGTGGTTGAGGATGTAGCTCTGATCTAATACCCAATTTTTTTAGATCTTTTCGAGCCTGTAAATTGTCTTTTGTCTTCCTTTTAGTACCCAACAATGTAAACAGGACATTATCGCAGACGTTTTTCTCAATATGCATGACATCAAGATTATGACGAATAAGATTATCCTTCCAATATGGCAATTCAAAAAATATGCTCTTTTTTTTCCAACCAAATCTACATTTTCGAACTACCTGTTTACTTTTTTCTAACGCCTCTCTTTCCCTCCTTCTAAAGACATCTTCCATCTTATATTCACATTCAACGTCAAGATCATTCAAATGTTGCAATACTTGTAAGCCCGAAAGTTTAAGTGGTGCTGGACGTAATTCTACCCTCCCATTAAATGGTGCCTTCTGCCTACGAAGCCTATGGCGCGAGTCTAAGAATCGACGATGACCCCAATAACAGAACTTCTTACCCTTATCTAATCGCATTGACTGGTGGTCTTCGTTACAACAAGGGCAAGCAAATGTACTTTTTGTGCTCCATCCCGATAACATCGCATAAGCGGGAAAATCGTTAATGGTCCACAACAACGATGCATGCAACTGAAAGAACTCCTTACTTGACGCATCGTAAGTGCGTACACCATCAACCCATAGCTCAATCAACTCATCAATCAATGGCTGTAAAAATACATCAATCTTATCTCCGGGTCCTTTTGGTTTATCTATAAGAATAAACAAAATCAAGTTAGGTTGCTTCATGCACAACCACAGAGGTAAGTTGTAAATAATGAGGATAACTGGCCATGTGCTGTGCTTAATGCTCATATTACCAAACGGATTAAATCCATCAGCATCTAACCCAAGTCTAACATTGCGAATCTCCCTCGCAAAAAAAGGGTTTTTCTCATTAAAAGTTTTCCAAGCAGGAGAGTCAGCGGGATGTCTCATTACACCATCGTCGATCCTTTCTTCAGCATGCCATTTCATTAAAGGAGCTGAATAGGATGACCAAAATAATTTCTACAATCTCGGTTTCAAAGGGAAGTATCTCATTTTCTTTACGGCTACCTTCAGACCATGGACACCATCAATACTTGAGTCCTCATCTTTATATCGAGAAGATCCGCATATGCCACACTTTTCAAGACCCTCGGTTTCATTATGAAACAACATACAGTTATTTGGGCATGCATCCCATGTCTCGTACTTGAATCCCAAGTCTTTTTTTAGCTTGTTGGCTTTGTAGTAAGACTTGGGAATTCTAGCATGCGGAAACATCCTCCCCAAAAATTTCAATAAAGCCGTGAGAGAAAAATTTGTCCAACCATGAAGTTGCTTCATTTGCAAGAGTTCAACAACAAATGATAATTCGGTAATCCCAGGCGGACAATTTTCATAAAAGTTGCATTGAGCCTTTTTCATAAGAGTATAGTACTCTGGAACATCTCCGTCGGATTCAAAGACATCTTCGGTGTTATATTCCTCCTCACGCATATTTTCATGCGCGTGGGAAATACCTATTCCCTCTTGAACCATTGTAACCATGTTATCTCGAGCACTCAGTTCAACAGGTATATGTATATCATCAACTAACATATCATCCCCCGGAGTATTTATATTGCTGCTTACACCACCAAAAGTTTCTCCGTGAAAAATCCAAACTTTATATGTCTTGTCGAAACCATGCATCTCAAGGTGATCTCTCACAGTTTGTCGGGCGTGGTACACTCGATTTGCACATCTCTTACAGGGGCAATAGATTTTTGTTGTCTCAATGTTTTTATTAGCATATGCATAGTTAAGAAACCCTTTAATCCCATTAATGTATTCCTTTGAACACCGATTGCGAAAATCAATCCAACTCGTATCCATGGTTCCCATCTATGAATCTAAAAAAAAATGTCAGTAAATTTCTATTTCATAATATAAAGATAAAGAGATTAATAATGTTTTCGTAAGATGATGAAAAGCTAAAAAGATTAATAATGGCAAACATGAATTCCTAAAAAGATTAGCACATAAAAGGAGAACAAACTATAAAATAAAAACATAATTCATCACATCAATTTAAGTATTATTATGGCTAACTAAACCGAGCAATTCAAATTTGAAATATTGAAGTATTAATGCACGAATGATAATGGAAAGTATCAAACAAAAATTCACACAATCAACTAATTAACAGCTACGTCACTAAACATTTACACATTAACAAACTCACAAGGCACATACCCATTTTCATCCTCGTTTGAATCCGTATGCTCATTTTCTTCTTCACGTGGCACAAACTCGTCATCATCACCAATGATTTTTTTTTACTCTTTGAACCACTTTTTTTTATTTTTATCTTTGTTTTGAAGTGCCGAATACAATTCATGTATTCCCAATTCCTTCAATTTTGCTTTATTCTCTTCCTCTTTTCTTTCTCGTACTCCTTCATTGTCACAAACTTTTTCTGAGAAAAGATATGTAATTAAAGAAGGAATGAGACTCATACTACTTCTTTAACATGTTAATTTCATTTCTATACTTGCTCCCAAAGTAGTTGTAGAACTTTAATGACTCATTTGGTTCGAGGTTTGGAAAAGGAATTTAGAATTCCCCTCATCTAGAATTACAATGTTTGGTTGGAAATTTAGGAGGAACTTAGAATTACTGGAATTTACAATTCCAACAAAATTGGAATTCTCATTTCCCCTCTAAAATGGGGGAATCCTATATTCCCGGGCATTCTAGTTTACTTTTGTGGTGAGACAAAAATACCACCTCACTTAAACTCACACATACATTATCTCTCTCTTACACACACACACACACTCTCTCTCTCTTTCACACACACACACACACACACACACACACACACACACATATACACACTCTCTCTCTCTCTCTCTCTTTCTCACACACACACACACACACATACACTCTCTCTCTCTCTCTCTCTTTCTCTCTCATATACATACACACACTCTCTCTCTCTCTCACAACACACACACATAATCTCTTTCTCTATCACACACACACGCTCTCTCACATATAGACACGCTCTCTCTCTCTCACACACACACACTCTCTCTCTTTCTCTCACACTATCTCTCTCGGACACACACATATACTCTCTCTCACACACTCACCACACACACACACACACACTCACCACACACTCGCGCGCGCACACTCAAATCAAGTATAAGGGTATTTTAATTAAATGATATTTATTCCTAATATGGGAAAATAATTTAGATGCCGAAAAAAAAAAGAATTCCCGTTCGAACCAAACAATGGAAAGGAATTCAAGATTCCAGGAACTTAGAATTCCTGGAATCAAGAATTCTCATCCCTTTTCTAAACCTCGAACCAAACGATCCCTAAATCATTTTTATCCTCGCCTTTAGCTTTGTAGTAATAAAACCCAATATCATTTAACTTCATTCTTAGAAATACATAAAAAAAAAGATCTACCAATCATAACTTTACATAAAAAACCTAATCAATCGTTCTACAAACCTCAAATACATAAAAAAAAAAAACATTAATGGTTTGGGAGAAGAATAATTTTAGGATCTTTGAATAATTGGTTCATGCATTTAAGAATTTCTTTAAAAATTAAATAAAAAATTATTATAGAATCATTGAGCCAACATGAACCATAATGCTATATAACATCAAACAAAATAAATAGCCTATTATAGATCTTCTTATTAGGTCACATTGAAAGCTACAAAAAAAATTAAAATCAACAAATAAGCATCCACTCTTTATTTACATTTTATATAAGTATTACACATATGGTTATTTATTTACAGTTTTATGTATATGGCATCATTAATTATGTCTAAAGAATAATTTTTGATCACCCATTGTTACCAATGTGCAACAGACTATTTACAGTAGTATATTTTGAAGAAGAAAAATAATAAATAAATTAATAACAATAATTTCTATGTTGTTTTCCTCAAAAAAAAAAGTAAAGATGAAAACTTACCATGAAAAGAAAATAACGGGAGAGATAACACAGCTGGGGGAGGGAGAGAACGCAGTTGTGGTGGGTGGGTGGGTGGGTGGGGGGGCGGAGCGCGCCGCTGTGGGTGGAGAAGAAACGGTCGTGGGGGGGGGGTGAGGGGGGCGGTTTGGGTTTGTTGGAGACGAGATTTGATTCTTTGGTTTGTTTATGTTTTTTGTTTTTCATTTTTTGTTTTTTTAGGTGGGAAGTTAGGTTAAAGTGTTAGAGCGGGAGATGAAAACAATTAGTGGTGGGAATCAATTTTTTTAGCCGTCTTATTTGGTTTATCTTTTGATACAGTAAGTATTTACCGTCTCATTTGCTTTACTTTATAAAACAGATATAATTAATCGTATCAAAAAGTGACCTTTTTGAGACGGGTATAATTAACCGTATCAAAAAATGACCTTTTTTAGACGGATATAATTAGCAGTCCCAAAATAATAGTTTTTGAGACGGCTCATTATATCCGTATAAAAAAGTATGTTTTAAAGACTATATTTTGTCTGTCTCAAAAAATAGGGTCTTAAAAGCAACTTTTTTTTGTAGTGATAATAAATTGCGATTTGAGATAGTTTGATACATCGTTCAAGGTATGAGGATTGATAGAAAGGTAATATGAGAGATGGATGCATCTCTGTTGTGAGAAAATATCGAGAGAGATATTTCGTGGCTTGTACGCACGAGAAGGACTCGATATTTAACCTAAGTACCCACATAGACAGGAGATCAAAGCCTACGTTGTTTGATTATACACGTATTTAAACATGATGTACGTGTAAGTGTGAGGACTTTTCTTGAGAGGGGGAAAAGCTATCCGTATGAAAAAGGGTATCTTCGATGGAGGTTAATAATGGGAGTGGGCCTGAAGATCTCTGACATTGGAGTATCATATTATGATTATCAGGCGATCACTAGCGGGAAGGTATTGTCCTTCGAGCCGGTTTTAAGGTGTATAAGGAGGGGGTGTATTTAGGATTGTATTGAACCAAAAGATACCGACGGATATCCTTACATCCCTTATCATCATGACTAAAATCCCAGAGGTGCTATTTTCCTCGAGCTGATCACTCGGTATTTGGACTAAAGATGGAAGTATCCCTAAGAAATAACGCCAAAAGACATATCATAAGGCTTGCTCTTCACGCTTTTGGTTCAATATAGTGCCTACGTACCCAAGGGGACTTGGGATCAAAGCCAATTTAGTTCTAACAAATATGACATATTTACGGGTGTAAGCGACAGTATACCATGCATACAATATACAACATTACGATATTTATGAAGCCTATTCTTTAATATATAACTTCTAGTATGAGTTAGATTGATATATTTATATGTTTAAAATATGTCAATCAAAGGCCGATGCTTGATAATTATTTTTCAAGAAAACATATATCCAGGGATGACGTCGTATAGAGAGGCTTTGTTTGCTTGGAGAAGCAGAAAGAGTAGTCTAATTTTAGACTTTGGTTTTATCAAAGTTTCGAAATGACTCGGCTCAATAACACTTTACTGAGAATGGTTTTGAAAAGTATCTTTCCATATTATATTTATTCGTAGCATTTGATTAACATTTATTTAACATATGAGTATGCAATTTCAACTCAACAGCAGAGGTGCTGGATTAAAACCAAAGATTTTAAAATATAAATACTGTAAAGTGCATACCCATTCCCCTAAATGGGGGACAATCTAAATGAGATAAATAGTTATGGATAGTTTATCATAATATATATTTGTGACTATTGACCCGATATTTCTACAGAGTCTATTTACCCTTGTAGCGTAAGTCAAATTTTTCTCGGGGAATGTCCCCTATGAGATGGCATCGTTTAGTCAGGTAGAGCTTTATTTAGATTGACGAATTTTATGGGGTGCATGCATAGTTCTGCCTCTGTATATTGGAGGAAATCACTTTTTAAAAGTACGAACTTCATTGCGCAAAGGTTTTACTTCGTATTTCGAAGGAAGCAGATTTTCAAAAGGAGCTCAAGTTTTTTAAATGCTCAGGGGAGAAGAAAGTTAGAAAAGTGAATTAATGTTAGGTTTAGGGTGATTTTGAATGTTGATCACGACCTCCTTTTTTAGGGGCCTATTGAGGTCCTTTGACCGTTCGGTCAAAGGGGGTCTTTAACCGATCAGTTAAAAGGCCTGAACATGTGTATGGTGGATAAGAGTTATGAGGGGAACGCGCATGGATGGGAGGAAATAATAAAGATTTTTGCAATCATTGCACCAGGATTGTTAACCGTTCGGTTAAAAGAAAAAATGGGCCTTTAACTGATCGGTTAAAGGACCCATAGTAATGAACTTTCTTCCTTTAGCAGGTTTTCGAGTATTTTCACTTTGGACACTCACAAGTTTGTTCATGGTTGTTTCAAATCCTTTACTTTTGGGAGGTTTCCCACTTTTAACCCTGGGATTTATAGAGTGCCAAAATAGAAAAAGGCCTCAAGCCCCGATTGCAAATTAGGACTCACAAGAGTGCCAACTCGACCTTTTTCTCCCCATATCATCTTCAAACCTTACTCTTACCTTCAATCGATCTTAAAACACCTTAAACATCATCTCTAAGTCATTATGAACATTATTATAAAAATCTATGATCATTATTTGAGTTAAAACGCTAAAATATGGTTTAAGTCATTAATTCTAACATGCACGTGGTTAGGGTTCATAATGAATTCGCATTTTAATCATTAAAAGTTCTCTTAAATCATTAAAGCCTATTCTAAACACATGATTCATCAATCCCAATTAAATTTAATATAGATCTAAACAAGTTCTATGCATGTAAACATGATATTGGCTAAAGTATAATCCATTAATGCATCAGATTTGGTTTTTAAACATAAAATTCTCATAATAACCAAATTACAACCCCAATGCATTGGATTCAAATCTAACATATGTCTAATCCCAAATAGATTCAATATGACAATCGAAACATAAATAAGTTATATATAAACTCGTGATAAAGTAAGATATGTTTTGCCTGACCATGGGGGATGAATGTTCTAGCTTGATTCATCATCTTTACATTTCTAAGTTCCTCCTCATAGGTCTTCGTTAGCTCTCCTAAAACTTCAATGCTACAACGATTATTTGAAAAAACAACATTTAGGTGAAAACTGATTAACAAAATCAACCATATGCGTTTTTATAATCTGTAAGTTTTTTAAAGAAACCTTATTCACGAAAACAAATTAAAAGATAACATAAGATGTGTAACCTAAAGTCTAACCAGGTTTTTTTTGAAAAATTCTTTCTTCAAATTTTAATAGAATCTTTTAAAACCAACCAACACGAGTAAGAACTAGGATAAGTAATTAAAACAAGAAGGTTCCACAACACAAGATTTAAGTGGTAAAAACTCCCTAGAGGAAACATCCACGAGGGCCTCTACGCCCTAAAAAAATAATTTCACTAAAATCAAGAAATGTGTTTACAAATACAAAATATATCAGATATAGCTAAAGAAGATACCTGATTGAGAATTCCCTCTCAAACATAGGTAATAAGCCTTTGGATGTTGATGCAAACATCTCCAGTTGAATGAAAAATACAAGCCTCTAAACATTAAGAGATTATTGTGGAATTTTTTGTGTTATGTAGTGAAGTGTATTATACTAAATGACTTATGAAACACACATACTTAGAATGGTACAATAGTCCTGAGTACAAATTACTCGATATTTTCTACATGCAACTATATAGTTACAAAGATTTCAAATCAGTAATAAAGATTTTCAATATTAGATTTCAAATCTATGTTATAATAAACTGGATTTAACAAAAATGAACTCAATTTTCAAATCCTTTTGAAAAACAGGACATTTTTCACAAGTAAGTATTATCAGACTATACAAGAGAATTTAGATCTCAAATCTTTATAAAAAATGACATGTATAATTTAAAAAGACAAACATATTAAAATGTTTTAAGAGAGTTTTTGCATAAAGCTTTCAAGAAGCGTTGGTTATAAAAATAAATGTAGCTTTAAATGAAAAAACAAATCAAAACAAAACCTAAATAAAAATGTAAATCGTAAAATTTGATCTAGGTTATAACTCAGATTCAAAGAATTTGAATAAAGTTTTGAACCTAACTAATTACTCTTTTCTCTCTCTCTCTCTCTCTCCCCCCTCTCTCTCTTGCACTCGCTCGCCCCCTCTCTAAAATAAAACCCTAAAAATAACCAAAATGATGTGAATGAATCGAGGTAAGGGTTTATATATTTGAGCTGAATAGGAGGTTACCACCAGATGAAATGTAGGGTCGGGATTGATTCTAATCAATCGAATATCAAATCAAGAATTGAGAACAAAGCGTTCCAAGTAAGCTAAACCGGTTCAATAGGTTAACAAATAAAGACATACGGTTGTAATCCATATAAAAACCCTACCAAATCTCAGCCTTCAATTAAAATAACCCAACGGTTGTAAGAAGAGAATAACTTCGCAGACACATACTAAACACAAGTCTAAGATAATAAACACACCAAACACGCCTTATGAAATAAAATGTTTAAAATGTATTTTCTAAATGATTTTTTAAATCACATGAATGTTTATACTAATTAAAAATACTCAAAAATTATTTTTAATTTAGAAAAAATCATGAGAATTATTTTCACACATTATTATATCAAAACATCATTTTGCCACAGTTTTAGAATTATTAAACAAATGATTAATTTATTTGATTGATTCCTACGTTAAATTCAATTAAATCAATTACATGTTTAAAAAAATGTTAAATGATTTTATAAAAATTGTATGAATGTATGTGTGTGAAGAGTGAGAGGTGTAACGTGTGTTCCACTATATTCAGTTGTGCTTATTCCTACCAACTAGAATCATATTGTAGATAGGGTTCCCTTAGGTCTTTAGTCTTGAAAGAATTTTAAAGGGATCTCTACCGAAAAAATATTTTGCACAAACCATCCAAACTAATTGAACACCTTAATAGTTTATATTGAAGAAAACGTAGGAGAGTCTCTAACAAAGGGTGATTCATTATTGTATCAGGGAAAAAGTGGATAGCCAAAGAGGGTTATGCCACTTAAAAACTCCTAACCCCGCGAGTCTATAAAAGGCAAAATTTTAGATCCCCATATGTGCGCATAATGCTATCAAGACTGACCCAAAACTTAGCCCAATTGTATGCCTACCGATGTGACCCAATCTAAAGCATTAAAAATACACCGTGTCTCTGTACCACCCTAGAGTCCGATTCAAATGATAAAACTTCATAACATAAAATAAAATACATAACTTAATTATTTTACGATAACCGCACATAATTAATTTCACTGATTGATTAATTTATAACATGTGGTTTAAATACCACAAAATTTACAAATTTAAATGTCATATAAATTATGCATTTATTATTACCATATCACGTAATTAATAACTATTCCCAATTATTAATTAATTGCCACAATTAATAATAAATAAATCGCAAATAAAAGTACGAAGTATTTCATTTTTCTTTTTTGCTTGATTTCTAGACATTACTGTTCAACTTATATTCTTAGATACCTTATTCTATCTATTAATGAATCTTTTTTTAGACCGCTTAATTGGTTTAACCATTTTTCTTATTTTTATTATGTGTTTTCATTTATTGAGTAAGGTCGTTAATGGAAAAATATTATGATATTATTTTTGATATATTATAGTTTATAAAAGTGGAAAAAGTATTAATATATAGATAATTTTATATATTTTCATATTATCATTTTTATAGTATTTAACTTTCTTTGTCATATTCTCATCTCCTTATCTTCACAATATTTTATTTCATATGAATTCTTCTTCTATGATTTTTATAAACTTATTTCAGCAACAACTCAGGAGTAGTTTACTGCCTTGTAGTCATCTTATCGGCTTCTCCTAAATTATTATACTAGTCTGCTACTATTCATGAGAGACTATGCTCAATATATTACATAAAACTTTCATGTTGCATTCATATTTTCCATTGTCTTAGTACTTCTCCTATATTTGTGGTGCAATCTACATTCAATATGTAGCCTGCATTTTTAATTAGTTTTCTAACGAAATTTTCCTCAAAAAACTTATTTTCTCAATACAAAATCTCCACTATTAGGTGCCGCCCTACTTGATAGGTTTTCTCTATTTAAAAGCTATACTCTCTAATTTTTTTTCTACAATCATAATTTCTCGTTGAATTTTCCATTTAATCAGCATTGAAAATTCTAGGGGTGTTTTCATATTTAAGACTTGCTTCGACTTCATCTTCAACCGCTATCATTACAATTTCCATTTTTTTGTTTATTTTTCGTTAAAATTATTTTCTTCTATTTTTTCTAAATTTTTAAGAGGAATGTGCTCCATTTTCTCAAGACTTATTAATAATAATTTTTTGTATAAATATTTATTTGATATGATTTTAGTTTGATCCATTTGATCTAATTTTTGGTTATTTCTAATATTAATTCATGCTTAATTTTAGGGGGTAAATTCTTTCCATACATATTAATTCGTGCTTAATTTTGGTTATTTTCGAACCGTGACAATAACTTGTCATGGTCATGTCACCGTCAATGACCATGATATCAAACGCGTGTTTTGTCGTCACGGTTTTTGACCGTGACAATGTTGGCCGGGTATAGAGTTCAAAAAATTCAATTTTGGTGTACTGTGTAGTAATTAAAATTCATTTTATTTTTTTCTTATAGAATAGGTTCAAAATAATATTCGGGATCTCTCTCTCCATATGCGTATGAGTAAAAATCCAAAAGTTTATGCTCTTCCTCCCTCGTTACTAATACTTTTTACTATTTTGTAGATGTCTTACTTCATTGACCACTTCTAATTTATGACTCTCATATTTTTCTACAATATCTTTTAATAACCTTATTAAGGTATTATTTTGTTCTCTAATTATTTGTAGCAACGTAGAGTTGCTTAAAGTTTCTGATTGGGTTTATTCAATGTGTCTTATACTCATAAATAAAAAGACAAAAAAACTTAGACCTGATACCAATTTAAAAATAAAAATTCGTAAAAATAGAATGTATGGATAATATGTGTGAATATTTATAATTATAGGATAAAATAGAGTAATATTATTAAAATCTGACCAAGCGGTTTAATAGGTATATTTTAAGTACTTTAATCGATTAATACCCACAACTCTAACTTCAGGGTTAAAATTGATTCAACTTTAATACTTTAGGAGTTTGATGGAAACAATCTATACTTTAAAGATTGGTAGACACAAACCCGATACTTTAGGCACTTAATTCACTCTAAACCTAATAAGTAGAATAATATTTGTTTTTGTAAAATTTTTGAGAAAAATATTTTTTTTCTTCAATAATGATATGTACTCCAAACATATCCCTCAAATTGCATTAAATATTTATATATTATGGTGTAATTTACATACGATAAAAACACTTGATGCATTTTTGAGTTGTGATGTGATGCGTAACATTATTTATTTTTTTAAACACAAAACCAGTTTAAGTTTTAGTAAACCAATAGTGGGTTGAATGATCAAGCAGGTGAGTTGGCTCAACCAATGTGTGCTCGGACATTTTTTAATACCTATTTAGTCCAAACTTTTTTATTTTGCCTCAAAAAGTCATTTGCCACATATTTTGGAGAGGGAGTGCCGCTGGCGCGGAACTCTAAAAATAAGAGGATATTGAGTGCTTGAGGGACTAAATGAGTTAAACTAAAAATATGTGTCCTTTTTAAAAAATATATATTTATAGTAGGAATTATTTAATAATTGACCATTTTTTATTTTTCGTTGGTGTTCATTTTCTATCAGAAGAAGACATCCTTGTAATATAATTCATTTCAGCATCTGATCTACCTTCGACTGTGCACACATGGACTTCCTCACTATTTCAGTTTTATTATCTCCATAACCCACTTCTCATTTCAAGGTAAATTTCAATCTCAATAAAGAGAAATGCACAGCTCTTACATAGGTTCAACTGTATCACTTAGGTGCAAAGGCTCTCTTTCTTTTTCTTTCATTGATTACACTTGCTCCTCAGATGATAGAAACCCCTTTTCATTACTACCTTCATCATGTTGTTCATGTTGTGCCAATTCTTGTATTTATAGAGTACCCATTAACCCTACCTTTTTATATGGCTTCAAGCAATCTACCTTGATTCAATGCACACCTTCTAAAAGATTGATCTTGGGCCCAACCCACTGCTATTCTAGATTTCCCATTTGCAATATCGATCGGAAGTGTTATTATTATCAAAAGTCTGACTCTTTGAAAGAGAGGGATATTAGTGGTGGTAGAGGGAGTTGGAAAAGGGGAAAGCGGCACCGTTTGGGTCGGTTTGATGATGCTGAGGTGATTCTTAGTTTGTTGAGTGAGGAAGTGGGTGAGGACTATTTTGGTGTAAAAGAGAGAAATGTTAGGCCATCTAGGAGATTGCAGGTGGAGAAGAAAAGGCATAGTGGTGAAAAGAAAAAAGTTGGATCTGTTGGTTCTCAAAGTAGTTTGCATTCAAAGTGTGAGTATGAATCTATCACATTTCAATCTCGGAAGGAGGAGGAAGATAAGAGAGAAGAAGATAGAAGGAAAGAACAAGAAAGGAAAGGAGAAAGAAGGAAAGAAGAGAGAGAGAAAATTTCGAGGGGTGATAATCTTAGGTTGAGAAAAGAAGGATCTAGCTCATCTTATTACTCGTTTTCTTCGGGTGAATTTGAGGATGATACCGAAGTTGAGATTAATCACGATAGATTTGCGGGAGACTCATCAAGTGTGTATGAGAGGAATAGAAAAGGGAATGGGGAAATTACATATGGTGGGGAAGTTGAAGAAGATGTTGAAAGGCATGAGGGTTATGAAGAGGAACATGGGGTCCACCAGCATGCAGCATCAAGTGGGGTTGAGGGTGATTGGAGAAAGAAATCGGAGAAGAGGCTTGATGGAGGATCATTTGAACAATCCAAGTTGAGAAAGGAATTGTCACAAAAGTCCTTGAGATCATCGAAGGTCCAAGAAGGGGGTTGCGATAAGCCTTCTAGTCTCCACAAGCAGTTTAATCGTAGGGAAGAGGAATCGTCATTGGCTCTGAATATTGATGAGCGAAAAATGCAGCAATACAGTCAAGTGAGTGATCAAATCACTGGGCAATCTGAATCAAGAATGAAATTTCAACAATTTCGAGAGACGCCGGAGATCCACAGCAGTGTTATCAAAACAACTAGTGACCGTATAACCAAACAAAATGAATATAAAAGGAATTCCCAGCAACGTGCTGATGTGTCAACACTTGAAGAAATAGATATTAGTGGGACCTCCTCTTTTCAGAAGCAGTCTGAAACTGTTAGTGATGATATGGAACAGCACCACCAAGCAGGTCGAGGGGTCACCAGACAAACAGATTCGAGAGGAAGGTCTGAACAATTAACGGAGCTATCAGATACCCGTTATGATATTGATAGCTCATTAATTTCGCAGAGGAAATCTGATCGTATTACCAAACAGAGTGAATATAAAAGGAATTCCCAACAACTTGCTGAAGTGTCAGCACTTGAAGAAATGGATATTAGGGGGACTTCCTCTTTACAAAGGCGGTCTGAAACTATTAGTGATGACATAGAACGCCACCATCAAGCAGGTCGACGGGTTACCAGACAAATAGATTCTAGAGGAAGATCTGAACAATTGACAGGTATATTGGATACCCGTTATACTGATATTGATAGCGCATTAATTTCACAGAGGAGATCTGACACTGGAGGAAAGAAACAAGAGAACTCTGAGTTGGCTTTTGTGTCATACCCAGAAGCCAAAGAGCAACTTTCTCGAATGGGTTCAAAAGCTATTAGGAGGATGCAATCTAGAAAAGAATCACAAGACATTACCACTCACAATGATGCTGAAATTGTTAATGATACTCAAAGATTTCATGAAAAGAGAACGAGTAGTCAAGAAAAATACTCAACCTCAGCGGTGAAATCGGCCGAGGAAGCTAGAGAGAGCCATTTAACAGATGAAAGATTGGTCCGTATTGGATCAAGGAAAGAGGCCCAGAGGCCTACTAATATGTTGAGTTTTCGTGAAGGCATATCAGGAGAGTCATCTAGTTCCCAAGCATCGTTGAATTTGAACCTCCAATCAATGGTGCAGCAAACTGTTTTCGATGAGGGTGATGAAAGAAGTTCACAGGCAACAATGATTCCTCCCCCATCTCAATTGGTAGCAGTCGATCCAAGCGGGTTAGCAACAACCCACGAGTCACAACTTGAAATGTATAGTGGAACTAGAAGGGATGAGATGCATGGGGAGCCACTAAACTTCACCAGTGAAGATGTGCTTGGTTCAGCTGACCGATTACAAAAATCCTCCACCCATTTTGTTGGTGAATTTGTTGAGAAGGTAAGACATGAAGTTTCCACAAGTGAAGACCAAAAGGAGAAGAAAACCCATGAAACAAAGTTTGTGCAAAAGGATGAAGAACGTAAACAGAAGGGTCAGGGTGAACATGACTCAAGACGTTCATCTCGAGGATCTGAAACAAAGGGACCTTCTGATGAAATGTGGGATGTAAATAATCCATATATTGAGGAACCTCCGGAGATAGAAGCACAAGAGATCACTACTACAATTGGGACAGGTGTTGTCAAGAGAACTGGCCGATCCTTGTGGGGCGTCATTGCAGATATAGTTAAAATGCGGTGGTCCCCACGTTCTGAAAGCCATAATTCCAAGTCAGGTGGAAAGAATTCGCCAAATCAGTCTACGAGCAGCGAGACATGGTTTTCTGGTCTTGAAGCAGATGAAAACAATGATGAGAACGTTAAAAAGGAAAACAAAAGTAGCTTAATAAGCTCAAAGGACAAAATAAAGCATATAGGAGTGGATTCGTTATCCTCTTCAAATACTGAAAGCGATTCAGTATTAAAAGGCGCTTTATCATCTTCCATTGATGAAGTTCCTGCGAAGAAATTGAAAGGTACTACTCTCGCAGGAGTAGTTGAACCCTCATCTCCATTGCCTGCTATACGCATGAGAAGATCTCCTGTTGTAAAAGAAATTTCAGAGGCTAGTAAAACTGATGCATTTGGTAGTGGTACAATGATGCAAGTTGGTCAACCAGTCCCTACTGATTTGACTGAAGAAGTATCAGGAGTTGAGGGTAAGGATGGGGAATTGAAAAGAAGGAAGCTTCAACGAAACAAACAAGTCCCCAGAGATAGATTTGATGAATGGGAAGAAGCATTTACATTCGAAACTGAGCAGCGAAAGATTGATGAAATGTTTATGAGGGAAGCGCTATTGGAAGCCAAAAAGGCTGCTGATATGTGGGAGGTGCCTGTTGGGTCTGTGCTGGTGCGTGATGGAAAAATAATTGCTCGCGGATACAACCTGTAAGTTATTCTAGCTTTTTCCTGTTAGTTTGTTCAATTGGATGCCTTCTTTTGGGGTAATTGTAATTAAGTAAATGTGTTCCAGAGTAGAAAAGTTACGAGACTCCACTGCACACGCAGAGATGATTTGTATTCGAGAGGCTTCGAACGTATTACAGACTTGGAGACTTTCGGTAATCTCTCTCTCTCTCTAATCCACTTCAACCTCTTTTCACCCTTCTCAATTTTTTTTTATCTGAAACTCATTAAGCAGCCAGTGTAGTGCTCTCCATTATGACCGTGATAGAACCACCATAGTTTGCATCACTTATGGGGTTGCAAAAGCATAACGGAAATGAAGCTGTTGGGAGCACATGTAGGTTTGCCAATGGAAATGAAATGGGATTAAAAGATTAAAGAAGCCGTAGCTTCATTTATACGCATATTGTATTCGATATAGAAGAAATTGTGAAAAGAAAGAACTAGTGAGGAGAACATAATAGAATATAGTTTTTTGCAAAAAGGGTATGGAATAATGACTGTCTTGGGAGGGGCAAAGCTTCTATATCTAGTGGAATTAGGTAGACATTTACAAACCTAAGAGGTACAAATATCTCTAAGAAGACGATGCCATATTGGATACGTATTAAACACCGATACAAATCCGTATACTCTTGGATACAAATCCGATAATTTCTTTTACGTGCCCATCATTTAATAAATAAATTTTTAATTTAGATACAATCGCAGATAATCTAATATACGTCGGTACATCTCTCTATAGGTGAACGCAAATATTGGATATTGAAATATAATTTTCTTTAGCATATTGAAGAAGTAAAAATCAAACTAAAAATTATATCACAACAAAAGTAGAATGAAAAAGATTGTTACAAAAAAAGTATTTATATGTGAGATATAATTCATTAGAATTATTTGTTTCTAATTGATTGGCTAAATCCTGAATTCCGGACACCAGATCAACGCTTTGTGAATACTTTACAACGTGAGAATGAGAATAATAAATATCATGAAGAGAAATCAGACTACTACTACTATTAAAACATAGTACAAGAAGTTAAGAATTGATCATATTCATGTATTTGTTATAATTGTTATTACATATATATATATATATATCCACAAATACACACACGTTTATACTCATATTTATATATGTGTGTGAATAAAACATATAAGATCCTCAGATCCTACCTTTCTTTTAAAACACCGTAGTTGTATTGTTTCATATTACTTTCCTAGGTTCAAAAAGTAAAAAATTAACTACGATGTATAGTTCCAAAAAGTTGCAAGAGAAAATGATGAAGTACTAACAAATTGACAAGAATACATTCTAAGACGACCCAAACAGGGTCTAGATCAACAACCAATGCCCATTTCCGCTAAAGCGCAAATTTACCTTGAGGGGTACCCTACTCGAGAAACTAGATACAAGTAATTTTGTGTGATTACGACCTTTCTCCAACTACCTCCTTTTGACCTAGCCCTGCAACCACAAATGTTTGTATGCGAGTCGAACCAGTCATCTCATTTAACGGGCATATACTTAGCAATAAACCCAACCTTGGGGAGAAATATTAATTTACTTACTAGGAATACAACTCAACTCAACAATAGGCCTGGCAACGGGTCGTGTTGGGTCGTGTTCGTGTCGTGTTTCAACGGTTTCATGTAAAATCACCCTAACCCGAACACGACCCGTTAGCTTAACGGTTTTAAAAGTTTAAACCCGAACACGACCCAATAATATTAACTCGTGATACGAACCGAACCGTTAATACCCGTTAGTAAATGGGTGGATTTGGGTCGTGTCATAATTAACCCGTTATGTAAACCATTACCCGTTAAGAAAATTGTTTTCCAAAATTTTTAAAAATTAATTTATATTATTTTTTTCAAATCAAATTTTAAATGGGTAAATGGGTGGATTTGATGTCTAATTTTTTAATCTAACGGTTGAGATTAACTTAGGGATTATATATATATATATATATATATATATATATATATATATAGGGAAAGGATCATGTGTGGTCCCAGTTTGAGGTCCCTGAATGAGGTCCATTTTTTTAAAATAGTAAAAAAAATATTTTTGGGTTGATTTTTTTTTAAAGTTTTTAAACATTTTAGTAGAACCATAAAAAAATAATGAGCTCAAAATGATTTTTTTTGCTATTTTAAAAAAATCGGTCAAACTGTGCCAGTTTTTAAGTTGCTAAAAACTGACAAAGTTTGACCGATTTTTTTAAAATAGTAAAACAATTCATTTTGAGTTGATTTTTTTTAAATGGCCCTACTGAAGTGTTTAAAAACTAAAAAAAAAAAAATCAACCCAAAAATATTTTTTTTACTATTTTAAAAAAATGGACCGCATTCAGGGACCTCAAATTGGGGGACCTCATGAGATCCGCTCTCTCTCTCTCTCTCTCTCTCTCTATATATATATATATATATATATATATATATATATGTGTGTGTGTGTGTGTGTGTGTGTGTGTTTACCTACTAACGGGTTATAATGGGTGTAATATTAGTTCAGGTCACACGACCCAATAAAACCCGGTATCACTAACGGGTAGTAATGGGTATAAACGGGTTTAATCGTGCAAGAGTACAAACCCAAACCCGATTCGTTATGATAACGGATCTACCGTGTTGACCCATTAATGACCCAAACCCGATAAGACTAAACCCCTTAACTTATAATTTCGTGTCGTGTTGTGTTATCGTGTCGTGCCTCATGTTTCTCCATTCCGATTAATTTGAGATTCTTTAATTTAGAACATTGGTACTTCTAAGTGGTTCACGCACTTTAAAGAGACAATTACATGTGGATTATCTTAAAATATGATATCCATGAACCAAGCTTTTTTAGGTTTTTATGGACAGAACGATACGTGATACGTAAACCTAAAAATGTAGACATGTACACGGAGAGGAGATGATCAATTGAAGAGTATTGTTTTAATATAAAAAAGTCATACGCAACAAATAATTTCTATGGCAATTAAACCTATTGTATTGTTACATAAAATTTGCATTTAAGAATTATAACAAACAATAAATAAAAGGGGTTTTAAATATTTATTCCCATTTTTAAAGATTCATTTGCAGCCACTCCCATGTTTTTGTTTTTTTAGTTGTCGGTCCTGTTGTAACAACTATGAGACATGTGTGGAAAGAAAGACGAGCGGTTAAAAACGGTTATAAGGCGGCTATGAGTGGTTTTGGGTGGTTATGATACTTGCTACAATTTTAAAAATAAATGGGATGGGAGCTAAATATAACTTTAAAAATGGGAATAAACCCCTAAAACTATAATTAAAATGTTACATCAACAAATTAGGTATGTGTATTCATAATCACTATACATTAACTTATGAAGACTTTTATCTTTATTTGATGTTCTTTCTTACATAATAATCTTCATTTGTCGTATTTTTATTATGATAAAACGTGTATTTTGGTTTGCCATAGTAGATTAAAGGTTTATCTCTGTATTCAATACTTGCTGGTCGTGTTGGTGACATTGTGAGAAGTGATGGACATATATTTGAAATTGAGATATTTTTTTTTAAAATTTGGAACACGTCAAATAGGCCTCAATTGTCCGTGGAGTATCGTTTTTCTTGTACATGTTTAACACAAACATAACTCCTTAAAACCCTATTTGATGTAGGACCAATTTATTGATTGAGCAACCACTACAGGCTTTGGAGGCCTAAGATGACAATTGATGACAATTAACGTGGCTACAGTCGAGATTCCTTTATGGTCCAAGGATAAGTATCCTTTGTAGTTATGCTCATAGTTGTTAGTATCGTATGCGTGCCTCACAATACAACACAATTCAATACGACGCAAAAAAAAGATACGTATCGGATGTCTAGCATTGTGTTCTTGCCGATAGACCCCCTTTTTTTTCTTATAGGAAAATGTAAATGAATATTGGGATTGCAAACACACTTTTTACCACCAAGGCAAAATTATTGTTATACGATGTCATCATGTCCTATTATTGGTTTTAGACTATTATATATTTAATTATTTATTATTAGCATTCTCAATAAATTTATTCATTTATATTATTTTCTTCGATGTTTGCATGATATCGTACGTATATGCGACATGATACTCGGATGACAACTATTGTTACAATATATAGTAATTACTAGGATTCTAGGCCATTTTGGTCATATTATTTAGTGGGATTTTTTTACTTATCTCACCTGAAATAATGCCATATTTTGACTTAACCCCCTCAAAGTTGAAAAATTAGACATATTCCCCGGAATCTAACACAATTACTTTTCCGTTAGAAAACCCTCACTAATTCATATTTTGGTTTACCCCCCTATATTTTGTCGACAAAAATTTCCTTCTTCCCCACTTCATCTTCTTCTTCAAATCCAACAACTCTTTAACCGTAATTTCAGAAATCATAATCATTAGAAAAAAAACCAACATGACCTATATGAACCCCCATAGATCCATAACAAACCCCTTCCTAAACAAACCCTCTTCCTCTCTCTCCTTACCGAACCTGCCATCGTCGGAAAACCACATATGAATCTCTCAATCTCAGGAGTTTCTGCCGATTGGTTGGTCCCTCGCATTTTCTTGTTTCCTTTCTTTTTCACTCTTGTTAGGTTAGGAAGGAGCAAGCCTTTAGACAATGGAAGGCAAGCCAACTGAAGACGTCAACATATTATAAGAAGTCATCATCGCTGGCGTCAATATTCATATTCCAATTGCACCAACGATGACTACATTGAGAAGAAAAACAAAATCATAGCGAAGGGCTGTGCCGATTATTTTCCAACATATTTATCTTCGTTTATGAGTTTTTGTTTAGATTCTAGTGTTTTTTCTTATTGAGAATAGTTAAAACTTCAGATAACTTGAAGTTTCTCTGAATCCCATAGATCACTTGAAGTTTCTCTGAATCCCATAGATCAGTGTTAAATATGATACTTTAAGGTTAAATATATTTCTGTCAAGAGGTTAATTTATTTTGTTTTATGTAAGCTTTTTGTGAAGAGAACTTTGTTTGTTTGTAAATGAGGTTCGGGTCCTTCTAATTAGTATGGTGGGTTTGGTGAGGAGAGAGAGGAAGAGGGTTAGTGTGGATCTATGGGGGTTTATTTAAGTGGTTTTGTTTTTTTCTAATGATTATGATTTTTGAAATTGGATTTAAGGAGTTTTTGGATTTGGGGAAGGAGATGAAGTGGGGAAGAAGGGTATCTTTGTCCAAAAAATATAAGGGTAAGTCAAAATATGAATTAGTGAGGGTTTTATAACGGAAAAGTAACGGTATTAGATTCTAGGGGGTTATGTTTAATTTTTCAACTTTGAGGGGGTTAGGTCAGAATATGGCATTATCTCAGGGGGGTTAAGTGCCATATCCATTAGGCTAGGTAAGCTAGCTAGACGGACGACAATTGTAATGTTGCGTGCTTACTGGCTAGCTAAATGGTACTAAAGCAATTTGAAAAACTCAATACAAAATTTATCGCTATGATATTTATATTAATATAATTTCATAAAAATGTCTTTCTCATCTAACAATACTATTAATGAACTAATCTTCGAGTCATCATAAAACAACGGTTTAGCACAAATTAAAGTGTCCTTACATTTTTGGCTGGAGAATGGTTCAAGCCGAAGAAGATTAGCATTAGTCCTTCATTGGGTATCCGCTCATGGGCGATAAGTTATTGAGCACATATGATAGAGATAAACTGATGCAAACGCAACGCAAATACTCAATACAACATCAACAACATTTAGGAATAAAGTTTTCTCTCTCGTTCATTCATTCTCAAGTATAAAGACAAAGGTAAAGTGACTACTATGCTTGGGTATAGGTGTTATTTGTAGGCCGAGTTATCTTTCTATGATATAGCTTAAAAAGGTAAAAAAACTAAAGAGGTTGCAATAAGGATGTTCCAAGGGAATATTACCTTCTACCTAGCATACTAACTAAAATAGAAAAATAACCTAAGGAGACATGTATATAAAAAAATTAAAAATACAATTAGGGTCCGTTCGATAGCATGGCAAAACAAATTTTGCCCTGGCAGGTAGGGTATCTTTTGGATTTGCCATGACAAATAGGGAATGATGTGTAGTGGGTAGCGAAAGCGATTTAATTATACTACACAACAACTACAACAACAGTAGATCAGACACGCTCTAATACTTCATTTCTAGAAGTCAAGATGTGAATACAAATGAGAGCCAAATGCCTTATTTATAAGGTGTCGTTAGCTTGCTAGGCAAGCTAGCCCTAAAAGTTAAAAGGCTAAAAAAGACAAAATAAACAAAAGACAAAGATAAACCTAACAATACTTGGAAACAAAGTAAAGAACCTAAAAAGACTAAAATACTAAAATCCCCTAACCTAGAATAGTCCAAAGGAATATTCATTTATTTTACTAGTAAAATTAAAATACAATTATAAATTAAAATTTCCTTTGATTCCACCTCCTTGTGCTACGTGCCATCAACATACTTCACTCTCCCCTCCTTTGAAAAAGCCCGTCCTCGAGCGTGTGGGGAAAATTGCCAACGTCCATGACAAACAAACAAATATTTGGAGTATATATATTTTTTCTTTTATTGGGGGTGAAAAAGAATTTTTCTAAAATTTTTCGGGTCAAAATAAAATATTTTTTAATACTTTTAAAATTGGGGCTGCTCAAATTTTTCACACCAATAAATACAATTTTTGGACTATTAACCCCCAACCCAAGTGGCTTGTCTCGTAAAAATGGGCCCAGATAAGATAATGACCACTTGGCAGCCCATACTCTTCAAAAGCCTTATGGGCATAGTTATCAAAATTTTATGATTCGTGAGTTGAATTGTACGATTCGATTCGATTCGGGGCCAAACCAATTCGGATCGGGGGTAGAATCACAAAGGGCTATAGAATCGGCCGATACGAGTGAGAACCGTACGATTCGGTTTGAATCGTGAATCGTTTCGTTAAACGATTCACTTAATGATCCACACATACATTTTTTTTTAATCCAACAACCAACGCAGCAACAAAACAAAAAACCCTCTTAGACAAAAAACCCTCCGAAACCATTACGAAGCCCCTTTTCCCAAACCAACAGCCATTACGAAGGCCGAAGTCTTATTTTTTCGGGAAATCGAAGGCCGAAGTATGTTTTCTTTTGCTGTTTATTTTTTTTTGTTATAAAACCTTTCTTTTGCTGCAAATATGAAGGCTGTTTTTTTTTTATTTGTTGTTTTTGTTTGTTACTAATTTGTTTAAAGGTTGTTACTAATTTTGTTACTATTTTGTTATTAATTTGTTTAAAGGCTGTTTTTTTACTAATTAATTTGTATAAAGGCTGTTATTTATTTGTTTAAAGACCTGCTACTAATTTTGCTGTTTTTTTTTAGTTATTTTAGTGTTATAAAACCATTACCATATGTTTATTTATTTTTAGTTAGGATAACATAAGTTATTTTGCTGTTTTATTTGTATTTTTAGTTATTTTTGCTGTTTTTTTTTGAAGTTTTTTTGCTGTTTAATTGTGCTATATTATCATGTGCTATGATTAGTTTTTTGTCATATTATGCTTAATTACCAATTCTATAGTGTCAAATCCCATTTACGTATGTTTTATTTCATTTTTATCGTTTGATTCAACGATTCACGATACGATTCGCGATTTGACAACTATGCTTATGGGACCATCCTTACATTTAAAGCCCCACAAACCTTAGCTTTCCCACCACTTAACCTAACCACCTTAGAAGCTGTCGGAGGTTGGTCGGCCATCTTTTGTGGCCGGAATTCATCACCGGAGGTCAGAACTTGAGGAAGCTGTCTGGTAGGTCAGTCGCGGTTGGACCGAGCAGCTCTGTAATGGACGACTGTTGCTGAGGTGCTAGGGGCGGTCGTTTTGCACTGACGAGGTTTCAACTTCTTTTGGACAGTGGGTTTCGAAGGCCAGACTTTGGCCAAGACTTCGGCAGGGGTTGGGGTTATTTTGGCCAAGACTTCGGATCTGGGTCGAGATGACGGGGTTGGGGTTATTTTGGGGAGTCGGCAGGTTCGCAAACAGATCCTATCCAGATCTGAGTTTGGTGCGTGCCAATAGACCACCGGAGGGCTGTCACAGCAGGTTGTTGTTGTTGTTGTTGCTGATTATGTGGTGGCAGAAAACTTTGGGGACAAGGGGGTTGTGACCCGAGGTGGTGCTATTCCATAGCGGCTACTCTTCTCCCTTGAAGAGTAGAGTAGAGATCCATTCGTCGTAACAATTATTCATCGGAGAGTTGATTGATTTTTTGGTTGCGATCATAAACCAGACTGCCAAGGAAATATTTATGAGCCAAGACACCCTCTCGGTTGAACTGTTGTTCCGAGTCGAAGCCATAACTCGCACCGGGCTTCATATTCCACTTAATAGCAAGACACCAAAAGCAAAAATTGCTTTGAAACAAATTTGATGTGTAGTGGGTAGTGGAAGCGATTTAATTACACTACACAACAACAACGGTAGAGGAGACTCACTCTAATTCTTCATTTCCAGAAGTCAAGTTGTGAATACAAATAAGGGCCAAATGCCTTATTTATAAGGGGAGTTTAACTTGCTAGACAAGCTAATCCTAAAAGTTAAAAGACTAAAAAAGACAAAATAAACAAAAGACAGAAATAATCCCTAACAATACTTGAAAACCTATTAAAGACCCTAAAAAGACTAAAATACCCTAACCTATAATATTCCAAAGGAATGTTCATTTATTTTACTAATAAAAATAAAATATTACTAATAAAAATAAAATAAAGAACGATTAAAAATTAAATTTCCTTCGGTTTCGTCTCCTTGTGCCACGTGTCATACATTAGGTAATCTTTTGGATTTGCCATGATAAATAGGGAATCATTTGAATTTTTCATCTTTTTGGCATGTTTGAGGCTTCATTTGCAATGGCAAAATTTTCCAACTAACACTGAAGTACTACACACCAATACACATTTTAACGATTTGCCATGGCAAAATTATCTATTGGGGTGAGTGAGGTGAAATTCGCCATGGTAAATTTTGCCACCGCATGGTATTAAAAGGATCATTAAAGATATCGAAGAAATTGTTGATATAAAATTCAACCGCTTCCTCTCGTAAAATGGAAAAGAACTCCCCAACAACAAACACCTTAACCTCTCGATACCCAAGTAACCCAACAGTTCTCGGCTAAGATGTTTAAGAAATCTTCAATATAATACTCGCGGTGGTCATCAACAACCGCCACCGTCTCTTGAACGTCGATCAAAGCCACAAAAGGGGTGGGGAGGCTAGGGTTTTCGTTCTTGCAAAACTAGGGTTTTCATCCTTACGAACAGGGAGTTCAGTGTCGGCGCCCTTACGAAACTAGGGCTGTCATCCTTATTTTGATGATGCGACTTGAAGCAAAGACGTCGTCAGGATTAAAAGGCGCCGTCGGTGGTTTGAGAATAAATGGGAGTGGTTGGTAGGCTCGGGAATACCGTAGTTCCAGGTTCTCTTGTACGTGGCTTCAGATCTATGGCTTTGGGTTTATAAAGGTTGGGGTGGGATTTGTGACACCCCGCCTATTTTAATCACTGGTGATCAGTCCTTCATTAAAACAAATCTGGTTCATTCTTAGTATCACTGTCGGAAAACTTTTTCATTCCTAATCACCTATGTTACATTAAGCGTGTGCCAAATTTTATCTTCATTAATAACATGCGGCAATAAAAACAATAACCAAACCATCTACGCAGTAATAATAATCTGAACCAATCACAAGATAACTGACTGAATAAATAATACCGAATAAGCCATCAGTTCTCAATACAAGATCCAACTATGAGTCTATGAAATAAAATTGAATCCAATAATACATAGTTTGATACAACTGAATAAATGTAATAGCTGAAGGGGAGACATGCCCAAATGAAATAACTGAAACCGAATCGTACTCTAGGAATGAAGCAACTGAAGCGTCTAATCCAAATCCTGCAAGTGCTTTAGCTACGCCTCCCTGGAACGAATCGTTAAGCTTGGCGTTCCTGTGACTGGACACCTAAAAGGTTTTGAAAATATTTTTGCAAACGGGTCAGGGCCCAAAACATTTGACAACATTTAGCAAGTATTTATCACAGCGTAAAATCAATTATTGATTATACATGTGAGTTCAACGTACACCCCTTGAGTTCCTCATCTCTCAACTAATTTGCACGCCTAGTGTCTCCTACCTAGCTATGCTACCCTACCCATCTAGGTCTCATCAATAACTATCTAACAACCAACAGGTTTGACTCTCCCGTACTGCCCATACAGTACACTACAATATTTTAATCTTTACTCATTAAGTCCTTGGTTAAATATAACTTTAACTTCCCCCGTACCGCCCATACAGTACACTATAGTAACACTAATAGTTAACATGTCTCGTATGTTATTATTAACCATAATTAACATTTCACGTATGTTATCATTAAACCATTTCATTAAGTCGCTCTACTTAAATCATCTTTTAGATATACACTATCTAACTTTATTACCATCACACACACCAAGTAGATTACCTCATAATTAAATCACTTTTAGATATACGCTATATATAACTACTACTTTCACACAAAGTAGGATAAATACACACACACACACACACACACACACATATATATATATATCACTAATACCTCTGCTATCAAGTCCATGTGCCTCTCGTACCCAATCAAAGACTATCGGTTCGGATGTCACCCTCGAACCATGAATCAAACAGCATACAATGGCGGCGGACATCGTTCTAAGCCTTTAGGCTACGCACATTCCAAACGCACCCAAATGACAAGTCACACTATCATACACACAAGTAGTGCTCAACCTTAAGTTCTATATTTTGGGGCACAAGTCTAAAATCTCCTCAATAGGCTCATCAGGATAAGATTGTCACGATGCAGAACCTTCCGTGATAGCAGGCAACGTAGGTATGTTCACACACATAAGAAAACACATAATAGACATACACACAACCTATCCATATATCACATATAGGCATACTCATACACACAACCTATAAATATACTCTGTATAGGTATACACTCAACCAATAGATATAATCCGTATAGGTATACGCACAATCCATAAATACAAATACGATTATAACTTTATCGCATTTTTCCGAGAGTTAATCTCTACCCGAAGGGTCCTAGTTACCCCTTACATTGTTTCAGTAGTTAATACACTCATACTCTATTGGTCTAAGTCACAAGTTCACTCGAAATCCCCGTGACTCGATCTCATTCTCCCGAGTTCACTTCCATTACAAATTATGCCCAATTAACCTTAGCCTTAATTCTTCCTATATGACTAAGCCTCGATCCTACCATTAGCCTATTGGAAATCAAAATATCCCTCACTTTATTTTAAAGTTACCTCAAAAGTTCACTTGATCATTAATCACAATTTCTAGATTTAAAAGGGAAAAATTGCCAAAATCTGGGAAACTGAATTGATTCGCCCAATGGCCGAATTGATTCGAAAACCGTCAGTTCTCATCTTCTTTACGTTTTACGATTTTTCCACCATTACAACTTTCTCAATTATTGATGAACCTTAACCAAATTTCAAACCAACATTACTAAACTTAATATAAGTGTATAGGAATGATTTTCAACGTAAATCTCACGTTAATATCACGAATTCAATCCAAGAATTGATTTTTCTTAAAAAATCCTTAAACTAGTTTCCTTTTTCTTCATCTCTTTCAATCCAAAATCCAGATTTCTTCCAGTATTATCATCACATATACTCTAATTTCGTTTTCTATTCACATAGGAATTTAATCTACATGCAGATCCTACCCAAGATTCATGTTTTTAATTCTCAAAAACTCCAACAACATCAATTTTATCACCAAATATAATACCTTACACTACATGGGATTATAACCTTTTAGAAACATGCAAGATAACACACTTGCCTTGAGATTATAGGTTTGATTTGTGCAGAAAGATGGTAGAGCTGTCTTCCTCTCCTTTTGATCTAAACTCCGGTGGTGGTGGTGGTGAAAAAGTGATGTGGGAGTCTTGAAATCCTTCTCCTTCCTCCTCTGATGGCCTCTCTCTGTTTTTTTTAACTCTTAACCCTAGCACCCTCAACATGCATGCTGATATAACCCTAGCAAATTCGTTGGTCCCTTTAACCCCAAAAGCCAAAAAACCAAAATATCCTCTCGAGGTACCGGTTTGACCTAAAAATGCTCCGGGATCCAATCCGAGCCCCTGAGTACACTTTTCTGACGATCTCGACCTTTAAAACCCTAGTTTCCTTTTTCTTCATCTCTTTCAATCCAAAATCCAAATTTCTTCCATTATTATCACATATACTCTAATTTCGTTTTCTATTCACATAGGGATTTAATCTACATGCAGATCCTACCCAAGATTCATGTTTTTAATTCTCAAAAACTCCAAGAACATCAATTTTATCACCAAATAAAATACCCTACACTACATAGGTATAATAACCTTTTAGAAACATGCAAGATAAACACTTGCCTTGAGATTATAGGTTTGATTTGTGCAGAAAGATGGTAGAGCTGTCTTCCTCTCCTCTGGTGGTGGTGTAAAAGTGATGTGAGAGTCTTGGAATCCTTCTCCTTCCTCCTCTGATGGCCTCTCTCTGTTTTTTTAACTCTTAACCCTAGCACCCTCAACATGCATGCTGATATAACCTTAGCAAATTCGTTGGTCCCTTTACCACCAAAAGCCAAAAAACCAAAATACCCTCTCGAGGTACCGGTTTGACCTAAAAATGCTTCGAGACCCAATCCGAACCCTTGAGTACACTTTTCTGACTATCTCGACCTTTCCAGAGCCTTACCCATTGCGCTAAAACTATTTCAGTGACTGTAGACACCTTGATGCGTAGTCGAGGCTTACACTTATCAACCATCAACACTCGAAAGTCAAAAAAAGGTAAAAATACAAATTTCTTAACTATAGGGGGTCACACTCCAATATGCTAACATATACATATAAGTAAAAGGGGTAAAAATAATAATTCTCTCAGAGTTTCATTCCAAATCACAAATTGCGAGATTTCCTGTTATCAACCGCACGGTTGAAGGACATCAACCAGACCGCGAGGTTGAAGTTTTGAAGATCAGTTAGCAATCATTACTATATTTACACCATCAATCGGACAATTGATGGCTCGAACCATACGGTTCTTTAATGGACACCTATCCCTCCCAAAATAGATCCAATCATACACGCATCCCATTGGAACTTATCCATAGTGACACGTGCCTTTTACCATTAACTGCACAGTTGATCAGACCATCAACCGCACGTTTGATGTCCCGACCAGACAACTATAAATAGAGGTCCCACCTTATTATTTAAAGTACTCCAAAACCCAACTTTGATTTGGTTTTCTAACTTTCTTCACCCCCGAGTGTGGTGACAATTATTATTCAACACAAAGAGATAAAGAGAAGCACAATCACCAAGCAGAATAAGGAATATAAAATACCAATCACACAACAAAAGATGTACGTGGTTCAGCAAAGGTGCCTACGTCCACGGTGGTGCAGTCAGTATTATTTCTATATACTCCGGAGAGTGATTACAGAGAATACAGTGTGTCCTTTGCCCCGGACCTAGGGTTTATTATATACATGTCCATTTTCAGGGAGTGGGGGTGTTGGATTCCCCCACGTTTTCCATCTTCTCTTAGAACCCCTCGTAATGGGAACATGGGAGAAGACTAAATCATAACCGGTTTAAGATATAGAGGGTCTAGACTTTGGGCCGCTACAATTGGGCTACTCGTTTAGACCCATCATTCTAATTTCGGGTACCCACAATTGCCCCTAAGTTTGTTGGGTCATACTTTGGGCTCAATAAATTTAAATGATTTGTCATAATGGATCCTTTGTACACCATGCAACTCTTCCAAAGTTCGAGGACCGAGTTTAGGCGGCACTTGCTTCGTGGTTTGTGCATTATGATTAGTAGCACTCAAAAGTTATCCAGAGCAGTCATTTCTCAATCGTCGTTTCAAGTTTCTCAGTACTCTTCCCATTTTCTGCGAGTTCTAGCGATTCACGTTCTCTTCTCCCGGTCTTCATTTTTATTGCCTTCGATCTTCCTTGTCACTTGGGCTTGTGATTCTTCGTCGTTCAAGTCGAACTTTCACCTTGTAAGTCCCCTGTGCCTTCTCTTTGTATTTTTTCTTTGAACTTGTAGTTTTTTTAGGGTTTTCCGATGACAAAGATTGGTAATAGGTCGGTCTTTGAGTTTAGGAAGTTTTACAATATTCCTGAGGGGGTAGAGATTGAGTGCGCCTCTCCCCCTAGAAACGTTAGAGAGATAGAGGGTGCCCATTGGATCCATTTCTTGTTGCTTTCCCAAGGGGGACTCACTTTTCCTCCCAACAATCTGTTCTTGCACTTCTTTGGTTACTTCAACATTGTTCCTGCACAGTGTTCACCCAATGTGTGGAAGATAATCAATGTTATTCATAGAATAAATCAGTTATATGGTACCAAGTTAGGGCTTGCCGAGGTCTGCTCTCGAACTAGTTCTGGTGTTCTTTATCTCAAAGCCATGAGTCTTGACAGGGTATTGGTGGTGAACCTACCTGATTCCCATAAGGACTATTGTCAAGATGGTTTCCTTACTAGAAATTGGCAGTTTTCCCCCAGACTGAGGGGTTGAGGTCTGATAGGTTCTCTGGTCCCTTTTATGGGGAAGAATATATAGGTAGTCTTTGCTCCTATTCTTTCAACTTCTTTACTGATTTGTGATTTTTCTAACTCTTCCCCGTTTTTTCTTCAGCGAGGTCGAAGAAATTAGAATCTGCTCTCAGCGAGGTTTGTCTTTCTGAGTTGTTCAAGGCTTGGAATATTAGGGAGCCCTTAGCTGACGGCGAGCATCCCCGGTCTGCTGCCTTCTTGCTTGAATATAAAAACGTTGGTTTTAGCTTTATAGCAAAGCCGGTTGATAGCATTCCCAAGTTTGATACCTCTGAAGAGACTGCTGCTGATCCTATCCAGTTGGACGAGGAGGAGAGCAGTTCTGAGAGTGACATTGTAGGTGGTGCTGAAGGCAATTTTGGTGAAGAGAGCTCCAGGGGTGATAGTTCTTCTGACTCAGAAGGGGCTTCCGAAGCCCGAGGATCTTCGAGCACGTCCAGCAGTTCAAGCGAGGAGATGGTTCCTCCAAGGAAAAATTTAATTCGGGACGATGATGATGATCATGTGCTCCTTGCTCAGAGGTCGAAGAAGCAGAAGTCCAGCTCTGAGGCTGTAGCTACTGGCTCTCGGTCTTCTGCTCAGGAGCAGGAGAAGAAGAGGAAAGAAGAAGAACAGATGAGAGAGAGAGAGAAAAAAGGAAGAGGAAAGAAAGAAGATGGAGGAGAAGAAAAGGATGGAGGAGAAAAGGAGGATGGAGAGAGAGAGAGGAGGAGAGGAGAAAGATGGAGTCGAGGACGAAGGCTGGGCAGACCTTAGTCCCGGTGTCCGCATTGCCCGAGGGGGCTTCAGTTGCCATTTCTCCTCAATTGGCCCCTGCGCTGCTCGAGAGGGCAGTTCTTCCTGTAGATCGCCAGAGGGCGCTGGGGCCTGATCAACTGGCCCTACAAGCTAGCCAAAGGCCAACCTTGGTAAGATCTTTTCCTTTCTCAAATGCTTTAATAAGTTTTGGCTGTTTTCTTTTCCTGATGTCTTCGTTTTTGCAGTTTGTGACTGACTTCGCCGTGCTTTATCGCTCTCGCGACGAGCTGGTGAGCAGGAACAGCGAGCTGGAGCAGTAGAATGCTGCCTTGAAAGTGAGGGGCACTCAGCTGGAGGCTGATCTGAAGACTGCTGACGCTGCCCGAGCTTCTTCTGACCTGGCCCTCGTCAATTCCAACCGAGAGAGGGATGCGGTGGTTAAAGAGCTGAACGAGCTGAGGCAGGCCTATGACTTGGTCTGCTCGAGCAAGTTGGCCATCACAAAGGAGAATAGGGTGCTGACCGAGCAGCTTCAAGAAAAAGACTCTCAGGCAGCCACCATCAAGGAGGATTCATACAACTCCGGGTGCGCTGCTGCATATGAAGATGCCGAGGTTCAGATAGGCTACATCAGCCGTCTGAACTTCAAGAAAGGTTGGAACAAGGCCCTTATAGCCGCTGGTGTCGATGTCGCCTCCCCTTTGTTCGACGAGCATGACCCAGGTCCAAAGCCGGTTGTAGAGGAATCCCCTGCCCCAACCATCGAAGGCGTTGACTCTGCCTCCCAGACGATTCCTGTCGAGGTTCTCCCTGCTCAGGCGACAGAGGTTATCCCTGCTGAGGGGGGTGCTTCTACTGTCGCTGACAAGGGGAAGCAGCCAGCTACCTCTGGGCAGCCTGAGGTTGCTAGTTAATTAACTTCTAGGGTTACTTTTGTATCTTCGCATGTAATTTTCCTTTTTGCTTTTCCATGTACTTTGACCCTTATTAATGAAATGAAAAGGTTTCTCATTTCCTTAGTGTGCTGAATGATTCTGTCCTTCCTTGCTCTTTTATGTCTTGTAGTTGATTGATGTAGAAGAGTATATTCCTGCCACATCTCAATTGGGCAGGACCCTTGGTCCCAATGCAAGTCCTCAGGTTCGCCAAGCCTTTGTTAAGCTTTGCAAATCTCTTAGGTCAAGGAATCAAAAATATAAGGATCAGTCTGAGCTTGTGGCCAAGTTGAAGGACAGGCTCCAAGAGATGGAAGAAGTTGGTGCTTCAGTCCAAGAGGAGGTGAATACATTGAGAGCAAGGCTCCTGGATGCCTATGAGATCAATCAGGTCGGAGAGATTCTTCAGCGGGAGAATGAAGCTTTGAGGAGGGAAGTCTCACGACTCAGGGAACATGCGCCGAGCACTGTTCCTGTGGTATTACGAGGTTCTTCCTCTTCACGAGCTGGAGCAGGATCAAGCGATGTTCCTCCGGTGCTGCAAGGTTCTACCCCGTTAACTGTTCCACGAGCTGGTACAAGTGCTAGGGGCCCAACTAGGGAAATGGAAGAGCTCCGTGATGAAGTCCGACGAGCATACGTGATTGTTGCCGGACTTCAAAGGGACGTTACTCGGCTGCGGCACCTGTTTAAAAAAGGACCTCGGCGAGTATGGGCCGACGGTTACGACCAGGGTTGGTTAGATGCTCCAACGAGGCTGACAGAGTTTGAGGAGCTCGCCTTCATCAGGGGGTGGTTGAGTGCCTTGAGGGAGATGCAAGTTCCAAGGAACTCAATGCTCTGGTATCGCCATGAAATATTTCCTTCCACTCGGATGCCTAACCCCTTCCGGGGAGATGATCAGTGGATACCCATTGATGCCATCCCTCGGCAGCTATTGTAGTCGGATGTTAACGAAGTCGAGGAAGAGTTAGTTCCCCCTCCCGATGATGGTCGAAGAGCTCAAGTGACTGATTATCTTGCTCGGAGGCCTCACCTTCACTAAGATTTTGCCAATAGTAACTCTGTATATTTTGTATTGAAGTGATGTAATCTCGATGTTTTGGACGAGCTCGTCGACTAAACATGTATTGTATTTGTTGTAAATGTGATGAATTAATATAAAATTTATGCTTTGGGCAAATTTGCCGACTAAACAAGTGTCTTATATTTTCTACATTTTTGTTCAAAAATCTTGAGCCTATCTTGGCTGACTAGATTTGTATGTTCGCATTATCAAGTAAGTGTCCTTCCAGTCCAGTATGCCAACGAGATACCATTCTGCCTCACTTTACCTTTTAGGTTGTGTCGTCCCACTCCCTTAGGCCTAAGTGTGGCAATTGGCGACGACACACCTGGTGTTGGATGCTCTATCCGATCAGGATTTTATTCAACCAAACATTGTTTGGTGACCAATTCTGACTTGGTCATATTGCCCAAGGATCTCCTGTAGGGCTTCATATATTGCCAAGGGCAATGCTTATGAAGTCTTTCATATTTCATAATGAAAACCTGTGGAGGGTCATTTCCCTGCTATAGTGTAATGATCAGTGTGCCTGTTACTTGGAAATGGTGTGTGGGTTATAAAGTTTGTACATTGACACCTCGTAAAATGCAAATTAGTTAACTGATACTTCGTAGAATGCAATTGCCAAACAACTTTTCATTAATGATAAGGAAATGAACTTCCGGTTTCATAATTAAAGATCAAAAGGAGAATCTAGAAATAGAATTTCTTAAGGTTGGCTGCATTCCACGCTCGGGGTATCTCTCTGCCTTCCATCGTTTCCAAGTGATAGGCTCCCTGCAGATCATCTCTAGTTATCTTGAATGATCCTTCCCAGTTTGGCCCTAGCTTGCCGTCTGATGGTTTTACTGTGCTGCCTAGGACTTTCCTCAGGACATAGTCCCCAACTTGGAATACCCTTGGATTGACCTTCTTGTTGTAATGCCTTGCGAGCTGTTGCTGATAGCCCGCTAGTTTCACTAGGGCCAGCTCGCAGCGTTCATCGGCTAGGTCGAGCTCAGCGAGCAATGCTGCTTCATTACTGCCCTGGTCGACAAGGCTGGACCTCATTGTTGGCAAGCCTACTTCCAAGGGGATGACTGCTTCCATTCCGTATGTCAATGAGAATGGGGTTTCTCCTGTCGCTCGTCGTGGAGTAGTGCGGTAGGCCCATAGAATATGTGGTAACTCATTTACAAATGCGCCTTTGGCTCGCTCCAGTCGTTTCTTTAATCCGTCAATCACCGTTTTGTTGGAAGCCTCGGCTTGGCCGTTGCTCTGAGGATAGGCCACCGAGCAGAAATGGTGTCTAATCCCATGCTTGTCACATAAACTTTGAAAGGAGCCACTCTCGAACTGCGTTCCATTATCAGTGATGATGGTTCTGGGGATGCCAAAACGGATGATTATATTTCTCCATATGAATCTTATCATATCTGTATCTCGGATGTTCGCTAGGGGTTCCGCCTCGATCCATTTGGTGAAGTAGTCAGTAGCGACCAACATATATTTGCGATTATCGGTAGCGGTAGGAAGTGGTCCTACGATGTCCATTCCCCATTGGGCGAATGGCCATGGGCCGGAAAGTGATTTTAGGTCGCTGGCAGGTTGGTGGACCATAGGGGCGTGAAGTTGGCATTTTAGGCACCTGCGAACATACCCCGCAGAGTCCCTCTGCATATATGGCCACCAATAGCCTTCTTTCATTGCTCGGAAGGCCAGAGACCTTCCCCCAATGTGGCTTCCACAGATTCCCTCGTGAAGCTCATGTAGAACCTGCTCGACATTCCTTGGGTGAACGCATTGAAGGTATGGACCGGAAAAGGATCTCTTATATAGCTTGCCCCTCTGGTGATGAGTGAAAGCGAGCAACTTTGACTCTTATCTGGTGAGCAATCTTCTTGTCATCTGGGAGCGTGCCATCCTTCAAATAGTTCCTTAAAGGGTCCATCCAGCTGGGTGCTGACTCCACTTGGAGCATTTGCTCCATGCATGGTGGCTCGCTGCTACGGTTAATGCTTGGATGAGCGAGGAAATCGATGGGGATTGTTCTTTTTAAGTTGGAATCGACCGTTGAACTCAGGGCTGCCAGGGCGTCAACATGGCTGTTCTGTCCTCTGGGAAACCACTGAACATTGACTTCTTTGAAGCTAGCCATTTGTCTTTTTGCTAAGGCGAGGTAAGCTGCCATTCTTTCATCTTTTGCATTGTAGTCTCCACTTATCTGATTGGAGACTAATTGTGAATCGCCGAACACCTGTAAATGTTTTGCCCCCAGAACGTGCGCCTTCTGGAGGCCGGCTATTAAAGCTTCGTATTCTGCTTCGTTGTTGGAGGCTGCAAATCCAAGCCTGATTCCCTGTTCAAGGATTGTATCCTCTGGAGTAATGAGGACGATGCCTATTCCTGCCCCCTTTGAGTTGGAGGCTCCATCAACGAATAATTTCCAGATTCCCTCCGTCGCATGGTTCCCTCTTTGCTGTGCTGGTTTAGGTTGGTTGTAAGGCTTCTCGCCTGTGAATTCGGCTATGAAATCAGCAAGGACCTGCCCCTTGATTGCGTTCCTTGGTTGAAATTGAATATCAAATCGTCCGAGCTCGACTGACCACTTAGACAAATCCGCCCGACAAATCCGCCTTCCTCAGTATTGCTTTAAGGGGGTGCGATGTAAGGACGATGATAGTGTGGGCTTCGAAGTAATGCTTCAGCTTTCTCGAAGCCACTACTTGCGCAAAGGCGAGCTTCTCCAGTGGTAGGTACCGCTGCTCGGCGTCTAGTAAGGTCTTGCTCGCGTAATAAACTGGGTGATGGATTCCTGCCTTTTCGCACATTAATGCAGAACTGACAGTGTGGTCGGAAACGGAGAAGTACAAGTACAAGGAATCTGTTTCCTGCGGTATGACGAGCAGTGGTGGGGAGCTGAGGTAAGTCTTGAGCTCATCCAATGCCCGCGAGCAATCTGGGCTCCATTCTACTGTTTTGTTTCCCTTTAGGAGCTGGAAGAAAGGTTTGCACTTCTCGGAGGACTTAGAGATAAAGCGGTTTAAGGCAGCGAGCATTCCGATGAGCTTCTGTACGTCCCGGATTGTTCGAGGAGGTTGTACCCTGTTTATTGCATCGATCTGGTCTGGGTTAGCCTCGATGCCTCTCTTACTGACCAAGTACCCAAGAAATTTTCTTGACTGGACACCGAAAGAACATTTGCTCGCGTTAAGTTTCATTCGGTACTTTCTGAGGATTTCGAAGGTGCTTGATAGGTCTGAGAGGTGGTCTTCTTTCTTCTTGCTTTTAACGAGCATGTCATCGATGTAGACCTCCATGGTGTCTCCCATCTGGTCCTTGAACATCTTGGTGACCAGCCGCTGGTAGGTTTCCCATGCGTTTTTGAGCTCGAAGGGCATGACCTTGTAGCCGTATAACCCAACTGTGGTGATGAATGCTGTTTTGTCTTGGTCTGGGGTATACAGAGGGATCTGATGATACCCTGAGTATGCGTCCAAAAAACTCTCTCGTGAGCTGCAGTGGCGTCTACCAGTTGATCAATTTGTGGGAGGGGGAAACTGTCTTTAGGACACGCTCTATTGAGGTCAGTGAAGTCGATGCAAACTCTCCACTTCCCGTTGCTTTTTGGAACTACTACTGGGTTGGATAACCATTTGGGGGAATTGTACCTCCCTTATGGATCCTGCATCCAACAGTTTTTCCACTTCTTTTTCTACGGCTTTTGCTTTCTCGGGTGCAGTTCGCCTTGCCTTCTGTGCGATTGGTTTGAAGGTGGGATCGATGTGCAGCTGATGACAGACCATACTGGGATCAATTCCAGGCAGTTCGTATGGCTCCCACGCAAAGACGCCTATATTGTTCCTTAGCAGGGTCGTCAATTCCTTCTCCTGATCTGTGAGAGAAGCTCCAATCAAGAAGATCCTGCTGTCGTCGCTATCTCCAGCTGTGACTTCCTCCAGGTCCTCGACGACCCGTTCGGAGGGGAGGAGCCTGGGCTCCTCTACTCCGGGTCTTCCGTACTTTAATTGCTATTTCGAAGGTATCAGACCTTCTTGTTCTTCAACTCTTTCGCTGGGCTTGTCGGCCTTCTTTTCTGGTTTTGGGCGGATGGCCGCTATGAAGCATCTTCTTGCCATCACTTGATCGCCACGGATCTCCATTACTCCTCGCTCGGTCACATACTTGAGCTTCTGGTGGTAGGTTGAGGAAACTGCCTTCATTGCATGTAGCCATCCTCGGCCGAGGATAGCCTGGTATAGCGAGTCAATGTCGACCACCAGAAACTCGATCATTTTATAAACATTTCCTGTCCCTACTGGCAGCACGATCTTTCCCAAGGGAATAGTCACCTTTCCAGCGAAGCCAACCAAAGGTACAGTAGCTTCCTTTAGGTCGACGAAGCTCAATTTCAATCTTCTGAACAGGTCGAGATACATGACCTCGGACGAGCTTCCTTGGTCGACGAGCAACTTGTCGACATCATAGTTCACTATTCTTAGAGTAATGATCAAAGCATCGTGATGTGGGGTTCTCACTCCCACCAGATCTTCATCTGTAAACACGATATGCTTACTATAGTCGACGTCATCTGCTCGCCGACGCTTTCCTGACTGTGTTTTCGCTGGATCGATTTGAAAAGCTTGCATCACTGCTGTAAGCTTTTTTACCTCCATGCGAGCTGAATTGCCCTAAATTTGTTTCACGTCGGATGCCCCATGAATTACTGCGAATTCATGGCCGGCATCGTCGTCGAGTACGTTGTCGGGCCTTGCTTCTCTATGGGCAGTAACTTTCTCTGCCTTTTTCTCCACAAATTCGTTTAGGTGCCTGGACTGGGCCAGCTCTTCGAGGTGGGACTTAAGCGCTTTGCAATGCTCAGTCTTATGTCCTCCCTCTTTGTGAAAAGCGCATCTCAGCGCATTGTTCCTCTTCGAGGGATCTCCTCCCATCTTCCTGGGCCACTTGACGAATAGCTCGTCTTTGATTTTTGCGAGAATTTTGTAAATTGGTTCTTGGAGCCATTTTTGCCCCCATTCTTTTCTCCTGGTTCTCAATCTTGCCACTGCCCTTGGCAGCGAGCTTAGTTCGACCGTTTTCCCCTGTGCTGAGGCGGGCCATCTTCCACCTTGGCATACTTCTCGATGCGGGCCATTAGGTCGTCGATGGTCATGGCCTCTTTCTTTGTCAGGGATTGGTACAGAAGGGAAGAGCTGTGTAGCCCTATTTTGAAAGAGGCCACTGCCACTTGCTCCGAACAGTCCTCGACCTCGTTGAACAATTCCCAGTACCTCTTCGCGTAGTCTCGGAGGGTCTTTTGGGGCGTCTTTTTCATTGTCAGCTTAGCATCCATCCTTTTGGGATGGGAGCTACTTGTAATGAATCGAGCCGTAAAGAGCTCGGTCAGGGATTTGAAACTCCTGATGGACCGGTGGGGGAGCCTTTCGAACCATTTCTGCGCCACGTCATGCAGGCTCAAGGGGAAAATTCGGCACATTAGTGCGTCTCGATGGTTCCAGAGGGTCATGGATTGCCGGTACTGCCTGACGTGATCAATGGGATCAGTCTTACCGCCATAAATTTTGAACCTTGGAATAGCAAACTTCTTGGGGGCTTCCTCTTCTTCAATTTTCCTCGAGAAAGGTGATTTCATCTGAGTTTTGAGAGCTCGCCTAGCGAGTTCTCGGGTCGATCTGGTGCCGTGATGTGCAGGGTGTTGGTCCATCTCTCTTCGGACCAAACTTCGTATGTTTTCGTCGCTGCGATCTGGGCTCCAGCGATTGCGAGCTAGTCGCAATTGCTCGAGCAGGTCGTCCTCTGACTCGTTTTCCTTAGCTTTCTGGGATCTGCGCCTGGGGCTCTTTCCTCGGCTGCGAGGCTTGCTCGCCTGAGGGCTAAGAGTGCGGTATGGACGTCTTTTGGTTCCATAATGGAGTTCTCTCTCCATTCTTTCTAATTTTCTTTTGAGGCGAACATTCTCGGCTTCATGCTTGCGAGAAGACTCCCTCTGCTCGTGGAGCCTCGCCTCATATACATCAATCAGCCTGGATATCTGTGTGGACCTCGCTGGTCCTTGGCTTTCTTCTGAGGCTTGCTTTTCTAAGCGAGCCCTCTGATCGGAACGCCGAACTTCGGATCTAATCCTGTGAGAAGCAGGTGGTTCTTGGATATCTCCTACCTGGGGAGCATTACTACTGTGATCAGACATTTCAAATTCCTTTCTGGATGTGGGCTTTCTCAGGGAAGATAAACGCTTCCCACAGACGGCGTCAAGTGTGGTGACAATTATTATTCAACACAAAGAGATAAGAGAAGCACAATCACCAAGCAGAATAAGGAATATAAAATGCCAATCACACAACAAAAGATGTACGTGGTTCAGCAAATGTGCCTACGTCCACGGTGGTGCAGTCAGTATTATTTCTATATACTCCGGAGAGTGGTTACTGAGAATACAGTGTGTCCTTTGCCCCGGACCTAGGGTTTATTATATACATGTCCATTTTCAGGGAGTGGGGGTGTTGGATTCCCCCACGTTTTCCATCTTCTCCTAGAACCCCTCTTAATGGGAACATGGGAGAAGACTAAATCATAACCGGTTTAAGATATGGAGGGTCTGGACTTTGGGCCGCTACAATTGGGCTACTCGTCTAGGCCCATCATTCTAATTTCGGGTACCCACACCGAGTATTCATGAATCTCGAGTTTTGTCTGAAATTCCGAGCGAAGTCTCGACTTTCCGAAAAGTCGCTTCCTTTAACAAACAGAGTCAAACCTTTGCGCGCATATTGCGAAGACGAGCTATTTTCTAAACAAAGCTTTGTCTGACGGTGCCACCTCACAGGGGGCACTCCCTCGGGAAAAACTCACCTCACGCTATAAGGGTAACTGCTCTGAAGAAAACTCGGGTCAATATCATAAATACATATTGTGACAAATCTGCTTGACCAAATTAGTCCAACGCCCATTAGGGGATCGAGTATGCATTTTACAGTGTTTATATTTTAAGGCGTAGTTTTTACCAACATCTGTTTGTTGAGCTGGATAAGATACTCATATTTTAAGTAATGCCAATCAAAACCGGTACAACTAAGTACCGGACGTAAACATACTTTTCAAATTGCTATCAGGAAAGTGTCCGTGAACCGAGTAACTCTAAAACTTTGATAAAACCAAAGTTTAAAATCGGAATACTCTTCACCACTTATTTGAGTGAACATCTCCGTCTCAACGGCGGTGCCCACGAATATGTGTTTTCATGATATACTTATCAAACACCTGTCTTTGATTACGTATTTTTAACATGCGATTATGCACTCCGACTCATAACGGAAATGCTATATGAGGGACTAGGCTTTATAAATACAGTAATGTTGTATAGTTTATACTCTTTATCCCACAGTCTACACCTTTAAATATGCTTCGTTAGTCAAAATTACGTAGACTTTGATCCTAAGACTTCCCGGGTATGTAGGTGCAATATCGAGCTGCATTCATGAGCCCAAGCCTTATAATACGTCCCTCGACGTATTATCTTCAGAGATGAGTCCATCTCTAATACAACTCTCCTTCTCCGCATCCCACAGGTACTGTATAAGATGTCGAACGCATCCATTCACTCCTCTTAAGCCAAGTCCATACACTTTCACGCTCATCACGTTCGAACTTTTCCATGCGGATCACCGCAGAAACTAATCTACCTAGGCTTTGATCTCGTGGCTATACGTGTACGTAGGCGAAATACCGAGTCCTTCTCGTGAACACAAGTCTCGACAATATGTCTTAATATATCGTCTCTAAAGAGATGCTTCCATCTCTCACTACTATTTCTCCTCTCTTACGATATATCCGACTATTTCAAGCTGCGACTCCTCGCACATATCCACATAATACAAACGCTCAAACACGTATACACATTCATTAACAGCTTCTCACTACACAAGCCGAGTCTTCTCGCACTGGCATTCGCACAAATACATATTAATTGCCACCGGTTATCCAAACATCCATTCACGCAGATGCACTCTTGTGTATCCACATTGGTTTAATGACTCTCCCATACCTCTCACAAACACCATTTGTATATCTAAGCATATATCTACATTTTAAAGGATTTTCAAACTAAGGTCTCTAAACATGTTCTAAAATAAACTAAAAGTATTCTTAAATGTAAAATGCGATAATAAGTATATAAATAAGGAAAAGAATCTCTAGATCATTCGCAGGCCTCAAACTGCCTTAAGACCAGACCGAAAGGGATAACTCAACCTATTTTGTTTGTTTTTATATGAAATAAACTGGAGACTCTGAACAACCAAAATAAGAACATTTGGTGCACTTCCCTATCACCTGCTCTAATTTTCTTTTGATAAAAACAGCTGCTATAAAATACAAGTGAACAAACACTTGAGCACAATATAGTTTGGGCCTCAACGCTCTCGCGACACTAATACTGGACCGTAGGTGTTGATTTTATCAGCCCTTGCCAGGCCAAATAGCTAAAACTTAAGTTTATTTTGCCTTTGGCCCTTGTCACTTATGGCTATGGTGATTTTGTTACCCAAAGTTCTGCGTAATATAGGTTTGACAATTGGTGATATTCTTTTATGATGCTTTTCAATGAACCTTTATAACATTTTTTGACTAATTATAACACTTTAAGTGCGAAACGTATGTTATGTGAAATAGCTGTCAATTTCACACGTGCATTACCTACCAACTAATTTGAAAGGCTAAATAATCGTAGAACTTGCTTTATCAGCAACATGCATATAAGATACTGGGGGGAATGGCTAAATGACCCGAAAACTTACTGTACCAGCTCTGTTGGAGAACCTACTCCTACAAATTGACTTGTAAAAAGCATAAAAGCCATTTACAACCCATGTTGGATATGCTCTGAGTCCTAGCCTTAATATTAGTAGGAGAGTTGGTACTTGGTGGCAGACTCTGAATTAAATATTCCACTTCTAATAGAATGGAAGATTGAAATATTTATTATTGTGTTGTGGTGAGCGAAATATTCCAGTTATAACGCATTTAGGCATAATGCCTGTGTGTGAGCCTCTTCTTTTGCCCCTTGAGGCTTCAGCCTCTGAAAACATTGGATATTATTGAATACAATGATGGATGGTTTTTGTTTCGTGTAGACTCCATTCTTAAAGGGTGGAAAAAAACTGTGAGCACAAAGGAAAAAAGAGTTCAGTTTAGCAGAGTATCCAAATACCAAAAAAATGAGAAGTGCTTAACCAATGGAGTAAAATATCATATTCAATTATAAGATGGTGATCTTTCATCATTGTTTACCGAATTCATTTTTACGATAATCATGTATAGTGTTCTCTCTCTCTCTCTCTCTCTCTATATATATATATATATATATATATATATATATATCCTTTTTTATTATTGGGATCCTTTGTTAGAATGAGCGTTCAATAGGGCTACTATGAAATGGCATAATAACATCCCTTGTGATGATGTTTAGTGCTTTTGTTTACACAAAGGAGTTTATGAAATACTAGAAAATCTGTATGATGGGTTCCCTGCCTTAACCTAACAATCAAGTTGCTTATTGTTGTTCAGGAGACTACACTTTACGTAACTCTTGAACCATGTCCTATGTGTGCTGGAGCAATACTTCAAGCAAGAGTTGACACCGTTGTATGGGGAGCTCCCAATAAGCTTCTAGGAGCTGATGGAAGCTGGATTAGGTATGGCAGTCTAACTGAAAGTGTCGTCCTTTTTTTTTTGAGAAAAATTGTGCTGTGTCATTTACTTCAAAGCAATAACGTTTTTTTTTTGGTAACAATATGATGCACAACATAGTTCCCCCTCCGCGGGGGGTGGGGTGGGGGACTCTTCTCTTCTCTTCTCTTTTCTTTTTTTATTTTTATTTTTCAGCAGGTTATTTCATTATTAGGATTTATCTTTTATATAGTTACATATTTTAACTAGGTTATTTAGTTATCTACTTTAATTAGGATAGGCTATAAATAAAAGCTTAGGCTCTCACTTGTAATCAGTTTTCACTCTGTTATTATGAGTTAATGAGAAAGTAGTGCCTCTAAGTAATATTGAGATTGTTCGTTCATGTTCGTGTGATTTATTTACCCTTCCGCATCCGAATTCATATCAAAGTGGTATCTTGGAGGATACAGTTGGTGATAATGGTGGATACGCATGAACAAGCGTGTTGAACGCTTGGAAGGACCACTGTTGTTAAAGGCGCGCCTAGGCGTGCGCCTAGGCTCCAGGCTCACCTAGGCTCAGCATCAGCGCCTTGCCACACTCAGGCTCGTCTCCTTTAATAAGGCGCGCGCCTTGTGCGCTTAGGCTCCAGGCTCAAAGCGCAACTCAGGCGCACCTTGTGGAATTTTTTTTGGATAACGCCCCCAATACAAGAATAGATCAATTGATATGCTTATTTTACATATTTTCCAACGGAATAAAGAAGATTAGATGATTCCCCACCCCAAAACTAAGCAAAGTAAGTCCTTGAGATTCCTAGGCAAATTTAATCTTTCTCAAAAGCACTGTTCTAAAAAACCTCAGCACGCCTAGGCTTGAGGCTTGGGAGAAACGCCTTGCCTTAACCTTTTTACGCCTTATTCTTGGTAAAACGCTTAAGGCGCACTTTTTTCTAAAAACAACAATGCTTTAGTGAAACGATATCGCATTTTGAAGATTTTTTTTACAAAGCGGTTCATTATCTCATCCAAAATAATCAAATAGTATTTTAATTTGCAAATATTCCGACATATTTTTATGATATGTACAATTTTATTATTTTAATAGCCTTGTTATGGTTAAAAAATATTAAAATATATTAAGAAGGCTTAAACGCTTTTTCACGCCTTTTTAAGCCTAGAGCGTAAGACTTGGCCTCCACGCCTCGATCACGCCCCGCATTTTTAAGAACCTTGCTCAAAAGAAACAAACAAAATTTAACTCCAATAATGTTGCATCTTTGAATAATTTATATGTTGATTTTGATTTCTTCTTTTCACACACGAGTATTTATTATATGAATATGTCAATATATTTTCTTTTGTTGATTATTGGATAGTCAAATTGTTACATAAATTTGATATTTAAATATATATATTTTTTTTCATATAGTGGTATAAGCTCTATCTCCTTTTGACTTGTCTCTTCATTAGCGTGTATAATAATAATTTATGCTATATATTTCTAATTTTAGATCACTAATGATATTATTTATAAATATACAACTTTTGCACGTTCTATAAACTTTGCGCCTCACTTCGATCAGGCGCGCGCCTCGCCTTGCGCCTCGCTTCGATCAGGCGCGCGCCTCGCCTTGCGCCTAGGCTCCACAAGGACCTTGGCGCCTTGGTGCGCCTTTCGCCTCTGACAACTATGGGAAGGACTTGGGGAGATCAAGGGGATGCTCCAAACCCTTCTCGCCGGATCTGCGCCCGTGATGGATAATGACAACATGTTGCATCAACTTCGCAACAAACCCTCCAACAACCAAACCCTAGTCGCCAAAATCCCAAATACAACCACCGCCCAAACAAATCTGTATTCACACCACCCAAACTTCTTCACACCCACACTCCATGCCACCCCGCAACCCTATCCACCACTCCCGGCCTTTGTAGATCGCCGGAAACCCTCACCGTGGCTGTGAGATGCTGACCAGATCTCCGACGCACCAACAATCCATGGCTCTAGCATCCTACAATCAAACCCTTTCTCGAAACCCTAGTTCCGCCGACCCTCTTGCTCGATCCCATCAACCCCATGTTGTGCCAACCCTCAGCGACTTTAGACGTCACCACAAGGCCCTCGCCAAAGCTTAGGCAAGGAGAGGGCAATCCCTCTGCAGTTTTAGATTTGCTCTTTTCAAACCCCAACCTAACTTTAACCCTCAAACACACCCGAAACCCCCTCTCCTTCCCATGACCTGTGACCCATGCCTTCAACCACGACCCTTTTTCTACTACGTACCCCACCCGAGGGCCCCAAAGACCCCTAAGCTTCTCCTGCGATGCAAGAATGGAGCGGGCAACCGATAAAAGGCTCATTAATGAACCATATGTGTCCCAACCTACTTCTCCCATCTCAGATCGAGTTTTGTTGGTGGTTGGTACTCAAGTTGTGGAATCACGACCGTTTGATAAATGTTCACCCGTATCCATGCCCAATGACACAAAATGGGTGGAAGACGATGGTATACTACATACCCATGAGTGGCTATTGGACTATATGCTTGATGATTCGATATACGACGAATTTGCAGGCCCTGAGTTGGACTAGGAAGTTAAGAGGGATTGTGGGACAGAGGAATTTGTGCACCATGACTATGTTCTGGATGTTGAAGTATTTCAGCTGCCTATTCAGAACCCAGTAGTAGTTTATACAATCAGAGGCAAATGTTTCACTTGTGGACAACCATGACATATTACGCGTGACTTCCTTTATCAACATAAGGAACGAAGGGAAGTACCGGTTCCTCCACTACAACCCCATCGGGCCATTGACGAGCCCGCATTGCACCCCTATTCACGTCTTCCTGAGGTATTGGGGCAGGGTTACGATGACGATGACTCATCGAAAGAAGAATTGGATGATCCGTTTGCAGAAGTCGATGTTGATTTCAATGATGTATCTCGTTTCATTCGCCTTTGGAGAAGACTATGCACGGGGACTTGCACTTGGAAATACTTGTCTTTATGGACTGGCTTGACACCGATGCCTTTATTGACTGACTTGACACCGTAGAGAAGGCTTTTGAATGCAAGGGGTATCGGGGGATTAAATGTGTTCGATTGGTGGCGACAAAATTGTCCGGACTTGCCAAAGTTTGCTGGAATGGGTTGTATCAAAGGCGTAGGGAGAGAGGAAAGACGACCATTGTGACGTGGGGCAAAATGAAGAAATATCTTCGAACAACTTTATTTCCTCTTACTTACGAGCACAATTTTTTCACTCGCGTACAGGCACTACGATAAAATTTGATGACAATTTTCGATTACATTAAGTAGTTTCACATTCTCTACACGCGGGCTAACCTTAATGATTCGAAAGAGCAGAAAATTAGTGGGTATATCAGTGGTTTGTAGTAGTGTATTAAGTCTGAATTGCATTTGAGGGACATTATTGTAACAACCCGCCTAATAAGATACCGGGCGGTCACTCCAATATTAAATTAAAACAGGAGTCACATATGGATCATCCTTAGCATCACTGTCGAAAATCCATTTAATTACTAATATCCTAATAGGTGGCCGTTAAAAACTTTTACTTAACTACTCTTTTTAACGAATAAATTACAACATCCACAATTAAATGCGTAATGAATTGAAATGAAAAATGAAAGGAACTAAAATAACCGAACACTCGGTCCAAATATACAACCATATCGAATGCTGTACTGAAAGAATAAATAAATGCAATTGGACCATTGGCCCGGATATTTATACAGTACCTCCTATCTAGAGTACAACGATGGAAGCGGCTATCAAAAACCTGCACGCATCCACAGCTGCTGCAGCTGACGTCTGACTCGAAAGAATTGTCATCCAGGCGTCCCTGTGTCTGGACACCTATGTATATATATAATATAGCAAGAAAGGAAAAGTAGACAAACGGGTCAGGGCCCGAATGTTTTGAAAATATTTTGCAAGTGCATAAATGCCTTATTTTTAGGAAAATAGTTTTATCTCATATTTAAGTTTGGTATCGCACTCCCATGAGATACCCCTCACCTCTCCGCTAATAGTGCACTCCTAGCGCATCTATCTAGAACATTCTAGTCAAGCTACCCTGCTAAACTAGTCTATCACCCCACCACTATCTACCCTAGATAGTCCAAGTAATGTACTAAGGGCTAAGCTTCACCCCAGTCTCAACGTTATGCCATGTTCGTGCGTGGGGTGTCTCGCAAAGCGAAATCCAAACAAGGAACCCCCCCGATACACTATTACGCGGCACGGTCGATAGTCGAGATCCGCCAGTCCCTAAGTACAGAAAGATATATAATAATATATATACCATAAGAATTAATAATATAAGAGCACTAAGGATTAAACTTCTCCCCAGTCTCAACACACTGCCATATTCGTGCGTGGGGTGTCTCGCGAAGCGAAATCCAAACAAGGAACCCCCCGATACACTACTATGCTGCAAGGTCGATCGTCGGGATCCATTAGACCCTCGGTACTCGATTCATCCATATATACATTTTCATATTACAATATACATCCGGATCTATCTCCCGGACTGAGGATTTATATACAAGTATTTATTAATACTATTCATTTTTCTTAAAACTTCCCATTTCCCTTTTTATACTCGGGAAATGTAAATATAAAAGCCAATTCATTATCATGAATTGCTTTACCAAATCATATACTTTTAAAAGCCAATTCTATTATCATAAAAATGCTTTTCCGTTTTATATCATCCCATTTCCCTTTTTATACTCAGGAAATGTATTCAAAGCCATTTTCATTATCATAAAAATGCTTTGATCATATCATATGCTTCCACATCCCTTCTTCCATTCGGGAGTGTTACCGAAGCCAAACCTTTATCCCATTTCCCTTTTTATATTCAGGAAATGTAAATATAAAGCCAATCCATTATCATGAATTGCTTTAATAAATCTAAGACCGTCCCTCCGGGTATCCCCACTGGACGCGCCCCTAAATGGCTATCATCTTCCAGGGCCTCCAAGACAACCTGGGAACCTAACAACGTCGGGAAGCGGCCATGTGCCCGCGGGATAGTCAAGACCACACCCGAAATCTCCTAACCAGCGCAAAAAAAATATATATCAACAAACGCTCACATGGCCTAGGGACTATATCCAACCTGCTCAACAGCCAGGAAGGCTTCACCACAACGCGCGCAACTTCCCTTATGATAGCGATTTAGGGAGGTGTGTAACCATAATCCATAATTTATCAATTATGAAAAACATTTATCTTTCCATTTTGAAAATATTCATTTTTATATTTTCAAAATCATTTCCATCATATCATATATATATACGTATATATATACTATAATCACATAATATATAAATATACCATATATCCCTCCTAGAATATATATATGTACTTTATATGATGGCCATACTTGCCAAACCATCTAACGATGACCAATAATCCCAAAGATTCTCTCAAAGAATCATTATCATGCATTCATATATGCATAATACTAAACCCAAAGTATATTCTTACTTTAATAAATAAAACATACTTAAATCCCATCTACGGATTCATTTGGATATCTCCAATTATACTAATTCACTCTAAGTGAATACACACATATATAAACTCCCAATTCCTCAAGTCCTTTAGGACATAACCCTCCATAAATTTCTAATTTGGAAGGCTTTTAAACATAAACTCAAAAAGGAGAAATAATCCTAATCTCCAAAATCTTGGGCTGAAAACAGGGCATCGGTCGACCGGTCCTATACCCCCGGTCGACCGCGGGTTGTAAATAAGCCTACGAAACAAAGCAGTAGGCCCTTTCTCCTTGACGCGGTCGACCGGTCACACCAGGTATCCCAAATTAAAATCCCTCAATTTCTTATATCCAACAACCCAAATTCATTTTCGGGGTTTCTAAACTACCCCAAAAATTATCCCGAACATCTACGACATTAATTCTAGCCGTAATTTTTCCAATTCCCGATTTGATTTCCGAGTTGGAAATTCCAACCCGGAGCTGCCATCTTGTAAAAATCATATCAAATCGTAGAAAAATCAGAAAAACACGCGGTTGGCGCCCACGCGACCGTATCGAAAAGATCTACAACTTTCGTGTTTTGGCCGAAAGCTAAATCAATTCTTTTCCTGGCCAAAAGTGCCCCCTAAGGTGACGGGTTACTATTCATCGTCCCTTCCGAGACGATTTCGGCCATTAAAGCTTCTCCCAAGCTTTTGTCGCCTCACCCAACGTCCTACAACCTCAACCAACTACAAATACACTTATAACACGGGTTCTAAACATCATAGAACCCGGAATCACCAATTAATTTGGATTAAAACCCTAGTTCCACAAAATTGAAATATTATTGGGGTTTAATTGTTTTAACTCCCAAAAACCCGTTTTATCCACGATAACCCACCCCAAAACCATTAGGGTTTGTTTATACCAAACTACGGTATGAGATATTTATGCAAAAAGATAAATAAAGCAAGTAAACACTTGCCTCGTGGATAAAATCCGACGACCTCGAGTCGAATCCGGCGGAGTTTGGCCCGAATCTCCATTTCTCCCCTCTTTTCTCCTTCCTCTCTCTCTTCTCTCTCTTTTCTCTTCTTTCTTTCTTCTTTCCTTTCCCTTTCTCCCTCTTTAAATAAGAAGAAAGGGGTTATACCCCTTAAAACCCCAAAACGACTCGTTTACCCAATTACGAGTTACTTTTACCTCTAAAATTACCCGAAACTCATTTTCGACAATCGGACACTCTTTTCCGACTATCTCGGACATTCCGAGAATTATGGCGCAGTCGAAATTCCCATCCGAGGTATTTGACCGCAAATCACTATTCCAACCCAAAATAAATAAATGCGAGTTTTCCAATTAAAAATCTTACCTCTTTGTCGCAATACTCCACGGCGACATATAATTAAATTATTTCGACTTATACAGTCCCAAACTAATTTATAACATCCTTCGAAAATTATTAAATCCTCGAAAATCCCAAAAATCACTATTTCGAGAAATTCTCCAAATTGCCAATTTATATTTAATTATGGAATTTAATCGTCTCCAAAAAGGACGGGTTGTTACAATTATGATACTTAGAGAAGGCCGTGGAATATGCGAGAAGAGTGTAAGAGTACCAGAAATTTTCTACTTCCACGTTAGTTGCTAATACAGGTGTAAAGACTGCATCTACAATGACGGAGCCTATTCCGACCCTGAAAACAAACTTCAAGTGCAATGAGTGTGGCGCCTTCGGCCACAGTGTCAGAATGTCCGAAGAAGAAGATACCCGTCCTTGTGACTGAAGGAGAGGTGGTAAAAGAGGAGAACAACGGTGAGCCAACCGAGAAGAAAGTTTTGATCACCTGTTAGCGCTCGGGATGAGCTTTTCAAAGAAGGGGGGGGTGACGCACAACACAATTCCTCCTCGGGGGGGCTCCTTCCCCCCCCTCCCCCCCCCCCCCCCCCCCCCAAATTACCTATTTTAACTACGGTATTTAGTTATTTACACTTTAATTAGGAGACTTCCATCCCAAGCTATTGTTAGGTTGTAAATAAAAGCTTAGGCTCTCATTTGTAATTAGTTTTCGCTATCTGAATATGGGTTAATGAGAAAATAGTGCCTTTAAGCAATATTGAGATTGCTTGTTTATGTTCGTGTGATTTATTTACGATTCGGCATCCTAATTCACATCACTTTATGCTGTGGTTGAAGCAATTAATGTGATTCAAATCGTTATGCGTTCTTATAAGTTAGTTAAAAATTAGTCATGGCAATGGGTCGTGTTCGGAGGATCTTATCGGGATCGTGTCTAGACGGTGACGTTTTGATTGGGTCAAAAAATCATATCCATTAACCATTTGTCAACTTCAAAGTCATGTTCACCCGTTATTATCCGTCAAGATAATGGATTAATTTGAATTTTATATTATAATACTTGAAAATCCAATTACACCCCTTAATACCTGAAAGTAAGTGGAGTCCAGTCGGGATAAACTGTATTTTATAATATAGATTAGTACTTAGAAAACACATGCAATTCACGAGTTTGATTCCTTTAAATGACAAAAAACGCTTTGGCAATATATCTCATCTACTTAAATCAATGGATCTTAACGATTCTTAAACCAAACCCATTTGTTGAATATTGTGTCGTATCGGGTTGACACTGATATGATCCGAAACTATTAAGGTTATATTCGATGAAGCACAGACACTCTCCCAGAAGTCACGAGTCGACTTTGACACGAGTCCGACACTCGACACGCTCCGATGCATTGGGACACGCTGGGACATGTTGGGACACATTGTCGACACGCTGGGACGTGTAAAAGGACACGTTTTTTTCCCCCCTTATGTGATGGTGATTCTGCTTTATTTATGATTTTTAATGTTAAAGTGTGTTTGAATTTTGTTTTGTATGGTCCATTTTCTTAATTTCATGTTAAGAATGCTCAAATAATGTATTTTATGGGAAAAATCTGTTTTATTTCATTAATATATATATATATATATATATATATATATATATATATATATTTGATATTATACATAACTTAGCGTGTCGTATCCTAGTTTTTGAAAAAATCACGTGTCGCGTGTCGTGTCGAAACACATATTAGGTGTTGAGTCCATGCTTCATAGGTTATACCCTAACGAATAACTTCGTGTCGTGTCTCATTTTTGCTAGGTCTAAGTATATGTTTCAAAATATTAAAATGATGCGATACTTGAGTGGACTGTGGTGAGAAAAATGATTTCATTTTGTCAACTTTAATCTGTAATTTATTAATAGCTGAAGATGAGTGATATGCCTATATATACTCTCGGCTAGGCCGAGGGCGTCCTCCACCTAGACGAGGACTCAGGTCCAGGACGAGTCCAATTACCTCAGTTCCATGACAGGACGACCCTACAAGGGGCCGACCCCACAGCATGGGCCGACCCTCCAACATAGGCTAGACGACCCTACAAAGGGCCGACCCCATAGCATGGACCGACCCTCCAGTATAGTCCGGACGACCCTATAAGGGGTCGACCCCACATCATGGGCCGGACGACCCTATGAGGGGACGACAATACGAGGCCTACATCCAGTCAGGCTCACTACCAGCAGGAACCTTACCCTCGGCCTAACATCATAAGCCGAAGGTGACATCATCACATCACGTGATCTGGGAGACGCGTGGGATAGTGCGTGTGGTACTCATATAACACGTGGGCTAAACCGTTATACCAATATCATCTCCTCACGTGAGGGAATATTATGTCATCATTAATTGCAAATGGCATATCCAGGTGTCAGCAGGAGATTGGCTAGATCAACATTCACATGCACCATGCTTGCTTGGGGGGTACACTACTCCCCCCAAGCCCTATATATATTGGTCACCTTCAACCTTGTAATGGGATCAATAATTGTAACCCTAGCTAAAACTCTGCTTGTACACACAATAGAGAGAGAGTGAGCTTATGTGCATTGTATCCAAGGCCATTAGTGCCCATATTTAGTGGATCACAGACTCATAGTGGATGTAGGCCTAATTGGCTGAACCACTATACATCATTGTCTTATTCCTCTCATACTCATCCCCTTCTATACACTCACACACATATATAACTCTATTGCTGCCATTGTTATTACCGTTTGAGCTCATCATCACTTACATGGTGGTGCTGAATCTTAGCATCATCAGTTTGACGCCATCTGTGGGAACGAGAAGACATCTCTTCCTTTATACAGCTTGACCTCACCGGGCACTCTGGTGGTGAACCAGTTCTCCCCCTTTGTGGAGCTGTTTCACCATTGAAAGAGATCCATTAAGGTTCTCAAGCTCATCAGTCTGTTGATCATTCAACTCTCTATAGCTCAAACACATGGCACTAGAGATGCCACCACCACCTCCTCCACCTGATAGTGGAGTAGGACCTAGTTCCAGTCGTGTAACACCTCAGTTTGAGATGACTAATGTGACCACCCCTGAAGTCTTTAACAGCAAGCCAGTGGATCATGCAGGTGGTCAAAACATACTAAGACTACCAGGGGTCTCACCGGAGATGATTACTCTGGCAGCAGCTCCAGGGCAGCATGATGCCAGGGGACCACCCCAGGCACCACGCAAAGACCTGCCACCTCCACAACGGCGGAGGGATATTGCTGACCCCTGGCGTCTACGCCTGGGGAGGTAAGGAAACCCTTGCCCAGAAGACAAATATGATGATCTGGAGGTGGAAGAGGCCCCCATAGACTGCTGGGAGCCGTATGAGGTCTCCAACAATACTGTGCGACCTATCCAGGAGAGCAGAGGGAAGTGTGAAAGGCAAAATCCTGACGATCTCCCGAGGGGCTCTGCTTTCGATCGTCTGAGCAGGGGGTTGCCACAGAAGAAGACCACACACCTGCTCTATGTTAAGCAGGGGAAGAACGAGAGCTTAAGAGACTATATAGCCAGATTTTACAAGGAAAAGTTGGAAGTCGAAGACTACGAGGAGAGTATAGCCATGACAACCCTCATTGGAGGACTACAGAAGGGAAAGTTATTATGGAAGCTTGCCGAAGACCCCCCGAAGACAACGGCCGAATTGCTGGCCACAGCGGGAAAGGTGATGAACGCCGAAGAGGCGATGGCCGCAAAATATGAAGATGAAAAAGGAGGCACTAGTGGGGGTAAGTACCAGAAAAAGAATAAGGAGGGGAAGAAGAGGCTAGCAGATGACAAATTTGCTGATTATACCCCTCTGACGGTCAGTTGCGAGCACATTCTGAATGAGCTAAAGAGCGATCGTTCCTTGAAGTGGCCTGAGAAGTTGAGGGCAGCCCCTCACAAGAGGAACAAAAACGTGTGGTGTGAATTCCACCAAGACCATGTGACCGACAAGTGTTTTGCTCTGAAAGATGAAATTGAAAAAATGTTGAAAGAAGGGAAGTTAAGGAAATGTGTTGACAAGAGTGCCTTCAAAAAGGGCCGAGGGGACGACCCAAGGAAGAAGAGGGGTGATACGTGCAGAGAAGATCCTCCAAACAGAAGGGACGACCCTTCGGATGATGAGGACGACCCTGACCTCCCATCGAGAGACGAACACGGCCCTGTAAAAAAACTTAATATGATCTCACTCGGTGTTGGGATGATCTCCGGGGGACTAGCAGGAGGAGGGTCAGAGGTTGCCGATAGGAAGGCCCACGTAGCTGAAGCCAAGGCAGTGACAAAAGCTTTGCATTCAACCTATATAGAAGGAAAGTCAGAAAAGAGGAAGAAAGTTGATATGGATACTCTGAAAGTGGGATTCTCGAGAATGAACTTCAAAGGCCTCTTAGCCCCACATGATGACCCTCTCGTCATCACTACCAGGGTACACGGGTGCGAGGTGCCGAGGATCCTGGTAGATGGGGGTAGTTCTGCAGATGTGATGTTCTGGCCGTGCTTTAAGGCCTTAGGCCTCAGCCGTGCTAGGCTCGTCCCATACCATCACCCATTGATTGGGTTCAGTGGGGAAAAAGTTCATCCTCTGGGAGTGTATGAGGCTGATGTTAGAATGGGGGACGAGTGGCCGAGATGGCTCACCAAGAAGGTCAACTTTTTTGTGATGGATGAACAGGTCTTCTCAGCCTACAACATTATACTAGGGCGAGTGACCCTCAAGGAATTTGAGGTCGTGCCGTCCACGGTTCATTAAATGATAAAATTCCTGACCCCTTACGGGGTAGGGGAAGTTCAGGGAGATCAGACGACGGCACGGGAATGCTACTTGAATTCCGGCGAAGAAAGAGAGGCGCACAAGAAAGCAACAACCACTTACAATATTGATACTCTCGACCCCAGGGACGAGACAAAGCTGAAGAAAGGAGAGGCCGCGGAAGAGGTAGAATCCATCATCCACTGAGGATGAGCCGGAAAAAACCGTCCAAATTGGCAAAAAGCTCTAAAGACAGAGATAAAAGATCTCATCAAGCTGCTAAGGAGGAGACAGAGCGTCTTTGCATGGAGTCATGCAGACATGCCGGGGATCAACCCCGAAATCATATGTCACAAGCTCAACGTGGTAGAGGGTGTAAAACCGGTAAAGCAGAAGAGGAGGATTTATTCTCGAGAAAAGTATGAGGTCATTAGGGATGAGGTCAAGAAGATGGAAGATGTCGAGTTCATCAGGGAGGTCATTTATCCCGAATGGCTATCTAACGCGGTCATAGTCCCAAGGCCAATGGGAAATGGAGAATGTGTGTGGACTTCACCGACCTCAACAAACACTGTCCTAAAGACAGCTTCCCTCTCCCCCGCATTGATCAGATGGTAGCCATGAGCTTCATGGATGTCTATTCAGGTTACAACCAGATCTTCATGAGCCCTGAGGACTCAGAAAAAACGGCTTTCATTACCGCCAAGGGAACATACTGTTATGCCCTTTGGCCTAAAGAATGCGGGGGCAACGTATCAGTGCCTTGGGAATAAAATGTTCGAAGACCAAATTGAGAAGTCTATGGAGGTTTATGTAGATGACATGTTGACCAAGAGTTTGAAGGTCGAGGATCATGTGTCCAACCTCGAGAGGACCTTTAACACGATGGACAATTACCAGATGAAGCTCAACCCGACCAAATGTGTCTTCGGGGTGGAGCAGGGAAATTCTTGGGGTTCATCGTTAATCAAAGAGGCATTGAGGCCAATCCTGAGAAGATAAAGGCCCTCCTAAAAATGAAGACCCCCAGGACCATCAAAGACGTTCAGAGGCTCACAAGGCGAGTGGCTGCTTTGAATAGGTTCGTATTCCAGAGCCACATACAAGTATTTACCGTTATTTAAAATTCTCAGAAAGGCCTTTGAATGGAACGAAGAGTGTGACCAGGCTTTCACAGAATTGGAGTCGTATTTAGGGTCTCCCTTGCTGTTGTCACGGCCGGTGCAGGGTGAACGACTACATGTGTACCTAGCCGTCTTAGAATCAACTATCAGCGCATCCATTGTGAGAGAAGAGGACGGGGTACAGAAGTCTGTGTATTTCAACAGTAAGGCACTCCAGGGGGCAGAGCAAAGATACCCTAGGATGGAGAAGTTAGCCTATGCCATGATCCGTGCATCAAGAAAGATGAAGCCATACTTCCAGTCTCATACAATGGTCATCCTCACCGACTCTCCTCTCAGGCAGGTCTTGCATAAGCCAGAAAAATCGGGGAGGCTAATGGCCTGGGCTATAGAGCTGGGAGAGTTTGACATTGTATATCAACCGATGATGGCCATTAAGGGGCAAGCATTAGTTGATTTCGTGGTTGAATTTTCTTGGGAAGATGACGAGGCTGAAGAGGAGAGCCTCGAGAAAACAGATACCCGACAAGGCAGAATTGTTGACCCATCCGCAGATAAGGCTGAGACAAGCACCGCTAGAGAAAAAGTTGCCGAAAATGAAGAGGGGAGATATCTCTTTAGACAGGGGTCCCTCACCGAGGGAAATTTCTCAGAGGAACAGGCTGTGTGGAACCTCTTAAAGATGAGATAGTGATTCAAGACTTGGTCCATAGTGATTCAAGACTGGTAGTGAATTAGATACTAGGAGCATACGATGCTAAAGATGAGAGAATGGCCAAATATATTGAAAAAGTGAAGGCACTATTAAAGAGCTTCGGAGAAGTAAAGTTGAAGAGGATACCTAGGCTTGATAATGGTCGAGCCGATGCATTTGCTAGGCTGGCCTCAGCAACTAGGACAAATATCAGGAGGACAGTCCTAGTGGAAATTTTGCTTCGACCAACGATTGAAGAGGCAGAGGGAACACTTGACTCTTGCTTAAATATCAACAGGGAACCTTCATGGATGGACCCTCTAATTAGATACATTAAAGAGGGGGAGATGCCAGAAGCAAAACAAGAAAGGAAGAAGTTGAGATAAAGAGCCGCGAAATTCACTGTCATCGGAGGCACCTTGTACAAAAAGGGGTTCTTGCTCCCCTTGCCCAGGTGTGTGCACCCGTCTGAAGTCCCACACATTTTGCAAGATGTGCACGAGGGGTCATGTTCAAGTCATATTGGGGGCAGGTCGTTAGCAAAGAGGATAGTAACCCAGGGATACTGGTGGCCGACCTTGGGGAAAGATGCCACGACATACGTAAAAAGGTGTGATAAATGTCAAAGGTTCGCCACCATCCCTCACCAGCCCCATCAGCCTCTTACCTCCATCACATCCCCATGGCCATTCGTAGTATGGGGAATCGATCTAGTAGGACCCTTGCCTAGGGCCGTCAATAACTATCGATACTTGATCGTAGCAATTGACTATTTCTCAAAATCGGTGGAAGTGGAGCCGATGGTCACGATTACCGAGCAGAAGACCTAGTTTATCTGGAAAAACATTATATGTAGATATGGTCTCCCCAACACCCTCATCTCAGATAACGGGACTCAATTCAAGAATGCATCCCTGGAGAAATATTGCAAAAGGGTGGGTGTCAAACAATTCTTCTCTACCCCAGGTCGACCTCAGGCTAATGGGCAAACTGAAGTTACAAACAGAACAATCCTAGATGGGATCAAGAAAAAACTCGAAGAGGCCAAAAGAAGATGGGTTGAGGAGTTTTATGCTGTACTGTGGGCCTATAGGACGACGACCAAGACTCCTACCGGGGAAACCCCGTTCATGCTAGCGTATGGCTCAGAAGCCTTCATCCTCACCAAGATTGGGTTTCCTACTCACAGAGTCCAAATGTATGACCCCCCAGAGGAATATGGAAGAAAGGAGACTTGATCTAGACTTGGTCGAGGAGAGAAGAGAAGACGCTGAGATAAGGCAAGCAGCCTATCAGCAGAGGACTGCTAGGTTTTACATCTAGAGGGTGAAGCAAAGGTCAATCGCCGTGGGGGACTTGGTGCTCAAAAAGACATGGAAGAAACCTAACAAGCTCCACCCAAATTGGCATGACCCATATAGGGTCATTGATGATGTTCTCCCTGGAACCTATAGGCTAAAGAACCTTGAAGGGGAGCACTTTTCCAACCCTTGGAATGCAGATCATTTGAAGAAATACTATCAGTAATGTTGTAATGTCCTATCGCACCACAGTTGTAATGAATGTGTTGCTCCAACAGAACACTTGGAATGTTAATGAGAATATTGTATTGGCTCTTCATCTTGTATTTGTCAATTTAGATACGTTGGGGTAATTCTTACCAAACCACCCTCGGCTATAATGAGGATGAATGGTAGGGACGACCCTCCATTCACTCTCAAGAAAGACAAGGGGGGACTTGAATTTTAAAACATCATTAGTTTGGTGGATAACCACCCTCGGCTAAGATGAGGGTGAATGGTAGTGACGACCCTCCATTCACTCTCAAGAAAGACGAGGGGAGACTTGAAATTTAAAGCATCATTAGTTTGGTGGATAACCACCCTCGGCTAAGATGAGGGTGAATGATAGGGACGACCCTCCATTCATCCTGAAGAAAGATGAGGGGGGACTTGGATTTTAAAACATCATTAAATTGGTGGATAACCACCCTCGGCTAAGATGAGGGTGAATGGTAGGGACGACCCTCCATTCACCCTGAAGAAAGACGAGGGGGGACTTGGATTTAAAACATCATTAAATTGGTGGATAACCACCCTCGGCTAAGATGAGGGTGAATGGTAGGGACGACCCTCCATTCACTCTCAAGAAAGAAGAGGGGGGACTTAAAATTAAAAACATCATTAGTTTGGTGGATAACCACCCTCGGCTAAGATGAGGGTGAATGGTAGGGACGACCCTCCATTCACTCTCAAGAAAGACGGGGGGGACTTGGATTTTAAAACATCATTAAATTGGTGGATAACCACCCTCGGCTAAGATGACGGTGAATGGTAGGGACGACCCTCCATTCACTCTTAAGAAAGACGAGGGGGGGACTTAAAATTAAAAACATTATTAGTTTGGTGGATAACCACCCTCCGCTAAGATGAGGGTGAATGGTAGGGACGACCCTCCATTCACTCTCAAGAAAGACGAGGGGGGACTTGAATTTTAAAACATCATTAAATTGGTGGATAACCGCCCTCGGCTAAGATGAGGGTGAATGGTAGGGACGACCCTCCATTCACTCTCAAGAAAGATGAGGGGGGACTTGAAATTAAAAACATCATTAGTTTGGTGGATAACCACCCTCGGCTAAGATGAGGGTGAATGGTAGGGACGACCCTCCATTCACTCTCAAGAAAGACGAGGGGGGACTTGAAATTAAAAAACATCAATTTGATGGATAACCACCCTCGGCTATGATGAGGGTGAATGGTAGGTCCATTCACTCTCAAGAAAGACGAGGGAGGACTTGTAAGATGGATAACACAAATAGCATAGCCGACGCAAATCATACAAGAGGCAAGCATAGAAGACAAGAAGAGAACGATTCCATTATAAAATCAAGTGTTACAAACAGTTGTCCAAAAGAAAATTCAATACAAAAATTTTGCAAACAGAGGGTATGGGCCACAGACGGCCACCTTACTGGGCAGTATCAGAAGGCAAGGTTTCAACGTCAACCAGAGGAGTTTCTTCGATGGCCAAAACAGGTCGATCCTCTGAGGTACCGGTGCCTCCGATGTGCACCTGAGACTCCACATGGGCTAAGGCCTCGGCAATAAGGGGGTCATCCAACTCCACGGCTTCCAAAGAGGGCCGGATAGACGACACTGCGTCAGCAAACTTCAAGACGACCCATCGACAGGCCGTCTTGATTCACCTCTCCAGGTACTCAAGACCGAGGCCTTGAAACTCGTCCGAGAGTTTGTAGGCCTCCACTGCATCGACCTCGGCCTTCTTCACTGCCTCATCAAGTTCAGCCTTTAATTGGGCCCCCTGATTGGTAAAGGCCTCTTTTCTTTGATGAGGGTGTCCTTCACATTCAGGTCGGCCTCATGCTACTTCACCAGCTCATCCAGGACCCTTGCATGCTCGGTCCTCGCACTCTCTAACTCTGCCCTTGCAGTCTCCAGCTCGGTCTTGAGGTCGGCCTCATACTGAATAGCTCGCTCGGCCTCGTAGAAATTTTGCTGGTTGGCAGCCATCCACTTAGTAGCAGAGGTGAAGGCGCAGACAGACTGCACGGACAAGCACATATTAAAGGGGCCGAGGGAACAGTTCATAAAATGGTGGTAAATAAAAAATGAAGTTGAAAGAGATACCTGAGCCAGAGTGTGCAGACCGTTGTCAGACCTTAGCCGAGGGCATCTTTGATAAGAATTCATAATCTGCGACCGAGGGTGCAGAAAATATTGAGGCTTTGGTCGCCATCAGGTTGGCTATGAGGGACGAGGGTTCAGCCTTGAGCAAAGTGCGATTCTGAGACCAATAGGCACCCATGCTGGAGGAGGAGCTGGTCCCCTCAGTATGTGCCTGAGACACCTCTACCCTCGCCCTCGTCTGTGAGTCAGGCCGAGAGCCCCCTGGAACTTCGGGCTCCTTCCTTTTTCGACTGTCGGCGGTTGGCTCCACTTCTGTCGGCCCCACGACCTTTGTCTTTCTCGGAGGCTGCTGAGGCTCTTTGCCTTTCTTCTTTCCCAGGCCAGACATCAAGCTGGGGGCAGTCATCTCCCAAAGTTGATCAGAAACGTTTGCAGGCCGACCTGAAAAGGAGATGATACATCAGATATAAGCAGCAATAATGAGGGAACACTTGGAAATATGAAACAAAAAACAACTCACATAATTATGTCAGGGGGCCGACCCTCAGACCAGCTTCTTTGAGGAAACGAGGGTTCATCAAGTCTTCAAATTTGGCGAGTCCACCCTCTTTCCCTTGTTCCCTCGGATAGTCAACAACATCCCTTTCATCCAAACTAAGTCCGGGGTCTGACTGTGCTTTCATTGAGGGGTTAGACCATGCCCTTGGGACCCTCGGACTGTCTTTTACGGGCTCGTCCCCGGCAGGGAATTCCCAATCCCCAGAGATGAAGGAAAACCTCTTCCAATCATGGTTGGAAGTTTGTGCCGCATGAAGAAGTTTTTTATCGGACTTCCTCGCCCCCAGATGAAAATACCCAGGCTGCTTGGACAACGAAGTGATATTATAACAGGCTATGAACAAATCGACCGAAGGCTCGTCGGTGAAAGTATTCTTCCAAAGGGAGACATAGCCGAGGATAGTCCAACATGAGTTGGGAGGAAGTTGAGAAGGAGCAACCCCAAGGGCAGACAATATGTCGACTAAAGCAGGGTGCAGAGGGAACCTAACACCTACCTTAGCATCTACTCATAAACAACAATCTCTGCTTCGTCCCCTTGGAAGACCCTCTAATCTTCAGTTGGGACCCTCATACCTATATTGGACTGTATACCAAAGAGATGCCTCCATAATAAGAGGTCATGATCCTTAACTGACGATACGTAAGCCGAGGCACTAGAAGTATCAACTCGACCATCATCATCAAAACTCTCGTTGTCATCATCAGCCCTCTCGTCCCCAGATCCTTCAGCCTCGTCGCTTATCGGAGGGCCATCTGGAAAGGCTACTTGAAAAGAGAGGGGGGACAGGGCTGTCACAGTGACAACCTCTGCATGATCTGTCCCCTCGGCCTGTCGGCTTGGGCCAGGAGTGGACGACTCTCTCCTCCCAGAAGGCCCAGCACCTGTTGGTGATGACGCTCTCTCATTCATCTCTCCCCCGTATGCTTGACTCTCGGCTGGACGACAGGAAGACCCACATGACTCAGATGGTATTAATGTGGCTAAAGGAATGGGGAAGATGGGTCGTACCCAATTAGGATCGGCCCCTCGTCTTCGATCGTACTCTTCCTCTAAACGCCTGATCTCAGCGAAGAATCTCTCCCTCAAGGTTGAAAATTCCTCGGCTAAATCATAAAGTCTTCTAAGCATTAAGGGAGGCCCCGCACTTAAAGGAATTTGTTTAAGCCAACCACAAACAAGTTCACAGTTGACTAAGTTTGACTTTTGGATCAAACCTAAAGAAATTAAGAGTTTTGTGGATGAACGCTCAAGAACAAAGAAAACTCAGTTCGCCGGGGACGAACGCCGGAACACACGAAAACCTAAGAAATGCCACAAAGAAGGGCTAAACCACCACTGAAAGGTGGGGGAAGTACCTTAAGACGCCCAAGACCTAAGGCTCAGCCCTATAGCCACCATAGTAAGGCGGTTTCACGCCGGAAAAATACAAACAACCAAGAAAAGTGGGGAAAGAAACCCAAATGCAAGAAACAAAACGAAAATCGAAGCTAAAAGAGGAATTTGTGGCAGAAGAGTTATCTGAGGACGACGACGACGACTGAATGAAGCTTGAAACGCAGAAGCAAAAGCTGAAATTGCAGAAAATGACGATTGAGCTGTTAAAAAGCTAGAGAGAGAAAGCTGGCGCGTGAAGAAGGAAAATAATAAATGTTTCAAATATCTTTTAAATACTTTGTTACTAGTGGGCCCAATAATCAATGCAAGACATAGCCCACGAGGAGAGGCATCATTAGGGCACGAAGCCTAAGAAGGGTGTGCAGCCGTCACACTTTGGGAACATAAACGATGATGGACACCTGACAATATGACAGATGCCACTAATCCACCTAACTACTCAACATTCTCAAGGTAACATTACCCCTCAGTCATCTCAACAAACATCGATGGCTAAGGGCTGAGGGGGTGATTGATATGCCTATATATACTCTCGACTAGGCGGAGGGCGCCCTCCACCCAGACGAGGGCTCAGGTCCAGGATGAGCCCAATTACCACAGTTCCATGACAGGAGGGGTCGACCAAGACGATCCCTCAGCCAAGATCAGACGACCCTACAAGGGGCCGACCCCACAGTATGGGCCGACCCTCCAACATAGGCTAGACGACCCTACAAGGGGCCGACCCCACAGCATGGGCCTGACGACCATACGAGGGGACGACAATACGAGGCCTACATCCAGCCAAGCTCACTACCAGCAGGAACCTTACCCTCGGCCTAACATCATAAGCCGAGGGTGACATCATCACAACGCGTGATCTGGGAGACGCGTGGGATAGTGTGCGTGGAACTCATATAGCACGTGGGCTAAACTGTTATAACAATATCATCCCCTCACGTGAGGGAATATTATGTCATCATTAATTGCAAATGGCATATCCAGGTGTCAGTAGGAGATTGGCTAGATCAACATTCACATGCACCATGCTTGCTTGGGGGGTACACTACTCCCCCCAAGCCCTATATATATTGGTCACCTTCAACCTTGTAATGGGATCAATAATTGTAACCCTAGCTAAAACTCTGCTTGTACACACAATAGAGAGAGAGTGAGCTTATGTGCATTGTATCCAAGGTCATTAGTGCCCATATTTAGTGGATCACACACTCACAGTGGATGTAGGCCTAATTGGCTGAACCACTATACATCATTGTCTTATCTTCTATACACTTGCACACATACATAACTCTATTGCTGCCATTGTTATTACTGTTTGGGCTCATCATCACTTATCTGATGGTGCTAAATCTTAGCATCATGAATGAGGGCTAACGCCACATAGCCTGTATGTTTATATTTACATATTCAATCCTTCAAAATCATTAATTCCCAATTTACGAAACAATGAAACATAACCTCGAGGGCGTAGCCAAGTGGTAGGGGTCTTCCCTCACAATCTAACAACCTGTAGGTCAAGAATTCAAATTCTCTTGGGGCACCTCCGATGGTGTGTCATCGTATGTGCAAATTGGAGGGTCCAAACGCACCCTTGTATTACAAAAAATGGATATTGATATAAATTTATTGAATAAACAACTCCTATGACCCCTAAACTACATAAGTTTGGCCAGTTTAGTCCCTAAACTAATAATTTGGCCAATGCAACCCTTCCGTTAAACTTTTTATTAAACTTAAATGGACCAATAGTTTAGGGACTATAGGGGTAAAAAAAATGCTTTTTTTTCTTAAATTTTTTTATAATAGTTTTATTTTTTATTTTTCAAAGTTGAAGAATTACTCTCTTTTTAATAAGATTTACAACCTCTAAAATGTACCCCAAACAATAAAAAAAATCTGAGGACCCGTTTGGTTTTGTATTAAGAAAATTCGATTTAAACACGGTTTTTAAATACAGTTTTAAAATTCAATTTTTTTGTGCTTATATATATTGGTGCGCGTTTGGTAAACTTGTTTTCATATATAGTTTTTTTTTCAAAATTTGATAAAATTGGTGAAAATGTATATTTATATTATACATGTATGTGTGTGCGTGTGCGTGCGCGTGCGTGTGTGTATATATATATATATATATATATATATATATAAACTTCCCAATATACCTCGTTAAATATATATAAAACACATGATATATTGATGCATTTATGATATATGTATATATGTATACATTCATGTATTATGTATATATGAAAATTTTATGTATGTGTTTATATATATAATATATACTAGCGGATGCCCATGCCGAGGGCACGGCGATAAGTTTGCCCCCGTGATAAAATCCAGTCCATAATAATCTGCCTTTTTTTTAATAAAAAAAACACCTTTAAAAGAATAAAAATTAAAAATAGTTAATTTTAAAAAAAAGATTATTTTAAAAAAAATAATTTAAAAATAAATATTTTTTTAAAAAATATATTAATAAAATATTTAATAAAAAAATTTTAATAAAATAATATATATATATATATATATATATATATATATATATATATATATATATATATATATATATATATCATATCTATTTATTAAAATAAATTTTTTTTGGCATGACATTTCATGCATCAAAATATCATACATAAAAAACAAAAATGTCATGCATACCAAAGTTAAGATATATATATTAATGATATTGATATTGCATTTTAATTCATAATAAAATTATATACATATATGAATTGATAATATTTTTTAATACATATGTACTATATGTATATTTTATATTATTTCATGCATTAATAATATATGCATAAAACTACATATATGTATCATGTATCTATTGATAATATTATTTAACATATAAATCTTAATATATTATTATTTATAAGAATTACACACATATTAATATATTATGTATGTATATTATATATTAAGGTATAAATGCATTAAAATATTAAGAATGAATAATTCTGAGTTGAAAAATAAAAAAAGCAGAACTTCGAAAACACTTTTTTGTTGTTTTCTGAAAAACTTGATTATAGCATAAAAATATTATAATTCAGTGTTTAGAAACAAATGTGCCAAACACAAATTTTATCGTAATTGTATTTAAACACAGAAAACATAATTATAGTTGCAAAGCAAACCGGCTCTAAGTTTTTAAAATGAAAGAAAAATAAAAAAAAAAATCGAGAATTTAAACAATTTCATTTTCTTTATTTAAAAAACAATAAAATGGATGTTATAAAATTTGTAAAAAATTGTTTTTTTATCCCCCTTTTTTTAAACTCAGATATAAAAAAAAAACTCAGATATTTTTTTTATTATTATTTGGGGTACATTTTGGTGGTTGTAACTATTATTAAAAAAGAGAGTAATTCTTCAATTAAAAAAAAAAACAGTATAAAACTGTTAAAAAAAATGGTTTTTTATCCCATTTATTTTTTAATTTTAGAATTTTTACCTTCACTTTTTTTTTACCCCATTTGAAAAAAAAACTCAGTTTATCAAAACAGTTAAAAACTGTTTTAAAATAAAAATTAAAAAGTTTTTTTGTCCCATTTGTTTAAAACTCAGATTTAGAAAAAAACTCAGTTATTTATTTATTATTTGGGATATATTTTTAGAGGTTTAAACTCTTATTAAAAGAGTAATTCTTCAATTTTCAAAAAAGAATAATTTAAAACTGTTTTAAAATATAACAAATGAAAACAGATTTGTTTTTTTACCCGTATAGTTTCTAAACTATTGGTGCAGTTAAGTTTAACGGAAGGACTGAATTGGCCAAATTTTTAATGGGAGCTTGACAAATAAGTCCTATTTACACAAGACATTTTCTAATAGGTCCTATCACAACATTTTTTTCCAGTAGGTCCTATTTATACATATAGTGAATATTCACTATATATTTACAAATAGGACCTATTGGACCAAAAATCTTTTTTCATGTGACTAATTGGAGCAAAAAAAAGATAATAGGACTTGTTGAACTATACATACTTAGGTGTTTGTTTCTACTTCTTAAGTCTGAATCTGAACCATTTAGACTTAAGATGTATCAAAAAGTGTTTATTTTTTTAAATGATTAAGAGGTTATCGGCTATATTTGACTCTTAATGATTAATAGGTAGAGTTACGTCTGAAGTTTGAATTAGTCTAAATATATTCATTTAGAAGATTCAGACATACAAACAAATATATCAGATTTCAGGTTTCAAATTCAGTCATCAGATTTCAGAGATTCAGATAAAAAAACAAACGCAACCTTAATAAACGGGACTAATTGGTAAAAAACCCCGGACCTAAATTGGTCAAACTTGTATAGTTTAGGGGTGATAAGGGTTGTTTACTCAAATTAAGGAGGAGGCAACCCCCTCTTCCCACATAATATATATTAGTAGATGTCTAAGGATCGATGAATTGGAATTGTTCACCTGCATACTCCCAGTCAACAGGCAAGGCTGATTGTATTTTCCACCTGTTTCTGAAATGTGCAAAGTGGATAATTCTCATAGTGGCAGATCTTGAGTTGTCTGATTCAGCGAACTGATGGATGATCTGGTCAGTTATAGAACAAAATTATAAATCAGGTTATTAATCTAGACAGAATTGTAATTATAACAAAATACTGTGTCCCAAATTTGGAGTCTCGTTTTCCTTTTTCTTTTTTGGCTGTCCCGAACCTATTTCTTTATATAGTATATATAAAATAGTGTGAAATTCCAATATCACCTGGAGTTTCGAGGGAATACTACCCCCTACCTAAAAGTACTAAAGTAAGGGCATACATAATGGGGACACAAAATAAAAGAGTACAATTAAAGATATTATAATTAAGCCCATTGCATGCCTTAATCTCATCATATAATTTGTTAATCTTAAATGGGGACTCTTAATTTCGGATGGAGTACTATAATGTGTCAATATAGATTAGAGAAGTGATATTCAGACTGTTGATTTCAAAATATTACATTTGATAATGGACATGTAATCAACATTTTCCAGGCTTTTTCCTAATGGTGGAGGTGAAGAAGGAAGTAGCATGGAAGCGGCAGGTGCTCCGGTCCACCCGTTCCACCCGAACATAACAATCCGACGAGGGGTATTGGCATCAGAATGTGCAGACGCAATGCAGCAATTCTTCCAACTAAGGAGAAGGAAGAAGGAGAAGAAACCAGATTCACCACCAACACCACCTTCATGTCTTCCTATTGTGAACCGTCGTTCCAAGTTTTTCACCAAGGTGCATGATACTTTCAACTTCATGTTCTGTTTGTAATAATTTTATTAGATAGTGGTCCCTTCAAATTGAAAAAGTTCATGCTTGTGTTGTGTTCAACATGAGTTGATTTCTTGTGTATCATTATGTAATCCCCTTTCAAGGGTCCCATTACGTGTAGACTTTTGTGTAAAATATTTAGCAACCAGAGAATTAAAAATTAGCTTTTAGTGGCAAGTTTGTTTCCTCTGGCAGTCTGTAGACATGACCGGCCTTGAGGGAGAGGTGACAGAGCCCCTAAAAAAAATGAAAAATAGTTAATATGACAGTTATAACGAAAGGCTGTCATTAAATCTGTTTATAACCAACATAAAAAGCCCATAAACCCTACACAAAAGTGCTAAAACAGACCTCAGAAGTTGATTTCATTACACATTATAAAAAGCGTCTTTTTTTAGTTTTAGTTTTTTTAGCAATTTTCATTTAATATGCAGGCCCCATTTCAGAAACTTGCGTCGGCACCCCAAAACTTGGGTAATGAGTGATGTCTTCTTCTTCTTCTTCTTCTTCTTCTTCTTCTTTCCGTCAAACTCGTCTTGTTATTAAATAAGGGTAGCTCTATTGTAAAGCAATATACGCTTTTATCAATGTTACACGAAATATTGGAACATTACAATTACTTGTTATATCAATTGTTTAGGCAGAAATTATTATTGTCTTGGTAAGCATCATTTTCAATTTAGATAAAATCAACCATTTTACATTGGTTCTATGCAGGCCTTCTTGGTTAAGGAGGCCCATTTATAGCTGGTTTGTCTCACAAGAGATGGTGACTTATCCAAGAGCAAGTTAAGAAGTATAAGAAGATTGATTTGCTATGGCTAGAGATTTTTACCTGCAAAGCAGTGATTGCATCAAGTCTTCAGTTGAAACCTCAAATTTAGACTTGACATGAGTTGGCAAATGCCTGTGCCCAAATTTATAATATTGCAAGCTGCTATTTGTATGGAACTGCTTATTACATTTCATTCCAGAGCTATTTGAAATAGTTAAAAAAAAAGGCAGACTTCGGGACTTTGTCCATAACTTCATGAATGGGATTAGGGAATTCACAGGGCACAACTCATCTTGTAGAGTGGCCTGGCCCCGAGGGGTTGCATAGACATTCTATAACAGTAGCCAAATTATCAAGTTTCATCTGTATGGGAATCAACGAAATAAATTTTAAATATTTTCTTTTTTAAAAACTCCTCCAATTATTTAATGGGTTGTGAGCAGTTCACTTATAAGGTGGGATGAGTTCTTACAAATGTAAGATTATAATAAAGAATGAATTTTTAATAATGAAATTTTCAGCACTATAACAAAGGATTTTACAACTAAGACTATTTAGAAAGGATAAGATCCATCACAAGTTCATCCCAATGCCCCTTTTTGTCATCTTTGATAGTGAAATTTCTCTAGCTATCTAAACCACCAAGGAATTCCTCACTCTATGGTTGGTCCGCCTTGAGCTTGTTGACACCATTCGGGCATAAAAAAATGCAATCCCTTCGCTATAATTTTTTTTTTGTTGCAAGTGTAGGACCGACTTTGAGATTTTGAGGCCCAAGTCAGACAACTACTTGGGGGCAGTTGTGTATGCGATAAATATGAATCAAACCCCATACAAAGTATTTAAATAATAAAAGACAATTATTGATAATTTCGTTTGGAGGGAGGGAGGGAGCTCTTATGTTTTGGCCCTTAAGAATAACATCTTCAAATATTTTGGGAATTGATAGTGTTTAATATAAAATTTTGCGTCTGAAACTAAAAACAATTAGGCCTATAAACACATTTTTGCATTTCGGAGCCCAAAGGCAACAACCTTAGTTGCCTTTGCTACCGTGATCACGATGGATAGATTGCCAAAATGAACAAACTTCATTTGAAAATTACAATCTTCGTATTTCTTTACCTTCACATTACCTCCTTGACCCCAAGGCTTCAAGACAATTGCTCAACTAGCTACATTTTCCATCTCTCCATAAACCTTTGCACGTATCACTCCCCGACTTATCACCATAACACTACTACATTAAACACCTATAAAGACTAGACATAATGAGACATGGCATGATAAAATAACATGACCTTATACAAATTAAAAACTTAATGGGTTGACTTGTAGAAGGTCTGAGTCACTAACAATTTGACTTGTTAGTTTTGCAAACGACACTAATAAGATTATATACAAAACGAGTGATCTATGTAGGACTTTTAACGAATTGGGCATGCGTTGACCACTTCTTTTTGTGAATATGATATGATGCACATGAATATTATCCGACCTGATTGTTTTCCATGTTAATTGTTTCCCATTATGTTCCCTATTCCATAAAGCATGTATTGCCTCCCGCCTCGGATTGCCATCAACTCTACCTTGATAATTAGTTTTAAGCTTGGCATAAATGTTTGGTTGGACGATTCGAGTATGGGGTGTGTTGAACTTATGTGGAGTCATGGACGACTAGAGGGGCGGTTGTGTGGTGGAATGTTGGGAGGGGGTAGTGATGTAGTTAACGACGAAGCATAGTGAGGGATGTGGGGTATGACATTTGAAGAGTCGATAGAAAGAACTACATTCTGTTCATTGAACTTTGTCCCTTGTGACACTTTTCCTCCCTAACGTGCGATGCATATATCACAAAAAAATTAACACCTTTTGTGATTTGGACGACAACACGGGAATTATGAAAGTCCATGATGCGAATCACATTTCCAACATTTTTTTAATTATAAATTTTCTTTTATTATTTTCTATTTTAGTCGTTATTAGGTTCAGTGAGGGCTACTCTAAGCATATTAGTAAATAAGATATTATAGGTCATATGATTTCATGGAGATGACCATCCTTAGTGATATCACAAATGACATCGCATGGATGTTAAAATATTCCCTTTAGTGGATAGATATACATTATATGAAACGTTCTCTCTAGCCTAATATGATGCACAACCTATTTTATGGCAAATGAATCAATTTAATAGAGTTTCTGAGACTATCTTTCAAATAAGAATGACATTGACACTGTTTACGTCAGTTCAAGAAAAACATTAAGATTAAAAATTTCGGGACAAAAATGTTACGACGGACAAAGCTTAAGGGGGTAAACTACGATTAACCTCTTTTTTCCATTCCAAATTCCTTGATTTGTCTCACACTTCCTTGAGGTTCCATGAGTTTGCTAAAACGAATAAACTACTCCAAAATGGAATCAGAGTTTTAATGAGCAAATTGACGAGAAGTCAACAATGAACACCACTCAACAAATGATTTAGAGCATCTCCAATGCAAATGTTGATTTAGATAATGCGATATGCTGCATAAGATACATGCACAATGAGTGTAAACATATTCCAATGCAACCATTTATAGTATATCCAAAGAGTGATGCGACAACAAAGGGTGTCCACAAAGAGACTTTCTAGATGTAGATGTTCCACAATGTAAAATAAATATGACACAAACCAAAGATTTTAAACTTACAATCACTTATCTAATCTAACTATGAATGTGTATCTTTCATTTTAATTGAAATAAAATTAAACACATAAGTATTTCATTAAATAACTTTTTTTTACAAATGTTGTGTAAATTTAATTTTTGACCATATCTTATCACATACATACACATTTTCATTAAGAGGCTGGATGCAAACTTCTTGTAATCAAACTCACACCCTTTAGCCCATGCTAAAGTTTAAATTATTAGTTGATTGCAAATAGAAGTACGACTTCTTATAGCGCTTGTTTTTGTTTTGGTAATAAGATTAAATGGGAAAATACAAATTTAGTCCCAAGCTTTGGGATCAATTTGATTTCCACACCTATTCTTTCAAAATATGCAAACTTAACCACGAGGTACATTAACTAAACAAATCCTAATCCTCCGCCAGTCTTCTATTAAGAAACTTAACACAATTGGTGAATGGACAACCTATGCAAAAAACTTTAGATATGCTGGATTAGCTTGACCAATAACAATTTAACATGGGGCCAAAAGATTAATGAAATAAAAAATAGAAAAATATATAGAAAATAAAAAATGGAGAGTGAGTAACCTAAACACCACTTGCACTACAACCTCCATCCCTTCACAAAGACCCCTAATTCTAGGCTTCTTGTACATTGAGAGCTTAAAGAAAAGAAAGCTAACAAAGACCCATTTCTTAAAAGTGAACAAGAGGTTGGGCTTTTGGGTTTTGATGGGAAATATAAAAGTAAAGGAGGGACAGAGGATGAAAGTAGAGCGGGAGAGAGAGAAATGGACGGTTGTGAACATGTTGGGTTTGTATTTTGATTTATGGTGGTGGTGGGTTTTAATTTGTGGTGGTGGTGATGAGGCGACGACAACAGTAATGGGTTGGTGAGCAGTGGCAATATTGGCCCCAATAAAATGAAATGCCCATATTAGTCCAAACATTAAAATATGTGGCCCATATTTTAGAAGCATGAATTAATTTGGGGCCCATATGTTAAAATGAAAGCGTTGATGTGAGAACCTATATAAAACTTCTTTTAACTAAAAACCCTAGCCTCACTTTCTTTATTTGAAAGCAACAACCCTAGTTTCTCTCTCTAAAGGCTAGCTTGTATGAACATAATTCTTAGTATATTCATTTGGCTTAATTCTGCACAAAATAAATTAAGTCTAGGCTAGTTATTTATGGAGTTTATTTAAAAGCCTTACACATAGTTTAAGTCCAAGAATGTGCAATCAAAGATTTCAAGAAGATTACATGTCAAGACGTATTTCATATGTTTAAGATCACTCAGGTATGAATACTTATGAGTAGTTGGGTAATGTGTGTATTGATTAAATACTGGGTGATTTATTTGGGAATTAAAATCGTTTTATCGTTTTAAAAATTATTTCTGAGTTGCAAACAGTCTAAGAAAATTCGAGGATCAAATCAAAAAGAAAAATAATATTTTTTTACTGTGTCTCGCTCGAACGAGATTGAGTATCGTTCAAAAGACATTGCATGTCGCGCGAACGAGATCTCATCTCGCTCGAACGACCTGCCGCCTCGATTTTCGTGTTTTCGTTTTCTTGGACTCTGTGCAGCTCAGTTATAAATAAAATATATCTGCAAACGTTTCTGTAGGTAGAACAGTTTAGAAAAACTTATTCCCATACAAGTTTTTCATTTTTCGGTGTTTATTCAAGATCGTATTACTCAATTCTAAAGTTAGTGATCTTGAACGCGTTTTATCGAAAGACTATTCGTTCATCAACAACAGCGTGTTGCACTTTGTGAGGAGAACTCTACAACCGAGAGCTGAGTGCTATTGTAGAAGGAGCCCTTACGAAGTATCTTGTGAAGGAACCGTCCTTTTCTTCACTGCTACCCTCCTGGAAAGGGAAAGTTCCAGCCGAGACATCGAAACCGACACCTGCGGGTATTTCGTATGTCGCACTTATTTCATTGTAATCCGTGTAAGCCGTTTTGTTACAAATTATAGTGAAATAAAAAGGTTTTGCCCTTCAGGGATTTTTCCTGAAATTGTTTCTTTTACTGCATGTTTTATTCATCGAACGGATTTAATCATTTAAATGCATGTTATGGTTTAGAAGTTAAAATTGGTTTTAACTAAAAATTGGAACAAAGTTGATTTTATCTAAAGTACACTAAAGGGACGTTTCAAATTGGTATCAGAGCTTGTTGCACTATTTTATTGTATTTGTGATCTCGTGTCCTTAGGTATGCTTTTCAGTGGTTTTGATGATTTTAGAATTCACTTGTTTGAATCATCTAATTGGAAATCACACATGAAAATTGCTCTTAAAAAACTTGTCAATAAAGGTGATTGTGAAAAGTGTCTTTGCTGCGAAGGTTTTGGTCACAGGATAGATGAGTGTCCCACTAAACTGAGGGAGAATTTTAATAAACCGATAAATCGCGTTTCTTCCCTTAGTGATAGTGACCCAGAAGAAGAATTTTTTTTTGCTAGTAAGCGTGATCTTTCCACCTATGTGGTTAGTCAGGTAAGTGATAAAGACTTACCTTTGCATGAGTCTTCCGCAACCACTGAAGTTGATACTCATGAGAGTGAGGAGGAGGTGAGTGAGAATGAGAGCGAAGACGAGAGAGATTTGCAAATTGCTTTCAAAGAATTGTATGAAGAAACTTTAAAAACAAAGAAAGAAAACGTGAAACTAGCAGCCTTGTTAAAAGAACGTGCCATAGAAATAAATAATTCCAATTATTTAATTGAGGATATTAGGGCACAAGAAAAGAAAATTCGAGAGAAGCTAGAATATGTCGAAGGTGAGAGAGATAGTCTTCGGGGATTGATGGAGACTATGAAAAAGGAAATTCTAAAATTTGAAAATTCTACGCGTTTACTTGAGTCAAGGATAGGTGAGCTTGAAGAAAAACTGAGAGATTTGAGTAAAGTTAAGTTTGATTTGGAGGTTAGGTCTGAAAAGTTAGACAAAATCTTAGGCACCGTCGAAATCAAAGATAATCGGAGAGGTATTGGCTTTAATAATCATGTCTCACCTGCTCCCAAAGCCAAAATCATCCAAACAAGAAAGTTGCCTAAGAACTTTAGGAGAGAGCCACCTAGGAACATGAGGTAGAATCGACCTATAGGACACACTCCTCACCGTATCTACACTTGCACACATTGCGGTAGGAGAGTTCATCTCAGACGGTTTTGCTACGACCTTAAGAATGCTCCTATAAAGTCTAAAGCCATTCCGGTTCCCAATATCTCTTCGCGTCGGTTCACACCTGCTTGGGTTAGGAAGTCGAATTTGGAAGCGTTAGGCTTAAAGATTGGTGATTCTCGTATCATTGCTAGAGGTTCTCCTCATATGTCCTCGTCCGATTGAGGTTGTTCGTTGATTTGTCATACACTAGTATTTTCATCTTTCCTTATTTTTGGCTAGTGTTATGGCTTGTTTCTTATTTTTGTCATTTATTTGAGTCTTTTCGAAAAATACAAAAAGATTTTGCCTTTTATAAAAACTTTGAAAATACAAAAAGATTTTTGTTTTTTTTTGAGTCGTGAAGTTACATGATTGATATAGGGATATTAGTGTGCTTGATTCCCCCCTTCTTTCATTTTTTATGGGGCTAAGATTTTTGGTCATTATTATTGATGCCTAGAATGATCTTAACCTTTGTACTATGGGGTTGTTTCGATGTTGATATGCATTTTTGACTCGACTTTGCTTATATGCCATCCTTGCACACAAGCACGAGTTTATATGGATGTTTGACTTCTCTTCCATATTTGAGTTTGGTGAGACGTTCTTATCTCAATTTTGTCATCTATGCGTAAGTAAACTTAAGGAGAAGGTGTTCTTGTAAGAACCGTTTTTTCCGTGAGAATTGGTATTGAAAATATATTGAGTGTTCACGGGAAAGGGCTGCGAGAGTATATAATTGACTCGTCGTGAAAGCCACCGTTTAAAAGAGCCCAAAAGAAAATCAAGGCAATAAAAAGAAATCAATGCCATAATTGGGGCCAATAGGACTTTCTCTAAGTAGAGATTGATAGATATTTCTAAAGATCTTGAAAAAATTCATATATTGAGGGAGTTTGGTTGGAAATTAAAGTAAACGGGTTTTCACCACAAATCCTATGTTGAAACATCGTATTATGACGCTATTGTTTGTAGAATCGTCAACAATCCGGACTTGTATGCATGTTGATTAAGTTTAGTTCATCAAACTCTCTTTTTGTCACACATGGATTTGATGAAGTTTGATGATTCCTTGCTATCAATAAGAACTCTTTGATCGGTTCGACGTATTGAAATGATGGCTCAATTATTGCAATTCCCTCCCAATCAATCCTCTTTCTTAATTGAGCACATTAGTACCTTGTTAACATGTAATTCCCATTTTTCGCCTTTTACACTGTTTTTCTATTTTTCTGTTTTTTTCTGTTTGGCAGTCTGTTTTTGTGTTCCAGGTATTAGTTTGGGATAATTTTTTCGCTGGGCAAATTCTGCAAGTTTTTAGGGTATTTCTGGAAATTTTGTTTTATCGTTCGAACGACATTTCATGTCGCTCGAACACGTCGTTCAAGAGACTACCAAAATCGTTCGAGCGACATCTTATTTCGTTCAAGTGACATCCTTAAGTCGTTCGAACGACTTCTCGCGAGATTAGGTTTTCATTTAAGCTTTCGTTCTCCCTTCTCTCATGTCGTTCTCATCAGCTTCACGTGACAGAAACACTTGCTCTCGTTTTTCCGCCATTTTCAGTGGTTTAAGCTTTAGTCCTCACCCCTGTCTCCTCTTTAACACTCCTTTGGACTTCGTTTATCTCCCTTAAGCTCCTAGAATCGGCCATTGTTTCTCCTAAGGGGCTGTTCTAATGGGTTTTCAGACTTGTCTCGTCGGTGGTATGATTTTCCGGTGTGTTACTTTTGATCAGTGGTTCTCCAGTGTTTTCGATTTCAACCCTTCTCCTGCACTGTTTCTCCGGCATATTATTCCCGTTTTTCGGTGGTTTTGAGGTAACAATGATATTTCTTAACTTGTTTTGAGAAATTTCTTGTTTCTATTACTGATTTTGACTGTGATTGTGGCTGGTGTTCGCGGTGGTTCGGTTGGACGATTGTACGGAGATAGGTGCTTAGGTGTGCGTGTGTCCAAGACGGTATTTTTTCATCTCACATTACCCATTCTGGTCATGCCTCCTAGATGCCGTGGTGCCCCTACCGGGCGACTCGATGAGGCACCACCCTCTGCTCGAGCTCAGAGAGCTCAGGCTAGCAGGCCCCCGTACTCTCTTGTAAGGTGGGCCACTCATGCTGAGTATGATCATTACTGCTCATTGGGTCTCCATATTCGGTCAGTTGTTTCCGAGAGGGTTTTTCGTTATTATGAGTTTCATGAGTTAGGTATTCCTAGTTGGTTATCTTCTAGAGGTTGGGATTATATGTTCGAGGGGATGTTTATTCGGATATTGTTCGGGAGTTTTTCTTCTGTGCTCTTCCCCACGTCGAGGGGATTTTTATTCTGTACGTGGCGTTCCTGTACTCATCACTGTAGATCTCATTGCAGCTGTTCTGCACCTTCCTCGTGTCCCAGCCGTTGTGTTCCCTCGTTATACCGACGATGGACCGACTTATGATGATATTTTGCGGCATTGTTTCTGTGAGATTCCTCTAGCAGGGTCTACGATGTATCATCTCCAGCTTCATCCTGCCTTCCGTGTACTCAATAGGTTTGTATCATCATACATTTATCCTCGGATAAATCATACTCAGATTGGGTCAAACATTGTTTACTTTATGTACCATGTTTCTCAGGGGTGGGATATCGATGTTCCGACTGTCATGCTTCGAGTCATATCTTCAGTCACTGTCCAAGGTTCCATCCCTGTCCGTCCTGCTCTTCCTTATGGGATTCTCATTTCCCCCATTTTCACTTCTACTGGTGTCCCTGTTTTAGATGGTGATCTGCGTCTACCTATGCCTGGTATTATTAATCAGTCTACTTTTGCTCGTTTTGAGAGCCATTTGCCACAGGCAGCGAGAGCGAGAGCTCCACCCCCAGAGGGAGTCTTCCATGATGCTGATCCTTGTCAGGCCTCTGATCACACTGGTTCGAGCACGACTACTCCGCCACCACCCCCCACTCCTGCACCTACACGTCCTATTGAGGAGGAGGTTTATTCTTTACAGGCACATGCAGCTGCCCAGTCCAGACTGTATGATTCTATCATGGCTTGATTTGATGCTGAGGCTGATGCTCGTGCTCGTGCTGAGTCCAGGATGACAACATTTTTTGATGAGATGCGGCAGAGAGAGCAACGGAAAGGCCCGGTTCATCTGGACTTGGTCATATTTCTTCCACATACACTGATGATGATGATGATGATGATGATACTGCTGATGCCTAGTTGTAGTTGTTTTATTGTATCTGAGACATCCATATTCCTGATGTATTTTGTATTCTCTCTGATATGATGTACTCTTTCGATCAGTTGTATCTTTGTATTTATGACATGGATGTACTGTCTACTTTTGTAGTTTTAGTGATTCTCGCATTATTATTATGATTCTGCTATCCTACCCATTGTCATATTTCTATTGCTTATCTAGATATGATGATGTACTCTCATATGTTATTGATAGATCTGGTGTGTTTGTCCCACCTTTGTTCTATTCCAGGAAAAAAGGGGGGAGAGATATGTGATGTAGGGGGAGTATTTATTATGATTTTATATCTGTTTATTTTCTCCATACTTCACTTGGGTATTTGGTTGTGTCTCGTGAGTGTTGGTATAAATGAATATCACATACAGATATACATCACATACAGAGACAGATTCAAATGATTTCAAATGATTGCCATTCAGAGACAGATTCAGATGCCTACCGTTTATTCAGTCTCACTATGTCCTGATTCAGATGCCTACCGTTTATTCAGTCTCACTATGTCCTGATTCAGATGCCTACCATTTATTCAGTCTTACTATGTCCTGTACTTTTATATTTCTGTGTTTTTGGGATATGACATGTGTATGTATTTGGTTATGGCATATAGATCTGTTTATTTTTGTCCCGGAATAGCCAAAGGGGGAGATTTGTAAGAACATAATTCTTAGTATATTCATTTGGCTTAATTCCGGACAAAATAAATTAAGTCTAGGCTAGTTATTTATGGAGTCTATTTAAAAGCCTTACACATAGTTTAAGTCCAAGAATGTGCAATCAAAGATTTCAAGAAGATTACATGTCAAGACGTGTTTCATATGTTTAAGATCACTTAGGTATGAATACTTATGAGTAGTTGGGTAATGTGTGTATTGATTAAATACTGGGTGATTTATTTATTTGGGAATTAAAATCGTTTTATCGTTTTAAATATTATTTCTGAGTTGCAAACAGTCTATAAGAAAATTCGAGGATCAAATCAAAAAGAAAATTAATATTTTATTACTGTGTCTCGCTCGAACGAGATTGAGTATCGTTCAAACGACATTGCACATCGCGCGAACGAGATCTCATCTCGCTCGAACGACCTGCCACTTCGATTTTCGTGTTTTTGTTTTCTTGGACTCCGTGCAGCTCAATTATAAATAAAATATATATGCAAACGTTTCTGTAGGTAGAACAGTTTAGAAAAACTTATTCCCATACAAGTTTTTCATTTTTCGGTGTTTATTCAAGATTGTATTACTCAATTCTAAAGTTAGTGATCTTGAACGCATTTTACCGGAAGACTATTCGTTCATCAACAACAGCGTGTTGCACTTTGTGAGGAGAACTCTACAACCGAGAGCTGAGTGCTATTGTAGAAGGAGACGTTACGAAGTATCTTGTGAAGGAACCTCCTTTTCTTCACTACTGCCCTCCTAGAAAGGGAAAGTTCCAGCCGAGACATCGAAACCGATACCTGCAGGTATTTCGTATGTCGCACTTATTTCATTGTAATCCGTGTAAGCCGTTTTCTTACAAATTATAGTGAAATAAAAAGGTTTTTCCCTTCGGGGATTTTTCCTGAAATTGTTTCTTTTACCGAATGTTTTATTCATCGAATGGATTTAATCATTTAAATGCATGTTATGGTTTAAGAAGTTAAGATTGGTTTTAACTAAAAATTGGAACAGCGTTATTTTTACCTAAAGTACACTAAAGGGCCGTTTAACCCTTCTTTATCTGTTTAATGGCTAGCCCTCATCCTCTCTCTCACGACCATCCGTCTCCCTTTCACTCACAATTGACGCCCTTTCTCTCTCTCACAGCAGACTCTCGCTTTCTCTCAGTGGTTGAAAACTTGGTTTGAAAGTGGCTATCCCTCCTTTTGTTTGTGCAACGTATGTTTAACTTTTCTTATATGCTGTCTTGATCTTATTTTCTATTTGTTTAAGTGTTAATTAATGTTGAATCTATTTATATTTATATTTCTTTGTTTAACTCTTAATTTTTTTTTGATATTTTGTTTTTCTTTGTTTTTTAACAATCGAATATTATTATTTAAATCTGATAATCTATGTAAATTTTTTGAATATTTGATTATACATGTTTAATCAGATCATTATATAGTTTAATCAGAATGTTATGCATGAAAATATTTGATTATATATGTTTAATTAGATTATTATGTAATTTAATCAAATTGTTTTCAGGAAAAGTCACAAAATTTCTCTCTCTCTCTCTCTCATAAACCCTAATTAGGATTTTCATGGATAACCAAACTCACCTTTCCCATGTGAACCTTAAGCTCTAAGCCTAATGATATAAAAACTGCATGGAATTGATCATTTGATTTCGTTGTTGCAGAATTATCCTCAAATATTCAAAATCTTGGAGTCAAGAAACCATCAACATTCAATGGATAACCTACAGGGATATTCCCAGATGAAGATATTAAAATCCTCTCCAAACCATTCAAATGTGCATTGGTTGGGAAGTTTTCCCACGGAAAACCTTCAATGGAAGTAATAAGGCAAGTATTTCAAATATTCTCCCTGAAAATTGCATTCAATGTTGGTTTGATAGACTATAAACACATAGTAATCAGGTTAAACTCAAAGAAAGACTTCTCTAGAATGTGTACGAGGGAGGCTTGGTACATATGAAGGTTTTCAATGAGTATATTCAAATGGACACCTGATTTCAGTCCTGATATGGAGAGTAATTTATCTCCCATATGGACCTTATTCCCTCATCTCCCCATACATTTCTTCTCGAAAAAATCTCTTTATTCTATAGCAAAACTGATTGGAAAGTGAAACTTGATTCATCAACTATGGACATAAATTGACCAAGCCTTGACAGAGTATATGTTGAAGTTGACTTAATAAAGAGTATTTCAAAGAGAGTATGGATTGGGTGTGGTGACAAGGGATTTTGGCAGGAGGTTTTGGTGGAAAATAAACCAAAATATTGCAAGAGTTGTTCAAAGAAGGTTCATGATGAAGATTATTATATGTTCAAAATTTCAACCAATGGAGATAAGGCAAAGAAAGGAGTTGTGATTGTTCAAAAGGAGGTGTATAATAGAAATGAGCAGATAAAGAAAGCTGATCACCAAAAAAAAGGAGAAAGAACTGGAAGTTGTCAAACTAGTGGAAGAGGCCAAACAGAAAAGAGTTTTTGATTCAGGTGACCGAGAAGTTAAAAAGGAAGAGGGAGAATTTAATGAAGACTACGCAGAAAATATACCCACTGAAGATTTATTGAAGGAAAAGAAAGCAAGATTCAGAAAAATTCAAGAGCACCTCAACAAAATTCAAAACCAAGATTTAAGTAGTGATGAAGCATTAATTTAGACCACTGTTCTTCATCCCCCAAAGCTACAGACCTTCCAAGTTATAAAAAGAATAAAGCTGCTTTGCCTCTTTATGTAACATATGTTGATGAAGAAGAAGACCATTATATCCCCTTCATTGAAGAACTCAACTGTTTGCTAGAAGAATGGGTAACAAGATAAGAATCTACAAGTCCAAAAAGAGGGATGGACATGTTAAACCGTTCCAAGATGAATAAACCTCAGTCCAACATAAGCAATTGAAAATGCAAGATCCATTGTTTAGAAGGTTGACTAGATCAAGATCCAAAGTTAACAATAACTCGTAACTCTCTAATTCTAAATGATTAATCTAATTGTTTGGAATATAAGAGGGGCTGTAAAGAATTCCTCATCCAGAAGACTGAAACTGTTATGCAAAATTTACAAAATACCTTTTATAGCTCTCCTGGAGCCAAAGGTTGATGCTAAAAAAATCTCAAAGTTTAAGAATAAATGGGGATTTGAAGGGTGTAGTAGTAATATCAATGACAAAATATGGATTTTTTGAGATTTAATGTAGAAGTTCAATTGTTAGCAGATCATAATCAACAATTGACTCTAAAAGTCAGTCATCCAGCTCTGAAATTAAGCTTGTACATATCAATTATTTATGCTAAGTTCTCCAGGGAAGATAAAAAAGTCATGTGGGATAAGATGGTATCCTTATCTTGTAATTTAGAGGGCTTTCCACACCTTATCTTAGGGGATTTTAATGTTGTTTCTTCTCAATCAGAAAAATTGGGAGGGAATGACATTAATCACTATGTTGTTGAAGACTTTAATCAGGCTATAGAAGTCGGGAGGCTTAGTGATCATGGATATTTTGGAACTAGATATACATGGTGCAATAACGTAAATGAGGAGGGGTTTATTATGGATAGACTGGACATGTGTTTGTTTAATCAACACTGGGTTGCTGGGTATCATAATTCTAGGATCAAACATTTGAATAGATTATACTCTTATCATGCCCCTCTAACGCTTTCTGTTAAAACTACTATGGATGACAGTCCAAGATCCTTCAAATTCCAGTGTATGTGGTGTAAACATCCTCAATTTCAAGATCATTTTGAGAAGTCTTGGAATGAGGATTCTAACTATCATGGTATGAGAAAATTTACTTTGAAGTTGCAAAGGTTGAAAGGGGATTTAAAGATATGGAATAAGGAGACTTTAAAAGATGTGTTCCAATCAGTCAAAGATTTGGAGGATGATATTTTATAGTTGGAGCTTAATTATGAACAGGACAATAGTGATTCAAACAGAGCTGCTGTGAATCAAGGTAAAGCAAGATTGTTGGATTCCTATAAATAGAGGAAATTTACTAGAGGCAAAACTCTTCAATAAAATGTCTGAAGCTTGGAGATGTCAATACCAAATTCTTTCATGCTAGTGTCAAGGAAAATAACATAAATTGATGATCCACTCTATTAAGGATGAAAATGGCAACCTGCTAGAGCATACTCAAGAAATAAAGAAGCATATAATGAGTTGTTTGAGGAGAAACTGCCACCCGTTCAACCAGTGGAAATGGAAGACATTTTAAAGATTATTCCCTCTCTTGTTTCCCCTGAAACCTATGAAACTTTAGAGGCATTCCCTTCTGAAGATGAGGTCTACTTAGCTGTTACTGATCTAAGTGAAGATGCAGTCCTAGGACCTGATGGATTTGGGGGCACATTCTACAAAATATGTTGGAATATTAGAAAATATGATCTTATTAATGCTATTAATTACTTTTTTTTGCAGGGAGTGACCTACCTCAAAGTTAGACTAGCACTAATATTGTCCTTATTCTTAAAATCAAAGTTCCAAAGAAATGTGGAGATCTAAGACCAATCAGCTTGTGTAATTCCTCCTTTAAGATCATTTCAAAGATATTATCAATTAGGCTATCCAAAGTGCTACCAATGATCAATTTTCCTAATTAGAGTGGTTTCATCAAAGGTAGGGCCATTCAAGATAATGTTTTACTCGCTAAAGATATGATTCAAAACTTGGGCAAGAAATCTTATGGTGGAAATGTTCTAATCACTCTAGACATGGAAAAGGCTTATGATAGAGTCCATTTGGGATTTTAATCGAAGTTCTTAGTGTCTTTGGATTTGGGGAGAGATGGATAGATTTTGTGTGGAGAAGTGTATCAAATAATTAGTTCTCTATAGTTAGAAATGGTCAGAGATGTGGTTTCTTTAAATCTTCATGAGAATTAAGACAAGGGGACCCTATGCCCCTAAGTCTTTTTATCCTAGTTGTTGAATTCTTGAGTAGAGATTTGAACAAGTTGATGGATAAAGGTTAAATTAGACCTTTCTACTTGCCTAGTGGAAGTCCTATAATTTCTCACCTAGCGTTTGCTAATGATGTAATTATTTTTTGTAGAAGAGATAAAAAAGCCTTAAGAACTTAATGGGATTCCTTCAAAAGTACTCCAACAATTCAGGGCAGAACATAAACTTACATAAGAGCAGATACACTGTGAATAGTAAATGCTCTATCAAAATAATGGTCAAGGTTGCCGATGCCATTGGTTTTAAATTTAAAGATCTTCCAATTAAGTGGAGGTAAATTAATTCTCATCAAACATGTTCTATTATCTATACCATCATACCTTTTAGCCTCAATTTCTCCTCCTAAGACAGTAGTAAAGAGATTTCATAGAATGTTTAACAAGTTTTTTGGGGGTGTCAACGATGATCAAGGTTGGAAACACCAGTGGAAAAATTAGGAGTTCTTGTGTAGAGATTTAAATCAGGGCTTGGATTTATTGATTTTAATATAATCTCTAAGGCCTTTGCTATGAAATTATTCTGGAAATTCACATCTGATAAATCTTTATGGGCTTCATTCATGTCTAAAAGGTACAAGAGTTGGAGAAATGAGTCCCAGGTTGGTTCTCAAGCATGGAGGAACTTGATGGCAGTGAAAAACAGGTGTAACTCTAACATGGAATGCATTGAAGTCCATTGGATTTGGAAAGCAAATATTTCTAGAAAATTTTCATTCTCTACTGCCTATGACTATGTTAAAAGTCATTTCCCAACCCGTCTATCGTATGGGATCAACACATCCCAAAGAAATTCTCAATTAATATGTGGAAAATCCTTAACAACTATTTTCCCCTTAATGACAGTATAAAAAGTATGGGAATTAGAGTATGCTCAAGATGCAAGTCTTATAAAAATCATGTTGAATCCTTGGATCATGTGTTCCTAAATTGTTCAAAGATTCTGCCTATTTGGGAGTTCTTTTATGATCTCATAGGAATTAAAATTGACAAGGCCAACATGTCAACCACGGTTCAGAGTTGGTGGATCAAATCAAGTCCACAAGACTATGCTAAATTCCTTGGTAAGTTCATACCAATTGTAGTGTGTTGGGAGATTTCGAAAAGTAAAAACCAATCCCTCTTTGAAGACACGACTGTTGACAACAAGTCCATTATTTCCCAATCTATTACTTCGATCTTAAGTATTTTAAAGAGGATTAGATTCAATAATACAGTAACCTATTCTGATAAGGGAATTCAAGAGGCTTTTGAACGTTATTTTAATAGGAAAATCAAACTGTTCAAATCAGTCTAATGGAAATTTCCACCTTCATAGGTTTTCAAGCTTAATATAGATGGTTCTTCCAGAGGTAATCCAGGCATCAGTGGATATGGAGGCATAGTGAGAAATCATAGAGGGCAGTTGGTATTTGCTTATGCTAATTCCAATGGTATTTCAACTAATTCTATAGTGGATCTTAGAGCTTTGAGAATGGGAATAAAATTGTGCTTGAAATTTAATATAAAGGAGATTCAAATTGAATCAAACTCTATGTTTGTGCTGAATTTGATTAATAGGGATTGGAAACCTCCCTGGAACTTAAAGTCCTATGTTGAAGATATCAAGTCTAATTTAAATCTTTTAAAATTCTCATTGTCTCATTGCTATAGGGAAACAAATATAGTTGGAGATGCCCTAGCAAACTATGGCATTAATTACTCTTCTCTTAAAGTTTTTCATAGTTCTATGGATCTTCCTATGATGGTTAAAGGTGCTTACATGCTTGACAAGATGGGTTGCCATTACATTAGATCTTATTTTAAATTGTCCTAGTTGTGTGTTGACGTGTTTTGTAATGGGACTAAGATAAAGTTCCATATTTATTGCTTTTTTAAGTTCTTAAATTTTTTAAGTTGTCACTGAGCTTGTATTGACACTTTTGAGAGGCTATTTCTCCATTAATTAATAATGTGTGTGTGTGTGGGTGGGTGTTGGGGGGGGGGGGGGGGTACCGTCCCTCTTCCATAAAAAGGTAATTAAATCAGGTTATTATGTATTAAAATATTTGATTATATATTTGTTTAATCATATTATTATGTAATTTAATCAGATTATTATGTATAAAATATTTTATTATATATGTTCAATCAAATTATTAGGTATAAATTTTTTTGATTATATTTGTTTAATCAAATTATTATCTAATTTAATCAGATTACTATCTATAAAAATATGTGATTATATATGTTTTATCCAATTTTTGCGTAATTTAATCAGATTATTATGTATAGAAATATTTGAATATATATGTTTAATTAGATTATTATGTAATTTAGTCAGATTATTATCTATGTATGTTAATCAGTCAAGTATAAACATACTAATTTTTTGAATATTTAATCAGATTATTATGTAATTTGTTTGTTGAATATTTGTTTATATATGTTTGTTTATGTGATGTTAGGAGTTGTTATTTCCATAAATAAAGAATACAGTTAGTGAATATATAGTTTTTTAGTGAAATTGGATATTCCTATAAATCAAATTTTATATAATCAATGAAAAAATGTGTTAGCTATACAATATTACACAATTGAAATCGATAAATAGTTAATAGATTTGAGTTTAATAATGTAAGATGCGGGTTCTTGGAATACAGTTAGTATCAAGTGAGGCATAACCCCTTATCAAGACCGGGATTAACACCGTTCAATATTAAGTGTTGGCAGTGGCCACAGGTGGATAGGAGACAAGGAGGTTCAATATTCAGACTTGTATTAAATGATGTATTATCATAAGAGGTACATAACGAGCATAATAAATGGATGGGACCAACAGGTAACATAGTCAAAGGGAGAAAGAGAAAGCACTCTAGGCACAATAAAGGCAAGGCAGGAGCTTCAGGCTCGGTTAATGCTCAATGATAAGGATATTAAATGGGTGTTTAATGCTCTCACAATAGCTCTCGTGTATGGAGGAGTTTGGGCAACAATTCTAGGCTCAGAATGATTTTTCCTCCCTAATTTGTTCATCTGGTGTATTTATATGGGGCAAGGCTTCTCGAGTAAGCTTGCATGCGATTGATCTGATTGGGTGCATTAAATGCAAGAGATATTGCATTAAATGCATGGGATATTGCATTAAATGCGTGGGATCTTCTAGTTTTGATGGGAAGTCATTCTATTGGCTGGAAGTATTGTGGGCATTAATGAGGAGCGTATTACATCATCTTGGGGCTTACCTGAGGATGGCTAAGGATAAACCCACTTAAGAGCTATATTTTCGAGTCCCTAAATGTCAGACGACATGACCTCAAAGAGTGGTTAAATAGTGACTCTGTTAGGTGCACAGTCACATCAGTCAGGCGGGCTAGTATATGTTCCAAGGTTGCTCGATTGACAGCAACTCGAGTAACCTGGTTTCAGTTTGTTGGTTAAGAGTTATCTTAGAACCGGTGGTGCAAGATTTAGGTAGCTCGAGGAGGTTCCCTCGAACAGGTAAGAGTTGAGGTGGCTCGAATGTAGTGTCTCGAGCGACCATATGTGCTGAATGAAGTTTTTGCCCAAGTGTTCCAAGAGGGTTGGTGATGATGCTAAAATCTAGCACCACCTGATAAGTGATGATGAGCTCAAACAGTAGTAACCATGGCAGCCATGGAGATGTGTATGTTTGAATGTGTAGAAGGAGATGAGTATAAGAGGAACAAGATAATGATGTATAGTGGTTCAGCCAATTAGGCCTACATCCACTGTGAGTGTGTGATCCACTAAATATGGGCACTAATGGCCTTGGATACAATGCACATAATCTCACTTTCTCTCTCTACTGTGTGTATAAGCGGAGTTTTAACTAGGGTTAAAATTCTTGATCCATCCCCTATAGGGTTGTAGGTGACAAGCATATATAGGTCTTGGGGGGTGTAGTGTACCCCCCAAGTATGCATGATGCATGTGAATGATGATCTAGCCAATCTCCTGTTGACACCTGTAGATGCCAAATGATGACATAATATTCCCTCACGCGAGGGGGTGATAGTGTTATAACGGTCTTCCACGTGCCATATGAGCCTCACGCACACTGTTCCAAGCGTGTCCCAAACCACGCGCTGTGATGATGTCACCCTTGGCCTATGACATGAGGCCGAGGGTAAAGTTCCCTCTGGCAGTGAGCCAGGCCTAAGTTAGGCCTCGTATTATCGTACCCTCGGAGGGTCGTCTGGGCCTGATGGAGGGTCGGTCCCTCAGAGGGTCTTTTGGGCCTGATGGAGGGTCGGCCCCTTAGAGGGTCGTCTGGGTCGATCCCTCAAAGGGTCATCTGGACCTTGATGATGGGTCGGCCCCTTGAAGGGTCGTCTGGGCCTGATGAGGGATCATCCTGACCCCATCCATGTGCAGGGCGTCCTCGGCCTAACCGAGGGTATACATGGGCATATCAATCACCCCCCAGCCCTTAGCTATTGATGCTACTGAGATGGCTGAGGGATAGTGTTGCGTTTAAGATAAGTGTATGGTCTGCTTGATGAGTGACAACTGTTAATCTGATGTGACGGGCAAAAACATCATTGTCGCTCTAGTTTACAAGGCGTGGTGGCTGCACACCGCTTTGGATTATGTGCCCTAATGATGCCCTCCTCGTGGGCTGTGCTCTGCATTGGTTAATGGGCCCATTCATCAATAAGGTATTTAAGCAATTTTTGAAGTTTCTCTTTCTTCTTCTTCTTCTTCTTCTTCTTCTTCTTCGCGCCTGAACTCTCTCTCTCTAGCTTCCAACCTTCTTGCCATTTATGTAGTTTCGACATTTCGAGTTTGGCAGCCTTGATATTTCTTCTTAGGTAACTCCTTTACCCTAGTGCCCTCATTATCTTCATTTATGTTTGCTTGCTTGTTTTAAGCTCGTAGGGTTAGATTTTCCTTAAGTTGTTTCATAGCTTTTTCGGCGTATCCTTTGGTAGACTGTTCTTGAATCGTTCTTGATAAAAACCCTTTAATTCTTTGGTTTTGATCGAAAAGTCCAACCTGGTCAATTGTGAGATTTTTTGTTAGTTGGCTTAGCCAAATTCTTCTAAGTGTATGGTCTTTCCCTTAATGCTTAGGAGGCTTTACAGCTTAGCTCAGGAATTCCCTTCCCCGAGAGAGAAGTTATTTGTTGAGATCAGACGGGTAGAGGAAGAGGAGGAGAGAAGACGATGGGCCGACCCTAATTGGGTATGACCCATTTTCCCCATTCCTCTTGCCACTATAAAGACATCTAAGCCATCTGAGTCTTGTGGGTCGTCCTGTCGAGAGTCATCCAGGACAGATGGATAAGAGAGCCTCGTCATCAACAGGCGCTGGTCCTTCTGGGAGGAGAGAAACGTTTGATCTTAGCCCAGGCCGACAGGCCGAGGGTGTGGTTCCTTCCGAGGCTATCCCTGTGACAACTTTATCCCCCCACGCCTTCCAGATGGATTTCCCTCATGGGCCTCTGACAGGTTATGAGGCCGAGGGAGAGAGGACTGATGATGGTGAGGACTCAGACGTCGATCCAGTTGACACCTCCCATGCCTCGTCTTATATTTCCTCAGTCAGGGATCGTGACCTCCTGCTTTGGAGGCATGCATTTGGTGTGCCCCCCAACATAAATATGAGGGTCCCCTCTGAGTTTGAGAGGGTCTTTGAGGGTGACGAGGGAGAGGTTGCTATATACGAATAGATGTTTAAGGTCGGTGTCAGGTTCCCTCTGTACCCTTCCATTGTAGACATCTTATCAGCCCTCGGCGTTGCCCCCTCTCAACTTCCTCCCAAATCCTGGAGGACGATCCTTGGCTACGTCTCTTTATGGAAAAATGCCTTTATTGACGAGGCCTCGGCCGATCTTTTCTTGGCCTGCTATAATATCACTTCCTCGTCCAAACATCCTGGGTACTATCATTTGGGGGCGCAGAGGTCTGAGAAAAAACTTCTCCACGTGGCGCAAACCTCTAACCACGACTGTAAGAAGAGATTTTTCTTCATATCCGGGGAATGGGAATTTGCAGCCGAGGCTCAACCTCTAGCCAATGGTCCGAGGGTCCCAAGAAGATGGTGTAATCCCTCAATGAAAGCCAGGTCAGACCCCGAACTTAGTTTGGAAGAGAAAGATATAGTCGAATATCTGAGGGGACGAGGGAAAGGGGGTGAACTTGCAAAGTTTGAAGATCTCATGACCCCCCTGTTCCTCAAGGAAGCTGGTCTGAGGGTCGGCCCCCTGATAGAGCTATGTGAGTTATATTATTTTTTGCCCAATCTTTGCTTTTTTGAAGTGTTTCATCTTTACTTTTGCATTTTTCTGACGTTTCGTCCTCTTTTCAAGTCGTCCTCCAGGTATATCAGACCATCTCTGAGAAATGACTGCCCCGAGCTTACTATCTGGTTTGGGCAAGAAAAAGGGCAAGGAGCCTCAACAAGCTTCGAGGAAGACACAGACCGCGGGGCCGACACCTGCTGAGCCGACCTCTGACAGATAAAAGAGGAAAGAGCCTGAAGGCCCTGTCGACCCTCGGCCAGATTCATGAACGAGGGTAAGGGTCGAGGCAAATGAGGGGACCACCTCTTCTTCCAGCATTAGGGCCTTCTGGTCCCAGAACTTGGCATTTCTGAAGGCCGAGACATCTTCTCTGATCGCTAACCTGAGGGCGGCCAAGGCGTCCATGTTTTCTTCCCCCTCTGCTGCTGACTACGAGTTTTTTTCCAAGATGCCCCGGCGAAGGTGTATGACTATGGTCTGCACACCCTAGCTCAGGTATTTGTTCTCACTTCATTCCCTTAACTGCATTCTTTCACAAATTGTTTTCTCGGCTTCTTAACGAGTTTCTTTTTCTTATGCAGTCTGTCTGTGCTTTTACCTCGGCCACTAAGTGGATGGCTGAGAACCAAGAAAAATTCCATGAAGCTGAGAGGGCTATTCAGCATGAGGTTGATCTACAGTCAGAGCTTGAGACTGCAAGGGCTGAGTTAGAGAGCGCCAGGACTGATCATGCGAGGATCCTGGATGAGCTGACGAGGCAGCATGACGCAGACATGGCGGCCAAGGACTTGCTTATAAAGGAGAGGGACGAGGCCTTGACCAACTTGGGGGTTCAGCACATGGCCGATCTTGAGGCGACTGTCAATAAAGCCGAGGCCGATGCTGTGGAGTCCTACAAACTCTTGGATGAGTTTTAGGGCTTCGGCCTTGAATACTTAGAGAGGGGAATTAGGACGGCCTGTCGGTGGGTCGTCCTTAATTTGCCGATACAGTATCTTCTGTTCGCCCCTCCATCGAAGCAGTCTAACTGGACGACCCCCTGATTGCCGAGGCATTAGCTCACGTAGAGTCCCAAGTGCACGTCGAGGGTATTGGCACGTCTGAGGACCAACCTGTCCTGGTCATTGAGGAGACCCCTCTTATTGATGTTGAGGCCCTGCCCTCTGATGCTGCTCAATAGGGTGGCTGTCTGTAGCCCACACCCTCTTAGTGTAATCAATATTTTTATACTCTTTTGTAAAACGAACATCATTTTGTAATATAGTGCCTCTTGTTGTCTTCCATACTCGTCTCTTATGTGATTTGCATTGTGAATTTTGAATTGTCAATTTTTTATATTAACAATATCACTAACCCCTCCCTCGTCTTTCTTGAGGGTGAATGAGGGGTCGTCCCTTGCATTGACCCTCATTATAGCCGAGGGTAGGTTTTAACCAAATTAACGGTTTTTAATCACCCCCTCCCTCGTCTTTCTTGAGGGTGAATGAGGGGTCGTCCCCTCATCGACCCTCATTATAGCCGAGGGTGGTTTTTAACCAAATTAATGGTTTTTAATAAAGTCCTCCCTCATCTTTCTTCAGGGTGAATGAGGGGTTGCCCCCTGCATTGACCCTCATTATAGCCGAGGGTGGTTTTTAACCAAATTAATGGTTTTTAATCAAGTCCTCCCTCGTCTTACTTGAGGGTGAATGAGGGGTCGTCCCCTGCATTGACCCTCATTATAGTCGAGGGTTGCTTATACCAAATTAATAGTTTTTAATCAAGTACTCCCTCGTCTTTCTTGAGGGTGAATGAGGGGTCGTCCCCTGCATTGACCCTCATTATAGCCGAGGGTTGCTTTTACCAAATTAATGGTTTTTAACCAAGTCCTCCCTCGTCTTTCTTGAGGGTGAATGAGGGGTCTTCCCCTGCATTGACCCTCATTATAGTCGAGGGTGGTTCTCCAAAGATGATCCCAAACATATTAGAACTGACAAACACTAGATGGGAGGAAACACTGATATTTCTCATTAGCATTCCAAGTGTTCTGTTGGAGCGACACTTATTACAATTGTGGTCCGATAGGACATTACAACACTACAGATAGTATTTCTTCAAATGATCTGCGTTCCAGGGGTTGGAAAAGGGCCCCCCTTTTAGGTTTTCTAGTCTATATGTTCCTGGGACAACTTCGTCGATGACCCTATATGGGCCGTGCTAATTAGGATGGAGCTTGTTGGGCTTTTGCAAAGTCTTTTTGAGGACCAAGTCTTCCACCGCAATTGGTCTCTGTTTCACCCTCTGATTGTAAAACCTTGCAGTCCTCTGCTGGTAGGCGGCTTGCCTTATCTCGGCGTCTTACCTCCTTTCCTCAATCAGGTCTAAGTCAAGTCTCCTCTCTTCCATATTTCTCTGGGGGTCATACATTTGGACCCTATGAGTAGGAAACCCAATCTCAGTGGGGATGAAGGCCTCTGAGACATAAGCTAGCATGAATGGGGTCTCTCCGGTAGGGGTCTTTGTCGTCGTCCTGTAGGCCCACAGTACAACATATAACTCTTCAACGCATCTTCCTTTAGCCTCTTCAAGTGTCTTTTTGATCCCGTCTAGGATCGTCCTATTTGTAACTTCTGTTTGCCCGTTAGCCTGAGGTCGGCCTGGGGTAGAGAAGAATTGTTTGATACTCACCCTTTCATAGTACTTCTGTAGATATGTATTCTTGAATTGAGTCCTGTTATCCGAGATGATGCTATTTGGGAGACCATATTTGCATATAATGTTTCTCCATATAAACTGGAAGTTCTTCTGCTCTGTGATCGTTACCATCGACTCCGTCTCCACCCATTTTGAAAAATAGTCAATGGCCACGATGAGGAACCGATAGTTATTGATGGACCTAGGCAAGGGTCCTACTAGGTCAATCCTCCACACTGCAAATGGCCACGGGGATATAATGGAAGTAAGAGGCTGATGGGGTTGGTGAGGGATGGTGTCAAATCTTTGGCATTTGTCGCAATTTTTTACATATGTCGTGGCATCTTTCCCTAAGGCCGTCCACCAGTACCCTTGGGTGATCACCCTCTTCGCTAGAGACCTGCCCCCAATGTGGCTTGAACATGATGCCTCATGCACGTCTTGCAAAATGGAAGGGACTTCATATGGGTGCACACACCTAAGTAAGGGGAGAAAAAACCCCTTTTTGTATAAGGTGTCCCCAATGACAGTGAATTTTGCAGCTCTGTATCTCAACTTCTTCTTTTCTTACCTTGCTTCTGGTATCTCCCCCTCTTTAATGTATCTGATCAGAGGGTCCATCCATGAGGCCTCCTTAGCAATATTCAGGCAAGTGCCAAGTGTTACCTCAGCATCTTCAATAGTTGGTCGAAGAAAAATTTCCACTGGGACTGTCCTCCTGATGTCTGTCCTAGTTGCTAAGGCCAGCCTGGCAAGTGCATCGGCTCGGCCATTGTCATGCCACGGTATCCTCTTCAATTTCACTTCTCTGAAGATCTTCAGTAATGACATTACTTTCTCAAGGTACTTGGCCATCCGCTCGTGCTTGGCCTCGTAGGCTCCTAGTATCTGATTTACTACCAGCCTTGAATCACTATGGACCAAAATCTGGCCGACACTAAGAGACTTGGCCAAGGAGAGTCCTGCTATCAGGGCCTTATATTCGGATTCGTTGTTGGAGGCTTTGAAGTTGAACCTCAGGGCGTATTCAATGTCTGTGCCATCGGGTGCTGATACTATCAGTCCAGCTCCACTTTCGCTATCACAGGAGGACCCGTCAACGAAGAGTCTCCACATAGTCTTTTCCTTTGAGAAATTTCCCTCACTGAGGGATCCCTCTCTAAAGAGGTATCTTCCCTCTTCGTTTTTATCCACTTTCCTTCTAGTGGTTCTTGTCTCAGCCTTATCTGCATGTGTGTCGGTGTTTTGTTGGGTATCTGTCTTCTTGAGGCTCTCATTCTTCCCCTGCTTAACATAGAGCAGGTGGGTGGTCTTCTTCTGTGGACTCACCCCAAAGCAAAAGTTTTGGATAAACCGGTCTGCCAACTGCTTAAAGCTTTCAATGGAATTTTTTGGAAGAGACATATACTAGACATGTGAAGCCCTCGTCAGAGTGTCAGAAAAGGCACGACACCTCATCTCATCTGAGATAGAGTATATGTCTGCCGCTGATTGATACATCTCAATATGATGGACATGATTAGTACTCCCGTCATACCATGGGGTGACCACAGGTGGCTTAAACTTTGATGGCGTAAGAAAGTTGACTATCTTCACCACAAAGGGAGAGCCTATGGAGTATCCTCTATGAAGAGGGTCACGGCTTTTCAGAATATCACCAATCTTGTCCTCTAGTCACTAGATTGAGGCATTCCAGGGCCTCGTAGGGTCGGCCTGGCCGATGTTATCCCCCGCCGCCTCTTTAAGGTGGACGGAGGGTTCTGCGGCGGCAGGCCTGTGTCAGCTATTTACTTCCCCCTGACCATCGTCTCGTCTTAGGGGTCGACCCCCATTGGGTCGGCCATCTGCTGCCTCCCTTTTGGACCTCGCAGCGCTCCTTGATCTGGATAGTTTTTTCCCGCAGGTCATTTACTGGGCCCAGCCTCTCAAAGGCCGACCCCCTGCTCAAGCGATCAAAAGCAGAGCCTCTTGGGCGATCGTCAGGATTTGGTCTCCCGCACTTCCCTCTACTCTCCTGGAGAGGTCTTACAGTATTATTGGAGACCTCATATGGTTCCCAGCATTCTATGGGGGCCTCCTCTCCCTCCAGATCGTCATACCTCTCCTCAGGGAAAGGGTTTTCTTGCCTCCCCAGGCGTAGACGCCGGGAGTCAGCAACATCCCTACGCCGCTGAGGAGGTGGCAGGTCCTTGCGCGGTGCCTGGGGTGGTCCCCTGGCTTCATGCTATCCTAGAGCTGCTGCCGGAGTAATCATCTCAGGTGAGACCCCTCGTGGTCTTAGTATGTTCTGGCTTAGAGCTGTGAACTGCTCCTGCATGATCCGCTGGCTTGCTGCCAGAGACTTCAAGGCTTCCGCCACATCAGCCATCTCAAACTGAGGTGGTGGCTGACTGGAACTGGGTCCAACTCCACTCTTCGATAGAGGGAGTGGTGGTGGTGGCATCTCTGGTGCCATGTGTTTGAGCTATGAAGAGCTGAACTGAAGAAAAAAGGACTGGTGAGCTTGAGAACCTTAATGGGTCTCTTTCAATGGTGAAACGTCTCCTCTCAGGGGGAGAGATGGTTCACCACAAGAGTGCCCAGTGAGGTCAAGCTATACAAAGGAAGATATGTCTTCTCGTGCCCACAGATGGTGCCAAACTGATGATGCTGAAATCTAGCACCACCTGATAAGTGATGATGAGCTCAAATAGTGATAACCATGGCAGCCATGGAGATGTGTATGTGTGAGAGTGTAGAAGGATATGAGTATAAGAGGAACAAGATAATGATGTATAGTGGTTCAGCCAATTAAGCCTATATCCACTGTGAGTGTGCGATCCACTAAATATGGGCACTAATGGCCTTGGATACAATGCACATAATCTCACTTTCTCTCATTCTGTGTGTATAAGAGGAGTTTCAACTAGGGTTACAATTCTTGATCCATCCCCTATAGGGTTGTAGGTGACAAGCATATATAGGTCTTGGGGGGTGTAGTGTACCCCCCAAGTATGCATGGTGCATGTGAATGATGATCTAGCCAATTGTAATACCCCGTACTTTTGGCTATATTTATTTTTGGGATTAATTAATTAAATGCGTATTAATTGGAAATTAATCCGGGTTATAAATACTAACGAGATGCGAGTTGGTATTTGATTATGTGCATACATGTTTTTATATATGAAATTTGGAATTATGAAATTTGTCGTGAGGTTGATATACGGCATTTTAGAAATTTTGTTGAGACGCGTGGGACCGCCGCGTCACGGTGTAATATTTTAATTATAAAAAGTGAATTTAAAATCTATAAACCGTATGGTCGTTTTGAGTGCGCCAACGCGTCCGGAAGGGTCGAGATAGTCAGAAAAAACAAGCCGGGGGTGTAGTTTGGATTCCGGGGTATTTTTAGGCCATACCGGCAACTTAAAGGGTATTTTGGTAATTTTACATTTTGAGGAATTAAAAGTGACGAAAATTGGGAGTTTTAATCTGATGTGGATTTAACCCACTAAGCCCATTAACCAAACCATATTAACCTAGAAGGCTACGTAGGTTATTAGAAGAGTTTTCCAAGTTTCCCAAATCAAACCCTAGCCACCTTAAGCCACCATTGGAGAAGAAGCTTGGAGAGAAGAAATTCTGCAGAAAAGCCTCATTAAACCTACACCAAACTCAGAGACAACCAAGGCAAGTGACTTTATTCCATTTAATTTCAAAGAATGTTCTTTTCATGTTAGAAAAATTCAAATTTTGTGTTTGTTCTTGGTGAAATATGAAAACCCATGTAGTTTGGAGTTTAGAACTTGAAAATCTTGAAGAGAATTGCATGTAGAATGATAGGTAGATGATTATTCTCATGATAATTGTGATTAGAAGAAATTAAAACGGATTAAATTCTGGGATTTGATGATGATGTAAATCTAGGGTTCATGTTCTTGATAAAATTGGGGAAAAGTATAAAATCTTGTGATTTAATGATGTTTAGGATGCATTAATGCCTTAAAAGATGTGAGTATATGACCTTAGCATGTTGTAGTATGATTAGAGGACTTAAAACATTGTTAGAACGAACTTTGGAGAAGACTTGAGGTGTTAAAAATGGTGAGAAACGAGTTTTAGGAAAATCTGGGACGAAACTGGCAGGTCGTTAGAAGCCCCTACCCAGGTCGTTCGAACGAACTCGTTCGAACGAGCTTCTAATGAGTTGACCAGTCGCTGCTAACGAAAAGGGATTTCGTTCGATATCTCATTCGAACGAGATATCGTTAGAAGGTGCAGTTCGTTCGAACGAACTGGAATCTCGTTCGAACAGCCTCGTTCGAACGAGACTTCTAACGAGTTGACAGAGGAATCTCGTTCGAACAGTCTCGTTCGAACGAGACTTCTAACGAGTTGACAGTTTGGGCCTTTTTGGACTGTTTTGATTTTTGGAGTCCCGTAAACTTGTTCGAGGATATAGATGACATTCCGATGATGATGTAAGGATAGAATTGGGACTTTTGGGTATTATGAGAAGGAAATCATATACGAGAGTTATATTAAATGGACGGTTTGGGTTGAGACGTGAGTGTCTACTACGACGTGAGAATGAATTATGGCGCGTATAATTACAAACCAGAATAATATAAGGTGTAGATATTATAAGTTGGTACGAGAAAGCGATATGTACTACGATTAAACTACGGGATTACTAAGACGTGTGTTTACTTAGTATTGGTATATGAATTGTGTGTATGACATACCTACCATACTTGCTATCACGGGAGGTTTGCATTCGCTTAGGGCCCTCTAATCCTTGTGTTGCCCGAATTTAGACTGGCTACCTTGATGAACATAGGTCATAGAAAGACTTATTGGGATATTAATAAGTCCGCTGATCGTGGGAGCGTAGGTATGTGCGTGACCCATGTGATGTGACTGTGTTCACCTCCATTGTTTGTGGTGTTGTTATCTATGAACTATTCCTGAGAGATTCGGAATATGTAATCCTTATGTACGTGATGTACCAGGATGGATAGCAGAGTATGTGTGCACCACAGCTTAGTTCTCGGGGTGCTTGTATTGTATATTTATGATGTGAATAATATACACTTAATTAATGAGAACCTTCATGTTAATGTTGTGAAATAATTACGGTATTGATTCGAGAAATATAACGAGTTAACTGATAGTGATATATATTGCGTATTGAGCATAGGAGTTTACGTTAAACCATGACTTAATTACGAGCGTTATAATGTTGATAGAACCGAGTAATAAGGGTAAGACCTATGATAGTCTAGCTAGATATGTTGTCACTTAGCTAGTAGTTTGTATCACTCTAGATGGGTACTTACGTTAGGAGTGCACAGTTAGACGAGAGGTGAGAATATCATGTGAGTGCACGTCCTAACATGTACTTTGCATTTAATGTTTTAAATGTTTTTAAAGCACTTGCAGGTTTTTAAAATATAACTCCACATTCGGGCTCTGACCCGTTTGCTTTTCAAATCTACTTTTCTTGTAAAACCATTTTAGGTGCCCAGCCACAAGGACACCAAGCATAGGATACTCATTCAGGTGACGAGCTGTAGCTGTTTGTGGAAGCTACAGGGATTTGCTTGTAGACGCTTCTTTCTTTTGGATTCCAGAGTCACTATCTATCGGCTGTAGGGCATGTTGCCCATTTCTATTTAGAAACATCTTTTACATTTCAGTTTTGTTTCAGACTTTAGCATGTATTATTTCAGTATTCAGTTTAGTTGTTTCAGTTGTGGGTTTGTAGTGAGGAGTTTTCCTCCAGATTTTATTTACATTATGTGATGGTTATTCGTTTTACTTCAGTATGGTGAATGGTGTTATTTATTTCTTCATTACACTTGTTGCATGTTAATCAGACTTTAATTAAAATTTGGCAACTTACTTTTTAAATACTAGGTGGTTAGTGAAATTAAAATGTTTTCGATAGTGATGCTATTAACTGAGCCAACTTGGCATTTTGAATTAATTTAATAAAGGAGTAGCTAGCCGGTATTTAATTAGTCGGGGTGTCACAGGTGGTATCAGAGCATCAGGTTCTAGTGTCCTTTAGGACCTGACGGCTTATTATGTTTCCTCTACGTTTCTTTGATATAGAGCCCTATATTTTAGGACTGTTGTACTCTTTTTGTGTATGCTTCGTTCTTTAGCTATCTTAAGTTTATAAACAGCGAACTTATAAACTTTGTTCTTATTTCAGATGCCTCCACGACGAGTTCCCAGGGATGCAACGCCCGAACCCCAGCCCGCTCCAGTTCAGGGCATGATGAACGCCGCTGAGGTTGCAGCTATAGTAGCCCAAGCGGTAAATGCCGCCATTGCCGTTGTTCAGCAGGCACCACCTCAGGCGGCGGTTGCCGCGCCAGTACAGGCAAATGCATTCCCGTCTGCTTGGGAACGTGTACGTGACGCTTTTCAGAAAGCGCATCCGCCAGAGTTTACAGGTAGCTCAAATGTGGTAGTCTCGAGCCAATGGAGGAAGGATATGCAGAGGCACTTGAGAATGCATGAGTGCACGGATGTTCAGAAGTAGGTGCTAGCTACTTTCAAGCTAGTTGGATCTGCACTACAGTGGTGGGAGTCTATTTCCACCATAGAGGAGAGGGATACTCTCACGATTCAGGAGTTCTGGGTGCGGTTCGATCGCAAGTACTTTCCGTCAGCTGTTCATACGGAAATGAGGAGGAGATTGATGAGTCTGAAGCAGGAAGGTAAGACCGTGGCCGAGTATGAGGCCGAGTTCACAAATCTGTTGAATATCGTTCCAGACGAGATACCAACAGAGAAGAAGAAAATTGAGAAGTTCACCGACGGGTTGACTTGGAGGATCCGTCAGCATCTGCTAGGGAACCTTTCATTGGCCACGTATTCTGATGTGGTTAACGCTGCGTTATTACACTGCCAGGACCACCGTTTTCATATGGCCGAGGGCAAGAGGTCGGGGGAGTCTAGCCATCAGGGCAGGACAGGAGGACATGGTGCCAGCGGGGCACAATCTGGTCAGGGGCAGAGACAGAATGAGCAGGGCTCCCAGCAGGGGGATAATAAGAGGTTCCATTCAGGGAACTACAGACAAGGACAGGGAGGTTTTCGTCAGGGCCATCAGGGTCCAAACGGCCATCAGGGCCAACAGGGGCAGAATGGGCAGCAGTTTCACCAGGGCCAGCAGGGCCAAGGGAGGAACGGTAACGGCCACCAGGGCCGGGGACAGCAGGGACAGAGAGGAGGGAACTTCCCAGGGAAGTGCTTTGTTTGTGGCAAGACTGTCCATAAGCGACAGGATTGTCCTGATAGGGGCAGGGCCCCACAGCAGCAGCAGCAGGGTGCTCGCCAGGAGCCACAGAGTCCTATGTTTCTCGCTGCTTTTCCCGCACCGCCACAGATGGCAGCATTGCCACCCATTCCAGCAGTCCCATCTCAGCAGGGGCAGCTACAGTATGGACGTGTCTACAACGTCCACCAGGCTGCAGTTCCACAGGCACCGCCCGCGATTGAGGGTACGTTTCCTATCCATGGCACTATGGGTCGAGTGTTATTTGATACGGGTGCTACACACTATTTTATAGCTACACACTTCGCGAAGGCTTTAGGATTGTTAGCTACGGCAGAGAGCACAGTGACGTGTGTCGACTCACCATTGGGGAGTGGATCACTTATTTTATTTATATGCCGGGGAGTGGGGGTAGAGATTGGTGGTTTGGTATTACCTGCAAACATGTTAGTGTTAGACATGCATGTTCACGATGTGATTATTGGGATGGATTGGCTCGTAGCTTATAGGGCCATGATTGATTGCTTCAGCGGGAACATTGTTTTTTCCATTCCGGAGCAAGAGATGTTTGTAGTGGCGATGCCTCACCCAGAGGGAGGATCGACCGCTCATCTGTATTACATTGAGGAGGATACCTCTAAGGAGGTAGTGATTCCTTTAGATTCTATCCCAGTAGTCAGGGAGTATTCGGATGTGTTTCAGGAGATACCAGGCTTACCCCCCAGTCGAGAGATAGACTTTGTTATAGATTTGCTACCGGGTACGAGACCTATAGCACGCGCACCGTACCGTATGGCTCCAGATGAGATGAGGGAGTTACGGGATCAGATAGAGCAGCTGTTAGGTTAGGGCTTTATTCGCAGGAGTACCTCACCTTGGGGTGCTCCAGTTCTGTTTGTGAAGAAGAGGGACGGTTCACTGAGATTGTGTGTGGACTACCGAGAGTTGAATAAGGTCACGATACGGAATAAGTATTCGTTGCCTCGAATCGATGACTTATTCGACCAGTTGAGAGAAGCTTCTTTCTTCTCGAAGATTAACTTGAGATTGGGATACCATCAGTTACGTATCAGGGAGGAGGATTTCTCGAAGACCGTGTTCTTGTCGAGATATGGTTCTTACGAGTTTCGGGTTATGCCTTTCGGTTTGACCAACGCTCCAGCTGTGTTTATGGACTTGATGAACAGAGTGTTCAGGGATTTCCTAGACCAGTTTGTCATTGTCTTCATTGATGATATTCTGGTTTACTCCCAGACAGAGGAAGAGCACACCGAGCATTTGAGGCAGGTTTTGCAGACACTTCGTCAGAACGAGTTGTATGCAAAATATGAGAAGTGCGGGTTTTGGCTGAAGGAAGTCCAGTTTTTGGGACACATTATTTCCGACCAGGGAATATCTGTTGATCCGGGGAAGGTATCAGCGGTGAGGGAGTGGGGACAGCCCACGACACCGACTGAGATTCGTAGTTTCTTGGGACTAGCAGGATACTACAGGAGGTTTATTCGGGGCTTCTCAGAGATAACAGGTCCTTTGACACATCTGACTCGTAAGGGTGTGCCATACATCTGGAGTGATGCCTGTCAGTTGGCATTCGACGAATTGAAGGACAAATTGACCTCAACACTTGTGTTAGTATTGCCGAGACCGGGAGTTGAGTATTTGGTTTACACCGATGTATCTTTGCAAGGACTGGGAGGTGTATTGCAGCAGGAAAGACAGGCCATAGCTTATGCTTCCCGTAAGCTTAAGCCTCATGAGAAGAATTACCCCACGCATGATTTGGAGTTGGCAGCAGTGGTATTTGCCCTACGGATTTGGAGGCACTATCTTTTGGGGGAGAAGTTCCAACTGTTCACGGACCACAAGTCACTACAGTACCTGTTCACGCAGAAAGAGTTGAATATGCGGCAGCGTAGGTGGCTTGAATTTGTGAAAGACTACCAGTTCGACATCCAGTACCACCCGGGTAAGGCTAACGTGGTGGCAGACGCGTTGAGCCGTAGGCCAGCAGAGGAGGTGGCAGAGGTGTGGAAGGCAAAGTGGAAGGAATTGGGACACCAGGATGCAGTGGCCCGATCTTTCATGTCTGTGATGACCGTTACACCACAGATTGTCACGAAGGTAGTACGGGCACAGGCCAATGACTCGTTCTGTCAGGAGCAGATAGTTCGATTACTAGCAGAGGGAGCCGAGTCCTATACCGTTAGCTCAGACGAGGGATTGCGATTCAATGGGAGATTGGTGGTTCCGGAAGGGGAGGAATTACGACATGATGTGATGGCAGAGTCGCACGGCTCATGGTTCGCGGTACATCCCGGAGGGGACAAAATGTACCAAGACATGAGACGCCAGTATTGGTGGAACGGTATGAAGAGAGATATCGCTGAGTTTGTTTCGAAATACGCCACTTGTCAGCTCATAAAAGTGGATCATCAGAGACCGGCAGGATTGCTACAACCATTGGAGGTCCCGGTGTGGATGTGGGAGAGCATATCCATGGACTTTATCACGGGGTTGCCTACGTCGCAGAGGGGTCACGACTCCGTTTGGGTAATTGTGGACAGATTGTCCAAGGTCGCTCTCTTTTTACCCGTAAGGACTGACTACACTACGGGACAGTATGCCCAGCTCTTCATTTCAGAGGTTGTGAGACTTCACGGTGTGCCCCTGAATATCGTGTCTGACAGAGACAAGATATTTGTTTCGAGGTTTTGGGAGAGTTTCCAGGAGGCAATGGGCACGGAATTTCGGTTGAGTACGGATTATCATCCGCAGACCGATGGGCAGACCGAGCGCACCAATCAGATGTTAGAGGACATGCTACGCATGTGCATCATTGACTTTGGGGGTGGATGGGAGCAGTACCTTCCACTTGTGGAGTTTGCTTACAACAACTCCTATCAGTTCACTATTGGCATGGCTCCGTTTGAGGCATTGTACGGTAGGCCTTGTCGTTCCCCAGCATGTTGGTTAGAGGTGGGGGACAACAAACTACTTGGGCCGGAAGTGATTCAGGATACTTTGGCAAGAATTGAGTTGATTCGGAGTCGCATTCGGGTAGCTCAAGACAGGCAGAAGAGTTATGCTGATGCGAAGAGATTTTTCAGGGAGTTCCAAGTAGGGGACCAGGTTTTGCTCAGGGTATCTCCTATGAAGGGGATTATGCGTTTCGGGAAGAAGGGGAAGTTGGCACCAAGGTATGTGGGGCCGTTTCCTATTATTGAGCGGATCGGACCGGTTGCGTATAGACTTGGACTACCGGAGCATTTGCATCGGATTCACGATGTGTTTCATATTTCCTCGCTGAGGAAATACCTTAGAGATAATTTGGCTCATTCTCACATTGCTGTGGAGGACATCGATTTCCAGCCGGATAGCTCCTACGAGGAGGGGCCGATTGCTATTTTGAACCGAAGCGAGAGGAAACTGCGGTCAAAGATAGTTCCGTTAGTGCGTGTTCAGTGGCGACATCACAATGTTGAGGAGTCCACATGGGAGCGCGAGGATGAGATGCGCGAACGTTATCCAGAGCTGTTTTTAGCAGGTACTTTCTAGTTTCGAATTTCGGGACGAAATTCAGTTATTAGGGGGGAAGTATGTAATACCCCGTACTTTTGGCTATATTTATTTTTGGGATTAATTAATTAAATGCGTATTAATTGGAAATTAATCCGGGTTATAAATACTAACGAGATGCGAGTTGGTATTTGATTATGTGCATACATGTTTTTATATATGAAATTTGGAATTATGAAATTTGTCGTGAGGTTGATATACGGCATTTTAGAAATTTTGTTGAGACGCGTGGGACCGCCGCGTCACGGTGTAATATTTTAATTATAAAAAGTGAATTTAAAATCTGTAAACCGTATGGTCGTTTTGAGTGCGCCAACGCGTCCAGAAGGGTCGAGATAGTCAGAAAACACTAGCCGGGAGTGTAGTTTGGATTCCGGGGTATTTTTAGGCCATACCGGCAACTTAAAGGGTATTTTGGTAATTTTACATTTTGAGGAATTAAAAGTGACGAAAATTGGGAGTTTTAATCTGATGTGGATTTAACCCACTAAGCCCATTAACCAAACCATATTAACCTAGAAGGCTACGTAGGTTATTAGAAGAGTTTTCTAAGTTTCCCAAATCAAACCCTAGCCACCTTAAGCCACCATTGGAGAAGAAGCTTGGAGAGAAGAAATTCTGCAGAAAAGCCTCATTAAACCTACACCAAACTCAGAGACAACCAAGGCAAGTGACTTTATTCCATTTAATTTCAAAGAATGTTCTTTTCATGTTAGAAAAATTCAAATTTTGTGTTTGTTCTTGGTGAAATATGAAAACCCATGTAGTTTGGAGTTTAGAACTTGAAAATCTTGAAGAGAATTGCATGTAGAATGATAGGTAGATGATTATTCTCATGATAATTGTGATTAGAAGAAATTAAAACGGATTAAATTCTGGGATTTGATGATGATGTATATCTAGGGTTCATGTTCTTGATAAAATTGGGGAAAAGTATAAATTCTTGTGATTTAATGATGTTTAGGATGCATTAATGCCTTAAAAGATGTTAGTATATGACCTTAGCATGTTGTAGTATGATTAGAGGACTTAAAACATTGTTAGAACAAACTTTGGAGAAGACTTGAGGTGTTAAAAATGGTGAGAAACGAGTTTTAGGAAAATCTGGGACGAAACTGGCAGGTCGTTAGAAGCCCCTACCCAGGTCGTTCGAACGAACTCGTTCGAACGAGCTTCTAACGAGTTGACCAGTCGCTGTTAACGAAAAGGGATTTCGTTCGATATCTCGTTCGAACGAGATATCGTTGGAAGGTACAGTTCGTTCGAACGAACTGGAATCTCGTTCGAACAGCCTCGTTCGAACGAGACTTCTAACGAGTTGACAGAGGAATCTCGTTCGAACAGTCTCGTTCGAACGAGACTTCTAACGAGTTGACAGTTTGGGCCTTTTTGGACTGTTTTGATTTTTGGAGTCCCGTAAACTTGTTCAAGGATATAGATGACATTCCGATGATGATGTAAGGATAGAATTGGGACTTTTGGGTATTATGAGAAGGAAATCATATACGAGAGTTATATTAAATGGACGGTTTGGGTTGAGACGTGAGTGTCTACTACGACGTGAGAATGAATTATGGCGCGTATAATTACAAACCAGAATAATATAAGGTGTAGATATTATAAGTTGGTACGAGAAAGCGATATGTACTACGATTAAACTACGGGATTACTAAGACGTGTGTTTACTTAGTATTGGTATATGAATTGTGTGTATGACATACCTACCATACTTGCTATCACGGGAGGTTTGCGTTCGCTTAGGGCCCTCTAATCCTTGTGTTGCCCGGATTTAGACTGGTTACCTTGATGAACATAGGTCATAGAAAGACTTATTGGGATATTAATAAGTCCGCTGATCGTGGGAGCGTAGGTATGTGCGTGACCCATGTGATGTGACAGTGTTCGCCTCCATTGTTTGTGGTGTTGTTATCTGTGAACTATTCCTGAGAGATTCGGAATATGTAATCCTTATGTACGTGATGTACCGGGATGGATAGCAGAGTATGTGTGCACCACAGCTTAGTTCTCGGGGTGCTTGTATTGTATATTTATGATGTGAATAATATACACTTAATTAATGAGAACCTTCATGTTAATGTTGTGAAATAATTACGGTATTGATTCGAGAAATATAACGAGTTAACTGCTAGTGATATATATATTGCATATTGAGCATCGGAGTTTATGTTAAACCACGACTTAATTACGAGCATTATAATGTTGATAGAACCGAGTAATAAGGGTAAGACCTATGATAGTCTAGCTAGATATGTTGTCACTTAGCTAGTAGTTTGTATCACTCTAGATGGGTACTTAAGTTAGGAGTGCACAGTTAGACGAGAGGTGAGAATATCATGTGAGTGCACGTCCTAACATGTACTTTGCATTTAATGTTTTAAATGTTTTTAAAGCACTTGCAGGTTTTTAAAATATAACTCCACATTCGGGCTCTGACCCGTTTGCTTTTCAAATCTACTTTTCTTGTAAAACCATTTTAGGTGCCCAGCCACAAGGACACCAAGCATAGGATACTCATTCAGGTGACGAGCTGTAGCTGTTTGTGGAAGCTACAGGGATTTGCTTGTAGACGCTTCTTTCTTTTGGATTCCAGAGTCACTATCTATCGGCTGTAGGGCATGTTGCCCATTTCTATTTAGAGACATCTTTTACATTTCAGTTTTGTTTCAGACTTTAGCATGTATTATTTCAGTATTCAGTTTAGTTGTTTCAGTTGTGGGTTTGTAGTGAGGAGTTTTCCTCCAGACTTTATTTACATTATGTGATGGTTATTCGTTTTACTTCAGTATGGTGAATGGTGTTATTTATTTCTTCATTACACTTGTTGCATGTTAATTAGACTTTAATTAAAATTTGGCAACTTACTTTTTAAATACTAGGTGGTTAGTGAAATTAAAATGTTTTCGACAGTGATGCTATTAACTGAGCCAACTTGGCATTTTGAATTAATTTAATAAAGGAGTAGCTACCCGGTATTTAATTAGTCGGGGTGTCACACCAATCTCCTGTTGACACCTGTAGATGCCAAATGATGACATAATATTTCCTCACGAGAGTGGGTGATATTGTTATAACGGTCTTCCACGTTCCATATGAGACTCACGCGCACTGTTCTACGCGTCTCCCAAACCACGCGCTGTGATGATGTAACCCTCGGCCTATGATATGAGACCGAGGGTAAAGTTCCCTCTAGCAGTGAGCCAGGCCTAAGTTAGGCCTCGTACTGTCGTACCCTCAGAGGGTCGTCTGGGCCTGATGAGGGTCGGCCTCTTCAAGGGTCGTCTGGTCCTGATGGAGGGTCGTCCCCTCGGAGGGTCGTCTGGGCCTGATGGAGGGTCGGCCCCTTGGAGGGTCGACTGGGTCGGCCCCTCAAAGGGTCGTCTAGACCTTGATGATGGGTCATCCCCTTGGAGGGTCGTCTGGGCCTGGTGAGGGATCATCCTGACCCCATCCATGTGCAGGGCGTCCTCGGCCTAGCCGAGGGTATACATGGGCATATCAATTGGTAACTGTATTCCCAACGTTGCCTTGCTCTCAATACTCTAAACCATGTCCCTGCCAGGTTCCCAAGAAGAGGTTGCTTGATAGAGCATGTTATCTCTCCCATGCCCTGCCAGGCATGGTCCCTCGTGGGTACCAAACAACCTCACTCAACATACATTTATAAGATAAAGTAAATGATACAGATTATTCTATTTCTTATTACAAAATATTGTCTTCCAAGTGACTTTGATCTACAAGTTGGATCATTAGAACTAGGTTAGTTAGAGAATATCTGAGGTAGGTTCTTCGAACCACCATTGTGAAGGATCTTCGAGGTGGGTCCTTCAAGGTAACTATCTCGAGTGGCCTTCATTCTCCTTCTTCGTAGGTCAATCAATCTTTTGACTATGTTAATCACTCTTCGGTGGAGACTCCCCCCTACATTAATAATAAAATCAACGATGATTGTTATGTAGTTAGGTTTACTTTTATCGTGCATATGCATTTGAGAACCTTATACCCATTTACAAGATTTTATTATGGTAATGAAATCTCTTGAATTGTCCTATTTTTATACAATTTGGTAATGCATAATTTTTGTATTTTATTTAGTGGCTGACTTGTTTCATCTCCGGGATGTTCTTGTGGTGTACCCTCTTGTTCTAAAGGTACATACTAGATATTGTGTTGTTGTATGTTAATTTGGTTGAAAAAACATGCGAAACAATTACATCTCTACGTCGTGTACTTGAAGAATTATAGGGATATGCTGACGGAATATTTCCCGAATGAAACAAAGCCGATAGCCACTAAATGCAATACAAAAATATGAATCACCGAATGGGATATGTCCCTTTCCTTTCAAAACAAATGGAAGAAATAGGATTCATAATGCATATTATACCACGATGCCTACATTTTTAGTTGAACTTAAGCATATGTAATTTGCTATTATTTATTTATATAGGTTATTCTTCAAACAAATTTGATGTCGGAAATAGTGAGTAAAATAATGTTGTTAATACCAACGTTATAAAAGAATCACTTTTGTAGTTTGGGTGGATTTTTAATTAATTCTAATTAGGGACGATGGGATAAAAATAAAAAAAAGTAGGAGGTGTGATATTGTTTATGTTGCAAAAAATAAGTCCGGCACAAGTAACATGTTATGCCACTATAAAAATTGTGGAAAAGATTTATAACATGAGTTTAATCAGGATATTTTTTGTGAGAAGTTTGCAATAGAAATAGTAAAGCACAATCCTCCCTATAGCTTTGTGGAATATGAAGGTATTCGTGACTTGATATTCTTTACAGCCGCAAGTAACTCATGTTTTAAGAAACACATCCAAATACGATACCTTAAAATTGCACAATATAGGGAAGGAAGTGATTATGCATTATTTGGAATCTATTATTGGTCGAGTATGTCTTATGTTTGATATGTGGACATCTATTTCCACCGATGGATATTTGTCCCGTACAGCTCATTATGTGGATAAGAGTTTGGTATTTCAAAAATGGATATTGAATTTGTCATGTGTTCCCTCCACATAATGACCCTATTTTGGCACAACAGATTATCCATTTGTGGGAAATTGATCGGGAAATCTTTACTCTTACTTTAGATAATGCCAAATATAATGACGGGTTAGTAGAAACATTAAAATGTCAACATTTTTCATATCCATTGTGGTGCACATATTTTCAATCTAATAATGCAAGCTGGCATGAAAGTTATCATTGAATCCATACACAAGGTTCGAGAATCCGTAAAGTATGTGGGGGGAACCAAAGGAAGGAAAATAAAATTGTGGCTTTTCATTTAAGCAACATATCAAACATGCTAGAAAATGATAACAAACATGAATATAATTAACTTCCCAAGTAAAGAATGTATAAAAAGGTAAAAAATCTAATGAGCAATAAATCCTTCCAATGAAAAGCTGAATGGATGTGCATTAGAGGCTCTAGTGACACCTTAGTTCATTCATACTTATAGTTATTGTTACAATGACCAACATGTCCATTAGTTATTTTCGAACATTATGAATTCATAGTATATAATTGGGATGAAGAAATGGGGAATAAAAAGCAAAAACTTGACAATATATGTCATCAATTTATAATAACGACAATTGACTATCAAAATCACAAAGGAAGACAAAAATAATTATTTTTAAAATAAATTGAGAGTACACGTAGATCAAATTGCATCATTTTTAAGACAAGACAAGAACATTGGTATGTAACACGAAATTGTATAACATATTAAGGCGATTTATCATAACATTTGATGGTTTCCATTCACATACCTTGTTCCATTGCAATGAAAGATCCGAGACTAATATATCCAAAAACAGGTCGATAGACAAGTTCAATGGGTTGTGGATAGGGTTTAGAGGGGAGATTTAACAACGTTTTGTCTCAGCATCAACATAGAATAGTACAACGGACGAGGCAAATAATCGAACTTATTTATGCTTATCATCCTATTTATGGTCCATGATGGAAAGGGACATTTTTGTCCTTTTACTTTTGATACATTTATTTATTTATTTACAATTTCTCATTATTATATTTTATTGCATGATTTTGTGTGTTAATTAATTGGATAATTAGGGACACTCGATTTTGTGGACAACAAGGTTTATATTTAAGACCGACCTTGATCATTGATTTTCTTTGAAAAGTAGTGTTAACTTATTCTTTTCTAAATTCAATTAAACCGGGGTAACTAATTTTAAGGTGTGAAATATATGAGATCTTCAAGATTTATTTTAATTTAAAAATTTTAACACTTATTTTTATATTTTGAAAAATTAAAATGTTAGATTAATATATTTAATTCATGCTCTTTATGTGATTAAAGACCCATTAGGTAATTAGGGGATTTCTGGACCAAATTTATGTTTGTCATCCTCTTTGGGATGAGATGAATATTTTAATATCCATAAATCGGACATCATGAGTATACTAAAATGATTTACTTAATATATGGTTTTGCATTGCATGACTTTTCAATCCATTTAACCAGTGGATAAGTGTTTAACCAAAATTATTCTTGATCCATAGGTTGAGATTATAGCTTACACCAAGGTCATTCATTTTTGAATTCCTTATTTGGTTATTTTGCATTTCAATTAAGCTCTTCAAGAGCACAGCATTTCAAGGATATGTTTATAATGACACTTTGTCATTTATGTAAAGTATGACGACGGTGTGTGATACCGATTAATTCGCAAGTTTCCAATTAAACCTTATTTAATTAGACTCTATTTTTAAATCAAATCAATTCAGCCCCTAAACATGTAACTACGTGTGTGTCAACCCATAAATAAATAAAGCATGCGACACAAATTTCAGGAAAAATCCCCGTAGGGCAAAACCTTTTATTTCATTATAATAAGTAAATCGCAACTTACACTAATTACAATGAAATATAATAACACACGAATACCCGCAGGCGTCAGTCGGTGTCGTCAATAATGAATCCACACGCAACGAACCCACATGGACCACAATCCAATCAGCAAAGGAAGAACCGCAAGACTCCTCAATGGCACGTAACCATAAAACTTCGTAGAGACTCCCTCAACAATAACACGCAGCCCTCGGTTGTAGAGATCTCCCCACAAAGATGAACAAAAGAAAAGTAGTGTTCTTGGGTTCCAAAAAAGATTCACAAAAATATGGGAATGATGTGTGAATCAAAACATGAGTTTTCGGGACTAAAAAATATGAAGACTTGAGCTAATAGAACTCTCAAAGACGTCTCTCCAAGTCTTAAAAAATAACTCCCCCGAAGTTGGCTTTTATAGGAAAACCAAAAGAGTTTTTGATTCGGTGGGACTTTTGTTGTGCGTGTACCCCAAACCGGTTCCCCCTCGAACCGATTCACTAGGTTGTTCGCGGTACCTTGCTGGTTTGGGGTTAAAAGAAATCAGCATTCTTCTATGGAATTTTCCCCATCTTCAAAAGGTCATAACTCCTTTACCGTAGTCGGATTGGGGTGTCGTTTCTTCCAGTATCTTCGTAGAGTCGAGCTCTTCAAATTTCCAGTTGACTAGACCTCCGGACTATGGTTGTCAAATTACCAAAAAGCCCCTGAAATTTCCTATCTTGTCTTTCTTTCATTGTTTTGACTTCTCTAGCGTACCACTTGCATATAATCCATAAAATTGTGAAACGTGAAGTCGTTGACGCAGATGTGGGACACTTGATGGAGATGTTGAATGCTTGATTCCTAGAATTCGAATAGAAGCCGTCATGTGATATCGTGAAGTGACGTGCCAAATGTAGCGGCGTACGATATACACAAATGTAACATATCGGACTTAAGAAAAATGTCCTTATAAATCTCCACCTATGTCTATGCCGATACAAAATAAAAAATCCAAATTATTATCATTCACCTATACAAATCTACCCTCACATAACCCAAAACTGGAAAGATACAAATGAGTAAGTCTTCATCGTTTGCTCTTTAAATCTTCAAAATCTCAAATCTTTTCTCATCAGGGTGTGCAATTGATGATCATCAATGTAGTACCTACACACATAAGATAAAACAAATACCACGTGACGTTTCAAGTTTGAAATGAGATAAACATAGATAATTCAAACTCCCCTATAATAGGATAATTCATTCTCCCCCTTTTTATTATGTCTCCAAATAGACAAATAAGAAGAAACAATCAAAACATGGAGTGTCACGACAAAATGCACAGCAAACAAGAATCAAGCTACGCGCATGCAAAGGAATATCCCACAAACTTTCACAAACTATTTTTTTTTTCATACAAAAATAAGATACTAAAAATGACACCATAGATTTAAACTCAAACAACCAAGTCATGGAAATGGAATGTATGGGTGTGAACACATTCGATCGGAAGATAAACTCAATTAATCATATGTGCACAATGCATATGTGTACTCCTAACGAATGAACATCAAAATTATCCTTAGGTGTAAAAATTTATTGAATTTAGATGACATCGTCTTATACAAATCAACAAATCAAAGTCAAAGTGATTTCCACAGCAATAACGTCCAAAACTATTTAGCGCTTTTTCAATACTTTTAAGGACGTGCAAACTCGTTATAAAATCTCCAACCAAACTCCCTCAAAAATATTTTTTTAGAGGTGTATAAACAAAATTCTCAAACTTTGGAGAATTGGTGCAAAAATCTAAATGGCCCATAATTGGCATGAATTTTTTTTTATTGCCATTAAATTTTTTCGAGCTCTTTTAAACCTCTTTGGATCCCGGATAATAAAATTCCTCAACTTTTTAGGTCCAATTTAAACGGCGGCTTAATCGCAAAGGATAAATGAAAATCTTTCGTAGCCCTTCACCCTTTTCAAACAAAACACACAACCTTACCAACGGCTCTTACATACACAACTTTCTTATCAAGTTTTATCGCGCTTGGTTCGTTTTAAGGACGGGATTGAAGTGAAAACACCTGACCAACATGTGATAAGACAAGCACAATAATCAAACAAATCCGTGCATGTGTGCAATAAAGGAAATCATGAGTCAAATATATATGAAGTAACACTTAATTACATCTCAATGACTCCAAACATTATAAAGCACATGGATGAACTGACCCATTGTCTCAAAACACTATCAAATAGTCACATGAAAAAAATGGAATGATGTTGTGACTCGATCATCCTAAGTGATCATCCATAAACGGTGCAAACAAAATAAAAAAATCTTTTTGGATTTTTCAAAAATTTATCAAAAATAAAATCTTTTTGTATTTTTCAAAAGCAAAAATTTATACAAAAAGTATATGTCACAACGCTAGCAAACATAAATATCATGAAACAAAAAACTAGCGTATGACAAACATGCGAACACAATCATCTATATGATATGGCAAGAGAAGAGTCATGTGCAAACAAATGAGAATCAACATGTCTAAAATCTAGTGCCTCTAAAAGTGATTTCCTAACCCAAATAGATGTGAAACGTTGTGTGGGGGATTTAGGAACCAAGGGAACACTAGACATAAACTTCCTAGGACTTTTTTCAAGATCAAAACAAAAATGCATAAGGTGACCTTTTCTACCACAATATGAACATATGTAAACGGGTGGAACGACACCGATGGGTTGACCTTTTCTAATGTCCATGGAAACAGTTGAACCTCTAAAATAAATAATGGTTTTGGCTTTAGTACTAGAAGCATGAGAACAAGATGAGCCATGACCATCACTATCAAAGCTACTCGAGTCTGTCAAATCATTTTTTAACTTCAAAATTTTTGACTCAAGCAAAGACTTAGACTCTTCCAATTTGAGGGACGCCTTTTTAAAAATTTCAACAAATCCTAAAAGGGTATCTCTCTGTCCCTCAATTCAAGAAAATTTTTCCCTAAGAGTCTCTTCACGTGCCACAAACTCATTGACTAAAATATTTTTGTCCTCTTTGGCACAAACGCAAACCACCGAATTTTTAAGGTCCTCCAATTCCTTTTCTAAAAATAGGACCCTATCATCACTTTCCTTCTTGGACAATTTTAAAGCAACAAATTCATGGTCCAAGGAAATAAAATTTTCACGATAAAAATCTCTTTGATTTTGAACCGTTTGCAAAAGATCCAACGCAGATTTAAAATGAGAGTTTTCTTCTTCCAAAAAATCAATTCTTTTTACAAACGTCAAATTCAAACGATTTATATCTTCAAAACTCTGACTTGTGTCATCAAAGGGGGCATCCGATTAGATAAGTGTTCCATTGGAAAAATTGCGATTTTTCAAAAAACTGATTTAAAAAAAATCAATATCACACAATTTTGCGAAAAATAGGAATATGCGATAAATTAGCGCAACCTGCTCTGATACTAATTTGACGATGTGAGAATTCAAATTGTATAAAAAAAATCCTTGAAAAATCAGGATCACGCGATAAATTAGCGTAACCCACTTTGATACCAATTTGACAATTTGGCACATTTATTTAATTAGAGTCTATTTTTAAACCAAATCAATTCAGCCCCTAAACATCCAACTACGTGCGTGCGTGTGTCAACCCATAAATAAATAAAGCATGCGACACAAATTTCAGAAAAAATCCCCACAGGGCAAAACCTTTTATTTCATTATAATAAGTAAATCGTAACTTACACAGATTACAATGAAATACAGTGACACACGAATACCCGCAGGTGTCGGTCGGTGTCGTCAGCAATGAATCCACACGCATCTAATCCACATGGACCACAATCCAATCAGAAAAAGAAGAACCGTAACACTCATCAATGTCACACCACCATAAAACTTCATAGAGACTCCCTCAGCAATAACACGCAGCCCTTGGTTGAAGAGATCTCCCCACAAAGATGAACAAAAGCAAAGTAGTGTTCTTGGGTTCCAAAAGGATTCACAAAAATATGGGAATGATGTGTGAATCAAAATATGAGTTTTTGGGACTCAAAAATATGAAGACTTGAGCTAATAGAACTCTCAAAAATGTCTCTCCAAGTCTTAAAAATAACTTCCCCGAAGTTGGATTTTATAGGAAAACCAAAGGAGTTTTGAGTCGGTGGAACTTTTGCTATGCGTGTAACCTGAGCCGATTCACTATGTACCCCGAACAGGTTCCCCCCGAACCGGTTCACTATGTGGTTCGCGGTACCTCGTTGGTTTGGGGTTAAAAGAAATCAACATTCTTCAATGGAATTTTCTCTATCTTGAAAAGGTCATAACTCCTTTATCGTAGTCGGATTGAGGTGCCATTTCTTCCAGTATCTTCGTAGCGTCGGGATCTTCAAATTTCCAGTTGACCAAACCTCCGGACTATGGCTATAAAATTATCAAAATGCCCTTAAAATTTCTTATCTTGTCTTTCTTTCATTGTTTTGACTTCTCTAGCGTACCACTTGCATATAATCCATAAAATCGTGGAACGTGAAGTCGTTGAGGCCGATGTGGGACACTTGATGGAGATGTTGAATGCTTGATTCCTAGAATTCAAATAGAATCCATCATTTGATATCGTGAAGTGATGTGCCAAATGTAGCGGCGTACGAGATATACAAATGTAACATATCGTACTTGAGAAAAATGTCCTTATAATTTATGATCGTTTCCATACCATTCCTTATATAATTATTCTTTAAGATGGTTGTACGTATATTCACCTGGATTGCCTGTTGTACAATGGATGTCTTAGTGTATTTAAGTACATACTCCTTATCTTTGCTTCATGCATAGAAAATCCTCATGAAATTTTCATATGTATTCTATATTAGGTCCCTTGTAAATAGGCAGTTATAATATTCATGAGTCTCATAAATACTATATTTCAAAAAAACTGTTAAGCTAGTCAGATATTTGAAAAGTAGTTATGGCTGTAACATGATGGTATGTTTGGATATAATCAATATCTGATTTCTACAAGAAACCTTATTTCACAGAATTTGCATTCTTTAGTATTTTCTTACTTCTCTTTCTTACAAAAACCCATTTGTAACCTTTAGGGATAACCACTTTTGGGGTCTGTACATTCATGTTATCACTAGATTATTGAAACCATTCTATGAGATCACCACTCTTTTTTTTTTAAAATAATTATCCAACAATGAATTTTTATTTTTCTGCCATATGGAGTCAAGATGAAGTTATAAGTTCTATGGCTCACCAAATGAAATTAAAATGTGACTAATATTGGGAATTTTATGACATGTTTTTATCTTATGTCGTTATTTTCGATCCTCGATAGAAGCTGCAATATGTTGAATTTTGTTTTAACAAATTGTATCCCGAAACTAGTGTGGAGAAAAAGCAGATTGTTTGCGACAAGTTGCATATGTTCTTCGAAGAGTATATTAATCTCCCCATCATGTTTCGACACATGACCATACATCAATTTCAAGCTCCAATCATGTAATTGTGGATATAATTGATGAAATGGATGTAATATTATTCATTTTATCTTAATATTTTTTAAATATACTTATTATTCATTTGTATTAAATTTCAGTGTCATTTAGGAGTTTGATGCCTTTGAAAGCCTACATTATGGTCAAAGTAGAGTCAAATCCAAACTAGGCACTTGTCGTGAAGAGAACACACTTGATTAAAATCAACACACTAAGTTAGATGTTCTTAGTTATTGAAAAGATAACAAAATTCATTTTCAAGAACTTTACCAATTGGCACGTGATGTTTTAAGTATTCCTATTACAAATATCGCGTCTGAATTTGCATTTAGCATTGATGGGCGAATAATTCATAAATACCGTTGTTCAATTTTGCCCATAATGCAGACACCTTGGTTTGCACTAGAGATATTATTTATATGGTGTACCGGTAAGTTTATATTTATGCATTTTTTATTGTATGGTATCTTTTAATATATATTAAATAATGTTGTTTATTTTAATTGCAGCTCCAGAAGATTTTGATGAACATTTAATTGAGGATTTTTCATCTCTTGTTGAAAGAGTTGCCCAAGACTAAGGACGTTGGTGAGAAAACTTATTGATTTATCCAACTTATTTGAATTGACGGTGCTGAGTTTATTAATATTTTTTAAGGGATTAATGTTTATTGGTTTATCTCTTGTTGATAGAGTTTTCCAAGGTTAAATACGTAGGTGAGACAAATATGATAATTTGATACAACTTAACTTAATTGATTATTAAGTGCTAAATAACTTCATTTTTTAGGGATTTGCGTGCATTGCTTTGATTTTAAGGCTCCATCATTTGGAATTGTAATAGTTTTATTAGAAATTCATTTGTTTTTATTTTTGATTTTTATCTCATATTGGAATTTTAAAAATTTTAGGTTTAATATGGTGGACTTATATTAGACATTTTTATTATTTGATAGTTATATTTATTATGCTTTAATATGGTGGACATTCATTAGACAATTTTTATTTGATAGTTGTATTTTTATATATATTTATTTTGTGGACTTACATTAGACAATTTTTTATTTGGTAGTTATATGTTGTATCTTTTTATATGGTGGACTTACATTAGACAGTTATTTATTTTGTAGTTTTTATTATTAATGTTTTCATAAGAGAAATTACTTTACACACTTATTATTTTAATTGGAATTGTAATAGACATTTGAAAGAAATATTTACAATTTCGAGCAAAAAAGGGTCAGGTAGGCCAAAACCCTACCCGACCTGCAACCCAACCCGGATTTGACTCGACTCAGGTCTGCCTCGGCCCATATTAGGACCAATCCACACTATTTCCACTTCTAGTGGTGAGGTACCGCTAGGATAGATTGAAGGGAGGAGATGAAACCTAGCAGCAACAATGGGTTTTAATTGCATATGTTTTTATTTCTTAATTTTTTTCTATTTTTTATTTCATTTATTATTTTGGAACCATGTTAAATTTTTATTGGTCAAGTTAATCCAACATGTCTAGAGTTTACCACGTAGGTTATCATTCACCAATTATTTTAAGTTTCTTAACGAAAGACCGATGGACGGTTTGAATTAGATCCCTTAATGCACCTTGGGATTAAGTATCCTACTTTTGAAAGAATGTGTGTGGAAATCATATGGACAGCAAACCTCATTAGTGAGCTCAACATTAGTCAACTATCATAAATAGCAATCACATCACATGGCTTGCATTGGTTAAAGATTAAAAATAGTCCATGGTAATAACTCTACTCTTCGCAGGCTTAAGGCACTTCTCTTGCCTATTTTGTATATTTTAAGAAATTCGGAAATTCAAATATGTTTTTGAAAGTAAAGTAGGTGCCTAATGAAATTACATAAACTTTTGTTAGTAACTATCTTCGTTAGTTTTTTTATTATCTTTTTAGAATTTAAATTGTGTTATTGTGTGATTCACATTATTTATTTTATAATTACTAAACATTACCCAAATATAAGTCTGATTTACATGATTTCTTTCTTGAGTATAATCAGACCTACTCTCAACATCTAAATAATAGACTTGAGTATATTATAATTTTGGGTTACGGAAGGGATAAGATTAACTGAGGCCACGTGGCTGAACACGTGGCTAGGCGCGAAAGGAGGACGCACGGAGTAATTGACTTATAAAGATTTAGATATGATCAAATCTACGAGATCGTTACACATGGAGATAAGTATGAAGAAACCCACAAACATGGAATAATAAGTCTATAAATATGGAAGATCTATCCCATGTTAGGGAGTAATTATGAATATCATGCAATAGCCCGGACTCTCAGCTAGCAACACAAGCACTTCGATTATTGCCACCTCTTTTTTTAATACAAAACAATCCCCTTTTACTCCCATGGACGTAGTCCAACCCCACGGCTGAACCATGTAAATTGCTCTCTCTATTTTGCTTTTTCTGCTAGCGAGAGTATCTATAAGGTGTAGGAAATAGTCTTCAAAGATCCTATCTTTTAGGCTCCTTCATCGATTAAAGACAAGACTTTCTTGAAAAGGCCTCCCAAGATGGTCAAGGACCCAAGTGCTAGGGACTCCAGTCTCAAATGCAGCTACCACCAGGACCACGGAAACCTCACGAAAGACTGCAAGATGTACAAAAATCACCTGGGGGAACTTATCCAAGCGGGGCATCTCAAGGACTAAATTAACACGAAACCGAAGGCAGTAACCAAGAACAATGCAGTCTAAAAAGTTTAGGCAAATCTCCCACCTGTAGGATTGGTTTCCGTCATCCACGGCTACACTGACCCAGCCCAGCATACTAGAAAAAATCTATGGAAGAAGGTGAGGGTAGTATCTAGCATTCAATAAGAATTCCTGGTATACCCAATCAAACTAATCCTAGTCAAGAGGGAAAGAAAGGACTTAGATACTAACCATGTTATCATGTTCAACAACGAAGATCTAGTCGGTGTAAATCTGCCCTGATGCTCACCTTGAAAATTCCAAACTTTAACGTGAGGAGAAATACTGATAGATCAAGGAAGCTCCTCTAAAATCATGTACTTGACAGTGCTTTACAAGCTTGGGTACCGTGTCAAGGATCCAAATACTAATGTCGACCCATTATTCGGCTTTAATGGGGATGTAGCGTCACCCTCGGGAAAAATCTTGTTGCCAGTCAAGATTGTCCCATCTAACAAAGAGGTGGAATTTAACGTAATCCAATTGGATTCACCCTATAACACCATACTAGGTAGAGGATGACTACATGAATTGATGGTTGCTCCATCATTGCTTCATGAGAAACTCAAGTTTGTGACTGACCAAGGGTTGATAGATATCAGAAGAGATCAAACAGTGGCACATAGCTGTTTGGTTTCAGTTATCAAGATAAAGCAAGCTCAGTCCAAGAATAGTCTAAAATTTAATGGACAATCAACCCAAATAGAAACGAGAGGGAGTTCGACCAAAGGTCAAAGAAACTCGGTTGGCCCCTACCGAATGCATATTATAGGAACTAATTTTCATTCTGCTTGATGTGTCACAACCAAAAAAGATATTTCTCATCGAATCAGAGACGTTTTTACTTAGAAACCTTATGATCTATCGAGAATAGACCCATATATCATCTGCCAACGATTGCACGTGGAACCAAGCATTAAGCCAATTAAATAGAAACTAAGGAAGTCGGCTCCAAAAAAGGTAAGGGCGGTAGGAGCTGAAGTTAATAACCTACTCCAGATTAGATCCATTAAAGAAATCCAATTCCCAGACTGGGTCTCAAACACCGATGTAGTAAAGAAGAAGGGTCATAAGTGGAGAGTGTGCATTGACTTCATGACCTCACAAGGAACTGCCCCAAGAATAATTTTCCAATGCCCCGGATAGATCAGTGGGTGAATTCCACAGCGGAAGATCAATGAATGAGCTTCGTGGATGCATACTACAGCTACTACCAGATACCCATGTTCGGCCTGGATCAAGATAAAACCTCATTCATCATAGACTTAATGCTTTACTACTATAAGGTAATGCCCTTAGGCTTGAAGAACGAGTGGGCAACATATCAGAGGTTGGTGACCAAGAGATTCAAGAAGTTGATCGACTCCACCATGGACGTGAATATAGATGATATGCTTGTGAAGTGTAGGTATTCGTTTGATCATCTAAAAGACCTTACAAAGACCTTTGACATCCTCAAAGAGTATAAAATGAAGTTCAATGGGTCTAAAATTGTGTTCGGTGTAAGCTCCAACAAGTTTTTGGGTAACCTAGTCACCCAAAGGGGCATCGAGGCAAATCCAGATCAGATTAGAGCTCTCTAGGACATTAGAAGTCCAACCACCATCAGAGACATTCAGGCAACCCTTAATCGATTCATTTCAAGATCTTCTGACAAGTGTCGCCCCTTTTTTATGCCTTGAAGAAGGCAAGTCCCAATGTCTAGACATAACAATACGATCAAGCCCTAGAAGGGATTCGGTAGTACTTGGGATCTCCTCCCTTGTTGTCAACTCTCAAGGAAGGGGAAGACGTAGGGGTGCAAGCGGTACGAGTTTTTACAATACCGTACCATTTTGGTCTGAAAAAGGTTTTTTTTATCATATTTTTAAGTACTAAAAACCAAAATTACTCCAAAAAATTTGATTGGTTTCGGTTTTTAAACATCAAAAATTGACTTACCGAATTTACTGTACCGAATTTACTATATATTACTATACCAATTTATCGAGTTAAAAAATCAAAAATACGAAATAGAAAATGTGCTAAAAAATAAATATTATCAAATAATCGGCACCCTTTATTTTAGTCTAATCTTGATCATTCATTTGTGTCATTATAAAATCTAGCAAACAAACCCTAACAACTCCTTAAGAAAACCCAAAAAGCCACAAAATGGAAGCACACCCACATCACAAGCAAACAACAACAAGATAAGAGGTATTCTATTTCCCCTTCACCTCTTTGGTCTTCTCCCTCCTCACCTCACCACACACGCACACACATTTGCACTCGCACACACATTTCACAATATATAACCAAATAGTTTCGCACAAAATAGATCCATCACACATCTTCACATATTATGCAGTTTCGATTTGGCCATCGTACAATACCGATTTACTGTTAACATTTATTGAGATTTGTTGTTATTTGTCATTATGTTAACAGATCCATCCGAAAATGTTTGTTTAGTTGATCATTTTTTAGGCTTGTTTAGGAGATCGCTTGATTATTTTGAGGTTTTTTTAGCTGATCCATCCGAAAATATTAACAGATCCATCGGTTGTTTAGGTGATCATTTTTTATGTGTTAACAAGTATAAACATTTGTGTTTTAGCTGATTGTTTAGCATTTTTTAGGTTGTTTAGTTCTTAACATTTTTGAGGTCTTTTAGTATTTGTTTATTTTATTTGCATTTGTTGTTAGAGTCACTAATTTTTTTATTTCAAAAAATATAATTTAAGTTCTAATCTTGCGTGGGACTGATTTCAAATTAATACGGATTGTTTTTTTCTAAATTAATATGGGTCCATAAATGACTCACTATTTTTTTTATGTCAAAAAATGTTTTGTTTAAGACTTCAAATGTCGTGTTGTTCAATTTGTTTTTTATATTTTGTAGGTTTTAATCAATAATGGTTTTGAAAGGAAATATTTTGTTCAAGCCAATGATTTACTTATAGTTTAGTTTTCATGGTGTTGTTATTTTATTTGGCCATTGCAAGAAACGATTTCGAATGATTGTATTGTAACTTTTAACTTGGAGTTTTATGGGTATGGATATGGAGTGGACGCAATTAATTATGTAATTTTTTTTATGCTTCATGATCATTTTATTTTCGATTGCGATTTATATTACATTCTAGTTTTAAGTAATAAATTTAAATGGATTAAATGAGTTTAAAATTTGGTACCGAAACTTGTACAAAATTTTACCGAAATTGTAATATCAAATTTGTACCAAATTTACGAAATGCATAAACCGACTTATTATTATGGTATTTACCGCGGGAAAATCAAAATGAAATCGAAATTATCGAAGCCAAAGAAAGTGAAAATTATAAAAAAAAAACTAAAAAAATGATCGGTCTGGCTGTTGTTTTAATTTTGATTTAACAGTCTGTAAATTTGGTACAAATGATTTTACCAGTTAGATTATGATTTTTGTATTGGTAAGGGGTCATTAATGACTAAACCATACCGATTTCACCCCTAGGAAGACATGTATCTCTACTTAGCCGTTTCAAGTCATGCAACCAGTGCAACACTGATTTGTCTACACGAAGGGAAGAAAAAATGATATACTCTGTGAGCCACACTATTCTTGAAGCAGAAAATAAATACATGCCCATATAAAATATGGTTATGGCAATAGTGACCGCCACGAGGAAGCTAAGGCATTATATTGAACCCCGTACCACAATCGTCTTGATTACCTACCTCTTGAAGGACGCCCTCAAAAGAGCTGACCTCTCTAACTTGAAATGCCTAACTAGACATCAAGTATGATCCTAGAACAACGATTAAGTTTTGGACAAATTTGTGGCAGAATTATCAACATTGCCAAGAGAGGACCATTTGCAACCCATCCCAGCACCGTTACTAGTCACCGAGAATGAGCAGCGATGGAAACTCTTTATTGATGGCTCATCAAATGAGAAAATCATGGGATTTGGGATTTTATTATTGACCCCATAAGGCGAACTGATTAAATAATCCATCAGGCTAGTATTCAAAGGCTCAAACAATGAGGTCGAGTACGAAGCTGTGGTGCATGGTCTGCAAAGGGAGATTAGCATGGGTTCTCACCACATCGCAGTATTATATGATTCTAAGTTGATCACAATCCATCTCACTTGGGAATATGAAATAAGGGATCCCAGGATGATAGCCTACAAAAATAAGGCCAGTGTACTACTCGAGTAGTTCTAGTTGGCCTCAGTATAGCAGATGCTAAGGAAGAAAAATAGTTATGTGGATACCTTAGCCACTTTGGCCTCTACCATTGAAGCCAAACTAAAGAGAAAATTTGAGGTTGGATATGTAGATCGACCAAGCATTGAAGATACAATTAGAGATATGAGTATCCTCCAAGTGAAAATGGCCCTATCGTGGATGGATCCGCTATTTTTTTTTTTAAATTAGAGAGCTACCCTCAGATGACAACGAAACACATAAGCTGAAGATTAGATCGATCGGATTCTGCCTTAACTCAAATAAGAAGCTTTACCGATGATCATTTGTGGGTCCACTATAAAAATGTGTTCACCCAGATCAATTCGAACATTATTTGAGGAAAATGCATGAAGCAAACTGTGGAATACACACAAGAGGGAGATCACTCTCCTATGAAGCAAAATCTCAAGGATACTGGTGGCCATATATGCAGAAGGATTGAATATGCCAAATGTTCTAGTCGATGATCAAACAGCTCGTCGAAGACCTCAACCGTCTCATAAGTCCGTGGACATTCTCCCAATGGGGAATGGACATCGTAGGACCACTGTCAGCTGTATTTGGGAATAGAAAGTACCCGATAACAGTGATCGACTACTTCACCAAATAGGTTTATGCTGAACAATTCACTCTCATTAGAGAACCGAATTCTAGGAGATTTATTTGGAGAAATATCATCACAATATTTGAAATTCGAAGAGCATTGGTAACCGACAACGGAACCCAATTTGACTATGATCTATTCTGAGATTTTTATGCCAAATATGAAATTAGGATTCAGTATGGATCAGTAATATTCCCTCAATGCAATGGCCAGAGAGAGATCATCAATTAAATCCTAGTACTAGGCATTAAGAGGAGGCTAGAAAAGGCCAAGGGGCAGTGGGTAGATGAACTTCCATGCGTTCTGTGGTCATACATGACAACTCTAAGAAAGCCAATGAAAGAATACCCATATTCCCATGCCTACGGTATGGAAGCGGTAATCCTTCTGGAGATCAGACTACTAACACTCAGAACGAAGATATTTGAAGACGACCGAAATGATGACCGAATAGCCCATGAGTTAGCCCTAGCAAAGAAGAAGAGAGAAAACCTTAATACATTTGGCCACCTGTCAATAAGAGCTGACAAATTATCATGACAAGAAAGATAAGTACAGATAATTCTAAGTAGACTACTTGGTCCTCGGAATATTGTTGCCCACCGCAATAAAGCCATTGAGGTGGAAAGTTGGTATTGAATTGGCAGGGACCTTACTGCATAGATTCAAAAGGGGGTGGGGGTTCATATCATTTAGAAGAAATAGATGGAAGGTAGTCCCAAGGTAATGGAATGCCATGAACCTTATGAAGTTTTATCATATATAGCAAGTCAATTGAATTCTTTTATTATGCACAATAAACGGTTCGCATTTAATCATCTTAGATTGTGTGAAATGGCTTAGTCAAAAACAAAAAAACTCACATGCATAAGTGGTAGGTCAATTAAAACCTGAAGGGATAAGATTAATTGAAGTCACGTGGCCCAAGGCTCGTGGTCGAACATGTTGTGAATTTTATAAGGATGGCATATAAAATAATAAGTTACAATGGTTTTAGATATGATCAAATCTAACAAGATCATTACAAATAGAGATAAATGCGAAGCGACCTATAAGCATGGGGCATTAAATATATAAATAGGGGTGATCTAGCCCACATTAGAGGGTAATTGTAACTAGTACGCAATACCCTATACTCTCAGCTATTAACACTAGCACTCCGACCATCCCCCTTATCTAATAAAAAATTCCCCTACCCCTGTGGACATAGGTCGACCTCACGCTTGAACCACATAAATAGTTCTCTCCTTATATTTTTCTGTATTCATATTATTCTTGGTGTATCCCCAAAATTCTATTAATTATCGTGGGAAGGATCTCCTACAATTTGGTGTCGTTTGTGGGAAACGAAGCTCTCACCATTGTTAAAGTCAGGAAATCTCAAACTTTTACCATGAGTGCAGATCAATCTAACCCCACTCAAGCAAGTAGTCGAGTGCGAATTGAAATACCAATTGTAAGGAGGGAACAAACTCATGTGCGAATGCCTCCTCTCCAGGACCATCAAAATTTAGGGTATGTTTTCCTGCTAGATCTGGACCCAATCAACGGTATCGAATGCAACCAATTGGCTTAGAAGAAGGGAAAATGCCTACCATTTGGCCAATATCTATGCGAAAAAACTAAATAGTCGTGACCATGTGATCCCCCGTTTGAGACGACAACTGTCCAAAGAGTCAGAGGGTGATACCTCAAACTTGTGTATTCGGCCTCACCATAATAGGAAACTACAACAGCCATCCGAATAATTTGAGTGTAATACCACATATTCATGTACTAGGTAGCACCATGGGAGAGGACCTCGATCCCCAGGAAATTAACCCAATAGGTCTTCTCATTCAAGGGATCCCCATATAATTCATTGTTATTACCAACGTGATCATTTTCTCGAGAGAAACTCCATCAACCGTGAGCATCACCAAGCCCGTCCGATTAAATTGGCCCAGAGAAGCAGGCCTGCTCGCTTTGAACCACAACCGAACTAAGTAAAAATAGAACAATTGAGAGGACTCATTCGCATAGATTTAGAAGGAAGGACAAACTTAAATATTGATATGACCCCAAAAGACCTGGCCAGAAAAATGTTGGGGCATGGCATAACCTCACCATTCATCGAGTAGATAAATTCCTTCAAACCTCCAAAAACATTTTTCATGGAAAAAGTCAAAGCGTGTGAACAAAAGACGTACCTATCACATCATATCAAGCACTACCGACAGACCATGTCCCTTTGGAGACATCATGACACTTTGATGTGCATGGTATTCTCACTAACCGTAAGTGAGATTAGTCTAAAGTGATTTGAGAAATTGTCCCCTAAGTCAATCTCTACCTTTAGGGAGCTTGTCGAGTAGTTCATAGCCCAATTTATCATAAGCAGTAGGGTGGTCAAAGATTCACTAATCTCTATCAGCAAGAATAATGGAGAAACTCTCATGAAGGCTCAGAGGTACTAAGAGCTATACAACGAAATTGATGATTATAATGAGCAGCTGGAGATCTCCCCCTTCATATTCAGTCTAGGATGGTCAGATGATCTATACCAGTCTGATAAAGAAGTCATCTTATTCAATGGACGATACTACATCCCGTATTGAGAAATACGCTAAGGTAGAATATGCGCACTCCATAGTAGCCCCTTCAGTCGACTAAAAGAAGTGTGAATCGAAGAAGGCCCCTAAAGGGGGAAACTAGCCATCATCGATCACGAAGGGATCTAATAATAAAGCTTCCAGAAGTTGTTCCAAGCCTTAAACCTGCGAGAGTAGTTATAAGGCACTGAAAACTGTCTTCAAAGACCCTATTCTTAGGCTCCTTCATCAGATCAAAGACAAGCATTTCTTGAAAAGGCCTCCTAAGATGGCCGGTGACCCAAATGATAGGGACGCCAGTCTCAAAGGTAGTTATTACCAGGACCACGGGCACCTCACGGAAGACTACAAGATGCAAAAAAAGTACCTAGAGAAACTTTTCCAAGAGAGGCATCTCAAGGAGTACATCAACACATCAAAATCAAAGGCAGTAACAAAGATCAACGCAGTCCAAAAAGTGGAGGAGGATCTCTCACCAGGAGGATTAGTTGTTGTCATTCACGACTAGCCCAGCACACTGGCAAGAAGTTAAGGGAGATGTGACATTCCGCTTATTAAAATAAGAGGTGGCCAGCCAATCAATCCAATAGAACAAGAATCTTTAATGGTCCATTCTTACCATCACTGTCGCATAAAAATAATACGAGACAACCACCAAATATTTTGAAAACGGATGTCATATATTATTTTGCAAGTTGGATAAAAGCAATTTGCATCAAACTGTTTATAACAAAAGGTTGATATATATATATATATATATATAAACATAACAGTTTAAAAACATACTAGAAAGCATAATCGAATAAGTTGTAGGTTAACAGACTGAATACAAAAGATTACACCAAGTAAGAAAGTATATACGAACACTAAACTTGGGCAACACGCCCAAATATACATATGGATCATAGCTAGAGTATCAAAAGAAATGACGCGTCTACTAAAAAAATCCTACAACATCCGCAAAATGGTGTAGCTCCTTAACAGTAGGAAGAAAAGTCACATCGGGCGCCCATGCGGCTGAGCACCTGAACATATATAAGTACCACACAAGAAGAAGAAATATAAACAGATCAGGGCCCGATTGGATATAATAAACATGTGAATAAAAGGCATGATAGTCATGAATACTACTTTCATAAACAAATAAGATTCTCTATTCATTCAAGGAATCATCTTCACCTCTCTTCTAAGTGCACATCCTAACGCGTACAATTCATGCTAAGTTAAACTACCCAACTACTTAATAGGAGTAACCTAACTATATTCCACATGCCAAGTTTATCAATTGGAGATATATTTACAAGTCAATAATCATTAGGGACCATAGGCAATTAAAGTTGATTAACAGTTTTCCTAAATCAATTAATCAATTGGGTGAAATACTATTTCAATGGGCACAATTACAATCATAATAATAACGGTACTATGACCATACTTTCGGTAGTCACCCCCACTGGATGCGCCCCTAAATACTATCATCTTCCAGGGCCTATAACCAAGACCACTTGGGTATCCTAAATCGCAACGCGTGGAAAACGGCCATATACCTTCGATAGTGAGTCATAACCAAACTCGAAATTACCTCACTTCGAACTATACAATCATACAACGTAACACCCAGTATCTGGCCTGAGGACTATACTCTCCCTGCATCATTAGCCAGGGGATTTACCTCTAGCTCGTACTTCCTTTATGATAGAATTTAGAGAGGTATGCGTAAGAGTGCCATAGTTACAAATTATATTAAGTTAAACATACGGTACTTAAATTTCGAAACCATATGTACGTACAAGTTTGGCTATAAGATATAATTATTATCAGACTAGCCGCCGAAGGTCTAACACAAACTACCCGACTCTCCACTAGTCCTACTCTTGTTTACTAGATAAAATGAAACATTACACACTTATAAATATTCCTCGAAATAAGCCCGGTCCCCGTACTATCCTAGAGTACCACTCCCCTTATATGAGGTCATATTACTTCTCAATACAACCTAAGAGAAGGTTCCTAAGCCTTAAACCCAAAAGAAAAGGCGTAGAAAGAAAATCCAATTCTTGGGTTAAAAACAGAGTGCCGGTCGATCGTCCCCAGACCCCCGGTCGATCGCGTAATTGAAATTTTCCTTGCGAGGTGTACAGTAGGATTTTACCTTTAGGCCCGATCGATCGACGTCTTGGACGCGATCGACCGGTCGCACCAGTTAACTCGGCCAACCCCCATTTTTTCTTACAAAACCTAAATCTTTCAACTCTTCTTCTTCCCTCTACACCAAGTATCATGAACCAATATTGTCAACAAATCATTCCTATATGATCACCTAACAATAGGCAACCTTAAATCATCTCTAACTTATATAGGTGGAGGTTTGAACAATAACTCAATCAAAACCCTAAATGGTTCAAATCTTTAGAATAATAACTAATCACACAATTCATTCAATATAATCATAAGGTATTGAAAGTATAGTACTTGGCTTGTTGTTGGAGTCTCAGATTCTTCTTCGTAGCAACGATTTCAAGCTAAAAATGGCAAAATCTCCTCTTTCTCTCAAGCTCTCACTTCTCTCTAAATTTTAGGTTTAGAAATATACAAATGAGGTATAAATGTTCTTCCAAGACTTAAATGCCCAAATGACTTAAGTCTAACATTAAATTCTACTATACACTTAAAATGACTCGTAACATCATAATTAAATGATAACTAGCCAAAAGTACCCCTGGAACCCAAAAGCAATCCTGACACTTAATTTTGACTATCTCGACCATTTTCGGACTAACCGTGCCCTCTAAAATGACCTCTGGGTTATCGTTCATTATTTTCTATTCCAATGTCATATTAGCATTCTAGTAATAATCCAATTAGAATATAAATTATACCTGTCGCCTCAAAGCATAGCGACTCAACATTAACATAATATTACACTATTTACATTCGTATAAAGGTAAATATGCAATGCTCATAAATATTAACTCTTAAATTACTGCAATTAATATTTACTCCAATTTCCTTTATTTATATAACTAACCCACATGGAAAATTAATATAAAAATAATTACTCAAAAGTAAGGGGTATTACAGGAGAAGGTGAGGGTAACAGCTAACGTTCAACAAGCATTCCAAATGGACCCAACCAAACTAGTCCTGATCTAGAGGGAAAGAAATGACGTGGATACTGATCGAGCTATCATATTCATCGATGATGAGTTGGTCGTCTTAAATTTTCCATACAAAGATGCCCTAGATCTTACTCTACTAATTGCAAACTTCGACATGAGAAGAGTACTGATAGACCAAGGAAGCTCCTTCGAGATCATATACCAGACAATGCTCTATAAGCTTAGCTACCGCGTCATGGATTCTGATAGTAATGTCGACCCATTGATCGGCTTCAATGAGGACATATAATCACCCATTGGGAAAATCAAGTTACTAGTCAAGACCGACCCAGCTAAGAAAGAGGTTGAGTTCCATGTAATCCAGTTAGAATAACCATACGATGCCATTCTAGGCATAGAGTGGTTGCACGACATGAGGGGAATTCCCTCATCACTTCATTAAAAACTCAAGTTTGTGACTCACCAGGGGGTAATTGAAATCAAGTGAGATCAAGAAGTGGCACGGAGCTATTTTATTTAAGCAATTAAGATAAGGCGGTCTCAGTCCAAGAACAATCTAAGGGAAGACAATTCTGAGGATGACCAACCCAAGTAGCAACGAAAGGGTATTCGTCCAGGCATTGAAGAAACTCGATTGGTCCATGCCGAATGCGTGTTGGAATAATTATAGATGCCTCATAGCCAGAGAAGATCTTCCTTATCGAATCAGAGCTGCCTAAGGAAGAAGCTAAACAACTCATCCGATTTCTCAGAGGAAAGGCATACATTTTCACTTTGCAGCCTAACAACCTCCCGAGAATAGACCCAGATATCACTTGATAAAGATTGCATATAGATCCAAGCATCAAGCCTATCAAATAAAAACCCAAGAAGTTGGTGCTAGAAAAGTTAAGGGCATTAGAGGCTGAATTTTACAACCTGATCCAAACTGGCTCCATCAGGGAAGTCCAATTTCCAAAATAGGCCTCCAACACCGTTGTTGTTAGGAAGAAAAGTGGTAAATGGAAGGTTTGCATTGATTTCACTGACATCAACAAACATTGTCCAAAGGACAGTTTTCTAATGCCCCAAATAGATCAATTGGTGGATTTCACAATGGAGCATCAACGAATGAGATTCATGGATACATACTCCAACTATTGCAGATAGCCATGTTTGACCCACATCAAGAGAAGACCTCATTATCACAACCTTAGGGCTTTACTTCTACATGGTAATGCCCTTCGGTTTGAAGTATGTGGGGGCAACATATCAGAGATTGATGAAAAATATGTTCAAGAAGTTTATCGACTCTACTATGTAGGTTTATATATATGTGTGAATTTGATTTCTTAGAGTATATGCTTTGATACCCCAATTTTAAAATCCTAAATACGAGATGGTTCACACAATATACCAAACTTTAAATTTCTTTCAAATTTAACAAATAAGGTTCCTAAATTTTAATTTCCACAAAATTAAAATTAAACTCAATTAAACAAAAATTTAATTTCCTTTCAAAAAAAAATTAAATAAACTTAATTCAAGTTCTACATATACCAAACAAACAAAGGATGAATATTTTACTCGAATTAAACTAAAATTACCCAAACTTAAATTGACACCAAAATTACACTAAAGTTGTGATTAAACTAATTTTTATCTTTTTAATCCTACACGTGTATCTAAATGATTTTACAAGATAAAAGGAATCATAACACACAACACCGCAATGTATGAGGAAAACCCACAACGGGAAAAATCTCGGATGAACCAACCTTAAATCCACTAGGTACGACTTTACATAAGACACGACAAAAGACTTACCTCAACAACTCGACTCCTTTTCAAGCCTTGGTACTACTTCGTTCTTCTACCTCTGCCTAGTCGATAACTCCAGAATTTATCACAGTCTCCAAATCCACCGCAGTCTTGGAATCTACCGATGGGGAAAATCAACCGTCAAAACTTACTAAGGCCTTTCCAACGTATGCATACCACGAATCTTCAACAAAACGAAATCATCCATAGGAAACTTCTCGTTTTGGGATGAGAAAAAATACCCGGTGCCAACAATATGGTTATCTCAAATCAAATATATATTTAGAACTTGGATCAAAACAAACATATGGGTGTAAACTAGTTTTTGTTTGAAGATCAAATCGTTTTGAATCACAAAAACTAAAGGAATTTTTGGTGTAGAAAGTTTCTCTCCAAAAACACTTAGGATGCATGCCAAAAGTCATTTAAAAAAGTTGGTTCCGGCAGTATAAAAATAGGTCAAAAGTTAATGGAGAAGAGGAAAGTTAAATTAGAAAAACTGTCAAAAGTTGTTCCTGCGCCCAGGTCGTTCGAACAAATTTTTGATGTCGTTCAAACGACTTGGTTCGAACAAACTACTAATGAGAAAATAGGGAAAAATCGCTAAATCTCGTTTGATACCTCGTTTGAATGAGTCATTCGAATGACTTCGTTTGAAAGAGATTTCTAACGAGAAAACAAAATAAAAGGGCAAAATGTCGTTAGAAGCTCGTTCGAACGACCTCATTTGAACGAGAAGAAACATTTGAACGATATATATAAAAAAATTATTTTTCTATAAAAACTAAAAACTCATTCTCAGCATAATTTTAGTAAAAATAAAACACCCAAAATAAATTCCAAGTCCCTATATATATTAATGCATTCATACGTTTAAAGACCTTGGAAATAATGAAATGTTGATGTCGTAAAAACTTGACACATAAACCGACAACGATGTAATCTTCAAACTCTTGGCCGCTACGTCTTCAACTCAAATGTCATAGGCTTGAAGGGATATAATAAACTACTATCCTACGACTCAATTAGTCTTGTCTGGAATTAAGCCAACACTACAAATAGACTCGATTGAAAATTTCCCTTACAAATCTCCCCCTTTGACTATTCTGGGACAAAACCCAAATTATTAAATCCTATGGGTCGAAAAGCTCTTCTAAAAAGACCCAAACCCTCCCAAAATAAAAAATTACAGACGCTTGACAAGACATGTGGGATAAATGCTTTGTCGCTTTAATAGGTTGCCATTGTAACACCCTGTAATTTCGAGGATTTAGTATTTAATTATTTTTGGGAGATATCAAAATATTTAAATAGGAGAAACTTAAATTTATGATTTGGAGAATTTATTTGAGTGGGAAGAATTATTTATATTTGTCGACTTTAAGCTTAATGGTTCGAAATTCTGTGTGTCGTATTTTGAGGTAAAATTTGAAGAATGTTATAAAGTATTTAGGATGACCATTTTGAGTGCGCGGTTGAGTCCGGATGGGTCGAGTTAGTCAGAAAAGAGTACCCGGGGTAGTAATTAGGTCTCGGGGCATTTTTGGACATAGTCGGGCCCACACGGGGGGATTTGGGCCATTTTAATTAGGTCCATGTGGCTAAAAACGGGATTAGGGGTTTTAAACCTAATTGAGGGAGTGTTGAACGGCAATTAACAAAATTCTAAACCTAGGGTTTGAGAGAGAAATAGAGGAAAGAAATCAAGAGCAAATTGGGGATCTTTTGGAGTCAAATTAAAGAACAAAGTGAGTGTTCGTCATCAACCATTCTCTGAACCAACAGATCAGACTCTACGAATAATTCCAGGCAAGTGGTTAACTGTTGTGATTTTTAAATTGTGATAATAAATTCATATCATAGTGTGTGTATCTAAAATATGTTTTTGGTTATGGGTTAAATAGTTAAAAAGGGTTTTCCGAATTTGAGTAGTATATGTAGATTTGAGACTAAATTAAACGTGGATTTGGATATGGGACTGCTGGAATCAATTGTAGGATTTTAATTAGTAAGTATTGGTGACAAGTTTTGAATCTGCATGACGAATTCATATCTCAGTAGAATAAACCCGAGGGAAACCCAATTCGGGAAAAGTTTGGGATTTTGATGAAACGATGAATGATTTAGGCCTTCTAGGAAGATTAGAACATATTTCCATGTAATTGAAATGTTGGTTGTGATTGGGTAAGGGTTTGGAAAGAAACTAAAAGCTTGAGGGTTCGTAAATGGCGAAACAGAAGGTCGGAGAAGGAGCTAACCTGTTCGATCGATGGTCCCAGATTTTTGGCAAATTAGCTAGTTTAATATATAAAGGGAAATTAATTTAAGATTTATTCCCCTACTTTTTATTTAGTGATAAATGCATATGTAGCCCATATTCCTTAGAAATTATAAGGGCATATAATTGGGTTTAGGTGGGTAATGATTGGATGTCTCGAGGGATGAATTTGGGAAATAAATTTTAGTGTTAATTTCATACCCATGGAAAATGCTCGGGTATTGTAGTTGAGTGGCAGTACATTATTAAATGAATTTTGGTGTAAATAGTTAATTAGGGAGCGGAATATAGAATCGGGTATTAACGATGGTACGGGCCAAGTAAGCGAGTTCGGGTATATTGGTTGGGCAGCGCCAAGTATTAAATTAATTAATGTGTAAATTAGTTAAATTAGAGTCAGACTGTAGACTCGGGAAGGTAATAAATTAATTAAGGAGAAAATTAACTAATTTGAGTCGGACCATAGACTGGGGAATATATACTGGCTATTGTTACGGGTTTTAGTACACGGTAAAGACGGGATTTATATTATATACACAGTGTGGTGGTAGTATATATATGTGTATGTACTTTGTGTGTACTATTAAATATCAGGGACTAGATATTTATTTAATTTATATACTCTAGTGCTATCAGGGGAGGTTGCGCGATGTGGATGAATCCCCTAGCTTGAGGAGTAGGGCGAGTATATTCCCAGGTCATAGCGTCCTGTATATGGGTGAGGGGCTTATCTCACTTTCAGGGAAGGAATATGACCGCCTCCACTACGTTTATATTTTGGGCCAGGTTGGTGAGAGATTTCGACTTGGGTAACTAGGTTATGTGAGCACACCTAGTGAGATAGCACTTTAGAGGAAATCATCCGACGACGGCAATGATTGGATGTATTTTATCAGCATAACTACTAAGTAAAGCTCTGAAATACGAAATTAAAACTACAAAAATGCATTATAACATTTAAATAGAATCATATCTACGCAATGAATTCTTTCTTCGAAATTATAGAACTCCTTCTTAAGATATTTCCTAAGCTTTCTATCACTCTTTCTTACTATAATTCTCAAGGAATTGGTGTGAGTTTCAAATGAACCCTAAGGCACTATTTATAGGGTTCCAAAAGTATTACGGTGTTAACACGTGTCTAATGACTAGCCTTTTTGCAGTGGTGATTCAATGCCGAGGTGTCACATTTTGGAGTGGTATTGCAGTGTTAATATCAACAAATGATGACACTTGTTTTAACTTTCTCTCTGAAGACGACATGTGTAAGGTGGAGGTGACCAGCACGTGGTGGAAAGGTGATAAGGGTCATTTCACACATGAAGGGTATTTTGGTAATTTCACACTATATATTTTCAATATTTCTTAGAGGTCCTTGAAAATATTTTATTTACAAAATGACCCTTTTTATATTTTTATTTTAGTCCCTAAAGTTTCATAAAATTATATTTTCTACCCCAAAACTTATTATACACCTCAAGATATGTCATAAGACTTCGATTTGATCCAATTTACAGTTGATTCTTCATATTTAAAAATGGGGTTTGTTATATTGATAGCCAATAATACCACACATCTAATAATACAACATTTATAAGATAGTAAGTAACACATGAGTGTAAAAACAAACTATATACATATGAGCATATAAAAGTGGGTTCATTAGAAAAACTATTTTCAAAACCTTTTAGGTGTCCAGCCACAAGGACGCCGGACTTGATATTCTATTCCAGGGACATGTAGCTGCGACACATGTGGATGCTAGCAGGAGCTTGGAATAGAGGCATCTTTCATTCTTTCCTAGAGTAGGAATCAGTATCTGTTTCCATTTTACTTGGGGCTTGTCGCCCAGACTTTTCAGTACGATTTCAAGATTCATTTATTATTGTTGGATGATTGTTATTGGACTATTTACCTTGGTGGCTGATGGTTTATTCGGCAAGTAGTTTAATTATTTATTTAGTTAATTTGATTAAGTTGTTGTGAATGGTTTATATGTATTTCCACATGTTTTGTCTCGTTGAAATAAAAAGTTAAAATTTGGTACCGACTTTTTGGAATACTAGGTGGTTAGTAAGTTTTAAAAAGGTTTTTGACAGTGATGCTAAGAATGAACCAACTGGGATTCCTATTTTAATTTGATATAGGACTGATCACCCGGTATTTTATTAGGCGGGGTGTCACAGGTGGTATCAGAGCATCGGGTTCTAGTGTTCTTAGGATCTGTGCGGCTTTTCACGTTTCAGCTTAGCATCCTTTGATGTAGATCCCTATCATAGGATTGGTGTATTCTTATACGGATGCGCATTTACATTCTTCTTCCAGTTACTTTATATTTGATGGTGAACTCATACGATTCGATTCTCCTTTCAGATGTCACCCAGGAGAGGGAGAGCAGCTAGGGCAGCACGGGGAGATGAGACTGAAGAGGCTCATCAGGAGCCAGTGTTATTGAAACAACTGTCAGAGATGATTTTGGCTGCACAAGTAACTGAACTAGTGGCACAGGCAGTTCAAGCGATGATGATCGCAATGGCAAGGTACTTTTCATGAGATCAGCCACAGGCATTAGTGGTACCGGATGTTTAGGCCCAACCGGGGCCGTCGGAGTGGCATCAAGTACGAGAGGTCTTTCAAAAAGGACATCCACCATAGTTTCGACGGGGTTCAGATGTGGTGCTAACGTGTCAGTGGAAGAGAGATATTCAGCATCACCTACGCATGGTAGATTGCAATGAAGTGCGAAAGCAAATGCTAGCCACTTTTAGGTTAGTGGGAGAAACGCTACAGTGGTGGGAGTCTATCACCGCCATTAAGGAAAGGGATACATTAACTATTGGAGAGTTTTGGGTTCGGTTTGATCGCCGGTATTTCCCGCCAGCAGGTGAGGCCGAAATGAGGAGAAAACTCAATGAGGTAACTCAGGGGGACCGTTCAGTGACTGATTACGAGGAAAAAATCACTTGTTTGGAAAATTATATACTGGATGAGGTAAACAACGAAGAAAGAAAGAAGTCGAAGTTCATGGATGGGTTAGTATGGAAGATCAGGCAACATTTGATTGGTAATCCCGTATTAGTAGCTTAAACAGACGTCATTAATGCAGCACTCCTGCACTGCGAGGAATATCACTTCCACATGAAAGGAAGCAGGAGGGGAGTGGAACCCAGCCTTTCGGATAAAGCGGGAGGGAACAGTAATAGTGGGGTATCCCAGTAGCAGACAGGTGGACATTAGGGGCAGGATTTCTGACAGGGGAATCAAGCCAAGTGATTTAGATATGGAAATTTTCGACAGGATGGCCAGGACTTTCGATAAGGTCGGCAAGGAAGGGATCAGTGGCAAGGTGAATTTATTAGGAGGTGTTTCGTTTATGGAAAAGCGGGAAATGTGAAGAGAAATTTTCCTAATAAAGGCAGGGGTCAACTACAGGGTGAGGTTCCGGATGTACAGCCACTACAACAAGCCATGGGTGTGTTCAGGCAGGGGGAAGTCGCTCAGGAACCCAAGGATCAACCATTGCATCTAGAGTATGGAGGTAATTATCTTCTTATCCTATGGGCATGGGGTACGTTTTGAGTGACAGTGAGGGTGTCATAATAAAAAAAATATATATTCACTAGAGTTCGTGGGTAAGTTGAATTTAGTGGGTACGCTGGCTATAACAGTCATATTACAAATATATATTTCTGTGGGGTAGTGGATTTCTTTGGTGTTAACCATGAGAGAGTGAGGGTATACACAGAGAGAAGGTTTGAATTATGCGAGGGGTTACTACTTTTGAGAATTATGGGAGTAGGATAGATGATCTTTCCAAATATCGGCTGGATAGCGATGGATTTGAACTATTGTGGATAGTGAGGGTAAGTTTTGGTGTTCGCGACACCAGGGTATGAATGATTTTTACTAGGTATCACCTGAGAGGGCGTCTAGCCTATATATATGTGTGTATATATGTTGTATTGTGTGGTGTGATAGACACAAAGTGAGGTCTTGTATTCTCATATTTTATTCCGGTAAGTAGGGGTGTCTACTGAAGTGAATCAGGGTGTGTAGATTTATTTTCGAGTGGGGAGAGATAGCTCAGGATTTAGTTTACGCAAGAACTAGTGATAGTAAGGGCGCGATATTTTATGTTGGCTTTTGTAGCATAAGAGTAGGCGTGTATGCTTTTGTGTTAAGAGGCAAGTATTTGGGTGTATGTGCTATGGATTGAGGGTCTAACAGATCTCAATGACCGATAATGTTAGGTAGTAGTGTATCGGGGGGATTTCTTATTTGGATTTCATTTTGCGAGACGTCCCATGCATGAAACTTAGCGCAATATTGGGAGTGGGGAGATGTTTAATCATTAGTACATAGGTTGGGTACCCTATCTATTATTCATATATGTGATATGACTATGAGTTGGAAGTTATATTACGGGTCATGGATATCGTAGTCGGGTAACTTTCATGCGGTTAAGCACGGGGACAGGGTGTATGGGCACCCTAGTTAGTTAGGGTAACTTTCGTACGGTTAAGCACGGGTACCGGGTGTATGGGCGCCCTGGTTAATTAAAAAATATATTTTTGTAACTCTTAGTTAGAAGCGGGAGAGATAGATGTAGCGAGCTTAGAGGCACAGGACTAGGGAGAGATATTAGAAGCTTGGAGCACGAGGCTTATCTTAATTTCGAGGACGAAATTCCTTTGTTAGGGGGGCAGTAAGTAACACCCCGTAATTTTGAGGATTTAGTATTTAATTATTTTTCAGAGATATAAAAATATTTAAATTCGAGAAACTTAAATTTATGATTAGGAGAATTTATTTGAGTGGGAAGAATTATTTATATTTGGTGACTTTAAGCTTAATGGTTCGAAATTCTGTGTCACATTTTGAGGTAAAATTATGAGAATGTTATAAAGTATTTAGGATGACAATTCTGAGTGCGCGGTTCAATCCGGATGGGTTGAGTTATTCAGAAAAGAGTACCCGGGGGTAGTAATCGACTCTCGAGGCATTTATGGGCATAGTCGGGCCCACATGGGGGGATTTGGGCCATTTTAATTAGTCCTGTGTGGCTAAAAATTGATTAGGGGTTTTAAACCTAATTGAGGGAGTGTTGAACGGTAGTTAACAAAATTCTAAACCTAGAGAGATAGAGGAAAGAAATCAAGAGAAAATTGGGGATCTTTTGGAGTCAAATTAAAGACAAAGTAAGTGTTCGTCATCAACCTCCTCTGCACCAACGAATCAGACTCTACGAACAATTCCAGGCAAGTGGTTAACTGTTGTGATTTTTAAATTGTGATAATCAATTCATATCATAGTATGTGTATCAAAAATCTATTTTTGGTTATGGGTTAAATAGTTAAAAGGGGGTTTTTCGGATTTGAGTAGTATATGCAGATTTGAGACTAAATTAAAGGTGGATTTGAATATGGGACTGCTGGAATCAATTGTAGGATTTTTATTAGTAAGTATTGGTGACAAGTTTCGAATTTGTATGACGAATTCATATGTCAGTAGAATAAACTCGGGGCAAACCCAATTCGGGAAAAGTTTGGGATTTTGATGAAACGATGAATGATAAAGGTCTTCTAGGAAGATTAGAACATATTTCCATGTAATTGAAATGTTGGATGTGATTGGGTAACGGTTTGGAAAGAAACTAAAATCTTGAGGGTTCGTAAATGGTGAAACAGAAGGTTGAAGAAGGAGCAAACCTGTTCGATCGATCGATCGATGGAAAGGATTGATCGATCGATGGTCCCAGATTTTTGGAAGATTGGCTACTTTAATAAATAATGGGAAATTAATTTAAGATTTATTCCCCTACTTTTTATTTAGTGATAAATGCATATGTAGCACATATTCTTTAGCAATTATAAGGGGATATAATTTGGTTTCGGAGGGTAATGATTGGATGTCTCGAGGGATGAATTTGGGAAATAAATTTTAATGTTAATTTCATACCGATGGAAAATGTCCGGGTATTGTAGTTGAGTGGCACTACAATATTAAATGAATTGAGGTGTAAATAATTAATTAGGGGAAGGAATATGGAATCGGGTATTAACGATGGTACGGGCCAAGTAAGCGAGTTCGGGTATATTGGTTGGTCAGTGCCAAGTATTAAATTAATTAATGTTTAAATTAATTAAATTAGAGTTGAACTGTAGACTCAGGAAGGAAATAAATTAATTAAGGAGAAAATTAATTAATTTGAGTCGGACCATAGACTCGGGAATATATACAGGCTAGTGTTACGGGTTTTAGTACACAGTAAAGCCGGGATTTATATTATATATACGGTGTGGTGGTAGTATATATATATATGTATGTACTTTGTGTTTACTATTACATATCAAGGACTTGATATTTATTTAATTTATATACTCTAGTGCTATCAAGGGAGGTTGCGCGATGTAGGTGAATCCCTTAGCTTGAGGAGTAGAGCGAGTATATCCCCAGGTCATAGCATCTGGTATATAGGTGAGGGGCTTATCTTACTTTCAGGGAAGGAATATGATCGTCTCCACTACGTTTATATTTTGTGCCAGGTTGGTGAGCGATTCCGACTTGGGTAACTAGGTTTTGTGAGCACACCTAGTGAGATAACACTTTAGAGGAAATCATCCGGCGAGGGTATACTCGGAGGGATGGATATACATATGAAATATGTATGGATGTTGTAGTAAAGATACGTATATAATGGTATTAAATATTATATGCGGATAATAATACAGTGTGTGATGTATTTACTTTGTATAACTTGTGCCATGGTTATATGATATTAATTAAAAGGAATTAATTAAGTTAAATTGAGAGATAATTTATAACCCATGGTTAATAATCCTCGGTTTAGAGTAGAAAGGCAAGAGAGGATTACTAGGACTAGTTGGACGGCGTAGTACAACTAGGTGGGGTTAAGGTAATCGTTAGGTGTGCACATTAGTGGAGGGGTGAGTATGTCCTCAAGAGAGTGCGACACTAACTTAAATATGAAGCACATTCATACCTTTTTAATTACTGCAGTTAATTGACTTGCTAAATATTTTCAAAATGTTTTGGGTTCTAACCCTTGATATAAAACTATTTTCAAAACATTTTAGTTGTCCATCCACAGGGACGCCAGACTTGATATTCAATTCTAGGGACACGTAGCTGGGGCACATGTGGATGCTAGCAGGAGCTTGGATTAGTCACATCTTTCATTATTTCCTAGAGTAGGAATCAGTATCAGTTTCAGTTTTACTTAGGGCTTGTCGCCTAGACTTTTTAGTACGGTTTCCAGATTCATTTATTTTTGTTGGATGATTGTAATTGGACTATTTACTTAGGTGGCCGATGGTTTATTCAGCAAGTAGTTTAATTATTTATTCAGCTAATTTGATTCAGTTGTTGTGAATGGTTTATATGTATTTCCTCATGTTTTGTCTCGTTGAAATAAAAAGTTAAAACTTGGCACCGGCTTTTTGGAATACTAGGTGGTTAGTAAGTTTTAAAAAAAAATCGACAGTGATGCTCAAAATGAACCAATTGGGATTCCTGTTTTAATTTGATATAGGACTGACTGATCACCCGGTATTTTATTAGGCGGGGTGTCACGGCCATTCAAGATGAAAACCTGCACACTTAAACACACCATCAAACGCATAGGGAATATAACAAAATAAAGTAAATAAACAAATTATGCCCCTTTGTCTAACATAATCTACCTAAGAAAGACGGATCCCCCTAAATTAGATTTTCCCAAATTAAAAGGTTTAGATACCATTTGTCCCCCTTTATGTTCATGAATAGACAAAGATTAAAATGCATTAAACAACCTATTTCTCCCCAATTAAATCAAATAATCTCCCTAAATGAAATAAGGGGTGGGAATAATGAAAAAATAAGTATATCATGCAATGGTGAATAAAGGGATTAGTATAATAAAGCACATGGAATAAGAAGCAACTAATCCAACACAAAGATTAATAAATACCGACTATGATGCGATAGAAAAATGATACCAAATAGAATAAACTAATATAAGCATTAGATATCAATTGTAAGAAGATGAATATTTATATCAACATGAGTCATACAAGTACTAAATAGTAAGGCAAAGACTCAAAAACAAAAGGAATGTCGTATATATATATATATATATATATATATATATATATATATATATATATATATTACAAAACTTATGTATGTCATAAGCTTAACTTATGATGTCACAAGAAATGTTTTTTCTGCAATACCCATTTTACCCTTGAAAATTTTGATTTCCCCCTATTTTTACACACTCTAATTTATTTCCCCATTCTTTTCAAAATTCAAAAAGAAGGTTATAATAGAAATTTTCATATCTCCCCACACACGCCTCCTAGTTTATTTTTTCGTATCACGATTACCTGATTCCCCATCTTCTTCCTTCACACATCATGAATGAAAAAACTTCTCATCGAGCCATTCCAAATGCAACCCCCTTAAACCCATAACTCTTTCTCAAATGACAGCAACCTTTGGACGGCAAAGGTAAACTCTCCCCCTTTCTCTATCTATTTTCCATTTTGAACTCATCTCTCCATTGTCGATCCTAACTTTTGAGAGATTCAAATAAATATTTATGTCTCGATCTTTCATTCCAAACTAGTTTTTTTTAATTTCAAAGCCCCAAATCATGATTGTTTGAGGGTTGTCTCAATTTTTTTTATTACATAGTTGTCAATGATTACTCTTGTACGTGTTTAAAAGTTCTTATTGTTCATTATGTGTTTGTTTTGTTTAGAACAAAAAATGTCAGCGTTTGTTTTGTTTAAAGCTTCCATATTACGGATTGGTTTTAACTTTCATCATGTTCTCAGTTGTTTACATTTTGTGTACAATGAAGATTTTAATTGTTCAATGGGTTTTACATTGTGTACAACTATTGTTTGTTTTCTCAGCACACGAGTATTAAAAAAGCCGAAATTACCATCAATTGTTCGACCTGTTGCAATATTCGAGGCTTTGGTTTTGAATGGAAATTTGGGGGCTTTGGTCGACCTCTTGCAATGTTTTTCACCAGGAGATTATTGAGACCACCTAGCAGGCCTGCTTCATGTTTCGTCATCATCAATTTAAAAAGTACTTTAGGATTTTGACCACTTTCTGCTTCTTTTTAGGGGTAGCCAGGGCCTCGGCCTCGGAGGGTTCTAAAGCCCCCCAACTTCACTTTACAAACAGACAGGGGATGAGATGTCGGCCCTCGCCTATTGCTTAGACTCCGTTTTTACTCCTCCCACCCCGGTAATACCTTAGCTCTCTTCCTGCGCCGGACCCATTTTGCGACATTTCTCAACCGGCAAACACAAACATCGGTTTCTCTCTATTTACGAATTAAACGTACGGGTTCTCTCTCTCTCTCTGTGTATATATATATATATAGTTGCATATGCTCTAGTTTACCCCATTGGTTTTAGATGAGATTTGTCTTTGGGGGGTTCAATCAGGGACATTATTATTTGCAGTTTATTATTTCTTTGTTTGTTTGTGAAATGACATAGACTGGATACTTTAAATATCATAGGAAAATTATTATTGCAGTTTATTATTTGTGTTTCTTTTTTATATAATATGCATAGAGGGGAACCCATACTTACCCCCTCCCCCCCCCCCCCCCCCATTTTTAGTTTAAAAAAAAAAAGGGTTCTAAACATTTCAGGTACTCCTGTAAAAAAATCATCCTAAAATGATTTATTTTGGTATTTTACAAAAAATGAGTCAATTGACTCATTTTTGTAAAATACCAAAATAAATCATTCTGGGATATTTTTTAAGGGTATCCTTAAATGTTGAGAACCTAATTTTTTTTAATAAAAACGTAACTTTTTTATTTAAAAAAACCCTAAATTGCCCTTATTTAAAGAGGATGGTGGTGGTGGTGGTGGAGTATGTAATCCTCATTTTAGGATTTTTTTTTTTTAGGGATACTTAAATGTTTAGAACCTAAAAAAAAAAAAAAAAAACTACTTTTTTATTAGAAAAAAACCCTAAATTGCCCTTATTTAAAGAGTAGGGGGCGTATGTGATCCTGACTTGATATGCATAATAGTTTCTTTACCTTTATTTGTAGTGTTAACATTGGTGTACAAAGGAAAATCCTTGCTCTAGAGACAAGGCTTGGTATTTTGGGTCATTGTGGATATATCAAGTGCGTAGATTGGACAATATATCCACTTAACATTGAAATTCTGAGGTAATTTTTGTGTTATTATTTTTTTATTATATCACATGTTAATAAATAAAAATTGTAATTGCATTAGAATAAGTGACTCTCGAGGTAAAGCGATTCTCGAAGTAAAGCGAAAAAGTAATTTTCTTTTCATTGTTTGATGGAAGTTTTTGAATTCGTTAATTGCTTTTATAATGTTGTGTGTATACATGTATACCTTTTTTTTAATGATTTTTACATGCATACATGGGGTTCAAAATAGGTTTTGGTTTTTAGAAGAGGAGTTTTTAATTGGTTTTTATGGTTGTAATGTGTGTATGCTCTGTTTATACCTATAATATAATATATTGAATCCTTAGTTAGATTTAAATTTAGGTTTTTATTGGTCATTGTTTACGCTTTTCAATTTTAACAGGTTGCAACTTCTATTGGTGGTGGGTGTAGGGTGAGTTGGACAGATTTATAAAATTTCTCTGGTGTTTATAAGAACTGAGGTATGTGAAGTTTTGATTCGGTGGGTGTGTATTTAATTCTCTCTTACCCATGATTTTCTTTTCAATCCCTAGATCTATTATTACATGATCTAGATCTTTATTCCTCTATCATTTGTACCAATTGATTTCAATACAATGCCAGATCATTAGGTTTTAGTCTCACATGGATGCAAAGAGCGATTTGGTTTATGAGTAATTGAACCCTTTCTTGATGTATTTTTCATAATGTTGTACAAACATTTTTTTCTTTTCAATTTCCCTTTTCAGCAAAATGTCGACAACTCGAAATTACAAGGTGGTGTGTACTTTTAAGGAATGAACATTGCGGTGGAAAAAAATAGCTAAATTTGTGCAGCCATTTGTTTGTGGTGCGAATTATAAATCGTGATGAATTAAGTTCTTTTTAATTATTTATACGATGTCTCGGATGAAGTAATAATATATTTATTGGTATTTGTTTTCTTAAACACTGCGAATTATCCTATAAACAAAGGAGATTTTGCCCATATTGTTTTGAATTGTTAGGCTTTGCACATGAGGTTTATATAGAATATTGTTAAATAGGTGATGTAGTTTATACATGATCCATGAGTGACTGAACTGTTTTTCAAAAATCCTAAGGTAATCAAATTTTTGATATAGTTTTTGCCGACTTAATGACTTGTCTGCTTACTATTTTCTTTTGAATGTTCATATCAAACTCAACTACTTTGCCTTGGCAAATTTTAAAAATGCCACATTTTTACGCCATATTTCAATGATGGCTATTCACGCAAAGAAATTTTATCTTTCGCAGTCCGATTCCATTGATAAGCACTACACCGGATAAATATTTTTTTTAAATTCGAGCAATGGTTCATACATGTACAAATCCTCCACAGTCATAGAAACATGTAGATGACTAAATTAATAGCATAACACCTCCCTTAGCTTAAATATACATGTGAATTTAAAGATCAAATGAGCTCGTGCGCATGTGAATCAAGGCATATGAGAAGAGAATCAATTAAGCAAGTCAAAGGCAAACTACTCCATGCAAGCATGATAAAGAACACTTTAAGGATTGAAGATCTTAACCAAAAGTTCTAGCCACATGAAAGCAGGGAAATCAAACACAAGTATATGCCACATAAAATGTGTAAAACTAAAATACACAAAAATAGAAAATCTTTTTGAGTTTTTCAAATTTTTAAACAAACACAAAGACAACCGAAAAGACAAACAAAAATATTTTTGTATTTTTTTCAACGAAGACACAATAAATAAAAATTAAATACAAAAGATACACCAGTTATAATTCTAGTAACACATATATGATGAAGTAAAGATTAGAAAATGACAAACAAACATACAACTACCAAGAATATATCATGAGGCACAAAAGTTAGTGTATGCAAACCAAACTAACATAATCAACCTTTAGATTTTTCAAGGGAGGGATCATGTGCAAGTAAATGAGAATCATAAACTCTATCACATAAAGTCTACAAGTCGAATCTCCTAACCCACATGAGTGAAACACGACACTCTCGGGATTTGGTGACCTTGGTGACTCTACCCTTTGACTTTCTTAGACCATTTCTAAGATCAAAACAAAATTTTCTAAGGTGCCCCTTCCGACCACAATGTGTGCAAGTGAAAACACGGCATGAAGTTGACCTAAGGATTGATGTTTTATAGTGTTCCTAGATGATTCTCTCAAAACTATGGTTTTGGATTTATTTGCGGAAGTATCTTGAGTATCAAAACCAATACCACACTTATCGTCTTTGATTTGGACGGTCCCTAAGATTTTATCTAATTTCTCCGACCTACACTCCAAATCAAATTTCACCCGACTTGAGTCTTTTTCTTCAAGTTCCACTATTCGAGACTCAAGTAAACACCTACTCTCTTTAAACTCGATAAACTTTTTTTTCATAGCCTCCATTAAACCTCTAAGGCTATCTCAATCACCTTATATGTACTCTAGATTATCACGAAGAGTTGTCTCTTGTGCCTTAAGATCTTCAACTAAAACACTCTCATCATTAGCCACGATATGTTCTCTTATTTTAGCTTCTAACTTCAAGTTAGCCCTTTTTGATTTCAATGATTTTGCATACAACTTACAGAATGCCACTTGAAGTTCACTCTCCTCTACCTCTTATTCATTCTCACTCTCTTCTCCACTCTCTTTACCATCAAGCTCTTAGGATTCACAAACAATGGCCTCAAAAATGTCATGATTTGAGTTATCTTCATGGGAAGATTTATTGTCAATGTTCACATGACTTGCCAAGAACGCAATGAGGTTGCGCTCAATGGGAGAATCGGATCCCTCTTTCGAATCACTATCACTAAGGGTGGAATTATATGAAATCGCTAGCTTGCCCTCCTTCCTTAGTTTAGTGGGACATTCGAATGCCCTATGGCCATAACCCTCATAACGATAACACTTATTTGACTCATCCCTATTAAGATCGTCATTATGATTTTTAGAGAATATCTCAGCTTTACAATGCTTAGACTTCTCAAACTTCTTATAATCATTTTTAAGTTTCTCTTTATTAGTCTTGATAAATTTTCTAAACTTCCTAGCAAACAAAGCCATATCTTTCGAGTCAATCTCAAACTCATCAACTGAAATCGATGTTTCCTCCTCCCGGGCTTTCAAAGTTATGACCTTGTCTTTCAAAGTTTGTAAGTCACCTACAAGCTCTTCTAGTTTAATAGAGTCTAAAGTTCCTAAAGAATTTAAAACGTTCACCTTTGGAATAAATCTAGCGGGTAATGATCTCAAAATTTTCTTTACGACATGGTTGTCGGGTATCTTTTCTCCCAAATTAAAGCATGAATTCACAATATCTGGCAATCTCTCATAGAACTCATCAAACGTCTCAGTTTTTAACATCTTAATAGTTTCAAATTTAGTGGTGAGGTTTTGGAGTTTTGAAGCTTTAACGGCACTTTTTCCCTCATGGGTGAGTTAGAGTATATACGATGCCTCCTTAGATGTTTCACACATCATAATTTGGTAAAACTCATCCAGTGTGATCGCACTAAAAGGAACATTTAAACCACGAGAATAAAAATTAGCTAACTTAAGCTCAGTCTCACTCCATCTTTCTACGGGTTTAGGTACATGAACCTCTCATTCGAGGCATATTAGTGGAGTCCACCCTTTAATTACCAATAGCCAAACCCGCTCATCTAGGGATTTAAGTGCCGACCTCATACACGCTTTCCAATATGTGAAGTTGGAACCATCAAAAATAAAAAAATTTACAAAAGGTAAATTTTCCATTTTTTAAACCCAAAAAAAATTAAGAAAGGATATTAACACGATAATTTAGCGTTCCCGCTCTGATACCACTTGTGAATGTAATTTCTTAGAATATATTCTTTGGTACTGATGATGCTTGGAACAATGCCACCAGATAAAGAGGTGATAGAGATCAAACAATAGCAACAATGGCAGTAATAAATAAATATATATATATATATATATATATATATATATATATATATGTATGTATATAGAAGGAGGTGAGTAAAAGAGGTATGAAGACAATGATGTATAGTGGTTCAGCCAATCAGGCCTACATCCACTGTGAGTGTGTAATCCACTAAATATGGGAACTAAAGGCCTTGGATACAATGTACAAGATTTCTCTTTCTACTGTGTGTACAAACAAAGTTTCAGCTAGGTTTATATTTTTCGATCCCTTTACAAGGTTGAAGGTGACAAATATATATAGGGCTTGGGGGGTCTAGTGTACCCCCCAAGCATGCATTGAGCATGTGAATGATGACCTAACTAATCCCATGCTGACACCTGGCTGGGCCACTTGTAGGTAATGATGCCATAATATTCCCTCATGTGAGGGAATGATCTTGTTATAACAGTTTAGTCCACGTGCTACATGATTCCCACGCGCACTGTTCCATGCGTCTCCTAAATCACACGCCTTGATGGTGTCGCCCTCAACCTATAGTGATAGGCCGAGGCTAATGCTAATCGTGGAAGCCCTAATTGCTGAAAGTAGTACACTCGTATTGTCATCCTACATAGGGTCGGCATGTTGTATGGTCGTCTGAACTGTCACCAAATCGGGGCTTCAATCTGCATGGGCTTGGGCTGATGTGGGCCATCCAGCATACTTGTATTGCCAATGGTGGGGTCAGCTTGGTCGAACCCTATCTTCATCATGGCCCCCTGGGAGTAAAAGTAGAGATGATATCCCATCCTAGATAAGGATACCCTCGGCCTAGCTGAGGATATATTTTGGTATATCAATCACCCCTAGCCCTTAGTCATCGATGTTGTTGAGGTGGCATAGGGATAATATTATCTTTGGATGTTGAGTTTATGAGTGGTCAGGTTGATGAATGACATTTGTTAAGTGTCAATCATCGTTTTGTGTTCCCCAAGAATGACGGCTACATAATACACTTGGGACATTATGCCCTAATGATGATTTACTTCGTGGGATGTGCGCCGCCTCAGTTCCTGTGCCTAATAATGATAAGGTATTTAAATATTTCAAAACAATCCTCTTTTTCCTCTATTTTTTCTTCATGCATTTTCTCTCTCTAGCTATTGCTCTAGCTGTTCTCGCCATTTCTGCCTCTTGCAAGGTTTCAGAGCTTTTTGCTGGAATACTTGCTCCCCTCCTTCTTCCAGGTAACGTTCTTTTATATTCTCTCACACTTTCCTCCATTTTTGTACTGAGCTTTTGTGATTTCATCTATAGTTAGTTGTTTCTCTTTTTCCGATGGGTTTTCAGTCGCTTAGGCTGCATTTCCACCATTAATTGGTGGTTTTAGGGCTAGATATTGACAGCTAGTCTAGTATGTGTCCCTTCTCAATCGTTTCATGGTGGTTCTAGGTTAAACCTTAACCTTTTTAAACTTTTCAGTGACACTCTGGGCATCCCTTTCGGGGTGTTCCATACTCACAGTTCCTTTTGTTCTTAATTGTTCTTCCATAAAACGTTTCATTTCTTCAAGTTTAATCATGTGGACAAATTGGTCAATTATTTGACTTGTTTGAGAGTTGATTGGAAAATATTTAAGTCTAGGGTCATCCTCTTGATGCTCCAAAGACTTTACAAATTGGCCGAGGAGTTTCCCACTTTTAGAGAGAGGTGCTTTGCAGAGATTAGGCGGGTAAAAGAGGATAACGAGTCTAGTCGTAGTGCCGACCCTGTCTGGGTATGACCCATTTTTCCAATTACATTAGCCATAATTATGCCTTCTCCATCTGAGCCTCTTGGGTCGTCCTATCATCCAACTGAGAGTTAGAGCCAAGAAGAAGTCATGGATAAACGAACCAGAACGTATTCCTCTTTCGGTGCCGAGACCTCTAGAAGAGACGACCATTCAAACCTTAAACCCCGCAAACAAGCAGAGGGAACAATTAACCCTGAAGCTATCCCTGTGACTGCTATGTCCCCCTTGAATTATAAACCACATTTCCAGATGTCCACCCACCCTTTGACAATGATGGGGACGACAGAGCTGGGGACGAGGAAAGTGAGGACAAAGATAGTGAGGCCGAGGATGAGAGTGAGAATAAAAATAATGAGGTTGACACCTCCGCAATCTCGTCTTTCATCTCGTCTGTTAAGGATCGCGATCTATTACTATGGAGACACTCCTTCGGTGTTAAACCCACTATCACTGTGAGGATCCATGATGAATATGATAAGGTCTTCCAGGGGTGAGAGGGAGAAATTGCTATGTACGAACAGATGTTTAGGGTCGGCGTCAGGCTGCCTCTTCATTCTTCCATCATCTCTATACTCTCTGCCCTTAGGGTTGCTCCTACCCAACTTCTTCCTAACTCATGGAGGATCATTCTTGGATACATTTCCTTCTGGAAGAACACATTCACTGATGAGACCTCGATTGATCTCTTCCTGGCCTGTTATAACATAACCTCTTTGTCCAAACAACCTGGGTACTTCCATCTAGGGGCTAGGAGGCCAGATAAGAAACTTCTCCATGTTGCACAAAATTCAAACCATGACTGGAAGAAGAGATTTTTCTTTGTCTCTAGGGATTGGGAATTCCCTACCGAGGTTGACCCTGTAGAAGATAGACCAAGGGTCCCTTGAGCATGGTCTAACCACTCCATGAAAGTAAGGTTAGAACCTGGACTTAGCTTAGACGAAAGAGATATAGCTGACTATCTGAGGGAGCAGGGGAAGGAGGGTGCAATTCCCCAATTTGAAGATTTAATGACCCCTCGTCTCCTCAGAGAAGTTGGTCTGAGGGTCGATCCTTTGACATAATTATGTGAGTTTCGCTTTGTTTCAATTTATTTCAAGTGTTTCCCCTTTACTTTTTTCATCTGACATGTCATCTTACTTTTGTAGGTCGGCCTCTAAACACTTCTGATTCACTTTGGGAGATGTATGCCCCAAGTCTATTGGTTGGTTTCAAGAATAAAGGCAAACATCCTCAACAAATCCAAAAGAAAACAACTGATGTGGGGCCCACCGCAGTGGGACAACCCATGAGGCTTCGCGAAAGAGGAAGGAGAGAGAAGCTCCTGTTGAGGGTAGGCATGATTCCCCTACGAGGGTGGGGATGGAGGCTCCCATATACACACACAGAGGGGACAAGTTCTTCTTCTTCTCTGGATGCCTTCCGATTGACCAATCTCACTATGTTAAAGACCAACCATCTTCTCTGATTGCCCATATGAAGGTTACCAAGGTCTCTATGTTCTCTGCTCCGTCATCCTCTGATTACGACTTCTTGGCTAAGATTCCCCCACCCAGAGTCTACGACTTTGGGATTCACAATCTGGCCCAGGTATTTCTCTCATCCATTAAATTTTAATTCACCAATATCAACTGGACCCTCGTCCCTTCATCACTAACTTTGTTCTCATCTTTTTCAGTCTGTCTGCGCCTTTACCTCGGCCATGAATTGGATGGATGAGAATTATCTAAAATTTCCAGAGCCTGAGAGAGCTATTCAGAGTGAGGCCAACTTGAAGACAGAGATGGAAAATCTTAAGAAAGAGCTGGAGGGTGTGAAGGCCGATCACTCTAGAGTTCTTGGGGAGCTTAAAAAGGAGAATGTTGAGCAGTTGAAGAAAAAGGATAACCTTCTCAAGGACAAAGATGAGGCTTTGACCAATCAGGCAACGCGGTTTAAGTCAGACCTTGAAGTAGATATTCAAAGGGCTGGAACTAATGATGTGGAGGCATACAATTTCTCTCACTAACTCTAAGGTTTTGGCCTTGAGTATTTGGAGAAAGGAATCAAGACGGCCTTTCGGTGGGTCGCCTTGAAGTTTGCTGAAGATAGGGGTCGGCCAGGCCGACCCCACCATTGGCAATACAAGTATGCTCAATGGCCCAAATCAGCCCAAGCCTATGCAGATTGAAGCCCTGGTTTGGGGACAGTTCAGACGACCATACGACCATATAATATGCCTACCCTATGTAGGTCGACAGTACGAGTGTACTACTTTCAGCAATCAGGGCTTCCACGATTAGCATTAGCCTCGGCCTGTCACTATAGGCCGAGGACAACACCATCAAGGCGCATGATTTGGGAGACACGTGGAACAATGCGCGTGGGACTCGCGTAACACGTGGACTAAACTGTTATAATAAGATCATTCCCTCACATGAGGGAATATTATGGCATCATTACCTATAAGTGACCTAGCCAGGTGTCAAGAGGGGATTAGTTAGGTCATCATTCACATGCTCAATGTATGCTTGGGGGGTACACTAGACCCCCCAAGCCCTATATATATCTGTCACCTTCAACCTTGTAAAGGGATTAAAAAATATAATCCTAGCTAAAACACTATTTGTACACACAGTAGAAAGAGAAAGCTAATACATTGTATCCAAGGCCTTTAGTACCCATATTTAGTGGATCACACACTCACAGTGTATGTAGGCCTGATTAGCTGAACCACTATACATCATAGTCTTTATACCTCTTTTAATAACCTCCTTCTATATACATACATACATGCAGATTTAACTTTATTGTTGCCATTGTTGCTATTGTTGCTATTGTTTGACCTATATCACCTCTTTATCTTGTCGTGTTTTTCCAAGCATCATCATGTACCTCAATTTTAAAATCCTAAATGCGAGATGGTTCACACAATATACCAAACTTTAAACTTCTTTCAAATTTAACAAATAAGGTTCCCAAATTTTAATTTCCACAAAATTAAAATTAAACTGAACTAAACAAAAATTTAATTTTCTTTCAAACAAATATTAAATATACTTAATTCAAGTTCTAAATATAACAAACAAACAAAGCATGAATATTTGACTTGCATTAAACTAAAATTACCCAAACATAAATTGGCACCAAAATTACACTAAAGTTGTGATTAAATTATTTTTTTATCTTTTTAATCCTACACATGCATCTAAATGATTTTTCAAGATAAAAGGAATCATAACACACAACACCGCTATGTATGAGGAAAACCCACAACAGAAAAAACCTCGGACGACCCAGCCTCAAATCCACTAGGTACGAATTTACATAAGAAACGAAAAAATACTTACCTCAACAACTCAACTCCTTTTCAAGCCATAGCGCTTCTTCGTTCTTTTACCTCTCCCTAGTCGATAACTCCAGAATCCACCGCAGTCTTGGAATCCACCGATGGGGAAAATCAACCATCAAAATATACTAAGTCCTTTCCAACGTATGCACACCACGAATATTCAACAAAACGGACTCCTCTGTAGGAAACTTCTCTTTTGGGGATGAAAAAAAATACCCGGTGCCAACAATAGTGATTGCAAAGCAAATATATATTTAGAACTTGGACCAAAACAAACATATGGGTGTAAACTAGTTTTTATTTAAAGATCAAATCATTTTTAATCACAAAAACTAAAGGAATTTTTGGTGTAAAAATTTTCTCTCCAAAAATACTTAGGATGTATGCAAAAAGTCATTTAAAAAAGTTGGTTCTCGCACTATAAAAATTGGTCAAAAGTTAGTGGGAAAAAAGGAAGTAAATTAAGAAAAAGTGTCAAAAATTGTTCCCGTGCCCAGATCGTTAGAACGACCTTTTGATTTCATTCGAACAACTTGGTTCGAATGAACTGCTAACAAGAAAATAGGGACAAATCTTGCTTGATACCTCATTTGAAAAATTCATTCGAACGATTTCGTTCAAACGAGATTTCTAACGAAAAAATAGAACAAAATGGCAGAATGTCATTAGAAGCTCGTTTGATGTCTCGTTCGAACGAACTCATTTAAACGAGAAGAAATATCATTGGAACGGCATATATATAAAATTATTTTTTTATAAAAATATAAAAACTCATTTTCAACATAATTTTAGTAAAAATAAAACACCCAAAATAAATTCCAAGTCCCTATATATATTAATGCATTCATACTTTTAAACACCTTGGAAATAATTAAATGTTGATGGCATAAAAACTTAACACATAAAATCGGCAATAATGGATATAATAAACTATTACCCTATGACTCAATTAGTTTTGTCCGGAATTAAGCCAACACTACAAATAGACTCGATTGGAAATTTGTCCTTATAATATGATATGCTCATAAAGAGAAGGTATTCTATCGATCATCTAAAAGACCTTGTGAAGACGTTCAACATGATCAAAGAGTAAAACATGAAACTTAAGTGTCTAAATGTGTGTTCGGCATAAGATCCTATAAGTTTTGGGGGTATCGAGCTACTCAGAAAGGCATCGAGGCAAATCCAGACCAAATTAAAGCTCTCCACGACATCAGAAGGCTGACCACCATTAGAAACATTCAGGTTATCACTGGGATGATGTCAAACTTTTATCGGTTCTTTTTAATAACCTCTAAGAAGTGCCGCCCTTTTTTTCAAGCCTTAAAAAAGATAAGCCCCATAGTTTAGACAAAAGAATATGATCAATCCCTAGAAGGGATTCGATGGTACTTTGGATCTCCTCCCTTGCTGTCAACTCTTAAAAATGGGGAAAACTTCTATCTCTATTTGGCGATTTCAAATAATGCAACTAGTACAACATTGATTTGTCTAGACGATAGGAATCAAAAATACAATATACTACGTGAGACACACTCTTCTTAAAGTATAAAATGGATACATTCCCATAGAAAAGATGGTTCTGGCACCGGTGACCATCACAAGGAATCTGAGATATTACTTCCATGCCCACATTATAGTCATCTTGGCGATTGATCTTTCAAGGATGCCCTCAGGAAGGCCGACCTCTCTAATAGAATGACCAAGTGGTCACTTGAACTAGCCCAATTCGACATCAGGTATGAACTCAGAACAACAATCTAAAGTCAAGTCTTAGAAGATTTTGTGACAAAATTCTCAACATAGCGAAGAGAGGAATAGATTTCGCCCATCTTGGAAGCATTCCTAGCCATCGAGAATGAGAAACGATGAAAACTCTTTGTTGGTAATTCATCAAATAAAAAAGTCACCGGAGTTAGGATAGTCTTCCTAACCCCCACAAAGTGACCTGATTGATCAAGCCATCAGATTGGGATTCAAAGGTCCAAATAATGAAGTCGAATGTGAAGCTCTGGTACATAGTCTATAAAGGGAAATCAGCACGGGTTCTCACCACATCGTTATATTTTGTGACTCCAAGATAATCGTAAACCAACTCAATGGAGAATATGAAGCAAGAGATCCCCATATGATAGCTTACAGAAATAAGGCCAGAGGGCTACTCCAATAGTTCTAGTCGACCTCAATGGATCAACTGCTAAGGAACGAAAACAACCATGATGATGCCTTAGCTACTTTGGCCTCTGCTATCAAAGCTAAGCTGAAGAGAACAATTAAGGTGGAATATGTGAACTGGCCAAGCATTAAATAAGCAACAAGCCACTTTAATGTCCACCAAGTGCAACTATCTCCATCATAAATTGATCATGTCATCTCTTTTTTTAAAATGGGCAAGATACCCCCAGATGACAAGGAAGCACACAAACTGAAGATTAGATCAGACAGATTCGACCCTCAGCTCAGATGAAAAACTCTATAGGAGTCCATTTACTGGACCAATATTGAATGTGTCCACCCAAATCAAATCAAAGGGATTTTAAAAATAATGCATGAAGGAAGTTATGGAGAACATACATATGGGAGATCACTCTCTTATAGAGAAATCTCTCAAGGGTACTGGTGGTCATATATGCAGAAGGATTCATCATAGTTCTCCAAAAAATGTCTGAAGTGACAAATGTTCTCACCAACGTTCAAATAGCCTGCCAAAGATCTCAATTACGCGAAGCAGAATGTGTATGCTACATGTGTACCTAGAACTCAAGTGCAATCTGTTGTCTTAAGTAGTACTTGGTAAGTCGGGATTGAATTTGCAGGGAATTGGATAAAAATTGTGACGACAACTACAAGGAAGGCTTCTAAAACCTTGGTATCGACTCTCGAAAAACGAAAGAAAATGTGATGATTTTTGTGAGAATTTCTACTTAACTCGAGCAACTTAACTAGCAAGTGCAATATTAATTTAAAAGCAAGCAAAGACTAAAACTTAGATTTTCGAAAACTATTTGAGAAAAATGGGGTCGGGATCCAATCCCCCAAACTGTCGGTATTTCGTTAGATATAAAATTTTCAATGATTATATATTTAATTAGAAGAAAACATCAATTTCATCAAAGCACTAAATATGTGAGAAATTTATTCCGAACAATATTTAGTCAATAATTAAATTAATAAGAATGACGAGATTGCCGACACATATATTATATCCTCAAACACTCTGATTGCCATGACAAACGAAGTTAAGAGACCTATAATATTAGTCTTCAAAAAATATCAAACCTAATAATTATATATATAATTATATCTGATTTTGTATCTAACTTATGTACCTAGGTTGGGTTAATGTTCACCAACCCTATAATGATTTAATCAGAAATGTTTATATTAACTACACAAGTGGCAATGAAATTGCATGAAGGCATGATGATTGAATAATAAGAAGAAAGCATCAAAATGATATTACTAAAGATGTAGAGAAGGTAGAACATGGAAAAGAACTAGCCTTTAAAGAAAATAAAAAATTACTAGCTTTTATTGAAATTTGCATGTAAGAAATTAATTAATCTTTTTCTAGATGTTCCTCCTTGTTCTCTAGCTTCCTAATGAATGATTATGAAGATAAAAGACTCCTAATAACTAAATACATAAGTTACAAGTAATTTAGAAAAGTCCCCAATTTCTCAAACACTTTGGGCTAAAAGATAGGCTCAACTTAAAAATCCCGTAACTGGTAAACCTAACCCATTCCCCACCCAAGGCCAAACCTATTCATAGTACGAATCGGTTTGCTCCAACAGAGAAACCGGTTCGGCCCTTTGCTCTGCCCATGTGCTCCTTTTGTGGTCGATTTTCTCTTATTTATATTATTTGCCCCTGAATTTTCATTTCAACTTCAAATGTGCATAACTTCTTCACCATAGCTCGGATTTAGGTGTTGTTTCTTTTAGCATGATTGTGACCTCGAATTATTTGACTTTTTAGTTGTCCCATCCTTGGGTTCCGGTTAAAAAATTATGAATATTCCCTTGTCTTCCCTTTCTTTCGGTTCTTTCACCATTTCGGTTTTCCCTCGCATCCACTTGCACGAAATACGTGTAAAATAATAAGAGGGTGAGTGTAAATGTATGAAAATTAAGGGGATAAATATGGAATATTTATGCCTAATCAAATCCTCCTAACTTAGAATGTTGCTCGTCTCGAGCAATGTAAAATAACAAGAGGATGAGTGTAAATGGACTTTTAAACAACTACTGGGATAGGATACCTCTTTCGCAAATAAGAGATTGCATTTAATGTATGCAACAAGTCGTTAAACCCATGGGTTACCCTAGTAGGACGAGTGGTGTCTCGTGAGGGTTTGTAGTAAATTTACCCATAAAATTCATTTTTGGACTCAAAGAAAGTATCGAAATAATTAAAAACCATACAATTTAAATTCTCGAAAAATAGTCGCATTAAATTTTTATTTGATAAAATCTCAATTCATAGCGGGTTTGTGCAAAGTCGAAAATTAAACCACTAACTTCTCCCTATTGATCATTACGTTACTTTCTGAAAATTCGCTTTGTGTCAATTTGTCACGGATTGAACTCACAAATGAATCATTCGAATTGTGGTTATTTTCTCTCGGTGGGCGTGGTGCTAAGAGTAAACGTAATGGAACAGGAGTTCATGCACACAATTTGAAAGACAAAATTATTTCGAGTGAAAAAATCTCATGAATGAAATATAGTGATTGGAAAATGGAAAAACGCCATTATTTATTCGTACCGTTTTGTCTCTTTATTATATTTTTGTGTTTTAGATCTTCACGCGGTAATTAATTTCGTTACTTGGGCTCGATTAGGACCTTTTCAGGTTAGGGTGTTTTGGGTAAAAATAGGAATGTTTGGGAATTTCAGAGTTGAAATTTTTTCTTTTGATGTCCGTTGGCACTTTTTCAGTCATTTGCTCATTTTCTCTCTTTCCTTCCACTTTTCATGTTTTTCTCCTGTTTTTATATATTTTTCATTTTTTTTTGTTTGAGCATTTATTTTTCTATTTTCTACCCCTTTTTATGCACCATTTGGACTTATTGATGAATTTTCCGATCTTCACCGCTCCGGGAGAATTGGGTTTCTTGGGTTAACAAACGAAAAAGTGTATCAATTTCTATGCTCAAAGTGGCTTGTAAAAGGATTAATTTTTATGACCTTTATTTTGGCTAATATTTTTGGGGAAACATACGATGGCCTAACTTCATTTATCCGAATCACTAATCAAGTTCCATTATGCATCTTGAGATTAATTATAATTTTGAGACATTTTAAAAACAATATTTCACTCGTTTTTCGTAATTGATCATACAATGATTTAGAGATCATCAACAACTTTTTAATACTGAAAATAACTTTTGATTTAACATTTAACTCAGATTGATTTAATTACTCAAAAAAGGTGATTGACTCAAAAACCACACCGGATTAAGAAATCTCCACACTTATTCGTTAAGTTGTCAGTTTTCACTCAATTAATATTTTTGATCAATTTCAACTTAGTGCATTAAATTTTTACAAATCGAGACTTCAAGCAAAAATTTAGTGATATTTTTGTAGAATTTAAATTCCATTTTTTTTTTTGAAAAAAATATTTGACTTTTTTGGAATTTTTCAAATATTTTTTGAAAATTTTGATTTTTTATATTTTTTGTCATTTTTCAATTTTTTGGGGGTATTTTAAAATTCGTGGAGTTTAAAGATGCACGTGTCCCCCTCCCCCCCCACCCCCCCAACTTAGAGTTTTTTGTTGTCCTAATCAAAAGGACTAAAATCTAAATAAGAAAAGAATAGTGCGAAAATAAAACAAATAAATATTAAAATGCAAATGACAGTAAGAACTCAAACTACATAGCATTAAACAGGAGATAGTGATTACACAGTTCCTTTGAAAAAATACATTGATAAAAGTTAAGAAACTACATAACAAGCTAAACACATCCACCAAAGGTTAAAGAGAGGGGTCGGGTGCATTGGGGTCCCGGATGTATGGGTCATAGATAAAATCCAAAAATTGTGTGTTCGAACCCATGTTCAAGCGGTACATAGCCGCTTGAATGTGCATGATCATGCTAATGTTGTGCCGATAGTCATGACAATCCAACTCGCGATCTTCTCGATACTCAATAATGAAACTGTCATGGCGATTCTTCAATTGGTCAATACGGCTATGAATGACCACCGTATTATATACACGCTCATCAAACTCCTCCTCATAGTCGGGGGTCGGCCTCCTCTTGCTCCCCGTGATCTTCCCCCTCAATATCTTCTTCCTTTGCACTTTCTTCCTTGTCACCTCCCTCCTCGATTTCGATGTCTTCCAAAATAGGGGGAGGTTGCACATTCCTCATTTGGATGGTGCTCCGCCCAATAGAAGTAGCGTTAATGGGCTTGGACTCACATATGACGGAGCCCCATATGGAGACAGAATAGTCGGTACAAAGTGAACAAATGAACCGCATATAAGGAAGAGGCAATTTGTCGATCACGTCAAAATTCGTGGTAATGATCTCATTTAGGTAAATGTGAGGTATTCTTAGACACGCTTGCTTGTCAAGAAAGTAATAAAGGAACATGGTGTGCTTAAGTCGAACGGCGGAGTTGTTCGTTGTTGGCACAATCATGCTGCATGTAATGAAATTTTTGTAGCGGACATGCTCAGGGAGTTTCCCGACTGGGAAAGTGTCTGTGGTCCACTCAACACTGGGAGACCAATGGTTGGCACATTCTTGCTTCGTGAGAGGTGGAGAGGAATTTGGGTATGTGTAATTTTCATACAAGGTCACTCCCTCGGCCTGTATTTTTTGCCTAATGATTTGGAGTGTAAGAAGGACCATTTTGCCATTGACATAGGCCTCGTAGTGGCCTCGGGATTTGTGGACTAGTCTCCCATTAAAGAGACGAAAAATCTTCTCATGGACTTTGTCAACGGGTGCCAACCATTGACACCATCCAAAGCGATCAAATAGCCGAGTGACCTCGGCAAGAAGGTCTTTCCACACCGCCTTCCTTACAATAAAAACCATGTGAGCGGGGCCAAAGTACTCCTCGACCCAATTGCGCTCTTGGATTTAGCGAAAGGCCTCCCTCATGTCATCTTCTTCAATCTAAATTGAGTTTTAATTGTGTACTCGAGACATTATGGATGTAGGAAACTAGGAAGCTTTGGATAATTTGGAAGGAAGAATGGAGAATTTTTGGTGTGGTGGAAAGTGTGGCGGTGGGTGGGTATTTATAGGTGCGAGGGGGGTGTGGAAGGGTTGAAATTTGAAAGGTTTGGTGGAAAAATTGGGGGGGGGGGGGGGGGGGGATGAAATATGGTGGATTTTGGGTTGGAGGGAGGTGAAAGGGGTTAAATTTCGTGTATGGGGGAAGGGGGGATGAATGGGGGGAGGGAAATGGAGAAAATTGAAAGAATCCACATCTTGGCAGTATAAGGGGCGAACCGATTCGGCTCAACATGCTGCCAAAACTTATTTTCTTCTCATTTTCTCATCATCTCGGTCATGAAGGTGATGGAACTTAAAAAATCTTCACATTGATCCTAATTTCACTAATGGTGGCCGAGGCACTTTAAAACTCATCGTTTTTTTACTTTCGCTCTCTCGAGACGTGTTAGGGTAAAACTGACGCTTGTATTATTACTAATGCCGACTCAACTCGCATCTAAATGCAATAAACACACATAAGACTAAAAAATATACAGCAAAACTCACTCAAATGCGTTGGGTGTGTGACAACACTCTCTGAAAACCTACCCATCCGCGTATACGGGGTCTAACAACCAAATTATGTCGGCTTCTTCAACACACGCCCCTAGATATGGTTTAAGGAACTATTTATTTACCTTAAACGTGTTCCCATCCTTAGGATTCTTATTTTCTATCACACCTAGTGGAAACACCTCTATCATGACGAACAGGCTGGTCCACCACTAGCGCAACTTGCCGGGAAACAAATAGAGACGTGAGTTGTAAAAAAGCACTTTTTGGCCCAAATGAAACTCTTTTCGATTGATATTTCTCTCATGCTCTAGTTTCAGCCGTTCTTTAGCATCATTGTTTATTTCTTCTAACTCATGAAATTGAAGTTTTCGCACTTCACTGGCTTTATCGAGATTGTAGTTCAACCCCTTAATGGCCCAATACGCTTTGTGCTCGAGCTCGACGGGGAGATGGCAAGGCTTTCCATACACAAAGAGAAATGGGGATATTTCAAGGGGGGTTTTGTACGCGATCCGATAAGCCCATAGCGTATCGAGTAATGTACTCGATCGATCCCTACGGTTGGGATCACCGGTCTTCTAGAGGATGTGCTTGATCTCTCGATTTGATAACTAGGCTTACCCATTCTTTTGCGGGTGGTAAGTCGTCCCAACCTTGTGGATGACGCTATACATTTTTATTAACTTCTCAAATGGATTATTGCTAAAATGAGTGCCTTTATTACTAATAACGGCTTTAGGAGCACCTAAACGATAAAGTATGTGTTCATAAATGAACTTTACAACCACCTTACTATCATTCGTCCTAGTAGTTATGGACTCTACCCATTTAGACACATAGTATACCATAACAAGGATGTATAGGAAACCAAAAGAGGGGCGAAGATCCAATGAAGTCGATGCCCTAATAGTCGAATATCTTAGTGGTGAGAATAGGGGTCAACGGCATCATGTCACGTCGACTAACGGCTCCCATTCTTTGGAATCTATCACAAGATTTGCAATGTATGTTCACATCCTGAAAGATAGTGGGCCAATAGAGACCGTATTGAATAATCTTTATAGTCTACTTTTTTGTGGAAAAATGGCCTCCGCATGCTTCTAAATGAATCTCGTCATTCGGCACACACCTTCAGATTATTTCGTTTTGTCCAATATTTAAAGGGATCGCCATAGAAAAATATGCGCGACCAAGTTAAGAACTTCCTCTTCTCTTATGATGTCCAATCGGAGGGGACCTATGACAACGTAGTAGGAAGAGAAGAAGTGGCAATTAATTGCTCATTCGGAAAGTACTCACCCATGGGTATGGGATCTTTAGGTAAATTGGACGACAGCCTAGATAAGTGATCGACTACAACGTTCTCTACTCCTTTCTTGTCTTTAATGGAAAGATCAAACTCTTGGAGTAACAAGATCCACCTAATGAGGTGCAGCTTCACATCCTTCTTAGAAAGGATATATTTTAAAGTCACATGGTCGGTGAAACACATTAAGGGTAACCCGATAAGATATGAACGATATTTATCTAGGGCAAACACTATCGCTAGTAACTCTATTTTATGGTGGAGTAGTTCAATTGACGTCCGATTAACATCCAACTAGCGTAGTATATGACATGGGCCTTCTTATGTCTATTTTCCCCTAAAACATTCCCTACGGCGTAATCACTCACATCACACAAAAGCTTGAATGGAAGGATTCAATCCAAATCTTCCATGATGGGAGCGAAGATTAGCATGCTTTTTAATATTTCAAAAGCCTCTTAGCATGCTTCACTCTATTCAAAATGAGCATCTTTCGCGAGTAGGTTACTTAAGGTCCTAGCAATGGATCTAAAATCCATAACAAACCTATGATAAAACCTCGTGTGGCCAAACAAAGAGTGCACGTCCTTTAGTGACTTGGGTGGGAGAAGTTTGGCAATACTCTTAATTTTCTCCCTATTAACCTCTATCCCCTTAGATGACACGATGTGGCCAAGAAGTACTCCTTCGTAACCATAAAATGGAACTTCTCCCAATTTCATACCAGGTTCTTTTCCACACATTGGGCAATAACCTTTTTGAGATTAGCAAGGCACTGGTCAAAAGAGGGGTCGAAGACACTAAAATCATTCATGAACACCTCGAGGCCCGTTTCGGCCATGTCACTAACCAGACTAAGCATGCCCCTTTGGAAGGTTGCGGATGTATTACACAATCCAAATGGCATACGTTTATAGGCAAATGTGTCAATGGGACATGTTAACGTAATCTTCTATTGATCTAGTACATCCACCTCAATTTGGTTATATCCGGAATAACCATCTAAAAAATAGTAAAATGGGAGGCCCGAGACTCTCTTTAAACGACAAATGGAAGTGGTCTTTTCTAGTGTCGGCATTGAGCTTTCGGTAGTCAATGTAAATGCGCCACCGGGTGGTGATACGTTTTGGAATAAGTTCCCCCTTTGCATTCTCGACCATTGGCATTCCCGACTTCTTCGGGATAACTTGAATAGGAGTTACCCATTTATTGTTCGAAATGGGATAGATGATGCCAACATCTAACAACTTAATAATCTTCGTTCTAATGACACCTTTCATGATTGGGTTCAAATATCTTTTCATCTCCCTAGAGGGAATCACTTCCTCTTCTAGGTGGATTTTATGGGTACAAATCAAGGGACTTATACCTTTCAAATCCAAGATGGACCAATCAAGAGCACCTTTGTGCTTCCTCAAATCTCCATAAGCTTCCATTCTTGCTCTTCATTTAGGCTCAAGGAGACAATAATGGGATATGTCTCATCCCCTCCCAAATAAGCATATTTAACATTGGAAGGAAGCTTCTTCAACTCGAGTTTTAGAAAATTAAGGTCGAATGAAATGTGTATAATTCCATCGATGGTAATTCCTCAAATTGGGAGATCCAACTAGATGTCCTCTTCACTCTCACCATCGTCTAAAAACTCTCTTATCTCACTCACCTCTTGGTCAAAATTGGTGTAGGCACTCTTTCTCTCACTCACCATCACTAGACCCACATCAAGTGGATTCCTAACATAATTACCCTCAAAGTGTTCGTGTACAAACTCCTCTATAATATCCGACTCATGTAACTCATCCTCATCACCCATTTTCTTGGGGATGCTAAAGATATTTATTTCAAGTGTCATATTCCTGAACGTGATTTGCATTTTCCCATTATACGTGTTAATCAATGCGTTAACTGTGGCTAAGAAGGGGCGACCAAGAATAATAGGAACATGATAACTCGAGGTAGAGGAGGGCTCCGTATCCCAAATGAAAAAATCTACCGGTAAGTATAATGTGTCAACTTGGACGATCACGTCCTTAACTATCCCACGGGGTACCTTCACGGAATGATCTGCAAGTTGGAGATTAAGTTTAGTGGGCTTAAGATCTCCCAAATCTAGCTTCGTATAAATGGAATATGGGATAATATTGACACTAGCCCTTAAATCTAGTAAAGATCTCGGGATTTTATTCTCTCTAATAATGTATGAGATGGTAGGTGCACCCGGATCTTTATACTTAGGTGGTAGGTCTCTCCAAAGTGCCGAACTCACATTTTGTGCTAAGAAAACCTTCTTCTTTAACTTTAATTTAAGTTTCACCATGAGTAAGTCCTTTAAGAACTTAATATACGCGGGAATTTTCTTGATACTCTTAAGAAAAGGTAAGTTAATCTTCACTTGCTTAAGCACTTTAAGAATGCCATCAAATGAGTCCCCTTTAGGAGGAGCGAACAAACGTTGAGGTAAGGTGCGTCTATAGTGGATTTCACTACCACCTCCAACTTAACTATGTCATATTTCTTACTATCTTCTGAGGGGGAATCTTTGGCCTCTTGTATGCCGGGCGAAACCTCCTTGTCTTTTTTCACGTCGTGTGGGGGAGGTGATAAGTCAATGACTCCCCCACTACATAGAGTGGTTACCGCTTGACATTTCTCTTTATATTCATCGGGAGTAGATCTCATATAGTTTTGAACTTGGGGAGGTCGTTGGCCATGGGCGAGAAACTAGCCATTCTCTTGGACACTTAAGAAGATTGCAACTTATAAAGTGGTGCCTTTAAGTCGACAAAATTTTGAGCATTTTGGGCATTTCTTGATGACTGAGTTTGCATGAATTGAGAAAGAGTGTCCTTGAGATTCTTTCGTTGTGGAATCACATAAGGCGTGGGAGGAGGCGCTTGCATGGGTGGCACTTGTTGATAAGGTAAGAGTGGTGGTAGTTGTTGTACAACATGTGGATTCGGTTTCAGCACTGCATTCGATTGCCCATAACTAAAATCGAGATGGTTTTTCCATAAGGGATTAAATGAATTCTCGTGGTGGGCATAAAAATTACCCATAAAAGCTCCCGCCGCTTCAACTTTCTCTTAAAGCATCACTTTGTAGACGAGTATAGTCGAACATTCCTTTGTTAAATGTGTCACCTCACAAATCGCGTAACTCTCCTCCGGTATAACTCAAAATGGGTCGGGTATATCTCTCCCCCTAGCTTCGACCACGTCTTCTAGTCTCTTGGCTAATTGGTTAACTCGAAACTTCAACTCGACTTCCTTGTCCAAGTGATAGAGTCCGGATGCAGAAGGACCTATGGGCGTGATTCTAGCTTTGGGTTGGCTGTTCAGATCTGATGTATCCCAGGATTGAGTATTCTCGACGACATACTTAAAGTGGGCCTCCACATCGTTTACATCAAACTCGAAGAACTCTCCCGAGCACATAGTTTTAATAAGTTATTTTGAGCTTAGGCTAAGCCCATGATGGAAGTAAGATATGAGTCTCCACTTCTCAAGGCCATGATATGGTAACATGTTAACCAACTCATTGAACCTCTCCTTACACTTGTCAAAAGGATTATTAGTGTTTTTTTCTTAAAATTTTTAATTTGATCTCGAATAGAGTTGGTTCTTTGTGCGGGAAAGAATTTTTGGAGAAATTTGGCATGTATGTCTCTCCACTTAGCTATTGAGTTCGGTGCTAGTGACCAAAGCCAAGTCTTGGCCTTGTACTTAAGTGAAAAAGGGAAAATACTGAGGCGCCTTATGTCTCGGGTGCAAGATTGATCGTTAAATGTCTCGCACACCTCCTCGAATTCTCTAATGTGGAGATAAGGCTTCTCCGACTCCATACCATGAAAAGTTGGGAGAATTTGAATAATCGCATTACTAAAATGGAATTGCCCTGCATTATACGGGAATATAATGCATTCCGGAGTGATGATTCGCTTGGGCTAAAAGAGTTCTCTTGTGGGGAGATACGACGTCACTCCCTCTCCCGTTCTAAAACTAGCATGATTAGGCATTGCACTCACACTAATAGAATCACTTTCCTCAACAGAGCTCCTTAATGTTTGACTCGTGATGTAACTACTCGGTGTAGGAGGTGGTACCCAAAAATTTGGAGTGATTGGATTGTCATTTCTAGAGGGGGAAGTTCCACTATAGGCTCGCAATTTGAATTGGGCTGAGTATTTTGCATTTAAAGCCTTGAGATAATATTTTATTTTGATTTTTTTGATTTTTTTTGGATATTTTGAATCTTTTGAATTATTCTAATTGTGGGATTTTTGATTTTTTTTTTGCTTTTTAGGATTTAGAGTCAGATTCTTAGATTAATTCAATCTATCCTAGTGTGTCTACCTAATTCTGCTAAAACTTTGACGCGAAGCAAAATGTGTATGCTACGTGTGTACCTACAGCTCAAGTGCAAGTCGGTTGCTCAAGTAATACCCAATAAGTCGGGGTCGAATCCACAGGGAATAGGATAAAAATTATGATAACAGCTACAAGGAAGTCTTCTAAAACCTTGGTATCGACTCTCGAAAGAAGAAAAAAAAGGTGATGATTTTTGTGAGAATTTCTACATAACTAAAGCAACCTAACTAGCAAGTGCAATATGAATTTAAAAGAAAGCAAAGAGTAAAACTTTTATTTTTCAAAACTATTTGAGAAAAATGGGATCGGGATCCAATCAACCAAACCACCGGTATTTTCGTTAAAGATATAATTTTCAATGATTATATATTTAATTAGAAGAAAGATCAATTATACCAAAGAGTAAATATGTGAGAATTTTACTCCACACGATATTTAGTCAATAATTAAATTAACGTGAATGACGAGATTGTCGACACGTATATTATATCCTCAAACACACCGGTTGCCTATGGCAAATGGAATTAAGAGACCTATAATATTAGTCTCGACAAAATATGAAACCTAATAATTATATACACAATTATATCCGATTTTATATCTAACTTATGTACGTAGGTTGGGTTCATGTTCCCCAATCCTCTAATGATTTAGCCGAACATGTTTATATCAACTACACATGCGGTAATGAGATTTCATGAAGGCGTGACAATTGAATAATAAGAATAAAACATCAAAATGATATTACCAAAGATGTAGAGAAGGTAGATATCACAAGAACAAGCCTTGAAAGAAAATCGGAAATTACTAGCTCTTTATTAAACTTTTCATGCAAAAAAGTAATGAATTTCCCTCTAGATGTTCCTCCTTGTTCTCTAGCTTTCTAATGAATGATTATGAAGATAAAATACTCCTAATAACTAAATACATAAGTGTCAAGTCATTTAGAAGAGTCTCCAATCTCTCAAACTCTTTGGGCTAAAAGATAGGCTCAACTTAAAAATCCTGTAATAGGTAAACCGAACCCATTCCCCACCCATGGCCGAACCCATTTGCATGGAGAAACGATTCACTCAGGTAACCAAACATGTTCTTCCCATTGTTTTGCATATGTGCTCCTTTTATGGCCGATTTTCTCTTATTTATATTTTATGTCCCTGAATTTTCATCCCAACTTCAAATGTGCATAACTTTTTCGCCGTAGCTCGGATTTAGGTGTCCCTTCTTCAAGCATGCTCATGCTTAAAATTCTTTGACTTTTTAGTTGGATCATCTTCCGGGTTTCGATAAAAATTTATGAATATTCCCTTGTCTTCCCTTTCTTTCGATTCTTTCACCATTTTGATTTTTTCATCGCATCCATTTGCATGAAATACCTGTAAAATAAGAGAGAAATACAAAAAATATGAAATACTCATCAAAAGGGTTAGTGGCATAACTATGGGATAAATACAGTCTACATACACTGTATGGGACCGCAAAAATACCAAAATTAAGGGGATAAATATGTCATATTTATGCCTAATCACTCAATCCTCTCACAAGTCCATGGTCGTTCGCCTAGTGGGGCAAGAATATTATAGGACCGCTGCCAATTACTCCTGGAAATCAGAGGTATCTAATAATGGCGACCGACTAATTTACCAAATGGATTAAAGTCAAACCTCTCACCCATATTAGAAAGCCGAATGCCAAGAGATTAATATGGAGAAACATCATCACAAGATTCGACATTCCAAGAGCACTGGTAACTGACAATGGAACATAATTTAGCAATGATCAATTCCTGGACTTTTGTGTCAAATAAGGAATTAGAATTCATTATGTATCAGTACCATTCCCCCAATGCAATGGGCAGGCAGAGATCCCCAATAAAACCCTCTTATCAGGCTTCAAGCGGAGATTAAAAAATGCCAAGGGATGATGGGTATATGAACTTCCATGCGTTCTATGGGCATACGAGATAACCCTAAGAAATTCGACGAAGAAAACCCCCTATTTCCTTGCCTATGGTATGGAAGTAATAATTTCTATAGAGATCGATCTACCGGCGCTCAGATCAGAGATATCTGAAGATAGTCGGTGATCGGGCATAAATATAGTATATTTATCCCCTTAATTTTGGTACTTTTGTGAACCCGAGCGGTGCAATTGATATGGATTTAACTCATAATTATGATACTAACCTTCGTTGGCAAGTATTTCGTGTTTTTTGTTTCTCTTATGTGTTTTATAGGTAAAGTATGCAAGCGGTGCGAAAGAGAAATCGAAACAATGAAGGAAAGGCTAGGAAGGAAAGTTTAAGGGCATTTTTATAACTCTGTAGCCTGATCCTGGAGGTGGGGACTACTGGAAATTTAATATCTCGAAATAATGATAACACTGGAAAAAATAGTACTCAAATCCGAGCTACGTTGAAAGAGTTATGACCCCTTGAAGTTGAAGAAAAATCCACAGAAGAAAGGAAGAAAACATGAAAATTTTCTAAGTGTTGGAAATGAAAAGAAAAAGGCTCAAACCAACAAGTTTTCCCGAACCACATGGTGAATCAGTTCGGGGGGCGAACCGGTTCGAGGTACCTGCGAACCGGTTCGAGGTTCCTGAGATGCGAAATTCTTCTTAAAAGCTGATTGGTCCAAAGAGTCCTAGCGTGTTACAAACTCTTCTAAAACGTATTTGTATCTTTGTATTGACTTAGAAAAGACAGTTTTGAATAGTTTTTTATAGAGAGAAAAGTAGGAGAATACCCTAGGAACATATCTTTGATTTGGTGCTTCAAGATAAATTAATTTCGGGTTTGATTGCGAGTTTAATTCAATTTTCATTCTCTCTATTATTGTTCTTGCATGTTTCAGTATACTTTCATCATGATTTCTTTCACATGCAACGTAGTTAATTTATGCATAGCTAGGTTCAATATGTCCAGCTAGATTTTTTAGGTTTGGGATGCATGAACTCAACTCGATGTGAGAGTTGCATGTGTATAAAATTAATCCTCTAAACTTAATGGTTTATTAGACCGTATTGTGTAGCAAACACAACCATTGTAGATCTTTGGATCTTGTTTGCTTCAGAGTATCCGGGATGATTTAGAATGCAATGTGAGTGTAGTTATCACAATACAACTTTACTCATCCTCTGATTATGTATGGTGAGGGCTTAAACCTCATATACGTAATGCTTGGGAGTACTAAAGTCTGGGTCTGATTATTCACTTAAATTTACGATTAATTTTATACTAGCAACACACTAGGGTTGAGGGATTGTATTCCCGACCTATTTTTCTCTTCATATTTATTACCTCATTTTAGTTATTAATTATTTCTTAATTAGTTAGTTCCATAGTCTTAATCTAGTTTCCTTTTGCTTAGTAGGATTATTCGCAAATCAATCATCTTTTCATTCTTTTTAGAGTTGAAATTAGGTTAACCATCTTCCTTCTGTCGTCACAATTTTCTCGTCCTATTTCCCTATGGAGACAATACCGACTTACTGGGTTTATTACTAACGTGACAGGCTTGCACCGCTTGCACTTGAGCCTATAGAGTACGCACTTTAGAGATACATTCTTAGTCGCGTCAGTCGAAATGACGAACGAATAGCCCACTAATTGAACCAGGATGAAGAAAGGAGGGATCAAGCCCTGATACATTTGGATGCCTACCAGTAAGAATTGGCAAAGCAACACGATAAGAAAGTCAAAAATAGAGAATTCTAAGTCGACATGTTACTGCTTGTTATAAACAAACCATCAGATGGAAAGCTAGTACCGAGCGGGCAAGGACCATATCGTAAAGCTTTGAAAGGGGGTGGGGGTTCATATCATTTAGAAGAAATAGATGGGAGGGTAGTCCTAAGTTTGTGGAATGCCATCAACCTTAGAAAATTTTATCATTACAAAAACAATCTGTTGAATTGTTTTATTTATGCACAATAAAATGATTAGCATTTAATTATGTTAAATTGTATAAAATGCCTTAGCCAAAAACCTAAAAAAAATACTTGTATAAGTGGAACGATCTAGGAAAGGTTGGTTAAAACCCACTCTTATGAGTGGTATGACCTAAATTAGACCAGCCTAGAAGAGGTAAAAAAGACAACTTAGATAAGTGGTACAATCTAGGAAAGGTTGGTTCAAACCCACTCCTAGGAGTGGTATGATCTAAATTAGATCAGCTAGAAGAGGCAAAAAAACACTTGTATAAGTGGTAAGACCTGAGAAGGGTCAATTAAAACCCATTCCCCGTAATGGTATGACTCAAAGCAGATTTGTCAAAGGAAAAGCTAGAACCCTTCAACCGATCACTTAGAATGTCTAACCAACTTCTTTATTGGTTAAGAATTGCTTAAAGGTTAATTTAACTAATCATTTGAAATTATTTTAGTCAAAAGCTTTATTAGTTAAGAATCAAACCGATCACTTGAAATGACTTTAACCAATCAAAATGAATTTGGAAAACTGTTTAAATGTTAATTACTTAAGGTTATTTAAGTCGGTCACTTAAAATGTCTTGGGCTAACTGTTTCATTGGTAAAAAATTACCTAAAGTTTGACTTGGTCAGTTACCTAAGATGGATTTAGCAAATTACTCAAATTGCTAATGGATACCTAAGGTTGATTTAGATCGCCCAAGCTGGCATTGACCAGCTGTCTTGAATATTAAATGTTGCATTGATTTAGTCACTTCACTTAGGGTAATTTGAGCCGATTAAACTAAAGAATGCTTCGTTTTTAATAAGATAAAAGCAAAGAAGCAGGAAAGAAAAATACAACACCAGAAATAAAAAGACACTTTTCTTTAAGAATAAACAAAGACAACCAAGGGTCAATAAAAATACAAGGGAAAAAAGAAAAGAAAAAGAAAAAAAGGGCCCTAAGCTTGGCCAGTTTGCCTAGAGGCTCCCTTAATAAAAAGATTGATTGAGGTTGGGAGATCAGTCGAGATAGGGAGATCAGTGGAGGTGGAAGTGGAGGCTGATGACTCCCCAGGAAGTACCATCAAGGTTTTGACCAAGGGAGGGTACTCGTCATAGGTAGGGCCCTCGCCGAAGTTGCCCCTTTTAAGGCCTACTACCCAGTCTTTATTGAAGGCAACTGACTCGTGGTAGTCTAATTGGGCAGTGATCTCCTAGACATCGGTGTCATGACCATCGTCAAAGGCCTTATTCAGTTCGGCCTCCCTGGTCTTCTCACTCTGGTCCCTTAGCTTGGAAAGAATAAGCTTCTCTGGGAGGGTTCGTTGGTGCAAGAACGTAACCTTGGTAAGCTGATTGTTAGCTTGGTTGAACTCATTTCGATCCCGCTTAGCCTCATCCACCACCTTATTATGTGTGTCCCCCTAATCCTTGAGCTTCTTATTCAGGTCATTCATTTCCTGGTTTCGAGTTTTTATATGGTCTTTGATATGGTGTTCACCTTACTATAGCCTCATATGATTTCTAGTAAGTGAAAGCTCGACAGGAGAGTTCCTACAGAACCTACATGCTCTGCACCAACAAAGAGATATGTATTAAAAACTTGTTAAAGAAAGAAACGCAAGAAAAATAAAGAAATTAACCGACTTACCAGCTCATTTTTGTGGAGCCTCTCCAGAGTAAAGCTCCTCAACCCCATCATGTCATATGGAAGCATGGCAGCTTGAGAGATAAAAAAGGCCACCTTTAAGTCCCTGTGAGCTGCATCACTGGCCATCACAGTATATTTCCCCTCAAAAAAGGCAGGCTCCCATGGGTGGTTTCAATTCACAAGGAGTGGCGGGGTCCTTAAACGCTGCCACTGGTTTATTGGGTGGAGGGGAATTTTAGAACCACCACCGACGAAAGTTTTGTCAGTTTTCTTCTTCTTAGCCTATTCAGTCTCTACATTTTGGTACTTAAGCAAAAGGCAAATTTTTTCCCCTAGGGAGACCAGCTTCTTCTTCATCCGATCATTTCCAGAGGAAGTTCTTCCACAGTTCTAGTTGGTCGTCGATTATTTCTTTAAGATGTCCATGGAAGCTTCCAAGTCGATCGGTTTTATGGTTCAGTTGCTCATGTTGTCTAAGGAGTACGGATTGGGGGAAAGGTAATGTCTTGGAAAGAAAAGTCCTCTTCAGTCTCTACATCCTCCCAAGGATGACCTAACACAATCGCTTCGTAAGAAAAGAGAGGGTCAAATTTATTTAAAAAGCAAACTAAAATCCTCCTCTTCTTCATTTTTTTCTTCTTTCTCCTCTTCCCCTCCTTCTTCTTCCTCCACTTACTCTACATCTCCCTCCTCTTCTTCTTCGTTCTCATTGGAATCAGTAGAGATCACGTTTGGAGGGATTGGGGTTGTATTTTCATGGGTGATTGGTTCGATAATATGAATGATCAAAATAGCAACTGGATTAGACGTGAAATTGGAAAGGAAGTGTTAGGTGAGCTGGTAATAAAGGAGTACATGGAACGCTCTCCAATGGGGGTGAATTCCTACTAGGGTTGGTCGTTTCTAAACTATCTCTAAAACTATTAGATTTACTTGATAGTTTGAAGGCTTGGTGTTTAGAAAACAATCTATAAGTAAAAGGTTAGATTGGCCAGTAATAACAAAAAATAAATAAAAATGAACTACTAGTGGGCGAACTACCACAAGCCCCTGTAGAAGGAACCCCAATACCATCATAAACTTCACCATAAATTGCCCCAAAAACACACAATGATTTTTTTGTCACTGTCTTCTTGGGATGTGGGCAAATAAATTACCAAATTACGGGCCTAATCCCTTGCTTGGAAATGGTAAAGTCCGGTGTCTGGGAAAGATCTCAAGTCGTAATAATACCTAATCTCCTAAAGACCAAGGTTAGTTCCACAAATTTGATTTATGGTTGCTACCCCCATTACAATACGATAAAAACTATCATTTGCTTTGGCAAAGAGTATTTCGTAATAACGGAGTACCTTTACCAGTAACGGGTGGAGGGAAAACCATACCCCCCCTCCTCAATTATCGCCACAGTCAAAAAAACCACTTCCCATGGGGAAGTTCAAAGATGTATTCCTTCTCAGGGGAGACCCTCAAGACAACGTTATCAGGAATACCGTATTGATCATGAAATTTCTAAAAATTATTGGTTAAAAAAATTTCATACTTTTTAAAATGCCTGGACATGGAAGATGAAAAGAATGAAGAAGATGATGAAGAGGAAAGAGAAAGTAAAATGGAATCGTGGAAATGGAGAGAGGGTAAAAGATAAAATTACCTTGGCAACTGATGAAAGTGCTAAGGTATAAGGGATGAAAATCCCTATAGAAGCATCCTTTCAAAGTCGTCATGCGCTATAATTACTTCTAATGATGATATTGGACACACAACACAATGTGGAAAATTCATACACAAACTACGATAACTATGATTGCTTCGCGTGCCTCCAGAAATAATCGTGTATCAAAATAGTGCTAAAATTAATGTACACGTGGCAGACAAAGAAGTCAAGATATCTGGCCAATCAGCTTTTAAGGTCGGACACTCATATAACAAATCAAGGTAAGGTCGATCAGTGTGTTTGACTCACCACCCCCACCTTAGGGTCAAATGCGGGGATAAATTAATTGAGGTCACATGGCCTGAGCCACGTGGCCGAACATGTGGCGAATATTGGGAGGGCATACGGAGTAATCGGTTACAATGGTTTTAAATATGATCAAATATAACAAGATCATTACAAATAGATATAAATACAAAGCAATCTAAAATCACGGGACACTAAGTCCATAAATAGGGGTGATATATGCCACATTAGAGGGTAATTGAACTCTCAGCTAGAAACACTAGCACTCCAATTATTGCAATCCCTCTTATTTAATAAAAGACACTCCCTCTTAACCCTCGTGAATATAGGCCAACCTCACAGCCAAACCACCTAAATAGTTCTCTCCTTCTATTTTTCTGCATTCACATTACACTTGGGACATTCGTAAAATTTAATTAATTATTATGGGAAGGATCTCCTACAAAACCCATAAATGGTACAATCTGGGAAAGGTTAGATAAACCCACTTAGGAGTGGGATGATCTAAAGAAGATAAGTCTAGAAAAGGCACAAATCCCACTTGTATAAGTCGTACATTCTAGGAAACGTTGTCTAAAACCAACTTTTAGGAGTGGTATGATCTAAAGTAGATCGGGTTAAAAGAGGAATAAAATCCACTTATATAAGTGGTACGCTCTGAGAACGACCAGTTAAAAGCCACTTTTAGGAGTGGTATGATCTTAAGTAGATCAGCCTACAAGAGGCACAAAACACACTTATATAGGTAGTATGATCTAGGAAAGGTCAGTTAAAATCCACACTTAGGAGTGGTATGATCTAATGTTTATCGACCTAGAGGAGAGCTAGATCCTTTTAATAGATCATTTGAAATTTCTTCAGTCAACCGCTATATTGGCTAAAAATTACTTAATGTTGATTTAGCCGATCGTTTGAAATGGCTTTAGCTAACTTCTTTTTTAGTTAAAAATTACTTAAGGTTAATTTAGACGATCACTAGAAATGGCCTTAGCCAACTTCCTTATTAGTTAAAAAATACTTAAGGCTTATTTAGCTAATCACTTGAAATGGATTTAACCAACTGCTTTATTAGTTAAAAATTACATAAGGTTTATTTAGCCGATCACTTGAAATAGCTTTAGCCAACTGCTTTATTAGTTGAAAAATATTTAAGGTTGATTAAGTCGATCACTTGAAATGACTTTAGCCAGTTGCTTTATTGGTTAAAAATTAACTAATGTTGATTTAGTTGATCACTTGAAATGGCTTTTTCCAACTGCTTTATATTCTAAAAATTAATTATGTTTGATTTGGCCAATCACCTAAGATGGCTTTGTTAAACTGCTCAATTTTCTAAAGGTTACTTAAGGTTGATTTAGCTGATCGCGCAAAATGACTTTGATCAACCGTTTAATTTATCAAAAGTAGTTTAAAGATTTATTTTGTCAATCACTTAGGGTAATTTAAGCCAAATAATAGTAGTCGCCTACGATTACCTAAATATCGACTTTAGTCCACTTCGACAATAATTAGTTGCTTCATCTTACTTAAATGTAAGCGAATGGGAAAGAAAACAAAATATGACAATAATGCAACAATACAAATAAAAAGATACTTTTTCACTAATAAATAAGGGCCTAAGGCCAACAAAGGACCACCAGGGGTCAATAAAAATACTAGAGGAAAAGAAAAAAGAGGAAAAAGACCTAAGTTTGACCATTATGCTCTGAAACAATCCCCCCGCAGGAAGATTACAGGCAAGGAGATCGATGGAGGAGGGGGCTGACGACTACCCGGGTAGGACTTCCAAAGGGTTGGTTATGGGGGCTATTCAGTGTAGGCAGGGTCACCCTATCTAACGTTCACCTTTGAAGGCCTGCCACCCAGCCTTTGTTCAAGGAAACTGACTCATAATAATCTAGTTGGGAATTGACTTCCTAGACGATCACCTCATAGCCTTCGTCATAGGCCTTCTCCAGGTCGACCTCCTAGGTTTTTTCATTTTGATCCCTCAGTTTTTAAAGATAAGCTTCTCGAGAAGGGTGCTCTGGTGGAAGACCATAAGCTTGGAGAGATCAAAATCCATTCGGATGAACTCATTCGGAGTTCCTTCAGCCTTTTCCACCACCTTGGTATTAGCATCGACCTTATCCTTAAGCTTCTTATTTAAGTCCTCTACTTGCTGACCCTAAGTAAGCATTTGGGACTTGAGGGAGGAGTTATCCTTGGAATTGGCCTTAAGTGACTTCTAGTAAAAGGAAGCTCGGTTGGTGAGATCCTTCTGAATCTGCATACTCTACAATAAAAAAGAAGGGAGTATTGGAAAATGTGTTGAGAAAATAAGAAGGACAAGAAAAATAAAGGGGTAAACGAGCTTATCAGAATACTGTGGAAAATGCCCACTTTGTAAAGCCTCTCCAAGGTAAAGCTTCTTAATTCTGTCATGTCAGGCACTAGCACGGCAGCTTATGAGACAGAAAAGGCCACCTCCAAGTCCCTGTGGGCTGAATCGATAGCCATCACTAGCTCCTTTCCTGTATAAAAGGAGGGCTTCCACGAGTGGTTTTTATTCACTATAAGGGGTGGGGTCCTTGAACGTTGCCCTTACCACTTATCATCTTCATTGATGATCACTGGTCGATTAGATGAAGGGGCCATTTAGAACCACCATCGATCGGAATCTTATCGGTCTTCTTCTTCTTATCTTGTTCAGCCTTTACCCATTTGGGTTCAAGCTCTTGAGACTCTTTATCCCCTAGGGACACTAGCTTCCACTTTATCTGATCATCGCTAAAGGGAAATTGACCACCCCCATGCATTGGCGACCGATTGTTTCTTCAAATTATCTCTGCCAGCTGCCAGATCGATCGGTTTCCTAGATCGGCTGGTTATTTCCTCAAGAAAAGGAACCGGGGGAAAAGTGAAGTCTTGAACTTAGAAGTCCTCTTCGGCTTCTACCTTTTCCTAAGGCGGACCTAAGACACAATCTTCATAAGAGAAGAGGGGATCAATGTCATCCAATAATGAATCGAATTCCTCTTCTTCCTCCTCTTTCGTACCTCTCTTTCCTCTTACTCCTCTTCGCTCCAACTGGAATCAGACTCAATGGAGATCACTTATGGATCAACAAGAGTTTGGTTTTTAAGATCAATCAGTTAGGCAATAGGGACGATCAAAATGCCAACTGGAATGGATATGAAGTTGGAGAGGGAATGATAGGTAAGCTCGTAGTTGAGAAGGACATCGACCACTCCTTAATGGGAGTGAATTTATTCTGGGTTAGTCTCCTCAAACTTTCTCCAAATTTCTGAGATTCACCTAGTAATATGAAGGCTTGGTGTTCAACAAGCGATCTTCAAGTAAAAATCAGATCGATCAGTAATAAGTAAAAACAAAAAAAACAAAACCAAAACACTTGTGAGCGACCCAATAGGATCCCCCCTTATAGCAGGAACCCCAAACCCATCATAACCTTCACCATAAATTTCCGCAAAAACCACAATAACATTTTTGTCAGTGTTTTTTTAGGATCTCGGCAAATAAGTAACCAGATTACGGGCCTTATCCCTGGCTTGGAAATGGTATAGTCCGGTGCCTATAAAAGATCTCACGTAGTAACAATACCTAATTTTTTTCAAGCCCAATGTTGATTCCACAAATCTAGTTTATAGCAACTATTCCCATCATAATTCGATAGAAATTACCATTTTTTTGGGCAGGGAGTATTCCGTAGTAACGGGGTATCCTTACTAGCAATGGATGAAGGGGAAACTGTAATCCCCCCTCAAGTATTACCACCATTAAGAAAGAAACATCCCCATGGAAAAGGTTAAAAATATCTTCCTCCTTAGGGGAAACTCTCAAGACAACGGTATATGGGATTCCATATTGATCATGAAATTCCTGAAAATTATTAGCTAATGAAACTTTGTATTTTCTAAAATGCTTAGACATCGAAAATGAAAAAGGTGAGGGAGAATAGAACTGAGAATAGGGGAAAAGGAGAAACAGTCAAAAAGTTCAAATTAACTTGGCAACTGGTGAAAGTGACAAGGTATAAGGGTGTGAGAACCCTTATACGCTTTGATTTTATGTCTTCTCACAGTATGTCATGCACTCTCACTCCATCATTACCTTTAATGATTACGCTGAACACACAACCCAATGCTAAAAATACGTGTAGAAAATATGCTAGCAATGATTACTTCGCGCACCTCCAAAGACAAGCACATTTAAAAACAGCGCCAGATTAAAGAGACACGTGGCAGATAAATAAGTCACGGCATTTGGTTGAATAGTCTGGGAGGTTAAACACATATATAACAAAACAAGGTAAGGTTAATTGGTGTGTTTTGACTGATCACCTCCACATTGGGGGCCAATAAATGGATAAGATTAACTAAGGCCACATGTCCTGAGCCGCGTGGTCGAACATGTGGCAAGGTGCAAAAGGAGGATGCAAGGATTAATTGACATACGAAGATTTAGATATGATCAAATCTACAAGATCGTTATAGATAGATATAAATATGAAGAAACCCATGAACATGGGATACTAAGTTCATATATTGGGCGATCTAGCCCATATTATGGACTAATTATAACTAGCACGCAATAGTCTGGACTCTCATCTAGCAACACTAGCACTTCGATTATTACCACCCATTTTCCTAATACAAAACACTCCCCCTTTACCCCAGTAGACATAGGTCGACCTCACGGTCGAACTACGAAAATAGCTCTTTATGTCATTTTTATGTATTCATAATACTTTTGAGGCAATTCTGTAATTCTAATACTCATTATCGGAAGAATTTCGTACAATTACTTACATTAATGGGTCTCGACATTGATTTGAGTTCAATTAGGTCCTTAATGTTATATTTGTATCAATTGATTCAATTTCAGTTTGGCCCTTAATGTTTGTTGAGTTTCGTTGGGCCCTTGAAGTTACTAATTTATGTCTAATAGGTATTATCTTTATAAAATATTATTTTCTTTGTTAGAAAATTAGATTTTAACCCCTAAGTTTCTAATACTTAATATAAACCCAATTTATAAGTTATAAACCAATTCTAGAATTATACATCTTTAAGATAACTTATATTTATTAAATTATATATCGGGACCCGAATTTGTAGTTACCTAAATTAATAACAAAGTAACGTTAAATTATCACAAGTTTGCTTACTATAACTTATATGGTACCAATTGTGAAATATCTACTAGTTTTAGCTTTATATTTTTTATTTATGTGATTAAAGATCCACTATGCTTCACAAATAAAACTAGTATCTAAAGCTTGCAGTCGATAAGTGAATATAGTCAGTGTAGGCACTTATCATTGGCAAGCTTCTAGTTTATAAAAGTAATTAATCTCAACCTTGTATTCCTTAGATTAGTCATAACACAGTTTGTCTCATTTCCTATCTCAAATTGTAACTCTAGATGGTTATTTAGATGGGTAATGAGGATATATTCAATAACATAATGATATGAAGATAAAATTTTCAAAGATCACATTGTTCCTTCTAAAAGAAAATTTTATATATCAAAGAAACGATTACAAAGACATAAGGTTGTTTATAGCTTGTTAGGATCATAGAAATATTTTCTTATACTAGGATTAAGAGACTGGGCTTTTTCTTAGCTCAATAATACTTTCCTAATTTGTAACCCCTTGTATTACATATGGAGACCTTTTATAAGAACTTTTGAACTCCAAACTCGAACTTCAAATGAAATGTAAAAGTAGAATAATCAAAAAAATAACAGACATGGGTAATAATATACTCCACAATTACTAAAAGCAAAAAATAAAAAGACAAGAGTGTCATTATTAAGGTGAGAGAGGTCCCTCTTCACGTGATAATGTCAACCTTCCAGCATGTTATCTATATTTTGTCATCAAGAAATTTTCATAAGTGGGCTTCATCATCTTCAGAGTCTGGATAATATACTATTATATTTTTTTTTGTCCATGTGCTATGATGAGGTCGTAAAGCATGTCACACCTTCTTATCGATAAATATTTTCCCTCGTATACACTTTCCAAATATTCGTATATTGATTCCAATGGTAGATTTAGGACAATTACCTTTTTCCCAATGAGGTGAGATTGTGAAGGTTGTTCTTCCATAATCATCAAGTTCAAAAACCTTCATTTACCAATTTTGTAGCAACCATACTAATTAGGGGTTCTCATGGGAACTGAAAAAATGATAAACTGAAGCAAATCGGTTTGGTTTTTTGCATGCTTGGTTCGGTCCTGATTTTGAAAATTAAAAAAATGTCCTTTTCGATCGTTCTTCTCAAAACTTCTTTAATTGGTTCCCTCCCCCAAATTTCATTTAGCTATCACACCTCTTCCCAAACCCTTCTTTTCTTCCTATTACACCTCTTCCTTTGTGATTGCACCTAATCTTTTCTATCATGATTATGCATTTTGTTAACCAATTTGGTAAGTCGATAACTACAATAACTTTATTTCAATTTATTTATTCTAACTGAAACTCTACTATACATATAAAGTAATCACACTTTTTTTTAATTTTGGGTAGAGATATTTCATCTCCAATTTAGTATACCTCTTTTATTTATTTGATTCTTTATATGTCAATAATACTTATTGTTCTATAATTTATGTTTTCTTAACTTATTGAACCGGTTTAGAAAACATTATTTGTTCTTTACTTGTGCTATAAATATTCTGATGTTAGAAAAGATAAAAGAAAACTAATTTGTGCTTTATATTTTAGTGTCATTAGTTTCATATTTAAAGTAATGCATGCTTAATATTTTACCAAATCTTATATATATATGATAGGATTCAAGAACTTGTCTAAACCAAACCAAGAAACGTTAGTTTGGTTTGGTTTGGATTGGTTCAGTTGTACAACCTACTAGTTCAATTTCGATTCCAAAATCCTACAACTGACCAACTCTGATTTTGGTTATGGGTTGGTAATGGAATCGGTCAAATTTGAACCGTGTGAACCCCTATAATTAATCGCGAATAACCCTATTGCTCCTATTCAGTTATGTAAGAACCTCATTCCTCTCCCCAAAGACACAAAATAATAATAGTGCAAACCATCACCATCACCCTTCAACAAATCACCAAGACTCATCAAATAATCCTTGCCAACATAAAGAAAATCCCAAACACACAAGAATAAGACCATACCAATGTCACAACTCCCAAGGCCAACTTCAAGACCGATCGATCATGCAGGAAGGTGTCATGACTGACCATTCTATCCGAGACAGACCGGCTGGTCAAGGGACCCAAATAGTTTGCCTATAGATAAATACCTCACCATCCATCTTAAGACACAATTAATACACATCATAAATGTTGTCCATTTCAATTTTATATTTTCTCTCATTACGAAATCCCCCAAACTCTCCTCCTTTTTTCCATCCAAACCCTCCTTAGTTTATTTTCTAACCTTTTTACACAAAACCCCGTATTCTTTCACCAAACCTTCACATAAAACCAACATACCCCAAGATCAACTCTTTTCATAAAAAATCCTTCTCATACCATCTAGGAAAATCTAAGATCTACTCCTCAAGAAAACTATCCCCAATTGGAACGTTGTCAAAATAAAAGAATACTCATGTGACATCACGTGTACGTTTTCCTCAAATTCATTTATTTTGAAAGTTTAGATCTAAAGGGTGGCATTGTGCTGCAACACCACCCACCCTCTTCTTCTTCATTTTCTTCTCTTTTCTAAAGGATATGTTTGAACTACATCGAGTTTGATTCTATTTATAATGGAAACATAGGCATAATGGGAGGTCCCACACACACACACACACACACACACACACATATATATATATATATATAGGGGGTCTTTAAATATTTTTCTCTTTGTATGTTTTTTAGAAAATCAAACAAAATATCTTAAGTCATATATATATAATTTAGGTTAAGGGATCATTAGATATGAGGATTTAACCTAATATTTTGATGTTAATGTTGGAAGTCTCAACACTTATTCTTCATCAAATAGTTTAATGTGCAAAACCACTTCATAAAATCTATTATCATAAACATAAGCCTTTTTCATAATCGCATATCTAAACCCATTTCACTTTAAAAATATCTTGAAACATCAAATGGAGTTAAGATCTCCCACATCGAGTCATCGTGATAGGTAGAATCTCTCCTTGTCATTTTTGCGAACTACGTGGACTTTAAATCTCTCTGTGCGAGTATGTAGGCTCACTCAAACCTCCATCCAAATGATCAAGTCTGACTTTATACATATTTATCCTTTATTTATATTATATACACACATCCCACATCACACTACAAAGTTTATTTACATATAAATATTTTAACTTTATCATTTCTTTTACATTAGAATGTGTATATAAGTGTCCATATGCATTCAAGAACAAGAGGTTGGAACGGGTCCCTAACTCCTTCTTAATTCATAATCCAATCCCTTGTAATACCCCGTAAATTAAACGACATTTGGTTGAATAATATTTTGGGAGAAAAAAAAAAGAATTGATTTCATTTGGAGAAATTTAATTTAATACATGATTGGAGAAATTTAAAATTTGAGGAATTTATTAATTCTATAAATTGAGGATTAATTATTTAGATTGCTTTGTGTCGCATTTTGAGGTCTTAAATTGGAAGATCTTATAAAACAAATCGGATGTCGATTTTGAGCGTGCGGTTAAGTCCGGTAGGGTCGAATTAGTCCAAAATAAGTGGTTACATACATATATTGGGTATTGGGGTCTAATTTCACATGTGTGAAATCCATATAGAGAGTATGGACCATTTAAATTAGGGTCCATAGGCCTAAAACGTAAATAGTGTTTTAACCCCAAAAGTGTAAGGGTTTGGCATCATTAAATCACATTTGAAGGCTAAAGGGAGAAAAGAAAAGGGAGAGCCAAAGAGAAAAGGAATTTGGGGATCTTGAAGAGTCAATTGCAATTCAACTCCATCTTTCAAAGCCCTAGATTTTCTTGTTTAAGGCAAGTGGTTTAAATTTTGAATATTAAATTGCATCTATATTTTCATATTAAAAGAGGTGAAATTCAATTTAATTCTAGGGTTTGTTCTTGCATAAATTGGTGCTTTTATTTTAATGAGGGTTATAAATCTGTAGAGGATTTGATAATTGATGCAATTGATGATTAAATTGGTGAGATTGTTAGGGCTAGAGTTTTTATAATGGAAGAATGGATTTATGATGAATCTTGGGGAGTTTTGATGAAGAAATATGTACATAATTGAGGTATTTGCTGTTCAAACGGTGATTCTGTCCAAAGCACCATGTAGAAAATTGCGTTTTCTAACTTTTGTTATCTCATACGTTTTCTCCAAAAACGGCTCCAAAATGCCCCAAAATGGCATTTTTAAAATCTGGACAGATTCTTGGGATTGATTTTTTTGAAATATTATTAGTTGTTATTCCGTTGGAGATTGCCTAAATTGATAGGTGTGACTTATTACCCTTGAATTAGGTAGAGGATTTATTAATTTGTGGAGTTAAGGTTTATGATTGAGTGATTGAAATCGTGTTAATTAAGTGAGGGAAACTTACTTGGATGGAATTGAACATTGAATTGGGAATATTGAATTTCGGGCCGAGAGAGAGAATCCGAGCATAATTGGTAGGGCGACACCAAAATAATGATAAATTAAGGAGTGTAAAATTAATTGAAATAAAGTCGAACCATTGGCTTGCATGTTTTAGGCTTGTGTAGGGGCATAGTATACCGGTAGCCTGGATATTATATATATATATATATATATATATATATATATACGGTGATGTATAATAAATATATGATTTATAAATATTGGTGTGAATAATATTTATAAGGTAACATACCCACCCTAAGGCTATCATTGAGAATGTATGCGCTTGCGTTCAAATGAGAAAATTATATATTAAGTACCTTTTAACTCAAACAAACCCTAAACAAGCAACAGTATGTGATTGAATAAGATAATGAACTAAGCAAGAACATTCAAACACATGCATGTGAGGAAAAATCCCCCAAAGGGGCAAAACCATTTATTTCCATTATAATATTGTAACTATACAATTTCGGATTACAATGAAAATACAAGTGACTAAGAATTACCCTCGGGTGTCGGATTCTGTAGTCGGCGGCTGTAGTTATCCCTTTCCAGTAGGGATGCAATGAAGAAGAAGAACGGTCTTCTCCACAATGGTATGAACAGCAAAAGTGTGTTCCTGGGTTGCAAAGAGATTCATAAATGTTTGAAAATTTGTGTGAATCAAAAACCTAGAGTCTAGGGCTAAATAGGTGAAGACTAAGAGTTTCTTGTACTCTGAAAATCGTGTATGGAAGTCATAGAAAACCACTTCCCGTAGTGGGATTAAATAAGAAGTCTTGGGCCTTAAAAATCTGAACACGATCTGTTGAAGTTTATCCCAGGCGGACCGGTCCGGGTAAGCGGATCGGTTCTTTTTATTTTAGGCCTCTTCGGTTCGCTTGCGGTCCGGGGTATACTGGCTTTCAGCAGGCGGATCGGTCCGATTGAGTTACGGACCGGTCCGGTGGCGGATCGGTTCTTTTATTCTGGGCGGACCGGTCCGGCCAGTCAGACTTTGATTCCTCTTCTTCTTTTGATATTCGGATCCGTTGATGATTGTATGAATCTTGAATTTCTTCAACGGTGTATTGGCGTGCGACATAACTAATTGATAATGGACAAAAATGTCCTTACGAATCTCCCCCTATGTCTATGCCGGTACATACATAAAAACAAACATCCGAATTATCAAACAACTAAAAATGCCTATACAAATCTACCCTTCCATGAACCCAAAACTGGAAAGATACAATTGAATAAGACTTCAACGTTTGCTCTTCAACTCTTCAGGAATCTCAACACTTTTCTCATCAGGGTGTGCAATCCAATGATAATCCATGTAGTACCTACACACATGAGAAAAGACAAAATACCAAGTGACGTATCGAGTTTGAAATGAGATAGACATATATACTGTGGGTACCCCGATTTTATCACCATAAGGCCTGGACGAGTAGCCCCTCTTCAGCGGCCCAAAGCCCAGGCCCGTCACCTCTGGTACTCATCCATTTACTCCACGATCCCATGAAGAGAAGTTGTGGGGGAACATGATCCCATGTAAGGGAGATGGCTAATAAAGAGGAACCCATCACCCCCACTACACCAACACACACATGTATAAATTAAACCCTAAGTCCGGGGCAAAGCACAAGTTGCATTCTCTGTACTTATTCCTCAGAATATAGAGAAATAACATTGACTAAACCACCGTGGACGTAGGCACTTCTTTGCTGAACCACGTACCTCCGTTGTTGTGTGATTGGCCTTTTATTTACCCTTTCTTGGTTGTTATCTCTTTCATATTTATTTGTGTTGCATAATAATTGTCACCACAATTGGCGCCGTATGTGGGAAGCGTTTATCTTTCCTTGAGAAGATCCCATGCCAAGAAAAATCTAAGATGTCTGGTCACAGCAGCAACGCTCCTCAAGCAGGAGATATTCAGGAGCCACCCGCTCCTCGCAGGATTAGGTCTGAAGTCCGACGATCAGATCACGGGGCTCGCTTAGAAAGGCCAGCCTCAGAAGAAAGTCAAGGACCAGCAAGGTCCACTCAGATATCCAGGTTGATCGATGCATACGAAGCAAGGCTCCACGAGCAGAGGGAGTCTTCTCGCAGGCATGAGGTTGAGAATGCTCGCCTGAAAAGAAGACTGGAAAAAGAACTACGTCCTGATACCAGGAGACGCCCCTATCGCACTCCTAGCCCTTAGGCGAGCAAATCTCGCAGCCGAGGAAGGAGCCCTAGGCGGAAATATCAAGGGTTCGAAGGTGGCGACTCAGACGACGACCTCCGCGAGCAACTGAGAAAAGGTCACCGCTATCAGAGCCCCGCTCACAGCGACGACAACATACGGAACCTAGTCCGCAGAGAGATGGACCAACATCCAGCTCACCGCGGCACCAGGACAACCAGAGAACTAGCAAGGAGAGCCCTCAAGACCCAGATGAAATCGCCCTTCGCAAGGGAAATTGAAGAAGAAGAAGCTCCCAAAAAGTTTGCTATTCCAAGGTTCAAGATTTACGACGGGAAGACTGATCCCATTGATCATGTCAGGCAGTACCGGCAGGCTATGACCCTCTAGAATCACCGAGACACACTGATGTGCCGTATTTTTCCCTCGAGCCTTCATGACGTGGCCCAAAAATGGTTCGAGAAACTCCCTCACCGATCCATCAGAAATTTCAAATCCCTGGCGGAGCTCTTTACGGCCCGATTCATCACCAGCAGTTCCCATCCCAAAAGGATGGATGCTCTATTGACGATGAAGAAAACTCCTCAGGAGACACTTCGAGACTACGCGAAGAGGTACTGGGAGTTATTCAACGAAGTCGAAGACTGTGCGGAAGAGGTGGCAGTGGCTTCATTCAAAATTGGGCTACCTAGCTCTTCCCTCCTTTACCAGTCCTTAACAAAGAAGGAAGCAACCACCATTGATGACCTGATGGCCCGGATTGAGAAATACGCAAGGGTGGAAGATGTCACCCGCCTTAACGTAGGGGAGAACGGTCGAGCCAAGCTTGCCGCGAAGGGCAGTGAGAAAGTTGATAACCAGAAAAAAGGAGGAAAGAATGGGAGCAAGAATGGCCCCAAGAACGGAGGAAGCCCTGACGTTGCAAAGTCGTTCCAGGTGGTCAACACCGTCTTCAAAGAACCAATCTATAAGATTCTCGCTAAGATCAAGGATGATCCATTCATCAAATGGCCCCAAAAAATGGGAGGAGATCCATCGAAAAGAAACAATGCGCTGAGATGCACCTTTCACAAAGAGGGAGGACATAAGACCGAGCACTGCAAGGCTCTTAAGTCCCACCTCGAGGAGCTGGCCCAATCCGGAAATCATAATGACTTTGTGGAAAGGAAGGTAGAGAGAGTGATTGTCCACAAGGAGGCAAAACCCGACAACGTGTTAGAAGACGACACCGGACACGAATTCGCGGTAATCCATGGAGTATCCGATGTTAAGCAAATCCAGGGCAACTCAGTTCGGATGGAGGTAAAGAAGCTGACAACAGTAATGCAAGCTTTTCAAATAGATCCAGCGAAATCACAGGCAGGAAAACGTCGGCGAGCAGAGGACATCAACTACAACAAGCATATTGTTTTCACGGATGAAGATCTTGTGGGAGTAAGGACCCCACATCGCGATGCCTTAGTCATTACACTCAGGATATCCAACTTTGATATCGACAGGCTACTCGTCGATCAAGGAAGCTCATCCGAAGTAATGTACATCGACCTGTTCAGAAAATTGAAGTTGAACATCGCCGACCTAAAGGGAACCACTGTCCCTCTGGTCGACTTCGCTGGAAAAATGACCATGCCTATGGGCAAGATAGTACTACCAGTGCTCGCTGGAAATGTTTCGAAAATGATCGAATTCTTGGTGGTCGATATCGATTCACCGTATCAAGCCATCCTCGGCAGGGGATGGCTTCATGCAATGAAGGCAGTCTCCTCGACCTACACCAGAAACTCAAATATATCACCGAGCGGGGAGTGATGGAGATACATGGCGACCAGGCGATGGCAAGAAAGTGCTTCATAGCGGCCATCCGACCGAAGCCAAAGAAAAAAGACATTCAAACCAGCGAGAAGGTGGAGGAAGGTACAATCCCTTCCAAATAGCAATTAAAATATGGAAGGCCCGGAGTGGAGGAGACCAGGCTCCTTCCCTCCGAGCGGGTTGTAGAGGACCTGGTAGAAGTAATTGCTAGAGAAGGCGACAACAGCAGAGTCTTCCTGATCGGAACCTCACTCACTGACGAAGAGCAAAAGAATTTGTTAAACCTACTCAGAAGCAATATAGATGTTTTCGCTTGGGAACCCTATGAGCTGCCAGGAATCGATCCCAATATGGTCTGCCATCGGTTGCACGTCAATCCCACATTCAAGCCGATAGCACAGAAGGCACGATGAACCGCTCCCGAGAAAGCCAAGGCAATAGAACTAGAAGTCAAAAAACTGTTGGATGCAGGATCCATACGGGAAGTGCAATTCCCCAAATGGTTATCCAACCCAGTGGCAGTTCCAAAAAGCAACGGTAAGTGGAGAGTTTGCATAGACTTCACTGACCTCAACAAAGCCTGCCCCAAGGATAGCTTTCCTCTTCCAAAAATAGACCAACTAGTAGACGCCACTGCAGCTCACGAGCGAATGAGTTTCCTGGACGCATACTCAGGCTATCACCAGATTCCCCTGTATGCACCAGATCAGGATAAAATGGCGTTTATCACGACGGTTGGTTTATACTGTTACAAGGTAATGCCTTTTGGGCTAAAAAATGCAGGGGCAACTTATCAGCGGCTGGTTACCAAAATGTTCAAGAATCAGATGGGAGACACGATGGAGGTCTACATCGACGACATGCTCGTCAAGAGCAAGGAGAAAGAAAACCACCTTTCGGACCTGGCAAGTACCTTCGAAATCCTCAGGAAATACCGAATGAAACTCAACGCGAGCAAGTGTTCCTTCGGTGTCCAGTCAGGAAAGTTCCTTGGGTATTTGGTCAGCAAACGTGGCATAGAGGCAAATCCGGACCAGATTGATGCAATTAAACGGGTGCAACCTCCTCGCACAATCCGCGATGTACAGAAGCTTACTGGAATGCTCGCTGCTCTAAACCGTTTCATTTCCAAATCCTCCGAGAGATGCAAGCCCTTCTTCCAGCTCTTAAAAGGCAGCAAAACTGTAGAATGGACCCCAGGTTTCTCGCAAGCATTAGGCGAACTCAAATCCTACCTAAGCTCCCCACCCCTGCTAGTCATACCACAGCAAATGGACCCCTTGTACCTCTACCTCTCTGTATCCAGCCATACTATCAGCTCAGCGCTAATGTGTGAAGTCGCAGGGATCCAGCATCCAGTCTATTACGCGAGCAAAACCTTACTAGACGCCGAGCAGCGCTACCTTCCATTGGAAAAGCTCGCATTCGCCCTAGTAATGTCCTCGAGGAAACTGAAGCATTACTTCGAAGCTCATACGATCGTTGTCCTTACATCACACCCCCTCAAGGCTGTCCTAAGGAAGGCGGATTTGTCGGGCAGACTGTCTAAGTGGTCAGTCGAGCTCTGCCGATTTGACATCCAATTTCAACCAAGGACAGCTATCAAGGGTCAAATCCTCGCTGACTTCATAGCTGAATTCATAGGCGAAGAACCCTTCGACCAGCCCAAGTCAGTAGAACAAAACAGTCAGGCTACAGGGGGAAGCTGGAAGCTATTCGTTGATGGAGCCTCCAACTCAAAGGGGGTAGGAGTAGGAATTGTTCTCATCACTCCAGAAAATGCAGTCCTCGAGCAAGGAATTAGGCTGGGATTTGCAGCCTCCAACAACGAAGCAGAATACGAAGCCTTAATTGCAGGTCTCCAAAGGGCGCAAACTCTAGGAGCAAAGCATTTATAGGTATTCGGAGACTCGCAACTAGTTTCCAATCAGATAAGTGGAGACTACAACGCGAAGGACGAGAGGATGGCAGCCTACCTCTCGTTGGTAAGAAACTTAATGACAAACTTTGAAGAAATCAACATCCAGCAGTTCCCCAGGGGGCAGAACAGCCACGCTGACGCTTTGGCAGCCCTAAGCTCAGCAGTTGATTCCAGCCTTAAAAGGATAATCCCTATCGATTTCCTTAGCTACCCGAGCATTCACCCCAACTGCGAGCTAACAAAAGCGAAACAAATACTCCAATTGGAACCAGCCCCTAGCTGGATGAATCCCTTAAGAGGCTATTTGAAGAATGGAATGCTCCCAGAAGATAAAAGGACCGCCCACCAGATAAGAGTCAAAGCTGCTCACTTTCACTTATCCACGGGAGGCAACTTGTATAAAAGATCTTTCTCCGGCCCCTACCTTAGATGCGTCCACCCAGGCGAGGTCGAGACAGTGCTTCACGAACTTCACGAGGGAATCTGCGGAAGTCACGTCGGAGGAAGATCTCTAGCCTTCCGAGCAATAAAGGAAGGTTACTGGTGGCCGTATATGCAAAGGGACTCCGCAGTATATGTCCGCAGATGCCTAAAATGCCAGCTTCACACCCCCATGGTCCACCAGCCTGCCAGCGAATTAAAATCCCTGACCAGCCCCTGGCCTTTTGCCCAGTGGGGAATGGACATCGTGGGACCACTACCCACCGCTGCCGGCAATCGCAAATACCTGTTGGTCGCCACCGATTACTTTACCAAGTGGATCGAGGCAGAACCTCTGGCGAACATCCGAGATGCTGACATGATGAAATTCATATGGAAAAATATAATCACTCGATTCGGGATCCCCAGAACCATCATCACTGACAATGGGACACAGTTCGAAAGTGGCCCCTTTAAGGACTTCTGCGACCAACACGGGATCAGGCACCACTTCAGCTCGGTAGCTTATCCTCAGAGCAACGGACAAGCTGAGGCATCCAACAAAACAGTGATCGCTGGATTAAAAAAGCGGTTAGAACGAGCAAAAGGCGCATGGACTACCGAGCTACCACATGTCCTATGGGCATACAGAACGACTCCCAGACGAGCCACAGGTCAGACGCCATTCTCACTAGCATATGGTATGGAAACGGTCATCCTATTAGAAGCAGGATTGCCTACAATGAGATCCGACCTTGTTGAACAAAATCAAAACGATCAGGCTTTGCTCGCTGAACTCGACTTGGCCGACGAGCGCAGGGAACTTGCCCTAGTAAAACTAGCGAGTTATCAGCAACAGCTCGCGAAGCACTACAGCAAAAAGGTCAATCAGAGGAAGTTCGAAGTTGGAGACTATGTCCTAAGAAAGGTCCTGGGCAACACAGTGAAGCCATCAGATGGTAAACTGGGCCCAAACTGGGAAGGACCTTATGAGATAATTAGAGACGATCTCCAAGGTGCCTATCATTTGAAAACGATGGAAGGCAGAGAGATACCACGAGCATGGAACGCAACCAATCTCAAGAAATTCTACTTTTAGGAGTTTTATTGCTAGATCTTTTATTGTACTCATTTTGGGGAAAGACAGTTTATTTCTCTATTCACCAATAAGAATCTCTCAGTTAATTACTCTCTAAAAAAGTAACAATTATATCTTATTGCACGTCCTTTTCAAATCACAGGTATCATAGTTGACATAGCAGGGGAACACCCCTCCTCAGGTCATCGTCACGAAGCACGACAGACCTCTTAGCATTGCCCATGGCAATATATGAAGCCCTACAGAATATTCTTAGGCATCAAACCTATTTTGGTTAAACAAAATCCTAACTGGATGAAGACATCCAAAAACAGGTGTGTCCTCGCCAATTGCCCCTCTTAGACCTAAGGGAGTGTGACGACACAACCTAAAAGGTAAAGAGAGAGCACAATGGTATTCTTAATACTGGACTGGGCGGACACTCACATGAAAAGATAAAGATTGTGAAGCTGCAAAAATATAACAGAGATTGGATAAACACGTTTAGTCGGCAAAATCGCCCAAAACTCAAACTTTCCATTAATCTTTTATATTTACAAACAATAATAGTACATGTTTAGTCGGAAAAGGTTCGCCCAAAGCATTTACAATTATTAAAAAACAAACTATCAAGAAGGGGGAAGCCTCCGAGCAAGGTAATCAGCAACCTTAGCTCTCCTCCCGTCATCAGGGGCAGGATCGAGTTCCTCAACAACTTCATCTGTGTCCAACTCCAGTAGCCGCCGAGGAATAGCATCGATAGGAATCCATCGGTCATCTCGCCTGAATGGATTGGGCATCAGAGCAGACGAAGACATCTCATGCCGATACCACAATATCGAATTCCTTGGGACCTGCAGCTCTCTGAGAGCACTCAACCACCCCCTGATGAAGGAAAGCTCCTCGAACTCTGATAATCTCGTGGGAGCATCGAACCAACCCTGATCATAGCCATCAGTCCACACTTGGCGAGGGCCCTTCTTGAATAGATGCCACAGTCGGGTGACGTCCCTCTGGATCCCAGCAGCAGTTACGTAAGCTCGCCGGACATCACCGCGCAGCTCCTCTATTTCCCTCTCACGCTGCTCCTCAACTTCCCTACTACTACCCCTTGTACTCCTACCAACACGCGGGAGGGGAGGTCGAGCAGCTCGCGACGAGGAAGAACCTTGTAGGACTGCCGGAGCAGTGCTCGGCGAATGCTCCTTAAGCCTCGAGACCTCCCGCCTCAGGTCGTCATTCTCCCGCTGAAGAAACTCCACGACTTGATTGATCTCGGTGGCCTCCAGTAACTTGGCTCTCAGCTCGCTAACTTCTTCTTGCACTGAAGCTCCGATCTCTTCCATTTCCTGGAGCCTGTCCTTCAATTTGGCCACCAGCTCAGACTGATCCTTGTATTTTTTGTTACTTAACTTAGCAAATCCGCAGAGTCTAGCGAAGGCCTGGCGAACAGCAGGACTCGCATTGGGACCGAGAGTCCTACCCAGATGTGAAGTGACAGGGATATATTCATCAGCGTCAACCAACTACAAGTAAAAAAGGAAGGAAGAGAACAAAAAGAAATCAGCATAAACAAAAACGAAGCCTTTTTATTGATAATGAGCGAGGTTACATCAGAAAAAAAAAGAAAAAAATTACAAAGAATCCCTATCACTTAGCAACCTCGGTGGATAGATCCTTGTCTTTATTAGAATCAACAGGGGCATTACCCTCCGCAGGGGCATCCACTGCCTCCTCGACCAAGGGAGCATCAGAAGAGGTCGCCCGAGAAACAGGACCGGTGCCTTCAGCAGTTGGGGCTAGGTCCTCATCCACGACCGGCTTTGGCCCTGGATCATGCTCGTCGAAGAGTGGGGATGCAACATCCACCCCAGCAGCCACAAGGGCCTTGGTCCACCCTTTCTTGAAGTTCAGACGGCTAATATAGCCTATCTGAACATCGGCGTCTTCATACGCAGCAGCCCAGCCGGAATTGTACGAATCTTCCTTGAGGGTAACTGCCTGGGCTTTCTCCATCTCTAGCTGCTCAGCAAGAACCCTGTTCTTCTCCACAAAATCCAGCTTGCTCGAGCAGACCTGTTCATACGACTTCCTCAGCTCGCCAAGCTCCCTGACAGCATTATTTCTCTCGCGAGCAGAATTAGCAAGGGCCAAGTCAGAAGAAGCTCGAGCCGCATCAGCAGCCTTTAGATCGGCCTCCAGCTGAGAACCCTTGGCCACCAGGGTAGACTTCTGTTGCTCTAGCTCGCTGTTCCTTCTCAACAGCTCGTCGCGAGAGCGATATAGCACAGCGAAGTCAGTCACAAACTGCAGAAAATAAGGGAAAGATCAGAAAGAAGAAACCATCAAAACAGATTAGAAGAAGTTGGGAAGAAGAAAAGAAACCTTACCAAGGCGAGCCTCTGGCTAGCTTGCAAGGCCAGTTGATCAGACCCTGACGCCCTCTCGCGATCTGCACGGAGGACTGCCCTCTCAAGCAGCGCAGGGGCGAGTTGAGGAGAGGTGGCCACCGAAGCCCCCTCAGGCAAAACAGATACTGGGACCAAGGCTTGACCAGTCTTGGTCCTCAGTTCCATCTTCCTCCTCTCCTCCTCCTTTTCTTTCTCCCTCCTCTTTCTCTCTTCCACCTTCTTCCTCTCCTCCTCCTTTTTCTTCTCCCTCTCCCTCGCCTGCTCCTCCTCTCTCTTCTTCTTCTCTTGTTCTTGAAAGGGAGGCCGAGAACCAGTAGCTATGGCCCCGGAGACAGTCTTCGATTTCTTGGACCTCTGTACAAGAAGCACATCATCATCATCATCATCCCGGATTAGATTCTTCCTGGGAGGCATTTCTTCACCTGGACTGCTGGTAGTACTCGATGAACTGCTACTATCAGCACTGCCTCCACCCAAGTTACTCACAACACCTGCAGGCTCGCTCTCCGAGCTGCTCTCCTCCTCGTCCAATTGGATGGGCTCAGCTGAAATCTCTTCGAAAGAGTCAAAGTCCGGAACACTTTCCCCAGGTCGGGCTATGAAGCTGGAGCCTGTGTTCTTGTATTCAAGCAGAAAAGCAGCAGACCTAGGATGCTCGTCGTCACCCAAAGGTTCCCTGATGTTCCAAGCTTTCACCAGTTCCGAGATACGAACCTCGCTGAGAGCTGGCTCCAAGTTCTTTATCTTCGCTGAAAAGGAGAAAGCAAGGAGGAGTTAGAAAAATCACAAAGTCAGCAAAGGTTGAAAGAACAATACAACATCTACCTATATATTCTTCCCCATAAAAGGGAATAGTGAACCTCTCAGACCTCGACCCTTCAAATTGAGGGGAGTATTGCCAGTTCCTAACGAGAAAACCTTCTTGCCAGTAGTCCTTATGGGAATCAGGTAAATTTACTACCAATACCCTATCAGGGCTCCTAGACTTAAGGTACAAGACACCTGAACTCATTCGAGAAAAAGAATAACAAAAACAGACCTCGGCAAGCCCTAACCTCGTGTCGTACAACTGATTTATCCTGTGCACACCGTTCACTATTTTCCATACGTTGGGTGAACATTGTGCAGGCACAATACCAAAATAACTAAAAAAATGCAGAAACAAACCATTAGGGGGAAAGGTAAGACCCCCCTGGGAGAGCAACAGGACATGAATCCAATATGCATCCTCTATATCCCTAACGTTCCTAGGCGGCGAGGCACAACACTCAACCTCTACCCACTCAGGAATACCGTAGAACTTTCTAAACTCAGTTAACGACCTATTTCCAATCTTCGCCATTGGAAAAATACAGGAAAAACTATAAAATCAAGAAAAAGGGCACGAAAGACTTACAGGACAGAAGATCAGATCAAAAGGCGAAGAAGCGACGAGAGTGGAGACCAAAAACAGAAGGTACAAAACTTAAGAGTTCTCAGAAGATAGAAGATTGATGGAAAAGCTGGAACGACGAAGAGAAAATGTGTCTTATTCCAACAAGCCTTCAAAACTAATCATAACGCACGGACAGCGAAGCGGGTGCCGCCAAAGTAACTTCACAGTTTTCAAAGAGATCAACCATCATTGCTGATCATTTAAATTCATCAGACCCGCGAGAACGGTCCAACAAATTTAGGGGCAATTGTGGGTACCCCAATTTTATCACCATAAGGCCTGGACGAGTAGCCCCTCTTCAGCGGCCCAAAGCCCAGGCCCGTCACCTCTGGTACTCATCCATTTCCTCCACGATCCCATGAAGAGAAGTTGTGGGGGAACATGATCCCATGTAAGGGAGATGGCTAATAAAGAGGAACCCATCACCCCCACTACACCAACACACACATGTATAAATTAAACCCTAAGTCCGGGGCAAAGCACAAGTTGCATTCTCTGTACTTATTCCTCAGAATATAGAGAAATAACACTGACTAAACCACCGTGGACGTAGGTACTTCTTTGCTGAACCACGTACCTCCGTTGTTGTGTGATTGGCCTTTTATTTACCCTTTCTTGGTTGTTATCTCTTTCATATTTATTTGTGTTGCATAATAATTGTCACCACATATACCAATTTATGAGAAAACTCTCAAACTTTCAAAACTCCCCCATAATAAGATAATTCATTCTCCCCCTTTTTATGATGTCCCCAAATAGACAAATGAGAGAAATAAAGCAAATAAGCAAGTATGGAGTGTCACAAGGATAAAGTCACACCACGAATGATCACAAAAACAACCAAGTCGATGATAGCGTAAAAGAATGGGTGTGATCAAATTCGATAGGCAAATCAATGCATACAAACATGACATATGTGCACGATGAGTATTGGATACTCCTAGAGAATGAACTCAAATGCGTCCTTTTGTGAAAAATAATGACAATATAAGATATTGACTTAATCAAATCAAAGCTCAAAGTGATTTTCACACCAATAACGTCCAAAATGATTTTATGCTTTTTCAGGACTTTCAAGGAAGTGCAAACCCGTTTAACGATTCTCCAACCAAACTCCCTCAGATATAATTTTGAATAGAGGCATTCTAAATTCTCAAACTTTGAAGAATTGATGATGAAACCTAAGTGGCCCATATTTGGCATGAAGTGCTTTTTATTGCCTGTAAATTTTTTCGGGCTCTTTTAACCTCTTTGGACCTAGGATATTAAAATTCCTCCATTTTTTAGGTCCTTTTTAACGGTGGCTTTTGCGCAAAGGATAGATGATTACCTTTCGCAGCCCCTCCCCGTTATATAAAAACACACAGTCTCACCAAAACGGTTTTTACATGCATTCCAATCTTGTCAAGTTTTATCGCATATTGTACATTGTATAGACAAGATTGAGATGGAAACACTCAAGCCAATATGAGATAGACAAGTGCAATAATCAAATATATCCATGCATGTGTGCAATAAAGGATATAGGAGTCAAACATGTAGGAAGATATCACTAATTACATCTCAAAGACTCCAAACAATGTAAAGCACATAGATGAAATGATGTAGCCTCTCAAATCTCTATCAAACAGTCACATGGATATATGGAATGAAGTTGTGACTTGGCTATCTTAAATGCTCATCCATAAAAAAAAAGAAATCTTTTTGGATTTTTTAAAAATTTTAGAAAAATAAAACCTTTTTGTGCTTTTCTTAAAAAATTTCTTAAAGGAAAATATTTTTGTATTTTTCAAAAGAAATATAAAAAGCAAAAGTAATAAATAAATAGTTGTACAACTAAGCCATGGTACATATGAAACAGACTAGCAATAGGAAGCATATGATATGAACATGAAGACACATCCTATTCTAGACATAGACCAACCCCTCAGTCAACTGTGCAAATCCCCAAAGACTTCCTAAGACTCTCAAATCTAAGGGCATCTAAAGGTTTCGTGAAAATGTCGGCTAACTGACGGTCAGTGGGAACAAAACTCAGGGACACAGTGTTTTCCTCAACTAACTGACGAATAAAGTGCTCGCGTATCCTGATGTGCTTGGTGCGCGAATGCTGAACTGGATTGCGGGATATGTGTATCGCGCTCGTGTTATCACAGGCAATGGTCATGGTGTCCTGTGAAATCCCATAATCCTCCAGCATTTTCTTCATCCACAAGAGTTGTGTGCAACAACTCCCGGTGGCTTTGTACTCAACCTCCACATTGGACAAAGAGATGGAATTTTGCTTCTTGCTCAGCCAGGAGACAAGAGCAGAACCAAAATAGAAACACCCACCAGAAGTGCTCCTACAACCATCTACATCCCCGGCCCAATCGGCATCCGAATAGGCGGACAAACAGTCATTGGTATCAAAGGAATAGCAAATACCGTATGAAAGAGTCCCACTCACGTATTTAATAATACGTTTTAGAGCAAGTAAATGTGACTCTTTCAGGGACACCTGATACCGCGCACAGACTCCAACACTAAAGGCGATGTCGGGACGACTGGCAGTCAAGTAGATAAGACTACCGATCATACTCCGATATAAGGTTTGCTCTACGTCCTTTCCTGAAGTGTCCTTACTAAGCTTGGTAGTGGTACTCATAGGTGTACGAGTCTAAACCAAATTTCTTCACTAGGTCTCTAGCATACTTGGATTGGGAGATGAACATCCCATCCTCTAGCTGACGAACCTGGAGACCAAGGAAGAATGTAAGCTCACCAACCATGCTCATCTCAAACTCACTTTTCATCTCCTCCTCAAAGTGGTGAGCATGCTGGGAGCATGTGGAGCCAAAGACTATGTCGTCCACATAGACTTGGTCAACCAAAATAGCACCGTCATCTTTCCTGACGAACAACGTCATATATACTCCCCCTCTCTTGAATCCACGAGCTAAGAGATAGGAAGTAAGCCTCTCGTACCAAGCACGGGGTGCTTGCTTCAAACCATACAAGGCTTTCCTCAGATAGTAGACGTGCTCAGGGTGCTGAGGGTCTTCAAACCCTTTTGGTTGTTCCACATAAACCTCCTCCAGTAGAATGCCATTCAGAAAGGCACTCTTGACATCCATCTGATATAACTTGAAGCGTAAATGACATGCGATGGTGAGCAGAAGACGTACGGACTCAAGCCTCGCAATAGGAGCAAATGTCTCCCCAAAGTCTACACCCTCTATCTGTGTGTATCCTTGAGCGACCAACCTAGACTTATTTCTGATTATGGTATCATTTTCATCCATTTTGTTCTTAAAAATCCACCGGGTACCTATCACATTAGTCTCACTAGGTTGGGGGACTAGTTCCCAGACATTTTTCTTTTTAAACTGAAGCAACTCATCCTGCATAGCAGATATCCAGTGTTCATCCTTGAGTGCTTCTTTATGATTCTTGGGCTCGACTTTAGACGTGTAGCAAATATGGCTAACAATATTCTCTAGATGAGCACGAGTCTTAACCCCTAAAGTGGGATCGCCAACAATGGCAGACGGGTCATGACTCTTGCAAACCCAAGCAGGTGTGTCCCCTAACGCAGGAGTAGGGTCCACAGAGTGTGAGAGAGGAACAGGTAAATCGCTGTCAGAACAATTCTCATCCTCACACTGAAGGTTAGGGTCAATAACCGTCGGAGGTTCGTCATCTTGCACGGTGACGTTTATTGATTCCATAACCTTAGAGCTCTTCAGGTTAAAAACTCGGTACGCTCTGCTATTCGATGAATATCCTAGAAGTATTCCCTCGTCGCTCCGGGAGTCGAACTTTCCTAATTGCTCTCTATCCCGTAGGATGTAGCATTTACTCCCAAAAATACGGAAATATGCCAGGTTGGGCTTCTTGCCAGTCCACAACTCATAAGGAGTCTGAAGTGTGTGTGGACGCAAATAAACCCTATTCACCGTGTGGCATGCAGTAGACACTTCCTCTGCCCAAAATCTCCTAGAAACATTACGACCTAGAAGCATAGATCTAGACATTTCTTGGATCATTCTATTCTTTCTCTCAACAATCCCATTTTGCTGAGGAGTTCTCACAGCAGAAAACTCATGTTTGATCCTGAGGATATCACATTAAAGATCTACCTTTGCTTCTGTGAATTCAGTGCCATTGTCACTACGAATCCTATTAATAGTGACACCGTGTTGATTTTGCAGGACACGGCACTTGGTCGTTAAAAAATCTACAGCAGATTTCTCTCTCAGAAAACCTACAATGGAGTACCTGGAGAAATCATCTACCATCACGAGGATGTACCTCTTACCACCTAGACTCTCAGTGTGAGTGGGACCCATAAGATCCATGTGAATCAACTCAAGAACACGAGAGGTGGTAATGGAATGCAACTTCCTATGGGGACTACGGATTTGTTTTCCCATCTGACAGGGTCCACAAATGGTCGAAGTTGACTTTCCAAGAGATGGTAAGCCACGTACTAGGTCCTTTTTAGCTAAGCGGTTGAGATCTCTAACGTTCATGTGACCTAAACGTTGGTGCCACAGATCTATAGGAGTGATCGTGGCGCTGTTGCAGATAAGTGAGGACGTGGGCTCAGTCCCATAGCAATTATTCTCGGTCCTCACCCCTTGCATCAAAAGTTTACCGGCTTAATTGTAGACTTTACACGTGTCCCGGTCAAACTTTACTGTCGCACAGCTGGCTAATGCTGAGAAGGTTTGCTTTCAAACCTTTGACGTACAAAACATTTTCTAGCTTAGGGAACCCAGGTAACTCGACAGTACCACGTCCTATAATGCTAGACTTTCTCCCATCTCCAAAGGTGACTCTGCTATCGTGATAATCCTCAAGAGTTATAAAAAATGAGGCATCACCTGTCATATGTCTGGAGCACCCACTATCAAAATACCACTGTGAGGTATTGTGTGCTTTGAGAGCAACATGAACAACAAAAGCCTTTTTATCTTTCTTAGGTACCCAAGTCGAGATGACCTTTTATTTGCCTTTGTTGTTGTTGGTTTTAGCTGGAATTTGATAAGCATTCACTAACGGCAAAGACAACCGTCGAAATTCTTTCATTAAACTCTGGGATGTGGCAGCTAAGAACTCAACTTGCTCTCTCAGACTCGAAAACTCATCAGTATGACATGGTGGAGCATTAGTACGTCGTGTCCAACCTATGTTATAGCAAAACTCCCTAAGGTGGCCTTTTCTTTTGCAATAAGTACAAAATGACACAGTCAAAGGCGGACCTTGGTTAGCCTTTCTTGGTCGAACTCTCCTTCGAGGTTTTTGACGCTGGCCATAAGGAGTCGTAGTAAACTCAGGAACTGGTCCAGGTGCAATTTGGGACGTGGAGGCACCATCATAACCAATTACTTTCCGATCACCAAAACCTAAAGCGGGGCCGAGGAGCATCTTTCCCATCTTCCCAGATATGTCCTCAATTTGTATCTTGACTTCCCGTGCTTTCTCAAGATCATGAGTCAGCTGGGCAACCAGGGCTTCAAGTTTCTTCTGAGTCTCCATGGAGGAATGGAGATGACTCGTAAGACTAGCCACTTGTTTAGTCAAGTCCCCTCTCTCTTTCTCTAAAACACTCTCTCTCTCTCTAAACAAACTCTCTTTCTCGACACAGGCAGATTCTCTCTCTCTCAGGGCGGTGAAGGTGAAAGACTCTCTCTCTCTTGCCTTTCTTAAATCTTCCCCTAATCCGGTGATCTTAAGAACTAGCGCTTTGTTGCATTTTTTAGTTTTAAAAGACTCAGAATATAACTCAACGTAGGCGCATTGAATATCACTCTCGCTCTCACTTGAGTCATCCTCCCCCTCACTCACATCGATCTCACTATCGAGGTGTCCCTGTAAAGCATAATCCTCATCGTCGTGAAGAGAACTAGGAGTGCTCACTTGACTGGCCATGAATGCGGTGAAGTTACACTCATGCGGTGACTCATCTCCTGAATCCAAAGTCTCGACCTCACTGTCGTCGCTATGGGTAGCATTAAGGACAGCTTTCCCTTTCTCTCTATTAAGACGAGTGGCACACTCAAAGGCTCTATGACCCCTACCATCGCACTCAAAGAATCTCTCACTATCTTTCTTAGGAGGATCTTTAAAAGCTTTTTCATTTTTCTTTTCAAACTTATTTTTCTCAAATTTCTTTTTATCTTTAAAATTGCCATTTTTCTTAAATTTGAGAATCCTCTTGAAATTTTTTGCAAAAAGAGCCAAATCATCTAAGTCAAAATCACACTCAGAATCTGACGTGTCAGTCTCTCTCTTTCTAGATGACTCTACCCTCTTTCTAGCCGACCCCTCACTCCTTCTCTCTTCGGCATTAAGTGCAATTCCCTTATCTTTAGATTTCGCAGTTTTAGGGAACATATCAATTTCATATGTTTGCAAATCTCCTACAAGTTCTTCCAATTTTAGCGTATTTAAATTACCCATAGAATTTGGCACAGTTACTTTAGGGATAAAACGCTTAGGCAAAGAACGCAGAATCTTTTTAACAACTCTAGCATTAGGAATATGTTCACCAAGATTAAAGCTAGTATTAACAATGTCAGAAAGTCTAGCATAAAATTCATCAAAGCATTCAGATTCATGCATGGTGATGGTTTCAAATTGAGTTGTTAAATTTTTCAATTTAGACTCTTTCACAGCATTTGTTCCTTCATGGGTGAGTTGTAAAACATCCCATGCCTCTTTTGACGTGGTGCACGTCATTATTCGTTTGAACTCATCAGGTGTGACAGACCCAGAAATAGCACTTAGACCCTTAGAATTAAAAGATGACCATTTAAATTCTTCTTCAGTCCAAGAAGTGACAGGTTTCAAGTTGATCACATTATCAACAGTCACAGAGGGAGGTGTCCACCCTCTTTCAACCAAAATCCAGACACGCTCATCAATGGCTTTTAATGCAGACCTCATACGGGCTTTCCAATAGGCATAGTTTGTCCCGTCAAAAATAGGCATTTTATTATATAACTTCTCCATTTGAACACGCACTTTTTCAAAAATCAATTTTTTTTTTTTGGAAAATTGATATTTTAGAAAAAATTTGCAAAAAATAGGAATACGCGATAGATTAGCGTAACCTGCTCTGATACCAATTTGAGAACGTATGCGCTTGCGTTCAAACGAGAAAATTATATATTAAGCACCTTTTAACTCAAACAAACCCTAAACAAGCAACAGTATGTGATTGAATAAGATAATGAACTAAGCAAGAACATTCAAACACGTGCATGTGAGGAAAAATCCCCCAAAGGGGCAAAACCATTTATTTCCATTATAATATTGTAACTGTACAATTTCGGATTACAATGAAAATACAAGTGACTAAGAATTACCCTCAGGTGTCGGATTCTGTAGTCGGCGGCTGGAGTTATCCCTTTCCAGTAGGGCTACAATGAAGAAGAAGAACGGTCTTCTCCATAATGGTATGAACAGCAAAAGTGTGTTCCTGGATTGCAAAGAGATTCACAAATGTTTGGAAATTTGTGTGAATCGAAAACCTAGAGTCTAGGGCTCAATAGGTGAAGACTAAGAGTTTCTTGTACACTGAAAATCGTGTATGGAAGTCTTAGAAAACCACTTCCCGTAGTGGGATTAAATAAGAAGTCTTGGGCCTTAAAAATCTGAACACGATCTGTTAAAGTTTATCCCAGGCGGACCGGTCCGGGTAAGCGGATCGATTCTTTTTATTTTAGGCTTCTTCGGTTCGCTTGCGGTCCGGGGTATACTGGCTTTCAGCAGGCGGATCGGTCCGGTTGAGTTGCGGACCGGTCCGGTGGTAGATCGGTTCTTTTATTCTGGGCGGACCGGTCCGGCCTGTCAGACTTTGATTCCTCTTCTTCTTTTGATATTCGGATCCGTTGATGATTGTATGAATCTTGAATTTCTTCAATGGTGTAACGGCGTGCGACATAACTAATTGATAATGGACAAAAATTTCCTTACAATCATGGGAGGTTGCGCGATGTGGGTGAATTCCCTGGCTTGAGGAGCAGGGTGAGTATAGTCCCCGGTTCATAGCATTCGAACGCAGGTCTGAGACGTTTTGGGTATGATTCGGTCTCATTCCGGGGGAAACTATGACCGCCTCCATTACGTTTGTGAATTATTATTTTTTGACTCAGGTGAGGAGCCGTGTCAGGGTTTCGGGGTGGATGAGAATACTCGGTAATGATAGCACTTAGAGATTTCCCGATGAGTGCCTACTCGGGAGGATGATGATGGATCTACGACATGTGTGTGAATGTTGTGATATGATTATACATATATATGGAGCAGATTTATATACGGGTATTTTATATATATTCACTGTGCGGAAGGTATAGACGATATAACCTGATAATCTTAAATGGTATCAAATGAGAAATGATGTTTTGTATAAGTTAGTTCGAATAATAACTTATGACTCGTATATATTATGTGAATCGTATAAGTGATATAACTCGTGAGATTGTTATATGGTATTAATTGAGAAATTATTCAATTTAGTTAATGAGATTAATAACTTATAACTTGTGTACAAAATTCACTTGGGTTGGAATAGTGAGAAGTTGTGAGATATTGGTAATGAGACTAGTTACGGGGTAGTTAGCTAGATGGGTTAAGTATAGTTACGTTAGGCGTGCACATTAGTTAAGGGTGAGGTGTCTTCAAGGGAGTATGTGGCAATAATTTAAATATGGAGAGCATTTGCATATTTACTTCTTGCATTTAAATTAACTTGCTAAATATTTTCGAATGTTTTGGGTCCTAACCCTTGTTATAAAATATTTTTAAAACCTTTTAGGTATCCTACCACAGGGATGTCAGGCTTGATATTCATTACGGGGACTCGCAGCTGCAGCATGTGCGGATGTTGCAGGATTTGGATAAACACATCTATTTTTCTGTTCCTAGTGTAGGGATCTCTATCAGACTATCCTCAGTATGTTCGCTCACAGTTTATTTCAGTTGCTTTTCAAATTGTATGAGAGTTATTACTCTTGCTCGTTTGGTTTGGTATTAGGGTTAGCCGATGGTTTATTCGTCGAGACTTTCATTACTCTTTATGTTGATTGGATTTTTATTAGACTTTGTGGTATGATGAATTTTCCTTGTTACGTTGGTTATTTGGATTCGTATTATGTTGTTGGTTTGGGTTTAAATAAAAAGATAAAATTTGGCACCATGCCATTTGATTACTAGGTGGTTAGTAAGTTTTAAAAAGTTTTCGACAGTGATGCTAGGAATGAACCAGATGAGATTCCTGTTTAATTTGATATAGGACTGATCACCCGGTATTTTATTAAGCGGGTTGTCACATCCCCGAACTTTTGACTTTCTGGTTAAAAAGGGATTGAAGTGGTACAGATTTTTACCATACCGTACTGTATTGTTTCGGGAAAAATGGTTTTGATTTTATATTTTAAATACTAAAAAATCAAATTAACGGACTAAAAAATACGATAAAATATTTGGTTGGTTTTGGTTTACACACATAAAAAATTACTTAACGAATTTATCGTACCAAATTACCACGTAATATTGTACCGATTTATAAACTTAAGAAACCAAAAATACCGAATATTAAATACCAAACATATCTTATTATTATTATTTTATATTAATTAAAAGATGTGATGTAAAAAACAAAAACTAAACAAGAACGATAAGAATTTACCACCACCCTTCTTTTCAAAACTAATTTCAACCATTATTTTCACCATAAAAAAACAACCTTAATTTTTTAACCATAACCCTCCCACTTCCTTATTCAAAAAACAAATTATCTATCTCTCTCTCTCTCTTTATATATATATATATATATATATATATATATATATATATATATATATATAGTAGTATTTTTGCCCTGGTGGAATTCTCTCTCATTTAAAAAAAGTCTGGAATCTTAGGTTACTAATTGGTGGAATACTAAGCAATTCGAAATATTTTCGAATGATATTCAAGAAAAGAGTATTCTAGAAAAATTCATAGAATTAGAGGAACTCGTCCTCTTAGGCGAAATGATCAAGGAATACTCGGAGACACATCTACAAAACTTGCATATAGGAATCCACAAAGAAACGATCCAATTAATCAAGATACACAAAGAGGACCGTATCCATATTATTTTTCACTTCTCGACAAATATAATTTGTTTCGTTATTCTAAGTGGTTATTCTATTTTTGGTAATGAACAACTTGGTATTATTAACTCCTGGGCTCAGGAATTCCTATATAACTTAAGTGACACAATAAAAGCTTATATATATATATATATATACACTCCTACTCTTGTCCGGACTAATCCGCTTTTCAAGAATGCGGACTGGACATGTGTCACCTGGCGGTGAGCCTAGAAAAGAGAGAGAGAGTGCCTATAATTTAGGCGATAATTTGTAAATGCACCGTTAGGTGACACATGTTCGGTTCGCTTTCTTAAAATGCGGACTAGTCCGCACAAGAGCATTATATATATATATATATAGAGAGAGAGAGAGAGAGAGAGCATGCACCAACATGAACACACACAATTTTGATGTGTATATATATTCAATTCTAGATTGGGAAATTAAAATGGTTGGCTCTTAGATTTTAATTTTATATTTGTGTTGTGTGTATTTTATTTATTGCATTGTTGGATTTTATTTTTATTATTTTAGACTTCTAGTTATTTTGAGGTATCTCCATCTTAACCATCAAGTGATATAATCGTCATGTTAAGTTAACATTTTGAATACACATTATGTTGAATTGAAGTAGATATTTTTTTTGTAGTTATATTCACCAATGGTTTGAAAGGAAATATTTGTGGGCTTTTAGCTACCTCTGAGGTGACAGGAAATAGATAATGAATAAAAATTAATTGTGATTACAATATTCTGGGCTATTTTTAAGTTGTTTATAAGCATGTTTTTCCTTTTGTATTTATTTATAAGTGAAAAAAATTTGAGGCAAAAAATAAGAATGAAAAAAAAAAGAATGAAGAGAATAGAATTGGTAAAAAAATGGAGGTCCGTGTTACTTTTAGTTTATTTTTCATGGTGTAATTTATGTTGTCTATTGGAAGAAACTATTGCAGATGATTATAACTTTTATTTTGGAGTTTTGTGTTTTGCATATGGACATAATTAATTAGACATTTAGTTGATGTTTCATGCTCATATCATTTTGTATTGCAATTTATATTAGACTCATCGAATGCATATAATCGAATTAAATGGGTTTAAAATTTTGTAACGAAATTCGTACCGAATTTATCGAAATCATAATAGGGGTTTAAAATTGTAATTTTTTACTGAAATTTATACCAGATTTACCAAATGCATAAAATTGACTTGTAATTTTGGTATTTACAAGGGAAAAAAACAAAAAAGAAATCAAAATTACCAAAAGTTAAAAAAAATGCCTAAAATATTGAAATTACGAATGGTTTTGTTTTGATTATTATTTTGGTGTATTGGCAGGTAAATTCGTTACAAAAGGTTTTACCATCCAAACTATAGTTTTGGTATTGGTAAGGCCTTATTACCAACCAAACTGGTCAATCCCCACCCCTAAGCTAAACACTTATCACTAACCATCACTAGGTCAACACGGAGGCCTTACCTCTTTTCTTTTTGTCTGTTTTGTGTGAAATATACTAGCGACTCATTTTTTTCTAAAAAGAACAGAGCAATAACCACGTGTCACCAAAAATGAACCATTCTCCATAAATGCCCCATGGTATGTTACCGGGGGGAGAGTCACGTTGTCATGGGTTCGGGTTTTCACAAGTAAGATCATTTGAAGTTTTTTCAGGATTGTTGTATGGTGTAAGGACAAATTTTCAATATGTCATTTATTCTAAAATTTTATAATATTGATTTTATTCTGTTTGAACAAAACTACTCGAGTAATATGCGGTTTATATATTTCATATTCTCTTTGCATTTAAAATGTGTGTTAAATGTGAAAAATAAGTGATGATGCGACAAAGTTTCACAAGAGCAAAGCTACTCGGGATATAGAGTCGGTCAAGTGTCAATTTCTTTTTTTTCTTTTGGATTTGGGTACTTGGTATTAGAGATCCTGACGACTTGGTAGTTTTTTATTTATTGATTTTTTTTCAGGCAAAGCCAAAGGCGGAGATTTGTAAGGACAAGTTTTCAATGTGTCATTGTTTATTGTAAAAATTTGTAATGTTGGTGTTATTACATTTGGACAAAACTACTTGAGTCATATGTTAAGATTGTGGTATGTTTGTCCTTCAATCCTGTGCATGTTAAAGACACGTAGAGGTCGTGTTAAAGCGACATCAACTTTTGTGTCGAGTTTCAGCTTCATCAATGGGATCTCGAAAAATGTATAAATGGTATATTATGTTGATCCTTGGATTTCTTTTTGGGTATTTATTTTTTCAAAAGTTGTTGAGGCGATTTTCGAAAAGGTTTTTAAAACATTTTGTTTTTAATTTTTAACTACCATTCGAACGAAGTCTATTATCGTTCAAACGAGTTTTCTGTTTCGTTCAAAGGAGTTTTATGCTTTCATTCGACAAGTTATACGTGTTCGTTCAAACAAGTTTGAGTGGTTCGATCGAACAAGCTTCAAACGAGCTTCGAGCGAGATGTTTATGCCTACGTAGAATGTTGTCATTGGAAGATCGTTCAATCTTCTTTCAAACGAGATCGCATGTTTCGTTCGAATAAATTTGCTGCTCGTTCGAACAAGGTAGCGAATCTCGTTCAAACAACTTTGAGTTTCATTCGAATGAGATGCCTCGAGTTGCGTGTTGCCATTTTTACTATTTTTCTATAAATTAAGGGGACATCAAAGTTATTTTCAAGACAAGAGTTTCGGAAACAGATTTCTATATCAAACCAAAGGTCTCTTTAACCCCAGTTGACACCCTTTGTTTGAGATCCAAGAATCTCCATAATATGCTTGTTTAAGATCTTGAGGTCTTGCACCAAGTACGTTTATGTATATTCGTTTCGCTCGGTGGATTCCGTGTTTGTTGTGATGACGATTTGCAGTCAAGATCAATGTATATCGAGTTATGTGAGGAGCACGTATTGTGGCAATCGTGGGTGGATTTCTACGGTGTTGCTTTGAAGAATGTTCAAGCAGTAAAGACTGCACCAAGGCTTGAAGGCGTCGAGTTAAGTAGAGTAAGAATGTATGTCATTAGTGTGTAAATCATATATCATAGTGAATTCTAAGTCGTCCGAGGTTTTTCCATTGTAGATTTTCTCGTACATTCTAACATAATGGTTTATTGATTTATTTTATTCTTTCTTACTCACCTACATGCGTGCTTTAGCCAAAGACAAAATTAGTTTAGTTTACACAATGCATGTTTACACGGCGCTTGAATTAAAACTGAATTAATTATTAATTCAGTTAATTTAATTGAAATTAAAATTTTGGTATATTTGATAATCCATACCCTAACTCTAGCATTTCTCATAAGAGAATTAAGAGTGATTATATATATAATTTTCTCGGTTCTGAAGTATGACTAATTAATTATTTGAATTGAGATTAGGGCTGGGTATCGGTCGGTTTGGTCGACAATAGAAGTATACCAATACCAAACCAAATTCAATATGCTTAAACCAAAATTACCAATTTTACCGCTCGGTACAACTTACCTTAAACCAAAACCGAACCATACAGTACATCGATAAAATCAGTATTTTTGGTAAATATCGAAATATTTGAATTAGAACAAAAATCCAAATTCACACGGGTCTGCTCATTACAACTTACCCAAATTAAATATGACACGTTAAACTTTTTTTAATAAAATCAAACCAAAAAAACTTACTAGGGCTTCATCATTTCATTTAGTCAAATTAATTGACCAAAAACAATAATGATCATCAAAAAATAATACTAAAACAGTTGGCCCTCTCAATAGATATGGCCTACTTAATTGTGCAAGAAAGTACATAGAAGGTGTACGTATTTATAACCAATGATAGGAGCCACATGTGACACCCCGACTAATTAAATACCGGGTAGCTACTCCTTTATTAAATCAATACAAAATGCTAAGTTGGTTCAGTTAATAGCATCACTGTCGAAAACATTTTAATAATTACTAACCACCTAGTATATAAAAAGTAAGTTGCCAAATTTTAATTTAAGTCTGATTAACATGCGATAAAAGAATAATGGAAGAACAACATAATCCATTCACCATAACGAAGTAATGAAATAATCAACAAATAATAATAAGTCCGGAGGAAAAACTCCTCACAACAATCCCACAACTGAAAGTAAAATGACAAATCTGAATCCTGAATCAATTACAAGCCATACGTCTGAATAACTGAAATAAATGAAATGTCTCTAAAGAAATGGGCGACATGCCCTACAACTGATAAATGCTGAATATAGAGTCAATATAGATGAAGCGTCTACAAGCAAGTAACTTCCACAAACAGCTACAGCTCGTCACCTGAATGAGGATCCTAAGCATGGTGTCCTTGTGGCTGGGCACCTAAAAAGGTTTTTACAAAAATAGATTTGAAAGCAAATGGGTCAGAGCCCGAAAGTGGAAATCATTTTTAAAAACAGCAAGTGTTTTAATAACATTAAAACATTAAATGCAAAATACATGTTAGGACGTGCACTCACATGAAATTCTCACCTCTCGACTACATGTGCACTCCTAACGTACCGTACCCATCTAAATAACATACATATCTAACCAAATTGTAATACATTCTATCACTTACTACTCGATTCCCAAATTACATTCAAGCGTTATCAATTAAATAGAGGGCTTTACATACACTCGGATTCCCAATAAGTAATACAATTCACTACCAATTAACCCGTTATGTTTTCTCAAAACATTGCCATAATTATATTCACAATATTAACATGAAAGTTCCCATTAATTAAGTGTATATTATTCACGTCATAAATATACGATACAAGTACCCCGAGACTAAGCTGCGGTACACACATACTCTGCTATCCATCCCGGTACATCACGTACATAAGGATCACGCATTCCGAATCTCTCAAGAATCGTTCTCAGATAACAACATCACAAATAATGGAGGCGAACACAGTCACATCATATGGGTCACGCACATACCTACGCTCCCACGATCAGTAGACTTATTAACGTCCCAATAAGTCCTTCTCTGACCTATGTTCATCGAGGTACCAGTCTAAATCCGGGCAACACAAGGATTAGAGGGCCCTAAGCGAACGTCAACCTCCCGTGATAGCAAGTATGTTAGGTATGTCATACACATAAAAGCAATACATATACTAAGTACATACACATCTTAGTAATCACCATAATATATTGGTGGTACACTTCTCCATCTCGTACCGACATATAAAGCTACACAATTTATATGTTCCCGATTAATATAATTATTTAGGCCGTAAATGTTCTCGCATCGAAATAGACACTCACGTCCTACTCCATAATTCCCATTAGGTTCAAACTACACTTCTAGGTTTTACTCCTCGTTATATCCCAAACATCCCAAATATATCAATTAATCCACAAGGAAGTACCATCTCTTCATATAAGCAAGGTTACGGGACACTCGGGATCAAAACAGGCTAAAAAGTCCAAACTGCCAGCTCGTCAGAAGTCTCGTTCGAACGAGGCTGTTCGAACGAGAGTTCGTTCGAACGAACTGGGCCTTCTAACGAGATCTCGTTCGAACGAAAGTCTTCGAACGAACATCCCTCTCGTTAAAAACCAAACTGTCAACTCGTTAGAAGCTCGTTCGAACGACCTGGGCAGGTCTTCTAACGAGTGGCCAGATTCGAGCCCAGATTTTCCAAATCTCGTTTTTCCAACTTCTCCTCACCTCTAACCTCATCTAAACATTAATCCAACGATTGTTCAAAGCTACTAATCATCCCTAAACATGTTTCATCCGAATAACAACATTTATATGGGTTCAAATCACCCTAAACTACATCAAATTATCAAATCTCCACCATTTTTCCCAAATCACATGAACATGAACCCTAAAACTTATAAATCATCAATGGGCCTAATTAAATCCGTTTTTGTTTCATCCAAGATATTATTATCATAAGAATAATCACCTACATACAATTCTACATGCAATTCCTCATCAATATGCAAGATTCAAATTCCAAGTTTAATGGGTTTTCATCCATCTCCCAAACAAATACAATTATAACAAATTCCTACGCATGGAAGAAGCATTCTCTGCAATAAATTGAAATTAAACCACTTGCCTTAAGGGTAACTCTGGATTTGATGACGAATCTGATGAATGGTTCTCTCTCTCTTCTGCAGAATTCCTCCTCCTCTCTCTCTCTCCAAGCTTTCTTCTCTAATGGTGGCAATGGAGGCTAGGGTTTGTCTTAGGAACTTTTGGGGCTAATTCTAATAACCCCCGTAGCCCTCTAATCAGTTAATGGCTGGTAATGGGTTAGTGGGTCTTTTTATTTTCCATTTAAAACTCCTAAAATTCGTTAATCAAAAATCCCAAAATTCTAAAATTACCAAACTACCCTTATACGTTGCCGGTATGGCCTAAAAATGCCCCGGGACACAAACTAAGCCCCCGGCTAGTGTTTTCTGACTATTTCGACCCTTCCGGACGCGTTGGCGCACTCAAAATGACCATACGGTTTATAGAAATAAAATTCACTTTTTAATTATCATAATTATATTCCATGACGCGACTGTCACACGCGTCTCAACAAAATTTCCAAATTACCGTATTTCAATCTCACGACAAGTTTCATAATTCAATATTCATATATAATCATATACGCACATTATAATCAAATACCAACTCGCATCTCGCTAGTATTTTAATCCGGATTAATTTCCAATTAATACGCATTTAATTCAATTAATCCCATAAATAAATATCACAAAAATACGGGGTATTACACCACATCTCATTTATAAAACATAGTTTGGTAAGAGAGTATGGTGCACTGCTATGATAGAAAGTGGGATGGGACAGATGACCCCACGGGGGACATCCTAACACCCTAGAATCTGATTAGGAAATAAGTGAAGTTAGCATGGATGACAGATCATTTCAGTTAGCGAACACAAGCTGGAGAGTCACACGGGGTTCAGTTTGAGGATATGAAGCTGCCCCCTCTCTTGAGATTGGAAGTGAAGTTCAGTACCAAATGCCTTCACCTCACGGCAAGAGCATGAGATCTGCCTTCACCTAGCAAGGCATTATTCCAAAAAAGAATGCCTTAAATTTTTTTGTCAAAGTTGTTTATTTTTTTCTTTCATAATTTTATATTTAGTCAAAATTGCTTATTTTTTTGTTTCTTTTAATATTTGTTATTATTTTGACTGTCATAGATTCAAAGAAAAATTACATGACTATTAAGTTAGGTATATTACATCACAATATATTTGGTATATTATCACAATATTTTTTAGAGCGATGCTAACACTTACCGAAGCCTCCGTCCCCAATTCATACCGAATGGAAAAGCTCTTTTTTATTTGTATTTTTTTATTGAAAATTTGTTTTGTTTTATAAAAATTTGTATTATATATAAAAAATCGTATTTTATATATAAAAAAAGGAACACCAACATGACTAAATTAAAACCCGAATCCGACGCAATTAAATGCGAAAATTTTACGGAAATATTATTTAAATATAAAAAATATATTTTTTTCTAAAATTGTTTTAAAAAATAAAAGTCAATTTAATCTAAATAAAAAGAAACTTTTTTTATATATTTTTAAACTATTTTAAGAAATACAAAATTGTTTTAAATGTTTTAAAATTAAAAAAATTAAGCTTAAATATAACAATGTCGCTGGCGCGGACCTATAAAAATAAAAGAATATTCGGTAATGGGTATTTGAGGGACTAAATGAGTTAAAAAATATGTTTAAAAATAAGGGTGCCGCTGGCGGACCTATAAAAATAAGAATATCGGGTAAATGGGTATTTGAGGGACTAAATGAGTTAAAAAATTATGTTTAAAAATAAGGGTGCCGCTGACGCGGACCTAGAATATCGGGTAAATGGATATTTAAAGGACTAAATGAGTTTTAAAAATTAAGTTTAAAAATAAAGAGGGTTGCTGGCGCGATCCTTTAAAAATAAAAAAATATTGAGTAAATGATTGTTTGAGGGACTAAATGAGTTAAAAATAATTTTTAAAAAAACATAATTAGTTTTAGTTTAATGTAAAAAAACATAATTAGTTTAATGTAAAATTTATTTAACTTTAAAATAAATTATTATTCTATTTATTTGTCAATTTAAAATAAATTTAAAAATAATTAAAAGAATAACTTTGAGTTATAATTTAAAATAAACTATATCTTTTGAAGATATAATGTATTATTTTTAAGTAATAAATTAAGGGTCAAGATTCTTTTGTCATTTAGTGAGATTAAGGGTGGAGATCAATGGGTATGAAATGGGTAACTCCTCATTCGGGGAGTGTATCTTTATTCTATTTTTTATACTTAATGTTTTGTTATTTTGAAAGCAGTAATTTCGGTAAATTGGTTTTTAAAATGTTTAAACCAAAACCAATCACAAAAAAATCGATAATTTCGGTTTCGGTAGTTTCGTTTTTCGGTACGTAAAAAATGTAAATCATTACTACTTTTTTCCAGTACGAAATGGTACGGTACGAGTTTTTACCGTACCACGACCCCCCGTAATTGAGATGGTCCTCAATAGATCTGATTGAGCAGTCTTAAAACTTAGACATACTGTATTTCCAAGTTCATGAAGTTATTAAAATTTTCTGAACATGTATTGCTGAAACTGCGTGAATATAGAAGACAAATAACCTTTTGGATGAGGAGGAGATTCAAAATATATAACTAATTCTAATCTCCACATCGATGTTATTGTCCTTCGTAGAAGACAGGGGCGAAGCCAGGAATATATTTTGGGGGGGACCACAAAAATACCGGGGGTTCGGGGGCGGGAGCCCCTGAGAATTTTTTTTTAGGGTTATTTACATTTTATGCAATATTTTTACCAACAATATAATAATTGCACCACATACAAGATATCAACCGTAAGTATTTTTTTCCCAACAATATCATATATATTCACCATCAAAATATAATAATTGCACCACATACAAGATACAATTATTAGCAAAAATAGAGGTACGACATTATAAACTAATTGTTGGAATATAATACAAAAATACTAGCAAAAATATAAAGAGATGCATCAAAATTGCACACGACGTTCTTTCAAATCCCGAAATCCATCTATGATTGATTCCGCACTAAACTGTGTCGCAATGTCTTTTTCAATGTAGATAATAAGAGAATTTGTAAGATAATCATTCTCCATCTTGTTTCGAAGCTCGGATTTGACATGACTCATTGCTGAAAATGCACGTTCGATAGTTGCAGTTGATACCGGAAGAGTTAAGACAAGCCTAATCAGTCTATCAATTAGTGGATAAAAAATCGACTTTCTTGTTTTCACCAACCACTGACATATATCGGAAAGAGTGTTTAGCTTTTGAAATTCCGAATGTTGGAGAACATCAACCTCATAGTGCTTCAATTGCATTTTTAAGTCATCTCTTTCATGCGCACTGAAGTCTTCGGGATAAAATTCATCAACAAGCTTGCAGATATCATCAACATTAAAAGTAGTATGCCCATTTTGAGGATCTAATGAAGAGCTAAGAACAAGTAGCCTCACCGTATGATCACTAAATCTGTAATTTAGCTCATGCAATTGAGAATCAATTGTAGCATTAAATATGTCAATCCGATAATGCTCAGTAATTGTAAAATTATCTTGTTGATGACGAGCTCGTCCCCGTCTATCAAGATATAAAGCATTCATATCTGGTACCTCTATTGCACGTCTTTCACAAAAAGACTTCACCTTCTCAATTAGAGTGTCACGCCCATCATCTCTTAACTTCTGAATCAATGTCTTTGTGGTTTTCACAAGTTGCATTGCATTCAGAATATCTTGAGATTTTCTTTGCAACGCTTGGGAAAGCATATCGGTGATTTCAAAAATGTCTTTCATAAGATGCAAGATGAATACAAACTCGAAAGTAGTCAAAAAACTATAAGTTGTATCGGCATCTCCACTTTGTTCCCCACCTCCATCATCAATGATGTTTAATAAAACTTGACAAGTAGCACTAAACATCTTTATCAAGCTAGAAAGAGATCTCACGTGAGAACTCCATCGTGTTTCTCCAGCCTTTTGTAAATTACCTACTTGATTCAGTCCTGTACCAGTCTCAAGCTCTTCTATGGAAATTAAATAAGCAATATCAGAGGCATGTGCAATTTTCAATTCATCGTTACGTTTACAAGAAGCCCCCACCATATTAATAATGAAACTCAATTTTGAAAAAAATTGATGTACATGACCAACTTTTCGAGATGTTGCAACTAATGCCAATTGTAAACGATGAGCAAAACAATGGACATAGTATGCATACGGACAATCTTTTGCAACTAAGGCTTGTAGGCCTTTCCATTCACCTCGCATATTACTTGCCCCGTCATACCCTTGGCCTCGAATATTTTGTTTTCCAAGATCATAACGAGAAAGCATGGAAAAAATCTCATTTTTTAGAGTTAATGCCTTAGTATCAGATACATGTACAACACCAAAAAAGCGCTCCTGAACAAGACCATTTTTGTCAACAAATCTCAAAACAATGGCCATTTGCTCCTTTTTTGCAATATCTCGAGATTCATCAACAAGAATACAAAACTTAGAATCACCAATTTCCTCACATATGACCTTTCTAATTTTCATTGCATAAACAAATAAGATCTCTTTTTGGACATCGGAAGAGATATATAAGGCATTCTGAGGAGCCTTTTCCAACACAACATTTGCAACGTCTTTATTATTATCGGCCAAAACCTTAATCAATTCAAGAAAATTACCACGATTGATAGATTCTTTACTTTCATTATGAGCTCTTAAGGGCAAACTTGGAGTGTAACGAACCGATGTAATCGAGGTTTTGAGTCGTAACCGATTGTTTGCAATTTGTTCGGAAGTTTGTTTCTCGAAAACTTTATCAATATGTTGTAATTGATTCATTAAATCATCACATGATTTTTGAGCAATTTTATGTAATGAATTAGGATCTTTCCCTACATGATTTAAAAATGCACATTTCTTCCCATTCCTTACTTTCTTCCAAGTATTAAACCCATCCCTTGAAAAAGTATATTGCCCATGATGCGCCCCTTCCTTGTTAAAGAGATAACAAGGTAAACAAAATGCCGCATCTTTTGTTGGGGAATACTCTAACCAAGACGGATATATGTTAAACCATGATGCTTGAAAACGACGAGGATGTTTTTCATGTACAGATAAAGGGTAGTTCGAAACAATGCATTGATATGGACCAAAGTTAATGTATGCTCGTCGAACTTCATTAAGTAGCTTATCGGGATACCTCCATATTTCGATACGTTTTCCCGGATCACGCTCTAAATTATCAATATCAAACCCCTCAACTTCAATGCTTGGTGATTTTAAAGTTCGGTGAACAAGTGTTTCACGTACCGAATTTTGAACATTAGCATCAGGGGAAACTGGAGACTCCACGACATTTTGATTTTCGGCATGTTTTCTCTTGAAAAATGAATCAAGTGTCTTTGATTTTCCCATATTTCTACAACACAAAAATAAAACAATTGAAATTTGTCATTTCCCCCCCCCCCCCCCCCCCCCCCCAAAAAAAAAATATAATTATCATATATTAAGCATAATCATTGAACACTCCAATAGCATATAAAAAATTAATACTAATAACAGTAAAATCAGTCCCTAAATTAGAGACCCTAATAATTAATAACAATAAAAATTAATTTGGGTAATAATTTTTTAATATCCGTCCTTAATAAAATCAGTCCCTATTTTTTCTTTAAACATAAGCAAATTAATTCTAATTTTAATTTAATGGAAGAATTAATACTAAATCAATTCCTATTAGTATTAATATAGTAATCAGAATGAGTCCCTAATTAATATTACCTAATTAATACTTATAAAAAAGGAGAAAAGAAAATGATACCTAAGATGTTGTGTTGAAGTTCAACTTTTGATTTTTGGTTAACAAAATTTTCCTGCTTGCTGTTGGCTTTGGTCCCCCCTGCTTGCTGCTGTTGGTGGCCCCCCTGCTTGCTATTGGCGTTTGGTTAATAACAGGACAGGAAACTGGCTTTTGGAATGAAGAGCTTCAGAAGAGGGACGGCTGCTGCTGCTGCTTGCTTTGTGGGTGAGTGTTTTGGTTAGTTAGGGTACAAATAAGTAAGTGTAAAAGGCTTATTTTTTGGTATAATTATGGGCTTTAAACTTGTGGGCTTTATAAAAAAAAATCAGTATTTTTTTTAGTGGGTTTTAAAACTTTGGAGGGGATCGTGCCCCCCCCCCCCCCCCCCCCCCCCTGCCAACCCACAGCTTCGCCCCTGGTAGAAGACTAGGTTGTGATCGATGGAGACTTTGACCACCTTATTGACCTGCATACAAGTTCTTTTCCCTTAAAGTGATTAATTATTTTTTTCTTAAAAATCTTCTCTTTTTAAATAAAGGATTCTTGTAATATTTTCCTATGTATTTTGCACTTCGTTGTTAATTGAAACTTTATTTTATAAAACATTTTTCTATACATCTTTTTGTCATCTAAACAACCCTGTTGGTTTGGACTTCGCTAACAATTTAAGAATTTTGTTAATCATTTTTCTTCTCTGCTTGATTTTATAACATTATTGCTCAACTCATTCTTTTAAAAACCTAATCTTAGCTCTCAACGAGTCTTCTCTTACACCATTTAATTCTTTTAGCCACTTTTCATATTTTTCTTCTATGTTCTCATTTTTTGGATAAGGTTATTTATGAAAAAAAACATTATTAAATTATTTTTATTATTTTTTATTTTATATATAAAGAGTATTCACATATATAGTTCTCTAAAATTTTCGTATTACGAATATCTATCATATTTAACTTTCTTTGCTATATTCTCATTTGTTTATAATATTCGTTTCATGAATTCTTCTTCTACAATGTTTGCAAACTTGCTAAGTAATGACCCTCGAGTAGTTTCTGCCTTAGAGTCATCTTATTGATTTTTCGTAAGTTACCAATTGCAATTATTCATGAAAGACTATTCTTGATATAATGTTAAAAGTTTTTTCAGTTGATACTACTTAGATTTAAGACATGATGCATTCATATTTTCCATTGTCCTACTATTCTACGTATGTAACACAATCTATATTCCACTAATATGATCGCCCTATTTAGTAAGCTTCCTCTGTGTAGAAAATTATACCCTCCAGTTCTTTTTTATAATCATAGTGCTTAATGAATTTTCCATTTCATCGATTCTGAAATTTTCAAGAGTATTTTCATATCTATGACTTGTCTCGACTTCATTTTTAACTGGCGTTGTTATTATGTTCATTTTATTTGTTTCCTCTTCATTAAAATTAATTTCTTTTAATTTTTTTAAATTTTCAAGAGTGTGCTCCCTTTATTTGAAGACTTGTTAACCCTAATTGCTTATACAAATATTCTTTTAATTCTAATTTAACATTATTTAACACTATAATTTTAGTTTTTATTTATTTAATTTAACCTTTTGGCCATTTCTAATAGGATCAAATACCAAAAAGTCCCTCAAACATTTTTTAATACACATTTAGTTCAACCCTTTTATTTTGTACCAAAAAGTCCCTTATTCTCTTATCTTTAAAGGTCTGTGCCAGCGACATGGTGAAGCGTTTTTGACATGGTGAAAGACTTTTTTGTGCAAAATAAAAAGGCTTGGACTAAACGAGTATTAAAAAAAGTTCGAATGACTATTTGATATATGCCCCTTTCTAATATTCTTTTGTGCTCAATTTCAAGATTAATCTTTTTCTCAATCATCTCTTCGAATTGTTTTAAAGTATAGTAACTAAAATTCATTTTATCTTTTCTTTTTTGGTAGAATAGGAGATTCAGGTTCCTCTCTATAGACATAGGGGTAAGAATCCATATGTTCATAGTACTCATCTTTAACTAATAACATTTCCCAATTTTCTTTTATACTATTTTGAAGATGTCTTACTCCGTTGATTAATTCTAATTAATGAGTTTAAATTTTTCCATAATTTTTTTTGTCAGACTCGTTAAAGTATTGTTTTGTTCAATAATTATTTGTAGGGACGTAGAGTTTTATAAATTTTTTAGTGGGTCTATTCAGTGTATCCTATAATCATATATAGTTCAGATAGGCTCCAGTTAAAAAAGACACAAAATATTAGCCTTGATACCAATTAAAAAACACAAAACATAGATGCGCAATTTCAAAAGTACAGGAAAATTGTGTAAAACTAAAACTCATAGGAAAAACTAGTGTAATATTATTTAAAACTGGATGAGGGACTAAATAAATACACTCAACAGACTTTAGGGGTTGATTGGACACTGGTCTAATTTTACGGACTAAATTAGTGCACTTATGATACTTCAAGCACTTAATAAGAACAATTGAAAGTTTAAGGGCTCAATAGGTACAAACCCAGTAGTTTAAGGGCATAATACATTTTACCCTATAGTCGTCTTCATCTGAACCACTGATTAATACCAAAATTAATCTGGATTATCTACTCTACCAAATTAAAAAAAACAAATATATCTTATTATATAGATTATACTAGTTATTTATTGTTGATTTAAAAAAATTAATTTTATTACATGATTATTGTTTTCAAATATATACCATTTGAAAAAATTGTAGGTATTTGTAATGAAGCAAGCGAATTTGTAGGGATTTTTTTTCCTAACAGATATTTTAGTGTTAAAAATAGAAGCAATCAACAATCCATCCTTCACATGAAATGTTTGGATTTAAAAATCCCGTCTTACCCTACTCTTTTAGAGTACGCTAAAATATTCTAATTTTGTCTTTTTTGTGCTCTTTTTCTGTTTTTTTTCGGTGCAAACTTTAAAATTAAATATCTCCTAAAACACAACTCCGTTTGAGATAGAACTTATATATTTGAAAAAGTCTCAATGAGATCTATCAAAATAAATCCATGAAAGATATATAATATTGAAGTTTGAAATTTGAAATTTCATAGTGCAATTTCCTATGAGTTTCCGGTTGTAAAATTTCGCAATGTGAAATTTCAACATTTCGTAGTGAGAAATAGAAGTGTAAAATTTCGCACTGCGAGATGTTAAAATTTCACAACCGGATAACTCGCCGGAAATTGCATTGCGAAATTTCAAATTTCAAACTTCAAAATTATATATCCTTCATTGATCTCTTTTGATAAATCTCGTCGAGAGATTTCCAAATATATAAATTTTATCTCAAACGGAGTTGTATTTTGGGAGAGATTTAATTTTAAAGTTTGCACGGAAAAAATAAAATAAATATCAGAGGCAAATCTGTCCAAAAAAAATACTATAAACACATGGAAGGAACCTTGAACTAAACATATTTGCGATCGGGGCCAATAATTACCAATAATTGTACACGTTTGTTCACAAGAGGGGATCAATCAATCGTGCTAAAAAAAGTTGTCTTCAATGTTGAGCTGATAGCAAGGGGAAAGAATTAGCAGGTTCATCAAAATTGTGTTGTAAACATCAGGCCTAGTCAATAATCCATGCCAGGGGAGCCTAGAAGCACTACAATTGAAAACCAAACAGAAATTGTTCACATTTTTAACGAACTTAAAAATATGTTGGACGAGCTTTTAAGCGAGTGAGCATGAACCAAACACGCTTAGTTGTTTTATACTATTTTAGTACGATTATTTATAATCGAGCGGAGCTCAATAATATAACGCAATTAAAAATATGGTACTTAACTCGTTTATTTTGCGATCCTGTCTCAAACGAGTTTTTATTCGAACTCGAGTAGCTTGGTTACCAATATAGCTTATGCAAGAGAAATGGGGATGAAAAGGACACGATTTAATCAAGTGACAAACAGGAGCATGACTTCTCACATTGCTTTTCTTAATTTTGATTGGTACTACGTACCCACATTTAGGTCTCGTGTTAAAATCAAGGGTTAGGTAGAGTTTGTTACCATTACTGATTTTTTTGGCATCACAATCTTCTCCTTTTGTTAAATCAAGTTTATGTCATGAGCCAGGACCCATTTTGCTCATGCTTCTTTTATATCAAGAGCACAGAGCTTTAGTGTGGGCCACTTGAGTCGAGTCTAAAAGGCCATATTAGCCACTAACTTGGCTCGCCAAATCATTAGAAGAGAGGTATCAGTCACTTGAAGACTACATTTCACCAAACTGTTTGCTTCTAAATTCTCACCACCACCTCAGTATTTATAAACACAAATTCTCCAAACCAAATCACAAATCCCAAAAATGGCTTCACTTTCATGGACTCGCGTTTTCACCTGCCTAGGTCTTTCTCTAGCCATAGTCAATGCACAAGCACCTGCAGCTTCACCTTCTAATACACCAACTACAACAGCACCCCCGCCATCAACCAGCCCTACTGCAGCAACACAGCCGCCAACAACTGTCGCAGTAACTCCTCCCACAACTCCACCAACATCATCATCACCGCCACCTAGAGTTCCTCCATCTTCAAGCCCAACCGTCCCACCCCCGGTAACCCCACCGCCGCAAAGTCCTCCACCTACCTCGAGTCCCTCACAGCCACCAGCATTGCCACCACCATCGCCAGTTTCACCACCACCTTCAACTCCACCCAAGGTGTCCCCAGCACCAGCCCAGCTACCTCCCGCACTGTCCCCGCCACCAATGGCCCCACCAGCACCAACCCCGCCACCAACAGCTCCACCAGCTCCGGCGCCTGCTATTGAGTCACCAACACTGGCACCAATATTAGTACCCTCACCAGCACCAGCTCCAAGCAAGCACAAGAAAAGGAAGCATAGGCATCATAAGAGACACCACGCACCAGCACCTGCACCAACCGTCCCAAGCCCTCCAGCACCACCAACAGTTATAGACTCCGAGGACGCAACATTCGCGCCATCACCAACTATAAATTTGGTAATTTCTGCTTATTCTCAAATTACTCCCTTTGCCTCAAATTAACAGTCACTGTTCAAAAATAACAGTCAATGCTTATTTAACTATCATGAAATTTAGGACATTGATGATCAAAACACAACTCTTAACTTGTGACGTCCCAAATAAAAAAGTGACTCCATTGAGAGGGAGGAAGCATATATAGTGCATGCAGATTTACAAGTGATGAAAATTAGATGCACTTGACAACAAGCACATAGGATATTTATTATTTGTTGAACAATTAGACCAATCACATTATCATTTAACAAAAAGTCCCACGCATACCTCTCTCCCCCTTTTCACCGGACCAGTCGCCACCGACAGGACGCCAGCAGGGGGTGGGGGTGCCGCTAGCGTGGACAATAGTTCATAAAGGTTAATATGTTGAAGAGTTCTTTGTTAAACGACTGGTTTAAACATTTTACGGGTATTATGGGATTAAATATTATTTAACCCTAAAAATAAAAGGGCAATTTATAATTAAGTCCCTCGCAAACAATTTTTAAACATTTAAGGACAATTTACTATTAGGTCCACTTGTTAGTCCACTAGCGTGGACTTCTACAAGAAGATATTTGTGGACCTAAGTGTTTAAAATTTGTTAAAATTCCTTTAGTGTTTAAAATTTCTTTGCAAGGGACCTATGGGTACTTTTCCCTAAATAAAATGATTACTTGAAGTTACTAACGAGTCACATTTCCCACTTCTTTTTATTACAGAATGGACAAATAGGACTTCAGCCACAAGGAGGAAGACTGGGAATGTGCGTGAGTACTGGATTAACTGTTGTTCTGCTGGCTCTCATCACCTAGTTTTGCTATAATTCTAGATTGGCTGGCACTGTTTCTACGGAATCATCGGCTAGAGCGGGCTAGAAGTCTTATATCTAAAAAGATTGTTTTAACATGATATCAATACCACTGTTTGGTTTTTTATTTTTTATTTTTTTATACTGGAATTCGACTGTGTAGAGGTACAGAGAAAGAATAAAACAGAAGATGACACCTTCAACATTTTATTCATCTTAATTTTTTTTTCTTCTTTGCCAACTGGCCAGTATACAGTTGTGATGAAGTTTATATTAAACTAACACTAACATCTAAGAACAATATAAATCTTTCAAGAAAATACATAATAATGCAATGAGCTTGTGTCAAACTTCATCTGCATTTGAGTTTGAGCTCATATCCTCTCGAAAGTCGTATTCAACCACAAGACCAAGATTGTCAACTAGTTTGTGATGTTGGAGACACCCTGAACACTGATGAGAAGAATAGATAGTTGATGAGGATGAAAAAAAACATCAATGACATTCTAAGTTTTTAAGCATGAAAATATTTGGAGTATATAAGAAAACGCAGCACCACCTTTCAAATTTAAACATGTAAAAACACACAAAAAAGATAATGATAACAAGTCAGAAAGAGGAGCAACTGTGGCGAAAGAAAAACACTAAATAATGATAACATGATCAAAGAGCAGCACCTCACAATAGAATATATATATATATATATAGTAATAGGAAGGCCATAATCTTAGTTGCCAACGATCTGAATTTCTAAAACCTATGCATGGACACATCATAACATATTGCAATGGTGTTTTAATGGGAATTTTTTTTATTAATGGTCATAAAAGAAGAATTCCATTATTAATTTTTATTTGTTCAACTTCAAAAATTCCTTCAAAAAAACGGGGATGATACTGCATTTTTCCAAATCATGGTCAAATAATTTACATAACATTGCAGTTGCCAAGAGAGGATTTTAAAAGGTCTGCCCCTCAAAATGGTTATACAAAAGCATTTAGTTGCGAGTCTTGTGACAGAGAACGATAGAAGGGGAAATTACAGCAAAAAGCCATGTGGCTTCCGGGTTTGTTAGTTGCCCCTTGTAAAAACTAACCCAGCACTTTATCCTTTTAATTATAAAGTCTGACACTTTACACCATTTATTTCAATAAAAACCGATGCTAGCAATATAAGACACACAATAACACAAAAATATTGATTAATGAGTTCACTTAAAAATGAAATTGCCTGAGCTTGAATTTGAAGCGAGTGAGAGCCTCCCTCCGGGATAAGCTCTCACGTATACAAAGTTTTGTATAGGGAGAGGCCTTAGTTTTAGGCTTGTATAAACATATATCTTGTAGAATAAAATGGGGGATGGGAGATGGTGGATGGGGCTTGTGCTTACAAGCGGAGACTCGTTATTGCGCTATGTACTCGTGTAATTATGAATTCAAAGTCTACGTAGTTCGTGGTCTGAGTATAGAATGTGAAATTCCTATATTCTTCGTAGTTAGCTCCTATAACAGCGTTCCATTTCTAAGGGTGTTTCTTTCGCTAATGCTATAGGAAAATAATTAGAATCATGTTGATAGCTGTTTTCCGAGAAAGAATTTTCCTGGATATGAATGGTACAGATCTGAAAGGGTCGATATAAGTGACTGGGTCCTCCTGGACTTTCTTTGAGGCACTCTTGAGAGCGATATCATTTGTTTGCTAGAAAATGAGACAGTTTAACAGGTGTAGGTGACTTGTCTGCAGGCATGTCCCTTAATGGGACAGTTTGAAGCAGTTTCATGTAGCACAACTGTCCGGTAAGTTGCACTATTTCTGCATTTTGCAAAAAACGCTGCATATCGTGCACCTGTTCAACTGTGAGGTAGAAGGGGTCATCATTATCTCAATGAATGAAAGAATATTCATGACGTCAGGTTCCATCATTGTCCAAGATATGGAGGAAATCTCACGATGACCTTTGGGACTTGATGTTGTACGGCAAAATGCCAATAATAAAACTTGAGTGCTGTGTGATGGCTTGAGCCTGATCATTTGGGCAATGGAAACTGTGGTTTTGGGTGCTTTTAACCTAATTTAAGGTGTTTGAGATGGGCTTTGGAGTTGGTTGAAGGTACTTTGACTTAGGTTTTGGGTACTTGAGATTAGCACAAGGTTTTATCGAGTGAGATTTTAGGGTGTTTACACGGGTAATTTATTTATCCTTGACACCTTCCTGTCTCAATACTGCCCCAAAACTCGAAGCTCACGGTACCCAGACTATTACGTCTCTGAAAGTTCTCACGGGCTTACCATACCTCTTTTGTTTGTTTTGTGTTGAACAAGTGGCGATTGAAGATTCTGATTAAACCTGTGCGCTCACTTTTAACTGCCCTGCACCCCCACCCACCAACACACACACAATAAAAAATATACCTGACCGACAAGCAGTTCGTACCCGCAAATTTTAAGCCCACATCACCACAACCTGACAAAGCCGTTAAGCCCTGAACACGATAAAAACGACACGAACACGACCCGTTGCCAAGTTCGATAAAAAAATAGAACATATTTAGATCATGCTACATGCACGTGAGATTTGAATGTAAAAATTAGTGCATGCACCACTATACCAGCCAAAACACAACACCACCACCTCCATATCTCATCACAACCACCACCATTGCAACTCAAGCAACAAAAGCACCACCACCCAAAACCACCATAGAAAGCAGCAACACCACCGCCCATCATCTACCACCCGACTCCATGACCAGAGTTTCAGTACAAACACACACACACACACATAAATATATAGGATCCGGCTATTCCCATTCCCCCACACCCCACAAGCTTCCCCCACTCCACTTTTATTTTCAAATACCATAATACCGTCAAACCCATAATACCCTCTGTGTTCAAATACCCCCACTCCACTTTTATGTTCAAATACCATAATACCCTTAAACCCATTATGACGTAACCCACCAGTCAAAACGCTCCTAAAATTATCTAAACACCACTTTAGAGAGAGAAATACTCTTTTCTATTTCAAAATTCATGTCTACCGGGGGTATTTAAAGGAAAGGAGTAGCTTAGGCTCCAAGCTAAGGGCCTAATTACAAAAATGTCATTACTACTCCTTACCTCTAAATACAATAACAAAAATAAAGGAAAATACAAATAAAAAAAAATACAAAAATAAAATAAAATGCGATAAAATCCTATAATAGGGTCCATTTCCATCACTCTCCCCCTCTTAAAACCAAGCTCGTCCTTGAGCGCAAAAGAATTGGGGACTCGTGAGGAAATTCCAAAAAAAATTGGTGCCAAAAACTTGTGGGGGCCAAAACTTAATTTCTGAAACTTGAGGGGGCACATCCCGCAAATCTTGGTCTTCATTTCTTCTTCTTCTCTCTTCTTCACCCAAATAAACCCTAGAAAATTCCACTCGGGTCAAAAACCATAGTTGGGAAGCGGGTAGAAGGGTTTGGGGTTGAGTAGGGCCGCCCAAGGCGTTTTCGGGCAGGCCTAGGGCAAAACCCTAGGTTTCCGAGAGCAATTTGGGGTTGGGGGGTCAGCGGAACCACCAGGGGTGGTTGGCGGCCCAGAAGGGAAGGGCTGGGGATGCTGCCAACAACCTTTTTTTTTTTTTTTTTCAGGGGGAGGTCGGGGCGTGGGGTGGGGGCCTTCGGTGGGGTACGGGGGACTGGGCGGCAGGGCTTAGGGTCACGATTGGGTTTTTTTTTTGTTGGGGCAGCAGGTAGGTTTTTTGGGGTGGAGTAGAGGGTTTTTGGGCTACGATGGTGGCGGGGTAAGGCTGAGGCAGCAGGGCGGAAACTAGGGTTAGGGTTTAACGGGGGGGGCCTAGGGTTTATGTTTTTTCTTGGGTTGGGCAGCCATGGGAGTTGGAGGGTTAGATTTTAGCCCTAGGTTAGCAAAGAGTTGGGCCATTTGTTGTTGCAACTCCGCAATTTGTTGCCTCAACTTTCAATTCTCATCTTGTTGTTGCTTGGATTTCTTAGAAGCCATTGAAGAGTAATGAACGATTTTGATAAAAAATACACCGATACACTAACACCAATGTGGAGCTTCACCAGCTCTGATACCAATTTGACGTAAGCCACCCGTCAAAAGGCTCCTAAATCTAAACACCGCTTTAGAGAGAGAAACACTCTTTTCTGTTTCAAAATTCAAGTCTACCTCAAATGAGGCTTACATGGGGGTATTTAAAGAGAGTAGCTTAGGCTCCAAGCTAAGGCCCTAATTACAAAAATGCCATTACTACTCCTTACCTCTAAATACAATAACAAAAATAAAGGAAAATACAAATAAAAAAATACAAAAATACAAAAATAAAATAAAATGCGATAAAACCCTATAATAGGGCCCATTTTCATCACATTAACTCTTTTTCATTCATCCAAAATCCACAATTATACCCAAAACTTATATCCACTTTCTTATCGTGACTAAAACAAACATTAGTTTTATTTATATTAAAAACTCTTTTGATTTAAAAGAGAAAAAAAATTGTTTATTATAGAAAACTGTTTTTAAAAAATAAATATATTTTTTGTATAAAAACTCTTTTAACTTTTTATAACTGCTTTAAAAAAAAATCATTTCCACTGTTTAAAAAAAATTGAACGGCTGTTTTTAAAAACTAATTATAAAAACTGAAACAATGTTCTATATAATATAAAAGACAATTTTTTTTCCAGAAATAAATTGTTTTAGCTGTTAAAAATCTATCTTCAATATATAAAAAAACTGTACGTTTTATTTAACATGTTTATATAAAAACCTGTACGTTTTTAATAAACAGCTAAAACAGTTTATATAAAAAACAACTTTTTATTGACTGTTTTAAATAAAAACTTTTTTTATTTTTTAAAACACTCAATAAATGCTGTTTTTATAACAAAAAAACAGTTTTTAATAAAATATTGTTGTTTAATAATTATTTAAACAATTTTAAAATATACGCAAATAAACATTAATATTTATAAAAAATAATTTATATATTTATAAAGAAGTTTTCTAAAAAATTAAAAACTGTTTTGATCATTAAAAAAAAACTGTTTTTTACAAAAATAAACTGTTTTAGCTGTCAAAAATCTGTCTTTTATATTTTAAAAAAAACTGTACATTTTATTTAGCAACTGTTTTCTAAAAAAATTAACACTGTTTTCTATAAATATAAATAAAACAATAGAAAAGAGTTTTAAAAAAAATTAGAAAACAGTTGTTAAATAAAATATACATTTTTTTATATAAATGATAGATTTTTAACAGCTAAAACAGTTTATTTTTGGTTAAAAAAACTGTCTTTTATATTATATAGACCATTGTTTTAGTTTTTATAAACAGTTTTAAAAAACAACAGTTTAAATTCTTTTTAAACAGTGGAAATGGTTCTTTTATTTCTTAAAACAGTTATAAAAAGTTACAGTTTTTTATACAAAATTTATTTTTTATTTTTAAAAACAGTTTTCTATAATAAGTTTTTTTAATCAAAACAGTTTTTAATATACACAAAACTTCTTTAATAAATATATAAAATGTCTGTTCTAGTTGGGATAAGAAAGTGGATAAAAGTTTTGGGTATAAATGTGGATTTTTGAATATGAAAAAGAATCAATGTTTAAAAAGGCGAATGAGGCGTACGCCTCGAGGCTTAAGCCTCAACACTGTTCATGGAGACTTGCGCCTTTTGTACCTAAGGCGCTCCGCCTCAAGGCTATGAGGCGTACGCCTCTTGCCTTGGTCAAAAAAAAAAAAGAAGCCAAGTTTCTTAAAAAAAAAAATAAAGACCGCAAGTTTAAAACAAAAGAACTGACCGTAAGTTAAAAACATAAGCCCTAGCTTCATTCCGTAAGCCCTACGTTCAAATACGGCCTCCCTAAACTTGGTTCTTCAACTTCGGCCTTCGGTTTTTGAGTTCCGGCCTTCCTTTTGCAATTCCGGCCTTGGTTCTTCAATTTCGGCCTTCGTTCGTTGAAGGTAAGACCTGCGTCCTTCGTTTTTAGTTTAGGACCTGCGTTTGGTCAGTGTTTTTTGTTTGGCCTTCGTTATTAATTTTTAGTTTGGCCTTCGTTTTTAGTTTTTAGGTCGGCCTTCGTTTTTAGTTTTTTGTTTGGTCAGTGTTACGTTTGTAGTTTGGTCAGTGCTTTATATTATAAATTAAAAAAAAAATTGTACGGAGGTTTGGTCAGTGTTTTATAAAAAAAATATGTTTTATATTATAAATTTTAAAAAAAAATTGTTTTAGTTTGTAATCTATTTGTAAAAACCTGTTTTATAAAACTGTTTTTGCTTGTAATATATTTGTAAAAAACTGTTTTTGTTTGTAATAACTTTGTAATTTTTTTTAAAAATAAAGTTGCTGTTTTTTTTAATCTTAGATTGAAAATCAATGTTTTTTTAATAAATTTGCTTGTTAAGTTGCATTGATTAATTTATTGTCATATTATAAAATAACCAATATGTGAATGAAGCTAAAAAAATGATTTTGTCAATATGGTTTTGCATTGATTAATTTATTGGCATATTGTAAAATAACCAATATGTTAAAATTGATTTTCTCAAATTAGTTTTTTTTAAAAAGTTATCTTGGGGCAACAAAAAAATGTCAAACTATGTGAGAAAGTCATCAAAGGATGTTTTTTGTAGTTTTATTTTATATTTCTTTGTTATTTTATTTTTATGGTTTAATTAGTATTTTTTTTAATATTATTTTGCTCTCTTTTTTTTCCTTTCGGTGAGGCTTACGCCTCAAACGCCTCGAGGCTTACACCTCGCCTCGCCTTTCGCCTTTTTAAACATTGAAAAGAATTAGTGGGTTTACGGATATTATGATCATTGAACATAAAAGTGGAATGGAGTGGAGTATGCTTGTGAGGAAGTGGGAATAGCCGGAACTATATATACACAAGCAACAAGACTTGCAGCCAAAAAAAGTTCAAACTTTCTAGACAATGAAAGTGTTTGGGGTTCAAAATACTAGAACGATATGCCAAAATCTACGGGCATCATGGTGTTGGGTGGTGATGGAGAGGCAATGGCATGTGTGAGGGAGTTTTCCGTGATTCACTTTGAGCAACGAATCAATGCAGATGCACCAATTAAAATTATTTTTCAATTTTAATCATCCTAAAATATGAAGCACACATTAAATGTCTACATGATAAGAATTACCAATGATTCGTCATACATTCCAAATTTATCTTTCTTAAGTATGAGATAAATAAGTCATGCGAAAAAAGTAAACCAACACATAACACCGAATGTACGAGGGAATTCGACCCATGCCCACACTCTCAGTAAAAACTTGGTAAAGACTTATAGAAGGGGACTAACGTCTTACACAACCTTTCGCGCTACCCCTGGTCTCTACAACATCGGTGAGAATCTCAACATATATATGTTTTGATCAACGATCAACAATGTGGCCCTTGAACTATTTCAACAAATTCTTCTTTAAAGATGAAGTAATCTCTATATCCAAAAGATGTGAAACCTAAAAATGAGTCACAAAGATCACAAGAACTCTCCTAAAATATAAACACTAAAGTGTTGGGGAGACTAAATGACAAAAAGTGTTTAGGCTCAAAAGATTTTCTTCCTCTTTAGTATTGATCAATCTCTAAAACAAGACAAGAAATAATCAAATGCAAAGAAGAGAAGAAAAGGAGAAAGATGAACAAGATAAAACTTGGGGTTCTACTCTATCTTTGAAGTGTTAGAAGGATTCAAACACAAGGAACTTTTCTTTCTCCGGACAATGACTAATGCTTGCTTGCAAAAGTTCTTCTTTTAAAATAAAAGCATTGATGGGTTATATAGAGAAAAACCAATATAATCGGTAACCCAAAGCACAATAGAGGCTAAGAGATCACTTATCACTTACCATTACAGTGTGAGAGAGTAGGTAGTGGATATAAAGTCCCATCATCAACTTTTACAACTCCAAAAAGGGGATCTGACACAAAGTCTAACCAAATCTATAGATTTGGGCCAAAAACGCTGGAGCAAGCGCGACTGTTCGCTGGTGTGGCAAGGCTTCAGCGAAGCTAGATTGTAAAACTAGCCACGTAAAATCCCCAAAACAAACAGAGAGGTTGGGGCACCGAATATTTGTTTCTCTTGAGCAAAGCAGGTTGGAGCAAACTACCAGCGAGCAAGGTCGCAAAACCGTCGGAGTTTTGTCTAAGAGAGAGAGCAATAGAATATCAACATCCAACTAAGACCGGAGGCTAGTTTTTTTGAAAAATGGGATCTCTTCATTATACACCTAAGTTTTGAAAAATATATTTCATACTAAAAGAGTATTATGGCAAGAGATGATAACAAGTGATGTAAATTAAAAGTTATTGGCTATTTTTAGGATTTTAGGACTTTGTGGCTTTTTTGTTATTTTATTTTATTTTCTTTATTTGGTTATTATCTTCTTTTAATAATTTGGTATTTAGGGAAGGAAGTACTAAAGGCTATTAAGAGTATATTTGTCATTAGAACCATAGCTTAGAACCTAAGCTACTTCCTCCCTATAAATACCCCTATTGTAGACTCATTTGAGGCATTCTATCATTTTGAGAGTTTATGAAAGAGAGTTGAGATGTGAGATATCTTCATCTTATTTCCCATTTGGCGTTATTTACGTCAACAGGTTTCAAAAACACACTAGGTTTTGAAAAGAAAATTTAGCAACTTTTAGTTTTCCTAACCAATGTGAATACTATGGTAGCTAAATCTTATACCTTCATCCGGAAAGAGGTCAATGTGATTTTTTGATGAGGAACTGCCTTGATGTAGCTTTCCGAACCAGCAAGATCAAGTACCCAGAGCGTGATTATGGTTCACAGAATCAAGACAACCGGCACAAGTGTATACCATACTCTTACATAATTTACCCAAGAGAAGATTATATAGCGGATTTTTTAAATAATCTTCCTCTACAAATTAGATTACGGGTTACACGTTCCCGAAAAATATTGGAAAAACAACTTTGCATTTGCATCAGCATCAGCATCAGCATCAGCATGCAAAACAGAATGATCAATTTTCTACTTTTAATGCTTACAGTGAACACATGGACAATTAATAATTATAGGCAAGCATTCTTTGTAAAATTCAAAAAAAGTTATAATGGCTATATCACTATCAAGAACCGTACTACAAAATTTCACTGCAGTTGTCGACAAGGGAATACCTGTATGAAAACAGTCCCTCTTTCATAAGCTAATCTATTTATGAGCTTTTGTGATCTTTCACCACATGCATTACAAGTAAAATGTACTAACAGGCTTCTCCTTGGGAGTTTCAGGTCAATGATTGCTTCCTGCCAATAAGCCATGAGGTAAACAATATCAAATTAAAAGAGAGTATGTTCACAAAACAAATTATCAGAAAGATATATTTACCAAGTCTACAAAGATCATTAGAACTGAATTCACAAAATGAAGACATAAACAATTAAAATACCATGTTCATTAATTTACTTTTTAGTCATAATCAAAAAACAATTTTTTTTACTTAGGTACCTTGTTAATTGTCACGTTTAGACTTTTGTACCTCTACTAGTTTGTCATCGACTTGAGCACCTTTCCATCGCTATATGGTTAAAGTTAAAGGTAAAACTAAGCAACCAAAAAAGTACGTAAGTCAATTATTCCCTCATTAGTGAGGTACCTCTTTCAATAAAAAAATAATGGAGATACCTAAATCTAAAAGTGATAATTAGTGAGGTAACTAAGTAAAAATAAATAAACAACAAACGATACATGAGCAACCACTCGACCCAGTAAAGCTTATTAAAGTCACAGCTACTTCAGTCAGCTGCATAAAATGTTTTCTACCAGTCAACTGCATGTAGGAGAGTTCGAATCCTCGGGGCATGTGTGTCCTCGTGCATGCAGATTGGAGTCTAAATGTACCCTTGGGAATTAGTCAGGTGCCCTAAGAGGCATGAATACTCCAAGACATATTATATATATATATATATATATATGGGGAGTGTTAAAACATGCCAATACAAACTAAGTATTCACCCTGGTGTCTTCTTCAGAAATTGTAAACATTGACATTATTCAGTTTCAGTAAGCCGTCCAAACATCCCAATGCAAAGCAAGAAAACATTATATTATGCTTCTTAAGATGAAACCACATCCTTTTCAAAAAAAAAATAATAATAAAAAACGTGAGTCCACATCTACTTGTAAGCCACCAAGACTGCACGTCGAAACTAGAAATATAAGCACACCGTGTATATGTAGATGCAACTTAAATTACTCCTTTTGATGTGATGAGCCCTTTTTGCCTCCCTAGGTGTAGAGGTGTGATGGGTGGTGTGGTGGGGAAGAAATGAACTTTATGGCATGTTTGCTTCCCTCGCTCTTGAAGTACATAGATATATGGATAGAAGTTCAAAACATAAAACAATTTGCATAATTCTGGTTTGGTTGGATTATTTTATGGCGGGAGTGCGCTATGGAACAAATACTACTCGAAATGAAAGAATACACCAAATTAAAAAATTTAGATTCAATTTTAATTGATGTTAAAAACAACGAGTGCATAGAAATAATTTAATCTTCACAACAAATATTAATCCTTACTAAGCTTTTGAAATATAAATCATGTGGAAAAGTAAATCATTCCAAAACACCGGATGTACGAGGAAAAACTCACTAACGTGAAAAACTTCGGGCCAAAGCAACAATCTCACCAAAACTTGGTGAAGACCTACAGAGTGGATAAACGTCTTATGATCACACCCCGCGCTAACTCACACCTCACCCTTTTTCCACCAAATGCTAACGAGCCAGAGACCTCTCTAACATAGACGAGAAACTCAACACACCGATGTCATGATCGAACGATCAACAAAGTTGCCTTGAACCAACTTCAAAGTTGTCTTGTAAAGAACCACACGATCGCTAAAATCTCCCAAGGATGAACAAAAGTATTTTGAAGGTTGCCTTGAACCAACTTCAAAGTTGTCTTGTAATAAACCCTAAGTTTTTTTAATAATAAACTCTAAGTTTAAAAACATTATTATGAACAAAAGTATTTTGAAAGTTCACAACGTCTACTTCTTCTTTGACCAAACTTAAGACAAAAATGATCAAGTACAAAGAAGAGAAAGACGGAGAAAAAAGAACAAGTCTTCTTTCCTAAAAAGGTTTTGCATTCTTAAAATGAAAAATACAAAAACTACTTTTCTTAGATATTTTTTTCTTTGAAAATATTTTAAGCCTCTTTGAAAGGGATTGACTAATGAGGTATATAACTTTAGAGACATTCTCCCACTTGACTTGGTAGAGAAGGAAAGAGCAACAAAAGCATCCCATCAGCTCAGAAAGTGCATTGGAAAAAATCTTTTAAGTTGGTATAAAAGGTGATCTGCTGACGGTTGTTCGTTGATGCTTGTTTTTAAAAATTTCTTATGTGCTTTAGGACTTGTGGGGGGCTGTCCTCTTTGTTATAAAGCAGAGAGATTTTCTGCCATCTTCCATAGACGCGTGCCTCTTTCTATCGGAGGCGGTGGCAGCGGTATCGGTCCTTCTCAACGACCGATCCTTGATCTCAATCTCCCCCCAGCTGCAGCGAAAAAGTATTTCGTTGGAGCGCACCATTTGCAAAGGAGGTTGCGAGATACACCAGATATTTTCTACGAGATTAAATTATCCCTAGCCATGACCAGCAAAAAACTGTCGCTAGAGCGAACATTTTGATGCTACAAGCCCTTCTTGAAGGGAGGTCGCGGGTATAACTAGCACAAATTGCCAAAGATTCAGAACAATTGCGACCAGCGAACTACTTTGGAACTCCAAACATGCCTTTTTAAAACATAGATTTTCACAAACGAAAATATTATGACATTTGGAGACGGCAAAAGCACGCAACAAGATTTTGAAAAAGATTGAACAATTTAAATTTAAAAAACCATGCAAGTTAAGTCCGCTAAGTCACGTATACTTTCATTCTTAAGTGATTGATGTGATATCGGGATGAAAGAAATTGAATGCACAGTCTTGAACGTTGATGAAGCTTTCAGAGACCTCTTGGGCAACACAGTGTTTTGGAAACCGCAATGAGACAATCTATCTAAGTGAGGGCATAACAAGTACACTATACTCTAACATATGGTATATTTGGTTTTACGGAGAAGTGAGAGAATGGAACGTGGTGAGAGGGAGGGGTTAGCTTGTTTGTTTAGAAAGGAAAAGAGAACCAACAGGAAATAATGTGCGTTCTCTATCTAGGCAACAAAATTTGTCCGCACGAAATTAGCCAAAAAATGGAGACAAAAGAAGGATTTGTTCTTTTTTGATTTCCCCCCTCAATAAACCATTACCTATCTATATGGTATAAAGTAACAACCCATTGTCACAAACTAGAAGCGGGATCAAACAAAAACAAATAACAAGTATCCACATGTACACACAAGTCCATATTATGCTCTTTTTAATCAAAACAATCCTATTTATTTAACAAGCACTTTTTTCCTTCCTAAGCTTAATTGTGTGTTGGATGTTGCAAAAGATCAACTCTTATCGAGGGGCGCTGCAAAAGATTAACTATTATCGCATGCTTTCTTTCGCTACGCTCAAAGCATATAAATGCATGGGAAAAAAATCTAGATATGAAAAAAATTAAATTAAATAAGAGCAAAATCACGGTTTCGGGCAACTCAAACCCCCAATTTTCAACTCGGGAGCGGTAGCAGTAGAGGGCGATACGCAACCATATGCAATTTAGAGAGCCCGAAAAATTGAAAAATATATATATAATTTTATAAAAATAAGAATAATATTATTAATAAATGAGATAAGTACAAAACCATCATTTAGTATGCATAACATTGTGTAATTGTATATACTTATGCGTGTCGCAATTATCAGCTGCAATATTCCATACTAGTTTAGTAATAAGTACGCAAAACGATCAAATTAGACATAAAACTTTATAAATAAAAAAAGCAAATAGAAGTTTAATATATTGTTCTCATTGATGTAAATCAATTATTAATCAAGTAATTAATAATACTTAATTCATATATTCCATAATACATTTTTAAAGATATTTTGATTAAATAGAGGCAGATTTTAAGGAGACATAATAATGATTTATTAACATATATTAAGTAAATAATATTGCATTTTAATATATATTAAGTAAATAATAATACATTTTTTAAATATATTTGAAGTAAATAAAGAAGTGTTTAAACACAATGATTAGGGCTGTAAACGGATATTCGAAAATCCGCATCCGTCCGATATCCGAATCCGAATTTACGGATATTTATCCGAAAAAATGGAAATGGATACGAATATGGATACTCTATAAAAATATCCGAAAAAACGGATACGGATACGGATAGTACTAATATCTGACACGGATAATCCGTATCCGATGCGGAGTATCCATTTTAACGGATATCCGTTTTACCGGATATCCGTATCCGTCTAACACTAGTTTCAAATATTACTTATATAATATTTTAGGTATAAAGTAACACTTAAAATAAAAGTTGGGGTAGATGTTTAATTATCAAAACACTTAAAATCTAATCTTCTAACCTAATAAATAAAAAAGAGATCGTCCCAAACCAAAAAAAGCTCAAACCCTTTCCCTCTCTAGCCGCCCAAACTCTCCATCACCATCCCTCTCCCTCTCCCTCGTCCAGCCGCCCAAAAGCTCTAGCGTCTGTCTCCGGTCTGTCTCCGGTTACCTGTCCAAGCCGCCCAAAAGCTCTAGCGTCTGTCTCCGGTCTCCCTCGTCCAGCCGCCCAAAAGCTCTAGCGTTTGCCGACGCCGGTCTGTCTCTAGTCTCCTGTTTGGAAACTTCCACCCGCGTACACCTCTCAAGAACAACAAGCAATCAGCGTTCTCTATTCTCCCGTGAGTCTTTCATTTCATAAACACAATATAAACAATATTACTGTCTTAATCGTAGCTGTTGAAATTATCCGGTTGTAGCCAAGATCTAAAATCGTAGCTGTTTGGAAACTTGTCAGATCTAAAATCGTAGCTGTTTGGAATATGTTTAGGTTAATTTGTGGTTTTGATTTTATTTAGAGGTATTGTGGCTCATTTCATTGTTATTTTGGCTTTTTAGTTGCTGAGTTTGAATATTTAGGCTTATCAGTGGCATGTTATGTATTGTTGAATTCATATTTTGATGAAATCTAGGGCTTAATTTTATGCAGTATGAGTTTGAGTATGAGTTTGAATATTAATGCAGTATGAGTTTGAATATTAATGCAGTATTAATATTAATGCAGTATTAATTCAGTATTAATTAATATTAATGCAGTATTAATAGTAGTGGCATGTTATGAGTTTGAATATTAATGCAGTATTAATTCAGTATCTAGGGCTTAATTTTAAATCCCTCTCACACATTAGCAAAGGGTTAATATTAGGCTAATATTAATTCAGTATCTAGGGCTTAATTTTAATTCTAATTCATTTAACCATTAGAATTGAATTGCAACTCTTAAACTGTTTTTGTACTAAAATTGTTAAATTTATTAATCGTGATTATAGGATTATGTCGGAAGAAGAGGCAAGCCGAACAAATATTTCAACCAATGCATCTTCCCCTGCTCCTCCCAGTAGTGAGAATCAAATCAGTGATGCATCAAAACAAGCAAACAAGAAGCGCACATCTGAGGCTTGGAATCACTTTTCTCGTGAGATACACCCGGATAATAATGTTACCGCCACTTGTAATTATTGTAAGAGAAAGTTCGATGCTGGAAGTTCGAAAGGGACGTCTCATTTAAATAATCATTGGAAATCATGTAAAGCAAAACCAAGAGGTGGTGGTGGTGATATTCGACAAAAAATTCTCGGAAGTGTCAAGTCTCCCACCGATCCAATTCCAAAGTTCGGAAATCATAAGTTTGACCCGGAGGTGGAGCGAATGCTATATGCTCAAATGGTTGCACGACACGATTATTCATTTCTTATGGCTGAGCACGAGTATTTCAGGTATTGGCTTTCTTATTGTTGCCCCACATACAAATTTCGTTCAAGAGCTACTGTGAAAAATGATTTGAAAAAATGTTTCAAGATCGAGAAAGAAACACTTTACAAAGTTTTGGAAAATCTTTCTTCAAGAGTTACCCTAACCACTGATATATGGACTCCTAAGCATCAAGGCACCGGTTATTGTTGTTTAACATGTCACTATATTGATGATGAATGGGATTTGCATAAAAAGATAATTGCTTTTTGTTGGATTGAATGTCCTCACGATGCGGAAAATGTGGCCGAGTGGGTGAAGGCTAGAATCTTGGAGTGGAATATTGATAAGAAACTAATGACTATTGTAGTTGATAATGCTAGCTATAATAAGCCAATGGTTGATCATATTAAATTGTGGTTGAATGGTAAAAAAGCCCTTCTTAAAAACGGTGATATGTTTCACACTCGTTGCACCGCACATATAATCAATATAATTGTGAAGAATGGGTTGAAAGTAATTGATCGTTTTATTGAAAGGATTAGGAACAGTGTTAAGTATGTTGGTTCGTCACTTCCAAGAGGTCACACATGGAGTATAGCTTTACGACAAACCCAATTGAATTCGAAAAAGAATGTTGAACTTGATTGTCAAACTAGATGGAATGCCACTTACCATATGCTTGAGAGTGCTATAGATGTGAGAGCAGCATTTGAGCGTTTAGCGGAATTGGATAAGGAATACCAATGGCTTCCAAGTGAACAAGATTGGGAGCGTGGTAAACTTATCTGTCAGTGTTTGAAAATATTTTATGACATGACAAATCGTCTTTCTGGCACAAAATATCCAACGGCAAACTATTACTTTAATGATGTATGCCAAATTAATTTTCAGTTGATGCAGTGGCAACAAAGTAATGTAGATTACGTTCGTTTGATGGCATTGAAGATGCAGGTTAAGTTTGAAAAATATTGGGAGGATTGTAGTTTGGTATTGACATTTGGATTAGTGCTTGATCCTAGGTACAAAATGGAGTTTGTTCAATTTGCTTACCATGAGATATATGGTTCTTTGGCCGATAGTTACATACATAGAGTTCGTGCAGCTTTATTTGATTTGTATGGCGAGTATAAGAGTTTGAATGTTTCATCTTCTTCTCCCACAATATTTGAGCATTCTCGTACAAGTGATAGTGATGGTGAAATAACAAACCAAATGAGGGTTGGATTTACTGGAGGGTTTAAGAGGTACATTAGGGAGCGTTTCGGCACTTCATTGGTGCAAAAGACGGAGTTGGAACAATATTTAGAGGAGGCTTTATTTCCTCTTGATGATTCAAATGACCTTTCTTTTGATATATTGAATTGGTGGAAACTTAATGGGCCAAAGTATCCAATACTAGCAAAGATGGCTTGTGATATTCTAGCTATACCTGTTTCGACCGTAGCGTCAGAGTCCGCTTTTAGTTGGGTACGTCGGATTGTGGATGACTCACGTTCATCGTTGGCTTCAGAGACCGTTGAGACTCTTATATGCATAAAAGACTGGTTGCCATCAATTGGTGACAAACTAAGTAAGTCAATTAATTATTTATTACATATTAAAAAAATCTAAGTAGTCAATTAATTTTTCATTAATTCATAATATTTTTTCAGATAATTTGAAGGTCACAAGGGTGTAATACCCCGTACTTTTGGCTATATTTATTTTTAGGATTAATTAATTAAAATGCGTATTAATTGATAATTAATCCGGGTTATAAATACTAATGTGATGCGAATTGGTATTTGATTATGTGCATATATGATTATATATGTATTTGGTATTATAAATTTGTCGTGAGATTTATATACGGCATTTTAGAAATTTTGTTGAGACGCGTGGGACCGCCGCGTGGGACCGCCGCGTCACGGTATAATATTTTTGATAATAAAAGTGAATTTAAAATCTATAATCCGTATGGTCGTTTTGAGTGCGCCAACGCGTCCGGAAGGGTCGAGATAGTCAGAAAACACTAGCCGGGGGTATAGTTTGGGTCCCGGGGTATTTTTAGGCCATACCGGTAACTTAAAGGGTATTTTGGTAATTTTACATTTTGAGGAATTAAAAGTGACGAAAATTAGAGATGTAAATCTGATGTGGATTAGACCCATTAAGCCCATTAGCCAACCCATATTAACCTAGAAAGCTACGTAGGTTATCATTTAGGTTTTCTAAGTTTCCCCAAATCAAAACCCTAGCCACCTTAAGCCACCATTGGAGAAGAGCTTGGAGAGAGAGGAATTTCTGCAGAAAACTTCATCTAGTCTACACCAAACTCAGAGACAACCAAGGCAAGTGACTTTATTCCATTTAATTTCTGAGAATGTTTCCTCCATGTTAGAAAATTCGGAATTATGGTTTGTTCTTGAAGAAAATATGAAAACCCATGTAGTTTAGATCATAGAAATTGAGAAATTGTGAAGAGAATTGCATGTAGTATGTTAGGTAGATGATTTTCCCTTATAATAATTGTGATTTGAAGGAATTAAAACGAAATATATTCTGGGATTTGATGATGATATAAACCTAGGGTTCATGTTCTAGAGAAATTGGGAAAAGTGTAGAGAATTTGTAAATTTGGTTAATGTTATGATGATTCAATCCTTGAAAACATGTTAGGAGATGATGTAAATATGTTTAGGATGAATTAGAGACCCTAAAACGTTGATTGGATGAACTTTGGAAGAGATTAGAATTGTTAAAAATGGTGAAAAAACGAGATGGGGAAAAATCTGGGCCGAAACTGGTAGCTCGTTAGAAGCAGCCCCCAGGTCGTTCGAACGAACTCGTTCGAACGAGCTTCTAACGAGTTGACCAGTCGTTACTAACGAGTAGGGATTTCGTTCGATATCTCGTTCGAACGAGATATCGTTAGAAGGGACAGTTCGTTCGAACGAACTGGGATCTCGTTCGAACAGCCTCGTTCGAACGAGACTTCTAACAACCTGACAGTCCAAACTCGTTCGAAGCCTCGTTCGAACGAGACTTCTAACGAGCTGACAGTTTGGTCCTTTTTGGATTGTTTTGACTTTTGGAGTCCCGTAAGCTTATTCGAGGATATAGATATCATTCCGTAGATGTAAAATGATAGAATTGGGACATTTGGGTATTTATGAGAAGGGATTTACATACGAGAGTTGTATTACATGGACGGTTTGGGTTGAGACGTGAGTGTCTACTACGACGTGAGATAATTATGAAGCGTATAATTACAAACCGGATTAGTATGAATTGTGTTAATTATAGTTAGTATGAGGATATATACTACGATTAAAATACGGTATTACTAAGACGTGTGTTTACTTAGTATTGATATATGGATTGTGTGTATGACATACCTACCATACTTGCTATCACGGGAGGTTGCGTTCGCTTAAGACCCTCTATTCCTTGTGTGCCTACGGGGGGGATATAGACTGGTACCTCGATGAACATAGGTCATAGAAAGACTTATTGTGATATTAATAAGTCCGCTGACCGTGGGAGCGTAGGTATGTGCGTGACCCACGTAATGGTGACTGTGTTCGCCTCCACTATTTGTGATTTGTGTTATCTGGACTATTCCTGAGAGATTCGGAATATGTAATCCTTATGTACGTGATGTACCGGGATGGATAGCAGAGTATGTGTGCACCGTAGCTTAGTTCTCGGGGTGCTTGTATTGTATATATATGATGAGATTAATATACATTTAATTAATGAGAATCCTCATGTTAATGTTGTAATTATATTACGGTATTGTTTCGAGAAATATAACGAGTTAACTGATAGTTATATATATTGCATATTGAGTATCTGAGTTGACGTTAAACCCCTATTTAATTACGAGCGTTATTATGTAAATGGAACCAAGTATTATGGGCAGGACCTTTGGCAGTCTAGCTAGATATGTTGTCACTGAGCTAGTAGTATGGATAGTTAGATGGGTACTTGCGTTAGGAGTGCACAGTTAGACGAGAGGTGAGAATATAATGTGAGTGCACGTCCTAACATGTACTTTGCATTTAATGTTTTAAATGTTTTTAAAGCACTTGCAGGTTTTTAAAATATAACTCCACATTCGGGCTCTGACCCGTTTGCTTTTCAAATATCTTTTTCTTTGTAAAACCATTTTAGGTGCCCAGCCACAAGGACACCAAGCATAGGATACTCATTCAGGTGACGAGCTGTAGCTGCTTGTGGAAGCTACAGGGATTTGCATGTAGACGCTTCTATCTTTTGGATTCCAGAGTCACCATCTATCAATTGTAGGGCATGTTGCCCATTTCTTTAGAGACATCTTTTATATTTCAGTTTTCAGACTTTAGCATGTTTTATTTCAGTTTCAGTTATTCATTTCAGTTATGGGATTGTAGTGAGGAGTTTTCCTCCAGACTTTATTTACTCTATTGTGATGGTTATTCATTTTACTTCAGTATGGTGAATGTTGTTATTTATTTCTTCATTGCATTTGTTGCATGTTAATCAGACTTAAATTAAAATTTGGCAACTTGCTTTTTAAATACTAGGTGGTTAGTAATATTAAAAATGTTTTCGACAGTGATGCTATAAACTGAGCCAACTTGGCATTTTGAATTAATTTAATAAAGGAGTAGCTACCCGGTATTTAATTAGTCGGGGTGTCACAGGTGGTATCAGAGCATCAGGTTCTAGTGTCCTTTAGGATCTGTACGGCTATTATGTTTCCGCTACGTTTCTTTGATATAGAGCCCTATATTTGAGGACTGTTGTATTCTTTTGTGTATGCTTCGTTCTTCAGCTATATTAAGTTTATAAACCGTGAACTTATAAACTTTGTTCTTATTTCAGATGCCTCCACGACGTGCACGACGAGTTCCCAGGAATGCAATGCCCGAACCCCAACCCGCTCCAGTTCAGGGCATGATGAACGCCGCTGAGGTTGCTGCTATAGTAGCCCAAGCGGTAAATGCCGCGATTGCCGTGATTCAGCAGGCACCGCCTCAGGCGCCGGTTGCCACGCCAGCACAGGTTAATGCATTTCTGTCTGCTTGGGAGCGTGTACGAGACGCTTTTCAGAAAGCGCATCCGCCGGAGTTTGCAGGTAGCTCAGATGTGGTAGTCTCGAGCCAATGGAGGAAGGACATACAGAGGCATTTGAGGATGCATGAGTGTACTGATGTTCAGAAACAGGTGCTAGCTACTTTCAAGCTAGTGGGATCTGCACTACAGTGGTGGGAGTCTATTACCACCACCTAGCAAGCTATCTATAAAACAAGGGCTTAAGTACAACTCCCAAACATCCCGACATCCCCGCTGTGTCAAAATATTTAACATGAACAATCTCCACGTAGATTATATTTTTTATTTAACATTACAATCCTCCAATTAATCCTACAATTTCAATTCCATTCAAACTACATGCATTTAATCATGTACTAACCAAGTTCTACAAAATAGTTACACAAGTTGTCAAATTCCATAATTCCAATACGAGTGATATAACACCAATTCAACACATAATCCAACCAAATATGCGTAATAACAACGTTTTACAACAGTTAACTCCGTTCTACAACATAAATATTAATATCGTAATTTTACGAGTCAAACCATTATTCAAATCTCATATTTTTATTCTAACATATGATATGGCCCATAGATCTACCATAATTCAATATACTACTTTAAGCATGCAGTGCATCAAGTCCTAAATCATATTTTTCGATTTAATAAAACAACCCCGAATTAATTTTCATTTTCCCTAATTAATCTTTCTAATTATTTTTAAGAAAACATGATTAATTAAGGTTTAGGCAACATTTAAAACATACAACACTTAAGGGGAACAATAGAGATAAAAATGCCTGAAAATAAGTCGTCTCGAAAATCTGATTACACGGTTGTGATCGTCTCGTGAAAATAACAAAACTCGTTCTTGGTTCATCTTGAGAAAACTTGATTTGAGCATTCAAATATTGAGTTTAGGTTTTGTTTTAATTGAAGTTTGGGTTTTGTTAAAGAGGGAGAAGAAAACTTGAGAAGCTTAGTGCTTTTAAAAATGATATAAATGTGTTGAAAAAGCCTGAACTCCGAGTCTTTTAATATAGAAAAAACAATAGAGTCCGAGACCACAACAAACACACAAAAAGAAGTCATCCCGCAACTTTTGTCCCGGTGGGACGAATCGATTCGGTATCTGAAAGGAGCCAGTTCTGCCCATTTAAAATAAAAGTTAGAAAAATCCGATTTTTCTCCCGATTTCAAACTGGATTAAAACCTTATTATTTTTATAACAAAACCAAGTGTTTTTAAATGCTAAATTTAATTAAGTCCAATAAAAATTATTTTTCCGTTTTCAATATATATGAAGATATTCTACAGTTCAAGTATTACACAAACTGGGGTGATGCTACCCATATCTGCTATTAGAATGGTCATCCCATAGCTGGTAACGGGAAGTCAATGTTCTCCTATCATGGACAATGGACCTGATCCACCGTGGTTGTGATGATACTTACCCATTCTCTTGGATATTGTGTGAACCCCGATTTTCTTCCTAGGCGTTAGCCATAAATCCCGCGAACCTGCACTCAGATTTTGGTTAATGGGATTCAAAGAACTCGATTTCCACACACGTGTGAATCGTAAGTACAAAAACTCACTGATCCGTGTTAAACAATCACAAAAATCTAACGACATGCACAAATTTACTTAACAAGTACCGGAGACAGAGAAAAAAACATGAAATATACGTGGTTCGATAACTTGTATACTTCCACGCAAAATTCTCACTTTCAGCAACGATAAATTGTACTAAAGTCTAATAACTGACTAGTTTGTATTAAAGTCTAAAATCAAAAATTAATAATGTATCAAAGTCAAAAAAAGCCCTAAAATTAAATTTGCATAGTAATTTACAAAGCTGTTATTTCATTAGTGCCAATGCATACAACTATCCAATAAGCAATGATAATACTGTATTGAAAAATTGTAATTGAAGCCAAAACAATAATAAAATACCTGAGTAGAATGATTTGAAACAGAGGATTGTTCTGCTTGAGAATGATCATCCGCCAAACAAAAAACCATGGGACCCCCAAACACGTGTTTTGATGATTTGTATTTTCGTCGAGAAATTTTGAGGCTGTATATCAGAGGCCACGAGTTTTACATGGTTCAAATATTTATGAAAACAAAATGAAAAAACAAATTGAAAGATATGATAACCTGGAGGGTTTGAGGTGAGGGTTGGAAGCAGAAATGGATATGAAGAAGTTGGGGGAAATGGGTGGACGAGATTTAAGTGAGGGTGAGAAGGAAAGAGAAGTAACCACGCATGTGGTTGCCGCCATTTTCGAGGCTAAATCCACAACTTGAAATAGAGGAACACAATCTCGTTTACTCCATTTTATTGGTCATATTGGACCCGTTCTCATTTTGTTTTTGATATCGAGAAACAAATTGGGTCCAAAGGTTAAAAAAAATAAAGTAATGGGGATTTGAGCGAAATGATCCATTTTTATCCGAATCCAAGTTTTTGATATTGTAACACGTATTTGTGGTTACTTCGATCGCGATTCTCATCCAATTATAATGGGTTGGTTTTTATTCGAACTCGAGTTATTCGGGTTGTTCGGATTATTCCGCCACGATTGCCTCCGAAGCTCTGCGGCTTGAATGGGACGGAGAGGTTGAGAGCCAAGATGTTTGGTCGTGGCTTGAGATTGGAACTTCTTAATTGAAGATTCTAAGTTGGTCAGCCAAGATGGTTGGTCGCGGCTTGAGATTGTGTCCTCTCGAAAGACTTTTTAAATGAAAATTCTGCTAAATTTTGCCCATTGGGCCCTCAAAGGGCGCACTTGTAGTTTCTCAAGTTAAATGGGGGTAAGCTGGTAAAATTTCTTTTCTAAAAAATTGAACTACCCCTGTCAATTAATGAACTTGGGTTTTGTTTTCAAATGATGAGGTGTCTCGAAATTCTAACCAAGCCATCAAAAGCTCCCAAACGCCATTTCACTCTATCACTTCAACTATTCAAAGTATTGAGAGCTCCTACTTAACCTTCATTTGTAAGTTCTCTCTTACTTTGCGTTTTCAGTATTTTCTTGCAACGATTCCCTAAATTTCTTCGTTTCCGCCGCTTTTTCCTTCTGTCTCTGAAAATATGATTTACTATGTAAATGAAAGAACTTTAGGGCAGTTCAGGGACAAGTACTATATCCTCCCTGGGTAACCATATAATATACTGATATTTCGATTGACTGCTACAGTGTTGAAGATGAGCACTGGACTCATACCATGTCAGTGGTTGAAGGGGGTATAACATTCCTCCTAATCAATTGCTCTTAGAATTTTGTGAATTTTTTCACATTGTTCCCGCACAGTATTCTCTAAGCATATGGAGAATCGTAATGGTGTCCACAAAATAAATGAATTATATGAGACCCAAATAAAGATCGTAAAGTTCAGATATTACTAGTTTGGTCAAAGACAATTGATAATGTCTTTTATTTGAAAACAAGAATGGATGATAGGATTTGGGTTGTTAATCTCCCCGATTCTAATAAGGGGTATTAGAATCAGGATTTTATTGCCAGAAATTGACAACATCCACCCATTTATGGGGGTGAAGAAGAATATGGAGGGTTTTTATGCCCTGCGAAAGGGAGGAGAATAGGTTTTTCGCCTCTTTTCTTTTTATTTGTATTATTATTAGTTAGCTAGCTGAAATGGACATTGATCTTTTGTTTTCTCATTTGTCTTCTTCAGCTAAGTCAAAAAATAAAGCCATCGTGATTCAATCGTGAAGATTTTATCAAAGTTTTGAATCTAAGGAAACCGTTAGTTCCATGTGGAGAACATCCTAAAGTGGCATCATTTCTTCTTAAGTTTACAAATTCTATAACTAGCTTTACAACCAGGCTTGTGGATTCCATTCCTGAAATACCAGTTCCATCCACAGGCGAGGGGTCTTCTAGAGCCTCCACCTCATTTTCGTTCGAGCCTATGAACGTGAACATTATTCCAACTACTGAAATGAAGATCATGGGCCCAAAAAAAGAAACCTCGCTCTTGTAGATGACTCCGACCTCCCCACTATCCCAAAAGTAAGGGTTTTAAAAAAGAAGGAGGTCCCTTCTGAGCTCGTTATTTTGGTAGATTCCCCTAAGAAAGAGGGGCGAAGAAGGATAAAGTTGCTCTTTCTTCTTTTGTTGTTGTTCCCACCAAGAGGGTGGATGCCTCGAATTTGGGGAAGGGCCACCAAATTATGTCGGTGTCTAAGAATCCATCTTTGGCCCCTGATCTGCTGAGGGGGACCATATTGGCACTAGATCGATAGCAGGTCAACAGGCTGACCTTTTATCAGCTTTCTTCTCATGTCGCACAGGCATTATCCTTGGTAAGTTTTATACTTGTAGATTTAGTTCTTTTTTGTTTGGTCGTCGAGTTAACGTGATTTATCTTTATAGTTTGTGGTAAATTTTGATGCCATGCTCGATAGAGGTTCCAACCAAGCTGAGGCTAACAACGACATGTCGAAGGTGTTGGAGACATTCAAAGAGTCTTTGGTTAGTGCCAATAAGGCATATGAGGATGAGAAGAGGTCCACCAACTTAGAAGTTGACAAGTTAAAAAAAGAGCGCGATCAGCTGATGATTGAGCGTGATATACTAAAGACGGCCAACGATGATCAGTCTCGTGTATTGGCAGAGGCCAAAAATGAGACCTTTGCCCATTGGTACATGGAGGCCTTCGCTCAGGGTAAGAAATAATTGACTTTCATTCAAAAGTCATATTTTAAGAAAGACTGGGACGCAACCTTAATTAAAACCAATGTGTCATCGAAATTCGAGCTATTCGGGGAGCATGATATGGGCTCTCCACCAAGGGAGGACAAAAGCGATCGGGTAAAGGCTGATGTCGATCAAGAAAATAGCACACGAAAGAACTAGTTAGGATTATTTAGCTCAAAAACCTTTGTATTATCATGATTTTGAATGTTTATAAGGGCTTGCCCTACTTTTGATGCAATGAAAAGTTTTCAGAGTTTAAAATCATTTCTTTTTGTTCCTGAATATTTTTTTCTTGATTCTTATAGCTCGAAAATATAATTGCAGGGGTCCCAACTCTTCCTGATAATAATTTGGATATAATACTTGGTCGGGAAGCCAGTAGTCAGGCTCGTAGCGCTTTCATCTTAATTTGACGGGTTTTCCAAAATATGACAAGTGCTTTTGACGAGAAGTCTCATCTATTTATCAAGTTTAAGAGTGATGATAAATATGTTAGTGACGTTACGGAGATTTTGCAAAATGAAAATAACTCTCTAAGGGAGAGGCTCAAAAAAACTGAAGAGGACTTAAGGAAAGATAGGGCAATCAAACTGGGCATTGGTCGCGATATAATCAAATTAAAATTCCTCTTTATGAAGGGTCCTCGTGTAGTTTGGGCCTCCTCTTATGATGACGGATGTATGAATGCCCCTCTTAGGCTGGATGAAGACATGAAAGTGGCATTTAAGCATGGTTGGCTAAACACCCTAGCCATTATGAAGGTTCCAAAAGACTCTGAACTTTGGTATTGGTACCGAGTGGAGGGACCTCCTTACATTAATAGTCCATTTGGGAGTGACGAGAGATGGATTCCCCTCAACATTATTCCCCTTCAGTTGGCAAAAGATTACTTGTCAACTCATGATAGTGACAACGAGTTTAGGTCCGATCCTGATGACAGATGAAGGGTCATGATTGTCGAGATGATAACTCATCTGGGGTGATAGTTGTGCTTAGGACTATATTTTGTAACCCTATTGATGTATAATCTTTTTTGTAAAATGATTACTTTGCGAAATTCCACAGTTTGCATTTTTCCATTTCGTATACCAAACATGTTTTTATTATTTATCTTACCTTTTAGATTTTATCGCCATACAACCTTAGGCTTATAACAAACTTTGGCGAAAATGCACCTGGACGTAGGGTCGTCCATCTGTTCAGGATTTTTAGTCGACCAAAGATGGGATACTTAATGCCTAGGGATCCCCCAATTCATGATGCTTTCGTGTTTTTCATGACGAAACCATTTAACCTTGAGATTCTGATTAAGTGTAGTCATAGTAAGGTATTCATGTCATTATAAGGCATTCATGTTAATGACCAATATTTGACCAAATGTAATGGTCTGGTATAATGATGATCTATAAAAAAATTGATTAGTCATTTGGAAAAAATGATGGAACAATAATGAAATTAATTATACTAATTGAACTTGCACTTTAATAAACCTGAATTATTCTTAGACACACAAATAAAAAGCTGAAATTTACAAGAAATAAAATTATGAGAAATAAAATTGCTAGAAATAAAATTTCCTAAGAATGGTCGCATACTAGGCCCTCGGGATCTCCATGTCATCCATTGTTTCCAAATGGTCGGCTCCTTACAGATCATCTCTAATTATTTTGAATGGTCATTCCCAACTGGGATATAACTTTCCATCTAAAGGCTTTTTGGCGATACTGAGCAATTTTCTGAGGATATAATCTTCGACTTTAAATCTTCTTAAATTGATGCATTTGTTGTATTCCTTGGCCAACTATTGTTGGTGAAAAGCTATAACTTGATCAAGGCTTGTTCCCTTCGTTCGTCTGCTAGGTCGAGCTTATTCTTATGATTTCTTCATTCAGGTCTTGATTGATAATTGTAGTCTCAATGGTTGGCAAACCAACTTCGAGAGGGATAATATATTCCATTCCATAGGCTAAAGCGAAAGGGCGCTTCTCCAGTTGATCTTCTAGACGTGGTTCAGTATGGCCGCAAGATGTGGGGAAGTTCATCCACCCAAGCACCTTTTATCTTCTTCTGTCTGAAGGCCTCACTTTTACATTACTTTGAGGGTAAACTATCGAGTTGAAATGATGCTTAATATTGTGGTCATTACAGAAGCTTTGGAACATCCCGCTTTTAAATTGCATTCCGTTATCTATGATAATTGTTCTTGGTACGATAAAATAATTCACGATGATGTTATCCAATGGATATGCCTCAATCCACTACGTGAAATAGTTAGTGCCAACTAGTAAATAATTACAATATTCAGGTGTTGTAAGTAGTGGGCCCACGATGTCCCAGCCTCGTTGAGCAAACGACCATCGTCTAGTTAATGACCTCAAGTCATTGGTTGGCTGGTAGATTATGGGAGAAAACTTTTGACACTTTTCGCACCTTTTTGTAATACCCCGTACTTTTGGCTATATTTATTTTTGGGATTAATTAATTAAATGAGTATTAATTGGAAATTAATCCGGGTTAAAAATACTTACGAGATGCGAGTTGGTATTTGATTATGTGCATATATGATTATATATGAACTTGGTATTATAAAATTTGTCGTGAGATTTATATACGGCATTTTAGAAATTTTGTTGAGACGCGTGGGACCGCCGCGTCACGGTATAATATTTTGATAATAAAAGTGAATTTAAAATCTATAAACCGTATGGTCGTTTTGAGTGTGCCAACGCGTCCGGAAGGGTCGAGATAGTCAGAAAACACTAGCCGGGGGTGTAGTTTGGGTCCCGGGGTATTTTTAGGCCATACCGGCATCATAAAGGGTATTTTGGTAATTTTACATTTTGAGGAATTAAAAGTGACGAAAATTGGAGATGTAAATCTGATGTGGATTTAACCCACTAAACCCATTAACCAACCCATATTAACCCTTTAAGCTACGGAGGCTAACATTAGGTTTTACAATCTTCCCAAAGAAAACCCTAGCCACCTTAAGCCACCATTAGAGAAGGAGCTTGGAAGAGAGGGAATTCTGCAGAAAAGTTCTGTCAAACCTACACCAAAATCAGAAATCGAACCAAGGCAAGTGACTTTATCCCATTTAATTTCAGAGAATGTCTTTTCCATGTTAGAAATTGAGGAATTTTAATTGTTCTTGAAAGATGAATGAAAACCCATGTAGTTTGGAGTTCAGAACTTGAAAATTTTGAAGAGATTTGCATGTAGAATGATAGGTAGATGATTTCTCTCATGATAGTTGGGATTAGAAGAAATTAAAACGAATTAAATTATGGGATTTGATGATGATATTAAGTTAGGGTTCATGTTCTTTAAATATTGGGAAAAAGTGCAGAAATTTGTAAATTTATTTGATGTTAGGGTGGATTGATCCCTTAAAAACATGTTAGGATGTGACTATATATGTTTAGTATTGATTATAGACCTTTAAACGATTGTTGGGACTTAGTTTAGAAGATTTGAGGTGTTAAAATGGATGAAAAACGAATTGGGGAAAAATCTGGGCCGAATCTGGTAGCTCGTTAGAAGCCCCTACCCAGGTCGTTCGAACGAACTCGTTCGAACGAGCTTCTAACGAGTTGACCAGTCGCTGCTAACGAGAATGGATTTCGTTCGATATCTCGTTCGAACGAGATATCGTTGGAAGGAACAGTTCGTTCGAACGAACTGGGATCTCGTTCGAACATCCTCGTTCGAACGAGACTTCTAACGAGCTGACAGTCCAATCTCGTTCGAACAACCTCGTTCGAACGAGACTTCTAACGAGTTGACAGTTTGGTCCTTTTTGGACTGTTTTGACTTTTGGAGTCCCGTAGACTGGTTCGAGGGTAGAGTTAACATTCCTTAATGATGTAATGATAGATTTGGGACTTTTGGGTTATTACGAGGAGTAAAATTATATACGAGAGATTTAATTCTATGAACCGTTTGGGTTGAGACGTGAGTGTCTACTACGACGTGAGAATCGATTATGGCGCGTATGATGATAAACCGGAATAAAATAAGTGTACATATTATAAACTAGTACGAGTATGAGAATAGTACTACGATTAAACTATGATATTACTAAGACGTGTGTTTACTTAGTATTGGTACATGAATTATGTGTATGACATACCTACCATACTTGCTATCACGGGAGGTTTGCGTTCGCTTAGGGCCCTCTAATCCTTGTGTTGCCCGGATTTAGACTGGTTACCTTGATGAACATAGGTCATAGAAAGACTTATTGGGATATTAATAAGTTCGCTGATCGTAGGAGCGTAGGTATGTGCGTGACCTATGTGATGTGACTGTGTTCGCCTCCATTCTTTGTGATGTTGTTATCTGTGAACTATTCCTGAGAGATTCGGAATATGTGATCCTTATGTACGTGATGTACCGGGATGGATAGCAGAGTATGTGTGCACCGCAGCTTAGTTCTCGGGGTGCTTATATTGTATATTTATGATGAGAATAATATACACTTAATTAATGGGAACCTTCATGTTAATGTTGTGAATATAATTACGGTATTGCTTCGAGAAAAATAGCGAGTTAGCTGATAGTGATATATATTGCATATTGAGCATCTGAGTTTGCGTTAAACCCCTACTTAATTACGAGCGTTATTATGTTAAGAGAACCGAGTAATAAGGGTAGGACCTATGATAGTCTAGCTGGATATGTTGTCACGTAGCTAGTAGTCTGTATCACTCTAGATGGGTACTTACGTTAGGAGTGCACAGTTAGACGAGAGGTGAGAATATAATGTGAGTGCACGTCCTAACATTTACTTTGCATTTAATGTTTTAAATATTTTTAAAGCACTTGCAGGTTTTTAAAATATAACTCCACATTCGGGCTCTGACCCGTTTGCTTTTCAAATCTATTTTTCTTTGTAAAACCATTTTAGGTGCCCAGCCACAAGGACACCAAGCATAGGATACTCATTCAGGTGACGAGCTGTAGCTGTTTGTGGAAGCTACAGGGACTTTGCTTGTAGACGCTTCGATCTTTTGGATTCCAGAGTTATTATCCATCAGTTGTAGGACATGTTGCCCATTTCTATTAGACATTTTCCATTTACAGTTATCAGACTTTAATTAAAATTTGGCACTTACTTTTTAAATACTAGGTGGTTAGTAAAATTAAAATGTTTTCGACAGTGATGCTATAAACTGAGCCAACTTGGCATTTTGAATTAATTTAATAAAGGAGTAGCTACCCGGTATTTAATTAGTCGGGGTGTCACACTTTTGACGTAAAATAATGTATCTTTTTGCATGTACAGCCACCAGTATCCTTCCATGATCACTCTAAAGGCCAAAGATCTTCCTCTTTTATGGGTTCCACAAATACTGTCGTTGGGCTAGTATAAAACTTGATCGACGTCGCTTGGGTGTATGCTTTGAAGGTAAAGTCCCATAAGAAACCTTCTATAGAGTTTACCTTTCAGGTGATAGGTATAAATTGACAGTTTTTGTAATGACCCCACTTTTATATGCTCATATGTATATAGTTTGTTTTTACACTCATGTGTTACTTATTATCTTATAGATGTTGTATTATTAGATATGTGGTATTATTGGCTATCAATATAACAAATCCCATTTTTAATTACGAAGAATCAACTGTAAATTGGATCAAATCGAAGTCTTATCACATATCTTAAGGTAAATAATAAGTTTTGGGGTAGAAAATATAATTTTATGAAAATTTAAGGACTAAAATAAAAATATAAAATGGGTCATTTTGTAAATAAAATATTTTCATGGACCTCTAAGAAATATTCAAAATATATAGTGTGAAATTACCAAAATACCCTTCATGTGTGAAATGACCCTTATACCCCTATCACCTTTCCACCTCGTGCTGGTCACCTCCACCATACACGTGTCGTCATTAGAGGAGAAGCTAAAACATGTGTCGCAGCCCAGTGAAATAAAACTGCAAGATGCCTCCATTAAGCGACACGTCAACGCTGACTCCCATTGTAAAAGCTTGGTCATCATGGACACGTGTCAATGCCCTGATATCTTTGTAAAACTATAAATAGGACCTTTGGGGATCATTTGAAACTCACACCAATTCCTTGAGAATTATAGAAAGAAATAGTGAGAGAAAGTGTGAGAAAGTTTAAGAAGAAGTTCTTAGGGATATTCATCTTAAGGTAATCTTAATGTTATAATGCATCTTTATAATTTTAATTTATTGTTTTACAGCTTTACTTATTAGTTATGCTGGTAAAATACAATAAAGAATTCACTAATCAAAACTTAAAATTTAGAACAAATCCAAGTTGATTTTATAAACTTGTTTGAAATTATACGCTTTTAAAAATGATTCTTTTTAAAGAAATTGCTCGTTATTATAGAATCCCATTTAAGTAATTCCAAAGTCAGGCCCGGTGAAATTATGTCTAGACGAGATGGTATTTAAGTGGTGCCCCTGTGACCCTCCATCTCTACTAGGAATGAATCCGAAAATATTTTGTCTAGAGGAGATGGTATTTAAGTGGTGCCCCTGTGACCCTCTATCTCTACTAGGAACCGACTGATTAGGAAGAACTATGAATTGAATCCTTTAAGTCATCAATGAGTTTTAAAAGTTAAGAAAATGGGTATTAGAAATCCTTTGAAACAAATTATTATTAAAATACAATATGCAGACTGGATCTTGTTTAGAACGTATACTTAAACCTTTATCGTATATGTTAGATTAACGTGCGATCGAAGACTCGTTATCTATAATTTCGACCTCTATTTTAGGTGAGTACTCTATGCAATTTCTTGCGCATTTTAATTTTATTATATTATGCAAACTATGTATATTTTGTGAAATGCTTTTATTCTCAAAATGCATCTGATACCGATGATTTCTTCGTTTGTTATATGTGTATATCTCTCGATATATACATATGATTTGAATTCTGAAATTATTGACTCGGCCTATGGAAACTCTCTTACTATGTTGACCTTGACTACCGGGTGGAAATATTTGGGTGGTACCTTCTCAGCTGGTTTATCGCTGGTGTGCCCTAAACAAGGCGTTGTTCCATAAATCATGATTATTTATCTGTGATGTTATCGGGTGGAAACATTGGGTAACACTATCTGTCTGGGTATTAGAGCGTACATGGCCACTAAAGCTGAATAATTGACATATGCTCGATTATTTTATCTGCTCTGTTATGAACTGTTTATTCTGAATATATATATTGTCATTTACTTTATATATATTATTTGAAATTCCTATCTCTATGTATATACCTTCTGTTCTAAATTGAATAGGTATCTATTTTCTGAAAACCTTGGAATATTTGGAGATTGAATCTCATTCGGCTTTTAGCTGATGTTTTCTAATTAACCATTTTTCAAGAAATAATTAGGCAAGCGGATGGAACATAAGGGGACTATGTTGAAGATTTAGCTTTTAGAGATCTTTTTGTTACATTAAGTAGAATTTTGTTTTATTAGATAAATGATGTTTGGCTCTTTAATTAAAAGGCTTTAAAATTTCTATCAAGTTGTAACTCTTGGATATTTTAATATAAATGATGTTTCCTTTAGAAAGCTCCGATGATGTAATTCCTTCACCATCAGTATTTTACGATTCATAACCATGTGATTATACTTCCGCTATATATATTTTAAAAGAAAAATTTTAATGCCAGAATATTGGATGCCTTGGTGGCATGTCAAGACACTCGTTCCCTACGATTTTTAGGTCGGGGTCGTGACAGAGGTGGTATCAGAGCATAGGTTATGAACCCGTAGACTACCGAACATAGGTTTTGAACGTTATAGATTTTATGTTTCCATCCTTAGGAGATAGTATTATGTGATAACCCTCCCTATGTGTTATATTATTTATAATTGGTCTTTTAGTTTTCAATATTGATATAGTATAGTAGATCTTACGTTTGGCCATGACTGTAGAAAATGACCAAGAGAAGATCATTAATTGGAACTAGTGATTCTAGTATAGAAGGACTGGAAGGTGCATACAAGGCAATTGAAAGTCTAGCAAAGATTATGGAGCAGGAGGTGAACAATGGAGTACCAAAGAATCTTGAACTAAGTAGATGTACTATTGAACAGTTCAAGAAGTTGAATCCTCCATCTTTTAAAGGTACTCATAATCCCACCGAAGCAGAAAGTTGGGTGATGCAGATGGAAAAGATACTCGATGTTCTTAAGTGTAATGATGAACAAAGGGTATCATTTACAACATTTATGTTAGAAGGGGAGGTTGAACATTGGTGGAGAATGACTAAGAGAATACACGAGGAAAGGCATACTTACATAGGTTGGAATGATTTCTTAGTAATCTTTTATGAGAAATATTTTCCTAAAACGGTGAAAGACGAAATGGCAGCTGACTTCATGAGCCTAGTGCAAGGGAATATGACGGTTAGTCAATACGAGGCAAAGTTTACTGAGTTATCACGTTTTGCACGTCATGTTGTAGTAACTCATGTTTTAAGAGCAAAGAAGTTTGAACGTGGATTAAGGTTGAATATTCGTAGTCGAATTTCCATCCTAAAGTTGACATCATATAATGACGTCGTGACTAGGGCTACAATAGTTGAGAGGGATGGTGAGGAGTACAATCGAATTAGATATAGTAAGAGGAAGTTTGGGGAACAAAAAGGAAATAACCCTAATAATAGAATTTTTTGTAGGAACACATCCAACATTTGGGGATCTAGTGATAACAGACTGTATAATAACCAGACATGTCAGCAATGTGGAAAGATGCATGGAGGATGACCTTGTTATAAGGATTCAGGAGCTTGTTTTAGATGTGGACAGAAATGACATCAGATAAAAGACTCCCCAAACCCAGCAAAGGTTCCGATAAAGCCTTCAAGTGCAAAGAAGGATCAAGATAGACAGGGTAGAGTTTTTGCACTTTCTGATACCCAAGCTTCTAATGTGGTAATGTCAGGTACACTTTCTATATGTGCACAGCCTTTTAAATCTTTGATAGATCCTGGTTTTACCCATTCGTTCATATCTATACATGTATTAAATCGCTTTCGTAAATTGCCTGAACCCTTGAATCGTAACATACACGTTTTTACTCTTTCGGTTGAGTTATTGATGGGTAAATTAGTAAACAAGGCTTGCCCCATAGATATTTATAGTCATAAACTATTTGTTGATTTGGTATTTTTAGACATTAAAGATTTTGAAGTCATTTTGGGGATGGATTGGTTAGCATCACATCATGCTAAGGTAGACTGTTTTGAGAAGAGTGTTACTTTCCAAATTCCTCACCAAACAAAATTTAGTTTTGAAGGAACTGACATCATATTTCCGATGTGTATTATTTATGCAATGCAAGCCTATAGTTTTCTTAAGAAGGGATGTCAGGGATTTCTTGCAACTATTACCAGTTTGCAAACGATAGGGCCTAGTTTAGAAGATATTCCCATCACTAAGAAATTTTCGGATGTTTTTCCAGATGATTTACCAGGCCTACCTCCTAATAGAGAAATAGAATTTACGATTGACCTTATTCTTGGAACTATACCAATCTCAAAACCACCATATCGTATGGCACCTTTAGAATTAAGAGAGTTAAAAGTGCAATTAGAGGACCTTTTAAACAAGGGTTTTATCAGACCAAGTATATCGCCTTGGGGTGCTCCAGTGTTATTTGTGAAAAAGAAGGATGGGACAATGAGACTATGTATAGATTATCGTGAACTGAATAAGGTAACCATTAAGAATAAATACCCCTTACCTCGTATAGATGGCTTGTTTGATCAATTAGAAGGTGCACAAGTATTCTCTAAAATTGACCTTAGGTCAGGCTATCATCAATTGAAGATTGAGGACGATGATATTTCAAAATCAGCTTTTTGTACTAGATATGGTCACTATGAATTTCTCGTAATGCCATTTGGACTAACTAATGCACCAGCTACTTTTATGGATATGATGAATAGAGTCTTTAGGAAATATTTGGATCAATGTGTTGTTGTTTTTATCAATGACATTCTCATTTATCCTAAGAGTATTGAAGAACACGAGAAGCATTTAGAGACAATATTACAAATCCTTAGGAAAGAGAAATTATATGCAAAATTAAAGAAGTGTGAGTTTTGGATGCCTAGTGTTTCTTTTTTAGGACATGTCATATCCAAAGAGGGAGTGTCAGTCGACCCCCAAAAGATTGAGGCTATACTAGATTGGCCAAGACCAACTAATGTGAGTGAGATTCGTAGTTTCCTTGGATTAGCAGGTTATTATCGAAGATTTGTTGAAGGATTTTCTAGCATTGCTAAACCTCTATCTAGGTTAACACAAAAAAAGGTAAAATATGAATGGTCTGAGGAAGCTGAGAAAAGTTTTCAAGAACTTAAGAATCGATTAGTGGCTGCCCTAATTTTGACTATTCCTTCAGGCACGAAAGGATTGGTGATTTATAGTGATGCTTCTAAAAATGGTTTAGGATGTGTGTTAATGCAAAAAGGAAAAGTAGTTGCTTATGCCTCAAGACAGTTAAAACTATATGAGCAAAATTATCCAACCCATGACCTAGAATTAGCAGCTATAATTTTTGCTCTTAAGATTTGGAGACACTATTTATATGGTGAGACTTGTGAGATTTATACTGATCATAAGAGTTTGAATTATATATTTACTCATAAAGAATTGAACATGAGACAAAGATGGTGGTTATAATTGATGAAGGATAATGATTTGAATATTCATTATCACCTAGGGAAAGCTAATGTAGTAGCTGACGCTTTAAGTAGGAAGTCTACACCAAATTTAACATGTCTTATTACAAAACAGGAGGCTCTATTGAAGGATTTAAGAAATATGGAAATAGATATTCGCATTTATAATAAAGGTGGAATAATTGCGAACTTACAAGTACAACCCATATTGATGGAAAGGATCAAAATTGCACAAGTAAATGACCCACAACTGAAGAAGATTAGAGAAGAGGTTATTGAAGGGAAGAGAATGGAATTTGCGATACGGGATGATATATTGAGGTTTGGAAATAGAGTGTGTGTTTCACGTGATGCCCAACTGAAGAGGCAAATTTTAGAGGAAAGTCATTACTCGAGATTCACGTTTCATCCCGGAAGTACCAAGATGTATAGAGATCTTTGAGAAGTGTTTTGGTGGAATAACATGAAAAGGGAGATAGCGGAATTTGTATCTCAGTGTTTGGTTTGTCAACAAGTAAAAGTCGAGCATCATAAACCATCAGGATTGCTACAACCACTGCCTATCCCTGAGTGGAAATGGGAACATATCACTATGGATTTTGTGACAGGTTTACCAAGGAGTTCAGGTGGTAATGATTATGTTTAGGTAATTATTGATAGGCTAACTAAATCTGCTCATTTTCTTGCCATTAAGATTACCCATTCTTTAGAAAAGTTAGCTAAGTTATATGTGAAGGAAATTATTAGACTTCATGGAACCCCAATTTCAATTGTTTCTGACCGTGACCCTAGATTTGTGTCTCGCTTCTGGAAAAGCCTACAAGAAGCCATGGGAACAAAATTGAATTTTAGCACTGCTTTTCATCCTCAAACGGATGGACAATTAGAGAGAACTATTCAAACCTTAGAGGATATGCTTAGGTCATGTGCACTTGATTTAAAAGGGATTTGGGATGATCATTTACCGTTAGCGGAATTCGCGTATAATAATAGTTATCAAGTAAGTATTCAAATGGCTCCGTATATGGTAGAAGGTGTCGTTCCCCTATATGTTGGGTAGAAGTTTGGGAAAGAAAATTATTGGGACCAGAATTGATTCAGATCACAACAGAGAAGGTGAAATTAATACAAGACCGACTTCGAACCGCCCAAAGCCGTCAAAAGAGTTATGTTGACAATCGAGATCGACAACTAGAATTCCAAAGAGGAGATTATGTGTTCTTGCGAGTATCCCCTGCAAAGGGAGTAATACGATTTGGGAAAAAGGGGAAGTTGAGCCCAAGATACATAGGACCTTTTGAAATCCTTGAAAGGATAGGAGCTGTTGCGTATAAAATAGCCTTACCACCTGAACTCTCTAGTGTACATAATGTGTTTCATGTATCAATGATAAAGAAATATGTCCCAGATTCAACACATATCTTAAGTCACGAACCTCTTCAAGTTAGAGAAGATTTGTCATACATTGAGCATCCGGTAGAAATTTTGGACCGTAAAGATCACATATTACGAACCAAGATAATTCCACAGGTCAAAGTATTATGGCGTAATCATTCGGTTGAAGAAGCAACATGGGAGCGGGAAGTTGAAATAAAGGAGAGCTATCTGTACTTGTTTGTAAATTAGTATGAGTCAAGTTTGGGGACCAAACTTTTATAAGGAGGGAATGATGTAATGACCCCACTTTTATATGCTCATATGTATATAGTTTGTTTTTACACTCATGTGTTACTTATTATCTTATAGATGTTGTATTATTAGATATGTGGTATTATTGGCTATCAATATAACAAACTCCATTTTTAATTACGAAGAATCAACTGTAAATTGGATCAAATCGAAGTCTTATCACATATATTAAGGTAAATAATAAGTTTTGGGGTAGAAAATATAATTTTATGAAAATTTAAGGACTAAAATAAAAATATAAAATGGGTCATTTTGTAAATAAAATATTTTCAAAGACCTCTAAGAAATATTCAAAATATACAGTGTGAAATTACCAAAATACCCTTAATGTGTGAAATGACCCTTATACCCATACCACCTTTCCACCACATGCTGGTCACCTCCACCATACACGTGTCGTCATTAGAGGAGAAGCTAAAACATGTGTCGCAGTCCAGTGAAATAAGACTGCAAGATGCCTCCGTTACGCGACACGTCAACGCTGACTCCCATTGTAAAAGCTTGGTCATCATGGACACGTGTCAATGCCGTGATATCTTTGGAAAACTATAAATAGGGCCTTTGGGGATCATTTGAAACTCACACCAATTCCTTGAGAATTATAGAAAGAAATAGTGAGAGAAAGTGTGAGAAAGTTTAAGAAGAAGTTCTTAGGGATATTCATTTTAAGGTAATCTTAATGTTATTATACATCTTTATAGTTTTAATTTATTATTTTATAGCTTTACTTAGTAGTTATGCTGGTAAAATACAATAAAGAATTCACTAATCAAAACTTAAAATTTAGAACAAATCTAAGATGATTTTATAAACTTGTTTGAAATTATACGCTTTTAAAAATGATTCTTTTTAAAGAAATTGCTCGTTATTATAGAATCCCATTTAAGTAATTCCAAAGTCAGGCCCGGTGAAATTATGTCTAGACGAGATGGTATTTAAGTGGTGCCCCTGTGACCCTCCATCTCTCCTAGGAATGAATCCGAAAATGTTCTGTCTAGAGGCTATGGTATTTAAGTGGTGCCCCTGTGACCCTCCATCTCTACTAGGAACCGACTGATTAGGAAGAACTATGAATTGAATCCTTTAAGTGATTAATGAGTTTTAAAAGTTAAGAAAATGGGTATTAGAAATCCTTTGAAACAAGTTATTATTAAAATACAATATGTAGACTGGATCTTTTTTAGAACATATACTTAAACCTTTATCGTATTTGTTAGATTAACGTGTGATCGAAGATTCATTATCTATAATTTCGACCTCTATTTTAGGTGAGTACTCTATGCAATTTCTTGCGCATTTTAATTTTATTATATTATGCAAACTATGTATATTTTGTGAAATGCTTTTATTCTCAAAATGCATCTGATACCGATGATTTCTTCGTTTGTTATATGTGTATATCTCTCGATATATACATATGATTTGAATTCTGAAATTATTGACTCGGCCTATGGAAACTCTCTTACTATGTTGGCCTTGACTACCGGGTGGAAATATTTGGGTGGTACCTTCTCAGCTGGTTTATCGCTGGTGTGCCCTAAACAAGGCGTTGTTCCAGAAATCATGATTATCTGTCTGTGATGTTATCGGGTGGAAACATTGGGTAACACTATCTGTCTGGGTATTAGAGCGTACATGGCCACTAAAGCTGAATAATTGACATATGCTCAATTGTTTTATCTGCTCTATTCTGAACTGTTTATTCTGAATATATATATATATATATATATATATATATATATATATATATATATATATATATATATATATATATATATATATATATATTGTCATTTACTTTATATATATATTACTTGAAATTCCTATCTCTATGTATATACCTTCTGTTCTAAATTGAGTAGGTATCTATTTTTTGAAAACCTTGAAATATTTGGAGATTGAATCTCATTCGGCTTTTAGCTGATGTTTTATAATTAACCATTTTTCAAGAAATAATTAGGCAAGCGGATGGAACATAAGGGGACTATGTTGAAGATTTAGCTTTTAGAGCTCTTTTTGTTACATTAAGTAGAATTTTGTTTTATTAGATAAAGGTTGTTTGGCTCTTTAATTAAAAGGCTTTAAAATTTCTGTCAAGTTGTAACTCTTGGATATTTTAATATAAATGAAGTTTCCTTTAGAAAGCTCTGATGATGTAATTCCTTCACCTTCAGTATTTTATGATTCATAACCATGTTATTATACTTCCGCTACGTATATTTTAAAAGAAAAATTTTAATGCCAGAATATTGGATGCCTTGGTGGCATGTCAAGACACTCGTTCCCTGCGATTTTTTGGTCGGGGTAGTGACAATTTTTGTCCTGTACCGATGGGTTTATTTCTTGTTGGTTAGTAAGACGTCTTCTTGTAGATAAGTTGTGATTAGATCCATCCGACTAGGAATTCTCTGAACATCGAGGACTTGTTTAGCAACCACTGGTTTTGCAATACTGGGCTTAGTGAGGAATTCTACTTCAATGATTCTCTTAATATTAGAGTCCACTGCTGACCCCAAAGTGGCTAAGGCATCAGCATGACTATTAATTCCTCGGGGAAATTATTGGATGAAGACCCTTTTAAACCTGGCAATTGAGTCTTGGGTGACATATAGATATGCTGAAATTCACTCATTTTTGGCATTTAAGTCTCTTGTCACTTGGTTGGACATTAGCCTTGAATTGCAATATAAGTCTGTATGGTTTGCACCCAATGAGAAGGCTTTTCATAACCCGATGATAAGGGCTTCATATTCGGCTTTATTATTAGAAGCCTTGAAGCTAAGTCTAATCTCCTATTCGATTATGATATTTTTAGGAGAAATGAGTACAAACCCCACTCTTACCCCCTTGAGTTAGAGGCACCGCCTATATATAGAGTCCACTTTTTGGATTAGTCAAACTCTTAATTGATTGTCTGATAAGATTAGTCCTTATCATTGGGTCATGTAAACTCAATAATGAAGTCTGTTAGTACTTGGCATTTGATCGCGGTCCTTGGTTGATAGTGGATATTAAACGTTCAATGTTCAACCGACCATTTGGACATCCGTCCAAATAGGTCACCTTTCCTGAGGACTACTTTAAGCGAGAAAGAGGCGATGACTATGACTGAGTGAGCTTTAAAATAATGCTTCAATTTTCGTGAAGCAACAAACAAATAGTAAGCAAACTTTTCAAGTGGGAGGTAATGTTGTTCGGTGTTAAGGAGCATCTTGACTATATAGTAAATAGGGGCTTGCTGCTCTTCTTTCTCACACATTAAGGCCGAGATGACTGTGTGATCGGATACCACTAGATAAAAGGTAAAGATGGTCTTTCGAATTAGGTATTTAAAGTAGAGGAGGTTGGCTTAGGTATGATTTTATTTCATCAAAGGCTTTCGAGCATTCCTCATTCCAGGTGAGTCCTTTCTCCTTTTTTAACAACTGAAAGAATGGTCGGCATCTTTCGAATGATTTAGATATGAATCGATTGAGAGTTGCCAGTATTCCTTTTAACTTTTGGATTTCATGAGGCATCTTTGGAGACTGAACATTGTTGATTACCACTATCGAGGCATGGTTGGCCTCAATCCCCTTTTTATTAAATACGTACTCAAGTAATTTCCAGATTGGACCTCAAAGGAGCATTTAGCCGCGTTGAGCTTTATCGTGTAATATCTAAGGATCTCAAAAGTCTTTGTCAAGTCCCGTAGGTGGTCGGCTTTACACTTGCTCTTGATAAGTATGTCTTTTATGTACACCTCCATTGTGTCTCCCAGATATTTCTTAAACATATTATTGACCATTCGTTGATACGTAGCTCCCATATTCTTGAGACCGAAGGGCGTGACTTTGTAACAGTACATGCCGCTAGTGGTAATGAATGAGGTCTTATCTTTATCGGGGGCGAATAAGGGGATTTGGTGGTGCCCTGAGTATGTATCCAGAAAACTCATTCGTTCAACACTAGTTGTGGCATCGACCAATTGGTCGATCTTTATCAAATGGAAGTTATCTTAGGGACAAACTTTATTGAGGTCGATGAAGTCTACGCATGCTTTCTAATTTCCATTATTCTTCGTTACCACTATTAGATTCGAGAGCCATTTTAAGAATTTAACTTCTTTAAAGGACATGACTCCAAAAGTTTCCTTACCTCTACTTTCAGGGTCTTTGCTTTTTTCAAGGTAGTTCGGTGAGCCTTCTGTATGATTGGCGGCTAAGTCGGGTCCACGTGAAGTTAGTGGCACGTGACTTCAGGGTTGATCTCGAGCATACCATATGTCTTCTAAGTAAACACGTATTGATTTTCCTTCAATAAAGGAATAAACTCTTCCCTTTCTTGATCGACGAGTGTGGTGTCGATCAAAAATTTCTTTTCTGAATGAGACTCGTCGAACATTATCTCTTATAATGGTTCCATAACTCTATATGTGGGGTTCACCCTTGTTTATTCTTTTCATGGTCTGTCATAATTTAGTTACTATTTAGATGGTGTGTCTCCATCTTTGGCTGCCTTGGAGATAATTTCTTTATCCTTTTTCTTTTCTCGCCCGGGCTTAATAGCAACGCTAAAACACTATCGATCAGTGACTTAGTTTCCCCTTATCTCCATTATCCCATAGTTCATAATGCACTTAAGCTTCTGCTGGTAAGTGGAGGGGGTAACTTGCATAGCGTGTAGCCAACCTCTTTAAAGGATAGCGTTATAAGGAGAATCAATGTTCACAATTAAGAACTCGATCAGCTTCAAGATGTTCCCAGTTCGAACAAGCAGGATCACCTTTCCCAGTGGCATAATTATCTCCCCAGAAAAGTCAACCAAAGGAATGATCGCTTCTTTTAAGTTGTCCATCTTGAGATTGAGTTTATTGAACAACTCTAAGTACATAACCTCAAATGAGCTCCCCTGATCAACTAACAACTTATCCACATCCTAGTTTGCAATCCCGAGGCTAATTACCAGTGCATCATGATGTGGAGTCCTAACTCTGATCAGGTTATCCTCCGTGAAGTCTATGTGTTTGTTATAATTTATGTCTTTCGAATGTCGACGTTTATTCGTCGAACTCTTGGCAGGGTCGATTTGGAAGGCCTTAATTACCACAGAGACTTTCTTGTTCTCTATCTAAATAGTGTTGCCTTGAATTTTTATAGGACTTGAGGCACCATGGATGACAATGAATTCATGTCCCAATTCATATTCTAGGATGTTATTTGTCTTCTAGTTGATATTAATGACGACCTTGTCCGCTTTCTTTTCCATATAGTCACTTAAATGTCCAACTTGGTCCAATTCTTCCAGATAGGACTTGAGGGCTTTATAGTTCTCTGTTTTATGCCCGTTCTCCTTGTGACATGTGTATCTAGGTGTGTTATTTATCTTAGTTGCCACTTAAGGAATTGTTGGTTCTTAATTTTGCTTAATATCTTGAAAATCGGTTCTTTGAACACGGTGTTGATTGCTTGGAAAGCCTTGGTAGCGTCTTCCTTGTCCCTATTCTTAGATCCTCCATTTTGCCTAGGGGCACTTTCTTGGTCATTGACTTGGTTGACTTCGAGTGCCCGTTGTCACTCTAGGTGATGACGACCACATCTTCCACCTTGGCGTATTTTTCTATATGGTAAATGAGGTCATTAATGTTGTCTGCCTCCTTCTTAGTGAGGGACTGATGCAATATGGAGCTATTAGGCAACCCTATTTTAAATGAGGCTACATCGACCTGCTCTGAGCATTCCTCAACCTTCTTGTATGTCTCCCAGTATCGTTTAGCATATTACCCAAAGATTTCCTATCGCTTCTTCCTCATCGTGAGGAGAGAATTCATTCTCTTTGGATGGGATTTGGTAGTGATGAAGCGATTGGTGAATGATTCGACGAGCTATTTGAAAATTTTGATCGACCTACGTGGAAATCTCTTAAACCACTTGATTAGGCATAAATTCTTCCAAATTTATCCCTTTAATTTATTTACTTTTAGCACCTCGAACAACATAATCGATTTTATTTTATCTCATAATCTGGTTACTGACTTATTCTAATGAGTACACCGAGTTTCTGGTATTTCGTACTCATTTTACATGTATTTAATGTCAATAAAGAAAGAAAGAAACCGGAAGAATCGAGAAAGAAATGAAGGAAAAGTCAAAAGGGAAAAGTTATAATTTTTACCCTGAATTCGGATGAGGCATCTAAAGAAAAGTTAATGAGCTTTCAATTACAAGCACATAGGAAGAAACGACACCTCAATCGGAGTCCCGGTGTTAAAGTTATGAGCGGGCAAAGCTTGAAGAAAAAATCAAAGAAATATCGGACCGATCCGAAATGCGAATTTCCAGAGAACCCTGGACCGAAGACGGATCGAAACTGAAGAAAAATAAATGAATCGATCCGACCAAGAAATGAACGAATCGATTCGGATTCAAACCAGACCAAACCGAAGGAGGACCGGACCGGTCCGACTGTCAAATTTTGATTTTTTACTCTTCCTCTAATGGAGAGTCCTAGTTCAGCTAAAACTCTTGAAGTCTTGTTGGGTATTTAAACCCGATTCAGTATCATTTTAAGGACGGAGAATTTATCTAATTTTCCATTCTTTTTAGTAAAACCCTAATTTGAAGATAGAATGCAAATTTAATTCCAAGATCGAAGATTGTTCAGATTTTTGTGATTACAAGTATTTTTAATTGATGCTTTTAGTGCTTTGGTAATATTAGTTGTTAATTTCTTCTATTTAATCTTCTTTCTACATCATTCTACAATTCTTCCTTAGTTTAATCATGATTTCCTGCAATTTAAAAATTGTTTTCATTAGTTTCAGCATGTTAGGCTAGATTTTCTAAGGTTGGGATACATGAACTCAACCTGATGTGGTAGTTGCATGTGTATAAAATTAATCCTCTAAATTTAATGATTTGATTATGATCGTATTGCGTAGAAACGCGACAATTGTAGATCTTTGGATCTCGTTTGCTTCAGGATAACCGGGATGCTTTAGAATGCAATTCGAGTGTAACTATCGCAATACCGATTTACTCGTCCTCTAATTAAGTATGGTGTGAGCTTGAACCTCATATATGTAATGCTTGGGAGTAATAAATTCTGGGTCTAATTAATCATTTAAATTTATGATTAGTTTTATACCTAATATACATTAGGGTTGAGGGATTGTATTCCCGTCCTGTTTTCTTCACCATATAGTTTAAAGTTTCAAATCATTCTTCATCAGTATTTTAGGTAATTTAGAATAGTTGCATTTTTTCATAATTTCACAATTGCATCTAGTTGTAGTCAATTATCAAAACAAATCATCTTTTCCTTTCTTGTTAGGGTCAGAGTTAGGATTTTCTTATCTATCCAACGTCGTTACAATTCCATTGTCCCATTTCCCTGTGGATACGATCCCGACTTACCGATTTATTACTAACGCGATAGGCTTGCACTTGAACCTAAAGAGTACGCACTTCTGAGACACATTCTTAGTCGCGTCAAGTTTTTGGCGCCGTTGCCGGGGATTTAGGTAGACTTAGGATTAGATCGAGTCAATCTACAACTTTGATAAAAAAAATTCCAAAAATCCAAAAACATAAAAAAATTTGAAAAAGCACAAAAAGATTCATCATCATCTCTCATAAGCTGTTAATGCAAAATTATGAACTCACTCCAACTCCCCATAATACTCCAACCCACATTCACGAAAACTCAATAGTTTAGTACGACCCTGATAGCCCTCACACTCCTAACGCTCCATAATTCTGGGTTCCACCTCCCACACCGTCACACTCAATCTCAAATAACACTCCAGTTTCCTTCTTAGGACATACTTTAGAGCAAGCCCCGAGCATACAAAGTGAGGATACTGAGTCGCTAAGAGAGAGAGACATGTCGCAACACAGTAGTGCAGCCGCCGGTGAGGAAGAGGCCCCATACCGCCCTTTGAGAGAGATCTTATATCCCGAGCACACTGTCACTCCGGGATGCATTATACTCCTGTATAATGCAGGGAAATTTCATTTAAAAAATGGGATGATCCAGATGCTACCCCACTACTATGGTATGGATTCTGAAAAGCCATATCTCCACATCAGGGAATTTGAGGATGTGTGTGAAACCCTCAATGATCGAACATGCACACAAGAGGTTATCCGCCTCAAACTCTTCCTATTCTCGCTAAAAGATAAGGCTAAGACCTGGATATGGTCTTTATCTCCGAGCTCGATTACATCCTGGAATGAGTTGCAATCTAAATTTCTCAAGAAATTATTTCCCACACATTGAACAATCTCCATAAAGGCTCAAATTCAAGCTTTCAGACACTTGGAAAATGAGCTATTTCATCGATGTTACGAGCGTTTCAATGAGTTAATTACTTCTTGACCCCATCATGGATTTGATACACCGCAAATCATTTCCTTCCTCTATAATGGGCGAAACCTTACTTACAAGCAACTTGTTAAAACCATGGGTAGTGGCCCGTTTGTCGAACTAAACGCCCACGATGCTGAGCTTCACCTGAGGTATGTCACCGAGACTACTCAATCCCGGGATACATCTGACCCTAATGCTCAAAATCAAAATCGTCAAGTGACCACCACTCCATCGGCGTCCGACCTATTTCACGTAGAAAAGAATTCAATTAGATGTACTTGAGAAAGGTGTGCGAGATCTACTTGAGGTATATGGAAGAGGACCAACTGGATCACATGTTAGTCCTCCTCCACCACCACCGCACTTTCAACAAGCTCCACACATACAAGGCCATGTGCAAGCACCACCACCTCAAGGAACATATATAACTCCACCGTGGAGAACTCTCGAGGATACGATGAACTAATTTATCAATAACCAAACTGCAGCCAATGCAAGATAGGATCGCCTGATCAGCGACATAAATGCAAATATTTCAAAGATACAATCATCGTTGAGTGTCCAAGAGAAAGGTAAGTTTCCTGCCCAGGGCCAAAGACCTTCCCAAGGTCAAACTAGTGTTAGCTCCACCTCTACTGAACATCAGGAGCAATGTCAAGCTGTGACCACTCTTCGTAGTGGGAGAGTCGTTGATTTATCACCTCCCCCACACGACACAATGAAAGACAAGGAGATTTCGCCCGACACGAAAGAGGTCGAAGATGTCCCCTTGAATGAGAGTGATAAAGAAGACACTAGTGAGCCCGAGATAGTAGTGAAACCACCCACCGCGGCACCGTTTCCTCAAAGGTTAATTCCTTCCCACAAAGGAACCCCTCGTGATGAAGTGCTAGACGTGCTAAAGCAAGTAAAGCTAAATTTACCTTTCCTCGATGCCATTAAGAAAATTCCAGCTTATGCAAAAGTAATCAAAGACTTGCTAACAGTGAAGAGGAAAATGAAGGTAAAGAAAAATGTATTTCTAGCACAGAACGTGAGTTCCATCCTACTTAATGATCTCCCGCTTAAATTCAAAGATCCCGATGCACCCACTATTTCCTGCATCATTGGAGAAAACAAAATTGAAAAAGCCTTACTCGACTTGGGAGCAAGTGTCAATATCCTCCCTTACTCCATCTGTAGGAAACTTATTTGGGCAACCTCAAGCCCACAAGGATCACTCTCCAATTAGCGGATCGAACTGTGAAGATCCCACGAGGTGTAGTTGAGGACGTGATCATCCAAGTTGACACTTTCTACTTCCCGATAGATTTTGTCATTTAGGACACGGAGCCTTCCTTCGCCTCGAGCAATCATGTTCCCATCATTCTTGGGCGCCCATTCTTAGCTACGGCTAACGCTATTATCAACATTCAAAATGGGCAGATGCAACTCACTTTTGGGAACATGACCTTAGAGACTAACATCTTCCATATAGCCCAATATTCGGGGGAAGAAGATGATCTTCACGCGATGAGCTTCATAGACGAGATTATAGAGGAGTACTTTGAGGAAAACTATTATGGAGACGCCTTGGGGTCCTGTTTAGTGTCGAGCCACGAGAATGAGGGGATGTACACCAAATTTGAGAGGGAGGTTGAGGAGTTGAGAGAGTTACTTGATGAGAGAGCGTCGAGCGAGGATGCGAGAAATGTAAGTTGGGTTTCTAGATTCGAGGAGTTACCACCGAGGGATACACGCATGGTTCCCTCCAACGATCAATTTCCAACCCTCGAATTGAAGAAACCCCCTCCCATATTAAATATGCATACCTAGGAGAGGATGAGACATTTCCTGTTATTGTCTCCTCTAGCCTAGACAAAGAGCAGGAGGGTAAACTGTTAAAAATTTTGAGAAAACACCAAAGTGCTTTTGGTTGGTGCATTACTAATTTGAAGGGGACAAGTTCTTTGATTTGCACTCACAAGATCCATCTCGAAGAGGATGTAAAGCCCTCAAGAGAAATGCAAAGAAGGCTAAATCCCATTATGAAAGAAGTGGTGAGAACCGAAGTTATCAAGTTATTGGACGTCGGGATTATCTACCCAATCTCAAATAGCAAATGGGTGAGCCCTATTCAAGTTGTCCCGAAGAAGTCGGGAGTGACAATGATTAAGAATGCTAAGGGATAGCTAGTTCCCCAACGTACCACCATCGGATGGCGCGTTTGCATTGATTATCGAAAACTCAATGCGGGAACTAGGAAAGACCATTTCCCCTTGCCATTTATTGATCAGATGCTTGAAAGAGTGGCGGGCCACCCCTACTATTGCTTCCTTGATCGTTATTCCGGATATAACCAAATTTAGGTAGATCTACTTGACCAAGAGAAAACGACCTTCACTTGCCCTTTTGGTACGTTTGCCTATAAACATATGCCATTTGGCTTGTGTAATGCACCCGCCACCTTTCAAAGGTGCATGTTGAGTCTATTTAGCGACATGGTCGAGAAAGGACTCGAAGTGTTCATGGACGATTTCAACATTTTTGGCACCTCTTTTGATCTTTGTCTAGAAAAACTGGAAAAAGTACTTGCCCGGTGTGTGGAAAAGAACTTACTACTGAATTGGGAGAAATGCCATTTCATGGTTACTGAAGGAATAGTTCTTGGTCATATAGTTTCATCCAAAGGGATAGAAGTTTATAGGGCTAAGATAAATGTCATAACCGATCTTCGCCCACTAAAATCGCTAAAAGACGTGCGCTCCTTCTTGGGCCACGCGGGATTTTATCGAAGGTTCATTAAGGACTTTATCACCATCGCTAGACCCTTAAGCAACCTACTCATGAAAGACACTCCATTTGAGTGGAAGGAAGCATGCCATAGCGCTTTTGAAAAACTGAAAACCATGCTTGTGTCCGTTCCCATCATGCAAGTTCCGGATTGGTCTTTACCATTCGAACTTATGTGTGATGCTAGCGATTACGCGATAGGGGCTATTTTGGGCCAAAGAAAAGACAAACAGGCTCACGTCATCTACTACGCTAGCCGGACTCTTACCGGACCACAACTCAATTACTCTACCCCAACGAAAGAGTTGCTAGCGGTAGTTTTTGCCCTTGACAAATTTTGATCCTACCTTAGCGGTTCTCCCATTACTTGCTTTATCGACCACGCGACACTGAAATACCTACTTGAAAAGAAAGATGCAAATCCGCGCCTCATAAGGTGGATCCTACTCCTGAAAGAGTTTAATCTCTCCATTAAAGATAAGAAAGGAGTAGAAAATGTCGTTGCCGACCACTTATCACGACTTTCGTCCGACGTGCCTAGTGATCCAATACCCATAGACGAATACTTTTCGGATGAGCAACTCTTTGCTACCTTTTCCTTGCCCTGGTTTGCGGATATAGTGAACTACCTTGTCACGGGAGTCGTCCCTCCCAATTGGACACCGCAAGATAAAAAGAGGTTTATTACTTGGTCGCGCATGTTTTTCTATGACGATCCCTTCATGTTTAACTATTGCACCGACCAAATCATCTGAAGATGTGTACCGGATGACGAGATCCCCAAAGTCATCCAGTTTTGTCATTCAAAAGCTTATGGAGGCCACTTTTCGACAAAAAAGACGGCTGCTAAGATTTTTCAATGCGGCTTCTATTGGCCCATAATATTTCGGGATGTGAACAATGCTTGTAAATCTTGCAATAGGTGCCAAAGGATGAGAGCTATTACCTGACGAGACATGATGCCTCTTACCCCCATAATCATTATTGAGATCTTCGACTGTTGGGGTATTGACTTCATGGGTCATTTCCCCCCATCCTTTGGTTTCCTATGCATCCTCGTCGTGGTAGACTACGTTTTTAAATGGGTGGAATCTATAGCTACCAAGACAAATGACAACAAAGTGGTGATTAAGTTCCTGCAGGAACACATACTTTCCCGCTTCGGAGCTCCGAAAGTGATAATCAACGATAATGGCACGCACTTTTGTAATAGGCCATTCGAGAAGCTCATGAGAGAGTATGACATCGTTCATAAGGTTGGAATGACTTATCACCCACAAATGAATGGGTAGGCCGAACTAGAGAATCGGGAAATCAAGAACATTCTTGAAAAGACCATCAATCCTTCCCAGAAAGATTGGTCACTTAGATTGAACGATTCGCTATGGGCCTATCGTACCGCATATAAAAATTCGCTCGGCATGTCCCCTTTTCGCTTTATATTGGCAAACCTTGCCATCTTCCCGTGGAATTGGAGCACAAGGCGTATTGGGCGATTAAGGAGTTGAACTATGCCATGGATAAGGCCGGTGAATCTCGCAAGCTTCAATTAAATGAGTTAAAAGAGATACGAAATGATGCACATGAGAACGCAAAAATTTCCAAAGAAAGGATGAAACTCGCTCACGATAACATCATTCGACGCAAAGAGTTTCTTCTCAAACAAAAAGTGCTTCTCTATAACTCTCGGCTTCATCTCTTTCCGGGCAAGTTGCGGTCAAGATGGTCTGGACCGTTCGTTGTGAAGAATGTTTTCCCTTACGGAGCTGTTGAGTCAGACGATTTGAAAGGGGGAAATACATTCAAAGTAAATGGAAAATTCCTAAAGCCATATCTAGAGGCGTATGTGCAAGAAGTCGACACCGTTTGGTTATCGGACCCCGTTTACGGGGTAGAGTGAGCTGCTATAGTGAGGTTGTCGCACCCCCGACGCGTATGGAGTCAATTCTTGTGTATAGTAGACGAGAGTCGTGTGAGTAGTGAGAGTCCCTATAATTAGAGTACAATAAGGTGAGAGCATCCACATGTTTCAAGAAATTGAGTCAAGTTGCGTTGACCATAGATATCGAGAGGATTTTGAGTCCAAATTAATAGGGAGCATGATGCGAATTAAAAACTTTCGGAGAAGAGCGATCACAATTAAGTTAGGGAGACAAATTCAGCTCAATGCCAGAACCGAATCGGTTCTTTTATTTTTTAGCCGGACCGGTCCGAACCGGATTGGTTCGTTTCTTTTACAGCCGGATCGATCCGGTGATTAAAAAGCTCAAAAATTAAAAGGACCGAACCGATCCGATCCTGTACCAACCGGATCGATCCAGTTTCTGCAGTCTTTCCCCTTTCCCTAGGTGCACCCCCTTCTCCCCAATCCCTTCCCTTCCCTCCCAATTCGTCCCACCATACCCAACCCTTCAATTTCCCTCAAAATACATCCCCTCTTTCCCTCCAAACCCTTTCCCTCCATTTCTAAAACCCTACCCACCCCTCACCTATAAATACACACCCCAATCCTTCATTTTCACCCACACCTTCAACTGCATCACTCCTCTCTTCTCTCTACCTATTTTTTTCCAGCAACCTCTCCTTGTCGTAATGGCCCAACGACCTGCCCCTGTCAAATACGACTCCACTGAAATCTTACCCTCCGGCCATGGTGAATTTCGTTCCCGCCAAGAAGAGCGTTGGTGCAACCATTTCTTTGGTCCGGATCGTAAACTCCATATGGAGCGCGCAGTCCAATGGACAGGTCTGCCAAATTCCGTCATCGCACTCTTCATGCCTAGGGGTTGGTGCCCTTTCGTTAATGAACCGTACGAAGCGGTTTGGACCACCGAAGTACGATCTTTATATGGATCCCTGGTTCGCACGGGCCAATTCGAGTCCCAAGCCTATGTCGATGGTACCGTAATCCATTTTTCTTTGGCCCTTCTCACGGCCAAGTTGGGAGAATATGACGTTCTCGATGTTCAAGACTACACATACCCAAGGAACGTTGCCCCGGTAGCCAAGGAGCTGATTATGGAGCGAATTGCCCCTGGTATTGCATGGAGGGGGGAGACTGTCGCTGTTGGCTGACTTAACGAGAAAGCATGCCTCATATTCCAAATTGTGTGTGCAAACATTTTGCAAACGTCCAACGATTTCGCGATGCGTCCCCGTCAAGCCACATTAACATACCACCTCTTCGATCCCAACACTCCAATTAACCTGGCTCGCACCCTATATGCTGACATCATCGTTGCAGCCATGGATGAGAAAGGTGCAACACCACTTCCATATGCATGCCTGATTACCTCCAGTCTCAAAGATGATGGCATTGAGGTGTCGTTTGACCGTACTCGCCTCCCCGATCCCTTTGGACCGGGAACCCGCACTCGGAGCGCCAAACTGCTAGCCATCCTTCGAGAAAGGCGAGTAAGTGATGACGAGGACGATGCTGCCTCGAGTGAGGACGAGGAAGAAGAAGAAGCAGGTGCTGATGTGGAGATGGGTGACGTAGGTGTGTATGAAGAGTCAGCCAAAGAAGAAGACGACCCTGATTTTGAATGGACGGGTAGCGACCTCACTAATCGTATGTTAGCCCTTGAGACGAGATTCAACAACTTTATGACCGACTACCATCGCGATACAAGCACAATGTTTCGTTTCCAACTGAACTTGTACCGACGCCAAGGGGATCCCAACGAGCCATTGCCATCCTACTTTCATGACCCTTATGGCCCCGATGCGCCCAGCTCTTCCCACCTACCGCCCCAGTGAAGCTTTATTGGCTTGTGGCAGTTTTTAGTTGTTTCCCTTGTTCACATGGTTGTATGCTTTTTCCTGTTATTGTACCACAATCCTCTTATATAAAAATCTGCATTTTCTCCATTTGTTTTATTTATTTATCGCACTTCTTATTTTGCCTTGTTTAGCTTTATGTCCTTTTTGCTTGAAGACAATGCAAAAGTCTAAGTTAGGGGGGGTGACAAGTGCGTATTTCTAAAACTTCACAAATTTTCAAAAATTTCCAGAAATTTCCAAAAAAAAAATCATAAAATTTTGAAAAACCCAAAAATACTTTTGTTCAAAATAAATAAAAATTGGAATTCAAAATTTTCAAAAATATCATTAAAAGTCGGCTTGAAGTCTCAAGTTGTCAAATTCAAATACACAAAGTCAAAATTGACCAAAGATGGAAATCGAGCGAAAATTGACGACTTAACGAATAAGTGTGGAGATTAACAAACCCGGTAAGATTCGAGCCTTTCATCTTTGTGAAATTTATAAATCAATCCGAGTTAATTGTTAACTCAAAGTTCTTTTCAGTGCCTAAAAAGTCGTCGAGGATCTCAATCCTTTCATTTTGATCGGTTTTGATAAACATGTGTGGTATTGCCTTAAAAAGCGCGCTACAAATCTCTAAATTAAATTAATCTCGAAATGCATATGGTAAATTAATAAGTAATTCAGACAATGAAGTAGGCCATCGTTTGTTACCCAAAAACATTAGCCATAAAAAGATGTGAAAAATTATCCCTTTGATAACCCAACTGAGCCGAATAAAATTTATCCTTTCGTTTAACAACCCGAAAAACCCAAGTAGCCTGAAATTGCGAAAATGGAATATTCAATAAAGTCCGAAAAGTGCATAAAAAGGGGCAAGAAAAAAATATATATGATCAACAAAAATAGCAAGAAAAGAAAAAAATTTTGAAAAACAGAAAAAAATAGAGGAAAAAAAAGAAAAAAATGTGCAATAGCCCGGAAAAAGCACAAATGGACATCATAAACGACTTTTCCAATTCCAACCTTCCCTACCATTTTCATTTTACCCAATATACCTTAAAACCTAAAAAAGTCCTAATCGAGTCCAAATTGCGAAATTGGTTACCGCGTGGAGAGTTAAGACACCAAAAGATAATAAAAGAGATTGAATGCGTGATAATTTGAAATCAAAACGAATTTTTGGATAAGTAACGTAATAGTCAATCGGTGGAAATTCGTGATTAAATTTCTGGCTTCGCACACACGCACCATGATTTGAGACTCTTGAGCATGACTTGATGATGAATATTTTCTGGAAAAGTTTGAATTATACAATTTTTGCGTATTTTGAAGTTTCTTTGAGTCGAATTTTGTGGGAAAAGTTTAAAGGCTTGTTGCATACGCTAAATGCATTCGCTTTCCCGGGAACAAGGTATTCTTTCCAGTAAAATGATTTTCAAGAGTTGAGCCTTGCTAGGATTCTTGTACATTGCTCGGGACGCGCAAAGTTCTAAGTTAGGGGGATTTGATTAGACAAAAATTCTTATAAATTTATCCCTTTAATTTAGTTACTTTTAGCACCTCGAACAACGTAATCAATTTAATTTTATCTCATAATCTGGCTACTGACTTATTTTAACGAGTGCACCGAGTTTTTAGTATTTCGTACTCATTTTACAGGTATTTAATGTTAATAAAGAAAGAAAGAAACCAGAAGAATCGAGAAAGAAAAGAAGGAAAAGTCAAAAGATCAAAGTTGTAATTTTTACCCAGAATTCGGAGGAGGCATGTAGAGAAAAGTTGAAGAGCTTTCAATTACAAGAACATTGGAAGAAACGGAACCTCAATCGGAGTCCCGGTGTGAAAGTTATGAGCAGTCAAAGCTTGAAGAAAAAGTCAAAGAAATATCGGACCTATCCGGATCAGACCGATACAAAATGCCAATTTCCAGAGAACCCCGGATCGAAGGCGGATGAAAACTGAAGAAAAATAAATGAACTGATCCATACCAGATCGATCCAGCCAAGAAATAAACGAACTGATTCTGATTCAAGCCAGACCAAACCGAAGGAGGACCGGATCGGTCCGACTATCGAATTTTGATTTTTTACTCTTCCTCTAATGGAGAGTCCTAGTTCAGCTAAAACTCTTGAAGTCTTGTAGGGTATTTAAACCCAATTCAGTATCATTTCAAGGACGGAGAATTTATCTAATTTTCCATTCTTTTCAGTAATACCCTAGTTTGAAGATAGATTGCAAATTTAATTCCAAGATTGAAGATTGTTCAGATTTCTGTGATTACAAGTATTTTTAATTGATGCTTTTAGTGCCTTGGTAAGATTAGTGGTTAATTTATTCTGTCTAATTTTCTTTCTACATCATTCTACAATTCTTCCTTAGTTTAATCATGATTTCCTGCAATTCAAAAATTATTTTCATTAGTTTCAGCATGTTAGGCTAGATTTTCTAAGGTTGGGATGCATGAACTCAACCTGATGTGGTAGTTGCATTTGTATAAATTAATCCTCTAAATTTAATGATTTGATTACGACCGTATTGCGTAGAAATGCGACAATTGTAGATCTTTGGATCTCGTTTGCTTCAGGGTAACCGAGATACTTTAGAATGCAATTCAAGTGTAATTATCGTAATACTGATTTACTCGTCCTCTGATTAAGTATGGTACGGGCTTGAACCTCATACATGTAATGCTTGGGAGTACTAAATTCTAGGTCTAATTAATCATTTAAATTTACGATTAGTTTTATACCTACAATACACTAGGGTTGGGGGATTGTATTTCCGTCCTGTTTTCTTCATCATATAGTTTAAAGTTTCAAATCATTCTTCATCAGAATTTTAGGTAATTTAGAATAGTTGCAGTTTTTCATAATTTCACAATTGCATTTAGTTGTAGTCAATTCTTAAAACAAATCATCTTTTCTTTTCTTTTTAGGGTCAGAGTTAGGATTTCCTTATCTATCCAACGTCTTTACAATTCTATTGTCCCATTTCCCTGTGGATACGATCCCGACTTACCGGGTTTATTACTAACGCGATAGGCTTGCACTTGAGCCTAAAGAGTACGCACTTCTGAGACAAATTCTTAGTCGCGTCACCACTTTTGCATGATATCCCCCAACTATAGGGGATATGCAACACATAACGGTATCATTGTGATTTCACTGGGTCATGGCCTGCTTGTATTAATGTACATAGTCAATGGAGTTGATCTTTCCATTATAAATTTTAAACCTTAGAGTTGCAAAGTATTTATGGGTCTCTTTCTCCTCAATTGCCCTTGAAAAGGGGGACTGTATTTAAGTGGCGAGGGACCTCCTAGATAGTTTCTTGGTGGATCTTTCCCCATGATTTCGCGGTGTGTTGATCCATCTCTCTCCTAACAAGATAGGGAATATCGTGTCTATAATTTATTTCCTCTTGATCTCATCTAATCGGATGAATCTCGTGCTCATAGTGCTCTTGATTGCGATGAGAGCTCCTTCCTCGGCTGTGAGTGTTACTCGCCTGAGGGTTAGGTGTACGAACACGGCGTTTATGTTTGTCTTCATGGATCTCTCTTTTCAATCCTTTCCAAACGTCACTAAAGACGTGCATTTTCCTCCACTTTGAGGCATATGGCCTCCTCCTACCGGTGGAGCCACTATTCGTACGCATCGACCAATCATGATATCTGAGTGTATCTAGGCTTCTAGTTGCTTTATTCTTAATGTTGCTCTTGTGGGCAGTAACGTGCGTGAGTAACGCCTTAATTCTTGTTGGAATGGATTTCAGAGCTCACTCTAAGCGCTGGCAGTCCACCCTGCTAGTGGCCATTGCCTGGTAGAGGTGCATTGTGGGGGTGAAACATAGTTATTTATTAGAATTAACTGATTTAGGGAGAGGAAACTCCTTTCCCACAAACGACGCCAATTGTAGGTGCAATTATCCCACAAATGATAATCCTAAATAGTTAATATCGAACAAGAAAATAATAATCTCACGCGACAAGTATTTATGTGGTTCGGCAATGGCCTACATCTACGGGGTATTTCACTATTCTTATTATACTTTTCTCTCTTGATAATAAGAATTACATGCCCGTTTTCCCTAGGGTAAGGGTTACATTTATGGGGAAGGGAGAGATGAAGCCGTGTATGATTTTTCTTGCCTGTTGATATACTTGCTGCTTGATTGCGATCATCAATTCCCGAGATCCACGCAGGTGAAAATCATATTTATGGTTATTTCTGATTGCGATCCTCACCTAACTATTTTGGGTCGGTTTTTATCCAAACCCGTGTAATTCGGGTTGTTGAGATTATTCTCCCATAGTAAGTTATTTCATCTTGTGGTTATTACATAGTAAATTTTTTTAGTGTTAATAGCACCACCCACTCCAAAATGATGGAATTAATAAGAATTTAAAGGTGTCGATCCCAAATAATTGGGAAAATACTAATTTGAGTTGAGTTGAGTTAAGTTGAATAGGAATTTAAAGGTCGTAAATTATATTTACAATTAAAGTAAATAATAAGGGAACAATTTTAAGTTTGAAATTAAGATAAACAATAATAGTAAAATAGGTTACTTTGGTAGATTTTTTAATATTAAAATACTGCACTTTTAATCTATATTTAGAAAATAATGCACCTTAGAACATATTTACAAAAATATGTACTTGTTAAATCCCCGGTTAGTAACTGCATTTTTTTACTGAAATCATTATTGCCAACCGCGAATTCAGGTTGGATTAACCAACCATTAATTTGGATTAAATTATCTTAATTACTTGAAACCGGGGTTAACTACCTCGTATTCATTAAAAAATTAAATGAATACAATATTGGCAATCACATATTCACTTTAAACTGAATACGCGATTGGTAACCGCGTATTCACTGGTCATAAGTACACTCCGACTTCTCACAAAAATCATTTCAAAATTTTTAAACGAAAAACAAACAATGCTTCTCTCTAGTGATATGAGTCTTCCTAAGCTACTTCCGATGACCATTGACCCACCCCAACCTCAAACACCTCCGACCAACCTTCAACCTAACACTAAGTGTTAGTTTTTTGAAATTTTTGTTTGGTTTCATTGTATTTTATTTTTGTACTTGGTGAAATGTTATTTTTTTGTTCTACATATTTTTGGTATATATATCCATAATTTTTATATGCATTCAAGTATATACAGTTTCGTAAGTTTTTTTAAATGCTTAGTGTGACTGAAAACATCACCTTAAACTTTTTTGGAGTGAAAATATACGAATTATTCGATGTAATATGTCTTAATTGTTGTAAATTGGAAATTTATAAAACACGCAGTTGGAATGCTTTTTTAAGTTTCAAATGGGCAAATTTTATTATTGTTGCATGATATATGATTTATATATAATTTTTTGGGTGTAGCAAAATGAATTATTACACATGTATGTGTTATGTTTATGTAAATTGGCTGGGAAAAATTTAATTAACATGTTGTCTCAATGTAAACTAATTTAATGTAAGGTGTTTTACTTTAACTTAAAAAGATCGTTGTACATAAATTTTGGGTGAGAAAATAATGAAATGAATTTAGAAGTATTGTATCCATTTGGTTTATATTGAATATCTTTAATTCGATCGCAAATGATATACCCGAAATTGTAAAAAACAGTTATGACAATATTAGTGACATTAGTCTACAATTATGTGTTGCATTGGCGTGGTTTAATTTATAAAGTGTTTGGAAAACATGTTAAGGAGGCGTGGTTAAATAACATGAATTGTATTTTTTTTTAAATTGGGAACATGAAAAAGTATCTATAATTTGAATTTGGACTTGAATGAAATATTAAAAATAGGTCGTAATATTATTGTTAAGATTGTAGTAAAAAGATTTTGTGATGTGGATTTTGATACGTAACTAATATTAATCACAAAACCTACAGTGAGTATTGATGTATGAATGAAATGTTCTTATCCATTAAAGGCGTTCACTTCACATTATCGAATACGCGTACCATATATGTCAACGTCGCACTAAAATATTACAACAAACTTAAAAAAGTTGTATTTAAAAAGGTTTAATATAAAGACCAACAAATTCAATTATTCCATAAATATAATTAAGTATAATATCATATTTAGATATTTAATAATGTTCGAATCATCAACAAATTTGCTATCATGTTTATTCTAGTAGATGGAAAGCAGACGTGCGATGTTCATGTGTTATTGTGGAGGTAGAATTTATATTACCTAAGCAGCTGGTGTAAGTTACGATGGTTAGGTCTGCAAGGCGTTAACATATGAAGAGTTATTAAGAAAGGCACGATGTGCAATCATAGCAGACGGTGCTATAAGTGACACTAAAATTGTTTGTTGCTAGCGTGAGATACCAATTCCATACGAAATAAAGTACATGGTATTGGTTGTAGACGAAGATGACATTGTGCAAACTCTAGTCGATTACGTTTTAAACGGAAACCCAATCAGCATTCTCCATTTATACTTAGAATTGAACCCTACTTTCATAACATAATACTATAACCTTTACCGATCATCAAAAGATTGCAATCGTGATACAGTGCCCCATCTATGTCGACACATAAATAGTTATCCCAACAATCTAACCGCACATTGGACTATGATATTAATGTTCCAAGTAGTAGTCAGAGAAATGTGGCAACAGAGCGCTACTCTCACAAGGTTGATTTATTGATAGATAAATTGACCATCTCTTCTTGTGTTGCACTGGTGTATGTATCCCTTACAACTAAATTGACATCCAACAATGAACACATTAGCCCTGACATTTTGAACGCATTGGTTAATGGGGAAGTTTGCAATGTTGATCCTGAGGAAGACGGACCTGACTACGAAATGTATAAAGATACAAATGAAACTAGCCACGACAAATGTACTCAAATGGAAGTGGGTCCATTTAAATCACAACGTATAGGTAGTTAGTATTTTTTTGATGACACGGTATGTGACTTATGAGGAGGATGCCATACCAATGAATTATAATCGAGAAATTCCCTTGACACATGTCGAAATGATATATACTAGGCACGATCAGCTACGGGTGTCACTAAAGTATGACACCAAGAAGGGCCTCCATGATGATGTCACATGCTGCAGCATTCATAACCACATTGAGTTTGAAGTTGTTGAGTATGACATAGTTACGTGGGTTGTAAAATGCAAATCAAGATTGGCAAATGGTTGCAAGTGGAGCCTTAGGGTGCAGCGACACAAAAAAATTAAAATTACTAAGTATGATATCTCTCATATCTGCAAATACTCTTCTATCATAACAGGCTATAGACAGTTGACTTCAACATATTTGGCTCGAATAATCCAATGCATAGTTAAGTCAAACCGAGGCGTTAAGATATGCATTATGATTGTGTATTTCAAGCAATGCATCCTTTACACCATACCTTACATGAAGGCTTGGGATGCCAAAAGAAAAGCAATACTTGCCCCGTTTAAAGATTGGGATTTATCATATAACGAGCTACCCCAATTATTGTTTGTAATCAAATAATATAATTACATGACCTTCATCCATCTAGTGGCTTTCCCACAACCTAATGGTAAGGATATGTTTTTCAAACTCTTATATTCACTCTCGGATTCGAAAGAAAGATTTATTCATTATCCACTTGTCGTAAGCGTTGATGGCACCCACCTATATGGTAAATAAAATGGAAGATATTGATAGCAATGAGCTTTGACGGTAACGGGAAGGTATTCCAACTAGGGGTTATCATAGTTGATAATGAAATTTTGAATAATCAGAGTTGGTTCTTACATCATGTTAAGATACAAATTATAAAGGACCAACGACATATATGTTTGATATCTGATCGATATACGAGAAAGGTTATGGTGCAAGAGCAACAAGAATTCTATAAATGATGGAAGGCCGACAATAGGAGATACGGATATTGTTCACGCCACGCTCGAAGTAATTTAAGTGAAAAATTATGCGATGCTGGATAGAGTAAGTTGGTTTGTCTTGCGGGAACTACACGCTAAGTAAGAAAATTTGATCGGGTAATATCATAAATTAACGAAATAAATGAGGCAGCGCACACCTATTTTTAAAAATTCATAAGGAGAAATGGACGTGTGCTCATGGAAGGGGATATCAGTACGCCCAAATGACCATGAACATATCTAAATTTTTAACGGGGTTATTAAGGGGGCAAGGAGTATTCTAATCAATGCGGTAGTTGAGTTTATATTCTACAGACTTGTAAGGTATTTATGCATACGAAGGAAGCATAGCTTGAAGTATATGAAGGAAAATAAGACTCGTACTCGAACTACTTTAGTTGGTATAGAGAGACTAATTAACAAAATAAGAGAGCATTTGGGATTTTAATCGAGATGAGGGATGAGTGCAGGTATTAACCCAAAGGGGAAATGGGTATAATGTACACATATCGGGAGCAATATCTAGTTACGGGAAGTGGGAGATTTACAATATGTCTAGTTCTCATGTAATTACATCGTGTTCAAGACTACCTCTCGATCATATGCGATACGTTAATGAGTACTTCACCACATACATATATATGAGGACATATGTACCCCAATTATATCCTCTTGACCACGTTGATTACTGGCATCCTATAAGTCGCCCGAAGTTGATACCAAACCTGAAGCTCAAACGTGATGTAGGGAGGCCTATTTCAAATCATCGTAAAAATGAGATGGATCTCGTGGAAAATCAATCAATTCACCGCATCAACTATCACCAGTTGGGTCAAATGCGTAAGAGATGCCCCCAAATACCAAGGCTTAATGTTTCGATGGATCTTGATATATATTAAAATCCTAATGTTTGTTGCATGTGAGAAACTCGTCGGCAAATACACATATTGATTTCAAGTAAGGCAAATACAAATATTGATTTTGAGTAAGTATAATTTTTATTTTGTATGCCATTTTAATATATACTAGAAGTTAACTATTTTATGAAACATTGCATATGTCTATTATATTGTATTTATTATTTGATTTGATTCATTAACTAAAATTCTTATATTACATTTAATATGAATATCTTGGACATTCGCGAATGGATATAACCACGTTTAATGGACACTTCTATTTTGACTAGACAATAGCGGAACAGGTCCGATGTCATTTGGGCAGGACACGAGACTAGTGCCCTGATGTGTTGATGTAGTAACTCGGCACACCGCTGAGATGAGGGGCACAAGTTTGCGCTCGATAGTCCCCTTACTTATGGATGAAGGTTTCTACTGCCTAGACCGACTATGATGCCACGTTTGACAGTGCTTTCATCACAACATTAGTGAGCACTAGAGGTTATAGACTCGTACTTTCCATGTGCCAGTCGTGGAGTGCAACATCACTTTACAGGACGTTGAGGTCCTATTAGGCCTACCCTTGGACGGTCTTCCTATTACTGTTCTTGACATGCCATCAAGGTACGAGAGTCTATTGGATATGTGACTGGACTACTTTGGTGTTAGGTTAGACTGAGTTTGTCATCGATTCCCAACTGAGGGTGAACTGGCTAATTGACAATTCTAAGGAGTTACCCGAGGCTCCAGGTGTAAACACAAAGACTATATATGCACATGCATATATTTTGGGTATGATTGGAGGCACATTACTACTGGATCATGTGAATCGTCTACCTCCATTTCCTCTATGAATTGTGGAGAACCAAAGAGTATAGTTTGGGAGGTGTAGCTCTCACAACATTATATCGCAAGTTGTGCAAGGCGAAAGCCCCCGATGCCAAAGAGATAGTTGGGCCACTAGTGCTGACTCCTCATCCTGAACTATACGGAAATGAAATCGTTTATCATTTATGAAAAAGGTGTCATTTGGCTATTGATGTATTAGATTAGGATATTCCCTCATGTAACATTTTCATGTTTTTAATCTAAGTTTCTTGTATTTGCAGCATTAGTTAACTTGGTTCTAAATAATAGCATTATTTCATTAAACTAGTTATAAACTCGCGCGATGCACGAGTAATATATATATTTGATGTTAACATATTTATTTTGTTCCTAACTTAAGTGATTACGCACATTATGATATTAAAAAACGCTATATGTATAAATAAAACATTCAATAAATAAAAGTGAAAATGAACCTAAAAGATTCAATTTCATTTAACGAAATTAAGCACACCTATTTAATATACTCCCTCAACCTTTTATTAGTCTTTAACTGATTATCGTGAGCGGATTATGATAACAAATTAAATTGTACAACCATTTCGTGGTAAAAAAATAAAAAATAAAATGAACTCAAAATCACGGTTGTTTAACTTCAACCATTATAATAATTATTTTCTTGTATTTCCAATAACAAAGTAGATTTCCAATTAAAAACAAAATTCTTATAAAAAAATAGAAAAAATATTCACTAATTAACGAAAATTTGGAAAATACATAACAAATAGAAAAAAAATGAAAAATACATAAAAAATAGGAAAATATTCTATTAGTCGAAAAAAAAATTTAAAAATTTGCAAACAGAATAAATATTCTAAAAAGTTTGAAAAAAATACTACAGAAAATGAATTTCCAATAACAAAATATATTTCCAATAGAAAAAACAAATGTCTAATAAAACCAGAAGAAATATTAAATAATTACGAAAAATTTGGAATATGCAGAAAAAACTAGAAAAATATTTAAAAATAATAAATAAATAAAAAATTCGAAAAGAAAAATTCTAACCTTGATTAAAAAGACATAAAAAATTAATATTGATAAAATATTTCCAGAAAAAAAGGTTTTCATCCAAAAAATATTTTATAGCAAAATAAAAATGATTAACGTTCCAAAATGAATCAACTAACAGATTCATTGAAAATTGAGTGTGAATCTCAAATAAATATGCTTTTAGGAGTCAATCCCTAAACAACAAAAGTTTGGGAGCCTAAAAGCCAAATATCCCTTTTATTTAACCTGTAAGATAAGATTTATATAAACTCAGAATACAAGCAGAGAAATCAAGGATTAGTTTTGGGATTACAAGTTTTTAGTCCTACTTTTTTGAATATATGTGTGTTTAATCCCATGTCATTATTTTTTTTTTGTTCCTATATTTTTGCACTTGTCATTCTCTACAAAAAGAGACATGAGAGGTTATACGGAAGTTGAGGGAAGTTTTAGACGGTCATGGGACTTCAAATAATTTAAAAAACACATGGGATGGGAGACTAACAAAACTTTAGAAATGGGACTAAAACAAAAAAAAACATTTAGTTTTTACACACAACAACACAAAATGGGCTACGTGTAAGGCTTGAAGCCAAACCTCCAACACGTAGCACCAAAACTACATCTGCCCCTAGAAAGCAAAAAATATCGCAGACAACAAAGAAATCTCAAAATCCACCAACCGTCTTCCCCATATATATATATATATAGAGAGAGAGAGAGAGAGGAAAGAGGAAATCCTGCAAACCAAACCTCGCATCAATAAAAAAAAAAACCGATCACCGGTGTATATAGTCAAAAAACTAGATAGAGCTCACCCCACACCTTATGATAAACTTAGGCGTCAGCTAAATCATACGCACGAAACTTTAATTGAGACATTTTTTTGTTCTTTCTCATCTCGAGAAGAGCTCTTATCATCTCCTTATGTGAGTACAAAAAGAAAATGGTAGTGGAATTGGTTGCATATGTAAACCCACATGAGGTATAGTGCCCCCTAATTTTCATCCCTCTCAACTCTTCTAAGGACTCGGACAAAAAGAAGATTGAGGTTTTTTTAGTTCAGGGAGAATGATAGAGAAGAGAATGGATGGGACTTAAGCAGATAGATGCGGACGAAAGAATTTTGTGGGAACTTAATGGGATTTGTAGGTGGCTATGGATTAAAATGGGATGATGGGTTTTAAAGCTGAAGCTGGGTTTTAGGCGGTTAATATTCCATTGGGGAGGTTAAACTATCCATTAATGGCTTTGGTAAGTGGAAGATCGAATGGGGACCCGTTAGAGAGAGAGAGAGTATGGTGGAATGAAGAGGTGGGTATGCAGATTCTCTTATGTGGAAAAGAGAAACTGTAGAGTTAATTGGTCGCGTGGTTAAAGGTGTAGATAGGGGGAGTGCCACGTGGATAGGTTATAAATGGAGCAACATTTAAGGTTTGTATAACGTTTTTGAGTATATAATAGATAACATTAGACATACGCACAAAAAGAAATAAACTCTCAACTTTTATTAACATGGACTAAAACATAAGAAACACGAGTTCAAAATAGCACCCTCCTAACTCTAGATCCATCAATTCTCATCTCCTCGTTGGGTATTATTTCTAGAACTTCACCACGGGTGATGGTAAGGAGTGGTTGGATAGATGGCGTGATGAGCATGGTTAGACTTATCACACCAACATAACACATGTAGAAACATAACACAAGACCCCTTATCTGAAAACACTTTTTCTAACTACAACATGCACGAATCCAGATTGATCCCTAACTAGTAGTTTAGCACCCCCTACACAATTTTTTTTATATGGTTGTGAAGTCTATAACCAACGCATCAACCCGATCACACAATCAAGTAAAATCGAGTACTATTGTGTAATGACCTAACATATGATTAGGCATGTTAGTTACATTATTAATTATAAGTTATGATTGATAAGGTTGATGGTGGGTATTAAACATTTTAAATATCATGTTTATAGGATGCATACTCACGAGATATATATTTGTTATTTGCATTAGATTCTAATTAAGCTTATGATCGGTGATAACATTTTTCGAGCATATGATTATTCATATGGTTAAATATATTATAAAGTATGTTTTTGATGCATCATTATGTTTATAAAAGTAAACTAGGGTGTTGGTGCAAAATTGAGGATGTTTGTTCGCAAAATGTGAAAGTTTAGATATTTTCGGTACATTGGTACTCTCATGTTTGAGCCCAAATTAGGCACACTAGTTTTATGATTTTTAAAACATATAAAATATGAAAGTTGTATATATATAAGTTATCTATGCGTAGATGCAATTGAGGAGTGAATCGGGGTCCTTAATAGTGAGTTATGGTGGTTTTACAAATGCATGACAAATTTATCATTAGTGAAAATGTTTGATGGGACCTTTTATCCTACCAACCACACATAACCACAAGCTTTATTTCCATTAGACCTCCTTAAAACGTTTTTTTACGAGAAATCATACATCTATCTTCTTCTCCATGATAAACGACAAGGGTTGAGGGAATATGCCAAAAGGGAGAGATAAAAAAGGAAGTTAATGAAGAATTTGCTTTGAAAAATTACAATAAATCAAGGAGTTCTTAATAAGTAATTATCTCTTTGTAAAAGTTGGTCACGTGAATGAGTTTTACACTTTGTATATTTTTGTTTGATAAATATTTAAATGATATCTGTTGATGCCAAAAGTTATCTACTTATGTGGACTAATTAGAAATGAACACTTATCCTCCTACGTGGTCTTAATTATAGTCAGCTGATAAAAACCTAACAAGGAATGCCGACCAACATAAGGCATGCCGACCAACACAAAGAAGTTTGACCAACAAGGCAACGAAGCGTCATCATACCAAGGGTCATACTACACGTGGTTTATACAACCAATCGTCATATTTATTATGTAAGGATGTAAATGCTTAATTATATAAAAGCATTCCATCCCTTGACATTCCAACCCTTGACCTCTGGGTCACTATAAATACATTGTATCCCTTTCATCAATGGCAAGGCAAAATGGATTCTAGGGCAAGATACCTACTTTTTGTAGTCTCTGAAATCAATAGAAGAACATTGGATGTAGGCTTTCTGACTTAGTCGAACCACTTTAAAAACTCTCTCACTTTCTTTCTTTATTTAAAATTGCACTTATATAATTTACCTGTGATCATAAAAACTAGATCAAATTATATTTTTTTACATCAAAAGATTGGCAACGTTTGTGGAAACGTATTTTTAATTATCGTTCTCACTCTTACATACTCTTGTTCAAAGCACGATGACTGACCTTGAGTCCCGTCTGAGAAATGAAGGTAATCCGCCTGTTTCATCTGCTCAGCCTATGGCAACAGACCTAACTGGAATCCTAGCTAGTATTGCCATAGGAAAAGAAGCCATGCAGGAAATAGTGAGGCAATTGGCTCAATCACTACAAGTGACTCCCTCGTCCAGAAGAGAAATGTCACCTCCACCTCCAAGATCCATCATATATAGTTATTTAAGACATTCACGAGACACCTCTTATCGTATAGGAGCAAGTTCATCACTCAGGTCCACAGAACCCCATGATATCCATTCTTTTTCTCCTGAAAAGCCAAGTGTCTTGGAAAGGCTAAGCCAAGCTTTACCCTTTGATCGCTTGGGGCCTCGAGTAAATAAAAATCCTCTTAGGGCATTATCCAGGAACACTCAACATTCGGTCGACCAACATGAGTCCTCAGTCAAATCAAGATCAAGTGCCTGACGATCTATATGCACCGAGCAGACCTCTTAGAAGGAGAGTTCAACGCAAACACATGGTCGGAGCTTCGTACAGATCCGAGGCAGGCAATCCATCATGGAAATGATCAATTCAGATGTTAAAAAATTGGTTAGGTGAAAAGGAGAAAGCAAAGAATCCTTTGCAACAGAGTTTTGTTAGAGGATCCCCTTTTGTTCAGGCAATTGTGGATTTTCCTACTCCATAAAAATTTAAAGCCCCCGTGGTCACTCCCAAATAGAACGGTAAGACTGATCCAGTTCTCCATATTGAGAAATATCAAGTTGCAGCAAATATTATTCAGTTCCTGATGAAATGAGGTGCAGAGCATTTTCAAGTTCTATTACAGGATCCAGGGCCGGCCCCGAAGGTTTTGGGACTCAAGGCAAACTTGTAAAATGGGGACTTTTATATAATAATTTTTTTTGCAAAATATATATTTATGTAATTTTTTTACAAGATAATAGGAAATGAACAAAATCTATAAGCTTCCATAATACCAATGATAAATATAATGTATCATTTTTAAATAACCCACCCTGGCCAAAAGACATACAATTAGCACTCAAGTACTCTTCCTCTTCCCCCATAAAAGAAAAGTAAACAAATCAAGGATAATAAAATGAAAATATTAATTAAAATAGGATATTCTCGCCTTTTTGTTGCAAAATCACTAATCAAGCTTGGATAATCAAGTTTTTTCCCCATATCCTTTTCCATGGATAATAATGCTAGTCCATTCAACCTCTCTTGTGACATTGTTGATCGAAGGTAAGATTTGATCAATTTCAACTTTGAAAAGCTTCTTTCCGCAGTTGCAACGGTGACTGGTATAGTCAATAATATTCTGTAAGCTATTCACGCAATTGGAAAAGTCCCATCCATTGTATGCAAATAATTCAACACATCAACTGTTTTTTTTTCGCTTCCTTTGGCAAGTATTCTCTCAACAATTTTGGCTACAAAAATAAATCCTTACCATCAATATCATAATGGCTTCCATGTTTGAGTTTTTCTTCAAGGTTGTCACACCGAGTCTTTAAACTATCATCATCCATGGACTTGAGCTTCTTCAAATCAAATAAAAACAAAAAAAACCTTCATAACATTGGAATTGTTCAAACCTACTCTTGAGTGAAGAAATAGCTTGATCCACTACATGTAAAAAGTAATTGATTCAAAATGATTCTTCAGCCGAAAGTTTAACCTCTTTACTAACACTCTCATCAAGTTGCTTCTTTCTTTGAATGACTCATTTTTTATGAAACACCGCTTCAATTTCCATATCCATTGCTAATTGTTGTGATTCAATCATGGATTTTTTGAACCCATTCTCTCTATAGTCCTGAAAGTATTTAATAAGTCCTTTAAATTGATCAATGGCAATATCAATTTGCATATCTTCTTTTTGTAGAAATTTACTAACAGTGTTGACAGCAAACAACAAATTATGCCAAGTAACCATACTTAATAAAAACTCAAAATTATCCATGTCATTAATTTCCAATGATTCGGCTTCGCCTTTTGTTTTCGAATCCCGATCCACATTTGCTAAGTGAATTAATGCATCTTTTAATTCTTGGCTTGAAATCTTACTGCTTTAACACTGTCAATGCGACTCTCCCATCGTGTTTGTGACAAAGACTTCAGAGTTAACCCTTAAACATGTTCTTTCAAAATATCCCATCTCTTAGTAGAAGAAGAAAATAAAGTATAAATGCACTATACCACACCACAAAAAGAAACAGCTTTAGAACAAGAGTTTTCCATATCACAAAGTGCAAGGTTAAGATTATGACAACCATACGGAGTGTAAAATGCTATTGGATTTACTTCGAGTAACCTATTCTGAACACCTTTGTTTTTTCCTTTCATATTAGACCCATTATCATAACCTTGTCCTCTTACATCACAAATATTAAGTCCTAAAGTCTCCAACACTTCTTCAAGCTCATTATAAAGCCCTGATCCCGATGTATCATCTACCTTTAGAAATCCTAGAAAAAAATTCTCCACATTAATTTGACTTTTTGAAATATCAACACAACGTATAATTGAAGTCATTTATTCCTCGTGACTTGCGTCCGGAGTACAATCTAGTATGACAGAGAAATATTTAGCTTCTTTGATTGTGTTAATGATTTCACGTATGATCTCACCCACTAACAATTCAATAATTTTATTTTGGATTTTGTGGCTAAGATAATGGTTGTGAATTTCACCGCTTTGATGACGTCGAATATGCTCTTTCATTATTGGATCAAAATCCACAATCATTTCAATTAAACCTAAGAAATTTCCATTATTTTCTTGATTTATCTTTTCATTATCTCCTCGAAAAGCCAAACTATTCTTGGCTAGTGATTTAACAATAAAAATTATCCTCACTAATACTTCTTTTCAATGCTCTCTCTCTCTTTATTTATCATTTGTTGTACCTCTGAATCAATTGTTTCATTCCTTTTCAATCTCATTTCTAAATCAAGCTAACTTTTCATGCAAGAAATATGTTAATTACTCCCCTCGTGACTTAAAAGCCTCTGATTAATATTTTTCCAATTGTTAAATCTGTCGGTAGCCAATTGAGTCTTGTTCTCATCCGACCTAAACAATTTACAACAAAAGCAAAATACCCTATTTAAATAAAGTGAATATACTTGCCATCTTTTATCACGATTCTTTCCATTCAACCATTGTCGAGTGTAGTGCACTCGAGAGAAATGTCTACCATCATTATCTTTAGGAAAATCAACAACAACTCTTAAGGGACCTCGTTCCACTAAAAGATCTCTGTGGTTTCTACCAATCTTATCCCAATTTTCAGGATCATAAATATTTAACGGTCCATATTCATTACTAGATTCTTCATTCACCAAATTTTCATGCTCTTTGTTTAAACCTTCTTCATTATCGTTCTCATTAATATCGTCTTGATGCACTAAATTTTCATCTTCAATCAAAACTTCTTCATTTTCATTCTCATGCTCATTCCCCGTTTCATTTAGTTTAAAAATAAATTTATCAAGAGCTACCGTTTGGGATTGCATAAATTTTTCTATCTTTTGCTTCTTTTTAAATTTTTTCCATCCAGAAACATATTTTCTAGGAGGCATGGTATAAATACACAATAATCCAACAATCAATCTAAAAAATTTCAACCGCAACCAAATAAAGTAACAATGGAACCTCGTTTGCTGAATTTGTAAATCAAACTTGAAAGCCTTTCTTGGCTAAAAAAATCCTGAAAATACATTAACAAAATTAACATAATTAACTTATTGCACAAAAATATTAGCATTTAGGACAAAAATAACAACAATTAGAACAAAAAATAATTAATAATATTTTTTTTAGTTAATGACAGATTAATAACAGATTATTAGATTAATAACATTTTTTAAGTTAACTAAAAAAAATCACAACCTGATTTATTTAAAGAAAACACATAAAAAAATTAACATCATTAAAAAAGAATACAACCTGATTTATTAAATAATGCCGGATAAAAAAAATTACATGGACGAAAAAAATTACGCGGGAAAAAAAAATTACATGGAAAAAAAAAATAAAACTCTTGATCTTGAATATATTTGGATTGAAAGTTGACCTTGAGAGTATTGTGAGTGATTATTTAAATATAGGACTTTGTTTTGTTGGAATATAAAAAGGGTTAAGGACTTAAGAACAGGAGAGAGACACGGCTGCCTTTCTTTATTTTGTTGGAATGGAAAAAGGGGTAGGGTTTACTTTTGGTATAAGGAATAGAGGGAGTGTTTGTGGGCTTTAGTCTAAGGAATTTTGGGGCAAAAAATTTACAACAACATACTTACAAAATTGTGGGCCTAAAAAATTATGTCAAATTTGGGGCCCCAAGGCGGTTGCCTCATTGGCCTACCCCTTGGGCCGGTACTAACGGGATTAACCCAAATATGGTATAATAACTTACCTCGAAGATAAATTTTCACCTTTAATCAGCTTGCCGAGTTATTCATTAGAAACTTCTATTTTGGAGCCAAGCCAGTGAAAAGAGTAGCTCATCTTCTAAGTGTAAAGAAGCAAGTGGGGGGAAAGAACCAGGGAATACATTACACGTTTTAATAATGAAAAGTTGGAGATGATTGATTATGAGGAGAAAATAGCCATCAATGCTCTTATGAGTGGCTTGCTTCCCGAGAAACTATATTATACTTAAGCTAAAGATCCTCCCAAAGATATGGTTGAACTCATGGCAAAGTCAACAAAAATAATGAATGCCGAGGAAGCTATGGCCGCAAAACAGAGTCCAGCCATGAAGCCCGACACGAAGCCTGAGAAGAAGGACCAAAAATCGAAGAAATAATATAAGCTTAAAAAGTATAGAACCTACACTCCATCGAGTGTTAGCATTCACCACATCCTGGAAGAAATCAAACATAATAAGGATTTACGATGGCCCGAGATGTTAAGGGCGGATACTAATAAAAAGGATAGATCCAAATATTGTGAATTCCATAAGGATCATGGCCATATAACAAATAATTACATCGTTTTGCAAAATAAGATATAATCCCTCATCTGTCGAGAAAAACTCGATAAATTTATTAATCAACGTGATGGCAGAGAACCTAGAAGAAGGTCAAATTCTCCATGTAAGTTTAGAGATGACATGAAGAGAAATTATGAAGACGATTATGAAGATGATCTAGACTTGACGAAGAAGCCCAAATAACTATAACGTAAGGTAACTATAATCAGTTTTGCTTTATTTTATTGTTATATGATTATAGGTGGCGATGCAGGAGGAGTGATCACACTGCTGAAAGAAAAGCTTACTTGAATGAAGCCCAGGCTTGCTCCTATATCCAGAGTATTAATTTGAATGAAGATAATCGGTCAAGGAATGTCAACAAAGACAAATTAGTGATTGATTTTTCAAAAAATGATTTATCTGGGGTACTTTATCCCCATAATGACCCATTGGTTGTCAAATTCAGAATCTAGGATATGATCTTCACCAGAGATTTGATTGATAATGAGAGTTCAATAAATATTATGTTTTATCCTCGCTTTCAAAGTTTGGGCTTGAAGCTCAGCCAACCAGAACCCTATTATATGCCGTTAATAGGCTTTTCTAATGAAAAAGTTTACCCTTTATGAACAATCAAGCTAGAAGCTTGATCGACACTCGGTCAGTAAGTCGCACAGAGAAAATACATTTATTCGTGATGGATAAGAACATTCAGTCTGCCTATAATATGATCCTTAATAGGGGAGGATTAAAGAAGTTTGAAGTCGTATCGTTAACAGTCCATCAATGCTTGAAGTTTCCAACTCAATTTGGGGTAGCTGTTGTAAAAGGCAACCAAAAGGTGGCTACATAGTGTTATTACTCATCAACCAAGCAAGAGGATCTAATTGAATTAAAGAAGAAGACTATAACTTACCAGGTGGATACTACTGAGCCTAATGGTGAATCTGAGGTTGAAACCTTAGATCCACAAGATGAAATAAAGTTGGTCAAGGGAAAAATTCTGAAAGCAGTTGAAAGCATCATTCTGGACGATGAAAAACTAGAAAAGATAATGCAGATTGGCTCAACACTGGATCCCATCCTTAAAGAGGAGTTGATTGTGTTCTTGAGGCAACGAAGAAATGTATTTTCTTAGAACCATGAGGATATGCCTGGGATTGATCCCAATTTCCTATGTCACGAGCTCAACGTCAGCAAGAATGTCAAGCCGATTAAGTAAAGACATAGGGTTCTCAGTTTTGAAAAAAATCAAGCTATCCAAAAGGAAGTGGAGAAGCTTCAAAAAGCCCGATTTATTGAAGATGTGAAGCATCCAGATTGGTTGTCCAACGCTGTAATGGTAAAAAAGAAGAATGATAAATAGAGGACGTCCATGGATTTCACTGATTTAAATAAAGCTTGCCCAAAAGATCATCTCCATTGTTATAGAATTGATGAGTTGGTGGATGCTACATCAGGACAAGATCTTTTAAGCTTTGTGGATGCCTATTCTGGTTATAATCAGATAAAAATGAAACCTAAAGATAGGGAAACTATAATCTTCATCACCCTCCGAGAAACTTATTATGATAATGTAATGTCGTTCGGTCTAAAAAATACAGGTGCAACGTATCAAAGGTTGGTGAGTAAGGTATTCGAATAACAGATAGGAAAAAATATGGAGGTTTATGTGGATGATATGTTGACAAAGAGTAAAAAATCTTCAGATCATATCGCCGACCTCAGTCAGACTTTTGATCAGTTGAAAGCATCAGATGAAGTTGAATCCGACCAAGTGTGTGTTTGGGGTACAAGAAGGGATGTTCCTCGGCTTCATAGTTAATCAAAGGGGAATTGAGACTAAACTAGGAAATATAAAAGCTTTAATTGAAATACAATCGTCGGCCTACAAGAAAGATGTACAGAGGCTCACTGGAAGAGTGGCAACCTTAAACAAATTTATTTCCCGAGCAACAGACACGTGTTTACCACTTTTCAAAGTATTAAGAAAAACTTTTGAGTGGAGTGCAGAATGTGAAGAAGCATTATCGAAGTTAAAAAAGTATCTGGGGTCGCCAATATTGATTTCTCGACCAGTATTGGGGAGAAATTGTACTTGTATTTAGCTATTTTTAAGTCAGAAGTGAGCTCGGCATTGGTCAGACAGGACAATGGAATCCAAAAACCAGTCTACTATACCAGCAAAGCGTTTAGAGGAGTTGAAGTTAGGTACCCACGTTTGGAGAAATTAGCCCTAACACTTATTGAGGCTTCAAGATGTATGAAACCTCATTTCCAAGCACACACCATAGTTATGTATGCTGATCTGGCTCTTCGATAAGCTCTCTATAAACCCGAGAAGTCCAGAAGATTGATGTACTGGCGGTAGAATTGGGAGAGTATGACATTGTCTATGAACCAAGATCTTCATTTAAAGGCCAAACTTTGGCGGATTGTATTGTTGAATTTACTTATCTGGAGGTTCCTGATGAACAAAACTTGCCTACCAAGCAGACTTCGAAAGAAGAGAGCTCAGCTCAAAAGCAAGACGAAGTAGCTACCGACCAACCTGAGTCATCCAGAATTCAGTAAATGGTCCAAAATTATGCAAAAGAGAGTAGAAAGATATTTCAGCATGGATCATTGACAACAAAAAGCTTCGACGGTGATGTTACATTATGGAATTCGTACGTGGATGGATCTTTATGTGCTACTGGAAGTGGAGCATGTATAATACTTAATACTCTTGATGATAATGATATTGAGTATGCTCTCATATTTCAATTCAAGGCATCAAACAACGAGGCATAATACGAAGCCTTGATAGTTGGGCTAAATTTACCTCATTTATTAGGCACCGAGAAAGTAGTGTCGCATAGTGATTCACAGTTGATTGTTAACCAAATGCTGAATTCGTATAGAGCTAAAAGAGAATTGATGACTAGGTATCTCGTTAAGGCCATGGAAATTATTGCCAAATTTCCAGCCGTCAAAGTGAATATGATACCAAGAATAAAGAATGCTCAAGATGATGCACTTGCTTAGCTGGCATCAGTAGTAAGAATTAATTTCAGAAGAACAATCCTAATCAAGCTTCTGCCTAATCAAAGTATTGACGAAGACCTGATGGTCAGTTTCATTGATGTAGATTTGGGACCTTCTTGGATGGTTCCCATTAAAGCTTATATTAAATATAAAACCCTATCACCCGATCCTAAAGAGGCTAAGATTCTTCGATATAAAGCGGCGAGGTATGTGTTAGACAAATGAGTTTTATACAGAAGGGGATTGACGATCTCCTTGCAACGCTATGTTCATCTAATGGAGGTGGAAGTTTTAATAAAAGAAGTGTATGAAGGATCTTGTGGAGCTCATTCAGTTGAAAGATCATTGCTCTAATGCATCAACACTCAGGGATATTACTGTCTGACCTTGAGGGCTGATTGTACAGCCTTTGCGATAAAGTGTGATAAGTGCCAAAGATTATCTACTATTTATAGAACACCTTATGCTACTCTAACACCAATAACGTTGCCTTGGTCATTCGCTATATCGAGAATTGACTTGGTCGGCCCACTGCCGATCACTAAAGGCAGGTTCAAATACTTAGTTGTTGTTGTTGATTACTTCACCAAATGGGTAAAAATAAAGCCATTGATTAATATGCCTTATGAGAAAGTATATCAGTTCATATGGAAGAATATCGTTTGTCGATATAGTTTACCATATATTTTCATCACAAATCACGGCACATAGTTCGATAACGAGGAGTTTGAAGCATATTGTGCCCAATCCAAAATCCAGAAGTTACATTCTATACCAAGCCATCCTCAAAGTAATGGTCAAACAGAGGTGATAAACAAAGCTTTATTGAATGGACTGAAAAAAACACTTGATGCTGCCAATGGCAACTGGATTAATGAGTTACACTCTGTTCTTTAGGCCTACAGAACAATGCCGAGAACAACAATTAGAGAAACACCATACATGCTTGCGTTTGGGACTGAAGCCATGGTACCAGCCGATATCGATGTACCTACTCACAGGGTACTGAATTTTAATTCCCCAGTTAGTGACTTGATGAGGCAATTAGATCTCAACATGTTAGAGGAGGTATGAGAAGATGCAACTCGAAGAAATATTGCCTACCAACATCGAACTGCTCGCTTTTATAATAAAAGGGTCAAACCGATTAACCTAAAAGAGGGTGATTATGTTCTTAAGAAAGTTATCTAAAAGAATTATAAGCTTGAGGCCAACTGGCATGGCCCATATTGCATATCAACTGTCATCTGACCAAGGGACCTACCGGATAGAGACTTTGGAGGGTGAAGAATTCAAAAATCCTTGGAATGCCGAGCATCTTCGAAAGTATTGTCAGTAATTCAAAGGATGTCCATTATTGTAAAAAGTTAATTTCAGTCTCTTCAATTTTTTGAATTTTTTTCGAAGTATGGTGATGATATACATCTCCCAAAACAAAGATAACTTTTGATCTTCAGCTCCGACCAAGTCAGAACAGGATTACAACCCTCAACACTTAGTTGACAATAAGAAAAATAATAACCAAACAAGTCAAAATAGGATTATAATACTCAGCACTTGGTCGGCAATAATAATTTACTTCATGTATGACTTTGTAAAAATAAAATCACGAACAAGAGGTTGATTACTTCATGTATGATTTTGTATAAACATGCCAAGAAAAAGAAGTGTAAAACTTCATATAAACTAAAAAAGTTATAAACAAGTTTTACCCGACTAAGTTAAATGCAAGAAGACATGTAAAAATTCCTAGATACTGGAATATAAACATACATTCCTCATATACTTAGTCACCACTCATAACTAATATTAAATTAGGATCAATACGTTCTAAGTGCATTAGTATAATCAATGGCATTACCACCGATAACTAATACTAAATTTGGATTGATATATTTAAGTATATTAGTAGAACTAATGGAATTATAATCACAAGTTAATTGAATGATTAAAATAATCATAAGTTGTTAAAAATAAACACATTTTATTCATACAAACTGTATTACATTCAAATGAATTACAAAATACCGGATAATTATACAACTGGACGTTTCTCCTCAGCTTTGGAAGATGATTGCACTTTTTCCATACCAGCAGGAGGATCATCCAGCGTATAAGGAGAATTGATAAAGTTGAAATCTTGAAGCATCCTTCTGTTATTGCTGCTCAACGTGTTAGTCAAATGAGGAGGTCGTACTATCTCAAGTTCATCATCTAACTCATAATCCCCTAAATATTTCGATATCAAGCATTGGGGAATTGATTCGATAGGAATCCAACTGACATCCAACTTGAACGGAGACTGTTGGCAATCTAAGAAACTAGGATCATGTTGATTAGGCATAAATTCTTCATATTTACCCCCCTCCCCTTAATTTCGGTATTTTTATGTTCCCCTGCGGTGTAAATAGCTTGGATTTGTCTCATATTTATGCTACTAACCCCTTTTGGCAAGTATTTCGTGTTTTTTGTATCTCTTATGTGTTTTACAGGTATTTTATACAAGTTAGTGCGAAAGAGAACTCAAAACAGTGAAAGAAACCAAGAAAAAGGGAGTTGAAGGGAATTTTCGTAATTTTTAGCCTTACTCCTGAGGTGGGAAAAGTTTAATGGCTAGAAATTACAAGAACACTGGAAAAAATGGCACCTAAATCCGAGCTACGGCGAAGAAGTTATGATTAGTTGAAGATGAGAGAAGCCAAGAAAAAAAGTTGTGGAGGAATTTCAAGGGCGATCCGGACCTATTAAAAATAAAAGTTTCGGACTGGTTAGCAATAAATCTCTGAATGAAAGGCCAGAGCGATTCGGACCTATTAAAATTAAAGGGTCCGGACTGCCCCTGTGCATATGCCTGACTCAAATAGGGGGGGGGGGGGGATTCGAACCGCCCAGTCCCGCTAATCCGGGCCGCTTTGGATTTTCTCAGAATTTCATTTTCTTTCTTTAGAGTTTTATTTTGGCTAAATTTCCTGTAATTCTGGATATATTTATTCAAGGTTGTTACACAATATTAGGGGTTCAAAAAATTAGGTTTCCAGCAGTAGTAGAAGGGTTTTGCAACCAAAAACCCTAGTTTTGTCTAAGAGTGAATTTTTGAGTGAAGATTGAAGTTTTATTTCTGGAATTTCTTCAATACAAGTAATAATTTTCCCTTGATCCTTCAGTGTTTACTTAGATTATTTATTTGTTTTGATTCAGCATGTTCTTCTTCCCCATTCTTCATATAGTATAATGTTTTGTTTTTGAAAAATTGTGTTTTTATTTAGTTTAGTTATGTCTGACTAAGTTTCTAAGGGTTGGGGTGTATGAACCCAACCCGATGTGGTTTGCATGTGTGTAAAATTAGTTCCCTGAATTAAATAAATGATTGAATCGTATTGTGTAGTGATCACAACCGTCGTAGGACTTTTGATCTCGTTTGCCCTAGGTAACCGGGATGCTTAAGAGTGCGACGCGAGTGTAGCTATAACGACACCGCTTTATTCTTACTTTTGATTATTTATGGTACGGGCTAGCACCCTCATATATATAATGCTTGAGATTAATAAAGACTGGATTTAATTAATTATCTAATTCATAAGTAGTCTTATACCCAGTAAACATACTAGGAGTTGGGGAATTGTGTCCCTACCTTAGTTTTCTAATTAGTTTTAGTTAACTTCTTTATTTCCCCCCTTTTTCCTTTCTCACCCCATCATCATCATCATCTTTTACACTTTATTTTTGAAGTAATAAATCAATTAAAATCTATCAAACATTCCCTGTGGATTCGATATCCAGACTCGCTGTTATACTCCATAAGAGTGTAGTTAAAGTTTAGTTTTTTTTATAATGTGGTCGGATATTGATAACAACGATTAACATATTTACACGGATGCTCGATTTTCCACCCGATCAAAATGGCGCCGTTGCCAGGGATTTAGGTAGACTGTAGGTTAGATCGAGTTAATCCATAACCTTGACCAAAAATTAAAAAAAAAAGATAAAAAAAATCACAACATCTCTCAGAAGCCTATTAATGCAAAATCCATACCAAACTCCTCAATCCACTCCTACGCGCATTCACGAAAATCCGATAGTCGAGTACAATTCGAATAGCCCACACAGGCCTAATAATCCTCAATTTTGGGTTCCAGCTCCTACACCGCCAAACTCAAGAGCAAGCTACCCATCTGGTTATACTTCAAGTTACACTCTTAGTGCACCGAGTAAGGATACCGAGTCGTTAAGTGAGAGAGCCATGTCACAACACGGTAGCGTAGGCAAGGGTGAGGGAGAGGCACCTTATCGATCGTTGAGAGAATTCATGTACCCTGAGCGGTCAGTCACTCTGAGATGCATTAAGCTCCCATATAATGCAGAGCAGTTCCTTTTTCGGAATGGAATGATCCAAATCCTTCCCACATATCATGTAATGGAATCGGAGAAGCCCTATCTCCACATTTGGTAATTTGAGGAGGCGTGTGAGACCTTCAGTGATCAAACATGCACAAAAGATGTGATCCGCCTCAAGCTCTTCCCATTTTCTCTCAAGGATAAAGCTAAGACCTAGCTATGGTCTTTACCTCCTAATTCTATTACGTCGTGGAATGAGTTACAATCTAAGTTTCTCAAGAAGTTCTTTCCTCCACATCGATCGAACTCCATTAAGGCTCAAATTCAAACCTTTCGATAATTAGAAAATGAGCCGTTTGATCGATGTATTGAGCGTTTCAACGAGTTAATTACTTCATGCCCTCATCATGGACTTGAAAAATAACAAATCATTTCGTTCTTCCATCATAGGCTGAACATTAACTCCAAAAAAATTGTTGAAACAATGTGTGATGGCCCCTTTATCGAATTGCACGCTAATGATGCTGAGCTCCACTTGAGGCAGGTCGCCGACACCACTAAAGCATGGGATACATCTGACCCTAGCACTCAGAATCGAACTCGCCAAGAGTCCACCACTCCATCGGCATCCGGTCTATTTAACGTAAATAATGATACCAGGATGGACCTTTGACTCGATCAAATTAAGAAAGGCATGAGAGAGTCACTCGCTGCACGCGTGAGAGAACCAATTGACCCCATCCACACCCTCATTGAGAAGGTATGTGCTATTTGTGAGGCGAGATATTCAGCAGAGTAATGCTCGACGATACCTGCCTATAAGGTCTTGCTTCAAGAGTAAGTGAGTGGTGTAGGAGAATTTAAGGGTTATTTCGGTGCCCCACACGAAAATTCTTACAACCACTCATGGAAAAACCATCCTGGTTTTAGCTATGGGTAACAACATTCTGCGTTGAATCCTAATTCACACGTTGCCCTACCTCCACCACCTCCTGAATTTCAGCAAGCACCACCTCCAGGCCCATACATTACCCCACAGTGAAGATCTCTTGAGGATAATTTGAATCAATTCATCCAATCCCAAAATGCAACCAATGCTAGATTTGAGCGCATGTTCACCGACATAAATGCGAATATCTCTAGGTTGCAATCATCTTTAAGTATCCAAGAAAAGGGTAAGTTTCTAGCCCAAGGACAAAGACCTCCTCTAGGTCAAACTAGTGTAAGCTCTATTTCTAATGCAAATCAAGAGCAATGTTGCATGATAACCACTCTACATAGTGGGAAAGTTGTTGAGTTATCACCTTTCCCGCACAACAAACCTAAAGGAAAGGAGGTTTCGTCCGTAACGAAAAAGGCCGAAGATGCCTCCTTGAACGAGAGTGATAACGAGAACACTAGTAAGCCCAAAGTCATAGTGAAACCCCCCACAGCCGCGCCGTTTCCCCAACGGTTAGTATCTCACGCCAAAGAGTCGTCTCGTGAAGATGTGTTAGACGTTCTTAAGCAAGTAAAGATTAATTTACATTTTCTTGATACCATAAAGCAAATTTTCGCGTACGCTAAGTTTCTTAAGGACTTACTTATGGTGAAACGGAAGCTAAAGGTAAAGAAAAATGTGTTCCTAGCATGGAACGTCGTCTCAATACTATCAAGTGACCTTCCAACCAAATTCAAAGATCAAAGTGCACGCACTATTTCGTGCATCATGGGGGGAGTCGAATTGAGAGAGCGCTAATAGATTTAGGGGCGAGTGTCAACATTCTCCCCTACTCCATCTATAAGCAATTAGGTTTGGGGGACCTTAAGCCCACAAACATGACTCTCCGACTCGTAGATATTTCCGTAAAGATACCTCGGAAATCGTTGCGGACGTGATCGTCCAAATTGACACATTCTACTTCCCAGTGGATTTTGTCGTTTGGGACTAGGATCCCTCCATTGTACTGAGTAATCATGTCCCCATCATTTTAGGCTGCCCATTCTGAGCTACGACTAATGCCTTGATCAACACTCGAAATGGGCGCATGAAACTTACATTCGGGAATATGACCCTTGAAACAAAAATCTTCAACATCACCAATCCCGAGGGTGAGGAGTGTGAACCGCGAGAAATGGATCTTATAGAAGAGACGGTACAAAAGCATGAGAGGTCCCACAAGCGAGAGCCGCTAAGGGTGTGCCTTATTTCATCAAGTGAGAGCGGTAGTTTTGACGATGAGAGAAAGGTGGGGGAGGTGTGTGTAGTGATTGCGATTGAGATCAAGAGAGGGTTGTAAGAGGAGAGAAAAATCGTGGAGTTAGAGATCGAGCAAGTAAACGAGGACGTAGGCATTACTCACGGGAGAGAGTTAGGGGGAGTGAGTATGGAAGATTTTGAAAAAGAATTTGGGCATGTAGATGAGAGCCTGAATGTATAAGTCCAACCTTTATTGGACTCGTTTAGTTACTTGGATAAGAGTGAATGGAAAGATACCATAGATGAATTCCTTTGTAATGACCATCCCTCCACATCACATAAGTCTTTAGAAGAGAGTGAAAGAGAATGTTCGAAACACACTCAAGAGAGCGAATTAGGAGATATAACTCTTGAAGACTTTGAAAAAGAATTCGGGCCGGTGGAAGAGAGCATTACTATTGAAGTTCAATCCCTATTGGACTCTTATAGTCACTTAGAAGAAAGCGAATGGAAAGATAAAGTAGATGAATTCCTTCTTTATGACCATCCACCCATACCACTTGAAGTCCCGAAGGTGATTGAGGAGAAAAGTTGTGTTTCGTCCGACTTAGAGCCCAACCCATGCGTTTAAAAAATTGAAAAAAACCTAGGTGTTCCCTTTGAGTCGGCGCACGCAGGCCACGCTGTGAGTAAGCATCACGAGGATCCCTTTTCGATTAGTCACGATGAATCTTCCAGCCTTTCCTTTATTTATGGGCGAGGTCCTAACTTGTTCCGATTATTGGTTTACGATATGAAGATGGGAGAGACGAGGAGAGCATTGGACCCCGTTCATGGGGTTAGGTGAGTTTGTGGAGAGATGATAGGTCATCCCACCCCCGACACATATGGGGTGATTTTTATTGTATTATTGAGTCATGTGTTAGTGTCATTTATTGTCCTTTTGCATTTTAAATATTTTCTTATTTTATTTGTCACACTTGTTATTTGCTCTTCTTTAGATTTTTAGTCCTTTTGATTGAGGACAGTGCAAAAGTCTAAGTTAAGGGGGTAACAAGTATGTCTTTCAAAAAACTTCACAAATTTTAAAATTCCTCCCTAAAAAATATAAAAATTAGAAAATTTAAAAAATTCCCAAAAAATTGAAAAGGTTTGAAAAAAATTTCTTCAAAATAAATAAAAATTGGAATCTAAAATTTTCAAAAATATCACCTTTATTTTATTTAAAGTCTCGAATTTGTAATACATCAATTGCACAAAGCTAAAATTGACCAAAGATGGAAATTGAAAGAAAATTGATGACTTAACGAATAAGTGTGGAGATTAACTAACTTGGTGAGATTTCAAGCCTATAACTTTGTGCGAGTTTTTAAATCAATCCGAGTTAATAGTTAACTCAAAGTTCTTTTCAGCGTTAAAATAAGTCGTTGAAGATCTCAGTACCCTTGTTTTGATCGGTTATGGGAAATATGTGAGATGTTGTCTCGAAAATCGCACTAAATATATCTCTAAACTTAAATTAATCTCAAAACGCATATGGTAAAACATTTAGCAATTTGGACAATGCAGTAGGCCCTCCTTTGACACCAAAAAATATTAGCCATAAAAATTTCAAAAAAATCATCCCTTTTACAGACCCAGTTGAGACGAGTAAATGTTTTCCTTTTCATTTGATTATCCCGAAACACCAAATTAGCCCGAAATTGTGAAAATGAAAAATTCAGAAATTTAGTCCAAAAAGGTGCAATAAAAAGGGGTGAGAGAAAAATAGAAAATGCTCAACAAAAATAGTAAGAAAAAAAATAGGAAAAAATAGAAAAGCAAGAGAAAATGATAAAATGCTCGAAAAAGCATTAACGGACATCACAAGAAAAATTTTCAATTACAAAAATATCCAACCATCTCCTTTTACCCCTTATACCTTATAACCCGAAAAATTCCTAATCGAGTCTGAATTGCAAATTTGGTTACTGCATGGAGAGTTAAGGCACAAAAGATAATAAAAGAGATTAAATGTGTGAGTACGAGGCGATGTTTCTGTTTCCCTATGACCGTATTCCGATGACGAGATCTTTTCACCTAAAAATTTTTCGTCTTTTAAAATGGCGTGTATGGATTTATGTCTATCATATTTACTCTTTTTATCACGCATACCTAGAGAATAAGCCACATTTTTGAGTGATTCGTTTATGAGAGCATCCCCTAAGGTTTTGAAATCAAAGCAGATTTTCGAAAAGTAACGTAGTGATCAATCGGTGGAAGTTAGCGGTTCGATTTTTGGCTTCGCGTGCCCCCGCACACACACACACACACACTATAATTTGAGACTCTTGAATATGAATTTGCGATGACCATTTTTAGGGAGTTTAAATTGTACAATTTTTAAGTATATGGATTTTTCTTTGAGTCAATAACGAATTTTGTGGGTATATTCACTATAAACCCTCACGAGACACCACTCGTCCCACTAGGGTAACTTAGGAGTTTAAAGGCTTATTGCATACGCTAAATGAAATCGCTTGCCCGCAAAAAAATTAATCTATCCCAATAAAGTTTTTTAAGGGTCCTTAACTCATACTCTTATGCTTTTACATTGCTCGGGACGCACAAAGTTCTAAGTTAGGGGATTTGATTAGGCATAAATTCTTCATATTTATCCCCTTAATTTCGGTATTTTTATGATCCCGTGGCGTGCAAATAGCTTGGATTTGTCTCATATTTATGATACTAACTCCCTTTGGCAAGTATTTCATATTTTTTGTATCTCTTATGTGTTTTACAGGTATTTAATGGAAGTTAGTGCGAAAGAGAACTCAAAACAGTAAAAGAAACCAAGAAAAAGGGAGTTGAAGGGCATTTTCAAATTTTTTAGCCTTAGTACTGATGTGGGGCTAACTAGAAATTAAAGATATCAAAATTACAAGAACACTGGAAAAAACGACACCTCAATCCGAGCTATGGTGAAGAAATTATGATCAGTTGAAGATGAGAGAAGTCAAGAAAAAAGTTCTCAAAGAATTTCAAGGGCGATCCAGACTTATTAAAAATAAAAGGTCCGGACCGGTTGGAAACAAATATCTGAATGAAAAACCATAGTGATTCGTGCCTATTAAAATTAAAGGGTCCGGACGGCCCCTGTGCAGATGCCTGACTCAAATAAGGGGGATCTGAACCGCCCAGTCCCGCCAATCCGGGCCGCTTTGGATTTTCTTAGAATTTCATTTTCTTTCTTTAGAGTTTTATTTTGGCTAAATCTCTTATAGATTCGGGATCTATTTATTCAATGTTGTTACACAATATTAGGGGTTCGAAAAATTAGGTTTCCAGCAGTAGTAGAAGGGTTTTGTAACCAAAAAACCTAGTTTTGTCTAAAAGTGAATTTTTGAGTGAAGATTGAAGTTTTATTTCTGGAATTTCTTCAATACAAGTAATATTTTTCCTTTGATTCTTCAGTGTTTACTTAGATTATTTATTTGTTTTGATTCAGTATGTTCTTCTTCCCCATTCTCCATATAGTATACTGTTTTTTTCAAAAATTACATTTTTATTTAGTTTAGTTATGTCTGGCTAAGTTTCTAAGGGTTGGGGTACATGAACCCAACCCGATGTGGTTTGCATGTGTGTAAAATTAGTTCCCTGAATTAAATAAACTATTGAATCATGTTGTGTTGTGATCACAACCGTTGTAGGACTTTTGATCTCGTTTGCCCTAGGTAATCGGGATGCTTATGGTGCGGGTTAGTACCCTCATATATATAATGCTTAATATTAATAAAGACTAGATTTAATTAATTATCTAATTCATAACTAGTCTTATACCAGGTAAACATATTAGGAGTTGGGGGATTGTGTCCCTACCTTAGTTTTCCAATTATTTTTAATTAACTTCTTTATTTTCCCCCTTTTTCCTTTCTCACCCCAGCATCATCATCTTTTACACTTTATTTTTGAAGTAATAAATCAATTAAAATCTATCAAACATTAACCTATGGATTCGATACCCAGACTCGCCATTATACTCCATAAGAGTGTAGTTCAAGTTTATTTTTTTTATTGTGGTCGGAAACCGATAACAACGATTAGCGTATTTACCCAGACGCTCGATTTTCCACTCGATCACATGCCATACCAGAGTTTTCTATCTTGATCGACCTTCATAACAATCAAGCAATTGGTCCAACCCCATTTGTAATCTTTATGATGAGTTTGAGCGAGGTGATCATCTATATGGCCCAAAGCTTCATTGTAGCCATCCATCCATACCTCTTTGGGTTATTTGTGAAATTGGAAGGTTAATCTTTCAACTTGATGTTGAAGTTTCTTTAAAACCTCATCCTTCACCTTCAACCGAGAGGATTGGTCGGTAAGGGTTTTATCTTTAGCTTCCAGTCTTGTGGATAAATATGTAATGGCTTAACTCTTCGTCTTCATCTAGGCAGGTTGAATAGCTAAAGTTTTCTTAATAGCTAAAGTTTTCTTAGTCCTAGTCTTTTATATAGTTGGTCAGCTAGCTCTTTGTTTAGAAGAGGGTGCAAATTTGGATCTTGTCAAAGCTTCAAGCTCTTCCCTCAATTTGGCATTTTCCTCCTCCAGAAAATAAACCACTTCATCGGCAACAGTAGCAAAAGACTGTTTTAAGGCCCCAAGTTCATTGCTCAGCTTGTTATTTTCCTCTTCAAAAGTTTAGCAATCTCTCTGTCTTCATCAACTTCACGGTTCAACAAAAACTTTTTTCTTCTTAAAGCAGAAGCATATTTCTCTAACTTCTCTTCAAACCCCCAAGCTTCGCTCAAGGCCCTGTACTTGGTCTCATAACCAGCATGTAATAAAGATTTAGCCTCATTATGATTGGCTTCTAATTCTTCGATCATTTTATAGTATGCAACATTGTTGGCCATAACCCAATTAAGAAGAAACTTAAGATAAGTTTAGGCATCCTTCGCTTGATCTGAAGCATATGTGCCGAGCAAGTCTGTTAACTCCTCATCAGTCAAGTCCAAGTGATCGGCCTTAAATTGATTTTTACAGCACTTGAGTAAGTCGAAATCCGTGGAAGAAATTTTTTCTATCTTAGCCAAAAACTATAAGGAAAATCAATAACAAAAGAAAATGGAAAAATAACAAGGCAATCGGAAAAAGAGTTATTTATTAATAAAAGATAAGTACATCAGGAAAAAATAAACGGAAGATCCAAAAAAGGTACAAAATACAAGAGGTTGAGCAAGTCTACACCTTCTTCTTATCCTTCTCCACATCAGGGATCTCTTGCTCGGTAGGAGGGATAGTTAAAGTATATCCTTAGTCGATAAGGGGGCAGAAGAGTCAAAAACCAAAAAAGATCCCCCCTAACTAACTTCATCTTCGATCTTATCATCAAGGTTGGGTGGAGTGCCTGGATCATGACTGAGGAAGAGTTCAGAATCTTTAGGTGTACCAACTTCCTTTAGTGCCGTCGATTAACCTTCCTTTAATTTATTTTCCTGGCATACCCAACTTGAGCAGAAATAGCTTTATCCCAGCCCCTGTTGAACGAATCTTCCCTGCCCTTTTTCCTCCTTGCCTTCTCGATAAAAATGTCTGTGATTAACTTGGCTACTTGACCTTCAGTACCCTTTACCCTGCGCTCAGCTTTAGTAGCAGTCGAATTTTTAGCCCTCTACCGAGCTTCTTCAGTAGTTTTGATTTTTCCCAATCCTTTTTCTCAGTTTCCAGAGCCTGTTGGGATTCTAGCAAAGGCTGCCTCAGACCTTCAAAGGCTTCTTTACTTCTCCCGAAGAAGAACGTAGTTGATTGACTTCTCCAGTATTTGGTTGTAGTCAACCAAGAACTGTAAAAAAAAGCCAAGTTAATACAAAATTAAAAATCTATGAATAGTATCCAACCAACTTCAAACATGAAAAATTACTAAGGCTAAGCTTTGAGTAGTTCTTATCGATAATTGTGATCTTAACATTGAGGCAGTAACAACTCTATGGTCTGGGAGGATGCTAGACTTGATCAGTTTCCTTCCCAAACTGGGATTAAAGGCCACAGATGAGCCAACAACATAGGCCACAAATGAGTTAACAGCTAGCCTCAACCTTATTTTTTTGGGCAACAGTTTCAATTAGTTTCTTGGCACCAGCTGCAGAGTTATCTTAAAAAAGGTTTGGGGTTTTTATCTTGCCCATACTGACAACAAGTGGAAGATCTGAGTCAAGAGAGGTAGAAGTACCGACTTCAGCAACAACTCCATCAGATTCACTAGTAAAGGAAGTAGATACCGCGTATTCCTCCAAATCAATTACAATTGATGGAGTGCCAATTATTGGTCAAGCTACAAAGGAAGTGATGGAGGTCTTATATTCCAGCAATATAGAAGCTATTTGGGGGTGATATTCCCCTGTTCTTTGGTTTAGGCCCCACAAGAATTTGAGTTCTTCCAAATTAAATTAACCCAATTTGGGGGACTTTCGCTTATGATCCTCTGCAACAAAGTAAAAAGTAGTGATATTTAGGACACATCAGAAAAAATATCCGAATAGAAGAGAAAAAATTAAAATAACAATCTATCACATTCCCTGATTGAGGGCATCTGGGACCATGATAGGCTATTCCACCATTAAGGGGGCATGTTTCCAATTCTTAACTACTAAAGCATGGCTCTAATAATATTTATTGGAGCAGGTAAATTCAACACTAAAGCTCTATTAGCAGCTCTGATTTTCAAATAATATGTATTTTTACATACAGTGGACCATTCATAACATAACATAACATAATCTTTGGAATCCCGATATAGATCCTATAAAGTTCGTTCAATCTGTTTACACCGTTGACAATTCTCCAGGTGTTGGGAGCCACTTGTGCTGGGACAATGTCAAAATATTAGCAAAAACGAAGAAGAAAGGGTTTGGTAGAAATGAAAAACCACACTCTTCTATAAACAAAGTGGGAATCCATTGACCTTCATCCAAGGAATATACATCTAAAGGGCCATGAGGGATTTCTAATTCGACCCAAGATGGAATTTTATGCCCTTCCCTAAATTCCTCTAAAGACTCATTGTCAACTATATAAACCACGGTTCAAAAGACGGAAGTGAGGAAAAATAAAGAAAAGAAAGAATTCTTACAGAAGATTGAGGATTCAGTAAGAACTGTCAAAGGAAAGGAGGAATGATGGCACACGATCGCACAAAAGCTCAGAGATATCTGCTACAGTTAGAAAATTTGGGGGTAAGGAAGAACCTGGAAAAGCTCCCACCTTTTATAAGTCACCTCGAAAACAACGAATGTAATGATTAAGAGAACCAATGATTGATATTCCGATGGCTTAGCAAATCAGAAGGTGAAAAATACCCATATACCCACCCTTTGGCGGTACGCTAAAATTCAAAATATTTACGAAAATGCCGTTTTCAAACAACATCAGCAAAATTTTAAGAGTGTGGGAGGTCGGCTACAAAATAATAATTACACTTTGAGACTGAATGATCCATACTTTCACAAGCATTAAGCAAGGAACATTGGGGGCTTCTGTTGATGCCAAAAATTATCTACTTACGTGGGCTAATCAGAAAAAAATACTTGTCCTCCTACGTGGCCTTAATCCTAGTCAGCTGATAATAGACTAACAAGGAATGCCAACCAACAAGATAACGAAGCGTCATCGTACCAAGGGTCATACTACACGTGGTTTACACAACCAATCGTCACATTTATTATATAAGGATGTAAATTCTTAATTATATAAAAGCATTCCATCCCTTGACATTCTAACCCTTGACGTCCAGATCACTATAGATACATTATATTCCTTTCATCAAGGGCAAGGCATAACGGATTCTAGGGCAAGATACCTAGTTTTCTGTAGTCTCTAAAATCAATACACGAACAGTGGACGTAAACTTTCTGACATAGCCGAACCACTTTAAAAACTCTCTCACTTTCTTTCTTTTATTTAAAATTGCACTTTTACATTTTATCTATGATCATAAAAATTAGATCAAGTCTATTTTTTACGTCAACAATACCCATGTTTCATAATTGTATTGAAACAAGATTGTCTTAATAACATAGATAAGAACTTGTGCTAGTATAGTAAATGTGAACTTTAAAACCCTAGATTTGTGTCACCTTCTTGTGAAGCTTTTTAATTTGGTATATTTATGTATATGATGTGTGTATATGTCAAAACGTGTTTATTATATGTTTCCATGAATTAAAACCCAAAGTAGAGATCATCTATGCTTAATTATGTTAGGTCATGCTTTAATGTTCTATTTCTAACCTAGTTGTTAAGTGACATAACTCATTGGATACTTATTGAAATCAAGTGATTCAAGCTGTAGATATTAGATAACACATATGAGTATGAAATATTATGAGATGAGCATAAAACTCCTTTTGGTGTGCTTGGGTGCTGTTTTGAAGTTAATGTTTTGTTGCTATTTTTCTGTAGAAACAACTTGAAAAATTGTTGTAATAAAATGGCCATAACTTTCTCTAGAAAATTCGTAATTTCATTCCATAAGTTGAGTTGGAACCATAATGGGTGTTACAGAAAGGTAAAGTAGAATATCTAATTCTTTTCTAGTTATTTCAGATTGACCAACTAATGTGATGTGTTACTAGATTTAATATGTGTTACTAGATTTAATGTTATTTTGTGCATTCAAATACTAATGATGTTTAATTGATAGGTGGGAAAGCGACTAATACTACCATACCAAAAAAATAGTTTCGATACTAATCTTATTACTTACTTTGAGGTGAGTGACTTGCTTTATGAAATATAGATGAATATACTTTCATATGGAAATGTATAACTTAAATACATGTGTTGAGATGCTTGTGTAATGACATGGTGTGTATGAGATATGTGCATATAATTAAAAATGTTAAGTGAAGTTATCTAATGTTATGAGTTGTGATAGGTCCTACGGGATGTGGTGGTCTCGTTAATACAAATTAAGATTTTGTGTATTCGGGCTAAAACAAAGAGATGGGGTGGTCCCTATAACCGTGATGGGTTAATTGGATTGTGGTGGGTCCAGGCTTGTAAGAGTTCACAATTCCTACTTGGGTTATATGATTTAAAATGTTTATTCAAAATTTTTATATGTGTGGTGTGTGTATATATAGTCATTCACTAAGATTTTATAGTTTATACTCCTATAATATTTTATTTCAGGTATGCCCATCGTTTGGAGTTCACTGCTAAGTTAGGGCTTGAAAACGGGGGAATGAAGGATATATAATATGGGTTGTATATCAACCAGCTTTTTTGTAAATGTTAAACTAAGAAAGTTGTTTATGTAAATTTGTTTTATACTTGATAAGTTCTATGTAAATGTAATAATGACCTTGTTTTGTACTTGTAAGTTATATGAAAAGGTAGTGATGTTTTCATATAAACATGCTTTTGAAAAAGAAAAAATAAATAAATAAATAAATATATATATATATATATACTTGTGTTATTTTATGAGAGCTTACAATTAAATTATTGATGAAGGGAATTTATGTATATATAAAAGGATGATTTTAAACTAATTAAAGCAGGGTACGACATATTGATATTATTAAAAATAAAATGCATATTCTCAAAAACCTACTTTCAAGGGTTGTTACTTTTAGAATTAAAGATGATTCCGACATGTTGATGATGTCACGAATCTTTGTGGGGACACAACCCTTATCAAAAGCCTCACTACGAGCAGAACACAACCAAGTTATTTGTCCAAATACATCTTCCATTTCGTTATAAATGATATTATTTTTAGTTCAGTGTCCACGACAAAATCAGTGAATATATATTAGAAATAACCCATAATTATTAATTAAAAATAAGCGATTTAACACAACTATAAGATGTAGGTTACGACACATCAACTTTTCAAGATGACTAGACAATTCGATGCTGCTGACAAATGAAGGTGTATGCGTATGACAAAATCACAACCCATGTTATGCACTAAGATTTGAGAGATAGTTAATTTATTAAATTACAGATAAACATAAGATCACATTAAGGAAAATAAGGAGATACAACAAAACTAACAAAATCAAAGAACAATCCAATTTCAAACATTGTGACGGAGGTATAGGGCTCTTCTAAATCAATTGAACAAGTAGGAAGGTTCTCCTCGAATGTCCCTAAAACTTAGGACTTGTTGAGACAACCTTTCCCATGCTTCCTCGTCTCTCACAACTAGCGTGAAGTTAGATGCAACCCAACCATATCCTCTAATGGTTATTGTTTTATAATACAGGTCCAGTTTACATTTTGGTATATTCCAACTATTTTGAAAAATATTTATGATGTCTAAAATGGGGACTAAACCCCGTGGTATTCCTCAAATGTCCAAATACATTATATATACAGTTTGGACGGACCATTTTTTTATGCTTGTCGTAATATTGGTCTATCACTTCCATCAATAAATAACAATCCTCTGTAGTTGACCACGGTGGGTGATTCATTGTTGTAACAGTTGATAAATTAAAAATAAAGTTGGAGTGTTTTGTGATAACCCTGCCTGAAAAACTAAATTGATAGGCAATAATATAATGACCCTAATATACACATGTCTCCATCATTCTTGCCTTTACAGAGAAGCCATGATGGGTGTAATGCATCTATTTTATAATTTAAAGAAGCCATGATGGGTGTTACTGACCCTTTTTATAGAACCCTTATTGGTTGTGCTGCTTCAGTGCTATGCACATGTCAAGCTACCATAAATTAGATAGGTCATCAACTTATCTTAGGCCCTATAATATTAACCACTTGTATGAATAAATAAATCAGCCACCAATTGACGTTTATTGTATTATAATAAATAGGACCACATTACTACTTTTCAGAGAATCCATATGGTGTGTAAGACATCAATTATTGCGCAATATCTTCCATTAAATCATGCATTAAAATTTACAATCATGACAAAATATGCATGTATTATTACACATATGCAATCGGTAATAAATACCTTGGTTTGATCCTTCCTCTAATAGAAATATCACTTACAAATTATCAATATTGTTTGGGGATAAACACTTCAACACTGTCATGTTTTAAACAAGCCAACAACTAAATATTTTATGGTTTTTAGGGGAAGGAAAAATGAGATTTATAAAAGTTGGGAAGAGTGCAAACCCTTTGTTGATCGATTACCAGATACAATTGTGGAATGCTTCGACAATTATGCTGGTGCTAAAAAGAAATATGTGATGCACATAGAAAGATGGAGACGTCCTAATGTATCACTTGACCCATCCAAATACTTTGTTCTATCAATGATCGATATTCTGAGCTTGCAAGATATCGATTTTAAGTCGAGTATCTCTTCGGGCTAGTGTTTATCCTCAAAATGTTTTATTTTATGTTTTTCTAATCTTTGTGTCTTTCATTTAACTTGTCACAAGTTGTTGTTTTAATTTACATTTAATATTAATATTTTTAGTTCGTTGATGTCTTCGTATCATAAATTATTAAAACTATATATCAATGACGTGGTGCAGTTTTAGAACTTTTTCCTCTTTATTAAATAAGGTTAAAACTTAGAAATATTACACAACATAAAATAAATAACTATATCACCAATAACCTCAGAAATTTGATCCCCGATGAACACTCTTCGTTGCCCTGAGAATGTTGACAATGTTTTTTCAGTGATTTTTATGTACAAGGGAGTCTTACTAGGAAAGAATATATAAACACATGTGATAATCAAGACTACTCCAACAATAATGTCCCACTTGCATTCTGGAAGTAGGACCTTACGATAGAGCCCTCGAGAGTACCTGTTGGATCCTTTAACTCAATAGTCCAGTCATCCAACCCATTTCAGTGGAGTGACTTGAGTATGGATGCAAACTCTATCAAGATAGTTTTATGTTACAATATATTAATCCCAAAAAACAATAATAATTATGTAGAAAACTACTTGCGAAGGAAACCTTGTAGCCATGATTTGGGAGATTGAATATCTCTGCCAGGGTTTTGTTATCGAAATCTAAGTACCCATAGTCCAGAGCAATTGTTTAGGGTTCTTTGGTGAAGTCATGGTCGTACTCGGGCTCGGCGAAGCATTCACGAATGAACTGTTGTGTTAGGGGAGAGAAACCTATTACTTTTTCGACCTCCTTCGCTCTAAGAGACTTTTTTTCTGTAGGTTCAGGTATAATATGATAGAATAATGTGTTTATTAGTTCATTAATTAATCATTATAATATTGGAAAGTATCATTTAGAGGTTATGTTTTCTTTAAATGCTTTGCCTGTTTTTCTTAAACTTTCACCCTTATACATTTTTCGGTTTGAAGATTGTGAAAATGAACAAAGGTAGTGTGAAAATATATAGAGTTAGTTACAAATGCTTATGTTGTTGTAAAATTAAAGTTGGGGGATGGGGTTGCATCTTATTTATAGGCATTATGAATTCACTATTACAAACATCGAATCCAATTAAAAATAATTAACTGAATTCGCGATTATCAACATTGAATTCAATAGAATACGCGGTTACTAACCGAGAATTCCAATCGCTTAATAATGGGGTAAATTTACTAATGATCCGTTAAAGTAAAATTGAATTCGTGGTTGGCAACATTGAATTTAATATAAATTTATAGTTGCCAACCGTGAATTTAATAAGTGCAATATATTTGTAAATATGTTAAAAAATGCATTTTTTTAAAAATATAGATTAAAAGTGATTTTTTTAATAAAAAAACTATACTTTACCCACATGAGATAATATTATAATTATGTATAATCTTTCCAATTTCAAAAAACTAGACTTAACCCCTACATGTATATCATCTTACTTATACATTTTTGTATGGACTCGCTTGTACCTTATGCATACAAGGGTAAGTATAACTATTGAATAATTAAGGGTGTATGCCTAAGTACAACATTATCTCAGGGATAAAGTAATGATAACCCTAAAAATAGAGGTAGAATTAGGGGTGGTAAACGGATGGATACAAAGTAGATATCATGCTATCCATATCTGTATCCACTATCTGGATGCACTATACGTATCCTTATCCGTATATGCCTGGATAATAAAAATACTTATCCATGTTTGTATCCTCTCGGATTCTCCGGATTAGGATAATATCGGTATATGTTTAGATTGCTTATCTATTGCAATTGACTTGACTCTTTTAACATGTAATATCAATACTACTGTAAAAAATAATATTAAACCCTAACTGTTTAGAATCAACAATTTACAATCAAAAAATTAATCTACCATTTCATAATCAACAATTTAGAAATTAGAATCAACAACGTTTCGCTAATAATTGACGCGTGCGCCTGTTTGTAGTTGTATACGTCTATGTGTATCCGTTTTTCGGATATTTTAATACACTTTTTATATTCGTTTTTTAGGATAAATATCCACCAAATCAGACTTCAATACCGAATGGATTCAAATTTTTGAATATCCGTTTACATCCCGAGATAGAATAGAATGCCGACCCAATATGTAGGCCAAAGAGGCATTCGCCTTGGGCCTCAAATTTGGTTTAATTTTATAAGCCCCTAATTATTTTGAAAATATTTATAATTATATTTAAGTTATCCCAATTATTTTGAGTAAACAAGCCCAATTTTATTATGACCCAAATTAGTTTATTTGGTAATGAAATTAAAAGGCCCACATAACTAGAAAGCAATCCCTTCAATAAAAACCTAAAATCCAAACTACACGTTCCGTTCCCTCCCTTCCCTTTCATTCCAATCCTTTTATTTTAAACCCAACATCAACCTTTCACCTTATAAGTTCTAAAAGGTACTCTTTTAGGCTAGATTCGTGTCTCAAAACCCCAAAACCCACCATTCTTTTTAAATTACTTTAACACTATTGAAGCATCCGAGTATAAATTATTTTACTAGAACACTCTCAAGTCTCAACCAAATATATTCAACACTCAAATCATTCAACACTCAACAAACATGTATTCATCTTTTTTAATCTATAAATGTAGTTATAATTTTTTTAATCAATAAGTTTGTGGTAAATTTGTTGATTATAATTGTTTGTGGTTAATTTAATGTTATTAGTTTTTTGTTATTAACTTGTTCTTGTAGTTTTTTGTTATTAATTTGAAACTATTAATATATTGTTAATTATTTTTGTTAACTAGTTCATGTTAAATTTTCATAAAAAATTTGTTGCTATTAATTTTTTATGCTAATTTGTACCTTTTAATATGTTTTGTTTAATTTTTTATGTTACTATTTTACTGTTAATTTGCAATCTAAGTTATTTATTTTTTCAGCATTCTTTTCTTTTGGCGAGAAAGGTCTTTCAAAGTTGATTTACAAATTTTACCAAAACAAGTTTCATTGTTCCATTATTTGGTAGCAACTGGAATTTTGTAAATTTATTATTGGATTGTTATTTACCACGCCTCTTAGAAAATATATCCCTAGATGGGATAAATTAAAGAAGAAGCAAAAGGTTAAAAAAATTTGCAATCCCAAATGGGTGCTCTTGATAAATTTGTTTCCAAATTAAGTAAAACTCGGAATGAGGAACATGATAACGAAACTAAAGAAGATGTAATTGAATATAAAAATTTGTAGCATCAAGAATATAATAATGAGAATGATAATGAATAAACTTTAAACAAAAAACATGAAGATTTGGCGCATCAAGAAAATAGGGAGGGCTTAATTGAAGAACACGCAAAATTTATGAATAAACTGGATCATTTTGAATCAATTAATTTTTACATTTAGTAAATAGGGAAATTTCTACACTCAAGAGTAGGTTTGAACAACTCCAAAGTGTGACAACCCGCTCACCAAAATAAGGGGTGGCCAGCCCAGTACTCCAATATAATAGGAGTCTCGGATGGAATCATTCTCAACATCACAATAAAATATAGAGTATCCAGGATAATCACCCAATATTTCAGAAAACGGGTTGCCAAAAATTTTGTTATTTTAAGTTAAAGAAAACATTTAAACAACCCAATACTGAAAAGAGAAAGTGGGAACCCCAAGAATATATATATACTATAATAACAACGAGTATACAGAAAAAGGACCGAATATGCTGTCGGTCCACAGACTCTACAACAATGTTGAAGAATTTCAATAAATTATATGATACATTACAATAAACAATTATAAAGGCTTGGGCCTCACGCCTGAATAAAAGACTTGATCTTGTCTAGAGTGCAAAAATGAAAGCGATTATACAATATAACCCGTAATACCCGCAAAGCATCACGACTCGTCAATATCACCGGAATAGAAAAGTCAGAACATTTGTATTTGCGACGGAGTACCTGAGTGATACAAGAAGCATACAAAACAAGAAATATGAACGGGTCAGGGCCCGATTTTATATGATTACCAGATGAATAAAAAGTATGACAGTTATGAATAGTAATCATGACTAAAATATGAATCTACCTACACATTTAAAACATAATCTAAGACATTTTAATTAATCAATAAATTTAATTAAGTTATGCAAGAGAATAAGAATAAATAACATTAATCTAAAAACTTCCATCATATACTTTGATTCATCTCATAGTTCCATTCCTTAATAGGAATTTTAATCATATTTATATGCTCTTGTGGCATTCCATTCCTTATCAGGAATATCATCATTATCAAATGCTCTTTATGGCATTTATCATACATCAAGTCCCACTTGATTCAGAATGGTTATATCCTTATGCATATAACGATTCTAAGACCGCCCCTCCGAGTTTCCCCTCTAGGCGCGCCTCTAAATGACCATCATCTTCCAGGGGCCTTTCAAAAAAGATAGCCTGTGCACCTATAACGTAAGACGTCGGGAAGCGGCCATATGACTGCGGGAGAGTTAAGACCACACCCGGAATATCCTCACCAGCGCAGAAAACATAACATAATCGCGCATATGGCCTAGGACTATATCCACCCTGCATTAATTATCCAGGGGGGATCACCAAGCGCGCGAACTTACCTTATGATGTCATTTAGAGAGGTGTGTTTAAGTAAATTAACATTTACCATATTCATGATTAAGTAAATTATCATTTACCATCATTATTACCATTTCTATTTCATTTCCTTTCCATATATGTGTTTCATTATATCCGAAACCATAATCATTTACATTACTGTAAATACCTCATATTATACCCGGAGCCATACTTAATACATCTTATCGTTGTAACCTCGATGAACAAATAATCTTTCAATTTATTCTCCCAACACCCTATTGCGATATTGTTATAAACCATCAATACTAACATTGCTCAATTGAGCTTCTGAAGTCTCCAAAATATAACACTACAACTCCTAGTTTCATAATAATCAACTAGAAGAAAAGAATGCCCTAACACTAATTGGCATATCCCCGAAAAATCCCCCACATAACGCATCTCTAATCTAGGGTGGATAACTAACTCATCTAAGACTCTTGGACTCTTAGTTAACTTCATAAAAGAATGTTCCTAAGTTATTTATTAAAAAGAATAAACCTAGGAAATAAAACAAAATTTAAGGATGAAAAACAGGGGACCGGTCGATCGGTCCTGAGACCGCGGTCGACCGCGTCTCCAAATCTTGCCTAAAAAAGAAAAGCAGAAAGCTCAGATTGGAGGGGTCGTCGACCGGTCAGGGGATCGCGGTCGATCGCGCACAATATTTATGCCTTTGTGGGAAAGCAGTAAGCCCTCCCCCGAAGGCCCGGTCGACCGGTCATAGCAGACCTAGGGCTCTTTCTTCTTCCAAAAACTAAACCCAAGTGATGATTTAAATTTTTTCCCACCTCAATTTCCAAATCATCATTCATAAACATATATCCACAATAATATCAAACTTCAACTACTCCCTAACTCACATTAACCCTACAAAACCAAGGTTTGATCATTTGTGCACCAACATACACATACATATATATACAAACCCAATAATTTCCTCAAATCAACCAAACACATAACTATCATACAATTTATCATCTTAAATCATATAGTAGCAAGTAAAAAACTTGCCTTGAAGTGGGAATCTCAGATTTCTTCTTGGTAGCAACAATCCAAGCTTCAATCTCTCTCTTTTCTTCTTTTTCTCCTCTTTTCTCCACCCTTCTCTTCTTCTCTCTTTCTCTCCTTTTATCTCTATGTTTAAGACATAAAATAGGGAAATTAGGTGATTTAGAAGACTAAAATCGGGGCTTAACACAAGTCTCCCAACTTAAGTGGTTAATACCACATTAAAATGACTCCCAAAATACGCATATAAGTCAAAACTAGGTAAAAGTGCCCGAAACCCAAAAATACAATATGGCACTTATTTTGGCTGTCTCGCACATTCCAAGACTAACTACGCCGTCTAAAATGGCATCCGACAATTTTATAAATTGTGTAAATTTCCGGTTTCATTTAAACCATAATGTCATTTAAATCATATGACACCATAAAACACACAACCGAATGATATTTACTTTCTCATACAGTAAATATGCAATATCCCAGTAAATATTAACCTTCAACTCATTTAATTAATATTTACTCTTGTTCCAACATTTTATATAATTACCTTATGCGGTAAATTAATATAAAATTAACCTCCTAAAAGCGAGGGTTGTTACATACTCCCCCCCTTATGAGGGAATTTTACCCTCAAAATTCAGGCGTACCCTCATCATATAAAGGGTATACTATTCGAAACTATCATTCTAACACCCTTATATACCCCTCGTTATTGCAACGTCCCTAATGGACTCAGACTAAGGTCGTCACTATCTATCTCAGTCTACATTCTTTGTGCTCTAGCATAGCACCAAATCGCCCATCACGAACTATCGATACTAACATCCTGCGGCGGAAGAAGACGCCTACCGGATTCGGCGCAATTTGCCTTGCCTCCAGAATCACGTTACACCCCTTCTTAGGGATACTCACACCAACGCTAAATGGCTTAATCCAAATCACTACTCAACTTCTCTTCACATAGACGTAACCCTTCCAAGCATATGGCTCAAAAGCCCAATCCTTAATGAAATGCTCCGAGACCACTCCAAGTCCACAAAACATATTATCCATTGGTTCCATCCAACGAGTATGTGAATCACTCTCCCGGTTACAGCAAGGCCACACAATATGTCATACCTTAGGAAATAATATGTAAGGCTACTCAAAAAGCCCAATTATGGTACGATAATTTCCATCCATACTAACTACTGCTCCTATCAACTGTGTATCCTAAGACACACATTCAAGGTATGCCTCTCTGCAATAGGTGAACCTCCTCCATTACTTCATCTACTTTAGGGTGGTAAGATATACGATATTTTCATACCGTTCCCATTTCTTCGCGGAAACTTTACCAAGCCTTCGACTTGAATATCTAGTCTCGGTCCACCACCAGTGATGGCAGTTCATACGGTTTTACCATACGTCCATAGACGGCGGGGCGTACTCCTCTACATATTTTCCACCCATAATAGCCGGAGAAGCAACGATTCGGTCGAATAATTAACAATTTTCTCAAATAGGATCACGACCTATTCGGTGCCGGTAATTCAATGAAGACATCTATAAACATTCCCTTCTTCGTTCCACCACTAGTCTCTTCACACTAGTAAGTGAAGTGGCTAATCACGGACATAAATACTCTTACTACATAGTATTCCGAGTTATGCCCGTTCTACTTGGCTTTCCATGCCTTCCTTAATGTCTGCGATGGGTTTCCTACTCTACGCATCTACTACCCCATTCACATTCCCTTAGCGAAGGGAAGTTTCCCATCGATAGTCCTTTATGAACTTCATGCACCAACTCAATTCCTCCCACTACACCTTGTAACAACTTGTTGCTCTCGAGAAAGACCAAATTTCCTGCCCAGGAGTAGTGCCCCGTTTCTTTAAGGCGATCTCTACCACAATGAATTTTAAATCAAGCGTGGAGTAATACTTCACACAAAATCTTAAGCTTGTGAGACGCATACACAATGGGTCCATGCTCCAATATTATTACTCCCCATTCCTGGTAGAGACTTATTCCTTAAATCCACCCTCGAGCTTAACCACATGGACTCAGGAGTAGAAGTCAATTCATCCTTTTAACTCTCCAAAAATCAAGTTTTCGACGTAACGCTCTATCTAAGAAAGGCCCCATCTCCTTCGGCCTAACCTTCCAAACCTCTCGGGATTTCCATAACTCTCGTTCCTAGGGACCTAATCCCTCTTAGAGTTAAACCATAACCTATACGTGGTCAACTCTCTACCGCCTTCTTAAGTCAACCTCATATGCACTAAAAGCCTTACGTCTTAATAATCCTAAGGTCAATATCTACATATATCCTATGTAAGTCATATACGTATGATACTAAGTGTGTCCCTAGTGCCCAAGACCTTTCTCAGCTTCTAACATTCGCTCGGTTTCATGCGTGGGACGTCTCGTCGAAGTGAAATCCAAACAAGGAACCCTCCCGTTACACTACTACCTCGCATTGTTGGTCAACAAGATATAACAGTCTAAGACACATGATCGGGACCGATAAAAATTCTAATTCGCAACCCTACTAATAAGATTCTACTTCTATGTCTTACCATACTAAAATTTGGAATTTCAACAAATCGGACATTTAATTTCTGTAAAGTCTTTCAAATATTTCTCCCATAATATACCCAACTTTTTAAGTGGCCTTCTCATCAAGGCATAACCAGAAGTCTCAATTCGGCTTCATACCTCAATCTCCCTCACATCGATCAAAGGAGAGAACTATACACAGCGCTTCTATCTCGCACTTTAGTAGCCCTTAATCACTCAACTACTTGATTCTCGGCTGACCCTTCCAACTCAACTCTCAATCTACAAAATAAAGTAAAATAAAATAAAATAAGAGAAAGGAAAAATAGCATCTCTCCGCTCCTAACGTCGTTAAGGTTCACGCGTGGAGCGTACTGCAAAAGAGAAATCCAAACAAGGAACCCCTCCTATGCATTACTACTTAACCTTGTTGGTCGTGGAGATAAGTCATAACAACCACATACAATACAAACAAACAACCAAACACTCAAACAAGACAACACATAATACCAGTAACATATTTAAAATACTATCACTCGCCTCATAACGAGTGAAGAGAACATAAAAATTCCCTACCACGGAAGTCATATAATTACCCTGTCTATGATAGTGTCAATACTATTACAAGCTCAATATACACACCCGAATCTAGAGCAAACACAAAACTACTCTTTCTTATCGTGGGGGGGATGCACCACCCACTACTAAGGTGGAATTCCCACTAACATTCTTGCTAAACACTCCGGGTTAATACTAATGGTTCTCAGACACCGTATTCGAGTCCCATTCGAACCAATTTACTTCCGTCAACGCCCCAACTAGGCATTTTATCTTTACCCTTGTCCTCCAATCATCAAAATCAAAATGAGTGGTTCTACATTCCACGTCATAGCCATTGTTCCTACCCTGGCGGTCAAATAATTTCCCACGCAGTCCCCTTATCTTCTTCGATAAAAGAGAGCACGCTATCGGCCTCCCCTTCTTTATTTCAATGAATCCTCCCTGGGCGGATATCCACCAATGGGGTTTCATGAACACAATTCCTTCAGAAGTGTTAACGACACTTATTTTGGAGCCTATTGATACACTGAAGGGCTCTTCCGCCATTATACCTATCGTATTTTGGCGAACGACCTCCCTAACTGTACAACTCTTTATTCACTTCCGGCCTCTGACCGAACCTCGTGTGAAAATTTGAGAATTCCCATTCTCATCAGTTCAGTTATCCCAGAGAAACTCGCTGTTGCAAGTGTCCACCGGGCTTGTCCATGGGCAAAATTTCTTGTACCAACATTTATTGTGACTACGCTTCCACCATTTCAACACTACTCCTATGGGTGAAGGATTTTCCTCCATCACTTCAATCCCCTCTCCAGGCCAAAGCTCTTGGACCTCATGCTTCCACCAAATGAGGACGCATACCTTCCATCTTACTTCAACATGTAACCCTTATCATGGTCTCATCCCCACTTCAATTTAACGTTGCTTGAAATCTCAAGCTTAGTACCACTCTTCGCTTATTGCGGTACTTGGAAAACTATGTCTACTGTATTTAGTAGGCGCAGTAGCAAGATAAGGAAATGCTATAAAAGGGAGAGACCACCAAATCAGTCCCCATCCCCAACCATAATTTACCGTTCTTAATATCCCATCATGACGCCTTCACAACGAACTTCCCTGGCGTCCTTCCTCAATCGGATTAAGAATCTCACACGAATACGTAAAAGATTTTATGGGTTCTACCTAATGGCAGGAGGAACGAAATCTCACAAGAGAAATCAACGATCTTAATCCTATGGCTCTATGTTAAATTAAAAGCAACGCTGAAAACGTAACGCGTCCACATTGATTCCTAAGCACTCTAGAACCCGATGCTCTGATACCATATGTGATAACCCGCTCACCAAAATAAGGGGTGGCTAGCCCAATACTCCAATATAATAGGAGTCCCGGATGGAATCATTCTCAGCATCACAATAAAATATAGAGTATCCAGGATAATCACCCAATATTTAAGAAAACGGGTTGCCAAAAATTTTATTATTTTAAGTTAACGAAAACATTTAAACAACCCAATACTGAAAAGAGAAAGTGGGAACCCCAAGAATATATATACACTATAATAACAACGAGTATACAGAAAAAGGACCGAATATGCTGTCGGTCCACAGACTCTACAACAATGTTGAAGAATTTCAATAAATTATATGATACATTACATTAAACAACTACAAAGGCTTGGGCCTCACGCCCGAATAAAAGACTTGATCTTATCTAGAGTGCAAAAATGAAAGTGACTATACAATATAACACGTAATACCCGCAAAGCATCACGGCTCGTCAATATCACCGGAATAGAAAAGTCAGAACATGCGTCCTTGGGATGGAGTACCTGAGCGATACAAAATGCATAAACAATAAGAAATATGAACGGGTCTGGGCTCGGCTTTATATGATTACAAGATGAATAAAAAGTATGACAGATATGAACAGTAATCATGACTAAAATATGAATCTACCTACACATTTAAAACATAATCTAAGACATTTTAATTAATCAATAAATTTAATTAAGTTATGCAAGAGAATAAGAATAAATAACATTAATCTAAAAACTTCCATCATATACTTTGATTCATCTCATAGTTCCATTCCTTATTAGGAATTTTAATCATATTTAAATGCTCTTGTGGCATTCCATTCCTTATCAGGAATATCATCATTATCAAATGCTCTTTATGGAATTTATCATACATCAAGTCCCACTTGATTCAGAATGGTTATATCCTTATGCATATAACGATTCTAAGACCGCCCCTCCGAGTTTCCCCTCTAGGCGCGCCCCTAAATGACCATCATCTTCCAGGGACTATCAGACAAGGCAGCCTTGGCACCTATAACGTAAGACGTCGGGAAGCGGCCATATGCCCGCGGGAGAGTCAAGACCACACCCGGAATCTCCGTACCAGCCCAGAAAACATAACATAATCGCGCATATGGCCTAGGACTATATCCACTCTGCATTCATTAGATAGGGGCATCACCAAGCGCGCGAACTTCCCTTATGATGTCATTTAGAGAGGTGTGTTTAAGTAAATTAACAGTTACCATATTCATGATTAAGTAAATTATCATTTACCATTATTAGTACCATTTCCATTTTATTTCCTTTCCATATATGTATTTCATTATATCCGAAATCATAATCATTTACATTATTGTAAATACCTCATATTATACCCGGAGCCATACTTAATACATCTTATCGTTGTAACCTCGGTGAACAAATAATCTTTCAATTTATTCTCCCAACACCCTGTTGCGGTATTGTTATAAACCATCAATACTAACATAGCTCAATTGAGCTTCTGAAGTCTCCAAAATATAACACTACAACTCCTAGTTTCATAATAATAAACTAGAAGAAAAGAATGCCCTAACACCAATTGGCATATCCCCAGAAAATCCCCCACATAACGCATCTCTAATCTAGGGTGGATAACTAACTTATCTAAGACTCTAGGACTCTTAGTTAACTTCATACAAGACGGTTCCTAAGTTCTTTATTAAAAAGAAGAATCCTAGGAAATAAAACAAAATTTAAGGATGAAAAACAGGGGACCGATCGATCGGTCCTGAGACCGCGGTCGACCGCATCTCCTAATCTTGCCTAAAAAAGAAAAGCAGAAAGATTAGATTGGAGGGACCGCGCACAATATTTATTCCTTTGTGGGAAAGCAGTAAGCCCTCCCCCGAAGGCCCGGTCGACCGGTCATAGCAGACCTAGGGCTCTTTCTTCTTTAAAAAACTAAACCCAAGTGATGATTTAAATTTTTTTCCACCTCAAAATCCAAATCATCATTCATAAACATATATCCACAATAATATTAAACTTCAACTACTCCCTAACTCACATTAACCTTGATCATTTGTGCACCAACATACACATACATATATATACAAACCCAATAATTTCCTCAAATCAACCAAACACATAACTATTATACAATTTATCATCTTAAATCATATAGTAGCAAGTAGAAAACTTGCCTTGAAGTGGGAATCTCAGATTTTTTCTTGGTAGCAACAGTCCAAGCTTCAATCTCTCTCTTTTCTTCTTTTTCTCCTCTTTTCTCCACCCTTCTATTCTTCTCTCTTTCTCTCCTTTTCTCTCTATGTTTAAGACATAAAATAGGGAGATTAGGGGATTTAGAAGACTAAAATCGGGGCTTAACACAAGTCTTCGAACTTAAGTGGTTAATACCACATTAAAATGACTCCCAAAATACGCATATAAGTCAAAACCAGGTAAAAGTGCTCGAAACCCAAAAATACAATATGGCACTTATTTTGGCTGCCTCGCACATTCCGGGACTGACTACGCCCTCTAAAATGGCATCCAACAATTTTATAAATTATGTCAAGTTCCGATTTCATTTAAACCATAATGTCATTTAAATCATATGACACCATAAAACACACAACCGAATGATATTTACTTTCTCATGCAGTAAATATGCAATATCCCAGTAAATATTAACCTTCAACTCATTTAATTAATATTTACTCTAGTTCCAACATTTTATATAATTACTTTACGCGGTAAATTAATATAAAATTAGCCTCCTAAAAGCGAGGGTTGTTACACAATGTTATGAAGGATTTTTTAGGTTTTGTTTGATTTACAGAAGCTCAAGTCCATGGGTGATGATAGCTTGAAGAGTCATTGTGACAACCTTGAAGAAAGACTCAACATGGAAGCCTTTATGAATTGATGGTATGTACTTATTTTTGGAGTTATGATTATTGAGAGAATACTTGCTAAAAGAAGTGAAAAGAGATGTTGATGTGCTGAATTATTTACATACAATGGATGGAACTTTTCCAAACACGTGGATTTACATAAGGAATATTTTTAAATCTCAAATTGATCAAACCTTACCTTCGATCAACAATGTCATAAGGGAGATTGAATGGATTATCAAAATTATCCATAAAAAAAGATATGGTGAAAAAACATGATTATCCAAGCCTGATTAGTGATTTTGCAACTAAAAAGGCGAGAAGATCCTACTTTAATTGATATTTTTTGTTTATTATCATTGGTTTAGTGGGAGGGTCGGGAGAGGGAGGTTAAAAGTGTTCGAGTGTTAATTGTAGGCCTTTTAGCTAGGGTCAGTTGATTGTAAGGAATACATTGTATATGATCCTTTATATGCTAGCAACTTACAAGTTATTTGGGTGTGTCAGTAATTAATAAAAGCATTCATTATTATCATTATCTATTTTATAAAAAAAAGAGAATCTGCTAAGTGGTGATAGGGGTGGATTGCCAAAAAACTAATTTTTAATTTTTAATTAAATTATTGAGTGAGGAATTAATCCAATTTTAATCAAGAACTAATTAATCATACGCTGTGTTAAACTATTAACCAATTTTATCTTGACCTAACCATGCATCAAGGTGATTTATAAGAATAAAATAAAGATCAATCAACAAAGCCGCGATGTACGTGGGAAACTCACAACGAGAAAAAACCTTAGATGGACCAGCCTATTTAAATTTACTATGATATAGGATTTATACAATAGTGATAAAATGATAACTCCACTTGACTCGACGTCTTCAAGCCTTTGTGCGACCTTCAGTCCTTGAACCTTCTTCATAGGAAGACCGCGAGAATCCACCCACGATCGCCACAATTTGTGCACCTCACACATCTCGGTGTCCACCGATCTTGTCTAGCAAATCGTTACCACAACAAACACGGAATACATCGCGTGAAATGAATCTTCGTATGATAAAGAGTAAACGTTATTGGTGAAAGAAACTCGAGATCTCAAACTAATATCTTATGTAGATTCTTAGATCTCAAACATAAGGTGGAAACTAAGGTTTATGAGGCTTTTAGTTTGATATGGAAATCTGTTTACGAAAGCCTTGTTCTTAAAAACTATTTGATCAGACTTATAGTTATAGAAAAATAGTAAAAGACTTCAGCACACATACCAAGGAAAGTCATTCGAATGAAAACGTAAACTAGTTTAAATAAATCTCAGTATCTCATTCGAATAGAAATCAAGTCATTCAAACGATATCCCAATTCTCATTTCAACGAGCTTCCATCGAGCTACATGCGAAGCTTTCTGTCTAGGTACAAACTTCTCACTTGAAGGTCAAAATTCCTAAACTCATTTTAACGACATTTAAACTCATTTGAATGAACATGTGAACTTCATTTGAATTACATGTAAAACTCATTCAAACGAAATCAAAAACAAATTTTATTTTCTTTAAAAAATATTTTTGCGAAAGTAGCTTCATTTAACTTTTAAAAACATAAACACCCAAAAAAAATCCAGGGATCAACATAGTATACGATTCATAACTTTTTTGATATCCCAAGTTTGAAGAAGAAACTCGTCATAATGTTTATGTCTCTTTACTTGGCTATTTTGGTCTTTAACATGCATAAGCTTGAAGGACAAACTGAAAGAAATCCCGACCTATAGCTCAAACGATTTTGTTCAGACTCTGACCAAGTCCTCTTCGATGATAATAATATGCCTATTGAGGTCGAGATACTATGGTCCCCACTGTTTCCTGGTTAAAATCTTAGCAGGGTCAATTTAGAAAGCTTTCATAACTGCAGTGACATTCTTCAGTTCTATTCGCATGACATTGCCTTGAATATAATTTGAACTTAAGGTCCCATGGATGACTGTGAACTCATATCTGACCTCGTTATCATCCAAGAGGTTATCGAGCTTGTGATCACATTCCATAGTAGCCTTTTTGTTCTTCTTTTCTACATAGACATATAGGTGGATAACCTTGGCCAGCTCTTCCAAGTCTGATTTGAGCGTCTTGTGGTTCTCTATTTGGTTCCCGTGTTCCTTTTGGTAGGAACATCTCCGATTAGTGTTTCTCTTTTATGGATTTCTTATCTTCTTCCTCGGTCATTTAAAATAATACTTATCTTTAGCTTTGTTTAAGATCTCGTGGATCGACTATTTGAACATGGTGTTGATGGCTTAATAAGCTTTAGTGGTCTTCCTTTGACCCTCAATTCTATTTTTTGCCCTTTTTTGGGAGGGCGTTCTCATTATCTCTATTTTTAGTTGCTTTTGGCCGACCATTGCCATGTTGGGTGCAAGCCACTATGTCTTCTACTTTTACATATTTCTCAATTCTTGATATGAGGTTATCAATGGTACTAGCCTCTTTCTTCGTGAGGAACTGGTGTAATATAGAATTGCTCGGTAGGTCGATCTTGAACGAAGCCACAATAACTTTCTCAAAATAATCCTTTACTTCATTGTAGGTTTTCCAATACTGTTTGGCATAATCTTGCAGGGTTTATTGAGTATACTTCCTCGTATTGAGGAATGGATCCATACTTTTTAGTTCTGGTGAAAAATTTGGCATTAAAGGCCTCCGCGAGTTATTTAAAACTTGTGATTGACCTATGCGGTAATTTTTTAAACCACTTTTATGCCATGTCTCCCAAGCTGGACATAAAGATGTGGCACATTGGGGTCTCATTATTTCTCCAGATAGTCATGGCTTAATGATACTCGCGTACAAGGTCAATAAGGTCAGTCTTCCCATCATAGGTATTAAACCTTTAGGGGTAGATAGTGTGACAACCCGAATATAATTATGATTAATTATACGTAAATCATGCCTAGCTTGTGTGATATGATTAGTGTGTTATTAATATATGTGATGTTAATTTATTATGTTTAGTCTAATCCTACCTCCAAAAAGCATGAAATGTCGAATTAGTTACAAATACAAAATTTGAAGGTTTCGATAGGAATGTCCATGTTTAAGGCTAGTTTTGACCTTTATGACATAACAATTGACTTGAGGTGAAAACTACATAATTGTAGACAAGTGAGTTATGGTTGTAACACAACAAACGGTGAATGAAACGGAGGTTCGAGTGAGAAGTTATACCAAAATTACGAAACAAGGGCAAAGTAGTCCATCCGTTAAGTAGTATTTTGTCTTAATATGGCAACAAATGTTTTATTCTCATTGGTTGGGAAGGGTGGTGGCTTTGGCCGACCTCAAACCCTTAGAATTACCTCTTTATTCAGCCAAAATGCAGCCATGAGAGATTTTAAACCTAAGGAAAGAGAAGTTGGAAGTTAGGAAGAAAAAGTGAGGATAAAATTGTAGAAAATTCATAGAAAATTACGAAAAAGCCCCTAAGGTAATTCCAACCATGAATCTTGCTATTTTTTCTTTCATTTACGATTTATATGATATAAATCCTTGATTTTTATTGAATTTTCATGTTTGGGTGCATATGTATGGATATATGCAAGTTTAAGTTAAGTTGAATGTACAAAACCCTAAGATTGCTTTGTTTAGAAACTTTGTTTATTCAAACTTCCATATATTTTTGTATAGTTACTGGAATCGATTTCTTCCAATTGGATATTAACATGGACTCATATATGTATGACATATCCGAAAATAATGTGAAAATACCAACAAATGAGTCCTTGGTGAGGGTTTGAAGTTCGGGTAAGAAATCTGCCCTAAGGGTGAAAATATGCCCGCCATGTGTTCGGTGTTTTGCTTGACATAACAAACGAACCTTAAAAATTATGAAACTTTAATCTTATATTTTTCAATGTGTTTACTGATGTTGGGTGAAAGATCATAGAAATTTATGATGTAGAAAAATCATGAAAATTCCTGGAAGTTGAATGAACGATAAAAGAGCCTATTGGGCAGATTTGCTATGTAGTGAAGAAATAGGCTTATTTTGCTCTAGGAAACTCGGAATGATGTGCCGTCTTTTGTTTTGGAAACATGATATAATAAGGATTGGATTACCAAGAATAATTAAAAAGGGTTTGGGCTGTAATTTGAATATGTTAGATATCAGAACCTGAGTCTAGATGGGACTTCATTTTAATGAATGATTTGAATTGAATAATATGATGCTTATGAATTGAGTTATGATTGAAGTTATTCTTTGGACTATTAATATTCTTATGATGATACTAATATTGTGAGAATGATAGGAAGGGAAGGAGAGCTGATTGAACAAGTACAGGATAAAGGCAAGGGAAAATCCAGTTAAACTGTCAAGGTGAGTGTATTTATGATTTGTTTCATATATAAATATGAATATAGCTCTAAGAGTGGATTTGTTTGAATACTTCGGTATTCAGGATTTGTTTGGATATTAAAATATCCAGGATTGGTTGGGTCTTATGATCCAGGATTGGAATTGGACAAAGATCCAATGATTTGTTGGAACTTATGTTCCAGGATTTGTTATTGCCAATGGGCAGGATTGTTCGGATTTTATATCCACTTATTCTATATAGAATTGTTATTACATTGTAGGGAAGGAGTACCTCACTAAGCTTAATGCTTACAGTTATATTTTAACAATTTCAGGTTTCTATGCTGCCAACTAGAATACCATATGACCGGTAACTTTGAGAGTTGCACCGTTGGAAGGAGCCGGGGTTTAAATGTGGGGATTTTATCATTGTCACACTGAAGATTTTAATTTACTCACACATTGTATATTTTGCGTTAGTATGGATTGAGTTGATGATTGTGAAATTTTATCGTAGTTAATCATAGTATTGTATGTCCGCTTAAATTATGACTCTGATATTGATTTCGTTATGGCACAATAATAATATTATGTTGATTATGCGCATTATACAGTAAAATATGGATAGATGAATTATATTTCCAATGGGCTCTAGATTATGATTTAATTATTCTAATAATAAATGATTAGTGTGGATATTGGGTTTGGGGTGTGACAGATAGGGTGAGTCTTGCCGATAATACTTTTGGGGGGAGGTGTAAAGTCTTCGATCGACCTAAAAAAAGTGGTTACATCTGACTTATGAGATCCCTTTTGGTTAGTTCTTTTGTGTTTCTAACCCCGAATGAGTAGAAATGAGATTCTAGAGACCATGCTTGTCATAATGATACCCTTTGCTATCTATTTTTCTAGGACGGATCCTGTGCTTAAAGTGATCTTGGTCACCCCTTGTACTCCTTCCTCAGTGGGGAGTTTTATTCACCTAAGGGCTAGGAGTACGGGCATGGAGTTTACGCTTCTTCCCATAGATAGATTGCTTAATTATTTCTATACGGCGTTATAAATGAGCATTCTCCTCTAATTAGAGGAGCACGGCATCCTCCTTCTGAGGAAGTCGTTGCTCATAGGCGTCTATAAGTCGTGAGAATTGGTAGGATCGTGGACATTTATTAATTTCCATATTTAGATCCTCACATGGCCGATAATGGGTTTTAGGAGTATTGGTATGATTTGGGTAGATGGATCAAATTTTGGATTTTCTTCTAGGAAGATGGCATTTATATGATTCGGGAGGGGATTGTGAATAGTGTTTGGTTTAGGATTGGCTGGAGAGGCGATGATACCCCGGTCAATCAGGTCTTGGATCACATTTCGAAGGTGGAAACACTGGTTGGTGGTATGGCCTGCAGTTTGGTAAAAGTCACATTGGGCATCTGGCTTGAAATTTTTAGGAAGTTGGTTTGGTAATTGACGAGGGTCCAATTATTTGATAAGGTTTTAGCTCAAGAGGGCTTAGTAAACTTTGGAGAGGGGAGAATGAAGCTCAGTGTATTCCTTCTGAACTCGTTAGGGTGGCTTTCTGGTGCCCATGAAATGGCAGGTTAAGAGATATTATTAATGGTTAAAACTGCGATACTGGCTGGCTTTTCAAACTTCTGGGGAGCGAATTGTCCAGATGCTGTCTTCTGTTTAACTTCTGTCTTGTCAAGGCCTTCTTCGATCTCCACTCCTGATTTTCGGAGGGTTCAAAATGAGGGTAGTACTATCCACCCATCGTCGCTCGGACATGAGGTAAGAAGTTCTTTTCCATAATGCTTACTTCCTCCTCTTCGGAAGGTCAGTTGGTCATGGTGGCTGCTTTCTTTATTCACCTTGCTATGAAGTTACTGACCGACTCCCCAAGATTCTTCTTGTGCAACTCTAAATCATGGCGAGTAACCTCTAACTCTTCGTTGTACTTGTACTGTAACATGAATTCGCGGGCAACATCCTCCCAACTACGAATTCTGGACTCCTCGAGAAATAAGAACCAACGGAGAGCGCTATCCTTCAAGGTCTCTTAGAGCATTTGGGACATTATTTCTTCGAAGGCTCCTATGAGAGTCATGGCTCGGTGATAGCCATGGACATGAATGATTGGGGGTCCACTACCCCCGAATTTATCAATTTTAGGCATATTGAACATTTCCAATAACATTGCTTTAGGATAGGGAGACATGTGGGTGTAGTCCATGTAGTTTCTAGAGAGTTTCACTTAGTCAAATTACTTGATCAACATCTTGAGGTCTTCCTTGACGTTTTTCAACTCAACCTCCTTTGCATCAATGGTCATGGGTAAGTTAGCCCCTGGCTGGGTAAGATTCGATATAGGAAGTTGGGCTGGCGGTGGCCATTAGCAGGAGGAACTCGTGGAGCATTCTGGTATTCATCGGGAACCCAAATAGGCTCGGGTGCAGTCGGACCCATAGTGCGAGGGAAGAGGACCTTGGGCTCTTAGGGAACAAGAACTTGGTTTTATTGTATCTCATTAACCGCGGTTTGAGGTTGTCAATCTTGGCAGTAAGTTAGGCTAGGACCGTCATCAAATCTGGCTGCACATTCGGCATCTGGTCTGTGTTATCCATTAAGGGTGGATGAATTTCAGACTCGAAGTAAGTGAGGGGATTGAAGGAGCTTCGGGGCGGTTCAAATGAAGAACGAAGACAATAGGGAGCCAGGCCAAGGGTATGACATCAACCTAAGAAGGAGAGAAATGTGATTTATTTTTTTTATTCTTGTCAAAAAAGAGAGGGAAAGCTGTTATTTTTTGGAAAAGGAAGGAAACAATTTTTTGACATTTTTTTTGGAAAAGATGAGGACGAAAATGTTTTTTTGGGTAAAGGTAGGGAAAAATATTTTTGGGATTTTCGATAAAAGAGGAAAAATGTTCTTGGACACTTTTGGAAGAGAAAGAAGAAAAAAAAAATGAGAGACGGGTCTCAGTATGATTATTTATTATGTTTATTAGGTTCTCACTTATTAGGTTTACCTAAATGCAAAAAGAAATACCGGATGGGACTCGAGCTTGAAAATATTTGGTTTGATAAATATGTAAAAACTATGGTTGGACTTGTTTTCAGGCTCATGGGCATGGTCCCATTTTAAAAATTGCACAAAATTTTTCTGCGTCATGCCGACCCGCCATTTCGACAGAGTTTCAGGTTGAAACCGACAAACTAAATATGAGTGCCCTAAGTTTGACACCTATGTGCGGGTATGCAGTTATTTGGGTTAATTGGAAGGTGTCCCCCCTTTGGCATGACTTCCACGATATACGTCTTGCTTTTGAGGGTAATCGGTATGTGTGGACAAGCCAATTGATATACCTAAGTGTACGTGAATTGCCTCACTATATACCTCGTGGGGACAGTACGTGTGAGAGAGAATTCGATATACTCGACGTACGTGAATGAGTTCCCTATGATATACCTCCCGTCATGACTTCGGTCAAGTGGTACGATACGGGGGAAACCGTTCGATATACGTTGAAGGTACTTGGCCAATGGAAGGTGAGAGCCATATCGCTTAGGCTAACTGCGCCCTGTCGGACCAGCGCCCATCATGAAGTGACCCCCTAGTTTGGGACAAAATTTGGTTAATAGCAATTCTTTTTGGTGATGTTGTGTGCAATATGCATGATTATTGATTAGTATCTTATGGAGAGAGTATCTTTGTAGATGAGCATCACACCAAGGAGGGGATAATGTACACGTATATAAAAAAATAAATCTGTACTAATCATGAATTATGTGAGAGTGAGTGTGTGTAATTATCTACAAGTGAGTGTGTGGTAGTGAACCTAAGCATGGATCAACTACAAGTGGTGTGTGATAAATGTGAGTGAGAATGGATATAGACAAGTGTGATATGTGGAGGTGTGTGTTAGTGACACCTAAGCATGGATTTTTAAGTGGTGTGTGCAACATGGGGATATAAGTGATCCTAGGTGCACGTGGTGTGAAGTGTACATGGACAATTTCTATAAGTGTGTGAGTGAGTCGTGATACAAGCATGGGGTATATATGTGAAAGAAAATAATAGAGGATAGAAAGGGATACATACAGGTAGGTGAATATGCACACAAGAAAACAAAAAACCCATGCAAACAGAGTCTAGACCTCTTATGAAAAAGTCCCCAGTGACTGTGGACATTCCAATGGAGATCGCGCGCCAGGGCGGGGATTCAAAAGGTCTCGTGCCCCCATTTTTTTTACTTAGGAACGATTCGTCCATCGTCGATGCGGGGCTAATGTAAAGAGATGGAGTCACCACAACCTATTTTGCACAAAAAAGGCAAAATGACATGTTGCCGCCTCGAGAGAGCGGCATCTAAGACAAACTGATGCATACAAAACCAAGAGTTCGAAGGTTTGAGGGCTAATTTACGGAATGGGAAGGTGTTAGGCACCCATCCCGCCTTTTCAATCTCTCATGGGCTTGTGTTGTTGTTTTCCTTTATTTCTCCATGAAGTGTGTGTTCGTGTATATATAATGGAGATCGAAATCGTTCAACCCCTACCATGGGAAAGATAGAGTGAAGTCATCCATAGGAATGTTCCCAAAATAATATATATAGAAAATATGATTTATGCCTTTATTACGATATTGATTGTTATAGTGAAACAACAATATGTATTGGATGAAACGCTAACAAACATAATATGTATATTAATGCCAAAATATGATAAATATGAAAATGAAGAATTTAGGAAAATTAGAAATTGGAAAATTTGAAAATGGGACTCAAGTCTCAGGTTTTTAACCCAAGACGCCTACGTAGCCTATAAAGGCATAAAAGTAGACGTAGTTCGGATGTGGCATGGGGGTGGGGTTTATCCCATAGATCCTAATGAGATTTTATTATGTGTGTGGGTAGAAAAATATGTTTTAGTTTTGAAAAAGTGTGATGGATAATTCCATTCAGAATTTATGCATGTAACCTTTTTTTTTATAGAAAATAAAGTATGTGCAATATACTAATAAAAATGTAGATATTAATGTGTATGAAGTAAGAACTAAACTATGAATCTAATGAAATTTATGCAAAACAAAGAATTTAAAGAGAAAGGGAAGGAATTGGACCTTCTTTGAAGTTTGATCTTTGATCTTGGATGAGCTCCCTTGAATGTGGGATGAATGTGGGATGAGATAGAATGAGATTTTTTCTAAATTGGGTATGAAAAGGATGGGAATGAAAGCTTTAATGGAATTTCACATGGAGGAACTTTGTTGATTTTAAGAGAATGTTGCTGAGATCACTGATGATGATGGATCTCTGGTCTTGGTCTGCTTGGTAGTGAGGTCATTACCTCCTTTTATAGGGTCAGGGGGTTGTCGATCGGCACTGCCCTAGTCCTGCTTATCGGCAGGTGACTCTAGACACACTGCCGATAAGTAGGGAACTGAACCTGCCAATTCGCATTCTCGTGCATATTTTCCTAGAAATTTTTTTGTAAAACGTAATTCGTTGATCCGAATCATGCACGGGTCATACCATTAGAAAGGTACTTCTGAGACCTATAGGAGTCTTTTGGACTGCTCCCGGGTTCGGGAGTTGACTTTGGGTCAAATATTTCTCGAAAGCGCATGTCGGTCCTTTGGACGGGAGATCGCCAGACGAAAACGGATCATTCGTCCTCATGGTAAGTAATAATCTCACATGGGGCATACCATTGGAAAGTTTAGGATATGTATTTGTACATCCCAAAGAGTTTCACTCGGTTCGAAAAGTTGACATTTGTCAACCGAGGCTCGGAAGCGCCAGATGACCGCTCGAGGTAAAACGAATCATTCGTCTGCACCGTAAGTCAGAATCGTACATGGGGCAGATCTTCGGAAAGGGTATTCAGTGCCTTTTGGAGATTCATTCAGTCTCGTTCGAGATGAAGAATTTACTTTTGTCAAACGGAGCCTGGGGGCGCCCTATGGCCTCTGGATCAATTTTCGAGGGAAAAATGATCGTTAGTTTGAAGGTTATACTGTTTCGCGCATGGGGCAGACCGTTGGAAGGGGGATTTATATCCCATTGAGGATTCAAAGAGCTTTCGCTCTGATGATAGAGTTGACCAAAGTCAAACGGGTCCCAGGAACTCCCGATGGCCTCTAAATTAGTTTTTGGTAGTAAAATGCTTTGTTTATTTGAATCATTTTGTGGATTCGCGCACGGGGTGGACTGTTGGAAAGGGGATTCAAAGCCCTTATAGGATTCAAAGATATTTCGCTCTGACGATATAGTTGACCAGAGTCAAACGGGTCCCCCCAGGAGCTCCCGATGGCCTCTAGATCGGTATCGGAGTGCGACCTAGGGTTTATAGTGAAAGAGGAGGTGCTAGGGACCTAAGGAGAGACTTAGGGGGTCCTAGAATGTTGTATATAAAATTACCTATAATCTTGGTGGAGATAAGTAGGAATCACCAATGATCCAATGAGGATCTAGGAGAGTTACCTATATAACTCAACTACTTTTTATTGCTATAAATACAATTCTCACCCAGGCGCAAAGGGGCATCTATGTAACACCCCGCGCATTCTAGGAAGCGAGGTGACCAGTCGCTGCCGCCAAACTATGCCGAACATCACTATATAAGTTATCATCCTCAGCATGTGACATATATATGAGACATTGTTTTTTTTTTCCACAAGATAAAATTAAATTTATCCAACAAATATAACCATTCATGAAATATTAAAATCTATCATCGTGATAATCTCCAAAATAAATCCAACTCCAAATAAATATAAATCCCATATGAAATAATCCAACTATAAATATTTGACAGAAACCGTAAACGACTATGGAATCGATTGACCCGCCAAATCCTTAAATGAAAGTCTCATAATAAATGCGACGGAAATGAAAAGTAAATCGAAACTAAAAAAGAAACTAATAAAAATCTTCGATTGCATCTCCAAAATTATCTCCAATCACTCCTATACATCTACTCTAGCACCATACCTGAAATGTTAGTCAACGCAAAGGGTCAGAGCCCACCGCATGAATACTAGGTACTCCTCCCAATTAAGGTCCGCTAACTAGACAATAATATTATACACGATAAACATCACAATAGAGTATTTTAATTTAAAGAGATATACATTAACATGCGAGTAAAATAAACTACTACCATCCACTCACATGACTAAGCCACCCCAAATGTTTAAGTCCAATTATGATATTACACTCATGTAATTATGCTAAAGCTATCAATTCAATTTAAATAGATTAACCAAATTATTATAATAGCGGCACCGTCATAGCCAGCCGACCCTTCCATTTGTCCTGCACTTATTCGGGACCGCCTAAAATTTTACACCACACACATTCCCCTGGCTATAGCTAGCCGACTCAATTTTCGTTAGCCCTACACTTACTGATGAGGTTCCACGCATGACATGTCACAATAGCCAGTCAACTCGATTTCTGCCAGCCCTGCACTTATTAGTGATGCCAACACACACCCACGTCGCTATAGCCATCCAACCCAATTTCGTTTGCCCTCCACTTATTTACGACGCAAAATTTATTTTAATAACCGTTTATTATCTTAGGCATTAGTTCTCTATTTTCTCAAGTTATCATCTTTTCAATTAGCCCCACTTTTTATCATGCAAAAATCCTCAAACCACCCCTAGTCCCATACCTAATGGTCTCCAAAACACAAATATATCCTAACCTATTATTTGGGAAGAATACTTACTAAAATCACTACCTAGCCCCGCACCTAGGCTAACAATCCAATGGAAAACGATGTACAAATCAACCCCACCCCGGAATTTTCTATTCGTAAAAATCTACACTAACTAGTACCATAACTAGAAAGTGTTACCCAAAACTATGACCTACCTACTAGTCCCATACCTAGCAAGCTACCTAAAATAAGGCGAGGGCACTAACTACCCGAATAATCCCGTCATCCCCGCGGTGTTAGTTTTTTTTATTAACACAATTAATGATCACATAAGGCATATTTTCAACCGATTATCATAATTCCTTCAATTAATCACAAGATTACTATGTTTAATTATAAAATCAATTAAACAATCCATATTTTAACCCTTTATAAAATCTCCATTCATTAGCATATTAAGGGGCACACAACAATAAATAATCCAATTATTCAAAAGGCACATAAAAATCTTTATTTTTACGAGTTAAATTAAATTTATAACTTCCCTACGATTTATTCTACAAGCGAACGGCATAAATTCTAAAGGAATCCCAATCTCTAATATAAGCATATAAGGGTTTTGACTCCTAATTCATATTAAATATTTGAGTGAAAATTATCCCAAAATTTGTTTCATTTTCCATAATCAGTCTCTACGTTTATCATAAGAAAATTTGATAATTAGTGTTTCGACAACATTTAAAATGTATAATAATAAAGAAAAAGAATAGAAGTATTAATGCCTGTGAAAATCGTTTAAAGAATATGATTGGATGGTTGCGTTGCTCTCGAAAAAGTAACGAAAACAAATTCTTGAACGATCTTGAGAAAATCCGGTTTAGCTCTTCAAAACTTGGGTTGAAAGTTGTGTTCAATGGGGTTTAGCTTTTATAGATGAGAGAAAAGAAAATTATGGGAGGCTACTGATTTTTGAGGAGGTTAAAATGTATTTTAAAAGTCCTAAACCCTTCACATTATATTTATATACGCAAAATAATTTGATTCCTAATCAATTACAAATACTCAAAAATACATTACGGACGATCGGACCATCAAAATTGACTGGAATTTTAATATATTGTAGCTGATGGCGAGACGAAACTGCTGTAAAAATTTCAGCTCAATAAGATGGTCAATTTTTTTTCTCTCATTAGGTTGGATCCTCCCCTGATTTTTATATAAAAAGTTACAATTTCCAAATGTTAATCCCAATTTAAGTTCCACTTAAAACCAATATTTTTCATACCAATATAAAAACCAATATTTTTCATACCAAAATTAAATAGATTCAAAAAATTATTTTTTCAAATTTTTTAATTTAACAAAGATTTTTACTACTAAAAAATCACGTGGTGTTACAATGTAATTCTTAACCTATGAAGAATTAATAAAAACTGAGAAACCCTCCGTGGACGTAGGCAGTTGCCGAACTATGTAAATATGGTGTGTCGTGATTATTTCTTACTCTCTAATTTTATTTGCTCTTTAGAATCACAAATTGTGATTTATTTTCCTCACAATTGGCACCGTTTGTGGGAAGCAATTGTATTTTCTAAAAAGCAATTTGGAACCAAAGAGTAAACACAATGTCTCATTACACACACAAGGCACCCCCTGCTCGCGACCTACCATCTGATATGTACACACTCAGAGTCATATCTGAGAATCATCGAGATAGAAATCCTAGATTTCGCTTGAAAGAGATGCTTTATGAGCAACGCCATTATTAGCCTAGATCAACATAGATATCATGGCTAGTTAATTCAGCATGAAATATTCCTTATTTATCCGTCTAGTTTCGATATTTTTACTGTCCCGAACATCACATTTATCCCAGATTTATCTCATATTTATTATAACTAACTTTTTTGGCAAGTGTTTCGTATTTTGTATATTTCTCATGTATTTTACAGGTAATTCATGTAATTGGGCGGAACAGAAGAGCTGAAACAATGAAAACTATGCAAGAAAGGGAAGTCAAGGTTAAAACGATAAATTTCTAGCCAGAACTCGGAGAAGGTGCCAACACAAAAGTTAGAGATCTCGAGTTCACGAGAACATTGGAGAAATGGAACCGCAATCTGAGTTATGGTGAAGAAGTTATGGCAATTTTAAGTTAAAGAAAACTCCAAGGGGTAAAAATTGCAAATTTGGAAAAGAAGCGAACTAAAGTGAAATAATCAAACCAATAGTTCAAACCAATTCGGTTCCTAGAGCAAAGCAATTCGCTTAACCTTGAGGGTTCAATTTGGTCTAAGGGTTTGGATTCCAGCGGGAAATGTTATCCTTTCCTAAATTTTAGCTAGTTGTATTGTGGTCAATGTTTAACACTTTGGCCCCCTTTTTTGGCACTTGTACAAGTCATTTAGGAGTCTTATTATTCATACTTTACATATTTTTAGGCAAAGTTTTAATCATTATTCAATTGAGAACAAAGGATTTATCTTTAAACATCAAATTAACTGGAGTCTTGCAATTTTTCGATTTTTTTTATTAGTGTGAATTCTTATCATTGCAACTTTGTTTCTTCATACTTGTTATAAAATTTCCAACTCTTTACTCTTGTTATTTAATTGTGAATACTTGCATGTTGAAGATGATTAGTATAAAATTTAATTCTATATATAGCTAAGTTTTTTGTGGGTTGGGGAACATGAACATAACCTAGAGTTTTCAATGTTAAATATAAAATTGAACATAATTAAATAATTAATTCTTTGAGTTTGATACATTAATCGAGACTATTAGTGTAGGCCTACTAACTCTGTTTGTTAAAAGCACATGGTGTGTTTGAGCATTCATTATATGTGTCAGTAATTTATCATTTTCACTAATTAATTTGTTGACCAATTATCGCGCGGGTTAACGCCCAAACATATTTGATGCTTTGAATTAGTTTGTGATATTTTTTAATTAATTAAATAATTTTATAGAATTTTATATTTATTGGATATACTCTACGGCTTGGGGAATTGGATCCCAACCTAATTTTCTTAAAAGTGTTTTTAAATTCAATAATTTCAATTCTTGCTTTAAGTAGTTAAATTTGCACTTGCGTAGCTTAATTTGCTTAAATAATTAGAAATTTCTCAAATTACAAAATCACCACCTTTTCCTTATTTTACAATTCGAAGTCTAGATTTAAGAATCCAACCCTACCGTCATCATTTAGCGAATTATTCTTCGAGGATTCAACCTCGTCTTATCGGGTTAATAATTGAGCAACCAACTTGCACCTGAGCCGTAGGTACACACATAACATAGATTTTTTTATTGCTCATCACTGGTCGACGACTATGAGTAATGACTTGCCAGCAAGAGGAAGAAACTCACCTCCAAATGGAAGAAGATACACGATGATGCGAGAAATTGGAAAATATCCTTTTCAACCATCATATCAAATATAAAATATAAATAAATCAAGTAAAAAGAGATAAACACAAGATATAGAGTGGTTCGGCTGTAAAAACGATCCTACGTCCACTTTGTTGCCCTACTCTCATTATATGCATTGTATTGAACAAGATTGTGGTTCCATTAGAGGCGTATAAGATAGATAAAAGAGGAGAATACATGAGCACAACTAAGTTGTGCAGCCTAGACTGCGGTCTATAGAGGGTGATGCAGTACGGCTACGACAGGGGGTCAACCCGAGGTGTGGTGACTTCTGGATAGAGGTTGGGTAAAGACTTTGGCAGGGCTTCGCCAAGTGATTCCTCTGCTCAACAATAAGGTTATCACTTCTATTTATAGAAGTCATAAAGGTGGTGTCACGTGAACATAACACGTGACATGTGGATAAGCGAGGTGAGTAAGGAATCCTTCTAGAAGTAGGACAACTGTCAAGTGACTCATGGAAGGGGATATGATCGCGACTTGTTTGGACCCAGGCAGTGACTAGAGCTTAGATGATGGTTGCGGCCTATTTAAAACTAGGCAGCGAATGATCTTGACAGATGATCGTGGCCTGTTTGACCCAGGCAGTTATTTCATATGGGATAAATTAGGGATGTGGCTGCTACCGGTATGTCCCCACGTAGTGGACTTACACTTAATCCTTTAACGAATATAGTGCTAATATTAGGCATATCAAGTGGCCAAAAAATATGGGAGGTGATCCGAGCAAGAGGAATAACGCACTCCGGTGGTTTACCATAAGGAGAACGGACACAAGGCAGAAAATTATAAGGCCTTAAAATCCAATCTAGAGGAGTTAGCCCTGGCGGGGAATCTGAATGAGTATGTTGAGAAGAAGGTTGATCACTTCGCCACCAACGATGACCCAAAACCATATAATGTGCCGGACGATAAAGTAGGGCACGAGTTTGTCATTATTAATAGGGCATCTGATCCTAAGCAGATCCATGGCAATGCTATTCGTATGGAATTAAAAAAGGTCAGGGATGTGATAGGGGTCTTCAAGATTGATCAAGCTAAAATACAAGATGACAAATGTAGACGACCAAAATATATGGATTACAACAAGCGCATAGTCTTCACGGAAGACCATTTTAATGGGGTAAGAATTCCACACTATTGTACCCTAATAATCACTCTTAGGATCAAACTATGAATGTGGATAATCTACTTGTGGATCAAGGTAGTTCCTTATAAGTGATGTACTTGGAGCTTTTTCACAATCTCAAATTAAGGATGATAGACTTGAATGAAGTAATTGTCTGGTCATTTTTATGAGAAATACCGTTGGAAAAGGTAGTCCTGCCTGTAAGGGCAAGGACTTATCTCTAAACTAATTGAGTTTCTGGTGGTGGACATTGACTCACGCGATCATGCCATCCTTGGAAGAGTGTGGCCACATGACATGAGGGAATTACCCTCAACCTACCATTAAAAACTTAAATGCTTCAGAGAGAGGAGAATTATGGGGATTAGAGGCGATCAAACCACTGCTCGAAAGTGACACATCGCTACCATCAGACCTAAGCAGGTAGAGAAGTTAGAAAAGGAAATCATCCCCAAAACATATCAGGACGGAGCTACTCCATTTAAATAACAACTAAATTATGGAAGGCCATAGGTCAAGAAAATAAGGGTTAACCCCTCATACAGAGTTGTGGAAATATTGGAGGAGGTAGCTTTTGGTGAGAGCCTACCAGAGAGGAAATTTTTAATAGGCACCATGTTGTTTGACCAAGAAAGGAAGGAACTAATTGCTTTTCTGAAATAGAACCTAGATGTTTTTGTATGGGAGCCATATGAAGTGCCAAGAATTAATCCCAGAGTCACTTGCCAATAACTTCAAGTTGACTTAGTATTTTCGTCGATCACATAGAAGGCATGTCGTACTACCCTAGAGAAGGCCATGGCAGAGGAAAATGAGGTAGGGAAACTTATGGAGTTAAGGTCCATGAGAGAAGTTAAATTCCCAAAATGGCTCTGAAACTGGCGGTGCTCCAAAAGAGCAACATCTGGAGAGTATGTATCGACTTCACTCACCTCAACAAATTTGATCCCAAATACAACTTACCGCTATTAAAGATAAATCAGTTGGTCGATGCCACAACAGCCCAAGAGTGAATGGGATTCTTGGATGCTTACTCTGGGTACCACCAGATATCGTTGTTCGACCTCGACTAAGATAAGACCTCATTTATCACTCCGCTAGGCTTGTCTTATTATAAGGTTATGCCTTTTGGCTTAAAGAATTTTGTATCCACATACCAGAATTGGTTACTAAGATATTTGAAAAACATAGATGGAGGTGTACATTGATGATATGCTCGTCTAGACCAAGCGCAAAGAAGATCATCTTGAGGACTTAGCAAAAAATTTTGGAATCCTTAGGCACTACGGGATGAAGCTCAATGCCAGCAAATGATCATTTGGGGTCCAGTTCTGAAAGTTCGTCAGCTACTTGGTCAGCAAAAGAGGGATTGGAGAAAAACCTGACCAGATAGTCGCAATTGATAATGTTCAACCGTCGAAAACTAATGGGATGCTAATATATTTGAACCATTTCATCTCTAGGTCATCCGAGCGCTGTAGACCATTCTTTTAACTATTGAATAAGGATAAAGGCCTCACTTGGAACAACGAGTATTCAAAAGCCCTTGAAGAAATCAAGTCTTACTTGAGCAAACCTCCAATTTTAGCCATTCTAGATCTAGGGGACCCTCTCTACCTTTACCTATATGACTCAAGCCATGTAATTTGTTCAACCTTGGTTTACATGAAAGAAAGAAGGTAATCACTCGCTTACTACGTTAGTAAGACGCTTCTAGATGCCGATCAATGCTACCTCCCACTAGAGAATCTGACCTACTCTTTGGTCATCGCATCCTGAAAGTGTTTTAATTTTTAGACATGCATCCTTCCCTATGGAAGTTGTTCTGCGTAAAGTCGACCTATTTGGATACATATCCAAATGGTCAATCAAACTCGGGAGGTTTGATTACACAATCAATCAAGAACAACAATTCAGGGACAAGTGTTGAATGCTTTTATTGCAGAGTTTATAGGAGAAGAAGCACCTAACAACCAAAAGATCACTCATCAGATGAAATATCATAGGTTTAATCAATCCAGGAAATGGATATTGTATGTGAATGGCGTTTCTAACTCCAAAGGGGCTAGAGTAGGGATCGTGCTCATCACACTAGAGAAAGCCATGATCGAGCAAGAGTCAGGTTGGGCTTTGAAGCATCTAATAAAAAAAATGAGTTTGAAACCCTCATAAATGTGTTACATAAGGCTCAATTATAGTGGGCAAATCACCTTGAAGTATATTGCGATTCAATGCTACTGTCCGACTAAGTTACTAGAGACTTCAATACCAAGGATGAAAGGATAGCGACATACCTATATGTGGATCACGATTTGATATCAAAATTTGAGGAAGTCAATATTCAGTAGTTACTTCAGGGGGATAATAGTCACGTCGATGCCTTAGCAACCGTAAGTTTAGCAGTGGACTCAAATCTAAGGAGATAAATTTAAGCAAATTCCTCGTTAAACCCAGCAGTACGAAGACGGTGGTCTACGAGCACATTCTCGTCGTGGAAAAGGGCTCGAGCAGGCTGGATCCAATAATTACATATCTTTAGAATGATACCTTACCGACCTACAAAAATCAAGCTCATTAAGTCAGAGTAAAATTTGCATGGTTTTACCTTGGACCTGGAGGAAAATTTTATAGAAGATCATTCAAAAGCCCTTACCTCCAATGTGTGCATCCAAAACACATTGACCAAGTTTTCTACGAACTATATAATGGGATTTATGGGAGCCACGAGGGAGGAATATCTCTTACTTTTCGACCAATTAAAGAAGGCTATTGGTGGACTTATATGTAGAAAGACGCTATCACTTATGTTCAGAAGTGCGAAAAATGACCAAAGTTTTCCATTATGCTTTACCAACATCCCAATAACTTAAAGTCACTAACCAGTCCAAGGCCGTTCGCCTAGTGGGGGTTGGATATTATAGGTCCACTCCCAACTACACCTGGAAATCGCAAGTACTTAGTTATTGACACAGATTATTTCACAAAGTGGATTGAAGCAGAGCCATTATAAAATATCATATACACTAATATGATCAAATTCATTGGGAGGAACGTCATAACTTGCTTTAGGGTTCCTAGGAAAATCATCACGGACAACGACACACATTTTGAAAGAGGACCTTTCCAAGGTTTCTACGATGATCATTAAATCAAACACCACTTTAATTCTGTGGATTATCCCCAAAGCAATGTCCGAGCAAAGGCTTCCAATAAAATGATGCTCGACGGTCTTAAGAAGAGACCGAAAAGAGAAAAAAGGAGCATGGGTGGATGAGCGTCCTCAAGTTCTCGGGGCACATAGTACTACACCTAGGAGGCCTACTGGATAAACACCCTTCGCTCTAATTTATAGAATGGAAGCTATAATCCCCTGGAAGCTGGTCTCCAACTATAAGGTCCATCATTACCGAGTAAGGTTTAAATGACGAAGCTGTGAGCACTAAACTTAACCTAGCAGAAGCGTGTTAAAATAGTCCATGATAAAACTAACCTCCTACTAAAAACAGTTAACTAAGTAGTAGAACAAGGACATCAATTCGAGGAAATTACATGTCGACGATTATGTCCTCAGAAAAGTCCTCAACAGTGAAAAAAACTTTTAGATGGAAAGTTGGGTCCTAACTAAGAGGGACCATTCAAGGTGATCAGAGACGATCTGTAGGGGGCCTATCATTTGGAAATAATGGAGGGCAGGGAGATATTTAGAGCTTGGAATGCGATTAATCTCAAGAAGTTTTACTTTTGAATTTATTTCTAGCATACTTAGTTTTTGCAAATTTTTATTGTAGAAGTTATGATGCTCTCAGTTTAATTTAATTTCTTTAATAAAACCCCAGGTGGTTTAATCAATTACTAAGCATTGTTCCAAAATGACAGACTTGCATTTTACATTAACGATAAAAATGCCGATCAACATTACCTTAGCTTAATTATAATTACATATTTGTTAATTATAATTACACCTAGGGTCTCTAAGTCTTCATCAGAAAAAGCACAAAGACCTTATAAATTGCTCAGGCAAATAAAAGACCTACAGGGGATCTCTAGGCATTGAATGAACCTAACTTTGGTCGAATAAAGGCCTGAACATGTGGATGGCCCTTATACCAAGTGCATTTTTGTCATAGTCTATTCTAGGCTAAAAGTAGTGTGACGACACAACCTAAAAGGTAAGATAAGACAATAAAACATATGCTCAGCATAATGTAATGGAAAAGTACAGAAGGATGATATTAAATAAATAACTTGTTATAAAAAAGTTATAGGTTGCAAAACATATCATAACATGTTATGATCGACCGATGAGAACAATAGCAATGGCTCTTCGTCAGTTATCATCGGGTTTGGTCGGATCTCATCACCATTCTTATGGGAGGGCACATAGCTCTTGGCCAACTAAAGAGGAACAAAATCTAAAGGAACCCTGCTCGCCTCCTTGCCAAAGGATGTATGCCGATAATCAGGACAATAAACTTGGTACATATACCAAAATTGAGAGTGCTTAAGAACCTTCAACACCCCTAAGGCATTCATCCAACCATGCTTATAATCTACGCTCTTTGTCTCATCTAACCTGATGGGGCCATCCACCCACCCTTCCTTATAACCAGTAAACCACGTTGCTCGGGGAACCATTCTGAAAAGATAACAAAGTTTGATGATGTCGCGACTACGGACCATCATCACAACATGATCCCTTCGACAATCATCCTTTGTCTCGATAAGTTTTTTCTTTAGGGAGTCATTTTCAGTTTGGAAAAGAGCCCCAATGTACCCAATATCTTTTGCCTCAGTGAGCAACATATTTAAGGCACTCACTTCCTCCTCTATGAGAGTGACCACATATCCCAAGTCTTTTATATCATCTTTCAGTTTGTCCACTAAGGCAAACTGATCTTTATAGGCATTTGTTATCTTTTTTAAGGCCTTATAAGCATAAACAAAAGCTCGACGAGCTTGGTCACTTGCATCCCGACCAAGGAGGACGTCAAGGTTACCAACAAAAGTGAGAATTCCCTTGGCAACATTTGTGTACTACAGAATGTAAGATCAAAGGGGAACATTCAATAATAATTTGAGAAGAAATTGAAATTTTTAAACACCTTTCATTGATAATACTCAAAATGGGAAAATCCCTTACAAATAGAAACTAATGGGAAAGTATAAGAGCATATAAACTAATCATCCAGAGCTAAGTTATCTTGCTTTTCACCTTCTATTGGGTCTTTAAGGTATTTCCCTTGACATCTGCCTTAGTGGTCTGGTCGGCTGGGGCATCTCTGGTGGCCTTCTCATCAGCCTTTGGCGGAGAATCGGGGTGATGCTCACTAAAAAGTTTTGAGTCATCTAGGGAATTCGTCCTCACCAAAGCAGTATCCCAGCCCTTCTTAAAGCTGTATTTTCTCATGAAGGATAACTGTCGCTTAGCATATCAAAGGCCTCAATGTATTCCTCATCATAACTGACCTCCCTGGCTGAAGAAAGGTCTTGACACTCTTTTCTTAAGTGATCATGCTCAACCTTCAGCTAAACGTGATCACTCTTTAGTGTGCGCATGGCATCACTAGTGAATTTTTTCTCCTTATCATGGGTCCTCTTGATAAAAGTGAGGGTCTCCTAGGACTTTTAAAAGGCCACTATAAGATCGTCATTTATTTTAAACTGATCAAAGTGGTTTTTTAGGATAGAGATAAAATCTTCCATAAACTACAAACTAGTAAATAAGAAATATATTAAAACACAAAAGGGTATCCAATAACTTCAGAGAAAAAAAAAGAACCTTTAGCTTACCAATGATAAATCCTGAGTGGCATGGGATAGAAGCTGATCGTAAGAAAACTATTTGATTTACTCGTGATCAATGGCGAGCACAACTCCCTTCAATAAACCATAGACTAAGGAAGGATTCTTGGACACTTACATCACCTATGAGGTCGCCACAGATGTAGGGGCATCACCCTTCTTCGAGGGTTATGGGATCATAATGGCCTTATCCTTCTTATTCTTTTCTCGGACTATTAAGTCCGAATCAATAGTGGAAAGGGCTTCTTGTTCAGTCCTCTTTAATGACTTGGTCTTGGGGGCAGAGGCATAAACATCATCATCATCAATTAGTATAAATATTTTCCTAGGGGCCATTGAACCTTCTTCATCGACTGTAATGGACTCGACGTCCAAAGATTCAAAGGAAAAGGAGATAAAAGATTTCTTGCTTAGTAAAGGAAGTGGAAGATCAGGAATACTGTCTAGAGGTGAGATGTGAAGAAGCCAGCTGAGTTCTTATATCCAAGAAAAAAAGAGTAAGATAAAGGATGGTCTCCACCTGGAACTAATTTTCAAACTTTCAATAACTCTTCCTTTTTTATATGGGCGAGAGAGGGATATTTCTTCTCCAATCGAGCCGCTCAGACAAAGAAAAGAAGAAACATAATCCATCACCATATAATTAAAAGAAAATTCATGAAAGGCGTAAAAGCAAAGTATTAACCTACATTACTCCCCTATTATAGGCACAGAAACCCATGGTACTGTTCGCCCTCTAGGGGAGGAGGATATTACTAATTACGAGCAATAAAACCTTAACCCTAGTATCCTTTATTGGAGTTAGTATGGTTGATTACTAGTAACCTATCAACCTTCCTCGCTTACAAGTACAAAATATCATCTATCATGTGCGACTAAGAATAATAATACCTAATTTTTGAGATCCCTAGGTTAGTCCCATATAGTTCGTTGATCATGTGAACCCCATTGATAATTAGCCATGTATTGGGAGCACATTGGGGGGGGGGGGGGGGGGGGGAACAACATCAAAAAATTCATAAAATTCGAGAAAAAGTTGATTTGGAGGAAACATAATTCCCTTTGTACCACTGAAAGAGTACGAATCTAGGGGCCACCGTCAATTGCAATGCAGTTTATGGGCATAGGGGCACACCCGATTATAACAAAAGGAGGGATCGAAAAAGTTTCTCTAAAATCCTCTAAGTTCTTCTCATGAAAAGTATAAACCATTTTTACAGAAGGAAAGAGTAGAAAAAGAATAGGTAGCGAATACCAGCAGAAATAACTATGAAGATGGAAAAGCAAAGGGAGACAAAGAGAGCTTACAGAATGAACTAAGAGAATGGAAGCTTCAGAGAGTCTTTTTGAGCAAGAGTGAGAGGCAAAATGATGATACATAGTTTGAAATTAGTGAGGATCGAGCTCCAATATTTTAATCATAAGGAACAACACTTAAGATTGATTTTAACGATATAATTTTTTACATGGACTGACGTACCCTTATCGATTCAAAATAATTAAGAATGTGTACAAGCACACATCTCGAGCCCTGGGATCAATTTGGGTCCACAAAGAATATAAAAATCTCTGGCCCATCTTTGGTAAAGAATTTTATGGGAAATTATGGGGGGAAAACCACGAGGGCCCAATTTTCAGCAACCTACATAGGCCCTTCATGCTGCCACAGTTAAATTCCAAGAACATATCACGTGAATAATTGAAGTCCCGTATGGTTACCAACATTATCGAAGGAGATAAATAGGAATCACCAACAAGCCAATGAGGAGCTAAGAGAGTTACCTATACAACTCAACTAAGTTTTATTGCTATAAATACAACCCTTACCTCTGGGTAAGGGGGCATGTAATTCTTAACCTCTGAAGAATTAATAAAAATTTAGAAACCCTCCGTGGATGTAGGTAGTTGCCGAACCATGTAAATAATTTATGTCGTGATTATTTATTACTTTTTTATTTCCTTTGCTCTTTAGAATTATAAATCGTGATTTATTGCACTCACAACATTATTCAGATAAAAGATGAGAAGGTACTCGTGACCGATCGAGTTGGGTAATGGCTGATTTTGAATGACTATGTAAATCAATGGGTTGAAGATCATAATTAGTTTGGGGGCCTTAGTTTTGAGACGATATTTATAACACAGATTTTTGTTTAATGATTGTGTAGAACCTATTATAGTCAAGAACCTATTTATAACCCATTGAGTAGGGTAATCGTTAATCTAAAGCGATCCGTATGAATGTTAAATGTGAGACGCTACGAAACTTTGGGGCTTTAGGAGTTGAGGCTAGTCTTCTATATAAATAATTATGGTTGACATGCGTATTAACATATAATAAAAGAGATTTCATGTATAACCCAATAAAGTAGGGTTTGTGCTGATTTTCTTGATTTATATGCAATCATACCATTGGTGTGTGCGTGCTTTATGAGTAACCTACTAGGGGAGATATGGTGGGAGCCATATAACACGGACCGCACTTGTTACCCCAGTAATTGAGATGGGCTTTATCCAGACCTATTTACCCTAATCCTATATGCTGAGGTACCCGTCCGCTGAGTGGGACATTAGGATCTAATCTGCAGGTACAAACCTGGGTATGTGGTCCGTACATTTGGTGTGATAACATAGTGATTTTCTGTGTTGTTGTTATTTTGAAGTTATATGATTAGGACGTCCTATAACTATACCTAGTAATGCCATAAGCGATCCCCAAAGTCATTAAGGATAGGACTTCGCCCTTTTATTTATGGTCTTGAGCATAGCCCATGTGATTTGATATAATATGAGCACACTCATATGTAATCTGAATTACTTGATTGTGTATTATTGTACGTTGAGATGATTGTACCTATTATGTCTATACTAGAGATGTATACACTTGAGATTATGACACGGGAAAAATAATGTTGAGTATGATGGATACATATATACTAAACCATGACTCGAGATTTTTAAAGATAGATAAACAAGACATGCACATTTAAAATCATGACTTGAGATTGTTAATGTAAGAGAAAAATGATAAGCAAAGGATATTTTGTTAATATAAGAGAACAATGTGTAATAAGTGATATTCCGTTAATATATGAGATTATCATAGAGTAAGAGATTCTTAATACAATAGACAAACTTAAGTTTGCCAAAGTAAATAATACTTAATTAAAAGATAAAATTATATCATATGAGCCTCATTTGGGTTTGGGAGTAGAACCACATTCTTATTTAGGTTGTTTGGGTTGGGGATACCTAAATAACTTATAATCAACTTAATATGGGAGGAAGATGTGTTGCTATTATTATTGTGGTCCAAATGTAGTTATATTGTTAACCATTGTAGACTTGCTAGGTCCGATCCTTGTTGTTCAACTATTTTTACAGGTTGTAGGTCATAGTCGCTACCACAGACTTGATATACTCGTTGGAGGAGTTTCTCAAGCATTATTTCGATCTATCATTCCTATAATGTAGGTGTCGAGCATTATAAATAATTTACATTGTTGCATTTTTTTGTATTTTAGTTTTCAGTAAGTTGTATTATTTTGGATATCCCGAGTCAAAGATTTATATGAGATGTATCTGTTATTCATAGTTGAACAATGAGATGTTGAGGTATATGATATTCCAGAGTTGGAGTTTGATTATTGTTAGTTGGATGGTATCGAAAATGTTTTAACTTATTCATCATTTTATTATCTCAGATTGTATTTACTTATGCCATTTTATTTATCTCATTATGCTGAGAATGTTACTAATTATTTTTGACTCCCATTATTTTTATATTAGAACTGATCAATCTATTTGTGAATTTTACAGGGTGTCACAAGTTTTTAATATGTTTGCCTAAAAATAATTTCTTTCATGGATCAAATTAATGTAAAAATCAACGGTCCAAGTAAATATAATTCAACCTTGAAATTAAGTTCAATATTAATTTACCTTTATTATCAATTAAATTTAAATTTATATGGTGATTGCCATAATTATACGCTGAAACAATAAAAGCCAATAACATAACACCAGAACTTAAGGTGGAAATCCTTGCGGGAAAACCATAACATCCAGACCCCATATCTCAATTCCACTAATGTAAAATTAAGAAGTACAAAAGTCCATACACAACTTACATTATGGACTCGATATCACCCATGAAAATCCCTTTAAGTTTTGACTTGAAACCTGTACAGTATTTACACTTTTCTCAGTTGCTCTCCTTCTCAACACATTAAAATGCGCACTCCCTGGCATTCACCTATAACATAATCATCCCTTCATAGAATCCACCTGATTATTAACAGTCTTGAATCGCAACTCAAGATTGAAAATGCACCTATCAACTCGGACAAGGACATACCAAAATAAGTAAAAGAAATAACATTGTAAGGATAAATTTTCGATTGAGTCAATTTGTATGTATTGGTTTAATTCCGAACAAAACATTTTAAGTCATAGGTCAGGCTTTGTGTTGTTGACCTTTCAAGCTTATGACGTGTTTTATTGAAGATGTATCAATAAAGCTTCAAAGATTGCATTATCATAGCGTGTTTAGTCTTCATAATTTTGAGGATCTCTCAGGTATGAATGCATATACATTTTGATAATTGTAACTTCATTTTGGGTGTTTATTTAACAAAATGTTTGGGGCTATTTTTAAAAAGTTTTAAAAGAAAAAAATAATTTTATAAAGCCGTTCGAACGAGTTTATGTTTTTCGTTCAAACGAGCGTTAGAAGGACCTTCCAACGAATATCAAACGAGATTTTTCTGCTAGCAGAACAAATGCCATTAGAAGCTCGTTTGAAGGGTGTTCGAACGAGATTTCCATATTCGTTCGAACGAGTTTTTGTTGGTTCGAACGAGAATTCTCGAAAACATGTCGCCTAAAAAACATGTTTTCAATATAAATGGGTTTAGGCATTTAGTTTAAATGAGACTTCTGGAAAAAATCATTTTTATATACATATCTAAAAGCTCTCAAACCCTACTTTCACCCAAACTCATTGAGATCCAAGGTTCAATCTTTATATGATTTGAGGTCTTGTTTAGCATCAAGGTTTTACTCATCATCATATTTGTTGAATACTCTTCATATGATGGATTACATGTTTTTTATTTACAGATGGTGGACTCCGTTCTTATGGTGTTGCGGTGAACAAATGGTTCGTCCGTGTTCCATATCCGTAGATGGTTATCGAGCCTTATTGGTGAATCTCGAGGTGTGTGTGGAATCACACGTTGTGGAAGCTTCGTTGGTGGACTCCTACATATCACTGTGGTGAAGGTTGAGCAACGAAGATCATACAGGCTTGCGAGGGCATCGAATTGGTTATATGAGTCTTCTACCGCGTCCTTTGTAATTTCACACGTAGTGAAACTTGCGTGGTTGGGTCGTTCAATACTATTTCCATTGTGAGTTTTTCTCGTACATCGGTGTGCTTTGGTTTATTTCTTTATTTTATTCTTATCCACAACTAGATGCATGTTTGGTATAAGATAAAATTTGGTAAATCTCTTGTCACAACAATCGATTTAAAATTGGTGCAAATTTTTATTTAGGTTAATTTTTTTAATTTTTATATTTAGTTTGAAAAAAATAAAAATTAAATTTTGTTGTTTATGCCACTCTTCGTATATTCTCTCCTCCTGCAACTTCAAATTGGTATCAAAGCAAGAAAACTAATTTTTTATGTTATATCCTTGTTTAGGCATGAGTTTTAGAGATTTTTATTCGAAAGGTCAATTAGTTTATAGGGCACTAATGTTTAATAGTTCTAATTACGCATACAAAAAATGCGTATGAAATCAGCATTCAAGGCGACAGATGAGCGGGCTTGGCTAGTGGTTATTACGGGTTGATCCCTACCCACAACCTTAGGTGGTGATTATAGGATTCCCAAACCCTTAGAATCATGGAGTCAGGAAGAGTATAGGCTAGCAAATTATAATTCCGAGGTATGAATGCTCTGTTTTTGTTCAGTCACACTGGAGGAGTTCCATCGTATTATGACTTGTGAAATGCCTTAAGAGGCTTGGGATATACTCCAACTCACCCATGAAGGTCCTAATGCTGTTAAGGCTTCCAAAATTAAAAATTGCACTACTCAGTTTAAAACCATTAGAATGGAGGAGAGTGAAACCTTCAATGAAATCTATACTAGACTGTCAGATATCATGAACTCATCTTTTAATTATGGAGAAAGAATACCCAAAACTCACATAATCAAGAAAATCTCAAGGTCCTTGCCTGAAATATTCAATTCAAAGTTGATAGTTTTGAATTACCTGGGTACTTTGGACTCTAGGAAATTCTAAGAGCTTGTAGGTGATCTTAAAACTTATGAGCTCGACATATTTTCCTTCAATAAGAAGAAGAAAGACAAGAGCATTGCTTTAAAATCTCGAAAGGAGGAAACACGTGTTTTGAATGATGGGTCTGACATCGATTACGGTGATATGTCCATGTTTGCAAATAAGTTTAAAAAACTTATCAAGTTTGAAAAACAATCCAAATATGTAAAGAAGTTTGAGAAAAATAAGCATAACATAGCCGATCAATTCCCTAAAATTCGTAATGATAATTTTAAGAGGGGTGAGCCGCATAGATGCTTTGGGTGTTTGGGTTATAACTATAGGGCAACTGAGTGTCCGACTACATTAAGGAAAGAGGGATATAAATGAAAGGGGTACAATGCCACCCTTTTTGATAGTGATCCGGAAGAGGCCCCCAATTCTCCCATTGAGTGCAACTACACCGCGTTCATGGCTAGTCATGAGAGACTTAATGAAAAATCTTCCCATAAAGATAATTCTGAGCATGACACTTCTGAGGTGATTATTTATAATTCCCAAGAGAGTAATAGCAGAGAGAGTGGAGAAGAAGAAGAGAATAAATATGAGGAGGAGGAGAGTGCTAGATGGAAAGAACACTTTATAGGTGATCATAATGCTAAATTAATTGAGGATCTTAGGGCATGTGAGAGGACTCTTAAGGAAAAGCTTGAGCATATTGAGGGTGAGAGAAATAACCTTCGAGGTCTGATGGAGGTTTTAAAGTAGGAGCTTATTGAGTTTGAAGAGTCTAGTTGTTTGCTTAAGTTTAGGATTATGGAGTTAGAAGAGAAATTATGAGAATCGAGTAATGTAAAATTTAATTTGAAGTTTAGGTGAGAAATATTGGATAAAATGTTAGGCACTGTCCGAATCAAAGTTGATAAGTGTGGGATTGGCTTCGATGATATAGATACTTCCGTTGTTAAAACTAAGACCATGATTTTGAGAGAGACAACTAATGTTAGGGGCATTAGAAAAGGTCAACCTAATGGTAACATTCCTCGTGTCTACAATTTCACACATTATAGTAGGAAAGATCACCTTAGGCATTTTTGTTATGATCTTAGAAAAGGTCCCAGGAAGATTAAGGCTAGTATCACTAACGTTTGACAAGCCCAAGTTCGTCACATTACACTTATGTGGGTTAGGAGATCCGATTTGGAGGCCCTAAATAGGCTTGTCGACTCTCGTTCGCTCTCACATGATTCAATCCATGCTATATCTTATAAGTCATTGTGATCGCATGTTTGTGATACACTATTATTGTGCCTTATGCTATGTGTTATTGTTAGTTTTATGATGTGTTTATCTTTTGTATTTGTTTTTCCAATTTTTTGGGTCTTAATGAGAAAAATACAAAAAGATTTTGTTTGTCTTTTGAGTTTTTTAATTCGTATATTTTTGAAAAATGTTTAAAAAGTCAAAAATATTTTGATTTATGTGTAGTTTAGTTTTACACATTTTTGTGTGACATATTGGTGTGTTTAAATCCTCTTCATTCCATGTTTTCACGTGGTTAGGACATTTGATTATCATTTTTAATGCTTAGGTTGTTCTTAATCATGCTTTCATGGAGTTGTTCGACTTTGAATTGCTTAAATAATTCATTTTGTATATGTATCCACACACACGCACGATCTCTTTTGAAGTTTAACTTCACATGATATATTTGAGCTAAGTGAGATGTTCTCCCATGAATCTTGTCATTTACATAACTGTTGACTATGGAGGATTTGTGAATGTAAGAATTGTTGGCCGTGAGTATGTTGATTTTTATTTAATCTATAAGGGTGCAAAGGAAATGGATTTGAAAGGATCAAATCTCCTTTACGAGAAAGACAACAATGGCAAGAGCTTAAAAATTGAGAGGCAAAAAGTAAATTGCAAAGGCCAACATATTTGTTTGATTGGCTTTGAAACTGGTATCTTCAAAAGAATTGAGTGAAAATAATATATGCTATCTTTTTAGTTTTTTAGGATGTTATAGTTGAAGATCAACGATTTTTCACAATTAATTTCTAATTATGATTATCATGTTACAATGCTATTGATTTGTAGAATTATTAGAATTCTAGGCTTATGTGCATTGTGATTATTTATTCTTTGAGTTCACTTTATCTATCACTTGAGGTTAAATCTTAGTTTGATAAAGTTTTGTGGTCAAATAGAACTTCTTGGACATTTTGAGTTATTGGGTCACATTTCTTTCGTTACTAGTTCACGCCACTTCACTCCATCCCACATGTTTAGACACATCAATACTATGGTAGTGTGCAATGCTTATGTGTTTTGTGTCATGTTGTGGTAGTTTACATACATACATACATACATACATACATACATACATACATATATATATATATATATATATATATATGATTGTGTGTCATTGGGATATTTGCATATTTGTGTATATGATATCGTTTTTTTAGTCTTTGCATTTGCGTTTAATCCCTGTTTTCTATATGCTTTATATTTGGATCAAATTGGCATGATATATGATCATATTAGTATCTCTTGTTGCATGTTTGCATTGGTATCTCATGATTCATTGTGTATTAAGTTGATATCATACTTGCATCAATATTGGTACTAATTGATCAATGTTTAAATTACTTATGCTTGGTTGCCATGTTGTGTTTGTTTCACTCCACACCGTTGTATGATTTTATTCTTTCCTCTATATTTCCAATTGATATAATATGTTATCACATTTTGGGGGAGATATACTGTATGGGGGAGAAATGGTTATTATGCATTCCTACTTTGTCTATTTCTAAACAAAAAAAAGGAGGAGAAATGATATCTTTCACTTTAGTGGTAAGAGGAGATATTTATCTTAGGGGGAGATGTCTTGCCTAGGTAGGGATTGGTTGACATAGTGGGAGTTTATTCATATGCAGATTTATATTATTTATATATTCTTTTTACATTTGAAGGTGTGTTTAAGTGTGTAGGTTTACAACATGAGGCAAAGTTTGTAAGCATGCAAAGCGACTCAATTTATGTGTCTGTTAAGTCTGTACTTTTTTCCTTTTGGGTTTGTGGATTGAGTCTTTTAGATAGACTGACGACCCATAGGAGTTCTTATTTTGTGTTTGGTCCTGAAATGTTCAAAAGGGGAGATTCGTAAGCACAAATTTCCAATTGAGTCAATTTGTTTATATTAACTTAATTCCGAACAAAACATTTTAAGTCATAGGTTAAGCTTTGTGTTTTTGACCTTTCAAGCATATGAGGTGTTTTATTGAGGACATAGCCACAATGCTTTAGAAATTGCATTATCGTGATGTGTTTAGTGCCACGTTTAGTCTTCATGATTGTGAGGATCTCTCAGGTATGAATGTATATAGATTTTGATATTTGAAACTAAATTTTGGGTATTTGTTTTTTAGATAGACTTACGACCCATAGGAGTTCTTATTTTGTGTTTTGTCCTAAAATGTTCAAAAGGGGAGATTCGTAAGCACAAATTTTCGATTGAGTCAATTTGTTTATATTGACTTAATTCCGAAAAAAACATTTGAAGTTATAGGTTAAGCTTTGTGTTTCTGACCTTTCAAGCATATGACGTGTTTTATTGAGGACATAGCCACAATGCTTTAGATATTGCATTATCGTGATGTGTTTAGTGCCACGTTTAGTCTTCATGATTCTGAGGATCTCTCAGGTATGAATGTATATAGATTTTGATATTTGAATCTTAATTTTGGGTATTTATTTTTTATAAAATATTAGGGATTGTTTTTAAAAGGTTTGAAAAGAAAAAAATATTTTTTAAAGTCGTTCGAACGAGATGTGAATGTAATTAGATGACATTCCAACGAACTTGAGACGATATTTTTTTGTTAGCAAAACAAATGTCGTTCGAAGCTCGTTAGAAGTGTGTTCGAAGCTGATTTGAAATTTGTCTGAATGATATTTCCATATTCGTTCGAACGAGAGAGCATTTTCATTCGAATGAACCCTTATTTTTTTCGAACGAGATTTCGAAAAAAATGAGCCGTCTAAAAAAATGTGTTTTTCATATAAAATGGGTTCTGACATTTTTTTTAAATGAGAGTTTTGGAAAAAATCATTTTCCTATACATATCCAAAAGCTCCCAAACCCTAGTTTCACCTAAAGTCTTTGAGATCCAAGTTGTAATATTTATATGCTTTGAGATCTCATTTGTCATCAAGGTTTTACTCACTATCATCTTTATTTGAGTACATTTCATATGGTATATTATGTGTTAGTTGTTCCGTGTTTGTGGTGCTGGGGTGAAGAAGCGGTGCGTCCGTATTCAATATCTGTAGAAAGTTACTGACTTATCGACGGATGCCGAGGCATGTGTGGGCTCACATGTTGTGAAAAATTCACGGGTTGACTCCTGCATGTCACTATGGTGAAGGTTGAGGAACGAAGAGCATTAAGGCTTGCAAGGGCGTCGAGTCAGCTGTGTAAGTCTTCTATCGTGTCCTTTATAATTCCGCACATAGTGAATTTTTTGTGGATGGGTCATCCGATGTTGTTCTCGTTACGGTTTGTACTCATACATCAGTGTGTTGTGCTTTGTTGCTTTATTTTAGTCTTATTCACACCTAGATGCATGTTTTAGGATAATATAAAATTTGCTAAATAGTTTATCATAATAATCAGTTTAAAATTGGAGCAAAGTTTTAATTTGGGTTAACTTTTTTGAGTTTTGTATTTAATTTGAAAAAAAATAAAGATTGACTTTTTTTTTTAGACTAACCTCCATATATCCTCTACTCCTGCTACTTTAAATTGGTATTAGAGAGGGAAAACTAAATTTTTGTGTTATATCCGTGTTTAGGCTTGCGTTTTAGCGATTTTTATTTGGAGAGTCAATTAATTTCTAGGAAACCGATGTTTGGTGGGTCCAATTACGCATACCAAAAAATGAGTATGAAATCAGCACTGCGGGTATGGCAAGCGGTTATTAAGTATTAGATCCTATCCACAACCTTAGGTGGTGATTATAGGATTCCCAAACCCGTAGAATCATGGAATGTGGTAGACCATTGGTTGGAAAATTATAAGTCACAAGGTTTAAATTCTCTATTTTATTTAGTTACACCGGAGGAGTTTATCTATATTATGACATGTAAAATAACTAAAGAGGCTTGGGACATACGCCAACTCAACCATGAAGGTAGTAGTGCAGTTAAGGCTTCTAAACTGTAAAACTTCACCACTTAGTTAAGGACCTTTCCTGATTGATTCAATTAAAAAGTGACAGTTTTGAATTCCTTGGGTACTTTGGACTCTACAAAACCTGAAGAGCTTATAGGTAATCTTCAAACTTATGAGCTAGACATATTTTCTTCCAAAAAAACAAATAAAGATAAGGAGATTGATTTAAAAGCCCGAAAAGTGGAAACACGTGTTTTGGATGATGAGTATGACATCAATTCTGATGATATGTCCATGTTTGCAAATAAGTTTTGAAAATTTCTCAAGTTTGTAAAACAATTGAAAGATGTAAAGAAGTTTGAGAAAAATAAGTATAACAATGACGATTAATTCCCTAAACATGGTAATGATAATTTTAATAATTTTAAGAGGGACGAGTCAGATAAATGCTTTGGGTGTGCGGGTTATTGCCGTTGGGCATCTGAGCGCCCGACTAAATTAAGGAAGGAGGGAAAGAAATGAAAGGGATACAATTTTTTCCTTAGTGATAGTGATCCGTAAGAGGGACCCAATTCTTCCATTGGGTGCAACTACATTGCGTCCATGGTTATTCATTAAAGCCTTAATGAAAAATCTATCCATGAAGGTAATTCTAAGCATAAAACTTTTGAGGCCATTGTTTGTGATTTTCAAGAAAGTAATGGTAGAGAGAGTGGAGAGGAAAAAAAGGATGAAGAAGAGGAGGATGAGAGTGAACTCTAAGTTGGCTTCCGTGAGTTATATGTCGAAACATTGAAATTCAAAAAAAGAAAAACTTGAAGTTAGAAGAGAGGTTAAACGAACGTGCCATACGTGATGATAATGCTAATTTTATTGAGGATCTTAGGGCATATGAGAGGACTCTTAAGTAGGAGCTCGAGTATGTTGAGGGTGAGAGAAATAGCCTTCGAGGTTTGATGGAGTTTTTTAAGAAGGAGCTTATTGAGTTTTCAGAGTCTAAGCGTTTGCTCGATTCTAGAATTATGGAGTTAGAAGAGAAAATGAGAGACTAGAGTAGTGACAATTTTATTTTTTAAATAAAAAGAAATTTATTGAAATTAGAAAGAAAAACCCTCTCTAGGAAGCATTACAAGGATAAAACAAACAAAACAGCTTCAAATATTCCTTAAAAAAGGATTTTTTTGAATAATCTAACAAAGAAGCTACCTTAATATCTCTAGGAAGATCATTAACTCTAAAGTAAGTAGACAATCTTTGTTTAGCAGATCCATAAATGGCAATAAGAAAAGACACTCTATTAGCATGTCTATACGAACAACTTATACGGTAGTGGATTTCATATGTGAGGTCTTGAATTTCTTTAAGATCATACCTTAATCTCCAAGGAGTATTATTAGAAGCTAAGGTAAGAGACTCGAGTATAACTTTAGAGTTCATTTCCAGAGCAATATTAATAAACTTCTTATCAAAGTAATAGCTAATTCCAGCTTTGGTGGCTACACTAGAGCATGAAAAGGAATTTTTCTAATGATGAAGTTAGAATAAGCCCAAATAATTCTGCCTTGATCATCTCTAAAGCTAGCACCTGAACCTTAAAGCATCTTTATCTTGCAACAACATTGAGTTTAACACTACTCGAGGGGGGCTGCCATTAAACTTTGGTACTGAGAAATAAAAGATTTTGGTTCAATAAAAAACTATCCTAGCTTCCTGACTAATCACATCTAACCTGCCTTTCCAATTAATAAATTTAGAGAAATCTACTATAATACAAATTACTCTATGAACTATGAAATGAGATTTTATAGGAGTGGATTCAAAGAGAGATTCATTTCTACTATTCCACATTTCCCAAATGATACCAACTCGAGATATCTTGTACAACTAGTTAGACAAATTTGAATAACTAGAATGAAGCCAGCATTGAATCATAGAGCAATGCACTGATGAAGACACTATACTTATTCCCATTAGATGATTGAAGAATTCCCAAGTCTGTTTAGCAATAAGACGTATCTTGAAGAGATGATTTATGGATTATGTAGAAGATGAGCAATATTGACATCTCTAAGTAATTCTAATCCATACTATTTGGATAAGTTCATCTACTGGAATGCGTTGTGAAAAAACTTTCCACACAAGGATTGACATTTTAAAAAGGATATTGGTGTGCCAAATATTCTTAAAGGCCAAAGAAGATATTTTATGAGGTCTCACCAGATTATATGATGATTAATATGAAAACTTACCATTAATAGCAGGTGTCCAGATTAATGAATTATCAACATAAGTGGAGTTTGATTCCATAGACTCTCTAGCTGAAAGATTCCTCTTAAAAGTCATTGAACCCGATCTACAATTTAAATTGACATACTTCTTGCGCATAAATTTGGCCCAAAGATTGTTGCCCTCCTTTAATTTCCAAGGCCAGTTTGAGATAGGAAGCTTCCATCACTGAGAGCAGACTTTTGATTCCAAGACCTCCTTCATTATAAGGCAGATAAATAGACTCACAGCTAGACCAATGAAATTTCTTATCATATTATTGATTAACACCCCCAAAAAAGGAACTAAACATATGATTAATTGATTGGATTATAATTTTTTTTTTTTTTTTGGGGGGGGGGGGGGGGGGCTTAAGGTAAGGAATGAGTAAACGGGAATTGAGGATGACACAAATTGAATAAGAGTCATTCTTAATCCCGTTGAGAGTAATTTAGACTTCCAAGACATAATTTTAGCAGCTATAGACTGTACCAGAGGTTCAAAGTAAATCGATTTCTTTCTTCCCTTAGAAAGAGGACAACCAAGGTAGTTTAGAGGACCTCTAACCTGATGAAAACTTGTAGCTTCAGCAATGGAAGCTCTAGAAGCATATGTTGCTTTAGAGCACATTAAATTACAACTCTTAGCTTTACTAATAAGCTGTCTAGACTCCACTTCATAATCCTCCAGAAATTTCATCAAAAGTTTAAGGATTTTCTTTGGGCATCTAGTACATATAATAATATCGTCAACATAGCTTAGGTGGATAATCACAAGGCATCCTCCAGGGTGGGAAAAAGGGGATATAACATTTTTAGACATCATCTCATTAAGACCTCTACTTAGAACCTCTTCCATAATGATGAAAAGACTAAGGGAGATAGGGTCCCCTTGTCTGAGACCTCTGAAAGTTTTGAAGAATCCCATAAATTGACCATTAATAATAACATAAAACCATGGAGATGAAATGCATCTCCAAATTAAATTAATACAAGTTTTCGAAAATTCAAAAGCTCTTCAATATTTGATTATAAAGTTCTGTCATAAGCCTTAGCCATATATAATTTTAGAATAACATTGCCTCCATTAGCCTTTTTATTCATATAGTGAATCTTCTCCTGGCCTAAATGGATGTTTTCAATTATATTTCTTCATTGAACAAATCCTGATTGGTTAGGGGAGATAATTACTAGAAGAATAGGGATCAATCTAAAAGTAAGAAGATTAGAGATAACTTTGCAGACGATGTTTCAGAAGTTTATAAGTCTGAAATATTTGCAATAAGAAGGTTTGCAACTCTTTGGGATAAGGCAAATATGAGTGGAAATCCTAGATTTGGGAATTTCTGAGCCTAAGAATAAAGTTTGGATTGCCCTGGTGAAGTCCTCTTTGATTATACCCTAACAATTAACATAGAGGAACCCATTAAATCCATCAAATTCTGCTATACTATTTTTGTTCATACTGTTGATAGCCTTCCAAATCTCCTCTTCTTCTGGAATTACTATTAAGATTCTATTATGCTCCTCATTTATCATATTGGGAAATAATTTCAAGAAATATTTATCCTCCTGATGCCCTGAGAAGAATAAATTTAAAAAAAGAAATAAAAGAGTTATCAATTGATTCTCTACCTTCATGGATTCTACCATCATCTTCTATAATGTTGTGAATAGAAAGCCTTCTTCTCTTTTATTGAACTTAAGCATGGTAGAATTTAGAATTTCTATCCCCATCTTTCAGCCAGTTATTTCTAGATTTTTGTTGCCAGAAAGTTTATTATTTTACGAGAGCATAATTGAGATAAACTTTAGCTTTATACACTCTTTCCTTTTGGTCTCCACTTGAATCCAGTTCCAGAGCTAATTCTTCTTGAATAAGAGTATCCTCCAAATTTTGAATCTCCTTAAAGATATCTTGAAATACCTCTTTACTCCACATTTTCAGATAATCTTTTAATCTTCTCAGTTTGAAAGAAAATAACTCCAAATGATTACCAAATGCTTCTTCATCCCAAGACACTTGAACTAGATTTAAAAAACCTTCATGATTATCCCACATATTCTGAAATTTGAAGCATTTGATTACTGAATCTTGAGGACTTGGGATCGAAAGCAAAAGAGCACTATGGCATGAACAGTTCCTAATCAAGTGTTCAATGGTTGAGTGGGGAAACAAATTAAGCCAGTGACAATTCATAAGCCCTCTATCCAATAACTCATAAGTCAAAGATCCATTAGAGTCTCTAACCCAAGTGAATCTAGAGCCCTCATAGCGTATATCTTCTAAAGAACAACTAGATATACAAGCATTGAACTCAGTAGCACCTCTTATGTCTATGCTTCTTCCACCAACATTCTCTTCACTATTTTTCATAATGTTAAATCTCCAATAACAATAAAAGGAATATCTGAACAAACTGTGGAATTTTGAATGATATCATACCATTACGACACCCTCTCTTGCCAAGTACACTTAAGATATACCAAGTTAACCTCTATTTCCTTCAACATCTGAGGATGATCCATTTTAATTAACAAATTTTGCTCTCCATTTGCCAGAACTTCAATATTAATTCCATGTTTCCAAAAGCACGAAATTTCATTTGTTGAATCGAATGAGCAACCTTCAAACTATAAAATTCTCCTTATATTCTCAATTTTAGAGCAATCTATCATTGGTTATAGAGTTGCTAAAAATGAAAGATTATAAATCTTGTAAAGTTTTTTCAACCGTATTTTAGTAGACTTATTACCCACACCTCTTGCATTCCATATAAGAGCATTATTTTTTTAGATATTTAGGTAGAAACACTTTTGGTATATTTATTGACTGATCTTGTCAGTCTAGTTTTGGATGATGAACTTCTTCTCGAAATATTCTTTATCTTTTTTCCCAATTTGATTTTTTTCTTTATAGGAAAAGGAATTTCATCTGCCATTTCCTTCTGAATATTTTCCACTGGTTTTTGGAGATATTTTAATTTCTTAGAAATTATTACTAAGAATATAAGAAGATCTTCCAAAGTAGTATCTTCATGAACTTTCACAACTTCATTATATGAGTAATACCCTTGCTGATTTTTTTGTACCTTATAACTTTTTTAACCACCTTTTCATCAGAGCTGTACCTATTCTCCAAATCTTCTAAATTTCTATATCTAGAATTGAGAAGTTATTTAATGATTAATTCTTCATCTGTTTATTGATCTAGTTCTGGTTGACATTGATCTTCTTCCAGTTGCTAATTAACCTTCTCCTTTGTCAGATCCTTTTCTTGTATCACAATAAATTCTTGAGGGTTCAAGTGGACTACTACAATCTTAAGAACTTGAGGACTTTTATGGGTCTGCTCTTCTGGCCTATCTGTTTGGTCGTATTTCTTTTAATATTCTTGATTAGTTGTACTTGTAGAGGCTTCTTGAAATTCTTCCAGTTTTCCATTAACCTGCTCTTTTGTTTGCTCCTTTCTTCTATCACAATAATTGATTGAGGCTTCGAGTGGTCTGCTGCAAACTTAATAACTTGACGAATTTTATGGGGCTTCACTTCTAACCTATCTATTTATGTATCTTTCTTCTGACCTTCTTGATTAACTTTACTTGTAAAGGCATCCTGAAACACATTCTTCTCTTGTTAATCATATATTTATTACTGTCTTGAACTTTGATTCCATAAATCTTGGCATCTTTTTAATTTATTCTTAGATTCTTGGCTTGGACTTCTGGTTGAATAATCACTTCTGTACCTTTTCTCTTGGATTCTTTAATTTAAAATAACCAATTACTCTCTCGATGACCAAGTTTGCAGCAAAACTTCAAAATCTATTTTTTGCCAGAAACCATTTTCACCTTGACCTATCCAAATTCTATTTGGTCTATACTTTATAAGGTCTATCTCCACACAAACTCTATCAACACTTGGTCTATTAACATATTCTGTTGAATTATCAATATTAAGAGGGTTAACCACTGTAATCAATAGAGAATAAAACTTCTTTCACAAATAGGTGCACTAAAAGGTTAGGGAATTTTATCCATGTTGGGATTATAAGGCTCTCTTGATCAGGCCTAAATGTTGGAGTCCACTTAAAGGTTCTCATAGGGCTTTTTCCTACATACCATTGCTACTTTATCCACAATCTCATGAAATCTTCGTCACTATTGAGTCTAATCAATATATGTTTTTGGTCGATTATACCAATATGCCAGGCTATTTTAAGGCCAAAAGATTCGATGTTTTTACGTATGAAAGCCATAGAAGGTTTGCTATGAGAGAATTTACCTATAATAACAAGCTTTAGAGGAGAGGATAATTGATCTACTTCTTCATTAGTGAACATTATTTCAGGCCCCCTTTTGTATTTAGAAAGAGGTTTAATGGTGATTGCATAGGATGACGAGGATCCTTGTAGAACAATGGCAAATGATTTTTTCTATGGGTTAAGGGGATCAAGGAGTTTGGGATTGAGAGTGTTTAGTGTAAGAGCTTGGGTGGTTGCCATGTAACCCTAGCTAGGGTTTGGGATGGCTAGGGTTAGAGGATATGGTGGTCTCAGATACTAATGTCAAATTTGATTTGGAGATTAGGTAAAAAATATTGGATAAATATTAGGCACCGTTCGAATCAAAGATGAAAAGTGTGGGATTGGCTTCGATGATATATATATATACTTTCGTTGCTAAAATTAGGACCTTGATTTTGAGAGAGCCAACTAAATCTAGGGGCGTTTGAAAAGGTAAATCTAATGGTAATATTCATCGTGTCTATACTTCAACACATTGCTGTAGGAAATGTCACCTTAGGTATTTTTGTTATGATCTTAAAAAAGGACCTAGGAAGATTAAGGCTAGTGTCACCATGGTTTTCCAAGCCTATGTTCGTCTCGTTATGTGGGTTTGGAGATCCGATTTGGAGGGGCTAGATGTTAGACTTGTTGACTCTCGTTTTCTTTGACATGATTTAACCCATGCTATATCTTACGAGTGATTGTGATTGCATGTTTGTCATACACTAGTATTGTGCTTTATGCTATGTGTTATTGTTAGTGTTATGACGCATTTATCTTGTGTATTTTTATTTTTTTATTTTTTTGGGGTCTTATTGAGAAAAATACCAAAAAAAAAAATTTGTTTGTCTTTTGAGTTTTTTTTTAATTGGTATCTTTTTGAAAAATATTTAAAAAATAAAAAGATTATTGGCTTAAGTGTAGTTTAGTTTTACCCAATTTTATGTGGCATATTAGTGTGTTTGATTCCACTTCATTCCATGTTTTCATGTGGCCAGGACATTTTATTATGATTTTCAATGCTTATATTGGTATTGATCATGTTTTCATGGAGTTGTTCGACTTTGATTTGCTTAATGGATTCATTTTGTATCTGCCTCCACACACACATGTACGAGCTCTTTCAAATTTCAACTTCACATGTTACATTTGAGATGAGTGAGACGTTCTCCCATTAATCTTGTCATCTACATAACTATTGACTATGGGGGATTTGTGAATGTAAGAACTGGTGCTCGTGAGTATGTTGATTTTTATTGAATAAATGAGGGTGCACGGGAAAGTTCTACGAAAGGAATAAATGTCCTTTCCAGGAAGTCACCGTTGGCAAGAGCTTAAAAAATAAGAGGAAAAAAGAAATATTAAAGGCCAACATGTTTGTTTGATTGATTTTCAAAAATGACATCTTCAAAATAATTGAGTGAAAAAAATATGTGATACATTATTTAGTTTTTGAGGGTGTTATAGTGAAAGATCAACGAGTTAGCACAATGCATCCTAGTTTTGCTTATCATGTCGTGATGCTATTAATTTGTAGAATCATCAAAATTCTAAGCTTGTGTGTGTTGTGCTTGTTTGTTCTTTGAGTTCACTTTATCTATCACATGGGTCTAAATATTAGTTTGATAAAATTTTGCGGTCAAATAGAATTCCCCTGACATTTAGAGTTATTGGGTCATATTTCTTTTATTACTAGTTCACCCCCTTCACTCCATCCCACATATTTAAAAATATCGATACTAAGCTAGTGTGCAACGCTTATGTATTTTGTGTCATATTGTGGTCATTTATACCTATATATATGTGACCGTGCTTCATTGGTATATTTTTCATATTTATGTATATGGTATCATTTTGTTTTGAGTATTTGCATTTGCATTTAATCCATGTTTTCCATGTGCTTTATCTTTAGATAAAATTGGCATGCTATATGATCATATTGGCATATTTTGTTGCTTGTTTGCATTATTATCTCATGCTTCATTGTATATTCAAGTTGGTATTATATTTGCATCAATATTGGTATTAATTTATCTTTGTTTGGATTATTTGTTCTTGGTTGCCATTTTATGTTTGTTTCACTCCACACCTTTGCATGGTTTTATTCTTTCCTCTATATTTCCAACTGATATCACATGTTATCATATTTTGGGGGAGATATGCTTTAAGGGGGATAAATGATTATTATGCATTCCTATTTTGTCCATTTGTGAACAAAAAGGGGGAGAAATGGTATCTTTCACTTTACTGTTCAGAGGATATCTTTATCTTGGGGGAGACATCTTACCTAGGTTAGGATTGTTAGACATAGGGGGAGTTTATTCGTATGCAAATATACATTATATTACACACACACACACATATATATATTCTCTTTGCATTTGAAGGTGTGTTTAAGTGTGCAGGATTGCAACATGTGAAAAAGTTTACAAGCGTGCAAAGCTACTCAGTGTATGTGTCCGTTAAGTCTGTACTTTTTCCTTTTGAGGTTGGGAATTGAATATTTTAGAGAGCTTGACGGACCATAGGAGTTTTTGTTTTGTGTTTCATCCAGTAATAGCAAAAGGGGGAGATTTGTAAGGACAAATTTTTGATTGAGTCAATTTGTATGTATTGGCTTAATTCTGGACAAAACATTTTGAGTCATAGGTTAGGCTTTGTGTTGTTGACTTTTTCAGCCTATGGCGTGTTTGATTGAAGACGTAGCGGAAAATCTTCAGAGATTGCATTATTGTGTCATGTTTAGTGCTACATTTAGTCTTCATGACTTCGAGAATCTCTCAAGTATGAATGTGTATACATTTTGATATGTGAAACTTAATTTTGGCTGTATTTTTTATATAAAATATTAGAGGATGTTTTTATAAGGTATTAAAAGATTTTCTTTTTAAATTCGTTAGAACGACCTTCATATGGTTATCAGACTAGATTTTTAGCAGAACAAATTCGAAGTGTGTTCGAAGCTCGTTCCAAGTGCGTTCGAACGAGATTACCATGTTCATTAGGACGAATTTTTTGTTGATTTTAAAGAGACAACATTTTCATTCGAACGAAACCTTATTTTTGTTCAAATGAGGTTTCTCCACCTAGGCCCGCCTAGGATTGAGGGTTGGGAAAAACGACCCACTTTGAGCCTTTTACGCCTTATTCTTGGTATAAGGCTTAAGGTGCATTTTTTTTAAAAACAAAATCACTTTAGTGAAACGATAAAACCTTTTAAAGACTTTTTTTAAAACCTAAACCAACATCTCATTCAAAATAATCAAAAGACAAATGGCATCCTAAACCTCTCTACCTCTCGTCCAAAAAAACGAGTGTCTTTTTCTTAGTATTTAAAAAAATAGTAGTTTGCATATATTCAGACATATTTTAAGGTATGTACCATTTTAGTATTTTTAATAGCCTTGTTATAGTTAAAAATGTTAAAATATATCAAAAAAAGCCTAAACGCCTTTTCACACCTTTTTACGCCTAAGGCCCGCCTAGGCTTCTAAGGCTTAAGGCTTGGCCTCTAAGACTCGATCATGCCCCGCATTTTTTAGAAACTTGGTTTTAAGTGATACTTTTGGCGAAAATAATTTTCATATACATATCGAAAAGCCCACAAACCCTAGTTTCACCCAAACTTTTTGAGATATAAGTTTCACTCTTTATAATCTTTTAGATTTCGTTTGGCATCCAGGTTTTACTAATCATCATCTTTGTTGAGTATGTTTAATATGGTATATTACGTGTTTGCTATTTTCACATAGTGGACTCCGTGTTTATGGTGTTCCGATGAAGAAACGGTGCATCCGTGTTCTATATCTATAGACGATTGCTGAATCTTATCAATGGATATCGAGGCGTGCATGGACTCAAACGTTATGGCAACTTTGCGTGTGGACTTCTGTGTGTCACTGTGGTGAATGTTAAGGAAAGAAGAGCATCAAGGCTTGTGAGGGTGTCGAGTTGATTGTGTAAGTCTTCTGTCCGTCCTTTATAATTCCGCACATAGTGAAATTTTCATGACTGGATCATTCGATGTTTTTCCCTTTGATGGTTTTCCTTGTACATAGGAGTGTTGTGGTTTGTTGCTTTATTTTATTCTTTCTCACCCCAAAATGCATATATTAGGACAAGATAAAATTTAGTAAATCGTTTATCACAACAATCAGTCTAAAATTGGTGAAAAGTTTTATTTTGGGTTAACTTGTTTAAGTTTTGTGTTTAATTTGAAAAAAATAAAAGTTGACTTTTGTTGTTTAGGTCATCCTCCGTATATCCCCCACTCCTGTAACTTCAAACAATCCAATTAGCTAAATATGTTGGGATTTAAGTTTTAATATTTATCGAATCATGAGTTTGACATTAAATGTCAAAGATATTTTAAGAACACGAAAAAAGATTAATAGAGTTTTGTTCTAATCAGAGTCGTCATTCTGAATTGAGTAAGAAGTTCCCCTTATAATTTTAAAACAAGCACATTAAATATAACATAAAAGCTTAAAAGTTGACGTATTATATGAACAAGCATGATCTCGTACAAATAGACAAGTCATATAAGCTTCTTATGAGCTTTGTATGAGTATTTTCTACTTATTAACTCTTAATATGAGCTTCGCTTCATTATTTCGAGCATAATTTTTTACTCATATGTCAGAACGATACATGATTTTTTATGCTGTAAAGATTACGAATAAATATACAACTTTCCTGATTGGAGAGGTCTGAAATTCCAATATTTAATTTGTCAAATTTACCCTCGAAATTTTCTAAAAACCGTTTGGTGATTCAAAACACATCCAGAATCATATTCAACGTCCACTGAGCTTAATTTCATCTCGTAAAAGGTTGTCAACCCATATTCCAATAAAAATAAAGCATATATCAACATAATTTAATCAAAACCTTTTGTAACGGTGTGACAATGTGAACTCAACATCTAGTATCGGCCACATGTGATAATATATGTCTCAATTATTTGGAGACATATATACCTAAACCTATATTTTGTTTAACCAGAATACGCTAATAAATAATTATCCTTACAATTAATGAGACACCCTCTCCCTTCCTCCACCCATTGGGTTGTGACCCAACTTTACTTTTTTTGGAGTTTTGTATATTTTAATTTATTTTTCTATATCTTACACAATCCAATTTTTTTTTAATATGATTGGACTATATGAATAATTTGAAATTACTTATCCCTGGGATTATTATTTATGGTCTTTTAATTATTTGAAAATGGTTTGAGGACTTGTTAAAAATCCATAACGTTATTTAAATATAATTTTATTATAAAATAATTGAAAATGATTTCATTCCTATTGTATTTAATATCACTGTAGTGAGTTGATAAAAATTAAGAAAGTGTCCTTAAAGTTATTTTAAAATGGGAACTTTTTATTTTAATCCCTTACCAATAATTTTTTGGGCTATAGTTCACTTACATATATTTTGGCACTAAGATTCATCAACCCTTGATGTATACATTATAATTTAAGGACTAAAAAATTCGTATATACAATATGAAATTTCATGTAAAAGTTAAATTATACAAAATACATATACTCATTACAAAACTTAATATGCACATTAAAAAAAATCACGTATACACTAATGTGAGAATGCAGGTTCGTATGGACAGTCTGTATATTAGGTTCCTCACAGACAAATTCAAATTCCAATAAATTTTTATCTTGATTAGAAATTAAGTTTACATGCGATGATAAAGTTCAAATCAATTACTAATCAATCATACAATCAAAACATGCTTGCGAAGAAGTGAGGAGCAATCCCTTTCAGACAAAACCAATTATTAACCACTATAAAGATTTTGATAAACACGGTCGATTTACAGACTACTTAACACGACTAAGTATAATGCGTAAAGTCTTCAAATATTCTACATAATAAGGCCCAGTCCAGTGCCATCCACAAGAAACGATGTTCCCTCGGTATCCACCAATCAACCTTCTTCATCAACAGTAGAACATCGGTTCCACAAGTCAGCAGCAGAGATGGATTATACAAGGTTTTATGCAAGGCGTATGGAAACTATGGTTTCATAAACTCAAAAAATCATATAAAGGGATGTGTGATTTGAAAAACAAAATCTATTTTTAAAAAAACAAAGCATGAACACTTTTGGAACAGGTATTGGAAAATCGTTTTTGCCAAAACTCTTGAGAATTTTTGAACCAAACAGGTTTTTATAGAAAAAACATGAATTTCGAGGTGGCAGGGTCGTTCGAACGAAATAACATCTCGTTCAAACGAAAATTATTTTTTCATAACGACATCTAGTCTCATTTTAATGAAACCTTCTTTTCATTCAAACAACCTTCTAACAAGAATGTTCTATTAAGACTAGGAACTCTTGTTTGAAGTTCGTTTAAAGATGGTTCTAATGAGAACACGCATCTCGTTCGAACAAGATCCTATCTTGTTTGAATGGGACAAAAAAATCTTTTTCTTTATTAAAATATTTCTATAAAAATCCTCCATTTTAAAATCAAACATCCCATAATATAATTTATATAAGGCATGCATACCACAAGTTTTATACCTCCATATAGTGTCGGTGATGAATCCAAAACGGTGATCGGTCACTAACATATCTTCGAAAGAACTTGGAGATAATAAAAATGTTGCGTTCGGTTTGAGATTCCAGTTTGTAACGGGATAAGCCAAACCTACCAAAAGCCTAAGCGATGAGAAATTATAAAAACTTGCTCTTACAAATCCCCCCCCTTTGAATATTTCGGTAAAACATAAAATCAAAAATCAAATTACGATAAAACCCCTCTAAGACAATGAATCCTAATGTCCTCCCAAACCCAGAAACAGAATGACATATGAAACCTTGTCTTCAACTGAAACTTGTTCTCCCCTTGTCAACCTTTGTCTTCATCTTGTGTAGTCCATAAAATCATCATCAAAGCGGAAGATACCTATACATATGAAACAAATAAATACCGTGACGCGTATGAGTTTAAAAAAAATAAAACTCTCCTTCAATTTGTTCTCCTCTTTTTTATCTGCAACAGACAAAGGAGTTGAATCTAATTATAAGGATCACACGAAGAAGCAAAGATATAATCACAAAGATATGATGTTTATGCTATGATAATCTTAAAAGGCATAAGTTCTCCACCTACTATTTCTCCACTACTATGTCACCATGAAATAACACTAAAATATATTAATCGTGTAAACGAAATGTAATTGTTTGAATAGTTTTCGTAGGCAAATCAGCATAAACATCATAACATAGGTGAACGTGTCATAAGATACTTCTAAAGAAAGAGATAAATTTCAATCTTAGGCGTAAAATATTGAACTCAAATTAAATTGACTCGACTTATACAATATGCCATGAATTTTAATGATTCTCAAAACAGCAACGCCAAACTATTTAATGTTTTTAAGGAAAGTCCATTATGTAAACCCATTTATATTTTACTTTGTAACTCCCTCAAAATCTCACATATATAAGAATTCACTCTAAAATATTTTTAAGAAATCAAAATGTTCATATATAGCGAAGCATCAATGAATATAAGATAAATGGCCTTGACATTTCTATTTTTGTGTGTCATTAATATTTTTAGTCACTTTTTATAAATGGTGGTTTTTAAAGCAAAGAGTATTTTTTTGTTTCATAGCCCCTTTCCATTTCTTAATGTGTATCGATATTTGTCGAGAAATGAAATCTGGACAATGGTTCTTACATGCACAACTTTCTCTTTTTACATTTGGTTCGTTATTAAGAATAATTGAGATGAGAATATCGTATTCGACGCATGACAAGTAAGTACAATTTTAAAAAAAGTCCATGCATGTGTGCAATAAAGGTGACAAGGAGTCTAACATTTAGAAAGTAATCATCAATAATCAACGAAATGTTATCCACACATTATTAAGCACACTAACGAAACAAAGTCATATCTTAAAGCACTATGAAAAAGTCACGTGAAAGGATGGAATATAGGGGTGAACTGAATATATTAAATGTTCATCCATATACGGTGAAAAATAAAAATACAAAAAACTTTTTGTCTTTATCAAAATAAAATCTTTTTCCATTTTTCAAAATTTTTCTTAAAAATCGAAAATCTTTTTGGATTTTTCTAAATATATCAAAAGGAAAAACATATGAATACAGTGATAAAACAATCTAGTAATTGGGATATACGATATGAACATGATAAATTTCTAATATTAGAAAAAGGAACTCAACTCAATCAATGGTGAAAATACCCAAAGACTTTCTAAGATCCTCGAATCTAAGCGCATCTAAAGGTTTCGTGAAAATATCGACTAATTGACGTTCGGTGCTCACAAAGCTCTAGGACACGACCTTCTCCTCAACGAAATCCGAATAAAATACTCACATATCCTAATGTGCTTTGTGCGAGAATATTGGACTGGATTATGGGATACATGGTTTGCACTCATATTATCATAAGAAATAGTCATCGCACCTTGTGAAATCCCAGAATCTTATAACATTTGCTTCATCCATAAGAGTGATGTGTAATAACTCTCGACATCAATATACTCAGCCTCCTCCCTGGACGAAGATATGGAGTTTTTCTTCTTTCTCAACCAAGAGACAAGAGCACTTCTAAAGTAAAAACACAAACTCGAGGTGCTCTTACAACCATCGACATCCCCAGCCCAATTGGCATTTGAATAGGAGGATAGACGATCATCAATATCAAAGGAATACCAAATACCATAGAAAATAGTGCCACTCACATATTTGGTGATAAGTTTAATTATGAGCAGGTGACACACTTTTGGGGATGCTTGGTTATATGCACAGACTCCAATGCTAAAGGTAATGTCGAAACGATCGATAATTAAGTAGACAAGACTACCTATCATGCTCCTATAAAGGGTTTGATCTACATCTTTGCTTAAAGTGTATTTGCTAATCTTAGTCGATGTACTCATAGGGGCGCATGAGTTCTTAGTGGAGTCTAAACCAAATTTCTTCACTAGGTCCCTAGTATATATGGATTGAGATATGAATATCCCATCTTTTAGCTGACGCATCAAGAGAACTAGGAAGAACGTAAGCTCACCAATAATGCTCATTTCAAACTCTCTCTTCATCTCCTCCTTAAAAGTGTAAGCATGCAAGGAGTACATGGATCCAAATACTATGTCGTCCACTAAGACTTGGGCAACCAAGATAGCACCACTCTTTCTCCTCACAAATGTCTTATCCAGTCCCCCTCTCTTGAAGCCATGAGCTAAGAGATAGTAAGTGAGCCTCTCGTACCAAGCACGAGGTGCTTGCTTCAAATCATATACGACCTTTTTCAGATAAAAGACGTGTCGATGGTGCTTTGGGTCTTCAAACCCTTTTGGTTATTCCACGTAAACCTCCTCCTATAGAATGACGTTAAGGAATGTACTCTTAACATCCATTTGATATAACTTGAAGTGCATATGACATGCTACGGTGAGTAGTAAGCGTACGAACTCAATCTTAGAAACAAGAGAGAATGTCTCGTTAAAGTCTACACCCTTGATTTGCGTGTAGTTTTAATCGACCAACCTAGCTTTATTGTGAACTATGGTACCATTCTCATCCATCTTATTCTTGTAAATACACTTGGTACCTATCATATTTGTCTCGCTAAGTCGGGAGACTAACTCCTAAATATCTTTCTTGTGAAACTGAATGAGCTCATCTTATATAGCGAGTATCCACTACATGTGCTTGAGTGCTTCTTTCACATTATTGGGCTCGACTAAGTAGGTATAGTAAAGGTAGCTACCTACTGTGGGATCACCAAGTATAGCAAAAGGGTCATGACCCTTTAGAACCCAAGAAGGCGAATCCTCTAAATCGAGAGTGAGGACCACTAGGGTAGTATGAGGAAGGATGGGATCGTCACCAGGGGGTGCATCATCCTTACACTTGGGGCTAGGGTTAATAGACGTCAACGAATCGTCTTCTCTAATCGTGACATTTATTGACTCCATAACCTCAAATCTTTTAAGATTAAACACCCTATAAGACCTACATAACGATGAATAGGCTAAAAATATACCCTCTTCACTCCGGAAGTCGAACTTTCCTAAGTGATCTCTATCTTTCAAGATGTAGTAAGTACTTCCAAATACACAAAAATACAATATGTTGGGCTTGTTCCTTTTCCACAACTCATAAGGCGTGTGTATCGTGTACATATGAAGATATACCATATTCACCGTATGGCATGCAATACTCACCGCGTCTTCCCAAAAATGTCTAGGCATGTTTTTTCCAAGAAGCATGGATCTAGCCATCTCTTGTATCGTTCGGTTCTTCCTCTCGACAATCCCATTTTATGAAGGAGTAAGAATGATAAAAAACTAGTGTTTGATGCCCACTGCATCATAATAGATATCCACCATGGATTCTTTAAATTCAGTGCTATTATCAGTATGCATCCGATTAATAATGACATTGTGTTGGTTTTGTACGACACGATACTTGGTTGTTAGGAACTCAATCGCATTGTAATTTTTTTCTAAGAAACCCCATAATAGAGTATCTTGAAAAGTCATCAACCATTACGAGAGTGTATCTTTTACCACTCAAACCCTCTGAGAGACTAGGACCCATAAGATCCATGTGCATCAACTCCAAAACACGTGTGGTGATAATGCGTAAGAATAATTTTTCTATTATTATTCATAGTATAGGCCTTTTTATATATTAGGCTAGTTTGGTATATCTCACTACAAATCATCATGCATCATTACGATGAACCAAACTTGAGCATTTATAAGTTCGAAGACTTCTCGACCTCCCATAAAGGTATAAAGCAATTTAGTGTTGAAATTATTTCACATAATTTATTTGTAGGATGTATTATTTTTATAAAAAATGAACAGGGGATTTTTAGTTTTGAAAAGATTTTTTTTTTGATTTTAAACCTCATTCAAATGAGATGAGAATATCATTCATAAGAGATTGAGTTTTCATTAGAAGGGTCATTCGTAGTTTTATCTAACGAGCATCGATCGAGTACTATTTTGACTCGCAAGAAGGCTGTTTGAAGTTGGTTCAAACGAGATTGGTATTTCGTTCAAACGAGATTTTATTTCATTCAAATGACTTTCCTTTTTCATTCGAACTAGACTTGAATTTCTTTAAAATGAGTCCGTCGCCTTGAAATTTATGAACGTCCTATAAATACCTATTTCGTGTTTAGATTGTTTAAGACTTTTGTCAGATCCATTTCTGCATATCTTTTGCAAAAGTTCTTCTTTGTTTAGTGTTTTAAAACACTTTTTAATTCATAACACATATCCTGAAAATCATTCTTATGAATTCGTTTAAACCCTAAAAGTTTTAGTATCTTGCATACACCTTTGTGGATAAGGCATCTCCATAGCTTACTTGTGATACCTGAGGGAACTCATTGCTGAAGACGAAGGCGGAGGCTGAAGAAGGACTGTAGTCTTGTGATTATTGCGAGGATCATTGTTATTCTTTATAGATTTACGAATATTAGCGCGCTATACTTGTGACGGTTCTCAAGTAGCTTATAAGTCGACTATCCTATAATAATTCTAAAGTGCTGAATGAAGGTTTTACCCAAAAGGTTATTTTTATGAAACTTTGACTTTGCTGAATGCTTGATTTGATTTATCTATTTTAGCACATAGATGTATATTTAAGATAAAAAGATAAAAATTAATTAACATTAGAATTTAGAATTTTTGACCATCCTTTTCGAGCACAATTATTTCTGGATTTTCATAGTGGTATCAGTGCCTTCCACTTTCTCTAAGTGGTATCAGAGCATTCTTACCCTGCTTTCTCAAATTAGTATCAGAGCGAGTTGCACTAAGTTTTAGTGTTAGATCCTTGTTTAGTACTTTTTAGGGTGTTTTTTATTCATCTTTCTTGAGTTGGTTTAGTTGTTTTTCTCTCGATGGATTCCCATAGCATTGACGAATTAAATCATTTGAATTTGAAGTTTGCTAAAAGAATTGAGATTCTTGGAAAAAAATCGTTTTAAATTCTCTATAGATCTGTTACAAACTGTTCAAAATCAAAGAGATTTATTTCGTGAGAAACTTGGGGACATTGTTCGTGATTTTAGAAAATTAGAATTGTTCAAGAAAGAGAGTGATAATAAAGTCTTAGTTTTAGAGAAAGAATTAGAGGACTTTAAATTTTTTAGGGTTAATGTATATGTCGTTGAGGATAATGTTTTAATTAATGATTTTAAGGCACAAGAGAATACTCTTAGGGATATGTTTGCTTTCATTGCGGGGTTGTGAGATAACCTTCAAGGAATGATTGAACATGTGAATAAGGAGTCAATATATTAGAAGAGACAAATTCTTTGCTTGAGTCTAACATTTTGAAAGTAAAAGATGATTTAACGACTCGAGTAATATTGGTAGTAATGGTATTGGCTCCCATGTTTCAAGTTCTTCCAATGTCAAATCCAAGACTATTGTTTGTTTTAGAGGGTCAAACATATCCAAGGACGCTAGAAAAGGTCAACCCATAGGTAACATTCCTCATGTTACACATGTTCACATTGTGGTAGAAAATGTAACCTTAAGACTTTTTGTTATGATCTTGGAAGAAGTCCTAGGAAGTTTAAGTCTAGTGTTTCCTTGATTCCAAATACCCGACGCGTTAAGTATACACTTATTTGGGTTAGACAATCTCTTTTAGAGGTGATAGATGTTAGACTAGTTGATTCTCGCATGCTTGTGCATGATGCTTCTCTTGTTATATCTTATGGATGATTTCTTGCATATTTTTGTTTGTCATACTCTAGTTGTACTACATGATATATATTTGCTAGTGTTATGACATGTATATCTTTTTTATTTTATTTTTTCTTTTATTGAGTCATATTTGAAAGATACAAAAATATTTTATTTTGATAAATTTTGTGAAAAATACAAAAAGAGTTTTAGTTTTTGTGCATTTTAGTTTTACACATTCAATGTGGCATATTGATGTATTTGAATCCAATTCACTCCGCAATTTTCATGTGGCTAGGATATTTGGTTATGACTTTAGACACTTAGATTGTTTTTAACCATGTTTATGGAGTTGTTTTGAACCTGATTTACTTTACGGATTCCACTTTGTATATGCCTCAGCACACACTTGCATGAGCTTTTTCAATGTTTACTTCACTATGTATATTTAAGCTTGGTGAGATGTTTTCCTATAAATTTTGTTTTCTACATGTTTATGTGACTACGGGGAATTTGTACATGTAAGAACCATTGTTCGTGAGGATATTTGTGTGGTATTGAAAAAATATGAGTGTACATCGGAAAGGGCTACAAAAGATAGGTTGACTTTGCGTGAAAGCCACCGTTTGTAAAAATCCCAAGAAAAAATTAACGTAATGAAAACATAGAAAATTTGTCAAAAAGGGGCCAACATAGTTTAGTTTGTTTGGTCCTTGAAAAAGGAATAACTTCAAAAGAATTAAGAAAAGAAAAGAATAGAAAAATGATTTATGTTTATCTCTTGATGGAGTTTAGTTGAAGATCAATGGATTTCCAGAATGAATCCTAGTATGCTTATTTTGTCATAACACTATTGATTTGTATAATCATCAATATTCTAGGCTTGTGTGCATTATGCTTGCTTTGTTCATAGAAGTTCACTTTATTTGCCACTTGAGGCTAAAGCTTAGTTGCATAAAGTTTTATGGTCAATTAGAATTTTTTGAACATATTTGAGTGTTTGGGTTATAATTCATTGTTTCTAGTTCACACCCATTCATTCCACCCATTTAGACACATTGATACTATGCTAGTGTGTAAAATCTACATATTTTGTGTCATGTTTTGTGACTGTTTATACCTATATATGTGTGCTAGATTTACTTTGACATATTTTGCATATATTATATATGGTATTATACGTTGTATTTGTAAAATTTGTTTTTTTTTGGAAAAATTGAAAAATTTCAAAAATAGTTGGTTGTGTTTGCCCTTGAGAATATCATTACACATGATTGATTTATATCTTTTTATGATGATATCTTATCTTCTACGTGATGCTTTGATGCGACTAAGAATGTGTCTCAGCAGTGCGTACCCTCTAGGATCAAGTGCAAGCCTGTCGCGTTAGTAATATTTCAATGAGTAGGGTATCGATCCTCAGGAAAATAGGATAATGGAGTTGTAACGACGTTGGACAGGCAAAAGAATCCTTGCTCTGACTCTAAAGAAAAGGAAAAGATGATTTGATTGATGAAGTACTACAACTATATGCAATTTTTGAAAATATTTAACTAATGAGCTAAAGTATGAATGTAATGCAACTGTTATAAATTATTTAAAGTAATAATGATGATTGAATTAAAACTTGAACTATATGATGAGGAAAACAGGACGGGAATACAATTCCTCAACCCTAGTGTATTGATGGTATAAAACTAATCGTAAATTTAAGTGATTAATTAGACCCAAAATTTAGTACTCCCAAGCATTACGTATATGAGGTTCAATCCCGCACCATACTAAATCAGAGGATGAGTAAATCAGTATTGCGATAGCTACACTCGAATTTCATTCTGAAGCATCCCGATTACCCTGAAGCAAACGAGATCAAAAGATCTACAATTTTCGTGTTTTTACGTAATACGATCCTAATCATTAAATTTAGAGGATTAATTTTATACACATGCAACTACCACATCAGGTTGAGTTCATGCATCCCGACCTTAAAAATCTAGCCTGACATATGAAAACTTATAGACACATGTTTGGAATCAAAGAAAACATTTTTAATTCTGAATGAAGATGAAGAGAGATGAAGACGTTATTAGAAAAGTAATTACTACAATAAAATAAGAATTAAAATGATATTACTTGAATTTCAAACTTGAAATCAACTAGCGTTTATTGTTCTTCTTCTCTAAAATTGATTACAAAGCTTACCTCATGAATCAGAAGCCTCCTCGGTTGTTGGGAAGAGTTTACAGTTTATCCTCTATGAAATAAATGAGTTTTAACCACGTAGGATTCTAGTTTTTACAAGTGGATAAGTCCGGATAATCGAGAATAGAACCGATCCTGCTAAGGGGTTCGGTTCATTTATGACTTTGAGAGATTTTACAGAGAATTCTTCGAGCACTAGGTCGGTTCTTTATTTCTCTACTTCGATTCGGTTCCATCTTGTTGACTCTTCACAGGAAGTTTTCCAGGTGTAGGATCGATTCTTTTTTTCCTCCCTTCTGTTCGGTTCTATCTTAACAGTCTTTACAGGAACTTTCCTAGGATGGAATCGGTTCGTTTTCTTTCCCTTGGGTTCGGTTCCATCTTGTCAGCTTTTGTAGAAACCTTTCCTTCTTGTGCTTCTTTGAAGATTTTGGTACACAACTCCGATTAAAACACATAACACCTGCGAAATAGATGAAGAACACACGAAACTCGGCGTACTCATTAGAACTTGTCAATATAAAAGATATGATATAAATCCACTTGAATTACACTTTACGGAGCGATAAAAGCCTCTAAATGGGAAGAATTTATGCATAATCAAACCCCCTAACTTAGAACTTTAATCATCCCGGGCAATGTAAAAGAATCAAAACATGGTCTAACTCAAAAATGGGATAAGATGCCTCTTTCGATGGTGAGAGATTGAATTTAGCGCATGCAACAAGCCTTTAAACCCTTAGGTTAGCCTAGTAGGACGAGTTGTGTCTCATGAGGGTTTGTAGAGAATATATCCATAAAATTTGACTCAAATAAAACTCAAAATACGTAAAAATTTTACAATTTAAACTTTTCCAGAAATAGTCATCATCAATTCATGTTCAAGAGTCTCAAATCATAGTGCGCGTGTGTGAAACCAAAAATTTAACCGCGAATTTCCACTGATTGACCATTGCGTTACTTATCCGAAAATTCGTTTTGATTTCAAAATCTCACGGAATGCTCTCACAAACGAATCACTCGGATTGTGGCTATTCTCTCGGGTATACGCGATTTGTAAAGATTAACAGTAGTGGAACCAAGTTCACGCATAGAAGTAGAAAGATGAAAGTTTATGGTAATCGGATCGCATCATTGGATTACGGATATAAGAAAATGGGAACATTGCCTCTAATTAGTATCTTTGATCTCTTTTATTATTATTTTTGTGTTTTAGCTCTCCACGCGGTAAACAACTTCGCAATTTTTGGACTCGGTTAGGACTTTTTCGGGCTAACGGTGTATTGGGTAATATGAGAGTGGTACGGGAAAAACTGGAATTGGAACGTTTTCTTATGATGTCCGTTAGTGCGTTTCCGGGCTTTAGCTCATTTTTTTTCTTCCTTTTCTATTTTTCACGATTTTTTTTCGCAATTTTTATTAAGCATAGATATTTTTTCTAGCCCCTATTTTCTGCACTTTCCGGACATAATTTCTGGGATTGTCCTCTTTTCACAATTCTGGGCCAGTTTTTTTTTTGGGTTGTCAAACGAAAGGCAAAAATTTATTCGGCTCAATTTGGGTTACAAAAGGGGGTGATTTTTCACTACTTTTTCTAGCCAATATTTTTGGGTGACAAACGAAGGCCTACTTCATTGTCCAAAATACTAATTGCGTTATCATATGCGTTTTATGATGAATTAAGTTTAGAGATCTATTTGGCACATTTTTCAAGGTAATATCACACACATTTTCCATAACTGATCAAAGTGAAAGAATTGAGATCCTCGATGACTTATTTGATGCTGAAAAGAACTTTTGAGTTAATAATTAACTCAGATTGATTTATGAATTTCACAAAAATGAAAGGCTCGAATCTCAATGAGGTTTTTAATCTCCACAAATATTCGTTAAGTCGTTACGTTCGCTCAATTTCCCTATTTGGTCAATTTTGGCTTTGTGTATTGTGTTTTTACAATTTGAGACTTTAAACCAATTTTTAATGATATTTTGAAAAATTTGAATTCCAATTTTTATTTATTTTGACAAAATATATTTTTGGAATTTTCAAGATTTTATCATTTTTTTGAAATTTCTGGGCATTTTTGAAAATTTGTGAAGTTTTAGAAATACGCACTTGTGACCCCTCTAACTTAGACTTTTACATTTCCTCAAGCAAAAAGGACTAAAATTTAGCTCAAAGCGAATTAAAAGTGAGAGAAAATAAAACAAACAAACAAAGCATAAATGCAGAATTTTTATAGATAAAAAAAATTGTGTTACAAAGGGAAGGAAGAGCACACAACCAACACAATTGAAACAACAACCACAAACAAACACACAAACAACTAAAAATAGACACAGGCTTTATTGGGGCGGCGGATTTGAGGACCCGGGTGCTTTGGGATCGTAGGGATCATAGAATAAGGTGGGGGGCGGTCCACCGAAGTTCAGCTCGTATAGTTGGGCTTGGAGCTGATGCATCATGATCGTGTCCCTCCGGTAGGAATCTTGATCTCTTTGATAGGCTGCTTGGTCTCGGTTGTATTGGGTGATGAACCCGTCAAAATGGAATTCCACCGCTGCAAGGTGACTCTCAAAATCCACACCCGGGGGCTCGAAATCCGAATTATCATCTTCGATTCCGCTCATCTCGACGTCTTCAGCCACAAGCTCTTCAACAGGTATTTCCTCCTCGGCCTCTAAATTAATCGCCTCCTGGGCTGCTCGAATGGCAACCCTTTGTTGGGCATTCCGAGTACGTGATACCTTCCCAATGGGCTCCGGGAGGTGTGTGAAAGCGTTAGGTGGATGGATACTAGCGTCGGCAAGAAGGGAGGTGATGAGGCGGGCATAAGGGAGGGGCACGACACCTTTTTGCTCCCAGGCCGCTTAAATGATATCAACGTACAACATGCGGGCCAGATTTAGGGTGAAATTTGGGTCGAAAAGGTGGTACACGAGTGTGGCTTGGCGAGTGCGCATCGCCGAGTCGTTGGTGGTTTGATGCAAGTTTACGCACATTATGTGGAAAGTAATGAGCGCCTTATCGTTTAGGTGGCCCACATGAAAGGTACCCCGTTCCCAAATATCGTTGGGCGCGAGTCTGTCAATGCATTGTTGTTTGGGAATGGTGGGGGCGTTAGTTGGGTAGTCATATACTTCCGGGTGGGGGACGCCCTTGGGGGCAAGTTTACAGGCGAGGATGGCCAAGGAGAATGGGATGGGGCTACCGTCGATAAAGGATTGGCACTCAAACTCCCTCGTGCGAATGAGAGAGACATAGAAGGATCGGACTTCGTCCTCCTACACGACATGGTGAGGTTATTATAGGTATTGCGTCCACCCCTTCCGAATAAAAAGGGTGGTGACGGAGCGGGGCAGATCGACCCAGTTGACTACTCGCTCAATCTGCAATTGGCGGGAGAAACTAAATTTTTTTTCGCACCATACGCGCTCCATGTGGAAGCGGTATTCCCCATTGCCAATTGGCAGAACTTCGGTGGACATGTATTTTGCGGGAAGAGCGAGATTAGCCATGGGGAAAACTGAGAATTGTTTGAGAGGAAAGATTAGAGGTGTAGAGAGGGAAAGTAAAGTGAAGGTGTGAGTGGAAGGGTAGGGCTGGGGTGCTTTTTATAGGTGGTGGGAAGGTTGGGTGGAGGGATTTTTGGAGGGAAAGGGGAGTGTATGTTTTTTGGGGGGAAATGGGGGAAGAATGGAGGGAATGGAGAGGATAGGGGGGAGGAATAGGCTCCTTGAGGAGAACCAAAATAGCAGGACACGAATCGATCCGGTTCAGGGGCAATTCGGTTCGGTTTTGGAGATTTCTTATTTTACGATTTTTCCAAACCGAACCGATCCGGTTTGGGGATTAGGTTTGGTTCCATTTTTAACAGAACCCTCTTCTTAGTATGCTGCACTAGAATCCTGCACTCTCAAATTTATGGGTGCTTTTGCACTTATTCACCCACTTGGATTTCTCGATGCCCTGATAGAATGTGCGTTAGAATACACGATCTTAACTCTAACCTCACGTAACCTATCTAGGGACTCAATCTAATCTACCGAAGCACAACTACTATACACAAGAAATCACCCCATACACATCGGTGGTGCGACGACCTCTCTTACAACCTCATTCGACCCTGAAAATGGGGTCTGACAACCAAACGGTGTCGACTTCTTCCACACACGCCTCTAGATATGGATTTAGGCATTGTCCATTAACCTTGAATGTATTTCCCCCTTTTAAATTGTCTAATTCCACAGCTCCATGAGGGAATACATTCTTTAGAATAAATGGGCCAAACCATTATAACCGCAACTTGCCCGAAAATAGATGCAACCGAGAGTTATAGAGAAGCACTTTTTGTCCGAGAAGAAACTCTTTGCGTCGAATAATGTTATCGTAAGCGAGTTTCATCCTTTCTTTGGAAATTTTGGCGTTCACATACACATCATTGCGTATCTCTTCTAACTCATTTAGTTGAAGCTTGAGAGCTTCACCGGATTTATCCATGTCATAATTCAACTTTTTAATTGCCCAATATGCCTTTTGCTCTAATTCAACGGGAACATGGCAAGGTTTGCCATACACAAAGCGGAATGCGGACAAACCGAGTGGATTTTTGTATGCGGTATGATAGGCCCATAGTGAATCGTTCAATCGAAGTGACCAATCTTTTCGAGTGGGATTGACGGTCTTCTCAAGAATGTTCTTGATTTATCGATTTGCTAATTCAGCTTTTCCATTCGTTTGTGGGTGATAAGTCGTTCCAACCTTGTGAACGACGCCATACTTTCTCATGAGCTTCACAAATGGCCTGTTGTAAAAGTGCGTGCCATTATCACTAATTATCGCTTTCGGAGCACCGAAGCGGGAAAGTATGTGTTCCTATAGGAACCTTATCACAACTTTGCTATCATTGGTCTTGGTAGCTATAGCTTCCACCCATTTAGAAACTTAATTTACCGCGACAAGGATGTATAGGAAACCAAAAGATGGGGGAAAAGGGCCCATGAAGTCAATACCCCAGCAGTCAAAGATCTTAATAATGAGTATTGGGGTTAATGGCATCATGTCTTGTCGGGTGATCGCTCCCATCCTTTGACACCTATCGTAAGATTTGCAACAATTGTTTATATCCCGAAAAAGTGTGGGCCAATAGAGGCCGCATTGAAGGATCTTAGCGGCCATCTTTTTCATCAAAAAGTGACCTCCACAAGCTTCTGAATGACAGAATTGGATAACTTTTGGGATCTCGTCATCCAGTACACATCGTCAGATGATTTGGTCGGCGCAATATTTAAAAAGAAAGGATCGTCATAGAAAAACATGTGCGACCAATGAACCTCTTTTTATCTTACGGTGTCCAATCGGGAGGGACAACTCCCATGACAAGATAGTTCACTATATACGCAAACCAAGGAAACGAAGAGGTAGAAAATAGTTTCTCATCTAGAAAATATTCGCCTATGGGTATCGGATCACTAGGTACGTCGGACGAAAACCGAGATAAGTGGTCGACAACGACGTTTTCTACTCCTTTTTATCTTTAATGGAGAGATTAAACTCTTATAGGAGTAGGATCCACCTTATGAGGCGAGACTTTGTGTCTTTCTTTACAAGTAGGTATTTCAATGTCGCGTGGTCGGTGAAGTAAGTGATGGGAGAACCAATAAGGTAGGACCAAAATTTGTCAAGAGTAAAAACTACCATTAGCAACTCTTTCTCTGTGGTGGAGTAATTGAGTTGTGGTCCGGTAAGAGCCCGGGTAGCATAGTAGATGACATGAGCCTATTAATCTTTTCTTTGGCCCAAAACAGACCCTATCGCATAATCGCTAGCATCACACATAAGCTCGAATGGTAAGGACCAATCTGTAGCTTGCATGATGGGAGCGAACACAAGCATGGTTTTCAGTTTTTTAAAAGCGCTATGGCATGCATCTGTCCACTCAAATGGCGTATCCTTCATAAGAAGATTTCTTAAGGGTCTAGCGATGGTGCTAAAGTCCTTAATGAACCGTCGATAAAACTCCGCGTGGCCTAAGAAGGAGCGCACGTCTTTTAGCAATTTAGGTGGGGGTAGGTCAGCTATGACATCTATTTTAGCTTTATCGACCTCAATTCCATTGGATAAAACTATGTGGCCAAGAACTATTCCCTCAATGACCATAAAATGGCATTTCTCCCAATTTAGGACTAAGTTCTTCTCCACACACCGAGCAAGTACTTTTTCCAGCTTTGCCAGACAAATATCTAAAGAGGTGCCAAAAATGCTAAAGTCGTCCATGAACACTTCAAGTCCTCTCTCAACCATGTCGCTAAATAAACTCAATATGCACCTTTGAAAGGCCGCGGGTGCATTACACAAGTCGAATGGCTTACGTTTGTAGGCAAACGAACCAAAAGGGAAAGTGAAAGTTGTTTTCTCCTAGTCAAGTACATCTACCTCAATTTCATTATATTCAGAATAATCATCAAGGAAGCAATAATAAGGGTGGCCCACTACTCGCTCAAGCATTTGATCGATAAATGGTAAAGGAAAATGGTCTTTTCTAGTTCCTGCATTGAGTTTCTGGTAATCAATGCAAACGCGCCACCCGGTGGTGGTACATTGGGGAACTAGCTCTCCCTTAGCATTTTCAGTCACTGTCATGCCCGACTTCTTTGGGACAACTTGGATAGGGCTCACACATTTACTATCCAAGATTGGGTAGATAATCCCAACATCTAATAACTTAATGAGTTCGGTTCTCACTTCTTCTTTCATATTGGGGTTTAGCCTTCTTTGCATTTCTCTAGAGGGCTTTACATCCTCTTTGATATGGATCTTATGGGTGAAAATCAAAGGACTTCTCCCCTTCAAATCAGTAATATACCAATCGAAAGTACCTTGGTGCTTCCTCAAAATCTTTGGCAGTTTACCCTCCTGCTCTTCGTCTAGACTAGAGGAGAGAACAACAGGAAAGGTCTCGTGCTCTCCTAAGTATGCATATTTAATATGGGAGGGTAGTTTCTTCAACTCGAGGGTAAAAAAATGTTCACTGGATGGAACCATCCGTGCCTCCCAATGCGGTAACTCCTTGAATCGAGAAACCCAACTTACATCTCTCGCGTCCTCGTCCGACGCTCTCTCATCAAGTAACTCTCTCAACTCCTCAACTTCCCTCTCGAATTCAGTATACGTCCCCTCACTCTCGTGGCTCGACACTAAACAGGACCCTAGGACATCTCCATAATAATTTTCCTCAAAATACTCCTCTACGATCTCATAGATTAGGCTCACCGCGTGAAGGTCATCTTATTCTCCCGTATGTTGGGCTATTTGGAAGATGTTAGTTTCTAAGGTCATGCTACCAAAGGTGAGTTGCATCTGCCCATTTCGAGTATTGATAATTGCATTACCATAGCTAAGAATGGGTGCTCAAGAATGATGGGAACATGATTACTCGAGGCGAATGAGGGTTCTATGTCCCAAATGACAAAATCTATCGAAAAGTAGAAAGTGTCAACTTGAACGATCACGTCCTTAACTATACCTCTTGGGATCATCACGATTCGATTCACTAACTGGAGAGTGATCTTTGTGGGCTTATGGTCGCCCAGATCTAGTTTCCTGTAGAAGGCGTAAGGGAGAATATTGACACTTGATCCCAAGTCAAGTAAGGCTTTTTCAATTTTATTTTCTCCAATGATGCAGGAAATGGTGGGTGCATTGGGATCTTTGAATTTTTGTGGGAAATCATTAAGTAGAATAGAGCTGCCGTTCTGTGCTAGAAATACGTTTTTTTTTACCTTCATCTTCCTCTTCACTGTTAACAAGTCTTTGATGAGTTTTGCATAAGCAGGAATTTGCTTAATGGCATCAAAGAACGATAAATTTTTTTTACATGCTTTAGCACGTCTAGCACTTCATCATGAGGGTTCCCTTTGTGGGAAGGAACTAGCCTTTGAGGAAATGGTGCCTCGGTGGGTGGTTTCACTACTACCTCGGGCTCACTAGTGTCTTCTTTATCACTCTCTTTCAAGGGGACATCTTCGACCTCTTTTGTGCCAGGCAAAATCTCCTTATCTTTGGTTGCGTCATGTGGGGGAGGTGATAAATCAACTACTCTCCCACTACGAAGAGTGGTCACATCTTGACATTGATCCTGATGTTCTGCACAGGTGGAGATAACACTATTTTGACCTTGGGGAGGTCTTTGGCCCTGGTCAGGAAATTTTCCCTTATCTTGGACACTCAACGATGATTGTATCTTTGAAATACTTACGTTTATGTCGCTGATCATGCAATCATACCTAGCATTAGTTGAATTCTAGTTATTGATAAATTGGTTCATCGTATCCTCGAGATTTCTCCCTGATGGAGTGATATATGCCCCTTGAGCTGGTGGTGCTTGCACATGTCCTTGCATGTGTGGAGCTTGCTGATAGTGCGATGGTGAAGGAGGGGAAACATGTGAATTAGGATTCATCACAGCATATTGTTGCCCATAGATAAAACTAGGATGGTTTTTCCATGAAGGGTTGTAAGAATTCTAATGAGGTGCACCGAAATTACCCTTGAATCCTCCTACACCACTTACTTGTTCTTGAAGCATCACTTTGTAGGAGGGTTTTATCGAGCATTCCTCTGTTGAATGACCCACCTCACAAATCGTACACACCTTCTCAACGGGGTTTAGGATGGATCCAATTGGTCTTCTTCCACGTACCTCCATTAATTCTCGCATTCCTTTCTCAAGTAGATCGAGTCGGCTGTCCATCATAGCATTCATGTCCACGTGAAATAGGCGGGATGTCGATGGAGTGGTGGTCGCTTGACGAGTTCAAATTTAAGCACTAGGGTCAGATGTATCCCAAGATTGGGTAGTCTCGACGACATACCTCAGGTGAAGCTCCACATCTTTGGCATCTAATTCGACTAAGGTACCATCACACATAGTCTCAATGAGTTGTTTGGAATTCATATTCAGCCTGTTATGGAAGAAGGAAATGATTTACAGTTTATCAAGTCCATGATGCGGGCACGAAGTGACTAACTCATTGAAACGCTCATAACATCGATCGAACGACTCATTTTTTAGTTATCGAAAGGTTTGAATTTGAGCCTTTATGGAGTTCGTTCGATGTGTAGAAAATAATTTCTAGAGAAATTTAGATTGTAACTCGTTCCATGATGAAATAGAGTTTGGAGGTAAAGACCATAGCCAGGTCTTAGCCTTGTCCTTTAGCGAGAATGGGAAGAGTTTGAGGCGGATCACATCTTTTGTGGAAGTTTGATCGCTGAGGGTCTCGCACGCCTCTTCAAATTCCATGATGTGGAGATATGGATTTTTTGAATCCATTCCATGGTAAGTGGGAAGTATTTGGATCATCCCATTCTTAAAGTGAAATTGCCCTGCATTATACGGTAGTAAAATGCATCCCGGAGTGATAGTGCACTCGGGATGTAAGAGTTCTCTCAAAGGGCGGTATGGGGCCTCTTCCTCACCGGCGGCTACACTACCGTGTTGTGACATGGCTCTCTCACTAGATGACTCTGTATCCTCACTTCGTATGCTCAGAGCGTGCTTTGAAGTGTGTCCTAAGAGGGAAAACGGAGTGTTATTTGTGATTGAGTGTGACGGTGTGGGAGGTGGAACCCAAAATTATGGAGCGTTAGGAGTGTGAGGGATATCGGGGTCGTACTCAACTATTGGGTTTTCGTGAATGTGGGTTAGAGTATTATGGGGAGTTGGAGTGAGTTTAAAATTTTGCATTAACGGCCTTATGAGAGACGATGAGGGATACTTTTGTGCTTTTAAATTTTTAATGTTTTTGGATTTTTTTGAAATTTTTGGTCAAAGCTTTAGATTGACTTGATCTAGTCCTAAGTCTACCTAATTCCCCAACAACGACGCCAAAAACTTGACGCGACTAAGAATGTGTCTCAGCAGTACGTACTCTCTAGGCTCAAGTGCAAGCCTGTCGCATTAGTAATATTCTGATGAGTCGGCCGATCCTAAAAATAGGAAAACGGAGTTGTAACGACGTTGGACAGATGAAAGAATCCTAACTCTGACTCTAAAGAAAAGGAAAAGATGATTTGATTGATGAAGTACTACAACTATATGCAATTTTTGAAAATACTTAACTAATGAACTAAAGTATGAATGGAATGCAACTGTTATAAATTATTTAAAGTAGTGATGATGATTGAATTAAAACTTGAACTATATGATGAGGAAAGCAGGACGGGAATACAATCCCTCAACCCTAGTGTATTGATGGGATAAAACTAATCGTAAATTTAAGTGATTAATTAGACCCAGAATTTAGTACTCCCAAGTATTACGTATATGAGGTTCAAGCCCGCACCATACTTAATCACAGGACGAGTAAATCGGTATTGCGATAGCTACAGTCGAATTGCATTCTGAAGCATCCCGGTTACCCTGAAGCAAACGAGATTCAATGATCTACAATTGTCGTGTTTCTATTCAATACGGTCGTAATCAAATCATTAAATTTAGATGATTAATTTTATACACATGCAACTACCACATTAGGTTGAGTTCATGCATCCCGACCTTATAAATCTAGCCTGACATATGAAAACTTGTAGACAACATGTTTGGAATAAAAGAAAACATTTTTAATACTGAATGAAGATGAAGAGAGATGAAGATGTTATTAGAAAAGTAATTAATACAATAAAACAAGAATTAAAATGATATTACTTGAATTGCAAACTTAAAATCAACTAGGGTTTATTATTCTTCTTTTCTAAAATTGATTATAAATCTTCCCTCATGAATCATAAGCCTCCTCGGTTATCAGGAGGAGTTTACAATTTATCCTCAACGAAATAAAAGAGTTTGAACCAAGTAGGATTCTAATTTTTACAAGTGGATAAGTTCGGATAATCAAGAACAGAATCGTTCCTGCTAAGGGGTTCGGTTTGGTTCAGTTTTTGACAGCTTTTATAGAGAATTCTTCGAGCATCGGATCGGCTCTTTATTTCTCTACTTCGGTTCGGTTCCATCGTGTTGCTTCTTCAGAGGAAGTTTTCCAGGTGTAGGATCGATTCTTTTTTCCTCCCTTCGGTTCGGTTCTGCCTTGACAGTCTTTACAGGAACTTTCCCAGGATGGAATCGATTCGTTTTCTTTACCTTGGGTTCGGTTCCATCTTGTCAGATTTTGCAGAAACCTTTCCTTCTTGTGCTTCTTTGAAGCTTTTGGTACGAAACTCGAATTAAAACAGTGAACACCTGCGAAATAGATGAAGAACACACAAAACTTGGCGTACTCATTAGAACTTGTCAATATCAAAGATATGATATAAATCCACTTGAATTACACTTTGTGGAGCGATAAAAGCCTCTAAATTAAGGGGATAAATGGAAAGAATTTATGTCTAATCATGCTTCGTATTTTAAGTTTATGTTTCTACTTCTTTATCTATTTTGAATAAAAACAAATGGGAAGATCGAATTAAAAGCGAGACTTGATGAGTTTGATTTATGGGGGGGAATTTATTTAATTTATTTACGAGTTTTACTTTATTTAAACTCGATGCTGCATCACGACATATGTTTCTATCTCATGTGTGTTGGTACTTAAAGCTTAATTCAAGACACATGGATGAAGACAAATTTTGTGAAAGAGAAGAATTAGTTTGAGGACAAAGGGACTTATGCCATTCCATTCTAGGGCTAAGTGATTATCGTCATAGGAGATTTTTGATTTTAATTTGGGGTTCGGTTATGTTTGCTTATCAAAATTGCCAAAGGAGGAGATGTGTAAGAACAAATTTTCTAATATTGTTCATAGTATAGGCCTTTTTATATATTAGGCCAGTTTGGCGTATTCCGTTACAAATCGTCACGCACCGCCACGATGAATCAAACTCGAGCATCTCCAAGTCTAAAGACTTCCCGACATCCCATATAGGTATAAAGCAATTTAGTGTTTAAATTATTTCACATAATTTATTTTTGGGGATGTTTTATTTTTATAAAAAATGAACAAAGGATTTTTAAATTTGAAAATATTTTTTTTAATTTTAAACCTCGTTCAAACGAGATGAGAATTTCGTTAAAATAAGATTGAGTTTTCGTTAGAAGGTTGTTCATTGTCTTTTCTAATGAGCATCAATCGAGGGCATACTGTTTTGACTCGTCAGAAGGTAATTTGAAGCTGGTTCAAACGAGATTAAAGTTTTGTTCAAATGAGAATTTATTTCGTTCAAACGACTTAACTTTTTCATTTGAACGAGACTCGAATTTCGTTCAAATGAGTCCGTCGCCCCGAAATTTGTGAATGTCCTATAAATACATGTTTCGTGTTCAGATTATTTAAGACTTTTGCCAGATCCGTTGCTGCATATCTTTTGCAAAAGTTCTTCTTTGTTTAGTGTTCTAAAGAACTTTGAAATTCACAACACACATCCTGTAAATCGTTCTTGTGAATTTGTTTAAACCCTAGAAAGTTTTAATATCTTGCATAAACCTATGTGGATGAGGTCTCTCAATTGTTGACTTGTGATACCCGAGGGAACTCATTGCTGAAGATCAATGCTGAAGCTGAAGGAGGATTGTAGTCTTATGATTCTTATGAGGATCATTATCGTTCTTTAGAGATTTACATAGATTAGCGTGTTATACTCAAGGCGGGTTTCAAGTAGTTTGTAAGTTGATTGTCTTGTAATATTTTTAAAATGCTGTATAAAAGTTTTACTCGAAGGTTTTTTTCCTGAAACTTTGCCTTTGTTGAATGCTTGATTTGATTTATCTATTTTATACCATAGATATGTTTAGTATAAAAAGATAAAATTGATTAATATTAAAATTTGGAATTTTCGACCGTCTTTGCCGTGCACATTTATTTCTGCATTTTCATAGTGGTACCGGTGCATTCCACTCTCTCTAAGTGGTGTTAGAGCATTCTTACCTTGCTTTCTCATAATGGTATTCAACTTCTAACTTTGACTTCAAATTTATTTTCCTTGTTGGCAAGGTACACAAACCAAGGAAGTTGGTTTTCTAAGTGAAGGTAAGCCATGAACTAGGTCATTTTTCACTAATCTCTTTATATCTCCAAAGTTCACATGACCTAGTCGTTCATGCCAAAGGTCCATAGAGGAGATCGTGGAACTTTTGCCCATAAAGGAGGACTTGGAAAATATCCCATAACAATTATCTTCAATCCTCACCAGTAAAAGTTCACCGGATTAATCATATACGTTACATTCAAACCCGTCAAAGTTTGCTGCAAAGTTTGTATTATACAACTGGCTTATGCTAATTAAGTTCGCTTTCAACCTTTTTACAACACATTATTTAGTTTAGGAATTTCGGGCATGTTAACTCATTCAAGTCCTAAAATCCTAGACGTACTCCTATCTCAAAAGGTGACTTTGCCTTCCTTGCGATCCTCAAGGATGGTAAAAAATGATATGTTACCTATCATGTGCCTAGAGCACCCACTATCAAAATACCATTATGAATTATTTTGAACCTTGTGAGTAACGTGTAAAATAAGGGCTCTATCATCTTGCTTAGGTACCCAAGTGGAGGTAACTTTTTGTTTGCCCTTGTCGTTGTTGGCTTTAGTCGGAGCATTAGAAGTGTTCTCAAACGGCATAAAAAACTGTTGAAATTCTTCCATTAAGCTTCATGAAGTCGCAACTAGGAACTCAAATTGATCTCTAAGACTAGAAAAGTCTCTATAGCGGTGCGCGAGAGTTTGTGTAGATCTAGTTCTTACTAACTTGTACCAAAATTCCCTAATGTGACGTCTCTTCTTGCAATAGGTGCAAACATAGACTTGTTTGGGTCTATTTTGGCTCGCTTTCTTAGGTTGAACTTTGTTTTGTGGTTTAGTTCGAGGCCCATAAGTATCTACCATAAATTTAGGAACCAGTTTTGGTGCAGTATGTGAAGTGGACGCACGGTCATAACCTATTCATTGCCTATCCTTAAAACCTAAAGAGGGACCTAGGAGTATTTTTCCAACCTTCTTCGATGTATCCTCTATAGTAACCTTGACGTATCCGACACATTTGAGATCTTTATCGAGTTGATATACAAGGGCCTCATGTTTTTCACGAGTCTTCACGAATGATTGAAGATCTTTCGTAAGACTAGCCACTTTGATGGTCAAGTCACCATTTTTTATATCTACTAAAATGACTCTCCCTCCCAAAAAAAATCTCACCAAGGACTCGCACTCTCTCGCCTCTTTCAACTCCTTCTCTAAAGGTAAAAATCTAAGTGCTAAACCTTTGTTTTGTTTTTTATTTTAAAGGACTCAGCGTAAAACTCGACGTAGGCACGTTGAAGGCCATTCTCTCCCTCACTCAAAGGGTCATCTCCCTCACTCTCTCTGGAATGACTAGACCAAATGTCGGGGCCATCATGTTTATCAGCTTCCTTATTAGTATGAGGTGAACTAGATGTACTAACATAACTGGCCATGAACATAGTGAAGTTTCGTCCATGCGCTGATTCGTTTTCAAAATCCACTGACTCGACATAGCTATCAATAGGCGTGGTATTGCTGGTAGCTTTGACTTTTCCTTGTCTTTTTAATCTCGTGGCGCACTCGTGAACTTTGTGACCCTTACCCTCACACTTATAACATCTTTCCTCATCTTTATTAGGGTAAGCTTTTCTTTCTTTTTCATACTTTTTCTTGTCCAATTTATATTTTTGTCTTTCTCAAAACTCTTATTTTTTTGGAAGTATTTTCTTTTCTTAGTTTGAGAAACCTTAGTATTTTTTTTGTGAAAAGTTCGACATCATCCAAATCAAAATCATACTAGAAGTTAAACGACACTTCCTCTTTATTTTTAGATTAAAATTTTAATACAATTCCCTTTTCCTAATTTAACAATTTTGGAAAACAAGTCGATTTCATACGTTTGAAGGTCTCCTACGAGTTCTTCTAACCTAAGCATATCTAATATCCCCAGTGAATTAAGCATAGTAACCTTAGGAATAAAATGAATCAAAAGTGATCTTAAAATCTTTTTAACTACACGAGTCTCAAGAATTTTCTCACCTAAATTAAAACTGGAGTTAATGATATCAGATAATCGTTCTTAAAATTCATCAAACGACTTAGACTCTAGCATAATAATAGTCTCAAATTGAGTGGTGAGATTTTGCATCTTAGAAGCTTTCACAACATTAGTACCTTTGTGAGTGAGATGGAGGGTGTTATAAGCTTCTTTAAACGTGGTGCACGTCATGATGCAATAAAACTCGTCAGGGGTGATGGGTTTTGGACCTATGACATCGCTATTGGTCACTCTGGGTGGTGTCTACCCTCCTTCACAAACAAGCTAGACTCTTTCATCAATGGATTTCAAAACTGACCTTATCCTAGCTTTTTAGTATGCATAATTTGACCCATAAAAAATAGTTACCCTATTATACAAATTATCCACCTAAAACAAAATTTTAAAGATCACATAAAACTTAGTGTATTCGGCTCTGATACCAATTTGAGAATGCGAGTTCGTATGGATAGTTCGTATATTAGGTTCCTCACTTAAAAATTCAAATTTTAATCAATTTTGATCTTGATTATCAATTAAGTGTACATGTGATGATAAATTCCAAATCAATTACTAATCAATCACAGAAACAAAACACGAATAAGAAGAAGTAAGGAAACATCTCTTTCGGGAAAAAACCTATTATTCAACACTATAAAGATTTTGACAGACACAGTCGACATACAGAGTATTTAGCACGACTAAGTATAACGTGTAGAGTATTCAAATCTTATACCGAATATGTCCCACTCCAGTGCCTTCCATAGGAAGCTATCGTCCCTCGGTATCCACCGGTCAACCTTTTTCTCCCGTAGTAGAACCTCGGTTCCATAAGTCAGTAGTAGAGATGGACTCTAGGGCTTTATAAACTCACAAAATGAGAAATGTATGATTTGGAAAATAAAATCCTGTTTTGAAAAACAAAGTATGAACACTTTTGGAACAAGTATTGGAAAATCATTTTTTCCATATATCTTGAGAATTTCTGAACAAAATAGGTTTTTATAGGAAAAGAACAAATTTCAAGGCGACGAGGTCGTTCGAACGAAATAGTAGTATTTTCGCTCTAACAATATCTAGTCTCATTATAATGAAACCTTCTTTTCGTTTGAACAACCTTCTAACGAGCTTCGAATGATAGTGTTCTATCCAGACGGGAACCCCCGTTTGAAGCTGGTCAAATGAGAACACACGTCTCATTCGAATGAGATCCTATCTCATTTAAACGAGACCAAAGTTTTTTCCCTTTATTAAAATCCTCTTATAAAAAGCCTCGATTTTAAAATCAAACATTTAATAATGTAGTTTTTATAAGACATGAAAACCACAAGTTTTATGCCTCCATATAGTGTCGGTGACTAATCCAAAAACGTTACTCGGTAACTAACATATCTTCGAATAAACTTTGGTAATAATGCAAATGAGATGCCAATTTGTAACGGGATACGCCAAAACAGCCCAAAATCCTAACATATGAGAAATTATCAAATCTTGCTCTTATATAATGGTAATCTTAACCCCCAAAAATTACCAACCAAGGAGTTAAACCAAAAAATCATTTTAAAATTTGATGAGTGTCTTATAATTATTAACATTAACCACATGGTTGTACATATGGTATATATTTGAGAGTTTCGTTGTTTGGATTATTCGCCCGATTTACAGAGCCTTGTCATGTTTGGGTTGCGTGTATTGTTTAATGTTTGTTTTTGTTTTCATGTTTACTTTAACGCTTGATGATCCCTATTTATCACGAACTAAGAAGCATGCATGTGGCCACAGTGATAGTTAAGTAAAGAACTCCGAAGAAGAAGTTTCTTTGTTAGCGGAAGAATGCAATCCCCATATTTTTTCACGAATTTATTAAATAAAATAATTTTATTATAATTTATTTGATAGAATTGAGTGCGTGTATAATTAGAGACGCATATTGAGTTAGTATCTTGGTGTATTTTTGTTAAGTGGGAGGCTTCGTTCAATGGTGGTTAATCATTGGGAATGTTTGGGCATAATTTACGTACAAAATAAATCTAAGTATCTCAAACTAATAAAATAATTAGTATACTCTTATAAATACATGTATTTATCCTATTTAAGTGGATATCTACTTCTATTATGACTCTACTAACTTGTACTATAAATAAGAGGTGACCCCCCATTATTGACACATAATTAATGAAAAACTCCTCCCCTCTATAAAATTCTCTCTGTGCCCTATTTATGTTAACACATTATCAACATGAATACTCAAACCTCAAAAAATATTCTATGACTACCAGTCGGAGTCGGTTCAGCGAAAAAAGACTTTTTTCTTGAAAGACTGTTGTTAATACCAAAAATTGTCCATCTACGTGGATCATTTAGACACTGACACGTGTAATACAGTAGAAGATTAATCCTAGTCATCAAGGATGAAATACCGACCAAAATCAGGGATGTCGACCAATGATGCTAAGAAAATGCTAACAGTTGTATACATTAATGATTGTATAGATGTAAATGTCTATGATATAAAGACATTCCATCCTTTGATATTCCAGCTCTTGTACACCCCCTAGGGGCTATAAATACATTTTAAACCCTATATCCAAGGGGTACGAAAAGAGAGGCAATTGAATAATTCCAAAGTAATACACAACAGTGGACGTAGGCTCTTCCATCAAGCAGAACCACTTTAAACATCTCTTATCTCTTTTATTTTTATTTATCTGTGATCAATTATTTAGCCTAGTCTAGTTTTTTGCATCAACAGACTGGCGCCGTCTGTGGGGAAAGATTTTTGTAATAAATGTCATTCAATTAAACGTCTAAATGGATGATATTACTGAATCAAGTATCAGGAATGAAGGTATTCTGCCTACCCTTTCTGTCCCTCTATCTGCAAATGATTTAACTGGAATTTTGGCTAGTATTGCAAGAGGCCAAGAGGCTATGCAAGATACTATCAGGCAACTTGCACAAACTCTTCAAGCCAGGGCACCTGCTCTATCTGCTCAAGGAAATATACCCCCACCCCCACCAAGAGGTGGTCGGCGCAGCCACTCGATGACAACAAGAGATGTATCCTACCATCCAGGATGAAATTCATTACTCAGGACATCGAAATCTTTCCACACGCAGCCTTATTCTCCAGAGAGGCCAAGTGCCTTAGAAAGATTAAATCATGTTTCTCCCTTCGATCATTTGGGACTCGGGGGAACAGAAATATTCCTTAGGCAAGATCTGGTAATACTCGACGATCATCTGATAAAAGGGAAAGCACAACTCAATCTAGATCAAATGCCTGACGGACTGCTACTCTGATCGAGCAATGGTTTCCAGAAGAAATCTCAGCAACTAATAAAGTTACAACACATAAATTCGGTGCTGCTAATGATGCATGGAAAGGCTCCACACTGAGATTGGAAGATAGATTAGGATAAATGGCGAAGACAAGAAACCCACTACAAAGAAGTTTTGTAAAAGGGTCTCTATTTGTGTAAGCAATTATGGATTTCCCTACTCCATCAAAGTTTAAGGCTCTAGTAGTAACACCCAAATATGATGAAAAAACTGATTCAGTCCTCATTATAGAACAATACCAAACAGCTGGTGATATTTATGCCATTCCCGATGAAATGAGATGTAGAGCATTTTCTGGAACCATTACTCGATCTGCCCAAATCTGCTACAATGGTCTTCCTCGGGGACAAATTTCTAGCTTCAACCAACTAGCCGAGCTATTCATTAACAACTTTTTCTTTGGAGAAAAGCCTGTGAAAAGGGTGGCACACCTACTTAGTGTAAGAGAAAAATGAGGAGAGAGCACCAGAGATTACATCACTCATTTTAATGACGAGAAGTTAGAATTTGTGGATTATGAGAAGTATACTGCAATAACTGCCCTCATGAGTGGGTTGCTCCCCCAAAAACTGTATTAAACTCTTTCCAAGGATCCTCCGAAAATAATGGCAGAATTAATGGCTAAAGCAGCAAAGATCATGAATGCCGAGGAAATAATAGCAGTCAAGCATAACTTGGGCAAAAAAGGTAATGGAAAAAATGATAAGAAATATCATAAAGACCCCAAATAACATAGGAAATCAAAATAGAAAGGAATTTTGGAGAGACTCAAGAATTACAATGACTATACTCCGTTAACCATAGGAATTCACCATGTTTGGGAAGAAATCAAGCATAATAAAGATTGTGTTGGCTTGATAAGTTGAGAAGTTCTCCGACTGAGAGAGATAAAACTAAGTATTGCGAATTCCACAGGGATCATGGTCATACGATGGAACGTTGCATAGATATTCAAAATGAGATTAAAACTCTCATCTAAAGAGGAAAACTGAATCAGTATATTGATCGGAAGAATAACGAGGGAATTCAACGAAGATCAAAATCTCATTGCAAGTATGGAGAGGAGAAGAAAATAACTCATGAAGATGACTAGGATGATGAGCCCGATCTCCTTAAAAACCTCGGCGACTAGAACATGAGGTATTTTGTATCAATTTTGGTTCTTTTGATTGCCAAATGATTACAGGTGGAGATGCAGGACGAGGAGATCATACAGCAGAGAGAAAAGCTTACCTCCGTGAGGCACATGCTTGCTCGTACATACAGAGAATTAACCTTGCAGAGGAAGATCGACCAAGGAAGGTTAGAAAAGATAAACTAGTAATTGGTTTATCTAAAAATGACATTTCAGGAGTACTGTATCCTCACGATTACCCATTGGTAATCAAAGTCAGAAAGGAAGAAATCATTGTCTCTAGAGTATTAGTAGATAATGGCAGCTCGACAGATATCATGTTCTATCCTTATTTCAACAACTTGGATTTTAAACTAAGCCAATTAGAGCCTTATCATTGACCACTAATAGGCTTTGCAGGTGAGAAAGTCATCCCTTTGGGAACCATTAAATTGGAGGTCATGATAGGCACTTGGCTAGCTAGCCGAACAGAGAAGATCCGTTTGTTTGTAATGGATAAAAATGTCCATTCAACTTATAATATAATCATGGGAAGATTAGGGCTAAAGAAGTTCAAAGCAGTACCATCCACTGTTCATCAATACTTAAAATTACTAACTAACTTTAGTGTGGGAATTGTGAAAGGTGATCAGAAAGTATCTCAGGAGTGTTACTACTCTTCTGCCGAGCAAGAAAACTTGGAAGAAATAAAGAATAATACCACTACCTACCAAGTGGATACTCCTGAGCTTGATAAAAAATCTGAGGTTGAAACCTTAGATCCAAGAGAGAAGATAGAGCTGGTAAAGGGACAGATTGTGGAAGCAACTGAAATCATTGTGTTAGATGATTAAATTGAAACGTATCACTTAAATAGGGACAACATTGGATCTTGTTCTTAAACATGAACTGGTGAGCTTCCTTAAACAGAGAAAGCATGTATTTGCCTGAAGTCATGAAGATATGCCTGGGATAGATCCCAATTTCCTTTATCATGAGCTCAATGTAAACAAAGAAGATAAACAATTAAAATAAAAACGAAGAGTGTTTAGCCCCGAGAAGAACCAAGCCATACATGAAGAAGTCGAAAAGCTTCAGAAAGAAGCTTTTATTAATGAAGATAAATATCCAGACTGGTTGACCAACGTATTTATGGTAAAAAGGAAAAATAACAAGTGGAGAATGTGTGTAGATTTCACATATTTAAATAAAGCATGCCTAAAGGATCATTTTCCTTTGCCTCGAATAGATCAACTCATGGATGCAACATCAGAACATGAATTACTCAGTTTTATGGAAGCTTATTCTGGTTACAACCGGATAAAAATGAAACCTGAGGACAACGAAAGCACTTTTTTCATCACTCCTCGAGGAACATACTGTTATAATGTTTTGCCTTTTGGTTTGAAAAATGCAGGTGCTACACATCAAAGGCTAGTCAATAAGGTGTTTGAGGAGCAAATAGGATAGAATATGGAAGTTTACATAGATGATATGCTTATAAAAAGCAAAAAGGAATCCGATCACATTTCCAGGCTCAGCCAACTTTTGATCAACTTGAGAAGCACCAAATGATGCTGAATCCAACCAAATGCATTTTTAGAGTGCAAGAGGGAATATTCATTGGGTACATAGTAAATCAAAGGGGAATTCAAGCAAATCCAGATAAGATCAAAGCATTAATTGTAATGCAATCCCCAACTTGCAAGAAGGACGTGAAAAAACTGGTTGGATGAGTAGCAATCTTGAACATATTTGTGTCCCGAGCTACCGATAGGTGCCCGAGCTGATGTAATTTCTCGGCTAGCCTCTCCTACCAAAACTAAACTCCGACGAACTATCCCTATTGAGATTTTGGCCAATAAGAGCATAGATGAAGATTTGATGATTAATTTTATTGCCATAGATATGGGGCCATCATGGATGTACCTCATCAGAGCATACATTAAATAAGGAACTCTACCAACAGATATAGTAGAAGCAAAGAAGTTGAAATACAAACATCTTGTTATGTATTAGATAAAGGTGTTTTGTATAGGAGAGGACTAACAGTCAATTTTTTACACTGTGTGCATCCATTAGAGGCCCAAGATCTAATTTAGGAGGTGCATGAAGAATCATGTGGAGCTCACATAGCAGGGAGAACACTTCTATAAAGAATCAGTACTCAAGGGTATTACTGGCCAACAATGCGAGCAGACTGTGCAACTTTTATCAAGAAGTGTGATAAATGTCAAAGATTCTCTACCATTCGCTCACCAAATCTGTCGAATTATCACGGTCATTGACCTTGACAAGTTCAACTTGTCAAGGTCAATGACTGTGATAATTCTGGGCGAGATAACTTTTTTTTGTCACGGACTTATCATGGTCATTGACCGTGACAAGTTCATTAGAATTGTCACGGTCGTGTCACGGTCTTTGACCATGACAAGTTTTGTCATGGTTTAGGACCGTGGCAAACCCATGACAATATTTAAAGAATTGCCATGGTCATTGACCGTGAAAATTCTGTGACAATAATCCTTTATCACAGACTTGTCACGGTCAATGATCGTGATAATTCTGAGAAGAATTGAAAAAAAATTTACAGGGCAGTTTGGCCACTGCCACCGCCCAGCAGTATATTTGTACCTGTTATAGCAACGTTATACCTGTTCAAGCGTCATATATCTAAATAAAATAGAGATAATGCAAATATACATTCAAAATAGAGATAATATGCATCACGATATAATCCAAATATAATTTAAATGTACCAACTTAAAAACAATTCAATTCAAATAATGTCATTACATGTCTTGGGTAAGGTTAAATCCGAGGAGGTGAGTAGGCCACACGATAAATGAATTGACACACCCACTGATATACATCGTGCCGCATTGTTCGGGCAACCACAATAGGGAGTTCTCCTTCCTGGGTATCACATGCGTGATGAGCACCTTGGACTCGATGTCTTGAAGCTCACGTCCATGAACTAGTCCACCCTGGATGATATTTGGGTCCCTCAACCCCCTCCCTATCCGCTGGCTATCAAATATGTCTAGTATAAACACGCTCGGCCAACTAAGTGTCGACATCGGTCGGTCGAAGGGAGCCAAATAGGAAGTGGATCATCACAGTCCGCATGTGTCGGCGATGAAGCAGCGAGGTCCACATCCTCGTCATCCTGGACCTCGTCCTCCCGCAACTCCTCCTCCACCACCTTCTCCTTACCTTTCCCCTTGCGTTTTTCGCCCAATGAACGCTTCATGAATGAGAACATATCTTGGATCGTCGCCTCCAAACGGGATAACTTCGCATCACGCGAGTCCACCGTTCGAGCCAACCCAGTGTCGCTCGTCTCCAATCCGATGATCCTAGATTTTTCCACACGTGATCTCACCCCCTTGTCTTCCCCTTGCGATCAGAGCCAGGCACTTAGCTGAATCCGTCTGTGGACAAAGATTTCTTGTCGGCATCAGACTGCAACTCATGCACTTCCTTAAGCTTTGCCTGAAATGACAAAAAGCACATGATTAGTAAAATAAGTAAAATATAAAATTATAACGTAATTAACAAAAAGTAAACTTTCGGATTACTTATAATCGTGGTGGCGACGCTCGGGGACACCTCCTTGTTCTTCCCCTTCTTCGTCCTAAGAGCCACATAAGTATCGAGCCTATGTGGCCTACCCCCAGGGTCACTCCCTTTCCCCTGAAATAAAATAAAGTAAAATTAGTATCGGCCCTGCAAAGTAAAATAATGCAGAATAATATATTTCTGTAGTTATAGAAAAATTAAATCTTACCATCATCCTATGCTCCACCTCGGCGTAAGCCCCGGTCGGAGTAGTGCACGTCTGTCTTTTTTGCCCGATTTTCCCTCCCCTATTGGTGAGATGCCAATTGTCGCTCCCCGATCTCATTGTCAACGAACTTTTGCCATTGTGCCAATGAGATCAGCTCCTTCGGTGGGACGGATTCACGCCTTTGGATAATGGACTCTCGTGTCTTCCCAAAGTACCGGGTCCGTATATTTTTCTTCCACGTCTTGTGTTTCTCCCTCAACTTCTCCAAGACGGAATCGCGTAGCTTTGGATCCAGGCAGAATTGTTCCTGTCCAACAAATACAATGTTAGTTGCAAATAAATATAAATATAAATATAAAATGAAATCGAAATTGAAATATTCATATGAATATAGATATAAATATAAAATGAAATTGAAATCGAAATTGAAATATTCATATGAATATAAATATAATTATAAATACATTACCTGTAGTGCCACCCAAACAGCTAACTTGAGCTCATATGACACCTCCTTCCAACTAATGTACCTCGGGCCGATGATCGTCTTTACCAGCTTGAGGTATCTCGCTAATAGCCCCGACTTGTTCTCGATGGCCATCCCCAATTTGCCATATTTGGGGGGCCTAGGGGCCGAGGAGCCCTCGTCGCCTCCGCTACCACCGAGCCCAGAAGACATCATCATAACAAGCATCATCATCCTCGCCTTAATACCTGAAGGAGACATTTGCTATAAAAAAATGTTATTAGTACATATCAAAATGAATTAAAAGAAGACATGAAAATATGTACAATTACTACAAATTAAAATGAATTGTTACTGTCAAACACCTCAATTCTGAATTTCAAAACAACAGCATCTAGCTCATAATGTGTACAATTATTAAAAATCAGAAACATCCCCACCTCCACCCCTACTGCCCACACACACGCACACTACACAAGAGTAAAAATGATAAAGTGCAAATCAATTAAAAACATTAAAAATGGATGTTTCGGTACAAATAGGAATATTTATTACAAATTGAAAAATTGTTTAAAATTCGGGTTATCATAAAAAAATGGATTGATATTCGGTAGGAGCAGCCAAATCATCCACACTACTATTTAGACGCTTTGGCGCGTGTTGGACAATTGACCAAGGCTCGTTGTTGATATACTCCGAGTAAAACACTTGGTTAACCTTTTGAAATGCACAAACAAACGGCTCATCGCTCACGTGGTCGTTGCTCTCCACTCCACAAATAACCATGTACTACACAACCGGATAATGTCCCATAAGCTGGAAAATCATGAATTGCCCACATCAACATAGCTTTCAGCATAAAATCTTCTTTTCTAAAAGAGTCAAATGATTGCACACCCTCATTCTCATAGCTAGTGTATAACGGTTGGGTGGCCTTAAATTTTAAACTTTGGTAGTCATCGTCAAGTTTTATCGTGATATCTTCACGAGCACTTGAACATCATCAGTAACCTCATTCTCTTCTGCTTCATAAAATTCGTACGCATCATCAACTAAATCCTCTAACATATTATGATCTACGTCATCCCAATCTACATCTATCCTACTTGTTTAAGGTTGTTGTGAAGGTTGGTCGGGGACAAAAGGAACTTTCAATTCACCGTGAAAACTCCAAAATCGATAACTTTCTTGCATACCCGATCTTAACAAATGTAGTTCAACTATTTTCCACACAAACACCTTACCGTTCTTACACCTAGCACACGGACATGGAAACTCTTCATTATTATGACATCTTTTTGCATATTTTAGAAATTCGTTAGCACCTCTGCGAAACACATCCCCCATTCTATTTGTCTCACCCATTCACTCTTTGTATTTTGGATATCCCATCATAGCTACCACAACTAATCACCTATTAAAGGTATGAAGCATATATTCATGGATTAGTATAAACAAAACTTAAATTTATAGTATGTTTCATTTAATTATGTCTTATTTTTATTCAAATTCAATTTATAATAGAAATTTCTATTTCCTCCATCTCCTCTAAAGGGTGAGTGGTCCTATCCCATTCAAGACCGCATGTTTCTGTAATATACTTAATAGTTCATGCACATTGTTACGATTTAAAAAAAATTCGATAGCATATCCCCGTAGTTCTCCAAGTACACAACGTAGATTGGCAAGTGTGAATGTTATTTCAATTGATCAATTGAAATAATAGTCACACTTGTCAATCTAGTATGTACCCAGAGAACATTAGGATACGTATTTTTCTCACCCATCCACTCTTTGTATTTCGAATATCCCATCACAACTACCACAACTAATCACCTATTAAAGGTATGAAGCGTATATTCATGGATTAGTATAAACAAAACTTAGATTTATAGTATGTTTCATTTAATTATGTCTTATTTATATTCAAATTCAATTTATAATAGAAATTTTGTATTTCCTCCATCTCCTCTAAAGGGTGAGTGGTCATATCCCATTCAAGACAACATTTCTGTAATATACTTAACATCTCATGCACATTGTTACGATTTGAAAAAAAATCGACAGCATATCCCCGTAGTTCTCCAAGTACACGACATAGATTGGCAAGTGTGAGTGTTATTTCAATTGATCAATTGAAATAACAATCACACTTGTCAATCTAGTATGTACCCAGAGAACATTAGGATACGATTGCAAAACTTACTTCAAAAGTAACAACTTTAAGCCATTAAGAATATTATACAGAAATTATGCAATCCTAAACTGTCCAAACGGGACAATTCGAGAGATCTCATTACAGGGTAATGACTCTCAAACGGGTCTAAGGGCTATTGAATGCGTACACATAAGAACTAGAAGGCTAGTATCTATGCGCACTATATGTAATTTCAAGTATGTTTCATTTAATTATCATAATATATATATATATATATATATTGTTCGATATATAAAGTAATTTTAAAAAAAAGTTAAAAAATCCCACCCCCATATGGATAATAATCCAGTGGTCACGCCACTTTTAAAACTAACCAACCCAACATCGATCCACTATAATCCAACAACAATGTCAACAACAAATGTGTATCCCGTACTCCTTCTAATTCATCTACTCAATTAATTATTTCCATCAATTAAACTAACAATTAAAGTATACAATTATTAATTTACTAATTTACAATGGGGGGCAATCCTATTTTCATAATTAATCATATATTAATTTACTAATTTACAATGAGGGACAATCATATATTAATTTACTAAAAAAATTAATAACTAATCAATTCGTTTACAAGGGACATTACACACAAACATGCACACTACACACACATATACACACACGCGCACATACACACACACACGCGCACATACACACACACACATGCAGCCCCCCACCCCCACCCCCCACCCATCCCTGCCCCTATCCCCACCCTGCCCCACCCCCTTCTCCTACCCCCACTCTGCCCCACCCCTTCCCCCACCACACACACATACACACGCACACACACCACTACACACACGCACACACACCACACACACACACACACAAATAGACCTCCCAACCCCACCGCCTTCCCCCACCCTGCCCCACCCCCACCCACCACACACACACACACATATATATATATACACACACAGAAATATATATATATACACACACACACACATATATAAATGGAAGAGAGAGAGAGAGAGAGAGGGAGAGCAGCTTAGAGAGATAGAGAAAAAAGGAGGGAAGAAGTCGGTGGGGAAAAAAAGGAGGGGAAAGGGTTTTTTGCTGTAACATTTGTTACGAACGTGTCACGGTCTTTGACCGTGACAATTTTATAAGACTTGTCACGGTCATTGACCATGACACGTTCGTGACAATTGTACTTGTCATGGTCTTGTCACGGTCATTGATCGTGACAAGTCTTTGTCACGGACTTGTCAGGTCAATGACCGTGACATAAAATGCATGTTTTTTGTCACGGTCAATGACCGTGACAAGGCTAGCCGCAGGAAGGGTGCCAATTTACCCATTTTGGTGTAGTGATTAGAAAAACTCTACAGGATGCTCTCTCTCTAATCACTTCACCATAGCCATTTACCATGTGGGATATAGACTTGATTGGACCACTACCAACCACCCAAGGAAGATTTAAATACTTGGTTATCTCCATGGATTATTTTACAAAATGGATTGAGACAGAGCCTCTAATAGACATGCCTTATGAAAAGGTCTATCAGTTCATATGGAAAAGAATCATTTATAGGTATGGGTTGCCCTATGCTTTCATTACCGACCATGGAACACAATTTGACAATGATGAATTCGCAAATTACTGTGCTCAGTCCAATGTTCAAAAATTGCATTCAGCTCCAGGACATCCTCAGAGTAATGGAGAAACTGAAGTTACGAACAGAAAATTGCTCAATGGGTTGAAGAAAAGTCTTGATGATGCCAAGGGAAATTGGATAAAGAAGATACACTCTGTCCTGTGGACATATCGAATAACACCAAGAACTGGAGAATCCCCATATATGTTAGCATTTGGGACTAAAGCTGTCATTCCTGTCGAGATAGGCTTGCTATCCTATAGAGTTTTAAATTTTAACTCTCCTGTAAGTGACCTAATGAGAAGGTTGGATCTAAACATGGTTGAAGAAGTAAGAGAAGATGATGCCCTGCGAAATGCGGCCTACTAACAGAGAACAATCGATTTTTACAATAAAAGGATGAAATCGATAACCTTTAAGGAAAAAGATTATCTGCTGAAGAAAGTGCTACAGAAAAATAACAAGCTTGAGGCCAATTGGCATGGGCCATATCTTGGAAGGCGAATCATTCAAAAACCCATGGCATGTAAAACATCTAAGAAAATATTATCAATGATGTTGTAGTCGGTTTGAAATCAACTTACAGTATCAATAAAATCTTCAGTTCTTTACATTTTTATTGTTAATTTTTTTTGGGAGTACTAGTACTACGCACTACTCTAGTTGATTGGCAAAAAGTTATAAATTGTTTCTCGATTCAAAAAATTATTGCTCGGCTCAGTAAATATTTCCCTGAACGTTGCTCAATAGAAGAAATAATTTGCTCGGAGCAACCACAAACTAGATCGTTGATACACAAAGTCCAAGTCAACAAGATGTTAAATACTTAAGAAACTTGGTCCACAAACATAATGATAAAACAATATCTTTATCCTACTGGGCAAAGTACAGGAAGAACATTGCAAAGATTCCTGAAGAGGAATGTAAGCACATATTCCACAAACGCCTAGTCACACCACTAGTATTGAATGCAAAAATCCAATGCTTGGGTGCATTAGCAAACCTTTGCATACATATGGGTAACTAGCTCTAAATTTGGATTTTATTCTAAGTATGCTAGTAGAACCTATGTATTCATCTAACTATCTCTAAATTTAGATTTTAATCTAAGTATGCTAGTACAACATCTGCACTCATTGATCATTGATAATCAACTTAATCAAAGTGTATCAATAGAATTAATGATAAAGAAAGGATTAACATTCAGCATAAGATAAGTTGATCAAATTTCAATTTCATTCAATCAAATTAATTACATGACTGTGTTAACAAAATAAAATACAACGATTCATTTTGCATGACGTTTCCCTTCAGCTTTAAAACAGAATCCATTCTAGCAGGAGGACCATATAAAGTATAAGGAGAATTAATGAAGTTAAAATCCTGAAGCATTCTGGTTTTGCTGCTAATAGGATGATCAAGAAGGTGAGGAGGTTGGACTATTTCTAATTCATCATGAAGCTCATAATCTCCCAAGTATTTTAAAATCAAGCATTGATGAATATGATGGACTGTAATCCAATTCAAATCTAATATGAAAGGGGGATTATCAAGCTCAAGCAAGCCTGGATCATACCAGTCCCACAAGGAGCTATTTTGATCCACCTTCATCACTATCAAAGTGTTCATCTAACCCCGTTTATAGCTCTCATTCTTAGACTGTTAAAGCTTATCATCAAAATGCCCCAGAGCTTCATTGTACCCATCCATCCAGATTTCTCCTGGTTGCTTATGAAATTTTAAACAAAATATGTCAATTAGGGAATGCAGTTCTTTAACACTCCATCCTTAACTTGTAACTGAGAAGATTGAGTGGATAGTTGCTTGGACAAGGCCTGAAGCTTCAGCGACATATAAAAAATGGCTTGATTTTTGGCCTTTAATTCTGCAGCTTGGTTGGTAAGGGTCTGTTGGGTCCTAACTTCCTTTGTAGTACCTCGTCCAGGTTTGACTCTATCTCGGGAAGATGAAGAAACAAGTTTTAATTTCTTCAGAGCCTCTAACTCCTCACTCAACCTTGCATTTTCAGCCTTCAAGAAGGAATGACCTTCATAGATAGTAGTAATAACAATAATGGATGACTTCAGGGCATCAAGTTCATCTCTTAAGTTGTTATTCTCTTCCTCTAGAATCTTTTCAATGTCCATTGCTTCATCCAATTCACGTTTCAGCATGAATTTTTATCTTTTAAATGAGAAGCAAATTTATCCAACTTTTGCTCAAAGCCCCAACCTTCACTAAGGGCCAGGAATTTCTTCTCATAATACTCATGAAAAAGTGCCTTAGCTTAATTTTGCTCCTCCTGCAACTCTTTAATCATTAAATAGTAGACAACGTTATTAGCTATTACCCGATCAGCAAAACACTTCAAATGAACATAGGCCTCTTTGACTTGTTCGGATATCCCTTCCTCGAGCAAATTCAGTAGATCGACATCAGTCATAGATAAGTGACCAACTTTAAAAAGATCATTACACCTCTGGAGTAGCTCAGAGTCAGTAGATGAAAAGTATTCCAATTTATCCATAAACTAATAAGAAGAAGATAATCATCAATCAACAAGGTGCAGAGTATTGAAAAACACAAGAAGAGGAACAAAAATATTTCTCTTTTCATTAATAAAAAAGGTAAATGCGGATACATCTTGAAAAAAGAAAAACTACAAATACTGAAAAAGGAAAATAAAAAGCGACTCGATTCTGCACCTTCTTCTTATCTACCTTAGGATTAACTGAAGTAGAAGCAGGAAAAGAAGGAGGAGGAGGATTAAATTTGGATGGAGCAATAGAATCAACATCTCGGTATTGATCGTAAGAGTCTACCGCTATTAAGGATTCACTGGAACCCCCATCATCAACTTCTTCATCCAGTTTTGGAGGATCCCCAAGATCATATCGCAAGAATAGCTCGGAATCTTTTAGAGTGCCGAACTCTACCAGAGCAGCAAGCCATCCATCCTTGAAGCATTTATTCTTCACAAACTCAATTTATGAGAAATCTGCTCCAAATGCCTTACCCCAGCCTCTGTTGAAGCCAGCTTCTCTAGCCTTTTCCCTCTTCTCCTTCTCAGCACCTAAGTCCTTCTGTAGCTGGCCAGACTTAATTTTCTCAGCATCTAAGTCTTTTTACAACTTGTCAGCCAGCCCCCGAGCAGTTTCATCAGCTCCTTCAACAACTTTCATCTTTTTCTCCCATTTCTTTTGTTCATTAGCCAATGCTTGTTGGGAATCAAGCAATGACTTTTTCAGCTCAATAAAAGCTTCTTCAACTTCACTAGAGGAAGAAGCTCTCAAAACCTCGTCTTTCTCCAATATATTATTGAATTTAGTAAGGAACTTTACAAGAACAACAAGGAAATATAGAATTATGAAGAACAAATCAAGAGACAGAAAATTAAAAATGGCAAAGGAATGTACTAGATCAAGGCTTTGAGCAGACCTGTAATAATTTTTGGAACGAGGTAATGCAACAACAACACTCCTATGGGCTGACAAATTCCCAGACTTTATTAGTTATCTTGCCAATCCAGGGCCAAGGACCACTGGAGAGGCAGAAGAAGATATATCGACCAACTCACACTGGTTAGGAAGAGCAGAAGAATCTTCTGCTAACTTAGAAGACAACCCTCTATTTATTCTTTTTAGAGGTCTCTTTTCAATTTTCTTGATCGGGGGCTTCTTCCCAGTCTCATCTTTATTTTTCACCCCTTCATCAGCGTGTTTGGAAGGGGGATTGGCAACTATGTCTCCCAAAATGTTAAGAATCTTCCTCTTCCCCATGGATACGACAAGGGGAAAATTTGAATCTAAGGAAGAGGGGGAAAGGGCAGCAAGATCACTACTGCCAGATGCAGTAGCTGAGGAAGTAGAAGGAGGTTCTTGCTCAAGGTCAATTACAGGGGAAGGAGTAGGACGAGCAACAAAGGAAGAAATTGTGTCCTTATACTGCATCAAATAAGATGCAGATCTGACGTTCTCCTCGCCAATCCTTGGATGAAGTCCCCAAATGAATTTTAACTCCTTAAGATTAACTTCACTTTCCTTGGTAAACCTTCTCTTTTGATTAACTTCAATCAAAATTTACAGAGCAAAAATTAGTGTTACATTTAAACAGATATGTACAGGGCAAAATAGTTAAATGAGTAATAACTTATCCCATTGCCTAATGGAGGGCATCTAGGCCCCTGGTACTCAGCATTTCCAATCAAAGGGGCGTATTGCCAATTTTTTACGATAACTCCATGCTCAAAATAATTCCTATTGGAGTCTGAAAGATTAACTACTAATGCTTTATTTACAGCTCTAGTCTTTAAATAAAAAATGGTGTCACTAGTCACCCACTTATAACAAAATATTATTTCTGGAATCCTCAGATGGGTTACATGAATTTGATTCAACCTATACACTCCATTTACAACCCTCCAAGTATTGGGGGATACCCTATCAGGGACAACGTCAAAGTATTGACAAAATTCAAGGCATAGTGGGTTGGGAGGAAAGGTAAACCCACACTCAACTATAAAAATAGAGGGAAACCAGTGACCCTCAGCAAGGGAGAAAAAAATAGCAGGTAAAGTAGCATGTTCCAAAACAACCCGAGAGGGAATCTTAAATAAATTTATGAATTCATCAAGAGAATTAATAGATTAAACTATGATAAGGAATAAAAGAGAAAAGAAAGAGTTCTTACAAGAATTAAGGATTCAGCCAGAACTGAAGAACATAAAACTATCGCTCAAGAGAGAAAAAGAAAGCTTGAAGACACTATAGCAAAAAACACTCAGAAGATTTGAGGTAGTAAAAGTTCGTGGGTTTTCCTGCTATTTATAGGTTACCTCGAAAAATAGAAAAAAAATGATTAAAAGGCAGCGTCGATTGAACTGGTGGAGATTAAAGGCAGAAAAGACGGATTTGCCAAAAAGCGATTCGTTAAAGTTGTGGATAATTTTAAAAATGCCATGCACATTATATTTCCATAATTATACCATAATCTTTTACAAATATGGGAAGTCGTCAACCGACCAGGCCTAAAATTGTTGCCCGAGCAACTTTAAGAGCCAAATGCTCCATACCCTTGTGAAAACTTCAAGCATGAAACATTGGGGGCTTCTGTTGATATAAAAAAGTTTTCCATCTATGTGGATCTTTTAGATACTGACACGTGTTGTACAGTGGAAGATTAATCCTAGTCATCAAGGATGAAATACCAACTAACACCAGGGATACCGACCAACACCAGGGATGCCGACTAATGATGACCGAAAAATGGCAGCAGTTGTATACATAATGATTATACAGATGTAAATGTCTATGATATAAAGACATTCCATCCTTTGATATTCCAGCTCTTGTACACCCCCTGGGGGCTATAAATACATTGTAAACCCTACATCCAAGGGGCACGAAAAGAGAGGCAATTGAACAATTCCAAAGCAATACACAACAGTAGACGTAGGTTGTTCCATCAAGACGAACCACTTTAAAAATATCTTGTCTCTTTTATTTTTATTTATCTGTGATCAGTTAATTAGCCTAGTCTAGTTTTTTGCATCAACAATCGTCGATAAAGGTACACCTTTTCTTTATATTATCATTGTTGACACCAAAATTAGTATGCTGATGTGGACGAATAATAAGAAGACACGTGTCAATCTACGTGGCATAATAGCAACGAGGAAGATTGTTTCCCCAACCAACATACTCATTCCGAGGAACTCTTATCCTCCGAGGAACTTTTGGACGACGAGCAACTAAGGCGGTTCGAGCTGCACCTCGACCACAACATTAATTGCCAGATTATCAACAGTTCAATTATTCATTGAATGCTTATTATCTTGACGCACACGCTGCATTAAATGTATTACCCTTTCATATGTATATCATTCAATGTATCAACCCTTTCGTGTACAACCTAAGGGCTATAAATACCATGTATCACCCTCATTCAAAGGGACCGGAATTTCTTGATATAGCTTATAATCGAGAATTCCCAAAACACTCAGCAATAACATAACAGTGGACGTAGGCCATTCATACAAGGCTGAACCACTTTAAAAATCTTTGTCTCATTTTATTTATCTGTGATTAAATTATTAGAGAGATCTAATTTTTTACATCAACAGATTGGCGCTGTCTGTGGGAAACGATTGTTATTATCGTTTTTCACCAAAAATCATTCATCATCAATGGCGAATAATCCAGAATATAGCAATTGAAACGCTGGAAATGCTGGAAATCCTACAAATCCCTCTGCACCTCCAGATCTGGCCAGAATTATGACAAATCTGGCTCAAGGACAAACCGCCATGCAAGACACAATGAGGCAACTTATACAAACCCTTCATGGCGGTGCACCTGCCCGTTCAGGACAGTGAAGTGGTCAGAGGCAAACTTATTTACTTTCTTCACCATCCAGACGTACTGAGTCATATCGTAATGAGGAGTCTGATGATTTCTCTTATCAACCTGGGCGAACTTCGTCAATAAGGGCTACAGATACTGATCAACATATCACTCTCTCTCCAGAAAGACCCAGTGCCTTAGAAAGACTGATTAGGGTGTCTCCTTTCAGTCGATTAGGCCCTAGGAGGAATAGGAGTCCACCTAAGACCATGTCGAGGAGTTTTCGACAACCATCAGATCTAAGAGAAGGATCAGCACAATCACGACCAGTTGCTCGTCAAGATAAATCTCAGGAGGCTACTTCAGAAGGATCCATTGCTCGAACCAATAGGCCCGAGGAAGGAAATGAAGCGTGGAAAGGATCCCTTTAGTGGTTGGAGGATAGATTGGGAGAAATGGCTAAGGCGAAGAATCCCCTACAACGAACTTTTGTTCAAGGGACACCTTTTGTCCAGGCCATTGTGAATTTTCCTACACCGTCAAAGTTTAAAGCACCAGTAATGACCCCCAAATATGATGGAAAGACAGATCCTGTTCTTCATATAGAGCAATATCAAGATGCCGCCGATATCTATGCTGTCCCTGACGAGATGAGATGCAGAGCGTTCTCAGGAACTCTTACTGGAGCAGCCCAGATATGGTACAACAATCTTCCTCGGGATAAGATTTTGACTTTCTTTCAGTTGGCCGAGTTGTTCATCGGTAATTTCTGTTTTGGAGCAAATCCAGTAAAACGAGTAGCACACTAGTTAAGTGTTAGACAAAAATCTGGTGAGAGTACTAGAGATTACATAACTCGTTTCAATAACGAGAAGCTGGAGGTCATAGATTACGAAGATAAGACAACAATCACCGCCTTGATGAGTGGGTTGTTGCCTAATAAGTTGTATTACACTTGGGCAAAAGATCCACCTAAAATTATGTCAGAATTGATGGCAAAAGCGGCCAAAATCATGAATGCCGAGGAAGCTATGGCTGCAAAGAAGAATATAGATAAAGACACCAAGGTGGAAGTCGACAAGTCTAAAAATACAGAGCATAAAGGCAATGACGGTGATAAACGCTCCAGAAATAATAAGTCATCATGGGAAGTCCTGAAGAAATACGACAATTATACTCCTTTGAAAATGGGTATTCATCATGTCTTGGAAGAAATAAAAAACAACGAGGAGGTAAAATGGCCAAAGAAACTGAGGTCAGACCCTGATTCGAGGAGTAAGGATAAATATTGCGAGTTTCATAAAGATTATGGTCACATGACCAAAAATTGCATAGCTCTTCAGAACGAGATTGAAACACTCATCTGAAGAGGAAAGCTAGCAAAGTATGTTGATCGGGGAGGAGAAAGAAGAAATAATGATCAAACTAGAGAAAGATCTAGATCTCCTCGTCAAGCAGAGGAGAAAAAGAAGAGAGGTCATGAAGATGATGCCGAGGATGACCCCGATCTGCCCAAGAAACCAAGGCAGCCAGAACGAGAGGTATTTTCCATACGTTTTGGGTCATTTAATTATAATGTTATTACAGGAGGAGATGCAGGAGGAGGAGATCTTACTGCAGAAAGAAAATCTTACCTCGGAGAGGCACAAGCTTGCTCGTACATTCAACGACTAAACTTGGCCGAGGAGGATCGTCCGAGGAAGGTAAACAAAGAGAAGCTGGTTATTGGCTTTTCAAAAAATGACCTGGCAGGTGTCCTTTACCCTCACGACGACCCTTTGGTGATCAAAATGAGGATGAAAGAAGTAGTGATTTCAAGGGTGCTGGTAGACAATGGCAGTTCGGCAGACATCATGTACTATTCATGCTTTGACAGCTTGAATTTGAAATTATCTTAATTGGAGCCTTATCACAGACCCCTTCTGGGTTTTGCTGGCGAGAAAGTTTTTCCACTTAGAACGATCAAGTTGGATATATTCATTGGAACTTGGCCTGCTTGTCGAACAGAGAGAATACACTTCTTTGTGATGGGTGCAGTCAGCCTACAACATCATCATGGGAAGAGTTGGTTTAAAGAAGTTCGAAGCAGTTCCATCTACAGTACATCAGTGCTTAAAATTCCCAACAAATTTCAGAGTTGGAGTTGTGAAAGGTGACAAAAAATTAGCTCGGGAATGCTATTATTCATCTGCCGAACAAGAAGAGTTTGAAGAATCAAAGAAAAAGACTACTACTTACCAAGTAGAGCAAGGTACAGAAATTGAAACGCTTGATCCCAGAGATGAATCCCAACTTGTAAAAGGACAGGTGGTGGAATCTACAGAAAATGTTATTCTAGACGACGAGCACCCTGAACGAGTAACCCAGATAGGTTCATCGTTGGATGATTCAATAAAATAGGAATTGATAACTTTCTTGAGAAACAGAAAGAAAACTTTTGCGTGGAGTCATGAAGACATGCCAGGAATAGATCCAAACTTCTTATGTCATGAGCTCAATGTGAATAAGGAGATTAAGCCCGTAAAGCAGAGAAGAAGGGTATTTAGCCCCGAGAAGAATCAAGCTATTCAAGAGGAGGTCGACAAGCTCCAGAAAGCCCAATTCATTAAAGATGTGAAATATCCAGACTGGTTGGAAAATGTGGTGATGGTAAAGAAGAAAAACAATAAATGGAGAATGTGTGTTGATTTCACTGATCTCAACAAGGCTTGCCCAAAGGATCACTTTCCATTACCCAGAATTGATCAACTAGTGGATGCTACTTCGGGACACGAGCTGCTCAGCTTCATGGATGCTTACTCTGGCTACAACCAGATCAAAATGAAACCTGAAGACAGGGAAAGTACTTCTTTTATCACCCCTAGGGGAACTTATTGTTATAATGTTATGCCTTTTGGTTTGAAAAATGCAGGAGCAACATACCAGCGGCTGATGAACAAGGTTTTTACCGAACAAATCAGTTGTAATATGGAAGTCTATGTCGACGACATGCTGACAAAAAGCAAGAAAGCAGTTGATCATCTAGTTGATTTAAGCCAGACTTTTGATCAACTGGATAAATATCAAATGAAGCTCAATCCGACGAAGTGCACATTTGGAGTACGAGAAGGAATGTTCCTCGGATACATCGTCAACCAACGAGGCATTGAGGCGAATCCAGAAAAGATCAAAGCTCTTTTAGGGCTGCGATATCCAACGACGAAGAAAGAAGTGCAGAGTCTTACAGGACGAGTTGCAGCGCTCAACAGATTTGTATCCCGAGCAACTGATAGATGCTTACCATTCTTCAAAACACTTCGAAAAACTTTCGAGTGGAATGAAGAATGTGAAAAAGCCTTTCAAGATTTGAAGAAATACTTGGGAGCACCTCCACTGTTGTCCAGACCAGTAATGGGAGAAAAGTTATACTTATACCTGGCAGTATCGGAGAATGCGGTCAGCTCGGCATTGATCAGAATGGAGAATGGAATCCAAAAGCCAATTTATTACACAAGTAAGGCTTTTCGAGATGCAGAGATCAGGTACCCAAAGCTAGAAAAATTGGCATTGGCGTTAATTGAAGCAAGTAGAAGAATGAGGCCATATTTCCAGGCCCATACCATCATCGTGTATACCGACATGCCACTAAGACAAGCCCTTCATAAGCCAGAAAAATCGGGGAGACTGATGTACTGGGCAATAGAGCTCGGTGAATATGATATTGTGTATGAACCTAGATCATCCTTAAAAGGGTAAGGTGTAGCAGAATTTATGGCAGAGTTTACATATCCTGATACCCCCGAGGAATAAAAGTTGCTCGCTGACCAACCTGTGGATGTTACAGGATCAACAGACATAAGTCCAGACCAACTCCAGTTGGTAAAAGGGCTTGTGGATGTAGAAAGATCATCAGATTTAAACCCAGACCAACTACGATTGGTAAAAGGGCGAGAAGAGATGGTCGACAAGGAGCGAAAAATACCGGGGGAAGATGAAACAAGACAACAAATATTTCACCGAGGAACACTGTCAGATAAGAATTTTGAAGACGAGTTACCTACGTGGAGATTGTATGTAGATGGGTCATCTTGCACAACAGGTTGTGGAGCCGAGATCGTTTTGAACACCCCAGACGAGATTGACATGGAATATGCTTTACGATTCCAATTCAAAGCTTCCAATAATGAGGCTGAGTATGAAGCCTTGATAGCATGTCTTAATTTAGCAAAGGTTATGGAAGCGCAACAAATGATGGTATTCAGTGATTCTCAATTAATTGTGAATCAGATGATGGGAACGTATGCAGTTAAAGGAGAATTAATGGTCAAGTATCACACAAAGGCGATGGAGTTGTTGGCAGAATTTGATGCCATTCAGTTGATCAGAATACCAAGAATGGAGAATGCGCAAGTAGACGCACTGGCTCGATTAGCATCAGCTACTCGTACCGAGTTGCGAAGAACGATACCAATTGAGGTGTTAGAAAGTCGAAGCATAGATGAAAGCCTGACGATGAATGTTCTTTCCCTTGATTTAGGACCATCTTGGATGGATCCCATCAGGGCATATGTCGAGGAAGGAGAATTACCGGAGGATAAGATCGCTGCCAAGAAATTGAAGTTTAAAGCTGCTCGGTATGTACTAACGAATGGTGTTTTATATAGACGAGGAATTATGGCGGGTTTGCAAAGATGTGTACATCCCTCCGAGGTGAAAGAATTGATTGAAGAGATCCATAAAGGGTCCTGCGGAGCCCATGTAGCAGGTCGAACACTTTTGCAAAGAGTGATGACGCAGGGATATTACTGGCCGACGATGATGGTTGATTGTATAGCATATACCTAGAGGTGTGACAAGTGCCAACGTTTTTCCTCCATCCGACGAACTCCACAAGCATTGTTGACACCCATAACTTCTCCTTGGCCATTTACCATGTGGGGAATTGATTTAGTTGGACCACTGCCAACGACCCGAGGAAGATTCAAGTACCTCGTCGTTGTAGTGGATTATTTTACTAAGTGGGTAGAAGCTGAGCCACTTATTGATATGACATACGAGAAGGTGTACCGGTTTGTTTGGAAGAATATCATCTACCGATATGGTCTCCCTCATGCCTTCATTACAGACCATGGAACACAATTTGATAACGAGGAGTTTGCCGCCTATTGTCATCAATCAAACATTTTGAAGGTTCATTCAGCACCAGGCCATCCTCAAAGTAATGGGCAGACTGAGGTGACGAACAAAACACTATTAAATGGTTTGAAGAAGAGGCTAAATGAAGCTAAAGCTAATTGGATTAACGAGCTACAGTCAGTATTGTGGGCTTACCGAATAACTCCCCGAGCAGCAACTGGAGAATCACCATATATGCTGGCGTTTGGAAGTGAGGCTGTAATACCTGTAGAGTTGGGTCTTACGACACATAGAGTGTTGAATTTCAATTCCCCAGTCAGTGACTTGATGAGAAGATTAGATTTGGACATGCTCGAGGAGGTTAGAGAAGAAGCAGCCATTAGGAATGCTGCATATCAACAACGAACAACTCTGTTTTACAACAAGAGGGTGAAGAAATGCGATTTAAAAGAAGGAGATTACGTGCTAAAGAAGGTCATTCAGAAGCACAATAAATTGGAAGCAAATTGGCATGGACCTTATCGAGTTACAGAAGTTGTTCGACCAGGAACTTAACGAATTGCAACTCTAGAAGGAGAGGAATTCAAGAATGCATGGAATGCTGAACACCTACGCAAGTATTATCAGTAATGTAAAATGTAAAGCAGTTCTATCAATATGAATAAAACGATGATGTTTCACCATCTTCTCTCCTTTTATTGAAAGTTTTTCGGGGAATACTAGTGTTGTACACTACACTGCTCGACAGCAAAAAGAAGACGATAGTTCAGACCCACGACTAACTCCGGTTGGTAAAAGGGCGAGAACAAACTATACTCCTTTGGTTAGGAGACGTACACTTGCGTGATCAAATTCGGTTGGTAAAAGATCTTGTGGATAAGATAGTTCGAAAGAACCAAAATATACTCCTTTGGTTAGGAGGCGTACACTTGCGTGATCAACTTCGGTTGGTAAAAGAGCTTGTGGACAAGATAGTTCGAAAGAACCAAAATATACTCCTTTGGTTAGGAGGCGTACACTTGCGTGATCAACTTCGGTTGGTAAAAGAGCTTGTGGACAAGATAGTTCGAAAGAACCTAATAGTTCAAAACCACGACCAACTTTGGTTGGTAAAAGGGCAAGAACAACATTCTTAAAACGCCATTCTATGTTGATTAAGAAACAAATATGATCTCAAATGCCAATTTATGTTGGTCGGGAGGCAAGATTATTGCAGAAAAATACAATAATTCCTTTGAAGAACAAAACATTCCAAAATGAACCAAGTATAATTGGTCGGGGATAAAAACCCACTAATTGTAGTTGGTCGACGAGGATAATTTATCAACTTTGGTTGGTCGAACACATTTTAAAGACAAAAAATGAACCAAGTATAATTGGTCGGGGATAAAAACCCACTAATCATAGTTGGTCGACAAGCATAATTTAACAACCTTAGTTGTTTAAAAAATTTTTAAAGCAGTTATTTTACTCATTACTTTATTATTAAGTGATCGAGCAATATTTCTGATACTTTATTTTGGTCGATGAACCATACAATATTGTTATGCAAGCACAAATATAAAGTGTTTAACAGGCACAAGATAATAGCAATACAGATTTGTAAACAGAAAATGAAAGTCTTTCATTAAAATTCAAAATAAATTACAAGTTACATATGTATGCTAACTATTACATTGAAAATCCTATTCTATTGGTTTTTCCCTTCAGCCTTCGATACAGGTTCCTCGCCAGCAGGAGGATCATTTAATGTTTGAGGAGAATTGATAAAATTCAAGTCCTTCAACATTCTAACATTTATTACTGAAGGAGTATCCAAGAGATGCTCAGGACGAGATACTTCAATTTGAGAATGAAGGTTATAGTCACCAAGATATTTTGAAATTAAGCTCCGAGGAATGGCGCGAGCTGGTATCCATTCCATGTCCAACTTGAAAGGTGGCACAGGCAAGTCAAGCACTCCAGGCTCGTAGTAATACCACAAAAATGTCATTGCTCGAGCTTTAATACACATAAGGCATTCAGCCAACCTTGTTTATAACCTTCATTATTGGCATTTTCAATGCGAGCATCCAAGTGATAAAAGGGCCTCATTATAGCCTGCATTCCAAAATTCCCTGGGTTGTTTATGGAATTGGAAGGTTAATCTATCCAATTGTTCATGAAGGTTTTGTAATACCCCGTACTTTTGACTATATTTATTTATGGGATTAATTAATTAAATGCGTATTAATTGGAAATTAATCCGGGTTAAATAATACTAATGTGATGCGAATTGGTATTTGATTATGTACATATATGATTATATATGAACTTGGTATTTGAAAATTTGTCGTGGGATTTATATACGGCATTTTAGAAATTTTTGTGAGACGCGTGGGACCGCCGCGTCACGGTATAATATTTTTGATGATAAAAGTGAATTAAAAATCTATAACCCGTATGGTCGTTTTGAGTGCACCAACGCGTTCGGAAGGGTCGAGATAGTCAGAAAACACTAGCCGGGGGTATAGTTTGGGTTCCGGGGTATTTTTAGGCCATCCCGGCACCAAAAAGGGTATTTTAGTAATTTGGTATTTTTGGGTAATTAAAAGTGACGAAAATGGAGAGTTGTAATCTGATAAGGATTGACCCAACCAACCTTTATTAACCCCATAAGCTACGTAGGTTATCATTTAGTCTTCCAACTCTCCCTAAGAAAACCCTAGCCACCATAGCCATCTTTGGAAGAAGAAAGCTTGGAGAAGGAGAGAGAGATAGAGGAATTCTGCAGAGATTCTTCACCAAATCAACACCAAATCCGAAATCAAACCAAGGCAAGTGATTTAATTATGTTTAACTTCAGCAAATGTTCTTTCCATGTTAGCAAATTGAAGATTTATAATTGTTCTTGGAAGATGAATGAAAACCCATGATTAATTGAACTTAGGTCTGAATTTTGAGGATAAATTGCATGTAGAATAGTTGATGACGATTAATCTGATGTTAATACATGATTGGGTGAAAGAAACGAATTAAATTCTGGGATTTGATGATGATATTATGTTAGGGTTCATGTTCTTGAGAAAATCTGGAAAAACTAGGTTTTTGATGAAGATTGACCCATATGTAGCCATTAGATGTTGAATTATTGATTTATGGACGTTAGTAATACTGTAGGATTGTTATATGGCATTACTATGACGTTATATCTGAGAATCATACGTTAGAAATTAGTTTTGGGATGGATTAAAATCTGCAAAACGAAGCAGTCCGTAGCCATACCTGTTCGATCGATCGATCGACATTCATCAGTCGATCGATCGACTAGATCGATCGAGCGACATTCATAGGTCGATCGATCGACCTTCCCAGAATGAGTAAAATTTTCCTTAATTTGATTTTAATGGTGGAAACCCTCGTAGAAAATGTTTGGAGAACTTATGAATACCCTCACCCTTAGGGAAGACCAGTAGGTGTGATTATTATAGTGGACTTTAATTAGAATGCAATTCGAGGAATTATTCTAGATTATTGAAATTCGTGAAGTGAGATAACGTTTGGGTTAATAGTGTAAAATTGTGTAATTTGATGAAATAAGGTTTAGGGCAGAAGTAAAGACCTTAAGAATAAAGATGTTATATTTGGGAATAATCGGAACTTAATAGTCTATTTAAGATAGATTTTAAGGATAAGGGATTACGGCGTGAGACGTGTCGGCAAGTTAACCTTATATTAACGGGAGACTTGAAATATATAAATTTGGAATAATGGTATAATGATGTAGAAAATACCTTATTAAAATGGTGATATCTAAGATGTGTGAATGCTTAGTATATAGTTTATGTGTATAACATACCTACCATACTTGCTATCACGGGGGAGGTTACGTTCGCTTAGGACCCTCTAATCCTTGTGTGCCTACGGGGGGGATATAAACTGGTACCTTGATGAACATAGATCATTGAAAGACTTATTGTGATATAAATAAGTCCGCTGATCATGGGAGCGTAGGTATGTGCGTGACCCATGTGATGGTGACTGTGTTCGCCTCCATTATTTGTGATGTTGTTATCGGTAAACTATTCCTGAGAGATTCGGAATATGTAATCCTTATGTACGTGATGTACCGGGATGGATAGCAGAGTATGTGCGCACCGGAGCTTAGTTCTCGGGGTGCTTATATTGTATATTTATGTTGTGAACAATATACGTTTAATTTAATGAGAACTTTCATGTTAATGTAGTGAATATATCTATCACGGTATTATTTTGGGGAACAAAATGGGTTAGCTAGTGGTATAATATATGGCATGTTGTACACTTGAGTTTACATTAAACCCCTACTTACTTACGAGCGTTATATATTAATAGAACCAAGTAGTAACGGTAGGTACTATGACAGTCTAGCTAGAATCGATGTCACTTAGCTAGTGGGTTATGTCGTTATAGATGGGTACTTACGTTAGGAGTGCACAGTTAGACGAGAGGTGAGGATTATTATGTGAGTGTACGTCCTAACATGTACTTTGCATTTAATGTTTTAAATGTTTTTAAACCACTTGCAGGTTTTTAAAATAACTCCACATTCGGGCTCTGACCCGTTTGCTTTTCAAATCTTTTTTTCTTTGTAAAACCATTTTTAGGTGCCCAGCCACAAGGACACCAAGCATAGGATTCTCATTCAGGTGACGAGCTGTAGCTGTTTGTGGAAGCTACAGGGATTTGCATGTAGACGCTTCTACCTTTTGGATTCCAGAGTCACTATCTATCAGTTGTAGGGCATGTTGCCCAATTCTATTAGACATTTTTACATTTCAGTTTTCAGACTCTAGCATGTATTGCTCAGTATTCAGTTTTAGTTATTTACTTCAGTTTACTTATCAGTTGTGGGATTTGTATTGAGGAGTTTTTCCTCCAGGTTTTATTTACATATTGTGATGGTTATTCATTTCATTTCAGTATGGTGAATGGTGTTATTTAGTTATTCTTTACTCTTGTTGCATGTTAATCAGATTTAATAAAATTTGGCACTTACTTTTTAAATACTAGGTGGTTAGTAATCTTTAAAATGTTTTCGACAGTGATGCTATTAACTGAGCCAACTTGGCATTTTGAATTAATTTAATAAAGGAGTAGCTGCCCGGTATTTAATTAGTCGGGGTGTCATGGTGAAAAGGTCCTTGGTATGTAAAGATGACTTCGTCGCAGTAAGTTGATCTTCCAAAGTCAGGATTTTCTTGGACATTTCAGACAAAGCCCGATCTTTTGCGTTCAACTGGTACGCTTGAGTTTCCAATATTGACAGAGCACGAGCCTCTTCAATACTACGAGGCGTTCTTGATCGACCCCGAGCAGCTGGAGTGCTTCGTTCCTCGTTAACATCCTGAGCAGCTCTTCCTCGTCCACGAGAACCTCTTCCTCGTCCCCGAACAGTAGCAGAAATACCAGACCTTCTTAAAGTATCCAATTCTTACCTTAATTTGGCATTCTCAACCTGTAAGAATGAGAACCCTTCGTCGGAGACAGGTACCAAGGCAGTGGAAGATGAAGCTGCAGACTTATACTGTGCCAACTCTTTCTGCAAATTGTTGTTCTCTTGTTCCAGAAGCTCGGCGATCTGTCTGCAGGCCTCAACTTCACCTTTTAGGGTCCTTTCCCTAACATCATACCCATCAATGAGTTTGTCATATCCCTTCTCGACAGAAAGCTGTTGATATTTCTTTTCATACCCCTCATGTAACAAGGCATTTGATTCCTTGTACTGAGTCTGAAGATCTTCTAGGATATATTGGAGCTCCTCGATCATGTCATAGTAAGCCACGTTATTGGCCACCGCTCTATCAAGTAAGTCCTTCAAGTACCGATAAGCTTCGATTGCTTGCTCTGAAGCACCATGACCAAGGATATCGGTAATTTCGGATGTACTGAGGTATGTATGACCAGCTTTATAATACTCATGGTATTGCTGCATCAACTTTGTGTCGTTAGCAGACAAAAGATCCATCCTGGCCAGAAACTAATAGAGAAAGAAAAAGAAGATCAAAACAGAGTGCAGATAAAGAGGAGACAATCATATGGAAAGAAAGAACTCAAATTTTATTAGATCATAAGGCAAAAGTTACAAAGATCTGAGATACAAAGTACAAGTAAGGAGAAAAACAGAAAGATAGTACCGAACAACTTCACACCTTTTCCTTGTCTCCCAAGACTTTCTCGGGAGGCTGGGATGAGGAGCTTGGTTGCTCGGTGGGAACACTGATTTGATCGGCTGGAGTTGGGATTTGTTCAAGAGGAGCAGGCAAAGAAGAAATCTCCTCAACAGATGTCTGGTTGGGTTGAGGAGCATGGATCTGATCACCCACAATCATTGAAGATTCTTCAGATGCAGCTTCGTCTTCATCTTCGTCTTCAATAACTAGAGGAGGACCAGGGAGATGTTGTTAAAATAGCTCGGAGTCCTCGCTCACCTTTAATTCCTGCAAAGCAGCAACCCAACCATCATGGAAGAATTTCAAACTTCCATAATTCACCTGGGACATCATTGCTGCTACCCCCTATCCCATCCTTTATCCCAACCAGTCCGAAAGGATTTATTCACAGCTGTTTTTCTCTTCATCTTCTCCGAGGAGAGCTTCTCGGATAGAAGGTCCTCGGAGGCTTTCATCTTGGCCTCCAACTCCTCCTTCTGACGATTTACTTCTGGCAGGAGGGTCAGATCTTCTTCAGCTGATTTCAATTTATTCTCAAGCTCCCCAAAGCCTGAAAGTTTCTCGGCATAGTCTTTATTCTCTCTCTCCAAGTCCTTCACCTTATTACCCAGTTGTACCTTCTCTGCATCAGACGCAGCCCATTTCTTCTCCCATTAAATTTTATCCTCGTCATACTTCTGACGGGATTCACTCACAGATTTGATAGCTTTCTCCAGTGCTCCTTCCACAGTGGACGAGGAGCAGGAAGCTTTGATCGCTTCATCCTTTTTAAGGATTAGATTAAAACAGCTCGTCAACTGTAATCAGAAAAAGGAAAACGACATCAGAAACAAATAAGGGAAATAACAAAGGAAAATATGAAAAACTCAGAGTAGAGATACTTACTGAAGCAAGATGACGAGCAGCCAGAGAAGTAACCATATCCCGAGTAAGGTCTTATTCAGTACCTTGCACCTCGGGAATGGGCGAAAACTTTGCCAAGCTCATCGTAGAGCTCGGAGGAACAATGATTGGAACACCATCTCCACCAGCTGGGAGCTGAGGAATGGCTCTAGAAATACTGACTGAGGAGGATTTCCTCAATCTCCTCGGTGCCTTTTCAACAGCCTCAACCAAAGAAGAACTTTTGGTTGGTGAGATAGTGATTACTTCAACAGGTGCATCCTTCTGCACAGGAGCCACTGGGGGCTTCTCGACAGCTTTCTGAGAAGCAACAGGAGGGATGGCATCTTTATTCTTTATCCCTTTTTGGACATCAACTTTATTTTTCTTCCCATCTCCAGTAGAGGAAGTCTCCTCGAATAGAGCGGGAACTCTTCTCTTGCCCATTTTTTGGCTCAAAGGAATATGAGATTCTGGATCAGAGTCTTCAGGAATTTGCACTGGATCACTGATGCTGACCACAGGACGAGCAGTAAAGGACGACGTATAGCTCCTATACTGCAACAAGTATGAAGCAGACCTGATGTGCTCGTCTGTAACTTTTTGATGCAAACTCCAGATATGTTTCAATTGCCTTATATTAACTTCTGATTCTTTGGGAGTTTTTCTCTTGCTGTCAACTGCAAACAAAAACAAATTGAAATGTCAATCATGCATTTATTCAAACATGATGAAATCATAATTTCAAAAATAAAATAAAATGAAAATAACCTATCCCATTGCCATATGGGGGGCATTTGGGACCTTCATACATGTCGTCTCCGACTGAAGGAGCATGTTGCCAATTTTTGAAAACTAATCCATGTTCAAAATAATCCCTATTAGCATCAGGGAGGTTGACTACTAAAGCCCTATTCAAAAATCTGGTTTTTAAATAATAAACATTATCTAAAACAGCCCATCTATAGCAATACATAATCTTAGGAATTCCTATACGAGTTCCATGAGTTTGATTTAACTTATGCACCCCATTAACTATTCTCCATGTATTGGGGGCTACTTTTACAGGAACAACATCGAAATGTTGACAGAATTCTAAGCATAAAGGGTTAGGTGGAAAAGAAAATCCACACTCAGCGATAAAGAGGCTGGGGAACCAATGTCCCTCAGCCAAACGAAAAGAGTCAAAGGGCTCAGGAAGATTCTCCAAAGTTACCCAAGACGGAATGGAATAATCAAAACGGAATTTTTCAATAGATTCAATAATATAAACCATGGTGAATAAAAGGAGAAAGAAGAGGATCTTACAGGAAGAGTGGAGATCCGTTGACAACGAACGAAAATAAGGATGAACGCACAAGAGAAAGAAAAGCTATGGAGAATTCGAAAGCAAGAAAATTGGAAAAGGTAGAGGACGGTATGATTGCTTGGGAAGTTTAAATACTGTGCCTGGGGAAATGGAGAAAGAAATGATTACAAAGAGAAACTATTGAGTTCCCGGCGACTAAAAGGACAAAAAGAGCACGAAGATCGAAGCGCTCATAAAAATTCGAAAAAAGGCGGATTCTGTGAATTTGGAAGGAAATTTAAATAAGGCTCCTAAAACCCTGGAAGGTCATTTAATATCGCCATATACCGAGAAAGAATGTTCCATACTCCTCAAAGTTCGAAATATGAAACATTGGGGGCTTCTGTTGACACCAAAATTAGTATGCTGATGTGGACGAATAATAAGAAGACACGTGTCAATCTACGTGGCATAATAGCAACGAGGAAGATTGTTTCCCCGACCAACATACTCACTCCGAGGAACTCTTATCCTCCGAGGAACTTTTGGACAACGAGCAACTAAGGCGGTTCGAGCTGCACCTCGACCACAGCATTAATTGCCAGATTATCAACAGTTCACTTATTCATTGAATGCTTATTATCTTGATGCACACGCTGCATTAAATGTATTACCCTTTCATATGTATATCATTCAATGTATCAACCCTTTCGTGTACAGCCTAAGGGCTATAAATACCATGTATCACCCTCATTCAAAGGGACCGGAATTTCTTGATAGAGCTTGTAATCGAGAATTCCCAAAACACTCAGCAATAACATAATAGTGGACGTAGGCCATTCATACAAGGCTGAACCACTTTAAAAATCTTTGTCTCATTTTATTTATCTGTGATTAAATTATTAGAGAGATCTAATTTTTTACATCAACAATCATGACTTCTAACCTCTACACAATAAATAAAATGCATAGTTGTATGCTTCAAAAATAACATCAAATCTTATGCACACATACGTGTGCTAGTATGGTATTGTACGAACTATCATTTAAAACCTATAGGATTTTGAACCCCACAATGTGATTGCTTTTGAGAATATCTCCCAAAACTTTGTTTGTTTTAAAACTATTGACATGACCACACACATACTTTCTCTGTAATATTTTTCGGTCCTTCATACATAATTTTTCTTGAGCATCAACATTCACCAAATTTTTATTTTTATTTTATTTTTTAGACTATAAATGTATATGTATGTTTTTATACGCAATGAACATTCTGTTAATAGTTGATTCTTTTAAATAAATATTCTTTTCTGTAAATTATTACTTTTTTTTTACAATTTTTAGATTTGTATGTCTAGATTTACTATTTTTTCAAGATTGATCATTTATGATTTCGCGAAGTCAAAATTTTAATTATATGCTTAATTTAAATATAGCAAAATAATAAAAGTCATTTTTATATATCATTTAAAATTTAGAGCCTGAAGTTCTCAATTGCAATATAAAATTTGGGGCCTGAAGATCCTAGATGCTATTTATAATTTTGGGGCCTGATGTTCCCGATTGCTATTTAAATTTTTTGGACTGAAGTTCCAAATAAAATATAACCTAAATTAAAACCTCAAGTTTTTATTATTTATATATTATGGTAAAGGACATTAAATGTTCTCAAATAATTTATAACTTGGAACTGAAGTTCCAAATACTTTTTTTCTCTTTCGTGATCGAACCTGAATTTTTGACAAAAAAAGGGTGAGGATTTTAAAATTCCAGGATATTAATAAATTGAACTCGAAGTTTAATTATTTTATGTGTTGAACCTGAAGTTCTCACAACTAAATAGTAAGGACCTGAAGTTCAAATTATTAAATGAAGGACTTGAAGTTCCAATTAAAAATATTTCCTAAATCATAACACGAAGTTTTGATTATTTATATATTAGGGTTAGTAACATTAAATGTTCCCAAATAATTTGTAATTTGGACCTGAAGTTCAAAATATTTTTTTTCTTTTCTGATCAAACCTGAAGTTTTGACATAATTAGGGGGGGGGGGGGGGGATTTCAAATCCCAAGATATTGTTAAAATTTAAATGTGTTAAATCTAGAGTTCTCAAAAATATAATAAAATGGACCAGAATTTCCTGAATCACTTGGACATAATCATTATTGTGACTAGAAGTTCACAAATTATTATTTATAACTAGGGTACATTTCTCCTCATTTTTTAAAAAGAAAAACAAATAAAATAGAATTTAAGACCCAAAATTCTCAAAATTTGGGACCTGAAGCTCCCTTATACCTATTCCCAAATATCAGAAATGAAAATTTTGATCATTTAGGACATGAACATTAATATCCCATGAACCTTAATATTGATTTTATGAATCAAATTCAACTAAAAATTCAATAATATTATATGTGGTACTCCAAAACGGGAGGACATGAAGTTATTTATTAAATTTTATATGAACTCGAAGATTCATATTTGATCTAATATAAAACCCGAAGTTCTATAATATTGGATAATTTTTTTTGATATTACGCATTTAGTAGAACCTGAAGTTCTAAGTGGTAGATTAACATTTAGTATTGAGACATTAATAACTAAGCATTATCTTTATGTCTTTATTAAAGTAGTTATTAGTTAATTGTTTGTTTACATTTTTATAGAATGCTTATATAATTGGTGGATTGAATTTCAAATTCTATTTACTCATCTTAAAGGTATAATTCCAAAGTAATATCAAGTGATGATACTTGTCTGGTAGACAGTGGGATAACCCACACTATTTTGAAAATCATAAGTTTTTCTCAGACTTGGTATATAATATAACGAATATTTTCACTATAGTTGACCCTGTCACGATCATTGAAGGCTCCAGAAGAGACCATGTGGTATTATCTAATGGTACCCACTTATTCATAAATAATGCTATATACTCAAGAAATTTTAATAGAGATTTATTGAGGTTTAAAAGCAAAAGAATTAATGGGTATCATATGGAAACATGTAATGAAGGTGATCAAGAGTTCCTTTTCATTAATTCTAGTGTTGGAAGAGAGAAGCTTACACTAGAGAAGTTACCTGCACCATCTACGGGGTTATACCATTTAACAATTAATGTTGTATAATCACATATTGTTATGAGCCGAAAGCTCAATGATCCTAATCATTTGATATTATGTCATAGTCGGACGCCCCATGAATTACTGAGAACTAATGGACGATGTCTTCCTCAAGCACATTATCGGGCCTTTGATCTCTATCGGCAGCCACCTTCTCTTCCTTTTTCTCCACGAATTCGCTTAAGTGTCCAACTTGAGGTAACTCTTCAAGGTGAGACTTGAGGGCCTTGCAGTGCTCAGTTTTGTGCCCGCCCTCCTTGTGGAAAGCACATCTCAGTGCGTTGTTCCGCTTGGAAGGGTCTCCACCCATTTTCTTGGGCCACTTATGTAATACCCTGCAATTTTAATGACTTTTAAAATGTGTTATATTTTAAATTAATGGATTAATTGGATTTTATTATAAATTAATTCATTGGGTTTAAATCCGAATTTTTGGATATTAAAATGAATGTGATGTTATTGATATTGTTGTGAGTTATTAATTCAGTAATTTGAATTTTTAGTTGGATGCGGTATGGGACGTGTCGGGTCAAATTTGTTAGATTAAATAGAAAACTTATTTTTTCATCAACCTTATAGTCATTTCGAGTGCGTCGTTGCATCTGGAAGGGTCGAAATAGTCAGAAAAGGCTATTTGGATGTTGGTTTTGGGTCTCGGGTCATTTGGAAATAAAAAGATAATCGAAAAGGCATTTTGGTCATTTTTACAGGGGATGAATAGTGATTTCAAATTTTTATCTTATTATAAATATTTGGATATTAGTTGTACGTAGGTTCATTCTTCTCTTCTACATAAAAATTGAGAGGTCATCTTTTTGAGAGAGAGTTAAAGGGTGCTTGGGAGAAGAGAAGATTGCTTGGAAAGGAGGAGAACCAAGGGCCAAAGGTCACCATTACCAACCACCACCGGAAGTTGACTGGAGAAGGGGAGAACCACCTGTGATACATAACCCCAAAGGATCAGACCTTCATTAGAGGCAAGTATTTGATTATTGCAATCTAGTTAGTATAATGTCCATGTTAGAATAGGTGAAAGTAATCATGATTTATATGTTAATTGAGTGAAAATTGGAGATTTAAATTATGATTAAGGACTGGGTTAATTAGTGGTTGAAATTCCTTCATGTATGTAGAGGGTAAATCACGAAATTGAATTATATATTGATGAACGAATATGGGTTGGTTACGGTCTTTAAATTGAAAATTTGGAACTAGGGTTCATATGAATTGATTTGGGGATTTTATATAATTATGATGATTTAGGACGAATTAATGATCCTAGGAGGTTAGGAATGATTTATAACCTGTTAGGTGTTGATGAGTATTGATGATGAGATGTTGGGTGTTGAATCTTAGAGGTTTTTAGGTTAAAAAATGATGAAAAACGCTGAAATTTGGCGAAGAAGATGAAACAGTAAGTCTCGCACGAAGTGGTTTAAACGAGATGGGGATTTCGCGCGAAGTCGTTCGAACGACATTGGAAGTGGTTCGAACGACATGTCATTCTGGTTCAAACGACAAGGTGAATTTCTAGAAATTTTCTTAGAGTCCAGTTATGAGTTTGTCGGTTTATTGGAGTGAGAAACTACCAAATAGTAAATTCATATAGGAAAGAATTTTGGGAAAAGTATGTGAGAATTCATGCTTTAATTATTTCGGTATAGAGAGAATGTACCTTGGAGATTAGGACTTAGGGAAGATCAGTAATCCCTAGATAAGAACCGGTAATGGGATTGGGATTTAATTGATGAGAATTATGATAATTAAATTAAAGGAGTAAAGTCATAATATTTTTAATACGTAGGATTTAAAGAAATATAATGCTACGTATGGGAATTATCTTACGGTATTGTGATTACCTTGTTGATATTATATCTATAGGTAGATGATAATGCCTATTTGATTAATTGATGATTTATATATATGACATACCTAGCTTACTTGCTATCGATGGGAGGCTAGCGCGTGAGCGCAGTCATATCCTGATGAATCCATGGAATTTTTGATTTGTCGCTCGAGAACATAGGTCTATGAAAGACTTATCGGGGAGTTGATAAGTCCGCTGACTATGGGAACGTAGGTATGTGCGTGACCCGTGGGTATGAGAACTATGTTCGCCTCCAATTTCTGTGTTGATATTTGTGGTTCGAGGAATCCTTACCGAACCTTTAGTCCCCTATTCGATCACCAATGATACTGGGACGTGATAGCAGAGTAATGCATACACCTCAGTTGTGTCTCGAGGTGCCGTATTATATATGTATATATATAATGAATTAAATGAATGTATATATAATGGTTAGATCAATCTACTGTGTGATAATTGTAGATGACGGTGAATAGAGAAAAAGAATTGAATTAAGTTAATGAATATTTATTATTAGAGATTTGAAAAGCTTAATTCATATTAATGAGAAACGTATATGAATGATTATACTACGTATGGTATGGGACATACGGGGTTATGATATAGGATAGAATCATATTATGGAAACTAGTTAGGAAGAACTATTAACTAGGAGGTTAATAGGAAACGTTAAGCGTCCACTCTAGATGAGAGGTGAGAATATCAAGTGAGAGTCTGGATACTAACATGTACATAATAAATTCTTTATTGCACTTGTTAAATACTTGCTATTTTCAAAATTATTTTTACATCGAGCTCAGACCCGTTTCCTTGCATATTCCCTTTTTTTATTGTACCTTCTATATCAGGTGTCCATCAGCAGGGACGCCAACCTTAGAGGATTATGACGAGCTATGGAGCTATTGAGTATTGCTTAAATGCCTATCTTCATTTGATTCACAGTGTTCTTTTATTTAAGGCATGTCGCCCAAAGGAATTCAGTTATCTCCTTTCTATCTGAGTCAAATAGTCTTGCACTCGTGTCATTTTAATACATTTATTATTGTTGGGATTACTGTATTGGATTATTATTTGGGAATGTTTATTCCGGTTACATTTAGATTCTTTTGTGTTATCTGTTCGGTTATTACTATTGTAGAATAATATGTGTAGTGTTATTCGTAAATTAAGAATGATTTTTGCTGAATTAAAATTTGGAAGTTTTTAACACCAGCCTAATTGAGTGTTGGGTGATTAGTTAATGTTTTCGACAGTGATGCTAAGAATGAGCCAACTGTATATTCTATTATTAATTTGGTATGGGACTGGCCACCCGGTATTTAATTAGGTGGGGTGTTACAACTTAATGAACGGTTCGTCCTTGATCTTTATTAGAACCTTGTAGATCAGTTCTCTGAAAATTGTGTTTACTGCTTGAAATGCTTTCAAGGCATCACTCTTGTTACCATTATTAGGGCCATTATTGCCCCCATTCTTACTCCTTTTCTTTTGACCCTCATTCTTATCGCTCCCCTTACCGGCGACATTGGCGCGACTATTTTCTCCTGCATTGAGATGGGTCACATTTTTGACTTTGGCATATTTTTCAATACGAGCCATCAAGTTGTCGATGGTTGTGGCCTCCTTCTCAGTGAGGGACTGGTTCAAGAGGCAAGAGTTGGGTAAGCCAATCTTAAAGGATGAAACAACGACCTGCTCCGAGCAGTCCTCGACCTCATTGAACAACTCCCAATACCTCTCCGCATAGGCTCTGAGGTTCTTCCGGGGCCTTTTCTTCATCGTCAATAAAGAATCCATCCTCTTCGGATGGGAACTGCTGGTAATGAAGCTAGCTATGAAGAGCTCTGCCAAGGACTCGAAGTTCCTAATGGATCTATGGGGGAGTTTCTCGAACCACTTTTGGGACACGTCGTGCAAGCTCGATGAGAAAATTCGGCACATCAGTGCGTCCTTGTGGCTCCAAAGGGTCATGGCCTGCCTGTACTGTGTGACATGGTCGATGGGATCGATCTTTCCATCTTAAATCTTGAACCTAGGCATTATGAACTTCTTGGGGGATTCCTCTTCCTCTATTGCCCCTGTAAAAGGGGGCTTTATCTGGGTCCTGAGAGTTCACCTGGCTACCTCTCTTGTCGATCTGGCACCCCGATGTGCTGGGTGTTGGTCCATCTCTCTCCGGACCAAGTTTCGTATGTCGTCGTTCCTTCAGCCTGGCCTCCTAGAACGGTAAGCTGATTGTTGTTGCTCGGACCAATCGTTATCTGACCCATGTCCCTCAATTCTTTGAGATCTACGCCTTGGGCTCCCTTCTCGGCTGCGAGATCTGCTCGCTTGAGGGCTAGGAGTCCGATAATGATGTTGCCTCGTGTTGCGATGGAGTTCTCTCTCCATTTTCTCCAGTCTCCTTTTGAGGCGAGCATTTTCATCTTCCTACTTGCAAGTAGCCTCCTCCTGCTCGTGGAGCCTGGCCTCAAAAGTGTCGATCAACCTGGAAACTTGTGTATACCTAGCTGGTCCCTGGCTTTCTTTCGAGGCTTGTCATTCCGGACGAAGCCTTGGGTTTGAGAGTCGAACTTCAGATCTGAACATGTGAGGGATAAGTTGCTCCTGGATATCCCTGCTTGAGGGGCATTGCTGCTGTGATAAGACATTCTAGATTCTTGTTGGTGAAGGATTTCTTAAAGGAAGAACAACCGCTTCCCACAGACGGTGCCAATTGATGTGACAATAAATCTCAACACAAATTATAAGTAAATGCAATCACCAGAAAAATAAAGAACACGAATCAGAATAATCATAATCACACACAACACAAGATATACGTGGCTCGACAAATTGCCTACGTCCATGGTAGTGCTCTCAGTTTATATTTTTCTTTTCTCCAGGGGAGTATTTTTGGTTACATACCCTTTGCCCCGGGCTAGGGATACAATATATACAGTAGAACTTCGGAGAGTGGGGGTGTTGGGAACTCCTACGTTACCGCACTATCCTTAGAATATCTTATGAGAGATTTTAGGAACGGGATGGGTTGTTGCTAACTAACTGCATTTGAGGCTTTGGAGTTTGCGCCGGACTCTTCCTATTTTCAATAGGGCTTAGTCTGGCCACTTCTTTGGGCCTACAAGAATGGACGAGGTACCCACAGTTGAGATCTTTAATTCAGCATATTCGTAATTTCTGTCAACTACCTTCCATTACAGATGTTCCAAGTGTCATCTATGAAGACAATACAACATGTACAACACAAATTAAAGAAAGATTCATCAAAGGAGACAAAGCCAAGAACATTTCATCAAAATTCTTCTTCACTCACGAGTTTCAGAAGAAAATGAAATTGAAGTCATGCAAGTTCATTCACGTGACAACCTAACTGATCTTTTCACAAAGTCACTATCAAATGCGACATTTTTAAAGTTCGTGTATGAGATTAAAATGCGTCGACTCCACCAATAGTGAAATTGAACATATCAATCAGGGGGATCATCTTATTAGGGAAGAGGATAAAAGAATATGTTATTTGGGATATTTGTGCACTCTACTCTTTTCTCTTTAACTAGGTTTTGCCCACCGAATTTTTCTAGTAAATGTTTTAATAAGGCAACATTAAGTACGTTTAACATCGACTCAATAATCACAAAATTTGTACCCTTTTTTCTTCACTTAGGTTTTTTCCTAATGATTTTTTTTAAAATTTTAATGAGGCAATAATCATTGAATGGTGAAAATAGTGTACATTTAAAGAGGAGTGTTATAAATAATCATTGGATTTGATCCCTAATTTAATTCTCTATACTGTCAAAATAATGTTTGACTAACAGAAACCAAAAATCGCAAATGAGAATCAATGGAAGTGCGCCCAAAGTGACTAAACATCTCATGGTACGATACATAAATAAAATAAAATAAGAGGCGACACTGCCCCGATTGAGACACTATTAAAGAGAATTTCTGCCGCGCCCTATTTCTCTCTAACATAGCAGGTATATTTGGCTTTTTTACATATGAAATTGAAAATCTCGATTTAGATTTAAAAGATGTTGCCGGAAAATCTGATTTTGAATCAGTACTCTTGTAAACCGTATTGTTGAGATTGGCTAATCTTGTGAACGTAATAGAAACTCTCCGAATTCACACTGTTCATGTATAAACATTGGGTTAGTTTTGGTGGAATTTGTAACGATTCTTTGAGGACTTCTTAATACGTAGATATTTATGTAAATTTCATATTGGTAACTTAACTGGTAATAGCTTGGATGGGTTTTATGCTAGTGATGCATGCTTAATCAAAACATAAATTCGAGAGTATCATAAATTGTATATACTGTTCATACGTTGAAGACTTAGTTTTAGACATTGTTAAATATTTTTTTTGGATTTAGTCACATGTCTAATGTTTTGTTAGGCGCCATTTCCGTGTATTTTTCAAATTTAATTAAGTTTCATAATCTCTGAAAACTTTCTTCAATCGCTCTGTAACCGTCTCTCTTTCTCTCCTCGGAGAATGAAACTTATCTCATAATTGTTACAATATGACCAACGACTAAAAAAAATAAAAACATGGGAGTAAGCACAAATAAATTTTTAAAAGTGAAACGAAATACCTGTAATCCCATTGTTAAACTCGTGATAGAGTAGCTGCTATTAAGAGGTATATACAATGTAAAACATGAAAAGTAGTTGAAGACTCGGAAACTACTTATGGAATAAGATTTAAGTTAAGATTTTAAAAGGGAAACCATGATAGATAGAATGAGAGTTCGTGTGGTAAGGACCTAAGGTAGACATATAGTGATCAATAGGTGTGTTGATGTGGGCTAACCCTTTGTTGTTTGGGAGAAACCCGGTAATTGGTCGGTTATGGACGGATGTGGGCGGATTATAAATCGACTGGGTTGATTTTGGGCGGGTCAGACGCGAGTTGATGCAATTTGCGGGTTAAATTTGGATCGGCTTTGTAGCGGGCAGTTTCGGCCAAACCGTTTTTCCTCTTTTTCTCCTCCGCTCTACTTCCTTTAGCTTGACAAACAATGAATGTTTCCGATGACTATGAGGGAGAAAAAGAGTGGAGAGAGTAAATTAGCTTGTGCTTTTATAACCCGCCAATGACCCGCTGGAATGAACTATATAACCCGTTTCTGAACTGCAAAGGTAAATATGGGTATGAGCAGTTTGTTTCGTCGGTGGTGATTGATGGTTTGGTCCTTCTGGACCCATTTTGCCGGGCATAGTTACAGTTTAGTATTGTAGTGTTTGGTTTATAGTCCCACTGATGTGGACAACATGGTAATCTGTTAATGTGAACTTATGGTTGCATGCATGGGCTATACGATGTCCCATGCATAGTTTGTGTTACTTGGAGTCTGATAATGGTATTGCTTAGAGTCCAAAGTCACGATGAGTGGTTAGGACAATGGTCTATGATACATCTGGTGGTGTGTTGTATGTACATGAATGCTGAAGGTGTAGGTAGACACGGTTAGTTTATTACCTTCGCGATTTTGGCTTCTGTATTAGTACTTCTGAGTGCGATTGACGGCTTGTGGCTTCAGAGGGTAAAATTAGTGTTGTTGAGATTTATAGATTGTTAGGGATATTAATCATGTCTCACCTCATTAGTTATTTTTACAAATCGAGTTAACGATAATTAACTTAATGATATTCAGAGGGTATGCTTTCTTGGGCTATGTTAGGGATCAATTAGATAACCCTTTCATGTCTATTATCTTTAGACACCATGGGATTGAGATTAGCAACGGCGCACTTTTCTTGAGATCCAATTTTGTTCTTATTTTAGTTGATGTAGGTTTATTTACGTTATTTCAAACTTGTGTTCTTGATCGTTCTTTTCTATTTTCGGGTCCTGGTTTGCGGGATTTAAAGTAATATTTGTCGTAGTTTGATTCAGTCATGTATTTGAGACTTAGGAATATGCTTGGATCATTTATCGTGGCTTGCTTTATTCATTATATGTTTATTCACATTCTTTATGCCTACATACTTGGAATGATACGAGTTGTTGGATAAAATTCAAAATTATCCCTGAGGTTTAGGGTCGTTTTGAATTCCAGACCAATTATTTCAATTGTTGCAATATTAACCCCAAACTATATGTTTTTTTTTCTTTTAATCCTTCCGCAACTTCCATTAGTAGACTTAACGGAGGGTTAAATGATTTTTACATGCTTAGCAAGTGGTTTAAAAATCAAAAGAAACAATTGTTACAAAGGCGTCAAGTTAACTAACATTAACGCAATAGTGCGTCAAATTTCATTAAAATTGTGGAAAAATTTGTATACATGTATGAATTATTTTCATGAACTGGACTGAGAACAATGATAAGTAAGTTGTTAACATCAACTTTTGGAATGAAAGCTCTTTTATCTAAACCATGGGATGGAGCAATAACCATGGCCCCCAAATTCTATTCTTTAAGCCACTGTTGCTAAACGGGCCTCAGTCTTGCTCATCCACTTCATGAAAAGGAAGTGGTACTGTCTTAACAGCTCTAAACTTCCCAGCATTATTCAGATGCTCATTCTCCAACCTGGACCATTTTAACAAATTGCTTATAAAAAAAACATTGACTGAAAAAAATGTAATTATTCTATTTCACCAATGAAGAATAAAGATTAATTACTGAAATTTAGATAGCCCACTATACCTGTAGAAATTCCACTGTCCTCTTCTAATGACTTCAAGGGCAGCTAAAAATAGCCCTGTTATTCTGTAATCAATGCTCCCAAAATTGTAATGGAGAACAGTTTGTAACCAAGCCAGCCTGAGAATAAGGTTCAATCCCTGCAAGAGGTACCATAGTAATAAGCAATTACTTAGAGATTTATTCAACAATCATTGAGCTATTTCATTGATATGTCTTATTAGTTCAGGTTTTCTGAGATTTGGTTATGTACCATGGAGAAGAAGTAAATGAACTTTTTGCGCAGCATAAGTTCATTCCTTAACCAGGGGTTCTTGGAATTCATTTGGAGCAAACCCCAATCCTTTACAAAGTCCCAATACAGTTGATAAACGGTTGCAGCACTTGACATGACCACAACTAGACAAAGCCACCCAATACTCCTTTCTTTCTCATACGCCACTTTGGCCCCTGCTGCTAACATCGCTGACACATATTTCCCAAGATTAATAAGGTGGCTTGTTTGCCCTTCATCAAACCACCTCCTAGCGCACTGCAAAATAAAAAAAACAAAACAAAATAGAGTTTTCATTAGATATAAGTTTCTTTTTGAATAATAGGCAATAATACAGATTGCGAAAACAAGGGCTGTTCTCTATGGAAAGAGAGAATTGTACTAAACCTGCATAGCCCTCCAGTAATAAGGCAGGAAGGAGACTGCATAAGCAAGATCCCTGTAATTTTTGGTCCTCATGCAATACCCATAGTCCTGAGTTTTGTAGCTCCCGGTTATATAGTAGCATGCTACGTACTCGAGGTTTCTGAGCATCGGAACCTGTTTGACAATTATTGAAGATAAAATCAGTTTGTGTACGATTTATAACTCTGAAGAATTTCATTGGCAATTGTAACAAGTGAGATTAATTAGTGCTTAAGGTTACCTGGCTGCAGAGTTGATCAGCCATGAAGAAGTCCAGCATGACAACCTATAAAATCCAGTAAGTATTAATTAGTAAATCACATGGTATGGATATTATACTTTTTTTTCCCCTTATTAATAGAAATGAAAATTACATAATTGGCTCAAAAGAATCTGGCCCATATGGGCCAAGACCTTGTGTTCCAGTATTATGCCAACAACCAAGTAGTCTTACTAAATCATTTGTACAGTTAATTGCAAGACATCACCACTATTAAAAAAGTAGCAAGTATCTCCCTGAACTATTAAGTTTGTAAAAATGTTCCTTCACCTATCCCCATCTTTTGCAATTTCCCCCATGTTGCTTAAAAAGGTTTAAGCGACACTTTTTAGAGACACGTAAGGTGGTGTTTGCATCTTTATTTTGTTTATTCTTTTGCAACACTAGTGGGTATTTGAATGGCAGTGAAAGTTTATGGGGTTTCATGCATTTTACCCCTATTTATAAGCTTCAACTGTCACTAATATTGGCTCTAGGAATAATTTATTCACTGATTAAACAAGAGAAAGTTGGAGAAGGTTTGGACCTTGTAGAGTGGAGAGAGAACAATATTCCGTAATACACGAAGGAAGCGGTAACGGCTCGATTTGTATACAATATTGAAGGGGCACACAAGCACTAGTAAAAATACCTGCATATATGGGGCCAGTTGAAGTTTTATCAATAAATCACTAACTCGAGAAATGCTTACACATAAAATTGATATTAATGTTTGTAAATAAAATGTTGTAAGATCAACAAATTACCAATAACATAAGGCCAGGGATGGCTTGGACTTGAGAATGAGAATACCCTTTTGTCATAAGTGATAGATGAACAAACAAGACCCCCACTACAGCCGTCATCCCCATTGTACTGATCAAGAACACATCTCCATATTTAAGCTCCTTGGTTTGGGAAAGCTCAAAGATGAAGGTATAATTGACACGGGTCTTCCTCCACATGATAATGTTGCATCCATACAGAAAGAAGTGTAGAAATAATAGGCTGAACATGCTGCAATATCAAAATTCTTATTAATATAAAATGTTTTACTAATGCCATGTTTAGATCTCAGAGAGTATAGAGGAAAATGTGAAGATAATGATATAACACTTTACAACTTTTGTAAAATAGCCTTTTTTTATTTTATTTACATTTGGCCTCGTACGTTTTAAGATCCAAATATAGTGCAAGTGTATGAAATGAAGTTACTTGCCTAAGAACTGGGTAGACAGTTTCCATGTAAACTGTATCTGATTGTGGTCTATACATCCCCGCGATATGGGCCATGATGCAATATCCCACAAAAAGCGCAACAAAGCACCCAGTGAATAGTCCTGTTAAAAAAATATTAACACAATTATTATGTTTTCTTTAGATTAAACAACAATGCTATATTAGTAGCTCATTTCCTTACATATGCCTTATTTAGCTGTCTGATATAAATATATGGTTATTCACGTATTATTGTATGGGTACTTCTTTACAGGACCAAAATTCAATCTCAAACAATAAGCCAAAAGGACACAATGGCACTGTTAGTAAATCATTTTCCTTAATGTATCAATCATGTATGAGACCAAATGCTGGACTTTTAAGTTAGATCATATCCAATAGTGTGTCGTACGAGAATATAATGTAGATTGGTGTTTGCCACGTGTACCATATATGGCAAACATGGGTTACTTTATCACTTTCATGTAGAAGTGTTCATGCTACATACTACATACTACATAGCTAGGTACCACACTAAGGAAACTGGAAATTAATGAATGATAATATATGGATTTGTCATCTACCTCTAAAAAAGTTGATCTTGTACGACCCTTTGATTCACACAGTAGTGGCCCAATTGGCCCATGCTTTATTTAATCTTTCTATTTAATTTTGTACCTATATGACCACAAAGTGACCAATAGCTCTAATGATTTAAAAAGATATCCATGGAGGGGCTCTACTTTACTTTTAGACCCAACAAGCAGTAAAACATTTGTTAATGTCACACTAAACCAGTTTTAATGGAGACAAAATAATAGAGCATATTAAAAACTTCTAATATTGTATAATCAGAACTGTCTGGAAGAAGCTCACCTATGAAAAAGGTCACAGTATGTGATTCTTTACGTTGGGTTGGTTTAAGGTATTTCATTGCCTTCCTTCGATCCTCCTCAGCAAAATTTTTGACAAAAATCTCCTCAACTTCATCTGCTAATTTCATTACCTGCCATTGATGAAACTAATTTAGAAGTTTTAACTGGTGCATATAAAAGTTGCACTCCAGTGCAGTGTCAGACAAGCATATCTTAGTTTGATCCATGAAAATCTAATGCCATCCCTTGTGTGGAAATGCACTTAATGTTGTCCAAGAATAATTTGATAATGGGATATCAGGTGTCCCACATCCAATCATCTTCCAATCAAATTTATCAGGCAAGCCTGCTCTATTGCATGGTTGTAATTGATGGGAGCTCTAGATATTTTACTTTATCTGTGTGTAGCTTTTTGGCTTAGTTATTAACCTTGTCTGAGCTGTTGAAGTAGGAGCTCTCGACCACTTTTAAATATATGGGAAGAACTTGTTTGTTTGTGACCTGAAAAAAACACCAAGAAAGTGAGAAGATCATTCAAAAGGGAAAAGGAAATGAAAATGAAAGTTGACAAGACTAAAGAGTTACTCCATTACTTACTTTGTCCAATTTCTTCAAAATCTTTACAAAAGCAAGCATGTTCAAGTTCCTGAAAATATGAAAACATGTAATATGTTTTGGTAAATAATACTAAATTGAAGTTCAAGAAAGGGTATATTGACAAAAAAAAAATACATACTTTACATGTTTTTTCAATTTAGTTATGAAACTATATTTTTCCAGAACACCATTGAACTTATATTTGCGTTTACTTTGATCCAAACGTGTCGCTAAAAGTCCAACGTCAAGTGACGCTTAAAGGCCCGTTTGACTAAAATGAAAACACAAAGGTAAGTTCAACAGTGTTTCTGAAGAAAATATAATTCAATGGCTAAAATGAAAAAACTTGTTAAGCTCCAGCTGAAAACAACACCTGTAAGTTTTGAGATAGCCTAATCCCTTATAGAGCTCAACAAAAGCTCCTCTAATCATTTTTTCTGCATGATGTAGCTTTGTTTTATTTATGTGTACTTTACTTCCTTGAGGGCCGTATTTCTTAGAGGACTGATTGATTAAATCATCCCATAGTAAATACGAGAATGTACGTGTCGGATTTGTGAGAGGAATGTGTATTCTTAAGTTTTTCCCTTGGCAATTGAAAACCCGGCCCGGGAGTGTCCCCAATTTTGCATCCTCCTTTTTCATTCTCATTGATTTTCCAATCTCATCTGATTTGGGAGAGTCTATGAATTGCAATTCATTTCTGTCACACATATCATCTGTTGTATTGTCCTGTTCCTGCCCCTGTTCTTGCTCCGTTATGCTCCTCAGGGACTCTTCATCTGTGGCAGCAAAATTAAAAAATAAGCAAGATAAAGTTAAGTCAGATCAATCTATACAGAACCATGATAGATAAAAAATCACTCGGTTTACATTTTTATGACATTTTAATTTTTGATATTCAATGTTTCTTCTTTCTTCTATTTTAGTACTACATTAAGCAATTTAGCTTCCATATAAAGCATAATGCATTTGATTCGTTTAAGGCCTTGTATGACACCCTGTAGCGCACACATATATATAATCAGTCTAGTCCAAGGAATTTGTTACATATATGTATAAATAGGGTTATACACATTCATATGAATACAAAGGTACAAAACTAACGTGCAAATTATTTCTCTTTAATTTATTTAAATAAGATGAACTAAAGTTCATACCACATGAAATGGTGCCTGAAATGGATTCATCATCATAAGAAGCTCCTTTGGCGTGGTGTTGTTTGATCGCTGTTTTAAGCTCAATGAGAATCTCCAATTGCTTCTTCAACGAGTCCCCTCTCTCGAGAAACTCCCTCTCCTTTGTTTTGAAGAATTGGTTAACTTTGTTAAGTTGGAGGTCCAAACACGCAAAAAATTCATTTGCTGAATCAGTTTCTGCAAACTGCTCTAGCACTTCGGTCTCGTACATGTCCCCCCTACTAGCTGATGATGCAAGTTTCGTATGAACCTAATAAACACCATCAACAGATTTAAATAAGTATCAAAAAATTAAAATGTCACACAATACAAGTATAATACTTACATTTGCATATACAAATGCATGTTTGTGCGCATACATCAAAATTTTCTAATGTCACAAAAAGCTAGTACTTACAATATCTGCATGCATATATGTGTGTGCGCTCATGCGGAATATCACACACACACACACACACACACACACATATATATATATAGATAGATAGAGAGAGAGAGATTACTTGAATGACTCCATGATCTCTATGTTTATGGCCAAATAAAGAGAACTTCCTTATAGATGAGAAGAGGGTGTTGGTTAAAGAACCTTCTTGGTTCTTGGTTGGGGCATTTTCTGTGTTAAGGAGATGGATTTTCTTGAGGTCCTTCTTAAGTTGCCAATAATCAACAAAGGCATCTTTCCATTCAGGAACAAGCTGGCCCTCAAACTGCTTAGAGAACTTCACCATCTTGACACTTGGTGCTTATTTTCTCAGAGGAAAATGAGAGTTGAGTCTAGATGACGTGTGTTGCCTTGTGAGTTGTGAGTGTTTGAATTTGAAGTCTATGATCACAATATTTATGGAGAGAAAAAGGAAAATGGATTGAAGTGCTCTTGAGAGCACATTCTATTATATCCTTTGTACCTTTTTTATACTATGCTTCTCCCACTTGGAAGGTATAGTACCCGGAAATTTATCCGACTGCCGGCTATGGTCTCAGCCAGCATGTTGTTGCAAAAACTTGGAAAATGTGTGAATTTAAAGTGAAGGGGAGTGGGACCAAATCTAGTTAGAATTATATTAAAAAGGGTTCATTAGAGAGCATTTTTTTGTTATGTTGGAAAAACTTGCATATTCCACATGAGCAAGCAATATCATATCATTAAGCACACAAAGGCTGCCTCTAATTAGACCAGCCTGATATCCACTTAATTGAAGATAACTAAAAGTTTTCAATCATTTTTTCTCTCCACCACTATCCAAAAAAAGAAGATTTTGCTTGTTCTATAAAGTAGAGATGATATGTGATGTATTTTAATAATTTTTATAAAAAAGCTCACAAGGGGCATATGTTACTCAAAGAGAGAAAACAGAGAGATTACATAACAGTGCGTTTGATTAATTTTTTTTTTTTTATAAAAATGAACTATTTTTTTCAATTTGATAATCAAAACCCACCCTAATAATCTTGAATGTGTTACATAAAGCCAAAATGTAGCTAAATTTATGAGAATGAATCCTAAATTTCAGTTATTATCGTTGATGATCTGCTTTGTTTAATCATGTAACAAGATTTCGTATAATGTATAGTGGACCTCCATTCATTAATATGTAGTAATCTCAGACAAAGCAGTAGTGGTAACAATCAAGAGAACAATGAAACTAAGAAAATAAAATAAAATAAGAACTAAGGTATACTTGGTCCCACCATGTATTGATGAAAAAGTGATTTTGATGGGGAAGAAGATAAAGTTGCGTATAAATTTGAGTTAAAACCTTATTGGGTCATAGCAAAATGGTTCGGCCAAAACTTCAAAACTTAAACCGTATTGGCCAATTAAGAAGGTCGATGATATCACGTTAATAATACAATAAATTGAATATTGGATTTTTGGATCACAATTATTCTAATAAGAGATTAAACTATGAACTGTCTATATAACATGATTTTGTTATTGGATTCCATCTTGTATATGGGATCACGAGGTTGGTCAAGCAGAAGATGCCATAATCCAAGTAATTAATCTTAAAAAAGAAATTGTTTATTTTAGTGGATTAATCCCGATAATGTAATTGGATAGATTCGACACACAATCATACTCGGGATAAGCTGAGAATCAAATAATTGAGGAATGGTTTTTAGGGTGCCTACTAGTACTAGTCGTTGTAATTGCATGTAAGAAGGTTCTGAGTTTTTCATTTTCTTTTTTGGGTAATCCCACCCTCCCACCAACTTGTAGGGCATAATACCTTCCAAAAGAATTAGAATTACAAAAATTAAATTCGAAAACCGCAGTCATGTTCTCTCTTCTACATTGACAAGGATAGCAATATTACAACCGTTGAAAACTGAAAGCGCCCCCAAGGTGGCTGACTCAAAGATACGCACCTCTCTCCCTCTCTCCATCTCCCACACACACAAACGTGAGCTAACGGATCCCAACGTACCAATTTTTGAAAGAGTAACGCTAAAGTATCAAGTTTTTTACACCAAATTTTGATGCCAAGTGACTTTGATATGCACTTGTTACCCAAAGCTTGGCAAACATAACATTTCTAGCCCGCCCCCCCCAATTACCGGTGCTCTGACGATTCTCATCGGATCTTCTTGTTTTGAGTGCTTTTATGTGGCGAGAGATTTTTTGAAACAATATAAAAAGACTTAGGTTAAACGTGTATTAAAAAATATTCGAAGAACTAATATACTCCTAAATTATAAGCAAAAAATATTTAGAGTTTACCACTTAAATGCGCTCCAAAATAAATAGAGCTTTAATCCATTTAGTCTCTTAAACAAGTATTAATATATGATTAGTCCACCCATTACACACAATACACGTTTCGTCCTTGCGTTTTTTTTATTTAAATTTTGTCAAAAGACAACTATTACCCTAAAAGAACAAATACTCGCGTCTGTACCCCTGATTCTCTTGTCCTCTACTCTTCTTGTTCAAACTACACTCAACGTTTCATCTCTCTACCAGAAACATTCAAACGAACTTCACCGAAGTCAAGATTGAAGCCAAAAATTCCTTTTTACTTGTTCAATGGAGCCCTAACACACATCCATAAGTTTTTTTTAATATTCATTTCATTTATATGGAATACAATCACATTATTGAATAAGTTTTATTACCAAACCCTAACTTTGAAACGTCAACAAGTTTCACATTTGCAACATTATTCTCTTCATATTTATTCAAATATATTGTTATATATGTCAATAATAAGGAATTTCTACATTAGATCTAAAAATGGAGTTTTGAAAACCTATATCATGATTTGCATATATTTAATTTCCTATACATTTCGATTATATGAAAATAATAACAAAAATTGTGGATTTATGATATAGTTAATTAGGTTTACTAATTTTTGTGTAATTTTGAGTGATATTGACATATAAATCATATTTGTTTTGTTTGTTGAGTACTTTTATTACAATAGCATTGGCTTCATTACGTTAAAAACAATATAATTTTAACTATAATATATGAAGATCAATACTTGATAAAGTTAGTAATATGGATTATATTAACTATTAAGGCTACTACTCTGCTCCACATTTGTTAATTAAACTCAAATATTTTGCATAAATAATTTTTTAGATCATAAGTAACTAAAAAAAATTATTTTGATTCATAAAGTAACTAGAAAATGGGTTTGTAATATGTAACTTTATTCAATTTTATCTATATATTCAGAGTAACTAATTATTTTTCTTCTGCATGAATAACTTGTTTATTATTTGCTTGGCATTCCAATTACAATCAATGACTGTTAAAGGCACAGATATGACTTTCACAAACTACTAAATTAACTACCTGTTCAATTGTTGTTAACTAGCATCAATATATCGCATAAATGAGTCCATTGATCATTACCAAATTTATTTTTATTTGTAATTAAAAACAAGTAGCTAAAATGACGGTTTCAATTCATAAAGTTGACCATCTATATGTTGAAGTATAAAGTCAATGCTTAGGATATGAATGTTGAATATTTAAGTAACTATTTGAATTACTTATATCAAATGCTATAAATAAAAGTAACTAGTTACTATACTAATAACTATTAAAGTCTCTATTGTTACATATATTAATTGAAGATCAATATTTTGAATTATTTATGTTCATTGATCATCTAAATTGTAGGAACATTGACATACGAAAGTTCACAGACTCCGCCACACGCTATTTCAGCTAGTGAAGATAGTATAAATAATCAATAATTTGTAGAGGATTTGCAAAACGATGAAGATGAAGAATTGGTCAATTTCAATCAAATAAGGTCCAACTTCTTACCTTTCAACAAGCTAATGATGGAAATCAAATCAGACATTCAGCTAAATCACTTAACACTGATGAAAAATACTCCATTATAAAAACTATTCAAAAAGATCTTTGATGGTTACTTGCAACCGAAAGTTTCAGAAAATGCAATGCCAGTGTCTGTTAAGTTATTTCAACTTTTGATATATAGTCAAATAAATTCAAAGTTAGAGGTTTTTTACTTGAGATTAAAGAACATCAAATTGAAGTTGTTTCGGGGATACAATTTGGTGGGAAGGTGTTTACCATCTCCCCAAAAAATAAACAGGACACTCCTTTTGTGAAGATATATTTTGGGAAGAGCAAAAAACTAACAATGGTCTTAATCGAAAGAGCGAATCAAAAAGTTGTGAAAGGAAAATTGATAAGAGACCACAAAGATTTTGCCTGAATTATTTGTATCCATATCTATTACACACTCCTATTTCCAAATAATGGATCAAAACTTGCTTGGTTATTTGTTAAGTACATCGAGAAAATAAAGAAAAAATTAACTTTTAATTGGGCGAATGCAGTTAAATCTTTTTTACTAAAGTCAATCAATAAATAACATGCAACTCCAATGAAAGTGATTGGTTATGTTATGCTATTGCCTGTAAGTTACATATATATATATATATATATAGAGGCAGGCTCCTGTGCACACTAAGTTTGCACACTAACTTTGCACATTACCTTTTAAAAGTGGTAAAACTTAGTGCTGGCGCACACCAATTTTTTTATGTGATATTTTAACATTTCAACGGACTCACATAAAAAAAATTATCTCAAAAAAACTTTTTTTACTATTTTTAAAAAATTGGTCAAACTTTCGCAGTTTTTAAAGGGCTTAAAAACTGCGAAAGTTTGACCAATTTTTTAAAAATAGCAAAAAAAGTTTTTTTGAGCTGATTTTTTTTATATGGGTTCCTTGAAATGTTTAAATATCACACAAAAAAAATCAACTCAAAAATATTTTTTTTACCACTTTTAAAAGGTAATGTGCAAAGTTAATGTGCAAACTTAGTGTGCACAGGAGCCTGCCTCTCTCTCTCTCTCTCTCTCTCTCTCTATATATATATATATATATATATATATATATTTATATTTTCTATTAATTTAGACTTATTGAATTAACATAATACAATCTTATTTTAGTACTGGCTTCGCGAGAACACGCACATTATTGAACAAATGGCTATAATCAATGAAGAATATCCATTTTTTACAATATGGAATCTTCGAGATCTAAACAAGAAGCTTCAAGATGTCCCCATCTCTGATTTACAATTCCAACAGGTAAATGAGCATATCATTGTTCAGTATTAATAAGATGATTACTAGCTTCTGAAGTAACTACGTTGTTGCACTTTTGATATTAGAAGTCAATATTTTTGTTTATATCAACATATGAAGTAACTAGTGTTATTTCTTGTTGGTCCTAAAGTAACTACCATTGCATGATAAAAACAACCGTGGATTTAAAACAATAACTCATATGTTAATTCTATACAATGAAAGTAGCTAGTTTTGACATATGAAAATGGTAAAGGTCTCTAGTATTATTTATAAATTTGGTACTAACTGACTTCTAAATTTAATAATCTGAGTTTTAGTACCTATTGAAGTAACTACTCTTCTACACTTCTAATATTATGAGTCAATATTTTTGTTTCTATCAATATGTGAAGTAATTACTGTTATTTCTTGTGGGTAATAAAGTAAGTATGATTACGTGGGAATAACAACTTGGCCTTTTAATATGTTATATCTATGCCGTAAAAGTAACTGCTTTTGTATATAAAAATTGTACAGGCCAGTAATAAGTATTAATGCAATTATTTAAGTTTGGTATTATTAAGGTGATTACTGATTTTATAGTAAAAAAATATAAGTGTTTTCAATCTTTATTGTATAGGAACATGATGGGGCAAAAATTATGGATGGCTAAGGACAACAGAACAATGAAGAATAAGAAAGAAAAGTGCAGCTTTCAAGCCAACATGTCAGTAAAAGGATTAATGAAGGCAAGATGTTAGAGAACATGGATGAAAATGAATAGATCAAGGTTATAAATCAAGAAAAAAAGAAGAGAACACCATAATGAATAATGACATGATTAACAAAGAGGACAATTATGAAATGAATGACATGTTCTATGAATATAAAGTTAAGAAGGAATGTTGTAGATAGCTAAACTTAAAGATATTTCAGTTTACTAAAAAGATGGAAAACTTGAAGGAAAAAATTATAAAGCTCACTAAAGAGAAAGAAAAGTTGAAGGAAGATAATACAACTGAAATTCATATGATAAGAGAGGAAAACAAAATATAAATTGAAAGAGAGAATAGAGAAAAGGAACTTCACTACTTAGATCAGTTACGGTGTCATTCATTTGAAATAAAAAGGTTGAAGGATGAAGAAGAAAAAAGGAATAAGGCACATTAGTGACGAGGTAACTATTTTACCTTGTCAAATAATTGAGAAAAATAGTGAAATCAAAAGGTTAGAAGTAGGATTAAATACTTTCAAATCTGCCAACAAGTGTAAAGAGATAATTGAAATACTAATTAGCCCGGAGCCCATATCCCAAATCAATAAAGTTGGACCAAGTTCAATAGCTAAACGTGTAAAGGTGAGGGCTAATAGAATTACAAACGTGAATGAAGATTACACTTATGGCAAGAACAAAAGAAAGAGAGAGGCTAAGAAAGAAACTATTGTGGATCAAAGTTTAAAATAACAAGAAGTACCCACGAGAGAGAGTGAAGTTGATCTGTTAATGGATATGACGGGGCGAAAAGTTATCAAATACTGTTAAATTTACATTCACATTCCAAAAAAAGAGAAGACGAAACTTCAATTTTTTTGACAACTCAAATGTCCAGTAAGTTTAGTTATGAACTTTGTTTTATTATTAGGTTCATTATAATTGAATAGCATTGCAATCTTGCATGTTTTGATTCCAATTTCCACTACTTCCTATTGGGATGGAGTAGGCGCTTATCTTAGTAGCTTAGAAGCATCCCTCATTCTATTAAAGAAAGAAATTACAAGCCATGTATACCAAATTTCTCTTATTATGTATTTTTATATGATAAATACTAATGTTGAAATCACTTATACAGATGTTGCTACAGTCACTACTTTATCATTCATAAAATATAATTCATAAATAATACCAACATTGTTTTGTGTAGGTCATTGATGCTTATGCAGAGCAACTCTGTAATCAAATTCTTCGAGATGATACCATTCGACAGAAATCATTATTCATAATAAGTTATTCTTTGATAAGCTTGCATACCATACATAATAATATATTAACACATAAAGAGAATAAATAACACAATGTGAGATGATTTCTTTTAATCTTTAGGTTTAAAAGTTTACAACTAAAGTAACTAGTTTTATATCATGTTACTATTGAAGTCACTAATGAAACCAATTACTTATAATATCTTTGTAATAACTACTATTCAAATATTTCATGGAGTTGTATTTATACAGTTTATTAATGTGTAAAATAAGTCATAAAGTAAATATTACTTCACCTATTAATGATAAAATTCACGTATGTTGTGTTTTCTAATAGAATTATGTGCAGAAGGGGAAGACAATTGTTGCAAACATGAAAATATTTGAAAAGATGTTAGTGTACGTTGGAAGTGTACGGTTTGTCTTCTTCCCTCTATTTTATGATAAGCCAAGAAATTTCACTCTCCTTCTATTTGATAAGCATGTCAACAAGTGGTGGCATTATTATTCAACGAGATATGGAGGTGCAAGAACTCAAGAAAAATACTTAAAGGAGGCTCTCTTAATGGTAAAAATTCATATAAATACTTTTTCACATTCATTTTTATATAATGCTAATTTTTCCAATTGATGTTAATCAGATTAAACATATTGACAAATGTGTTGAAGAGAAGAAGAATATGGAAAAAAAATCCAACTATGAAGTTGGTAGAGCTAAAAAAGAAAATAATATCTTCTACAAGTTCTTCAAATGATATGCAAATATATTTAGATATACTTGAGTTGTGGATACTATCGTACACACAAAGCCAAGTTTAATTTGCAGTCACTTTCCCTCAGCAAAATGAGGATTTATAAATTATTTTACTTTGAATTGGAAAACTTATTTTTCATCAAAATTCTCTATTAAACTTGAATTTTTAAATAAACAACGATGATTGCGGAATAAATGTGACACACTACATGGAAAAAATTGCATACGGGAAGGGGCTTAAAAAGAACTTTGAAGATAATAGGGTGGATGAAATGCATGCAAAAATACTTATCAACTTACTCAATTCTGCAGAGCATAAAAAGAACAAAAGTGATGGAAATTAAAAAAAGCAGATATCTTTGAAAAAAATTATTTCAATCATCATATTCAGTGGTTCTAGTTTCGTAACTCAAATACTAATTTTTTAGTTTTCATCTTCTACTGTAGTTGATAATTAAACCCATGTTTGTTAAATATATATGTGTCCTATCTTATTTGATGAATGAATCTTTATTTCGTCTATATTAATTGAATATTGTTGGCTGATACAATAATTGTTTATTGATAAATGTTGTAACATAAAAATATTATGCCATTTGGACCAATAAAATATCGAAACATGTCAATATCATCCTGATGTTTTCCATAATGGGATATTCAACAGTCACCATGCACATGCACATGCACATGAAAGTCATCCAACTGCATCTTATTATATAAAGGTGTAAATGCTTGAAGCTATAAAAGCTTTCCACCTCTTGAGTTTTCGCTTACTATAAATATACAATTTCCCCCAGTTGAGGGGGACACGCATGAACATATCAGCTTTATGCTAAACTCTTGGATTGTAACTAGGAGACTGGAACTAATTCCTAAATACTATTTCCCTATGGATATAGGCTCCATTCCTGAGCTGAATCACATAAAATCTCTGGCATCTTTGTTTAGATTTTCATTTTATCTATTATCTGTGTTGATAAATTTGGTAACCAAGGGCTAAGATCAATAAACCAAATTTAAGCATCAACATATTGGCGCCGTCCGTGGGAACGACAAGTCATTGTTATTTCTTACTCGATTCTTTCACAACCCATTTTTTTACCCTGGAAGTAAGATCGAAATCCGGGAAAGTAGTCTTGTTGGAGGTAATACTTTCAGTCCTTTCGCTTCTCCTGATATAAGAGAATTATAAGGAATTCTAATCAATACTGCCAACGAGCATGAGGCAATGTAGGAAACCGTGCGATAACTTACTCAAACGTTTCAAGCTAGATCCACTGCTACCCAATCCTATAGGAGGGAAATGTCTCTTCCACCTCCTAGAGATGACAAAAGCAGGTCCAAATATTATAGGTCTTCACAAAGCCGATCCCATCATACGGGGGTAACTTCTTCAGTCAAATCCACTGATTATTATGATGGTCTATCTCGCACTCCAGAACGACTGAGCGTCTTGGAAAGGCTGAGCAAAGCCTCTACTTTCGATCGCTTGGGTCCTCGAGCAAGTAGGGGTTGCCAAAGGGAAACCTCCAGGTCAAGAGATCATCAATAAGGGTCTACTAGATCCAGGGTTAGTATATGAGGTTCCGCACGTGCCTAGCAGACTTATGAGGAAGAGAGCTCAGAATAAACACATGGTAAAGCTGCTAGAGCTGCCTCAACTAAAACTAACCCGAACGATCACCCTTAGAAATGATCAATACAATGATTGGAAGATCGCTTAGGAGAAATATCTAAGTCCAAAAACCCTTTGCAAAGGAGCTATATGAAGGGATCTCCTTTTATTCCAGCCATTGTGGATTTTCCCACACCGTCCAATTTCAAGCCACTTGTGGTCACTCCCAAATATGATGGTAAAAATGACCCCATCCTCCATATTGAACAAGACCAGGAAGTAGCTGATATTTATTCAGTTCTAGATGAGATGTGTTACAGAGAATTCTAAAGTATCATCACTGGATTTGCACACATTTGGTATAATAATCTACCCCGAGGATAAATCTATAGCTTTTAGCAGGTGGCCGAGCTATTCATCAATAATTTTTTCTTTGGAGCTAAACCCATAAAGAAGGTAAATCACTTACTAAGCGTCCATCAGCAACTAGGGGAAACCACTCATGAGTATATAACTCATTTTAACAGTGAAAAGTTAGAAGTGGTGGCTTATGAAAAGAAGACCGCTATTACTGCTTTGATGAGTGAGTTTCTCCTTGAGAAGTTATATTATGCGTTCGCTAAAGACCCCCCTAAAACCATGTCTGAGTTGATGGCTAAAGATGGAAAAATTATGAATGCTGGGGAAGATATGGTTGCCAAGCAAGCTCTAGGTGCCAAGGCCGATAATCATAAAAATTCTGACAAGAAGGAGTAAAAATATAAGAAAGCCGAGAAACCTAAGAAGTATGAGGCATACACTCCTCTCACTATTGGCATGCATGACATCCTAGAGGAAATCATGGGGAGCAGAGACCTCAAATGGCCCGAAAAGTTAAAGTCCCCTCCTAATGGGAGTGATAAGTCCAAATACCATGAGTTTCACAAGGTCCATGGGCACATGACTGACAACGGTATTTCTTTGAAAAATGAGATTGAGAATCTAATCCAACGTGTCAAGTTTTCTAAGTTCGTTGATAGGTTAGGAGAATGAGACTTTTGGAGGCGATCATAATCTCCTTGTAAAAGAAGAGATGATAAGAAAAGAGGTCGAGATAATGATTCAGAAGATGACCCAGATCTGCCAAAGAAACCTCGGGAGCCTAAAATTGAGGTAAAAATAATATTTTTTGGCTGTCATTTTATTATAGGAGGATATGCCACTGGCAGTGATGAGATAACTGAAAGAAAAACTATTTAAATAAAACCAAAGCTGGCTCCTATATTCAGCAGATTAACTTATTTGATGATGTTGATGGTCGGATAAGAAAAGTAAATAAAGATAAATTAGTGATCGATTTCTTCAAGAGTGACCTGTTAGGAGTGCTCTATCCACATGATGATCGTTTGGTCGTCATCCTGAGAGTACATGAGTCAAGAGTGGATAGAATCCTGATTGACAATGACAGTTTAATCGACCTCATTTTCTATAATTGTTTCCATAAGTTGGGATTGTGTGATAACAAATTGGAACCTTATCATAGTCCCTAATAGGATTTTTGAATGAATAAGTATATCCATTGAGAACTATCAAGTTAGAAGTTTTGATCGACACATGGCCAGCTAGTAGGACTAAAAGGATACGTTTCGTTATCTTAAACAAGAACGTCTGATCGACCTATAACATGATCCTTGGCAGGGTTGGCTTGAAAAAGTTCGAAGTTGTACCATTTACTATCCACCAGCGTTTGAAGTTCCCCACTCATTATGGGGATGGTGTTGTTACAGGAAATCAAATTAAAACTAACGAGTGCTATTATACTTCAGCTGACCAAGACGAAGTAAAGAAACTTACTATAACCTACCATATTTAAACCTTAGACCCCCATGCGAAGGATGATTTAGATTAATTATAGGTTGTGGAGGCCACAAAAATAATTGGTCTGGATGATGAACTACCAGAAAGAACCACACAAATAGGCTCAACTCTGGAACCAACTCTCAAACAAGAATTAGTCAATTTTCTTAAAGAGCGAAAGGTGTGTTCGCATGGAGCCATGAAGATATCGCAGGAATTGATTCGAAATTTATCTGCCATGAGCTAAATATCACCAAAGATGCCATGCCGATCAAGAAAAAGTAGCATGCATTTTGTCCCGAGAAGAATATAGCTATCCAAGAAGAGGTGGACAAGCTGCAGAAGGAAAATTTCATTAAAGATGTCAAGTACCTGGACTGGTTGACCAACATAGTGATGGTGAAGGAGAATAATAATAAATGGCTTATGCGTGTTGACTTCACGAATCTCAATAAAGTCTGTCCTAGGGTTCATTTCCCTTTGCCCAGAATTGATCAACTAGATGATGCCATCGCAGGACATGAGTTACTCAGCTTTATGGATGCTTATTCGGGATACAATCAAATTAAAATAAAGCCAGAGGATAGGGAAAGACATCATTTATCACCAGCCGAGGTACTTATTGCTACAATATTATGCTTTTTGGGCTTAAAAATGCTGGAGCAACATACCAAAATCTAGTAAATAAGGTCTTTGAGGAGAATATCGAAAAGAATATGGAAGTTTATGTGGATGATATACTAACTAAAAGAAAAATAATGGCCAATCACATCAAAGGTTTAGGCCAAACATTTGACCAACTGGAGAAGCATCAGATGAAACTTAAGCTGACCAAATGTGTGTTCGGTGTATAGGAAGGGGTGTTCTTGGGATTCATCATAAATCAAAGAGGAATTGAAGCCAATCTAGTCAAAATTAAGGCATTAATAAAAATGCAATCTCCCTCATCCAAGAAAGTCGTGCAGATGTTGACAAGAAAAGTAGTTACACTCAACCAATTTATCTCCCAGGCAACTGATAAATGCTTATCGTTCTTCAAAGTACTTAGGAAAATTTTTTGTGAAAATGATTTTTCAGAGTTAAAGAAATATTTGGGATCTCCACCACTGCTCTCCCAACCAATCATGGGAGAAAAATTATACCTATACCTTGCTGTATCTGAGTCAATTGCCAGTTCGTCCCTCACCCAACTAGAAAATAGAATCTAGAAACCATTGTAATGCACCAGAATGGTTTTCATGGGGAGGAGATTATATATCCTCTCCAGAAAAAATTAGTTTTAGCCTTTATTGAAGCATCCAAAAGAATGAAGCCCCCACTTCCAAGCACATACCATTGTGGTCTACACAGATTTACAATTGCATCAAACTATCCATAAACTATAAAAGTTAGGGATATCGATGGTTTGGGCAGTGGAATTTTATGAATATTATATAATCTATGAGCCCTGAACAGTATTGAAAGGGAAAGACGTAGAAGATTTCATATCAAAATTTACCTACGAAGAAATCACAGCTGATCATAAGCCCATTAAGGGGAAATAGGCCGAGCAAACTTCCTTAGAAGAGAGCTCAATGCCGAACTAGGTTGAACAGATTTCTCCAAATAATAGTTCTAAACTGGACAAATCGAAATCATTATCTATCCAAAACATCACCAAAAGTATGAAGATCAGAGTAAAAAGTTGTTCAAGTAAGGATTTCTGAGTGATGGGGGATTTGATGAAGAAAATTTGATATGAAAGTTGTACGTTGACGGGTCTTCCTGTGCCTTTAGCAGTGGAGAAAGACTAATTCTAAATACCTATGATGATATAGATGTGGATTATGCTTTTTGTTTTCAATTCCAAGCTTCTAACAATGAGGTAGAGTATGAAGCATTTATTACTGGGTTATAACTCTTTTTGTCATTGGGTACCGATCAAATAGTCACTCATAGTGACTCTCAACTGATCGTTAATAAAGTGTTAGGGATATATGGAGTTAGAGGAGAACTGATGATAAGGTACCTAGCCAAAACTCAATTAAAAAACACTAAGTTTTTGGCAGTCAGAATGATCAAAATTCTAAGAATAGATAAAGCTTCAGCAACCAGGACAGAATTAAAGAGGACCATTTTGGGGGAAATCCTAATAAATGGGAGCATAGTCGAATAGGAACTTAGCTTAATAATAGTTGATTTGGTCCCCCCTGGATGGAACCAGTCAAGTATTATATTGACAAGGGATTGCTTCCTGAAGATCATAAGGAAGCAAGGAAGTTGAGATATAAAGCAACCAACTACATAGTAGAAGGAGGCGTCTTGTATAAAAGGGGATTCACTGTTTCTTTACTTAGGTGTGTTCATCCCACTTAAGTGAATGGCTTGATCAAAGAAGTTCATGAAGGATCATGCGCAGCCCACTCAGTAGGACTATCATTGGTATAATGGGTATCTATGCAGGTGTATTACTGGAAAACTATGAAAGCAGACTGTTCATTATATGCTAAAAAGTGTGATAAGTGCTAAAAGTTTGCTTCCATACGTAGAAGACCGGGGGTTTCTCTGACGCCGATTAAGTCCCCATAGCCTTTTTCTATTTGGGGGATTGATTTGGTCGACCCATTGCCATGGAAAAAAGGACGATTTAAATATTTGGTTATAGCAGTTGTCTATTTCATAAAGTGGGTGGAAGCTGGGCCATCGGTAGAAATGCTTTATGAAAGAGTTTTTCTTTTAATATGGAAAAATATCATATGGTGATATGGCATGCCGTATACTTTAATCATAGATCATGAAATGCAGTTTGACAACCAGGAGTTTGAGGATTATTGTATTCAATCCAAGATCCAAAAATGACATTCTGCCCCTAAACATCCTCAGTGCATTGGTCAGACAGAGGTGACTAATAAAATGTTGCTCGACGGCTTGAAAAAATGACTTGATAATGTGAAAGGAAACTAGATTAATGAACTACATGGTGTCTTGTGGGCCTATAAAACCACATATAAGACATCCACCGGTAAAACTCCGCACATACTTCTATTTGGGACTGAAGATGTGGTTCTTACGAAGATCGGTCTGTCTAGCCATAGGGTGCTTAACTTTAACTCTCCTAAAGTGACCTCGTGATAAGGCTAGATTTAGACCTGTGGAAGAAGGAAGAGAGAACGCTACACTTTAGAAAACGACCTATCAACAACGTACGACTAGGTTTTATAATAGAAGGGTGAAGCCCAGTAACCTAAAAGAATGAGACTATGTTATGAAGAAAGTTCTCCAAAAAGAAAACAAATTGGAGGCTAATTGACATGGTCCATATCGCATCTCCGTAGTTATCCGACCATCTAGAAACACTTGAAGGAGAACAATTTAAGTACCCGCTGGGCATCTTAGGAAGTACTATTAGTAGTTCTGGATTAAAGTTTCAATTACATTTATAACAACTCTTTTCAGCTTTAATGAGAATTCATTGGATTGTCCTTAGTAAACTTCCCTTTTTAATGTTTTTTCCGGGAATGGGACATGTAACTATCTCAAGGACTATTATTATAAAAATAATCAAACAAAGAAAATTTAAAACAAAAACTTCATGTATGACTTTGCTTTTGAAAAGTCACGAACAAAAAGTCCATAACTTTAAAATTTCCTGTATGATTCAAAGTCAAGAATAATAAGTTTACCAGACCAAGTTATGGAAAAAGCCTATAAAATCTGGTTGCCTATGGTAACTGATTCAAATACTTATCCTAGAAGGATAAATATTTGTTTGAACAACCATAAATGTATTCGTAGAACCTAAGGTTGGACAACTCATGTTCATCCAAATTGGTAATCAGTAAAGCTGATTAGTCGGCCAAAGGTCGACCATACAATCATAATTCTTAACTATTAGTCGGCCAATATAAAATGTAACATGTATTATCTTTTATTCAAAAGATAAACGAACTTCATTACAAAATACTTTTCAGAGCTACAAAGGTACAAAAAAGGTACACACATTCATTCGTATGTACATTTTCCCAAGCCTTTTTCCATTCCCTCAAGGGGAATATCCAGAGCAGAAGGAAGGACGGTGGATTCCAACTCCCTAAGTCTTTCTTATCTACTAGATTTAGGCTTATCCAAAAAATTTAGATGCCGAACAAGTGTGTCTTCTCTATGAAGTCCATAGTCACCCAGATATTTCCTAGCTAAAATTATGCGTATAGCATAAGTAGGAATCCACTTGGTGTCCAATTTAAAAGGAGGATTAAGTTAATCCAAACAACCAGGGTCATACCAATACCACAAGGTATCTTTTTCTGGTACCTTCAACACTGTCAGAGCATTTATCTAGCCCTATTTATACCATTCTCTATTAGCCTGCTCCAGTTTATCACCATATGTGCTAGTGCTTTGTCATAACCATTCATCCAAATGGTTCGTAATTTCTTATGAAAATAAAAGGTAAGGCGATCAACTTTCTCATTCAAATTTTTAATACTAGAAGATTAATTCTTGATCAAAGTGTCCTGGCCGTCCAGAGTTTCTTTGTCCTTTCCTCTTCAACAGTGGGCCAAGTAATTACCACTTGCCTTGATGACTGGCCACCTTTGGACTTCTTCAAGTTTTCAATCTCCTCTAATAGTCTAGCATTCTCTTATTCCAAAAAGGATAAACCTTCATTCTGGTCAGCACCCACCATTGACTTCTTCAGGCGTTCTAGTTCATCCCTCAATAAATTATTTTCTTGTTCTAACAAACCAACGACCTCCATGGAGAGATGGTCAACACACACTTTATGACAAATTCATTCTTGCTAAAAGTTGAAGGTATATCCTAAAATTTCTTGTTAAAACCTGCCTCGCTGTTAAGCCGATAATATTTTGCTTCATAATCAGAATGTAGACTTACAAGGAATGATTTCTGGTCCTCTTGCATATTAAGAATCATCTCATAGTAAGCATCATTGGTTGCCATAGTTTGGTCAAAAGCCTGTGCAGATGAATATACGTTTCTTTAACCTGATTAGAGGCGTTTAGGCCGAACAATTCTTCTAATTCTTCTTCATCCAAATCCTCACGACCTTCCCTAAAGAGCCAAACACTCCTCCTATAAATGTCACTCTCTGTTGCTACTATAATAAATTTCCTAGATTTAAACTAAAGAACAACATATAAGTACAAAATTTAAGCAACAAGTTCATCGACATCGACACTGTGAAATAAAACTAAGGAACAATCTTATTAAAACCGTGAAGTGTGACACCTCGTCTAATTAAATACCGGGTAGCTACTCTTTTATTAAATTAATACAGAATATCAAGTTGGTTCAGTCTTAGCATCACTGACGAAAACATTTAATTAATTACTAGCCACCTAATATTTAAAATAAAGAGATGCCAAATTTTATTAAATAAGTTAACAATTAACCAAGAATTAAATCATCAACCATCAATTGCATAAACAATCTCATCTGAATAACAAACGAAAAGAAATAAATTGAGTCTGGAGTAAACACTCCAATAATAATATTAGAGTAAAATAAAGTCCCAATACAAGAGTATGAATAAATAAACCAATATCTGAAATAATGAAAGCCTGCATCTACAACTTGTAAATAAGAATAGGTAACATGCCCTGACTAATATGAATGAATCTGAAGGAATAAAAATAAATGTGGAGGCATCTAATACCGAGATCCTGTACCTTCCACAACAGCTACAACACGTCTTCAGAATGAAAATTCTATGCTTGGTGACCCTGTGGCTGGGCACCTAAAAGGTTTTTACAAACAAAATAAATTTGGAGGAAAACGGGTCAGAGCCCGAGGTGAAAATAGTTTAAAATATAGCAAGTGTTTAAATTACAATATTAAACAACACATATATTAAACATGTTAGTTGCGTACTCTCACATGAGTTTCTCACCCCCCATCTAATGTGCACGCCTAACGTATACCCTTAACCCATCGTAGTTATGCCGCTAACTAACTAGTCTATACTACTCCTGTTTTCATATTCTAACATAGGATATCAACTCGTAACACCCAAATAAGTCATATTTATAACCCATATTCACATTCATTAAATTACTTATCTCAAGTGCTAATTAAATTCTCACATTCTTAGCCCATTCAAATATCTTAGTTATTCACATCTACTAAGCAACAGTGAACCAATCACAAGTACATATATAAATCACTCTCAGTACATATATACATATATGTCACCCCTAGGCCAAGCTGCGGTGCACGCATACTCTGCTATCAAATCCATGTACATCACGTACGTAAGGATTACGTGTTCTGAATCACTCAGGAACCGTCTCAATACAAATCACACATATTGGAGGCGAACATAGTTCACATACCCATGGGTCACGCACATACCTACATTCTCATGGTCAACTGACTTATCAACTCGCAAATAATTCATTCATAGTCCTATGTCCTTAAGGTACCAAACTAAATCCCCCCTGAAGGCACACAAAGATAAGATGGTCTTTTTCTGAAAACTAACCTCCCGTGATAGCAAATATGGTAGGTATGTCATACACAAAATAATCCAGATACTAAGTAGTCACACAACTTAGATAATCATTATTTTAGTATAGGTATATACCAGGCCCATATTTTATGTCTCACACATAGAATAATATTGTCCCATTTATTTTACAGAATAAATTTTAACGCGATAATTCTCGACGTATAGCTCCGAGTACATATCCTATCCCAAAAAGTTACTAAGTCCCCCCACTAGTCTCTAAGGTTATCTCAGTATTTAAAGTTTTCCCCCTTTTAGTATTTAACCTCAAATTATAATTGGAGAAAAATATATTCATGTTCTCACAACTTACAATCGTACCTCATTAGTCGGATAGTCGTAAGTCTACCACCTAACCTCAATTAAACCTAATAATTTTCGGGCTTCAAATACCGTCCTACTGGTCTTCCCTAAGTACAATCATGCTCAATAAATCATCACTAAAGAGTTCAAAAGGTTGGAAACTATTCAATTATTTAAAGGAAAAATACTTCACTTGTTCTAGAGGGGTCAATCGATCGAAGAAATGGGTCGATCGATCGATTAATCAGTTATCTGCCCAGAATTCCTTTAACAGTTACGGAATTCTACCATTTTTACACCTCCAAATCACATTACAACGTCCCAAACTCCCCAAATGAGTATACTAATCATGAAACCAGCATTACTACACCAGTCTTATCATTCAAGATTAATCAAAACATCATAGATTATCGATTTCTTAGATTAAAAGTCATTAATAATACTATAACCCTAGTTTTACATCATATCTTTAAAAATCATTACAAACCTCAATTTAATTTCGTGATTTGCTAACTCTTAGTTTATAATTCTATCACTTAATGATTTCAGAAGGTCCACTTCATGCAAACCTACCTAGGTTCATGATTTAGTCTGCAATTTTATATTATCAAAATTATTCAAAATTTGTCTTCAAATTCAATTTATCATGTAGAACATATGCCATAAATCTTTGAAAGATAAACCACTTTCCTGGAAACTAAAGATTATGATCCTTTGAAGCAGACAATATGGGAGTGATCCTCTCTTTTCAATCTATCCGGTGGTGGTGACGGTGGTGCAAAAGCCTCTAGGGTGGTTTCTTCTTTGAGAACTTTCTTCTCTTCCTCTCTAACTGCCATTTTGATTTTTGGTTGTGAGAACCCTAAGGGACTCAAGTGTTGTCTGATAATACCAGTCTAAAATTTGTGGGTTACTATTCCTCAAAAAGTCAAAATGACTAAAATACCTCCCAGGTTGTCGGTTTGGCCTAAAATGCCCTGGGACCCAAACTAAATCCCTGGCTAATATTTTTTGACTATCTCGACCCTTACGGACACGTTGACGCACTCAAAATGATCATACGGATGACATAAAAATAAAATACTTTTAAATCCATTAAATTGGATCCTGACACGACTGACATACGCGTCCTAACTTAATTACTGAAACTGTCGTATTTTTAACTCACGACAATTTTAATAAATTCAATAATCATATTTTACCATAATCACTTAGTAATATTCAACAACATTATTATAATCAAATACTAACTCTCGTCTCGCTAGCATTTAAATTCGAATTAATTTCCAATTAATTATCCCAAATTAATTTAATTAATTCCATAATTAAAACCAATTTCATTTAATTAATCACATAATGAAAAGCCATAAAAATACGAGGTATTACATACTTCCCCCCTAATAACAGAATTTCATCCCGAAATTCGAAAAGTTAGGCATGCCTAGAAAAATTAGGTATCCTCGAGTACTCAAAACAAAATACAAAGAAAGGCTCAATCACTACAGCCCCCGCTTTACAATAAGCTTGTTGAACACTCTTTACACTTGATTAGTTATAGGATCACACCTTAATAAATGCACCTCACATGATGCTCTTACTAAACAACATTCAAATAATAATAGCCTATACATTATTGGCCGCATCTCAATATTATTGGGAGTTCGTACCTCACTTCGTATCAACTCCCGCGTATCTAAACAAAAAACTCCCATCCTCGGAGAACCCATAGAACATCTGACTACTCTTGTTCGTTCTTTGAATCTTTGTTCCTGGAGGTGTGACTTTTACAAAGGGAAAATCCACATAAGACGGTTGGTGGTTATCCCATTATAGTCATCGGACTCTAACTTATAACTGATCCAAAACTCTGATAATCCTCTCACTTCTAAACATCCACATGAAGGATAGTAAGGTTTATCTACACCAAACCTCTGTAGGCACCTTGTCCACTATAAATAGGTGCAGGTGCTTTCACATAAATCTATCAGTAGGTGATATCCTCTCCCCATTACATATTGTACTACATTTACTGGCTATTCCCGTTGTGGAAACGAAATGATCGCAATGGGTCCAAAATTACTTCTATACAGCTCCACCAGTCGTCAATCACCTTGGGCCTACTCCTCAGGCTATAGGTGAGACACCCTTCTCAAAATGAAACGTTATCCCCACTACTTCCTGATACCCCATGTTGAAGGTGGATTTCAAGGATCTCATCCTAGTGCAGAATAATACTCGGTAGGACCACGTACCGATGCGATCACTATCTAATAGTGTAAATCATTCAAGGATATAACAATTACTTTCCTTTTGGATAACCTTTTCCACACATTTGAAGGAACTCGTTACTTATATATAATTTGGCAACCCATCAAAGAAATTTACTAACTTGACTCTTCCATCACTGGAATCGTCGGCTTGATACAAAGTTTTCAGGTTGATCCTCTTACTCCAATCAATCTACTACTTACTATACCCCTTTCAACACCAAATTTCACTTATAATTCTTTCCGTTAAGTGATATTTAATAACCCTCTTCTTCCCTCGACACATACCAAAAGTTTTCACCACGATGTGCACTCCTGGACTCTTTATACCTTATTGACATCAACATTCTATTTACGCGCAAGTCACTCTCAATATTCTACTGGGTAGAACTCTGCTCCAATTTGCCATAATAGTTAATTATTTTCCTTCTCAAGTGATACCCCCTTTTTAAATGGCTTCCTACTGCCTTTCAACCAAATTCGGACGTGCTACTCTGATTGCACATGAATATATAGATTGTCGTTCTTTTCACGACGCTTAATCCATCCGACCACTTCTATTTTGTCATGTTAGTCCCACAAGCATAAATTTCACCCATCTATTTGTCTCTTCTTCTGGCGATTATTACCTCAGCAAATCGGGGTGTCTACACTTCCTATAAACCGTGCATACAGTTTTAAACATCATATACGCTTCATACGTACTCCAATCACTTTATTGCCCCTGCATTCACAACGTGGATATACCACTTGGGCGTTCTCAATCACCCCCGAATTTGAAATTCCAAGTCCTCCTAAACATCATTCCATCCTTCAACCCGCTAGAATAAAACAAAATTTTCAGTACTTCCTTACCACATAACCGACTCTACTGGCCTTATGTCGCAATTTACCCTTTAACTTTCAGTTATAACTACATACTTCCATAACGATCGAGGTACCGAACTCATGGACGAATGACCAAACATGTCCCTACTACCAACCTTACTCTAAGTTTCATGCGTGGAATGTCTCGCAAAGCGAAATCCAAATAAGGAACCCCCCCGATACACTACTACCTAGCATTGCCGGTCATCGGAAATCGTGTGGCCCTCAGTCCATAACATGTACCCCTATATTCCCGTCTCTTGACAATAAAGTTACATCGCCTTCCGCAATTAAACTTAAATTAGGAACTTCTTTCGAAAGATACTATCTCTCGACGTTGATGGTAATCACATTCCATAAACATCATGCAAATATAATCGGGGCTCTCAAAATCCCGTCCCCATACATACAACTATGAGTATTAACTTCCACGTCTCTAAAGGGTGATATAACAATGCACTCTTCTTATTACCACGTCTTGAGTGTTAATTATAATAACTAGCTAAATCTTTCCGCTAAATAGTAAACCAAATACACTCCGAATCATATCAATAAAGTTTCTACACATACCGGGATCAAATATTCGAGACCATTATACCTTTCGAAGTCTCGATAATATATATATATAAACACGAGCCCGACCCTCTCGCATATGGGGTGTCTCCAGAACAAAACATTCTACACCAAGGTAGTACTCCCGATAGACTTGTAATATCCACACACTATCGATTTAATCATTATTATAAAATCATAATTAGGATAATATCATACTGGCATAACACAACACTAAGACGAGTAATTTCAATAAAGTATATACCTTTATCGATACACCCATTCATCCTCCGCGGATATCACTAAAGGTAACCCCAAGATACCATGGAAAATATCTACATAAATAATAACATTGCCGATATATGCACTAAACTCGTCTATCATGCGAATGTAACAATAATAAAAAAATATAGTAACTCGTTTGTGCCACATAAAATGCACCTCATCATCTAAGTATAAAGTTCATGCTTCTACCTTTCCAATCGCACTGGTTGCTTAAATGGTCCTTGGATATAACACACCTGTCCGAACCAAACTGAAATTTATAATAACTATTGCCCTTGCTAGGCACCATACCTTTATCTCTATACTTGCTTTGAAAAAAATTTAAGGCACGGGTTTCACTCCCCACAAAATACCTCTACACATACTCCACTCATCTCTGGTCACACTGACCATGTTAGGTCTTTCCTTCTCTCGGACTTTGGTACTATCGAATCTGATGGCTGCCATCATTGTTCCCTTAGATTTGATGGCCCTAAGGAACATGCTACTGGCTTCAATAACTCTTACTGAAATCACCATCGCTCGGTAAAATTTTTGCTATCCGAATCATTTAAATGGGTCCCTTGACCGTCCAAGCAGAATTCCCCAAAAGTGCTAGCAATTCTTCTTGTAAGTTAATTTTCCCCTTTAATGTCCTCTTCTTTATTGCACCTACTTCATCCGGTGCAGGGTTCGCTAACTAATTAAATTTCTTTTCACAAAGTGAACTCTGTCCGACCCTCTTATGTGAGTTTAGAACAACGTTCGCATCTTATCCCTAACATCTGATGAAGGAACTTATGGTCAAACCATACCTATGCGCCTTCTCTTGACAAAACATTCCACTTCTAAGTGTGGTGGTTGCCTCTCACCATTGCAACTCTTTTTTTACGAGCCAAGAAAATTTTTACCCTAAATTTCACTTTCGGTTAGCCACACTCCGACATATGCCTAAGCCTTTGTATATTTTACCTTTGTTGGCTAACACGCACGATTTTCGCACTCTTAGAATTTCCACTACCGATTCTCTTCAATGTTTCATTTGACATTCTCCCAATCCAACCTTGTTGGGTGAGTCCAATTCGACTCCACTTTCGACTATAACGGTAACATAATGTCATATGTTGTGCCCAAGCTGCCTTTACCATCCTGGATTTCCATACCATAATAGGGGTGACCTCAACTACGGTCATAATTCTTGAACATACCTAATAACCTCAACTGAGCCTTGTCTCCTGGTGTCCGCCCAACTGTCCTCGATTGACATACTGCATCGTTCGGTACATGAACACACCCTAATGAAAATAAGATTCACTATCATATACATTATAGCAGGAGAATGAAATCTCAGCAAAGAAATCAATAATCCTAAACATAGGGCTCTATATCAAAGAAAGCTACACTGGAAACATAATAAGCTGAACAGATCCTAAAGGCCACTAGAATTTGATGCTCTGATACCACGTGTGACACCCCATCTAATTAAATACCGGGTAGCTACTCCTTTATTAAATTAATACAGAATATCAAGTTGGTTCAGTCTTAGCATTACTAGCGAAAATATTTAATTAATTACTAGCTACCTAATATTTAAAATAGAGAGATGCCAAATTTTATTAAATAAGTTAATAATTAACCAAGAATTAAATCATCAACCATCAATTGCATAAACAATCTCATATGAATAACCAACGAAAAGAAATAAACTGAGTCTGGAGTAAACACTCCAATAATAATATCAGAGTAAAATAAAGTCCCAATATAAGAGTCTAAATAAATAAACCAATATCTGAAATAATGAAAGTCTGTATCTACAACCTGTAAATAAGAATGGGTAACATGCCCTGACTGATATGAATGACTCTGAAGGAATGAAGATAAATGTGGAGGTGTCTAATACTGAGATCCTGTACCTTCCACAACAACTACAACACGTCTTCAGAATGAAAATTCTACGCTTGGCGACCCTGTGGCTGGGCACCTAAAAGGTTTTTACAAACAAAATAGATTTGGAGGAAAACGGGTCAGAGCCCGAGGTGAATATAGTTTAAATATAGCAAGTGTTTAAATTACAATATTAAACAACACATATATTAAACATGTTAGTTGCGTACTCTCACATGAGTTTCTCACCCCTTATATAATGTGCACGCCTAACGTATACCCTTAACCCATCCTAGTTATTCCGTTAAGAAACTAGTCTATACCACTCCTGCTTTCACATTCTAACATAGGGTATCTACTCGTAACACCCAAACAAGTCATATTTATAACCCATATTCACATTCATTAAATTACTTATCTCAAGTGTTAATTAAATTCCCACATTCTTAGCCCATTCAAATATCTTAGTTATTCACATCTACTAAGCAACAGTGAACCAATCATAAGTACATATATAAATCACTCTCAGTACATATATACATATATGGCACCCCTAGGCCAAGCTGCGGTGCACGCATACTCTTCTATCAAATCCATGTACATCACGTACGTAAGGATCACATGTTTCGAATCACTTAGGAACCGTCTCAATACAAATCCCACATATTGGAGGCGAACATAGTTCACATATCCATGGGTCACGCACATACCTACGCTCCCATGGTCAGCTGACTTATTAACTCGCAAATAAGTCATTCACAATCCTATGTCCTTAAGGTACCAAACTAAATCCCCCCTGAAGGCACATAAAGATAAGATGGCCCTTTTTCGAAAACTAACCTCATGTGATAGCAAGTATACACACAATAATCCAGATACTAAAAAATCACACAACTTAGATAATCATCATTTTAGTATAGGTATATTCCAGGCCCATATCATATGTCTCACACATATAATAATATTGTCCCATTTATTCTACACAATAGATTTTAATGCGATAATTCTCGACGTATAGCTCCGAGTACATATCCTATCCCAAAAAGTTACTAAGTCCCCCGCTAGTCTCTAAGGTTATATCATTATTTAAAGTTTCCCCTTTTAGTCTTTAACCTAAAATTATAATTGGAGAAAAACATATTTAGGTTCTCACAACTTACAATCTTACCACATTAGTCGGATATTCGTAAGTCTACCACCTAACCTCAATTAAACCTAATAATTTTCCAGGCTTTAAATACCATCCTACTGGTCTTCCATAACTACCAATATGCTCAATCAATAATCACTAAAGAATTCTAAAGTTTGAAAGTTATTCAATTATTTAAAGGAAAAATGCTTCACTTCTTCTAGAGGGGTTGATCGATCGACAGTCGATCGATCGATGAAGCAGTTATCTGCCTAGAATTCCTTTAACAGTTACGAGATTCTACTATTTTTACACCTCCAAATCACATTACAACGTCCAAAACTACCCAAATGAGTATAATAATCATGAAACCAACATTACTATACCAGTCTTAACGTTCAAGATTCATCAAAACATCACATATTATCAATTTCTTGGATTAAAAGTCATTAATAATACTATAACCCTAGTTTTTCACCATCTCTTCAAAAATCATTATAAACATCAATTTAATTTCTTGATTTGATAAATATTAGTTTGTAATTCTATCACTTAATGATTTCAGAAGTTCCACTGCATGCAAACCTACCCAAGTTCATGGTTTACTCTCCAATTTCACATTATTACAATTATTCAAAATTTGTCTTCAAATTCAATTTATCATGTAAAACATATGCCATAAATCTTTGCAAGATAGATCACTTTCCTGGAAAATAAAGATTCTCATCCTTTGAAGCAAATGGTATGGGAGTGATCCTCTCTTTCCGATCTATCCGATGGTGGTGACAGTAGTGCAAAAGCCTCTAGGGTGGTTTCTTTTTTGGGAACTTTCTTCTCTTCCTCTCTAACTGCCATTTTGATTTTTGGTTGTGAAAACCCTAAGGGACTCAAGTGTTGGATGATAATATCAGTCTAAAATTCATGGGTTACTATTTCTCAAAAAGTCAAAATGACTAAAATACCCTCCTGGGTTGCCCGTTAGGCCTAAATGCCCCGGGATCCAAACTAAACCCCCGACTAGTGTTTTCTAACTATCTCAACCCTTCCGGACATGTTGGCGCATTCAAAATGATCATACATATGACATAAAAATAAAATACTTTTAAATCCATTAAATTGGGTCCTGACACGACTAACACGCGCGTCCTAACTTAATTACTGAAACTGTCGTATTTTCAACTCACGACAATTTTAATAAATTCAATAATCATATATTAGCATAATCACTCAGTAATATTTAACAACATTATTATAATCAAATTCCAACTCTTGTCTCACTAGCATTTAAATCCGGATTAATTTCTAATTAATTATTCGAAATTAATTTAATTAATCCCATAATTAAAAGCAATTTCGTTTAATTAATCACATAATTAAAAGCCATAAAGGTATGGGGTATTACATGAAGGAGTACATAAAAAGGATCTCTATTTTAGATTATAAAGAAACCATGCATTACAAACAAAAAATGGAAACATTAAACAATCCTCGGAGCTACACCTTCTCCTTATCTCATGCTTTCTCGTCAGCTGACTGGGCCACTATCGACGTTTCTGGCACCATGGAAGACTTTCCAGTATCCTACTTATCTCCCATATCCTCATCTATAATAGGAGGGGTACCGAGATTGTGATATTGGAAGAACTCTGAGTCAACGACAGTGCCGACCTACCTAAGGGCGGAATCCCAACCATCTTTGAAGGAAACCTTCTTCAAATAGTCTATCTACAAGGCAACGGTGGCGAATGACTTATCCCACCCTCATGTGTAAGCATATTCCTTCCCCTTTTTAGGTTAGACTTTAAGTTTTAAATATTTTTCTCCATCTCAGTGAAGGCCTTGGCAGCATCCGACGTAGCCTTCTCAACATCTTTCCTTTCTTACTCGATAATATTCAACAACCCCTACCATTTTTCTTGATCTCTGTTATGAGCCTCCTTGGTGGCATCCAAGGAGTCCTTCAGCTATTTGAAGGCCTCTTCAAAATTTGTGTATGATTACCTTAGTGGGTCATCTCTCATTAAAAGTTGGTCGTAATCAACCAAGAACTATAAATATAGAAGAACAAAGGCAACTAGTAAAATTTCCACAGAAGGGAAAAATTAGATATGGAAAATGTAAACAATTACAAGAGCCAAGTTATGATTAGATATTTCCAGAAACCGTTCTCTGGTCAAGGGAACAACCCCCGAACTATCTGCGAGAAGCATTTTAGGAACAATTAAAGCCCCAGCTAAACAGGGTTCACTGCCACTAATGCAAATTCTGTAGAGGCCTGATTGGCCTGGTTTTTTGAGCCAATTCCTAGTGAACAACAAGACCGTTTTCAACATCTTGAACTAAGTTTCAATACTTTTCATTTCTTTAGTAGTTATCACTACTGGTCGCTTGGAACCTTCACCAGTGGCCTCTTCTTCTCGGCTGGGGGAGGAGACATGGCTCCAATAATTTTGTTGGGAATTCTTTTCTTTACCATTTTACTCGGAGAGGAGAAAGTAGTCAGAATAGCAGTCAAGTCTAAGGACTCAAAGGGGGAAGAAATTTCTCCAAATGCATTATCTCCTTTTTCTTCTTCTTACAAAGGGAATTCAGAGGTAGCAACAAACGGGGATGAGACAGAGTTTTCTAGGTCAATGGGGGTTGAAAGGATATCCTTCATAGGCCGAGCTATAAAAAATGTTATAGAGCTCTTGTAATCTAGAAAAACTGAAGCCGATTTGGGGCGGGCTTCCCCAATACTCTATTAAATGGACCATATGAGCTTCAACTCGTCAAAATTCACCTCTGAATTTGGAGCACAATCTTTCTTTCTTCTCCCTGCAAAAAGGCAAACACAATATGTTAGTCGGCGTATCAACAAACAAAAAGAAAATATAAAAGAAATTCATGTGTTATAAGGGGTCGAGCTATGCCACCCCCTTCCTAGGGGCATTTCGGACCGTTGTATCTTACCCCCTTAGGAAGGGGGAATGTTGCCAATTCTATACCACAATTCCATAATTCCAATAGTTATTATTGGAATCAAGCAAATTTACCACCAAGGACCTGTTGGCCTGGTGTGTCTTCAAATTGTTGGTATTATCCCAATGGTCGCCCAACTGTAACAATACATCAAATCCTTTATTCCTACGTGGGTTTCATATAATTCGTTAAGATAGTTAGCCCCATTCACTACTCTTTAACTATTAGGGGTTACTTTGGCAGGGACCACATCGAAGTATTGGCAGAATTCTAAAAATAAATTATTAGGAAGAAAGGCAGCCCCACACTTAGCTATAAATATGGTGGGTAACCAATGTCCCTCACCCAGGTCACACAAGTCGCAAGGTCCAGACATCATTTTGACACTTACCCAGTCAGGGATTTTTCTCTTCTCCCTAAACTCCTCCAGAGAACCTTCATCAATAATATAAATCATTTAACAAGTTCATAAAGAAAAAGTAAATTCTTATAGTTTCTAGAACAATAGGGAACTCCTTAGATCCACAAAAGGGGAACAAACAATGAAGGACATAGAGAGTTCGATTGCAAAGGTTTGGAAAAACAAAGGGAACATCAACCTTTATATAGGTACAATGATGATCCTTGATAGGGAAAATTAACCTTTATATAGGTATAATGATGATCCTTGATATTTGGGATTTGAAATGATTAATTTTACCAATGTTTGGACTACAGACAACATCCCAAATCCCAAAAGGAAAAAGACTAGTGTGCCCTTTGATGGATCGCTATTTTTTAAGGTCTTTACAAAACTGCCTTTTCTTTAATATAGAAAGGAAAAAATATCAGTCCTTGAGGTCGGCTGCCGACCACAACATTCATGAAATGCTTAGCAATCCTAGAAAATAATACTCCATTCTTTCATTCAACCTTCAAGTATGAAGTATTGGGGGATTTTATTGTAGCCTAAAAATATTAGTCCATATGGACTAATAAAACAATGACACCTATCGATATCATCTCGCAGTTTTCCACCGTGGGTAAAAATTGGTCGGCTCGGGTACTCTTTGGTCGGCTGTCCTGCTGACCAAAGCCAGGAAGTTAAACCATTTGTCACGTGGAATATTCAACAGTCACCATGCACATGCACGTGAAAGACGTCTAACTACATCTTATTGTGTAAATGTGTAAATACTTGAAACTATAAAAGCATTCCACCTTTTGAGTTTTCGCTTACTATAAATACACCATTTCCCCCAGTTGAGGGGGGCACACATGAACATATCAGGATTGATGCTAAACCCTTGAATTGTAACAAGGATACTGGAACTAAATCCTAAATACTATTGGCTTGTGGATGTAGGCTCCATTCCTGAGTTGAACCACGTAAAATCTCTGGTGTCTTTCTTTATATTTTCATTTTATCTGTTATCCGTGGTGATAAATTTTGTAACTAAGGGCTAAGATCAATAATCCAAATTTAGGCAGTAATAATAAACATTCAAGAATATCAAAGAAATTTGGAAAATAAAAGAAAGATGCTGGTGTATGATATCTTAAAGTCACTTATTTTTTCAATTTCACAAATAATGTCACTAATAACACTGCACAATTGATGTGTCTTATTATATAGTTAAAACAACTATATTGATTTATCATAATGAATACATTATTTGTTTTCAATAAAATCATATCATAAATAACTATACTTACCTTTCAAAGACACCTAAACTCAATACTTTTCATTATAACGTCACTAACTTTTAACTCTTAACTATTAAAAATAAGAATTTTGACAACATATATTATTAAAACAATTTTTTATTGATAAACATTCATTAATATCAAAGAAAGTCAGAAAATAAAATGAAGATAATGGTGTATGATATCAATGTTAATATCACAAATTTTGTCAATTTCACAAATAATATCACTAATAACACTGCACAATTAACATGTCTTATTACATAGTTAAAAAACTATATTTGATTTATTGTAATAAATAAATTAACTTATTATCTATAAAATCACATCATAAATAACTATACTTACCTTTAAAAGACATCTAAACTCATCACTTCTAAATTTTTTCAATTATAAAGTCACTGACTTTTAAACTCTTAACTGTTAAAAAAAATCCTGACAACATATATTATTACAATAATTGTTTATTGATAAACGTTCAAGAATAATAAAGAAAGTTGGAAAATATAATATAAATATTGGTATATCATATTTGTGTTAAAGTCACTCATTTTTCATTTTCACAAATAAGGTTCCTAAAATAACCGTTGAATTCACATGTCTGAATAAATTAACTTATTTAATATAGAATCACATCATAACTAATATATTTACCTTTCAAACATACATAAACTCAGTATTTTCAAATTTTTTCTATTATAAAGTCACTGACGTTTTACTCTTTAACTGTTAAACCCAAAATCTTTTTTTGGGAGCATATAATACTACAACTTCTAACTAAGTGAGCACACTCTTTTAATAAAACTAACAATTATTTAAAATCATAAGTTGTGATTACTAACACAACAATAATAAATTAATTCAATATTGCTAGGAAATACAACAATTGTTTTGTTTTCAACACTAGTTTTTGTTTTCAAAATACATAAATGTCTGAAACTCATATAATTAGTTTGATAACAAATAATCACAGGATCAAAAGTACAAAATTATTGAACTTATTTTCTCATTTATGAAAAATCCAAAACAAACCGATATATCCAATCAAATGTCAAATCCTATTTTCAAAGCAAATGCAAAACAATTCTAAACAGAAAATTACATCAAATAACTATACTCAAGTAGTAAATATAGTTTCTTTATATGTTTTTTAATTATGATTCCCATCCAATTGACACTTACTACACTTTGTGGGCCTTTGGTATTAGCCACAAGATATTATTCTATGCTTTCTTGGTCTTCCTAGTGGAACTTTTGTTATAGGATCCTTCAAAATCACATCATTGCTAACAACTTCCACTTCTTGTATACCCATCACATGAATAATTGAAAATAAGTAACACCTATTGAAATAATCCACACTGAAATAATCCTCAAAACATTGAAACATATATTCACTATTTAATTGTATTTCAACCAAAGCATGTGGGCATGCAAATCCACTTAATTGCCATTTGTAACAAGAACAAACATGATCCAATAAATTTACAACCCTAGCATTCTTGCTTTTGTGACACCCCGCCTAATTAAATATCAGGCGATCACTCCTTTATTAAATTAAATCAAGGTGAACAGTTTAGTTCATTCTTAGCATCACTGTCGTAAAAATAAACTTTCCAATTTAACACCCTAAATAATTAAGCTAAGTGTCAAAACCATATTTAAACATTACTTTCCAAATTTTTTTTTAAAGAAAATAATTTATTTATTTATTAACAACATTTCAACAATTAAGAATCACACCACAATAAACCTGGAACACAATCCAATTAATTTAAAACATTCGTCAATCGAATGTCAACATGCGAAATATAAAGTAACACAATTCAAACTGAATAAATCCCATAGTGACAATACTAGAAATAACTAAAATACAAATGTCCCAATAACAATGAATAATGGAAGGGGCGACACATGCCCAATAAATGAGAATGCTAGAAGTGGAGTCAATAAAGGAAGCCGTCTACGCAAGTGACCTGTAACTCCCACCTAAGCTGCAGCACGTTCCTTTCAAGGGATCCTAAGCAAGACGCCCCTGTGGCTGGGCACCTGAAATATATACATATATATACAAGAGAGAGGGAGAAAAAGAAACCCGTCAGAGCCCGATAGTGTGTATGATTTAAAATTTGTTTAGCAAGTATTTAAACTGATACAGGCCAATGCAACAACATATTAGAGCGACACTCTCTTGAGAAATTCTCACCTCTCTTCTAATGTGCACGCCTATCGTACTAACCTTCCCAACGGTTTATTTTACCAGTTTATCATACTAACCTTTCCAATAATTTAGCTTATCTTAACTTACTCATAAGATTTCAAAACCGAACAATATCATTGTTTAAAAAGAATACTTCCAATTAGCAGCACAACTATCGTTTTAGCTTTATTAATTTATAAAGTTTCCCAGTGTCATATTATACTTTCACAAAACAAGTATTTACTATTTGAGTCATCAACCATGTCCTACTTATCAAATCACAGTAGGCAGTTTCAAATTTCCAAATCTCATATATATATTAACTACTCGTATAATATATATAAAATAACAGCACCCCAAATAAAACTATGGTGCGTGCATACTTCTACTATCCAAACCCCATACCACTCATATCAAGGGGAATACAAATTCAGAATCACTCTCGAACTGTATTAACACATACACAAACAATATCGAGGCGAAGCATATATTCCAAGTCTCTAAGAGGATGGCACATACTCGCGTCTCTTAGGACCGTCTGAACTATCAATTCGATAGCCTGTACCAAGGATATCTATCTTCTAGGGTACAAGTCAATATCCCCCATGAAGGTCCCATCGAGATAAGACTGTCCCAGCGCGGTAACCTCAAGGATAGCAAGTAGCGCGGTATGTTTTTCACATGTATATAATATATGTACACACAATCATATAAATATACCACTTTTATCATATTAATATAGGTTCCTCTCGTCACCCATAATTACAACATTTATCCTTAATTTCAAATTATTAGTATTACGTATAAGGTTTCATCTCTAACCTTAACTCGAAGAGTTTTCTCACTTATTACGTGACACTCGTGGACTCTATCCTTCCAAGTAGAAAATTCAGTAGGTATACCTCTATTTACTATCGTAGCTATTTGCCGTAATCTCTCACTTGAAATACGTAGTTTCATCGTTCATTATATAATTATCCCAAAAGCAAGATTCTCATCTTATAATACAGTTCCCAACACTTATACATATGTCCTACTCGTCTTTCCTATCTCCCAAAACATTTTATTAAGAATACCCAAGAACTATTTCATGATAAATTTAATTTAACTAATTAAACAAGGGAAATAGGAGTCTGCCAGGAGGGGTCGATCGATCGAGGTCTGGGGCTCGATCGATCGAACCTTCGATCGATCGAAGCTCTAGGCTCGATCGATCGATCAAGAAGGTATTTCGATTTCTGCAGAATTGCAGTTACGGGTTCTACCACTTTTCTTCATCCAAATCCATATTTTCCAAACCCAAACGTCCCAAAAATTCTACTACTAACATTATAACAATATACCAGATGTTTCTAATGTGAGGCATGTACATATTCATCATTTAAACATGGATTTTCAACCCAAAATTATATCTAATTATCAAGAACCCTAGAATTTTCTTAAACAGATTTCTAACAAATTTTTCTCCAGAATTTCTTTCTTATAATCATCTAAATTTCTTGGTTAGTTTCCTCTACATGGCAAGGGTTTCCAGAATCATCATATAAACCAATACTACATGGATTTTCCTATCACAAATTGGGTTTTCTTCCACATATTTCATCCCTAATCATTCCTAAACTAATATGGAAATTGCACCAACGAAAATAGAAAGATAAACACTTGCCTGGGATTTTTGGTATCCTGATTTACGGCTGATTTCGGTGTGGTTGCGTTCCCCGTCTCGCGATCTACGCGTCGGTGGTGGCGGCGGTGCAAACCGTTGAGTTTTGGGCCTTGAAATTGCTTGAGAACTCTCTCCTCTCTTCTTCAAAGGCCGTTATAGGTTTTGGGAATTGTAACCCTAGGTGACAACCTCAATATCAGATATAGTCCCTCTAATTTTCGTGGGTTTAATTACCCATAAATGTAAAATGACCAAAATGCCCTCCCGGGTTACTAATTAGGTCTAAAAGCGCCCCGAGACCCAAACTACACCCCGGGTACACTTTTCTGACTATCTCGACCCTTCCGGACGCGTTGGCGCACTCAAAACGACTATACGAGCAACTTATAAAATATTCACTTTTTATTTATCAAAATTTAGTTCCGACGCGACACGAGCACGTTCCGACTTAAGTTTCCGAAATTATCATTTAACGCACTCATGACATTCAATATAACCAATATAATATAATACTTTGCTCATTAGTAATATTCAACAAATTTCCCATAATTACTAACTCTCGTCACGTTAATAATTATAACATAATTAATTTCCGGATTTTTATTAAATAATTCATTCACATTAACTTTAATAAATCCCCAAATTAATATAGCATAAAAATACGGGGTATTACAGGTTTTAATTTGAAAAATAAAACCACTCGACCGAGTAACATTCCATCCCTTACCAACTATTAATATCTCATTCAATCTCTTGTTCATCTCAGGGAAATATATGATTGTCCATTTATTTGACTCTTGACATCTTTTTGAGATTTGGTTCATCATTTTAATTTGAATACTCTCAACCAATTGTGTTATTGATAAATATCTAACCTCTTTGATCCAAATATTGAACGACTCAGATGCAATCGAATACATATGTCCATTGAAAAATGCACAATACCAATGCTTCTCCGAATAATTTTGAAAGAAATCTCTTATCAAACCACCTCTCTCATTTATCAATTTATTTTTATGTTTCAGATACGACTCTATAGTTGTAGAAAATGAACACATGTTAAACATCTTCACCATTCTCTCCTTAAAATTTGAACCAAATCCACGATATCTATCCCGTATTTGATTTTGAAGATGGAAAAGACACTAACCACGTGGAGAGTTTGGAAAATATTTCGAAACATCATCTAAAGTCCTTGATTATGATCTGATATAAATATTATCTCTCTCTCCATAGGATTCAAAACCTCGGCAAGACATTTCATGAACCAATTCCAATTGCTCTCATTTTCATCATCAACAATAGCAAAAGCAAGGGGAAATAAACCTGCAAAAATTTAAAAACATATTACAACGATAAAAAAATTGAACAACATAACATATATTCCTATATGCCAATATTTTTCAACACTTATAAAGTCACTAAAACCTGTACATAACATATAAAATCGCTACTAATAGAAATATTATTTCAAAATCATTTTAACATAATGTAAAAACATTACAATTCACCGATTTGCAAAACACATTGAATAAAACTTATTAATGGAAGAATAAGGATTCCATCACATGCCATGATCATCATTTTTTGATGTGGTGTCCAACAACACTCCTTTGTATTTACTATACAAATGTGTCCTATCCAAAAATAGTATTGGTCTACAATATTGAAATCCTTATACTCATGCCCCAAAGATTATGAACAATCGTTTAAATAAAAAATAAAAAACATCACGCTCAATAAAACAGATTGAGTTTGGGTTTGTTTTAACTAATCGATTTCAATATGGAATTAGTTGGTCGTGAAATTTTTCCTCGTGCCCATGAAACTCGAAACTTGCAAGTTCCTTTCCCTTCTAAGCCAAATGGAAAGAAATATAAAACTCGTATATTCTCTTAAAGTTGTTCATTATATTAGTTGTACTAATTGAGGGATTCTCACGAACTTCATCCAAAAACTCTGATGAAATAATTTGGGATGCAATCATTTCACCAGTTGACTTATGAACATGTATACTATTCTACGATGCATGCACATGCCAACTACATTTAACATTCTCATCTTGAACACATCAAGCTATCACCCCAACATTATCATTCCTTATATACTTGAACTTAAACCAATCTCCAATTCATACTTACGTAATGTTTTTCGCAACTCTTTCGCAACCCCTTCAAATTTTTGTCCAACTTCAATAATTCCTGTGCCCAAGAAACCGACAAAAAAACCTTTGATTTTGAAGATGTAGATTCAACGAATTATTCATCAATAACATCAAAAAAATTTGTAGCTAATGAATGTTCAACATCAATAAAATGCTCCTCGATCTCACAAACTTCACTACCAACAAACTTACAGTCTTCTACCTTAATTTTAATAAAATCACATTTTGATTTCTCGCAACAAGGCAACATAAGTCTAAAATCCCCGTCGGATTCCAAAATAAGTCTAAAAAAACATTCAACAGAATATGAAAACTTGACAGTTTCTCTTTGCAAGATCTTAAATTTTGAACATACTTCGTCAATAAGAGAATAATACGAACTTTCATCTTCATTGCTTATAGAAGCTGACATACAACCGTAAGAACACATACAAATAGATTTACCATCCATCACTCTACAACTTGTACAAAATATACATAATACACATCATATTACCATAAAAACTCTTAGAAATGAAACCAACAGTACTAAATTAACACAAACAATAATGAACAACAAATCACTATATAAAGCATACACATAACAATAACACTAACAACATTTAATTAAAAAATACAATAATACTTTTAAAAATAGATCAACACATAAAAAAGAAGAAACAAAGCATGAAAACCATATATACTTATAAACAATAACCAACACCACGAATAAAACCATGAAATATTCAAAAGAACCCTAACTCTCATAGTAAACAATACATATACCACATATCAATTAAAATTTACATATACTACAACTTCATTACAAAGTCAACGAAGACAAATAATGAAGAAATTTACAACATAACAACTATGGCCTTAATACAATCCCCAACTGATTAATTTTCTATAAATCATAAAAATAGACCACCTAATACATAATCTAATCAAAACTAATAGGCAATATATAGTGATAAATCAATAACCTGACCTTAAACAAACTAAATATACAAATTCCCAAATCTAATCACACAAATTCATCATGAAATCGAAAATAAAACCTAACTAATGAATTAAACATACAGACATATACATATATGGAATGATATTTGACTAAGATTGAGAAAAGAATAATAAATGCCTTCTAATGTAAAGAACAACAAAAACGATCGCAATGTGATGACCAACGGTATTGAACCGCTAGAGTGTTTCAAATGTTAACCTAAATTTAAGTTTGAAATTGTTTTAATGACGTTTTCATCAATTTTTAAAAGAACGGGTTCTCTATTTTGGACGGGATATGTATTTTGAAAAGTTTAGCTAACTAACCTATTTTGACTCGAACAAGGTATGAACTAGAAGTTAGCAAACAATCTTTTCGAAAATGAGAAGATACAATTTGGAATATATATATAGAGCGACTAAATTGGTTAAATTAAAAATAAGTGTCTTTTAAAAAAAATATACATTTGTGTTGGGGACTATACATTAGTGGGCCCAAATAAATAAAAGTTACTAGACAAATAAAAAATTCCAAAATAAAAATGCCCCCAAATAAATAAAACTAGATCCACTAACACTTACAATAGACCCCCCAAAAAATATCCAATTAAATTATCCACTCAATCACTCAAAATAAGCCCACACATAAATGCCCTAACCCACTAAATGGTAAAACCTTAAAATTCTCTCTTTTCCACTTATAAAACATCATCTCTCTCTCTCTCTCTCTCTCTCTCTCTCTCTCTCTCTCTCTCTCTCTCACACACACACACACACACACACACACACACTTCACCTGTCATTAAAAATATTGAAGCCAAAAAAAGAACCATTCATTCAATTACAAGCAAAAAAATTACGGATTTAAAATCTAGATTTTTAATTTTAGAAAGTTAGGGTTTTAATTTCATGCAAAAAATTAGGGAGACACTCATACTCAATCATTTCGAGCTTGTAAGTATATGTTTCTTATTTAGTTTAATTTTACATGTTTATATTAATTGATAGTTTTGCATAAAAAATACGACAAAAACACATTTTCTTTACTTTGGATAGATTTTTTTGAGTATATATAAGGGCCCCTCTTTGATTGTTCGCCTAAGGCCCCAAAAAAGTCAGGGTCGGCCCTGTTTGAATTGAACAACCCACCATGGTACAAACCAAGCAAAGCTGTGACAACCCGCCTACTAAAATAAGGGGTGCCCAACCCGATACTCTAATAATCACAGGAATCATATATGGTTCATTCTTAGCATCACTGTCGTTAAAATAATAGTGCTAGATAACCACCAATTATTTTAAAAAATGGACTGTCAAATTAAATTTTATTAGTAAAAGAAAAGCACTTAGACAATCCGATTTACAAAGACGGTGGATACCAAAAATCAACGGGTAATATTATAACGAAATGTAAAAGGTATTAATCGAATAAGCTGTCGGTTAATAGACTAATACAAACAGGTTACACCGAGTATTATAAATAAATATCACATTATAATAGATGAGTGCAAAGCATGGGCAACACGCCCGAATAAATAAAGTGAACATAACTAGAGTACAAAGGATAGAAGTGTCTATAACGAATATCCTACAACATCCGCAAAATGTTATATCTCTAAGACAACAGGGCTCGAGAGATCAATACAGGCGTCCTTGCGAAGGAGCACCTGAACGGACAAGGAGATTATGCAAAATAAAGAGATATTGACGGGTCAGGGCCCGGTTTGATATGATCACCATGTGAATAAAATGCATGACAGTTATGAATATCTAATCATAATCATGAATTTAACTATCTCTCGCAATTAATCATCAAATTTCTCACCTCTCAATCTAAAAGCACAACCTGGCGCAATATCAATGATAATGCTTAATATTCATATAATCATGGGAGAACTCATCTACATTTACCTCAAGGAGACACCATTTCACTTATTCACACTTTAAATTCATAGTTCCTTTTCTCTTTAGGAAATACATATATGGCAATTCATTTTACAAAATGTTTTACCAATTCAATTTCATCTCATAACTTCCCATTTCCCTTCTTCCATCTAGGAAATGTATTTAAAGCAAATTTATTATCATAAAATGCTTTAACATCAATAATGTCCCACATTATTATGAATAGTTATATTTCATATCATATAATGATTCTAAGACCGCCCGTCCGGGTTTCTCCACTGCGCGCGCCCCTAAATGGCTACCATCTTCCAGGGCCTATCAAACAAGACAACCTGGGCATACTACAATGCGAGACGTCGGGAAGCGGCCATATACATGCGAGTGAGTCACAACCACACCCGGAATTACCCCACATCCCAAAAATAATCACATAATATAATAACCGATCATATGGCCGAGGACTATATTCACCCTGCATTCATTAGCCTGGGGACTTCACCTCATGCGCATAACTTCCCTTATGATAAAGATTCAGAGAGGTGTATATATGTAAATTTATCATTCACAAAAATCATTTTTCCATTTTGAAAACATTCACTTTTACATTCACAAAACCATTTATACTTATTCATTAAGTACCAAATTTTAGAATATGCATTTCTTATTCTTAAAGTCATATCTTATTAATGACCTAGGGCCCGAAATGCCATTATCCTCACACTAGCCTCCAAGAGTCCAAAACATTACCATAAATCATCAAAGTAAGTCTCCCTCAATAATAGTCTCCCAAAAGTCCCAACATTATCATTTTTACTTTCCGTTGATTCTAGGCTAACTTCCTATATCAAACGAAAATTAACCCATATTAACTAACCCTTGGGATAAACCCAATTATCCCCATGCTAACCTAGGGTATTAACCTCCCTAATACAAACTTATAAGACCCTTTATTACTTCCCAAAGGAAGGCCCCTAAGCTTAGATCCTAAAGGAAAAGGAATGAAAACTAATCAAGAAAAAACATCCTAAAAATGTTGGAATTCCGAATCGATTCGGCCTGGCCGAATCGATTCAGTCTTGAAAGAGAATCGATTCGGTCAAGAGGAACCAAACATTATGTATAACCCCGAATCGATTAGGATAGTCCGAATCGATTCGCCCAACTCAGACCTGTAACCTTCTCCATTGGCGAATCAATTCGCTAGGGGCGAATCGATTCGGCCCTGCAGAATTTGCCCAATTTAGGCTACGGGTTTAAGAACCCTAAATTTACCCAACACCCAAATCTTCAATTTTCTCCAACATCAACAACAACTAATTCAACCAAATTATTTTTACACATCAACTAACTAATTTATTTTCCTCAAATCAAACTAAACTACAAGATTAAGGGTTTAATCACTAAAAATATACAAATCCCAAAAATGGTTTAAATCTCCAAAAACATAACTATAAATGCAATTTATTCACATTAAATCATGATCTAGGAAGTAAGAAACTTGCCTCAAGTTGTAGTCTCCGATTCTCTTCCCGAAGCAACGATTTCCAACTCCAATCTCCCATTTCTCTCTCTTTTCTCCCATTTTCTCCCAACACTATCTTCTCTCCCTCCCTCCCTCCCCCCTCTCTCTCTCTCTCTCTCTCTCTCTCTCTCTCTTTAAGATTATAACATAAAATGAGAAATAAAAGGGGTTGGGAGACTTAACAGAGTTCTAAACATTAATTCCCCCCTTTAAATGTTGATACACCATTAAAATGACTCGCAAATACTTAATTGAGTCGTAACTTGTTAAAAATGCCCGAAACTCAAAAATTCAACTTGGCACTCATTTTGACTATCTCGACTATTCCAAAACTAATCGTACCCCCTAAATTGGCATCCGGAGCAACGCATAATATTTTTATGTTCTTACGTCATTTTATTTCATTAATTATGCTCCAATTTAAATATAAGTCATAACCGTCGCTTAAAGTACAACGACGCAATAAAACACAATATAATGCTATTTACCTTCTCATAATAGTAAATAGGCAAAACATGGTAAATATTATCCCTTAACTCACTTAAAATAATATTTACCCCAACTTTCTCTATTTTATAAAATTAGCCCATCAGGCAAAATAATATAAAATAGTCGCTCAAAAGTCTGGGTTGTTACATACTCCCCCCCTTATAAGGGAATTTTGCCCTCAAAATTCAGGCGTACCATATAACCATAATAAGGGTGTACTTTTCTAAACTATCGTTCTTTCATGTCTAAAATTTTCTAGACATGGAGATGTCCCCTTTGGACTTGGACTAAGGTCGTTACTTTCGATCTTAGTCTACATTCTTCGTGCTCTAAGATAACACCTAGTCGCTCCTCATGAACTATCGATCCTACATTAAACAAAGGAAAAAGAATTACCTACATAACTTGGCACAAGTTGCCTTTCCTCCAAAATCACGTTATACCCTTCCTAGGGAATATCCTACACTAACACTTGATCCCCTAACTCCAACACTGCGTTCCCTCTATTCGCGTTGGCGTAGCCCTTCAAAGTATGCGGCTCAACGAACTTAATCATTAAAGAAGTATTCCTGGACCATTCCAAGTCCAAGGAACTTATTGCCCGCTGGTTCCACCCAACGAGCAGGTGAATTACTCAGCCGGCTACGCAAGGCCACATTTAGTCCCATCCTTATAGAAAAACGATCCAAATTATTGTAGGAAAATTCGACTTGTAGAAGCTACTGCCCCCACCCTTCCTTTAAGTCAAACATGCCCATTCGAGGTATGCCTTCCGACATTTGGTTAAATTTCTCCATTCATTTAACCACTTACGGGTGGTAGGCGGTACCCAATTTCAAGTTGGTTCCCATCACTTCTTGTAAACTTTACCAAAACTTTGACACGAAAGTCTAGTCTCGGTCCAACACTATATTTATAGGCACGTTATACAGCTCCATAACTTCACCATAAAGAGCTGGGCGTACTCCTTCGTAAATAGTCCGCCCATATTAGCTGGAAAAGCGGCGATTTGGTCAAATGATCAACAATTACTCAAATAGGATCATGACCATCGCGATGCCGGCAATTCGATGAAAATGTCCATGGGTATACCCTTTCTCGTTCCACCATTACTCTCTTCACACTAGTAGGTGATATGGTCAATCAAGGACATGAATGCTCTTGCTATAGCTTCCTCTTGGTTAAGATCGTTCCACTTGGCTTTCCATGCCTTCGCTAGTCTCCCACATGGTTTTCCTACTCAGTGCATCTGCTACCCCATTCGCGTTCCCTTGGTGATAATGAATATCTAATTGACAGTCTTTTACGAACTTTAAACACCAACTCTATTTCTTCAACAAAATATTGCAATAACTTGTGGTTCGTGAAAAGACCAAATTTCCTGCCCGGGAAGTAGTGCCTCTATTTCTTTAAGGCGAATACTACTGCTACGAACTCTAAATCAAGCGTGGGATAATACTTCTCACGAGGTTTAAGTTTGTGAAATGCATAAACAATGGGTCCATTATCCAGTATTAATACTTCCCAATCCGGGTAGAAACTCATCCATTAATATCGAGAAATCCACCCTCGATCCTGACAACACGAGTGTAGGAGTAAAAGTCAGGTCATCTTTTTGACTCCCAGAAAGCTAGGTTACCGACGCAACGCTCTTCCTATGAGAGACCTCACCTTCTTCTGGACTATTATCCCAAATCAATCGAGATTCCATAATTCTTGTTTCTGGGGACCTAATCCTTCTTAGAGTTAACCCACAAACCTACTCGTGGTCAACTCCTTACCGCCTTCCTAAAACAACATCACATGCCCTAAGGGCCTTACGTCCTAATAATCCTAAGGTTGATATACTTCCTATTCAAGTCGTGTAAGTATTATACTAATTATATCCCTAGTGCCCAAGACCTTTCTCAATTTCCGACATTCGCTCGATTTCATACGTGGGACGTCTCACAAAACGAAATCCAAACAAGGAACCCTCCCGTTACACTACTACCTCGCATCGTCGGTCATCAAGATATAACGGTCTAAGACACATGGCCGGGACCGCTAAAATTCTAACTCGTAACCCTACTAATGCGCTTATACTTCTATATCCTATCGTTTCAGCGAAATGAAAATGTAACTAATAGGGCGCTTACTTTCTGTGAGGTGTTATAAATAATTTATCCCACATATATATACATACATCTTCTTAAATGGCCTTCTCATCAAGGCATAACCATAATTCTCAATCCGACTTTCTTATTTTAGTCTCCCTCACATCGATCAAAGGAGAGAACTATTCATAGTGCTTCTATACCGCACATTAATATCCCTTTAATCACTCAATCACGTGATTCTCGTCTAAACCCTCCAACCCAGAATTCTACCAACAAAAAGAAAGAAAAAGAAAAAAATACAGTATCTCTCCACTCCCAATGTCGTTAAGGTTCATGCGTGGAGCGTCTCACAAAGCGAAATCCAAACAAGGAACCCCTCCAATACACTACTACTTAACTTTGTTGGTCGTGGAGATAAGGCAACATCATACATGCAAGAAAAAAAATAAAAAAAAGTGAAAAACTCTTACATACCTTAAACCATCTCTATAAAGTCTCAATCCTGTATCCAGGTAAGATATTATAGAACAACTAGTTCCATTTTGGAACTAGAAATAGGATAGCCTCGCAATCATTTGCTTGCTTTCTCTCCGACCAAACCAAAATATTTCTACTCGTATAACACATATAATACGAGTAGCACATACCACATATACTTTTAAATTATCAATACTCACTTTAGCGAATGAAGGGAAATAAAACCTCCTTACCGTGGGAATTTTATACTTACACTATCTATTTTAGCATCGATACTACCACAAACTCAAATTACACACCCAAATCTAGGGTAAATACAATACTACTCCATCTAATCACACAGAATGCACCACCCTCAACTAAGGTGGAATACTCGCCAACATTCTTACTAATTACTCTGGCCACTACCAATGGTTCCCAGATACCGTACTCTAGTCTTATCTGAACCTAACTACTTTCGTTAATGCTCTAACCAGGCACCCTATTCTTGACCTTATTCCCCCATCAACAAGATCAAAATGCGTGGTTCTACATTCCACGTCAGAACCGCTTCTCCATCTCTAGCTACCTAACGATTACCCGCATAGTTCCCTTAACTTCCTCAATAAAAGAGAACATGCTACCGGCCTCCCCTGCCTTATTTCACTGAATCTTCCCTGGATGGGTGTCCACTAATGGGGTTTCATGAGCACTACTTCTCCATAAGTGTTAGCAACTCTTACTCATAAGCCTATCATTCCACTAAAGGGCTTTTTCTCCTTTGTACCTACCTACTTCGGTGCACGGTATCCTTAACCGTATCACTCTTTATTAACAGTCGGCCTTTGACCGAACTTCATGTGAATACTTGAGAATCTACCTTCTCGTCATCCCTGATCTCCCAGAGAAACTTGCTATTGAAAATATCTACCGGGTTTCTCTATGGGCAAAACTTCCCGCTACACCAAAATGTGGCGACTACCATTCCTGCCATTTCAACGTTACTCCAACGGGTGAAAATTTTCCTCAATTCTTCGCATCTGGGCACTTCTATACCCCTCTCTAGGCCAAAGATTCTAAGCCTTACAGTTCCACCGAATGAGACTACACTTCCTCCATCCGATTTAACTCCAACATGTGGCCCTTATCAAGGACTTTTCAACTTCAATTATAGCGTCGCCTGAAATTACAATCTTAGTACCACTCTATACTTGCAGCGGTACTTGGAAAACTATATCTACTGTACTTAGTAGTCGCGGTAGTGATATAAGACAGTGCTACGAAGGGAGCGACCTCCAAAGAGGACCTTATCCCCGACTACAACTTACAGTTCTTAGTAATCCCGTCTCATGACGCCTTCATAACGACCTTCCCTGACGCCCTTCCTCAATTCGACCTACGAATCTCACACGAACGCGCAAAAAATTTTCTGGGTTCTTACATTATGGCAGGAGAATGAAATCTCACAAGAGAAATCAACGATCTTAGTCCTAAGGCTCTACGTCAAATCAAAAGTAATGTTGAAAGCGTAGTACGTCCGCACAGATTCCTAAGAAAACTAGAACCTGATGCTCTGATACCATCTGTGACAACTCGCCTACTAAAATAAGAGGTGTCCAACCCGATACTCTAATAATCACAGGAATCATAGATGATCCATTCTTAGCATCACCGTCGTTAAAATAATAGTACGAGATAACCACCAATTATTTTAGAAAATGGACTTTCAAATTAAATTTTATAAGTAAAAGAAAAGCACTTAGACAATCCGATTTACAAAGACGGTGGATACCAAAAATCAACGGATAATATTATAGAAAAATGTATAAGGTATTAACCGAATAAGCTGTCGGTTAACAGACTAATACAAACAAGTTACACCGAGTATTACAATTAATTATCACATTATAATAGATGAGTGCAAAGCATGGGCAACACGCTCGAATAAACAAACTGAACATAACTAGAGTACAATGGATAGAAGCCTCCACAACGAATATCCTACAACATTCGCAAAATGTTATAGCTCTAATACAACATGACTGGAGAGAGCAATACAGGTGTCCTTGCGGAGGAGCACCTGAACGAATAAGGAGATCATGCAAAACAAAGAGATATAGACGGGTCAGGGCCCGGTTTGATATGATCACCATGTGAATAAAATGCATGACAGTTATGAATATCTAATCATAATCATGAATTTAACTATCTCTTGTAATTAATCATAAAATTTCTCACCTCTCAATCTAAAAGCACAACCTAGCGCAATATCAATGATAATGCTCAATATTCATATAAGCATGGGAGAACTCATCTACATTTACCTCAAGGAGACATCATTTCAATTATTCACACTTTAAATTCATAGTTCCCTTTCTATTTAGGAAATACACATATGGCAATTCATTTTACAAAATGTTTTACCAATTCAATTTCATCTCATAACTTCCCATTTCCATTCTTCCATCTAGGAAATGTATTTAAAGCAAATTTATTATCATAAAATGCTTTAACATCAATAATGTCCCACATTATTATGAATAGTTATATTTCATATCATATAATGATTCTAAGACCGCCCGTCCGGGTTTCCCCACTACGCGCGCCCCTAAATGGCTACCATCTTCCAGGGCCTATCAAACAAGACAACCTAGGCATACTACAATGCGAGACGTCGGGAAGAGGCCATATACCTGCGAGTGAGTCATAACCACACCCGGAATTACCCCACATCGCAAAAATAATCACATAATATAATAACCGATCATATGGCCGAGGACTATATTCACCCTGCATTCATTAGCCAAGGGGCTTCACCTCATGCGCATAACTTCCCTTATGATAGAGATTCAGAGAGGTGTATATATGTAAATTTATCATTCGCAAAAATCATTTTTCCATTTTGAAAACATTCACTTTTACATTCACAAAACCATTTATACTTATTCATTAAGTACCAAATTTTAGAATATGCATTTCTTATTCTTAAAGTCATATCTTATTAATGACCTAGGGCCCGAAATGCCATTATCCTCACACTAGCCTCCAAGAGTCCAAAACAATACCATAAATCATCAAAGTAAGTCTCCCTGAATAATAGTCTCCCAAAAGTCCCAACATTATCATTTTTACTTTCCGTTAATTCTAGGCTAACTTCCTATATCAAATGAAAATTAACCCATATTAATTAACCCTTGGGATAAACCTAATTATCCCCATGATAACCTAGGGTATTAAACTCCCTAATACAAACTTCTAAGACCCTTTGTTACTTCCCAAAGGAAGGTCCCTAAGCTTAGATCCTAAAAGAAAGTACTGAAAACTAATATGGAAAAAACATCTTAAAAATGCAGGAATTCCAAATCGATTCGCCCTGGCCGAATCGATTCGATCTTGAAAGCGAATCATTTTGGATAGGTAGAATTGATTCCATCAAGAGGACCCAACCATTTTTCATAGCCCCGAATCGATTAGGATAGTTCGAATCGATTTGCCCAACTCAGACCTGTAACCTTCCCTATTGGTGAATCGATTCACTAGGGGCGAATCGATTCGGCCCTGCAGAATTTGCCCAATTTGGGCTACGGGTTAAGAACCCTAAATTTACCCAACACCCATATCTTCAATTTTCTCCAACATCAACAACAACTAATTCAACCAAATCATTTCTACACATCAACTAACTAATTTATTTTCCTCAAATCAAACTAAACTACAAGATTAAGGGTTTAATCACTAAAAATCTACAAATCCCAAAAATGGTTTAAATCTCCAAAAACATAACTATAAATGCAATTTATTCACATTAAATCGTGATCTAGCAAGTAAGAAACTTTCCTCAAGTTTAAGTCTCGGATTCTCTTCCCGCAGCAACGATTTCCACCTCCAATCTCCCATTTCTCTCTCTCTTTTCTCCCATTTTCTCTCTCTCTCTCTCTCTCTCTCTCTCTCTCTCTCTCTCTCTCTCTCTCTCTCTCTCTCTCTTTAAGCTTATAACATAAAATGAGAAATAAAAGGGGTTGGGATACTTAACCGGGTTCTAAACATTAATTTCCTCCTTTAAATGTTGATACACCATTAAAATGACTCGCAACTACTTAACTGAGTCGTAACCTGTCAAAAATGCCCGAAACTCAAAAATAAAACTTGGAACTCATATTGAATATCTCGACTATTACAAAATTAACCGCATTGGCATCCGGAGCAACGAATAATATTTTTATGTTCCTACGTCATTTTATTTCATTAATTATGCTCCAATTTAAATATAAGTCATAACCGTCGCTTAAAGTACAACGACGCAGTAAAACACAATATAATGCTATTTACCTTCTCATAACACTAAATAGGTAAAACATGGTAAATATTATCCCTTAACTCACTTAAAATAATATTTACCCCAACTTTCTCTATTTTATAAAATTAGCCCATCAGGCAAAATAATATAAAATAGTCACTCAAAAGTCTGGGTTGTTACAAAAGCGCAACATATTATTCTTTTGAATTTGGCTAGTTAGGCCCGAAGAGACCACTTAGGCATTGTCTATGTGTAGGATAAGAAGTGAGGCATGATAAGAATTATTCCATCCAAACGAGATGAAATAATTATACTTTATAAACGATATGATTTTGTCCCATATCTAATGAAATAATAGTTTATTTGGAATAACTTATCTCACTTAAAATCATATTCCATCTCATACCAAACATGGAATGTGATAACTTGTTACAATTAAAATCCTATCCTATCCCAAACAAAATATGAGATAGGATAATGTTATCCAATCCCACCTATTTAGTTCGCGCATCAAAATAAGACATTAATGTGTAATAAAAAAAGAAAAACAATCATTCTATTTTCTTATCTTGTATTCATCAGTTTGTGGCTATGATATCTTGTTTTATTTATGATTTATGAATATTAGGAATTGAATTGGTAAGTTAATAATATTCTTAAAAAAAAGTGATAGTTTGACTTGCACCTTAATTTTTATGCTCACTTATGAATGTCCTCTAAATTCAATTGCTATCAATGTAATGGTGTTTTTTTATGTTACTTTAAATTGGATATGCCATCATTATAAAAAAAATCATATTTTTGTTATAGGACTATGCCATATAATGAGAATGGTCACAAAAGGTTGATCATGGTCCAAATCCGTGACCAAGGAGGCCACGGACCATATTCTTGACCATAGTAAAAATATTGTGACTAAGGCTATGACCATCGAAATGAGTGACCTAGACAAGACATTAGTCACAGTTTTAGACCGTGACCACCATGGTCACGGATCTAGATCGTGATCAACCTGTAACCCAAATGGCGAGAATTTTGGCGCCAATTTAGTTTAACTGAGGGTGCAGGACCGTAATCAAACCGTGATAAATATTTGTGAAACATGATCACGTTTGAGAACCGTGACCAAGCCATGACCCCAATTTTGATAACTTTTTAATTTGAAATTGTCAAGGATCTATCGTCATAGTTTAAAAACTTTTACCCCAACTTTGTGTTGTATTATTATTTGTGAAAATCTATACAAGTTGTGTTGTATTGTTATTTATGAAAATATATACTGGTTATGTTGTATTATTATTTGTGTTGAATAATCTGATGTCCCAATAGTTAGTTAATTTGTGTTGTATTATTATTTTTTACTTCATGGATTAGTTAGTTCTATAATGGAAGTGTATACAAGTTTGAAAACATGTACGTGTTTTTTTGGGAGGCAAAAGAATAAAAAATATTTTTGGTCACAACTTAGAACAGTGACCATTTTTGTCATGGTGGAGGGCCATCGTTAGAGACCATGACTAGAAATGAAATTTCACCAAGGATGGTTATGGTCCAAGACCGTGACCAAAAACATCTCATGGTATACTATCACGGCTTAGGCCACAGTTCAAAATCATGACCAAACCCCTAATATAATGTCACGAATTGATTCTTGACCACCTGATATGGTCAAAATTTCAGACCATGACCCCAAAATGGTCACCCCCAAAATGATCACGGCCCAAAATCGTGAACATTCTCGGTATATGTCATAATTTAAAAAAATAAGGCATAAATAGAATATTATAGAGGATGAATATTTCTCATTAAATACTGATGAGGGTGTTTCACTCTTGAACTATTATTGAATAATGTTACAATATAAAAGTCCAAACCACATATGGATATCCATAATAAATTAATAATATTTATAATACTTTTCCCCAAATGTACATCGTATGCACCGTTTAGTACATGTTGTCTCAATAAGACCTTTTCAAGAAATTAAGTGAGAGAAAACCAAAATGTAGGAAAATCTATACAACATTCTATATAAAGTCATTGAACTAGTTTTAGATGTGCTTGATGTTAGGACGACTCAATGAGACAAAACTTAGTTACTAAAAAATGAGTTAATCACATATATGTCACATGTAACATGATTCATGGTGGTATCCCTGATTACAACATTTTTCTAATGATTGAATGTCATTGTTAATTAATTGAACCATCTTTTAGAGGTTTGGCTTTGGTAAAGAGGGATAAAATTGTAAATTTAGTAGGTCTACTTCAATTGTATCTCTCTTCAAAAGTTCATGTATGTAAAATTACTTTTATAAAATGTTATTGTTCTGATCTTCCTTAATATATTCTCTTTGAACTTGAGTTACATATATTATTGTCTTTATAAGTAGCATTAGGAAAGTGTGTTGGTGGAGGAAAGTTGTAAGTGCTTCACATGTGTTGAATAAATGATCTCAATAGGACACATTATGTACTTTATTTTTGTAGTGCTAACAGTTCAACGTAATTAGAGGAAGTAACCAAAAATGTTTACTTAGTAATATCAATAAGAAGGAAGCTTTTCTCTTAAGGTAGACATATATCGCGTATGATTGTTTGATGCAAGGATCACAGAGATGACCTATATAATTATAAGAAGCTAGACGTGGATGGTGAAATTTCATAATATCACATAAATAGTTCCACAAAACTATTGTCTAATATGATTAATACTAGCTAGTCTCATGCCTGCAAGCCAATACCAATTATTTATTTCCAAGATATTGGCTCTGAATACTATGTTTGGCCTCATGCAATGTGATAGGTAAAATAATGAATTAATAGCACACAAATATGGTAATTTTGGACCAAAATCATCTTGTTACCCCTTCTGGATGGTATGGATATTTTCATATCCAAATACTAAAGACATCGTGCATACTAAGAATGTGTTCTTCATATATGCTAAAGAATTGCAAGGCGTTTTCAATACATTTGACTGTGGATCAATGTTATACCAAAATTGTGCTCGATTTAGAGGCTGAGACAATAACTAGTTACACCGTGAAGGGGGGATTATGTATAGGCACGAGAAAAATAAAAAAAAATTCCTTATAGGGGTGAATAGGATTTAATATATAACAATTGAAACTAAACTAAATTTTGCCTAAACGATCACTTTTGGTCAATTTTTCTAGAAAACAAACTTTATCCATTTAGATATGAAATTACAAAGACGTGACATGTTTTTAATAATTAGAAACATAATAGGAAATATCACTAATGCACTCACGAAGTCTCAAACCTAAGTCTATTTGTCTAACCCTATTTTGTGGTATGAATGCACAAGAAAGTATATATAAATCAACGAATTAAAGTTAAGGCAAAAAATAAAACTTTATTCATTATAAAAATAGTACACTTAGTGTATTACCACCTCAGGGGTGAGTTATATTTATTTTACACGGACAATAAAGTAGAAAATCAAAAAGTTCCACTCCTTGCTCCCATCTGGCTTATTCTTTACCCAGTCACGTATGCAAATAGGTGATCGGTACTTGTCTTTAAAGAGGAAGAGATATTATCTTCTTTTTCCTGGGCCATCGGGAGGTAAAAGGAATTAGCATAAGTATTCCAAGCAGGTGTTACTAATTTTATAAAAGATATATGTATAGATGATATGTGGAGTGTGTATGGAAATTAGTGTTTACAAAACAAAGTTAAAGAATTAAAGCTGGTAATCCCATACCTATCAATTCATTAAGGTTTATATAAGAAAATCAAGGATCTTCGGACTGATAATCCCATACTTACCAGCTCGCTAGGGGGGTATAGAAATAAGTAAGCCATCAGTAAAGACAAATAATAAATAATCCAAAACTTTTGGATAAAACTGGCTAGGCACACAATTAAATAAACCCGACTCTCAACATCAGAGATCATAGGCCAAGTAGAATAAATTTCATGGGATAACTTGTTCAATAGGAATAATGCACAAAAGTGTGGGGTGGACTGAATCTGTGGCCATCCTTGATATCTCACCTCTCTTATCTCCTAGTGTGTGTGTGTGGGGAGGGGGGGAGGCAAAAAAAAGGTCTCGTGCCCCCTTTATCTAAGAGCGCTTCGGCCGTCGTCAGTGTGGGATGAATGTAAAGAGATGGGGTCACCAGCCTATTTTGCACAAAACAGTTAAAAGTACATGTCGCCACCTCTAGAGAGCGATATCGAAGACAAACTGATGCTTATGAAACTAATAGTTCAAAAGTTTTGGGGATAAGTTACATAATGGGAAGGTATTAGGCACCCATCCCACCCTTTCGGTCTCTCTTGGGCTTGTGTTATTATTTTCCTTTATTTCTCCGTGAAGTGTGTGTGCATATATATAAATGGAGGTCAGAATTTCCCAACTCATACCATGGAAAAGATAAAGTGAGTCCCAAAATAATATTTAGAAAGTACGATTTATGCGTCGAGATATTGATCGTTATAATGAAACGGTAATATATGTTGGGATAAAACGCCAATAAGTATCACAAATGTAATTCATATTAAAATAATGTATAGATGAAAAGGTGACAAATGTGAAAATGAGAATTTTGGACTCGAGTCTCGAGTTTTAGCCTGAAACGCCTAAGAAGCTTATAAAGGCATTAAAGTCCACATAGTCGTATGAGGCATAAAAGTGGGATTTATCCCATAGATTCGAACGGGAATTTATTATATGTGTGTGTATGTAGAAAATGTATTTTAGTTTTGAGAAATTGTGATGGATAATCCCGTTGGAATTTATAGGTGTAACCCTCTTTCTGTTTATTTTGGATTTTGTTTATAGAAAATAAAGTATGTGCAATATAACTGATAAAAAGGTGAGATATTTGTGACACCCTGCCTAATTATATACCGAGTGAACAGTCCTTTATTAAATTAATTCAAAGTGTCTGATTGGTTCATTCTTAGCATCACTATCGAAAAATAATTTTCTTTATTAATCGCCTAATAAATAATTAAGCTAAGTGTCAAAACATTTGATTTTTATAAATTAAGACCTATTGTTATGATTCAATATGAAACCATTTTCATGAACACGAATAAAAATATTAAAACCAAACCATCCAAATGAAATAACCGAACTAGATTAACCAATCAAAATAATATATCCCAAATCGCAGGACAATGAAATAAATTAAAACAATCCCAACAATTGCTGAATACTGAAATAATAAAGAGTAGAAGTCACTCTCTGAACTAAATGAGATAAGGAAATGGGCGACACATGCCCTAACTTGTAATGACTAAATAGGAGATTGAGGAGACAAGAATGAAGCCGTCTATTTCAAGGACCTGCAACTCCCACACTAGCTATAGCACGTCAACGGTCCAAAGATATAAGCCTGATGCCCCTGTGGTTGGGCACCTGTAATACGTATATATATATATATATATATACAAGAGAAAGAACAGATGGCAGAAAATGGGTCAGATCCCTAGTGTAAAATAGCTGTAAAATAGTTTAGAAAGTATTTAAAATGCTCACCAGTTGATACTACATACATGTTTGTACTTTGACACTCACTTGGGAATTCTCACCCCTCAACTAGTGTGCACGCCTAATGTACTACTAAGCTAATCTAGATACAACTAACTCAAATTACTATTTTAACCCCATTTCCATTCACCAAGCTCTGTTCAAGTAATTTCATCACTAATTTATATCTGATAACCTTTTCTTATGAATCAATTAAGCCATTTATGTTCATCTCAATACAGACTTAAGTTCTCATTCACTTTATTCATTTAATATATATTATTCCATTTTATCTACTTGCAAGCAAAGTAGATTAATCACATGTATATATATTTATCACCCATAATATATATATTACAAGGGCACCCCATATAAATCTATGGTGCCTACATACTCTGCTATCAAGTCCCTGTACCTCTCGTACAAAGAAAATACTAGTCCGGAATCACTCTCGAACTGTATTAACATAAAACACACGTATTGAAGGCGAAGCATAGTTCCCAGTCACTAAGAGGTCAGCACATACCCTCACGTCTCTTAGGACCATCTGACTATCATTCTCAGATAGCATGTATCCAGGGATCCTATGTTCTAGGGTACAAGTCAATATCTCCCATAAAGGTCCCATCGAGATAAGACTGTCCTGGAGCGAAAACCTCCGAGATAGCAAGTAGCTCGGGTATGGTTACACACAGATATACAATATTATATACATAAATACATGCACTTATATATATTTACATTATATAGCTAGGTACGCTCACGACCCATAATATATTCGAATGATGCGTGGCATATAACGTCCGAGTTCTAAGTAATTAATTCAATCTTTTATTTTCTTAATAACTGCAAGTTCTTAAGTCTTACTTGACTCTCGAAGTATATTCTCTCGATAATTATAAAATCAGTAGGTGTACACTAACTACCCTACTGGTTTAAGTCATTCTTAATTCTCACAAGACCTAAATTAATGTACGCACGCTTTCTCCCTCAATTTATACCCCTGAAATCTTACGATTAAATCTCATATAAAGTCGTGTTATCCGGACCCTACTTATGCCCTACCGGTCCTTCTCAAGTCCCATTATGATATTTAAATTATGTCCAAGGGTTCTTACACATTGGGATTGGATTAACATTAAAAGGGGAAGAAGTTTCAGTTTCCAGGAGGGGTCAATTGATCGATGAAAAGGGGTCGATCGATCGATCCCGTCGATCGATCGACATTCTTGAGTCGATCGATCGATCAAGCATGTGTTGGCCCAGTTTCTGTAATTCTAGCCCACGGGTTTCATCCAATATAAATACTCAAACCTCCATTAACATGTCCCAAACTCCCAACCAAACATCATGAACGTTATATAAACTAATATATAAGATTCCTAACGTAAAACATTCACAATTTCATCAAGAATCATCATCAAAGGGGATTAATTCAAGAAATTATCATATAACCCTTGTTCATCCAATTTTATCAAGAATTCATTTAATTACCAGATTTTTATCTCCACTAGGCATCAATTTCGTGGATAATATTCTACATATGACAGATATCCCTCCTAACATGGTTTCTACTCCAAATTTATAATAAAAATCTCCCAAACAACATTTTATTTTCATGAAGACATAAGAGGATTAATTCCTACACTAGCAATAATGTGTTATCAACTAAAGAACAACAAGTTAGATACTTGCCTCAGAAATGAAGGTCTGATTCTCATGTGTTGATGGGTATGATTGCGTCCCTCGTTTCTCGATCTACGCGTTGGTGGTGAAAGATTGCAAAGATGGTGTAGTTTGGTGGCTCTCCTCCTTGGAAGGCTTCTCTCTTCTCTCTTCCTTAGCCTCTCTGCAACTCTAGAACTTCTAAACCTTGAGGAATCTAACTCCCATGAGATATACCCTTCAATTTTCCTCCATAATTAATCCTTAAAAAGTAAAAATACTAAAATGCCCTCCCGGGTTATCGGTTAGGCCTAAACATATTCCGAGACCCAAATTAAACCCCTGGGTACATTTTTCTAACTATCTCGATCCTTCCGGACACGTTGGTACACTCGAAATGACCATACGATTGACTTATAATTTAATTACTTTTTATTCCATTAATTTAGTCCCGACACGACACATGCGCGTCCCGACTTATTTTCTATAATTTTTTTATTATTCACTCGCGACAATTTTAATAACTTCAGTTCTACTCATTAAGTAACTTCCACAAAATAATTACTAACTCTCGTCACGTTAGTAAAAATTTATTTTTAAAATCCTAACTAATATTAAATTAATTTATCCCAATTTAATTTAATTAATCCCATAATTAAATTCCATAAAAATATGGGGCATTACATTATTAATGTGTATGAACTAAAGCAAAAACTAGATTAAGGAATTATGTAACTAATGCAAAAATAAAGAAGTTAAAGAGGGAGAGAGAGATTTTGGACCTTCTTTGCAGAATTGAAGCTTGATCTTAATCCTTGATGAACTCCCTTGAGTGTTGAGCTGAATATTTAATGAGAGAGAATGCGATTTTGCAAAATTGGGTATGCAAAGGATGGGAATGAAAGATTGAAAGGAATTTCACACAAGCAAACTTTACTGATTGCAAGAGAATATTGCTGATATCACTGATATTGATGGATTTGAGGTGTGCTTTGGGAGTTAGGTCATGCCTTATTTTTATAAGGTAAGGGCAGTGCCGATCAACATAGCCCTAGACCTGGCAATTGACAGGTAACCCTAGGCACACTGCCGATAGGCAGGGAGATGAACCTAGAAATCGACAGTCTCGTGCAGATTTTTTCAAAAAAATGGTCGTAGAACGCAATCCGTTGATCCAAATTGCACACCGGTCATACCATAGAAAGGTATTTTAGAGAAATTTAAGAGACTTTTGGGCCACTCCCGGGAGTTAACTTTGGGTCAAATGTGGCTCGGAAGCCCTCGTCGATTCTTTGGACGGGAGATCGTCGAAGGAAAATAGATCATTAGTCCAAACGGTAAGTCAGAATCGCGCACGGGGAGGAACGTTGAAAAGGTTATGTGAGGTAATTCAACATTCTAGATAGATTTTCTTATTTTGGAAAGTTGACCTTGGTCAACCGTGGTCCGGAAGCTCCTAGTGACCTTTCGGAGTAAAACTTATCATTCGTCCGTATTGTAAGGATGATTCACACACGGGGCAGACCATTGGAAAGGGTATTCGACGACCTTCAAAGATTAATTCAGTGTCATTTGAGCTAAAGAGTTGACCTTGGTCAAACGGAGCCCGATAGCGCCCGGTGGCCTTCGAATTAAGTTTTGAGGAAAAACAGATCGTTCATCTAAACGGTTATGCCATTTCACACACGGGGTGGAGCGTTAGAAAGGGGTTTTAGTAACTTTTGAAGATACGAAGAGCTTTCACTCTGACGATGAAGTTGATTGGGGTCAAATCGGGGCCCGAGAGTGCTCGGTTGCCTCCAGATTGATTTTCGATGGTAAAATAGTCCATTCGTCTGAACCAGTATGCCAATTCACGCACAGGGTGGACCATTAGAAATGATATTTAGAGATCTCCAAATATTCATCGAGCTTTATCTCTGACGATAGAGTTGACTAGAGTTAAATGGGGAACGGGAGCACCACCAACCTCTAGATCGCTACTCGAAGTATGAACACCGGTTTGTAGTGAAATGGGGAGGTGCTAGGGACTTAAGCAAAGAATTAGGGGGTCCTAAAATGTGGTGTCTCTAGGGACCTTCAATGGGTGAGCTTGGAACAAGTAAAAGATGTCGAATAGACACCACATGATGTTTTGGAAAGAGGTCAATTGAGTGGACCTAAAGGGACACGAATGACCGTTTCAAAGGGTCGAGGCCGATTTTGAGGACCTTAGGAAATGATGGGGATGGAAGATTATATGGGAAGATGTTGATTCTGAGTACCTAGGGTAAGGAGCAACCAATTATGAGGGTCAAAGACAATTCTGAGGGCTTAAGATGGGAGCGACCAATTCTGTCGGTTGAGGTCAATTTTGAGGACCTGAGATGGGAGTGACCAATTCTGTGGCCCGAAGTCAATTTTGAGGACCTTAAGTAGGAGCAACCAATTTTGCAAGTCGAGGTTAATTCTGAGTACCATAAGTATGAGTGACTAATTTTTTGGGTCGAGGTCAATTCTGAGGACCTTAAGTAGAGGTGACCAATTTTGAGGGTCGAAGCCAATTTTGAGGGCTTAAGTAGGAGCAACCAATTCTGATGGTCGAAGCCAATTCTGAGGGCTTAAGTAGGTGTAACCAATTCTATGGGTCAGAGCCAATTATGAGGACTTTAGTAAGTTACGTGGCATAGTTTTATTGGGGAAGTTTGGAGACTCCACTGGGGGAAGGTATCAATCTGAGGATTGGGTGTAGCCCTGTTGGGTAATTTTATTCGATTTTTATGATGTCTTTTAGATATGTTGTTGGGGAGATAATCCAATTGGATTTGGATTTGAGAGGTTTGAAAAAATGTTTTTCTTGGTAAAAAAGGTTCCGAAATTCATTGGGTATTTTTAGGAATTTTTCGGGGAATTTTTCTACAAAATTTTAGGGAGGTGCCGATCGACAAGGTGTAGGAGGTGCCCAACCGCAGTGGCACAATCTTTTGGGTTACCTCAGGTAGGTGAAGGGACAGTGCCGATAGGTCTTGAATGGCCTAACGAGTGATCGGGTAAATTCTTCTTTCCTCTTGAGCCCATTTTTCTTCGATGACCTTTTTAAGATATTGATTTTTCGCTGGGGATCTTAGAGGTGACCTTCTATCCCTAAGGGACGGCCATCCATCACTCAGGGGTGATTGAGGGGAATGCATATCTGCAACGGTCGATGGGTATGTTTGATACCTTAGAGAGTGGGTTGTGGGTCAGATGAGGTGACATCCAATTATGGTCCTGTCCCCACGGGATTCCTTACAGATTCATCGTTGATTATGGGTGCTTATCATTTGCATGGTTGATGTAGCAGCATTCCACCTGAAAAGGGACTCAAAAATGCAAAAAAGATATGCATATTTTGTTTGATTATCTTGATTTAGTGGCTTACTCTACATGCATTTTAATTTCCTGCTGAGTTTTTATTTTAAGAAAGAATAAAAAGAGTACGTTTTTAGAAAATTTGTCAATATGCTTGAGTACAAGATGGCCTCGATGGCTTGGTTGAAAAAGATCTTCCCTTTTGAAGGAACTTATTTTGATAAAAATTAGGAAAAATGAGTATTTTGGAATTTTTTAGTGAAGGAACGCCTTGGAGGTTTGGTTGGTATATGGATTAGAGGATAGAAATATAGGTTGCAAAGTGGTGCTAGTTGACTTCATTGGATTATGATGAATCTAGTATGTTGAAGAGACTGTATTGATGTTGGAGTATTTGCCCTTGGCTTAACTTCGAAACTATTGCTAGTGATTGGGGATTTGCTGGTGTACCCCCAACATGTTTCCATTACTGTGTGGATGTCATACCATCGCATTCCTGCAGCGATGATACTGATAGAGACCCTAAATGGCCTAGATTCTTGGCGGGAAGGTTGTTCTGATTTTTATAGAGGTAACCCAATTATGCTGTTCATGTGGCTATCTGAGAGATTCTGTTTGGCAGTCCCTCCTGAATATTGCTTGGTAGCTGTACCAAACTTTTTTACTCACTACTTTATCAGCGTGGGCTTGTATATCGAGAGCTGGGAGAAATGGTTTGTGGGGCACACGACTCGAGGTTTGCGGTGGTCAGTGCCTTAGTGGGGAGAGTTACAGCCCATTCTAGAACTAGGGAAATACCAATAGGTTTGATTGGTTGGCCTTCGATTGACTTTTTTCTACTTTCCCTGTCGACTTCTGCATTAATTTGGTTGGGAGTAGATTGTGCCACCTCGGACACTAGACTTCTTTCCTGTGGAGGATTTGGCAGAGCGTAGGAGGATGCAACTAAGATCTCTGTGGGAGAATCATCGACCCATCCTTTCTAGTCTGTCGGTCAAGTCTGGCATGTTTTTGGGGATTACATGAAGTGGTTGTAGAGGAGGGTAGTTTCCATGATGCTGGCTAAGGAGATCGGGCAAAGGTGGTTTGCCATGTTTGACACCATGGAGGGAGGTGTTATTATTTTCCCTAAGCTAGTCTAGGCTTACAGTTCCATGGAGCTCCTTCGATATTCCATCCAAGCAGGAGAAGTTTGGGGACCTCCAGATATAGATGACGATGGGGTTAGTTCTTCTGGCAGCTACAAGTAGGATACTTGGGGAATTTTATTTGTAAAGCCTTTTGTATGGTGTTTGGTTATGTACCTGGTTATTTTCTTTTGGGAATGTTATTTTAGGAGTATTTTGGCTTGTTTTTGTTTTTAGGAACATAAGGTTAGGCTGGCGGGGGAAGTTATTTGACTCCCTATGCCGATGTAATTGTAACAAAATTTTTCATAAATGGAATAGATAATTTTTTTAATTATATTGTTGTTCCTCTTGATGAGTTTTACGTTTGAATTATCTATACCAATCGCTAAGGCATACATAATCCTTTTGTTCATGTAAATGATAAAAATGAACTATCATTCTCGGAGGTAAAAAGAGAATAGTATTTTATGAAAAAAGGGGGTCGTGCTCATGTGAAACGTACGAGCTGCCTACGTACCTTTGGGGTTTTCAAAAATTTTCCAAGTTATATTTTTGAAAGTAAAAAGATTTTTAGCGGATCAAGCCTCACGTAGTTCTACGTGGAGGAAAATGAAGATTTTTTTAGAATAAAATTAAGATGAGAAGAGACGTAACGTGTCGAGATTTTGAATTAAGGGTAAAATATCTTCAGACGGTGCAGATTGACTAGGATGTCCATATCTTCCCCATTTAGGTTGGTGAGCATAACGACGCCAACGGATAGGATCTTCTTCACAAAGTAGGGGCTACTTCAATTGGGCTTGAATTTCCTTCTGGGGTCCCAAATGGGCTCTATGATTTCTTTAAGGGATAAATCCCCTTATCGAACACCATGATCCTTGACTCTCTATTTGAATGATCGTGCTATTTAGTGATGGTACCCTTATATATGATATAGAACTTTCAGTCTCCTTTCGTCCAAAGTGAAAAATCGTCAATATGGCTTCGATGCCAGTCTTCCACACTGACTTTTCTTTCAAGCATGACACGTTGTGAAAGAATTTTTAGCTCAACGGGTACGACTGCTTCCATATTATATACCAGAGAGCAAGGGGTAGCCCCAGTAGATGCTCGAACTGAAGTGAGATAGCCCCATAGGGCGTAAGGGATCCGATCGACCCATCTCAATAGTTTTTGGTCATCTCAGCTTCAACTATATCGTTGGTTTGAGGTCGGTAGGGAGAATATTTGTGTCTCTGAATCACATTCTCGTCAACCACTTTCGTGACTTTTGCCTCAAAATGTAACCCGTTGTCTGATATTAGCTCATGCGGGACCCCATATCGACAAATGATATTTTTCAGATGAACTTGACCACCTTTTTGGCATTTAAAACTGCATATGACTCGGCTTCAATCCATTTGGTGAAGTAATTAATGGCAACCAAGATCAATTTATGCCCGTTGGAGGTTTTGGGTGTAAATTTCCCTATGATATCGATGCCCCATGTGGAGAACAGCTAGGGAGAAGTCATTTTATACAATTATCGTGGAGGCAAGAGCTTTATATTGGAAAATTGCTGGCATTTAAGGCACCTCCGAACATAGGCGGTGTAATCCTAAACCATGGTAGTCCAATAGTAACCCTGTAGGATGATTTTGTTGGCAAGCATTTGGATTTTCATGTGGGGTCCACATTCCCCGCTGTGGATTTTTTGCATAATTTCTTTAATGTTAGCCCTTGCGATTTAGTGTAAATGGGTTCCATCGAAGTTTCTCTTGAACAATGCTTTATCACAGACAATGTATTGGGTAACCAATTTGCAGTGGGTTGCTTGATCTTTCTTGTTAGAATCTTGGGGATACTTACCATGCTTGAGGAGGCGCCAAATATCTTAGTACCAATAATAGAATATATCAGGATCTTATTCCTTCGGGCATGTCAATTATGGAGGCTGAGGTATCAAAGGAATTGGCTAAGTTTTTCTTGATCAATGCAGGTAGTTGATGGTGATATCTTGGAATTGGGAGGCTAGCTCTTCTAGGTGGGCATGGAAGTGTTAGAGTTTCTCATCCTTGACTTTCCATCTTCTGAGTACTTGATTGATGATGAGGGATGAATCCCCGTAGACATCTAGGTATCGAATTCCTTTTTTGAGAGGGAATTTAAGGCTTACCGTGCATGCCTCGTATTCAACCATGTTATTTGTGCAGGGAAAATCCATCTTGATGGCAATGGGAGTGTGAGAGTCAACAGGGGTAATTAGGAGTATCCCAATGGCATACCCTTTTTTTTTAGTGGCGACGTTAAAGAACATTTTCCATCGGAGGTCTTCTTGGGAGGTACAAAGTATATTTTCGTTTGAGAACACGAAAATCCAAACATCAAAGTCTTCCATAGGGTACACAAAGAGGTATTCAGAGATGCCTCTTCCTTTCATAATTTTCTAATTTACATACACAATATCAAATTAGACTAATAGCATCAACCATCAGGCCATTTGGATAGATAGGGTAGGTTTCTCGAGTAGGTATTTGATAGGATCGATTAGGGACAAAAGTTTGATCGAAAAGATGAGCATATAGTGCCGTAATTTTTGGGTGACCCAAACAAGGGCGACACATGCTTTCTCCAAGGCAGTGTAGTTAACTTCATACCCGACCAACTTATGATTGGCTTAGTAGATGGATCTCTTTTTGCAGGACCCTTTGAGATATTGGTCCAATAATGCCCCAACTGCGGTGTCTGTTAAGATCAGGTATAGTAGTAAGGGAAGACTAGGCTATGGTGGCATGAGTACTGGCGACCGAGTTAGATATTGATTGATTTGGTTAAAGTCCTCTTAGCAAGCTTTGTCCCAAACTTTGGTTGAATCTTTTTAGAGGAGTTTGAAGATGGGTTCTCAGATAGAAGTCAATTGGTTGATGAATCAACTAATATACTGTAATTTTCCAAGGAATCCCCGGACTTCCTTCTCCATTCGATGTGGTGGAATTTTGAGTATGGATTTCAGTTTGGAAGGATTTTCTTAAATCCTTTTTTTTCTAACCATGAATCCCAAGAGTTTTCCTTTGGTAACTCCGAAGACACATTTTAGTGGGTTAAGTCGCATCTGGTATTGCCGTAGTCGCTCGAAGAACTTTCGGAGAGCGAGAACATGACCTTACCTAGTCTTAGACTTAATAATCATATCATCTACGTAGACCTTGACTTCTTTATGTATCAGACCATGTAAGATAGTTGTGGCAGCCCTTTGATAGGTAGCCCCTATGTTTGTGAGACCAAATGGCATAAATGTGTAACAGAATGTTCCCCACGGGATGATGAATGTTGTTTTCTCTTGATGACCGGGGTTCATCTTGATCTGATTATATCCAAAAAAACCATCAATAAATGACTTGAGAGAATGACCAGCTGCGTTATCCACAATCATGTTGATATTGGGTAGTGGGTAATTATCCTTCGGAGAGGCCTTATTCAAACCTCGGTAATCAACACACATGTGAACCTTTCCTATAGATTTTGGCACGGGTACAATATTATCTAGACATGTGGGATATCTTATCACCCGAATGAAACCCACATTCAACTATTTGACCACTTCTTCCTTAACCTTGGCCAACTATTCATTACGGAGCTTTCACAGTTTCTGTTTGACCGGTTTGCATTATGGGAGCATTAGAATTTTGTGCTGAGTGATTTTGGGATCAATAGCGGGCATGTCATTGTAGGACCATACGAATACATCCACAAATTCCTTAAGTAATTCTTCAAGTTTCATGCGCTCATGCTCGTCAAGGGTAGACCCTATCCTAATCTCGCGTAGTTGCCTACTAGAATCGAGATTAATAACAACAGTTTCATATTCATTAACTTAAACGTGGTTATGTTGTTTGTTATTAAACTTACTTAGATCAATCAAGAATTACTCATATGAAAAATCATCAACATCAAGAGTTTGATTAGAATCAAGATAATTAATGTAAGGCAACACAAGATACTCAAAATCTTCATTTATTTCATTATTGGGAAAAACAACGTTGAGAACCTCATCGAAGGAGGGCTGGATTACATGTGACACCCCGCCTAATTAAGTACCGGGTGATTAGACCTTTATTAAATTTAAAATAGAATATCTAGTTGGATCAGTCTTAACATAACAGTCTATAGAGGGGGCTTGGAGGTACTCCTGAGATTAGGGATATTCCACCCATTGGCAACAGTGTTTGGGATTAAGACAGCGTGGCAGCTCAAGCGTGGCAGCCTGGCGTGGCAACTCATACTTTAGCTTGTTGGTTACTTAGTCATATTGTATCTTTATTTATATTAGCTATGACCTATAACGATTGTAATGATGTAAGGAGAATAATGAATCTGTGTGAGGTCGAACGGTACTCACGAGAGACCAGGCTTGGCAGGGCCTGGGAGAGCTTTCATGCTCTATCGAACGACCTCACTGTGGGAACTTTAGAGGGACTTGGTTAGGAGGATTGAGAAGTGAGGCACCGTTGGGACTTGTCCTGACCATCTTAAATACACCTGGTAAAAACACCGAAGGACCCTGACCGTGGAACCTCGGGCGGAGTAGCTTGGAGTTCCATCGGGTGTTGAGTTGAGAACCAAACAACCCTATACTTAATGTCACATCTACTATAGGTGATGGCACTAGCCATCTAAACAATGTCAGACCTGCACTTGAGTAAACCATCATGGTATTTGGGGCTATCACGCAGTTGGTGAGCCACCTCTACGACAACAGTCCCTTGACACATAGTGGTTGGGCAAAAATCATGTCTTGGCATTTAATGTTTGTGACATGGAGACAACTAGTGCATCAGGAATTTAATGTTGTGGCATAAAGTATGAGGGATGTCTTTCATAGTCTTTAATGACCGAGTTGCCTCAGGGGTGGTGTGGGGGGCTATTTAAGGACCCCAACCACCTTTGAGGAGAGGATGATCTTTTGAGAGTTTGAGAACTTATTGCTAGAGAGAATACACATCAGAGAGAGAGTTATTGCAAAACCAGGGACTTTACTCACTCACCATTGTCATTTATTACAAAGCTTTTAATGCTTGACAAATATTCTTGAGGGTTTTTGGTGTGTTTTATACATGCCTACCAAGGTGTATCTAGGGTGCTTATTTCTCTCTCCCTCTAGCTAAATTACTTCTAAGCTTCATTACTACTTTCTGAGTTATACACGAGAGATTTGAGAGTTTAAACTGAGTTCATATTCATTGTGTTTGTGTTTGTATTTCCTATCATTAATCCAAGGTCTTGGGCTAATTAACTTATCATTACCATACTCAAAAGGGGTTACGCCTCCATCTTACTTAAACTACCCTCTTACATTTGGCGACTCTGTTGAGGAGGCATTCTTCTGGGCAAGGAGCATGGCGCAGGATAATGTTAGTCGAAGGCTCAACTTTGATGACATCCAACATAATGAAGAACAAGCTGCGAGAGAACTGGAGGCTCTAAGGGATGGGTCTCCTCGAATAGAAGTACCTCCGGTCCAGGAGACGACATGCGTTCTAGGGGTGACACAAGCTTCCACGAGTGCGGGGTTGGGACCCACTCAGGTGGCACTCCTTATGAGCAAGTTTTATGAGTTTTTGCAAACTCCGATAGCTTCGACGGTGCTGGGAGGATTTGAAGTCAATTCCTTCGTAACGCCGGGAGTGGCCCCAACATCCCCACCAGGTGCGGGCACAACGGGAACAGTCCCAACAAGCATACCTACTGATGTGAATGCAGCAGTGGGAACCTCGGGAGTATCAACGGCGCCAGCTGTAATGATGGCTCCAGCTATAACGGGCATTCAGCCTGTGACTCCATTGGTCGTTGCCCCGTCACCTATGGAGGAAATAAGAAAGGAGATGCAAAAGGAAATGCTAAAGTTCATACAGGCTTCCTCGTAATCTGTTAGTGAGGTAGCCTCGGTCTACGATGACTTTCGGATGCCTTACCCTTAGGAATACAACGACGAGCCTTATCCAAAGGATTATATTCCACCTATCTTTGAAAAATACACAGGAAAGGGTGGAAACCCGAAGGAGCATATTAAGCGTTTCGTGGAGCACTTGGGGGCGCATTGCAACAATAAAAAGCTCAGGTTGAGAGAGTTTTCCAAATCCCTAACCGATAAAGCGTACACCTGGTATTCTCACTTGGCTCCCAAGAGTGTTTCCACGTGGGAGGAGATGCATGTCTTGTTCGTCCAGAAGTTCTTTTTAGTGGAGGACGAGTTTACTCTGACCTAGTTTGGGAGAGAGATGCAACGGCCCGGGGAAGACGTGGTGGTCTACGTTTGAAGGTTCAGAGAAAGATCCCTCGATGTAAGAGAGGAGCCAAAGAGTCTAAACTATTACAGATCTGTGCAGAAGGACTGCTTCCTGCGTACATATGCCATCTTTTTAATGAGACGCACGAGGGAACTTTTTTAGCGTTCCTAAAGGCTGTAAGGAATATCTCATTAGTTGTACGACAAAACTCGATAGTGGAGCCCATGATGTTTAGGCAGCCGATGCAACCTGGGGGAGGAAGACCTCAACCCCCACGGGTGGGGTACACCGAAGGAGCAGATGGGGGCAAGGCACCGAAGAAGGACAATAAGAGGAAGTTTGGAAGAGACAGAGAAGACCCACCAGCGTTGCCTTGCACGATAGAAGAGGCTGTGAGTTGTTATAATGCAATGGTTCAGGGTGGAATGGTCTATAAACCAAAGGGTGTTCCGACAGAAGAACCCGATGCTGCAATGAGGGCGGATCCGAAATATTTACAGATTCATCGGAAGATTCAACATCCAACAGAGAGCTGCTTCATACTAAGAAGAATCATTGACAAGTACTTGAAGGCAGGAACGTTGCAAATCCCCTTGCAGAATGTTAACAACAACCCACTTCCTGCGCACGGGGCCAATCTAGTGATGGCCTACGACGAGGAGGCAGAAAGGGAAGAGGAGGGTTAACGATGAAGAAGAGGGAGTTCGAAGAGGCTCTGGGGAGTTGTACTATGGGAATGGCCAACATAGTTTTAGCCTACGATGAAGTAAGCACTAAAGACGTGAAAGACATATACAGCGTCGAAGATGAGAAAACAGACCCGGTTATAGAATACGGTGCAGTTTCAAAATCCCCAAAGTTCACTCGGTTTTTCGAGCAAGTAGGGATACCGAAGGAGAACAGACTAGAAATAACGTAGGCGATCTTAGACATTGCGAAGAGGAACGCAGTCACCTCGCTGATATGGAGGGGACCCATGGCTAGGTTGGTAAAAAGGTTTCTGTCAGAAGTAACCTTCAGCGATGCGGACAGGGCTGTAAGGTTCCCTCATAATAGGCCTTTGTATGTAACCCCTAGCGTCAACGAGGTTACTTATTCAAGGACTCTTATGGATGGGGGTGCTTCCATTAATATTATGCCGATTGACTCCTTCAACGTGGCTAATATTCCAGAAGAAAGGTTGGTCCTCATGACTTTGGCAATTTTAGGATATGACAACCAATCTTCCATGTCCATCAGATATGTAAATGTTGGGATCGTGATGGGAAACCTGAGTTCCCACATCAAGTTCCATGTAATAGAAAATGCAACTTCCTATCATCTATTAATAGGAAGAGTGTGGATGCACAACCAGAGGCTAGTTCCCTCCACGTATCACCAATGCGCCAAGGCAAATATCAAAGGGATGAAGGTGACTATCAAAGCTACGAGAAGGCCCTTCGCTGTTGAAGAAGCTCATTTGGTATATGCAGCGTTCTACACGGAGCTAGAGGAAGATGTACGAGTCCTGAAAAAAAGAATGGAGGGAGCGTGGGTCCCCTCAATTAGATAAAGAATAGTTCCTTTGAACGAGCAAAACAAAGAAGGTTCCGATGGCGAAAGGGAGATGGCTAAGGAGGCTCCTCGGGAGGTCCCTCGGTCCCAAAATATTTCAAAGCGGCTTAAAGACAAGATGAGACCTAGAGTGGACCCAATGTAGAACGAGGCCCAATGCCAGAGCGTGTTGAGTGGATTTTCAGGAGGAAGGATTGCTGAGGCTTCGAGGGAGAAGAAAAGGAAGGCAATCGTAACGGCCGGCAGACAGTGCAAAAAGGTCATCATCGAAGAAGAAAGGTGTTTATCGACTGTGATGGTGTGAACGGGCAGCTGAGGGGACCGATAATGAGGCTGACCCGATATATGAATGCTTTTTGGTAGATCAACAAGGGCAATGCATGGTAATGGATAACTCCAATATACAAGAATTCGTAGAAGATGTGGCCGAAGATCCTGATTACATGACGAATAGACCAAGGCTGCAATCGCAAGAGTTGGAGCAATTGAACCTGGCTCAAGAAGGGGAGGATCCTTAGCCTATCTTTATCGCGAAGGACCTCAAAAAAGAAAAGCGAGAAGCCTTGGTGGAGTTAATTTGGGATTTCATAGACGTTTTCATGTGGAAGTACCCAAAGATGGAGGGATTGGACGAAGAAGTTAGTTGCCACAAGTTGAACATGATGCCTTCGGTCATTCTGGTGAAGCAAGCGATGAGAATGTACAAGCCAGAGCTAGACTTAAAGATCAAGGAAGTGGTCCAACGTTTGTTAGCAGCAGGGTTCATCAAACCGATACAACATCCACTTTGGCTATCTAGCATTGTGCCGGTGGGAAAGAAAGATAAGAACCAAATAAGGATCTGTGTGGACTTCAGAGATTTAAATTGGGCTTTCCCCAAGGATGGAATTCCCTCTACCCTCCATCGACAGTTTGATAGATGCCACAGCTGGTCATGAGATGTATAGTTTCATAGATGGGTATGTATAGTACAACCAGATTAAGATGGACCCCACAGACGCAGAGAAAACGACATTCAGAACCCCGCTGGGCAACTTCATGTATAGAGTAATGCCGTTTGAACTCAAGAACGCCGGGGCTACTTATCAGAGAACAACGATGGCCATTTTCCATGACTTCTTCCACAAATTTGTAGAATTCTATGTGGATGATTTAATCATCAAATCGAGGAAGGAGGAGTCTCATCTGACGGATTTGAGAAAGGTGTTCTCTCGATGCAGGAAGTATAAGTTGAAGATGAATCCACTAAAGTGTGTTTTCGTAGTAACGAGTGGGAAATTCCTAGGCTTCGTAGTGGACCGACAAGGGGTACAGATGGACCAGGATAAGCAGGGGGCGATCTTGGAGATGCCATGTCCAAGAACGGCTAAGGAGCTGGAGAGTTTCCTTGGGAAAGTCTCCTACCTTAGGGGATTTGTGCCTGGATTGGCCGAAATAACACACCCGTTAATGCAGCTGTTGCGAAAGAACACGAAGTTCAGGTGGGAGGAGGTTCACAAGGAGTCTTTCTCTAGGCTGAAGAAGCTGCTAGTTTCACCACAGACCATGGTCCCCCCACGGGTGGGAACATCGTTGTAATTATATCTCACATCTACCACGAGGTCCGTTGGAGATTTGTTGGAACAAGAAATTGACGGGCAAGAACGACCAGTCTACTACCTCAGTAGAATCATACATGGGCCAGAGATTATATATAGCAGCCTAGAAAGGCATTGTTTAGCCTTAGTCTCTGTAGCACAAAAACTGAGGCATTATATGCTATCTTTTACAATTGATATTGTAAGTAGATGAAATTCTATTAAGTATTTGTTGTCAATAACTATATTGATTGGCAGGGCAGCTAGGTGGTTCCTCATCCTCTCCGAATATGACTTTAAGTGTGTGGTCCCTCGCGCGATCAAGAGCCAGGCGTATGCTGATCTATTGTCAATTTTTCCATCAGGAACGTTTGAACCACCTAAAGAAGACATTCCAGGAGATGACTTACAAGCCAATTATGTGGATGCAACTGAGGAGGAATGGACGATGAAGTTCGATGGATCTTCGGCAGGAAAAAAGGGGAGGGGCAGGGGTTATTCTTTTAAAAGGAATGGAGGAGATCCGCCTTTCCTACAAGTTGGATTTCCCTTATTCTAATAACGAAGCAGAGTACAAGGAGTTAGTACTGGGATTGCTGGAGGCTCTTCGAAGGGGAATTCGTTCACTCTTCATTAAGGGTGATTCAACAAGTAAAAGGAGAATATGCATATGAATCTGGCACCATATATAACGATTATTCAGAGGCTCCTCAACCAGTTCCATCGAACTAAGATCAAGAGACATCCCAGAATGATGAACCGCCATCCAGATGCGTATGCAACTATTGCCTAGAAAATGGTCACGAGGAACGATACAACTATCGTCATGATCCAACAAAGAACAACTCCTTCGATGGTATAATCAATCCTACTGATGGAGGAGGACGCAGACTGGAGGGGAGAGATTAGGAAGCAATTAGAGTCGGGCGAAGGAGAAATGGGGCTAAGAGAGTTGGCCCAATATTTTACAAACCAGGGAAATCTCTACTTCAGAAATGCAGGGGGATGGTTATCAAGATGTATTGGCCCAGAAGAAGCAGAGCGAAGGTTGAAGAAAACACATGAGGAACACTACGAAACAACTGAGGTACCTCTTTATAGGAGAATTAAAAGAGAGGGATATTTCTGGCCTAAAATGAAGCAGGACGCGACAGAGATGCAATGGAGGTGCGATAAGTGTCAGCTATTTTTTGAAGCGATTGAATGTCATTTCGTTAAAGCTCAAACGGAATGGAGGCAGCCCTATATCGACTTCATTCAAGATGGAGTTATCCCAATAGAAAAAATTGATGCAATGGGACTAAAGCGAAAGGCCCCAAGGTCCTATGTCCAGGGGGAAGCTCTATCGAAGGGGATACTTAAACAGGCCATTGCGTTGCATCATGAAGGAAGAAGAAGCTGAGGTCCTCAAACAGGCGCATGATCCAGCTCACATACGAGGGGCTAAGTTATATGATCAGCTGATGACGTTGGGTTATTATTAGCTAACGATGGAGAAATACTCTGCTGAGTTCGTTCGAAAATGCAAAGCTTGCCAACTACATGGAAACATGATCCATGCCCCATCGGTAGACTTACACTCTCTGGCAACGCCTTACCCTTTTCACACTTGGGCGTTTGACCCGGTGGGGGTAATACATCCTCCCTTGAGGGGGACGATATGGATACTAGTAGCAACGGAGTGCTTTACAAAGTGGGCCGAAGCGATACCACTCAGAAGGGAAACGGATGGGGTGGTGAGCAACATCATTAGAGAATACATCATTTGTTGTTTTGGGATCCCAAACGTTATTCTCTCAGATAACGGGACGCCCTTCATCAATTCAAAAGTAATAATTCTCATAGACAAGTACTCCATTGTTCATCATACTTCAACGGTGACATACCTAAAGGGAAACGTTCAAGCCGAAGTGACTAATAAAATGTTGGTTAATATTCTGGCTAAGGTAATGAAGGATTTCCCAGGATCGTGGGACGATAAGATACCAGCTGTATTATAGGCCTATCGAACAACTAAGAGGAAACCCACAGGGTACACTCCGTTCTTTCTTGTTTATGGGGCAGAGGCAATTCTTCTAGTGGAGTTAGAAGCTCCCTCTGCTCGATACGCCTTACGAAGCAGCATGCTCCCTTAGAATAGACACGTGCAGCTGGAAGCATTAGATGAACACAGAGATAACACGAGGCAACACTTTCAAATGTATACGAGGCAGCTCTCCAGGGCATATGATAACTTGGTAAGATCCAGGAAGTTCGTGGAGGGAGACCTCACTTTGAAAGCAGCGGTAAAGCACATCTGGGGGGATTCCTCAACCAAAGTTTACAGCCAATTGGGAGGGACCTTTTGTTGTAATAGAAGCTCATGACTCAGGTTATTGCTTAATTTCTAGGATGGAGGAAGATAAGCCATTTAAGATTTATAATAAATGGCTGAAGCTTTATCATGTGTAGACAATTAAGTTTAAACCATGGTTGTAAATAACTATTGTTATGAATATACAAGTTTTAGTTATGACTTGAACATAATGAAAAAGTTACAAAAATGTAGAAATTTATAACATACAAAAGCAGTCGTAACATAGAGACGAATTGGAAAATATACATTTCTCATTCATTCGTAAATAATGGAGTATTACAAAATTGGGAGTTACTGCCCAAGAATTACATAAAAAGAAGAAAGAGGAAGATATATACAAAGGTTGATTAACCTAAGAGGAACCATAGATCTGAAGACGAGAAAAAATCTCCAGGAAGCCCGAAGAAGCTGTGGTGCAAGACTGTTGGGCGTTAATGGAAATCTCCAACCTTATTTGCACTTGTGTAAGTTCGATGAGGAGTCTTTCTCATTTCAGCTTGACCAAATGCAAGTCTTCTTCGGCATCCTCTACCTCCTTGTCCACGGCTTCCAGAAGAGGTGCTAATTCGGCCAACCTAGCTTCCTCAGCCCGTTGGTCCTCCTGATGTTTTCGCAATAGTTCCCTCTGGCTGACCAGTTGCTGGCTCTTCAAAATCTTCAGGTGCACTATAAGCCAATCAAACCGGAAGCCATCACGACCCAGCTCCCTTAGATAGCCTAGAAATTGGTTGAGGAGGGGTCGGTAACGTTTACAGTGGGAGTACTGACAATTTCAGCAACAATGGTAGCCATGCCTTGAAGCCTATAGTTCATAACAGAGATGTTTGAATGAAGGCAATCCACCGTGAGGGTTTTAGGATGATGGTTCACAAGTTTCTCAATCACTAAACGGTGGTTGGCAGGCATTTGGGGAGAACGTTGAAGCACCATCAGGTAGAAAGCATGAGGAGTCAAGTCGGGTAGAGGAAGCTCGCACCCAGACTCACTCTCTACTACATCACTGGTCATGGAACCTTGGTCATCGTGGCCAGAATCTTCCGAGATGGCAGGTCCCCGATGGGGTGAGCCGACAGGCGAAAGAACGGGTGGAGAATTCTCCCGTGCAACCTGAGAAGTGGTAGAGGGTGTTAGAAGAAAAATCTTAACAAGTGTTTTCGTTGTTAAGTCATCGATATAAGGTGGAGTTTATGAAAAATCTTAACAAGAGTTTTCGTTGTTAAGTCACCGTTATAAGGTGAAGTTTATGAAAAGTCTTAACAAGAATTTTCGTTGTTAAGTCACCGTTATAAGGTGATGTTTATGAAAAATCTTAACAAGCATTTTCATTATTAAGTCACCTATATAAGGTGAAGCTTATGAAAAATCATAACAAACATTTTTCGTTGTTAAGTCAACGATGTAAGGTGGAGCTTGTGAAAAATCTTAACAAGCATTTTCGTTGTTAAGTCACCATTATAAGGTGGAGTTTATGAAAAAAACTTAACAAGCGTTTTCGTTGTTAAGTCACCATATAGGGGGAGTTGGCGAAAATACCTCAATCATGGTAGGATCTAGAACGGGAATCACTATGGTGGCCATGGGGGCAGAAACCATTGGAGGTGGTCTTATTACATCAGAAGCCCCAACGAGACCCCTGGTAGTAGAAGCCTCAACGGTGGGCAAAGATTCCCCACCAATATAGGGTACCAAAGCCAGCACAGGTGATTCACAAGGAGAAGATGATGGACTCCCAAACAAGGCCCCAACATGGGCGGGTGCAAAAAAACCACCATGAGGGGAAGAAGCACCAACTTTGTCCCCATACGCATGCAGGCCATCAAGAGAAGGTGGAGCAAGATTGGGAGAAAGCTGCAACATGAAGCTCAGTGTTAAAAAAGAGGAATAAGTACAGTCAAAGGGAGAAGTACCTCTAAATGTCACTTACCTCAGTTATGCCACGGAAAAGGGGAATCGTGTTCAAAGGTCTCATTAGCACCGCGGGAAGAAGAATGTTAGCTAACAATGAGGACACTTCAACCTAGGGCACCCAAAATCTCAAGGTTCAGCACGATAAATAAATAATGGGGTGAGAGTGAAAGGACGTTATACCAAATAAATTATAGAGGAAATCTTACCTCGGGCTCATTTTCTTCAGCCATAACAATGGGAAAAAGGAGCTCGGGTGGAGGAGATAAATCAGAAGGGATGGGGAGAGTTGTCTCTGGTTGCGAAGAGACGCCCACAGAGTCAACAACATCACCCCCCAGAGCAACATCCCTTGCACATTGAGAGGCTGAACGGTGGGAATAAGTAAGCTCAGTCATGGGTGAACGAGGAGGAGTCACATCGGGTGGAGAAACACTGAAATGTCCCCCCACGAAAGGGCTCACGGGAGGGCTAGGGGGATTGCCACTTTCTTCTTCAACCTCCTACACCAAAGTTACCAAATAAATAAATAAATAATAATAATAAGCAAATGTAGTTTTCCTTAAGCAAATGGGAAATGAGAATAGAACAAGTATACATACCGCAGATCTGATAGGAGAGACAGAGGATATAACCACCGGCGAAGTAGGAGGGGAGGCAACGGGTGAGGGGGAAGGAGACAGGTGCACCTCAGGAGTTTGTTTCCTCTGGGACTTGGTACCCAGAGTTTTCTTCCTTGTTCCTGATGCAGCAGTGCCAGTGCCTCGAAGAACCCTTGAACTTTTTCTCCTCTTCGCCGTGGGCTCGGTGGGATCAACTAGGATTGTGGGGAAGGCTCCCGATAAAGGAACAACTGGAGCATGCCGTTTGAACTCAATGTTTATGCGTGCTACCTCAACTTAAACTTTCCTTCTCAACTCCTCGGCCATCTCTGCAGGCATGGGAGGAGGAACGGAGGCAATGGGGAATGCCTCCTTAGGAGCTTGGGGTTTAGTCTGGGACTTGGAAGAAGTCCCACTCTTTGCCTTCTGGGTAGGAGGTTCATCGGTGGAAGCTTTGGTCGAAGGGGCAACTTTCTTAAAGGCTGCAACGCTTCTGGGTTTGGGCGTGGAAGTAGGGATCATAGAACAAAGGGGAGGAAGCTTAGTGGGACGTACCTTGGGGGTCTTACTCAGAGGTAACTCAATCCCAAGAACGGATTTGCCCTTCAAACCCATCTCCAACGCAGAAAAGGAAAGAACAGGAGGATACACTGGATCCCCCTCGATGAAGTTTGAAATATCACTTAATTGTTTCGGCCAGTACCGTGTATCAAACAGAGGGGACACGTCCCCTTGCCTTTTGTTTCTATGAATGGTGACTCGCCCAGCCATTGCAGAACTTATTCCCCATGCAGCAGTAGAAGAAAACAGGGAGCATGCCTCGCTAAAGGATTCCTTGGGGTTTGCTGATTGAAAAACTGGGCGAGGAGCCCCCTGCTCAAAACCAAATTGGTGGCTGCATCGGTTGGGATTGTAGTGCTCGCTAGTATATCCCCATTCGGTATAAGAAGGTAGATACCCAGGTGAGAACAGAACGACCACGGCCAGCGAGGGATCTTCAATATCTACGCCTACTTGCACTACCCTGACTTCATGCTGAAAAAAGTCACAGTTATAAATAAAGACGTCCTCTTCGTAGGGCCTCATCATGAAGTAATCAAAACGTTTAATCACAAAGATCAACTCCTTTCGACTCAGTTTCCTATGATAAAGATAGGAGCGCGGAGGGAGAATTATTTCCCCAGAAGGAGGGGGGTTGATCTTGGCCGCTATGGCAGGGAAACGAACATGGAGGAAGCTCGTCAGAAGGACACAGTTGGCAAAATTTTCTAAGTTATAACGACTAAGAGATCGTTCCATGTCGAAGAGGGTCCTATCGAGCCATGTATAGAGAGATCCTAAGGCGATTGCAGCCAGCAGAAGCTTGGTACCCCGGGCCAAACGAAGATATATATTGATAAGGTCCCTTCGGGGCTAATCGTTGGGTTTTCCTGGTAGAAGTAAATGAGAAAGAATGACAAGGATATAGGCAGGAAGTTCCATCGATGTACCTTGACCACGGGAACCTCCAGAAGAACTAACTTCAGCAGAATCCATGAAGAAATAATTGATAAGTGGGGAGAAAGTGGCCTTGTTCGATGAACCGGTGCAGCTTCGGTATATCCGGTCCAGCTCCAAATGGTCAGCAGTCTCCTGGGCATTTAGAGCCTTATTAGTATAAGGCTCGTGGCCTGTTGCTTCATGGCCCAGGATCTCATACACGTCTTCCAATGTTACGATGAACTCACCCCATGCAGAAATGAATGTATGGGTAGTAACGTTCCAGTGAGACACCAGAATAGGAAGGGCAACATTATTCTTGGAGAGAGTGAACTCACCGAACCACTTAGTCTGTTGCAGCCCAATCTTGGTGAGCATTTCAGTATAGGAGCTCTGCATGTGGGAGTTCCACGCAGCAAACTGAGCAGGAGAATCCCCGGGTGGTTCAAAATCAATGTGGGACCACGGGAAGTCCCCTCGCTCCAAACGAAATCTGAGCATCCCCTCGGGAGGAAGAAAGTCCCATTCAGTAGAAGCTTCGTCTTCGTCACCAAACAATAGAGAGTCAAACTTAGAAGAAAAATGAACCATCTTATATGCACCAACAAAATCATCACCTTGTCCAAAAATAGGTGATCGATGGTAAAACCTCAGTTGTTCCTGGCGGGCAGCATCCAGGGTGGTGGAAAGGGTAGAAGTAGCAGGCGGAGCATCGGTGGCAGATAGAATGGGGTTGCTTGAGGATGCCATAGAAGATATTGATAAAATAACAGAAAATCTTTAAGCAAGAAAGGTTTGAGAATGAGAATGGAGGAGCACAACCACAGGTGGTGGTGTAGAAGATCAGAAGGGAAGAAGGTAGATAATGACTCAGAAACAATGGAGTTCTCGCAGACTTTCTCTCTTTAAAGTAAATGGAAGCTTGAAGAAGATGACAGAAAAGTAAGAGAAAAGAGGGGTTTAAATGTTTGGATATAGCCGTTTGAAATTTCTAAGTTTGGCTCTTAGAGTTTCCCACCATCGCACATGCGCGGCCGCCTATAATCATTTCAAATGAACACGTGGCACTTTGAGAGGTACTTTGGCAGTTGAAAAGACAGTGCCACATCATTAATGAAGTGATGCATAGGGAACAGAAAGCGTTGCCTTCTTAAAGAAGTTTGAGTTTTGGCTCCAGAAGCTTTTGTCAGGTATATCCAATAAACTTCTAATGAAGAAGATGTCCCAACGATTCCCAAAAAGCTACGATGTCCCCTCGGCACAAGCTTAAACGTTGTTTAGATGATGAAACGTTACAAGGGAGAATTTTGCAAACGTCACACACATCCGGGCAGTCCCAATGAAAATATTGGCAGGGTTTTCGGGAGAATTTTAGATCCTCATGCTACAACGCATGAAGCTCCACATAAAGAAAAAGTGGCGATGTCCCTCAACCCAAGCTTCAACGAACTTCAGCACTCCGGGTTAGGTACATCAGGGAGAATTTTCACTTTTTCCTAAGGTGCTAGCGCTCCGGCACTAAATGAGGGAAAACAGGCAAGAATTTTTTCACGTAGAATAGGTTCATCGGATTGAGAAGTTTTTGTGAAGGAATTTCTTGTTCCCACGACAAATCCCTCCACGATGGGGCAAATGTAGAGGGGGCTTGTAGGTAATCCTGAGATTAGGGATATTCCACCCATTGGCAACAGTGTTTGGGATTAAGACAGCGTGGCAGCTCAAGCGAGGCAGCTCAAGCGTGGCAGCTTGGCGTGGCAACTCATACTTTAGCTTATTGGTTACTTAGTCATATTGTATCTTTGTTTATATTGGCTATGAGCTATAATGATTATAATTATGTAACGAGAATAATGAATCTGTGTGAGGTCAAACGATACTCGTGAGAGACCAGGCTTGGCAGGGCCTGGGAGAGCTTCATGCTCTATCGAACGACCTCACCGTGGGAACTTTAGAGGGACTTAGTTTGGAGGATTGAGAAGTGAGGCACCGTTGGGACTTGTCCTGACCATCTTAGATACACCTGGTAAAAATACCGAAGGACCCTGACCGTGGAACCTCGAGCGGAGTAGTTTGGAGTTCTATCGGGTGTTGAGTTGAGAACCAAATAACCCTCTACTTAATGTCACATCTACTGTAGGTGATGGCACTATCCATCTAAACAATGTTAGACTTTCACTTGAGTAAACCATCGTGGTATTTGGGGCTATCAGGAAGTTGGTGAGCCACCTCTGAGACAATAGCCCCCGACACACAGTGGTTGGGAAAAAGTCATGTCTTAGAATTTGATGTTTGTGATATGGAGACAACTAGAGCGTCAGGGATTTAATGTTGTGACATAAAGTATGATGGATGTATTTCATAGTCTTTAATGACTGAGTTGCCTCAGGGGTGGTGTGCGGGGATATTTAAGGACCCCAACCACCTTTGAGGAGAGGATGATATTTTGAGAGTTTGAGAAGTTATTGCTAGAGAGAATACACATCAGAGAGAGAGTTATTGCAAAACGAGGGACTTTACTCACTCACCATTGTCATTTATTACAAAGCTTTTAATGCTTGATAGAGATTCTTGAGGATTTTTGGTGTGTTTTCTACCTGCCTACCAAGGTGTATCTAGGGTGCTTATTTCTCTCTACCTCTAGCTAATTTACTTCTAAGCTTCATTACTAATTTCTGAGTTATACACGAGAGATTTGAGAGTTTAAAATGAGTTCATCTTCATTGGGTTTGTGTTTGTATGTCCTATCATTAATCCAAGGTCTTGGGTTAATCAACTTATCATTACCATACTCAAAAGGGGTTACGTCTCTATCTTACTTAAACTACCCTCTTACACAGTCGATTTTTTTTATTAATTACTAACCACCTAGTATTTAAAAAGTTAGATATCAAATTTTATCTTTTTAATATAACATGCAAGCAATTAAATTATTAACTAACATCCACCATCCAATAACAATCTCATAGGAATTACAACGACATAATAAAATAAACTGAGTCTGGAGTAAAAACATCCAGACTAAATCCCAAATACAAATAATCTGAAATGAAGTACAACTCAATCAACTAAAATGTAAATGAATGTCTGAAACCGCTATCTCTAAATAAGAATGGGCAACATGCCCTGACTGGAATAAATAACTCTGAATGAATTAAGGATATAGAGGTGTCTAATACTGAGGTTCTGTAACTTCCATAGTAACTACAAAATGTCAACTGAATGGAACTCCTATGCTTGGCGTCCCTATGGCTGGGCACCTAAAAATATTTTACAAAAAAATAGATTTGAAAGCAAATGAGTCAGGGCCTGAGATGAAAATAGTTTTAAAACAGCAAGTATTTAGATGTATAAATACCAGATAATTATATACATTTTAGTCACGTGCTCTCACTTTAGATTCTCACCTCTCAACTATTGTGCACACCTAACGCATCATTATTACCCTTCCCAGTAATGTTACCCCACCTAACAAGATTTTAACAGTTCTCCATCTATGCTAACTAATCTATTGTGCCCACTCGTATAATAGAAATACATGTTATATAGTTCCCCTTATTTTGTTAGTTGATTCCAAGTATCTCATTAATCTATTAAGTTATTACACACTTAATATATATTGGCATCATCATCCTGTTATACTAAACCACACATTAGAATAAACACGGTGTGTATATATATAAACTCACTATTATAAGATTTAATAATACCGCACCCTACGTAGTCAAAACTAACGGTGAGTACATACTCTTCTATAAAGTCCCGGTACCTCACGTACATAATAAGGACTATCGATTCTGAATCTCTCAGGAATGGTAATAAAACAAATCACACACAAACTATAGGCGAACATAGACCACGGTGTAATGGGCCACGCACATACCTACGCACCCATATAACTCAAATTTATCCACTCACAGATAAGTCCTCCTTAGACCTTATGCTTTGAGGTACCAATCTATAATCCCCCCCGAAGGGCTCCTCAAGACAAGACTATCCCCTTCAAGACCTCCCAGAGATAACAAGTATGGTGGGTATGTCATACACATAAAAATCCATACAATATGTATTCACACAACCTAAGTATTTATACGTTCAATATTGGTATTCACACATCACATATTATGAGTCTCACACATTGTATATATAACCCGTATATCATACGTAAATTCAATTAACGCCATAACTCTCATTGTATAAATTCAAGTACCTTTCCCTATCCTAAAGGATTACGAAGTCACCCAATTATTCCTTAGGTTAATTCAGTACTATAGTCTCCCCCTACTACTGGTATTAACACTAAGTCATCATTTATCCGAATAAAATTCCAATCCATAATTTTTTTGCCCGTAATGCATTCGAAAACACTCGTAAATCTCCCCATTCAATCCCATACATAATGATACTTTTCGGGCCTTAACCATAACCCTACTAACCTTCCCTAAGTCCCATTATATTCAATTAATAAATATTAATGGTTCTTAAAAGTTGGGGTTTCATCAAAACTAAAAAGGAAAATAAGTCACAAATTTCAGGGAAGTCGATCGATCGACATTCTGGGTCGATCGATCGATCGAGCGGGTATCAGTCTTGTTTTTCTACAATTTAAGGCTATGGGTTTCCTCAAGCAAAAAATTATAAAACCTTCTTAACTCATTCCCAAACTCCAAAATAAAGGTGCTAAACATTAAATTAACCCATATAGACAATTTCTAGTGTACAAGAATCATTTAAACATAAAGATTCATTAACTTTTCAATTGAATTCAATTGTAACTCCCTAAAACCCTAGTTTATGGATTTTCTTCAAGAAGATGATTAAAACTCTGAAATCCCTACATAATCATTCGCAAAATGTATTAAATTTCTTTTTTCCATAACACTACTTCAATCCTAATCATTAATCCTACCCAGAATATGATTTAATCCAAAATTTGTCCTCTAAATGCATGTAATTGAATTCTTAATCATATTCTACTAACATGGATAATTTATCTAGCTGAATTTAAGCAAGAACAATACTTGCCTTATAAGAGTAGGTTTGATCCTTTGATGATGAAGGGTATGGCTACGTTCCTTGTCTTTTGATCTACACTCTTGTGGCGTTAATTATGAAAGAGGTGCAACTATGGGTGGTTTTTGGCTTGGGATCTGTTCTCCTTTCTCTTCCAATGACCTCTATTATTTTTGTGTTTGATAACCTTAGAATACCTAAACCTAGCAGCAGATATAGCCCTAGGAAATTCTTGGGTTCAATTACTCCAAAAATTAAAATGTCTAAAATACCCTCCCAGGATGCCGGTTTGGCTTAAAAAATGCCCCGGGTAAATCCCCGAGTGGACCTTTCTGACTATCTCGACCCTTCCGGACACTCTGGCTCAATCGAAATGATCATATGGGTGGCTTATAAATAATTTACTTTTATTCCATAAATTTTAGTCCCGAGACGGCTGATACGCGTGTTCCGACTTAATTTCCCATAAGTGTCATATTATTCACTCGACAATTTGAAGATATTCATAATTACTTATTAATTTACTCACTAAGTAATATTCAACGTAATTATCATCAATAAATACTAAATCTTGTCCCTCTAGTAATTATCTATTTAAATCCGAATTAACTTCTAAATAATTTTTTCATTTTTAAGTCAATTAATCCCATAATTAAAATCATTAAAAATACTGGGTATTACATTACATCAGAATATGGGGAACAAATAAAGAAGAGGAAATGGGATAAATATAAGAGTTGGGTTGCATTTCATCAGGTGGAACGGGCATAGCATTCCAGTTGAGGAGAGGTGCATTAGCAGCTTTAATCAGGCGTGATGGATCCGATGATGTAGAGCTTGAGTGGATCATGCAGAGTGGCAACCCCAATGTTTGCAAGTTGAATGAATCCTCATATTCACTTCACTCAAAATCTCCTACAGGAGCTACAATTTTCTTAATGAGTGGTCGCACATGATACTGGGAACTTTCGGCCCATGTGTAGCTATCTTGGAAAAAGATCTCCATTCCGGGTTTCATCTTCTTGTCCACATGATCATACCACAGTTCAGGAAGGCCTTAAAAGGGGAAATCTTCAACCTCCCTGATGAATCTCCCATTCAAGTAATCTCTTGAGACAGTCTAGGCACTTTCTAGACTTATTTTCAATTGAGATTGGCGGAGCATTCAGAGTTGTTCTTCTGATGGCTGATAACCCAAGCCATAAGGAGGAAATAATTCCTTCAAAACTATGGGTTATATTATCCTTTGTTGTTTTCATCATTGTCCCAGTCTGGGCATAGAGCGTATGTTATTGAACATCGGTATCACATTGAAATTTCCATGAGGGTTGTGTTCTGTACAAACTATATCTTTGAAATCGTCCCCTGTTAGGAGTGGAAGTGATTCAACTCAGAAACCTGACAGAATCATATCATTCACCCCATACTGTATCTCTAGTATCGAATTGATGTTGCTTGCATTCTCAGTGTTATCATCATCACCCAAGATGGTGATGACCTGCCCTTTAGTGAAGAACTTATGTTTCTGATGTAGGGAAGAAGACACACCCTTGATACTTTGGATCCATGGTCGTCCAAGCAATAGATTAAAATAATCATGACTTTGAATTCAACAACGTTATAGGGCCAACCCCCCCTATTGCAAGCCTTATGGAAACCATCACTTCTCGATGAGTATTATCATAAGCGCGCATCGCGGCATAGGTTGGAGCAAGGTCGCTCACTTTTAATCCCAAGAAATTGACCTCAATGGGCAAAACATGAAGGGCTTATCCATTGTCAACAAGCAAAAGTGGGAGGTCTTTCCCATGACTTTGACACATATGTTGAGAGCATAGTTGTTATTTGGACCAATCTTAGGGAAGTCTAGTAGAGGTTAGATATCTGACCAGATTCACTACTTATTCTAGTGCGGTGTAAGGAGGGACTGTGGGCCCGGTGATTAGTTTGATCAAGGCATTCTGATTCAACAAGAAAGACATAAATAATTCCCATAAAGTGGTGTTAGCTTAGGTTTTTATTCAACTGATTGAGGATCTTTGTTTCCTAGAAGGTAATTTTTTCCATAGGAAGATTCTCAACACATTTCCCTTGTCAATCGCTGATGATTGCGGGCTTGGAACTTGGTAATGCCTCCGTGATCTAATTATATAGTTCACATAAGAAGGAAAAAATAGAAACCCCATCTCCTCATCAATCTCGGGTTATTCAACCACCTTTTTGATTTCTCCTAGTAGCTCCTCAAATGATATCATTCCACATATGCTGACTATTTGACTAGTCTTGTCCGGGCTTCGCTCTTCATCTGAACTATCGAATTTGTACCCCTATCCGGTGGCAATGACATCATCTTTTCATGAAAAGTAAATGCATTCCACAACCTCAACAGCCTCTTTGTATAGATCCTCCCACTCAATGGGGAGATGTAGAAGAAAAAGGACCAGGCGTCCTTGTAGTTTCAAAGCATCAAGTAGCTTGGACATGCTGTGAATTTCACTGGTCTGTCAGAATAAGTCTGCCATGATCTGAACAACATCATCTAAACTGACTTCATTGGTAGGTACCACCCAACTATCTGCATCTTGAGCCCACTTTTGCGCTTCTAAGAATAGTTTACTAAATCTCTGGAAGTCATTGGTGATTTCTGAGGGTAATTTCAACCTAAACTCTAGGAGCTAGTTCAATACTGCTGATAATTCCATATCGTTTCATTTGGAATGGGTACGGATAAAAATATATGCTCAAATAAGGTGTGATAGGGCCTGATCGAAAAAACATGTAAGATGTAGGAGAAAATATGGGCAAACTTGGAGGGGTTTAGGGGAATATATGGGTATAATGGGTGATTTACTGGGTACAATCTGGGTAGATGGATCAAATTTTGAGTCTTTTCCTAGGAAGATGGCATCTGTATGATTTGGGAGTGGATTGCGGGTAGTGTTTGGTTTAGGATTAGCAGGTGGGGCCATGACACCCCGATTAATCAGTTATTTGATTACATTTTGGAGGTGGAAATAGTCATTAGTGGTGCGACCGACACTTTGGTAAAAATAACAATGGGCATCTGGTTTGAAATTTTTGGGAAGTGGGTTTGGTAATGGACAAGGGTCCAATGGCTTGATAAAATTTCGGCTTAAAAGAGCTTCATAAACTTTAAATAGAGGATCTTAAAGCTCGGTGTATTCCTTTTTGACTGGGTTAGGGCGGATTTCTGGTGCCCATGAAGTGGCAGACTGAGAGATGTTATTGATGGTTGAAACTGTGGTATTGAGAGGCTTCTCATACTTTTTTGGAGTGAACTGTCCGGATACTTTCTTTGGTTCAACTTTTGTCTTGGCAATATTTTCTTCCATCTCTACTCATGCTTCTCAAAGGGCTCGAAAATGAGGGCAGTACTGTCCTCTTATCGTTGCTCAAACATGGGGTGGGAAATTGTTCTTCATAATACTAACTTGCTCCTCTTCGGAAGGCTGATTGGTCATGGATGATGCTTTTTATCTCCACCTTACTATGAAGTTACTAAAAGATTCCCCAGGATTCTATTTGACAAGTTCTAAATCACGGTGGGTGACCGCCAACTGTTTGTTATACTTGTACTGTGACATGAATTCATGGGAAACATCCACCCAACTTTAGATATTGGATTCTTTGAGAGATAAGAAGCAGTGAAGAGAGATGTCCTTCAAAGTCTGTTGGAACATTTGGGTCATTATTTCTTCATAGCCACCTAGGAGAGTCACGGATTGATGGTAATTTTTAAGATGAATAGGAGCCCCGAACTTCTTGATGTCAGGCATCTTGAACTTTTTCAGCAGCCTTGCTTTAGGATAGGGAGACATATGGGTGTAATTTATGTAGTTCCTGAAGATTGGAACTTGTTCAAACTTCTTGGTCAACATCCTAAGATCATCCTTGACCTTGTTCAATTCTTCTTCCTTCGGATCAATGATCACGGGTAGGTTAGCCCATGGCAGGGCAAGATTCGGCATAGGGATATGAGATGGTGACGACCCAGTAGTAGGAGAGGCACATGGAGCGTGATGATATTCTTCGGGAAGCCAAATAGGCTCAAGTGCATCAGATCCATAGTACGAGGGGAGAGGACCTTGGGATCTTCGAGAATAGGGTCTCGATTTTATTGCATCTCCTGAACCTTAGTTTGAAGATTATCATTCTTGGCAGTGAGATGGGATAGGATTGTCGTCAAATCTAGCTGCACATTCGGTACTTGGTCAGGGTTCTCCATGGGAAGTGGATGAAGGTGAATTCCTAACTTGGAGGAAGTAGCGAGGGAACTGACGGAGCCTCGGGGCAGTTCAATAAAAGACCAAAGCCAATAGGGAGCCAGGTCAAGGGTCGGGTATGCGATTGGCCTAAGAAGGAGAAAAATTCGAATTTACTTTTGAAAGAGAAGGGGAAACTTTATTGAAAAGGGAGAAAAATATTTTTGACATTTTTGGAAAAGAGGAGGACAAAATGTTTTTGGGTAAAAAGGAGGAAAATATTTTTGGTATAAGGAAAGGAAAATACTTTTGGTATTTTGATAAAAGACGGGAAAAATGTTTTTGACAGTCATGGTATAGAAAGAGGAAAAACGAGAAAAAGGGTCTCAACATTATTATTATTATTATTATTATTATTATTATTATTATTATTATTATTATTATTATTATTATTATTATTATTATTATTATTATTATTATTATTATTATTATTATTATTATTATTATTATTATTATTATTATTATTCTGATTATGTTCTCACTTGTATTAGGTTTACCTGAATGCAAAAAGAAATGCCAGATGGGACTTGAGCCTGGGAAAATTGGGTTTGAAAAATATGTAAAAAAACATGGTTGGACTTGTTTCCAGGCTCATGGACAGGGTGCCATTTTAAAAAAAGATGAAATCGCGCAAAAATTTGGTGGCATGCCGACCTGTCATTTTAACATAGTTTCAGGTAGTAACCAACAAAACTAAATATGAGTGCCCTAGGTTTCACGCCTATATGAGGGTATGCAGTTGTTGGGTTAATTGGAAGGGTTCCCTTAGCATGACCTCCATGATATACATCTTGCTTTTTAGGGCAATCGGTATGTGTGGATAAGCCATTTGATATACCTAAGTGTACGTGAATTGCCTCATTATATACCTCGTGGGGATAGTACATGTGAGAGAGAATTCAATATACTCGACATACGTGAACGAGTTCACTGCGATATACCTCCCATTATGACTTTGGTTAAGCGGTACGATTGGGGGGGGGGGGCACCGTTCGATATACGTCGAAGGTAATTGGCTAATGGAAGGTGAGAGTCATATCACTTAGGCTCATTGCGACATGCCAGACCAGCACCCGTCACCAAGTGACCCCCCAGTTACTAGACAAAATTTGATCAATAGCCATGCTTTTGGGTGATGTAGTGTGAAAAATGCATGATTCTTGATTAGTATATTATGGTGAGGGTATCTTTATTTAGCATGATGAGCATTATTCTAATAGGGGATAATGTACAAGTATAAAAAGTCAATCTAACATGGAGCATTAAGATTATACTAAGCATGGATATGTGAGGGTGTGTCATGTGTGAATATCTACAAGTGAGTGTGTGGTAGCGAACCTAAGCATGGATCAACTACAAGTCGTGTGTGACAAGTGTGAGTAATCATGGATATATACAAGTGTTATAAGTGGAGGTGTGTGTTAGTGACACCTAAGCATGAATATTCTAAGTGGTGTGTGCAACATGTGAATATAAGTGATCCTACGTGTAAGTATTGTGAAGTGTACATGGAGAGTATCTACAAGTGTGTGAGTGAGTAGTGATCTAAGCCTGAGGTACATATGTGCAATAAATAATAAAGGAGAAAAAAGGGAACATAATGTAGGTGCATACGCACACAAGCAGAAAATGATATGAAATCACAAAGACGTGACATGTTTTTAATAATTAAAAACATAATAGGAAATATCACTAATGCACTCACACATCGAAGTCTCAAACCTAAGTCAATTTGTCACACTTTTCGTTTTGGTATGAATGCACAAGAGAGTATATATAAAGCAATGAATTAAAGTTAAGGCAGAAAATAAAACTTTATTCATTATAAAAATAGTACACATTATGTATTACCACCTCAGGGGTGAGTTACATTTATTTGACATGAACAATAAAGTAGAAAATTAAAAAGTGCCTCTCTTTGCTCCCATCTGGCTTATTCTTTACCCAGTCAAGTATGCAAAAAGTTTCCCGGTATTTATCTCTAAAGAGGAAGAGATATTATCCTTTTTTTCCCGAGCCATCGGGAGGAAAAATGAATTAGCATAAATATTCTAAGCATGTGTTACCAATTCTGTAACAAATATATGTATAGAGATGTGGAGTGTGTATGAAAATTAGTTTTTACAAAACAACGCTAAAAAATTAAAGCTGATAATCCCATACTTATCTGTTTATTAAGGTTTATATAAGAAAATCAAGGATCTTTGAACTGATAATCCCATACTTACCAGCTCTCTACGGGGTATAGAAATGAGTAAGCCATCAGTAAAGCCAAATAATAAATAATCCAAAACTTTTGGATAAAAGTGGCTAGGCACACAATTAAAGTTTCACTTATATGTATGTAGTAATAAAACCGGCTCTCACCATCAGAGACCATAGGCCAAGTAGAAGAGGTTTCATGGGATAACATGGCAGTCTACTCCCTAGTTAATACTGATGTTTTTTCAATAATAATAATTCATAAAAGTGTGGGGTGAACTGAATGTGTGGCCATCCCCGATATCTCTCCTTTCTTATCTCTTGATGTGTGTGTGTGTGTGTTGGGGGGGGGGGGGGGGTGTGTGCAAAAAAAAGGTCTCGCGTCCGCTTTATCTAAGAGCGCTTCGACCATCCTCGGTGTGGGGTGAATGTAAAGAGTTGGAGTCGCCAGCGTATTTTGTACAAAACAGGTAAAAGAACATGTCGCCGCCTCGAGAGAAAGACATCGAAGACAAACTGATGCTTACAAAACTAATAGTTCAAAAGTTCGAGGGCTAAGTTACGGAATGGGAAGGTGTTAAGCACGCATCCCACCCTTTCGGTCTCTCATGGGCTGGTTTACTGCTTTCCTTTATTTCTCTGTGAAGTTTGTGTACGTGTATATATATAAATGGAGATCGGAATCGCCCAACTCATACCATGAAAATGATAGAGTGAGTCCCAAAATAATATTTAGAAAATACGATTTATGCATTTATCGAGATATTGATCGTTATAATAAAACGATAATATATGTTGGGATAAAATGCCAATAAGTATCACAAATGTAATGTATATCAAAATAATGTATATATGAAAAGGTGATAAATGTGAAAAAGAAAATTTTGGACTCGAGTATTGGGTTTTAGCCCGAAACGCCTACGTAGCCTATAAAGGAATTAAATTCAACTTAGTCGTATGCGGCATAAGGGTGGGATTTATCCCATAGATTCAAACGGGAATTTATTATATGTGTGTGTGTGTGTATAGAAAATATATTTTAGTTTTGAGAAAGTTTGATGGATAATCCCATTGGAATTTATAGGTGTAACCCTTTTTTTATAGAAAATAAAGTATATTCAATATATCTAATAAAAAGGTGACATATTAATTTGTATGAATTAAAACAAAAGCTAGATTATGGAATTACGTAACTAATGCAAAAATAAAGAAATTAAAGAGAGAGAAAAATTTTGGACCTTCTTTGGAGAATTGAAGCTTGATCTTGATCCTTGATGAACTCCTTGAGTGTTAATATGAATGTTGGATGAGAGAAAATAAGATTTTTATAAATTGGGTATAAAAAGGATGGGAATGAAAGATTGAAAGGAATTTCACACAAGGAAACTTTGCTGATTGTAAGAGAATGTTACTGATATCACTGGTATTGATGGATTTGAGGTGTGCTTTAAGAGTGAGGTCATGCCCTCTATTTATAGGGTAATTGGGTTGCCGAATGGAATAGCCCTATCCGTACCAATTGGTAGGTAAACCTAGGCACACTATCGATAGGCAGGGAAATGGACCTGCCAATCGACAGTCTCGTGTAGATTTTTTCAAAAATGGTCGGAGAGTGCAATCCATTGATCCAAATCGCGCACGGGGCATACCGTTAGAAAAGTAATTTTGAGACCTTCAAGAGTAATTAAGGATGATTTTGGGTTCAGGATTTAACTTTGGGTCAAATAGGGCTTGGGAGTTGCCCTTGGTCAAGCGGAGAACGGGAGCACCTGGTAACCTCCGGATCAATTTTTAGGAGAAAATAGATAATTCGCCCAAAACGTTTGGCCGTTTCATGTATGGGGGAGATCATTGGAAATGGGTTTCAGTTACCTTCATAGATTCAAAGATCTTTTGCCTTGATGATGAAGTTCATTGGGGTCAAATCGGGGCCCGAGAGTGCCCGGTGGCCTCTATATCAATTTTTGATGGTAAAATGGCCTATTCGTCTGAACCGTTATGTCGATTTATGCACGGTTTGGAGCATTGGAAAGGGGATTCAGAGCCTTCCAAAGTGTCATTGAGCTTTTTCTCTGATGATAGAGTATTTTCTCTGAAGATAGAGTTGATCGAAGTCAAACAGGGCTCGGGAGTGCCCGATAGCCTCTAGATCGGTACTCCGAGTATTACCTAGGGTTTGTAGTGAAATGGGGAGGCGTTAGGTACCTAAAGAAAAAATTAGCGGGTCCTAGAATGTGGTGTCTACCGAAATGTTGCAACAAATTGTTATGATATCTGTTATTAGGTGAAAAGGGACCAGAATTAAAATACCAGTTGATATGAAAATACATAAGTATGGTAATTTCTACACATACTTGGAATCAATGTTGGCTATCATTGAATGATATCAATAGTAGTTATCAAGTACACAACATTTAATATTGAAGAGGTAAGAAAAACATACTTGCTAGGTATTTTGTACTGCTTTAAGGGTCAAAAGAGGATATCGGGAGGAGTTAGTACGTGATTTTCTATATACAATGTTTGGGTATATAGGCATTTTTTGGACTAGGGGTTGGTTTTGTCAGTTTATATAAACAGTTGTATTTTTTTAAAGTTATGAGGGTTTAATTGTAAATAATCTAGGACTTTAAAATCTTGGACTTAAGGTTATACATGAACTTTGGTATAGGATACCTTTTGTCTTAAAATACTGTGAAGTACTTATAGGCAAAGTTTGGGGTTCAAATTCATAAGTTGAAAAAGTTAGGGTCAAATTGTAATATAGGAAAAATGTTTCAAAGTTAAAACCTCATTTTTTCATTACTTAGGCTATACTAAGCCAAACATGGCCTTACCATATATCATTTTGATCGGAAAAATAAAATGAAAATGTTGAAATTTTAATTTTTTTTTATTAGCCACGAACATGGTCAATGTCTCTAGTAAAAAACTTAATCTTCAACCTCTCGATGGTTGACTTTAGGCTGTCAGATTTTTCTCCTTGAATATATACTTCATTTCTATACCATTTGAGATGATTTCTAAACCAACTTAATCTAAGATTTCATAAGGAATCAATATATATAGGTTTAATGGATTGAGATGCAGTATATCGTAAGTTCTATAACAATGTGCTTTATCGAAATTTTGACTTAACATTCATGGCTTTCAAGAATGTGGCAGGGATTCATATGAACCTATTTTTGTTTTGATTTCAAGCTTTAAGATGGACTATATAGGGGTAATTTAAGTTTATTATTTTTGTGACACCCCGCCTAATTAATCCCGGGTGATCAGTCCTAAATCAAGTTGGAAAAGGTTTCTCAGTTGGTCCATTCTTAGCATCACTGTCGTCTTTTTTAATTACTAACCACCTAAGTGAGAAAAGTAGACTGGTGCCAAATTTTATCTTTCAATTAATTAAATAAAACTCATTCGGAACATACAACAATACAAAATCACAGTTAATTAAAATAACCATCCACAAATAAAATACCTAACCGAATAAACCATCGGTCCAAATAACCAATACAAGTAAATATCAGGAAAACATCTCAACAAGTCTACTACTGATAAATGAACTGTGAGCGACAAGCTCTGATAAATACTAGAGAGTCTCTATAAGAATGGAAGAAGGAGGCGTCTATCAAAACCCCGCAACATCCACATGTGCTGCAACAAAGGATACCTGGAATAGAGTCAAGCTTGGCGCCCTTGTGGTTAGACACCTAAAAGGTTTTTAAAATTTTTATAGCAAGGGTTAGTACCCAAAAACATTTGAAAACATTTAACAAATGATTAACTTGCAGTAATAAATAAATATGCATGCTCTTTATATTTTAGTTAGTGCCGCACTCTCTTGAGGACTTCCTCACCCCTCCTCTAATATGCACTACTAACGCTTCCATTTAACTTACTAGGTCCTACGCTCCTGACCCAATGCTTATTTTAACCCTTGAATTTTACTTACTCTAACCGAGTATGCCTTAATCCATGATTTTTAAGTTATTATAAACGTCAACTTAATTGAATTATTACTCCTTTTAATTTCATATAACATTCACACCTGTTATGCACATAATACACTTTTCACTATGTATTAATTATCCCTATATAATTATTTACCTAATTATATATTTAATCATATTACAGTATTCACAAACATACTGAAATAGCATTTAATACAAACTTTCGACCGAGTAAGAATACTCACAAAATATAAATTTTCCCAAGTGCTATCCCACTAGGTGTATTCACGAAACCTAGTTATCCAAGTTAGATTCGCTCACTAACTTAGTTTAACATACGAATTGGAGGCGGTCATATTCCTTTCCTGAAAGTGAGATGCCCCTCACCCATATAACGGACGTTATGACCTGGGATTTTACTCGCCCTACTCCTCAAGCTAGGGGATTCATCCACTACGCGCAACCTCCCCCTATAACACTAGAGTATATAATAGTAATATTCAATCTATGATATTAATGCACACACACTATATATATATATATATACTATCACACACCGTATATATATATATATATAAAAATAAAACGTCCCGGCTACACCATGTACTAAATCCGTAACACCAGCCTGTTTTATTTATTAAGAGTTTATGGTCCAACCCTAACTATTAATTAATTTGCACATTAATTAATTTAGTCACCTTTGGTGTCGCTCCCACCATAAATTTGGACTTACTCTCGTAGCCCGAAATAACCTCACTCGACTCTAAATTCCCGACTCTCGAATTTATAATCATGACGTGTCACCCAAAACTTTCCTCAAATCCAAATTATCTTTACTCATTATTAATTAGGTTTAGACTCATGTATTAATTTCCCCATAATTAATTACATAAGGATTTAATATATAAATTTTTCTTTTATACACATAACTGGGCAGAATTGCCGAAATCTGTCGACCTTCGATCGATCGACCCCAGACCTTCGATCGATCGATCGAACATGTCTTCATCTTCTTCGCGAAGACAGAATCAGCCATGGACGGAAATTCTCAAACCCTAATTCCTTCTACCAGTAACCTCAAGCCCTCTTAGCATTAATACATGTTAGGAACCTTATTAGGGACCTCCAGAATGTCCACCAACATCATTAATTCGTCCATTAACTACAGTTTCTAGATTTGGGAAAAAAAATCATCTTTAACTCTTAACCCATTTACATCCCAAATCCCTTCACCAAATTCATTTCTAAATATCCAGATATCATCCTACCAGATATGTATCAGTTCATAATATCAGATTTCTACCAGAATTTTCATTAAAATTCGTAAATCAGATTATCACTTTTCAAAACCTCATGTTTATGCCATGAACACCCAAAATGAATTTTTGATCAAACACATCACATGAATATGAATTTCAAAACAGATTTAATACTATTGCAAGTTATCCACTTGCCTTAGGTTTCGTAGTGTCTGATTCGGAGATGAATTCCAAGGTTGAAGATGATCCTTGTTGGCTCTCTAGTGATCCCAAAATTGCCTTTAACTGCTATTAGGGTTCCTTAATCCAATTAGCCTTTTTCTAAAACTCTATCAGCCGTTATATCATTCCTCCCAATTCCTTAATTTACATAAATCCCTTTTTTTGCCTAATGGGCCAAGCCCAAGTGACCCAAATGCCCCCGTGTGGGCCCGGCTATGTCTAAAAATGCCCCGTGACCCGTTTACTACCCCCGGGTATACTTTTCCAACTATCTCGGCCCATCCAGACTCAACCGTACACTCAGAATTGGCATCCGAATTAATTTATAAAATTGTTTATCCCCTCACCCCTTTAGTCTATACCGACTCCCGGTTGAGATAAGTGCCTATCCTATCATTAATACTCGAAATGACTTAAATAAATAATTACTATTCACTTAGTAAATAACTTCCCGTAAATATTAACCATTTATTCCTCGATTAATATTTAAATAATATATCCCTAATTAATTCAATTAAATTACGATTCACAAGTAATTTTAAATTCCCGAAGTAATTAAATATTTAATGCATGAAAATGCGGGGTGTTACAATTTTCTTGTTTGAAAAACACTCTTACCAAATTGAACCTAATTGTGCAAATTCAGAATCTTTGATTATTTCACTAGAGTTACTAAGGTTCTAGTGAAGGTATTCATAACTTCAAATCAGAGCTTTAATCTTTCTTTCGAGAACCATTATAGCTCAAGCTTTAATGGTGCAATTTTATGTTTTTTCTATTCTATACTGTTTTACATGTAAAAGCTTTAATATTATGATTGCTCTAAGCATAATAATCATACATAAATCGTTTGGAACTAAAAGTACTAAATGTAATGCATAAAATCACAGTGTACCTATTTGGAGTGAATTTATGTAAGGACATTTTTGTCCATTGTCAATATGTATGTCGTACGCCGTTACACCATTAAAGAAATTTAAGATCTCATCTACATCAACGGATCCGAATATCAAAGCGTCTTCAACATCATAACCTCTGTGAGAATGAACTTGGTAAAGTTGTGTTTTTAGGTTCCTTAAGCTTCATACTTAGTATTATGAAACTTTTATAAAATGTTTGTATAAAAAATAAGAAGTAAGTTTTTTCAAGAAAAATGAGGTTTTTAAAAGTTTTTTTTGTTTTCTAGTAAACCGGACCGGTTTGGCCATATTGAAAACGAACCGATCTGCCACCGGACCGGTCCACCTCAATACCAGACCGATCTGTTGTGCATAGAACCAGTATACCTCGGATCGCAGTTAAACCGAAGATGTCCATTTTAAAAATGAATCGATCCGAGGTCGGACCGATCCGCCTAAAAAATGGACCGATCCTCCTTTGATAATTTCGAATAGACCCGTGAGTGTTTTACCCACCAACTCAAAATTCCTATAAATATACCTATTTCGGTGGTGTATTTTTTAAGCCTTTGAGAAAACATTTCTAAGAGTTCAAACACAACAAGACTTCGATTTTTGATGTGCCAAACATCTTTTTGATTCACACACAAAAATCCCAATTACTTTTGTGAATCCTTTGGAACCCTAGAACACAAGCTTTGTTATTATTCATCTTTGTGGAGAGATCTTTGCAACCAAGGGCTGCGTGTCATTGCTGAGGGAGTCTCTACAAAGTGTTATGGCTGCGTGTCATTGAGGAGAGTTGTGGTTCTTCCTTTCTTGATTGGGCTATGAGTCCTTGGAGGGCGCTGCGTGTATTCTCTTGCTGAGTTCAAGACTGCGTGTCTTTGTGGGTTAGATGCGCGTTGATCCATTGGAGATTTATCTATGTAATTGTAAGTTGCGATTTATATATTCATAGTGAAATAAAGGTTTTACCTGAAAGTTTTTTTTTCCTGAAATTCGTGCCTCAACATATTTACTGTGTTGCATGCTTTAATTTTTGATGGGTTGATTTAGATGCATGTTTAGGGGATGTATTTATTTGATTTAAAAGTAGACTCTAATTAAATAAGGGTTACTTGGAAACTTGCGAATTTAATTTAAATCATTATCACACCGCCGTTATTCAGTTTCTCAATTTTGCAAGCTTTGTATATACTTATGGCGTGTGTTTTAACGATGAAAACGTGGTGAATTTATAGAACATCATTAGGGAATTTGATTGGTTGCTGGTGGAGGTGGATTTCAGGAAAAAAATTCAAGGATTTCAAAGTGAGTTTTGAAAACTTCACATGTTTGGATAATTCTAACATGTGTTATTCTTGTCTTTTAGTGCTTATGTTTTGCATATGTGGCCACAGGGTTAGGTTAAAATTCTTAAACTTTGTAGGTTGGTCCTTGTTTTGGAAAATATTAAAGTATATATCCTTAAAAGTATACTTTAAAAAATTTTAGAGGTATTTTTGTAATTTTAAAATTTTTAAGGGCTAAAATTATGATTTTGTGTTAATTGAGTTCTAGAGGATTAATTTGATATAAAGTTGAGGTTTATATATTGAGTATAAGTCAAGTTATGTTTGTTTGAATTATTCACGAGCTACTTAATAATTATTGAACTTCAGGGTGTCTAGGTTAATTTAGTAAGGTTATAGGGCATCAAAGTTAGTTTCATTCTTCGTAAGATACTTTTGAATTTAAGGTCATCCTAAGGGTTTAAAATAAATACTTTTGGGATTTGATTATCAATATGTTTCCAAGTATTACAATCTACCTCCCTAAAAAAAAATTCGTCCTCGAATTTACCTTGGAAGAGAACATGATATTGATATTTCATAGCTTGTTTTGGTTCCCATGTGGCTTCTTTTTGATTCTATTTTTCCCAAAGTACTTTGGGTGAGGGGATTTCCTTATTCCTAATATGTTTCACTTGGCGATCCAGAATTTGAATAGGACGTACTTCAAATTCATGGTTTTGTTTAATAGAAATATATTATCACGTGATGGTATGAGAGGGATAAAAAATATATTGCCGTAACTAAGACACATCAAATACATTACGAATGTTGGATAATTCTACAAGTAATTCTAATTGATAGGCTACAGGGCCAATACGATTAAAAAGTGTGAAAGGTCCAATATATTTTGGGGATAATTTTTCTTTTCTTCGAAAGCATAAAATTCCTTTTCGAGGAGAAACTTTAGAAAAATACTCAGTAATTAACTTGAAATTCTAAGGGCTTCCAGCGCTGATTTGCCTAAATTTTCTGATGATCTTGGGTTGTTTTCAATCTTTCTTATATCTATTGTATCTTCTTAATAGTTTCTTGGATTATATTGGGACCAAATTATTGACTATTTTCGGATTCTATCTAACATACAGGCGAACGCCAAGGTCTTTCATATTAAACTTTAAATGGGTAAGCTTTAATAGTTGACTGATAACTATTGTTATAAGAAAACTCGACAAGGGGTAAATGTTGATTCCAATTTTCAGGCATATCTAATGTACAAGCTCATAGCATATCTTCCAATGTTTGAATTGTATGTTCTAATTGTCCATCCGTTTATGGGTAGAATGCTATACTTAAATGAAGTTTAGTAGCCATTGCGGTTTGAAGTGCTTGCTAAAATTTTCCTACAAAGAGGGAATCTCTGACTGAGACTATGGATAACGGATTTCCATGCAATCGGATAATTTCTCAGATGTATAGTTTACTGAGTTTTTAAAATGAATCGGTGGTTTTTACTAGTAGACTTGGTAAGTCAGTCTATATTACCCAAATGGAATTCTATATTTGGGACGTAGGAGGCAGTCCACCGACAAAGTCTATGGTAATATGATCCCATTTCCACTTGGGAATTGGTAAGTGTTGGAGGAGTCCACCAGGGTGTTGCTGCTTGTTGATAAGTAAGACATTTCCTTACAAAATTCTCGATATCATTTTTCATATTTGTCCATCAATACTATTTCTTCAGGGTATGGCACATTTTGGAACTTTCAGAATGAATCATAAATTTATAACGATGGTCTTCTTGCAATACTTCCTATCGAAGAGATAAATCATTAGGTACATATAATTTATTTCTAAATTGTAAAACTATTTTCTTATCATATGAGAAGTAGGGATTTTTATCTTGAATAGATTGTACAAAAGGATCTTGAGACTGTTGGACTAAAATTTTCTCTCTTAATTCGGGATACGCAATGATGTTAGAAAACTTTGACAAAAGGGAGATTGATTGAAGATCATATTGCTTTATGGTAGAAACAATATTGTAAGAAATTAAATTATGGAGTCTTCCTATTGGATTACGACTTAAGGCATCGGCTACTAAGTTTTCTTTTCCTGAATTGTAGTTTAACTTAAATCGGTAATCTTCCAAAAATTCTATTCAGCGTCGTTGTCTTAAATTTAAGTTGAGTAAAGATATATTTCAAAGTTTTGTGATCATAAAATACTTGAAAATTTTCACCATAAAGGTAACAACGCCAAATTTATAAAGCAAAAACTATAGCTGCTAACTCAAGATCATAAATAAGATAATTTCATTCATGAGTTTTGAGTTGTCATGACCCATACTCTACAAGTTTCTCATTTTGCATTCAAAAGCATCCTAACCCTTGCAATGAGGCATCGGTATATGCATCATAGTTTAAATTACTAAAAGTAATAGTAAGGACATGAGTAACTTGTCCTTTAAAATTTGGAATGCTTGACTACATTCACGAGTCTATACGAATGGCACTTCCTTCCTAGTTAGCTTCAAGAAGGGGGAGATAAATATAATAGAATCCTTCCACAAAATGATGATAATAACCGGATAATCCTAGAAAACTTTTTACCTCAGTAATATTGGTAGGATTTTTCCATTCCAAGATGGATGAAATTTTGGCATTGCTACTTGGATTCCATTTTTAGAAATCACATGCCCTAAAAATTTTGATTTCCTTTATTAAAAAATCAAATTTTCTTTTCTTAGCATATAACCTATGGTTTCTTAGAGTACTATATATTGTCTCTGAATGTTGTTTATGTTATGCTGAAATTTGGCAATATATAAGAATATCATCAGTAAAAACGATAACGAATTGTTATAGGAAAAGATCTAAAAATTCTATGCATATGATCCATAAAAGTTGCAGGTGGATTGGTTAATCCAAAAGACATGACTGTAAACTCAAAATGTCCATAATGAGTTCGAAAGCAATTTTTTTAATATCTTCTTCTTTGGCTCGTAGTTGATGGTAACCATATCGTAAATCTATTTTTGAAAAGACCCTTTCTCCGTGAAGTTAATCAAATAGATCTCCAATTCGGGGTAAAGGATATTTATTATTAATAGTTACTGAGTTTAATTTACGATAATCTATGCATAATCTAAATCTTCCATCATGTTTTATAATAAATAATAAAGGATCTCCCCAGGGAGACAAGCTAAGGTGAATAAAACCTTTTTTAAGAAGATCATCTAATTGGCTACGGCGTTCTCGAAGTTATAAAGGAGCCATTCGATACGGAGGTATCGAAATAGGAACAATATTCAAACAAAAATTTATACTAAATTTGATCTCTCGAGAAGGGGGTAATCCTAGTGATTCTTTGGGGAAAACATCTTCGAATTATTATAAAATTCTTGGGATTAACGCAGAATTTTGAAATTGAAAATTTGAGGGTTCGGACAAAACTGATCCTTTAAATATAAAGGGACAATTTTCTTCATTTCAAAATTAAAATTTCTTGGCCAGACAATCGATATAAGCACAATGTCTTAATAGAACATCCATTCCGATAATAATGTCGAAACCACATATATATAGGATTATCAAGTCCATAAAGATTATACTTAACCCAAGTTGAATTTCACAATTTTAATAAACTTCTGTTGGTGTATTGATTTCACTCGTAGGTAATTCAGTAACGAATGGAACACTTAAATTTGTAGGTAGTAATTATAATAATTTAACTAGTCTAAGAATAATAAAGGAATGTGTTGATCCTGAATCAAACAAAATATGTGCAGGAAAATGATAAAAAAGTATCGCACCTTCTATCACGTCATGGGAGTTTCGTGTAGGCAACATCGCATAATTCTTTCAACGACTCAGGATTGGCACTATTTTCTTAGCTTGATTTGGTTTTGGTGGATTTTGGACAAGACACAATTTTGGATTTTGTGAAGGATTATCTAAGTGACGATGAACTAGAAGAGATCTTAGTTTAGGACACTGTGGCCGAATTTGTCCTAATTCTTGATAATCATGGCAACGAATCATGAAATGGGTTGTGTTATGACGAATCTGGGAATAAGCTTGTCCATTAAAATTGGCATAAGGTTGAGGTCGAGGTTGAGGTAAAGTCCTAATCACATGATTATTTCTAGTAACAGGGGAAGAAGATCGTATTACGGTAGAAGAATTTCGTTCCACAATTGTCCTAACGTCAATAAGTTTGGAATACTGGAAGATCTGTAAATGAGCGACGTAATTCTTAATTATCGAATGTAATCCTATTTTAAACTACTTACATTTCTTTATTTAAGTATCCATATAATCAACGACATAACGAGATAGCTTGATAAATTTGCCTTCATACTTAGTTACAGAAAAATTTTCTTATTGATATTTCATGAAATCTACGGTTCGTTGATCTTGTTTGGTTTCGGGAAAGTACTTTTTGAAGAAAATTTCTTCAAATTTCTCCCAAGTAATATTCACAATAGCCTATTTACGGGGTACCGCTTGCCACCAGAAATCAACTTCACCTTCGAACATATAAGCCACTAAATTTACTCAGAGATTGGATGCTATTACCACCATATTTAGAATTTTCACCGTTTGACGCAACAATTTCTCAGCTTCACTGGCATATAACTTTCCAAGAAAAGATGGAGGTCGTTGTCACAAAACTCTTTAAAAGAGTTCATCCTATGGAGTTCTTCTGAAATTTCCTCTGGAGTAGAGTGATGAATTTGTAGTTGTCAGGCTAATTTCGTTAATTCCTGAAGACATCGCATGATTCCTTCAGTGCTGGTCTGTTCAGTTTGAGTTCCAACGGAGATAATTCGAGCTAACTATCCTAAAATATAATAGAACAATCATAATAATAAATAATAACATAAATAGGAATGTGTAAAAGTCTATTCTATTATACAAATTAGGGTTTGAGGGTATATTAGTGTTATAGTACATGATTTTCTCTATATTAGTACCTATACTACAACAATTAAAGTTAATCATTTTCCTATAGTTTAGTAAGACATACTATATACTTTACTTTATTATACGATATAACACCATGATAGATGAGTTTATTTTTAATTTTAGATTTTCCTTAATTGGGAACAGTAGCATCATTGTCCGAACAATCAGAAACTGGAATATCAAGGTAGTCATATGGTTCTGGAGGATCATCATCATCTGTTTAATTACTCGTATCAGAATACACACCAAGTATGAGTTTACCATTTGAACTAGCATCAGGATACATCGGTGCAGTCGGTGGTGCATCGACTAAGGCAAGATTTATTACTTCTTGGAGTATCACTGGATCGTTGACATAGTCATCTACTTTCCTCATTACTTGCATTTCTCCCAATACTCCATTAGTCAGAACAAGTCTCTTTATATCTCTACTGGAGCTTACCCATTCCTCATTTACTATACGAATCATTTCTCGATGCTTCGTGAGTGCTTATTCTCGAACCCTATTATCCCAACGCTTAGTCGGCCAATATCCACATTAAATAGAATTGAATCCCATGTATCCATACTGCAAAATGGAATCACCATATAATAGTAATAAAAGAAGTTATGAAAAGATAAAATAACTAATTTCTTATAAGCTTTTCTTGTATACAATGCTACCCAACGATATGTTTAAATTTAAAACATGCTTTGATACCAACTTGTCACACCCTGCTTTTTGGTATGAATGTGCAATAAAGTATATATAAAGCAATGAATTAGAGTTAAGGCTAAAAACAAAACTTTATTCATTATGAAAATAGTACACATAGTGTATTACCACCGCAGAGGTGAGTTACATTTATTTTACACGAACTATAAAGTAAAAAATTAAAAAGTGCCACTCCTTGCTCTCATCTGGCTTATTCTGTGCCCACACAGTCACGTATGCAAACAAGTGACCGGTATTTATCTCTAAAGTTGAAGAGATATTATTTTCTTTTTCTTGAGCTATCTGGACAAAAAAGGAATTAGCACAAATATGTTAATAGGTGTTACTAATTCTATAATAAATATATGTATAGATGATAGATGGACTGTGTATGAAATTTAGTGTTTGCTAAAAAACGCTAATGAATTAAAGTTGATAATCCCATACTTATCAATTTATTAAGGTTTATATAAGAAAATCAATGATCTTTGAACTGAAAATCCCATACTTACTATCTCGCTAGGGGAGGTATAGAAATAAGTAAGTCATCAGTAAAACCAAAAAATAAATAATCCAAAACCTTTGGATAAAACTGGTAAGCCACACAATTAAAGTGGCACTCATATGTGTGTAGCAATAAAAATGACTCTTAATATCGGAGACCATAGTCTAAGTGCAAAAAATTTTGTGGGATAATATGGCAATTTACTACCTAGTTATTACTAATGCTTTTTCAATAAGAATAATGCACAAAAGTGTGGGTTGAACTGGATTGTTAGAAAAAATTGTAATGATATCAGTTATTAGGTGAGAAGGGTTTAAATCTCATCTAAATTATCATCATTAAAATACCAGTTGATATGAAAATACATAAGTATGGTAATTTTTATACATACTTGGAATCATGGTTGGCTATCATTGAATGACATCAATAGCAATTATGCAAAATTTAATATTGAAGAGGTAATAGAAACCTACTTGCTCGATATTTCGAACTGCTTTAAGGATCAAAAGAGGGTATCAGGAGGAGCTGGTACCTAATTTTCTGGATACAATGTTTAGTTTATATAATCATTTGTTGGAATTGGGGTTGTTTTGTCAGTTTATATTGAAAGCTATATCTTTTAAAGTTATGGGGTTTTAATTGTAAATAACTTGGGACTTTAAAATCTTGGACTTCAGTTTATACTTGAACTTTGGTGTAGGAGACTTTTTGTTTTAAAATACTCTGAAGTACTTATAGGCAAAGTTTGGGGTTCAAACTTATAAGTTAAAAAAGTTAGGACGAGTCAATTTGTAATTTAGGAAAAAATATTTCAAAGTTAAACCTCATTTTTTTTCATAACTTAGGCTCGGATGAGACAAGCATGGCCTTACCTAATATCATTTTGACCAGAAAAATAAAATAAAAATATAGGAATTTTGTTTCAAAATTTTTGATTGGCCACTCGCCCTCATGCGCATGGTCAATGCTTCTGGTCAAAAACTTCATCTTCAACCTCTCGATGGTTGACTTTAGGATTTTAGATTTTTAATCTTGACTATATCCTTAATTTCTATATCATTTAATGATTTCTAAAACCAAATCAATCAAAAATTTCATAAGGAATCCAAATATATAGGTTTTATGGATTGAGATGCAGTATATCGTTAGTTCTATAACTGTGTGTTTTGTCTAAATTTTGACTTAACATTTGTGGCCTTCAAGTTTATGGTAGGGATTATTATGATCCTAGTTTGGTTTCTGCTATGTTAAGGAGTAGTTTGATTTTGATTTCAAGGTCTGAGATGGATTATACAGGGAGAATTTTAGATTTACAGTTTTCTGGTTTGAAAAATACTATTACCAAACTGAAGCTTGTTGTGCAAATTCATGAGTTTTGATCATTGCCCTAGAGTTCCTAAGGATCTAGAGAAGGTATTCATAGCTTCAAATTAGAGCTTTAAGCTTTCTATCAAGACTCTCCATTAAAGCTCAAGCTTTAATAGTGCAATTTTATGTTTTTCGTATTCTATACTGATTTACACGTAAAAGGTTTAATATTATGATTTCTCTTAGAATAATAATCATACAGAAATCGATTGGAACTAAAAGAACTAAATGTAATGCATAAAATCATAGTGTACCTATTTTGAGTGAATTTTAACAGCTTTGTATATGCTTATGGTGTGTGTTTTAACTGATGAAATGTGGGGTATTTATAGTACTTCATCATGGAATTCGATTGGTCGCTGGTTGAGGTGGATTTTTGGAAACAATTCAAGGATTTCAACGTGAATTTTAAAACTTCACATGTTTACATAATGCTAGCATGCGCTATTCTTGTCTTCCAGTGCCAATGTGTTGCATATGTGGCCATGGGGTTATGTTAAAATACTCAGACTTTGGAGGTTGGTCCTTATTTGGTAAAATATTAAAGTATATAACCTTAAAAGTATACTTTAAACAAAGTTTAGGGGTGTTTTTGTAATTTTAGAAAGTTTCAAGGGATAAAATTGTGATGTTATGTTAATTGAAGTCTAGAGGATAAATTTGATATAAAGTTGAGGTTCATAGGTTGAGTATAAGTCAAGTTATGTTTGTTTGAATAATTTAGGGGCTAATTTATAATTATTAAGACTTCAGGGTGTGTAGGTTAATTTAGTAAAGTTGTAGGGCATCTAGGGTTGTTTCATTATTCTTAGGAGACTTTTGTATTTAAGGTCCTACTAAAGGTTTAAAATAAATACTTTAGGGATTTGGTTATCGATATGTTTGGTTTTGGAAATTCTCGATTATTACACAATTGTATTAATCAACTATGTGTAAACCTTAATTAGCTCAATTACCTACCATTTCATCTTTAAACTTCAGATATGATGCAAATTAGTGTGTGATATGAATAATCAACAAAAAATAACAAAAAAAAACTAATAAGCACATATTTATATGCAAAACCCACACATAAGATTAACAAAACGCTGTCTGTGGGAACGTATTTTTAAAAGTTTTCATTCTCATTCACTGACCCAAAGATGACTAACACTCCTGAATCCAATGCCAAAAATGATGGCAATCCACCTATTTCGTCCGCTCCAATAAGTAATGACCTGACTAGAATTTTAGCTAATCTCGCTAGGGGACAGGATTTCATGCAACATACGATCAGGCAATTGGCCCAAACACTACAAGTCGGATCTCCTTCCTTGTCTATTCATAAAAATATTCCATCGCCACCTGCAAGAACTAGCACGCATAGACACTCCAGGACTTTTAGAGGTACGTCCTATCGTCCAGGAGAAAGTTTTTCCCTTATAAGGCATATCCACTCTAGGAGGAATACTGAGTCGAGAATCACCCTTTGATCGTCTAGGTGCCAGAAGCCCTTTGATCGTCTAGGACCCAGAAGTAATAGAAATATTCTTAGGGTAGTGTCGAGGCATACTCGACGACCAGCCGACCAACATGGACCAATCCAGATCATGCGCCCCATGATCTATCCATTCCAAATAGACCTCCCAAGAGGAAATCTCATCACAGATAGTTGGTTGGAACAGTTGAGTTGCATCGCATAAATCTGATACGAGTAAGCATGCATGGAAAGGCTCAATCCAGAGGTTGGAAGACAGGTTGGGAGAAATAGTCAAGACGAAGAACCATTTGCAAAGAAGCTTTGTGAAAGTGTCTCCGTTTGTTCAAGCTATTATGGATTTTCCTACTCCTTCGAAGTTCATAGCACCTGTGGTCACTCCCAAGTATGTTGGAAAAACTGACCTTGTTCGTCATATAGAAAATTATTAAGCACCAGTAAATATTTACACTATCCTCGATGGGATGAGATGCAGGACATTCTCAGTCGGTCCTTCCCAGATATGGTACAACAGCCTTCCTCTAGGGCAAATATCTGATTTTAACCAATTAGACTAGATAGTTATTGGTAATTTTTTCTTTGGGGCCAAGCCGGTAAAGAGAGTAGCCCACTTGTTAAGCGTGAGACAGCTTACAAGATAAAGTACAAGGGATTATATTACTCACATCAATAATGAAAAGTTAGAGGTCATTGATTACGAGGATAAAGTATCCATTACAACTCTAATGAGTGGACTGCTTCCCGAGAAGCTTTACTATAATCTCGATAAATATCCTCCTAAAATGATGACGGAATTAATGGCCAAGGAAACCAAGATCATGAATGCCGAGGAGGCAATGGAAGTAAAGTAGAGCTCAGTTACAAAGTCAAAAGGAATAACTGAGAAGAAGGAGCAAAGGGAGCATAAGTATCAGAAATATTCAAAGCAAAAGAAGATTAATGACAGGCTTAGGCAATATAAAGACTACACTCCATTAATAATAGGCACCATGTTTTGGAGGAAATTAAACATATTAAGGAAGTACATTGGCCAGAGATATTTAGAGAACCCGCTGGGAAGAGGGATAGATCCAAATACTATGAATTTCACAAGGACCATGGGCATAAAATAGATCGCTGTATTGCTCTGCAAAATGAGATAGAAACTCTCATTCGTCGAGGTAAACTAAACAAGTTTGCTAATTGTCAAGACAACATAAAAGCTCCGTGTAGGTCAAAATCTTCATGCAGGGCCTGGGAAGAAAAGAAAATAAATCATGAAGAAGATCCTGAAGATGATCCCGATTTACCCAAAAAACCCAAACGACTAGAATGTGAGGTATTTACACTTAGTTTTGTTTCCTTTGATTGTTAGATGATTATAGGTGGAGATGCTGGAGGTGGAGATCACACTGAAGAGAGAAAGGCCTACCTCAATGAGGCTTTATCTTGTTCTTACATCCAGATGATCAATTTAGCTGAGGAAGATAGTCCAAGGAAGGTGAATAAAGAAAAATTGGTGATTAAGTTTTCCAAACACAACTTATCAGGAATTCTGTATCCCCACGATGACCCTCTGGTGGTCAAATTCAGACACCCGGACCCTCTGATTGATAATGGTAGCTCAACAGATATCATGTTTTATTCCTACTTTTAAAAGTTGTATTTGAAGGTCAGTTAACTAGATCCATACCATAGGACTTTGATCTGTTTTTCTGGTGAAAAAATTTATCCTTTGGGAACAATCAAACTGGAGGTATTGTTCGGCATCTATCCAGCAAGTTGGATCGAGAAAGTTAATTTTTTTGTGATGGATGAGAACGTGCTCTTAGCCTACAATGTCATCATGGGAAGAGTAGGATTGAAGAAGTTTGAAGCGGTTCCCTCAACAATCCATCAGTATTTGAAGTTCCCAACCAACTTTAGAGTAGGTGTGGTGAAGGGTGATCAAAACATAGCTCGGGAATGCTATTACTCCTCTATTGAGCAAGAGGATTTAGAGGAAATAAATAAGAAGACCACCACTTACCAAGTGGACATTACTTAGCCCAATAGCGAATCTGAGGTGGAAACCTTAGATCCAAGAGAGGAGACAGAACTGGTGAAATGCCAAGTTATGGAAGTAACGGAGAATATTATCTTATATGATGACAAGCTAGAGAAAAATACATAGATGGGTTCAACGCTAGACCCTGTTCTTAAACAGGAGCTAATTACGTTCATGAGAAAGAGAAAAAATGTGGTTTCTTGGAGTCATGAGGATATGCCTGGGATTGATCCCAATTTCCTCCACTATGAACTCAACGTCAATAAGGACGTCAAGCAAATAAAACAAAGGCGTAGGGTGTTCAGGCTCGACAAGAATCAGGCTATTCAGGAGGAGGCAGAGAATATTCAACAATATTCATTCATTGAAGATGTGAAATATCCAAATTGGTTGTACAACATTGTTAATGTCATGAAGAAAAATAATAAGTGGAGAATGTGCATGGATTTCACTGATTCAAATAAAGCCTGTCCAAAGGATCATTTTCCTTTTTCTAAGATTGACCAACTTATGGATGCTACATCAAGACATGAACTATTGAGTTTTATGAACGCCTATTATGGTTATAACTAGATCCATATGAAGCCTGAAGATAGGGAAAGTACCTCTTTCATTACTCCCTGAGAAACTTACTGTTATAATTTGATGGATTTTGGTTTAAAAATACAGGTGCTACTTACTAGAGGTTTGTGAACAAGGTATTTAGAGATCAGATAGGCAAAAACATGGAGGTACATGTGGATGACATGCTAACTAAGAGTAATAAATCCTATGATTATATTTTCAACCTCAACCAAACCTTTTATCAATTGGTAAAGCACGAGATGAAGCTGAATCCGACCAAGTGTGTCTTCAGTGTGCATGAAGGAATGTTCCTCGGGTACATAGTGAATCAAAGGGGAATTGAGGCTAATCCTAATAAAATAAAAGAATTGATTGAAATCCAGTCTTCAACTTGCAAGAAGGATGTTCAAAGGCTCACTGGGAATGTAGCTGATTTGAATAGATTCATGTCTCGAGCAACAGACAGGTGTTTGAAATTATTTAATGTGCTGAGGAAGACCTTTGAATGGAACAACGAATGCAAGAAAGTTTTTTCGGATTTGAAAAAGTATTTAGGATCACCCCCATTTCTCTTCCGACCAGTTTTGGGGGAAAAATTGTATTTGTACTTAGACAATTCTGAGTCGGATGTAGGTTCTGCTTTGCTACGAGAAGATAACGGAGTTCAGAAGCCAGTTTACTACACCAGCAAAACCTTCTGTGGAGCTAAAATCAGGTATCAATGACTGGAGAAAATTTCTTTGGATCTTATAGATGCATCCCGATGTATAAATCCTTATTTTTAAGCGCATACTATAGTGCTTTACACTGACATTTATCTATCTCTTCATAAACCTGAGAAGTCTGGGAGATTAATATATTGGGCAGGAGAATTGGGGGAGTACGATATTATATATGAGCCAAGGTTCTCATTGAAGGGCCAAGATGTGGTAGAATTTATTACAGAATTTAGTTATCCGGAGGTCCCCGAGCCACAAAGAGTTCATGCATAGCAAACCCCAATAGGGGAAAGCTCATCCGGAGTCATCATCGACACCCCAGCAGGGGAGATCTCAGAAGAAGTTGCTACCGACCTACTGGAATAATCAACCAGGATGCAAGTGATGGCTCAAAGTTCTGATGAGGTAAGAAAGAAGGTATTCCATTATAGGAAATTATTAGACTAAGGCTTTGACAATAATATCCCAATATGGAATCTATATGTGAATGGATATTCGTGTGCAACAGGAAGTGGATAAACTATTATACTCAATACCCCTGATGGGATTGATATTGAGTACGAGCTTAGATTCCAGTTCTAGGCCACAAAAAAATGAAGCAGAGTATAAAGCATTAATTATGGGATTAAGTTTGGCTCAAACACTAAACACCGAGAAAGTTGTGGCACACAGTGATTCTCAATTGGAGGTCAATCAGATCTTAAGTTTGTATGGAGCCAAAGGTGAATTAATGACAAGGTACCTCGCCAAAGCTCTAGAGATTATATTCAAATTGACTTCTATTCGGATGAGAAGGAATCCAAGATTAGAGAATGACCCAGTTGATGCACTTGCTCGGCTTGCATCAACAACCAGGATTGAACTTAGGAGAAAAATCCCCATTGAGATTATAACTAGTCGGAGTATTAATGAATATTTGATGATTAATTTCATTACAGTAGATATGGGACCTTCTTAAATGGATCCTATCAGAGCTTACATTAAAGAAGGAATTTTTCCAGGAGATCCAGTTTAGGCCAATAAGCTTAAGTATACGGAAACAAGGTACGTGTTAGATAAAGGAGTTCTGTACCGGAGAGGGTTAACAGCTACTTTGTAGCGCTTAGAGATCTAATCGAAGAAGTTCTTGAGGGATCTTATGGACCTCATGTGGAGAAGATCATTACTACAATGAATGAACACTCAAGGGTACTACTGGCTGACCATGAGGGAAGATTGCACAGATTTTGCAAAGAAGTGTGACAAATTAACATTTGTAAAACTCCACATGCGGTTTTGACTCCCATTACTTCACCATGACATTCTCTATTTGGGGAGTAGAATTGGTCGGACCATTATCGACCACCTGAGGAAGATTCAAGTACTTGGCCATAGCCATTGATTACTTAACCAAATGGGTTGAAGCATAGCCATTAGTGGATATAACTTATGAGAACGTGTACCAGTTCATTTGGACAAACATCATTTATATATATGGTTTTCTATATGACTTCATTACCGACCATGGTACACAGTTCGACAATGAGGAGTTTGTAGTATATTATGCCCAATCCAAGATCCAGAAGTTACATTCTTCCCCAGGTCATCCTCAAATCAATAAGCAGACCGAGGTGACAAATAGGACCTTGCTCCATGGGTTAAAGAAGAGACTTTATGAGGCAAAAGGAAACTGGATAAATAAATTGCACTCAGTATTATGGGCCTATGAAACAAATCCTATGCTATAATAGGGGAAACACCATACATACTAGCATTTGGTACTGAATCAGTGGTGCCAGCTAAGATAGGCTTGCCAACTCATAGAGTGTTGAATTTTGATTATCCCATCGGTTATTTAATGTGAAGGCTAATCCTTGATATTTTGGAAGAGGTGCGAGAAGATGAAGCCTTAAGGAATGATGGTTATCAACAACAAACAACAGGCTTTTACAGCAAGAGGGTGAAGCCGACCAACTTAAAAGAGGGGGATTATGTACTTAAGATGGTTATTCAAAATACCAATAAGCTTGAAACCAATTGGCATGGGCGTTATCGTGTCTTAGCAGTTGTTCGACCAGGAACTTATCGAATTGAAACTTTGGAAGGGAAAGAATTTAAAAATCCTTGGAATGCCGAGCATCTTAGGAAGTACTTACAGTAATCTAGCAAATAACATCTTTTGTAATCAATTTGCTTCACTACCAATAAAGAGTTGGATTTTTTTCCTTTTTTTTTGGGAATATCGGTGATATGCATCCCCCCCATATATACTTAGTTGACAAGAATTCAGTACTTGGTCGGGAAAGGCGATACTTGATCGGCAAGACAACAAAAATTCAATACTTGATCGAAAAACACATGCCCAACTCAAAATAGGATTTTAAGTCACCCGTACTTGGTCAAGTAAAATAAGGGATAAAACACTGTATAAAAATTAACAAGTTTTAGCCAAACTTAGAAAAATGGAGGAAGAACGTTGTGAAGATTCCTAAATACGAATGCAGACAAATATTCCACATACTCTTGGTCACTACTGGTAACTAATGCTAAACCTAAAAATTTAAGTGCATTAGTAGAAACTATGATAATACCATGGGTGACTAGTACTAAACTTTGATTTAATCTAGGTGTACCAGTGGAACGTCTGGCCATATCAATGGTAACTGGTATTAAACTTAGATATCTAAGTATATCAGTAGAACCTATGACAATCTCATTGGTAATTGATACGAAATTTAGGCAAATGCCTAAGTTTTTCAGTAGAACTAATGAAACAACAAAGTCATCAAGGCATCCCAAAATTAACAAGATAAGCTAATAAATTGCATTTCATTTATATTAATGATGATTACATGAAACTAGAGTGTACAAATGAAATACAAGAACAAATTATTCTCAAGTTATTCTACTAGAGGCTTTCCTTCAGCTTTAGAGGAGCTCGACACTGATTACATGCTTGTTGGAGGATTATCTAGTGTGTATTGAGAGTTGATAAAGTTAAAATCGTGAAGCATTATCCTGTTACTGCTGCTCAGAGTATTCAACAAATGAGGGGGCAAACTGTTATCAACTTATCGTGCTGGCCATAATCCCCTAAATATTTGGAGATCAAGCACTATGGAATAGTTTCTATAGGTATCTAGCTAACGTCAAGCTTGAAGGGACATTTTTCAAAGTCTAAGAACCCATGATTAACCCAATACCAAAGTTTACTGTCTTGTTCAACCTTCATAACTGTTAGGCAATTGGCCAAGCCCCATTTATAGCCTCCACACTGAGCTTGACTAAAATGATTGTCAAATCATCTAAGAGCTTCATTGTACCCTTGCATCCACACTTTTCTGGGTTGCTTGTGAAATTGGAAGGTTAATCTTTCAACCTGGTGTTGTGGATTCTTCAACACTCCATCTTTAGTTTGTAATTGAGAAGACTGGGTGGAAAGTTGGTTATCTTAAGTTTTGATCTTTTGAGACATCTCAATAATTGCCAAGTTTTTGGACTTTATCTGTGCAACCTGATTTGCACGCATTTGTTGAGTTCCGAGATTATCAGTTACAGACCGATTAGATCTAGATCTTGGTCGGGGGGTGGAAGAAGTTTTGGATATCTTCAGGGTTTCCAGTTCCTCACTTAGCCTAGTATTCTCAATTTCCAAGAATGATACCCCTTCATCATCGGTAGAAGTTGTAGAAGGAGCCTTTAAGGAGTCTACTTCACTCATTAACTTATTATTTTCTTCTTCCAATAACTTGGCAATGGCTCTAGCTTCATCAACCTCACACTTGAGAAGGAATTCATTCTTCCTAAAAGTAGAAATGTGATTATTTAATTTCTCCTTAAAGCCCCAAGATCCACTTAAAGCCTTGTACTTGGCCTCATAGTCAGCATGAAGGAGAGCCTTAGATTCTTTGTGTTCTTCATGAAGTTTTTCCATCATCTCGAAGTAAGACACATTATTAGCCACGACCCGATCAAGAAGACACTTCAGATATAAATAGGCTTCCTTGGCTTGATTTGAAACATTTGTGCGGAGCAAATTTGATAATAGTCCTCGGTTAAAGTCATGTGACCAGCCTTGAACAAACTGTTGCATCACTTGAGCAACTCAAAGTCATTAGAAAAAAGATTTTCCATCTTGGCCATGAACTAGAAAAATGAAGTAACATTCAATAAAAGAAGATATAAAAATAGCTAAAAAATGACAAACAGTATGACGAAAAAGTCCTTTTATTGATATGAAGGGAAATTAAAAATATAGCAAAAAATAAACAAAAGAAAGACAAAGAGCCTAATCTACACCTTCTCTCTGTCAGTCTCAACATTTTTAGCTTAGTCGACAGAGGGAGCAGGGGGCTTATCTTGCTCGGTTGGAAGGAAGGATGACTCAACAACATTTTTTCCTTGGTCGGCTGAAGACTCAACTACTAGAGAAGACTCCCCATAACCAACGTTGTCTTCGACTTAGTCTTCCATGTTGGGGGGAGAGCGAGACTCATTTCTTTGGAAGAGTTTCGAGTCTTTCGCTATGCCGACCTCCTTCAGTGTAGATGACCAACCATCATTGAAATATTTTCTTTTTGCATACTCAATCTGAGAAGAAGAATCACCCCACTAGTCTGGAAGAGTACCAGACTTAATTAATTTCTTAGCCAAGCTAGGACCCCTGTCTACAGAGGAGCCACACCAGATGAAGTAACGCCGACCAACCTCTGTTGGCTAGCATCAACAACATTTTCAACGTTCTTGTCAACATGACCTCTCCTTAGTCATTTCAGAAGAGATTCATCATCCTTGTTGCCTGGGGGCTTCTTGCTAACGTCAAATTTCTTCTTTGACAAACCATTATCAACAGGCTTAGTGGCGTCATCAGCAGCATCCCCAAGAAGATTGGGAAATTTCCTCTTTCCCATGTTCACTAAAAGAGGAAGGTTGAATTAAAAGAGGAGGAGGGGACAATAGAAGGTTAACTACCACCAGATGTAGTGGTGTATGAAGTAAACATAGGGTTTTTGTCCAAATTAATCATAATAGAGGGCACTACAGTTGTAAGATGAGCTACAAAAGATGTGATTGAGCTCTTATACTTCAATAGGTATGAGGCCGACCTAGTATGCTCCTCAGTAATTCTTTAATGGATGCCCCCATAGAAACTTGAGCTCGTCAATCTTAATATCACCCTCCTTGGAACACATTCTCTTCTTATCAAGAGTAAGTAAACAAACAAGAAATTTCAGTTAACATTTCAACAAGTAATTCATCAGCATCAGCATATAAAATATATTTAGTACAACCTCTGCTATGACCCTCTCGAGGGCATCTTGGTCCAGTATATACTTCTTCCCCTTCAAGAGATACATATTGCTAATTTTTATCAATAACCCCGTGATCGAAGCAATCCCTGTTCGAGTCGAACAAATTGACGACTAGAGCTTTATTAATAGACCTAGTTTTCAAATAATATGTACAGTCACTGGTGACCCATTTGTAACAAAACATAATCTCAAGGATACCGATATGGGTCCCATGGATTTAATTAAGCCTGTGGACACCATTAACTATTCTCCAGGTATTGGGGGCTACTCTAGCAGGTATATTTCCAAAGTATTGACAAAACTCTAAGCAAAAACGATTTGGGAGAAAAGTGAAGCCACATTCAGTTATGAATACGGAAGGAATCTAATGACCTTCAGACAAAGAGAAAACATCTATAGGGGAATTAGGGAACTCTAAGTCTACCCAGTCTGGTATATTCCATTCCTTTCTAAACTCATCTAGAGGGACAAAAATGTAAACCATTATTCAATATGACGAAAGGAATAAAAGGAAAGGATTCTTATAAAAACTTAAGGATTCAGGAAGAACTAGAAGATAGAAAGAAATATTTCATGAAAGATTAAGAATTTGCATAAAAAACTTAGAAGGTTTGAGTTAAGAGAGAATCGAAAATTTACTGCCTTTTATGGATTGCCTTGAAAATCGGTGAATGTAATGATTAAGGTGAAATGACGATTAAAATTATGGTGGTAATGAAAAAGACGTATTTACCCTAAGGCGGTTCACTAAAGTGTAGAATATTTACAAAAATTCCATTAACAAAATAAGATACCAACAAATATCAACAAAAAATTACAAGTGTGGCAATTCGGTAACTGAGCAAGCATCAGGAATGTATCTCGAGCTACTATCAGGACTAAATGCTCTATACTTTCAAGCAAGCATCAACCATGGAACATTGGGGGGCTTCTGTTGATACAAAAAATTATCCACTTACGTGGACCAATCAGAAATGGACACATGTCATCTAACATGTCAAGAATTCTAGTCAGAGAGATATAGACTCGCCAACCAACATGCATAATGCTGACCAACATGCAGAATAATGATGAACAATGAAAAGACCGACCAATAGGGTTAGTAAAGCACCAACAGTTATGTACATTGTGAATGCTATGTACTGATGTAAATGCCTAATTTATAATGGCGTTCCATCCTTTTACATTAAACATCTCTATCTCCTTATGAGACTATAAATACATTGTAATCCCTTCCTCAAGGGTAATTTCATGCCATTCAAACACGAAAGGCAACACAGAATACAAGAAACATGGTGTATGTTGGCTTTCCTTTATAGCCGAACCACTTTAAAAACCTTTTTGTCTCTTTTTTATTTACACATATTTATCTGTGATTAAATAAGTAGACTTATTCTAGTTTTTTACATCAACACATAATATCTACAAAACACGCACTCATATATCACGAATACTGTGTATTAGTGCCCTTTATCTTTATGCATTCTAGCACTGTTGTGTTCCTTATGCCTATATTGCTGCTAGTTTACCAGAAAACCTCTATTTTGTATGTTTATATGCTTTGCGAGGTATAATTGAGCTTTTGTAGGTATTAAAATGCTTAACATTGGATTGATTGCTTTTCGAAGAAGTCTAGTCATCTGACTCAACTTCAAGGGCATTTTAGTCATTTCATACTTTATCTTCATGCCAGTGGAATTCTACGAAATCATAATTTTTTGAGTTAGCTTCACGTTACCATGAACAACACGTTATTTCAAGCCCGAACGAAAAAGTTAGAGCCCAATCCATAAAGAACCTTTTCTCTCATGTATTGACCAAACTCTCCAAGAAAACAGTGCACCGGACGACCGACCCTGAACCCCCGATCGATCGATCTTTCACCTTTTGCCTATGTTCAACGACAAAGGGGATTTATTATTACATGCGGTCGACAGAGCCTTGGCTGCGATCGAAGGTGTCTCCCAGATCTTTGACGATTTTTCCTATTTCATTTTATTTTATTTTATTCTTCACTTACTATATAAACCAAACTTTGTTTTTTTTGTAAAGATAATTTTTTATATATATTTCAATTTTTAGTTTTGGTTAGGGTTAGGGTGTTGAGAGCTCCTCTTTTATCTCTCTCTTTGGGTGTTGCCCGTTTAGGTGATGTAAGTTATACTGTTCATCATCCCTACCACTAATATAGTTTCTATTTTTTTAATTTCTTTCTTTGTAGTGTAGATTTTATTTCTTTCATTTCTTTCAAGTCTTTAAATAGGTGTTGTAGCTAATTTAAGGGTTGGGGTCATATTTTCGCCATTAATAGGTCTCGATATTTGAAATCTAGGTTTTGGGTCAAAACGCATTTAATTGAAACCTTATGTATTAAAGTTGGAATATTAGGAATTTAACGTTCTTTGTCAAGCAATGTTAGTGTTTATAGCGATATTTTGAAATTAATCCACGTGTGACCATTTTTAATTAAATGTTAATCTTTCATGTTGAATTAATTTTCTTCATGTCTAATATTTATAATTAATTGAATATGCTCGGTTAAATATTTTCGAACCGAAATCCTTTTTATGCATTGTTTAGCCCATGATAGGGATGTGACCCAAATCCCATTTTATTGTTCTTTTGTAGTTTTATTTCTTTTTCCCCTTTCTCTTTTAAACCTCGTCATCTTTTACACTTTTATTTAAGAAGCAATAAATTAATTAAAGTCTGTCAAATATTCCCTGTGGATTTTCGATACTCGAACTAGCCGCTGTACTCCATTAAGTTTAGTTTTTTTGCATTGTGATAAGCACCCAAAAGTGTTTAAATAAAACCCTAAATAGACAATATTTAATTGCTAATTCTCGATAAAATCGGACTCATGTTGGTATTTATTTGTTTTGTATGTCAATAAGCATTTCCAGTATCAAACAAGCTTAATTAGAGACAATTGCTATAAATAAGTGTTCAAATACATCAAGTGTGGGAGTGATGCGGTTAAATGAGCCCAAACCCAACCCATACCCTGGACCCTGTCCCTAAGACTGAGCCTAACCCCTGTGCCTTTTACCCTATCCCGTAACCTTCCCATTCCCGAGCCTCGCATGTTTAGTTTGCACCCTTTATTTTATTTTTATTTCTTATTAATTTTTTAAAATTTTATGTGAGTCATTTTTATGTTTTAGGATTTATTTGTGTCGATTATTTTTAAAATTTATTTTTATATAGGTGTAACTTTTATTTTTATTTTTATTTGATTTTTATTTATTTTTATTCTTTGTAACTTTATTTTTATTAAGATATATTTAGTTTTGTCTTTTATTAGGGATTTAATTTTTAATTTCATTAGGTTTTGTATTTTCTTTAGTTTTATTTCATTAGGATTTTAATTTTTAATTTTTAGTTTTGATAGATTTTGATTTTTTTAGTTTTGTTAACTTTATTTTTAGTTAGTTAGATAGTTTTATTTTTAATTAGATGTACAAATCTAACGTACACAAACACTAAACCCCCTACACCTTATTACACCGAAACATAACACCTTACCTAACTTGCCCTCACCACACCTAAACCTCTCACCTATCATCTTCCCCACCAAGTATTTGTCTCTCCTCTCACCTCCATTAACAAACACCTCCTAACGCAATACCCATCATCCTCTTCATCTACTACACCCACATATTAATCCCATACAAACACCTCCTCTCCGAACCATACCATACTCATTTCCCCTGCCTAACCCAAAACCAACGAACCCGACCCCTTCACCCATTCGAACCCATCTCCACAAAACCAAGGAACCATCCCCACCTGCTACAAAATCGGGTCTGTCCACCTAAAACCCAACATCCCAGGCCATCAATCGGAACCTTGGATGACTCCTTACTCGGAGCCCTGCTCCTACCCAAAGCAACCTCCAACCCAATTCCAAATCAAAGCCGACCCAAGCAATTGACCCATATACCCACAACCAAACTCATCCCATTTTTATTCCAAGACCCATTTCTCACTGCTCATGCACGATTCTGCATAAAAACCAAACAAGCCAAAACCAAATAACCTTTTTCCATAATACCACATCTGTTATAAACCACTTAAAACTTTTTCCATAATACCCTTACACCCCCACTTCCCATATGCACTCTTATCTCTCCGTAAATTACCCCACCTAATATTCAAAACATCTTCCAATTATACCCATTCCCTCATCCACCTATAAATTAAAGACTTGGTTCCATTGAAGAGGAATCCTCATTCTAGTTTTTAACTTTGTGTGATAAATTCTCCTCCACCCCTCTATAGAGGGTATTTGCATTTTTAGCTAATATCTCAATATAGAGTGGTATGGTAGAATTTATCTCTTGTATGAATTTCACTCCACCCCTCTATAGTAAGTTTTTGTATTTTTAGCAACTATCTCAATGTAGAGTAATGGGGTTAAACTCATCCCCTTCGGAAGTAACTTCTTCTCTATCCCTTTATGGTGAGTATTTTCATTTTTAGCAAATATCTCAACATAAAGTGATGATGTAGAATTTATTTCCTTGGATGAATTCCAGTGTACAATTTTATAATTTGAGGATTTTCTTTTTTAGAAAATCTCTCTTATTATTTAAGAGTCCATTATAAATTCATCCATTTTATATTGTAATTAGTTTTTATTTTAGAATAAAATATATTAGTGATGGATTGTAATGGAGATAATTTTATTTTTTAATTGAAGAGTTGCTCCAATTCAAGGACAAATGGGTTTGATCTATTCCTCTATGATTTCTCTTGATTTAATCCTTGCATTCTTTTATTTGTTTATTCCATGTTTTGGATGATGATTAATGAGAGAAAATCTCCCATTCAAGGGATGAATTTTGAAGCCCTCATGAGTCCAATTTAGTTAGTTTTCTTTTTAGCAAAATTTTATTTATCACATTTTTTTCCAATTATGTTTTACATCTCAGTTAGTACTTTAAAAATTAGCATAGTTAGTTAATTAATAATCCCATGAAAAATCATAAAAAATAATGATATGAAAATCAATTTTACACTTTTGTCTTCACATATTTGGTTCTTCATTCCTTAAAGTTGGATACACTCCCTTACTTACCCTATGCATATTTTGAGTTTATTTGTAGGCTTAAGAGAATTTTGATGAAAAAAGAGTTGCAACAATGATCAACACATTTGGATATTTTTTTTCTATCAAATGGCGCCGTTTCCAATCTCTGGAGTTTGAAGCACTTGCGAAGATTTTGGAATGTAGTTAATTTTTCATATATTTCTTATTTTTCGTTCCCTTTTTCATTTTATTAGAAATTTTATAGTAGGATTTCATTATTTTCTTGTATTGCAGTGCTTGGAGACACTATTTATTTTTCATTTTAAATTTATTATAAAAAGAAGAAAAACGTGATAGGAAAACTGGACAGGGTAGAGAGAAGGCGTCTAAATGCAAGGATTTAGAAGCCTCTCTACTTTGGGTCGGTAGGACTCCCGGGGCCGACTGAGATAGGCGAGATCTCCCCCTAGTCGACTCACGTTGTTCATCAACCCACGCGTGTAAAAATCATGGGAGGTACATTTCTCAAAGCCTCGCGAATGCCCTACAAGCGAGTCAATTTTGTGTGTGACTACATGATCTTATTTTATTTTTATTATAGCATTTATTTTTGAATGTGTGTGATGAATTAATCAACTAAGACCTACACTCGGTCATTCACGAGAATGGATTTTATCACCCGACTCATTGACTTATCCATTGTGTGCTACCCTAGCTATCATTAAATTTAAAATCAATTAACTAGATATCCCCATAGGATACGGTATTCATAGGCCCCTTTTTGATAAATTTGACTTGTAGGATAACCCGTAGAGTCCTCCCCACCCACAAAATCCTCGAACGGTTCTCTTTGAGGTACGAAAGTGTCCAGGGAAACTGGGTTTTAAGTGCGATCGCCCAGTAAAATGGGTTTGTGCTGTCCCTAGCGTTGTACCGGTCAACCGTTTCATCGTAATAGCTTTGTGGCGAAACTCGGTGGCAAGCCTCTGGTCATTTTGTGATTAAAGTAGGAACACAGTTTTTGTAAAGGGGATCACAAAGATAAATTTCGTGATTTTTTTCGCCTGCGGACTTAACTAAAATTTGACTACCCTTTTATTAATTTCGAAGATAAAAATTGGCTATGTGCTAGTTAGGATTTATACTTTACTTGTATATGTCTAATTCAATCTTCAGGTAGCAAATTTTAGTGAATTTTTTCCAATTCAAGAGTCCAAATATTTTTCTCCCGTCTTTTCTTCAAAAAAAAAATAAAAAAATATTTTCTTCCTTTATTTGGTTCTAAAAATCCAAAAATATTCATTTCTCCTTATTAAAAAAAACAAAATCTCAAAAATATTTTCCTTTTATAAATTAAATAAAAAAATAAAGCAAATAAAATAAAATAAAATAAAATAAGGCTGTGACCGGTGCCTTTTAACCCTTACCCTTACCTTTCTCTTCTCCACCCTTCTCCCCACCGCCCATGGTCCACCGATGCTTTACATCGTGTGATGAACTTTTCCATACAAGTGCATTGACCCTTTTAGCCTTTATCCAACAATACTGATGCTTCAGTGTTGTTTGGGGCTGATTCTCATCACCCCATTTTTCTGCCACCCGCACTTTCATTGTTCTTATCCTTAAGGTGAGTTCCCTTCGGTATGGCTGAAGACATTAAACTTAGAGCTACCGGGAGGCAGCTTGCTATTTTGAGTATGAGTCTTATCCTGTTTGGGGGTGGTGATTCACATCACCCATTGCTTTACCATGTTTATAGACTTGTACACTATTTTTTCATCACTTATTCAGGTTCATCTTGGCTCCATCTGATACACTTCATTAATAATTAATTGTGGTAATCTCTTTCCTCCCTTCTTCTCTCAATTTCAAAAATAATTTTATTTAACATCGATCATGATGTTCCTATTTGTTTAAGGGTGTCGAATTTTATCAAAATTATACCTCTTTGAATTTTTTTCAAAACCTAATAATTTTATGTTTTCGTGTAGTACGTTTCATCTCATTCATTGATGTGAATTTTATATCATCCATCTTTTAAGTCAAGGAATCAAGTTAGAGGATATTTTTTCTAAATAGCTTACGTAATACGCACCAAGGCATTTTTCACCATGAATTTATAGAATCATCAAAATTTGTGAACTTATCACGTCACCGCGGTTTAGAGTTTAAGAGTACTATAATTATTAAGAAAACCTTAAGGATCACCAGTGGAGACTTTAGCTTGTTATATTTGTGCCTTTCACCATTTTAGAGAGTTTTACGTAATCTTCGAGTCAAAAGTTGATTCAACTTCCTTTGGGTCCACACTTTAATCGTGGTATGATCTCATTATTCTTCACTAAATTTTTGGCTTGATCACTGAGAACGACATTACTTTCGAGTTGTAAAAAACATGTATCTTGAAGATTGTCCCGATCACCACACTTTTACCCATCCATTAACCAAATTCCATTTTATCATAAATTTATCCTCATCCATACACCTTCCATTTTCCATATCATCACAATATATCATACCATCCATTTACAAATCAACTCCATTTTCACCCACCATGTTATAAAAGGGAAGAGTGTTGAAAGTAAAAGGAGAAAATCCATCATAGAGAGTGTTTGCATTTTTAGTGAATATCTCTCCCAGAGTTCAATTCAGATGGAGAAAAACTTAGATATAAATCCATGTTGGGGTTATTTGAATTTTTAGCAGATTTATCTTACACATTGATGAGTATTTAGAAAAAGAAAAAAAGAAAGTAAAAGGAGAAAATCTATCATAGAGAGTGTTTGCATTTTTAGCAGATATCTCTCTCAGAGTTCGATTTAGATGGAGGAAAACTTAGATACAAATTTAAGTTCGGGTAATTTATATTTTTAGAAGATTTATCTCATACATTGATTAGTATTTGAAAAAAGAAGAAAAAAAAGAGAAAGTTGCAATCAAGATCTTATGAAATAAAGACATTTGTTCCTCAAGTGTAATACACTCTTCTTAAACACCCATCGTCAATCCATCATATCACCATGCTACCTCATATCATCATATCGTTCTCATTTCATTTCCCCCTCACCCATAAGCATCCAATGTTTTCCCTAGGTGTTCAGGAAAATAAAGGTCAACGTGGTGAATGAATCGATGTTCTCACTATAATGATTATCATTCTTTCATGAGATCATTTTTCTTTCTAATATGCTCATTCTTTCTTATATGAGTGTGAGACGTTTGAACTTGCTTACATATACTCACTTCCTCACACACAAGAGCGATACACTTACCCAAATCTCATGAATTCGTTTAAGAGAGCTATATCCAGTGAGAATTGAAGTTGAAGCATTGATTTTGAAAATGGGATCTAGGAATTAATCTTATGATATTCGACCCATTTTGACTGATTCACAACACACATGTTGAGTTCTAAGAAGGACGTGACATGAGTATTTGCTTAGCTAAACTTTTTAAACACCTCTAGCTTGTGTTCCTCAAAATATTTATCTCATGATGGATTGTGCGATTGTTCTACGTCTAATAAGAGTTTGACAACCATTTGCAAATAAAGAATTTTGTGAGTATATTCCCTGCTAACCCTCAGGAGACAAAACTCGTCCTGTAGGGCAACCTATAGGTTTAAAGGCTTGTTGCACATGCTAAGTGCAATCGCAAGTGCCATAAAAATGGTGGAGTTTTGGTTTCTTATCTTTCTTTCTCTCTATTTTTGCTCAAGGACTAGAACATTGTGGTCGAAAGTCGATAACAATGACTGGCATATCTTAACGGACGCTCAATTTCCGGTAACATCAAAACTGCTTCGTTTCTGGGGAGTGTTTATTATAGATTGTAATTCTTTTATTATTTCATAATATTATTTTATTTATATTTGTATTCTTTGTTTTCCCTTTATTTTTGACTTGGGATAAATTGTTTTGAGAACCTTGAAACTTTGGTGCTCGCCGCGTTTTTGAATTTCCTAATTTGAAATATGTCGCTATAACTCTTTAGATAACCTTAATTGTTATGAGAATAGTTTTCCTACTTACATTCTGAAGGCCATGCGAGAATGCCTACAAATTCTTAAAAATGAATGACTTGAGCGAGAAATTCAAGAATTTGTAATCCCTTATCGCCTTGGGAAGGAACTTTGGGAAATGGGGAATCCTCTAGCTATGAACAAATCTCTCAAGAAGATGTTATGTCTTCTTGTTTGTTTGATCATGAGTTAGATTTCAAGGAATTGAATGACCAATTAGAGAGTCATAAAGCTTGGTCTTTAGAAATAAATGGCCAACTCGATGAGATTGTTTCTTCTTCACAAAGCCCGGTTGAGGTTAAAACTTGCGTTTCACCCCCACCCCCTTTTGAGGAAGAAATAATTGAGAGTGATCCAAGAAGTTTCGAATTTCAACCTCTTATTAATATTTCCAATTCTTTTGAGGTTGAAGGTCCTTCATTTCCTTTATTCGCTACTATTTTCGAACCATTAAATTTATCATAAGAATCTGTTGAAAGTCTTGAGGACTTTGACCCGACTCTTCAATGTTAATGTTATCTTGAGATGCTTCATCTCATGGGCTATTCACTTGCACTTTCCCACATCCCCTTCCAATTGAAAAACCTTTGGGATGCGATTTTAATTTTTTCGAGATTAATTTGGTCTTGTCGCCCTTAGTATACAAATCCCCCATCACCCCATTAAATTTTTTAATTGGTGATGGTGCATTTCTTACGCCTTACACATGCCTCCCTTTTTCGGAATTCTTATTTTTCGAAAGGCATGCATTCAAATGATGGAACACCAATCATCCCTCAAAGTCGAATCGTATTTTGGGTGGACCTTCAAAAATTTCAATTTCTAGTGTATAGTTAGTTAGAAGTTAAAATTGTAGGTTGTAAATAGTTAGTTTTTTTTCTCTCATTTTAATTTTAGTCTAGTGTAATTAGTTAAAGATTTTGTTATTCTTTTTGTTATGCTTGGTTATAACATGTTTTGTTGATTTAATGGGCTCTTACTTATCAGGGATTGCTCCACTTTGGGTAATATATTTCTTTTCCCGTCTTTATGTTGTGTTATTGATTTGCATTGAGGACAATGCAACATTTAAGTTAGGGGGTGTGAGGTATTCTATCCATTCTTTGGTATTTCCATTGATTTGATCACATGTTATTCACTAAGCATGCTTTATTGTAAAAAATTGAAATTTTTCAAAAGTATTTTCTTTCTTTTTTCTCTTTTATTGGGCTTTTTGCCCTTGTTTATGATGACAAATTTTAATAAATGCTCGATCCAATTGACAACTCAATGATGCATGTTCAAGATTTTAGAAGTTATTAGACTTTAGTCCTCAAATCATTGATATTATGAATAACTTCATGAATTAACTTTAATCCCATGAGCACATGCACTTTTCTTGTTTTAATGATTTGGTTTAAGGTGCCTATAACTAGGTAATCTTTTGTTGCATTGTATATACTTAACTGAGTGAGCTTTGGGATTTTCTTCAGTTGTGAGTGTTTATACAATACTCTTTCCTCCTTGAAAAGAGTAATTTCGTCCATAATCTCACTATTCTTTCATTTGATCGTTCATTGATAGAGTTCATTTAGGAAATGTGTTACTTGAGCATGATTGTCAAAGTTATTTTGACTCTAGAATTTCGTAAACTTTGGAAAAGGATCATAGGCCCTCTTTGTTATATCACCCATATTGACCTTGAATTCACCTTTTATATTTCCCTAATCAACCCCCTGGAGCCTTAATATAGCCTTTCAATTCATAGCCCCAAATCCCACGACCAACTCTACATTGGAGTTATAAACCCTACATATTACCTTCCATACCTTTGTTTGGAATAATACTTGGGATTGAATGATGTTCTTGTTACGTGGTTGCAATTAATCATGTGAGAGTGAGAAAAGTGAAGAAAAGAAAGAAGTAAAAAGGAAAAGAAAAAGTGAAAAAGCAAAAGAAAAATAAGAAAAGAAAAGAAAGAGAAAGCTTGTATATGATGTTTATAGTGTTCAATAATCCTTGCCACTCTTCAATTTCATATCTAAGTCTTTTTATGAAAATACTTTTTCTAATTTTGAAATTTCCCACAATTTTCCATTATTCCAAGTGTTTCATCCTCAAACCCTTTTATATCTGTACATATTCCTTTCATTTCATAACCTTAACCCCAAACCTACATTATAACCCTATAAAGTCCTAAGTAATCCAAGTGTGAATTTGATTCAAAAGATTTAAATAGTTTTGATAATCTGTGAAAACACATTCCACCTCCTTAAATGACGGTATCTTTCATTGAGATTACATGTTTTTATTTTTATATATATCGTTCTTCATTAGTGACATATGCGTGACCTAGTTTCCATTTACATTTACTTTTTATGTCCACATATCCCGTGTTTTACCTCCCATTCAGAGTGATTTCATTTGCTGAGTGTAATATCTGGTGAGGATTGATTTATATGCACACTTTAATATTTATAATCTGGTTTATTAATTTTTTTAAAAATCATACTTTGCATGTGATCGCTTTTCCTCCCTCGTTTAATAATTCAATTCCATGAAGTTCATTCGATAATGTAAATAATACGGACTTTTGTGTGAATTCATTCACTTTGCTAATAATGTGTTTGAATCTTTTTCGTTATTGTTGAGATTGTTTCATGTTTGTTGGGCATATCTTTGAAGGAAAGTATGATGTTTGTGGGTTTCATCCTTGACAACCCTCACGAGAAAACACTCTTCCACTAGGGTAACCTAGGTGTTTAATGGATTATTACATATACTTAATGCAATTGTGATCCATACAAAAGTGGCATTTATATTTTATGCTTATATATGTTTTGCATCGCCTTCTGTTGGACTGGTTTTGTTTTGTTTCACTACTAAAGACTAGCAATATTTAAGTTAGGGGTTGTGATACGTCACGAATAATGTATATTTGTGCCCTTTATCTTTAAGAATTCTAGCACTTTTGTGTTCCTTATGCCTATATTTATGATCATTAACCATAAAACCTTTATTCTGTATGTTTGTATGATTTATGAGGTATAATTGAGCTTTTGTAGGTATTGGAATGCTTAACGTGTGGATTGGTTGCTTTTCAAGGAAGTTCCACCGTCTGATTCAACTTTAAGGGAATTTTATTCATTTCATACTTCATCTCCGACTCAGTGAGATTCCACAAAAGTGTAGTTCATTTAGTTAGCTTCGCGTGGAAGCAAATGGCACATCGTTTCAAGTCCGGATGAAGAAGTTAGAACCAAATCCATGAAGCACCCTTTTCCCATGTATGGACCAAACTCTCCAAGTTATACTATTCACAATCCCTACCATTATTATAGTTTCTATTGTTGATTTATTTCTTTGTAGTGTAGATTTTCTTTCTTTATTTTCTTGGTTTATTTTCTTGCTTATTTATTGCTTTCATTTCTTTTATGTCTTTAAATATGTGTTGTACCTAGTTTAAGGGTTGGGGTCATATTTCCGCCATTAGTGGGTCTCGAGCTTTGAAATCAAGGCTTTGGGTCAAAACACATTTAATTGAAACCTCATGTATTAAAGTTGGCATATTAGGGGTTTAACTTTATTTGTCACGCAATGTTAGTGTTTATAGAGATATTTCGAAATTAATCCATCTGTGACCATTTTCGATTAAATGTTTAATCTTTCATTATTAAATTAATTTTCTTCATGTTTGATATTTATAATTAATTAAATATTCTCGGTTAAATGTTTTCGAACTGAAATCCTTTTTATGCATTGTTTAGCCCACGACGTGGATGTGACGCTAATCCCATTTTATTGTTCGTGTCTATTTTTATTTCTTTTCCCCCTTTTCCCCTTTTAAACCTCATCACTTTTTACACTTTTATTTTAGAAATAATAAATCAATTAAAGTTTGTCAAACATTCCCTATGAATTTTTGATACCCGGACTAGCCGCTGTACTCCATTTATGCTTAGTTAAAGTTTAGATTTTTTGCATTATGGTCGGAAGCCGAGAACAACTATTGGTGTATCTACACGGACTCTCAGTTTTCGATAATATCCCTTGAAGCACCTTATACCTTTGACTTACTTAAGTCTATATTGTATAAGTGCTCAACTAATTTGGAAATAGTGACAAAATTGGTTGTCTAACCTAGAATCCAAAGAACCTCAGAATTATTCCTCTCTAATCCTCTTCAATGATCCAAGAAGGTATAAATTGAATCACACTACACACATTAGAAGTGCATACATGTGTATATATTGATCATATTGATTGTGTGATTAAATTCCCCTTAAAATGTTGTTTTAATATTTTTTTCGGAATTTTTAAACATTTTTAAAATAATGTTTTCATTAATAAAAGTTTGATTATAAACTTTGTGGGGTTAATATGCTATTTTGAAAAATTCATTTTTCATTGGAATGTTTGATTGGGTAGAATGTAAATGCGCTAGAGACTCTAGGGAACAGCCTGTAATTTCTTTTGACGCGCGTTTGCAAGCCAATTAAGTGTCAACACATGTCATGCTCCTGTTAACTCATTTGTGTTTGTTATGTGAGAGGGTTACCTGGTGGTTTGCTGATCGTTAGATCAAACCTTATCTATGGCCTGCATGTGTTTTAAACTTATCCATGTGCTATCACTGTGGACCAATCAACTTCGACTTAACCACAGCTATATTATCACCCTTGGATCAAGTCAATATTAGGAAGACCTAATCTCAGCCCTTGATTGCCTTCGACAATCCAGAACCTTCCTCCACTCCTATATAAGCCCTCTAATTCTCAACCTTTCAAGACTTTTGGCAGTCGTCATTTTTGAGAGAAAAAAATAGAGAGAAGAGAGAAGTGAGAGAGAAGAAAGAAAAGAAAAGAGAGAAGAGAGAGAAAGGGAATCTGTGTTAGCCAAACCCTAACCCTAAACACTTCAAATCTGATTCAAACCTTTGTATATTCAAAACCCCAAACACAACCTTGAGTGTTTGAGAGAGAGAGTTGTGTTACTGGTTTGATCATTTGTAGCTGTAACCTCTTGATCTATGATCTTATTACCAACTTAAACATTTTTATGAAGATCTGTATTTCTTCTTCATAGAAATTGTAGATCTATCATTTGCATGTTATATTTCACTAGATCTGCATATTTGTTTCTCGTTTTAAGAAAATATTTGTTGATTTAAGATCTGTAAATATTTTATGGTTTCTGTTCTTATGAAACAAAACCTTGACCTAGTTGGATTCTCACTTGGAGATTTTCAATCTCAAAAATATTTTTAAAACAGAGATTGATTAAGATCTTGACCGATTTTAAAGCAAGATATCCGTGGAATCTGGGATATATTAAAAGGTCAAAAAGGTTTCAAGTTCTGTAAGAAAGAAAGAAAATAAAATCACAGCATGTAGTCTTTATATGTAATTTTCTAGGACTGTTTGTATAAACTAAGTGTGTGTGAGTTCATGCATGTGAATAGGAATCACTTCACTAACACTTGACACACTACAACACTAAAAGTGTTGGGATTAAGATCAAAGATTATTGAGTCGATGCAAGGAAGCTAAAGCAAAGGGAAGTTATCAAACTGTAAGGACATCATCAACAATCAGATCTATCAAGAAGTTAGAAGGACACCAAGTGGGGTATATTCCTAAACTTAGAATAGGCTGAGTTGTGTGCATGTATGTTGTATTGTTTGTAACTGTTATTTGTTTTTAGTGGATTTTTACTTTCGTGACTTAGAAGTCACCGTGGATGTTTCCTCTATTGGGAGAGGTTTTACCACGTTAAAAATAGTGTGTGCTGATTATATTCATCTACTCATCTCATTCTATAGTGTGATGATATTTTGAAACTATCTTAGTTTTAAAAACTGATTACAAAGTCTTGGTTATTCTCGTACATAAGTTTTTGTAAACACATCTTGTTGTTTATCATTTTTATTTTCAAAAGAAAAGGGTTTCTTCAACAAACATCTCAGAGTTGCTTATACAGTTTAATTTTTGTATTAAACGGCATTAGCAACGTTTTTCAATTCTTAGTAAAATTTTCAAAAATGTCTGAAACGTGTCAGATTTAAGTTTCAAGAAGGCAACCCAAGTGAATCGTGTTAAATCATCAACCATGACAAGGATATAACTGTGTCCACAAAGACTAACAGTTCTAGAGGGACCAATAAGGTCCATATGGATGAGATCTAAAGGTCTAGAGGTGAGAATGTCTTTAACCTTTTTATGCGAAGTCTTAACTATTTTTCCTTCCTGGCAATGACCACAAACAACACTGGAAATAGGTTTAATTTTAGGAATTCCTCTAACTATCTCTTGAGAAGACAATCTACCAAGGATATCATAACTTAGGTGACCCATACGATTATGCCAGATTTCATTGTCATCCATTCTGACAATGTTACAGGTTTCAGAACTAGTCTTGACAGCATAACAGTTATCAGGTTTTCTAAATCTGGTAATAATGCATTCACCTTTATCATTTAAAATTTTGCAATTGTTCTTTGAAAAGGTAACTGTATGGTCTGAGTCACAAAATTGTGATATACTTAGGAGGTTGGCTTTAAGGCCTTTAACTAATAGTACATTTTCGAGAGTAGGCATTCCTTCTTCTTTTAGGGTTCCTTTTCCTATGATCTGGGATGAAACTCCATCGCCAAAAACCACTTTCCCTCCAGCAAATCTGTATTTGTTTAAGAGTTTGGTTTCATCTCCTGTCATATGTTTGGAGCATCCTGAATCTAAATACCAACCAGATGAAGTGTGTTCAGCCTTTAAGGTAGTGATAACAATGTTACACTTCATTTGGGGTAAAAGATCATCTTTTCTAACCCAAATAGCTCTAGTTTTAGTTTTGCATAAGTTTGCTCTCATTTGATAAAATTTTCGAGAAGCAGCTTTTTGTCGAAAAACATTTGGAGCAACAAACTGATTTTTGTGAAAAATTTGAGCTTTTGGTTTAGGAAAGTTTCTGGGAGCCTTTCTCTTAAATGAACTCTTAGTTTTGGTCTTTCTATTCCTGTAGTTATAGTTCTTGTCAGGTTGTCTAGGAAGGACATAATGGTTACGATTTTGCCTAGAATAGTTAAAGTTCTTGTAAATAGGAGTGTTGTAAATAGGGGTGTTTAGACGCCTAGCATAACAACCTTCAAAGGAATGACCATAAACATCACAGTAGGAGCAATATTGATTGCTTGAGGGATGAACTTCCTTGGGGAAATTTTTAAAGATGGGTTTAACAGGATTCCCTTTAGAATTCTTATTCCTAGGAGGTATGGTTTTAAAAGGTAGATTCAGCCTTTCTGATCAAAGGACAGACGTATTTAGTCTCAAGTGTACTGTCAGCCTTAGAGTTACTAGACTCCCCAATGTCTTTCTGTTGTTGCTTTTGATCATACTCCATTTTAATAAAATGAAAATCTGGACATGTTTCGATTGGTTTTTTTCCCCCAGACACAAACTTAATAGGATCAAAATTTTTAGTTTGTGGTTTATTCTTAGGGCAGAATCCAATACCGGTTCTATCATCAGAATTGGTCTTAGAGTCAACAACAAAGTCAGTGAAACAATTTTAATTGTTTTCAAACTTAGAAATTTTTTTGAAAACAGTTGCTGTCTTTGTTTTTGCTTCTTCCAGTTCTAATAATGTTCCCTTGTATTTCATTTCCAGGGTTTCATTAGTTTTAGTCAACTCTTTTAATTTTTGATCAAAAGTTTCAATTTCAGACTGATGTGTCAGACACTGGTTAGTGTACTCTTCGGCATTCAGCTTCACAATAAGACTTAGATCATCTAATTTCTTAGTCAGGTCTCTAACAGTCTTCTCCAGTCTAGTGCCTTTTTTAAGAGTTTTAGCATACAAAGTATGAATATCTGGGAGGTCATCTGTGTCTGAGTCGCTAAGTGAAGTGTGTGTAGTGACCCATAACGATTCAGTTTTAGTACTCACGCACCCATTTACATCGTCGTTATCGAGATCACTTTGACTCACACACACGGAAATAGAGCTAGCAACATTTTCAGATAACAAAGCATCTAGGCTAGTCAAAGCAGTATTCACAAAAGCAGGAGTAGAAGTATCATTATCACACACAGGCATATCATCATTGTAAATGATCTTAGCATAAAAGGACATGCAAGGGTCAAGTTCATTTGATGACTCAAGTTCCTCTTCATCAGAGTCACTTGAATCATCCCAAGTTATACAGACATTGGCTCTATTGTGTGTGTTGGTTTTATTCAGATTAACTCTGCAATCGTGAGCAATGTGACCTAGTTTCCCACATCTAAAACATTCAATCTTTTTAAGATCTCTGTTAGATCTGAAGTTGTTGTCCTTAGGATGTTTGTCAAGACCTCTCTCATGAGGTTTGGGATTAGACACAGTTGGATAATTAGGCTTGCCTTGTTTAGATGCCTGTTTGTTTTTAAATTTAACAATTTTCTTAAATTGTTTGGACATTAAGGCAATCTGATTATCTAATTTGTCTATATCACACTCCTCATCAGAGTCACAGTTTGTCAAATTAGTCTCATGTTTAGATATCTTAGAGGAAAAACTCAAGTTAGAGTTGGGCTGTTTTCTTTGAGACTGATTTAATTATTTCTTAAAGTCTGATTCCATTTCCACAGTCCTAAGTTTGCTACTGAGTAACTCAGGGGTGAGGTTTTGATCACTCATCTCCTCAATAGCATACCTCTTGCTATCAAACTTTTGTGGTAATGATCTTAGGATTTTAGAAACAATCTCATTCCTATCATATGTTATACCATTAACATGCAACTTAGTAACTATATCAGTTAGGTTCATGTAAAAGTCGTCAAAAGACTCAGAGTCAGACATAATTAAAGAGTTGTACTGCTGGGTAAGCATTTGAGTTTTAGTAGCTTTAACTCTTGAGTCTCCTTCATGGGCAGTGATTAATGTGTCCCAAGCGTCCTTAGAAGTGGCACAAGATGAGATTCTCTTGAACTCATACACATTAATAGACATAAAAATGGCATTCTTGCCTTTATTGTTATTACGAGAAATAGTTTTCTCTTCTTGGGTAAACTCACTTAAGATTTTCTTTACCCTCTCATCACTTCCTTCAGTGGCTGGTTTAGTAGGATAAGTATATCCATTTTAAATAATATCCCATACATTATCTCCTAAAGTCCCTTGGATGAAGGAAACCATTCTTACTTTCCAGTAAGCAAAGTTGTTTCCATCAAATAGTGGAGGTCTGGACAGATTACCAAACCTTTAATTCTTCTCCTCCATAGTTAGGATTTTCAGAAAACGATTTCAGAAACACAAGATCCTTTTTGAAATAAAAGTTTACAGGTCTCTGATACCAATTGAAAAACGTTGCTAATGCCGTTTAATACAAAAATTAAACTGTATAAGCAACTCCGAGATGTTTCTTGAAGAAACAGTTTTCTTTTGAAAATAAAAATGATAAACAACAAGATGTGTTTACAAAAACTTATGTACGAGAATAACCAAGACTTTGTAATCAGTTTTTAAAACTAAGATAGTTTCAAAATACCAGCACACTATAGAATGAGATGAGTAGATGAAGATAATCAACACACACTATTTTTAACGTGGTAAAACCTCTCCCAATAGAGGAAACATCCACGGTGACTTCTAAGTCACGAAAGTAAAAATCCACTAAAAACAAATAACAGTTACAAACAATACAACATACATGCACACAACTCAGCCTATTCTAAGTTTAGGAATATACCCCACTTGGTGTCCTTCTAACTTCTTCATAGATCTGATCGTTGATGATGTCCTTCCAGTTTGATAACTTCCCTTTGCTTTAGCTTCCTTGCGTCGACTCAATAATCTTTGATCTTAATCCCAACACTTTTAGTGTTGTAGTGTGTCAAGTGTTAGTGAAGTGATTCCTATTCACATGCATGAACTCACACACACTTAGTTTATACAGACAGTCCTAGAAAATTACATATAAAGACTATATGCTGTGATTTTCTTTTCTTTCTTTCTTACAGAACTTGAAACCTTTTTGACCTTTTAATATATCCCAGATTCCACGGATATCTTTCTTTAAAATCGGTCAAGATCTTAATAAATCTCTGTTTTAAAAATATTTTTGAGATTGAAAATCTCCAAGTGAGAATCCAACTAGGTCAAGGTTTTGTTTCATAAGAACAGAAACCATAAAATATTTACAGATCTTAAATCAACAAATATTTTCTTAAAACGAGAAACAAATATGCAGATCTAGTGAAATATAACATGCAAAGTGTAGATCTACAATTTCTATGAAGAAGAAATATAGATCTTCACAAAAATGTTTAAGTTGGTAATAAGATCACAGATCAAGAGGTTACAGCTACAAATGATCAAACCAGTAACACAACTCTCTCTCTCAAACACTCAAGGTTGTGTTTGGGGTTTTGAATATACGAAGGTTTGAATCAGATTTGAAGTGTTTAGGGTTAAGGTTTGGCTAACACAGTTTCACTTTCTCTCTCTTCTCTCTTTTCTTTTCTCTCTTCTCTCTCACTTCTCTCTTCTCTCTATTTTTTTCTCTCAAAAATGACGACTGCCAAAAGTCTTGAAAGTTTGAGAATTAGAGGGCTTATATAGGAGTGGAGGAAGGTTCTGGATTGTCGAAGGCAATCAAGGGCTGAGATTAGGTCTTCCTAATATTGACTTGATCCAAGGTGATAATATAGCTGTGGTTAAGTCGAAGTTGATTGGTCCACAATGATAGCACATGGATAAGTTTAAAACACATGCAGGCCATAGATAAGGTTTGATCTAACGATCAGCAAACCACCAGGCAACCCTCTCACATAACAAACACAAATGAGTTAACAGGAGCATGACATGTGTTGGCACTTAATTGGCTTGTAAACGCACATCAAAAGAAATTACAGGCTGTTCCCTAGAGTCTCTAGCGCATTTACATTCTACCCAATCAAACATTCCAATGAAAAATGAATTTTTCAAAATAGCATATTAACCCCACAAAGTTTATAATCAAACTTTTATTAATGAAAACATTATTTTAAAAATGTTTAAAAATTCCCAAAAAAATATTAAAACAACATTTTAAGGGGAATTTAATCACACAATCAATATGATCAATATATACACATGTATGCACTTCTAATGTGTGTAGTGTGATTCAATTTATACCTTCTTGGATCATTGAAGAGGATTAGAGAGGAATAATTCTGAGGTTCTTTGGATTCTAGGTTAGACAACCAATTTTGTCACTATTTCCAAATTAGTTGAGCACTTATACAATATAGACTTAAGTAAGTCAAAGGTATAAGGTGCTTCAATCTCCCCCTTTGTCCATTTGAGACAAAATCTCCTTTGAGTTAGCTTAAACTCTTAGGGAACCAAAAAAAATAAAACCTAGTCCTATGCAAAAGATACTATCTACCCATATCCTAGAAAGTCAAAAATTACATAACTCAACTATTTACAAATTTGTACACTAGAGAGAAATAGTAGATAGCCAGTAGAAGAGATTCCTGCAAAAATGCACCAAGATCAAGCAGTTTAGATGAAATTTGAACAAAACATTGAACCCATAAGACTCAAATTTCTCCCCCATTTTGTCTCAAATGGACAAAGGGGGAGATTGAAGCACCTTATACCTTTGACTTACTTAAGTCTATATTGTATAAGTGCTCAACTAATTTGGAAATAGTGAAAAAATTGGTTGTCTAACCTAGAATCCAAAGAACCTCAGAATTATTCCTCTCTAATCCTCTTCAATGATCCAAGAAGGTATAAATTGAATCACACTACACACATTAGAAGTGCATACATGTGTATATATTGATCATATTGATTGTGTGATTAAATTCCCCTTAAAATGTTGTTTTAATATTTTTTTGGGAATTTTTAAACATTTTTAAAATAATGTTTTCATTAATAAAAGTTTGAGGGGTTAATATGCTATTTTGAAAAATTCATTTTTCATTGGAATGTTTGATTGGGTAGAATGTAAATGCGCTAGAGACTCTAGGGAACAGCCTGTAATTTCTTTTGACGCGCGTTTGCAAGCCAATTAAGTGCCAACACATGTCATGCTCCTGTTAACTCATTTGTGTTTGTTATGTGAGAGGGTTGCCTGGTGGTTTGCTGATCGTTAGATCAAACCTTATCTATGGCCTGCATGTGTTTTAAACTTATCCATGTGCTATCACTGTGGACCAATCAACTTCGACTTAACCACAGCTATATTATCACCCTTGGATCAAGTCAATATTAGGAAGACCTAATTTCATCCCTTGATTCCCTTCGACAATCCAGAACCTTCCTCCACTCCTATATAAGCCCTTTAATTATCAACCTTTCAAGACTTCTGGCAGTCGTCATTTTTGAGAGAAAACAATAGTGAGAAGAGAGAAGTGAGAGAGAAGAGAGAAAAGAAAAGAGAGAAGAGAGAGAAAGGGAAACTGTGTTACTTAAACCCTAACCCTAAACACTTCAAATCTGATTCAAACCTTCGTATATTCAAAACCCCAAACACAACCTTGAGTGTTTGAGAGAGAGAGAGTTGTGTTACTGGTTTGATCATTTGTAGCTGTAACCTCTTGATCCGTGATCTTATTACCAACTTAAACATTTTTGTGAAGATCTGTATTTCTTCTTCATAGAAATTGTAGATCTACACTTTGCATGTTATATTTCACTAGATCTGCATATTTGTTTCTCGTTTTAAGAAAATATTTGTTGATTTAAGATCTGTAAATATTTTATGGTTTCTGTTCTTATGAAACAAAACCTTGACCTAGTTGGATTCTCACTTGGAGATTTTCAATCTCAAAAATATTTTTAAAACAGAGATTTATTAAGATCTTGATCGATTTTAAAGCAAGATATCCGTGGAATCTGGGATATATTAAAAGGTCAAAAAGGTTTCAAGTTCTGTAAGAAAGAAAGAAAATAAAATCACAGCATGTAGTCTTTATATGTAATTTTCTAGGACTGTCTGTATGAACTAAGTGTGTGTGAGTTCATGCATGTGAATAGGAATCACTTCACTAACACTTGACACACTACAACACTAAAAGTGTTGGGATTAAGATCAAAGATTATTGAGTCGACGCAAGGAAGCTAAAGCAAAGGGAAGTTATCAAACTGGAAAGACATCATCAACGATCAGATCTACCAAGAAGTTAGAAGGACACCAAGTGGGGTATATTCCTAAACTTAGAATAGGCTGAGTTGTGTTCATGTATGTTGTATTGTTTGTAACTGTTATTTGTTTTTAGTGGATTTTTACTTTCGTGACTTAGAAGTCACCGTGGATGTTTCCTCTATTGGGAGAGATTTTACCACGTTAAAAATAGTGTGTGCTGATTATCTTCATCTACTCATCTCATTCTATAGTGTGCTGATATTTTGAAACTATCTTAGTTTTAAAAACTGATTACAAAGTCTTGGTTATTCTCGTACATAAGTTTTTGTAAACACATCTTGTTGTTTATCATTTTTATTTTCAAAAGAAAAGGGTTTCTTTAACAAACATCTCGGAGTTGCTTATACAGTTTAATTTTTGTATTAAACGGCATGAGCAACGTTTTTCATCACTCACCTATGAAGTGTATGTGAGCTAATTTGTGGGATTGATTGATGCAAGACTCAAATTATTATAACGTAGTAGAAAATTATAAATTCAAATATATGCAAATACATTTTCAATCTCCCCCTTTGGTTATTCTGTGGAAGGACCCCCAAAACCTAAATACATCTTAGTCATAATCTATCATACATACCCCATTAAAGCCAATAATGAGTGTGTGACAAATCGAACTATTCAATAAATCGTGTAAGAAGGGCTTAACGATAAGCCTCCCATTTAACTTATTAAATCAGATTAGAAATAATTAATCATGATAAAAGATCATAATACCTCATGTCTTTATTAGACTCAGATATTATTGTGTGCGTCCAACATATGGCGCATATTTGTATATTATTTGAGCATCAACTAGAAAATATTCTAGTATTGAGGGTGTAACATATGTTATGGGACACATGCCATCTAAATTAGAACATGTATCACCATAGGTTTTCTAACACATGTCTTCATAGTATATTTGACACGTGGTAGCCCATTTGGCTTGGTTTCTGCTATAAATAAGCCTTACTTCCTTACTTTTGGGGGAGTATATCGTGAAGAACAAGAGTCTTAGAGAAGAGTTTTTGAGGAATTTTAGGAAGAGGAGACATGGTAGCTCCCTCTCTCCACCATTATCATGGTAGAAACCATATATTTAGATCTAAAACAAAGAGGTTGCTTGAGTCCAAAACCTCTCACCTGTCCGAGAGACACCATAATGAGTTTTTTAATGAATAGTAAAAAATCACGAACTACGCTAATTTTGATTTCGACTACGAGGAATATGTAGGTGCAACTGAATTTTCTCAAGTAAAAAAAAGATCAAAATCCAGTAATTCCCTCGATTAAACTATTTTCTTACATTTGGCAATTCTATTGGGGAGGTATTTGTGATTTTTGTTACGTACTGCCTCATTCGAACACAGATAACTCATTGGAAATGGAGAAAGGTGTTAACATGGCAACTTTTTTCTCTTAAACATGGAAGATATTCATCTCACACCATTTCAGGTAAGAACTTCAACCTTTCTCTTTACAATATAGTCTTTTTAGTAAGCCTTGATAAAATTTCCCGACATGCATCAAGATTAAAAAAAATGGGTACATGATTTATGTATTGTATAGTTATAATTCATTATATTTCTTAATAAGTATGTGCATACATGATAGAGAATAAATATTTCAAGTTGCACACTCACGTGGATTTCTACCCAAATTTTTGATAGTTTCATTGGTATTAAAAAAACACAACATTATTGTGTAGTAGCAGAATGTTGTCAGCCTTGAGTTGTGACCTACGCCTTTGAGGTTATTTTTACTATTCAGAGGTTTTAAAGCTACTCTTGAGAGTATAATGCATCAAGCGTTTGTGAAACTTAAATAATAGTGATTTTAAGTTGATTTCACTTTTCTTAAAATCAAACTTTTATTTTATGTCCTCAACATATCACATATCTCTTATTGAATGAGTGCTTTAATCCTGTGGAAACATATTTGACAATTGAGTTTAACATATGGGTAATGATCCCATTGATGTATGTAATGGATGTTATTAATGTCCTTTAGTCAATAATCATATGAGACTAATTATTACATTGGACAATAATCATATTATTCATTTGACTAATTCATATACTATTGTGATGGAAAACGACATATAATGGTAAAAACATTTCTCGCTTTACTTTTTATATTATTGGTAATATAGGTGGTAATTTCCTATATTTTTTGTATTTAATGCACACAACCTAAATAAGGAAAAACATTCAAGGGGAGGATCAAAAAGCACAAAACAAAGGGATATACGTGGTTAAAAAACGTGTCTACATCCACGGGGTTTGGAGTTTCTCTTTTATTAACTTAGAGAATTGGTCGACAGAGTTGTAGTTTTACTCGACGTTACAATCTCACATGCCCGTCCCTAAGAGAGGCTGGTTTACTTTTATAGAGGAGATTATGAGAGTCCTAAGCTCCATTAACAGCTATCCTTAGAAGTTCGAACTTATCTCTTATCAGTTTAAGTCGTCCCAAGGGAAATACATTCAGGAGTCCTATGTGACATGGATTCTCAATTGACTTGATATGCAAGGAACTTGTGGGATCGTGTTAAACAAGTATAGTTCATGTACCTTCGTACTGTTAGTCCCCATCATATCCCCCAAAGATCAGTGTCGCTGGGCTTTGTTGTGCCTTAGTCGGCTGACGACTTTGACAAGTTGACGTGCTGGAGTATTTTCTGGTTGGATCGAAGAGCAATCTTATAAATATCCTTAAAATTGAAGATCCTTTTGATAGTTGAGGGCTCCAAGGATATGCTGGTAAATATTACCCCTATTCTCTTTTGGGCAGTGAATTGTCGCTTCATCAATCATCAGACACGCATGTAATCAATATTTTTTTAGGGAATTATGAGTGCGCTTCCAATTACAAGGTGACGGTTCCCACACTTTTGCTTGTTTTCCAGTTCATTTGAAAAAAATTAATCTTCAATATTCTAAAGGAGAGCTTGTCACTTCATTCACTTCACTCTAAGAATTTCTTCTAAACTCTCTTTTCATTTCATTCTTCTTCGCTTTCTTTGTTTAGTTCTTTGATTGAGCTTCTAATCTTTAAACATGGTGAACGTTATTGATGAGAAAACCTTGGAAGAATTTAAACTTAGTAATTGAATCCTCTCATAGGTATTAGTTGATGGTTCTTGTGACCTTTGTGCCCTTCCTAAAGACCACTGGTTACCTTCAATCTTGATTGCTGAGCACAGGGTCACTTTCTGCAAAAATCATTTTTTGGAGTTTTATCAATACTTTGACGTGATCCCAACCTAAGTTACCTCAAACACATGGATGATTGTTAATGAGGTTAATCGTATTAATGACCTATATGGGACCCATCGTGGCATTACTGGGATTATGTACCGTTACTAATGGGTGATGACTATTGAGAATAGTAATTATATGAAGACGAGGGAGGCTAATCGAGCCCTTGATATGAACCTTCCGAATTCTAATAAGTATTACTCGGATCACAGTTTAATTGTGAAACACTACCAATAGTCTCACCTCCATGAGGGTTCGCATTTTAAAGGACAAGATTCCCATATGAAGGGCAAGAAATAGGTTATAAATCCTTTTTGTTATCTTTGCGATTCTCCCTTGATTGATTCTAATGCTTTATTTTTGTTTCTATTTTTGTACTGACCAATAAGAAGAAAATTCCTCATTACATCGATGTTAATTTTATTAATCTTCGGGCGATATGGTCCATTAAATAGAGAGTTAAAGTTATCAAGCATCCAAGGTCATCAACATTCCTGCTTGGTTACAGGAGTACCACCCTTCATTTGTCATAAGGCCGATAGAAGGAAGGTTGATCATCCTTATCACCTTGGACGACCCAAAGTCCTACCTTAACTCAATGAGGGTCCAATTATTCGATGAGAGCACAACGTCCACTTTTGAACCACTTAATGTTTCTTAGATCCCTTCCACCATTTCTACCAGCATTACGAAAAAGAGTAAAGTCACCAATTTGATTGTTGCCAACATTGGTGCAGTGCATGCTAGTACCAAATCTCCTCACCCTACTCATCTATCAGGCACAGAAAAAGAACTTTCTCAGTCGCTGAGCAAGAAAAATGATATTAGGGGTTCCACTAACCCCATGAAACTTGATGAATCTCCTATCAAGGAGAATGAGTCTCTTTGAAAGAGGAAAAAGAAGGATCATGTTCCCCTACTAGAGATTTTGGGGAAGAAACCTACTGATAAGGGCAAGGGCACTGCATAGTCTTTCATTGCTCATCCTGATCTAGCCACGGACCTGATTAGATCTGGGGTTTTCCCCCGTAGATAGGGAAACTACCTTTTCTTGGACCCATTGAAGGTTTTTGGAGCTTGTTAACCATAACCTTTCCCTTATAAGTTGATTGTCTCCATATTGTTCGTTTATTCTATCTTTTGAACTTTTTCATGTTTATTTATCCTTTTATTTTACAGTTCTTAATTAATTATGATCAATTATTGGAAAGGAATGATTGGATGGAGGAGTCTTCCATTAATTCAAGGTCTCATTTGAAGAGTTACAGAAATATCTTATAGCTGTTGGACATATTAACGAGAATCAGGTGACCAAAAAAAAGAAGCTTGATAATAAGGTCTTAAAGATTGAGGGGGCTGCTCTCTAGAAGAATTTTGATGACTCTATTGATCGTGTAGCCTCCATTGACCAAACCAAAATGGACACCAGAGATGCAAAAGTTGATGTGGCGAAGGCCAAAATGTAAGCAACTGAGGCTAAGGCCAAAGCTGAGGAAGCCTTGGCTAATGTGGTGAAAGCCAAGGAAGGCACCTTCACCCGTGGCTAGGAAAAGACCTCTGTGATTGCTGAAATGCAAATTGCCTACCTTAAAAAAGTATTTTTTAAGAATAGCTAGGATGAAGCTTTGGTCAAGGGATCAGACCTTTTCAATGAAAATCAATCAAGATCCCCCATTAATATGAGGAAGAAGTTGAAGACGAGGTTGTTATAGAGGAGAAGGATGTCGATCAAACTCAGGCAAATATGAACCAGACGTCTGCACAGCAGGCGATCGAGAAGGAGAAGGTCGACAAGATGGCTTCTTAGGGGTTTACGTTAGGGAGTGTTGTTTTTTTTTCTTTTTTTCCATTGATGTAGGGGAAAGCCCCAATTATAACCCCTTTTAATGTAATTAATTGTTTAATTTGATCAATGATATCTCGATTGATTTTTGCAAGTCTTCTTTTCATTTGACAAACTCATATATCCGACCATTTATTCATGAATATTAATGTAAGGTTTGTAGCGCTGGCCGCTGTTCAGAGTGACTTTCGAGAAAGACGTATGAGACTATTTACTACTGGTCATGATGAAGATGATGAGCTTGATGAGCACTTAGGTCCTGATGTGTCTGATCAAGAAAAAGAGGCATATTTGAACTTTCATCGCCTCTTTCATCAGGCAGTCGTGGATAATTCTCCCTTTCATGAAGTGATTTTTATTGGCTAACTAAGACATAAAGGGTCGTTATTTAATCTCAAAGCTGAATTTGAAACAAAGCTTGTTAATATGATCGGAAAGAGAGTCTTTGGTGAGAGACTAGTCGCTATAGAATCCACTTATTTAAGGAAGGAATTCATTCTGCACGCTAATCTAGTAGGCACTAGAGAGGTCACTTCTATCCTTGAGGAAGATAAGAATTACTTGGGGTCTGAGCTTGAGGGCCTCAAAATGTCCACATCGAGCAAACAAATTGGTGGAGGCGCTTCCTTTTTGGAAAAAAATAATTCCCAGTTGAGGGAGGATCTAGTAAATGCTAAAAAGGCTAAGGGTAAGTCTTCCTTCTAAGTGAGGAAGTAAAATTGCCTAGCAGTAGAGCTAAATATGACCAAGAAGAATTTGTTTAACAACTTATGAATTATTAAAAGTCTAATTGAGAAGGTTGATTGTATCATGTTTCAGTTCCACAAACAACCTCTCCTAGTCTGGATGGACGGCTATAATGAAGCTCTTATCAATATGGATTCTATTTTAAGCAATGCTCTAAATGTTAGTTACAAGCATGGTTGGCTTGATGCCCTTAGTGTGGAGAAGATTCCACATGACTGTAAGTTGTGGTACTGGTATGACCCAGGCTTCTTGGACCATCAAGATCCTCTTTACAAGATGGACATATCATGGATCTTAATGGATGCCATTCTGATCAGCCTTATCAGGAAATACCTTAGCTATTTTGAACATGATGGCGAATACGAACTCTAGCGATCTCAACACTCGGTTGACAGGGTGAGTCCAGATGGGCTGTCAGGAATCATAGATATGACTGCGATCATTACTCATTATACGTTTGATGTTCCACCTAACAAAGTTGGGAGTTAAACAAATGATCCATCCCGATTGCATAATTGATATTCCCATATTCATAAATTCGTTGTAAAATGTTTACTTTCTTCAATTTCCATGTAATAAGTTAGAGGTGTTACTGGGAATTTTTTCATTTTTTCTTCCCTATATAATGTATAGTCTTCTGGTCTTACCTTTTAGGTTATGTCATCACATCTAACCTTAGACCTACAATAAAAAAGCAAAAAATGCACTTGTTTGTAGGTTCATTCCCCAACGAGGATTTTTATGACCTAGCTGGTTGTGCATACCTAATGTTTCCCAGTAAGCCTATCATTACTTGTACGCCATTATTTAGTTTTTTTATTCACAAAAACTTTTTTTGTTCGCCAACCTATATCCAGAGTTAATTTTCGGTGGCTCAAATAATTAGTCTTAAAAGAAGACATTTTTTAGAGAAAAATATTATCACATGGATAAGTAATATGTTAAGGAGAATTCATTCAATTAATTGGCCTTATTTATTAAGTAATCATTTGTCTTCCACTTGGAACAAAGAATATGTGCGAGTATTTAAAAGAACTTATTAAAGAAACTTTAAAATTAAAATAAAAAAAAGATGTCATAAAATAAAAATATAAAAGTAAAACTTCTTGAAATCGACTGTATTCCGAGATCGGCGAACCTCTCTGCCCTCCATTTTTTCTAAGTTGTAGGATCCCATTAAGTTATCACGGATGACTTTGAATGGGACTTCCCAGTTGGTCCCCAATTTCCCTTTAGAGGACTTTTGGGTGATACCCATATTCTTTCACAGCAAATAGTCTCCGACCTTGAATACTTTCATTTTTACCCCCCTTTTGTACTACTTGGCAAACTGGTGCTTATAGGAGGCACGTTTTAAAAGAGTCAATTATCTTCTTTTTTTATCGCCCAAGTCAAGATATACTCTGATTGCTTCATTGTTTAGATCTTGATCTACCAAGGTGGACTTCATGGTCCACATACCTGCTTCCAGTGGAATCATTGCCTCTATTTTGTAAGCCAAGGAAAAGGATGTTTCCCCCGTTGATCTCTTGGGTGTTGTTCGGAATTCCTAGAGAATATGGGGTAGTTGGTCGTCCCAAGAGCCCTTTACTTTTTCCAACCACTTTTTAATTCCATCGAGGACTGTCTTATTAGGAGCTTCTGCCTGCTCGTTGCCTTGGGAGTATTCCACTTAACTATAATAAAGCCTGATACTATTCTCGTCAGAAAAGCTTTGAAAGTGGCTACTCTCGAACCGAGTCCCTTTATCTGTGATGATAATTTGAGGGATGCCAAATCGTGTTATGATGTTCCTTCATATGAAATTGGTCAGATTGATATCTCGAAAGTTCGTCAAAGGTTCCCTTTCAATCCATTTAGAGAAGTAGTCAGTACCAACTAATATTTACTTTCTACTTCCAGATGCGAGGGGCAACGGAATGAAGATATCAAGTCCCACCTAAAAAAATGGCTAAGGACTTGTGAGGGACTTGAGGTCACTGGCTAGTTAGTGCACTAATGATGAGAATAGTTGATAGTTATTGCATTTTTAAATGTAAAAACTGCATCTTTTTGCATTTATGGACACCATTATCCTTACTTAATTTCCCTAAATGGCAGAGAACTACCCCCTGCGTGGCTCCCACATATCCCCTCATGAATCTTGTATAAGGTCTGTCAGCGTCGTCCAGGTGCACGCATTGGAGGTAAGGCATTAAAAAATAGCACCGATAAAGTTTCTTATTTGTCTAAGTGGAAATAAATGAATTTGACCTATACCTTATGCACTTTTTTTCAATCAACAGGTAGGGTATGTTCCATTAGGTAATGCATGATTGGATCCATCTAGATCTGGGTCCTATCGATGACAATAACTTACTCGAAAAATTTCCCCCTCTTGATATTTGGCTAATCGAGGTACTATAATTCAATCATCTGTTTCACGTTCCCTTTAATGGATGAAGCAAGTGTGGCCAGTGCATCAACGTGACTATTATTACCTCTTGGGAATTGTTGCCCTTGTATATGGATAAATTAGGTGACCAGTTGTTGGGATTCTTCAAGGTATGTGACCATGTGCTCATCCCTGGCATTATAGTCTCTCGATATATGATTTGAAACCAACTTAGTGTCATAGAAGACATCAAGGTGACTGGTTCCAAAGGAGAGTTCTTTCGTAATCTGCTGAGAAAGCCTTCGTACTTAGCTTTATTATTGAAGGCTTTAAATCCTAAACAAATTTCCTGTTCGAGAACTATTTTCTCTGGGGATACCGATACTATCCCCAGCTCTACCCTTGTAATTTAAGGCTTTATCAATACATAGTACCTATTTATCTCCTTTTTTGATAGACTATTGGATCGAGTCTATACTTTTATTTTTAGTCTCTTGTGGTTATTAATCATTGAAAAAGTCAGCGATGACTTTCCTTTTGATTGAGGTTCTAGAATAAAACTAAATATCAAATCTCTCAAGTTCAACCGACCACTTAGACATCTGTCCAGATAGTTCAAACTTCCTGAGCATTGCATTCAGAGGGAAATAAGTCAGAACGATGATGGTGCCTGCCTCAAAGTAGTGCTTCAACTTCCTAGAGGATATCATTAGTGAGTATGCGAGCTCTCCAATGGTAGGTATCTCTTTTTAGTGTCGAGAAACATTTTTCTCTCATAATAAATCGGAGCCTGTCCCATTTTTCTTACAAACCAAGGCTGAGCTATCTGTGCCACTGGACACCGCCAGATACAAGTATAAAGGGCCTTTATCGTTTGAAATGGTCAGCAGTGGTGGTGTTCTCAGATAATTCTTTATTTCTTCATGTGACCTGGTGCATTCATCCTTTCAAACTTTCTTTCTTTCTTTCTTTCTTTCTTTCTTAAATACTTGGAATAAAGGTCGACACTTCTTTGAGGACCTAGATATGAAGCGGTTGAGGGCGGCTAGCAAGACAGTCAACTTTTGTACCTTGCGCACAGTCTTGGGAGGCTGCACCTTCCTGATGACTTCAATTTGGTCAGGGTTTGCCTTAATACCTTTTTTACTAACTAGTTATCCAAGAAACTTTCCTAATTGTACCCCAAAGGAGCACTTCACCGCGTTTAATTTCATCCTGTAATAACGAAGTACTTCAAAAGTTTTTCCCTAGTTTGCAAGGTGATCTACCTTCATCCCGCTCTTTACAAGAATGTCATCAATATATACCTCCATTGTATTTCCTAATTGGTCCTTAAACATCTTCATCACAAGTCTTTAGTAGGTCTCCCTAGCATTCTTCAATCTTAACAACATCACCCTATAGTAATATAGTCCCATAATGGTGATGAACGAGGTCTTTTCCTGGTCGGGAGCAAATAATGGGATTTGATGGTACCCAATGTAGGCGTCGAGGAATACCATACTCTCCTGGTTAGCGATGTCATTGACCAGCTGGTCTATATTTGGTAGGGAAAAATTATCCTTTAGGCATGAACGGTTTAGATCGGTGAAGTCTATGTAGACTCTCCACTTCTTATTGCTCTTCCTTATTACTAAATGATTTGACAATTGCTTAGGGAATTAAACTTCTTTTATGGAATATGCCTACAAAAGTTTCTCCACTTCCTCTTCAACAATTTTAACCTTCTCGGGCGTAGTTTGTTGCTCCTTTTGAGCCACTAGTGGATGCATGAAATCCATGTGAAGCTTGTGACACATCACTTTCGAGTCTATTCCCCGCATGTTATATGACCTTCATGAAAATACGTCTTGGTTTCCTTTGAAGAAAATAACCAAATGTTTATTCTCCTTTTCCATGAGTGAGCTACCTATCAGGAACTTCTTTTCAGACTGATTATCATTAAATGCTACCTCTTTCAGATATTTAATAACGCGCATAATAGGAGAAACCCTATCTTCCTCAACACCAGGTTGCCTATACTTTTGATGCTATTTGGAAGGCATGGATCCCTCTTCTAGATCTACTACTTATTACTTATTCTTCTCTTCCTTAGGTCGGATGGTGCTATGAATCATTTTATATCCAAGTCTTGGTTCTCGCGTATCTTCATAACTCCTTTATTAGTGATGCACTTTATTTTCTGATGGTAGGTACATGGTACAACCATCATGACGTGTAACCACCCTTTGTTGAGTATAACATAAGATGGGCAGTCTATATCCACTATAAGGGACTCAAAAATCTTGGAGATCCTTCCAGCCCGGACTGGGATAACTAATTTCCAAGGGTTATGGTCATTCTTCCTGCATATCTGACTAATGGAACAATGGCTTACTGTAGGTTTTCTACATTCAAGTTCATCTGATTGAAAATTATACGGTACATAACTTTCGAGGAGCTCCCTTAGTTTACCAACATCTTGTCCACATCCCAGTTAGAAACTCTGAGAGTGATGATAAGAGCATCGTGGTGGGGTGTTTTCACTCCACTAAATCTTCGTCGATAAAAATGATGTGCTTCGTGTAATTAATATCCTCTGGCCACCGGCGTTTGCCTATAATAGGCTTAGATGGGTCAATCTGGAAGGCTTTCATGACCTTATTGAGCTTCTTAACCTCCATCCTTAGGGCATCCCCTTGATTTGGCTTTGGTTTGGCGCTTAATGAATCACTGTAGACTCATGGCCCAAACACTCATCCAAGACGTTATCCGATCTTTGTCCCCCATGGATTGTTGCAAATTCATATCTATTATCACCTTCCTTATTCTCTATAAAGTCATTTAGGTGACCTGCATGAACTATGTACTCGAGATGGGACTTCAGTGCCTTACAGTTTTTGGTCTTGCAACCATGACCATTATGATATGAACATTTTTATACCGAGTTCTTTTCTACAAATTGCTTAATAATTTCTTGGGTCATTTGAAATACTTCCTCCCTTTGTTTTTGTAAAAGATCTTGTAAATTAGTTTAAAGAAAAGTTTGTTAACTGCCTTGAATAACTTTTTAGGATCCTTTTTCTTGTCTCCTTTATGCTTCCCATTTTATTTTCTTCCTACTTTTTTATTTGCCCCTCCTTATCCCTATTCATGGGATTCTTTTCTCTCTCTCCATCCCGGCCAACTCTCATCATCATATCTTTGACCTTGGCATATTTTTCAATCCTGTCCATGAGGTCATCGACTGTGGTGTCCTCTCATTTGTTATGGAATAGGTAGATCATGGAATCGCTTAATAGGATGATTTTTAATGATGACATCACGACTTACTCGTTGCAGTCCCCCACCTCATTGTACACCTCCTAGTACCTTCTAGCATACTCACAGAGTGCTTCCTAAGACTTTTTCTTCATCATCAGAAGTAAGTCCATCCACTTGGGATGGGTGTTGATAGTAATGAATCTGGCCATGAAGGGTTCATCTAGTTACTTGAAAGAAGTTATCGATTGGTTAGGCATCTTTGAAAACCACTTTTAGGTAGTGTCTCGAAGACTAGAGGGGAAAATTTGACACATTAACTCTTCATTGGCATTCCATATAGTCTTACCTGACGATATTATATGACCTGATTGGTGGGATTAGTCTTCTCGTTATATTTATTGAATCTTGGGGGAGAGAACTACTTGGAAGGAGCAAACTCTTTTATACATCGTCTAAATGGTGTCTTCATGTAGAAGACATGTGCTCTTCTCGTGAGATCCTTAGTAGTAAGAGATCATTAATGGGATGGGTGTCTCTATTCCTCCATTATGATAAGGTCACAGAGCTCCCTATCTCCTCATCAATCATTGGGGAGTGGTTTCCCTTTATAGGGTCATCGACGAGGAGAATAATACTTCTATCGTTGGGTGCTCCTTAGTTGACTGAGTGCTCTTCTCGCTTTAGGGCTAGGATTTCACGAGTAGCAGCCACACTTGCATTGGTCTTTATGGGCTTTTTTTTCTAGCTTCTCTAAACTTCGTTGGAGTGTGGCATTTTGGTCCTGTTGGATACTGTTAGTATCCCTTTCATCCCAAAGGCACTTCTCGTAGTTTTCAATGAGCCTTGAGATCTAGTTTGATCTCTTAAGCTCAATAATGTTCACCGTCCCATCCTCTTGAGGACAATAATGAGCACTTGATGAATTATAATACTCACCAATATCAAATCTAAACCCCTAAAAGGGAGGGGTTAATTGACAACCCTCCTGGTCATCATAATCTTCGTGGTCAAGGGGATAACCCTCTCGATATCCATAGCTATGTTGTTGATTAGCCTCCTGGTCATTGACATTCACATGATATGGGTTAGGTGAGTGAGACATCTCAGAGATTTCGATAGCGGCAAAGAACTTAGATCATTTCCCACATACGATGCCAATTATAGGTGGTAATTTCATATAATTTTTGTATTTAATTAAAACAAAATAAATAAGGAAAAAACTTAAGGGGAGGATAAAAAATCATATAACACATGAATATATGTGGTTCAACAATATGCCTACATCAATAGGGTTTGGGGTTTCTCGTTTATTAACTTGGAGAATAGGTTAAAAGAGTTATAAAACAACTCGATGTTACAATCTCACATGCCTGTCCTCAAGAGTGGTGGGTTTACATTTATAGAGGATCTTAAGAGAGTTCTATGCTCCATTAACATTTAACTCTAGAAATTCAGACCTATCTCTTATCACACTAAGCTGTCCCAATGGATATACATACGAGAGTCATGTGTGACAAGGATTCTCAATTGACTAGATATGCAAGGAACTTGTGGGCCCGTGATGAACACATGAAGGTCATGTGACTTCGTACATTTGGTCCCCATAGGTAATAATAAAAATCTTTCCTTAATATTTTTAGTTATCCAAATGATATTGTTTTGAAGAGCTATCGTGAAGAGACATTTTTTTATAAAGGACACACAATACTAGCCCTTAATATCTATACTGCCTATATGCTTAATAACGTGTACCTCAGTTAAATTAATTGGTAGATCACTAATTCAATATGGGTTTTATTGTCGCCTCTTACGGCAGACAAGAATAATTTAATTGCACTCTTGTAGCAAAACCGTCGAAAGTAAGAAGTCACTAACATAAAGTAAGTAAGCCACATGCCTTGCTATGTGCAAATATTACCGTTGTAGAAATAAAATAATTACGTATTGAGCCGTTTAGTGCCTTGATATGTGCAAATAATTATGGGTGTTGAATAAAATAATTATGTATGTTAAAATAGTAAAAGTTGGGAACGTTTTTTACACTACCGTGTATTGAGATAATTTCAAAATCACATGCTTGAATAATACATTTACAAACAAGGCCATATGGGTAGCATGTAAATATCATCATGTAATCAGAAAATATATCTCTTTATACCTTCACTTATGGAAAAAAAATATGCTTTAAATATAATAGTCCTAAGGACTTTGACATGATAGACTTTTCATGTCCAAAAATATTTATTGTAAACTAGAGGGTATATGCTAGTAATAGCCCCTAGCTGATATATCTTCGACAATAATACACCTTCAGAATGTGAGTTGATAAAATAAATCTTTTATTATTATTTTGCTAGTGCTTTATATATTTTGGAGTAAAAAAATTGACATATTCAACCGTTACGACTCGGTTTATTTATTTACTTGAGAATCCAAAATTAAAAAGACTTTGCTAAAATCAACACAACATAACCTCATTGTATGATATTGACCATCACATTAGGTTAAAAATATTCCTACTCCAATGGACCAAACTCCGATGGACCAAACTCGTGCTTCTTCATATCCACCTTATCCTATTTTCCATAACCCTACTCCCATCACGACGGGATTTTAGGCCCCTTATCTGAATCTGATTTATCTGGACACAAACTAACCCTCCATCAATTTGTATTGAGGTACAAAGATGAGGGTCTATACATGGGTTTCTAAAAATGGACTCACCATAGTTGTCAAACAAAAAAAAAATCGATTTACCTCAAGTTATATCCCAATCAACCTTGTTTGATAACAAAATTGAATCACCGACCTGTAACACCCCGTATTTTTACTGATTTTGAATTATGGGAATTTATTTAGAAATTAATCCGGATTTAAATACTAGCGAGACGAGAGTTAGTATTTGATTACGATAATGATGCTTCATAATACTGAGAGAGTATAGTAATATATGATTTTGAATTTATTAAAATTGTCGTGAGTTCAAAATACGACAGTTTCAGTAATTAAGTTGGGACGTTCGTGTCAGTCGTGTCAGGATCGAATTTAATGGATTTAAAAGTAAATTAATTTTATATCATCCGTATTGTCATTTTGAGTGCGCCACAGTGTTCGAAAGGGTCGAGATAGTAAAAAAACACTAGCTGGGAGTTTAGTTTGGGTCCCGGGGTAGTTTTAAGCCAAACCGGGAGGGTATTTTAGTCATTTTATTATTTGATGAATAGTGACCTAAAAAAATTAGGTTGAGTATATCAGCCAATCCTTAGAGACATTAGGGCCAATAACTATCAAAATCAAGGGAGAGCAACGTGAGAGGAAATGAGAAGTTCCAAGGGTTCCCAAGGCTAAAGCAACCACCGTAAACCACCAACACCGCCGGATTTGTGATCGAAAAGAGAGGGAGAATCAACCACCACCTTTATCAAAAGATCAGAAACCCTAATTAAAGGCAAGTGATTTAACTTGCAATATTTTAGTGTATATATGATTCATGATAGTTTAGAATTGGAGAAAAGCTATGGAATAGGAAGAATCTAAAGATCTGGAGATTAAATCATAATCTGGATAGGTCTTGCACGCAGATTAACTTCTGGAAATATGGTAGCCAGGAAATCATGATCCATATGTACAGAATTATGAAGTTATGTTGAGATTATACAATGTTCTTGAAGATAATAAAGGAAATAGGGTTTTTATGAAAAATGTGTGATTTAATCCAAGATAATGATGACCCATGATGATTTGATGATTCTGATACGTTAGAAGTTATGCATATATGTTGGTATGTTGATCTATATACTTATTTGGAGTTTCGGATGTTGTAATGGAGAATTAGAGGTGTAAAAATAAGAAACCCTGTAACTGGTAAAAGATTTATGGGCAAATATCTGATCGATCGACCAATTTATTCGATCTATAGACTCCTCTGGAAATTGTGATGTATTTCCCTTTAAATAATTGATTGACTCTCAACCTTTAGAACTCTTTAGTGATTATTGATTGTACATAATGGGACTTAGGGTAGGTCAGTAGGATACACTTAAGACCCTAAAAGGGTTAGTATGTATGGGAATGAGTGGGAGAAAGTGAGCGTAATTAACCGAACGGATGTGATTCGAAATTTAGTTTATAGGGACTTTAAATCCGGTTGAACAGTAATTTAAGGGTTGGAACAATAGTAAGGGGACTTTAAGTTGCTGAGGTAACCTTAGAGATATATGGGAGACCTAGTAGCCTCTTGGGGTAGGTAGGGGTACTCGAATTCGTATGACGAGAGTTGTAGCGCTAAATTATTGATATGTGTAATATTCAGAATGTAACTAATATGGGGGAAACTTAATATATATAAGGGATGAGATTACCTATATTGGATTCATATATATACTAATTGTGTGATTTCCTAGTATATGGATTGTTATGTGTATGACATACCTACCATACTTGCTATCACAGGAGGTTGTTTAGGAAAGGTGACAGTCTGGTCTTTGTGTGCCTTCGGGGGGGGGGGGGGACTTTAGATTTGTACCTCAAGAACATAGGACTGTGAAGGCTTATTTGCGAGTTAATGAGCCAGCTGACTATGGGAGCATAGGTATGTGTATGACCCATAGGTATGTGAACTATGTTCACCTCCAATATGTGTGATTTGTATTGATATAGTTCCTGAGTGATTTGGAACTCGTGATCCTCACGTACGTGATGTATCGAGATCGAAGAGCAGAGTATGAGGGAATCGTAGGTTTATCCTTGTGGGGTGCCTGATTTGTATATGATATATTATAGTGGCGTATATATATATATATATATATATATATATATATATATATATATATATACTTGTGATAGTTTTGTTGTGTTACTAAGTAGATAAGTTAGATTGAAATATCTAAATTAATGAAGTATGTGAGAACCAAATCCGAGTATTAAGCTATGTGAAGTCGGTTAATAAAACACGAAGTATGTTCGGATGTATTAAATGGGATTATTCGAACAAACACATAAGGTAGTTCGATTGGGTAGATAATTGACATAGGATGGCTAGGCAGGGTGGTGTGATTAGCGGGGGAATTACATATGCGCTAGGCGTGCACAATTACTTGAGAAGTGAGGGTCTCAAGAGAGGGCACGTAACTAACATGTTTAATATATGTGTTGTTTAATTGTAATTTAAACACTTGCTCTTTTGAAAATATTTTCACCTCCGGCTCTGATCCGTTTGCTTCCAAATCTATTTTTTTGTAAAAACCTTTTAGGTGCCCAGCCACAGGGACGCCAAGCATAAGAGTTCCATTCTGTTGACGTGCTGTAGCTGTGTGGAAGTTACAGAACCTCAGTATTAGACGCCTACACATTCCTTTCATTTCTATTCAAAGATTATCTGCATCTGTTAGGACATGTCGCCCATTTCTATTTAGAGACAATAGTGCATTTATTCATTTCTTTTCAGTTGTTGGATTTGTTATTTATTCAGACTTTGGTATTGGGTTTATTTATTATTGGTACTATTTATGGGAGTTTTTCCCCAGACTCAGTTTATTTGTTTCCATTATTATTCTGATGAGGTTGATGATGCGAATATTGAATGGGTGGTTTGTAGTTACTTGGTTGCATGTTAATTAAATTAATAAAATATGACAACTCATTTTTTAAATATTAGGTGGCTAGTAATTATTAAATAGGATTTCAACATTAATGCTAGAACTGATCCAACTTGATATTCTGTATTAATGTAATAAAGGAGTAGCTACCCGGTATTTAATTAGTCGGGGTGTCACAGGTGGCATCAAGTTTTAGAGTCCTTAGGATATGTACGACTTATTATGCTTTTCGCATAGCGTCCTTTGATAAAGAGCCCTATTATTAGGATTGTTGCACTCTTTGTTACATTTTGTAGACTGCGTACTTCTTCTACAATGTTACGTATAATCGGTGGACTTATATAATTCATTTGAATTTCAGATGTCATTCATAAGGGAAATACAAACTAACACCGTTGAAGGACAAAATGCGAGACAAGACTACCAAGTACCTCAGGTACACCAGGAAAGAGAAAAAATCACTGAAATAGCGAATATCGTGATACAATTAGTGACTACCGCAATATTGCAGTACTAAAATCGTAGTGTACATCTTACAGGGGGCAAAAGAAGAAGAGAATTTGATCAATATGACATTCCTAGGCATAATAATATTGGGAAAGTACCGTCGTAGGAGCGACAAGTTCCTCGGAGTCGTCAAGACCAAAAGGATAATGGAAATCGAAGGAAGAGACAAAACCGTCAGGGCCAATAAAGCTAAGGGTAGAGGAAATCACAAAGAGATGTTTCTAAGTGTGGAAGAAATGGACACAAGCATCAAGTTTGCCCACAACGAGCTGGAGGACAACCTCGGTCAAACCAAGAGGTCAGTTAGGCCATCAGGACTAGCAACATGCTCAGTAGGTCCAGCACAGTGAAAATTTTGTTGGTAAGTGTTTTATATGCAGCGAACGGGGCCACTCCCGTCAAAATTTCCCTAAGAAGGTCAGGACCCCTCAGCAGCCATAGGGTGCCCGCCCGGTACCACATAATGCCCAACATGGGGAAGCATGAATTTTTACCCCAACAATGCAGACTCCAATGCAACAACAAGGAGTACAGTATGGACGTATTTATAATGCCCAATATGCGGTTATGCCACTGATACCGCAACTATCATCTGCGTTTGGAGGTACGATACCTCATTATTTATAGTGTCCTTTAAGATAAAGTGGAAATCCCGAATAACCTAGATGCGTTATAGTTTATTGCAATACTTTGAGAAATGTGGGCATATAATGTATTACTATCCTGAGTTTCAAACTAGCTAATGACGATTTGGGTGATAATATACCGTTATAGTGATATTTTTATGTTCGTTAGAAATTGTGCTTAGTGTCACATGAGAGGAGGCCGAGCCACGCATATATATTCATTTATATGGTATTGTATAGAGACTTCATGGAATATGTCATCTGGCTATACCTAATCCCAGTCAGTAGGGATGTTTATTAAAGTGATTCAAGATTTGATGAAATAATTCTGAGCATGGGGATTATCCCGTTGTAAATTTTAGAGTTTTACGCCTAGTTATTAGGAGTAATGTGTTAAATATCATTCCTCGTAACATGAAAGTAGGTGGGTAAAGCTTATAGCAAGAAGCAGGAATGAGGGGTACAAGTCAGATACTGAGGGACACAAAACCTCGTTGATTGAAAATGTTAGTTAGTAGTGTATCGGGGGGTTTCCTTGTTTGGATTTCACTTTGCAAGACATCCCACGCATGAAACCTAGCAAACTTCGGGAGCCGTAAATGTTAGGCCTTTAGTATATGGGTTGGTACCCTAGTTGCCATCCGTAAGGGAAACGACAACCTTAAGATTTATCATATTACTATGCATGGTCAGTAGAGCCACATTATACGACATAAGAAGCATTGTAGAATGTCGTACATGATGGATAAATCAATATAACAAAATAGGATGATATAACTATAATTATTAAGATGATTGAGCCTAACCTTATCAAACCTTCAGAGTTACAAGACCAGACTAAGCAGCTGTTAGGTCAAGGCTTCATCAGGAGGAGTACCTCACCTTAGGGTTCCCCCATGTTATTTGTGAAGAAAAAGGGATAGACCTTTACGATTGTGTGTTAATTATCGAGTGCTGAGTAAAGTCACAATACGGAATAAGTATCCGTTGCCCGAATCACTGACTTATTCGACCAGTTGAGAGTAGTTGCCTTCTTCTCAAAGATAGACTTGAGATCAGGATATCATTAGTTGCGTATTAGAGAGCGGTACATGTCTAAGACGACATTCCTAACTAGATATGGATCCTACGATTTTAGGGTTATGCCATTCGGGCTAACCAATGTGCCAGCCGTATTCACCAAGTTGATGAACAGGGTGTTTAGAGAGTTCCTTGATCAGTTTGTCGTTGCCGTCATAGATGACATTATGATATACTTCTAGGCTGAGGATGAACATGTCGATCATTTATGATAGGTGCTATAAACACTGTGCCAGCATGAGTTATATGCCAAATATGAGAAGTGTGAGTTTTGGCTGAAGGAGGTTTAGTTTTTGGGGAACATTATTTCTAACAGAGGGATATTCGTAGATCCGAGGATGGTGTCAGTGGTGAGGGAGTCGGGACAGACCACGACACCGACAGAGATACATAGTCTCTTTGGCCTAGCAAGATACTACAGGAGGTTTATTCGGGGATTCTTAAAGATAGCGGGTCCATTGACACCTCTAACTCACAAAGGGGGGCCATTCATCTGGGATGATGCCTTCCAGTTGGCTTTTGATGAGTTGAAGGACAAGCTGACCTCAACACCGATGTTAGCATTTCTCACACCGAGAGTGGAGTATGTGGTCTACACTGATGCATCCTTACTAGGACATGGGGTTGTACTTCAGCAGGAGAGTCAAGCTATAGCTTATGCTTTCCGTAAGCTTAAGCCTCACGAGAGGAATTACCCCACCCATGACTTGGGGTTAGCGGCAGTCATGTTTGAAATACGGATTTGGAGACATTATCGCCTTGGGGAGAAATTTCGTTTGTTCACAGACCACAAGTCAATACAATACCTCTTCATGAAAAAGGAGCTGAATATGTGTCAGCATCGGTGGCTTGAATTTGTGAAGGATTATCAGTTAGATACCTAATACCACATAGGGAAGGCTAACGTGGTAGAAAACGCATTGAGCCTTAGGCTAGTAGGTGAGGTAGCCGAGGTGTGGAAAGCGAAATGGAAGGATTTTGGACACTATGACACAGTGGACCGATCATTCATGTCTATATTGACAGTTGCACCCCAGATCATTACGAGAGTAGTAAAGGCTTAAACAGCAGATCCATTTTGTCAATACGGATAGTACTAGTTCTAGAAGAGGGGGATGAGTCTTATACTGTTGGTTTAGACGGGGGATTACGCTTCTATGGGAGATTGGTTGTTCCTGTAGGGGAGGACTTTCGACACGAGGTGATGACAGAGTCGCAAGGATCACGATTCGCGATACATCCTGGTAGGTATAAGATATATTAGGATATGAGGTGACAGTACTGGTGGAGAAGGATGAAGAAGGATATTGCCGTGTTTGTTTCCAAATGTGCCACTTTTCAGCTAGCAAAGGTGGACCTTCAGTGGCCGATAGGACTCCTACAGCCATTAGAGGTTTCTATGTGAAAATGGGAGAGCATTTCCATGGACTTAATTATGAGGTTTCATACATCGCATAGGGGTCACGATTTTATATAGGTGATTGTGGATCAGTTGACCAAGGTAGCTCACTTTTTGCCAGCCTGGACAGACTACACTACGGGATAGTACGCCCAGATCTTCATAGCCGAGATAGTGAAACTTCACGGGGTACCTCTTGATATCGTGTCTGACAGAGATAAGACATTTATTTCTCGATTATGGGAGAGTTTCCAGGAAGTTATGGGTACGAAGTTACGATTAAGCACAACCTATCACCCGCAGACTGATGGACAAATCGAGCGGACGAATCAAATGTTAGAGGACATGTTGCGTATGTGTATCCTTGACTTTGGTGGAGGCTGGGAGCAGTATCTTCCACTGGTGGAGTTTGCTTATAATAACTCCTACCAGTTTACTATTGGTATGACCCCATTTAAGGCGTTATATGATAGATCTTGTCGTTCTCCATCATGTTAGCTAGAGGTAGGGGACAACAAGTTACTTGGGCCGGAGGTGATCCAGGATACTTCGACGAGGATAGAGATGATACGGAGCCGTATTATGTTTGCCCAGGATCAACATAAGAGTTACACTAACGCCAAACATTTCTTTCGAGAGTTCAATGTAGGGGACCAAGTGTTTCTATGAGTGTATCCTATGAAGGGGATTATGCGTTTTGGGAACAAGGGGGAGTTAGCGCCTAGGTACGTGGGGCCATTCCCTATCATCGAGCCGATTGGTCCAGTGCTTATAGACTTGGGTTACCAGAATAGTTGCATAAGATCCATGATGTGTTCCATATTTCTTCATTGAGGAGATACGCTCAAGATGAGTGCCCCATACTCACATTGATTTAGAGTAGATTGATCTACAGCCTGATAGGAAATTGAGGTATAAGGTATTACCGCTAGTACGTGTTCAGTGGCGGCATCTTAATGCCGAGGAGTCTACTTAGGAGCACGAATATGAAATGCGCTAACGTTATCCAGAATTATTCATTCCTAGTATACCTTTATTTCTAAATTTCAGGACGAAATTCTATTATTAAGGGGGAAGTATGTAACACTCCGTATTTTTACTGATTTTGAATAATGGGATTAATTGAATTAAAATGGGAATTTATTTAGAAATTAATCTTAATTTAAATACTAGAGGGATGAGAGTTAGTATTTGATTACGATAATGATGCTTCATATTACTAAGCGAGTATAGTAATCTATGATTTTGAATTTATTAAAATTGTCATGAGTTAAAAATATGGCAGTTTCGATAATTAAGTTGTCAGGACCCAATTTAATGGATTCAAAAAGTAAATTAATTTTATATCATCCGTATGGTCATTTTGAGTGCGTAAAAGTGTCCATAAGGGTCGAGATAGTTCGAAAACACTAGTCGGGTGTTTAGTTTGGGTCCCGGGGTAGTTGTAGGCCAAACTGGCAACCCAGGAGGGTATTTTAGTCATTTTATTATTTGATTAATAGTGACCTACAAAAATTAGGTTGAGTATATCAGCCAACCCTTAGAGACATTAGGGCCATTAAATGCAAACATCAAGGGAGAGAAACGTGAGAGGAAAGGAGAAGTTCCAAGGGTTCCTAAGGCTAAAGCAACCAGTGTAAACCACCAACACCGCCGTATTTGTGACCGAAAAGAGAGGGAGAATCAACCACCACCTTCATCAAAGGATCAAAAACCCTAATTCAAGGCAAGTGATTTAACTTGCAATATTTCAGCATATAAAGGATTCATGATAGTTTATAATTGGAGAAAAACTATGGAATAGGAAGAATTTATAAATCTGGAGATTAAATCTTAATCTGGATAAGTCTTGCATGTAGATTAACTTCTGGAAATATAGTAGCCACGAAATCATGATCCACATGTACAGCATTATGAAGTTATGTTGAGATTATATAATGTTCTTGAAGATAATAGAGGAAATAGGGTTTTTATGAAAAATGTGTGATTTAATCCAAGATAATGATGACCCATGATGATTTGATGATTATGATACGTTAGAACTTATGCAATTATGTTGGTATGTTGATCTATATACTTATTTGTGAGTTTGGGATTTTGTAATGGAGAATTAGAGGTGTAAAAATAAGAAACCCTTTAACTGGTAAAAGATTTATGGGCAAATATCTTATCGATCGATCGATCGACTCAAGAATATCGATTGATCGATCGACCAATTTATTCGATCGATCGACCCCTCCAGAAATTGTGATTTATTTCCCTTTAAATACCTGATTGACTCTGAACCTTTAGAACTCTTTAGTGATTATTGATTGAACATAATGTGACTTAGGGGAGGTCAGTAGGATACACTTAATACCCTAAAAGGGTTAGTACGTATGGGAATGAGTGGGAGAAAGTAAGCGTAATTAACCGACTGTATGTGATTCAAAATTTAGTATATAGGGAATTTAAATCCGGATGAATGGTAATTTAAGGGTTGGAACACTAGTAAGGGGACTTTAAGTTGCTGAGGTAACCTTAGATATATATGGGAGACCTAGTAGCCTCTTGTGGTAGGAAGGGGTACTCGAATTCGTACGATGAGAGTTGTAGCGCTAAATTATTGATACCTGTAATATTCGTAAAGTAACTAATATGGGGGAAACTTAATATATATAGGAGATGAGATTACCTATATTGAATTCATATATATACTGGTTGTGTGATTTCCTTATGTATCGATTGTTATGTGTATGACATACCTATCATACTTTCTATCACGGGAGGTTGTTTAGGAAAGGGAACGGTCTGGTCTTTGTGGGGCTTCGGGGGGACTTTATATTTGTACCTCAAGAACATAGGACTGTGAAGGCTTATTTTTGAGTTAATGAGCCAGCTGACTATGAGAGCGTAGGTATGTGCTTGAGCCATAGGTATGTGAACTATGTTCACCTCCAATATGTGTGATTTGGATTGATATAGTTCCTGCGTGATTCAGAACTGCTGATCCTCACGTACGTGATGTACCGGGATCCGATAGCAGAGTATGAGGGAATCACAGGTTCTATACTTGTGGGGTGCCTGATTTGAATATGATATATTATAGTGGTGTATATATATATATATATGTATGTATGTATTTGTGAGAGTTTTGTTGTGTTTCTTTGTAGATTAGTTAGATTGAAATATCCAAATTAATGAAGTATGTGAGAACTAAATCTGAGTATTAAGCTATGTGAAATCGGTTAATAAAACACGGAGTATGTTCGAATGTATTTAATGGGGTTATTCGAGCAAACACATAAGGTAGTATGATTGGGTAAAGAATTGACATAGGCTAGCTAGGCAGGGTAATGTAATTAGCAGGGGAATTACATATGCGTTAGGCGTGCACAATTAGTTGAGAGGTGAGGGTCTCAACAGAAGTCACGTAACTAACATGTTTAATATATGTGTTGTTTAAATTGTAATTTAAAGACTTGTTGTTTTTAAAATATTTTCACCTTGGGCTCTAACCCCTTTGCTTCCAAATCTATTTTGTTTAAAAACCATTTAGGTGCCCAGCCACAGGGACGCCAATCATAGGAGTTCTATTCTGTTGACCTGCTGTAGTTGCTATGGAATTTACAGGACCTCGGTATTAGACGCCTTCACATTCCTTTTATTTCTATTCGGAGATTATCTGTATCTGTTTGGGCATGTCAACCATTTCTATTTGGAGATAGTAGTACAGTTGTTCATTTCTTTTCAGTTGTTGGATTTGTTATTTATTCAGACTTTGGTATTGGGTTTATTTATTATTGGTACTATTTATGGGATTGTTTCCCTAGACTTAGTTTATTTGTTTCCATTATTATTCTGATGAGGTTGATGATGTGAATATTGAATATGTGGTTTATATTTAATTGGTAGCATGTTAAGTAAATTAATAAAATACGACAACTCATTTTTTAAATATTAGGTGGCCAGTAATTAGTAAATAGGATTTCGACAGTGATGCTAGAACTGATTTAACTTGATATTCTGTATTAATGCAATAAAGGAGTAGCCACCCGATATTTAATTAGTTGGGGTGTGACATGACCCAACTGAGATTCGAATTTTGATCGATCTTCATGTAGATACCTCATTCTGTTACCCCTTAACTCTCCTTAGGTCCCTAGTACCTCCACTCATCATCGTAAACCCAGGTCAAGTCCCGAGCACTTACCTAGAAGCCATCGGGCCCTCCCCGGCTCGGTTTGACCAAAAGTCAAACTCTTCATCTCGACCGAGACTCAATGAATCTTCTAAGGGCACTTAATATCCTTTCCAACGGCCTGTCCCGTGTGCGATTCTGACTTACCATGCGGATGAACGGTCCGTTTGCGTCCGACACCCGACCTAGAGGCCACCGGGCGCTCCCGGACTCTGTTTGACCTAAATAAGCTCTTCATCTCAACCAAGTCTGAATGGATCTTCTAAGGGCACTGAATACCCTTTCCAATGGTCCATCCCGTGCGCGATTCTGACTTTCCATGCGGACGAACGATCCGTTTGACTCCGAGAGGTCACCGAATGCTTCTTGAGCCCGATTGACCAAAGTAAACTCCCCGAACCGGGTCAAACTCTTTGGAATGTCGAAGTACATCTCCTAGCCTTTATAATGATCTGCCCCATGCGCGATTCGGACTTACCATGCGGACGAATGATCCGTTTGCGTCCGAATGATTCCCATCCAATGGACCGATAAATGCTTCCGAGCCATATTTGACCCAAAGTCAACTCACGAACCCAGGAGCGGTCCAAAGGACTTTCGAAGGTCTCTAAATTACCTTTCCAATGCCTCGTGCATTATTCTGACGAACGGTTTGCCCTCAGCGACCGATTTTCCAAAAAAGCCTGAAACACACTACCAACCGGCAGGTTCTAGAACCTGCCTATCGGTACCTACCTGCCGAGAGGTAGGAAGGTCTCTATGCTGATCGGCAGATCCCTGGGCCTATAAAAGGAGGCCTTGGCCTCATTTGCAAGGGGAGCCCAGATCTGATAAAAAATCTCTCTCAACGAATCCCAGAAACCTCTCTCGAAGGCAGCGTGATTTCAACTCCCAAATCCCTTTTTTACTTCCACTTTTCATCATCCTTATCATAAAACTTGGTGAATTAACACTCTCCATCATCATCCAAGCTTAAGGGCTGCTATTCAACACTCAAGATCAAGCTCAAGATCTTCAATAAGGTCCAACTTTCTCAAACTCTCTCTTGAATTCTCTTAAATTCTCATAACTTGTTTTCTTATTTAGCTTTTTATTATCTCATCTCACACATCCTAATATACTTTTTATTTAGTATTATTGTACCTCTTTTATTTTCATAAAACCCAAAAAAACAAGAAATATAGGGTTTTCTCTAAATTCCAAGTAGGGATTCTCACACTTTTTCCACACTTTTCTAACAACTAAAACAGTTTTTCTACACACACATACACACCCACAAATAAGAGATCCTAATTTGGATTTATGGGATAAACCCCAGCCCTCATTTTATATTCGAACTACGTGGACTTTGATGCCTTTATAGGATACGTAGGCGTCTCGTGGTAAAACCCGAGGCTCGAGTCATTTCTATCCCTTTTTCTCTTATTTTCTATCTTCTCTAAATCCATTTTCGTTATATTCTACATACTTGCTCTTAGTGACGTATTACTCTATATGCGTTATCATTCCGTTATAACGATCAACGTAAGGGTAATTGCGTAAATCCTATTATTCTAATATTATTCTTATACCATCCTATGGATGACTAGCTTTATCCTTTCCATGATACAAGTTGAGGATTTCTACCTCCATTTCTATATATACACATGCACACATATCACGGGGGGAAACATAGAGTAAAATAGAAAATATTCATGAGAGACTGAAAGGGCGAAATGGGTGCCTAACACCTTCCCATTTCGTAACTAAGCCTCCGAACCCTTCTCGAATCATTTTGGTTTCGCACGCACCAGTATGTCTTTGGATGCCATCCTTCGGGGTGGCTTCCCCTTTTTTTCTTTTGTCTGTTTTGAGTAAAATAAACTGGTGACTCTGAATCTCTCTACATTTTTCACACCTCACAAATCGATGCCAGAAGAAGCGCTCTCCCGAGAGGGACTCGCAGGACCCGAAGGATCCTTTTCCTCCGCGGCGGGATCGGGGATGGCCACAGTGGCGAATCTGATAGGGAATTGTGTTTTTTCTTATGGGCTTGACTCTATTTACATGGATGCTATATTTGTTTATGTTTCCCCCCATATCTGCCTATTCCCCTTTCTCACATATATCCCATGCTTACGCTTATGTTCACACACTTGTAGAAAATTCTCCATGTACACTTCGCACCATGTGCACCTGGGATCACATGTATATCCCCATGTTGCACGCATCACCCATCCATACTTGGTGTACCTTTTGGGTACTCGTACTTTGCTCCCTATTTGTCATAATCAAGAAAGGCATTCTCATCATAATATACTAATAAGAGAATCATGCATGATTCCCACGATATCACCAAAGAGCATTGCTATTGACCAAATTTTGTCCAGTAACTGGAGGGTCAATTCGTGATGGGCGCTGGTCCGGCAGATCGCAGTTAGCCTAAGCGATATGACTCTCACCTTCCATTGGCCAAGTACCTTCGACATATATCGAACGGTTCCCCTGCATCATACCGCTTGACCGAAGTCTTGACGGGAGGTATATCGCAGGGAATTCGTTCACGTACGTCAAGTATATTGAATTCGCTCTCACACGTACTGTCTCCATGAGGTATATGGTGAGGCAATTCACATACACTCAGGTATATCAAATGGCTTATCCACACGTATCGATTGCCCGCAAGATCAAGACGTATATCGTGGAAGTCACGCCAAAGGGGGGAACCCATGCCGATTCACCCAACCAACTGCATACCCGCATATAGGTGTCAAACCTAGGACACGCACTTTAGATTGCCGGTTTCAATCTGAAACTCTGCCGAAATTCCGGGTCGGCCTGCCGCCCAATTTTTGCGCATTTTTTTAAAACGGGACCCTGTCCGCAAGCCTGGTTACAATTCCAAACGTAGCTCTGCATATATTACGACCCCCACTTTTCCAGGCTTGGATCCCGTCCGGCATTGCATTTAGGAGAATTAAATACAAATGAGAACATAATAATCATAATTATCATGCTGAGTTCCGTCTCCAAAAACATTTCTCCCTTCTTTAACAAAAAATCCAAAAACATTTCTCCCTTCTTTATCAAAAAATCCAAAACATTTCTCCCTCTTTATCAAAAATCCAAAAATAATTTCTTCCCTTTTTCTCAAAAATAAATCTTATCCTACGCCTTCTCAGGTCGACCGCACACCCTTGGTCTGGCTCCTTATTGGCTTCGGTCTTTAGTCAAATCATCCCAGAGTTTCATTCGATCCTCTACTACTTCTTCCGAGTTCAGAATCGATCCATCTTCCATGGAGAATGCAGATCAAACACCAGTTATACAACCGGATCTACCGACAGTCCTGGGTCAGCTCGTGGCCAAGATTGACACCTCCAAGCTGAGCTTCAAGAAATGCAACGAAACGAAGTTCCTATTCCTCAAGAGCCCGAGGCCCTATTCCCTCGTGGTATGGGTCCACCCGAGCCTATCTGGGTCCCAGAAGAATATCAACACGCTCCACGGGCCCCTCCTACCAATGGGCCGCCGCCAGCCCAGCTTCCAATGCCAAACATTCCCCAGCCTATGGCTAACCTGCCTGTGGTCGCTGATCCAAAGGAAGAGGAGTTGAATAAAGTCAAAGAGGATCTCAAGATGCTCACCAAGAAGTTTGACCAAGTCAGGGTCTCTGGGAATTACATGGACTACACCCACATGTCTCCTTATCCTAAAGCGAGGTTACCCGAGAAGTTCAAGATGCCAAATATCGAGAAGTTCAGGGGGAGTGGACCCCCGATTGTCCATCTTCGCAGTTATCACCGTTCCATGACTCTCCAAGGGGCTTCCAAAGAGGTAATGGCCCAACGGTTTCAGCAAACTTTGAAGGATAGTGCCCTTCGATGGTTTTTATCTCTTGAGGAATCCAGAATCCGTAGCTAGGAGGATATAGCCCAAGAATTCATATCGCAGTACAAATACAACGAAGAGCTTGAGGTCACCCACCGTGATTTAGAGCTACTCAAACAAAACTCTGAAGAATCAATCAGTAACTTCATAGCCCGATGGAGGGAAAAAGTAGCTACCATGACGAATCGTCCATCTGAGGAAGAACAAGTCAACATAGTGAAGAAGAATTTCTTGCCCCATGTCCGAGCAACCATGGGAGGATAGTACTACCCCCACTTTCGAGCTCTCAGAGAAGTAGGAGTAGAAATCGAGGAAGGTCTTGCCAAAACAGAAGTAGAACCGAAGAAGGTGTCCGGACAGTTCACCCCCAGAAAATATGACAAACCTGTCAGTGCCGCAGTCTCAACCATCAACAACATCTCTCAACCAACCACATCATGGGCACCAGAAAGTCTCCCTGCCCCCGTTCGTAGGGAATACACTGAGCTCTATGCTCCCTTCTCCAAAGTCTACCAAGCCCTGTTAAGCCGAAACCTTATAAAACCCTTGGATAATCGTCCATTACCCAATCCACTTCCTAGAAATTTCAAGACCGATGATCATTGCGCCTTTCACCAAACAGCTGGCCATACCACTGACCAATGCTTCCACTTTCGAAACATAATCCAAGATCTCATCGATCGGAGTACCATCGCCCCACCAGCCAATCCTAAGCCAAACACTACGCACAACCCACTTCCAAATCACACCAATGCCATCTTCTTGGAAGAAAACCCGAATTTCGATCCATCAACCCAAATCACACCCCTATACCCTCCTAAACCTCTTCAAATTTGCCCATATTTCCTCCTACACCCTACTAGACCCGCTGATCAGGCACTGTCACTCCTTACTAAAGCATGCATCGTTGTTCGTACCCGTTCTAAAAATGGAGGTATGGAATTATCACAGCTGTTAAAAAAAATCCTAGAGTTTGGGCTGAAATTGCCCTCACGGATGAATATCGATTGCCAGAAGTTCAGTGCGTTGCTTTTGGAAGCACGGAAATGGGCTCGAGAATCAGATAGTTGGGTGATACCCACCGATGAAGTCATCTTAAATGATGTTGTCCAGATCATGGCAGAGGCATTCAGGCAAACCAACAACATCTGCAGTATCACCGGGTTACTTGACACTTTGAAGCTACAAGGGCACCTGTTCCCTTCACCCTTACACATCCCCACAGAATGGGAAGACCTATATGAGGAAGCCATTGAAGTTATGGAATGCATTGACCTTACAAAGGAAAATATAATTGCTGCCACCAGGTGGGGGAAAGAATTCGAAAATTTGAATGAAGAGCAAGCTTCGGGAAGAATTGGCCCAGTAACTGACTTATGTGGGATGATATCATTTGAAGAACTCATCGAAGAAATAAATAGGGTGGCAGAGCAGCCTGAGATCGATGAAGAAACGGGATTCATGTTTTTCTTTTCTTCGGTAAATCACATGACCAGATCAGGGAGACATTACCAGATTTTGGGCTCACTACCAACAAATGACAAGGGGAAGGGCGTTGAAAACCTTCCTATGCCAGAAATGACCATCGAGGAGTGCAAGATCCTTAATCAACTGAAGAAAAATCAAGCTAACATCACTCTATGGGGGCTTTTCATGTCTTCCCATCTGCACAGAAATACTTTATTCAAGTTGCTCATAGGACCCACAGTTCCTCTTTCTACCACACCAGAAGAAGTAGTAAATTTGGTTGGATCCTCGACCTCCACCCGCATGCTATCATTTTCTGAAGAAGAAATCCCCAAAATTGGGCCGAATCACAATCATGCACTCAACATCTCCGTCGAAGTTATGGGAAAGGCCGTGCCACTCTCTCTTGTCGATAACTGATCCGCCTTGAATGTTTTCCCGTTGATAACCTTCAAATGTTTAGGTCTGAAAGAAAGCAACCTCGCTCCAACCTCCGCCACTGTGCGTGCCTACGATAACACCCATCGTGAGGTGATGGGATCCATAAAACTTGAAATAGGGGTTGGACCTATAAACCCTGTCGTCAAATTCCAAGTCATTGATATCCCGGCCTGTTTCAACCTGTTGCTCGGATGACCCTGGCTCCACAGTATAAATGGTGTCTCTTCCTCATTCCATCACAAGTTGAAGTTCTTCACCGATGCACGAGTCATCACCATTTTAGGTGATGACGACAATGCCGAGGGTGCAAGAACCAGCAATCCAATTCTTGAGATACAACATAGGTAAAATGATATGCTCCTGTCAGGATTATGAGTCGAGCCATCCCTACTCCCGGCAGGGGACGGTTTTAAAGAAAGAGTTTGTCCAGAATATGACTCTCATGGAAATGTCAATGTGATTCAGATGTTCAGAAACATGCACTTCATGCCCGGACTGGGGCTAGGGCGAAGGTAGCAAGGGATACTTGAGCCCATCGAACTGAATAAAGATTTCCCTCCTTGCGGCTTGGGGTATCAACCATCAGAACAAGAGCTCAGAATGATCCGCCAAACTCGATCAAAAAGAGAGTTAGACTGCGTCCGAACCATCTCAGGAAATTCCTTAAATGGATGATTCATCAAAGAAGGCGAGGATTTCCCCTTTTTGTGATTTTTTAGAACCATGGTACGACCACACATATAAGAAGATGAGCCTGGAATGTAGATCTTTTTCCAAGATAGCTACCCATGGGTCAAAAGTTCCCCACACCGCATACATCCGCTCATGAAAGATACCGAAGAGATTGAGGAAAGTGATCCCGAAGATTCCTTCATCTTGCAAACACTGGGGCTGGCACTGTACATGGTTCATTCAGGCACTACATCAATGGACCCATCCCGTCTGATTAAAGATGCTGATACACCTCTCCTCAACTGGCATGCTGCACCAGTTCTACCTCTTGAAATCTCCCCTAACCCCAATGTTTACCCTATTTCTTTAACTATTGTCTATCCTTGATCAAATCTAATTGAGACCTCTTTTGATGAGGTTCTCAATGCTGTTTTTCCTATTAATGAAATAAATGAAAATTTTGAGTATCTTGTTGTGCCTTACATTAATTTTTTAGATTCTAATCAATCTTTTGATGATGATGATTTTGCAAATGAACAATTCTTAACTGATCTAAATAAGGTTAATAACAAACAACATAACCACGTTCAAGTTAATGAAGAAGAGACTGTTGTTATTAATCTCAGTTCTAGTAGCCAACCGCGCGAGATAAGGATAGGGGCTACACTTGACCAGCATGAGCGCGCACAACTCGAAGAATTGCAAAAGGAGTTCATGGATGTCTTCGCATGGTCCTATGATGATATGCCCGGTATTGATCCTGAAATAGCTCAGCCTGAGATCCCCACTCTCCCAGATTACAAGCCAGTTAAACAAAAGTTGAGAAAGCTCCTCGCTTAATGGTCACTCAAGGTCAAGGAAGAGGTGGTCAAACAGTTAAACGTAGGCTTCATTCGAGTGATCGAATATCCCACATGGCTAGCCAACATAGTACCTGTGCCGAAATCAGGAGGAAAGGTTCGAATGTGTGTGGATTATCGAGATTTAAACAAAGCCTCTCCGAAGGATGATTATCCGTTACCCAATATCGACATGATCGTGGACAACACAGCCAGTCATGCTCTCAAGTCATTCATCGACAGGTTTGTCGGATACAACCAAATCAAGATGCACCCCGACCACCAAGAAAAAACCACATTCATCACCCCATGGGGAACCTTTTGCGACATCATTATGCCATTTGGTCTCAAGAATGCTGGGGCTACCTTCCAAAGGGCTGCCACAACCATCCTGCACGATCTGATTCACAAGGACGTCGAGGTTTATGTGGATGATATGATTATCAAGTCCAAAACTAGAGAAGGTCATGCTCCTGCTCTCCGAAAGTTCTTCGAACGACTGCGGCAGTATCAGATGAGACTCAATCCACAGAAATGCATCTTCGGCGTTACAAAGGGAAAACTCTTAGGATTCACGGTCAGTGAGAAGGGGATAGAAGCAGATCCTGCCAAGCTGAAGGACATACTTGAGATGCCACCTCCCCGAACAGGGAAGGAAGTCCAAGGTTTCCTTGGGAAATCATAATATATCAGCCGTTTCATCAGCTAGCTAACCTCCATCTGTGAACAAATCTTCAAGCTCCTCCGAAAGGATTCAACCAAGGTTTGGAACGGGGCCTGCCAAGAAGCTTTTGAAAGAATCAAACAATATCTGAACCAACCTCTAATTCTCATGCCACCACAGCCTGGTCTCCCTTTGCTCCTATACCTAACCATAACCGACACTGCAGACGAGGCTTTGCTAGCCCAATACCTTAAAGACTCTCGCAAAGAAAGATCCATCTATTATGCCAGTCACAAATTGGCGGGGTACGAGGTCAATTACACTGCTTTAGAAAAAGCATGTGTCGCACTTATCTGGGTCACCCAAAAGTTATGACACTACATGCTCGCCTTCCCCATCAAACTTGTATCCCGAATGGATCCCATCAAATACCTGCTTGAGAAACCTGCCTTATCCATCCGAATGGCCTGATGGTTGATGCTCCTAACCGAGTTCGATATCGTGTACGTCACACAAAAAGCCGTTAAAGGAAGAGTCATTTCTGACTACCTCGCGGATTACCCCGTAGAAGAAGCTAATGTATGGATCTCCGAATTTCCAGATGAGAATATTCTTTGCACTGCCCAAGACAACCTCCGATGGCAAATGTTCTTTGACGGCGCTACCAATAAAAAGGGATATGCCATTGGGATACTCATAGTTGCCCCAGATGACTCTCATACTCCCATTGCCATCAAATTGGATTTCCCCTGCACCAATAACATGATGGAATATGAGGCATGCACGGTGGGCCTCAAGTTCTTTCTCAAGAAAGGTATTCAATACCTTGACGTATATGGGGATTCTGCCCTCATCATCGGTCAAGTGCTCAGAAAGTGGAAAGTCAAGGACGAAAAGATCCAACCCTTTCACGCCCAATTAGAAGAGTTAGCCTCCCAATTCCAAGATATCACCTTCCATTACCTACCCCGATCAAAGAATAACCTAGCCGATGCTCTCGCTACCTAGGCCTCCATGGTCGACATGCCCAAGGGAATAACAATGACCCCCTTCCTAGTTCAAAAGAAAGACAAACCAACCCACTGCTACCACATTGAGCTCGTCACCACAGAAGATCCTGAGCTAGTCAACTACTGGTACTATGATATTTGGTGCCTCCTCAGGTACGGTAGGTATCCCGAGGGTTCCAACAAGAACGATAGAGCTACCCTCCGAAGGCTGGCCACCTAGTACATCATCTGTCATAAAGCACTACTCAAGAGGAATTTTGATGGAACTCATTTGCACTGTATCGCAGGGGCTGGCATTGAAAAGATAATGCAAGACAATCCACAGCGGGGAATGTGGTCCCCACGTGAATGGTCACATGCTCACCAAAAAGATCATCCAACATGGCTACTACTGGACCACCGTGGCCCAGGATTGCACCGCCTATGTTCGGAGATGCCCTAAATGCCAACAGTTCTCCAATCTTCAACCTGGGGTATCGAAATCATAGGGAAGGTTACACCAAAAGCTTTAAACGGACATGAGCTCATCCTGGTTGCCATCGATTACTTCACCAAATGGGTCGAAGCTGAATCATATGCAGTATTGAATGCCAAGAAGGTGGCCAAATTCATCAAGAAAAATATCATCTGCCGATATGGAGTCCCGCACGAGCTAGTGTCAGATAACGGTTTGCACTTCGAGGCAGAAGTCACAGAAGTAGTCAACGAGTATGGGATTCAGAGACATAAATATTCTCCCTACCGACCTCAGACCAATTGTGCAGTTGAGGCCGCCAACAAAAACCTCAAATCCATCATCAGTAAGATGACCGAAAGTTGTAGGGATTGGGACGATCGGATCTCGTACGCCCTCTGGGGCTATCGAACCTCAATCCGAACTTCTACTGGGGATACCCCTTTACTCTCTGGTCTACGGCATAGAAGCAGTCATACCGGTGGAGATGGAAATATCCTCGCTATGCGTCATGCTCGAAGGCAAGGTTAGTGAAGAAGACTGGCGCCAAGGCCGTCTTAACCAGCTGACCCTCCTGGACGAAAGGAGATTGAAGGCTCTATACCACATACAAGGGTACCATCGCCGAATAGCGCGATCATTCAATAAGAGAGTCAAAGACTGCAATGTCCCGGAGGGGGATTTAGCCCTCAAGGAGATAATAGAACCCATCTGGGACCCCAGAGGAAAATTCAAGCTCAATTGGAGCGGCCCTTACATTATGAAAAAAATCTTATCTGGCGGTGCCGCCATGCTCACTGACCTGGATTGGGAAGAGATGGCTCGTCCAGTCAATTTGGACCGTCTCAAGAAATTATACCCCTAGTCCGAAATCTCGGTGCGCTACGACTCTTCTCATCCCCCTTCTATTCTTAGAAAAAAAACTCTTCATTTCCCTATACCCAGAACTACGTGGGCCTGATCCTCTACAAAAAACTATTTTAAATTTTTTCAAAAACCCTGGAGGTACGTAGGCAGCTCATACATCTCACGTGAGTGCGGCCCCTTCTTTTTCACAAAAATATATTCATTTCTTATCACCGAGAACGACAGTTCATTCTAAACATCTACTTGAACAAAAGGATTATGTATGCCTTAGCGATCGGTATAGATAATTCAAAATACAAAATTCATCGAAAGGCACAGCTGGATGATCAGAAACTTGTTTATTTCATTAATAAGAAATTACAGTACGTATTACATAAGAAAAAGGAGTAGATAACTCCCTCCCCCCTATTACCATAAAAAGCTAGATAAAATCCCCCACATCTGTTACACAAATAAACTCCCCTAGGAGTCCTACCCACAGCTACCAGAAGAGCCTACACCCTCATCATCTACATCCCGAGGACCCCAAGTTTCCCTTGCCTGAATAGAGTGTCGCAAACATTCCATTGATCGATGAGCCTTAGACATCTTCGAAAAGACCACAACACCCCCTTCCATAGAGTCAGATAAAATAAACCACCTTTGACCAGTCTCTACTGCCAACATCTTGCTGACTACTTTCCTCCACAACCACTTCATATAATCTTTGGAGACATGCCAAACCTTCCCGATAGACTGAGAGGGATGGGTCGACGAACGCCGACTTTCCCACAGAGATCCAAGCAACAGACGCAGACGCTCAGTCAAATCCTCTACTGGAAAGAAATTTGAGGTCCGAGGGGACACGACCTGCGCCCAGCTAAATTGGCGCAGAAGCCGCCAAGGGAAATAAAAAGAGGTCTGGCTGAGACCAATCAGCCGCACATATGAATACTCTCCTAGCTCCAGAACAGGCTGCAACTGTCCCCACTAAGGCACGGACCAATACAGCCCACGAGCCCCGTACTCCACAAACCAATTCTCCCAGTTCTCAACATGTAGTCCAACACTGATGAAGTAGCGAGAAAAGAAGTTGGGTATGACCGATAAAGGATATTTTGGAGGAGTCGACAAGTGGAATCTTTCAGACAACCACATGAACAGCATCACAGAGCTACCCCTCAAAAAGTCAGTACGACTCTCTCTCCAGGCATCCAGGCTATTCAGAGTCTTCGCCAATATCACCGCCACAGGATTCCGACGGTATGACCTTCATGAAGTAATGTCTGCAAGTTGAGGGTCCACGCGCACCTCCCCAGTCATCAACAATAATTTTGAAACCAGGCCCAGAATAATGGCTCCAGCATAGCCGGCATCACCTACTTCCCGTAAATGCATGGACTGCAGCACCGCCGGGAGGGAGATTATTCCTCCAGCAACCAATGGCCTAGCCGCTGACGGCGAGATATGAATAAGCTCGGCCAAAAAATACCTAGGAGAGCGGGAAAATTTGGGCGAAGCCGCAGCAACACTGGGATTCACACCCAGTATGGCAGAAAATTCCTCGTAGGTAGGACAAACTTCTTCCAACCCAAAGCGGAATACATGGTCTTCGGGGTACCAAAATTGTACCGCCGCTATCAGCATATTCCACTCAAAAGGCCGATTGCGCCACAAGGAGACTCGACGCGTGTTGAAGGCATCATAGTCGACATTATAAGAGAACATAGCTTCCAAGGCTTCGAGGTAACTGGAAAACTCAATGCTACCAGGGAGAGCCATCTTACAAGACTAAAAGATAATGGGTAGGTAGATGAGGATGAAAGGTGTGATGAGAACACTCCACCCTTCTCCCTTTTTATACTTAAAAATCCTCACAAGGTACATAATCCCTGCAGAAATCGGAGGGAATCCTACCCCGCAAGGTACCAAGGGCTGAAGAGGGTACCAATCAAAACCTTCAAATGATGGGATTGGACTAAGCTGCCGATAGGCAGGTCAGGGTACTTATCGATCGGCAACCCCCCATTTTTGGAAATTTCCTCCTTTGTCAAATCAGAAAACTCAATGAAAATAAATTGATATTCTCAAAAGAATTTCAAGAATCCTGTTTTCTCCTTATAGGATCCCCCTTTTTTAAATAAAAAAAAGAGTTTTCCTTTGAAAAATTCCAAAAATATTCCTTTTTATGGTCTCAGCAGCAAATTAAAAAGTGCATGTGCATGCATTCATTCATCATTAAAATAAAAGATAGACAAAAAACTACATTGCATTTCATATATCTATTTTCTGTGTTGCATCATTTTGCAGGAAATAGAAAGAAAAGCTAAAAACAACGGGACTCAGCCCAAACCCACATTCTCTCTCTCTCTCAAGGGCTTCCACCCCTGCGACGCGCTCTCTTCCCCCTACGGCGAGACGACGCGCCCCCACTACCCGAGACAGAGTCTTCCCCGGACGAGGATGACGGCACCAGGAAAGAAGGAACAGGGACAACATCCCGAATGTGGGCAGTCGCCGATGATATCCAATCTCTAATGTCTCTCAGCCAAGTGGTCGACACCCGGACTTTCTGGAAGGAAAAGGTAGAATCAGTATCAAGCAAAAGAAATCAAAAGAGGAAAAGGTCCAAAAGGTGTACCGCAGGACAAAGGACCTCCTCTGTCAAACCCAGCTCCTTCGAATCCATCGCAAGAGGACGATGCGGTATCGTCACTATCCCTTCATCAGCCCGCCGGATGTTGTACGAAGGGGTGTGCAACCGCACGAAAGGGACTTCTGAAGTCATCGCCGCAGATGTCGACGGACCGCCGCCGCTATGAGAGGACCCCACTGGTCGACTCTAACCCGCAGGAGGGAAAGGCAAGGCATCATGTATGATGGGCTCCATCAACCAGCTCGTCACAAAGTCCAAGTAGTCATATGGCGCAACCGTATCAGTGTATAACGAGTAGGATTCGTCGATCATCACCGCGATCCTCTCATCCTCCAACAGCTGTCGCTCTCGTCTCATATACGTAGGAGGCTGTGCCGGTGGAACCACCACCTCCTCCTCAGTAATTTGGCGAACCACCCTTTCCCCGAGATAGACTGCTGGTTGGCCTTACGCCATCGATACAAATGGTAGAAATCCCCAACAGTGTCGTCCTTCAGAGCAATCAGCGGAGTGTTGCACCCGATTACCTCATAGAACCACGTCTGAATTCATAAGGAAAAAGTGACGCATAAGGAAAATGCGAATGCATGAAAGGAAAATGCGATTGCATGAAATGAAAAAGCACAAAGTAAAGAATACCTCAAGGAGATATGTGGATCCAGTAAAGGTTTACCGGCAACACCGACTGAATGCATCCAAAGAAGAGTAAAGGATCTCCAATGTCAGACTCCCCCAATCATAGAAAGGGATGTTCGAAAACATCCTCAGGTACGGAAGAAACCAAAAATAGACGACGTCGCCGCTCGACGCCACCTTGAAACCTCCCAACACCAGAAAAATAAATAACTGGGCCATCTGCCTCACCTACAACCCGTCCTCCACATCAATCACTCTGCTCAACAGAACATCCTTTAACAGGGATAACCGGATAGAATCTCCAGAAACTATCCTCCTCACATCACCAAGTGCCGCATGCACCGCCTCCGGCCTCACCCGTAAGGAGCGATCCACCTATATCTTCTCCCCGTCACAATCCAGTCCCAGCAGTTGCTGCACATCTATAGGAGTCACCGTTATCTCCCCGAAGCTAAAATGGAAGGTGTGGGTAGTGTCCCACCACCTCTCCCCCAAAGCACACAGGACCGCTGTCGAACGAGGCGTTTCATCTAGCGCAGCCGCCAACCTCCTAAAACCCGCTTATGATACCATCCAGCACACCATGGGTGGAAGATGCTCCCAAACGTCCTTAAGCCCCGTCGTCCTGCGGGCACGCATATTCCTGAAGGAAATATCAGACTGGCAAAAGGAAAAATCTCATCAAAAGTCAAGAAAGAAAGAAAAAATCACCCAAAAAGAAAGGAATGCCAAAGGTCAGGTTACTTACATAACCACCGGGAATCACTCTCGAAGAGCGATGATGTGATGGCTCCCGTAGAAAGGTCCGGTCATCCGCAACCGGCTCAAATGCATCGAAAGCATTCTCGTTCCCCAAAGGAAGGGGCACCCTGTCCCTCCAATCCACATTCGTCCAGTCATCAACGGCCAACCACTCCCGGTGGACAGTGGTGCTCACAAAGGCGGCCATTTCTTGAAGATTGGAACATTAGAACACTTCTCAGAGAGAAATCGTAGAAAGAGAGAAGGCAAGAAGCTATGAAAAATGAAAGGGATTCGCCCCCTTTATATAGGAAGCCAAGCGCCATGCCGATCGGCACCTCCGCCTTCCATACCGATCGGCACTGACTCCTCACCTTCCCGAGGTAGTCCAAAAGTCCATGCCACTGCCGAATGGCACCCCTTAGTCTATGCCGATCGGCACCCCCCTTAAAATTTCGTACAGAAATTCCTAGAAAATGCCAGAAAACCCTGAAAAATCCTCAAAAAATTCCTAAAAATCCCAAGAAGGATTTAGAACGTTTTCATCAAGAAAATTTCGCACTCCTTCAGGCGAAACCCTCCTTTTCCCCAATAAAACCCTCAAAATCTAAGCGAATGACCTCTCAAGCAATCACCTCCTCAGCAGAGTTTACAACCTCAAATCGGTTATCTCCCCAATAATCACCTCATTCGCTCGAGTCAAGGACAAAAAGCCACCCCAACCATCGGCTACCTAGTTCGAAATAATATCGCATGATATTTTTCTTGGTAGAATTCAGAAGAATCACTCGCCCCAGGCGATCTCTCCCAAGGGACGATCCGAATTTTCCCCAACTCATCCATCATTCCCCAGCGGAACCTCAAATCCAATTCTTATCCCCAGTAGAACCTCAAATCAAATTCTTACCTCCAGTGGAACTTTCTTATTTTCCCAAGGAAATGCAATAACTCTTGGGTCAGAATTGATCCCGGTCTTGGATCGTCACCTGAGTTAGGTCAGAATTACCTCGGTCCTTGGTCGTCACCACTCTTGGGTCAGAATTGACCCCGGTCTTGGATCGTCACCTGAGTTAGGTCAGAATTGACCTCGATCCTCGGTCGTCACCACTCTTGGGTCAGAATTGACCCCGGTCTTGGATCATCACCTGAGTTAGGTCAAAATTGACCTCGGTCCTCGGTCGCCACCACTCTTGGGTAAGGATTGACCCTGGTCTTAGATCGTCACCTGAATTAGGTCAGAATTGACCTCGGTCCTTGGTCGTCACCATTCTTGGGTCAGAATTGACCCCGATCTTGGATCTTCACCTGAGTTAGGTCAAAATTGACCTCGATCGTCACCACTCTTGGGTCAGAATTGCCCCCGGTCTTGGATCGTCACCTGAATTAGGTCAGAGTTGACCTCGATCCTCGGTCGTCGCCACTCTTGGGTCAGAATTGACCCCGATCTTGGATCGTCACCTGAGTTAGGTCAGAATTGACCTAGTTTCTCGGTCGTCACCCCTTTTAGGTAAGACTTGACCCTGGTGTTAGATCGTCACCTGAGTTAGGTCAAAATTGACCTCGGTCCTCGGTCGTCACCCCTTTTAGGTCAGAATTGACCTCGGTCTTGGATCGTTACCTGAGTTAGGTCAGAATTGACCTCGGTCCTCAGTCTTCACCACTCTTGGGTCAAAATTGATCCCGGTCTTGGATCGTCACCTGAGTTAGGTCAGAATTGACCTCGGTCCTCCGTCGTCACCACTCTTGGGCCAGAATTGACCCCGGTCCTGGATCGTCACTTGAATTAGGTCAGAATTGATCTCGGTCCTTGGTCATCACCACTCTTGGGTCAGAATTGACACCGATCTTAGATCGTCACCCGAGTTAGGTCAGAATTGACCTCGGTTCTCGATCGTCACGACTCTTGGGTCAGAATTGACCCCGGTCTTGTATCATCACCCGAGTTAGGTCAGAATTGACCTTAGTCCTCGATCGTCACCACTCTTAGGTCCTCAGAACTGACCTCGACCCTCTGAATCGGTCATCCTTGCTTCCTTAGGTCCTCAGAATCGGCCTCGATCCTCTAAATTAGTCATACTCTCTCGAAAGCATCATGCGGTGTCTAATCGACGACTACCATTTATTCCAAACTCACCCGTCGAGGGGATATATAGACACCTCATTATATTACCCCCTAACTCTCCTTAGGTCTCTAGTACCTCCACTCATCACCGCAAACCCAGGTCATGTCCCGAGCACTGACTTGGAAGCCATCGGCCCCTCCCCGGATCGATTTGACCAAAAGTCAAACTCTTTGTATTGATCGAGACTCAATGAATCTTCGAAGGGAACTAAATACCCTTTCCAACGGTCCATCCCGTGCACGATTCTGACTTACCATGAGGATGAACGGTCCGTTTGCGTCCGAAACCCGACCTAGAGGCCACCGGGCGCTCCCGGACTCTGTTTGACCTAAATCAACTCTTGATCTCAATCGAGGCTGAATAAATCTTCGAAGGGCACTGAATACCCTTTCCAACGGTCCAACCCGCGCCCGATTCTGACTTTCCATGCGGACGAACGATCCGTTTGACTCCAAGAGGTCACCGGATGCTTCTCGAGCCCGGTTGACCAAAGTGAAATCCCCAAACCGGGTCAAACTCTTTGGAATGTCGAAGTACATGTCCTAACCTTTCTAACTATCCACCCCGTGTACGATTCAGACTTACGATGCGGACGAACGATCCATTTGCGTCCGAATGATTCTCGTCCAATGGACCGACAAACGCTCCCGAGCCATATTTGACCCAAAGTCAACTCCTAAACCCGGGAGAGGTCCAAAGGACTTTCTAAGGTTTCTGAATTACCTTTCAAACGATATGCTTCGTACGCAATTCTGACTAACAGTTTGCCCTCGGTGGCCAATTTTCCAAAAAAGCCTGAAACACACTGCCAAACGGCAGGTTCCAGAACCTGCCTATCGGCACCTGCCTGCCGAGAGGTAGGAAGGGCTCTATGCCGATCGGTAGACCCCTGGGCCTATAAAAGGAGGCCTTGGCCTCATTTGCAAGGGGAGCCCAAATCTGATAAAAAATCTCTCTCAACGAATCCCAGAAACCTCTCTCGAAGGCAGCGTGATTTCAACTCCCAAATCCCTTTTTTACTTCCACTTTTCATCATCCTTTTCATAAAACTTGGTGAATTAACACTCTCCATCATCCAAGCTCAAGGGCTGCTATTCAACCCTTAAGATCAATCTCAAGATCTTCAAGAAGGTCCAACTTTATCAAACTCTCTCTTGAATTCTCTTAAATTCTCATAACTTGTTTTCTTATTTACCTTTTTATTATCTCATCTCACACATCCTAATATACTTTTTATTTAGTATTATTGTACCTCTTTTATTTTCATAAAACCCAAAAAAAAAGAAAAAAAAAAAGGTTTGCTCATAAATTCCAAGTAGGGATTCTCACACTTTTCCACACTTTTCTCACAACTAAAAACCTTTTTCTACACACACATGCACACCCACAAATAAGAGATCCTAATTTGGATTTATGGGATAAACCCCACCCCTCGTTTTGTATGCGAACTACGTGGACTTTGATGCCTTTATAGGTTACGTAGGCGTCTCGGGGTAAAACCCGAGGCTCGAGTCCTTTCTCTCCCTTTTTCTCTTATTTTCTATCTTCTCTAAATCCATTTTCCTTATATTCTACATACTTGCTCTTAGTGACATATTACTCTATATGCGTTATCGTTCCGTTATAACGATCAACGTAAGGGTAATCGCGTAAATTCTATTATTCTTATATTATTATTATACCTTCCTACGGATGACTCGCTTTATCCTTTCCATGATACAAGTCGAGGATTTCCTACCCCCATTTCTATATATACACATTCACACATATCACGGGGGGAAACATAAAGGAAAATAGCAAATATTCATGAGAGACCAAAAGGGCGGAATGGGTGCCTAACACCTTCCCATTTCATAACTAAGCCTCCGAACCCTTATCGAATCATTTTGGTTTCGTACGCACCAGTATGTCTTTGGATACCATCCTTCTGGGTGGCTTCCCCTTTTTTCTTTTGTGTGTTTTGAGTAAAATAGACTGGCGACTCTGAATCTCTCTACACTTTTCACACCTCACAAATCGATGCCGGCCGAAGCGCTCTCCTGAGAGGGACGCGCGGGACCCGAAGGATCCTTTTCCTCCACGTCGGGGATCGGGGATGGCCACACTTCGTTCAATATTGGTTCTAGTGTTAATGAATTATGATGGACGTCCCATCAACGGATGATGAATCTAGTACTATGAGATGTATAAACTGACTGACCTTTGTTGTCCCAAATGTGACAACCCGAATATAATTATGATAAATTATAATTAAATCATGCTTACCTTATGTGATATAAAGAATGTGTTATTATTATATCTAATGTTAAGTGATTATGTTTAGTCTACTCCTACTTTCATAAATCATGAAATGTCGAATTATTTAAAAACACAAAATTTTGTTATTTTCGGTAAAAATGTTCCTGTTGGAGACTAGTTTTGACCCTTATAATATAACAATTGACTCAAGGTGAAAATTTTATAATTTTAGACATATGAGTTAGGATTTTAACATAATAAATGATGCATCAAATGGATATCCGAGCAAGAAGTTATGACGAATTTACGAACAAGGGGCAAATCTGTACATTCCCTTTAAGTGGTAAATTGTCTTTTAGTAAACCAAATGTTTTAATTTGATTGGATGTCTTGGGAGGCAGCCTTGGACGACTTAAAACTCTCCCTATAACTTATTTCTTCAGCAAATTAAGCCCTAGGTTCAGTTTGAAGTGTTGTTAGCTTGAGGAAAGAGAAAGTAGAAGTTTAGTAAGAAAAAGTGAGGAGAAAAAGTGTAGAAAAATCTGTAGAAATTACGTAAAAATTCCGAAGGTAATACTAATTGCAAATCTTGTTATTTTTTTTATATTACTGATTTATATTATAGAAATCATAATTTTTTTACTAAAATTTCATACCTTTATATTTATGTATGGTTAGATGAAAGTTTAAGGTAAGTTGAATGTACAAACCCTTAAAATTACTTTGTATTGAAACCCCTTGCATTCCAACTTGAATATATTTTTGTGTGCTCATTGGAATTCAGAAATTCCAATTTCGTATGAAATTAGACTCATATGTATGCATATCATATCAGAGAATTATAATTTAAATCCTTGTGGTTAGGCCGCAGTGATGGTTGCAAGTTGGTATATAGTTGCTGTTTGTATATTTCATTTCGGTATTCCCTGAGTTTTATCAAGCTTTTGACATAGCCAATGAAGTCAAAAATTTATGAAACTTTAATTCCGTATTATTCAGTATATCTAATGAAAATGGGGGGAAAATCATGGAAAGTTACATTGTAGAACAATTATGGAAATTCTTGGAAGTCGAAGGAACAATAGAGGAGCTTGTAGGGCATATTTCTTGTGTTGTAAAGAAATGGTCATAACTTTCTCTAAGAAGATTGAAAAATTACACCGTCACTTGTAGTAGAAAGTATATTCATATATGTTTTCATATTTATAATGTTAGACACCTGTATTTATACAATTTGGAGAGAAGCCAATAATTTGAGGCCATACTAAATACCCCATGAAAGAATATTGTTATCTCCTCTTTCTAAAGAGTATTTTGAGTACATGTTTCATGTGTACATACATTGAGAAATATGTTTTCATATTTACTTGGGTTTAATTATAAATACCTTATGAGGTATTTCCTACGGTTGAATGTTCATAACTTTATCAACATGTGTACCATTGTTTTGTCTTTACTCATGTTTCATGAAATGGGACTGAAGTGGAATTATATTATTGTTGTATAGTCATGGAAAGTTACATAATTATGTTAGGATAATACTTATGATTGAGATTCAGTACTGATTTAGTTGCATTGACAGGTGTAAGGTCAAATCAACCCAGTTCGGCTCCATCCGAAGGAAACATAAATACATAGTTGACAACCCAAGGTGATTTGGTTTAATGTAAATTATGTAATTAAGTTAACTTATCCTTCAAGCAAGTTTGTATGGGCATGACTACTCTGATGTTTTAAAAAGGTTTTTAGTTATATGGATTCACAATGATGACTCTGAAATTAAAACTCTGTTTATGGTTTGGTTGAATTAATCATGATATGACTCACTTTGACTTTCAAACTTAATTATAAGTAACTGGGTTGGGGTGTGTCACCAAATCTTTGAGTTATTACTTTAAGGGTACAATTTTTTATTTGCTCATTATGTTTATAGTTTAGCATATTTCATTACACTGCTACACTATTATGTACATTCTAAAAAAGATTTAATCGAAGAGATGTTAGCGACCGAACACATCAATCAAAGAATGAAGAGTTGATATCATTATTATAATCATCGAATAAGATATATGAGGTAGACTTAGTGTTAACTTATGTTAAAGGGTATTTTAAAACATGTTTTAATCCAAAATATTTTTCCAAAAATGTTTTTCAATTAAATTTTTTATGCATCCCATTAGAACGAGATTGAGGGTCATTTGAATGCTTCAAACGTGTATTTTTCTTCGTCATTCTGGAAAATTATTTGATATCTCATTCGATAGCCGTTCAAACGAGTTTTTGAAGGTCGTTCAAACGAGGTACAACTCGTTTGAACGAACCGATGTGGATTGTTTTTAGTTGGTTTCAAACAAATTCTTTTCAAGATTAGCATTTTTAAATTTTTCAACCTATTTAAGAGGTACAAACCTACACATTATTGTAAGCCTTTTTACTCCTATTTTGTGACCAATCACTTTGTTTTTTCAAAATCCAAACTCCTTGGATATTTTGGATAACTTTATAAAACTCAAAAGAACACACCACTTATTTTAAATCCCTGAGGAGTTCATTCTTCACTTCTGATGAGAGGAAATGAGTTTTTGATACTGATAGGTGGATATCGGGGCATGTGGAGCTTGATGTGGGACGTTGTTGGGTCTGGACCGCTTTTTATTATAAACAAGGAAGGATACCAAACTATGATACTTATTGCTATCTAAGTTTTTAAGTTTATCTATATTATTTGTAGTAATTTAGTTGAAACCAGGTTGAAAAGTTTTTTCTTGAAAGTTTTTTTTCGTCATATTTCGTGTGATTGTTTGTTTATTCGAAATAGATTCAATATCTTGAATCCTAAGTTTCACCTAATTAATCAAGATAAAATGGGATTAAAATTGAACTTGGCTTGTTTGTGACCTAATTTATGGATTCTACTATTGACCATATAACTGGACCAGTCAACATGTTTTACAAATTGGTATCAAAGCTTGTTTCAACAAGTTATATAGATGAATCCTAGTGGTTATATAAAGAATCCGTACAATAGGCCATCTATGTTTGATGGAACGAATTATTCTTATTGAGAATCTCGGATGAGATCATCTCAAAAATTAATCAACGAGCGTATTTGGCTTGCCGTTGAAAGGGGGTGAACTCCTCCCACCGTGACTAAGGAAAATGTTGTTAGGCTCAGAATGAAGTTGACTTTAAATAAATAATTTTTAGTATCGAGGTTTGAATACAATTTTTGGTGCTGGCATACCTAATGAATTTCATCTCATCATGATGTGTATCATGTCTAAAAAATCTTGGGATATCCTCCAACACGAGGGTACCACTACTGTTAAAGTTTTTAAGCTTTAAAACCATACCACACAATTTGAGACTTGAGAAACCTTACTTATGATAAAGATTCGAATAGATGCGCAAATTCCAATCACAAACTTATTTAATTAGTGTCAATTTATGAATCAAATTAATTCTGCCTGGAACTCAAATAGCAATGTTCGTGCAAGTATCAAACCATCATAAATAAAGTATGCGACACAAATTTTAGGAAAAATCCCCTCAGTGTAAAACCTTTTTATTTCTAGAACTTTGACATGTTTACAAAACCATTGACTTACAAACAACTTGATAATCGCCCACAAGTGTAACACACGGTGTCTTCATCAACCTTCAAAGGAACGGCTAGAAATCAGCAATGGTTCACACGTAGCTATAACACAAGGACATGCAGTTCAGACACGCGAACTTCAGTAAAAAATCAACGTGTAGAAGATACTCAATGACACGTAGTCATAAACTTCGTAGAGACTCACTCCACAATAGCACACAACTCTAGGTTGTAGAGTTATCCCCACAAAGGATGAACAGTAGAAAAGTATGTTCTTTGGGTTCCAAAAAAACTCACATAAAGATATCGTAATTTTGTTAATTGGAAAAAAAAATTATGAACCCTCAAATGGTTGGAGAATAGCATAAAAATGTATTCTATAAAACCAATTTTTCTCCACACAAAAATCAAGAAGTCTGACACCCTATTTATAATAAAATTTAAGGCGGTGACGTGTTAGAACAAAAGACCTCTCGTTCGAACTACACGATGTCGTTTGAGCGAGATTCGATCTCATTTGAACCAGGTACGATGTCGTTCGAATGACATCATACACGTAACTCACAAAGCTTTAGTCTTTTAAATATCTTGAAAACCTCAAAACTTAAAACTGTTCACGAGATTAGAAACATTTATCCAAAAAAACTATTATGATAAAATATTTTTTGAAAAATTAAAACCATTTAAAAACATTCCAAAAATCATTTTTCATAAATAAAAAATATTTTATCTTTCAAAACAATATCCTAACACTTTTAATGTAAAATGTAAATGGAATTTAAACACATTTTATGAAATTCATCCTTATTGGGCTTGAATGTTGAAGTCTTCTTGTAATTCGGATTTGTCTCTTGTAGATGAAATCTTCTCAATCCTTCGACGACTTGTAGCGGTATACAACATACTAAATTATGATGGATAATGTCCTTACAAGACTGTACGCATGATTGAAACAAAAACATTTGATGAATTTTATGCTCGTATATCTAATATTGTGAATTCTTGTTTTCATTTGGATAAGAAAATTCTGAAAATAAGAGTTGTTAAGAAATTTTGAGGTATTTTCCATCTCATTTTAAATCAAAAGTTATTGTTCTTAACACTTTGGAAATTCTAGACACAATTAGGCTAGAATAACTCGTAGGTGATCTCCAAACTTACGAATTAGACATGTTCCTCGAAACCCAAAAGATAAAAGAAAAAGGAATATCTTTAAAAGCTAAATCTAAAAAATAGGAGATTTTTGACACCGATTATGAAATTGATCAAAATGATCTTTCCCCGTTTGCTAAAAAATTAAAAAGTTTCTCGAATTCAAAAATAAAATTTCATCCAAATTGAAAAATAAGAAAATTGAGAAAAACATAAATTATAAAGCAGGTAAGAATTTTAAATATAATTATCAAAAGAAAGCTAGAGGTGAAAATCCTAAGAAAGAAAAATCAAAGAGGTGTTATGACTATGAGCGAAAAGGACATAAAGCCCATGAGTTTCCCACTACGCTTAAGAGACAGGTCAAAGGAAAATTCGCCTATAATTTCACTCTATGTGATAGGATTATTGAGTCGGTGGATTCTGAGGATGAATCACCGCATGGACATAACTTCACCATATTCATGGCTAGTCACGTTAGCACTTCAAGTACATCTCACGTCGATGACGACGTTTTTAAATGTGATAACCTCGATAATGAGTCGAATCATTTCGGATAGTTTGAGGGTGATGAATATAATTTAAGTGAGGGTGAACGTGATCTCTAATATGTATACTCCGAACTTTACAACGAGTCATTGAAAACTAAAACTAAAAATAAAAATTTAAATCTTATGGTGTTGTCTTTAGAAGAGGAGTCAAAAGTTTCGAGAGATAGTGAGTCCTATGTGAGTCAACTCGAGAGAATAAGAATTTCTTTGAGTGAGCAACTTGTTTCGATGGGTAAGAAACATATCGACTTGACCAATAAAGTGGATAGTCATACGAGAGATTTTCAAAACCATTGGATATTCGTGAGAAACTTAAAGCCCAAAATTCCCACCGCGAGAAGATCTCGAACATTTACGAGAGGTCAAAATCATTTTAGAGGACACATCCAAGAAATTTGGAAAAAATTTCCTAGGTACCGCTTTAGATTTTAAAGAGAGGCATGGCATTGGTTATGATGGTGCATCCACTTCCAATACCGCACCCGAATTGGTTATAAAGTTTGTGTTAGATCCTTACAGACCTCCACCTAACCCACCAAGAAGAACTCATCCTAGAAATTTTAACTAAGATCTACATAAAAAAAATATATGTTTGTACTCGTTACAAATGAAGTATTCACCTTAGGGTGTTTTGTTATAAGCTAGTAAGAGTCTCTCACACACTTACTCCCACACAACGTTAGCAACCTAGCTAGTCTTAGAGAGAGTTGATTTTTAGTCAATGTTGATGACTAAATTTGGATTATTAATCTCAACCCTTAGTTACCAAATTTATCACCATAGTTAACAGAAAAAATGAAAATATAAAGACACCATAGATTTTATGTGGCCCAACTCAGGAATGGAGCATACATCCACGGGGTATTAGTATTTAGAGTTTAGTTCTAGTCTCTTGGTTATAATCCAAGGCTTAGCATAAATCTATTTTATAAAAAAATAAGTTGATTTACTTATTATGATGAATCAAATATAGGTGCTTTAACCGTGTTATAAGACATGTCAATTGTGTAGTGTTATTAGTGACTTTATTTGTGAAATTGGAAAAATTAGTGACTTTAACACTAATATCATACACCATTATCTTCATTTTATTTTCTTACTTTATTTGATATTATTGAATGTTTATTAGTAAATAATTTTTAAAAATACATGTTGTGAAGATTCTGATTTTTAACAGTCAAGAGTTAAAATTTAGTGACTTTATAATTGAGCAGTATTGAGTTTATGTGTCTTCGAAAGGTAAGTATAGTTATCTATGACATTATTTTATTGAAAATAAGTTAATTTATTCTTTATGATAAATCAAGTATAGTTACTTTAACTATGTAATAAGACATGTCAATTGTGTAGTGTAATTAGTGACGTTATTTGTGAAATTAGAAAAATCGGTGACTTTAACCCTGATATCATACACCATCATCTTTATTTTATTCTCTAACTTTCTTTGATTTTCTTCGATGTGGTCCCCACCAAAGTGCTCCCAACAGTTGGAGAGTAGTGAATGGAGTTAACCGTCTTAGTGAATTATATGGAACCCAAATAGGAATAAAGGTTTTAATATATTATTATCGTTGGGAGACCATTCGGGATAATACCTACTATTTGAAGACACATAAGACCAATAGGTTCTTGGTGGTAAATTTTATTTATTCCAATAAGGATTAGTGGGATTATGGAATTATGGTAAAGATTTGGCAACATGCCCCCCTTCCTGAGGATGTAAGATACAATGGTCCCAAATTCTCCTAGGACGGGCGTGGCATAGGTCGGCTCCTTATAACACATGTATTTATTTTATATTTGCTTTATGTTTGTTGATACGCCAAGTAACATATTATATTTTCCTTTTTTAGAGAGAACAAAGAAAGATTGCCCTCCAGATTCAGAGGTGAATTTTGATGACCTAAGCTCTGGTCCATCAAATAGAGGATTGGCGAAGTCCACCCCAGGTCATCTTCAGTTTTGCTAGATTATAAGAGATTCATAAAATATTTTATAGATTAGCCTATGGAGGATATCCCTTCAGCCCCCATCAACCTAGAAGACTCTGTCTCATCCCCATCTGTTGCTACCTCTAAATCTATTTTGTAAGAAGAAGAACAAGAACAAGAACAAGAAGAAAAAGAAGGAGATACTGAATTTTGAGGAACTTCTTCCTCCATTGAGTCCTTAGACTTGAATTTTATTTTGTTACTTTCTCCTCTCCAAGAAAAATAGTGAAGAAACGAATTCGTAACTTGATTGTTGGAGTCATGCCTCCTCCCCTGGCTGAGAAGAAAAAGTCCACTTGTGAAGGTTCCCATAGACCAGTTGTGGTTACTACTAAAGAAATACAAAGTACTAAACCTCAGTTCAAGCATTTTAAAAAAGGTATTGATGTTCAACAAGAATAGGTTCATAAAACCTAGGCCGATCAGGCCTCTGTGTAATCTGCATCAGCGACAGTGAACTCTAGTTTAACTAGGGTTTTAATTGGTGCTGGAGTGTTTCCTGTGGACAGTTCGATGACTTTTCCCTTATCTAGATCAAGTTTGTTAAAAAGATCTAATCACAAATTGGCTCTGCTAACTATTTACATAAACTTGCCTCCTCTAATATTACTCTTCTTTAGAATTTTTTCTAGTTGCCATTGTTGTTCAATATTTATAGTTCTTGGTTGATTATGACAAACTTTTGATGAGGGATGACCAGCTGGCAGCATGATCCACTGATGTTGAAGAGTCCTTCGAAGAACTGAAGGACTCCTTGGATGCCACTAAGGAGGTTAATAAGAGAGATCAAGAAAAATGATAGTGCTTATTAAATATGGACATGAAAGGAAGTAAGGATGCTGAGAACGCTACGTATAATGACGCTAAGGCCACCACTATAGTGGAGAAAAATTTTCAAATCTTTAAAGCTACTAAAAAAAGGGGAAGGAAGATACTTACACTCGAGGGTGGGATAAGGCATCCACCACTATTTCCTTGCAGATAGACTATCAAAAGAAGGTTTCCTCAAAGGATAGTTGGGATTTCACCCTCAAGCAGGTCGGTATTGTCATTGAATCAGAGCTTTCCTAACAGTACAATCTCGGTACCCCTCCCATTATAGATATGGATTTATAATACGAGGAGTGTATTGATGAGTCTTCTATGGTGCCAGAAATGTCAACTAGGGAGAAGGAGAAAGATAAGGAAAAGGTGTAGCTCCTAGGATTGTTCGATGTTTCCAGTTTTTTTGCTTTGTAATGCATGGTTTCTTTATAACCTTGAACAACTACCCTTTTGATGTACTTCCTCATAATTTTAATAAGATTTTTCCTTATTTTTATTTCACAATGTTGATGTTGATGAACTTATTTCTTGAATTTTGTACTTATATGTTGTTCTTCTATTTAAATCTAGGAGATCTATTATAGAAGCAATAAAGAGTGACCTTTATAGGAGGATTGTTAGGCTCTTTGGGGCTGGTCATCAGGATTTAAATGATGATGAATTGGAAGAATTAATCAGCCTGGGAACCTCTAATCAGGTTAAAGAAACGTATATTCATCTGGACAAGCTTTTTAACAAAGCGATGGTGACTAATGTTGCTTACTATGAGATGATTCTTAAAATGCAAGAGGATCATAAATCATCCCTTTTAAGTCTACATTCTGATTATGAAACAAAATATTCTCGGCTTAACAGCGAGGCAGGTTTTGATAAGAAATCTCAGGATATATCTTCAACTTTCAGCAAGAAAGAATTTGTAATAGAGTGCGAGTTGACTATCACTCGGGAGGTCGCTGGTTTATTAGAACAAGAAAATAATTTGTTGAGGTACGAATTAAAAGGCATGAAGAAGTTGATAGTGGGTGAAAATCGGAATGAAAGTGTATCCTTTTTAGAATAAGATAATGCTATACTATTGGAGGAGACTTAAAAATCGAAGAAGTCCAAAGGTGGCTAGTCATTAAGGTAGGTGGTAATTGCCCAACCCATTATTGAAGAGGAAAGGACGAAGAAAACTCTGGCCGACCAGGCCGCTTTGATCAAGAATCAATCTATTAGTATCAAAAAGTTAAAAGATAAAGTTGATTTTCTTACCTTTCATTTTCACTAGCAACTACAAACCATTTGGATGAATCGTTATGACGAAGCACTAGCATATATAGGTGATGAACTGGAGCAAGCTAAGTGAGAAGGGTATAAATGGGGCTGGATGAATGCTCTAATGGTGTTGAAGGTACAAAAAAAGATACCTTTTAGTATTGGTATGACTCTAGTTGTTTGGATCAACCTAATCCTCCCTTTTAATTAGACACCAAGTAGATTTCTACTGATATTATATCCATAAGTTTGGTTAGGAATTATTTGGAAAATATGACCTTCATGGAGAAGACACATTTGTTCAACCTATGCATTTGTTTGTTAAGCCTAGTTCCAATAGTCGAGAAATCAAAATCCACTGTCCTTCCTTATGATCTAGATATTCCCCCTGAGGGAATGGAAAAAACCTTAAGAAAACATCCAGTCGGATGAATGTATTAAACTTATAATACTCTTTTATCTTTGAAAAGTATTTTGTAATGAAGTTCGTTTATCTTTTGAATAAAAAACAATACATGTTACATTTGATATTAGCCGACCAGTAGTTAAGCATTTTGATTGTATAGTCGGACTTTGGCCTACTAATCTTATTTATTGATTATTAATTTAGATGAACATAAGTTGTACAACCTTAGGTTATACTAATACACTTATGGTTATTCAAAAGGATCTTTACCATTCTAGGATAAGTGTTTGATTAGTTACCATAGGTGACAAAATTTTATAGGCTTTTTCCTTAACTCTGTCTGGTAAAACATCTTATTCTTGACTTTGATTCATATATGAAATTTTAAAGTTATGGAGTTTTTGTTCGTAATTTGAAAAAGACGAAGTCATATATGAAGTTTTTGTTTTTAACTTTCATTATTTGATTATTTTTCTTAATAATAGTCCTTGAGATAGTTACATCTCCCATTCTCGAAAAAACATGAAAAAAGGAAGTTTGGTGATGACAATCTAATGAATTCTCATAAAATATGAAAAGAGTTGTTACAAATGTAATTGAAACTTCAATCCAGAACTAGTAATAGTACTTCCTAAGATACTCGACTTTCAATGGGTTCTTGAATTATTCTCCTTGAAATGTTTCCAGATGTTAGGCACCTAGTTGGACAACTGTATAGATGCTACTTGGACTATGCTAATTGGCCTCCAATTTGTTTCCTTTTTGGAACACTTTCTTCAGAACATATTCTTCTTCTTTTAGGTTGCTCGACTTTACCCTTTTATTCTTGGCCGTACGTTATTGATCGACAGTTATAAAAAATGTAGAATTCTCTCTTACTTCTTCCACCATGTCTAAATCTATCCTTCTCATGAGGTCACTCTTAGGATATTTAAAGTTAATCACCCTATGGATAGACAAATGATATCCATAGGAACCATAGCTTCAGTCCCAAATCTAAGCATGTACGAAGCTTCACCAACGGTTGTCCTCGGCGTGGTTCTATAGGCCCACAGGACATTATGTAACTCATTGATCTAGTTTTCTTTTGCATCAATAAGTCATTTTTTCAACCCATTGATCAGTGTTTCATTTTCATGTTTTATTGGTCAACTCATTGAAGCAATCACCCCGTGATTGGTAAGAACATATAACTTCTTATCTCTTAGCTCGTGGATTCAAGAGAGGGGGAGTTGATATGATGTTGTTCATTAAGAGAGAGGAAGGTTTTATTTTGGTTGCCCAAGTCTATGCAGACGAAATAGTCTTTAGATCCACGTGCTCCCAACATGATCACACTTTTACGGAGGAGATGGAGAGTGAATTTGATATGAGTATGGTTGGTGAGATTACTTTCTTCCTAGGTCTCGAAGTGCATCAAATCGAGAATGGGACATTTATATCTTAATTTAAATATTCTAGGGATCTAGTGAATTGTTTTGGGTTGGACTCCGCTAAGTACTCTCTCATACCCATTAGTTTCTTGAGAAACCTTAGCAAATACATTTTAGGTAAGAATATAGGGAAAACACTCTATAGGAGTATGATAGTAGTTTCCTTTACTTGACCCCTAGCCATCCCGATATCGCCATTAGTCTTGGATATTGTGCACGATACTAAGCGTCCCTCAAAGAGTCATTTGCTTGCACTTAAATGTATTATCAAATACGTGAGTTAGACTATTTCTTATGGCATTTGGTATCCTTTCGATACCAATGACCGATTATCAAATTATTTGGATTTGACTGGGATGGGGATGTTGATGATTGTAGGATCACATTTGGTGGAGTCTTTTACTTTGGGAATGATCTTGTCTCATGGTTGGGAAAGAAGCAAAACTCCATTTCTTTGTCCATGGCGGAGTCCGAGTACATACCCGCCGGGAGTTGTTGCACACAAATCTTATGGATGAATCAAACATTGGAGGATTATGGGATTAATCAAGGCAAAATGACTATTTATAGCGATATTAAGAGTGCAATCCATATTTTTCGTAATCATGTCCAACATTCTCAAACTAAGAACATGAGGATTCGTGAGCACTTTATTTATGATTTTGTTGAGTTGAAGATCGTTTCCTTGATCTTCGTGAGTATCGAACATCAATTGGCCAAAAATTTCATTAAACCTTTAGATGCACTTTGATTAAGAATCTTACGAAGTATATGGGTATTTCCTCCATTGATTGAGTTCGGGCATTGCTTATAGTTTAGGGTGATTTTCATATTTTTATCATTTTTCCCTATAACTAGATTGTATATTATTTTGCATGCTTTTGTATTCTTAGGCTTATAAATTGAAAAATCCATAAAGAATTTCTGTTCTTTTAGAAAAATTTCATAAAAATACATAAAGATTTTATTTTAATAAATTTTTTCAAAAATTTAGAAATGTTTTTGTATTTTGTTTTACATCGTATATGGATGCGCATTTAAGATATTCGAATCACAATTTCATTCCATCCATTTACTTGACTTAATCATGGTGTTATTATAATTGGCTACGTAATTTTTTGTGCTTAATAATGCATGTTTAGCATTGTGTCATTCATTATTGATTACTACTATAGGGGATATTAACCAACAATAAAAGAAGTAATTATAGATTGGTAACTAAACAATTATGAATGTAAGAAAGGAACACATAACATGATATGTACGTGGTTAAATATATAGGTATGCCTACGTCCATGGGGAAAGGAGGGAGAATTCTTTATTATTCAGGAAGAACAATGGCGATTAGAGTGGTAGGGTTGTAGCTAAGATTCCAAATCACCATGTGATTGTTACAATTAATGCCCTGAAATTGGGTGAGGTTGCCCTTATTTTTAAGCTTAATGACCCTCCTAATCTAAGTCTCTTCATGTTCATCTTAATTATAAGTTAGAGTCTCCTATAAGGACTAGTCTTCTAACCCACTAACATGATCTTCTAAGATTTGCACTTATCTCCCTACATATTCATCATCTTTTAAGATAAATCATGTGGCATCCATATGACACAAATTCGGCCAGACTTCCTTTAATTGCCCCCAAGTTTGGGGTGATCGACAAACACATTGTTTGGCCCGACCTTGTTTTTAAGTCATTAGGCATATGTTATTAAAATAATTATTTGACCGTATTACCCAAGTTCACAAGCACCTATTCCTTGAGCCACACGATGGGATTTCAATCTTTTCTTCAGGAATCATTTTGCACGTATTTCGCTCCTTGGACCATGGGATCTAACTTTCATTCCCTAGGTAATGATGGTGCATAAGCGTGTGGTTGCCTAACCCAACATACGAGCGTCGATTGATTTGATTGGTGACAGATGGTTTAAGGCACCCAAATCCTTATACATCATCATTTCATTGTAGCGTCTAAAGATGTATTATCATTTTCACTCTTTTTAGTGTTTTTAGCTACCTAAAATATTTTTTTTGTCTTCTTCTTCTTCTTCTTCTTTTTAATTTCACAATGTCTAGACGTTGTATGAAGTACGAGGTGTTTGTAATCGATAACTTTTGGCAACTCTGTGAAAAATATGGAATCCCTGATAATGTCAACATTAGGTTGTCTCAAGAGGAAGAAGATATTATGGATCTTCCCTCTGATGAGGTAGATTTTATGACGATTGCCAAATTAAAAGGGGCATTCATTTTCCCCTTCACCTAATATTGGTGAGAGTACTTCGCTATTATGGAGTACTCCCAGACCAAGCATATGGGATCTTATACCGAATTGTGATGGGTACAGTCGCCATCAACCAGGTTTGTGAGATAAACCTAGGTCTTGAGGAGGTTAGGTATTTTAAAGACTCGAGGTCTTCCCCAAGCTCAGATCTATACCATTTGCAGGCCAGAAAATGTCCTACAACTTGGTTATGTTTTTGCCTTGATCAGAAAAAGATACCGAAGTGAATATCCTTTTGTTCTCTGGGAAAGTATATGGTGACAAGTACGACGGTCTTAGAGTTCTTACCACAAAACGGGCACTTAGTAGGTTGTCCAATTATTTTCGTTCTTTCTAAGTACTAAAAAATTATGTGAGTAACTGAATAAATTTTTTTGATCATTTTCTAAACACAGAGCCGTCCGACAACTAGGTAAATCTAGGAGATTTAGAAAAGGTTTGGAAGAATCAAAACCCAAAGCTTGTTCGTCCACATTGGAGGATGGACAACATTTTGCTCAGCTACAACTTAACCATCCAGGTAATCAAGAAATTCATAGTCATTCCTAACATTTTGGTCACCGATTATTCTGTTTTCGACAAAGAATCCATTCTAATTGCCTCCCCATCCCTTATGAGACTGCTTGGGGTGTTTACTTGGGGGAATCTTCTCCATACTTCATTTCAACCGAATCTAATTATAACCAGGAAGAGGAAGATGAAGAATGTATTGACTCATTATTGGACGATCTTGGCCCACTTTTACCTAAAATGCCAGCATCTTTGGTCATCCTTGAGAAAAAGTTGAAGTAGAAGAAAAATACAATGCAGATTACTTCATATTTCCTCCAGTCCCCTATGACTTGGAATACATGACTAACAGATCGAGGAGGCAGATTGATTTGGAAACTGTAAGAGATAAGTTTAAAAAATAGGCGTCCAAGAAGAGACCGACTAAATAAAATGCTACTGAGAGGAAGAAAAAATTAATCACCCTCAGAAAGAAGGAGACCAAGAGCTGGAACGTAAGCGTTAAGAGGCTGAGTGAAGTAAAAAGAGGAGGACAAACAAGAACTAGGCAAGTCCTCTACCTACCCCGATTACTGTTCCCGACCGACCTGTAACAATTAATGAATATGAATAATAGTAGACGAAACAATAAAGGAATCCACCCACCCAATATAACTGGGATCTCCCTTGGGAGATATCCTTTATTAAAAGAAAAGAACTATTAACTGAGGCCGATTCGTCCCGTAGGTACTTGGAGGTTGCGTACTTCATTAATCAGGAGAAAATTATGTCGCCTGACTTGATCTGAGGGGCTTTACTTTGGATAGGTTCCACAAGGAAGGTTTGTGTCATAGTGTCCTGGTAAATCACATAACTTTTTAATTCATGTTCTTGCCTAATTTTGTTTTTAACTTTTTCCTCTTTTTTGTGCAGAGTATGCAGCTCACTTAAGAACTCTTCCTCTAAGTTAACCTCTACCAAGGATCAATAATCAGCTCACAAAATCTAACAACACCTTAAAAGGACATATCCTAACCTAAAGAAAGGGTTTCGACGACCTCAACAATAAGTTGAAGGTTTAGGAGGATTCGAAGAGGAAAGCGGTGGAAGAAGCCGCACAAATTCAAAATGAGTTCAGGAAAGTGGACAATGAACTGTCTAATTTGAAGACCTCTTTTAAATATAAGGTCCTTCAAAATATAATATTCTAGGGGAAAAATAGTTTGATGGAGCGAGCCCTAGAGGACGATCTAGAGAAATCCAACATCGAAAGATTTGAGGTAGCAGTCCAAGACATCACCTCGTAGCTAGACTATTATGAGTCTATTTTATTTAACAAGGGTTGGGTAACTGGCCTGAAGTGAGGAAATTTTGATGATGTCGATTTAATCATTGCCAAACACCCACCCTTAGTGAGTCCCTAAGGGGGTGACCTTATGAAAGATCCCCCAATTGACGATCTCCCAATAACCTAAGTCGCTGCTAATTAATCCACTCTACCTACTATTTCTTTTCTTGGGGGGACAACCTTTAATCTAATAACTCAGGCTACTGAGGTGGTTGCTGATCAATCTTCCCTTCCTGCTGCATTCGTTCTTGGGAAGACCACCCTCAACCCTTAATTTTTCATCTATTTTCTTTAATGTAATGTTGTTGATCCTTTGAGGTATGGTCATTTTTTTATTTATAAATGGAAAACCATATTTTCATTTTAGTTGATCTTTGGTTGTACATTCATTTCATTTTTACGTAGAGATAATATGTGTTTGTCTAATTGTGGCCTTTTAATTTGTTCTTTGAGATCATTCTAGGCCTTTACCAACTGTTGTTTTTCTCCCCAAGATTTCTTTCCCTTAACAGAAAAAACCAAATAGTTTGTTTATAATAAATTGACCCTGCTCAACTTATCTCACATGAGTTTGATTAATTTTTTATAGTTTAAGGCCGGGTGGTTAAGTTCAACTTGTATTAAGTGTAACATTATTGTGAGGCCTAGTGTTAGACTTGGATGATTTACTCAATTATACACTTATTTTAGGTCGACGATCAGTATACAGTGATATTCTCATTTTTTGGATGACCACAAATGGTCAATATGCCTAATTTTAGGTTGACCATAGGTAGTCAATGACATACCTAATTTGAAAATTACAATTTACACTTAGGGTCGTACCACCATTTCCAAGTGGGTTTAATGTCAAACGTAGGTGTCAAATTAAGTCTGAATGGTACTGTGCTGCTCTTATGTGGGTTGTTTCCCCTTCTAGGACAATCTACTTTAGATCATGCCACTTCTTAAGTGAGCTTCGGTGAAAAACACAAGCGAACAACTGACGTCTGGGTTCTACTACACAATTCTTACGTGGATTTTTACCTCTTCTAGGCCAATCTACTTTAGATCATACCACTAATCAAGTGGGTTTTGGTACCAAGCGTAGGTGACCAACTCATATATGAGTTGTACCACATAGTTCTTTTGTGGTTTTTTATCTCTGCTAGGCCAATCAACTTTAGGTCATACCACTTCTCAAGCTGGTTTTAGTGCCAAACGTAGGCAACAAACTCATGTCTAAGTTATACCACACAGTTCTTATGTGGGTTTAATCAAAAAATGTTTGAGGCAACAAGTTTGATTAATTTTAATGACTAACTAACAATCATTTTACTATGCATAAAGAAAGAAACAATGTCTTTGACTTCCTATCTATTGAAAAAATTCCTAAGGTTCATGGTATTCCATGACCTTGGGACTATTCTTCCATATAATTCTCCTAAATGATATGATCCTCCGCCCCTTTACAGATTTTAGGAGGGGCTTATTTGTATAACACATTACTCTTTGATAAGTTACTTTAAGAAGGGAAAATATGAGTTCGTTCGATGTTAAATAGAGGTGGTTACTTAGAACACTTAAAAGATTAAGTCCTATGTAATAGAAGAAGCTCAAGGAAGAACTGAAGATGCTCGAGTTCAATTTTATCAAAGAAACTACTCCCGGGAACACAGAGACTGAATCAACTCCACACAATCAAGCATGCTGTCAAACAGCTCACAGAGGGAACCTGTTATGAGAAACCCAAAGCTTGCATGAGCAATGATGCTCATGACCTGTAAAATTCCACTGATGCAAAAAGCATTATCTAACATAAAGGAATATTCCTTTTGCATAGGTCCCATGTTGGCAGAGTTTATATAATGTATTAGGTAGTGCGATCAGCATGATTTATTATAATAACACTTTCCTCTATATTTTGAGATAACTTTATGCCATGCTTAAGTATTTTGTCCCCCATTACATGTCTGGGTGTGGTTTACTAGCAGAAGTGTCTAAAAAGGAAAAAGGGCTCAAGGTCCCACGAAATGGAGACAAACTATATATATATATATATATATATATATTACTTATTTCGCATTGAAAAGAGGACATAAGAAACAGAGAAGATTGAAGTTAAACACAATACTCAGATAAAAAGCATACATAGAGAGAAGATATTTTTGGAATAAACTTGGAGAAACTTAAAGAGATTCTAAGAGAGTTCGAATCACTGTAAAATCTTAGAGAGGTGAGATTTGAAAGTTTGTAACGCTGATCTTCATTGATTTGAAAGTTTGTAACACTGATCTTCATTCTATGTGAAATAGAACTATAACTCTTGTGGATGTAGCCCAAGTTGGATGAACCACGTTATTCATTGTGTTCTTATAGTTTTTTTTCTCCCCCAAGCATATTTTATACTCATCATTGAGTTTGTTTATCATCACTCTTACAAAGAATGTTTTCGCATTGCCATCTATAAGGGTTACGCTTCAGTTTCACAACAAACACCTAGGTGATAAGAGAAATTACCTCTTCCTCTTATTAACCAAAGAGAAGTTCTTTCATACATTTGGCGACTCAACTGGGGAGGTATTATTTTAGAAATAGTGAATGAAAATATAAACTATACTCTTGGGTTTGTTGACGCTCAACATGAGGAAGAGCAGGCTGTTGTTACACCTGCTACTAGGATTCCTCAAGTAACTGCCACTATGAGGTAGTTTTTAGGGCACAAGCTTCCACGAGTTCTATGTTGGGTCCCAACCAAATAACCAATCACACGACTAAGTTTATGGAGTTTATTCAGATCTAACAAAGAATGAGAATGTTTGATTCTATGATAGATTCTAGTTCCTTTATTACACTAGTGTCACATCCGGTCGCTTCGCTAATGGGAATTTTTATTACACCTCCTAGCTCAACTATTCCAGTTATGGCCAATCTTGTTCATGCTATAATACTAACTATTGAAGCTATAGTTGTCATTACTCGTTTTCCTGTGGTCACTCCACCACAGGCTAAAATGGTGAAAACAGTTGTCCTGATCTGTTTAACCATTGAAGAAGCCAAGATGGAGATGATGAAGATGTTGGAATCATCCTCATAAACATTTTCTGAGGCCACATCTATTTATGATTATTTTCGTACTCCCTATCCAAAAGAATATAATGATGAACCTTACAATGAGGGTTACATTCCTCCAATTTTTGAGAAGTTTTATGGGAATGGGGGAAACCTAAAGGAACACTTGAAGATATTTATGGAGGATCTAAATGCTCATTGAAAAAATTTAAAAGTTCATTTGAGGGAGTTCTCGAAATCCCTCACTGATAAAGCTTACACATGGTACTTAGACTTAGCCTCAAAGAATGGGGTTACGCAGGAGGATATGCATGTACAACTTTTTCAAAAATTCTCCCTAGAATATGATAAATTTACTTTGGCCCAAATTTCTCATTAGAAGCAAAGTCTAGTTACAGATTTAATGGCTTACATCAAGATATTTAGAGAAAGATCCTTAGATGTATTAGAAGATACAACGGGGGGGGGGGGGGGATCTCCTTCAAATTTCCGTAGAAGGTTTGTTACTAGAGTTTATTTATCAGTTGATAAATGAAACAAGATAAGGCATGTTCAAAGCCTTTACGGGAGTATCTCAAAACATCACATTAGTCATTAGACCTCTGCCAGTTATGACTAATGTTGCGTGGAAGCAACCAACCAACCAAGTAGTTAGAGGAGCCTAGATTCCACAAGTTAACTATGTTGATGGAGGTGGAAAAGAAGGTAAAAATGAAAATAAAAAGAACAATAAGAGGAAATTTAATTGTGAGGATCCACATTTATTGCCTTGCAGCATTGAAGAAGCAATAAGTTATTACAACATAATGTTGGGTGATGGATTGGGTTTTCCACCCATAAATTCTCTACCGTATGCTCCAGCGACAGATGTTCAAACTGGTCCAAACTATTACTATATCCATTGGCACATTGGTTATCCCATAGATTCATGCTATATATCAAGGAATATCATCAACAGACACTTGATATAAGGGACTCTGTAGATCCTTCGACTTAATGTTAATAAAAATCTATTGTCATCCCTTGGGGCATACACGGTTGTTGTATTTAATGAGGAAGATGAAGGTCGAACAGGAAGAGGAGAAAGCTTCCAACATATTTATGATAATTTTTTGTATGAAACGGATAATGTGGTTCTTGCCTATAATGAGACAAGTGGCCAAGACATCAAGAAAGCTTGTCAGGCAGAGGAATATGCGGTAGATCCAAGCCTGTAGTACCATGCCATATCAAAATCTCTAAAATTTTTGTGGTTATTTGTTCAGGTTAGGATGCCTCCAAAAAGAAGGTTATAAATAACTCAAGCCATTGGTCATCGCTAAGAAGAACGTTGTTCCATCCTTTAGGTGGAAGTGACCAATGGCTAGGTTGATTAGAAAGTTTATGCATGAGATCACTTACTGAGATGCATACATATCAATAAGGTTTACTCATAATAGACCTTTGTATGTGACAACATGCATTAATACAACAAGAATGTTTAAGGCTTTATTGGATTGAGGTGATTTTATGAACATCATGATTATTAGTTCATTTTGTATAGATAATATCTCAAATACAAGTTTGGTTTTAATTCTACTTTTGATCTCAGGTTATGACAACCAAACTTCCAAGTCAATTGATGTTGGAATAACAATGGGTAATCTCACATCACACATTAAATTTCACATGATCGAGTTAACTACCTCATACCATCCATTGATTGCGACATCTTTAATGCATAATCATAGTTTAGTTCCTTCAACATACCATCAATGTACAAAAACTAAAGTCATGGGAACAAATATTGTGATATGAGTTACCAAAAAGCCTTTCTAAAGAAAGAGGCACATTTGGTGGATAATTCCTTCTATGCTGAGTTAAATAAGGATGCATGTATCCTCACAAAGTGTATTAAGGGGTGCCAGTTCCCTTTATTAAAGACAAATTAGAATCTTTGAGAGATCAAAGGGAAAAATTCGAAAAGTCTCTGCATGTTAAAGTAGATGACCAAATAAATCCTATACCTCATTCTATCTCTCAATAACTTAGAGATAAAATGAAGCTAAGGATAGATACAATGGAACATGAGGTGAGGTGGCAGAGTGAGGAGAGAGAATAGACTAACAATGTGGTAGCTGGAAAACTGTAGGAAAATAAATGCACCACCAACTTCTTTGCAAAAATGCAAGAAGGTGGTACTTAATGATGGACGAGTGGTATATCACCTTTGAAGGTGTGACCAGGCAACTAAAGACCCTGATGAAGCTAACCCAGAATATGGATATTTTTGCATTGATAATCAAGGAAAATGTCTTATCATTGATAACTCAAACATTCAAGGATTTGTGGAAGAGGTTCAAGATGAGCCTGAATGCATGTAAGATCACCTAAAAACACAAGTTCAAGAGCTGGAGAAGATGAATTTAGCTCAGGAAGGTGATGAACTAAGGACAATTTTCATATCAAAATACTAAAAAGACACAAAAAAATATGGGGATGATCAAGATCATTCGGTAATTCAAAGATATTTTGGTGTGGAAGTACACCAAGATGCCTGGGTTGGATCAATAAGTGATCTTACACAATTTGGATGTCCTTTATTTACCAATACTGATCAAGAAGTCTATAAGAACATACAAGCCTGAAACGAACCTCAAAATCAAGGTTGAGGTGGAAAGATTACTTGCAGTTGGCTTTATTAAGCCAATTCAACATCCAATTAGGCCTTTTAACAATGTGCCAGTGGGTAAGAATGATAAAATACAAATTTACATTGTGTTGACTTTAGAGATCTTAATAGAGCTTGCCCTAAAGTTGACTTCACTCTAGTTTAATTTGACATCTTGATTAACTCAATGGCTGGTCATGAGATTTATATCTTTATGGATGGCTATACGGGCTACAACCAAATCAAGATGGACCCAGATGATGCGGAGAAGATAACTTTCACAACTCCTTTAGGTAATTTCATGTACAATGTAATGGCTTTTGGTCTGAAAAATGCGAGGTCAACTTATCAAAGGATAATGATGGATATTTTTCACGACCTTTTCATGACATTATGGAATTTTATGTGGAAGACTTAGTCATCAAATAAAAGAAGTAGGATTCTCATCTAGTTGATTTGAGAAGAGTTTTCAATAGATGTAGAAAGTACAAGATGAAGATGAACCCACTCAAGTGCACCTTTGGGATAACTACTGGGAAATTATTTGGTTTTATGGTTGATAGGTAATGGGTACAAATGGACTAAAGCAAGCAAAACTCCAATATTGATATGCCTTTTCTAAAGACGCAGAAATAAATGGAAATTTTTCTAGGAAAAGTTTCTTACTTGAGGAGATTTTTTCTATGCTTGTCTGTGATAATCCACTCGCTAATGAAGTTATTGCAAAATACCATGAAGTTCAAATGGGAGGAACCACACCAGGAAGCTTTTGACAAGATTAAAAACTTGCTCACCTCTCCTCAAATGATAATTTCACCTAAGGGAGGAGAGCCTCTACTACTTTATTTAACCTCCACTAAAAGGATGTTGATGGATAAGAGAGACCTATCTACTATATGAGTAGTATTATCCATGGCCCTGAAGCAAGATATAAAAGTGTGGAGAGACATTGCTTGGCGTTAGTCTTTGTGGTTAAAAAACTTAGGCACTATATGTTGTCTTTCACTACCAGCATAGTAACATGATGTGATCCAATTAAGTTTTTAGTCGAAAGAACAATCTTGGTTGGGAGAACAATAAGGTGGTTCCTCATTCTATCAGAATATGATCTAAAGTGCGTGGTTCTTCCCGCAATCAAAAGATAAGCCTTTGAATATTTATCGGCTATTTTCCCTCCAAGATTGTTTGAACCACATCATGAAGATATACCTGGTGATGATTTTCAAGACAACATCTGTGAGGCATACTTTGAGGAATTTCCCATAGAGTTTGACGGTTCATCATCTATATGCAATGGATGAGATGGGGTAATTTTATCTAGAGGAAACGAGGAGATTTCTTTATCCTTTAAGTTAGATTTTACTTATTTAAATAATGAAGAAGAGTATGAAGATTTGATTATAAGGTTGCTTAAAGACCTTCGAAGAGTCATTCACTCACTGTTTATCAAAGGTGATTCCAACTTTGTGGTCAAATAAGTTAATGGTGAATACGCGTTGAAGCATCTCAACTTAGCTCCCTTTTGAAAAATCATACAAAGGTTGATCGATCAGTTTTATGAAGTCAAAGAAGAGAGACATCCAAGAATGATAAATATCCATATTGATGCTTATGTAATGATTGCACAAAATGTAGCCATGCAAGGTGCGTAAAAAACTATGGTGATCCATCGCATGACTGCACCATCTTCTATGTTCCAGATATTCCCCACAGATGATGCCTCAGATTGGAGAGGAGAAATAAGGAAGTAGATGAAAATAAGAGATAATTTGATGAGCTCACCGAACTAGCAAAATTCTTCTTTCTTTGAGGAAGACTTTATTACAAAAATCCAGGGGGTTGGTTGTTTAGATGCCTTAACCCTGAAGAAGATCAAGGATGGTTAAAGAAAACTCATGAAAAACATTATGAGACCACTGAGATTTATCTCTATAGAAGAATGCAAAGAAAGGGGTATTATTGGCCTGTGATGAAATAAGATGCAACAGAGTAGAGAGCTTGTGCTAAATGTCAAATTTTCTTTCAAGTAGTTGAGTGTAATTTCTTAGAAGATCAAATAGACTGGAGGTATCTCTACATCGATTTTATCAAAGATGAAGTTGTACACTCATAAAAAGTAGATGCCATGGCACTAAGAAGAAAATTTCTAAGGTTATACTTGCTAGATAATAAGCTGTATCGGTAAGGATATTTCAATAGTCCTTTACGATGCATCACTGCAGAGGAAGCATAAGAGGTTATAAAAAAAGGTCAAGATCCATATAACATTGGAGGAGACAAATTATATGATCAACTTATGATAATTGGCTATTATTGGCCAATAATGGAGAAGTATTCAAGTGAGTTTGTTCGAAAGCGAAAAGTTTCTATCTCATGGCAATCTAATCTATACTCCATCAGTCAATTGGCAATCACTGACGACACATTATCCTTTCTATAGCTGGGAATTTGACCTCGTGGGGACAATTAAACCTCCATCTAGGGGAAAAATATGTATTCTCGTGGCAACTAATTGCATTACAAAGTGGGCAGAAGAAATACCTTTTAAGAGGGCAATAACATAAGTGGTGGCATAATTCATTAGAGCATACATCATTTGTCGCTTTGGCATTCCCAAGGCCATTCTATCAGATAATGGCACTTCATTCATCAATAAAGAAGTGATAATATTGAGTGGAAAATATTCAATTATTCACCATAATTAAATGGTGTCTTATCCCAAAGGCAAGGGTCAAGCAAAAGCTATAAAAAAACTTTGGCTAATATTTTAGCCAAAATGATGGAGGATTTTATTGAGGCTTGAGATGATAAGTTGCCTATAGTGCTTTGGAAATATCAAACAACCAAGATTAAGCTAATAGGTTAGACACTTTTCTCCTTATTTTATGGAGATGAAGCAATTCTTCCTATGGAGTTAGAAGTACCATCTCCTAAATGTGCCTTGTGAAGTAACATGCTTCCTTAAAGTAGGCATGTTCAACTAGAGGCATTGGATGAGCACAAAGACAATGCGAGGAATCACTTTTAAATTTCCATGAAGCAACTCTCCAATAATTATGAGATCCTCATGAAACCAAAGAAGTTTGTAAAAGGAAATTTGGGGTTGAAGACTGTTGTTAATCATATTAAAGGACTTCCTTTGCCTAAATTTGTATCAAATTGAGAAGGAACATATGTGGTTAGATAAGAACATGAATCAGGTTATTGTATTATCTCAAAAATTGAAGAGGATAGGCCTTTCAGGGTTAGCAATAAGTGATTGAAAATATATTATGTTTAAAAAACAAACTTGAAAAATTTTCATTTGTTACTTAGTACTTGAAGAAAGGTAAAAATGCACATTAGTTTGAAATATGTGTGATCTAAATGTTGAAGCAAGCGAAGCATACACATGAGATTGAAGAACAATTTTTTTTTTGTATTATAAGTTGAGATACTTACAATAAAAAAAAGGGACGGACTCCTTCCCCAAGACACAAAGTATTAATTCATCCTAACAAAAATCCTAAGTTCAAATTAGTGAAGAAATCCTCCCCAATTGAGGTATCTTTATCTTGGGCAACCTTCCATTGATGCCCAGATATAGAAGAAATATTCACTTCAACTTTTACCTTCTGTTTGAATATAATTCCATGCTCTCTTTTAGCATCAGTCAAAGCCTCCTCTGCTGCATCCATCCTCTGATCACACTTCTCAAGTTGAGGGATGAGTTATCTTAATTTATGTTCTTCAATTTTTAAATCCTCCACAATTTTGAGCTAGCTAGAATGGGAGGCTGCTAGCTTAGGGTCTTTTAGATCCATCAACTTATTGATCAACTAAGAAAAAAATATATCCATCCTTCCCAAAAGCTTTGAGGTTGTCTTTGAAGCAATTTATCATAGATTTATCTAAGTTAATTTGAGAAATATTCTTAAAATCATATACAACTGAAACAATCCCTTATAGGTGATAAGCCATTATGAAGTTGTGAGGTCTCACATAGTCAGGAGTAAAAGTTTCAAGGTGAGAAGTTAGAATCCACTCAAGAATAGAATAATATAATCGTTTAATAAAATACCCTCAATCAACTGTCGATAGTATTGGGCTGGTGGCACGCTTGGCAGAGGATGATCAAAGATAGACTCACTCTCCCCATCTTGAACGTTGGTTGTTGAACCATGGTCAGCATGGGAGGACGAGTTACAAAACACTGGAACAACTCGATTTACCTTAACAGAAGGAACAATAAGAGAATGTGCTTTGAGAGGTCTGCTCTCTATAATTGGCTGCAAGAAGAGTTGAAATGTAAGGATTATCACAAACCTTAGCACAATTGGTGCTAAGTCACCAAGACGATGTATCCAAAATTTTTAGAAAAACCTTAGTAGTAAGATACTAAGTTGACATACAAAGTGTAAATTGTACTGAAAAAACCTTAGCAGTATGCTACTAAATTGACTTGCAAAGTATAAATTTTGAGATAGACCTTAGTAGGAAGCAACTAAGTCGACTTACAAAGTGTAAATTGTGTTAGATAAATCTTAGTAGTAAGCTCCAAAAATGGCTTACAAAGTGTAAATTTTAGGAAAAACCTTAGTAGTAAGCTACTAAGTTGACTTAGGAAGAGTAAATTTTTTGAAAAAAATCCTTAGTAATAAGCTACTAAGTCGACTTATAAAGAGTAAAGTGTTTTAGTGAAACCTTAGTAGTAAGCTACTAAGTTAACTTACAAAGTGTAAAATGTTTTAAAGAAATTTGATTAGTAAGCTACTAAGTTGACTTACAAAGTTTAATTATTTTAGAGAAACGTTAGTAGTAAGATATTAAGTTGACTTATAAAGTGTAAATTTTGAGAGGAACCTCATCAATAATTGAGTGCAATTATAAAAAAAGGTTTATAAAGAGCTACCTCATTAACAGAATGAGGAGGAACCACATCCTCTACAGCTTGAACTGGTGCATTACAAGAAGAAGCTTGAGGTTCCACTAGTGCACCAAGAAGAAGTAAAGAAAGATCAGGCATAGATGAGGGAGGTGGTTAGTCTCATAAAAATATTTTCATAAACAATATGCAGCGAATAAATATTTCGTTCTAAAAAGAAAATTACCTCAACAATGGCCTCATAGACAGGAGAAAGCTTACCTAGAGGAAGCACAACTGTGTCCATGACATTCATCTATAATTATAACATTGAGATAAGTATTTATAATGCAACATACTTAGATGATGTAATAACAACAACAAAGAAGATTCTTTCAAACTTACCTCAGCTGAATTAGTTTGAGGGACCATAATCAGAGGCAACTCAACCACAGTTGAAGGAATTGAAGGAATGAAAAGCTCAATAGTTATACTTAGAGATACCATTGGCTCTTTAGTTAGAGGAATTTTTTAGAAACATCAAAAACATGCTCAGAGTAGAGTATGTAAGCCCAGTCATTGGACTATAGGCATTGAAGAATGTGCAATAAATGTATCTATAATAACTGGACTTAATAGTGCTTTAGAGGGTGGCTTATCATCAATATCAAGAATAATCCTTGAAGATAAAGGAACATCCTGTAAAAGAAGAATAAAAAATGGTATGAAAATGTTTCTTCTTAAAAAAGTAATAAGTTAAACACTTACAATACTTATCGATTGGGCTGGAAAAGATGGATCAAGAATGACATCACATGTGGAAAAAACTTCCACAATATCACCTGATTCATTAATTAAAGGATGATCAACGGAACATAGGGGAGAAGGAGTTGAAGTTATTATTACTTGTGCCCGACTTAGTTTCTTCCTCAATTATTTCTTTCATTGAGGAGGCACATTAATTGAGATACCTTCTTCCGTTAGAAATTTTGGAGCAACTTATTTCAGATAAACCTGAGAAACACTAAAATCATCATCAGGGTGACATCTTTCTAAACTACTTAAAACATAAATCGTGCTAATAGTAATGGAATCCATCCTAGACATAGGATCAACTACCATTTGATGTGCTTCCTCAACAAGATATGGATTTGGGGGTTTAGAGGCTTCCAGGGGTACGCTAGCCACCTCAGAAGAACCTTAAGTTACTTTAAATTTCTTAGGAGACTTGGATATCATGGGACCTACAACCGTTAGATATTTCCTTTTTGAACCACCGGTTTTTGGGATTTGTTTTGCTTCTTTGCCACTTCAATAATCTCACTTACTGGGGGGAAAAGTGGAAACTTAATAGGTTTCTTAGTTCAAACTCCAAGGCATCAATTGAAATATTCTTGAGAGAAAGATCATCATACCCAAAGCATTCCACAACGGGATAAATTGGTTGGGTCCTTACAAAATCCTTAAATTATTTGAGCTGGAATGGACAAAAGTGGTAAAGCCATCTCGTTAAAACATCACCTTACCATAGCCTAGTAGGAACAACCATCTTTCCATTAAACTCTGTGCACAGAGTAAATAAATTTTGGTATGTGAAGTTAAGGCAAGAGGTAGAAAAGGAATCATCAACCTTGCTATTTCGAAAAATGGAAAGAGAAGACTCCTTGGTCAAAACCAAATTGCCTTCCACAATGTTGGGGTTTGTGAGCTTCACACTTTCTCTCCCACTCAATGAATGAAGGGAGATGACTGGGTGTAAGTAAATGAAGCATAACCAATGAAGGATCATCACTTACAGATGCCTCAGAGGTGATTGATTGGAATGTTTAAGATTTATCCTTGAATAATGACCATGTTTTGGTGTGAGTTTCCTCAACGTAAGGTTTATTGATAAAATCATCACAGGAAGAAAACCCTTCTTATTTTTTTTGTGATTCCAATGCAATAAACAAGGGCATCTGACTACAAAGTTATTCATTAGGAGTTCTACTAAACAATCTTGGGGAAACTATTATAAAGAAACCCAATCAGAAGAATTGTGTTACCAAAATTGGAAAGATCATATCTTTTAACAAAACGATCGATGTTAAAATGGGTTCTTTCCAACAGATAGAGGAATGTTGACTCCACGACCCAATCTAACTGAAAAATTGAACAAATCTTTGTGTGGTTGATTGTTGGATTTATTAAGAATGAAGAAACGAGAGAGGATGTATAAACTATTGGCATCTAGCTTAGAAGAATGATATTTTCAAGGTCCAAATGGTACATATACCATAGTGGAACCATGTAAAAATACTTGATTAGCTTAGTATGTAAGGAAAAATTTCTAATCGATTCAATTTGCATGTAATTGGATTAATTCCGGACAAAAATTTTGAGTTATAGGATAACCTTTGTGTTGATGATCCCATAAGCCTATGCCAATATTTAATGAAGATGTAGCAGCTAGGCTTCAAAGATTGGATATGTCATGCGTGTTTACCATGCCAAGTTTATCTTCATCCTTACCTAGGTTCTCATACGTATGAATGCGTATTAATTATGAGTCATTGGAATTTTTATTATGGGTGTTATGTTTTTATGTTAAAATTCGTCTAGATTATTTTTTAATATTTAAAAAAATATTTTTTTTGAGTTTAGTTTCGTTAGAACAAAATATAATGTCATTAGAACGAAATAGAATTATTGATTGAACGGACTTATAAGTTGTAAGAATGAATTTTCCTTTTCGTTCGAAGGAGGGTTCAAATGAACATCAAATGATGCGTTACTATTGAAATTCGTTAGAAGCTTGTTTGAAGTTGGTTCAAACGAGAATGCACTCTCTATTGAATGAAGTTATTTTTTCATTCAAACGAGATACGATTCTCATTCAAATGAGCGTGGTTTTCGTTCAACAGAGTCGTCACCTCAAAATTCATGTATTTCTGTTTAAGGCATGTTGGACTAAAAAAATTTAAGAACTTTTGACGCAAAACATCTTTGTTCTTGTTTATAAAAATTCCAAGCCCAAAATTCACCCTTTACATTTCAAAATCCAAGATTCATAATACATATGCTCTGAGATATTTTTTGGGCATCTAGTTTATTTATTTCTTCTTGAGAGAATCTGTTTTCGTGCGGTGGACTCCGTACATGATGATTGCAGTGTTTGACGGTTGCTGAGCTTAATCAGTGGATACCGAGGCACGTGTTAACTCATGTGCCCTGGTAGCTTGTGTGGGTGGACTCATACATTGCACTATGGAAGAGAGGTTGAAGATAAAAGAGCGTTAAGGATTGTGGGGGATCAATTCATTGGTTTTACAAAGCATAGATAATAGACTTACAAAAATTTGGCGCGAGTGCAAAGGTCATCAAATCCTTTCAAATTCACTAAGAAATCCTTACCTTCTTCTTAAAACTTACCTCCCTCTCCAAAGAATGGATTGAAATAATGGCAGTTGAAAATAACCTCCTCCTTTGACAGCTCAGACGAAGGGGTAACACTTGAAACTTCATCGAAAACATCTACAACTTTGCTCGATGAGGACACTATTGTGAAAAGATGATTATAAGTAGAGAAAACGATGTTTAAATGTAAAAAAAAAGATATCAAAATAGGTTATGATTGCCAAAGAATAAGTAAACAAATGAAGTTTTGTTGGAGAAAATAAAGTTTGCGAAGTTTTAATGGCAGTAAAGATTTAGAAGGTTTTAAATAGAGGAAGGAGAAAGTATTTTTTAGGATTTCTAAAAAATCCAGCCGTTCACTTGCTTCTAACGGTTCATAAAAATAGGTGACCTTTTGAATTTTAAGGGGAAAAATAATGGTTACACAAATCGATGTCTCAGAGATCACGTTGGGGTGATACGTGGTAATATGTGATGGTAGTGTCACAACTAATAGTCTTAGTATTTAATGAGAAGATATGCCAACGTTCAGTTTTGCACTTGTAAAGTACAAGTAGACATAAATGGACATGTGTACAAACAAGTTTCTTTCGTTTGAGGTCCTTTAGTAGAAGGTTCTTCAGGTTGAGTTTCATCGCACAAAGGTTTCTCGATTGAATATTTAAAATGGAGAGGTTATGAATAATGAATCGTTAAGATTGGAGGAGTTTTGATTTACTGGCCAAAACGTTTCAAAATCTCAAGTTAATTTAATGAGGTGATTTGTATAGTAACTTCTTGTTTACACAATAACTTAAGTTCATTTAATGAGGTGTTTTGTATAGAAACTTCTTATTTACACAATAACTTTCTCTATGGGGGGAAAATGTAGGAGGGGATTATTTGTAGAACTCCTTACTCAGAGATAAGTTACTTCAAGAAGAAAAAAAAAAGTTCGTTCGATGTTACATAAAGGAGGTTTATAAGAAGACTTAAAGGATCAAGTCCTAAAAAATTGAAGAAACTTAAGGTTCAAAGAAGCTCGAGTTCAATATTATCGAAGAAATTGCTCCCAAGAACACAGAGACCGAAAAAAATCCACATGATCATGCATGCTACAAAGAAGATCACCCTAGGGAGCATGTTGAGAGCAACCAAAATCTTACGTGATCAATGATGCTCATGACCTGTAAAATTCCACTGGCACATAAATCATTATCTGACATAAAGAAATATTCCATTTGCACATGATCCCATGTCGAAAGAGTTTATATAATATATTGGCAAGTGCGATCATCATGCTTTATTATAATAATACTTTCCTTTATGTTTTGAGATAATTTTATGCCACGTTTAACTATTTTATCCCTCATTACGTGGCTCGGTGTGGTTTACCAACATAAGTATCCAAAAAAAGGAAAAGGGGTTTAAGGTCCCATTAAAAGGAGATAGACTATAGATATGTTACTTCTCTCACATTGTGTACGAACCACATTATAGTACCTCCCTAAGTCCTTACTTAGGTCCGTAGCACCTCCCTATTTATCGAAAACCCTTGGTCATACTCTGAGTACTGATTTAGAGGCTATCGGGCTCCCCCGGGCCTCGTTTAACTCTGATCAACTTCATTGTCAGAGAAAAAGATTAATGAATCTTCATAGGACTTTGAATCCATTTTGCAACATTCCTCCACGTGCGTGAATTAGCATAACGGTTCTGACGAACGAACCATTTTACTATTAAAAATCAATTTGGAGGCCACTAGGCTCTCTCGGGCACCGATTTAACCCTAATTAACTTCATCATCAGAGTAAAATCTCAATGAATCTTCAAAGGGAACTTTACCCCCTTTCCAACGATCTATCCCATGAACAAAATGGCATAACCATTCGAACGAACGATCCATTTTCCCCAAAAATTGATCTAAAGGCCACCGGGCACTCTCAGTCTCGGTTTGACAAAAGTCGACTCTTTAGATTGAAAGAGACTAAATGAATCTTGAAAGTTCACTGAATACCCATTTGAACTATCCAAACCCTGCATTAATCAACCTTACAGTATGGATGAATGACCCATTTTACTTCGAAAGGTCACCGAGCCCTTTCGATCCCCATTTGACCAAAGTCAACTCTTCGAACCAAGCAAAGATCTTTAGAACATCTAAGTGCCATGAATACCCTTTCCAATGGTCTACCCCATACACGATTCAGACTCACGGTTTGGATGAACGATCCATAGTCGTCCAACTAATCTCCTGCCCAAAGGACCGACAGATGCTTTCGAGCCTCGTTGGACCCAAAGTCACCCCCGGACTTGGGAGAGGCCCTAAGGATTCTCAAAAGTCTCTGAAAAAAATTTCTAACATAATGGCCTGTGCGTGATTTAGACTTACAAATTGCATTTTACGACCATTTTTCTAAAAACTCTGCACAAGACTGCCAATTGGCATGTCCATTTCCCTGCCTATCAGCAGTGTGTCTAGGGTTACCTACTGATAGGTAGGACAAGGACAATGTCAGTCGATAGTCCCCTAACCCTATATAAGTAGAGTATGAGATCACCATGAAAGGCACCTTAGAAACATCAACTTCAATGATCTCAAGAATTTTCTTCTTAAGTTAACGAGGTTTCCTTTTTTAAAAGCTTTCTCCACCTTTCATTTCCCTCACTTTCACACTCAATTTATAAAAATCCCCCTACATTCTTCACCCATTCGCAAGGAATATCTAAGTCTCCAAAGAAGGTCCAAACGTTCTTCTCTCTCTTTAAATTTCTTTATTTTAGCATTAGTTATATAGGTTCTCAATTTAGCTTTTACTTTAGATGATACACATATTAATCTTCAATCATTTATTAGTAATATTTCACATAATATATTTTCTATAAAAAAACCAAAATAAGTAAAAGAGGGTACACCTATAAATTCCAACGGGATTTGTCTCCACGTTCTCTCAAAACTAAAAACACATTTTTCTTGAGCACACATATAATAACATCCCCGTTTGAATTTATGAGATAAAACCCACCCTCGTGTCGCATGCAAACTACGGGGGCTTTGATGCCTTTATAGGCTACGTAGGCGTCTTGGGCTAAGACCCGAGACTCGAGTCCTATTTTTCGATTTTCCTCTTTTTTCCTAATTTATCCATATTTTATTCATTTATATCATACTTTTGATTCATATTTTCTTTTTATCTAACACATATTATCATTTTATTATAACGATCAATATCTTCATAAGTTCACACATCATATTTTTAATTATTATTTTGAGAACATTCCTATGGATGACCTCACTCCGTCTTTTCAATGATGCGAGTTGAGTGATTCCGATCTTTTGTTATATATACACGCACACACACTCCATGAAGAAATCAAGGAAAATAGTAACATAAACCCATGAGATACCAAAAGGGAAGGATGGGTACCTTCCCATTCTGTAACTTAGCCCCCGAACCTCTGATTTAATTAGTTTCACAAGTATCAATTTGTCTTTGACGTCGTCCTCTCGAGGTGAAAACTTGTTCTTTTGCCTGTTTTGTGAAAAATAGGCTGACGAATATATCTCTTTACATCACCCCACATCGACGACAGTCGAAACGTTGCTAGAAGGGGCACGAGACCTCTCTCTCTTTTTTTTTTCTCTGTCTCTCTCCACCATGTGCGCGAGCGTCAACCTCCGAGATGGAGAAGGAGAAAAGGAAAAATCAAAAGCTGGGGAGGGATGCCCACAATGTAGACTCTGCTGGGGACTTACTTAAGAGGGTTAGACTCTGTTTGCATGAGTGTTATAATTTTGTGTTTGTGTGCGTAACACCTACCTCCATGTCCCCTTTTTCTCCTCTATTACTGCTTATATGTGTCTAACTCATGTTTATATCACCTCTCACTCACTTTTCACTTCACACACTTGTAAATACTCTCCATGTACACCTCATACTACCTACACTTGTATCTAGGTTCACTTATATCCACATGCTTCACACACTACTTAGAATTTCCATGCTTAGGTGTCCCTAGCACACACCTTCAGTTATCACACACCACTTGTAGTTGATCCATGCTTAGATTCACTGCCACATACTAACCTGTAGATATTCACGCATCACTCACTCTCACGTATCCATACTTAGTGTAATCTTCTTGCTCCATGCTAGATTTACTTTTCACGATACTTGTACATTCTTCCTTATTATTATAGTGCTCATCATGCCAAATAAAATACTCTCCCCACAATATACTAATATAGAATCATGCATTTTGCACACTACATCACCAAGACCATTGCTATATTGATAAAAAAAATATCCCGTACTGGGGGGTCACTTTGAGATGGGCGCTGGTCCGGCAGGTCGCAATTAGACTAATCAATAGGACTCTCACGTTTCATTAGCCTAGTACGTTCGATGAATATCGAATGGTTCCCCCCGCATCATACTGCTTGACCAAACTCACGACGAGAGGTATATAGAAGGGAACTTGTTCACATACATTGAGTATATAAAATTATTTTTAACACATGCCATCCCCACGAGGTACATAGTGAGGGAAATCACGTACACTCAGGTATATCAAATGGCTTGTCCACACGTACCATTTTCCCTTAAAAGCAAGACGTATATCATGGAAGTCATGCCAAAGGGGGGAGCCTTTCCACTAACCCAACAAATTCATACCCTCATATAAGTGTCAACCCAAGGGCACTCATATTTAGTTTGCTGGTTACTACACGAAACCCTGTCGAAATTTCGGGTCGGCATGCTGCCCAAATTTTTACACGATTTCATTTTTTCTCAAAATGGGACCCTATCCTTGAGCCTGGAAAATAAGTCAAACCATGTTTTACATATTTTTCAAACCCAACTTTTCCCCAGGCTCAGGTCCCGTCTGACTTTTCTTTCGTATTTAGGTAAAGCTAATACAAGTGAAAACATAAACATAATAATAATGATGCTGAGACTCCTCTCTCATTTTTACCTACTTCTTTACCAAAAGTGTTAAAAAAAAATCTCCCCTCTTTTGTCAAAATACAAAAAACATTTTTCCTCCTTCTCATCAAAATACCAAAAACATTTTCCTTCATTTTATCAAAATATACCAAAAACATTTTGTCCTCCCCTTTCCCAAAAAATGTCAAAAACATTTTTCTCTAAAAAATATTCTTCCTTTTCTCTTTCAAACATAAATTCTAAACATTTTCCTTCTCAGGTCAATCATATACCCGACCTTTGACCTGGCTCCCTATTGGATTTGATCTTCCACTAAATCACCCCGAAGCTCCGTCAGCTCTCCTACCATTTCCTCTGAGTTCGGAATATACCTTCACCAACCCTCCATGGAGAACATAAACCAAGTACCGAATGTGCAACCTAATTTGATGATGGTCCTAGTCTAACTTACTGCTAATATTGAAAACCTTCCGATCGAGGTTCAAGAGATGCAGCGAAATTGAGTCCCTATTCCCGAAGAGCTTGAAGTCCTCTTTCCTTGCATTATGGGTCCACGTAAGGACATATTTTTCGTAGTCCTCATTTTACATAGAGTATGTCGTATACCGCTACAATCATCGAAGAGGTTCACGTTCATACATTCATGAAGACAGATCTGAATTTCAAGCATCGTCAACATATGCGCAACATGAGGTACAATTTCATATAGAATGTGTTTAAGTTTCGTAAATGATTTACTTTAGTATTGGGATATTTTTTGAAACTATTTTTATCAAACTGAGGAATTTTTTTTTAAGTCAAAATTAATTTTTTAAGACCTGTTGGTAAGCTTTTTAAAATAATATTTCTCGCTCCCGTCGTTCAAATGACATTGACATGTAGTTCAAACAACTTCTTTTAGTGACATCATATGTCATTTTAAGGGTCGCTCGAAGTGTCATTTCTTATTTGCTTCAAATGACCATGTATTGTTTTGTGTTTAAAAGTCATTTCTTAGGGCATTAGTAACGACATCTAATGTCCTTCAACATGACAATGTCATTCGAATGACTTTTAACGACATGCGCCGCCTCAATATTTTTGTTCACTATAAATACATTTTTTGAAGACATTTTTCATTAAGACTTTTGATACATGAAAATTGCTTCTTGGCAGAGCTTTAGTCTTCATCTTTTAAGGTTAAAAATCTAGTTTTTGATTTACCAAAATCTTCCTAATCCTTTTGTGAATCATTTGTGGAACCAAAATACTTCTTGGAAGTTTTATCTTTGTGGAGTGCCATCTCTATTGTTGATTGGTGGTTCTTGTGGGAGCTACTTACTGAGGACAGCGATTATTGAGGTTCTCGAGGGGATTTTTGTGGGTGACTAGGCTGCGGTCAATGTGAATTTGCTGTGGTAAATTCATTGCAGATTTCGCTGTGTGAATGTAAGTTACGATTTGCATTACATTGTGAAATAAAGGTTTTACCCAAGAGTTTTTTTATTCTTGAACCTCGATTTGTGATTGTTTGATTTGCATATTTGATTTATATCACATAGATGCATGATTAGGGTTTAATTAATTTGGATCAAATATTGACTCTAATTAAATATGTATAAATTTGGAAATTTGTGAATTAAATAAATAATCAATATCACGCATTTACAAATTTGTCTCAGAGTTTTAGCTCGGGATTTACCTCCTTACAAATTGGTATTAGAGCAAATTACTCTAATTTAACAAGTGATTTTTTTCTGCAAAATTTTAGTGATATTGATTTTTTTTTAAAAATCTAATTTTGAATAAAATGTTTTTTTATGGAGAACTTATATAATTGGTTTCCCATCTTTGCTTCTTTGATGGCATGAATTATGCCTATTGGAAAGCCCGCATGAAATCTGGTTGAAAGGCTATTGATGAACATGTTTAGATTGTTTGTGAAAGAGGGTGGACTCCTACCACTGTCACCGTCAATAATGTCACCAATACCAAACATGCGTCTGACTTGACTATGATGATTTTAAATGGAGTAACTTTAACTCTCGTGGCCTGAGCACTATTTCTGGAGCCGGGTTCCTTCATATGATGACCTGCATAACCTATAAAAAGGAATAGGATATTCTCCAATTGACACATGAGGGTACCAACGTGGTTAAGGCATCTAAGTTGCAAAATTTGACCATCCAGTTGGAGACTATAACCATGTCAGAGTTCAAGTGTTTTGACGAGTTTTATGCTAGGTTGTTGGACATAGTTAATATGTGTAAGGACATAAATTTTCAATTGAGTCCCTCTATTGTTTTGACTTAATTCCGTGAACAAAACTTGTTTATAATATGTCATAGGGAGATTTTTATTTTGTCACGATCCCACTTGGTCTATGACGTATTGAAGAAAATTGAAGACGTTGCAGCAAAGTTTCAAAGAATTTATCATGTTGATGTTTAATTGGTGCAAGTTTACTCGTCTTTAAAGTTAATTTCATTCCGAGATCACTCAGGTATGAATGCATATAATTATTGGTGCTCGGAATTGTTTTTATAATAGATAAGGATGTATTTTTATAAAGAAATATATTTTAAAATGCTTTTAAAAAAGTGTTTTAAAGGTTTACACTACGTTTTAATTCTGATAAGCTCGAAAAAGGATTTTGAGTTTACTGGGTCTCTTTAAAGAAACCTTTTAATTGAAAAGTAAAAAAATCAAACTTCTCGCTCGAACGACATTAGATCTCGCGCGAACGAGATACCTATGTCACTCGAATGAGATCCTTAAGTCGTTCGAATGACACGCATTTTGAGCTGGCACTAAATTTTTATTTAAGGCGTGTTTCTATTAGAGTTTTGTAAGTGTGCATTCTGAAAAACAGTATACGAACCAGAAACTTGTTTGCACATGTTTTCTAAGGTTTAAAATCATAAACACATCCTTAGAAGTTTGCAAAGATCTGAGATATCATTCTCATATGTTTAAGTGATCTTGTTGCACCAAAGTTGTTTGTTCTACACATTGAACATCAAAGGGTTTTGGGGTGAAGAAAAGAGAAGGACTTCTTGTTCGACATCGCAGACGAATCAAAGACAATCGATGGAAACCGAGACATATGTGGACGCGTGTATTGTGGATAGGTATCGTGGAAGACGGAATTTCTGTGTGGGCACTATTAAATAACGATTTAAGATAATAAGTAGCGTCAAGACCCGTGGGGATCGAGTCTTAGTATAATGCTAATCTGTCTTTGTAAACCCATTGTTCATAGTGATTATCTCGCTTGGGCCGTCCGAGGTTGTTTTCCCATTTTGGTTTTTTTCCTCGTACATCTGGCGTTGTGAGTATTCTTTACTTTATTATACTTGCTTTAATCACTAGATGCATGTTTAGTATTAACCAAGATAAAATTTGTTTAAAGTAAGAATTGGGCTTCACAACTTGGTTTGGTGCATAATTAAAAGTTGGATAATTTTCGGTGAAAATTTTGGTTTTGTTTGAAACACACATATTGGGCACTCTTCAAATTGGTATCAGAGATAGAAAACATATTTGATTTGTTTTGTGATCTCGTGTGTTTATTTATCTCTCATTTGTTTGTTTTATCTCGATGGATTCTCTAAGCGTTGACGATTTACATCATTTGAATTTAAAGTTTGCAAAACGTATTGAAGTTTTGGAGAAAGAAAATTACGGTTTCCAAAATAGGATTGAATATTTGCAAGCGTTTCAAATTCAAAGAGATATTTGTCGTGAGCATTTTAGTTCCTTGTTTAAAAATTTTAATATATTAAAACTGGGCAAAAAGGAGAGTGATGATAGAGTCCTCGTTTTAGAAAAAGAGTTAGAGGATTTAAAAAATTCTAGAGTTTTTGCCTTTGAGGAAAATAATTCGATCAATAATTTTGTGGCACAAGGAAAGGCTCTTAGGAATAAGTTTGCTCACATTGAGGGGGAGCGAGATATCCTTCTAGGGGTAATTGAAAATTTAAAGAAGGAGTCCCTAAAGTTTGAGGAGTCTAATCGTTTGCTTGAGTCAAAAATTTTGAAGTTAAAAAATGATTTAAATGACTCGAGTAGTGATGGAAAAAGCTTATCTTGTTCTAATGGTTCGATTGTAAAAGCCAAAACCATAGTCTGTTTTAGAGCGTCAACCACATCTGAAGGTATTAGATAAGGTCAACCTAAATGTCCCATTCCTCATCATGTTTTCACATGTTCGCATTGTGGTAGGAAAGGTCACCTTAGGAGTTTTTGTTTTGATATTAGAAAAGACCCTAATAAGATTAAACGTAGTGTCCCATTGGTTCCCAAAACCTGTTTTGTTAGGTATACACCTGTTTGGGTTAGGAAATCCGTTTTGGAGATGCTAAATGCTTTGTTAGTTGATTCTTACATGCATGCACATGATTCATCTCTTGCTATTTCTTATGGTTAGTAGCTTGCATGTTTTGTCATACACTAGCCCTTGCATCATGTTTATACTTTGTTAGTTTTATGACATGTTTATCTCTTTGTATTTTATTTTTCACTTGTTTGATTCTTATTTGAAAAATACAAAAAGATTTTGCTTTTGAGAAATTTTTTGAAAAACTAAAAATAGTTTTGTTTTCTTGTTGGTTTTTATTTTTGAGTTTACATGTTTGATGTGGCATATTGGTGTTCTTGGACCCCCCTTTCGTTTCATATCCATGTGGCTAGGACATTTGGTCATTATTATCGATGCTTAGAATGATCTTTACCATTGTTTATAGGGGTTGTTTTGAAGTTGATATGCATTTTGATTCGATTTTGTATATATGCCAACATTGCACACATGCACGAGTTTATATGGATGTTTGGCTTCTCTTGCATATTTTAATTTGGTGAGGCTTTCTTATATCAATCTTGTCATCTATACGTAAGTATACATAAGGAAAAGTGTGCATGTAATAACCGTTTACCGTGAGGATTTAAATTGGTAAAAATGATGAGTGATTCACGGGAAAGGGCTGCGAGAGTTCAAAATAACTCATTGTGAAAGCCACCGTTTAAAAGATCCCAAAAGAAAATGCAATATGCTATGATAAGGTCCAAATGAGTTTAGTTCATTCCAAAAAATATATAATATTATTGAGGGAGTTTGGATGGATTGAAAATTTAAACGGGTTTGCAAAAGTAATCCTAATGTTGAAACATTACAATTTGACGCTATTGTTTGTAGAATCGTCAAAATTCCGGATTTGTGTGCATGTAGTATGTTTAGTTCATTAATCTCACACTTTTATTCTCATATGGCTATGATAAAGTTTGATGATTTATCGCTATTAATTAGAGCTTCTTGATCTTTTTGATGTGTTGGAATTGTGACTCATTTGTTTTAGTTTCACACCTACACATTCCATATCCACGTTTGAGCACATCGGTACTATGTTTGCATGTAACTAACATTTTTAGTTTTTATTAGTTTTTGCGTTTTGTGTTAAAAGCCTACTGTTTTGCTTCTGTCAAGCCCTTCTTGGAATTTTTTTGTGGAAATTTTTTCACTGGGAAATAATTTACAATATTTTTGTGAATCTGGGAAATTCTAACAGGTCATGAGAAGTCGTTCAAACGACTTATACATCTCGTACGAACGACAGCTGTACTTTGTTCGAGCGACATCCTCAACTCGTTTGAGCGATGTCCCTGGCTCGTTCGAACGACAGGCTGTTTTGTTGCCTCGATTGGTTTGCAGTCCTATGGTTTAAATTGGTATATTTTTGGTACTGCTGGAAGTGTTTCTAGTCAAATTATTTTATATGCAGATTTTAATTGGTTCAAAATTGGAGTTTTGCATATAGTCCGTTTATCACACCTGATAAGATTACTATATTCTTTGTGTGATTTATTTGGTTTACTAGCTACTGATTTATCATCTCTTGATCATATTTAGATGGTTGTTTCATGATTATCTAGCGATTTCAATTCTCAAATTGGAATCCAATTGATTCAAATTGGTATATTCTCTTGCTAGATATTTCAAAATTGATATATCTTTTCACTGGATTGTCTATTCGAGACAAAAAGGGGGAGAGATGTATGTGATGTAGGGGGAGTTTTGTTGAGCGTTTCTATTGATATCTGGATTTACATATTAGTTGATTATAATTATTATTGGAAATATATTTTGGTATCATTTTTTCTTCCATACTTCACTGGGTATTTGTTTGTCTGTTTCATGTGTGTAGGTATACTTAAGCGATTCAAAATTTCAAGTCTACATCACATTCAGACAGTTCATGCTTGCTGGTGCTAAATATACTAGTCTGTGTCCTGTATTTTTGATTTTGGGTTTATGGGATGGGATTTAGGCGTCATACGGCTTGACGGCCCGGTTCGGCATTTCACTGATTAGTATTGTCCCGGAATAGTCAAAGGGGGAGATTTGTAAGGACATAAATTTCTAATTGAGTCCCTATATTTTTTTGACTTAATTCCGTGAACAAAACTTGTTTGTAATATGTCATAGGGAGATTTTTATTTTTTCACGGTCCCAGTTGGTTTATGACGTATTGAAGAAAATTGAAGGCGTTGCGATAAAGCTTCAAAGAATTTATCATGTCGATGTTTAATTGGTGCAAGTTTACTCGTCTTCAAAGTTAATTGCATTCCGAGATCACTCAGGTATGAATGCGTATAATTATTGGTGCTCGGAACTGTTTTTATAAAAGATAAGGATGTATTTTTATAAAGAAATATATTTTAAAATGTTTTTAAAAAAGTGTTTTAAAGGTTTACACTACGTTTTAATTCTGATAAGCTCGAAAAAGGAGTTTGACTTTACTCGGTCTCTTTAAAGAAACGTTTTAATTGAAAAGTCAAAAAATTAAACTTCTCACTCGAACGACATTAGTTCTCGCGCGAACGAGATACCTATGTCGCTCGAACAAGATCATTAAGTCGTTCGAATGACACGAATTTCGAGGCGGTGATAAATTTTTATTTAAGGCATGTTTCTATCAGAGTTTCGTAAGTGTGCATTTTGGAAAACAGTATACGAACCAGAAACTTGTTTGCACATGTTTTCTAAGGTTTAAAAGCATAAGCACATACTTAGAAGTTTGCAAAGATCCGAGATATCATTCTTATATGTTTAAGTGATCTTGCTGCAGCAAAGTTGTTTGTTCTACACATTGAACATCAAAGGGTTTTCCCGTGAATAAAAGAGAAGGACTTCTTGTTCGACATCATAGAAGAATCAAAGCCAATCGGTGGACACCGAGACATACGTGAACGCGTGTGTTGTGGACAAGTATCGTGGAAGACAGAATTTCTTCATGGTCACTGTTGAAGAATGATTGAAGATCAGAAAGAGCGTCAAGACCCGTGGGGATCGAGTCTTAGTATAAGGCTAATCTGTCTTTGTAAAACCATTGTTCATAGTGATTGTCTGGCTTGGGCAGTCCGAAGTTGTTTTCCCGTTTTGGGTTTTTTCCTCGTACATTTGGTGTTGTGTGTATTCTTTACTTTATTTTACTTTCTTTAATCAATAGAGCCATGTTTAGTATTAATTAAGATAAATTGGTTTAAAGTAAGAATTGGGATTTCATAACTTGGTTTGGTGCATCATTAAAAGTTGGATAATTTTCGGTGAAAATTTTGGTTTTGTTTTTAACACACATATTGGGCACTCTTCAATATGAGATTTAATTTGGATGAGAAAATTTAGGACACGAGGGTTGTTAAAAATATTTTGAGGTCACTCCCACCCCGTTTATTCCTAAGGACACTGTAATAAATTATTTGGAGATATTAGATACATTTAAGTTAGAAGAACTCGCTGAAGACCCTCAATCTTATGAGGTCAACATGTTTCCCAAAACCGTTAAGCCTAAGGATAGAGGGATTGCACTTAAGGCACAATTTAGAAAAGTGAGGAAGTGTCTAGGAAGAAAGAGAAGAAGAAGAAAGAGAGAGTTTGTGAGTCCGAGTCTAAGTTCGAGGGAGAGTTTACTTTTGATGATGTGTCCATGTTTGCTAAAAATTTAAAAAAGTTTCTTGAATTTTCCAAAGAAAATTCTTCTAATAAAAAGATGTTTGAGAAAAATAAAAAGAAAGAAGAGGCCAATGATAGCGGTGAGGAAGAGAACGAGGAATAGGCAAAACGTTTTAGGTGTAAGGGCAAAGGGCAGAAAGCATTTGAATTCCCCACTATTATAAGAAGAAAGAGGAAGAAAATTGCTATGCCAACCACTCTTAGTGATAGTGACAAAGTGTTGAATGATTTTGGGGATGATTTATCACATGGTATGTGTGTCGCCTTTGTGGCAAGTCATGTGAGCACATCTAGTTTTTACCATGAAGATGAGGACACTTGTGTACGTGAGAGCCCCGATGATGATTTGAGTGTTTTGAGTGAGTGTGAGATTGAAAGTGAGGGTGAACGCGATCTCTAAAAAGCATTTTGAGATTTATGCACCGAGACCTTAAAGATGAAGAAATTGAATAAAGAGTTAGGTCTTAAGGTATTAGATTGGGAGAGAGAGATAGAAGTTTTGAGGGGATGTAAGGCATCTGTGAGTCAACTCGAGAATGTCAAGGTTTCTTAAATTGAGTAGTTGATTGTCATAGGTCGGGAAAAGAGTGAGCTTGAATCCCATGTGTCCCAACTCGAGAGAGATCTTGAATGTTCCCGGGAGATCAAGGTTACTATGGAGGATACAACTAAGAAGGTAGGAAAGATGTTCCTCGGTCCCACTTTGGGTAATGTTGAGAGACTAGGATTAGGTCATGATGGTGCATGTACTTACCATGTTACACTTGAGCCGATTTCCAAGTTTGTTATAGATCCATGTGGCTCTCAAACTAACCCACCTAGGCATTCGTTACTCGATATGAGAGTGCATCCTAGACATTTTGAGAGAGGTTTTCCTAGGCCCGTGTATGTTTGCTCCCATTGCAAGAAGATAGGACACCACAGGGAATTCTGTTTTATGTTGGGTAGTGCATCACATAGATTTTTGCCACGTATTTCCACACAAGCACCCACACATGATACTTTGCATGATCCTGCACATCACATGAGAGATTTTTCACATATTCGAGATAAATTTAAGTGTTTAGTCAAGACTTCACATGATTTGATGGATGTTTTTCATAGAATGTCAATGCCTTTGGAAAACTCCTCTACACCTAATGGCTGAGGTTTAGACTTGTTTGATAGCATATGATGATTTTCATGATGATATATTATGCTTATTTCTAGTGTGTACGACTTTTGTATTTAACTTTTCCATTGTGATATATTTATCGAAAAACCCAACAAAAGTTTGTTTTTGAAATTTTTTAGAAAAATACAAAAAGATTTTATTATGATAATTTTTTTGGAAAAAGACAAAAAGATTTTTGTATTTACTTTTACTTCATTTATGGATGAACATTTAGGATGACCAAGTCAAAACATCATTCCATATCCATGTGACTATTTGATAGTGTTTTGAGACGATGCATCATTTCATCCATTTGCTTTATAATGTTTGGAGTCATTAAGATGAGATTTGAGATTTGACTCATGATTTCCTTTAATGCACACTTGCACGGATTTATGTGATTATTGTGCTTATCTATCACATGTTGGTCGAAGTATTTTCATCTCAATCTTTTCTTTAAAACAAACCAAATGTGATAAAACTTGACAATGAAAGTACTGAATGTAAGAACTGTTGCCCATTAGGAATTTGTTTAATATTTTTTTTGAGTATACATGGTAAAGGGCCACAGAAGGAGAAAATAACCTTCGCGAGAAAGCCACCATTTAACATGGGCCTAAATAAGCGTGGCATTGTAAAAATTAGCTAAGGCCCAAAGAGTTTGAAAAGAGCTAAAAAAGTATGACATTGAAAAAAGTAGCCAAGGGCAAACTAGATTAGTTTGATATGATCATTCAAAAGAAAATAATTGAATTCAAATAATGACCATTGTTATATATGAGGGATTTTGGTTGGAAATATATCAACGGGTTTGCATGTCCTGACAAAGTTTTGAAAAGGGATTACATAGTTTTTGACATTATTGGTGTGAAAATCATTTTAGACTTTGATTTGTTGATTTGATTGAATCGATGTCATTTGAATTCAACAATTTTTACACCTAAGGATGATTTTGAGCTCATTCGTTAGGAGTATCCATATTCATTGTGCACATTTGTTATGACTGTTTGAGTTTATTTTCCTATCGTATTTATTCACACCCATTCATTCCGTTTCCTATATTTGGTTATCTTAGTGTAAATTCATGGTGTGTGCTATTTTTGTAAATTATTTGAGCTTAAAAATTTGAAGAATCAAAAAGACTGTGGATAGTTTTGAGTATATCCTTGCATGAGCGTAATTGACATATATTTACTATTATTTTTGTGACACTCCACATTTATGTTTGTTTATTCTTTTCTTGGTCTATTTCGGACAAATAAAAAGGGGGAGAGCGAATTATGGACTATGGGGGAGTGAGAGTTTGAATTATGAGGGAGATTTGAGATTTGAGATTTGATTGATTTATTTGATTTGATTTATGTTTTATCTCATTTGAAACTCGACATGTCACGAGGGTATTTGCTTTGCTTATTGTGTATAGGACTTTGATAATCATTTGGAAATCCCAAAAAAGAAGCACAAGGAAAGTAAAGAGATTTGGAGATTTCGATGTAGAAGATTTTTGAAGAATTTGAAGACTTGCATTTTTAGTACCTTTTCACTTGTTGGGTTCCTGGGAGGGTATTAGATTTGGATAGGACCTTTTGATAATTCAGATAATTTTATTTTGTACTAGCATAGACATAGGGGAGATATGTAAGGACATATTTTCTGTAGTCCTCATTTTACATAGAGTGTGTCTTATACTGCTAGAATAGTCGAAGAGGTTCACGTTCATACGTTCACGAAGATAGATCCGAATTTCAAGCATCGTCAACATATGCGCAACATGAGGTATAATCTCATAAAGAATGTATTTAAGATTCATAAATGCTTTACTTTAGGATTGGGATATTTTCAAAACTATTTTTATCAAATTAAGGCATTTTTTAAGTCAAAATTAATTTTTTAAGCTTGTAGGCTAGATTTTTAAAATAATATTTCCTCTATTCGATTGTTCAAATGATAAGGTAATGTCATTAAAATGACAATGACATGTCATTTAAATGACTGATTCTAACGACATCACATGTCATTTGAAGGGTCACTCAAAGGGTCATTTCTTGTTTACTTCAAACGACCACGTACTATTTTGTGTTTAAAGGTCGTTTCTAAGGTCATTAGTAAAGATATCTAATGTTATTCAAACGACATGACAATGCCGTTCAAACGACTTCTAATGAAATGTGCCGCCTCAAGAATTTTGCTCAGCTATAAATACATGTTTTGAAGACCTTTTTCATTAAGACTTTTGATACACGAAAATTGCTTTTTGGCATACCTGTAATCTTCATCTTTTAAGGTTAAAAACCTAGTTTTTGATTCACCAAAATCATCCCAATCCTTTTGTGAATCATTTGTGGAACCCAAATACTTTTATAAATTTTATCATTGGGGAGTGCCATCTTTACTGCTGATTGGTGGTTCTCGTTGGAGATGCTTGCTAACGACTGTGGTCATTGAGGTTCTTGAGGGGTGGGTTCTTTACTGGTTACTAGGCTGTGGTCTATGTGGATTTTCTGCGGTAAATTCATTGCAGATTTTGTTGTGTATTTGTATGTTGCAATTTGCATTATATAGTGAAATAATAGTTTTACCCGAAAGTTTTATTTTACCTGAACCTCGACTTGTGATTGTTTGATTTGCATATTTGATTTATATCACATAGATGCATGATTGGGGTTTAATTATTTTGGATCAAATATTTAATCTAATTAAATAAGTTTAAAATTGGAAACTTGCGAATTAAATAAATAATCGATATCACACATTTACAAACTGGTATAAGAGCCTTAGCTTGGGATTTACCTCCTTACAGTCCACCCACACCTAAGCTTATTTAGTTCATGGAATAAAATCAGCACGTCCCACTTGTGCCTCCTGCCAATGGGCCACCACTTAACTACTTATGCAAAATCTTGCCCGACTAGGGGCTAACTTGTCAGTACATGTTGATCCGAAGGAAGAAGAGTTAAATTAAGTCAAGGAGTACCTTTGAGAATGTAGTGATATCGATTAATTTTCGTATTGAAAATTTTCCATTTAAAACTTATTGAATTTGAGTCGTTCTTAGATCCAAATTAATTTCAATTTTATTTAAGCCCTAATCATGCATCTATGTGAATAATCATGCCATAAAAAACAATCAAAAAATTCTGGACACACGGATTTTAGGAAAAATCCCCCGAAAGGGAAAAACCATTTATTTCAATAAATGTTTGCAAATCGCAACTTACAACACACTTACAAAAATTTGCAATGAATTTTTCACAGAAATCTCACATAGACATCAACCTAAATCAACAATTGACCTTCGCAAGAATGCACAAGAACCACAACTCTCCTCAACAAATAATACCCTCAAGTATCCTCAACTGACCACAGTCGTCAGCAAGTCACTCCCTTAAGATCTACTAAAAGAGCAGTATAGATGGAACTCCACAAGAAAAAATATTAGTACATGTATTTGGGTTCCACAAATGATTCACAAAAGTGATTGGGAAGTTTTTTGTGAATCAAAACATGTGTTTGGCCTTAAAAATTGAAGACTTGTTGTAGTATATTTGTCGAAAAACGTTCGTCCAAAGTCGTAATAAAAAACCCTTCCGAAATAGCTATTTATATAAAAAAAATACATACCTGAGTTGGCGCATCGAACCAGTTCAGTTTTCCCTTTATAAGAGGCGAACCGGTTCGCTCTAATTTTACAAAAATGCCTCAGTTTGTTAAAAACTTTTTAGAAACAATATCCCAATACTAAAATGAAACATTTATGAAACTTAAACACATTCTATATGAAATTATACACCATGTCGTACATATATTAAAGATGCTTGAAAATCTGATCCGTCGTCTTTAATAAATGATCGTGAGCTTCTCTCGACGATTGTACCGGTATACGACATACTCTTATGTAAACTACAAACATTGGAAATAATGTCCTTACAAATATCCCTTTATGTCTATGCTGGTACAAAATAAAAATATTCTAATTATTAAAACAAAAATCCTATACAAATCTAATACCCTCCCATGCTACCCAAAAGTGAAAAGGTATTAAAAATGCAAGTCTTCAAATTCTTCGAAAATCTTCAACTTTGAAATTTCTTCAAATAACATCTATTTTCTTTTCTTGCACTTCTTTTGTATGCTTTCCAAATAATCATCAAAATCCTACACATAATAAACAAATCAAATACTTTTTTGATGAATCGAGTTTGAAATGAGATAAACATAAATCAAATCAAAGATCAAATATCTCAAATCTCCCCTATAATTCAAAATCTCCATGAGATAAACATAAATCAAATAAAAGGTCAAATATCTCAAATCTCAAATCTCCCCCATAATTCAAAATCTCCCCCCCCCCCCCCCCCCATAATTTATAATTCGTTCTCCCCCTTTTTAATTGTTCGAAATAGACAAGGAAAGTAATAAATACAAAAAATAAACTCGGATTGTCACAATAAGCATAACAAATAGAAAAATAATTACTCTCATGCAAGGATAAACTCAAAAGGATTTAACAAAATCTTTTTGATTTAAAAAAACAAATTCAAGAAAATAAAATTTACAAACACAACACACACCATGAATTTATACTAAGATAACTAAATCGTGGAAACGGGATGAATGGGTGTAAACATATTCAATAGGTAAATAAACTCAAACAATCATAACAAATATGCACGATGATTATGGATACTCCTAACGAATGAACTTCACAATCATCATTAAGTGTAAAAATTATTGAATTCAAATAACATCGACTTAATCAAATCAAAAAATCAAAGTCTAAAATGATTTCCACACCAATAACGACTAAAACATTGTAATGCTTTATTAAGACTTTATGAGGACGTGCAAACCTGTTGATACATATCCAACCAAAGTCCCTCAAATATAAGATAATATCCATATTTTTATATTCAATTCTCATATTTTGAATGATCATATTGTAAGGGCATGTTTTATAAATGTCCGTCTAGAATATATGAACTCTTGTGATGTCCTAAATAACAGTTAGTATGTCGTATACTGTTATATCTTGGCACATCTTCACACGTCCTACCTTGACTTCCATCATCCGAATCTTGAATAACACGCATCACCAACACGCATCCATCATTGGCAATGTGCGTCGAGCATCTTCAACCGACTCTATCCCCACTAACTCCACTACGCTAAAAGGTAAAATGTTTGATTGGAGTTATTAATGTTCATGTACTTATTTAGGATATTTCTATAGAATATTTTTATTCAAATTGAGGCGTTTTTCCCAAGTAAAAATTTATTTTTAAGACCTGTATCCGAGACTTTTTAAAGAAATAATTTTCGCTTGTGTCATTCAAAGGACATAGCAATGTCGTTCAAACGACATTGATAATTCGTTCGAATGACAGCTTCTAACGACATCACATGTCATTTTAAGGGTCGCTTGAAGGGTCGTTTCTTAGATGGATCAAACGAACCCGTACTGTTTTGATTTTTTAAGGTCGTTTGTAAGGTCGTTCGAAGTTACATTTAACGACATCAGATTTCGTTAGAATGACAAGCAAATGTCATTCGAACGACATGCGTCGCTTCGATTTTTTATCCAGCTTATAAATACCTGCCATAAAGTTAGGTTTGCAAGTCTTTCAAAACTCCGTTTCTGCAAATCTGATGGAATTAAAGACTACATCTTTTAGGCTTTTAAACCCTTTTTGATTCACTCTAAAGTCCCAAATCATTTCTGTGAATAATTATTGGCTTGATTATTCATCTTACTCATTTTGGAGTAACAATTTTGGAGAAGAAGGTTGTCTCCATTGCTCTGATATCTTCACGAAGCCTTAAGATGCCCTTAGATTTGACAATCTTAGGACGTGTTTAGGAATTTGCACAGTTGACTGATGGGTGGTAACCTTGTCTAGATAGGATGCTTTTTGGCATCTTCATATCATATGATTCCTATTGCTAGACTGTATCATTTGTATCATTTTGTAGGATATTTTTATATTTTTATTTTTTTTGAAAATGCCAAAAAGTTTTTCTATTTTTTTGAGAAAAATTGAAAAAAAGCCAAAAAAAATTATTTTTGATAAAATTTTTGAAAAAGACAAAAATATATTCTTTTTATTTATTTTTGAAAAACACAAAAAGAGTTTTGTATTTTGTTTACACCTTTTATCAATGAACATATAAGATGACCAAAGCCACAACTTCATTTCCATATTCCACGTGACTTTTTTATTGTGATTTGAGATGCTACATCATTTCATCCATGTGCTTTATATTGTTTGGAGTGATTAAGATGCGATTAGTGATACCTTTCTTGGCTCCTTATCTCCTTTAATTCACACATGAATGGTTTTATTTGAATTTTGTACTTGTCTGTCACATGTTGGTTTATAATTCTGTCTATACAACAAACCAAATGCGATAAAATGAGAATAATATTAATAATAGTATTGAATGTAAGAACAGTTGCCCGTGAAAAATTTGTTTATATATATTGAGTGAAAATGGGAAAGGGCTACGAAAGATACTCACATTCTTTGCGATTAAGCCTTTGTTTAAATCAGGTAAAAAAGTGTGGCATTGTACAAAGTAGCCAAGACCCAAAGAATTTAAAAGAGCCAAAAAGTGTGGCATTGAAAAAAAAATTAGCCAAGGACTTTAGGTTGATATGATCATTCAAAAGAAAAAAAAATCGTATATCATCATTATCATGTTTTAGGAAGTTTGGTTGGATTTATATCAACAGGTTTGCACGTCTTTGAAAATATCAAAAAAGCATTAAATAGTTTTGGGCATTACTGGTGTGGAAATAGCTTTGAACTTTGATTTGTTCATTATATTGAGTCAATTTCTTATAAATCCACCATTTTTACACCTAAGGAAGATGTTGAGTTCATTCGTTAGGAGTATCCAAAAGTCATAATGCACATATGCTATTATTGCCTGCGTTGATTTTCGTATCAAATTTGAACACATCCCTCCATTTACTCTATCATTGACTTGGTTATTTTAGTGTTCTTTCCCGGTGTGATTCTTTGTTGTACATTTTTTATAAGAAAAATTTTGAAAAATTAAAAAAGATAAATTTATTACCTTGTGACACTATCCATATGCATTGCTTTGTGTTCTTCTTATTTGTCTATTTGGGGACATCATAAAAATGGGGAGAACGAATTATGGGAAAATATTGTGATTTGATTATTGATTATTTGATTTCATAATGATTTGCTTGAGCTTATTTGACATTGATTTTCTGCTTATCATTATATTTTAAACTTTTGCGCATCACGGGTATTTGTTTGTTGTCTCATGTGTGTGGGTACAAAATTGAGGATTATTTTGCACACCCTGATGATGACAAAGAAATGGTGGAGCAGTGAAGCTTTGAAGATGTTGAAGATTTTGAAGACATGTTATTTGATAGTTCCATATATGGGTTCTTGGGGTTATTAAATTGTATGTTTCTTTTTTGTTGGGTAGTATAATTCGTATTTTTTTATGAATGTACCGACATAGACATAGGGGGAAATTTGTAAAGATATGTTTTATAAATGTCCGTCTAGAATCTAAGAATTTATGTGATGTCCTAGATCACAGTTATTATGTCGTATATCATTACATCTAGACCCGTCTTCACACGTTCTACCTTGACGTTCATCATCCGAATCTTGAGTAACACACATTATGAATATGCACCCATCATTGACAACGTACGTCGTGCATCTTCAACCGGATCTATTCTTACTAACTCCACTACGCTAAAAGGTAAAATGTTTAATTTGAATTATTAATGTTCACATATTTCTTTGGGACATTTTTATAAAAAAAATTTATCAAAATTGAGGCATTTTTTCAAAGTAAAAATTTATTTTTTAAAACATATAGGCGAGGCTTTTTAAAGAAATATTTGTTGCTTATGTCATTCAAACGACATAGCAATGTCCTTCAAACGACGTTGAGAATTCATTAGAACGACCGCTTCTAATGACATCACATGTTGTTTGAAGGGTCGCTCGAAGGGTAATTTCTTAGATACGTACTGTTTTTATTTTTTAAGGTCACTTGTAAGGTCATTTGAAGTTATAGCTAACGGCATCAGATGTCGTTCAAACAACAAATGTCACCTTAATTTGTTATTCAACCTATAAATACCTTCTATGAAGTTAGGTTTTGTAAGTCTTTCAAAACTCCGTTTCTTCATATTTGATGTAATTAAAGACTTCATCTTTTAGGCTTTTAAACCGTTTTTTATTCACTCCAAAGGCCTAAATCATTTATGTGAATCGTTCTTGGCTTGATTATTCATCTTACTCATTCTAGAGTAACACTTGTGGAGAAGAAGGCTATCTCCATTTATGACCAATTGAAGCTCTTGCCGGATCTCTTGTTGAAGACTTCGAACCGACACCTGAGTGTATTTCATCGTCACAAAAACGTTGTATTTGTAATATGTAATTGTAAGTTAGATATTTACAATTTATAAATAAATAAAAGGTTTTGATCTTGTTGGGGATTTTTCCTCAAACTTGTGTTGTTATTGTTTTGTTGTGTATGCTAATAAATTCATATTATTTTCAATCACAATTAGATGCGTATTTTAGGTATTTAATTAAAATTTGTGCATAAAATTGGAATTTAATAAAACAAGTTTAAACATTGAAAGCAAACGCACTCTCACATGTCAAACTAAACTAATTTGGTCTTGGCTAATTTTTTTAATGCCACACTTTTTTTGCTATTTTTAAACTCTTTGGACACTGGCTACTTTTTATAATGCCAAACTTTTGTAGGTCCGATTTAAACGACGGCTTAATCGCAAAGGATATGTGTACCTTTCATAGCCTTTACCCGAGTTCACTCATCATTTTTTCAAATTAAACAAATTCCTTACGGGCAATGGTTCTTACATGCACTACTTTCATTATCAAGTTTAATCGCATATGGTTCATTTTAAATATACGATTGAGAAGGAAACACTTCGACCAACATGTGATAGACAAGTACAATAATCAAACAAATCCGTGCAAGTGTGCGTTAACGGAAATCCTAAGTCAAACATGTGTAAAGTAATCTCAAATCTCATCTTAATGACTCCAAACATTATAACGCACATGGATGAAATGATGTATCATCTCAAAACACTATCGAATAGTCACATGGATACGAAATGATGTTGTGACTTGGTCATCCTAAATGTCCATCCATAAATGGTGTTAAACAAAATACAAAAATCGTTTTTTCTTTTTCCAAACAATTTCAATAAAATCTTTTTGGTTTTCGAAAAATATATCAAAATGGAAAAGATAAATACAAAAGTGTTACAAACTAGCAATAGGAATAAAATATCATCATGAAAATCATCCTCTGCTAGCAAACAAGTCTAAACCTCAACCATTAGAAGCGGAGGAGTTTTCCAAAGGTGGTGACATCCTATGAAAAATATCCATAAATCATGTGACGTTTTGACTAAAAACTTAACCCTCTCTCGAATATGTGAAAAATCTCTCATGTGATGTGTACGATCAAACTTAGTATCATGTGTTGGAATACATGGAAAAAAATCTACGTGACACATTACCCAACATAAAACAAAATTCCTTAAGGTGTCCTCTCTTCTTGTAATGGGAGAAAACACACACGATCTAAGGAACACCTCTCACAAAATTTCTAGGACATGATCTCCTATTGAGTAACGGACCTAGGTGGGTTTGGTTGAGAGCCATATGGATCGATCACAAACTTGGGAACTGACTCGGTTGTAGAATGGGAAGTGGACGTATCATCATGACCTATTGTTAATCTCTCAATATTACCCAAAGCGGGATCGAGGAGCATCTTTCTTACCTTCTTAGATGTATCCTCTACAGTAAACTTGACCTCCCAGTCATGTTTGAGATCTATCTTGAGTTGGGACATACATGATTCAAGTTCACTCTTTTCTCGAACTATGACGATCAACTACTCACTTAAAGAAACCTTCACCTTCTCGAGCTGACTCGTTGATGCCTCAAATCCTCTCAAAACTTCTATCTCTCTTCCTAAATCTAATACCTTAAGACCTAACTCATTATTCAACTTCTTCGTCTTCGAGGTCTTGGCGTATAAATCTCTAAATGCATTTTGGAGTTCACTTTCACCCTCACTTTCAAATTCACTCTCACACTCACTCAAAATACTCCAATCATCATCAGGGATCTCACGTACACAATTGTCCTCATTGTAGTGAGATGGACTAGGTTTACTCACGTGACTTTCCATAAAGTTGACACACATACCATGTAATGACTCATTCCCGAAATCATTTACCTCTTCGTCACTATCGCTAAGAGTGGATGGAATAACAACTTTCTTGACCTTTCTCTTTAGCATAGTGGGACATTGAAACGCTTTGTGCCCTCTGCCCTCCACTCAAAACATCTCACCTCTTCCTCTTTCTGTTTCTTATCATTCTCATTTACCTATTTTTTCTTTTTATTTTTCTCAAAAAACCTTTTATTGGAAGAATTTTCTTTTGAAAATTTGAGAAACTTTTTAAAAATTTCACAAACATGGCCACATCATCAATCGTAAACTCTCCCTCAGACTCAAAGTTACAAACTCTCTCTTTCTTCTTCTTCTCTTTCTTCCTAAACACTTCCTTGCCTTTTTTAGAATATGCCTTAAATGTAATCCCTCAATCCTTAGGCTTAACAGTTTGGGAAGACATGCCAATCTCATAAGTATGAAGGTCTCATACGAGTTCTTCTAACCTAATTGTATCCAATATCCCCAAAGAATTTAACACAGTGACCGTCGGAATAAAACGGGATGGGAGTGGTCTCAAAATCATTTTAGCAACCCTCATCTCATCAATTTTCTCACCCAAATTAAAACTTGTGTTGACTATACCCGGCAACCTAGCATAAAATTCGTCAAATACTCAGACTCAGACATCTTGATTGTCTCAAATTGGGTGGTCAAATTTTACAACTTATACACCTTAAACGCATTGGTATCCTCATATGTCTATTGGAGGATATTCCATGCCTCTTCATATCATAATACGGCAGAACTCGTCAGGGGTGACAGCTCCAAAAATAGCGCTAAGTCCACGGGAGTTAAAATTGTTCAATTAAAAATCATCCTCAGTCCAATACGACACAGGTTTGGGATTAGTGACATCATTGACGATGATTGTGGGAGGAGTCCACCCTCTTTCACAAACATTCCAGACATGTTTGTCAATAGAATTTAAACCAAATTTCATACGGTCTTTCCAAAAGGCATAATTTGTGCCATCAAAGACGGGAAACCGATTATATAAGTTCTCCCTCATAAAAATTACAATTTTTCAAAAATCAAAATTTTCAAAAAAAATTGATATCATAAAAATTTTGCGGAAAAATAAATACTTAGTAAATTAGAGTAACCTTCTCTGATACCAATTTGAGAATGTTGCAATATCGATTATCAATTTAATCCCAATTTTATTTAAACCCTAATCATGCATCTATGTGAATAATTATTCCATCACAAACAATCACAAAATGCTAGACACACAGATTTTAGGAAAAATCCTCCGAAAGGGAAAAACCTTTTATTTCAATAAATGTTTGGAAATAGCAACTTACAACACACTTACAAAAATCTTCAATGAATTTTTCGCAGAAAACTCACATAGACCGCAACCCAAATCACCAATGGACTCCCGCAAGAACCCATAAGAACTGCAACTCTCTTCAGCAAAGAATACCCTCAAGTATCCTCAATTGACCATAGTCCTCAGCAATCAAATCCCTCAAGAGCTACCAAAATAGTAGTAGAGATGGCACTCCATATGAACAAACTTCAATAGAAGTATGTGGGTTCCAAAAATGATTCACAAAATTGATTGGGAAGTTTTATGCTAGTCAAAACATGTGTCTGTCTTTAAAAAACGGAAGACTTGTTGCAGTAGGTCTGTCAAAAAACGTTATTCCAAAGTCTTAATCAAAATCCCTTTCGAAATAGGTATTTATAGAAAAAATACATATATGAGTTGGCGCATGAAACGAGTTAGGTTTGGCCTTTATAAGAGGCTAACCGGTTCGCTTTTCCATTACAGATAAGACTTTTAGCAAATCGAACCAATTCGATTTTCCCTTTGTAAGAGACGAGCTGGTTCGCTCCAATTTTACAAAAATGCCTCAATTTGTCAAAAATGTTTTAGAAAAAATATCCCAATACTAAAATGAAATATTTATGAAACTTAAACTCATTATATATAAAATTATACCTCATGATGTGCATATGTCGAAGATGCTTGAAATTCGGATACGTCGTCTTGAACGAATAATCGTGAGATTCTCCCGGCGGTTGTAGCAGTTTACGACATAATCTTATGTAAACTACGGATAATGAAAATAATTTCCTTACAACCTTAAGTCGTTAACCTATAATTTTGACCAAGTTTGAATCTCTGGGAACTACATGGATTACACCCATATGTTTTCCTACCCTAAAGCAAGGCTACCGAAAACGTTCAAAATTCCTAACATTAAGAAGTTCGGGGTAGCGGTCCCTTAATTGTTCATCTTCGAAGTTACCACCGAAAAATGAGTCTCCTAGGTGCCTCCGAGAAATAGTGGCCCAGATGTTCCCATAGACTTTGAAGGATAACGCTCTTCGTTGGTTTCTATCCCTCGAGGAATCCAGAATTAGTCGTTAGGAGGATGTTTCCCATGAATTCATGTCGCATTACAAATACAACGAGGAGTTGGAGGTTACACATCGTGTTCTATAACTTCTCAAGTAGAACCCCAAAGAAGCTGTCAGTAATTTCATAATAAGGTGGAAGGAGAAAGAGGCTACTATGACCAACCGGACTTTCGAAAAGGAACAAATTAGTGTTATAAAGAAAAACTTCTTACCCCATGTACGAGAAACGGTGGGAGGATAGTATTATCCACATTTTCGAGCTCTTCGAGAAGTGGGAATGGAGATTAAAGAAAGTATTGTGAAGACAGAAGCTGAGCCAAAGAAAGTATCTAGACAGTTCACTCCAAGAAAATATGAGAAGCCTGCTACAGTCTTGACCATCATCAACATCTCTCATCCCATTACCTCTTGGGCACTAGAAAGCCATTCTAGTTCAGTCATAATAGAATACATCGAGCTCCATGGTACCCTCTTTAAATCCTACCAAGCCTTGTTGGGATAAAACCTCATCAAACCTTTGGACCATCGTACACTAGCAAACCCACTTCCCAAAAATTTCAAACCATATACCCATTATGATTTTCACCAAACTATCGACGATACCACTGATCAGTTCTTCCATCTTTGAAATGTAATCCAATGTTTAAATGACTGGGGTGTCATCGCCCTACCACCCAATCCCAAACCCGACACCACTTACAATCCACTTTCAAAGCATACAAATGCCATCTTCCTAGAGAATGACTCGAAATTTGATCCATTTACCTAGATTGAACCCACTAAAGCACCCATTTTACCCATATTTTCACCCAAATCCCTTAAAGTCCACCCATATTTTCTTGTACACCCTACCTATTATGACGAACAAGCTCTGTCACTTCTCACAAGATTGTGTATTACCGTTCGTACCTGTTCTAAAGGGAAATATATGGAATTGCCAGCAGTTTTGACCCAACTTCTAGAGTTTGGGCTAAAATTACCCTATGAAATGACCATTGACTATCAGAATTTCATCACCCTATTTATGGAAGCTCGAAAGTGGGCTTGAGAGTCAGATAATAAGGTGGTACCCATTGACGAAGTCAGTTTAGACGATGTAGTACAGATTATGATAGACATGTTTCAACAGACCAATGAGATTTGCAGTATATCCGAGTTACTTGATGCCCTAAAGCTGCAAGGGCAATTGGTTATTTAACTTTCGCATCTCCCCATTGAGTGGGAAGATCTATATGAAGAATTCATTGAGGTTGTGGAATGCATTGGTTTTTCATCGAAAGACGATATCATCACCACTGGATGGGGGAAGAGTTTGATAGCTCAGATAAAGAACGAATCCAAGAAAATGTTAGTCCGATAATCAGTGTGTGTGGGATGATATATTTTAATATATACTAGGGGAAATCAACAAAGTGGCTGAACAACTTGAAATAAATGAAGAAACATGATTTCTGTTCTTTCCCTCCTTCGTGAACCATATGATAAGATTTGGGAGACACTACCAAAGTTCAAATCCTCATCCAATAAGGTTAGATAAAGGAACTCCTCATGCTAGAAATGACCATCGGGAAGAGAAAGATCCTCGACCAAGTCAAGAAAACTCAAGCCAACATCACCTTGTGGGGACTCTTTATGTCTTCCCAACTAATCCAAAACGCTTTGATAAAATTACTTACGGTCCCCACAGTCCCTTCTTCAACCACAACCGAAGAAGTCGTGAACCTAGTTGGGTCCTTAACCTCTACTAGATTACTTTTCTTCTCTGAAGAGGAAATCCCAAAGTTTGTTCCTAATCATAACTATGCTCTCAACATCTCCATTGAGGTAATGGGGGAAGATAGTCCCTCTCTCACTCGTTGACAATAGATCAACACTCAATGTTTTCCCGTTAAGAACTTTTAGCCGTCTGGGTTTAAAAATAAGGGACCTTGCTCCAACTTTTACCGTAGTGCATGCCTATGATAATACTCGCCTAGAGGTGATGGGATCCATAACACTCATAATAGGGGGTGGCCCTATCAATCTCTTTATCGATTTCCATGTTATCGACATACCAACTTATTTCAATCTACTACTTGGTAGACCATGGTTTCACAGTTGTTGGTGTAAAAAATTAGATTTAACCTAATTATTTAATCACAGATAAAAATAAACAAGACAGGAGATTTTTAAAGTGGTTCAGCCTTGAAAGAATGGCCTACGTCCACTGTTTGTGTTATTGCTGACTGTTTGCAGAATTCTCGATAATGGGTTTACCAAGAAATTCCGAGTCCCCCTGCTAATGAGGAGGTTACAATGTATTTATAGCCTCGAGACGATACAAATGAAAGAATAATACACAGCTGTCCAATAGGCGTATGCGTTTGTGTGATAATAATGAGCATTAAATGCGCAGTCATCCTCTTGATTATCCGAATATGAATGCTCTGTACGAGATGCAGCTCGGACCGCCTAAGTAGCTCGGTATACATGAGTTGCTCGGTATAGTAGAGTTCCTCGGAGAACACTTATTGCTCGGAGCGTTCTGAGTTGGTCGGGGAGGTTGAGTTCCTCGGAGTCAAGGTGTTGTTAAAAAATGTTTGCGGGTGCCATGTAAGTTGACATGTGTCTCCACATAATCGGTCCACATCAGCATACTAAATTTGGTATCAACAGAAGCCCCCAATGTTTCATAGTTTGATGTTGAAGAAAAGTATGGAACATTACGCTGCCTAAACTTTATGGATTTTAGACAATCGTTCGTTGTTTATAGCCCCTTTTTGAGTGCATAGTATCAGGCTTTTTAAAGTATTTTGAACTTCAATAACCGCTTCGTGTTTCGTGCCTTTTTCTTCTTTTTTGCCGCTGGATATGCAATCATCCATCTTAGTAATCATTGCTTTTCTCCATTCTCGAGGTAAAGTATTTAAACGCTTCAGAAAACTCGATCGTCTCCTACTTTTTCAAATCTGCATCTTTAGAACTTCTTCACTTCTTCTCTGTCTTGTGCGTTCGTTTCTTCCATTGTTCATTGTCACCTGATTCATCTTTTTCCTGTAAGATCTTCTTCCTTCTCTTTTATTTCTTTTGTTCATCATGGTTTACCTTGTTGAGTCGCTTGATAAATTTCGTTTTGATTTTTATGTTCCTTCCTGGGTCATATTGGAAGAGCTTTCTAAACCTTATGACTATTTTCGTTCGACTGAGGGACATTGGTTCCCCAGTCTCTTTGTAGTTGAACGTGGCTTTTCTTTTCCTCCAAACCCCTTGTGTTTGGAATTCTGTCAATATTTTGACGTGGTACCTGCAAAAATAGCTCCCAATACCTGGAGAATAGTTAATGGAGTCCATAGGTCAAATCAGATTCATGGAACCCGTTTAGGAATTCAAGAAATTATGTTTTGCTATAGATGGGTTGTTAGTGATATAACTTTTTATTTAAAAACTAGGTTTTTAAATAGGGCTTTAGTTGTCAATCTCCCCGATGCCAACAGGGATTACTTCGAGCATGGGGTTGTTATGAAAAATTGGCAACACGCTCCATTAAATGGAAATGATGTGTATCAGGGTCCTAGATGCCCTCCCTATGGCAATGGGATAGGTTTTTTTGTTTTATTTTATTTTTGAAATTGTGTTTTCTTTGTGCTTGATAAAATGCGTCATTGACATTTTAATTTTTGTTTATTTGCACTTGATAGCAAAAAGAAATCTCCTAAAGAAACTGATGTCAATTTGAGGCACTTGAAACTTATCTGGAGTTTCCACCAAACTGTTGCTGACGAACATATCAGATCAGCCTCGTACTTGTTGCAGTACAAGAGTTACACTTCATCTTTTAATTCTCGTCCAGTAATAAGTGACATAGAACCAGCACCAGCTTCTGAAGGTTCCTCTCCTGAATCAGATATTCCTCTCAGTGACAGAATGAACAGAAGAAGAGCTCCCTTATACTTTGACAAATCAGACTCTGCCAATGTGGAGGCAAAGAGAAATAAGCAGGATGTCTCAGAGGAAGGGACAAGAAAAGTTGATGCACCCCCTCCTGCGACTGCTAAGAAAGTTACTGAGAAGCCCTTGTAGTTGTTTCTCCTCCAAGAGAGGTCATCGTTATATCACCGACCAAGACAACATCCTTGGTTGAGAATGTTCCTTCTCCTATGAGGACGTTAAAGAAAAGTTCCTCGGATAAACTGACTGAACCTATCTCTCAGCCTTTAACTGCTGGACGTGGTGTTCCCACTTTTGTTGCTCTGAGCTCTTCCATGGGCTCTGTGAAGTCTTGGATTATCCCAGAAATCCAAGGTCTTGAAGACACTCTTTCTCGGGATAGGGTTACCACCTTGGAAGCTCAACATATTGCCTCAGTAAGTATTACTATTCTAAACTTTCATTTTTTAATGTTCTATTCTTGTACTGACTCAAATTTATTTTTCTTATCAGCGGGTAACATGTTTCAATACTATTTTGAAAAAGGATGAAGCTCTTAAAGCTTCGAGCTCCTCAGGAGGTGTGGAGGAGGCTTTTGTAGGTATGACTCAATCCCTAAAGGATTCTCGTCAGAAATATGAAGAATATAAGGTTTCCTGGGAGAAGCAACTGAAGTCCATCGAGCAAGAGAGAGAAAATGATGTGGAGGCCTCTCAGGAGTTGGAGAAGAAAATGAAAGAGTTTAAGAAGAAAAATAAAGAGCTTGAAGAAAAGCTCAAGAATACTGGAGAGCTTGAGACCAAGCTTAAAACTGCTGAAGAGGAACTTGGTCGACTTCGTGAAGCTGATCGTCAGAAGGTAGAGGTAGAAGGAAAGTTGAAGGCAGCCGAGGAACTTCTTACTGAGAGGATTTCCTCGGAGAAAGCAAAGAGAAAACTTGCTGTTAAAAAGTCCTTTAGCGTTGGCTGGGACAAAGGTTGGAACAAAGGCCTAGCTGCCATGTCCTCTCAGATGGATTTTGATAGCCTCAAATTCTTCAGGGACGGATGGATTGCTTCTCTGCAGGAGTTAAAGGTCTCAGATAGTTCTGAACTTTTTCAGCGTCATGTTCATGGTCCTCCTCCCTCTCCTGGAGAAGAAGAAGAGGACGAAGCTGCCTCTGAAGAGTCTTCAATGATGATTGGAGACCAAGTTCCTCCTGTTCCGGTTGTTCAGACTCTCTATGAGCAACTTCAGCCCACCAGTATTTCAACCGAGCAACTATCTCTATCCTCCGAGAAACCAGCCTCCTCATCTCAGCTTTTTGAGGAAGTCGCAAAACACAAGGAGAAGGTGTAAAGTTGCTCAGGCTTTAATTTTATTATTTCTTTTGAATGTAACCCTGAACCTTGTACTTGCCTTTTGATGAATAAAAATTCGAGTTTTTATTGTTCATGTTGACTTTCTTCATCTTGCTTTGCCTTTATCATTTATTAATCCTATTTATGGCTTCCCTTTGCTAGTTTATGGCCAGAATGGAACTCTTGTCAGCTCACGATACCGAGTTGATGAAAAAATGTAATGAATATTTCAAAACTGGCCATACAGATTTGGATGAGTCACAAATTTTTGATATCCTGGGCTCAGATGCCTCTGAACGAGCAGTGGAAGCTTACCAATATCTGAAATGATTACTCGACCGATCTGTTGCCAATAATGTGGCTTATTACGAGATGATTGAAGATCTTCAGGGTACCATCGAGGAACTTCAACAACAATATAAGGAATCTTTTGCCCTTTTGCATCAGGGGTATGAGAAAAAGTAGCAGCAACTAAATGCTGACAAAGGATATGATAAGTTAGTCGCTGCTTATGATTTTAAGGAGAGGACTTTGAAGATCGAGGTCGAAGAGCATAGGCAGATCGTGAAACTACTGGAGCAGGAAAACAATAACTTGCGAGGAGAGATATTCCAACTGAAATCTGCAGCATCTACCTCGGGAGCCTTGGTCCCTGTCAATGACGAAGGTTTCTCATTTCTGGAGGTTGAAAATGCCAATTTGAGAGACGAATTAGAAACTTTAAAGAGAATTGGACCCTCTACACCTGCTCATGGATGAGCAAGAGTTTCTCGGGGACGAGCAAGAGCTGCTCGGGTTACTATTAAAGAGGCATGAACTCAAGCATCTTTGTAAAATCAAGAAGTTCAGTTGGTTGCGAAGAATAAGGCTCTGGCAGAGATGTCCACGAAGAATCTGAACCTTAACGAGCAACTTTCCACACAAGGATCCGCCTTAGAGAATAAAGAAATTTTTGTGAAGAATCTCCACGAGCAGCTGGAAAGGTTGACTTACCAATTCCATAAATAGCCTAGAGAGTTTTGGATGGCTAGCTATAATGAAGACCTATACCATCTTGATGATCGAATCCAGCAAGCGAATAATGAGGGTTATAAACAAGGATGGCTGAATGCACTGGGTGTATTAAAATTGGAGCAAGGCCATTATCTATGGGATTATCATAACCCTGGATTGCTCGAGTTGCCCATGCTACCTTTTAAACTTGACATGAGCTGGATTCCTGCTTGAGAAATCCCTTAGTGCTTAATCTCCAAATATCTCGGCGACTACAGTCTTCATTCCAACGTTGATATTTCTCGCCCTGAGCATCTGCTTGATCGGCCATCAGTGATGAATGTTCGAATGCTTTGAGATCTAAATTTCATAAATTCCCCTTATGCCTTAGATGATCCTCCTGCTGGAGTAGAACCTGTTTCAAAGGAAGAAGGGAAGAAACCAATAGAATAGGATTTTATGTAATAATTTCTACTTTCCACAGCATATGTAATCCTTTTGGTTTTGAATGAAAAATTTTGGTAATACATTTCTCACGTCATTTGTAATTTTACTTAGTATGAATGAAAATTTGCCTTTTGTCATTTCATTTTCTTCTAAATAATTTGTAGAATGTTTTTTCTTGTTGGTTGCTTATTTCATTGCAGTGATTTATCAATCTTTGATCTTTATGTGATAAAACATACTTTATCTCATGATCCTGTTTAATTTAAACAACTGGAGATGATTGTAACCGACCCACCGGAATTGGTGAACTTGTATTCCCCGACCAACCGTAGTTAGGGGATTTTATTTATCGACCAACCATAATTGGTAGACCGACCAACCGTAGTTGGTGGGATTTTATTTATCGACCAACCGTAGTTGGTAGACCGACCAACCGCAGTTGGTAGGGTTTTATTTATCGACCAACCTTAGTTGTTACACCGACCAATCGTAGTTAGTAGGGTTTTATTTATCGACCAACCATAGTTGGTAGACCGACCAACCGTAGTTGGTGGGATTTTATTTATCGACCAACCATAGTTGGTAGACCGACCAACCGTAGTTGGTGGGATTTTATATATCGACCAACCGTAGTTGGTAGACCGACCAACCGTAGATGGTAGGGTTTTATTTATCGACCAACTGTAGTTAATTGACCGACCAACCGTAGTTGGTAGGGTTTTATTTATTGATCAACCGTAGTTGGTAGACCGACCAACCGTAGTTGGTGGAATTTTATATATCGACCAACCCTAGTTGGTAGACCGACCAACCGTAGTTGGTGGGATTTTATTTATCGACCAACCGTAATTGGTAGACTGACCAACCGTAGTTGGTAGGATTTTATTTATCGACTAACCGTAGTTAGTAGACTGACCAATCGTAGTTGTTAGGGTTTTATTTATCGACCAACCGTAGTTGGTAGACCGACCAACCGTAGTTGGTAGGGTTTTATTTATTGACGAACCGTAGTTGGTAGACCGACCAACCGTAGTTAGTAGGGTTTTATTGACCAATCGTAGTTGGTGGACCGACCAACCCTAGTTGGTGGGATTTTATTTTACCGACCAACCATAGTTGATGGATCGACCAACCGTAGTTGGAGGGATTTATTTTACCTAATAGCCGTAGTTGGTAGGATTTTATTTTGAACTTGATGCATAGTGTGTAGCACTAATACTCCAAAAAAATTTCAACAAAAGGAGAGAATTGGGTAAATCATCCAAAGCTTTATTCATATCGAAGAAAACTGCATTACATAAGGATTGAACTACTGATAATATTTGCGCAGATGCTCTGCGTTCCATGCATTCTTAAACTCCTCTCCTTTTAAGGTTTCAATCCTATATGTCCCTGGTCAAACAACTTCTGTCACTCTGTAGGGTCCATGCCAGTTAGCGTCCAGTTTGTTGTGTCTTTGAATTACTTTCTTTAGCACATAATCCCCTTCTTTCAAGTCACATTTCTTTACTCTCTTGTTGTAGAACAGAGCTGTTCGTTGCCGGTATGCAGCATTCCTGATTGCTGCTTCTTCTCTAACTTCCTCGAGCATAGTCTAATCTTCTCATCAAGTCACTGATAGGAGAATTGAAATTCAGCATTCTGTGTGTGGGGAGGCCTAGCTCGACAGGTATAACAGCTCCACTTCCAAATGCCAGCATGTATGGAGATTCTCCTGTTGCTACTCGTGGTGTAGTACGATAATCCCACAGCACAGAATGTAGCTCGTTAATCCAGTTTGCCCTCGCATCATCCAGTCATTTTTTTAAACCATTCAGTAGCGTTATGTTCGTCACCTCAGTTTGCCCATTGCTCTGAGGATGGCCTGGTGCTGAGTGGGTTTTCAATATGTTTGATTGGTGACAATATGCATCAAACTCCTCGTTATCAAATTGGGTTCCATGATCAGTAATGAATGCATGGGGAAGACCATATATGCAAATGATATTCTTCCAAATAAATTAATACACCTTCTAATAAGTCATATCAATAAGAGGTTCAGCTTCCACCCATTTAGTAAAATAATCCACAGCGACGATGAGGTATTTGAACCTTCCTTTTGTTGTCGGGAGTGGCCCGACCAAGTCCATTCCCCACATGGGAAATGGCCAAGGGGATGTTATGAGTGTTAGCAATGCCTGAGGAGTTCTTCGAAGGGACGAGAAGCGCTGACATTTGTCACATTTCTTGGCATACGCTATACAATCAGCCCTCATCGTCGACCAATAATATCCCTGCGTCATTATTCTTTGCAAAAGTGTCCGACCTACTACATGAGCTCCACATGACCCTTCATGGACCTCTTCAACCAAATCTTTCACCTCATAAGGGTGCACACATCTTTGCAGACCTGCTATAATTCTTTGTCTATATAGGATACCATTAGTCAATACATAACGAGCAGCTTTAAACTTTAGTTTCTTGGCTGCGAGTTTGTCGGTTGGTAATTTCCCTTCCTTAATATATGCCCTGATGGGATCCATCCAAGATGGTCCTAAATCAAGGGTAATAAAGTTCATCATTAGATCTTCGTCTATGCTTCGACTAGACAAGACTTCTATTGGGATTGTTCTTCGTAGCTCGGTGCGTGTGGCTGAAGCTAACCGAGCTAAGGCATTCGCTCTTGCATTGAATTATTAGAAGCCTTGAATTGGAAGCGTAAAGCATACTCCACATCGACCTCATCTGGGCTGTTCAAAACAATCCCTGCCCCACAGCCTATAATGCAAGATGAACCCTCCACATATAGATTCCATATAGGTACCTCATCCTCAAATTTTTTATCGGATAAAGTTCCTCGGTGGAATATTTGTTGCTTCCTTTTATCCTCCTCTAGCACTTCTTGCTGCTCGTCAACCATCTCCCCCTGATCGTCAACTGACTTAAGTTAATCAGGGTTTAAATTTGATGATTCGATAACATCCACAGGTTGGTCGGTATTCAGCTTTTGCTCCTTGGAGGTGTCAGGATAAGTGAATTCTGCGATAAAATCTACTACTGCTTGCCCTTTAAGTGACGACCTAGGCTCATAAATTATATCATATTCACCAAGTTCTACTTCCCAGTACATTAATGTCCCTGATTTTTCTGGTTTATGAAGAGCTTGCCTCAATGGCATATCGGTGTACACTACTATGGTATGAGCTTGGAAGTACGGCATCATTCTTCTACTTGCTTCGATCAACGCTAGTGCCAACTTTTCTAGTCTTGGATATCAGATCTCTGCTCCTCGGAAGGCCTTTCTAGTGTAATAAATTGGTTTTTGCACTCCATCCTCCATTCTTATCAATGCCGAGCTAACTGCATTCTCCGAAACTGCCAGATACAAGTACAATCTTTCTCCCATCACTGGCCTGGACAACAGTGGGGGTGCTCCCAAGTATTTCTTTAACTCTTGAAAGGTCGTCTCGCATTCATCATTCCATTCAAACATTTTTCGGAGTGTTTTGAAGAATGGTAGGCATCTATCAGTTGCTCTTGATATAAATCTATTAAGTGCTGCAACTCGCCCTGTGAGACTTTGCACTTACTTCTTTGTCGTTGGAGATCGTAGCCCCAATAGAGCCTTGATCTTTTTTGGATTTTCTTCAATACCTCGTTGGTTGACAATATACCCGAGGAACATGCCTTTTCGTACTCCGAATATGCACGTGGTAGGCTTCAACTTCATTTGATATTTATGTAATTGATAAAAGGTTTGACCTAGATTAACTAGATGGTCAGCATCTTTCTTGCTCTTCGTCAGCATATCATCAACATAAACCTCCATATTGTGACTGATTTGCTCTGCAAACACCTTGTTCATCAGCCGCTGATATGTTGCACCTGCATTTTTCAAACCAAAAGGCATAACATTATAACAGTAAGTTCCCCTAGGGGTAATAAAAGAGGTACTCTCCCTGTCTTCAAGTTTCATTTTAATCTGGTTGTAACCAGAATAAGCATCCATGAGGATCAATAGCTCGTGTCCCGAGGTAGCATCCACTAATTGATCAATTCGGGGCAAAGGAAAATGATCCTTTGGGCATGCCTTGTTGAGGTCGGTGAAGTCTACACACATCCTCCACTTGTTGTTCTTCTTCTTCACCATCACCACATTAGCTAACCAGTCTGGATATTTGACATCTTCAATAAATCAAGATTTTTTGAGCTTCTCGACCTCCTCTTGTATAGCTTGGTTCTTCTCGAGGCTGAACACTCTTCTCCGTTGCTTCACAGGTTTGATTTCCTTGTTCACATTAAGTTCATGACACAAGAAATTTGGGTCTATTCCTGGCATATCTTCGTGGCTCCATGATAAAGTTTGTTTTCTGCTTTTTAGGAAGGCTATCAATTCCTGTTTTAGTGGGGTGTCCAACGATGAACCGATTTGAGTTGTTCGTTCAGGGTGTTCGTCGTCCAAAATGACATTTTCAGTAGCTTCCATCACCTGACCTTTTACGAGCTGCGACTCGTCTCTAGGATCTAACGTTTCAATTTCTGCACCTTCATCCACTTGATAGGTGGTAGTCTTTTTCCTAGATTCTTCCGGTTCTTCTTGCTCGGCAGACGAATAGTAGCATTCTCGAGCTACTTTTTGGTCACCCTTCACAATTCCTACTCCAAAGTTGGTTGGAAATTTTAGGCATTGATGTACAGTAGATGGTACTGCTTCGAACTTCTTCAATCCTACCCTTCCCATGATGATATTGTAAGATGATTGAACATTCTTATCCATAAAAAAAAAGCGCACTCTTTCTGTTCGACAAGCAGGCCATGTACCGATGAACATATCCAATTTGATGGTCCCAAGTGGGAAAACTTTCTCCCCAACAAAACTGAGGAGGGGCCTGTGATAAGGCTCCAACTGGGATAACTTTAGGTTCAAACTATCAAAACATGGGTAGAACATAATATCTACTGAGCTGCCATTATCCACAAATACTCGCGAAATCACTACTTCCTTCATCATCATTTTGATCACCAATGGGTCATCATGAGGGTATAGCACACCTGCGAGGTCATTCTTAGAGAAACCGATGACCAGTTTATCTTTGTTTACCTTCCTCGAGTGATCATCCTTAGTTAGATTTATCCTTTGAATAAATGAACAAGCTTGAGCCTCATTGAGGTAAGCTTTCCTTTCTGCAGTAAGGTCTCCACCTCCTACATCTCCACTAGTAATAACATTGCAATCAAATGATCCAAAACGGATATAAAATACCTCGCGTTCTGGCTGTTTTGGTCTTTTGGGGAGATCGGGGTCGTCTTGATCTTCATCCAGGTCTTCTTCATGATTTCTCTTCTTATCTTCTTCTGTTCGTCGAGGAGATATACTGAAAGAGTTGACGCTTGCGTTCAAATAAGGAAACAATATAATAAATGCCTTTTAACCCAAATTAACCCTAAGCATGCAACTAGGTGTGATTGAAACAATATGAAATCATGCAAGAATTATTCAACACACAAAGTTTAAGGAAAAATCCCCCACAGGGGCAAAACCATTTGTATATCACTATAATTTGTAAAATACGGTTTACAATCGGATTACAATGAAATACAGGTTGACTAAGAATTACCCTCGGGTATCGGATTCTGTAGTCGCGGCTGGAAGAAAAATCCCTTTCCAGAAGGGCTTGCGGCTGGAACTATCCCTGTCCAGTAGGGCTGCAATGAAGAGGAAGAAACGGTCCACTTCACAAAGGGTTGAACAACATCAATGGTGTTCTTTGGGTTACCGAATTTGATTCACAAAGATACGAAAGATGTGTGAATCTAAAAACCTAGAATCATAGGACTCAATAGGTGAAGACTTTAGGGTTGATATGCTCTGAAAATCGTGGGAAAGTCTTATAAAAACCAACTGCTGATCGTGGTTTAAATAAGGAATCGAAACCCTTCAAAATCGGCTGCACGATCTGGCAGTGATTATCCTCGCCGGATCGGTCCAGTCGATTAGGCGGATCGGTCCGGGTAAGTCGGATCGGTTCTTTTTCTGAAACCAGATCGGTCTGGTTGGCATCGGATCGGTCCGGGACTTTTGCCTTCATCGGTTCGCTATGGATCCGGTGGCTACTGGAGTCTGACAAAACGGATCGGTCCGGTAGATGGTCGGATCGGTCCGGTAAACCGGATCGGTTCTTTTTCTGGACCGGATCGGTCCGGCCAGGTCTGATTCCCAAATTCTTTCTTCTTTTGATCTTCGGATTTTGTTGATGACGATGTGATCTTTTCAACCAACAATCTTATAACGGCGTATGACATAACATATACATAAAGATGGACAAATTGTCCTTACAAATCTCCCCCTATGTCTATGCCGGAACAAACATAAAAAATCCGAATTATCAAATATGAAATTTCCTATACAAATCTACCCTTCCATGAACCCAAAACTGAAAGAGTACAAGTGAATAAGACTGCATCGTTTGTTCTTCAATTCTTCAGGAATCTTCACGCTTTTCTCATCAGGGTATGTATCATGGGATTATCAAGGATGTACCTACACACATGAGATAAAGCAAATACCAAGTGACGTATCAAGTTTTGAAATGAGATAAACATATATATATCAATGTAGGATGATATTCTCAGAATTTCAAAAACTCAAAAACTCCCCCATAATCAGATAATTCATTCTCCCCCTTTTTATGATGTCCCCAAATAGACAAAAGAGAGAAAAAAATCAAGCAATCAAGTACTGGGATGTCACAAGGCATAAAATCACACCATGAATGAACATAAAACAACCAAGTCGGTGATAGCGTAAAAGAATGGGTGTGATCAAAATTCAATAGGAAAATCAAAGCATACAAACATGACATATGTGCACGATGAATATTGGATATTCCTAACGAATGAACTCAAATGCTTCCTTTGGTGTAAAAGATTGGAAATATATGACATTGACTATCAAATCTACAAATCAAAGCTCAAAGTGATTTCTACACCAATAACGTCCAAAATGGTTTTCATGCGTTTTCAGGACTTTCAAGGAAGTGCAAACCCGTTTTTCAATCTCCAAACTCCCTCAGATTTATATTTTGAATAGAGGTATACTAAATTCTCAAACTTTGGAGAATTGGTGGTGAAAACCTAAATGGCCCATATTTGGCATGTATTGCTTTTGATTGCCTTAACAATTTTTTCGGGCTCTTTTAACCTCTTAGGACCTCGGATATTAAAATTCCTCCATTTTTTAGGTCCTTTTTAACGGTGGCTTTTGCGCAAAGGATAAGAATCAACTTTCGCAGCCCCTCCCCGTTATGAAAATATGCGCACAGTCTCACCAAACGGTTTTTACATGCAATCCAATCTTGTCAAGTTTTATCGCATTTTATACATTGTATAGACAGGATTGAGATGGAAACACTCAAGCCAACATGAGATTGACAAGTGCAACAATCAAATATAGCCGTGCATGTGTGCAGAAAAAAGGATATAGGAGTCAAGCATGTAGGAAATATCACTAATTACATCTCAAGGACTCCAATCAATGTAAAGCACATGGATGAAATGATGTAGCCTCTCAAATCTCTATCAAACAGTCACATGGATATATGGAATGAAGTTGTGACTTGGCTATCTTAAATGCTCATCCATAAAAGGCAAATCTCTTTTTGAATTTTTCAAAAAAAAATTTATCAAAATAAAATCTTTTTGTGCTTTTCTCAAAATTTTTCAAAAAAAATCTTTTTGTATTTTTCTAAGAATAAGAAACAAATACATAAAAGCTGTACAACAAAGCTATGGTACATATAAACAGACTAGCAATAGGAAGCATATGATATGACCATGAAGAAGCATCCTATTCTAGACATAGACCAACCCCTCAGTCAACAGTGCAAATCCCCAAAGACTTCCTAAGACTCTCAAATCTAAGGGCATCTAAAGGTTTCGTGAAAATATCAGCTAACTGACGGTCGGTAGGAACAAAACTCAGGGTTACGACTTTCTCTTCAACTAACTGACGTATAAAGTGCTCGCGTAACCTGATGTGCTTTGTGCGCGAATGTTGGACAGGATTGCGGGATATGTGTATCGCGCTCGTGTTATCACAGGAAATGGTCATGGTGTCCTGTGAAATCCCATAATCCTCCAACATTTGCTTCATCCACATGAGTTGCGTGCAACAACTCCCGGCGGCGATGTACTCAGCCTCCGCAGTGGACAAAGAGATGGAGTTTTGCTTCTTGCTCAACCAAGAGACAAGAGCAGAACCAAAGTAGAAACACCCACCAGAAGTGCTCCTACAACCATCTACGTCCCCAGCCCAATCGGCATCCGAATAGGCGGACAAACGGTCGTCGGTATCAAAGGAATACCAAATACCGTATGAGAGAGTCCCACTCACGTATTTGATAATACGTTTTAGAGCGAGTAAGTGTGACTCTTTGGGAGACGCCTGATAACGCGCACAGACTCCAACACTAAAGGCAATGTCGGGACGACTAGCAGTCAAGTAGAGAAGACTGCCTATTATACTCCGATACAAGGTTTGCTCTACGTCCTTGCCTGAAGTGTCCTTACTAAGCTTGGTAGTGGTACTCATAGGTGTACGAGCATGCTTAGCGGAGTCTAAACCAAATTTCTTTACTAGGTCTCTAGCATACTTGGATTGGGAGATGAACATCCCATCCTCTAGCTGACGAACCTGGAGACCAAGGAAGAATGTAAGCTCACCTACCATGCTCATCTCAAACTCACTTTTCATCTCCTCCTCAAAGTGGTGAGCATGCTGGGAGCATGTGGATCCAAAGACTATGTCGTCCACATAGACTTGGGCAACCAAGATAGCACCGTCATCTCTCCTGACGAACAACGTCATATCAACTCCCCCTCTCTTGAAGCCACGGGCTATGAGATAGGAAGTAAGCCTCTCGTACCAAGCACGGGGTGCTTGCTTCAAACCATACAAGGCTTTCCTCAGATAGTAAACGTGTTCAGGGTGCTTAGGGTCTTCAAACCCTTTTGGTTGTTCCACATAAACCTCTTCCTGTAGAATGCCATTCAGAAAGGCACTCTTGACATCCATCTGATATACCTTGAAGTGCAGATGACATGCGATGGCGAGTAGTAAGCGGACGGACTCAAGCCTCGCAACAGGAGCAAATGTCTCTCCAAAGTCTACACCCTCTATCTGTGTGTAGCCTTGAGCGACCAACCTAGCCTTATTTCTGATTATGGTACCATTTTCATCCATTTTATTCTTGAAAATCCACCGGGTACCAATAACATTAGTATCACTAGGTCGGGGGACAAGTTCCCAGACATTGTTCTTCTTAAACTGAAGCAACTCATCCTGCATAGCAGATATCCAGTGTTCATCTTTGAGTGCTTCCTTGTGATTCTTGGGCTCGACTTTGGACGTGTAGCAAAGATGGCTAACAACGTTCTCTAGCTGAGCACGAGTCTTGACCCCTAGAGTGGGATCACCAACAATGGCAGAGGGGTCATGACTCTTGCGAACCCAAGCAGGTGTGTCCCCTAACACAGGAGTAGGGTCCACAGAGTGTGAGAGAGGAACAGGTAAATCACTGTCAGAAAAGTCCTCATCCTCACACTGAAGGTTGGGATCAATAATCGTCGGAGGTTCGTCATCTTGCACAGTGACGTTTATTGATTCCATAACCTTAGAGCTCTTCAGGTTAAAAACCCGGTACGCTCTACTGTCCGATGAATATCCTAGCAGTATTCCCTCGTCGCTCCGGGAGTCAAACTTTCCTAATTGCTCTCTATCCCGTAGGATGTAGCATTTACTTCCAAAAACACGGAAATATGCTAGGTTGGGTTTCTTGCCTGTCCACAATTCATAAGGCGTCTTAAGTGTGTGTGGACGCAGATAGACCCTATTCACCGTGTGGCATGCAGTAGACACTGCCTCTGCCCAAAATCTCCTAGAAACTTTACGACCTAGAAGCATAGATCTAGCCATCTCTTGGATCGTTCTATTTTTCCTCTCAACAATCCCATTTTGCTGAGGAGTTCTCACAGCAGAGAACTCATGTTTGATCCCAAGGCTATCACAGTACAAATCCACCTTTGCTTCCTTAAATTCAGTGCCGTTGTCACTACGTATTCTGTTAATAGTGACCCCGTGTTGATTTTGCAGGACACGGCACTTGGTCGTTAGGAATTCAACAGCATCTGATTTCTCTCTTAGAAAACCGACAATAGAGTATCTAGAGAAATCGTCCACCATCACGAGAATGTATCTCTTACCACCTAGACTCTCTGTGCGAGTAGGACCCATAAGATCCATGTGAATTAACTCAAGATCACGTGAGGTGGTAATGGAATTCAACTTCCTATGTGGGCTACGGATTTGCTTTCCCAACTGACAGGGTCCACAGATCGTGGAAGTTGGCTTTCCAAGTGATGGTAAGCCACGTACTAGGTCCTTTTTGACTAAACGAGATAAGTCTCTAACGTTCATGTGACCTAGACGTTGGTGCCACAGATCCATATGAGTGATTGTGGCGCTGTTGCAGACAAGTGAGGATTTAGGCTCAGTCCCATAACAGTTATCTTCTGTCCTCACCCCTTGCACTAATAGTTTACCGGCTTGATCATAGACCTTACAAGTTTTCCGGTCAAACTTCACTGCAAAGTCATCGTCGCACAGCTGGCTGATGCTAATAAGGTTTGCTTTCAAACCTTTGACGTACAGCACGTTTTCTAGCTTTGGAAATCCTGGTAACTCTACTGTACCTCGTCCTACTATGCTAGATTTGCTACCATCTCCAAAGGTGACTCTCCCATCATTATAATCCTCAAGATGGGTAAAATATGAGGTATCACCTGTCATATGTCTGGAGCAACCACTGTCAAAATACCACTGTGAGGTATTATGGGCTTTGAGAGCGACATGGACAACAAGGGCCTTTTTCTCTTTCTTAGGAACCCAAGAGTAGGTACCTTTTAGTATTCCCTTGTTGTTGTTGGTTTTGGCCGGAATGCGGGGCGCATTCATTGATGGTAAGGTCATCCGTCGGAATTCCTCCATCAAGCTCTGTGATGTGGCGGCTAGAGACTCAACACGCTCTCTCAGACTGGCAAACTCATCAGTCTGAAGTGGTGGAGCAACCGTACGTCGTGTCCGACCCAACTTATAGCAATCATCCCTAAGGTGTCCATTTCTTTTGCAATGGGAGCAAAAGGGCACAATATTAGGAGAACCTTGGTTTGCTTTTCTTGGTCGAACTCTCCTTCTTGGTTTTTTATGACGGCCATAAGGAGTTGTAGTAAACTCAGGAATTGGTCCGGGTGCAATTTGGGACGTGGAGGCACCATTAAAACCTATTCCTTGCCGGTCACCAAAACCTAAAGCGGGACCGAGGAGCATCTTTCCCATCTTCCCAGATCTGTCCTCGATTTGTACCTTGACTTTCCTAGCTCTCTCAACATCATGAGTAAGCTGAGCAACAAGGGATTCAAGTTTCTTTCGAGTCTCCAGGGAGGAATGGAGCTCACTCGTAAGACTAGCCACTTGTTTAGTCAAGTCCGCTTTCTCTTTAAGCAAATTCTCTTTACTAACCCAGGCAGACTCTCTCTCTCTCATGGCGGTGCAGGTGGAGGACTCTCTCTCTCTCATCTTTCCTAACTCTTCTTCTAACGCGGTGATCCTAAGAACTAACGCCTTGTTACGTTTTTTAGTTTTGAAAGACTCATCATATAACTCGGCGTAGGCGCGTTGAAGGCTACTCTCGTCCTCACTACCTTCCTCCTCTCCCTCACTCTCTTCGCTCTCGCTGTCGAGGTGTCCCTGTGAAGTAGCATCCTCATCGTCGTGAGATGCACTAGGAGTACTCACATGACTAGCCATGAACGCGGTGAAGTTACGCTCATGCGGTGACTCATCGCCCGAGTCCACCGACTCGACCTCACTGTCGTCACTAAGGGTAGCGTTTAGGACAGCTTTACCCTTTTCCCTATTCAGACGAGTGGCACACTCAAACGCTCTGTGTCCCTTACCGTCGCACTCAAAACACCTCTCACTGTCTTTAGGGGGTTCTTTGAAATCTTTCTTTTCAAACTTATTTTTCTGAAAATTCTTTTTATCTTTGAAATTTCCACCCTTTTTAAATTTCAGAATTTTCTTGAAGTTTTTAGCAAATAATGCCAAATCATCTAAGTCAAACTCACATTCAGAATCAGAAGTTTCTATCTTTCTAGATGACTCGACTCTCTTTCTTGCCGACCCCTCACTTTTTCTCTCTTGGGCTTTAAGGGCAATTCCCTTATCTTTTGGCTTGGCAGATTTGGGAAACATGTCTATTTCATAAGTTTGTAAATCTCCTACCAGTTCTTCCAATTTTAGAGTATTTAAATTACCCAATGAATTTAGCACTGTGACTTTAGGTATAAAACGCTTAGGAAGGGAACGAAGAATCTTTTTAACAACCCTAGCATTTGGAATATGTTCACCAAGATTATAGCTAGTATTAACAATGTCAGAAAGCCTAGCATAAAATTCATCAAAACATTCATTTTCATGCATGGTGATGGTTTCAAATTGAGTTGTTAAATTTTGCAATTTTGACTCTTTAACAGCATTTGTTCCTTCATGGGTAAGTTGCAAAATATCCCATGCTTCTTTTGACGTGGTGCACGTCATTATGCATTTGAACTCATCAGGAGTGACAGACCCAGAAATAGCACTTAGACCCTTAGAGTTAAAAGACGACCATTTAAATTCATCATCAGTCCAAGTGATGTCAGGTTTCAAGTTGGTCACATTATCAACAGTCACGGTTGGAGGAGTCCATCCTCATTCAACCAAAATCCAGACACGTTCATCAATGGCTTTTAAAGCCGACCTCATACGGGCTTTCCAATAGGCATAATTCGACCCGTCAAAAATAGGCATTTTATAATATGACTTCTCCATTTGAACACGCTCTTTTCAAAAATCAATTTATTTCAAAAATTGATATCTTTAGAAAAATTTTGCGGAAAAAGAAATACGCGATAGATTAGCGTAACCTGCTCTGATACCAATTTGAAAGAGTTGACGCTTGCGTTCAAATAAGGAAACAATATAATAAATGCCTTTTAACCTAAATTAACCCTAAGCATGCAACTAGGTGTGATTGAAACAATATGAAATCATGCAAGAATTATTCAACACACAAAGTTTAAGGAAAAATCCCCCACAGGGGCAAAACCATTTGTATATCACTATAATTTGTAAAATACGGTTTACAATCGGATTACAATGAAATACAGGTTGACTAAGAATTACCCTCGGGTATCGGATTCTGTAGTCGCGGCTGGAAGAAAAATCCCTTTCCAGAAGGGCTTGCGGCTGGAACTATCCCTGTCCAGTAGGGCTGCAATGAAGAGGAAGAAACGGTCCACTTCACAAAGGGTTGAACAACATCAATGGTGTTCTTTGGGTTACCGAATTTGATTCACAAAGATACGGAAGATGTGTGAATCTAAAAACCTAGAATCATAGGACTCAATAGGTGAAGACTTTAGGGTTGATATGCTCTGAAAATCTTGGGAAAGTCTTATAAAAACCAACTGCTGATCGTGGTTTAAATAAGGAATCGAAACCCTTCAAAATCGGCTGCACGATCTGGCAGTGATTATCCTCGCCGGATCGGTCCGGTCGATTAGGCGGATCGGTCCGGGTAAGTCGGATCGGTTCTTTTTCTGAAACCGGATCGGTCTGGTTTGCATCGGATCGGTCCGGGACTTTTGCCTTCATCGGTTCGCTATGGATCCGGTGGCTACTGGAGTCTGACAAAACGGATCGGTCCGGTAGATGGTCGGATCGGTCCGGTAAACCGGATCGGTTTTTTTTCTGGACCGGATCGGTCCGGCCAGGTCTGATTCCCAAATTCTTTCTTCTTTTGATCTTCGGATTTTGTTGATGACGATGTGATCTTTTCAACCAACAATCTTATAATGGCGTATGACATAACATATACATAAAGATGGACAAATTGTCCTTACATATACACCTCTGCCTTGCTCGGTCGTTGCTTTTTCCACCATTTCGGCGATTTACATACTTGTTTAATTTTCCTCGCCTGATGAGCTCTTCAGTTTCATTCTGGAGAGCTATACAGTTTTTGGTCATATGACCATGATCCTTATGGAACTCGCAATATTTGGATTTATCCCTTTTGTCAGGATCTGTCTTCATTTTTTCAGGCCAGTTTAACTCCTCGCTGTTCTTGATCTCTTCCAAAACGTGGTTTATATCTACCTTCAAAGGAGTATAGTTTCCAAATTTCTTCAACTGTTCCAATGATTGCTTTGCTTTTGACTGCTTGTTACCACCATTATTCTTCTGATCCTTCTTCTCAATCTTCTCGGCCTCAACTTTGGTCTCCTTAGTGTCCATGCTCTTCTTTGCAGGCATAGCTTCCTCAGCATTCATGATTTTAGATGCTTTTGCCATTAATTTTGACATGGTCCTAGGTGAATCTTCGGCCAAAGTATAGTACAATTTATTTGGCAAAAATCCACTCATCAGAGAAGTGATTGTTATCTTTTCCTTGTAATCAATAACTTCGAGCTTTTCTTTATTAAAACGAGTAATATAATCCCTGGTGCTCTCACCTGCTTTTTGTCTAACACTTAGCAAGTGTGCTACTCGCTTAACTGGTTTTGCTCCAAAATAGAAGTTTCCAATAAAGAGCTCGTCCAGTTGAAAGAAAGTTGCAATCTTCCCCCGATGAAGATTGTTGTACCATATTTGAGCAGATCCAGTGAGAGTTCCTGAAAATGCCCTACATCACATCTCGTTTGGAACAGCATAGATATCAGCAGCTGCCTGATATTGTTGTATATGGAGAACAAGATCAATTTTTCCATCATATTTTGGTGTTACCACTCGGGCTTTGAACTTTGATGGTGTGGGAAAGTCCACAATTGCTTGGATAAAAGGTGTCCCTTGGACAAAAGTTCTTTGTAGAGGATTTTTGGCCTTATCCATTTCCCCTAATCTATCCTCCAACCTCTGAATAGAGCCTTTCCATGCGTCATTTGCCTCCTCGGGCCTGTTGGTCCGAGCAACTGATCGTGTTGAATTTGCCTCTTGGGATCTTTCACGATGAGCAGCTGGTCGGGATTGGGCAGAACCTTCCTTTAAATCAGAGAATCGTTGAGAGTTCCTCGACACCATCCTAGGGGGACTTTTATTCCTCCTAGGACCCAAATGATCAAAGGGAGAGACTCTACTCAATCTTTCAAGAGCACTGGTCCTTTCTGGAGATAGAGTGATATTTTGTTCAGTATCTGTGGCTCGTACTGATGAAGTTCGGCCAGGTTGATAAGAAAAATCATTAGATCTATCAGTGCGATATGAATCAACATGTCTAGATCGATATTCCTCTGGGAGTAATGTTCGTCTAGTTCGTGAGGAAGGCAATTGGGTATTTCTCTGAATGCTTCATTGTCCTGATTGGGCAGGTGCTCCACCCTAGATAGTTTGCATGAGTTGTCGCATTGTTTCTTGCATGGCGTCTGGCCCTGAGCTAAATTAGCCATTATTCCAGCCAGATCTTGAACACTTGGAGGAGTGGATGGATTTAGGGGGTTTCCAGTGTTTCGATTACTGGATTCAGGATTATCAGCCATTGGGGATGAATTATTTTGGTGAAAAACGATAATTTCAGTCGTTTCCCACAGATGACGCCAATCTGTTGATGTAAAAAATTAGATTTAACCTAATTATTTAATCACAGATAAAAATAAACAAGAGAAGATATTTTTAAAGTGGTTTAGCCTTGAAAGAATGGCCTACGTCCACTGTTTGTGTTATTGTTGACTGTTTGCAGAATTCTCAATAATGGGTTTACCAAGAAATTCTGAGTCCCCTGCTAATGAGGAGGTTACAATGTATTTATAGCCTCGAGGTGATACAAATGAAAGAATAATACACAGCTGTCCAATAGGCGTATGCGTCTGTGTGATAATAATGGGCATTAAATGCACAGTCATCGTCTTGATTATCCGGATATGAATTCTCTGTATGAGATGCAGCTCGGACCGCCTAAGCTGCACGGACCACCTAAGTAGCTCGGTACAATAGAGTTCCTCGGAGAACACTTGTTGCTCGGAGCGTTCTGAGTTGGTCGGGGAGGTTAAGTTTCTCGGAGTCAAGGTGTTGTTCAAAAATGTTTGCGGGTGCCATGTAAGTTGACACGTGTCTCCACATAATCGGTCCACGCCAGCATACTAAATTTAGTATCAACAACAGTATCAAGGGGTATCTTTCCCTGTCCATCAAAAACTCAAATTCTTTGCCAAGGGGTAGGTTAACACCATCTTCGGTGACGATGATAATACTGAGGATGTAAGCACTAGTAATTCGGTACTAAAAATACAACATGGGGTGAATGACATGATTCTTTTTGTCTTTCGAGTTGAACCACTTCCACCCCTAATAGGGGATGATTTTAAAGACTGAGTCTATCCATAGAATAACCATCACAGTAATGTCAACATAATACAGATGTCTAAGAATATTCATGTAATACCCCACATTTTTTTTATTGAATTAAAATTGAACTAATTGAAGAAAAATAATAATTATGGCAGTATATATATTCGAAATGTTTGGAAATGAAAATTTAAAATGAATTAATTAAGATACGAATGTGCGACTTAAATATTAGAAGCGAATTAACGCGTAAAAAGGATATGGAGGGTTAAATTTGGCGCAATGGCATTTTTGTAAATAAACTAACCCTAGGTATAAATAGAAAGGAAGAGAAGAAGTCTTCATTCTTTCATTTGAAATGGAGGCTAGGGTTTGGTAGAGAGAGAGAGTAAGAAGAGAAGAAGCTAAGAGGATTTCAAGAGGATTTCAAGAGGATTTCAATTTCTCCATACAATCCAAGGCAAGTTAATAACCTATATGTGTATGTTATGTATCTATAATGAAATTTCACATGAACATGTATTTGGATCCCTAAATTAATATGAAATTAATGTTAAAAATGATATGCAATATATTAGGATCATCCTCCATATAGATTCAAATGCGATAACATCATTATAGGGATTGAATTGTTGAACAAACTCTTGAATTTGAGAAATCTATTAAATTGAGTAAATTGTCATATTAAAAATTGTTTTGAGCTGTTTTAATTCCGAGATTGTATATTTCGTCAGCGTTGCCCGGTAGAAAATCATATTCTGGACAACTTTGTAGTTTTAAGTTTTTTCAAAAACGGATCGGAAAATCCTCGAATATGCGTTTTAAAATTCTGCGCAGAACGTTATCGTGAACAGGTCCGAACTGTATATGTTAATTTCTGGTCTGTTTTAAGCTGGCTATGGTAGCGTGCTCGCGTGTCCTTGTAGAAAATCACGTTCCGAACAACTTTGTAGTTTTAAGTTTTCCCAAAAACGGATCGGAAAAGACTCAAATCGGCGTTTTAAAATTCTGGGCAGAATGTTGTCGAAAACAGGGGCGAATATTATATGTTAGTTTCGGGTCTGTTTTAGGCCGGCTAAGATAGCGTGCTCGCGTGTTCTTGTAGAAAATCACGTTCCGAACAACTTTGTAGTTTTAAGTTTTTCCAAAAACGGATTGGAAGAGCCTTGAATCTGCATTTTAAATTCTGGGCAGCGTGTTGTTGAAATAAGAGTGATAATATTTTTCATGTTGTTAGTAAGATAATTATGGTGTGGTGCCTAATATCCTAACTTGATCACACACTTAAGGTTATTAGGGATATATAACCTTGAAATGATTTGGTGTTGAATTAGTAAATTAATGATGTAAATTATGTTATATTATAAATAATGACTATTGTATAACTCGAGTAAGAGACTTGACACGATTGTATAAATACATAAGTGTGAAATTGCTTTACATGTATATTGTCGAGTATACACTAGACTAGTCCTCCGGTCGATGTAGGCACATGTTGAATGCAATTTTTTGTGATTGATCCGGTCAGGTTCCGCTCGAGTGCCGTGTCGGAGGTAAACCACCGGAACCGGACACATGGTTGTAATGCGGGTCAGATAGAAAAACCTTGAAACGCCATGTGATTCAGGACTTAGTATGATTGCCCTTGCCACGTAATATTGGGAAATATTCGTGTGTAGGCCTAGTGTTACGACCTGTTTCCCCGGGTAACGATAGTGACCCGATATGACTTTTGTGAGATATTATGCTTGTGTCTTAAAATAATATCCCGAATCGATGCATTTGATATTATACTTGAAGGAAATATTTTGATACGTTAAATACTGAAATGAGACTAATAATGATTAATCAAGATACGATATGAGACTACACGTTACTCTAGTTTGGGTTGGGTAGTCCCGACATAGGAACATTGGTTGGGTAATTGAACAATTTAATTACTGGAGACGAGTAATGACTAGTGTGCTTTCATTATAAGTACATCTTATAATCTTATAGCTTGTTTTCTTGCTTTGACGTTCGTCTATCTTGCTTCTTGCTCCTCTCCTATGTATGTATTATACAGGTCCTCGCCCCATTGGACAGTAGATCGTGGAGCTGAATGACCTCGCATCTATTCTTAGGATCTTGTAGTGGTGGACGCTGGTCCTTATCCTATTTTGTCACTCTTCCTTAGAGTGTGGTATCAGAGATTTCCCATTGTTAGGGATTTGATAGTGTTGAGAGGTTTACATTATACTCTTTACCTAATTTATCTTTGGGCCCGTATGTTTGGGCATTTTATATTCAGTACTGATATTACTTGTGGATCCTATACTTGCTATGATGTGATTTGGTTACACGTATGGGAGTGTACACATTTACTTTACTGCGTTTATTTAAATTATGTTTCTAATGCCAACATATTGACGCTTCGCTTTAATTTAATTGGGCGTAGCTAACCGAATTAGATATAAAAAGCAGGGTTATCACAGTTGGTATCAGAGCACGGTTTTAGAGCCTTTAGGGATCTGAGGGCGTCCGTTACGTTTTTCGCGCATCGTTTCTTTGATACTTTGAGCCTTACAACTAGGTTTTGTATTCTATGACTTCGAAAAAAAAAAAAAAAATCGAGCCACTGATCCGACACGACCGACTATGAGTGCCCGAGTGTATAGGAGGGGTTCCTTGTTTGGATTTCGCTTGCGAGACGCTCCACGCACGAAGGTTTACTTTGATCGGGAGTTAGGACTTTTCGCATGATATATTCATCACTTTAAACTGTTGCACCCAATTATATATGTGATATATGTTTCGAACTTTTCCTTCTAGTTCTCATACTCTGTGTTTACTCTCTTCAGATGAGGAGACGCGGCGGTAAACTAGCAGGAGCGACAGAACGGGCGGGGGCTCAGGAGCAGCCGTCCCCACCCGCACAGGGGACTGTAGGAGGTTTGTCCCAAGTCGATTTGACGGCTATAGCACAGGTTGTAGCTACAGCAGTAGCAGCAGCACTTTCGGCGCATCCCGCGCCCGTACCAGTGCCAGCACCAGCACCAGTACCACATGTTGTCATCGCACCACCTGCAGTGGCTGAGCCGGAGCCACAGGTGCCAGTAGTTGTGCAACCCACTTGGGCATCTGTTGTGAGTGGGTTTGAGAAGAGACGTCCGCCTTCATTCGCCGGTGACGTGGGTCCGTTGGAGGCGCTTCAGTGGAAGCGAGATGTATGCAGACATTTGAGACTAGTTGACTCCACAGAGGTGCAGAAACAGATTTTAGCTACCTTTCGTCTGACTGGGGAGGCGTTGTGCTGGTAGGAGTCCATTACTTCTACAGCTCAATGGGATGTTATGCCTATTGCTGATTTTTGGGCTCGTTTCGAGGCGAAGTTTGTACCTCCCACACAACGTGTGGCTTTGAGGAGAAGGTTTGATACCCTGAAGCAGACTAGTTCAGTTTTTGAGTATGAGCAAGAGTTTACCTCATTGGTAGAGTTTGCTTCCGAGGAGCAGGCAAATGATGCTTTGAAGACTCAGAGGTTTGTTGAGGGGCTATCTTGGCCAATTCGGGGGTTCCTACTGGCGAATCCGTCGTTTGACTGTTATGAGGTAGCGATGAATGCAGCATTGCATCACTGCAATGATCGTTCTGAGCATGTGGTGGGCAAACGAGGGGTGGTAGGACAACAGGGTAGGCCCCATGAGGTTGTAGTTGCAGGCCAACAGGGCCCACAGGGGGGCCAACAGTCAGGAGGCCATCAGGCCAAGCGGTACAGAAGCCGTCACCAGGGGCAGCAGGCCCAGGGCCAGCAGGGTCAGGCCATTCAGGCCAATCCGGTTCAGACCATTCCAGGTCAGGGTCACCCGCAGCAGGGCCAGGGCCAGAGAGGGCAGGGCCAGCTGGGCCAACGGGGTCAGGGTGCGAGAGATCAACACCGGGCTAATAGGCCCAACATCGGAGCTTTGGTGCAGCAGGCACGAGATGGGGGTCCTATTGTATGCTTCCAGTGCGGAGAGACTGGACATATGAGGAGGGCTTGTCCCCGAGGACAGGCGCAGGGAGATAGAGCACAGCAGCAGGTACTCCCACCACCACCACCATTTTCGGCATTGCCAATGGCAGCAACAGCACCAATTCAGCCACAGTTGTACCATGGGCGTGTATATGACGTTCAGCCTTTTCAGCCGCAGGTGCGACGATCGGCGATTCAGGGTACATTTTATGTTTATAGTTCGCATGTGAGAGTACTTTTTGACACTGGTGCATCACACTCGTTCTCCAGTTATGAGTTTGCTAGGACATCGGGGATGATAGACGTTGCAGAGGCGATAGTTGCCCATGTGAGTACACCTTTGAGTGGTACGGACCTTCGCCACGTTTGTAGAGGGGTCGCGATTGAGATCGGGAGGCTTCACTTCTCTGTCGACCTTATTTTGATTGAGATGTGTACCTACGACGTGATTATAGGGTTTGATTGGTTGTATGCATATCATGCCCAGATTGACTGTCGTGGGAGTGCGATCACATTTGCCATTCTTAGTCAGGAGATGTACCTAATAGCATTACCTGGTCTAGAGGGTGGAGTCAGCACACATCTGTTTTACATCGAGGAGGATTCTCTCGATGGGGTGTCCGTTTCTTTGGATACGATCCCTATAGTGAGGGAGTTCGCGGACATCTTTGCTGAGGTTCCTAGTTTACCTCCAGCTCGTGAGATAGAGTTTTGCATAGAGTTATCGTCGGGCACGAGACCGATTGCCAAGGCCCCGTACCGTATGGCACCCTTAGAGATGAGGGAGCTTAGGGAGCAGATTCAGCAGCTGTTGGGCCAAGGTTTTATCCGTAGGAGTACCTCGCCTTGGGGAGCTCCAGTGATCTTTGTGAAGAAAAGGGATGGCTCACTTCGATTGTGCGTCGATTATCGAGAGTTGAACAAGGTAACGATTCGGAACAAGTATCCGTTACCTCGTATTGATGATATGTTCGATCAGTTGAGGGATGCTTCATTCTTTTCGAAGATTGATTTGCGTTTCGGTTATCACCAGTTGAGGATTCGAGAGGAGGATGTGACGAAGACAGCGTTCCTGACACGATATGGTTCGTACGAGTTTCGGGTCTTGCCGTTTGGCTTAACCAATGCGCCTGCAGTATTCATGGATTTGATGAATCGTGTATTCAGGCCATACTTGGATCAGTTTATTATCGTGTTCATTGATGAAATCCTGATCTATTCACGGTCCGAGGAGGACCATGCCGGACATTTACGATTGGCTCTTGAGACCTTGAGAGAGCATCAACTTTATGCTAAGCTCTCCAAGTGCGGGTTTTGGCTGCGAGAGGTGCAGTTTTTGGGCCACATTGTGACGGAGGCTGGGATTGATGTCGATCCTAGCAAGGTTACTGCTGTTGTCGAGTGGGGGCAACCCACTATGCCGACTGAGATTCGGAGTTTTCTGGGTCTAGCGGGTTACTATAGAAGGTTTATTCAGGGCTTCTCGAAGATTGCGAGTCCTCTTACCCATTTGACAATGAAGGGTGTTACCTTCGTCTGGAGTTCAGAGTGTCAGGAGGCTTTTAAAACTTTGAAGGAGAAGCTTACGTCAGCGCCAGTCCTTGCGTTGCCGAAAGCTGGGGTTGAGTACCGCGTGTACACTGATGCGTCATTACAGGGGTTAGGAGCTGTTCTGATGCAGGAGGAGAGACCGATTTCCTATATTTCGAGGAAATTGAGGCCCCATGAGGATCGTTACCCGACTCATGACTTAGAGTTGGCGGCGGTTGTTTTTGCGTTGTATTCATGGAGACACTACTTACTTGGGGAGAAGTTTATGTTGTTCACCGACCATAAGAGTCTTCAGTACTTGTTCTCTCAGAAGAACTTGAACATGAGACAGAGTAGATGGGTGGAATATGTGAAGGACTACCAGTTTTCCATACAGTACCACCCGGGTAAGGCAAACGTGGTTGCTGATGCTTTGAGCCGAAGACCCATAACGTCATTGTCCGCCTTGGATGTGGAGGAGAGTGTTGAATTGTCAGGTGTTTGGAAAGCTCAGTGGAAGGAGCTGGGTAGCTTTGATGTTGGCAGAGCATTTATGGGGACTGTATCTATATCAGTTTATATGGTTGAACGGGTTGTGAAGGCCCAGTCTTCTGATGACTTTTGTCAGGAGAAAGTGAAGGCATTGATTTCTGGGGGCATTCAGGGTTTCTCGATCGGTTCTGACGGGGGACTTCGTTATCAGGGACGGATTGTTGTGCCGAATGATACCGAGTTGCGGAAGGCCTTATTATCTGAGGCGCATGGATCTAGATTCACTGTTCACCCCGGAGGTGATAAGATGTTTTGAGCTGTTTTAATTCCGAGATTGTATATTTCGTCAGCGTTGCCCGGTAGAAAATCATATTCTGGACAACTTTGTAGTTTTAAGTTTTTTCAAAAACGGATCGGAAAATCCTCGAATATGCGTTTTAAAATTCTGCGCAGAACGTTATCGTGAACAGGTCCGAACTGTATATGTTAATTTCGGGTCTGTTTTAAGCTGGCTATGGTAGCGTGCTCGCGTGTCCTTGTAGAAAATCACGTTCCGAACAACTTTGTAGTTTTAAGTTTTCCCAAAAACGGATCGGAAAAGACTCAAATCGGCGTTTTAAAATTCTGGGCAGAATGTTGTCGAAAACAGGGGCCAATATTATATGTTAGTTTCGGGTCTGTTTTAGGCCGGCTAAGGTAGCGTGCTCGCGTGTTCTTGTAGAAAATCACGTTCCGAACAACTTTGTAGTTTTAAGTTTTTCCAAAAACGGATTGTAAGAGCCTTGAATCTGCATTTTAAATTCTGGGCAGCATGTTGTTGAAATAAGAGTGATAATATTTTTCATGTTGTTAGTAAGATAATTATGGTGTGGTGCCTAATATCCTAACTTGATCACACACTTAAGGTTATTAGGGATATATAACCTTGAAATGATTTGGTGTTGTATTAGTAAATTAATGATGTAAATTATGTTATATTATAAATAATGACTATTGTATAACTCGAGTAAGAGACTTGACACGATTGTATAAATACATAAGTGTGAAATTGCTTTACATGTATATTGTCGAGTATACACTAGACTAGTCCTCCGGTCGATGTAGGCACATGTTGAATGCAATTTTTTGTGATTGATCCGGTTAGGTTCCGCTCGAGTGCCGTGTCGGAGGTAAACCACCGGAACCGGACACATGGTTGTAATGCGGGTCAGATAGAAAGACCTTGAAATGCCATGTGATTCAGGACTTAGTATGATTGCCCTTGCCACGTAATATTGGGAAATATTCGTGTGTAGGCCTAGTGTTACGACCTGTTTCCCCGGGTAACGATAGTGACCTGATATGACTTGTGTGAGATATTATGCTTGTGTCTTAAAATAATATCCCGAATCGATGCATTTGATATTATACTTGAAGGAAATATTTTGATACGTTAAATACTGAAATGAGACTAATAATGATTAATCAAGATACGATATGAGACTACACGTTACTCTAGTTTGGGTTGGGTAGTCCCGACATAGGAACATTGGTTGGGTAATTGAACAATTTAATTACTGGAGACGAGTAATGACTAGTGTGCTTTCATTATAAGTACATCTTATAATCTTATAGCTTGTTTTCTTGCTTTGACGTTCGTCTATCTTGCTTCTTGCTCCTCTCCTATGTATGTATTATACAGGTCCTCGCGCCATTGGACAGTAGATCGTGGAGCTGAATGACCTCGCATCTATTCTTAGGATCTTGTAGTGGTGGACGCTGGTCCTTATCCTATTTTGTCACTCTTCCTTAGAGTGTGGTATCAGAGATTTCCCATTGTTAGGGATTTGATAGTGTTGAGAGGTTTACATTATACTCTTTACCTAATTTATCTTTGGGCCCGCATGTTTGGGAATTTTATATTCAGTACTGATATTACTTGTGGATCCTATACTTGCTATGATGTGATTTGGTTACACGTATAGGAGTGTACACATTTACTTTACTGCGTTTATTTAAATTATGTTTCTAATGCCAACATATTGACGCTCCGCTTTAATTTAATTGGGCGTAGCTAACCGAATTAGATATAAAAAGCAGGGTTGTCACAATTCACTTCATGCCCGGACTGGGGCTGGGATGACGACAACAGGGGACATTAGAACCCATAGTCGTGAAGAAGGCCTCTCCTCAATACGGCTTGGGTTATCAACCATCATCAGAGGAATTTAGAATGCTCCATTAACCCTGATTGAAGAGAAGTTTAAAAAGTGTCGAGACAGTGTCGGGGGATTCCCTAAATGGACGATTGGTCAAATAGGGTGAGGATTTTCCCTTTTGTTGCTTTCCCAAACCATGGTATGATCATGCGGACAAGAAAATGAAGCTAGGGACAAAGAACTTATTTCAAGATAGTTACTCCTGTGCCAAGGACTCCCAACATCATGTGCAACTATTCATTAAGAAAGTTATAGCTGTTACTGACATTTTCGAGGGAAGTGACTTTGAGGACTCATTTAATCTGCAGACACTGAGGCTGACACTCTATATGATCCACTCAGGCGTAACATCATCGGATCCATTTATCCTAATAAAGGCCGAAGATGAACCCCTCCTTAACTAGAATGCTATACTAATTCCACCTGCTAAAATGCAACCCAACCTAGATGTTTATCCCATATCTTCCTCTTTTGTTGTTCCTCTTTTTTCTGCTAATAATTTTATGGAGACCTCCTTTGACGAGGTTCTCAATGTTGTTTCTCTTAAAAATGAAATAAACGAAGATTTTGAGTATCTTGTTGTGCCATACATTAATTGTATTGATTCTAATCAAACTCTTGATGATGATGATTTATAAATGAGAAATTCTTCACTGATCTTAATAAGGTTAATACCAAACAACATAATCGTGTTCAAATTAATGAGGATAGAAATGTTGTTATTAATCTCGGTTCTAGTAGCCAATAATGCGAGATTAGGATAGGGTCCACCCTTGACAATCATGAATGCGCGGAACTCAAAGAAATGTTAAAGGAATTTGTGGACGACTTCGCATGCCCAACATTTGATCGCGAGATAGATCAGTATGAGATTATAACTCTCTCGAAATGCAAATCGATCAAATAGAAACAACGAAAGCTCCGCATCGAATGGTCGCTCAAGTTTAAAGAAGAGGTGGTCAAACAGTTTAACGTAGGATTCATCCGAGTGATTGAATATCCCATATGTCTATCCAACATTATACATATACCAAAATAAGGAGGAAAAGTCCGCATGCGCATTGACTACCTCGATTTGAACAAAGCATCTTCAAAAGATGATTACCTACTGCCCAATATCAACATGATTATGGACAACATGGCTAGTCACGCTCTCAAGTCATTCGTCGACAGGTTTGTCGCATACAATTAGTTCAAGATGCACCCTGATCATCAAGAAAAAAAACTAAACATCACCCCTTGGGGAACCTTCTCTTACACACTTATGTCATTCGGTCTAAAAAATATAGAGTTTACCTACCAAAGGTTTGCCATAAGCATCTTGCATGATCTGATACACAAAGAGGTCGAGGTCTGTGTGGGTGATATGATCATTAAGTCTACGAATCGAGAAGGTCATGTTCCCTCCCTCTGAAAGTTCTTCGAACGGATATGGAGATATTAAATGAGACTTAACCCACAGAATTGCATTTTCGATGTCACCAATGGAAAAGTTTTGGGACTCATGGTTAATGAGAAGGGAATTGAAGCAAACCCTGACAAGATAAAAGCCATACTAAAAAATGCCACCACCCCGAACGGAGAAGGAAGTCTAGGGATTCTTGGGAAAATTATAGTATATAAATTGATTCATCAGCCAATTGACTTCTATTCGTGAACCCATCTTCAAACTCCTCCGAAAGGATTGTACTAAAGTCTAGAATATGAACTATCAGGAAGCCTTTGACCGAATAAAATGGTACCTTACCCGACCTTTACTACTCATGCCACTATAGCCTTGTCTCTATATACTCCTATACTTGACCATAACAGATACCGCTGCTGGGGCTTTTCTAACCCAATAGCTTGAACAATCGCGCAAAGAAAGGGCCATCTACTATTCTAGCCTTAAATTGGTCAGGTACGAAGTCAACTACACTTCCTTGGAGAAATCATGTGTCACCATTGTCTGGGTCACTCAGAAATTATATCACTATAGGCTTGCTTTTCCCATCAGACTTGTGTCCTGAATGGATCCTATTAAATACCTGCTCGAGAAACCACCTTGGCTAGCTGAATAGCCCGATGGTTAATGCTACTAGTCGAGTTTGATGTTGTCTATATCACGCAGAAATCCATTAAAGGAAGATCCATATCTAACTAACTTATGGAAGAATTTGATGTTTGGGTCTCTGAATTACTAAATGAAGACATCCTTTTTACCTCTCAAGAAAACTTCTAGTGGTAAATGTTCTTTGATGGCGCCGCCAATAAAAAAAGGATACGACATTGGGATACTCATGATTGACCTAATGAATCTCACACTTCCATTGCCATCAAGATAGATATCCCTTGCACTAATAATACGACCGAATACAAAGCGTGCATCGTAGGCCTCAAAGTCGCTCTTAGGAAATATATACAATGCCTAAATGTCTATGGGGACTCTTCCCTCATCATCGGCTAGGTCCTTAAAAGATGGAAAGTCAAGGATGAAAATCTCTTACCCTTCCACACCCACCTAGAAGTTCTGACCTCCCAATTATGAGATATCACTTTCCACTACTGGCCCCGAGCAAGTAACAGCTTAGCTGATGCTCTTGCTACTCTTGCCGCCATGGTTGATATGCCCGAGGGAATAACAATAGTGTAACAACCCGCGTAATTTCTGGGGTATTTTCGAAATGAAGAGGAAAAATAAATTTTGAGATAAATTATTTTTATTGCTCAAATTTGTTGGTTATTATTTTTAAAGGAGAGAATTTCAAACGGTTTCGAAAACGGAGTTAAAAAGGATTTTATATTGATTTTATAATTTTTGTCCCTTATAATTTTTTCAAGACAAACTGTTAGATTTTAGGCATGATCGATCGATTGATACCTAGGGGTCGATAGATCGACCCCTCCAGAAAATGTGAGGAGAAAATATTTTCGAGGTGTTTGTTTTGGTTACAATTATTTTGGTTTTGCCTTATAAAATAAGGCCGTGGGTGACCCTTTTTGGCAACAAGCATATTTTCTTTTCCTCTCTTTTATACACAAACAATACCCTTTAATTCATGCATTAAACCATAGGTTTTGAGGTGTACTTGGGGGATGTTTTGGTGTTGATTCTTGAAGGAGTTTTTGATGATTCTTGGAGCAGATTTTGATGGTGTATTCTGACTCTTCTGGGCAGATTTGCTTTTGGTATCTTTTGATGGTTTGAGATATGGAGTTTTACACAATATGCTCCTAAATATCGCGAATGTTTATTCCCTTGATTTCATGTTTAATTGAATTAATATTTGAATTGATAAATTCTTGGAACTCTGAAAAAATAATTGTTGGAATTATTTTGATTCACGTGGTATTATTCATGTTGTTATTGAGCACGTTATCATGATATTTTACTATGGCACGGAGGTTGGGCACCCGCCAAAATTCCTGCTTCCAGGGCTATGTCTTGATAAAGCATATGCACATGGGGCGAGGCTTGGTGACCCAGTTAATGTGTTGTTGAGAAATTTATTGATAAATGCTATTGAGATTTGCATTTGATTTGAATATTCGTATTCGTATTGTTGCACTTTATTCATCGCTAACATATTATTGTTGCGCATCTTTCTTGTCGTATTGTGTACTTCCCCATCTTTGTCTTAGTTGGCAGGTGAGCACCGATTTGATTGATATAGACCAATTGGGATGATTTTAGTGTGGATTATTTAGGAAGAATTTTAATACAAGAGATGAGAAGACTTGTATTTATTTTGATGTATAGAGGATTTGGAGATTTATTTGTTTTTGAGATAGTTAGATTGTTGTAATTATTTCGAGAGACTTGGTATTTATTTGAATAAATTGAGTTTAGTAGTTCTCTTTGTATTGTGGGATTTAGATGCTCTATACCTTGTTATATTATGAATTTAGTTAGTTTTATCGGCAGTAGCGCTCCGTTCACTCTCCCCGGGCGGGCGAGGTGTTACAAATAGCCCCCTTCATGGTCCAAAAATCAGCAAAACCGACCCACCTCTACCACATTGAACTCATCACAGAAGAGGATTCCGACATGGCTGAGTGCTGGTACTACAAAATTTGGCACCTCTTCAAGCATGGTAGGTACCCCCAAGATGCCAATAAGAAATACCGAGAAACTCTCCGCAAACTGGTTACCTAGTACATTGTTTGTGATAAAGCATTGTTCATGAGAAACTCGAATGGGACCTATTTGCACTGCATTACAGGGGATGACATTGAATAAGTGATGAAGAAAATCCACAACAGAGAATGCGAACCCACATAAACGGTCATATGATCGCTAAGAAAATTATTCGACAGGGGTACTATTAGAACAATATAGTTTAGGATTACACCCCATAAGTTCAAAGATGACATAAATGCCAATAGTTTTCCAATCTCTAACACTTACCTTGGCGAGAATTATATAACATGAATTATCCCCGATCGTTCTCTATCTGGGGAATCGATATCATCATAATGTGACACCCAAAGCCTCTAATGGGCAGGAATTCATATTGGTTGCCATTGATTACTTCACCAATGGGTTAAAGCCGAGTCATATGCTGTGTTGAATGCCAAAACGGTAACCAGGTACATCCGAAATAACATCATTTGTTGATACAGGATTAGTTAGTATCCGATAACGATTACAGGATTTAGAGACACAAATCTTCTCCCTACCGACCACAAACCAACGGTGCAGTTGAAGTCTCCAATAAGAACCTCAAAGAAATCATCAATAAGATGATCGAATGTTGTCGAGATTAGGATAATCTAATCCCTTACGCCCTTTGGGGCTACCTCACTTCAATCCGGACATCTATTAGGGCTACCCCTTACTCTCTGGTATATGTCATGGAAGCAGTCCTACTCATTGAACTAGAAATACATTCATTATGTGTTATTCTTCAGAGGAAAGTCAACGAGTAATATTGTCATCAGATCCGTTTCGATGAGTTGTCGCTCTTAGACGAATGGAGTCTAGAGGATCTATATCATATATAGGGGCACCATCTCTAGATAGTGCAATCGTTCAACCAAAGAGTCAAGGAACGATGCGTTCGAGAAGGGAACTTAGCCCTTAAATAAATCATTGAACCCTCTGGGACCCCAGAGGAAAATTCAAGCCAAACTGGAGCGGTCCCTACATTATGAGGAAGATCCTATCCAGTGGTTTCGCTATGCTCACTGACCTTGACAGAGAAGAGATGGCCCATCCAGTCAACCTGGACTATCTCAAAAAGTTTTACCCTTAGTCGAAATCTCGATGCGCTACGAATCCTCTCATCCCCCTTCTATTCTAAAAAAAATATTTATTTCCATATACTCAGAACTACGTGGGACATAATCTTCTAAAAAAAAATTGCCTTAAAAATAAAACTCAGAAATTTTTTAAAACCCCCAGAGGTACGTAGGAAGCTCATACACTTTACATGGGCACAGTCCCCTTTTTTCAAAAAATGCTATTCGTTTCTTACCTCCGAGAATGACAGTTCATTTTATAATTCACATGAACAAAAAGGATTATGTATGCCTTAGCGATTGGTATAGATAATTTAAATGTAAAACGCATCAAGAGGCACAACAATATAATTAAAATATTTTTTTATTTCATATTGGGAGAAGTCGGTACAATTACATGAAATATTAGCATAGGGAGTCAAGAAACTATCCCTCATGGCAACTAAACTACCCAAACCTTCCTAAATTTATTCCCAATAACAAACCAAAAAAAACCAAACACACCTCCATCACAAAATCTTCACAAAAACTAAACACCAGCTTCACAAAAGACCCTATTCGCAGTTGCTGCAAGACCTGTCCCCATCATCATCTGCTCCTTGTGGTGATCAAACTTCCCCTGCTTGGTTAGTATTAGGGGTGTGCAAAAAAACCGTTAACCCGAAGAACCGAACCAAACCAACCTTCATGGGTTGGGTTGGTTCGGTTTTTTGTCTCCACGGGTTGGTTCTGGTTCCAAAAAATTGAGAACCGAAGTGTTCGGTTCGGTTCTCGGTTTTATACCTGAAACAAACCGAACCGAACTGAGAACCGAACCCATGGAATCGATCCAAAAAACCGAACCAAAGAACCTACTCGAGAACCGACCCATGAACCTGAACCATTAACCAGAACCATTAACCATAACCATTAACCAGAACCATTAACCAACCCGAGAACCAACCCACGAACCAGAACCATTAATGAAAACCGCGAACCAGAACTGCGAACTAGAACCGCAAACCAGAACCATGACCCAAAACGGGAACCAGAACCGCAAACCAGAACCAAGAACCAACCCGAACCAAACCGAGAACCGATGGTTCGGTTCCGAACCGAACCGACCAATTTTGGTTCTGGTTATGGTTCCAAAACCATGGAACAGATCAATTTCGATTCTAGTTCTGGTTCCGTAGTGGAATCGAACCGAACTGAACCGAACCATGTGCACCCCTAGTTAGTATGCCGAAGATGCTCCATGGAGCAATAAGCCCAAACCAGCCTAGAGAAAACCAATACACCCCCTCGATAGTGTCAAACATGATAAAACATCTATATCCGGTCTTCTCTACCAAGATCTTGGTCACTACCCTATTCGACATCCATTTCATATAATCCATAGAAACATGCCAAGCCATAACCTAAAATCGTTTATTTCTGAATATTTACAACAAAATTGGCTTATATAGTAAGTGGAATTAAAGTAGAAAAGAAAAGAGAAAAGAAAAGAAAAGGGCAAAATATCAGTAGAAAATAGGGGATCGATCGATCGATCACTTAGATATGATCCCACTACTTAGCATTAAAGCATGAAAATTGGAGGATCGATCGATCGATCGATCAAGCAGGGTTGCTTCAAGATTCCTCATGTTTTGGCTCAATTGAATTTCTCTTTCGCTAAAATTGCCGTAACTTCTTCGTTAGGGATCGAATTCATGCACCGTTCATGGCCACACAAATCTTGTGAGGATGTCTACAACTTTCGTGAGATATTGGGAAAAGTTCCCAAGCTGTGAACTGACCAAAATTCCCTGAAACGTGCGATTACGTACATAAATTAGTCAGAATGCGTTCGAACTTCACATTTAGAATCCAAATACCTATAAAAGCTCAAATAACCCCTGCAAAGTATGTTAACATAGAAATCTGAGGTTGTCTGGTTAACGAGCATAAATATAGGGAATAAGATACCCGAGGGGGCTAAAATGCGTAGGTTCGAGGGATGAAATAAGTAATATTTGCTTATTATCACACCCCATAACTTACACATTGCTAGTCCCTAGCAATGAAATAGGATACAACAAGAACTTCAATCAAACCAAAAGCAGGGTACAAGTACAAAAATATGGTATAAAAGCATAAGGCCACTTTCGCGGGCGATTCAATTGCATTTAGCATATGCAATAAGCTGTTAAACCCCTAGGTTACCCTAGTGGACGAGTGTCGTCTCGTGAGGGTTTTTAGGGATGATACCCACAAACATCATATGGTTTCCTCAAAATAAGTTCAACCCAACATGCGACAAGCCCAAAAATAGCGAAAAAGATTTCATACGCATTATTAGCACATCGAACGAATCAAACAAAAGTCTGAAATCATTAACATTATAGAATGAACCTCATAGAATTGAAACCTTAAATGTGGGAGGGGAGCGAAAGTGTCATTTGGTAAAAACTTATATAAACTGGATGCTAAATAAAGCAAGCATATATTCAATCCTCACGGGCATTACACTCATCAAGTGAATTTACTTGAAACAGGGAGGTAACACACGAAACATGCGGGCATAAAGAGTAAATGTAAATGGAAACTAGGTCGCACACATGTCACAAATGAAGAACGCTATATAAAAAATGAAAAACTATTGTAAGAGGGTAGTTTAGATAAAATGGAGGCGTAACCCCTTTTGTGTACAGTAATGATAAGTTAAATAGCGACACTAGTGATTAACCATAGGAAAAACACTACTCAATGAAGATGAACTCAGTTTAAACTCCCAAATATCTCATGTATAACTCAGAAGGTAGTAGTGAACTTAGAAGTAACTTAGCTAGAGGGAGAGAGAAGTAAGCACCCTAGATACACCTTGGCAGGCAACCAAATACACCAACAACCCTCAAGAATCTATATCAAATATTAAAAATCTTCGTAATAAATGACAATGGTGGGTGAGTAAAACTCTCTGGTTTGTAATAACTCTCTCTAATGTATATTATCTCTAGCAATAACTTTTAAACTCTCAAAAAAGATCTCTCTTCCTCCAAGGTGGTTGGGGTCCTTAAATATCCCCCCCTACCTCCCCCGAGGAAACTCATTCATCAATTCCTATGAAAGACTTCCCTCATAATTTATTCACCAACATTAAATACCTGATGCACTAGTTGTCTCCACGTCATAAACATTAAATGCCAAGACATGTCGTTTGCCTAGCCACTGTGTGTCAGGGGTCTGTTGTCGCAGAGCTGGCTCACCGACTACCTGACAACCCAAAATACCATGGTGGCTTACTCAAGTATAGGTCTGACATTGTTTAGCTGGCTAGTGACATCACCCACAGTAGATGTGTCATTAAGTAGAGGGCTATTTGGTTCACAACTCAACGCTCGATGGAACTCCAAGCTACTCCACCTGAGGTTCCATGGTGAGGGTCCTTCGGTGTTTTACCAGGTGTATCTGAGATGTTTGAGATGAGCCCCAACGGTGCCTCACTTCTCAATCCTCCAAACCAAGTCCCTATAAAGTTTCGACAATGAGGTCATTCGATAGAGCATGAAAGCTCTCCCAGGCCCTGTCAAGCCTGGTCTCTCACGAGTACCGTGTGACCTCACACTAAAACTCGTTATTATTCTCGTTACATCATTACAACTGTTATAGCTCATAGTCAATATAAACAAAAATATAATATGACTGACAAACACAACAAGCTAAAGTATGAGCTGCCATGCTTGAGCGGCCATGCTGAGCTGCCACGCTCGAGCTACCTCGGTACCTTAATCCCTAAAACACTATTGCTAATGGGGGAATTATTCCTAATCTCAGGATTACCTTCAATCCCCCTCTACATTTTCCCCTTCATGGAGAGATTTATTGGAACAAGAAATGTATGCATGAAACTTCTCAATCCGATGAACCTTCTCTGTGTGAAAAGATTCCGGTCTCCTTTCCTTCGTTAGAACCACAGCGTTATAATCTCCAGGAAAAAGTAAAATTCTCCTCAATATACCTGAGTCGAAGCACTATAACTTTTAGGGGCTTTAACGAAGGGACATCGCCACTTTTTCCTTATACTGCGCTTCAACCGTTCTAGCTTTATTATTTGAAATTCTCCTAAAAGGCCTATTAACCTTCTCAAATACTCATTTTGATTCTTGGTAAGTGAGATTCTCCCTTGTAATGCTTCGCTATGTTCGAAAAAGCATAAATTCGCCCCAATGCAGTCGAGTCACCATTTGAACAACGTTTGGACTTGTGGCGAGGGGTCATCGTAGCTTTTTTGAACTGTTAGGACATCTTTTCTGTTGGGAGTTATTGGATATGTTTGACAAAAATTTTGGCACCAAAACTCAAACTTATTGAAGAAGGCGACCCCTTCTATTCCTTAGGCGTCGCTTCGTAAATGACATGGTGCTGTCTTTTCAGCTGTCAAAACACTTCTCGAAGTGCCACGTATTCATTTGAAATGATTATAAGCAACCTTGCATGTGTGATGGTGAGAAACTCAATAGACGAGTTCCTTAAAAGGTTTCAAACGTCTCTTTTTTCAAACCCTTATCTTTTCTTCTTCTTCTTCTTCAAGCTCTCGTCTTCTATAGAGAGATAAAAATGTGCGAAAACCTCCATTGTTTACCAAGATCTTACCTAGCTTCTTATTTCTCTCCTATTTTATGACACCACCTGTGGTTGTGCTTCTCCATCTTCATTACCAACCCTTCTTTTACCATGATTTTTCTTTACTTCCTTGTTGTCTGCAATGGCCTCATCAAGCAACCCTACCACACCTGCCACCAGTGTTGCACCTGCTACCCCTGTTGTCACCAGCTCAGTTACTGCCTCAGTGACTATTGCCTGCTAGGACCAGCTACATTTCTACCGCCGGTCCCCCATATTCGACAAGGGTGATGACTTTACTGGGTCTTGTAAGATTTGCATTTTTAATGCCAAGTATGATGCCCTGACGCTTGGTGATGAAGATGAGAGTGCTGATGATTAGGGCTTTCTACCTCCAGAGGGGACTCTCCGATTTCATCTTGAGCGAGGGGACTTCCCATGGTCCCATATTGACTTCGAAGGGCCTAGGGGATCTCCTTATCACTTTGCTACTTGGAGCTCCCATATGCAGAGTTCTCATGCTGACACTCTCACCAAGATTGGGCTTCATCAGGCCAAGTGGTTTGGTGAGTTTACCCTGTCTAAGAATAATGCTGCCCTTCTCATTCAGGTATCGCGCTGGACCTCATTATTAAAGACACTTCACTAGCTGTGGTCCTTCTGTTTTCACTAGGATACCTCCCCTCCTACATCGAGTGGGGATACACCAGCGAGCACTATAATCTCAACCGATGCAGCCGTCAGCTTGGCTTTAATCAAGGGGCTCCTCGACCAATTTTTCAACTGTCTAAACCCAAGGTCTCCTTTAGTGAGGCATGTTCCCTGTTCTCCTCAACCGATGCATGGGGAGTAAGTTCTACGATGGCTGGGTGAGTCACCATTCCCAACATTAGTAGGAAAGGGGACGTAACCCCCCTATTTACAACAAAGTACTGGATGAGACAACTAGCCCAAATTTGTGAGTTCATCAAGGGGGATCCCGTGTATCCTCCCATTCTTTCCTTTTCTACCTTGGAGTTGGGGTTAAAGGGGAATTTTGTTCTTGGGATTGAGTTTCCTCTAAGCCAGACCCCCAAAGTACCTCCTACTGAACTTCCTCCACACTGCCCCATGATCCCCATTCCCACGCCTAAGCCCAAGGCCGTTGCATCCCCAAAACCACCTGCCCCTTCGATCGAAGCTGTAATAAGGGAAGGGCCTTCTCAGACACCTTCTAAAAAGACCAAGAAGTCGAAAAGTGGGGTTTCCTCAAAATCCAAGTCCAAAGATTAATCACAAAATCCTTTGGAGGCATTCCCTATTGCCTTTGTTCCCCCTCTTATGTCTGTAGAGGTAGCTGAAGAGCTGAGGAGGTAGGTTCAAGATGAGGTTGAAAGAATAAATGTTGAGTTTCAACGGTGCGCTATTGTCGTTCCTCCCTCGGCTGCCTTTCCCAAAATCGTGGTTGATCCGACTGAGCAATCGGCAAAGAGTAGAAAAAGGTCAAGGGTACCTCAAAGTGGTGATGCAACGGGCGTAAGGAAGAAAACTATGGGAACTAAGTCCCAGAAGAAATAAACAACTGAGATACCTCCATATTTTACTCCCTTTGTTGCTGCCTCATCTCCACCTTCACAGTGGTTATACCTTCTCGTTCTCCCTCTGGATCTGAGTTATGTGTGCATTCTTTATTTCTTATTCCCCTTCTCTTAAGGTGTGTTGCATCTGCTCATTTCTTGATAACTTTGGTGCAGGGAGTTGAAGAAGAAGGGACGAGCCCCCCATAAGCCATTTTTTAAGGGGGCATTACGATATCTCTCCAGCCGATGCTACCCTTATGGGAGCCCCAACGGTTTCTGCCATTATGGACCCCGTGGTGACTCCCGTTCTCGCTCCTACTACTGTTGAGGTACTTCACTAATTTTTTTGCATTTCTCAGTTTCTCAAACTTCACCTATGCTGGTGACTTAATAATGAAAACACTTGTTAAGGTTTTTTTCATAAACTCCACCTATATCGGTGACTTAACAACGAAAACACTTGTTAAGTTTTTTCATAAGCTCCACCTATATTGGTGACTTAACAACGAAAACACTTGTTAAGTTTTTCCAATAACTCCACCTATATCAGTGACTTAATAACGGAAACACTTTTTAAGGTTTTTTCATAAACTCCACCTATATTAGTGACTTAACAACGAAAACACTTGTTAAGGTTTTTTTCATAAACTCCACCTATATTGGTGACTTGACAACGAAAACCCTTCTTAAGTTTTTTCATAAGCTCCACCTATATCGATGACTTAACAACGAAAACACTTGTTAAGTTTTTCCAAAAACTTAACCTATATCGGTGACTTAACAACGAAAACACTTGTTAAGATTTTTTCATAAACTCCACCTATATTGGTGACTTAATAATGAAAACACTTGTTAAGGTTTTCTTCATAAACTCCACCTATATCAGTGTCTTAACAACGAAAACACTTGTTAAGTTTTTTCATAAGCTCCACCTATATCGGTGACATAACAACGAAAACACTTGTTAAGTTTTTTCATAAACTCCATATTTTCTCTAACTATTCTCAGGTTGATCGAGAAGATTCTCCACCATTTCTTTCGCCTATTGGCTCACCCCATCGGGGACCTATTATCTCAGAAGATTCTATCCATAATGACCAAGGTTCCACGATCGGTGCTGCTGCAGAGAGCGAATCTGGTTGTGAGCTTCCTCTGCCTGACCTAGCTCCTCACACCTTCTACCTGATGGTGCTTCAGCGTTCCCCTTAAATTCTTGCCAACCATCATCTGGTAGTTGAATAACTTGTAAATCATCATCCTGAGACGTTCATAGTGGATTGCCTGCGTTCATACATCCTTGTTATGAGTTACAGGCTTTAGGTCATGGCTACCATCATTGATGAAATTGCCAACACTCCGACTTCAAACATTACCAGGCCCCTCCTTAACCAATTTATGGGTTATCTGAGGGATTTAGGTCACGATGACTTTCGTTTCAACTGGCTTATCACGCATTTGAAGACCTTGAAGAGCTAACGACTGGACAACCAGAGGGAATTCCTACGGAAACATCAGGAGGATCAGCGGGCTGAGGAAGCTAAGTTGGCTGAGTTAACACCTCTTCTTTGAGCTATTGATAAGTAGGTGGAGGACATCGAAGAAGCTCTGCGTCTAGCAAAGCTAAAAAGAGAGAAACTCCTTATCGAGGGCACATAAGCACATACGAAGTTGGAGGTTTCTATTAATGCCCAACGGTCTTGCCCAGAAGCCTCTTCGGGCCTTCCTGGAGATTTTTTCTCCTCCCTAGATATGTGGTTCCTTCTAGGCCAATGAAATTTTGTATATATTTTTCTCTTTTTTCTCCTTCTTATGTAATTCTTGGGAATTAGCTCCTAATTTTGTAATGCCCCAAAGCTTATGAATGAAGAAAGATATATGTTTTCCATGTCATTTCTTTGTGTTACAACTACTTTCGTACATTATGAAGTTCTATAATTCTTTCATTTCCACTTGGGCTACAATAAAAAGAACTTGCAATAAAAAAAATTGTGTTTTCATAAGAACAGCTAGATACATCAGTGGTTCAAACCTAATTGCTTACACATGATAGACTTTCAACATTTTATTCTTAATCTTGAATGGTTTATCTTCTTCCATCCTAGAAATTAAGCAATAACCTGGGTCATTAGCTTCCTTTATAATGAAATGTCCTTCCGAATTTGCTGCAAACCTGGGTAGAGGAAGCCCCCTGATGTGTTTCACTGCTCCATTCAATACAAGGTCTCCCTCCATGAACTTCCTTGGTCTTACTAAGTTATCATATGCCCTGGAGAGATGTTTTATATACATTTGAAAGTGTTGCATCGCATTATCTCTGTGTTCATCCAATGCTTCCAACTGTACATATTTATTCTGAGGGAGCATGCTACTTCGCAAAGCATATCGAGCAGAGGGAACTTCTAACTCCACTGGGAGAATCGCCTCGGCCCCATAGACAAGGGAGAACGGAGTATACCCTGTGGGCTTTCTCTTAGTTGTTCGATAGGCCCACAATACAACTCATATCTTATCATCCCATGCTCCTGGGAAATCTTCCATTATTTTAGCCAAGATATTAACTAAAGTTTTGTTAGTTGCTTTGACCTGATCGTTTCCCTTTGGATATGCCACCGTCGAAGTGTGATGGACAATGGAGTACTTAATTGTGAGCATCGTTACTTCTGAATTGATGAAAGGGGATCCATTATCTGAAAGGATAACCTTTGGGATCCTAAAATGTCAAATGATGTATTCTCTAATGAAGTTGCTCACCACCCCCGTTGTCACCCTTCTCAGTGGTATCGCTTCAGCCCACTTTGTGAAGAACTTCGTTACCACTAGTATCCATATCTTCCACCTCGAAGAAGGATGCATTGCCCCTACCAGGTCAAACGCCCAAGTGTGAAAAGGATAAGGCATTGCTAGGGAGTGTAGGTCCACCGATGGGGCATGGATCATATTTCCATAAAGTTAGAAATCCTTGCATCTTCGAACGAACTCAACAAAATCTTTCTCCATCGTTGTCCAATAGTATCCAAAAGTCATCAACTAGTCATGTAACTTGGCCCCTCCTATGTGAGCTAGATCATGCGCCTATTTGAGGAACTTATCTGCTTTTTCCTTCGTGATGTAATGCAAAGGCCCGTTAAATTATCCCTTTTGATAAAGCTACCCCTCCTGAACGTAGAATCTCAAGGCCCTTCGTCAGAGTCCCATCGCATCAATTTTCTCTATCGGGACAACTCCATCTTTAATGAAGTCAATATAGGGTTGTCTCCAGTCAACCTGAGCCTCCATAAAATGACATTCAGCTGCCTCGAAGAATAACTGACATTTATCGCATTTTTGTTGTACTCTGCCACGTCCTGTTTCATTCTTGGCCAAAAATACCCCTCCTTTTGCATTCTTCAGTAGAGGGGTATCTCAATTGTCTCGCAGTGCTCTTCATGTGTTCTCTTCAATTTCTGTTTTCCCTCTTCTGAACCTATGCACCTCAATAACCCTCCTCCTGCATTCCTAAAGTAACGGTTTCCCTAGTTCGTGAAGTATTGGGCCAATTCCCTCAGCCCCATCGCTCCTTCCCCCGATTCTAATATCCTTTTAATCTCTCCCCTCCAATCTTCATCCTCTTCGATTGGTAAAATTGATTGTACTATCGAAGGAGCTGTTCTTCGTTGGATCACGACGGTAGTTGTATCGGTCCTCATGACCATTTTCTGGCTAATGGTGGCATATGCGTCTGGGTGGCGGTTCATCATTCTGGGTTACCTCGTTATCTTGGTCCGATGGAACAGGCAGAGGAAACTATGGCAGAGGGCTACCTCTTGGACATAGAGCGTAGCCTTCCAATATCTACTCATATTCCATGACACACAAGATGTATAGGAGTACCTTGACATAATGGTGAATTTATATGTAGAAAAGTATAAAAACAAAGTATACAATCCTTGATGACTTAGCAAAGTCTCTACAAATGAAAGAATGTGAAGCACTCATATTAAATAAAACCTATCCCAAGCGCCCATGGATAAGAAACATACCCTTAATTTCTTGCACTGGAGCTTGCATATCTCTCATGGAAATGTGATACACACGACCATATTTTATATACGGTTGACCCTGCTAGTGGGCGGTGGTGGTGGTGCTTGTAAGGCTAGAACTATTACACTAATGTGGTCGGTAGCTACTTGAACTTACCTAGTGGAGCCTAATATCCCGATTATCCCTTCGATCCTAAGGCACACTGATTTTCACTAGGGAACTTACTAGTTGTATGTCCTCTTACCACAACCACAACATGTGCTGAGAAATGTGTTGGGGTTTTATTTTAAAACCTTAATTTATGACATTTATTATTTACTAATAAAGGATTGTCATGGCTCATTGGAAATATGAATAATATTTATGGGATCCTTATATTTATTTGTAAATATATTGTTTATGTCGGTCAGTTATACCTAGTAGGAATTTTGGTGAGTTGGGTTCAACTCGATCACACAAAATCATAATTTTGATTCTACTATGATTGAATAATTCACAACCTAATACGGTGTTAACATCCTATCGATAAAGCTACATATATAATCCTAGTAGTTTATCTTGACTACGGGCACCCGTATGATGGTTCGGGAACTTGTTTGATAGTTTAAATAAGATTATACCGATACATTAGGAATGTATTGAATAACACCAAGGGTGAGCTTGGAGTCTAGGCGTTGACTGTATTCGACTTGCACAATCTCACAATTAGCAAAGGGTGCATAAATTCTTAATCGTGAGGGATATGAAAATTGGTGCATTCACATAATTATTGCCTTGTTTTTTTACGGGTGAGATTCAATTTATTGGGTCAATAAACTTTGTAGGTTGGGCAATTATTGTTTGAATATATCTGAGATCTTTTTTAGGAGGAATCCGCATCTAGGAGATTTTTTTTATTATGATATCCCCTCATAAACTTATAAGTTTTGATTTTACTAGTAAACCCGATCAGTGGGTTTTGTAATCTGGTATAATATCAAATAAGCTAAGATTAAGATCAAGAGATAAGTACGACGTTGGTGAAAATCGATTGCAAAAAAATAAATTTCAATAAGCATGCACTTGAGGCTTAGTACGGGAGATCATATTATGTGTTATCTAACTTTGAAAACAAGGCTTCACTATTCGAGTAATTTCAAGACAATTAATTTGGTATACAATTATAATTATTTAATTTAATTATAATTAAACAAAAAAGAAAGAAAATTTTAGGGTTTAATTTAGGATTTTCATATTTTTGTTTGGAAGCCAATATAATAATTTGCCTTGGGGTCCCTAATGTAGTTCATATACTAAGTAGCAAGTCCAAAACTCTATAAAAACCCCTAGTTGTACTAAGCCCACTTAATGTACCTATATATAGGTCAAAGTAAGGGGTTTAAGCTAATGGAACACTCATAAAATTTAGAAAGGGAGAGAGAAAAATACTACTAATATTTTTGTGAGGGGTGAGGATAAAGAAAGTGAATTTATATTATTTCACTAACTTTTCACCTCCGAAAGTGACAACACACATGGTTTGCTTTGGGTGAATCATATGCTAGAAGATCTATGGAGTTTTTCACATCTATGAAAGGACTAAAGGTGGTTGATAATCAACAACAAATTCGTTATCAACCATGTCTCCTATATTAGATCATCTATAAGACTCGCAAAGATATGGTGATCTAAATCCTAGATCTACTTTTCTAGATCTTAATACCCTTTTGGATTCTGAAACATGACGATTCTAAGATCCTAGGGAATAATTGTTTTATTTTCAATCCCAATAATGGGTATCAAAGCATCCATAGATAAGTGCTTCACTATGTTTTCCACTATGAAACCCTTAGGTTTGCATGTTAAAAAATATTTACATGATTAAGTATCTTTTGTACTAGCATGATTTTAAAGGATTCTGATTGCTCCTGTCATTATGATCAGATTATTTTGTTGTGTGTATGGATCCTACAATGATTTTTTCGTAGTTATTTTTCCAAGATTCAATTTGGCAGTAATAAGTAAGTTATTTTTAATTATTTCATGAATTGATGTATATGGAAGAGTTTGTGAGGGGATGTATTAGTTTTTCTATTCTTGAATCATTTATTTGACGGTGTTTGATTGTTGTGGACGTTACATGAGATTTTGTTTCCTTCTGCTCAAGTTTTGATAAGAGGTTTTAACCCTAGAAAAAGACAAGGTCATACAAGAAGTAGGGCTACGCCGCGCTCGTGGCTAGAAAATGCATAATCATGAGCGAGGGTGACAGGTCTGCATCCCTCCTCCACGTATCCATGCATTCCAGCATGCAATAACGGGACTTGTTTATTGTTTATCTAGAATTCTGGTTCATGATGATCTCTTCTTCAAGCTATATTTCATCCTTAAGGAGTCTAAACAAGGAAAAAGATGTGTCCATCATGGGAATATAATTATGTTTACCTTTTTATATATAATTGCATGAGTTTATGATTAATTATATCTATATCATCTCATGTTAATATGTTGATAACTTTGTGTGCTAATTATTAAATTAATCTAAAACCCACATTCTTATGGACATCATGAATTAATTATGTGACTCACCTAGATCACGTTTTTCCTAGAAAATCAAAAATTTATTATTAAGCTAAATTGAATTAAATTAATAGATTCATGTAACACAAAATTAAATTTGATCTCAGGTAACTATTTTAATTAAAATATAGAAATCAAGATAATTTAAGTATTTCAAGAAATTAGATTTTTCACATTTATTTATTTAAGTGATTTTTAATTGGAATATATATATATATAATAAGTTACAAAATTTATGTATGTCATAAGATCAAAAGATGAGGTCATCAAATGTGTTTTTTCCTGTAATACCCATTTTAGCCCTCAAATCTTTGGTTTCCCCCTCTTTTTTCACCCTCACATTTATATGCCACTCTTCATCAAAATTCAAAATTAAGGGTAAACATGTCCAAAATGAAAGAGAAACTCAAATCCTTCCTACTTTTCTCTCCCGTTCATTTCATGTCATACCCCCCTCAGAAAAAACTCTACCTCACAAAATAACTCCCTCTCCCCATTTTCGTCTCTTCTCAGCACCTCCCTCTCCACATTGTCGCGCCCCGCTACTAACTGCCTCCTTCTTCTCCCTGCTGCCGCCCAACATCCACGCTGTCCCCCTTCATCCCCTGTCGCCCTTCAATTTCCTTAACATCGAAGTCAGTTACCCTTCGTCCCCTTCCGCCCTTTTGGTGTTCATATTTGTTTGTTCTTTTGTAATTTTTTTAATGACATAGTAATTGTTAGAGATGGTTTTACTAATGGTTTACTGATTGTTTAATCTTTGTATTGGGATTTTCAATGGGGCTATATATAGTCTGGTATAATTGAATGGGGTTTACTAATTATTTTATTTGAATGGGGTTTTGGGGCTAACCTTTTTGGTTATTTGATTTGGGGTTTTTGTGTTTTTATCTAGGGTTTGAAGATTTGATGAAGAGGATTGAATCTTTTTTCCAACGGTATTCCTCTATCTCTCTATCTCTCTATACACACACTCTAGATCTGATGTTGGTTTATTTTCTCTGTTATTGTGAATAAGAAACTCAAGCTCCACTTGGCGTATCATGTCTAATTATTATTCATCCATTAATTTTTATTGTTAGTTATACCTTACAACCATTCCTAAAATTGTTATGATGTGCTTAAGTTCAATGTTGTGCTTATTGAACATTTAAAGTTCATTTAAAATTATTTGGTGGGTTTTAATTTTAAGTTCATGTCCTTTTTATGTTTTTCATTGAATATTTGATTGTTTACACTTTCATAATATTTACAAGAAGCATATACCTCGAAATCGTACTTGAGTATTTCAATTTCTAACCTAAAATATTAAGAAAATATGTTTAGTTCAGTCCGAAATGATAATCATACTCTATTTTCACATTCAGTTTATGCGGTGTACTGATCATATAAAGAAAGAAGTGCTCTAATTTTATTTATTAAACTAAATAGTCTACCTATTTTCGTGGTGCTGAGCAGATTCATGTCGTACTTTTCCCATTCACTATGTAATATTAGATTTTTTTTTATCACCATTTTGTATTGTTGATGTTATGTATTATGATTTTCAACATGCTATGTATTGAAAACAGGTGTTGGAGATAATAACTGTTACGATTCTTTGTTTGTTGAACAGTACAACACGTAAACAGGTGGGAAGAACACATGATTTTGAAAACATATTTAGATATTGCTTTATTAACATTAGTTCAAGTTGGAGTCTCTTAGCATTTTGAAAACATGTGTTGGATGTTTGAATGTTATAGGCACATGGGTTACCAGTAGTCACCTTATATTTTGGTGTTGGATGTTTTTTCACCAGGTACTGCAACAACCCATGTGTTTTACAAAATACTCTACCTTATTCTTAACGAGGCAACTTTTATCTCTCCTTTCTCTGTTTCATTTGGGCTTCTCCAACTGATCTATATTTGGGTGTTCCTCCACTTTTGGCTTCAGATTTTGGCATTAAATATCCCATGTACTCTCTTCAATTTTCTATTCAACTTTGTTGAGCATGGAGTTTGTAGTTTTTTCTTATAGCTATAATATTGTGACTCATTTTGAAATGAAGGAAATCGACAAAGATTCATGGGAAGCGCTTCAAATCGGTGGAGCGGATAAGAATAGTAGACACAATTCAAAGGCTTATAATTGATTACCATTTTAAGGATTAAATTAATGTATTATTGGAGAGGTTTCGGTTGCTCCGACATAACGGCTACCACATTAGTGGTAAGTCTTGATTTTGTTACTTACTATGTATACATTTTTGTAACCATATAATAAGTAATCATCCTTTTTTGTTTTCAAAATACAGATGTTTTTGAAAACTTTGTGGACTAGAGTGATAAAAATCAAAGAATCTTTGAGTGATGACAAATTAATAAAATCAACAGGCCATGGAATTCACAAAAATGATTAAATAGAGAAAGGACTGGGGTGTTGATTTTATGGAAGGAGGTTCAAATTACCCTCATCCATTATGGAAGGAGACCAAGCAAGTGAAATTATCTTTATGTCTTCTCTTCTTCACATTCATCATGTTTGAATGTTTTTTTCAATGTATATAAACTATGAAAATAAAGTGACTATTGGAGGCCTAATTGGGTAAAATAAAACACTTCAATTGTGACAGGAAGATTAGCTGACCGAGAATGAAACACGTGTGTAAAACAGGTCAAATAGCATGAAATTGGTTTATATCATAGTAAAAACATTGAAAATAAGTATGTGTGTGTGTGCATGGATTATGTGCGTATTCTTGCTATAGTTGAAGCTTTTGGTATATTAATAAATTCAATTTACTTTTCCTACAATAAATTGAATATTTTCATTTATTGATTTTTAGGCATCTCATCCCTGGATTTTGCTCCAACATTCATCCTAAGGTACTCAACAATTTCAAAAGCGCGTCTCTTTTACTATCTCCTTAACTTATTATTTTTTTCAGTGAATTTTTGCAGGCATCCCGGTAGTGACTTCTATTTTTTGCAGGCATCCTGGATTGAGCTCCAACATTCATCCGAAGGCATCTCATCCCGGTAATGACTTCTATTTTTTTCAGTGAATTTCTCATCCCGATAGATGGATTCAGTGAATTTTTTTCAAAGGAGTTTTTTTCAATGAGTTTTTTTATTGATTGTATTCATATACATCTTCATCTCATAAGTAATAATTATTTCTATTTTTTTTTTCTTGAACTTTGGAATGTATTTATATACATCTTCATCACATAAGTCAAATGTATTTCCAGTTGTTTCATTGTCTCATATGTTTTTCTTTCATTATCTGGGATGTATTCACATACATCTACTTTAATTAATTTGAATTTTTGTTTAATTATTTACGCCAATCTTTTCACCAAACATTTATACTAAAAGGTCAACCCTGCTTTTTACCATTCGGGTGATAGTTTTGTAAAACATCATATATCTCTCCTTGACAGGTCTGAAAACATCTATCCCCTTTTCCAAAGGTGGATGTTTATATACAACACTCGAAAGCGGTTCGAAATTCGTAAGCCCAAACACATTTTCATCTCATCTCCATTTACATTTACTTACATAGATATATATTATTAAACCTATGCATGGATTACTAATTTTTGATATTTTTTGAGCTACTAAAGAATTTGGAAATGGTTATTTTTGACAGATTGGACAATGAAACTCATGTTTACACAGAGGGGACATCAAGGTTCATATATTGTTTAGCTATTGAAGTGCACACATCCCCTAAGCCACGCCTTGATGCAAACATTATGCCAGTAAGTTTCCAGCCTTGTGAACATACAAAAAAGTGTTAAATTACCCTTCATTGAAATAGTTGACATTAAAAGAGTTTTAAAATGAAAACATTTAGATGTTGATAGATTCTGGGCCAAAACAATGCCCAAAAGGAATGCTATATGCTGAATATTTTACTACATCATAAGCTTTTTCTGTTTTTCCCAATATAGAACAAAGGCACAAGTTTTGAGTTTCATTTTTCAGTTTTACCAGCCATTAACTCCATTATGTTACTAAGAAGTGACATTTTTCTACCAACCCACGGTGGTAACATGGGTCGGGCTTTGCAGGATCATCAGGCATTTGTGGGACAGATGAAATTTATAACCCCCAACAAGTGGATGATGCTTCCTTTGCTTGAAGAAACTTCAATTTATGATGTATAATTAAAGATTACTGTATGAGAAATATATGAGAATTATAGCAGCTAATTGTAGCAGCTAACTGTAGCAGCTAACTTATTGAAGGAAACTTATTACATACACTTGCCATGTTGTATGAGAAATACACTTGCCATGCTAATTGTATGAGAAATATATGATGTATAATTAAACTTATTACATACACTTGCCATGCTAATTGTAGCAGCTAACTTATTGAAGGAAACTGAAGTATCAAACCATTGTATATTGAGATGATTAAGGAGAAAGTATCACATTCATTGTACAATAATTAAAGGTATAAGTACTTTGTTGCATCAGGTGTGAATATATATTAGCCCAGATGGCAGTACCTACTTATCATCTTTTGAGGTTCAAACACGAGTTGTGACTTTGCATAATTCTATATTGCAAGCCCCGGAGCTAGGAAGAAGCAGAATCCATCTCCCTCAAATGGTAAACATCTCCCAATAGATGTATTTTTTTTAAAAGAAAAGTCAGAATTTCTAGCATTTGGTGTTTATCAGATCATACTCAGTCCATTAGGTGTTTAGAACTTAAATGTTCTAAACTCTCATATTCACTGCTTGCAGACAAGTCTAAGGTGAAATATAAGTTGAAGCTTCAACATTGGTAGCAACTATGTAACGTATGGGGATTTCATGTAGTCAAGGTACGTGGTATTCAGTTTTTGGACTGCATTGTGGCATTTTAGTGAATTTATCTCAAGAACAGAGTCTCTTGATTTGTGTCATTTCATCAGCTGGCTTCTCATATTATTCTTTATAAACTCATGTGATGTCCCTCATTGTTATGTTTTTGTTTAATTAAAAAGTACCTTTTGTATCTTTGCAACTTTACAATGAACCTACAAATTATAGGTGAACATTTACTGCCATGTCTTTGGTTACTACACCCTACTGTTCTCTTATTTAAAAATAGTTGATAGTATTGTATCACAATGTTCTGTTCGGTGGCAGTTATTGTTCCACATAGAAGTCTGTTAATCAGTCTGTTAATGATCTGAAATACCAGCTAACTGATAGTATTGTATGCTATTGTATCACAAAATAACTGAGATTGTCTTTAAGTGGCAGTTATTGTTCCACATAGAATTCTGTTAATCAGTATGTTCATGGTTTGAAATATCATCTAACTGATAGTATTGTATCACATTGTTCTGTTACTGTCTTCGTTAATTTATATAGATAGTTTTATATCACAATAATTTTACATGAAGGATATAAGGTGGAATTAGTCATAGGAGAAATCGTGTCTGTTACTGTCCAGGAAATTAAGTGCTCAAAATTTAGATATTGCGATAGAAACGATGGGTGGGATTAAGTGGTATATTCCATAGTTATTTCATAAAAAAAATGTTGGACAACATTCGGAACCGAATCTCTTAATGCTGCAGCCCTTAATATGCTGCAGCTGCTAATTCAATATCTGTCAACATTCGTTAATGCTCACTCATTCTCTCATGCAGGTAATCTCCCTCGCACACACACACACACACACACACACATATATATATATATATATATATATACTAGGGTATGCCCGTGCCTGAAGGCACGCTGATAGTTTTGAAAAGCATAAAGACGTGCCTTAGTACGATGGCAAGTGCCCTAGCTAAAGCTACAATGATCTCGAGTTCGAAACACAGGAGCAACTTCTTTATATATGCTTGTGCCTGAAGGCACGATGAAAATTCCAAAGTACGTAATTGCAACACGACGAAAATTTCCAAAGTACCTAATTGAAAAATGGTGAAAATTTCTAAAGTTTGTAATGTTTTTTAACTCCAAAAATAAACAAAAGATCGTAATGTTTTTTAAACATTCATGTAGTTTTGGAAATGTTTATCGTTTTCAATTAAAAATATCTTTAAAAAAAATTAATAAATAAACTAAAATATAAAAATAAAAACATTTTGGGATTGTCACTATTTTTTCTGTTAAAAAATTAAAAACAACAAAGAGAAAATTAAAATAAAAATAGTTTTTATTATTATTTTCGGATAACAATAAATAATTTTAAACGTAGTAGACAAAAGATTTATTATATAACATAAATAATTGTAAACAATTTTTAAAAAATTGAGCAAAACTTCCTTTATTTATAAGGCTATCGATCCTATTTAAGAAATAAAAAATACTCCAACAATAATAAGTAATAGTTTGTAACAATAATAATAGTCCGTCAAGGACCTCGTATAAATAAAATCAACATAGAATGTAATTCTCCTATCACAACCAAGTCAAGTACAATAAAACATGATACTCACCACACCAAATCCAACATATATACGACTTTCCAATACATAATAGCCAAATTTATGGTATCCGCTTCATACCCCTCCATTTAGTATGGGTACATACATCATGGTATGAACCTTTTATGTCAAAAACGTTTTTTACAACACATTATTGTAAACAATTTAAAAAATTGGACAAATTTTCCTGTATTATAACTATTCAACATGTTTAATCCACGCCTAAAGGCACGAAGATATTCAGAAAATGTAACACAACAAAATAACGATCAACCCGATTTTATTTCAATACAAATAAGTTAAAATTAAAAAAAATGGACGATGTCAACTTTATTTATAGGACTATCCACCTGTTTTAAGGTATAAAGAAAGACTTCAACAACCAAATAAATACACTCACGGACCTTGTATATACTAAATAAAATGGGGTAAACTTCCCTTTGTTTATAGGACTATCCTTATTATTTAAGAAATAAAAAAATATTCCAACTAAAATACTAATAGCATATCCCAACAACATCCAGGACTCTCATCCAAAAGATGTGACATAGTGCCCAAAAGAGTTGCTCGTAGTTCAGTAAAGAAAAACTAAAGAGATACTTGACAAAAGCTTTATATTTATACAACTTCCTTTATCTTGCTAAGTTCATTATCAGCATATGCTTTATCCAATGGTGGCATGTTCGCATCAGCCTCACTTGCACCCTCAACAATGCTAGGACTATCGAGGCTGAAACCAGACGTTGGGATTGGGGTTGAACCTATAAATGAAGACCCATATATAAGAATGCAAACAACCAAAGATGAAAATGACAATCTATATTTACTATTCTCCAATCAACTTAATAAATTTATTCTTCAACTTCACTTAATTTGGGATGGGGGATGTCAACATAATAAATTAGTACACATAATTTATTCCCCAAGACAATGCTAGCTACTATAAAACATCAACGTTAGCTGATGAAATGAACAAAGAAAAAAATGTAACGAACCAAGGCAAATGTAATGAACCAAAGTAAGTGTGACATACCTTTCAAGTTGCTAAGGCAAATGTTAGTACAATCAAATTATTGATGTTAGTTGATAAGGTAAATATTAGCTGCTAATGACAATCATTGATGTTAGCTACTAAGGCAAATCATTTATGTTAGCTACTAAGGAATATGACATACCTTTCAATTGACAAAAGTTAGCTGCTGACGTAGCAAGTTAACTTGTAAAAAAGGTGAATTCTAAAGGAATTTAGAGGGTACCAATGTGGATTTAATGGATGGAACACATTAAATATCTGTTGTTGCATGTTCTTTTTCTACAGCTATAAATTTTAGAACCTTAATCATAAATATAAAATTGAATCTCATATATAATATAAATTTTTAAAATGAAACTAAAAGCTTATTCTAAAACCTAAAACTTGTAACAAACATAACAAAAAGCTGATATTAAATTTGAAATAAAAATCAAAATTTAAAACTGTTGATGGCAGTGCATACATTTGTAATAGCAATTCTAAACTTGGATAAACAATGTTCACCCTCAATTGATTAAAGCTCAACTTTTAGTTGATCTCCATGTATTTGCAAACACGTGAATAAAAAAAGTGACACTCTCATATATCAATTAGGGGAGTAGATTTTTTTATTTTTTTGAATAAAAAATGAAAATATCAATTCAATCGTTCCTAGAAAAAAAGAAATAGGGAAAATTTTATGTCTTAATGAATCACGCATAGAGATATTGATAACACACAATGGGATTTCATAACTAATTTATTGAGCGGAGTCTCAATACTAGATCGAGTCACAAACAGTTGCAGGAGTGGCCATCATGGCTGCCATATTTGCAGTCCTTTTATTCACTTGATTTCCGTCAGAAAAGGATGAACCCGATGGCTTAAATTGAAAATGTTGTTATTAAACTATTGATTGTAAGTATCTGGCCTTTGAAAACTCTAGTCAAACCTTCCATAACATTTTGAGACTATATGACCAAATTTCCCACAGAGTTGACACTGGCTTGTTATAGTTCCAAGATCTCCTACCACCTCTATTGCCATTATTGTTGTTGAATCCTCTTCTATTTCCATTAAAACCACCACGAAATGTTGCAAATCCAGCGTTAAAACCACCACGAAATTGTCCTTGATTGTTAGTGAATGATAAATTTCCCTGATTATTGAAAGTTGTTTTGTTCTGAAAATTTGGACCAGTAGCTACAGTGACAACATTTTGATGATGCATAATCAACTTCTTTTATTTTCTTTTCTATGCGATTTTCTTGTGATAATAGCTGGCCCTTGAAAACTGTAATCAAACCTTCCATAACATTTTGAGACTATATGACCAAATTTCCCACAGAGTTGACACTGGCTTGTTATTATTCCAAGATTACCTACCACCTCTATTGCTATTATTGTTGTTGAATCCTCTGTTATTTCCATTAAAACCACCACGAAAAGTTGCAAATCCACCATTAAAATATACGTAGCCAATCACATAAAAACATACCAAACATAATATGCAAGAAAATTATGCATCGGTAATCATATATCATAACATAAATAATTAAGAAGCGAGAGTCAAAGATATACATACATACATAAATAAATAAATAAATATATATATATACACACACACACAACTAACTCATCAGTGTGTAGTTTCAACACCCTTAATTACATACACCATTATTTACTTGAAAGTATATGTTGAAGAGTATATGTTGAAGACATGATCATAAGGGAGCACTCGGATTCTATTGGTGTGTGTTTGTGTTGTGCAACAATGGGTGTCCCATTTATAAGTTAAAAAAATCAATGAATGAGGTGGAAGAGAGAGTTAGACAGAACAATACCTGGTATTAGGTGGTGCCATTCATTTTTTATATGTGACTTCTTGTAAGACTTAACATACCACCTTTTCCTTCTGCGATGGGACTTCAGCTTGCGACCAACTTCCATTCCACGCGTCTTCCCCATGGTGATTGAACAAAGAGGCTCTACAACAGCAATTAAAGTGCAGATAAATGAACACATTATATTGAAGTTGAATTTGGGATTCAGTTCTATATAAAATTGCAGATCAACATACAACTGCTACTCCTTACACATTCTCAACCCACACTGATACACATAAGTTCTACCAGAAAACATTAATACAATTTGTCAATACATGAACCAACACATGAACCAATCTGCATAATATTTATTCTTGTTATAACTTGCCAATTCAATATCTAACATTAACAAAATGTTATACCACTTTTTATCAGAATTGCCTCTCGAAATTTATTAGGTATGCCCATTACGTGTCCAAACCAAAAGAAAAAAATATATATATACTAAATTTAAAGCCCGATATTGTATCTTGATGTGTAAATATTCCATACTAAACAGAATTCTTCATAATATAATATCAACTAAGTAGTAAAAGAATCAAAAGACACAAAGACCTTTACATATATTTTTCCTTGAGACAAAAGACCTATAATTCTTCAGACAACACAATCATTCTTAAGAATCATTATCAAATTTTCAAAAATTAACCATGAGTGAGGCGAGGCGGGGATGAGGGTGCGACTATTCAGAAAAAGAAGACACCGATAGGGAAATTTAGTTTGTGTGTAGGTGTGAGTGCGAGGAGTATTTTGAGTAGTCGTGCACTAATAACAATAAAAAATCTATACACATTACAAACAAAACTGGTAAAAAACTACAATATACATATATCTCATATTTTCCAAGTGATAATCAAAAGAAAAGACCACCACATAACAGTACAACATTAACAACATCCCAGAGATTTATTCAAACAGTTGTTATGCACATGTAATAAGGGAAAATAATTGATATTTATTCCAGAAGGCTTTGTTTCATATATGATCCTAATAAGCTTTCTCCATTAGCTTTTTGCTACAAATTCAAGCGAATGACGCAAATTCAAAGTCAAGAACAAACTTGAAAGTGTATTGCCATTCCATTACTCTTGCTAAAAGTATTAAATGAATAGAACACATCTGCCCTGTTCCGTTCAAATCCACATGACCTGTTGAAAACCACCCTCTAGTAATACAAACAGATTTAAGAGTTTTAGAAAATTAATTACAGATAGATGGATAGAATACCTTGAGTGACAAAGAAAGAAAATACGACATTTGAATCTGCAAACAAACTCAAATGGAGATATTAGTGAGATATTTTAAAAAAATGTACATATTCAGAGGCTTTTCATCATAAACAACTCTGGTTGGAAGGCCAACTACCTCATCGGTGATCAAGGATTGCCAACCCCATCATAGCTATGTTCTAAGCAGCTGCGAAATGGAATCTTCTTGTAATGCATAAATTCAATATCTATTGCTTTTATAGTATGATGCCTAGTGTCTTCATTCTTCTCTCTATTATTACTATTACCATCACATTTATTGTGATCTGTGACCTGTAGATTATATATCAGAGTTGTAAACCCTTTTGTACGACGCATCCACAACATGTCAGTACCCTAATTATTTTGTGTTCAGGGGGTCACACAGATGAGATGCTAAATCTCCTATCATTGTTGCAAAAAGATCTTTTCACCCAACATTCTATATTCCAAAGGTGCATGTGCTTGAGAATTCTTTGATTGAAAAGACAGTTTACAACAAAAGAAAATTCTCAATTTATGTAAATATATCGAAGATGCAAAGTACATCAATCATATATAACCTCTGTTGGAACAACTACTATTACTACTCATGCTATGTGGCTAATGATGCAACTCCAACCTCGGGTTCTAACAGTTTCCCTGTTTCTGGTAAAGATTCAAAAAATATTGATATGATTCAAACCAAACATTAAATACAAAACATGATTCATGTATAAATTGTTGATAACTAAAGACTACACATTACTAAACATCAGGAAGATGAAAAAATAAATACAAAAAGAAGTCGAAGGATTTTGAGGTGCTTCCTGCACACAAATTCCACCAAGTTACTGTTGTTATACTCATTTTATTCCTCGTATTTTACGTTGACATATACCCTATCTTGTATGCTTTTTGTACACTGAATGGTATATCTATTATATACCGATTTGTACGCTTCCTATACTATATATTTTATGCGTATTCTATGTTGAATTCTACATGTGTTATACGCTCGCTTATACACATATTTTATCCGAAATATCTTATAAAGAGAGTTATAGGGTACCTTCAATGGCACTGAGATGGAGGTGTGAGAGTTATAACTTATAAAGAGAGTTATAGGGTACCTTCAATAATCACCTCATGCTATTTTCATCTGATGCATGAGCCAAATACCTAACACCAAATGGACAAAATAATGCATATGAACTGATTTGATAGAAAATTATACAAAATCCAGTACAAAAGAGTCACATATGCCTTTTCAGCCAATATGAGACAAATTAGAAATTATAAAACACAGCGGGAAAAACATAGGCATAACTAATGTTTTACAAATAGTGCATATGATGAACTATTCTGTTGAAACAAAGGGTTATAAAAAACATATGCACAACTAATGTATCTCTTTCTCTATCTATACAACTAATAAATAACTTGACCAACCAAATATTCTTACTTTTCTATTACATATAATTAAAAACCCAATAGATCCCACTTTTAATAGTAGCAAAAATAAAAAAATTTGGAAACAAATAGCCTACAAATCAGATCAACAAATTCACACACACACACACACAATTAACAAAACACCCAGGGGAAAGAACTTCTCACTCAGTGGAAGGAGACAAAGCTCAACTACTGTATAAACTCTCTTTAAAAACATTCTTGGAATTTCAAACAATAATAAAAAGAGGAACCAAAGACTCTTTATATCATAAACAAACAATAAATGCCTATATGTAAACCCAACAATAATAAAAAGAGGAACATCATACTAAAACCAAAGCCCCAAATTACTTTCAACCCATATGTATTTTTGTAATTTTTACGAACGAAAAGCCTCAATATTGAGATATAGATAACGAAAGAGAACCCTTAAGAGGGGAGAGAATATACCTAATGTTGCAAAACCTAAAATTTGAAAAATAGAATACAAAACCATGTTAGATAATAAAAGATAAGATGTATCTTATAATACCCTCAATAACCGTGGTGTGAGAGCGAGAGAACGTGCGTGTAGAGATGATGAGAGTTCAAATTTGTGCTGACTGATGCTCCTCAAAGGGTGGTCGAAGTTTGGGTGGTCATATTTTGCGAGAGTGGTGAGGTTTAACTCTAGTTTGACGTCCATTACGAATGACAATATTGTCTTGTCATTCACATAGTCTGTAAAACAAAATGATTGGCTTGACTTCAATAACAATATAATTAAACTAAAATACTTAAACAAACTAAAAGACTTGAACAAACTAAATGATAGAATTAGACTGTTTGATTTTCTAACATAAGAGAATATAAAGTTGACTACAAACAAACGTATACTCATTCAAAATTCTGAACCAAATAAATATATGAAGCGTTCATGCCTGGTTACTAAAATAATTTATGAAACACAACCAAATTCAATTGTCTCATGAAATTAGCTCCAACAGTGATGTTACTTTCAAACCCCTCACTATCTTAGATATTAAAGGACACTGAATTTATATAAAAGTAAAGTAAAGAAAGCAATCACAACCAATCATATTACAAAGAAAATTGTTATTCATAAACAAAAAATAATAATGAAAAACGAATACTCAAGTTTCAAAAACAAATCATTGCATGGAGCACCAAATGATTTATTAATGAACAAAATATATACAACCCGAAACCTAAGTTGCTAGATTATTTCTTTCTCATCCATTCAAAAAGGCATCCAGCCCCAAAGATGTGTTTTCTCAAACATCATTTATGAATTATGTGGAGTGGAAAAAAACCAATACAAAAAGAGTAAAACAACCAAAATAAATAATTTTCTCAGCAATCACAAAGTTTTATACCTGAAATTTGGTCACAAAGTATAACATGAACCCTAAAACCTCCTGAAATTTGGAAACCCCCAAAACTTTCTCAGGAATCACAAAGTAGTATACCCAATTTCAACTGTGATGTGGTGAATCAAAAAACTCCATAGGAGTGAAAAATTGGAAGAGGAAAAACCTAAATATCAGGAGATACCTAAACATCACATTAAATATACATAATAATCATACATTGAAGAGGGTGGCAGTCGCAATGGGATCTGTAGTTGCGGGGAGGATGAACAAATTTGTACACAAAACCTAACTTACAAAACCCTACATTTATCAACAGAGCGTTAAAATCATAAAGAAAATCGTAAAACCATACAAATCCAAGCAGTAATAATGGTAAATATAAGAGTAACTAATTTAACAACCCAAAAACAAATCCTTGATTTCACTGCAAATGATCGAAATAATTTAAAATCCTAAAAAGTAAACAACAAAAAGCATCTTCAGAAGATCCAAATAATTTAACATCCGTAAATACCTATTTTCTTGGAAATACATCTTCAGAAGATCCATATTACAATCATGTTATCTGCAAAAGACAAAATAAACAACAAAAAACAAAAAAACATATACAATAGATCTTAGCTGAAATGTGTAAATAAAATCTACAATCAAAATCAACAGATCTTAGCAGAACTCGAAATAAGTGTGTGTGTTTATGTGCGTGTGAGTGTGTAAAAGAGTGACCTGTAAGAGTCTGTGTTAGAGGTTGAGGAAGACGAATGAGGGAAGGGGAACATCGGGGGAGTGAGAGGACTGCATGTGCGAGAAATAAGAGAGGGTTTGTAGCGGGTTTGGTGTGGGTTTACTGAAATAGTCATGTGTTTTAATTAAAGTGAAAAGGGGTAATCAAGTAGTGAGAGATAAAAGAGGGGGAATCCAAATTTGTAAGGGGTAAAATAGGGAGTGCATGAAAAACTTATATGGATGACATCATCAAGTAAGCTTATGACATACATAAGTTTCTTACTTTATTATATATATATATATATATATATGTCACACACACGCATCTATATCTGTCAACCCCCCACCCCACCCCACACACACAGACGTGAACACACACAGATCTCTCATAGGCAAACATACTCACTTCTAAATGTATTTCATTAAGGCCATGTCTCAATACCATCTGATAAAGCTATGGGGGATGCTATATTTGAACAATAGGGAAGTTCAAGATTTAAAGGGATCACTCAACATAGGTAATAGCTCAAATAACCAAGAACATCACAAGTAATAGCTCAATATGTGCAATGTCAATAGAAATTCAGGCTCAATATTTTTTTTAATTCTTAGACGTTTAAATGCCGTGATTTATGTTTTAACAGGGGTCTGATCTAATGCCATTACTTTTGTTTTATTTTTTATTTCAAATACACTCGGACAGTACGTTGGGTTTATAACTGGGGTTTATATTTTCAGTTTTCTCATTCTCCTTAAGTATTGGGTTTATTTTGAAGTTTATATTTATATATATATAGGTTATTCTTATTTTTAATTTTTATTGTCAATAATGTTATACCTCAACAAAATTATAATCATTTTATTTTTTTATTTAAGGTTTTTCAGTGTTTTGGATTTTAGGGATTTGAGGATGAGACTACAACGAGGTTCGGTTCTCGATCCAAGATCTTATGGCGGTATTTTTCGTCACACATTCTTTGTATATCACTCCCCTATATTATTTTAATGCTCTTTTTTTGCAGATAAAAGTTACTGCCATCCGGTTTCTCCGTGTTTTTTGGACGTTGAGCAAACAACCAGATAAAAGGTACACCACCGCCAATCTTAAGAGAGACCCAATCAAGCTCAAACAGAGCATAGCATCCCAAGAATAGGGACAAACTGTAAACCACATCAGACATCAAGGAAACCACAGGCCAATCATTGAAGTAGTGTGAACAAACAAACGAAGTAGAGGAAACCAAAGAAACCACAACCGGTTTACAAAGTAGTCACCCCATTTGTGATTTTAATTTCAGTCCAAACCATGTTTCATTCTCCACTTCACTTATCAATTAGTGTTTTGTTTAATGGTTTTTCAAGTGTGTTTTATATTGATTTTTGCAGATTTAGTAAGCTTGCGCCACTAAACAAAGTTGTATGAACAAGGGTCACATCCATTAATGAATGTATTATAACTTTTATCGTAAATGCACACTTATATTTGTTGAATGAATTATATTATTTTCTTTTAATGTTAATATGTTTTGAATGTGTTATTTTATCATTTTTTTTTGTGGTCATCTCTCTCATTATAAAAGCTACAAGATTGGGCGCAAGACTCAAAGTAAGTAGGAGTAGGTGACATTCTTTTTATGCATTATTAGGCACAAGACAAAGTAAAAGTTTGATATACTTTACTTAAATTGAAATGATAATACCGAATTTTGTTGTTATTTTTAAACAAAAAGTAGACTCTTAGAAATAGTTTAGCTAAAAATATCTTTTAAAGAATTTTTAAATGAGATCATTGTTAATTTTTTAGATACCTGATATAAATATTTTTGTGCTATGAAACAAATCTTTTTGAATTAAGTATTGGTGTTGTTTTCATGAATTGAGTTGAATTTGGAGTATTTTTGGAGTATTTTTTTCTTAAATAAGGTGGGTAGTTTTATAAATAAAGGAAAATCTCTAAAAAATTTAAATTGTGTAACACTATATGTATTATATATAAAAATATATAACTTAAATTATATACCATTTAACACTTTGTTTTGTTGGGGGAACGAAATTGTTTTCGCTTCGCAATTACGTACTTTGAAAAGTTTTACCGTTTTGCGATTACGTATTTTTTGAAAAATTTTGTCGTGCCTTCAGGCACGGGTATATCCTAGTGTGTATATATATATATATATATATATATATATATATATATATATATATATATATATATATATAAGCCCTCAACTTCTAAATATTACGTGAGAGAGGGGTTTCAAAATAAACCATATCGTCTCCTTCAATGTTTTAAAAGTTGATGTGATTAATTATTCATGTTAGCTTGACTTTCCTCCCTAATGGAGGGAATTGATCATTGATATCACGGGAATTTAATATTCTTAACTAATAGTTCTTGAAATTAAATGTGCATGTGTTCAATCCCACCAAAGGGGAAGTTCTATGCGAAATGATTTAATTATAAAAATGAACTAATGGTATACACATAAATACAAGTAATGAGATCCTCCCCAATGGAATCACTGTCATTAATTATGGGACCAAAAGACGATGCCTTTTTAATTATGTTGAACAATGGTTTTCTAGACTATCTGAATAACATAATTGAAAGGTGTAATGTCTGCCTTTTTCAGGGTGAAAGGATTTTAGCTCCTAATGAGAAATTTCATTTTACAAGGTAATTATGATCCCCGACGAAATTAATGTGATACCCCGCTTAATTAAATACCGGGTGATTAGTCCTTTATTAAATTAATTCAAAATATCTAGTTGGTTCATTCTTAGCATCACTGTCGAAAAATAATTTCTTATTAATTCACGTAATAATTAATTAAGCTAAGTGTAAATAAAATTCCAAATTTTATTTTAATTAAATCCATACCACCATAGTGAAATAAAGTAAGTGATACCCCAACACAACTGAATTAAAATTAAACAAATTTAAATGTAACTAGAATAAACTCTCCAGTTGGAATATCGCACTATCACCATCAAAAACAAAATGATAATAACAGTATTAATATAAAATGAATACAATATCCGGAACTGAAATTAGATAACTAAACCCGGGGCGACATGCCCTAAATGAACCAAGAACTACAAGGATAAGAATCAATGAACTTAGACCATCTAGTCCAAAATTTCATCTCCATAAGTACGTCAAAATATCCATCCTCTAAGTCTGGCGTGCCTGATGCTGAGCACCTAGTTATATATATATATTAGAGAAGAGAATATGCAAGTAAACAGGTTAGAGACCAATTGTAAAAGATTTTAAAAATAGCAAGTGCTTAACAAGTGCAATTAAGCAGGTATTATGTACATGTTAGTTCTCGACTCTCACATGAGCATCTCACATCTCATCTAGTGTGCACGCCTAACGTACGCTATTATTACCCTAACCAAGGTTTTCAATTATCCTCCTATCACTACTCATTATCCCATATTTCCCATGCAATACTTTATTTAATTAAACATGTTCATTTCTCTTTAAGATGAACTAGGTCTTTAAATCTTAAGTATTCACATACTTAATTCAATTCAGATTTTATTATTCACTTTGTATCTACTAAATCACATAATATATCACATCATAATATATATATATATATATATATATATATATATATATATATATATATATATATATATATATATATATATATATATATATTCATCACACTATTATATACATACAGCACCTTCCAGACACAAATGTGGTGTATGCATACTCTGCTATCATGTCCTGGGCATCACTCACCGCATAACGGACAAATGGTTTGTCTTCTCTCACGAACCATAAATCTCATAACACAAATATTGGAGGCGAGCATACTCCCCAGCCAAATGGGTCACGCACATACCTACACTCCCATTCAATCGTCGAAACTATCATTCATACTGATAATACGTGTCCAAGGTCCTATGCTCAGTGTACAAATCTAAATCTCCCCAAATGGGTCCAATCGAGATAAGACCGTGCACAACGCGAAACCTCCACCCCGATAGCAAGTAGCGTAGGTATGTCATACACAAAATAAATCATAATATAGGTATTTATTCCACCTATATATACATATCAATAGGGCATACGCTCAACCCATAACAATTCCCTTACGTAGTATATTTATATCTCGAATATCCTACGTATTTATAGATTATAACTTTACTTATTAACACATATTTCTTGAGATTTCTCATCACTCGAAGGTTAACCATTATTTCTCAAATAAATATTAGCAAGTAATTATCCAACACCCTACTGGTCCATGTCATCCCAAATCCCGAATTTTCATACTATCCTCAAATATATTTATTCTTCGATAAACTCTAATTACTTTTAATCCATTATTCTACTCTCAAGGATTAATTTACACATAATAATTTCTTAGTCTCAATTACCACCCTACTAACCTCGGCATAATAATTTCTTGGTCTCAAATAGATTTATACTTGTGATTGTATCAAGTAGTATTGTAAGTCAACTATCTTGAAAATTTTCTTAAGTGTTGATATAAAAGGTTTTTCTCTGAAAAGGGATTTTTAATAACATAAAACTGGTTTTCTGTTTTGGGGTACTTAATTAAATAAGTTAATCAATTAAGATCGTGTGCACTCTCAAATTTGTATCAGAGCAGGTTGCACTAATCTATCGTGTGATCCTAATTTTTCAAAATGTATTTTTTAGTGATACCAATTCTTTCAAATTGGTATCAGAGCCGGTTACACAACAATACTATGTTATCCAAAAAAAAATTTGATACCAATTTTTTTGAAAAATTGTTGATCTTGAAAAAGGCCGAAAATTAATGGACAATTTGTATAATCGAATGCCCATCTTTGATGGTAACAACTATGCATATTGGAAAGCCAGAATGAGGTCAGCTTTAAATGCTATTGATGACCGCGTTTGGTTAGTTTGTGAAAGAGGGTGGAAACCGCACACATTCACTATAGATATTTTTATTGGCCCTAAACCTATCTCTCAATGGACATGGGATAACTTTAAGTGGAGTAATTATAACTCTCACGGTTTAAGTGCTATTTTTGAATCCCTCATTCCCTATGAGTTCTGTCACATTATGACGTGCACCACATCTAAGAAAGCTTGGGACACCCTCCAGCTCACACACGAGGGTACCAACGTTGTAAAGGCATCCAAGGTACATAATTTGACCACCCAATTTAAGACAATTACCATGCTAAAGTCAGAGTCTTTTGATGAGTTTTATGCACACTTGTTGGACATAATTAATTTTAACTTGGGTGAGAATATTCCTGAGATGAGAGTTATTAAATTTTGAGTTCACTCCCTATCCCTTTTATTCCTAAGGTAGCCTTACTTAATTCGTTAGGGATCCTAGACACTCTTAGGTTAAAAGAACTTGGAGGATATCTTCAAATATATGAGATTGACATGTTCCCTGAAACTATTAAACCTAAGGAAATAAGGATTATTTAAAGACTCAAACTAAGAAAAATAAGAGAGAAAAAGTTTGTGAGTCTGAATCTGAAGTTTATTTTGATTTTGATGACTTGGGAAATTTTGAAAAAAAAATTCAAAATTTTTCTCAAATTTTCCAAAGAAAATTCTTCCAAAGAAAACATTTTTGCAAAAAATAAAAATAAAAATAAAAATAAAAATGAGGGCAGGTGCTTGGGAGAGGAAAAGGAAGAAATAAGGTGTTATGAATGTGAAGGTAAATGACACAAGGCACATGAGTGTCCCACTAGGCTTGAGAGAAAGGGCAAAGTTGTGAATAAATCCACTCTTAGCTATAGTGCTGTCGAGTCAGTTGATTCAGGGGGAGAATCAGCACATGTACAGTGTGTTGTATTCATGGCTAGTCACATTAGTACTTCTAGTTTTCCCTCGATGATGTTTCGAGTCATTCTAGTGAGAGTGAAGATGGAAATTTGAGTGAGGGGGAAGATCAAATCCAAAAGGCATTTAGTGATCTTTACACCAAGACTTTGAAAACTAAAAATCTAAATAAAGATCTATCTCTTAGGATGTTATATTAGGAGAAAGAAGTTAAAGTTTTGAGAGAATGTGAGGTGTCAGTGAGTCAACTTCAGAAGGTGAAGATTTTTTTATGTGAGTAGTTGATCATTTTGGGTAGAGAAAAGACCGATTTGACCAACACCGTGGCTAGTATTATGAGAGATCTTTAATCTTAATTGGATACTTGTGAGAAATTTGAAGCCCGTGTATCCTAACTCAAGAGTAATATCGAATGTGCTCGGGAGGTCAAGGTCACTTTTGAGGAGACATCTTGAAGGTTGGAAAGATGCTCCTTGGTCCCGTGTTAGGTAACATCAGGAGGCAAGGAATAGGTGATGATGGCGCATCCACTTCCCATGTCACACCCAAGCTGGTTCTCGAGTTTGTGTTAGATCCTTACGACCCTTTATCTAACCCACCTAGGAGATCTCTTCCTAGATGTTTTGAGAAAGGTGGATCCAAGACCATTTATGTTTTAACCCATTGCAAACAAAGAAGTCACTTTAAAGAGTAATGTTTTAATCCAGTGAGAGTGTCGTATAGGTATGTTCTTTGGTATGCTCATACACAAGTTCCCATACGTGTTACTCTGCATGCTCCCGAACATCACTTGAGATATTTTGAGAGTTTTTGAGAGCAATTAGAGTATTTATTCAAGGCTTCACAAAATTTAATTGAGTTATTTCATAGGATGTCATCTCCTTTGGAGAACTCCTCCAGGCCTAATGATTATGGTTGAGTCTTGCTTCTAGAATTGGGCATTTTTCATGCTCATATCTCACTTCCTTATCGCTTGATTGTACTATCATTGTATTTATTTATTTTATTTTGATATTTTTAGAAAAATCCAAACAGATTTTTGTTTTTTCGATTTTTTTTAGAAATACAAAAAGATTTTCAGTTTCTTTTTTAGAAACAATTAAAAAAGGGCAAAAATATTTTATTTTGATAAAAAAATTTAAAAAGACAAAAAGAGTTTTGTATTTTTTTTACACTGTATATGAATGAACATTAAAGATGTTCTTGTCACCCATTCATTCCATATCCACGTGACTGTTTTGTAGTGTTTTGAGACATGACATCATTTCATATATGTGCTAAATAATGTGTGGAGTCATTAAGTTGTGATTTTATGATAACTTGCTACATGTTTGACTCCTTGTCTCATTTAATGCACATGAGCATGAGTTTATTTAGGTATTGCACTTACCTGTCCCATGACAATCATAGTATATTCATCTCAATTTTGCGTTAAGACGAACCAAATATAAAAAACAGAGAAAACTAGTGCATATAAGAAAAATTGCCCAAATTTAAATCATTTTTTCGAAAAAATTATTAAATATTAAGTAATGGAAAGGGGATACGAAAGACAAAAGTCTCTGCCTTCAAATCTTCCATTTGCAATGAAAAGATACTAAAAAGATTATAGGCACATAAAAATAGAAGTGCCAGGCCAATTTGTTTGAACATTGATGCTTCGTTATAAATGAGTATTAATTTCTTCAAAAAAAAAACTAATTGAGAATTTATGAGATTTTTGGGAAGTTAAGTCCAAGATCAATAGGTTTGCACAAACTATATAAATCTCGAGAAAACATTACATAGTTTTGGGCTTCATTGGTGTGAAACTAACTTACGGTCTTGATTTGTCGATTAGGTTAAGTCAATTTTCACAAGAGTTCACAATCTTTTACACCTAAGGTAGACGTTGAGATCATTCGTTAGTGTTATCTCAATCCTTCTTTAACATGTGTTATGTTTATCTACGTTGATTAACCTATCAAATATGTTCACACCCCTACATTTCGGTTCCATGATTCGGGTATTGTTGTGTTTTTCCATAGTGTGTTGTTTTTGTAAAATCTTGAGAAATGTTTTGAAAAAGAGTTTTTGAAGCCGTTGAGATTATCATTACATATGCTTTATTTATATCTTTTGTGATAATATTTACTTGATATTCATGATTCTTTGATTTAGTGATTATTTTTTTACTCCTTTGTCTATTACGGATAAAAAGTTGGAGAACAAATTAAAGGGGAGTTTTATTTCTATATTAAACTCTATGCGTGTCACGGTATTTTTCTTCACTTCATGTGTGTAGGTACCTTGCACAAAAATCAAGACACATCAGATGAAGTTAGAGAAGCCCAAGGGAAGCCTAAGAAGACAAAGAATCTCATGCCATTCAATTTCTGGGGTTGGAAAGGGTATTAGGTTATTTTTGTCATTTAGGGGGCATTTTTATGTAATTTGGATTTCGATTAGGTTTGTTTAGTTTTGTATCTGAATAACTAAAAGGGGAGATTTGTAAGAGAAATTTTATAATATTGCTCATAGTTTAGGCCTTTTGTACTTTAGGCTATTTTGGTGTATCTCATTACAAACCGTCACGAAAAATCAACTCCAACATTCAAGACTTCCCTATATCCCACAAAGGTATAAAATAATTGGTGTTTAAAATTATTCATAAACTTTATTTGGGATGTTTATTTTTTATTTATACCGAAATAAGAGTTTTTGAATTTTTTGTACTGACCTCATTCAAATGAGTTTCTCATCTCATTTGAACGAAGAGGCCACTTTATTTGAAGGGGTGTTGGATTAAAACATCAAATGAAGACGCACTATTAGAATTCATTAGAAGGTCGTTAGAATCTAGTTCTAATGAGTTTGTCACCTCATTCAACGAACTCCTTTTATCGTTCAAACAAGATGCCATTCTCGTTCAAACGAGCTCCAATTTTGTTCGAACAAGTCGTCGCCTTGAATTTTCTGTATGACCTATAAATACCTATTTTGTCTTCAAATTTTTTAAGGCTTTTGCCAAAACAAATTATGCATATTTGTTACAAAAGTTTTCAACCTTTATGTTTATGAAATACTTTTGATTCACAAACACATCCCTAAATATATTATGTGAATCGTTTATAACCTTAGTTGAGTTATACTCATTGTGGAGATCTCTACATCTGATTGTGAACCCAGAGGGATCAAGACAAAGACTGAAGGGTGATCGATGGATACCGAGGGCGGTTCGCTACTTGTGGACTGCTCGGGAACGAGTGGATTCTTTAGATATTCTATGAAGACTGCACGTTATACTTGTGGTTGTATCAAGTAGTATTGCAAGTCGGTTATCTTGTAAAATTTCTAAAGTGCTGATATAAAAGGTTTTTCCTTGAAAAGGAATTTTTCCTCGGTTTTTGTGTGATTTCTTATGTTATTTATATGTTTTATCACTTAAATGCATGTCTTAGGATAATAAGATAAAATTGGATTTGTTCTTGGGAGTATTTAATTAAATAAGTTAATCCATTAATATCATGCGCACTCTCAAGATGGAAAGGTGGAAATATCTAAGGAACGAATTTCTGTGAAAGAAATTACTATCAAGCATATGGGTTGACTATGAACAAACCTTTTCCTCAATAGCCATGACATATTGCATCAAGATTCTTTTAATGTCAAGATTGTATTATCAAAAGGTAGTCTTGACGAGTGAATGAGAAACCTAATGAATTCTATGCTTACAAGAAATCACAATAATGTCTTTCCAGAAAGCAAGGAATAAAAGAATATAATAAATGTCCACAACACAAAGATTTACGTGGTTCAACGACTTCCTATGTCCATGGAGAGGATTCTCATTTCTTATTAATTTTTCAGAAGGTTCAAAATTATATCCCCTTTTACCTTAGGGTAAGGGTTGTATTTATAGCAATGAGAGGTAGTTGTGTTGTATAAGAAACTCTCTTAGCTTTTGGTTAGCTCATGTGGTGACTCATGTTTCTGTCGTCCGAGATTATAGGTAACTTATTAAGCATGTGAATATCCATATGGTAATTTGTATTTATCCATATTACACTAACCTTAACTTGTGTAGCATGTTGGACCTATTCGGATCATCAGAAATTGTGGGACCTTTAATTGCCCTTAAAATTATTTACCAAAATTGGGCCAAGGAATTTTAAATCCCTTATAGGCCCAAATTTCGAACCAAATAGTCTTGAAATATTCTGGTTGGATAGGCTTGTGATTAACCAGAACCGACAAGAGTACACTGGTCATTATTGAAAATTTAAACTGCCAAAAACCATTATTGAGATTTGATCCATATGATTGCCTACATGATGTTCGAATGTCATTCATCTCCAAACTCCATTCTTGTCATTTTTCTTCTTTACTTCTGGTAAAAAAAAATTCCAAAGTTACTTTCTCTGTAATTTCTCTAGCTTCCTCTTGCTTTTTTATTTTTTCCATCTTCATAGCTCTCATTTGTTGCATATTTTTGTTATTCCTCCATCTTTGTTAAAAATAGTACACGTTCTTCACGAGAATAACATAGATGACTTTAGGAAGACATATTTTATTCCCTTTTGGGTCCTTATTGACTGTGCCCCTTTGCCCAAAACTCTATAGTGGTTCATGGGGGTTTCTGGATCCATGCCCTTGCTATAGTTCATGGGGGTTAACATTAACCTCAAATCATATATTCTTAGATTTTTGTGAGTACTTTGATGTAGTTATTTCTCAATGTGACCCGAATACCTAACACATTGTTAATGAGGTACATAGGATTAATGAATTGTATAGGACCTACTTGGGATCTTAGAAATCAAATATTATTACTCCTCGTCTCACACCACTAGTGATGTTCAATACCTAAAGGAAAGGAAGGTCGATAGGGTTCTTGTGGTGAACCTTCCTAATTTTAACAAGGGATATTGGGATCAGGGGTTCATCTCTCGTAATTGTTAATATCCTCATCTCTCCAAGAATGAATAGTACACTGAGTTCCTTTAGCCGACTTAAGGGAGTGATATAGGTTGACAATTGTTTATTATATGCATTTTTATGAGTCCATTTGTGATTTGTGTTAACTGATGAGATTTTTTTTTGTTTGAATATATCGATCAAAGAAGAAGGAGCCTTCCCCTGTACACATTAGCATAGCTAACCTGCTGAAAGTCTCAAAGTTGATGGAACCCCTAGCTAGTGATGACTGTCCTTATTCGACATCCTTCCTTTTCGAATACACAAACTCTACTGGTAGCTTTACTGCTCGTCCAATACATAGCATCCCTAACCTCTCTCTGCCAAACAAGGAAGCCTATGTCTCCTCTTCTTTTCTAATTTCTTAGCATTGGGTTCATTCTTGCTAACTAAGAGGACTCAATGGCCCTTAGGAAGAGATTGCTGCTGATCGAGGATGATGATGTTGAGGATCGTGCCTCTTCTCCCAAGACCGAGTTCTTAAAGAGGATCGATCAAGAAGGCCCCAAGGCTGATGACTTGAACTTGGTCATTTGGAGAAGAACATGAAAGATAAGGCCCTTATGCCCCCTCAACCCTCCAAAAATGATGATTTCCCTCCACGTGTGAGGTATTCATAGGCGATATTTGTGTCCAAGAATCCTTCTCTGGCCTATGAACTTTTAAATGAAGTTGTGCTCATGACTGATCATGAGTTGGTCAAGTAGTTTCCCTATGAGTATCTAACATCCCATGATGCTCAATAACTCTCCCTGGTAAGTCAATAACTCTTTCTTCCCAATCTTTTTATTTTTGATCTACTTTGAGGTGGATGTCATTAATGCCTTACTTTCTCATTTTCTTGCAGTTCGTCGCAGATTTTGTTCATATTTTAGAGGGGTGCCTAGACTAGTCCAAAAATAAAGATGAGCTTGGCATGGCTCTCTAAAACTTGAAGGAGGCATTAGCCAATACCAAGAAGGCTTACGTGGAGGAAAAGAAGTCCACAAGTGATTCCATTGGCATACTGAAGACTGTGAAGGACCCCTGAAGGTTAAAAATGATCAACTGGAGGCCGATAATGCTCGGTTAATAAAGGAAGCTGAGGGATTTTCCTCAGCAAGAGAGGCGAGCTATAAAAAGTATATATATAAGAATTAGAGGACGCCAAAAGCTAATTAGCGTGCGACCAGAAAAGGCTGGGATGCAGCCTTGGTGAGGACAAATGTCCCTGCGAAATTCGAACTCTTTGGTGAGCATAATCAAGGCTCTCCACCAAGAGTTGAGGAGGAAGCTACCATCAGTGCTCCAACCGACCAAAGTGGGGATATGTCATTAAAGGGAAAGGCCCTTGAAGATTACTAACACGTTAAGAATAAGAGTATTTAGTATTGGATTGTTTTTCTTGTACCCTTTTCCCTCTTTGTGTATGTAAGGGTTTTTCCCATCCTAAAATTATTAATGAAAATAGCTTTCCCTTTGTTCATTACAATGTTATCCAGAAATTTTACTGAATGTTCATTTTTGTCTGTGTTTACTTATGTCATCTGTTGTCGAGGGTGTTCCTTCCTTTGATGGAAATTTAGATGTCCTACTTATCCGAGACGCTAGTGTTCAAGCTCACCAAGAATTTTTATCTGTCTATAATGCTCTAAAAAGATGATTGGTGCCTACAAGAGCCAGTCAACCTTGTGTCCATCTTGAAGGAAGAGTAAAATACTTAGGGGATGTGGGCTCCCTGATGTAAGAGGAAGTAAATACATAAGCGATGTTAGTGCCCTCCTTTAGTCTAAGAATAAATATCTCAATAACAAGCTCAATAATGATGAGGAGAGAAGCCGAATAGCTATGGTCATGTGACTTGGTCATGACGTGACCAACCATCACTACTTGTTCTAGAGGGGTCCTTGAGCAGTGTGGTCGATAGGTTATGATTAAGGTTTAGCAGATGCTCCCACTAGACTAGAGGAGGCCAAGAGTGTGGCCTATAAACTTGGTTGACTGAATGCCTTGGGGATTTTAAAAGTTCCTAAGGATTCTCAACTTTAGTATATGTACCAAGTTGAATTCCCGACATATAGGCATCCTTCTTTTGGTAGTGAAGAGAAGTGGTTCCCTCAAGATGTTGTTCCCCTTTAGCTCGCCAAGAACTATATGTACTCCCATGATAGTGATGATGAGTTACAACCAGACCCAAATAATAGCCAGAGAAGAGAGATTGTTGAATTCCTTGCCCACCGATAATAGCCAATTTATTCTTTTTTTTTGTGTTTGAACTTTATCGAAATTGATATTTTGTAGCTTGTAACTCCATGTTGTAGTCAAGTTTATTTAATACCAATATTATGCATTTTTTCATTCCTTTATGCCAAGAATGTGTTATATTTGTCTTATCTTACTTTTGGGTTATGTTATCATACTACCGTATGCCTATAACAGACTATAGCAAAGATGCACCTTGTTTATGGGCAATCCACACATTCAGGAGTTTATCCAACCAAGTCAAGTTCATCTAGTGCTTTGGGATCCCCTGTAGGGTTTTTTCTTTCCTGAGCAATTCATGAGGTCTTTTTTGTTTTGAATAATTTATACATAAAGACCTTAGGTTTAATTATGATTAACAAATTTATAACTATATTTAAGCTAAGGTAACTTTGATCGGTATTCGATCATCAATGCAAAAAGTGAGCATGCCACTTTGGAACAATGCGAAGTAATTCAAAATCTAGGTAATTGAACAAATCACTTGAATCTTTATTAATTACTTTAAATAAAACTACGAGCATCATAAGTCTTGAAATGAAAATTTGCAAAAACCAAACATGTTGGAAATAAAATCAAAAGTAAAATTTCTTAAGGTTGGCTAAATTCCAGGCTTTGGGTATCTCTCTGCCCTCCATTGTTTCCAAGTGATAGGCTGCTTGAAGATCATACTTGATTACTTTGAATGGTTCTTACCAGTTGAGCCCTAACTTGCTATTCAAGGTCTTTTTGGCACTGCTGAGGACATTCTTAAAAAAATAATCCCCGACCTGGAATTTACTCGGATTGACCCTTTTATTGTAATGTTTTGCCAATTGTTTCTAGCAAGAGGCCGACTTGATCATGGCATGTTCCATCCATTATTCTTCTAGGTTAAGTTTAATGCTAATGGCTTCGTCGTTCAGTCCTTATTTGTCAATGTTTATGATCTTGGTTGGCAGAAAAACTTCTAATAAAATCACAACTTCCATTCTATAAGTTAGAGACAAGGGAATTTCCCCAGTAGGTCTCCTCAGCGTAGTGAAATATACCCAGAGAATATGAGGAGTCTCATCCACTAAATCACCTATAATTATTTCCATCATCTTTTTTAAGTTATTGATCATCATTTTATTGGAGGCCTCTACTTGGCCATTACTTTGGGTCTAGGCCACATAACGTAAATGGTTTTTGATTCCATGGTCATCATAAAAACATTGTAAATTTCCACTTTCAAACTATGTACCATTGCCCATTATGATTGCCCAGGGTACCTCAAAGCGAGTTATGTTGTTCCTCTAGATGAACTTGATCATATCAGTGTCTCTGATCTTTGGCAGTGCTTCAGCCTCAGTCCATTTTGCGAATGTCCAACAAGTACCTACGATTTCCTGGTACAGTTGGGAGTAGCCTTATAATGTCCAACCTCCACTATGAAAATGACCATGGACTGGTTAGGGACTTCAAGTCGCCGTCTAGTTGATGAAGCATAAGGGAGAACTTTTGGCAGTTTTCACACTTTCGAGCATAAGTACTTGTGTTTTTTTTCATATATGGCCACCAGTAGCCTTCTTTGATTGCTAGCAAGGCCAAAGATCTTTCTCTTATGTGGCTCCCACAAATACCAGCATATAGCTCATAGAGAACTTGATCGACGTCTTTTAAATGCACAAAATAAAGGTAGGGGCATGTTAAGGATCTTCTATATAGTTTTTCCCCAAGTCCAATGTAAAAATAAACATCCTTCACCCTGATTTGATGAACTTGATTTTTATCGATCAACAATGTATCGTTCTACTGGTATGTAATGATCGGGTCCATCCATCTTAGACCTTTTTCAATGGAGAGAACGTATTCAAAGGCCACCCCTTTCATAATGTTCGATTTGGCGAGGAAATCCACTTCATTTGTTCTTCTGAGATCGAAATCCACTACTGAACTTAGGACTGCTAAAGCATCTGCATGACTATTGTACCCCCAAGGGAACTATTGAATGTGGACTTACTCAAACTTTGATATCAGCTTGCGAATCACCTATAGGTATTCTTCCATCCTCTTCATCCTTAATGTTTGAGTCTCCACTGAATTGGTTGGATATCAGCATTTAATCACAATACACTTCAAGGTGGTTTACCCCCAGTAAGTGAGCCTTACTCAGCCCAGCTATGAGTTCTCCGTACTCAACCTCACTATTGGATGCTTCGAAGCCCAGCTTGATCCCTTGCTCGATCATGGCATTCTCTGGCATTACCAAAATAATTCCTACTCCTGCTCCTTTAGAATTAAATGAACGATCCACATACAGTATCCACTTATTAAATTGATCAAATTCATGATCTTTTAACTGGTCGGCTACCTATTGGTCAATTGGGGTCCCTTTACCTATAAATTCTTCTATAAATTCAGCCAACACCTCCCTTTGATTACTATTCTTATTTGTCAGTGTATATCAAATCTCTTAATCTCTATTGACCACTTGGACATGCGCGCCTTAAGAGTGAAAAGTATGATGACTATGATGGCATGGGCCTCAAAGTAATTCTTTACTTTTTAGGACGAGATCATCAGTGCGTAAGATAATTTCTAGAATGGTAAGTAGCATTGCTTGGCATCCAGGAGAGTTTTGATGATGTTATAAATGGGGAACTATTTTCCCTCTTTCTCACAGGCCAAGGTCGAACTAACCATGTGGCTTGAAACTTCAAGGTAGACGTAGAAGGTCTTCCTTAAATCTAGAATTACAAATAATTAGGGTTTGCTTAGGTAAGACTTGATTTCTTCGAGTGCCTTTGAACATTCATCATTCCAAGTGAGACCTTATCCTTCTTGGACAATTAAAGGAACATTATATAATTCTCCAATGACTTGGAGGTAAACTAGTTTAAGGCTATGGGTATCTCAGTTAACATCTAAACTCGCGCAACTTTTATGACGACTGAACATTATTGAACACTACTATATGGTCGGGGTTTGCTTTAATTACCCTCTTGCTGACTAGATAGTCGAGAAACTTTCCTGATTAGATCCCGAATGATCACTTGATCATATTGAGCTTCATCTGGTAATGCCTGAGGATTTTAGAGGTAACTACAAAGTCCTTTAAGTGGTCATCTTTGCACTTGCTGTTGAGGAGCATATAATTAATCTAAACTTCCATGATCTAACCCTTTTGTTGTTTAAACATCTTAGTGACCAATCTCTAGTACATGGCTCTGGCATTCTTAATGCCAAAAACTTGATCCTATAACAGTATAGGACCTGTGGGGTAATGAATGATATTTTATCTTGTTCTAGAAGCATCTAGAAAATTCATTCACTCTTGGCCTGCTATGGTACCAATTATCTGGTCTATCTTTGGCAGAGGGAAGTTATCCTTGGGGCAAGCCCTGTTAGACTCTCCAGTTTTCGTTTCTTTTAAGAACTACTAGTGGATTTGAGATCCATTTTGAGAATTGAATTTGTCTTATGGACCTTGCCTCCAGAAGTTTCCCTACCTCTGTTTCCATTGGCTTTGCCTTCTCTAAGGCAATGCGACTGTTGGAGCGGAAGTCCAAGAGTCTATTGAAAACCCATATAAATTTAAGTACAAAGAAATATTACATATACGCAGAATCCTATAAAGTATAATAAGGATTTACCTTCGATATCTCTTTGATTTTGTCTCGTCTTAGCCCAAATTGTATGTGATGACAGTTGATCAAGAACACATGCCCGATTCACCTCGGGGTCTTCTACTATATTCCTGATATGGATATTCATGAGTAGAGTGTGGGCTCTTCCGTCGTGACCACCTTTTCTTCTCCTCTTTTCTCTTTGTTGCCACTTTTTCTCACAAGTCCAAATTTAGGTATTTTGAGTATCAAGAGTGACGACTAGATTAAGAAATACTGAGCCTTAGGTTCATATATATAGGCTATAATAGGGATCCTAAGGAGAAATAAGGACGTGGCTCCTAATGGACCTGATAGAACCTAATCCTTCCAGGATCTTAATCTTATTCCCATAATTATAATTAATACCACTAAATTATTATAATTACAATTCCATTCCTTAACTCAAAATTATATTTCGAGCTCCTTATTATTAATTAGTTAATTCTCCCCACGTTAAGGTTACTGATACCCGTTAATAAAAGAAATTACTGATAATTTATTTGATTAACTTCTTTAAGTCCTTCATCGATCCAACTTAACTTATTTGTAGTGTCGGATTAACATAATCCACCTACAGGGTTTGACACATACAAAACTTATAAGCATATTAAGAGAGTATCACCATTCTCTATATTGAGATGTGGATTCCATCCATAAAATACTTTCACAATACAATAACCATCGTTAACCAATCTATCAAGATTATTGATCCAATAATGAATTTCACCTGAAAGGTTAAAGAAATAAATAACTAGTGCATGTGTCCATCAATCATACCTGGATTAAGAGCCTTAAGTAAACCTAATAATCACGAGGTTTATATTGTCTTATAAAATCAGTATAAAGATAATGACCTCGAGGTGGTCCCATTCAATACACATAAAATGTACTAGCACAATAAATTAAAACTATATAGTTTCCTGTAATCAAGATAGACGAACTAAAATATTATGATACAACCCTACTGATGGTGTGTCAAGATCCATCTAAGTATGTGAAAGATAAAACTTATATTCTATAAGAACCGGTGACCTGATACTCTGTGTGTAAGCCGTACTCTACACACCAGAAGACGTACTGAGCAGAATAAAAGACATCGACAATATATAAAATAATGCAAACATTATGTCCATACATGATTCTCATTAAAATAGGAAAAACTAATTTTATTTTAATAATAAATTCAATACTATAACTATTACATAAAGCATGGTTTTAGTCTACTTCCCTATCCATATCCCACATAGACTGAAAGCCATATTACAATGCATCTCACTCTTATCCCCTCTACGTGACTATCAAAAGTCTGGGACAGTAAGCTTTTCATGAAAGGGTCTGCTAGGTTATTCTCTGATGCAATCTTCATAACTGTGACATCACCTCTCTGCACAAATTCTTTAATGAGATGATACTTAAGCTCGATTGTTTTACCTCTCTTATGGATACGGGGTTCCTTTGAGTTAGAAAATGCATCACTATTATCACTGTAAGGACATATTTTAATAAATGCCCGTCACAATTAATTATGTCGTATACCGTTACAACCATCAAAGAAGTTCAAGAGCAATCTACATCAAGACGAATCCAAATATATCAAGGTTCTTCATCAAAAAGCCTCCGCAAAGTTTACTTTAGCAAGATTATGTTATAAATACCTTAACTTTACATTTACAGCTTTGAGATATTTTTACAAAATATTTTCTAAGTGTTGGAGCGGATTTTTTTTGTCAAAATTTGAGAATGAGTAATTTTTCTAAGTCCAGTAGTGTTCCTCAATTTTGACACTCAGGTCATTCAAGTGAGATCCCATCTCATTCGAGTGACATTGAGATATCACGCGATGCAGTTCAAACGACACATGTACTTCGTTCGAGTGAGATCCCCTTTTCGTTCTAACGACCGAGGTGACATGATTTTCTATAAATACTCATTAAATGGTTTCGTTTTCATTAAGAAGTCCCAGCGTTTTGAAATACAGAAAACTATGAATCTGCAGAATTCTTTTTGACTTCTTCTTTAAGGGTTTTCACCCCTTTTGTTTTCAATTCACAAAAATCCCATATGCTTTGGTGAATTGTTTTAGTGTTCAAGAACACACTTTGCTTTTGTTCATTATTTATGGGGAGATATCTACAACCGATAGCTGCATGCTATTGTGGAGGGAGTCCTTGTGAAGATTTTAGACTGCGTGTCTGGAATGTGCATCCCTGTGGTATAGCTGCGTGTAAACCACTACTGATTTCTAGCCGTTGCTTTGGAGGTTTGATGAAGACACCGTGTGTTACTCTTGTGGGTGAAAGCAAGATGTTATGTAAGTCAATGGTCTTGTAAACTTATTAGAGTTGTAGAAATAAAAGGTTTTGCCCTTTGGGGTCTTTTCCCCAAAATCTTGTCGCATGCTTTATTTATTTATGGGCTGACACACGCACACACGTAGTTGCATGTTTAGGGGATGGATTAATTTGGTTTAAAGATAGACTCTAATTAAATAAGTGTGCCAAAGTAGAAATTTGTAAATTTAATCAATTATCACTCAGTCATATTTTTCAAATTGGTATCAGAGCAGGTTACACTATTTTATTGTGTATTCCTATTTTTCGCAAAATTGTATGATATTGATTTTTTTTAATTCAATTTTGTGCAAAATCGCAATTTTTCCAATGGAACATTCATTTACTAAGGTGCCTATTTTTTATGGAAAAAATTATGCCTATTGGAAAGCTCGCCTGAAATCTAGTTTTAAACCCATTGACGAGCGTGTTTGGTTGCTTTACGAAAATGGATGTAATCCTCCCACTGTCACCATTGAAAATATCACCTCTTTAAAACCTGTGTCGGCCTGGACTGAAGATGATTTTAAAATGTCTAATTTTAATTCACGTGGTTTGAGTGGTATTTCTGGAGCCGTTACACCCGACGAGTTCCACTGAATTATGGCGTGCACCACGTCTAAAGAGGCATGGGATGTTTAGAAACTGACACATGAGGGTACGAACGCGGTTAAAGAATCAAAATTACAAAATCTTGCCACCCAATTTGAGACCATTACTATGTTAGAGTCTGGAAGTTTTGATGAATTTTATGCACATTTGTCGGACATTTTCAACACTAGTTTTAATTTGGGTGAGGCGATTGATAACACGCGTGTCGTTAAAAAGATTTTGAGATCTCTCCCAAAATGCTCTATTCCTAAAGTCACTGTTTTAAACTCTTTGGGAAATTTGAAATCATTTAAGTTGGAAGAACTTGTAGGAGATCTTCAAACCTATGAGATTGACATGTTTCTCCAAACTATCAAGGCTAAGGATAAAGGCAATGCTTTAAAGACTCATTTTAAGGAAAAGAAAGAAAAAGTTTGTGAGTTTGATTCTGAGGAAGATTTTGATTTTAATGATATGGACTTATTTGCAAAAAAATTAAAAAGTTTCTCAAAATTTCTAAAGAAAATTCTTCTAATAAAAAGAGATTTTTTGAGAAAAATAAAAAGAAAGGAAAGGCCAAAGAAAGCGGTGAGAGGGAAAAAGAGAATGACTCGGATGAGGAGTGCGAGGAGGATTTTGAGAATGTGACTTGTTTTGAATGTGGGGGTAAGGGGCATAAATCGTTTGAGTGTCCTATGTGGCTTAGAAAAAAAGGGAAGAAAGTATCCATGCCCGCCACACTTAATGATAGTAGTGAAGGTGAGGGTGATGTGACTAGTGGTGAGAAGTTTGTTGCTTTTTTAGCAAGGCGAGTGAGCACACCCACTTTGTCCCACAATAGTGCACACGAATGTGATGGTGATGATTTGAGCGCTTCAAGTGAGGGAGAAAGAGAGAGTGAAAGTGGAGATGAAAGTGAGCACCAAAAATCATTTAGAGATTTGTACACTGAGACCTTAAAAACAAAAAAGTATAATAGGGATTTAGGTCATCTAGTGTTAGATTTGGAGAGAGATAAGGAGGTTTTAAGAAAGGAAAAATGTGATTTGACTTACACGGTGTCTAGTCTGACAACACATGTATCCCAAATCGAGAGTGATCTTGAATGTGCCAGGGAGGTCAAAGTCAATTTTAAGAACGCACCTAAGAAGGTTGAAAAGGTGGTTCTTAATCCCTATAAGGGTAGAGTTGATGATCTAGGAAAAGGTCATGATGGTGCTTCCACTTCTTTTGTCGCACCCGAGCCGATTCCCACTTTAGTGATATATTCACATGGCCGAAAAATTAACCCACCTAGGCGTCCTTTTCCCTTTAGGAGAGCACGTCCTAGAGTTTTTGATAGAGGTGTTCCTAGGCCTATTTATGTTTGTTCCCATTGCAAGAGGAGAGGACACCTTAGGGAATTCTGCTTTAAGTTGGGTTATGTGTCACGTTTTGCTACTACACGTATTTCTGTCACACATGCACCCACACATGATACTTTACATGCTCCTGGAGACTACATGAGAGAGTTTGCACATTTAGGTGAGCAAGTTAAGTTTTTGATCAAAACTTCACAAAATTTAATGGAGGTTTTTCATAAGTTGACACCACCTTTAGAAAACCCCTCTGCACCTAACGATTGAGGTTTGACTTGTTTACTAGCATAGGATGTTTTCCATGATGACATTATTTGTCTATTGCTAGTATGTATCATTTTTGTATGTTTTCTATTTTTTTCAAAAATTTTGAAAAAATACAAAAAGATTTTATTTTGATAAATTTTTTGAAAAATCCAAAAATAGTTTTGTATTTTGTTTACACCGTTTATGGATAGACACTTACGATGACTGATTCACAACATTATTCCATTTTTCTTATGACTAGACCTGTCAAAATACACGATAACTCGTTAACACGACACGACCCGACACGAAATTATAAGTTAATGGGTTTACCCTTATTGGGTTTGGGTCATTAACGGGTTGACACGGTAGACCCGTTAACACTAACGGTTCGGGTTTGAAAATTTACCTGTACCCGTTTTAACCCGTTTCTACCCGTTAACACCCGTTAACACTAACGGGTACTATAGGGTCACCCAACCCGTACCCAATAACAATAACCATTAAAACCCATTATTTCTAAATCTTTAAAGACTAACGGGTGCTATAGGGTCACCCAATCTATACCCAATAAAAATTACAATTAAAACCCATTATTTTTAAAGTATTGAAGACTAACGGGTATTATAGGGTCACCCAACCCGTTACCCATTTCGACCCAAAATGATTCGTTAATATTAATGGGTGTTAACGATTTGAGTCGTGTACCCGTTAATATTAACGGGTCATGTTTGGGTATTGTTATTAGACCCGTTAGGCTTAACGGGTCGTGTATGGGTTAGGGTGTTTTGACCCATAACCCGTAACCTGTAACCCGTACACGACCCAAACCGACCCGTTGACAGGTCTACTTATGACTATTTGATAGTATTTTGAGACAATATATCATGTCATCTTTGTGCTTTATAATATTTGGAGTCATTGAGATGTAATTAAGTGTTACTTCCTACATGTTTGACTCATGATTTCCTTTATTGCACACATGCACAGATTTTGTTTGATTATTGTGATTATCTTATCACATGTTGGTTGGGTGTTTTCACTTCAATCATGTCCTTAAAAATGAACCAAGCGCGAGAAAACTTGATAAGAAAGTTGTGCATGTAAGAGCCGTTTATGAGTTTGTGTGCTTTATTTGAAAATGGGGAAGGGCTGCAAAAGGTTCATTTGACCTTTGCAAATACTAAGCCACCGTTATATCGGACCTAAAAAATTGAGGAATTTTATTATTCGGGGTCCAAAGAGGTTTGAAAGAGCCCGAAAAAATTTAAAGGCAATAAAAAGAAATTCATGCCAAAAGGGGGCCATTAGGTTTTTGCACCAATTCTCCAATATTTGAGAATTTAGATTGCCTATAACAGAAAAAATATATGAGGGACTTTGGATTTAGAATTAAAATGGTTTTGCACATCCTTGAAAGTATTGGAAAAGAGCTACATAGTTTTGGACGTTATTGGTGTGGAAATCACTTTGACTTTGGTTTGTTGATTTGCATAAGACGATGTCATCTAAATTCAACAATTTTATACCTAAGGATATTGTTTGATGTTCATTTGTTAGGAGTACTCATATGCATCTTGCACATATGATTTATTGAGTTGATTTACCTATAGAATGTGTTCACACCCATTAATTACATTTCTATGACTTGGTTGTTTAAGTATAAATCCATGGTGTGATTTTTGGTATCTTATTTTTTACGAAAAATTTGAAAAATCAAAAATAGTTTGTGAAAGTTTTTTGAGATACTCCTTTGCATGCGCGTAGTTTGATTCATGTTTGCTATGCATTTTATTGTTACACTCCTTGTTTTGATTGTTTCTTATTATCTGTCTATTTGGGGACATCATAAAATGGGGGAGAAAGAATTATCATGTTATGGGGGAGTTTTTGGAGTATGGGGGACATTTGATTTATTAATGATTTATGATTTATTCTTATATCATTTCAAACTCGATACATCATGAAGATTTTTTCTTTATCTCGTGTGTGTAGGTACAAAGATTGAAGATCATTATGTTGCACACCCTGATGAGAAAGCTTTGAGATTTGGTGAAGATTTTTTGAAGAAAAATTTGAGAACTTGCAAATTTATACCTTTTCAGTTTTGAAATTTATGGAAGGGTAGATTTGTATAGGCATTTTGGTATTTGATAATTCAGATGTTTTTATGCATGTTCCGACATAGATCTAGGGGGAGATTTGTAAGGACATATTTCGATAAATGTCCATCATAATTAATTATGTCGTATACCGTTACAACCATCGAAGAAGTTCAAGAGAAATCTACATTAAGATGGATCCGAGTATATCAAGGTTCTTTATCAAAAATCCTCCGCAAAGTTTACTTTGGTAAGGCTATGTTTTAAATACCTTAACTTTGCACTTAGAGCTTTGGAATATTTTTACAAAATATTTTCTAAGTGTTGGAGCGGATTGTTTTCGTCAAAATTTGAGAATTAGTAATTTTTTTAAGTCCTGTAGCGTTCCTCGATTTTGACACTCAGGTCGTTCAAGCGAGATCCCATCTCATTCGAGTGACATTGAGATGTCACGCGATGTCGTTCAAACGACACATGTACTTCGTTCGAGTGAGATCCCCTTTTTGTTCTGATGACCGAGTCAGCAAGATTTTCTATAAATACTCATTCAATGGTTTCATTTTCATTAGGAAGTCCGAGCATTTTGAAAGATAGAAAATTGTGAATCTGCATAATTCTTTTTGACTTCTTCTTTTAGGGTTTTCACCCCTTTTTTTTTCAATTCACAAAAATCCCATATGCTTTGGTGAATTTTTTTGGTGTTCAAGAACACACTTTGCTTTTGTTCATTCTTTGTGGGGAGACCTCTACAATCGACAGTTGCGTGCTATTGTGGAGGGAGTTATTGTGAAGATTTTAGACTGCGTGTATGGAATGTGCGTCCTTGTGGTATGGGTGCATGTGAACCACTGCTGATTTCTAGCCGTTTCTTTGGAGGTTTGACGAAGACAGCGTGTGTTACTCTTGTGGGCGAAACCAAGATCGTATGTAAGTCAGTGGTCTTGTAAACTTGTCAGAGTTCTAGATATAAAAGGTTTTGACCTTCAGGGATTTTTCTTGAAATTTGTGTCACATGCTTTATTTATTTATGGGTTGACACACGCACACACGTAGTTGAATGTTTAGGGGATGAATTAATTTGGTTTAAAGATAGACTCTAATTAAATAAGTGTGCCAAAGTAGAAATTTGCGAATTTAATCAATTATCACTCAGTCATATTTTTCAATCACAATTAGAGTATAATAGTCTATTTAACTAAAGGTACCACTCATAGATCCATTAGGAAGTTTATAAGCCATACTTCTTCCTTTGTTGCTTCGAAGGGCGCCACATATTCAGCTTTCATGGTGGAATTGACAATGCAAGATTTCTCGATACCCTTCCAACTAATGTCTTAACCTCATAGGGTAAACAAATATCCAGAGGTAGAAAATCTGGAATCTCTATCAGACTGAAAATCTGAATTAGTGTACCCAATAAGTACTAGACTCCCTACTTGGTAAACTAGCATATAGTCTCTTATTCTTTTCAGGTATTTGAGTATATGCTTTACCACAGTTCAGTGTTCTTAACTAGGGTTAGACTGATATCTACTAAGCATGCCATATCCAAAGAAAATATCAGGTCTAGTGCATAAGATATCATACATAAGGCTCCCAACTGCTAAGCATAAGGGATTCCTTTTATCTTCTCTATCTCATCAGGTGTCTTAGGATACTGATCCTTGGAAAGAGATAGTCCATGTAGGAAAGGGAGGAACCCTTTTTTGGAATGTTTCATTCTAATTCTGGCAAGAATGGAATCGATATAAGTTCTTTGTGATAAACCCAACATCCTATTCTTTTGATCATGCATAAGCTTGATCCCAAGGATATACCTAACTTCTCCTAAGTCTTTCATATAGAATTGATTGGACAACCACACTCTAACTAAAGGCAATATCCCAACATCATGTCCAATAAGAAGAATGTCATCCACATATAATATTAAGCACCACTACATTTTCATTGGATTTTTGTACACACAAAACTCATCCACACATTGATCAAAACCAAAATATTTCATTGCCTGATCAAAATAAATGTTCCAAGTTTTAGATGCTTGATTAAGTCCATAAATGGACTTCTTAAGATTACATAATTTATGATCTTAGCTTTGGGCAATAAAAACGTTTGGTTGAACCATATAGATACACTCGTTAAAATTCCTATTAAGAAATACAGTCTTGACGTCCATTTTCCAAATTTCATAATTGAAATGAGCCGCAATGGATAAGAGAATTTAAATGGACTTCATCATAGCTACCGATGGGAAGGTTTCCTCATAATCGATGCCCTATTTCTGAGTAACTCCTTTTGCAACAAGCCATGCCTTAAAGGTATCAACCTTCCCATCCACCTCTTTTTTCCTCCTAGAGACCCACTTGCATCCTATGGGTTTTATCCCTTCGGGTGGATCTACAAGACTCCAGCCTATTTAGAATGAATATATTCTATCTCAGAATTCATAGCTTTAAGCCAAACTCCTACATGTTTATCTTGGATAACCTCGTTGTAGTTATAGGTATCGGCTTTGAGTTCATCGGGGACCTCGTCATATGACTCTCCTAAGAACATAAACCGTTCGACATATAACCCTCCCACTACGATGAGGTAGTCCCTGTGCCGGTGTAATAGTGTCAACACTTTGTGTTATTTAATCCTATATTGGTGGTGTTGAATAATCTTGTTGGTTCTTTCCTAACTCTTTAAGAACAACTTTACTTCTGGGTTTATGATCCATCATATACTTCTCTTTCAAGAATCGGGCATTGGTGCTAACAATGACCTTCTAATCCTTGGTATCATAGAATAAATAACTTTTAGTTTTCTTATAATATCCTATAAAGAAACAAACTTCCGATCGTGATTGCAACTTACTAGGACCTCTCTTCAGCACATGTGTTGGACTACCCAAATTCGAATATGTTTCACACTAGGCTTGTGACCAATCCATAATTCCTTGGGTGTAGTAGAGATCGCCTTTTAAGGTACCAAGTTCAATAAATAAGTGGTCATTTTAAAAGTATTTCCCCAAAAGGAATCTCGGAGATCTGTATAACTCATCATGGACCTAATCATATCCTAAAGAGTCTTGTTCTTCCTTTTTGCTACACCATTTTGCTTAAGCATACTAGGTGCAGACAATTAGGATGTAGTCCCTTGATCTTCATGATACTTCCTAAACTCCCCTAAGAGGTACTCGTCACCATGATCAAATCTTAATGTCTTGATACTTTTACCTTGATTCTTCTCCAATTCTGCCCTATAAACTTTGAATTTTTCAAAGGCTTTGGACTTATGGTGCATTAGGTTAATGTACCCATACCTTGAGTAATCATCTATGAAAGTCATAAAATACTTATAGCCCCCTCTTGTTCGGCTTATCATCGATCCACATAGATCATAATGAACCAATTCTAACAGTTCTTCGTCTCTATATCCCTTGGCCAAGAAAGGCATCTTGGTCATTTTATGTCCTAAATAGGATTCACAAACTAGAAGTTCTTCCACTTCTAGTGACCTCAATTTCCCACTTGCTACAAGTCTATGAATCCTTTCTAGATAAATATGACATAGGTGTAAGTTCTAAAGATACATTTGGTTCACTAAGTAGGGTTCCCTTCTCTTTAAATTTGGTCCAATTGAATTATGCAAAAATATTAATTTGTTGTGTGGGAGAGATAGGATTAACAATATAAGGATTATCAACTAATGGACCAGAAAAAATAAAGATTTATTTTTCTTAATAACCACGAGTTTATTAAAAGAAACTAAATATCCATAAAAGGCTAAATAAGAAATTGAAATAAAATTCCTCCTAATTGAAGGTGCATAAAGACAATATTTAAAAAGTAAACTTTTAACACTATTAAAGCTTAAATGAACGTATCCCACAACAACTATTGCTACTCTCATAGCATATCTATAGTCAGATAAATTTCTCCATCACTTAGTCACCTGGTTCCTAGAACCCCTGTAAATAATTTCATATATGATTAGTGGCTCCCATATCTACACACTAGGTACCAATAGTACGAACCATAAAATATGATTCGACGATAAATAATTGGAATTTACCTGCGTTGTTGTGTTTATTGTGAAAAATCGAACTATTCTTCTTCTAGTGTCCTGACTGCTTACATTGGGAACACTTGTCCTTGGGCTTTTTCACCCACGTCTGGGGCCCACGAGTTGCCTAAGGGTCCATAGCATGTTTCTGATCCTTCTTCTTCTTTTTATTTTCGACCTTATGCTTAGAAATAAAACCTTTCTCAGTAACAAAAGCACTTACGGACTTCCTGATGAGACCCTCAAAAGCTTGTAGTTCTTTAAGTAGTTCGTACAAAGAGTAAGAAAGTTTGTTTATATTTTAATTTAGGCTAAACTTCTTAGAGGACCCAGGTAGTAACTAGAGAAAAATATCGACATGGGCTTACCCATAAATTTCCACTCCAAGGATTTCAAGATCATTGAGAAGAGAAATCATCCTTAAAATATGTTCCCTCATTGGGGTCCCTTAAGCTATGTTTGTGTTCATGAGTTCTTTCATGGAAACATGCCTCGCAGCATGATTCTGATACCCAAACATATCTTTGAGGTTCACTATCATGTCGTTGGCATGGTCCATTGACTGATGCTGATGTTATAGAACATTTGACATAGATGCCAAAATATAATACCGTGCCATGTCATCATACTTTATCCATTTCTGGTAACCCCGGGTTTCCTTTTCGGTCTCCCCCTCACCAGGTTTCTCAGGAAAGATCTTATGGAGCCCAAACTTTTACCCTTCAGTAGTCAACACAATAACCAAATTCATTTTTCAATCATTGTAATTAGGTCTAGTTAATTTGTTTTCCATGAGAATGACATCAAGTGTACTGAAAGAGCTTCCCATCTTAATACTGAGAATCAAATAATAAAATGAATTATTATAGGGAACAAAACTTTTTCAATTCTTAATTAAAATTAATGTTCCCTCTATCAATTTTACAAGAATTCATCGGTATCTCGATTACCGTTTGAATAGTAATCCTCTTTAGAGTGCTTACTTTCCAAAAAAAATTAGGCAGCCTTATTCCTTTTAATTTTATTATCTAGACAAAACCTATGTCAAATAAAATTAAATAGCCGACACTTTGGTCCCACAAAATCATAGCATTCCTATTTGAAGAACCTACCATTATTTTATGTCCAAGTGTATGTAATCAACTAACTTTAGATTATCTCAAATCACATAGACTCGTCCTTTGGGGCCGCCTATGTGAATAATGAATCCAAAATTCCCCTTAAGGAAATTTACACCAACTACCATAATAATTTCCAGTCCTCGTTGGAGGACTGCTTATTATTAAAAGTCTACAAATCGTTGATGGAGACCATGGGAATTTCTCTTGGAAAATTCCCTCTCCCACACTACTAGAAAATGACAATTAAGGACACCGGTATTAGGATAGCTTCAAAGCTGTACTTTAAAAAAAATATGAGGGACAACAAATTATAATTGTCCTTTTAAATCTGTTATGAAGGACATATAGTTTTTTAAGCGTCCTTTATAATAGTTTTAGGGACATAAAAAATTTGGTGTCCTTTATAAGAGGTCTAATAGGACGGAAAATAGTTGTCCTTTGGAACTTTCGATTCCCTCTTTTTTCCCCCCATTCCGTATTTTATTTTTTCATTCCCTCTTCGACCAAATAACGTACTCTGACTAATACTCAAATCGTACTCACCCACTTCTCTCTCCTCTCCTCACCCGATCAAAACCAAACCCTATACCCTATACTTAAATCATACACCATGGTGAAACCTATGTTCACTCCCTCTCTCGCGTGAAATCGTTGGACTGTGAAACCCGTTACCCAAAATGTTGGCCTTTCTCTCTCTATGAAACCGTAAGACAACTCTCTCTCTCTCTCGTGAAACTCATGAAATATTCGGGTTCTCTCCCCTTTGTCTTGGAAAAACTCATGAAGAATAAAGGTACGTTTGATTATAGAACTGGAAAAACCGTAGGACTAATACAGTGCAAAGTCATTTGATTTTTCATTTATAACTGATTTTTCAGTGAAGAATAAATGTATGTTTGAATGTCGAGATGATCATAAATAATTGATTTTTCATTTAGTATGTTTGATTATAGAACTAGAAAAATTGGGAAAAATGTAGGACTAATATAGTGCAAAGTCATTTGATTTTTCATTTAGAACTCATTTTCCATTTGATTTTTAAGTGAAGAATAAATGTATGTTTGAATGTTGAGATGCTCATATAGAACTGATTTTTCATCTGATTTTGTTTTTGATTATAGAACTGATTTTGTGTTTAATTATAGAACTGATTTTGTGTTTGATTAGACTGATACAGTGCAAAGTCATTCAAGTTCATAACTTATGAACTACATTACAAATCGGTTATGAATCATACATTGCAAATTAGATGACTATGTACCAAATAAGTTTTTGATAAGTTTTTAATAGTAGTATTAGTCTTATTGAGATTATTCAGAGAAATTAGCGGATCCACATGTAGTGAATCTTACCATGAAGTCACAATTTAGTAAAAAAAGAACACTTACATAAATAGTGAAAAAAATTTGATCATAGTGAATTCAGAATGATTTATATTGACATCAATGATTTTATTATTTATATTGACATTAAAACACAAATATCTATTGTAAACGCATCATAACATAAGTTAATGGAATTTTTAACAAGTACAAAATTCATATGCACAAATAATGTCTACACTTTGATTTCATGAATTAAGAACCTCGACATTCAAAACTCGTTATCTCGATACCCAACGTGTGTAAGCGTATCCTCGACGTGTCTGAACATGTCCAAAATAATAAAATGTTAATCTTTTTTAACAAGTCAACATATATTTGGTCATGTTTAGAACACGATGCCCTACAATGACACTTAAAACATCACATGCCGAGTCATGGAGTGATTGATGATGGTGTGCAAAGGCATCCGGATGATTCTTGTGCTTGGAAATCATTTGATGAGCGTAATCCATCTTTTGCGAGGGATAGTCGTAATGTTAGACTTGGTCTAGAAACTTATGGATTCAATCCTTTTGGTAATACAAGCGTTGCTCCCATTACTTATCCGGTTGTACTCATGCCCTTGAACGTGAGCCCATGGTTGCGTATAAAGCAACAAAACCTAGTTTTATCAATTCTTATTGATGGGTCAGAAGGGCCTGGTGATAATATTGATGTATTTTTACAACCATTGATTGATGAGCTAAAAGAGTTATGGAGTGATGGAGTGACTACTTATGGTGTATCGAGTAAATAATATTTTTAATTGTGTGCAACGTTGTTGTGGATAATTAGTGATTTCCTAGCATATGCCATGCTATCGGGATGGAGCACGAAAGGTGAATTTTCTTGTCCTTGTTGTAACAGATATCATCAAGCGACTTGATTAAATAATGGTAAAAAGTATTGTTATTGGGGTCATCATCGATTATTACGTCTGCACCATAGGTTTCAAAAAGAGAAAATAACTTTTAATGGAAATTTTGATTTCAGACCACCTCCATTGAAACTATCAGGATCACAAGTTTTGCAACAGTTAAATCAGCTCGACATTGAAACTGAATAAAAGAAGGAAGATGTTTTTATAAAGAGGAAAAGAGAACAATTAGAAAAAGATGTTGCGAAGACAACAAAAGATGTGGTGCCAAAGACAAGATTAAATTTGAAAAAGAAAAGTATCTTTTTTGAATTGCCATATTGGGAGCATACATGATTTAAGTCCGGTCGGTATACCATGTTGTCCATAATTCGAAGCTAACCATTAACACATATTAACAACCCAATAATTAAATATGAATAATAAAGACATAAATCAACATAAATAAAAAAATGGGATAAATAAAGATTCCCAACTATTAAGTTCAAGATACAACTCTGTCATAGATTGGAGTTCTCAACAGTCATCTTTAAACCCAAACACTTCATGTTACCACTATGATGGGATGACACAAGGTTCCACCGTAAATATATGACCATAATAGTGGGATTAGATCGCTACAAAACAGAAGTTAGCACAGCTCTATATTCTACCCAACATCCATGCATATATATGATTATTTTGATTGGGCAACATGGTTGAATTCAACCTATAGGTGGTATCAATAGGGCTCTGATACCAAATGTTAGAGAAAAAGTCCAAGGGTCAATTGAAAATGCATATAGATTGAACTATAAAAAAATATTACACATGTGTAAAATCCTATAAAGCCGAATAAGGATTTACCTTCGAGATCTCTTTGATTTTATCTCTTCTTAGAACAAATCGTATGTGATGACAGTTGATCAAGAACACACTCCCCATAAACCTCACGGTCTTCTACTGTATTCCTGATATGGATAGTCATGAGTAGAGTGTGTTCTCTTCCTTTTTGACCACCTTTTCTTCTCCTCTTTCCTCTTTGCCGTCTCTCTTTCTCACAAGTCCAAATTTGGGTCTTTTTAGTATAAAAGAGTGACGACCATCTTAAGAAAAAATGAGCCTTAGGTTCATATATATAGGCTATAGTAGGGACCCTAAGGAGAGATAAGGATGTGGCTCCTAATGGGCCTGAGAGAACCTAATCCTTGCTGAACCTTAATCTCAATCCCTTAATTATAATTAATACCACTAAATAATTATAATTGCAACTCCACTCCTTAACTCAAAATTATATTTTGAGCTCCTCATTATTAATTACTTAATTCTCCCCATATTAAGGTTACAGATACCCGTTAATAAAATAAATTACTGATAATTATTTTGATTGACTTCTTTAAGTCCTTGAGCGATCCAACTTAACTTATTTGTAGTTTTCGATTAACATAATTCACCAGCTAGGTTTGACACATACAAAACTTAGAAGCATCTCAAAGGTGTATCACCAGTCTCTATACCGAGACGTGGATTCCATCCATAGAAGACTTTCAGCATACAATAATCACCATTACCTAATATATTAATATTATTGATCGAATAATGAATTTTACCTGAAAGGTCAAAGCAATAAATAACTGGTGCATGCGTCCATCAATCATAACCAAATTAAGAGCCTGAAGTAAACCTAATAATCACGACGTTTACATTGTCTTATAAAATCAGTATAAAAATAATGACCTCAAAGTGGTCCCATTCAATTCACATAAAGTGTACCAGCATAATAAGTTAAAACTATACAGTTTCCCATCATCAAGATAGACCTATTAAAATATTGTGCAATAGCCCTATTGATGGTGTGTCCATATCCATCTAAGAATCTGAAGGATAAAATTTATATTCTACAATAACTCATGATCTGATCCTTTGTGTGTAAGCCATACTCTATACACTAGAACACCTACTGAGCAGAATAAAATACATCAACAGTATATAAAATAATGCTAATATTATGTCCATACATGGTTCTCATTAAAATAGTAAAAATGATATTATTTTAATAATAAATCCATAACTAAAACTATTGCATAAAGCATGGTTTTAGTCTACATCTGTAACATCGATAATCTTTTTGAATGATCTGTTGGAATGATGGATCTATATGAAGATGATGGAAAGTGGTTACAAAATAAATCCCTAGCATGTCGTAGGTCCCCCATGAAAAAATGTCAAGGCTTTGTCTTAGAAAAGTGATCAACTCCTCCCTATCCTAGTGAGACAAATTGGTGCTGATTAGAAACTCCCTTTTTGGTTGGTTTGCATAAAAACTACTTCATCCAACTTATCCACAACTCTGTCTGTGGGGTGGATTCTCATCTTTTACCTCTGGTCGGTAATAATTTAGATGCTATTTGGAAGGAATTGTTCCATCATGAGATGTATCGGGGATAGCCTCCTTTTTTTCTTCTCTTCTTTGGGACTTAAGGCGGTGATGTAACACTTTGGAGCAATATCTTGGTCACCTCTGCTCTCCGTTATATCCCGATTTGTGATACATTTGTGTTTCTGATGGTAGGTTAAGAGGATTACCCTTATGGTGTGTTTCCACCCTCTTCTGAAGATAGGATGGTAAGGTGAGTCAATGCAATGAGTTTTAAAATGTTCCCTTCCCTAACTGGAAGGACTATCTTTACCAATGACATGGTCATCTTTCCCATGAAACCAGTCAGTGGGATGATTGCTTCCTTCATGTAAGGACACAAATTTCCAATTGAGTCCATGTATTGTGTTGGCTCAATTCCGGACAAAAACATTTATTCATAGGATAGTATGTAATTGTAATACTCTCAAGCCTATGAAGTGTTTGTTGAAGACGTAGCGACAAAGAATATAAAACTTCATCAAATGTGCCGGTTTGCGTGCCTCGTTTCTACGTCATCAACTATAGTTCCATGCTCCCAAGGTATGAATGCAATTATATATATATAAGAGCTTGGAACAAAGTTTAATGGGTGTTAGGTTTAATAAAAACTGTGTTTTACTTTCAGAAAAATTTAATTAGAACTTTAAATTAAAGTATATAAAGTTTCTGGGCCAAAATCGAATTTTATAAAAATTCTGGAAGTCGTTCAAAATGTCGTTCGAACGAGTTTTTCGTTCGAACTAGGTTTCGTTCGAACGAGTTTGCCAACTATTCTAAACTGGTCCATCGTTCGAAATGTCGTTCGAACGAGATTGTTCGTTCTAACGAGGTTTCTAACGAGATTCTAACGAAGTCCATACTGGTGCGTCGTTAGAAGCTCGTTCGAACGAGAGTTCGTTCGAACGAAATGTCGTTCGAACGAACTTCTAGGTGGGAACAGTTTTATGGCAGTTTTTATCCCACTTTCCCACTTGTTTCTTAACTGATTTTTTCAGACTTTATGAAGGACGGGAATCACATTTTCCAAACTAACATTTCCAAAATATTTCCATCTCTTAGAGAGTGTTTGAGAGCAAAAATGGTTTAGGAAATTGTTCATGTTTTGAGTGTTATTTTTCGAAGAGAAAATCCTTAACACTCTAGTTTACACCCAATTGTGTTTAGTCCAAGTTCTTATTTACATATTAAATTGCTTGGAGTTTGGCACCGGTTTATCTCTACCGAATTCAAGAAGAGAAGTTTTGGTTTGCTTCTACATCCATCAAAGAAGAAGATTTTTTGTTGCGATTCTACCCACTTGGAGAAAGGCTCCTTGCTAGGGTGACGGTGACCATAGAAAGCCCCATCGGTGGATTCCGAGACCGCGGTGGAGTTTCGAGGTTGCCTGCTAGGAAGAGGTGTCTACAAGAAGAAGCGTCGAGGCTTGATAGGGATCGAGTCAGTCGTTGTAAGTCTATCTATCTGCTAATTGTAATTCCATATCTAGTGGACTTGTGGCTAGGGCCGTCCAAGGTTTTTTTTCCCGTCTTGGGTTTTTCCTCGTACATCGCGGTGTAGTGTGATATTGTTTATTTTATCTTGCATCATAACGTAGAACGCATGCTTAGACTAATTCAAGATAAAATTTGGTTTAATTTATCACACTCATTTAATTTGGGACTAAATTAAATATTGGTTTATTCAAGTCTTTTGCTAAAAATTGGTTTCGCCTAACTTTGCTAATATTGATAATTATGACTTACGCAAATTCTAGGACTTGGTGCTATTTTAATTTGTTTTGTGAAATTAAAATTTGGCATTTGTTTATTTGGTGAACCGTCACCTTTACGCTTCCGCATCATCACGAGTTTATATAAAAAGGAAATTACTAGCCTCTTCACTTCATATATGACATCTTCAGTTTGAGCTTGTAAAAAAACTCTGGAAACATTACCTCCGAAGAACTTCCTTGATCCACTAATATCTTGTCCGTATCCCAATTTTCAGTTCTAAGAGTGAATACTAGTGCATCATGGTGTGGGGTTCTTAGACCAACCAAATAATCCTTTGGAACTCAAGATGTTTATGGAGGTAATGGAGGACTTCTAGATAGATCATGCCAAAATCCAAGTTGACAAGTGTAGGTGACCAGAGGATGACCTCATCGTCCAGTATGTTATCTAGCTTTTGGTTCCCGTAAGCAATGACCTGATTATACTTTTTCTCTACGTACTCGTTTAGATGCCGGTCTGGGCTAACTCATCTAGATGGTCTTTAAGGGACTTATAATTTTTTATCGTGTGTACATTCTCCTTATGGAAGGCACACTGAAGTGTGTTGTTCCTCCTTATCGTATTTCCTCCCATATTCTTCTTCGACCAATTGAGAAACTGCTGGTCCTTGATCTTCCCCAGGATTTTTCAAATTAGTCCTTTAAAAACCTTGTTGATGGCTTGAAAAAGCTTTATAAGAATCTTCTTTTCCCCCATTCTTAGCTCCGTTTTGTTTCTTGTTCCTCTTTTTAAGGGTGCTCTCCTTTTCATTACCATTATTCACCTTAGCTAGATCAGTCTCTTCTTAGCGAGTGCTGACCATATCCTCCATTTTGGCATAATTTTTAATATACGACATGTGATTATCAATGGTATCCATTTTTTCTTAGTAAGGGATTGATGAAGCATGGGAGTGGGAGGCAAGCCTATCTTAAAAGATTCTATAACTACCTGCTCTGAGAAATCTTTCACCATATTATATGTTTCTCAGTAGCACATAGCATATTCCTACAGGGTATCTTATGACATTTTCCTCATCATGGGTAGAGAGTTCATACTCTTAGAATGTGAGATGTTATTTATGAAGTGAGCTATGAAAGCCTCAGCAAGGGACCTAGAGCTCTTAACCGACCTATGAGGTATCTTCTTAAACCACTTCTGAGCGATGTCTCCTAAGATGGATGGGAAAATGCAACACATAAAATCATCTTTATGATTAAAAAGAGTAATGTCTTGTCTATACTGGAGAACATGATCTATGAGGTCTGTCTTGCCATCATAAATCTTGAACCTCAGGGCTATAAATTTTTTTGGGAGTTTCTCCTGCTCAATATCCCTTAAGAAAGGAAACTTCATTTGTGTGATTAATGCCCTTGTCGCCAGCTCTTTTGTGGATATGTCTCCTTGGTGCACTAGGTGTTGGTGCATCTCTTTCTAAACTAATCTCCTGATATCATTCTTATGGTGATCTTCGTCGTGATTTCATCTCATGAGGTGACTTTTGCGATTCGAATGGTCCCAGTCACACCCTATACTCCTTCCTGGAGTGTGAGTTTTATTCGCCTGAGGGCTAGGAGTCCGACCACAAATTTTTTTATTGTCCTGACGGAGTTCTTTCTCCATCCTCTAGAATCGTCACTAGAGGTGTACATTCTCCCCCATTTGTAGGTGAGTTTCCTCCTCTATAAATTAGAGCTGTGCTTTATATGCATGGACCAGCAGTGAGATATGTGTTGATCAAGGTTGCTCATTACCATGATTGGAGAGTTGCTCCCCCAGGCAAAATCTTGGATTCCTATCTTGGCGAACTACAGACCTGATCGTACGGGGAGGTGGTTAGCTCGCACGTTGCTAGCTTGGATTTCATTGTTTGTTCTATGAGGAATTTGTGTTTATTCATTTATTTGGGTTGCTTCCATAGAAAATAGGATCGTTTCCCATATACAGCCCCAATTGTGCGTACAAGAAATCATAATAATGTATTTTTAGAAAATAGGGAATAAAAGAATATAATAAATTTTCACATCATAAAGATTTACGTGGTTCAAAAACTTCCTACGTCCACGAACTGGGTTCTCAGTTCTTATTAGTTTCTTAGAAGGTTCGAAATTGCATCCCTCTTTACCTCGGGTGAGGGTTGGCTTTATAACAAAAAATAAGTTTAGTTGTATAAGGAACTCTCCTATATCTTTATTGGCTCACGTGCTGACTCCTGTTTATCTCGTTCGAGATTGTAGGTGTAATACCCCGCCCTAGGAAATAGGTATTTAATAATATTTTAGATATTTTATTCGGGAAAATTATTGGAGAAATAATTGCATATGGGTTTGAGTTGGAAATGTACATAAAATGACGCGTCGCGATGTAATTAAACAAATTTCTAAGTTGCAAGGACCACATGGATGGAGTTTTGATTTCAAATGGTCATAACTAGTATATTGGTGAAATACAACTTGAATTAGCCAAGCAACAGATGTAACACACACACGGTTAAAATATTGTGAACTTTGTCGGTACGCGACACAGTAAAGAAAAACGTTACACGATTTATATAGAAGCCTTAGAGGATGATAAAAATAATTACCAATTATTTAGGGTCCTAAAAATAGATGTCAACATACCATGGGGCATGAATTATGAAAAAAGGTAGTTTTTTACACCAGGGCCGGTCAATCGTGGCTCCCTGGCTGGTCGACCGTGCCTCTCAGGTCTGCCAAAGCTGAGCCATTTTTCATTGTCGTCACTTAGAGGAATCTTTGGTTGGTAGTGTGTGGTAGCTTTCACCTATACTTTGACCACTTCTTTTATGTAAAGAGGATCTGTAACATGGATTGGGAATTAATGAAGGGATGTAAATAGGTTATAAGAGAGAGAGACCCTTAGCTTAAACAATCTGATTCTCATCATCCTCCCATCTCTCATTTGATCTCACAAAGATTAGAAGAGCTACAAAATTCGTAGCTACCCTTTAACACCATTATTTCCACCATGAAACCACCATTAAAAAGCCTTAAATCACCTTATTTGTTCATATAAAACCCTAGGCAGAATATTAGGTTGAAGAATATAGTGATCTTGATGTTGGATGGAGGTTTGCAAGGGGTTCCCTTATAGGTAAAAGGATCATTTCTTGAAGTATTGTTGGAGAATTCAATTGAGCTTGGAACAGAGGAGGTTTTGTGCCTCCCTTCAAGGCCACCTTGGGGGGGGGGGGGGGGGGGGGGGGGGAGTCGCCCATATTCTATACAACCAACACCATTTTTGAAGATATTTAGGTCGTAAAATCTTCCCTTGTTAGCGATTTAAGTTTGATGAATTTTCAGCAAGTTTACATTCAACCTGTTTGGCTTGATATATGTAGGATGTATGTTGAATGGTAACCATTGTTTAATTAGTTGAATGCTCATGGTTATGTATGGAAATTGTTTTTCAAAGAATGACTTAAAATGGGTCTTATAGATGTAGAAAATTCAAAATATATATCTTGAACATTTTATCAAATAAAATGTGTTTAAATGATGTTCCAAAAGTAGAAAATGTGACTTATTGTTTAGAGATACATTGGGCTTGTGTAGGACATTTTTATGAAATAAAAAATGGGGGTTCCTCACTTAAATAATGAAGTGGAAGAAGACAATGAACTTTTTCTCAAATGGGTTTTAAAAGTTTTAGAAATTTCAGAATACTATTTATGGACATTTTATGGAACAAAATCTGTTAAAAGTGGGTTTTAATGAAGAAAATATGATTTTATGAAAGGTAAAGCCTTAAGCTTGTTCATTTCATTTTGTAAAATGAATATATGTTATCTATGTAAAGAAGTGTTTACATTTTGAATGGGTATAATAAAGTGTATAAACTCATGATATAAAGTGGTATGGGTTTAGTGTATAAATATGCGAAAAATGTTAAATTTCCATAAGTTGTGGACTAAAAGTTAATAATTGGAATTTAAGGGTTTTAAGGTGTAATTTGTAGCAAAATGGGTGTTAAGAAGTAAAACCCCAACAAAAATAAAGTATGTTTATCAAATATGTGGAAAATGAGGATTTAATATATAGAATGCATGAATTGTACATTAAAGGTGTGTAAAGTAAAAAAAAAACAAAGGGAAAGTTAAGTAAAGTATGAGAATAAACAAGTGTTTTAATGGTTAATTTGTTTAAGTGTTGAATTGGAAACATAAGCTACTTTTGGGAAGAATGGCACTTGTTAAACGACTAAATTGCGAGTTTAGTAATAAAGAGGGTAAATTGGTACTTTTACTTAAAGTGGAACATTTTTTATGAACTAAAAATGTTGGTGAATGTTATTACACTAGTATGGGTGAAATTGAATTAAGTTTTAAAATGTGAATGATTTTCGGTATAAAATCAACGTGTGTGTGAATACAGGACTTAAAGGAGAAAATGATAATTTTCAGTGTTAATGGAAAAATGGACAGTTAAGTCTGAGCTTTTGGCTTCGGATAATAAATATTGAATAATGTGAACATTGGAATAATGTTGAGCACATTGAAAAGATAATGGAATATTATTTGGATGAAGCCAAAGAAATAATTAAGCAGGGCATGACGTCCCTCATGGTAAAAGACCTCAAAGTAACTACAGTAGCATAAGGCGGCGAAGACTTATGGTGAGAGGCCACGAAGTCTATGGTTATTGGCTAAATCCCATGTACGTGTGTGCAACCCTCGATTTTTTAAAAAAATCTTTAAAATTCTATAATTATATTTCCCTTTTCCAAAACAGATGCGGAAGCGTAAAGGTGATGGTTCAACTAAACAACGAAACACCACATTTTTAATTTCTTTTTCAAATTAAAATTAAACCAAGTGAAATTAAATTAATCCATTAAAAAGGGTTTCACTTAAACATAATTAATCCAAGTACTAGAATTTGCCTAAGTCATAATTATCAATATTTCTAAAGTAGGACAAACCAGTTTTAACAATAGACTAGAATTAAATAAACAATTACTCAAATTTAATTAGCACCAAATTAAATTAAGTGTGACAAGTAAAACCATTTTTATCTTGAATTATCCTAAGCATGAGTTCTAAGTCATCAAGCAAGATAAAAATAAATCACACTACGCCGCGATGTACGAGGAAAAACCCAAGACGGGAAACAACCTCGGACGACCCTAGCCTCAAATCCACTAACTACAGAATTACATTTACAAGACAGATGACTTACTTCCTCAACTCAAACCCTCTCAAGCCTTGACGCGTCTTCTTGTAACCACCTCTTCCTTGTGGATAACCACGGAGCTCCACCGCGATCTTGGACTCACTAATCGGACAATAGGTACACCATCAACCACACGTGGTGTCTTTTACCACATGAGAATGCCTCAGCAAAACGAACTCTTCTTCTTTAAGGGATGTAGAAGAAAACCAAACAATATCTTCAATTCGATGTAGAGATAAACCCGGTGCCAAACTCCAAGCAAGATGTATATATATATGAACTTGGATAAATAAAACTATGGGTGAAAAACTAGAGTGGTAGATGATTTTGTCTTTGAAAATTCTCACTCAAAACATGATCTTTTTCTTTTAAACAAATTTTCTCTCAAAACACTCTCTAGGAGTTAGAAGGATATGAAAAAGATTACTTTGAAAAAGTTATTCCCGCACGTAAAAAAAGTCTGAGAAAAATCAGTTAAGAAACAAGTGGGGAAGTGGGAGAAAACTGCTTAAAAACTGCCAAAAATTATTCCCGCCTGACATCTCGTTCGAACGACATTTCGTTCGAACGAACTCTCGTTCGAACGAGTCTTCTAACGAAGTTCCAGTATGACCTCGTTAGAAACTCGTTGGAAATCTCGTTAGAACGACAATCTCGTTCGAACGACATTTCGAACGAAGTTCCAGTATGCTATATTGGAAAGTCGTTGGTAATCTCGTTCGAACGACTTGTGGTTCGAATGACAATCTCGTTCGGACGACACTTCGAACGAACTCACAGAATGTTCAAAAATTCTTTTAAGCCCAGAAACTTTTATATATTTTATATATAAGTTTTAATAGAAACCATTCTTGAAGCAGTTTTAAAAACCTAACACCTAAATAAACATGTTCCAAGCTCCAATATATATATAAATGCATTCATACCTTGGGAGCATGGAACAACGGTTGATGACGTAGAAACGAGGCATGTAAACTCGGCATTTGATGAAGCTTTATACTCTTTGCAGCTACGACTTCAACAAACTTCATCATAGGCTTGAATATTACAATAAAGTACTATCCTATAAATAAATGTTTTTTTCCGGAATTGAGCCAAAACTGTTATAGGACTCAATTGGAAATTTGTGTCCTTACATCCCAAATATAATGACATAATCGAGAACATGATAAGAACCGGGTTATAAGATGGAAATAACCTAACTTGAGTAAACGTTTAAGGTTACGATTAATATAATGTGGACAAGTAAATTGAGAATAATGATTAATGTCCATAAGAAAAGAGAAATGGCTAAGAAAGGTGGCTTAATGGGTAGTTAAGCTACCTAATGATGTGTAAACCCATAATAACACGAGTGTGCATGCTATATAAGGATTTCAATGTTAATGGATATTTTCTAAGATGATGTGCGCGTGTGTTGAAAGAAAGTATTAAATAATGACTAACAATTGTAGTGTGAGTTAATGAACGTTGAGTAATAAACGTTTTGAAGGTAAATGAATGATTTTTCCCAACAATTTAAAATTGTTTAACTTGGTGACTTAATGGGAAGGAATGCTCACTTCAAGTATAAATTACAAAATGATTATTTTGTGAAGACATGGAGAATAAACGGTATCAATTAATGTTTTTGGAATAAAACGGCTTAATACATTAGGACATGTATTTTCAAAGTTATATATGTAGATATATACGTATTTTCACATGCATGTAGTGGTAGCGTGTGAGTGTTCTTTCTACTGTTCATTTCTATACTGCATTTGTATAAGTTCCTACTGAGCACTTGACTCACATCCCTCATTTTGCCACAACAGATTGTATGTTATTTTTTATTTTGAGGGCGTTGTACAAGTAAGTAGTTGTTTGCATTTACGATTAGAAGCTCTGTTTACTTGTCCTCGGGGTCACTTCCCTTGGGTCCTAGCACGTAGTTGAATAGCAATTGGAATCACATGCTAACAAGAGTAATGTTAAATGATATTAAAACTGGATTAGAAACATTATTTAGGTCATTCCATTTCACTTCACAGTTAACTTACGAATCGGATTGGCTTGATCCTTTATTAACCCTTAAATCATAGTCAGGGAGTTACAACTTAGTATAAGAACTTTTGGTTCAATGTTCCTTTCGAGTGTGACGTGGTGAGGTCGGTATCGGATCTTCTCAATGCTGATGTTGGTTTGGGTCGGTCACGCAGGACTAGTGACAATTTCAGTTCGTATTTTGGATGATGAGGTCGAGGACATTAGCATGATGTGCTACTCTTGATGAGATGGTAAAATGACTAAGTTAGTAGCTTTTCATGTTTTGCTGCATTTCTAATGTAGATGTGTTGGTGAGTTTTGGGAGTCAATGTGTACTAATAATGGCAACACCACGATCTTTTTCATGAGATGTATTATGTGGAAACTTTAATGATGAGATTAGCCTTAGTAGTAATGAAAACGTCGAGTAGTCTTCATCTTAATCTTGATATAAAGGTTGTATATTTTATCTATGGAGATTTGGTGACCGGTTGATGTTCATAAGTATTGATTTTGTCATGAGAACATATTAAGTCCCTTGGTTGAGGACTTTACCTTAGTGCATCTTGAATATAATGTGGGTTTAGGTAATCGTGATGATTTCAAGTAACCTAGGAGAGAACCTATAAAATCTTAGTGATTTAGTGTTAAGTACTAACGTTATGATGTTCTAGAATAGGACCCCTTGTGGAGTCACTAGTGTGGGCCTCCTCTTAGGAAATGCTCGACATCTTGTGTCCTACCAAAACTTTGGTGGCATTAATTTATAGTCTTAGAGATATTAATGTGGTATTGAGGAATAGTATCCCTTATGGCGTCCGTGGTATGGGCCTTGGTGTTTATTAGAAATACTCAACGTCCCATATCTTACCAAAATATATAGTTGTGATTAACTTGGAGATTAGCACATAGTATGATGCTTACATAGTGAGGCAATTCAATTGTCATGGTTAAAATCATATTAAGGTTTAATGATGTAGTTTAGTGAAATTAACTATGGGTTGGTATTTTGGATAGACACGTGAGCCTACGTCAATTACTCTTTGGAGATAAGTACTAAGGTTTGGATGATGATATGTTAATTTGGGTGATAAACATTTCATAGTGGTAAATTCGAGGTTGTGTAGCATAGTCATGATAAGACTTGTGATTTCTCGTGATTGATTGTGCAAGATATTTAGAGAGGCGACTGAATTTGATGTCGTCACCCAAGAAGAATTAGGAATCATTATTTCTTAGAGTTTTATGTGATGAAGATAAATCATTGATGATGGTAGTATGTTTAGGTCACATTAATTTATGAAATCACTTTGAAGTTAGTACCACAACCTTTGTTTATAATCTTGTGTTATGGTGTGACTTTGAGGCCAATGTCAAGAATAGGTTGATAAGTTCTAGGTTATGAACCTAGGAGACTTAGAACCCAATAATGTTCAGAATGGTTTAGGAAGAACACTTGTAATGAGGCGTTAGGATTGATTATAGAATCTGTGAGTGCTACATGTGTGATATGGTGTGACTCTAATGAAGGAAATCATTAGGTCCTAGGCATGGATAATGTTTGAAAGTTTGAGATGTCATTAGAATAATTATAATTTGGGATCATTTTGGACGTTGATATGAGTAGTAGAAGTGGTCCGTGAGTTGAATGTTTGAAACCATATGAGCCTTGTGTTTCATTTGATGAGAGTGATCTCAGAGACTGAGGTTATCTATCATATGTTGAAATTATAGAGGCTTAGGAATGATGGTTTAGTAATTAGTGATAAGCCCCGAGAGACGTGACTTTTACTTGAGTTAGGATAGTTATGCTTATGAATGATGGAACAGGTAGTATTGATCCTAAAAAGGGATGCCTAGCATCTCAGCTTCCCAAAGGAATTAGCTTTGTATCCCGTTCATTTAGCAAGGATGGATAGCTCATGATTAGGACCTGTTACCAGGATATGTGGAAAGACTAAGACTCTAGAAGATATCGGTGAGGATTATAAACTTTTAGGGTACGTTATGGGTTCATATTTCGTGTGGCATGATTCATTGTCAGAAATTGATTGTTTTCTTTCGGCATGGAAGTCGCCCGATTTGTTGTATCCCTTGTGTCTTCTTTGATCCAATAATGGGAAGTTCATTAGTTGTTATTAGGGTGTAGTATTGCATAATCTCGGTAGTGATGCGGGTTAAGCCGATTGTGGTTGAGGCATCATGGCAAACGAGTGTGCTCTTCTTCGTAAGCACCTTTATTCTATGTTAGTTTATGTCTACGCATGGTCTCGCGTTTGTTGCATGTATATTACACATGTTACTTGATTGCTTTAGGTTAACATGTTTTGTTAGTCAACTGGTATAGTTAGTTACAACTTGGTTGTGGGTCTCGAGGTTTTGACTTGAGAATAATGTGAATATTAAAATCTGATAAAACATTATATGTTGGTGTTTTAATTTGTTTGAAAGCATCGGATTAAGGATGTGATCACTCGTATATATTTATGTTGTGACACTTAGGATGACTCTAGTTAGTGTAAGGATCTCGTAGGAGATATAGGTCCGGTAGACCAATAGGATTAAATAATCGTCTCATGATTAATGGCCAGTGATATTGAGGTTTTATCAGCCTAAGCTAAAAATTATCCAACATTGTTGAAGAAACGTAGATGGTAAATCCTAATATAGGAATGATCCACGATAGTGAGTTCATTGGTGATAGTGTGATATTTTGTGAGTATCGATCATCTGGAGGTTTCGTTTAGATAGACTTGTTAGGAATGCTTGATAATTAGAAATAAGACCTTGGGTTCGTCGTGATTGGGTTGACAATAGTGATTGAAGAAAAGTTAAATCTTTGGGTGTTAGACCATAGCGTTGAGGATACCCTAGGATTGAAAACTGGTTGAAGGTATTTGATGTCTAAGTTGCTAACAAAGAATTTCAAAGATGAAATTTCCTAAGGAGGGAAGAATGTAATACCCCACCCTATAAAATAGGTATTTAATAATATTTTGGATATTTTATTTAGAGAAATTATTGGAGAAATAATCGCATAAGGGTTTGAGTTGGAATTGTACATAAAATGACGCGTCGCGTGATGTAAGTAAAAAGAAATTTCAACGTTGCATGGACCGCGTGGATGGACTTTTGATTTCAAATGGTCATAACTAGTATGTTGGTGAAGTACAAATCGAATTAGCTGAGGAACAGATGTGACACGGACATGGTTAAAATAATGTAAACTTTGTCGGTACGTGACAGAAATAAGACATAACATTGCGCGATTTTTGTAAAAGCCCTTGAGGATGATAAAAATAATTTGACCAATTATTTAGGATCCTAAAAATATCTATCAAAATACCATGGGGAAGCAACTACCGAAAAAGTTAGGTTTATACACTAGGGTTGGTTAACCGTGACTCCCCATTCGGTCGACTGCGCCTCTCAGGTCTGCCAAAGCTGTGTCATTTTTTGTTGTTCTCTCCGAGGGGTATCTTTGGTTGGTGGTGTGTGGTCGCTTTCACCTATACCCAGACCTTGAAAGGAATGTTTTTACTCATTTTATATAAGTAGGAGCTGCAATATGGATTAAGAATTAATGATGGGATGTAAATGGGTTATAAGAGAGAGAGACCATTGGCTTAAATAATTTTATTCTCATCATCCTCCCATCTCTCATTTGATCTCTCGAAGATTAGAAGATCTATGAAATTCATAGATACCCATTAACACCATTATTTCCACTATGAAACCACCATTAAAAAGCCTCAATACACCTTAGATGCTCATATAAAACCCTGGGCCCAATATTAGGTTAAAGAAGAGAGTGTTCTTGATGTTGGGTGGAGGTTTGAAAGGGTTTCTCTTCAATGAAGAAAGAGAATTTCTTGAATTATTGTTAGATATTTCATTTGAGCTAGAAAGAATAACTTTTGTGCCTCCCATTAAGGCCACCTTTGGAGGTGGGAGAGTCACCCTTCTTCTTTACAACCATCACCATTTTTGGAGATATTTAGGTGGGAAAATCTTCCCTTGTTAGAGGTTTAAGTTTGATGAATTTTTAGCAAGTTTAAATTACATATATTTGGATTGATATATAGGATGTATGTTGAATGGTAACTGTGACAACCCGCCTACTAAAATAATAGGTGGCCAGCCCAATACTCCAATAATCACAGGAATCATAGATGGTCCATTCTTAGCATCACTGTCGATTAACATAATAGTATGAGATAACCACCAATCATTTTAGAAAACGGATTGTCATATACAAAAATTTTAAAAGTAAAAGAGAAACACTTAGACAATCTCATTTGTAAAAACGGTGGGTATCAAAAATCGATGAATAACGTATGACAATACAATAGATAATCACCGAATAAGCTGTCGGTGCACAGACCAATACAAATAATACATTAAGTATCACTATCAATATTTACAATATAATAAATGAGTGCAATCCCTTGGGCAAACACGCCCGAATAAAAGTACTGAACATAACTAGAGTACAGAAGAAAGGAGCGTCTACTACAAGTATCCTACAACATCCGCAACATGCTGTAGCTCCATGACAACTGGAATGGAATATGTAAATACAGATGTCCATGCGGAAGCGCACCTGTAACGGCAAGGAAATGCAGAAACAAGGAAAATATAGAAACCGGTCAGGGCCGGGTTCGATATGATTACCATGTGACTAAAATGCATGGCAGGTAAGTGCGTAAATCTCTCGCAGATAACAATAAGATTCCTCACCTCTCAATCTAGCAGTAACCTAGCGCAATATAAATGATGCTCAGGTTATAGAAAGAACAGAAGGCTAACTTCTCCCCAGTCTCAACACTATGCCCTATTCGTGCGTGGGGTGTCTCGCAAAGCGAAATCCAAACAAGGAACCCCCCGATACACTACTATTTAGGCAAGGTTGATCGTCGAGATACATTAGACCCTTTCCTACATAATTTAAGTACTAAAGGTTAACTTCTCCCCAGTCTCAACACTATGCCCTATTCGTGCGTGGGGTGTCTCGCAAAGCGAAATCCAAACAAGGAACCCCCCCGATACACTACTATTTAGGCAAGGTTGATCGTCGAGATACATTAGACCCTAAGCACGAAATAATAAATAAATACATGTGTGTGCATAAGTGTGGGAGGTCACATCTACAGCTACACAAAGAAAATATAAAAGTAAAACCCCTCCATCATCTATTGGCACAATTCCTAATTCTAACTTTAGGAATATACATATAAATGGTACAACACTTTATCAAGTGTTTACCAAATTAATTTCATCATACACTAATTCATTTCATGAATTTGTTCCTTATCAGGAAATATAATCATACTTTTTATGCTCTAGAGGCATTTATCAAAATTGTTCGCTTTATAAAAATATCTTCCTTATCAGGAATATGATCATCATCATAGGCTCTTTATGGCCTTACATCGTGCTCTTTATGGCATTTTACTGTGCTCTCTATGGCACCCATCAAACATCAAGTCCAACTTGATTTAGAATAGTTATATTCATACATATATATATATAACGATTCTAAGACCGCCCGTCCGGGTTTCCCCACTGTGCGCGCCCCTAAATGGCTATCATCTTCCAGGGCCTCCAAGACAACCTGGGATCCTATCGAAACGTCGGGAAGCGGCCATGAGCCTGCGTGGTAGCCAAGACCACACCCGGAATCTCCCTACCCCCGCAGAAAATATACAACCATAAGCGCTCCCATGGCCTAGGGACTATATCCACCCTGCATCATCAGCCAGGGGGCTTCACCACAACGCGCGCGACTTCCCTTATGATAGCGATTTAGAGAGGTGTGTATCCATAAATTATCATTTATGAAAAACATTACTTTTTTTCCATTTTTGAAAACTCATATTTTTATATTTCCAAAAATCATCCATTTAGTCATTAAGCACCAAGTTTTAGAAGGTGCAATATATATTCTTATTAAGCCATATATTATTAATGACCTAAGACCCCAAAGTGCCACTAATCTCAAAATAGCCTCGAAAAGTTTATATAATTCATAAACCCTCAAAGTGAGTCTCCATAATGGAGTGTCTCTCAAAGCTCAACCTTAATATTTTAACTCCCAATTTCATTTCTAGGTTAACCTCCTAAATCATTCGGATATCAACCTACGCAACTTAGCCCTCGGGTAAGCCTAAATATTCCATTATCATCCTAGGGCATTAGTCTACCCAAACCACCCTCTAGGACTCTTAATTACTTCCCAAAGGAAGGTTCCTAAACCTTGGACCTAAAAGAAAAAGGGCTAAAAATCAAAATAAGAAAACTTCCCAAAAACAGGGGAACCGAATCGATTCGCCCCTTGGGCCGAATCGATTCGCCCTTGCGAATCGATTCGCTAGACAGTTGAATCGATTCGGTGAGCAAAAACTGACCTTCTGCAATTGCCGAATCGATTCGTTTTAAAACCGAATCGATTCGGTCTGCAAGACCTGTAACCCTCTCCTTATCCGAATCGATTCGCCCTTGGGACCGAATCGATTCGGTCCTGAGATTTTGCCCAATTTGGGTTACGGGGTGCAAGAACCCTAAAATCCCAAAAACCCCAAAACTTGATTTCTCCCAACTTCAACAACAACAATTCGACCTAAATCAATCCTACACCATTTATAACTAATATATACTCCTCAAATCCAATTAAAACTAAGATTTAAAGGTTTAAACATCAAAATCAACAAATACCCATTTATGGGTTAAATCTCCAAAACCTAACTATACATGCAATTTATCACATTAAATCACATCTAGCAAGTAAGAAACTTGCCTCGGGGTTCGTAGTCTCTGATCCTTTCCCTGTAGCAACGGAAATTCGGTCCAAATCTTCATTTCTCTCTCTATCTCTCCATTTCTCCCAACTCTCTCCTCTCTCTCTCTCTCCTTTGGCTTCTAACACAAATGAAGAAAGAAAAAGGGGTGGGGGACTTATACGGGTCTCAAAACATGAATCCCCACTTTTAATTGTTAATACACCACTAAAATGACTCGTAACCACTTAATTGAGTCATAACCCCTTAAAATGCCTAAATCTCAAAAATTACAACTGGGCACTTATTTCGACTATCTCGACTATTCTAAAAACAACCGCACCCCCTATTTTGGCATTCGGGAAAGTGTGAACTATTTTACCGTTCCAATTCCATTTTTAATTCATTAATTATACATGTTTTAAATATAGGTCATCACCGTCGTTTTACATATAACGACGCAAAATACACAATATAACACTATTTACCTTCTCATAACGGTAAATAGTCAGAACATAGTAAGTATTATCCCTAAGTCTGACGGGAAATAATATTTACTCCAACATTCCCTATTTTATAAAATTAGCCCATTAGGCAAAATAGTATAAAATAGTCGCTTGAAAACCTGGGTTGTTACAGTAACCATGGGTTAATTAGTTTAATACTCATGATTGTGTATGAAAATGCTTTTTCAAAGAATGACTTAAAATGGGTCTTGTAGATATAGAAAATTCAGAATATACATCTTGAACAATTTATCAAATTAAATGTGTTTAAATGATGTTTCAAAGGTAAAAAATGTTACTTTATGTTCAGAGGTACATTGGGCTTGTGTAGGCCATTTTTATGAAACAAAAAAAATGGGGTTTCCTTACTTAAATGATGAAGTAGAAGAAGAAAAAGATTAACTTCTATGCAAATGGGTTTTAAAAGTGTTGAAAATTTTCTAATACTATCTATGGACATTTTATGGAATAAAATGTGTTAAAAGTGAGTTTTAATGAAGGAAACATAAGTTTATTAAACGTAAAGCCTTAAGATTGTTCATATCATTTTCTAAAATGAATCTATGTTTTCTATGTAAAGAAGTTTGTTCATTTTTAATGGTTATAATAAAGTGTATAAACCTATGATTGAAAGTAGTATGGGGTTAATGTTTATATATGCAAAAAATGAGAAATTTCCATAAGTTATGGACTCAAAATTAATAATTTAAAGTTAAGGGGTTCTAAGATGTTATTAGTAGCAAAATGGGTGTTCAGAAGTAAAAATCCAAAAAAATAAAGTGCGATTAACAAATATGTTAAAAATGAGGCTTTAATATATAAAATGCATGAATTATACATTAAAGGTGTGTAAAGTTAAAAAGAAGATGGGGGAAATTGAGTAAAGTATGCTAATAAACTAGTATTTTAATGGTTAAATGTGTTTAAGTGTTGAATTGGAAACTTAAGTTACTTTTGGGAAGAATGACAGTTGTTAAAGGACTAAATTATGAGTTTGGTAATAAAAAGGATAAATTGGTATTTTACTTAAAGTGAAACATTTTTATGAATTAAAACTATTGGTGAATGTTTTTACACTAGTATGGGCAAAATTGAACTAAGTCTTAAAATGTGAATGATTTTTGTTATAAAATCAACGTGCATGTGAATAAAGGACTAAAAGGAAAAAATAATAATTTTCCAAGTGTTAATGGAAAAATGGACAGTTAAGTCCGAACTTTTGGCTTCGACCCGTAAATATTGAATAATGTGAACATTGAAATAATGTTAAGCACATTGAAAAGATAATGGAATATTCGGATGGTGCCATAGAAATAATTAAGCAGGCCATGACATCCCTAGTGGTGAAAGACCCCAAAGTAACAATAGTAGCATATGGCGGCATAGACCGGTGGTGAGAGGCCACGAAGTCCACGGTTGTTGGCTAAATCCTAAATATAATGACGTAGTCGAGAACATGATAAGAAATGGGATATAAGAAGGAAATAACCAAACCCGAGTAAATGTTTAAGGTTTCGATTAATATAATGTGGACAAGTAAATTGAGAATAATAATAAATGTCCATAAGAAAAGAGAAATGGCTAAGAAAGGTGACTTAATGGGTAATTAAGCTAACCAATGAGAATAACACAAGTGTGCATTTTATATAAGGCTTTCAAAGTTAATGGATATTTTCTAACATGATGTGTGAGTGTGTTGAAAGAAAGTCTTAAATAATTATTAACAATTCTAGAGTGAGTTAATGAATGTTAATCAATAAGAGTTTTGAAGGTAAATGGAAGGTTTTTCCCAATAATTGTAAATTGTTTAACTGGGTGAGTTAATGGAAAGGAATGATCGCTTCAAGTATAAATTACAAAATGATTATTTTTGTAAGGATATAGAGAATAAACGGTATCAAATAATATTTTTGAAATAAAACGGCTTAATACATTGGGACATGTTTTTTCAAAGGTATATGTAGATATATAAGTCTTTCACATGCATGTATTGGTAGCATGTGTGTGTTCTTTCTGCCTTTCATTTCTATACTACATTTGTATAAGTTCCCACTGAGTATTTGGCTAACATTCCTCCTTTTATCATGACAGGTTGTATGATTGTGCGTAGTTTGAGTGCGTTGTACAGGTAAGTAGTTATTTGCTTTTACGATTAACATCTCTGTTTACTTGGCCTCAGGGGCACTTCCCTTGGGTCCTATCACGTAGTTGAATAAGAATTAGAATCACATGCTAACAAGAGTAATGTTAAATGATAGTAAAACAGGATTAGAAACATTATTTAGGTTGTTCCATTGCACTTCACAATTAATGTGTGAACCAGATCGGGTTGATCCTTTATTAACCCTTAAATACGGGTTGGGGAGTTACAATAGGTAATCAATTATACCTGTGAATATCCATGTGATATTCTTTTTTATTTTTCTGCATGATAAGCATTCGTATTTATCCATGTGACACTAACCTTTACTAGGGAAGCATGTTGGGCCTCTTCGGATCGCCAAAAATCGGGCATGTATGATTTGGGCCCCACAAATTCATTGTATAATCTTAATAAATGCATTTATGGACTTAATCTAACATCAAGTTCTTGGAACTTTGAGTTTGATCATGTGATGAAACTTTTAATTTTGATCAAATCTAGGATAAGACTTATTTGTATAAGAAGAATGATGAAAACTTGGTGGTGTATTTGGTACATCATGTGGATGATATTATCCTAATCATAAATGACATGGGTATGTTATCACACATAAGAGTGTGGTTGTCCATCCATATCTATGTGAATAACTTAGGATAAAACATTGACATCTTTGAGATCAAGCTTTCGCTAGATTGAATAAATGGGATGTTGGTCATATCCCATGTTACTTATATTGATGATGTGATCACAAAGTTTAGGGTGTGGGATTCCAAAAAGGGTATGTTCCTTCCAGACATAGAATCGCTTTATCTAAGGTTCAGTCCCTAAAAATCTTGATCAAATATATATTGAGAATGCTGGGATTCTATGGAATTATACGTATTTTATTTTTCGACACACAAATCCAACTTTACCAAATTTTATCTTTGATTAATTTATGTGTGCATACAAAGTTGCAGTCCAAATTTTAACTTACAAACTAAGCATGCAAATATCCTCAAGAAGTCAGGAAAAATCCCTAAATAGTGAAAACTTATATTCAACACTATAATTGAAGAATAATTGACTAATAAACTACTTGGACAGATTAAGTAGAACTCGGAGATTCTTTAATTTCTTCTTAAAAAATGGGCCCAGTCGAGTGTCGTTCACAAAAATCAACTTTCCCTCAGTATCCACTGATCAATCTTCTTCTTCAGCAATGACACCTCAGTTCCACAAATTAGTGTAGATATTTCTCTCTACAAAGTGTTTTGAACCAGAAAGGTTCTTCTTGATTTGATAAAGTGATATTTATGTTTCCAAAGGGTTAGAAAAATTATGAAAGAGTTTAATCACAAAGAGAACTCAAAAAGGGTGAAAAAATCTTTCAAAAGGAGCTCATAAGGTCTCTAATCTTGTATATCCTTTTATAAGGAAGTTAGAAACAAACGGCTGATTACAAGAGATTGAGATCAGATTTAATATTTAAAACAAAATCTCATGCGGTCATTCGAACAACAGACGAGGTTCCAAATCTTGCCAAAAGGTGACGTTCCAAATATACTTCGAACCAAGAGAACTCCTTCTAACGACATAGTGTATTTTGTTCGAACGACAAGCTATTCTCGTTCTAACGAGATAGAGAGTTTTTCAAAGTTTTCTTTAGAAAAATTTTAAAACCATTTTGAAAAAATAAACTCTTTAAAATTTTAAAATCTTTGGAAAAAAAAGTAAAGAAACGCTTTACCAACTTCTTGTAAAGTTGTTGAGACGTACGATTATTCAATCTTCAAAAAGTCTTTAACTTAGTATTTGGATCTGTAAAAGTCATGTAACTGCAGTGTATATGTAATGGATAAGCCAAAAAAATGAGCAATTATAAAACTTGCTCTTAGAAATCTCCCTCTTTGGCTATTTCGGTACAAAACATAAACCGAAGGCAAATTGAATCCTAAAGATTAATACAATAACTACCCTCCAAAATTAAGGAAAAAAAATGTATTCTTGTATAAATCTTCAACTAAAATTGATATTTCCTTTGGCTATCCTTGTCTTCATCTTGTATGGGTCCAAGAAATCATCATCTAGTCGAAACTTCCTACACACATGAGACAAACAAAGTACCGTGACACATGTTTTAAAAGATAAACACTCCCCTTCAATTTGTTCACCCTCTTTTTTTCCGCAATAGAAAAAGGAGTAAAATCTAATCATGAATAATATACATCATATGAAGAAGCAAGATATCATCACAAAGATATTAAATGAAAGCATATGTAATGATACTCTCAAAGACATAATAAGAAGGAAACTCAGAGAATATATGCCTCTATTTTTAAAAAAAAATTAAAAAAAATCAAGTATAATGTATGAAGAGTACATATAGGTACAAAACACATAGTCACCATGGAATAACACTAAAATATCCGAATTATGAAAACAAAATGTAATTGTGTGAACATTTTCCATAGGTAAATCAACATAAACATTCATAACATAGGTGAATTAAGTCTTGAGACACTTCTAAAGAAATATCTAGAGGTTTACTTTAGGTGTAAAATTGTGAGCTCAAATGAAATTACTTAACTTATACAATATGTCATGAACATAAATGATTCTCAAACCAATAAGGACAAACTATTGAATATTTATCAAGAAAGTCCATTAAGAAAACCCATTGATTTTCTACTTTGCAACTCCCCCAAAATCTCTCTCATATATAAGAATTCACTCTCAAATATTTTGAAGAGATCTTAATGCTCATATGTAGAGAAACATCAATGAATGGCCTGACACTTCTATTTTTGTGCCTCTAATCTTTTTAGACTCTTTTATGCAAATGGTGTCTTTTAATGCAAAGAATGTTTTTATCTTTCGTAGCCCATTTCCACTGCTTAGCATATAACAATATCTTCTGAAAATAAATGAAATTCGGGCAAAAGTTCTTACACGCACAACTTATCTCTTTTCATATTTGGTTTGTTATTAAGTAGAATTAAGATGAGAACATCGTATACGACACATGAGAAGTAAGCACAATATTCATAAAGCTCGTGAAAATGTGCAATAAAGGTGACAAGGAGTTAAACATATAGAAAGTAGTCATCAAAGATCAACATAATGATACACAAAAATTATTAATCACACTATTAAAAAAATTCATGTCTCAAAACATTACGAAAAAGTCACATGAATGGATGGAATGTAGGGATGATTCGAATATCATAAATGTTCATAGATATAGAATGAAAAATGAAACTAAAATATCTTTTTATCTTTTATAAAAAGTTTATCAAAATAAAATCTTTTTACTTTTTTAACTTTTTATTATAAATCGAAAATCTTTTTGTATTTTTCAAACTTTTTCCAAAAAAAATAAAACTCTTTTTGGATTTTTCTCAAAATATATCAAAAAGAAAAACATATCAACGCAATGATAATACAATATAGTAATAAGGATACAAGATATGAATATGATAATCACCCTATTTTAGAAATAAGTCTCAGCATCATTCATTAGGCCCGAAGGAGAAGAAATCATATGAAATTCCTCCATCAAACAGTGTGAAGTCTTGACAATATACTCTACTTTCTCTAAAAAACTATCAAAATCTCTGTGGTGATGTGTGGGGTGGAGTAACACGTGTGGGAGTGCAGGCGAGAATATGTGTGGGAACTCATATGGGAGCATACCATGGAACACTCATATGATATACTCTTCCTCTATTAAAACAAAACTCTCTAAGGTGACCTTTTCATTTGCAATGGACAAACACACACGGACTTGGGTTCACCTTGCTTAAAACATCATGGACAATCTCTCTTAAGTGCGTTAGGTTGGAGGCCATAAGTATCCATCATAAACTCAGGAACCGGCTCGGGTGCAGCATGTGAAGTGGATGAATCATCATAATTAATTCCTTGCCTATCAATGTTAGCTAATGCGGGATCTAGGATCATCTTTCCAACCTTTTTAGATGTGTCCTCTAAAGTGACCTTGACATACCATGCACATTCGAGATCAGTCTCAAGTTGGGATATACGGGCTTCAAGTTTCTCACAAAACTCCAGTGAAGATTTAAGATCTCTCATAAGACTATCCATGGTATTGGTCAAATTGGTCTTCTCTCTAATAATAAAAATGAACTACTCACACAAAGAAACTTTCACCTTCTCGAGTTAACTCACCGATTCCTCACACTCTCTCAAAACTTTCACCTCCTTCTCTAAATCACACACCTGAAGAGACAAATATTTATTAAGAATTTTCATTTTTAAAGTCTCAGTGTAAAGATTTCTAAGGCCTTTTGAACTCCACTTTCCTCATTCTCTCTCTCTCTCTCTCTCTCTCTCTCTCTCCATAATGAATCGAAACATCGTCGAGGCTCTCATGTTTAGAAATGTCCTTATTGATATGGAAAAAACTATAAGTACTAACGTGACTAGTCATGAACTTAGTGAAGTTAGGTTTATGGTGATTCAGTACTGGAATCCACCGAATTGATGTCACTGTAGATAAGAGTGGCCTTATGTGGAATTTTCTTGCCTTTCTATTAATCTTAGTGGGACACTCATATGCCTTGTGCCCTTTTCTTTACCTCCCCTAGTAATAATTACATGATCATTAGAGATCTTTTCTTATCCCTACACATGCCCCTAAACCCCCCATCCATTGTACACATAGAACGTTGGGTGACCGATTGGTCAAAGGTCATAGATGACCGATCGGTCAAAAGTTTAAATGACCAATTAGATTCTATAAATAAAGGTCCCCACCAACTTTAAAATATACCCAAACCCAGCATTGATTCATTTTTTTAACTTTCTTCAATACCAGGTGCCTGAGATACTCGAGATCATTCTAAAAAGTATCGAAAAAGTTCGTACTGAAGAAAATTCGCTTTCCCCCGAGGAAAGCTCGTACTTCCGATAAGTCACTTCCCCCAAGTGAATTTTGTTCTTTTGAAAAGTTTCTTCCTCCAAAATATAGAGGAAAACCTCTCCACAAATTTCGTGTAAGCCAGCTCTTCGAAATGAAGCTCTTTTTGACTAAAAGGAGCTCTGCTCAATTAGGCACCTCAAGTAGGGACATTCCCCTAGGAAAACTTCGGTTCATGCTACGAGGGTAAAGAAACTTTGCAAAATTTTTTGAGGAAATACCCTCAAACACACACACACACACACACACACACACACACACACACAGATATATATATATATATATATATATTGTGATAAATAATCCATATCTCTTTATCTCATTTGGCCCAGCCCACATTTAGGGGACCGGGTGTGCACTTTACAGTGTTTATATTTTAAAGCCTCATTTTTAACCTATCACCTTAGTTTATTGAATTGACTGGAACATATGTTAAATAAATGCTGATCAAATTCCATATTGACTAAATCCAAACATGAAACAAACTTTTCAAAACTGAAGAAACGTGAGTGGCCCGATTTATGTGTTTCAAACAAAACCAATTTTTTTCCGAAAAAGATCCAACTTTTAATTATGCACCAAACTAAGTCGTGAAAACCCAATTCTTTCTTTAAACCAGTCTTAGCTTGATTAATCCTAAACATGCATATAGTGATTAAATCAAGTAAAATAAAGTAAAGAATACTCACAACGCCGGATGTACGAGGAAAAAACCCAAAACGGGAAAACAACCTCGGACGGCCCAAGCGAGACAATCACTATGAACAATGGTTTTACAAAGACAAATTAGCCTTACACTAAGACTCGATCCCCACGGGGCTTGACGCTCCTTCTGATCTTTAACCTTTCTTCAATAGTGCCCACGCAGAAATTCCGTCTTCCACGATACCTGTCTACAACACACGCGTCCACGTATGTCTCGGTGTCCACCGAATGCCTTTGATTCGTCTACTACGATGTCGAATAAGAAGTCCTTCTCTTTTCTTCACCACAAACCCCTTTGATGTTCAATGTGTAGAACAAACAACTTTGGTGCAGCAAGATCACGTAAACATATAAGAATGATAACTCGGATCTTTGCAAACTCTAAGGATGTGTTTAAGACTTTTAAACCTTAGAAAAGATGTGAAAACAAGTTTGTGGTCGAATACTGTTTTCCAGAATGCATACCTATGAAATTATGATGAAAACACTGTTTAAATAGGTTTTAAATGCCGCCTCAAAAAACGTGGCGTTCGAACGACTTAAGCATGTCATTCCAGCGACATCAACATCTCATTCGAACAATATCTGATGTCATTCGAGCGATAGAGTTAACTTTTTGACTTTTTGTTCAAAACGTATCTTCAAAGAAAGATTTAAATAAGTCAAACTCCTATTAGAACTTATCAGAATAAAAACGCTGTATAAACCTTTAAAACACTTTAAACCATTTTAAAACATTTTTCTTTATAAAAATTACATCCTTATCTTTTATAAAATAATTTTGAGCACCATTAATTATACGCATTCATACCTGAGTGATCTCGGAATGCAATTAACTTTGAAGACGATTAAACTTGCACCAATAAAACATCGGCATGATAAATTCTTTGAAGCTTTTCCGCAGCGGCTTCAATTTTCTTCAATACATCATAGACCAAGTGGGATCGTGACAAAATAAAATTCTCCCTATAAAATATTACAAACACAGTTTTGTTCACAAAATTAAGTCAAAACAATACAGGGACTCAATTGGAAATTTATCTCCTTACAAATCTCCCCCTTTGACTATTCCGGAACAAAACTAAACCAGTGAAATGCCTAACCGGGCCGTCAAGCCGTATGACGCCTAAATCCCATCCCATAAACCCAAAAACAAAAATACCTGACACAGACTAGAATATGTAGCACCGGAAAGCATGAATTGTCTGAATGTGATGTAGACATGAAATCTCGAATTGCTGAAAGCATACCTACACACATGAAATAGACAAACAGATACCCAGTGAAGTATGGAGGAACAAATGATATCAATTTATATTTCTAATAAGAACATATCATTTGAAACATATGAGCAATTATTTTATACCAATTTTGAAACAAATATAATCAAACAATATGTAAATCCAGATATCAATAGAAGCTCTCAAAATCTCCCCCTACATCACATACGTCTCTCCCCATTTCTGTCTCGAATAGACAATCCGGTGAAAAGATAAACCAATATGAAATATCTAGCATGAGAATATGAAATCAATTTGAGAATTGAAAAACGCTAGATAATCATGAAACAACCAGCTATTTATGATCAAGCAATGACAAACCAGTAGATAGCAAACCAAGGAATCACACAAAGAATATCGCAAATTAATCAGGTGTGATAAACAGACTCATATGAAAAATACCAATTTGGAACATAAAAGAATTTGCATATAAACCAGTTAGTCCAAAAATGCTTCAAGCAAAACAAAAAATATATAAAATTAAACCAGTGGACTGCAAACCAATCAAAAGCTCCAAAACAGCCTGTCGTTCGAACGAGCCAGGGACTTCGCTCAAATGAGATGAGGAAGTTGCTCGAACGAAGTATAGATGTCATTCGCGCGAGATGAGTTGTCGTTTGAACGACTTCGCGCGACCTGCCAAAATTTCCCACTTTCCCAGAAATAATATAAAGTATTACCCAGTGAAAAAATTTACACAAAAACATTCCAGGAAGGGCCTGACAGATGCAAAACAGTGCTAAAACAGTAGGCTTTTAACACAAAATGCAAAGACTCATAAAAACTAAAAAGCCAGTCACATGCAAACATAGTACCGATGTGCTCAAACATGGACATGTAATGAATGGGCGTGAAACTACAACAAATGAGTCACAATTCCAACACATCGAAATGATCAAGAAGCTCTAATTGATAGCTGTAAATCATCAAACTTTATCATAGCCATATGACAATTAAAGTGTGAGCTTAATGAACTAAACATACTACATGCACACAAATCCAGAATTTTGATGATTCTACAAACAATAACATCAAATTGCAATGTTTCAACATTAGGATTAGATGTGAAAACTAGTTTAAATTTTCTCCAACCAAACTCCCTCATATATATATACTTTTTCAAGTTCTTTTGAGGTTTCTAGCGTTCTCAACTTAGAGAAAATCTTATTGGCCCTTTTTCTTATCATTTTGCATTTTCTTTTGGGGCTCTTTTAACCGGTGGCTTTCACGATGAGTCAATTTTGAACTCTCACAGCCCTTTCCCGTGAATCACTCATCATTTTTAACAATTTTAAATCCTCACGGTAAACGGCTATTATATGCACACTTCTCCTTAAGTCTATTTATGCATAGATGACAAGATTGAGATAAGAACGCCTCACCAAATTTAAATATGCAAGAGAAGTCAAACATCCATATAAACTTATGCATGTGTGCAATGTTGGCATATATACAAAGTCGAATCAAAATTCATATCAACTTCGAAACAACCCCATATAAACAACGGTTAAGATCATTCTAAGCATCGATAATAAAGACCAAATGTCCTTGCCACATGGATAATGAAACGATGGGGGGGGGGGGGTCCAAGCACACCAATATGCCACATCAAACATGTAAACTCAAAAACAAAAACAAACAAGAAAACAAAGCTATTTTCGGTTTTTCAAAACTTTGTCAAAAACAAAATCTTTTTGTATTTTTCAAATAAGACTCAAACAAGTGAAAAATAAAATGCAAAGAGATAAACATATCATATCACTAGCAAATAATAAATCATGATGCAAGGGCTAGCGTATGACAAAACATGCAAGCAACTAACCATAAGAAATAGCAAAAGATGAATCATGTGCATGCATGTGAGAATCAACCAACGAAGCATTTAGCATCTCCAAAACGGATTTCCTAACCAAACAGGTGTATACCTAACAAAATGGGTTTTGGGGACCAATGGGACACTACGTTTAATCTTCCTAGGGTCTTTTCTAAGATCAAAATAAAAACTCCTAAGGTGACCTTTCCTACCACAATGCGAACAAGTGAAAACACGACGAGGAACGGGACCTTTAGGTTGACCTTTTCTAATACCCTCGGATGTGGTTGACGCTCTAAAATAAACTATGGTTTTGGCTTTTACAATCGAACCACTAGAACAAGATAAGCTGCTACCATCACTACTCGAGTCATTTAAATCATTTTTTAACTTCATTTAAATCATTTAAGTCATTTAAATCATTTAAATCATTTTTTAACTTCAAAACTTTTGACTCAAGCAAACAATTAGGCTCCTCAAACTTTCGGGACTCCTTCTTTAAATTTTCAATTACCCATTGAAGGTTATCTCGCTCCCCCTCAATGTGAGCAAACTTATCCCTAAGAGCCTTTTCTCGTGCCACAATGTCATTAATCGAATTATTTTCCTCAACGGCACAAACACTAGAATTTCTCAAATCCTCTAACTCTTTTTCTAAAATGAGGACTCTATCATCACTCTCCTTTTTGCCCAATTTTATCATATTAAAATCTTTAAATAAGGAAGTAAAATGCTCATGACAAATATCTCTTTGAATTTTAAATGTTTGCAAATATTCAATCTTATTTTTGAGACCATAATTTTCTTTCTCCAAAATTTTAATATGATTTGCAAACATTAAATTCAAACGATGTAGATCGTCAACGCTTAGAGAATCCATCGAGAGAAAACAAACATAGGAGAGGTAAACAAACACACATGATCACAAAACAAATAAATAATGTTTTCTAGCTCTGATACCAATTTGAAGAAAGGTGAGTGGCCCGATATGTGTGTTTCAAACAAAACCAATTTTTCTCAAAAAAAGATCCAACTTTTAATTATGCACCAAACTAAGTTTTGAAAATACAATTCTAACATTAAACCAGTTTTAGCTTGATTAATCCTAAACATGCATCTAGTGATTAAAGAAAGTAAAATTAAGTAAAGAATACTCACAACGTCGGATGTACGAGAAAAAAACCCAAAACGGGAAAATAACCTCGGACGACCCAAGCCAGACAATCACTATGAACAATGGTTTTACGAAGACAGATTAGCCTTACACTAAGACTCGATCCCCACGGGTTATGATGCTCCTTCTGATCTTCAACCGTTCTTCAATAGTGCCCACACAGAAATTCCATCTTCCACGATACCTGTCCACAACACATGCGTCCACGTATGTCTCGCTGTCCATCGAATGGCTTTGATTCGTCTACGATGTCGAACAAGAAGTCCTTCTCTTTTCTTCACCGCAAAACCCTTTGATGTTCAATGTGTAGAACAAACAACTTTGGTGCAGCAAGATCATGTAAACATATAAGAATGATAACTCGGATCTTTGCAAACTCTAAGGATGTGTTTAAGACTTTTAAACCTTAGAAAACATGTGCAAACAAGTTTCTGGTGGAATACAGTTTTCCAGAATGAACATCTACGAAATTATGATGAAAACACTGTTTAAATAGGTTTTAAATCCCGCCTTGAAAAACGTATAGTTCGAACGACTTAAGCATGTCGTTCGAGCGACATCAGCATCTCGTTCGAACGAGATCTGATGTCGTTCGAACGATAGAGTTGACTTTTTAACTTTTTGTTCAAAACGTCTCTTCAAAGAGAGATTTAAATAACTCAAACTCCTATTCGAACTTATCAGAATAAAAACGTAGTATAAACCTTTTAAAACACTTTAAACCATTTTAAAAGATTTTTCTTTATAAAAATTAAATCCTTATCTTTTATAAAATAATTCCGAGCACCATTAATTATACGCATTCATACCTGAGTGATCTCGGAATGCAATTAACTTTGAAGACGAATAAACTTGCACCAATAAAACATCGGCATGATAAATTCTTTGAAGCTTTATCGCAACGTCTTCAATTTTCTTCAATACGTCATAGACCAAGTGGGATCGTGACAAAATAAAATTCTCCCTATGACATTTACAAATACAATTTTGTTCATGGAATTAAGTCAAAACAATACAGGGACTCAATTGGAAATTTATGTCCTTACAAAAACTCTTATAAAAAATTTCCAATGATCCGAGTCATTTCGAAACATTGCACAAGCCAAAGTCTAAAATCAGACTACTTCCACTGCTTAACAAAGCCCATCACTATGATGTCACCCCCCGAATATGTGTTTTCATGCAAATACTTGTCAAGAACTGGCCTTTGATTAACATATTTTTAACATATAAATATATCATTCAAACAAAATAGATTTTTTTTATTAAGGACTAGGCTCCACAAAAAATGTAGTGTTGTATATTGTATACCCAGTATCCCATTTCCTACACCTGTAAATATGTCCCAATTATTGGAACTACGTTGGATTTGATTTCATGTCTCCTTAGGCACATAGGTGTTATACCGAACTAAACTCGTGAAACGCAAGCCTTATAATAAGTCTCTTGGTATATTGTTTCTTAGGGATGCCTCCATATATAATACAATTGCCCCTACATATAGTCCAACTCCGTTGTTGGAACTACGTTAGCTTTGATACCATGTCCCCTTAGCTACGTAGGCAATATACCGAGCCAAACTTGTGAACCCCAAGCTCTATAATACATCTCTTGGCGTATTATTTTTTAGGGATGCTTCCACATGTTATCCAAACACCCCTATTTATAATCCAACACTGTTGTTGGAACTATGTTGGCTTTGATTTCAAGTCTCCTTGGGTACATAGGCGATGTACCAGGCCAAAATCGTGAATCCTAAGCCTTATAATACGTATCTCGACATATTATTTCTTAGGGATGCCTCAATATCTAGTCTGAACACCCTCTCTACCTACCTAGGAGGTTAAAGATGTTTAGAACATAATATTCTTAGCACTATAATTGCAAACTATCCCAAAGGTCAATACCTTCCTACTTGTGACCACCCGATAATCGTAATAAATTATGCCATTGTTGGTGCATTCAGACCCACTCCCATTCTAATTCTCCACTAAAGTTACCCTTTGGCCCACAGGTAGCTTCTCCTCATCTTAAGCCAGGTTCGACACTTGCACACACATTAAATTGGAACATGTGAACAACCGAACTCTGTAAGCTATAATATCATGGCTACATGAGTACATAGGCACAATACCGAGTTCTTATTATGAGCACAAGCCTCGACAATATGTCTCATGATATATTGTCCCCACTGAGATGCAATCATATCTCGTCTCTCCTATCCCTTTCTAACTTAGACGATATATCTAACTACCTCAAGTTGTGACTTATCACGCGCATTCATATAAATGCTCAAATATGCACACATAACTGAACTACGTAGTATTTTATCTCGCAGATACAGAAGTACATAGGCACAATACCTAGTCCTTCTCGTTGGGACAAGACTCAATAATATGTCTCATGAAATATTGTGCCAACTCAGATGCAACCATTAATCATCTATTTTATCATTTTCTAACTCTAACGAGATATCAAACTCTATTACAGCCTCTACCTCTCGTGCACCTACACACAGATGTGTAAACATGCACACACATAACCAAACTATTTAGGATTTGATCTCATTGCTACACGAGTATGTAGGCACAATATTGAGTCCTTCTTTTGAGCACAAGCACCGAAATATATCTCTTAATATGTTGTCCGAATAGAGATGCACCCATCTCTCATATTACCTTAAGATCTCTTTTGAAACCTTAATTGAGATATCATACTATCTCAAGCCTTGACTTGCTGTGCACACACTTACACACACATTAATGACCACACGTTATCCAAGATATGCTTCCTTACACCCTTACATACATATAAATGGACACTTATTATTAGGGACGAGCTTCCTCTTACCCTTACATACATCCTAATAGCCACTCGTTAACCCAAATATAGAGTCATACACAGGCACCCTTGTGTGCCCAACCATTTTAAGTGACGTTCATACACCTTTCACTAAACACCGTTTTCATACCTAAGCACCCATTTACATTTTAAGGGATTTTAAAACTACAGTCTTTAAACATATTCTAAAATAAACAAAAACTATTCATATAATGTTAAGAGAGATAATAAGCATATAATTAAGGAATAATAAAGAATAATTGGGGTGCCTATTACCTTCCCCACTTGTAATCTAGTTCCCGAAACCTACAATAAGAATCTCTAGTCTATTCACAGACTTAAATCTGCCCTAGAATTAGGCCAAAACGGCTAACCTCGAACCTTTTATTTTTTTATATATAAAACAAACTGAAGACTTCGAAGAACCGACAACCCCTCACATGAAACACACATAGGATCAGGTCTAAAATCGGGATGTGAACAAAAAATATGGATATGGTGTCAAACAACTTCCAAGGGCAAATAATTGACCCGCATTGGATTGATAATCCAACCTCAGGGAGAAGTGACTGAATAAGAGACAATTACTCTCCCATCCACCACCAGACAATAAATATCCCCCCGGGCGCATCACCTCTCGGGGCTTGCAACACCACAGTGGAGACTCCTCTAGATATAACTCAAGAGAACTGAACTATACTTATGCTTCCTTCTTACTACTATTAATATCTCTCCCCTACATAAATACTTTATGGAAATTTTTAAAATTATTTAGTGGCCTTAGCTTTAGAGTTCCTCAAAATGTAGATACGTGCTTAGGTCCCCATGTACAACATTGTACATTTTTCCAAATGTATAGTTACGTGCGAAGGACTTCACGATAAAACAAACATCAAAGTATGTAAAAATAAAGATAACCTGCTTTCATCACGCGCTCTATAGTCTTGAATTTCATATTTTATAAGACTTATACCCTCGTGGCCAAAAGCGATTAGCCTAAAGGCTAGCCACTGAGGAATATTCCCACTCTTTTCATCCATCTGTTTGGTATATCTAGAAACTTTTTTCTCGATCCCAAAGTCTCGATGATAGGGAACATTTAAAGTTTTTTCATTAGTGGGGTATATTAAGTAGGCTTTCATAACTATTCAGGACTAAGGTAAAGTTGTTACACACATACCATAAAGGTTTCTCATTCCAAGCAATCCGCTATATCGTGATCCATGGCAATGACAAGTGATCCACCGATCACCAAGTTGCATTGCCTTTTTTCACATAGAAAAAGCTCTAGGTACACACCCTATTGAATAAAAAGAACATATACTTACTGTAATACCTCATATTATCATGGATTTATTAATTAATTATTAATTTGGGAATACATTAATAAATGAGATTAATTATTACTTGTATGAATTTAGAAATAATAAAAACACATAATTTAGATGGTAAGTGAATTTTCATGTGACGTTGTAACGTCTCGTATGTTATAAATAATGAATTAGTGATATTAATTATACAATTTTTGGTTAGTGATATCAATTCTACAATATTGGACTATGTGTTATGTGTATAATAATTAAGTGTGTATTTTATTCTACGTTGTGAGGTACTATCATACGTTATAAGCTACAACCATTTAGGGCATGCTCCAGAGTGTCACGAAGGTCCGAATATGTGTTTTTATCATTTTAAGTTGTGCCTAGGATAGGTATACCCTCAGTTTAGGTTTTGAGCTATTCCGAGTAGTATTTTGGACTCATTTGGGGAACAAAAAATAAGCCTATTAGACATACTCGAAAATTGGGACTATATAAGGAAGCTCAACCAAAATTCTTACTCATTTCCCCCAAATTAAAAGCCTTAGCAACCATTGATGAGAGAGAGAGAAAGAGAGAGAGATAGATAGAGAGAGAGAGAGAGAGAGAGAGAGAGAGAGAGAGAGAGAGATCTTAATGAAGCTTTGATAGAGAAGAAATTCAAGAAATAAAGAGTCAAAAATCACTCCTTCGTGTCATTTTAAGTACGAAATCTCTTACTATATCACTATATAATTTGTAACTAATTTATAATTTTATTATTTTATTCATATTCAGGGATGAATAAATTAAAAGTATGATTGTCCTATCTTGAATTGATGATTAAATCTGAAATCATATGTGATGTTGAACTCATATTGTGTAGAGGGTAAATTCGGATTTAAATTAGGACATATATGAAATTAAATATTAATTAATGTTTTAGATCTGAAATAATCGTTGGAACATATTTCGGAACATATCTAAGTTATTATGTTAAGTTGGGTTGAGAATTAAACCTGATTTGCAAGATTAATAAGTTTGAATAGAGGTTTTTAAGTGAATAAATTCAAAAGGAAGAAGGGTAAAATATCTAAGACCATCGATCGATTAACACTAGTTGATTGATGAATCCCTATAGTTTTTTTTAAACATCAAATTGTAGATTTTTTAACTAAGAATATGTGGGCACCGATTTCATATTTTATGGATTTTTTTGAATTTCTTATGAATATTTTTCCAACAGTGTGTAAGGCTGAAATTCTGGATTGGTGATTTTTTGTTTGGGCTTTTGCTTAAGGTTGCTTAACTTAGTTTATGAGATGTTAAACTTACTTAATATGGAGAGTAGATGTATAAGTTGAAGACATAAAGCTAATTACTACTTAGTGTCATACAATATTCGTATTTGGTTAAATTGGGTATATGTGTAGGTTAACGATAACCTATGGCCATATGTGTATATATTGAGTTTGGAGAATAATAACATAAAGTTATTGTGAACTTATTTATGACTTGAGAAATTATAGGACACATAGTTAACTTTGTAATTAAATGAGAATGCGTATCTCTCTCTCTCTCTCTCTCTCTCTCTATATATATATATATATATATATATATATATATATATATATATATATATATTATGAGAGAGAGTATGTATTCATGTAGGCAATTACTCATAGTTACAGATGTGATAAACTAGGAGATGGATTTGATAAGGTTTGAGAATTGGTAAATCTAAGAACGAAATAAACTAGGCGATGTTTTGGGGATTGGGTTTATTTGGGTAAAATTGAGAGTACTCGATATCCTACTTTGTAATACATTTTTTTATATCGTTTAAAATATAATAGATTGTAATTAAGTTGACATAACCATGTATTTATATATACACTGTAGAAAATAATAGACTGTAATTAAGTTTACGTAACCCCGACATTTGGGGATTTAAAATAGGGCAATTTACATTTAGGTCCCTTGGTAACAATTTTTAAACATTTAAGGACAATTTACAATTAGGTCCAGTTGGTATGCCACTAGCGTGGACTTGTACAAGAAGAGAATTAGTGGACCTAAGTGTTTAAAATTTGTCAAAATTACTTTAGTGTTTAAAATTTGTTTGCGAGGGACCTAAGAGTACTTTCCCCTTTAAAATATTTGGGTATGATTAAGAGTATACGTTATCCTGTATTTATATATATTGAGTGTATACATATATAATTTATGTTCTTTTGTGAATAGCCAGTTTCTCGTGATGAATCTATCAATGGGGTTTGTGTTGGAAGTGGTGGTCATGTAATGTAACGCTGATTAATGGCGCAGGAAATTGGGAGGTCTTATGTTTTAAATCATGCATTCATCTGGTCTAAACTTAGCGATGAGGGAATTTGATGATTTGATCCTTCTATGGGTTTTTTTATCGAACTATTCGATGGTTTAGTGGCATAGTGATGCCCCATTCTCATATGTGTATATTAATTTTGTTTAAGTTAGTTAGGTTTGGGACTCCTACAGACTTAACAATAGAGACACGAGAAGGTCCCCGAAGGTAGATTCCTTTGTGTGGTAATTTTAAAACTTATATGTGTATATACGATATTAGTTCAGTAATACACACTTGCATAAATCCATATGTCACATTTATGTGTTGTGTTATGAGAGTTTGCATATCTTATCGTCCTGGTGACATGAGTGGGGGTTAAAATGGAAATTTCATTGTGTGTCTACGATATAGTTCAGTGATGAACGAGTTTAATTAAAATAAGTTAAAATAATAAAATGACATAGTATGAAGTTGTAAATATCTTAATAAATAAAAGGTTGAGATTTGGTTGTATTCTGTATATATGTAATTAGTTACATCCCTTTGGTACTCGATTATCAATTGCTTACTTTTTAGTCAAGAGATAGAGACTTTTAGTATAGTTTTTGTTTTGGGTTGGTGCATGCTCTTAGTATTCTACTTAGATGATGGTTGAGGTATTCATTTCATATGAGGCTTAATGGGATGGTATGTTTATTGTAGGTGAGTCGCATGGTTATTATTATTTTGATACTGTATGTTATTTCTTTCAACTTTAGGGTGCTAACCCAAATCTATAAATATCCCCCCCCCCCCCCCCCCCCCACATGTATTATTATTTTTATAAACAGGTTTAGTAGGGTTGAACATTCAGACTTTTAGTTGAGGGAATTCTTCTTGGTATCCTTAGAGAAGGAATCACTGATTCTTCATAGTTATCACTTATATTCACAAGTTTGGTTCAGATATGGTTACTATTGTATTTCATTCTTTTAGTTGAGACATTTTCTTAAAAGATATTTTTATATATTGGATTTTTTTATTAGAATTAGTTGTTTTGACTGTTATCCTTTAGTGAGTTTTTATTTTCGATGGTTTTTACTTATTGTCATTATTACATTTATATTGATGTTGAGAATGATGTCAATTCTTTTAGCGCACCCTATATTTTGTGTCAGTCCTGAGAAACTTGGCCTAGAACATAGGGAGTGTTACACTTACGAGCCAATCACTTTGACAAAAGTTTTCAAAAATTATTAGACGGATGGAGGCTGGTCCAAAACCCCTCAAATTCTAGGCTGAATGTCTTCCCATTTGTACGGAAGATAAAATAGTGTGAATCATCAAGTCATCGTTAAAATTGAATTCCTTTACATTGGATTCCCCTACCAATATTTTATTTTGAAAAGATAATAGACCACAGTCTGTTACTTCCTCGCTCCTCATATGAAAATGATAGCTTACCCCTGTTTATCCTAATCCAATAGGACTCTATTTAGTTATCCCCTTTTGAACATACTACCAAATAGAAAAAATACAAAAAAATACCATCCCCATACGACTAGATACAAATAAAAAAACTTCAACTAAAAAATCATAAATATGCGAGTCCTTATTCCGAGTGTAGACTCCATATGATAGTTCTTATGTCTACAAAAACTTGAATAAAAGTGCCCCAACATATTCTACAGCTACTGCTCTTAACAGAGATATCTCACTAAGTTCTTACTTTCGAAGCTCGAGTTCATGCTCCGTGCGACCGTTTAGTTTTCATTAGAGAGATCCCAACCTATGATTTCCAAGTCTTCTTCGTAATATATTTTATGACTACTGAAGAAGAGTAGGCTCCATCCGTAATGGATCGGACCTTAAGTCAACTTGAAAACATCACTGACTCGTAGAATACCATGCAGCCCAAACTCAAGTTAGTACACAAGTTTGCCTGTAAGAGGCCACTGTTACTATCTAAATAAGAGGGAAAGTACTTTCTCCCCATCCCCAAGACTAGTAGACCGCCTATGATGATTGTCTAAGTAATACCAACTAATACCCAAGATTTATTTACACTAAACCCATCACCCGATCCCCTATTAATGTCAGTGCCCCTAAAGTCCAAATACCATTTACCCCTCATGGTTACTTTGAATCTTATCATTCGTAACCCTAGAACCAAAACACCACCTTCCAAGTTCTCCGCGAACTGAATTCATAGCTCCTCCACCCTGCGACGAGGTTGTTTCCCTACCAATAAATTAATATATAATAGAGGTCCAATTTGAATTGCATTTCCTCTAGGAAGACATCAACACAATGCAAACTATAAATGAGCTTAAAAACATCAAGAGTATTTCAATCTACTTGGAAGCTCGATTAATAAAAAACTCAAGATATCAGTCTTTCAAACATATAAAGGATTGGGATCCTCGAAAGTCCATTAATCCAATTACCACCTTCAAATGCAAGTCTGAGATGTAGCCTTAGGAGTTATAGAGAGGATATTATCCTCCACTTTGTTAAAAGGACCCATTACCTAATATATGGGTCTAAAATATGAGGAGACCGCCAAAAACTGATATGATGTATGTTATTCTTTCCTTAATAAGTACAAGTGCAATGAATAACTTGGCATCACACATAAATATTTGGAAATGCTAAAGAAGGAGAAGAGAGAGGTATTCAGCACTTCATCACTCGCTGGAGAGAGAAAGTCAGATGGTCAATCTCCCCAAGAAAAATGATCAGGTCAAAATCGTGATCAGGAACCCCTAGAAGGATGAACATAATGAACTTAGGCTCGTATAAGGTGTAAGATGGAGGAAGTTTTTCTACCAAAACTACCAAATCTACTAAGGAACCTCGCCGATCTACAAATAAATTCTCTACCTATAAGAACTTAATTTGAGCTTCCATATATCACACCACCACTCTCGTGGTTAATCCATACTTGAAACCATTCTTAATTATCAACACTTACTAATCTATGGTATCCACCACAACACCCTTGTAACTGATCCCCTCAAAACAATTATCTATTTGTTCATTCTCCCTTAAATTTTCATGCCCGACCAAGACACTTTATGGACCTTTAATCCCTCTTTAGTTTGATCTTCGATGCCTTGAAGTTTAATGGTTTCCTGAAAACTCTTAACCCCATACTGCCCCCACCATCATATATAAGAACTAGTAGGTCGACTCACATTGCGATTTCCATTAGGGGCCCGATCGTATTATGGATAACTATTGGGCCTTAAGATACACCATCCAATATCTTATTGTTGCCAAAAGTCTCATTCCACCAAAGCCTAATATCACTAACAATACCGTACCATATCATCCCAATGCCTTATCAAACACTCCCATCCCAAACACCGAGCCGTCCACCCTAATAGTCACCATTCATCACCAACTGAGCACGAGTATAGACTCCCAATCGCAAAAAACCACCCCTCTAGTAATTCCATTACCTGACCTAAATATAAATACAGAGAACAAAACCACCATTAACTATATCACATATTCATAATGGCTATACACTTCCTATAGACTAACTACTACAACACAGACATGCTATTGGTCACAGAATTCACGCTTTCAAAAGAGACAGGACTCCTTACTCCTTCCATGCAAAAAAATGACCACTCGATCGAGTTGAATAAAATGTATGACGAAGACCTCCCGGATACCGAGCACCTCACTTTAGTAGTACCAATTCAATTCTTCGAATAAGAATAGTCAACCTATGAGGCATACCTATTTGTCTTCATGGATACAGGAATCGATAAACGTTCTCACTCACCCACTATTTCAAACACGTTTTTTATCAACTTTTCGAGAAATAATAATAGATCCAAGTCTGCTATTCCCCAGACAAAATAACCCATGGTTCGAACACCCCGATATCCTATCCCCCAATACAAATGAGTGAGGGGAACCAACATTTCAGGGCCAACGATCAAATTAAATGGAAATATCAAGTCCGTCACCAACTACTATATGGGTAGGAAGAAAGATGGCTATTATACATTGTCCAAAGGGACGCTTCCTAGAAAACTAAGCTAAGGGCAATGTAATACCCTGTCCCAGTAATTTAATTAAATTTTATATAAATTATTATGGAGTGAGGATTGATGATAATTATAAGGAAATTGTGGGTTAAAAATTGAAGAAAAATAAAAGAATTTAAAGAATGTTTGTTCTAACGACATTGTCCTGTCATTAAAAGTGAGAAAGGGATCTCTTGTGAAGGTCACGTGAGATTCCACTACATTACAGTCCCATTTCATGCTAAGGTCGCGCGAAGCCAAACTTCGAACGAGATGGAGATATCGCTCGAACGAGATAGGAATGCCATTCGAACGAGGCGTCTTGAGAATTTTTAATCAGATTGCCTATTGCACTGTCACATTTCTCGCCCTTTATTTGGTGTGTTGTCAAGCCCAGATCAACCCAAATTGGGAAAAACGGTATTTTTTGTTTTTAAAGAGGCTTTATAAGGTTTGTTTGGGGCATTTTTTGGGGAGCAAAATGCAAAAAAAGAGAGGGTGAAATAGGTGGTATTCCACCATGGCAGGGATTCTCCCCACAATTCCTCGACCATTAAACACCATTTTCTTAGTGTATTCCACCATATTTGAACCATACACACCCATTTCCACCATTATTGAGGTAGATCTACGAATTTGTAATGTGGTGTTGGGAGCTTTTGGAGAAGATGAAGATGGAACTTCCATGGAGTTTAAAGTGGGTTTTGCTTGGAAGCTTGAATGGAGCACAAATGGAGTATTTTAGAGGATGCATTTGGTAAGCCCTTGAGATCGTATTTGGAGGTGGGGGTTGCTCCTCCTACACCAGTATTTCTACCACCATTGGAGCCTTTAGAGGTGGAAAAGTCTTACTCTTATTATTAAGACTATATTTTGCATTATTTGCAGTCTTGTAGTTAGATTACATTATAAGTGTGCATTGATTAAATGATGAAATCATGTGTAGTAAATAATAAAAAAATTTAAGAAATAGAAATGTTGGTAAAATGTTATTTTGTTCAAAATAAAGAATGAATAAATATTTCAAGGTTTTGAAATATTAAAAGTTGGAGTTTTATAAAAATGGTGTATTTTTTTACCAAGATTGATGCTAAACATTTTAGAAAATAAAAACTTTAGAAATAATGATTTCATTTTGGTAAACATTGGTGTAAGTTTCTTGAAAAAATGAAGATTTTATGAAAAATGGACATGTGTTGAGTTTGAAGAAATTAAATGTCTTTTATGCTTTAAAAGTCTAGTTTTTCAAGTATGATGAATTTCTAGAATAAAAAAATATGTTTAACCCATTTAATAGGATTATAAGGTTTAAAATTCATATTCTCATGCATATAAACTTATAGTATTTGGATAATGAATGTATCAACAATTTTAAAGAAGATTTTGTTGGGTTTAAACATGAAATAAGAATAAAAATTCTTTCCTTCAAAGTGTGTGAAAAAGGGGGTTAGAAGTGTGATAAGTGCAAAGTTATAGGACTATATGTGATAATAAAAAAAAATGGTATTTTATATTAAAAGTAGTTTTTAAGTGTAATTAGATTTCTAGAATTAAGAAAGAAAAGAAGTATCTAGTTTGGAAAATGTTCATTTATGGTGTTAAATAAGCATTAATGGTTAAAAAATGGAAACTTGGTGTATATAACTTAATAATGTTGTAAAAGATTAACAATTGTGGAATTAGAAAGGAAATAATGAGATAAGATATTTACAATTAAGAAGAATATTACTCCAAGGTTAAAAAAGGGTGTTAAGGATTTAAAACACTTCAGATGTTAATGTGGGTAACTTAATAGTGTTTTGGGAGAATTAACACTTGCGAAAACGAAATAAAAGATGAGTTTGAAAAAAAATGGGTAAAATTGTAATTTTACTTAAAGCATAATATTTTTATGAAATAAAAATGTTGAAAAGGGTGTAACAAAAATTGGTCCTAAATGAATATGATTTTTGGAATAAAATTAAGGTTAAATTGTAAAGGACATGAAATAGTAAATTTCAAAGTATAATACAAGTTGAGGTGCGACCCCGGGTTTTGGCTTCAGACAGGTAAAAGAAAAAGTGGGATAATGTCGACATTTGTAAAATATTAAAACATATTTAAAGGAACTTGAATGAAACCGAGAAAATTAAGGAGGGCCCGGAGCCCTGGTATGAAAGACCCAAAATAACTGGCCAGAGAATATGGTGCACATAGTTGGCGGTGAGGAGGCCGTTAAAGTATGCGGTTATTGGAAGATTCCGAGAAAAAATAAAGGGACAAGGAACATATCAAGAAATGGGCTGTGTTGTGAAAAGTGTTAATATAACCAAACTTGAATGAATTAGTGAATGTTCGGGTAAAGGTGAAATGGACAAGAAAATGTGTAAATTAATTAATGTCCATAATTCTAGGAAAGAATGTAAATTATGTGATTAAATGGGTGGTCAAGAAACCTAAGTGGTTAAACCCATAATTAACACAAGAATGTGTTGTAAAAGGTTTTCAATGACTAAATAAATATTTTCTGACTCGGTGAACGCGTGTGTTAAAAGGGTGTTTTTCAATGAAAATACTAATGTGAATCGGTTAAATGAAAAAGGTAATTTCGGTAAAGAAATGTTTTTTGGTCAAACTAGGGGTAGTTGTTTCAATTATTTGACCGTGGGTGTTAAATAAAGTGAGAAATGCTAAAAGGAGAAAAAAGGAAGTCTTTTATAAGATTAAGGTGAATTAATTTGGATGAATAAGGTTTTTGGAAGTAAATTATTTCATGCATTAAGTATATATATATATATATATATATATATATATGCGTGTGTGTGTGTGTGTGTTTATACAAGGTAGTTTCGTGTGCACGCAGGTAAAATGTGTTAGAATCTTCTTTATGCTGTTAGATTCTATACTACATTCGTGTATTTCCCACTGAGCATTTGGCTCATACCCTCACTTTGTTATGGCAGGTTGGGAGCGGTTTCCTATTTTGAGAGAGTTATACATGTAAGTACTTTTTTATGTTATGTTGGTAGCTCTGTATGCTTGAACTTCGGGGTGCTCCCCATGGGCCCCTCACTTAGTTTATTTTAAAACTGGAATCGCAAGATAAAGAAGCGAAACATTAATTAAAATAAAACTGGACTATCAACATTATATAGTTTATTTCATTGTACTTCATGCCTAATGCTCAAGTTGGACCTGGTTGACCATGGATAACCCATAAATACGGGCTAGGGTGTTACATGCAAAACCTTATCCAATCGAGTGCATGCCATACCCAAGCCTCACGAAATAAATATGGAACATACTCTACCAAAACCAAAAGGTTATGGCCACACAAATACTATTCTAAGAGGAGTACTAAAGATAACTTGGAATAACTTCCCAAGTCCCTCCCCAATAACCCGAGACACGATTCTTCACCATGGGTACCATTCACATGATACAAACATATGCCAAAAATGACATTGAACCCTCTCGGATGATCAATTCAAATCCGAGACTAAACTTCTCCATAAAAAACACCACCTCTGGTAAATCAAAGCCTACTCCATGACCATCATCCATTAAGCCCGAACAGTTCTACCACACCCACCTACCATAGCAAGGCATTACTGAATGCTTTGATCCTTTCTTGATCATCGAGGGAACAGATCGCCAACACTTGGACATGAATTTTTCCTTAACCCCTAATATAGAAAATGATGATGCAATAGGACTACTCCCAAGGTCAAGGACTTTTAATTAATGAATAAAGTCCTACATCCTTCGAAGGTCCCACCATCTGAGATTACAAATTTGGGATCGGGTATAAAGCCAATATGGAAGAGCTTGACTAACTTAAGCAAATAAGAACACTGGACTTGTCGTATGAAAAGGAAAGGCTACAATGTAGATAGTTTATAGTCAAGTCTCTCATATGAGGTACCTCCCATTCAGTTCTTTAATAGCTAGGGTGAGATCAGGCACCCCAATTCCAACATAAACGAGAGTATCGAATCCACTAGATGGGGCGACTTTCCAATAGAAATACAGGACGTGGTCTATGAGTCTATCAAGGCCGATCTTGAGCCATTTATAATTGTCCCCTATCTTGAAAGACACCTCATAGGTAACCATATTGGCCCCCATAGCGAGTTGGACCTTCTTGTAATATGGTTTGCCTTCGACCTATTCATAACAAATATCTCCATGGACCCACCACTACATCAGTATGGAACACAACTATGGGAATGAATATCTAGACACAACCCACATCTTTGGTATCATCGAGTTAAAAAATGAAATAACCCACCGAGTCTTGGCTCCACTGGAAGGTCCCCCTAATTGAATATACTTCTACAATATGTGGAGAGATATGGTGAGCCTGCCTCTCCACGATCACACTCAGGGACACTTTAAAAACCTTTGATACATAATGGCCACCCTAGAAGAGGCCAGATTCATTAGAAGAATCTGAACCTGTGGTAGAATATGAAGACTACCTATACTATTACGAGGACATTTATTATGAGCCCGCCAGTATTATAAGAGACATAAAATTGAAAGAATATGGTAACACTTCCAACAACGACTTTAAATAACCATCTTTTCATGGCTACAACAAAAATCACATCCAGGGACCCTTATCAGATAATGATAATGAGGACATCCAAGAGACCGCCTCCAATGATGACATCTGGTTAGGATCATCCATGTATAGAGAACAACCCCTTAAGACTCCAAATTAAATGGAGGAGAAAGTCCTAACCACTATGGCAGAAACCCTAACCCCACCCCACCCTGAACTCTGATGTAGCCATATGGTGGATAGATGACTCAATGTCCCTCACCAAGAACAAGTCTCCTAAGAGCCCAAAAATAGCCTTACCCTTGATTGGACCAAGGTAATGGCCCCAAAGCCAATACCACCTTCCCCCAACCCTACATCCCTGACAAACCTTTTTCTCTGTCTAGAGAAAGATGAATAAAAAGACCGGAATAACCTATACTCACCAGACAAAGAGATCGACTTTCACACCAGGTAAGGCTGACACTCCACTCATCTGAACCCAACTAGTAAGGCAATAAAGGTCCCCCTGAAGGTGTTATCACACCCTCATTGGGAAAATAACAAAATGCAAGAGTATCTCTGTCGGACATTAACTAATATCACCGTCTGGTAACTGCTAACTGCATCTCAAGAACATCGAGCTTCCTTCGTTGATCTTTTATCTCAAGCTTCTGTTCTTACAGACCTGAATCTAACTGATATGTTGGCTACCATCAGGTCCATCACCAGGCAAAAAAACATCATCCTCTCTTATGAGGACCTCCCCATGCAAGGCCATAACCACTGGCTCACGTTACACATCACCACGGAGTCTTGGAGAAAGATTGTGACCCTAGCATTGATAGACAACTGTTCAACAATTAACATGTTCCACCTTTGCATCACCACCGATATGGGATATACCTCCTCGTAGTTTACACTATCTTTTATGGCCATCAGGGCCTACGATAACACTCATCGAGAAGTCCTAGGGGCCATCATCCTCACTCTCATAATAGGGACTATCAAATGTGATTTTTAGTTTTAGGTACTCGATGTCCCAACCTATTTTGACCTCTTACTCGGGAGGGCTGGATATGCCTGATCGGGGCACTATCCTCATCTTTTCACATGAAAGTTAGGTTTCCATTTGATATGGATGTCATCATAATTTAAGCGGATGACGATTGGGCCATAGGTTCCAACACTACTATTATTACCCTCTTAGATACCTACCAAAATAGTAGAGACATTTGCCTTAGTGGATTTCGAGTTATCCCACTTGGTCATATGGTAGAGGATGAACTAGTTATTCAAAGTGTATCGACCCAAATCTTTCATAACATGGGATACATTCCAGGGTTCATACTTAGGAAGAATCATCAAGTAACTCTCAAAGTTGTCACGGCCACCGAACATAAGGGATTTAATGGTCTCGGGTATACTCCCAATGGTAAAAATCAGGCCTCGGGACCCAAATACCCCCATCAAGGGTGGAATGGTCATTTTCAGCTCCAAGGAGAAGCCTTCCCATATCATAAGAATCTCGAACCATAGTGGAATTAAACAAAGAGTTTGTTATAAACCAATATGGAGATACTCTACGAGGAAAGGCTATACGTGGATTACGGGAGAATCCACAATGTCAGCCATGACGAGATCAACATATCTTGGGTTACTGAGGAAGATAAAAATCACTGAGCTAAAAATTGAATGGGCCTTATCATCATTTCTTCCCAATGAAGTTTCCATAGTAGCTATTTTGCGGTCCTCGGAGTTAATCCTTATAGAATGCTTACATGACTCGTACACCCCCTTAGCCACCCATGACATCACAACTTAAAAGGGATGGTTATTTAGCATCCCTAAACTCACCTCTACCTTTGTGTACTAGACTCAATAGCCCCACCCCTTAAAACATCACCATCGGTTGAGTCTCAGGATGCGACCTACCAGCCCTTATGGGAGAATTAGTGTAATGAAGAAAACCACCAATACAACAAGCCCTCTACGAGTCACTCCCTTATATTGACCCCGTGGTAGGCCCAATAGAGTATCATACCACTAACCGTGAAGGAAAATAAATCCATCTCAAGGAAAACTTCTTGCCCCAGCCTAAGTTTATGCCAAGATAAGAGCACCCAAAAACCACTCAAAATGTCCCTTGATAGAATCCATCCCATCTCACCGCTAACATCACGGGAGATGTAAAATTTCCTCAAAATTGGAAGAAATTGTTGTGAAATTTCCTCTAAATTGGACTGATTATAGAAGGACACATTTTCCCTAGAGAGATGATAAAAATTTAGAAGAATTATAAAGTCATTTAAATATTGAGGAGGAAATTAGATCTCGTGGTAAGAAAAATATTCCTCAAGGTTCTTCTAAAGTTAATTTCATTGAAGGGAAAAAATTATAGAAAACTTTCAAAACCAATGATGAAAGCAGTTCAAGAAGAATAACTCCAACAATAAACGACCCTATGAGGCTTGTTCAATTGTACTAAAAATGGAAACTATCGATGTGATTCTGGAAAGAAGAAAGGGGATATAGATGCCAATGAATTCAACAATGAAAATAGTACAAATATGGTTAAATTAAGGTGGAGGATCTTATTGTTGTGGTATCAGAAATGAGATGTGAAGATCGGTATGATTACCAAACTAATTATTGCAGCACTAACTATGTCTTTTGATTATTGGCTCGATTCGGGGGATACCTTACATGTTGCAATGATAATTAATTATATTTCACATATGAATAAGCAGTGGGTGGTCAATGATTTCTAATGGGGAATCATAATTTTGTTAAGGTTCTGGGAAAAAAGTATCGAACTTCAATATACTTCAAATAAAAAATTAACTTTGACAAATTTCCTACAAGACCCAAAAATTAGGAAAAAAGTTATGTTTACAAATTTATTGCCGAAAAGTTATATTAAGCCTTTTTTAGTCTAATACGTTAATACTTACCGAGGATGGGATATTTGTTGGAAATGAATATTCTTATGATAGGATGTTTAAACATAGTATTTTTATTAATAAAATAAATAATTATGCTTACATTACTTATTCGTTTGATGTCTAGAATGATAGATTAGAACATTTAAATTTTAAATCATTCAAATGCATGTCAATGAAATATTCAATACTTGTGAAAACACTTTTCATGATAAATTTAAAAAATTTATTCAAACCAAACTAATACCTTAAAATTGTTAGGAAAAATAGTGTTGTAATGATGGAAATTGGGAGAAATTGTGGATTTTAGGCATAGGAAAATTAAAATTTTATGATATTATTTTTCCTTACTCAGAATGGAGTTTCTAATGGGTATATAGGCAATTACCTCCAAAATACAAAAAACAACTAGGGATTTTTTGAGTATGAAACTTTAAAAATTCCCATAGAACACTCAACAAAATCAGTAAGAACAAATTTAGGTAAGAAAATCTATTTTCGAAATAATATGAATGATACTTTTGCACATGCGAGCGAATGGTGTTTTGCACTATTTCTTATGCTAGGGTTCACAATAGGAGCATACTATTACTCCTTATACACAAAAATAAATTCTTATGACACGCATGACTTTATCAACCAACTCAACTTTTCATCTTTTTCTCACATGGTACTTTAGATTTTGTATTACGCATTATCTTTTCATATTCCACACCATTTGGTTTTTCTTATTTAAAATTTTCTTATCTCTTTTAACCAATTAATTTTACAATCTCCAAATACATAATTAGCCAAATGGTCTTCAACTAGTTACATAATTTAACATCGCATTGATTCATAATTTCACATTTAAATTTTGAGGAGAGGACCTATATGAGTTATCCAATATCTATATATAAGAGCCCAACTTTATATGGAATATATATGTTATAGTTTGAATTGATGAAGTATTTGGTTTGATACAGTTCAATTAATTGGAGGAAAACAATACATATGGTCCGAATAGGATAGCATATATGTTATCTCAGCCTCATGATTTACCCCACTTCTCTCTTCACCCCTTATTTACTTGGAAATGTCATATATGTTGTATAAGACAATTATTTCTTGTGGTGATTAAGAGTGTTCTCTAACTGGTCAACCATTTAATAAATAAAAAAAAATCTTAAGAATGGAATTATCGATAATACTAGTTTTTTAGGTAGTTGATATGAGGTTTTGATCCCCAATGTCATTTTGGCGCTATAAGATACAGTGTTATGTTATGTAGAAAATTATATGTTAACAAATTTATTTTAGGGTGGTTGTTTTAATTTAGCACTGTGATAATGTTTCAAGAGTATAAACACCAAAAGTTTCTCCAAAATGAGAAATATTAATTGAAAATTTCAAAATATATACCTCCCACTAAATTGTCCATATTTAATATTTTAGGGAAGTAAGACGAAATATCGATGTAATAAGTTCATATACTCTCTATCATATTTTTTTACTTTAAGAATGATCTTTGATCGCAACGTATCTATATACAATATAATAAAATTGAGTACTTTTGTACTCTCTCATTATTCCACATGTCTGCATTTTAATCCCTCCATTTTTATTACTCTCACATAGCTCTCTACTTTCATTTATATCTCTTATTTTCTCTCAACTTTTACTAGTCTCAATCATCTCTTTCCCTTCATTTATATATCTTTTTTTCGGTTACCTCAAATCTATATCTCTTTCGATGTGACAACTATTCCCCCCTATGTCCATTAATTTATGCTAAAAAAATTAAATTATATTCTGCTCATAATTTTTCTATCATTTTATTTAAAACCATTCGTGCATCACGCAAGACTGAATACTAGGTAAATTTTAAAATGGATTGCTAGTCATCATAATCCTAATCCTTGAGGTGTGATGGTGGCGCCATTTTGATGATTATATGAAGAGACACGTGCATTATAGTAACATTTATTAAGATAAATTTGTATGACATTTTATATAATGTATACATACGTTCATATTTGTATATTGAAATAAACTTATGCTACTTAAAAAATCATTATAGATATATACTACTGCCTCCATCCCAAATTTTGTAGTAATTGTGGTGGTGGTGGTGGTAGTAGTAGTAGTCATAATAGTCATAGTAGTAGTCATAGGTGTCATAGTATTAGTAGTACTAGCAGTAGTAGTAGTAGCAGTAGTAGTAGTAGTCATAGTGGTGGTCATAGTAGTAGTAGTAGTAGTAGTAATAGAAACATTACAAATATGAGTAGGAGGGGGAGGAGGAGAATAAGTATTATCCCCCCCTCCCCCCCCCCCCCCCCCCCAAAAAAAAAAAAAAAAAATTATGCTGTGGGAACATATAAAATTATAGGTTTATTAAAAAAAATATAATTCGAAAAATAAGAATCCCAAATTCAAGCGGATTCACATTGATTAAGTTCAATAAATATTTGTGATGTTAGAGGAATAGGTAGTGGATTTAGCCGAGAAAAACAAATCATAATGATTATTTGAATGCCTAAATGATGCGAGGTTTTGGACTACAAAGTTTTATTTTCTACGATTAGCATTTTGATTTCTATGAGTATAAATTTGTTCATCCTATCCAAATGATGTTTAACATGACCCTCTAATACGATTGGTTAAAATACAAATGACTTGGAATGAGTCTCACAATTTTTAATGACTTTTCCATATTTTAACTAACTACATTTTAGGGTCATGTTAACCCTCACTAAAGAGGGTAACAAATTTGAACTCTATTTATATGGCTTGTGTTAAACATCTCCTTATAAATTGGGATTTTTTTTATGTACCCACCAACTCTTATAATTAAACCCATTTAGTTTTTATTAATTAAAATTTTATCTAAAAGTTAAATTGTTTAAGGGAATAAGCTCACCCATTTAGTGGGCCAAGTTTGATAAAAAAAATATTTTGGTGAGAACTAAGCTAAATTTTTACAAGTGGCGATCAACGATCCAACATTGGGGTTAAACATTTGGAACTAAAAGCCCCATCTTAGCACATGTTTAGTCCAAGGTCTAAGGACGTTTTAAATAAATATTGTAGGGTGACCTTACTAAAATAACTTTGAAACGCGTGCAACACGTGACTTAAAAACTGACTGCTGAAAATGACAAATTGGTTGTAGCTAGTTACCATAACACAACCTTTATCCTCTACACGTGTATTGTAGTTTCAAAACTCACAAGCGCTCCAAAAAGTGAACAAGGTTTTTCATTGTTGCACCTTGAAATTTCTCATCACTATTGATTAGTGTCAAATATTGTATTGTACTACCCATTTCACTATACAATATTGCAGTCCCATGCTCGTTAAACTCACATTTTATACTCATTTACTCTATAACCTTAAATATTCATGGATAATCCCTTTTTCAAGGTTCATTTGAGTATTTATAGGGTTTATGATGCTAATGGTGAAGTTTGGAAGTAATTGGAATAAGAAACATTCGCATACGCACCTATAGGGGCAAAATGGCAAATCCAGCTGACTAATTTCAGACTCAGACTCTCACGAAAATTATTGGCCTTCAATCAATGAATGTCTTGGTTCAAATGAAATGCCAATCCTATTTCAAGCAAAAAAATTATGATGGTGTATAGTTGGGCCTAAAAGAAAGTCAAAATATATAGGCCAAGGTCAAACTCAAAGTCAACCACATGACCTGAACACCGTTGAAATATTATTGGCATCGAAATGAGCATCACATAGGTTCTTGCGATGCAAGAATCCGAGGTGATATGAAGAAGATAGGAAGTTTTAGGGCCTATTTGTAATAATGAAACTTGGGGGAAAAATAAGGGTCTTAAAAAATCCTATTGATAATATTAATGAGGAGCCATTTGGCTCAATAAGAGGGGAGATTATGCTGGGGAGGTTGGTCGCTGGTTCAAGCCATCCCCCAACATTGGTTGGATGTGTTCCACATGGCATAGCGTTCCAATAATCCTAGGTTCAACATGTGGCGCCCATTCCTATTTCCTCTTCCGCGTGATGCGCGTCTGGTCCACCTCAGACCAGTCATGTTCCACATGCGCGAGATAGCAGCGGCTTCCTTACCTTTTTATTTTCTTATCCAAATTCGTTTTCATTATTCATCAGCTCCCCATTTGTATTCTTTCAAAAAAATATTAAAATATTGTCTTGTTTTTCCCAATAAATGCTTTTATTCCATTCCTTTTTCTAGTATAACCCACGAGATTATTTGCCCATACCTCCAATAACTTCCACCAGCTAAAAATTCCAAGATTACCCAAATTAAATAATGCTTCCTCCCATTCCCAGGAGTTGTTTATTTGTCCCAAATACCCCACTTTAGGGAGAATTTAAGGAGTGCCAAATAATTTTGTGATACCCATTCTACCCCTGAGTTCTGTTTTCTTCATCCCATTATTGATTTCATGGAGACCAATTTTTTAGAGTAGGACTCTTAGAGTAGTTTAGTTCATTTTTTTTGTAGTTTGTAATTTAAATACAGTCTTAATAAATTGTTTCCTTATTTAATTTAACTTCTATAATTAGTTATTCGCACTGCAAAATTAGTTCATTATTCTAAAAAATTATTTTGTAGTTTTATAAATCACTCTCTCACACGATATTTTACTTAATTATTTAAAATTTCTCTTTATGTAATTTTAATTAGGTTGGAATTAATGAACTGACCTTGGGTTTGTAGTTGTTTCTCTATGGTATGATGAAATAGATCCATTTTTAACAGGTTGATTATTCCCGAAATTACACCGAGGGGTGTTAATGTGGTATATTATGTGTGCACCATATTTATGAGATTGCGCTTTTAACTTTGGGAATATTGTTGATGCCAAACTCATTTTAAGATTTTCTTGAAAATTTGGAGAGTGACAACCCAGGTTTAAATTACTGTTTAAATGGGTATTAATCGCGTTTAAAATTATGTCTAACTATGTAATCATTTATGCTATGTATTTAGAGGTGAGGGATTTAATTCCTAACCTATGTCTTTTTATATTTATAAATTAACTTAGTTTAAATATTCACCTAAATTGATTGTATTATAAAAACATTTAAAAATTAAAATCATCATTTTCACTTACTTTTAAAATTAATAAATCAATTAAATTTTAAATGACATTATATGTGAATTCGATACTCGAACTTGCCGCTATATATATATATATAAAACATGTGTAATTACAGTTTAGTTTTGTTATATTAAGGTGAAAAATCGATGACAATGACAAGCGTATTTACACGATGCTCGATTTTTGCCTTATCAAAATAGCGCCATTTTCGAGGAATGTTTTTCTTTAAAACATAATTGGTTTATTGATTCTATCACGACGACGCACTCTATTAAAATGGAGTTGTTTATGGGGAATGATTTGCTTTAAAACTTAATTGATTTATTACTTTGATCTCAACGACACACTCTGTCAAAATAGTGTTGTTGCCAGGGATTGTTTTGTTTTAAAATTTGACATATATATTGCTTTCTAAATATATTTTTATATACTTGTTTTTACTATGTACCGATCATGCACAACTGAGCTTCAAGCACCATCAATTTCTCGACTGCATACAACTTTTAGAAAATTTCATATACAAATCACTTCAGGTAATTATGTCTTATTCTAATATTCTCGATGATTTTTATAGGTATTATGAGCATATAAATTTTTCATCATAATAATTTTTAAATTCTCCCCAAACCTCTGACTTTTGGCAAATTCTTGCAAAACAAAATTCTTACAAAACAAAACAATTGAAAATTACAAAATGACCTTAGGCGAATAATTTCATAAGCATGAAATGATTTGGGGACATATGAAAGTTCTTCTAATGACAAAAGTCCTCAAAATTATTATTACAATTATATTAACAAATATTGCGATAATAATCTCCGAACTACTATAATAATAATTCTTGCAATTATTCTTTCAATAATTTTGAAAAATAGTTATGATAATATTTATCAAAATATTATTTTTGATGAGGTTTCTTTACCACCAAATTCAGTTGATGCGTATTTTTAGAATCTAAAAAATCAAGAATTTGATCATAATTATTAAAGATCTTAAAGCAAACATAGATGAGACATACCAACTGTGTAAGAAAAGTGTAAGTGACTCATTTAGGTAAGTACGGCCTTCTCATGTGGAGGAAATGCAGCTTCAAAATTTTGTATGCGAACCATCAATTTATTGCTTCCAGGAGATGTAATCATCACTTGTTCCTGTAAGCCATGAAAAACATATGCTTCAAATCTAAGACATGGACAAAATTCTCAGTTTATACTACAAACTAATCCATATATACATTATATAAAAGTAAGTCAATCATATAAATGTGAACCCACAGCAATCTAAATCAAAATAAATCAAACCAGCATGGTTGTCTCACTCTGATAAAGTATCATGACATTAAAAAAACATTTACGGTGTCTTTGATTGGAGTCGATGAACAGAAATTCTAAGAAAAATGTTCAAAATGTGCATTATTAAGTTGTACATTATGCAAGACTGGTAAAAAATTCATGTGCATTATTAGGAAAATGAGTATAAAATATTTTCCACAGAAAAAAAGTAGAACAATCGAAAACACTTTTAGATGGGGAGAAAAGTCAAGCTTATACCATCCAACTCAACAAAAAATCAGTTAAAATGAAGATATTGTGCACTTTCTATCAAACAATTCGGGACAAATATATTAAACACCATACATGACACATACAAAACCTCTCTAAAATAGAGATGATCAAATCCATTTCAAATGAAGCCCACTTACAGAATCCGTCAATTTCCCCAATTAAGCCCCCTCACATAGAGAGAGATGCATAACAGTAGCAAAAATCAGTCCACTCTTTTCTATTACTCTGTTGCAAAACATACATAAACAAACCTAGTGCATAACAATAAAAAAATGTGCATTAATCGTATTTAGTGTGCTTCAATCGTATGTTATTTAGAGAAAAATTTCCTTTCTTTTGACATTTTGGCAATACTTAGTGCGCAACAACGAAAATGTCTTTTAGAGCTAAGATTGATATGTGTTCAATACGAAATTCATTACATTCTTGCAAAATGAAAACAAAGATAAAAAAATATAGAAATTAGAGCTTATATTGAAAAAAATTATCTACGGTGCCAAATTTATTAGATTCTTAAAAAATTAAAAGTAATATCATAAAACATATTACAAATGATAGAAGAAAATGCCAAAGATTAAACACCATGAAAACCTAGAAATAAAGTTCATGGAATGAAATGAAAAATGGAACATGTATACCTGGTAATTACCTTCATAGATGAACTCAACTCTGAGTTTAAATAGATCTTCGTACAGGAAAATTTGAGATGAAAATGAGGGTATGGAAAAATGGAATGAAATATCTGAAATGAAATAGTATATTAATTGTATTCATTAATTAGAAAATAAAATAAAATAACTAGTTTTGTGGATGATAGAAGTGCCGAAGGTAGCAAGGAAAGGGGGAGAGAGTTGGCTGGAGAGAGAGAGAGAGAGAGAGAGAGGTGAGCAGAGAGGTCAAAGTAGAGAGAGGGATGAGCGGGGGTGAGCAGGATACCAAAGTATAAGTATAGTGAATTTTTTTAGGGTGTTTTATATTTAAGTCAAGTGTACTCAATTTTGGCACACTTTAAAACAACGTCGAATTTTGGCAGTGTTTTAAATTGTGTAAGATTTTCATCAAACCGTGCAAGAATTTGGCACAGTTTTAAATTGTGCCAAATTTTAAATATGACGGTGTGTCAAATCGCTATTTTTGGTGTAATGTATAGAAACTTTGCTAGTATTAAAGAGCAAGTTAAGTTCTTAGTCGTGACATCTCCAGGCTTAATGGAAGAATTTCAAAGGATGTCTATGCCTCATGAGAACTCTTCTAACACTTCGACTGGTAACAAAAATAAGGGAAAACAAAAGGTTACCTCCACTTAGGTGCCTAAGAAAGATGAAAAATCCCTTGTTGTTCACGTTGCTCTAAGGTTCAAGGTGCCACCCAATGGTATTTTGATAGTGGGTGCTCTAAGCACGTGACTGGTGATAAATCTTTTTCTACCAACCATGTGGATCACAAGGCAGGCAAAGTCACCTTTAGATATGGGAGTAGGTCAAGTATTTTAGGACGCGGTTATGTTGAGATACCCAAATTTACTAAACTAGACAATGTGTTATCCGTTGAAGGGTTGAAAGAGAGCTTGATTAGTATAAGATAACTTTATGATTCAAACTTTGAGATAAATTTCGATCAGTCCAAGTGTAACGTATATGATCAATCTATTGAACTTTTACTTTATGGAGTGAGTACCAATGATAATTTCTATGGGATCATTCCCAAGTCCTCCTTTATGTGAAATAATGCCATGTTCTCCTCCATGGACCTTTGTCATCAATGACTAGTTCATACGAACTTTAGAGATCTTGAGATATTAGTAAAGAAGGACCTAGTTCATGGCTTGCCATTATTTGGGAAACTAAATTCCTGATTTTGTAGTCCTTACCAATAAGGAAAATAAATTTGAAGTCCCCATCGAAAGTTGAATAAGATCACCACTTATCGTGTGTTGGAGTTGATACACATGGATCTTATGGGCCCTACTTGTATGGAGAGTATATGTGGTAAGAGATACATTCTCATTATAGTAGATAACTTTTTGAGATACTCCATCGTGGGTTTTCTTAGAGAAAAGTCCGATGCGGTTGAGTTCCTAACAACCCAATGTCGTGCCCAATAGTACACTTATGATGCAGTGGGAATCAACCAAAGTGGATAAATATTGTGATGTAGTGGGCATCAAACACGAGTTTCCATCCGTTCATAATCCTTAAAAAAATAGGATAATAGAGAGAAAGAACCAAGAGATTTAAGAAATGGATAGATACATTCTTCTTAGGCTTAACGTGCCTAGACATTTTTAGGCAAAGGCAGTTACTACCACATGCCATATGGTGAATCGGGTATATCTTTGTCCACACGTGCTACACACGCCATATGAGTTGTGGACATGGAAAAAACCTAACCTATTGTATTTTCGTGTTTTTAGGAGTACTTGCTACATCTTAAGAGATAGAGAGAACTTAGGAAAGTTCAACTCCTGAAGCAATGAGGGGATATTTTTTGGTTATTCATCGTCTAGTAGGGCTTATAGGTTGTTTAACCTTGCAAGTTCTAAGGTTATGGAGTCAATAAACGTCATGATTAGAGACAATGAGCCTTCGACATCTTTTAACCCTAACCTTGAGTGTGAGGACGATGCACCCCCGGTGACGATTCCATTATTCCTCGTACTGCCCTAGTGGACCCCACTCTTGATTTAAAGGACCCACCCTCTTGGATTCAAAAGAGTTATGACCCTTTTGATATAGTTGGTGATCCCACCCTAGGTGTCAAGGCTCACGCTCAACTTGAGAATGTGGTTAGCTACCTTTGCTAAACCTCCTTAGTCGAACCCAATAATGTGAAACAAGCACTCAAGGATGAGCATTCGATATCCTCTATGAAAGATAAGTTACCTCAGTTTTACAAGAACGGTGTCTGGGATTTAGTCCCCCAAACTAGAAAGACTAATATGATTAGTACCAAGTGGATATATAAGAATAAGATGGATGATAATGGCACTATAGTTCATGCTAAGGCTAAGTGGGTCACTCAAGGCTACACATAGATTGAGGTTCTATACTTTGATGAGAAATTCATTCCTATTGCTGGGCTTGAGTCCATCTACCTCCAACTCGCCATAGCATGTCATCTACTCTTCAAGTTATATCAAATAGATGTAAAAAGTTCTTTCCTTAACGACATTCTACATAAGGAAGTATACGTGTAACAACCAAAGGGTTTCGAATACCTAAATCACCCGAGATACATTTTTTTCTTTAAGAAGTCCATGTATGGTTTGAAGCAAGCACCACATGCTTGGTATGAGAGGCTTACTTACTATCTCTCAGCTCGTGGCTTCAAGATAGGGAGAGTGGATAAGATGTTGTTTATTAGGAGAGAGAGTGGTGCTTATTGGTTTCCCAAGTCTATATTGATGACATAATTTGTGGGTCAATGTAGTCCTAATATCCTCACACATTTGAGGAGGAGATGAAAAGTGAATTTGATATGAGCATGGTTGGTGAGATTACATTCTTCTTGAGTATCTAAGTATGCCAAATTAAGGATGAGATATTCATGTCTCAATCCAAATATGTCAAGGACCAAGTGAAGAAGTTTGGATTACACTCCACTAAGCACTCATGGACCCCTATGAGTACATCGACTAAGCTTAGAAAATATTCTTTAGGCAAGAATATAGAGCATACCTTTTATAGGATCATGATAGGTAGTCTACTTTACTTGACTATTAGTCGTCTCGATATTTCCTTTAGTGTTGCAGTTTGTGGATGATACTAAGCATTCCTGAAAAAGTCTCACTTCCTTAAACTTAAATGTATTATCAAATACATTAGTGGAACTCTTTCCTAGGGTATTTGGTATTTCTTTGATACTGATGACCATTTATCCTCCTATTCGGACATCGATTGGGCCGGGGATGTTGATGGTTGTAGGAACACCTCGAGTGGGTGTTTTTACTTTGGGAGTGCTCTTATCTCGTGGTTGAGCAAAAATAAAAACTCCATATCTTTGTCCGCAACAGAGGACGAGTCTATATCCATCGGGAGTTGTTGCACGCAACTCTTATGGATGAAGCAAATTTTGGAAGACTATAGGATTTCCCAAGGCAGAATAATTATTTCTTATGATAAGAGGAGTATAATTCACATATCTCATAATTCGTTCCAACATTCTTGAACAAAGAACATTCGGATATGTGGGCATTTTATTCATGATCTCATTGAGGAGAAAGTTGTGTTCATGAGCTTTATGAGCACCAAACATCAATTAGCCTGTATTTTCACGAAATCTTTAAATGCACTTATATTCGAGAATCTTAGGAAGTCTTTGGGTATTTTCCCCATTAATTTTGAGTATTTTATCTAGTAAAGGTGATTAACATGTTCATATATCTCCTATCCCTTTTTCTAGATTGTATTCTATGATTTTTATTTTAAGAAAAAGTTTGAAATATTCCAAAAAAGATTTTATTTTCGATAATTTTTTTGAAAAAGGCAGATTTTTATATTTTCATATTTCAACATTTGTGGATATGCATTTAAGACATTTGAATCACCCCTACATTCCATCCATTCATGTGACTTTTTCATGTTGTTTTAAGACATGTCTTTATTTCGTGAGTGTGCTTAATAATGTGTGGATAGCATATCATTGATAATTTATGATTACTTTCTTCATACTAGACTCTTTATTAACTTTATTTCACATGTGCACAGACTTTTTGAATGTTGTACTTACTTATTATAAGTCAAATACGGTGTTTCCATCAAAATCGTACTTAATAACGAAACAAATGTAAAAATACATAAGTTGTTCTTGTAAGAACCATTGCCCTGATTCATTTCCTAGAAAAAAATATTATATGTTAAGCATCGGAAAGGGGATACGAAAGAGCAAAAGTCTCTTTGCGTTAATAGTGACCATTTGCAAAAAGAGCCTAAAAGATTAACGACACATAAAGATAGAAGGGCCAAGGCCATTATTGTTCTATTTCATTGATTCTTATCTACATATGAGCACTACGATATCTTCAAAAATATTTTAGAGTGAATTCTTACATATATGATATTTTCAGGGTCTTATAAAGTAAAAGATAAATGGGTTTGCACAACGGACTCTCTTGAAATATATAAAATAGTTTGACGTTATTGATTTGAGAAGTATTTAAATTCATGGCATGTCACATAAGTTGAGTCAATTTTATTTAAGTTCAATATTCTTACACCTAAGGTTGAAATTGAGTTCTTTCGTTAGAAGTATCTCATTGACTTTGTGCACCAATTTTATGAATGCCTATGTTGGTTTTCCTATGGAATATGTTCACGTAATTACATTCCACTTCCATGATTCGATTATTATAGTGTTGTTCCATGGTGTTATGTCTTTGTACTTATATGTACCTTTTGTATTTTTTATACTTGAAAATTTTAATTTTTTTTAAAAATAGTTGGTTTTCTTCTTTGAAGTTTCATCACATATGCTTAATTGCTTATCTTTGTGATGTTATTTCTTTTAGATTCGGGTGATGCTTACAATTCATGATCAATTTCTAACCCTTCGTCTATTATGGATGAAAAGGGAGAGATCAAATTAAGGGAGATTTTATTTTTCTTTAAGCTCATATGCGTCACAGTATTATTTTGTTCCATGAGTGTAGGTCTTTTTCTATTTGATGAAGATATCATGGACTACACAAGATGAATAATTTTAGTTGAAGAAAAAGTCTTGAAATTCATTCCATTTTGGGTTTGGGAGGACATTATGATACATTGTCTTAAGGGTTTTACTGCAATTTGATTTTCTATTTTTATTTCATACCGGAATAGCCAAAGGGGGGTATTTGTAAGAGCAAGATATTATAATTTCTCATAGCTTAGTTATCTTAAAATGTCCCATTACAACATTGTCGCTAAAAACTCAAGTATACATCGTCTTATATTTCCACTATCATTTGAAGATGAGTTAAGTGACCGAGCTTCGTGTTCGAGATTGAAGCCATTGGAATTGTCACGAACATTTTATGGAGGTACATGAACTTGTCATTTTTATTTTACTTAGTCAAATTAATCTAGGATTTTTTTACTCGAGGCATTTTTTGTTAATTGATTTTTAAAATAAAAATTTATTTTATTTTTTAGTTCGTTGGAATGCGTTTCCAATCTCGTTAGAACAAGATCCTTTTCTCGTTGCAATGAAGTGTTGTTTTTGTTATAATGGACTTAAAACGAACTTCAAATTAAAGGGGTTTTGTTTGACAGAACCACTCTCGTTTGAAGGTTGTTGGAAGGATGATTGAACGAAATAGCATCTCGTTTGCATGAGACTTCACCTCGTTAGAATAAAATTACAGTGTCGTTACAATGAGAGTACATTTTTGTTCGAACAAAACTGTCGCCTCGAAAAATGTGTTTTCTTATAAAAATGATTCTTTTAATTAGTTTGACACAACTCTTCTGTCATAATTCAATTGCAATACCTTCCCCAAAAGTTTTCCTCTATGTGTTACTCAAAAGAACTTTTGTTTTCCAAATCGTACATACCTTATATGATTTTTTGAGTTTCTTCAAGCCCAAATTTCCATACACTACATCAAACCCTTATAGAGTTTACTCTACTACTCATTTTTGGAGCCAAGGCTTTATGACTGAGGAAGAAAGGACTTAGATATTCCGAGGCTTATTGGGGGATATTGAGAGAAGAGCTACTTCCTGTGAACGGTGCTTAATTGTGTTGTATCTCTTGGATATTTGAAGACCTATGCATTATACTTACTGGTGCCCTAAGTATTCTGTAAGTCATCAAGTCTATCAAATTCTTAAAAGTGCTAAAATTTAGATTTTTCCCGAAAGGGATTTTTCCTCAATTTCTTCTTCTGTGTGTTTGGTTTGATTGTGTTGATTGGAACATTTAATTCAGACTTTATCTTGCATGCATAACGTAATTAAACCAAGATAAAATTTGGATTAAAATTGGATCTTATGTGTTAGTAACCTAATTTACGAATTATTAATACAAACCCGCTTTCTCGGATTTCTTTTATAACATCACCTTTACACAAATACCCGTCCAAAAAGGTTTCTATAACCTTCATTGCTTATTTCTCAAGTTGTGATCCGAATAGGTCACATTATCACCTCATGTGTTGTGCCTTTATGAGTCCATGCCATTGATTACCTTGGCCTTCTCTCTTAGGTTGTGGTTTTTCTTTTTCATTAGTGGTCTATGAACCTAAGGTTGTGTTCCATACACAGGCCTTCACATGTGGTTGTGGTATTTTATGTGGTTGCGGCATCCATGGGTTTTAAGGTCCATTACAACCTCCCAACTTAGGGCATTATGTCCTCGTAATTTAATAAACTAAAAGTAATAACTCAACCCTTACCTTAGAATAAATGTGGGTACCTTTCGCAAATGACTGACTCCTGCTCCTAGGTAGCTTATTCTATAGCTCGGTGTCTCCGAAGTAATTTGACTAGAGAAATGGTATTTGTCCTCCTCTTATTTTATTTTCTTTCCAAAATTTCCATTGGGCCTCATCATATCACAAATCTCCACCCATCTCAATAGGCTCATGGTTAATTATATGACAGTGGTCTCTAATATAGTTTCTTATCATTGATATATGAAACATATTGTGTACATGAGACAAGATTGGGGGAAGATAAAGATTATAAAAAGTCTTTTCAATTCTCACAAGTATCTCAAAAGGTCCCACATACCACATACGCAGTTTTCCCTTCTTCCTAAACCATATGTCAACCCAACTCTTTAGTCTACTTTGAGCACTCTGAAGCCTTTTTTGAATAAGTCTTAGCTTTATTTCTCCCATTTAATCCCACCATAATGAGTTGTGGCATCTTCTCCCGTATAAGGCAGAATAAGGATCCATTTTAATTCTTACTTGGTAACTATTATTTTACACAAAATCCACTAGAGGTAGGTAGTCTTCCCAACTTCCCCGAAAGTCCAAGACGTAATCCCTCATCTTATCTTCCAGAGTATGGATGGTCCTTTCTGTTTGGCCATTTGTCTATAGATGGAACATTATGCTAAAGTCTAGTTGCGACCCTATTTACCTTTGAATTTTTTTCCAAAATCCCGAGGTAAATATAGGGTCGCAGTCCGACGCTGTGGTGATGGGAATTTCGTGGAGTTTTATAATCTCTTTGATAAAAAATTTAGCCAACTGATCAACATTGGACATGGTCTTGACAACCAAAAATTATGCGAATGTATTTTATCTATTTACCAGAACCCAAATAGAATCCATCTCTCTTTGCGTCCGCGGATTCCCACTATAAAGTCCGTGGAAATATTTTCCCACTTCTATAGCAACGCAATTGGTCTTTAGTGCTTGGCCTTAACTTATAATATTCTAAGAAATTAGAAATATATTTCCCGGTCTCTATCTTCATATTAGGCCACCAATAGTTTTCCTTCCAGTCCTCGTACATTTTAGTTCTCTCGGGGTGAACTGTAAAGGGCTAATGCCCTCCTTTGAACACCTACGCCTTGATCTCATCATTCTATGGAACAAAAATCCGCACCTCGAAACATAAGGCTCCCCAATTTTCCACTCTATAGGATGAGCTCTCTCATCTTTCCACCTATTCATGAATATTTTGGAGGTTCGGGTTCGCGTTTCATGTCACCTTTATCTTCTCAATTAAGATGAATTATATAGCAAGGGCTCTTAAACATCAGTGGCTTATGTGACTCATGATTTTAATTCCCATGGGATATAAGTCCTTTAGTATGTGATCTTGGTTTGTAATTCCTAAAGCACTAAGGGAACATTTCCTACTAAGTTCATCGACCACTTCATTAGCCTTCCCAGAGTGATACTTATTGTACAATCATAAACTTTGATTAACTACAACCACATCCTTTGTCTCATGTTCAAATATCGTTGGGTGAATATATATTTCAAACTCTTATGATTGGTGAGTATTTCACAATCCTCCATAAATAAATAATGTTTCCAAATTTTCAAGGCAAAAACTATTATCGCTAACTCTAAGTCATGGGTAGGGTAGTTATTCTCATAGGGTCTGAGCTTTTTAGAGGCATAAGTTATGACCTTACCATTCTGCATCAAGACACACCTAATGCCACATCCTAACGCATCGATATATATCATATAGCCTCCCCCTTCCTAAGGTTAGGCAAAAATAGTCCCAAACATCAACTTTTCCTTTAACTTCTGGAAACTTTCATTACACTCTGCAGTTTATAAGAATTTTATATCCTTGTGTGTCACTGGGTCAAGGGCACGTCAATTTTAGAGAACACTTGCACAAATTTCCTTCAATAACCTTCTAGCCGAGGAAGCTTTTAACCTCGGTCATGGTGGTTGGTCTCTCCCATTCAACGATGGATGCAACCTTCCCTGCGTCCATAGACAACCCATCTTTGTTCGTTATATAGCTGAGGAATGCTATCTTCTCAAGCCAGAATTCACACTTAGAAAATTTAGCATATTACTTTTATTTCCTAAGAACCTCAAATACTCTTCGAAGGTGTTCCTCATGTTCTTTTGCGGTTTTAAAATAGATCAATATATCAACAATGAAAATGATAAAAAAAATTGTAAAAAGAGTCTAATCACCCAATCCATCGTGTCCGTAAAATAAACCGAAGCATTTGTTAACCAAAATGGCATCACCATAAACCCATAGTGACCATATCTATTTTTAAAGGTTGCTGTGTGAATGTACTCATCCTTTATCCTAGTTGCTGATATCCCAATCTCAAATCAATCTTATAAAAGTATTTAGAATCCTTTAATTGGTCAAAAATATCGTTCTTTATTATTCATGGTCATTTTATTCAATTCTTTATATTGTATGCACATGCTCATATATCTATCCTTTTTCTTTACAAAAGTACCAGAGAACCCCAAGGGGAAGTGATAGGCCTTATAAAGTCATGGATTAACAAGTCCTTTAAACGTTCCTTCAACTCCTTTAACTCTGCGAGAGCTATCCTATAAGGTTCCTTTGAATTCGACACGACCCTAAGAATAAGATAAAGGGTAAACTTTGATAATTTATGGAACTTTTATGTCCATAAAGTCGTACCAAATTATGATGAATTGGTTAAGTGAAGGAATAGGTACACTCGACTGGTTGAAGAGTATATTGTAATAATGACGACCTCTCTTATTAACTTCATAAAATCAATTGAGGATATTTTCGATGCTTATCTTGACTACCTACATAGTCAATTACATTTTAAATATACTTAGTGTTTTTTGATGTTTTGTTCCTTTTTCGTGCGTTGTCAAATTTTAAATCTACTTTTCGTGAACTATATAATATGGACAATTGTTGGATTTAATACAAATCTAATATAATATTGTTTAAGTATTCACAAGGGGAATCCAAATATGCATTTGTTCCACATTGTTCATATGTAAATCGTTGGTTGTTACCTCTAGCAAGGACTACTAAAATAATAGATTGAACGCGAATAATTTAATCATTTGTTTTGTACTTTCACAATGTGATATTTTAATATTCGTACTATGAAATATGGCAATATTGCACTATGAATTTATTAATATTTTGCCATAAGAAATTTGACGATATTGCTCATTGCGAATTCGAAATATGAACAAATTGTCAAAATAAATGGACAACTTCAAATATCTGAACAACTGCGTGAAATTACTTGATGACATCAACTTCCTATTATGAAAGATGTAATAGTTGGATTGCATTTGTTTGTCAATTTCAACATAAGGTAATTCATCATCATAGGATTTATAACCTTCATCCGATCGAGACTCAAAGTCTTTATTTTTTAGACTCATTTTAATGTCTACCATACCCAAAAAATTACGATATTTATATCGAGTAATGTTCTCAAAATAAATCGCATCATCTAGAATACAACATGAATTACCTAAAACTTCATATCTCATATAATAAATTGTGGATTTAAACTTTTCCCATTTCAAAATTTTCCAATAAATTCCTCATACGAATACGCCGCACATATCACTACAGCAACAATCAATTTTGATGCTAAAAAATGGGTAACATAATCTTTTTCCATCATTAACTTATTAAACAAGACTCAAATCTCGTGATTAAACTAATAAGAACCCTAATAGAAGCGTAAGATTAGAATAGAAAGAATAATTACGAAAATAAGATTGCAAAAGGAAGAAAAGTTATGTAAATAAGATCCCGACTAAAATGTAGAAGATAATATTAATATTAATATTAAATTTCTTGAAGCAATGTTGAGATGTGTAGGATGAAATCATTAGAGAAGAATTACCCGAAAATGTTTGAAAAGCACATGTACAAAAGAAAACTAGCATACAACTCAGGCGATGTACAATAAATAAATATAATGATAATTATAAAAAATAGTATATACGGTAAATTCAATGTCTTATCTTAAAGCGATTATAAAGGTTAATTTTACCAAAAATAAAAATTTTCTATTATTTTTGAAATTTTTTATTATATAAAAACTATTTTTTATAAATAAAACTATTTTTTATAAATAAAAACTTCAAAATATAAAAAAAATATACATATATTTTTTTTAGTTTAAAAAACTGTATGTCATTTATAGATACAAACCTAAAGTTTTTTCTATAAATAAAATGTCAAAAATATTTTTATAACCAAAAACTTTTTTTTATTTATATTAAAAATAATTTTGAAATGTAGAAAAGTTTTTTTAACTTAAAAACGATTTTTATAACTAAAAACATCAAAAAAAATTGTACGTGTTTTGTATAAAAAAATTATACATATTTTTTTGTAAAAGGCTGCGATATCGATTATCAATTTAATTCGCAAAATTTCAAGCTTTAAACTGATTTAACTAGATGTCAAATTTTTATCCAAATTGATTAAACCCTAAAACATGCATCTAGGTGAATAAATTAATCATGCCATCAAAAAAACAATTACAAATTGCTGGACACACTAATTTCAGGAAAATCCCCCGAAATGGCAAAATTTTTTTTTTCTATAAATGTTTGCAAATCTGAACGTATAAAACACTTACAGAAATCTACAATGAATCTACTGTAGCAAACTTACATATGCTGCAACCTTAAAACTAACATTGGACTCCCGTAAGGATCCACAAGAACTGCATCTCTATCTCCAGCAAGGAACACCCTTGAGTCTTCCCAAGTGATCATAATCGTCAGCAGGCAACTCCCTCAAGAGCTCCCAATCTAGCAGTATATATGGCACTCCACAAGAACAAACTTCAACAAGAAGTGATTTGGGTTCCACAAAAGATTCACAATAGAATTTGGATGATTTGATGTGAATTAAATACATGAAAATTCCTACAAGTGAAGACTAAAAGTTCTGCAGAATTTCAGTTTTCGTATATCAAAAGTCTTAATGAAAAAGGTCTTCAAATCAGGTATTGATAGCTGAACAAAATTCTTTAGGTGGTGCATGTCGTTAGAAGTTGTTCGAAAGACATGTTTATGTCGTTCGAACGACATCTTATGTCATTACTAATAAACTTACAAATGATCTTTAAAAAATCAAAACATTACGACTTCGTTTGAAGCAAACAAGAATTGACCCTTTGAAAGACCCTTCAAATGACATTGCATGTCATTAGACGTTGTCGTCTGAACGACATGAGCGAAAAAATATTATTTTAATTAGCTCGCTTATAAGTATGGAAAATTTATTTTGACTTAGAAAAAATACCTCATTTTGTTTAAAAACAGTTTCAAAAAGTATCCCAATACTAATGTAACGCAATTATGAAACTTAAACACATTCTACATGGAATTGTACCTCAGGTCGTGCAAATGTTGAAGATATTTGAAATTCGAATCCATCTTCATGATTGTATGCTTGAGCTTCCCTCGACGGTTATAGCGGTATACGACATATTCTATGTAAACTACGGATAATGGAAATTATTTCCTTATAAGTATCCCCTTATGTCTATGCTAGTACAAAATAAAAATATCTGAATTATCAATCAAAATTCTTATACAATTCTAATACCCTCCCATGCAACCCAAAAGTGAAAAGGTACTAAAAATGCAAGTCTTCAAATTCTTCGAAAATCTTCAATTTTGAAATTTCTTCAAACCACATCTCTTTACTTTCCTTGCGCTTCTTTTGTATGCTTCCCAAATGATCATTAAAGTCCTACACACAATAAACAAAGCAGATACCTTCGTGACGTATCAAGTTTGAAATGAGATAAACATAAAGCAAATAAAATCAAATAAATCTCAAATCTCCCCTATAATGTAAACACTCACTCCCCCATACCTCATATATTGTTCTCGGCCTTTTTATTTGTCCGAAATAGACAAGGAAAAGTGTAAGGACATAATTCTATAAATGTCCAGGGTAGAATGTAGGAATTTTCTATTTTCTCCTAGATCACAGTTCATATGTCTGATACTGCTACATTCGGCACGTCAATACGATCATCCTCGACGGCCTGTATCCGAATTCAATGCAACCACTTTCTTCACGTGCATCATGCTACATGCAGCGTGCTGCTCAGCTCATTCCCACTACTCCACTACGCCTTATCAGTAAAATGTTTTATTTGAACTTTAAAAATTTGCATAAATATTTGGGAATTGTTTTTGAAAATTATTTTTGAATTCTGGATTAATTTTTTATCAAAAGCAAAATTTTTCTAAGTGTAGAAGCGAATGGCCTCGATCGACGAGATCGCTCGAGCGACTTTGCAAGTCGTTTGCGCGAGATATCATGTCGCGTGATATCGTTCGAACGACTTCTGTCCTTCGCTTGAGCGACATGCTATCTCGTTCGAACGACATGCTATCACGTTCGAACGAGCCACCGCCTCGATTTTTGTATAAATATCTGATCTCCTTGTACACGATTTTTCAAGTCTTTCTGCAATCTCAATATTCTGCGAAATTTTCCCAGAATAAGACTTCACCTTTTAAGGTTTTCTAAACCTTTTTTATTCACAAAACTGATCCCATATATGTGTGTGAATCTTTAAACCCTCAAGAATATTGTTTACTCATCTGGAGTACTTTGTGAGCAATCCGCTCCCTTCGTCACTGCTGCCCTACTGGAAAGGAATTGTTCCAGCCTCCGACAACAGAACCGACACCCGAGGGTATTTCTGTGTCACTGTATTTTCATTGTAATCCGTTGTAAGCCGTTCTCTTACAAAAATTATTGTGAAAATAAAAGGTTTTGCCCCGTTGGGGATTTTTCCTCATATATGTGTTCTTGCATGTCTCATCATCGTATTTAATCACATATAGATGCATGTTTAGGACTTAAGTGGTAAAAACTGTGTTTAATTAAATAACTTCCTTATTTGAACGCAAGCGCACTCCTCCTCAAATTGGTATCAGAGCCAGTTACACAATTTTACCGTGTAATTTTACGCAAAAGTTTTCTAGGATATCAGTTTTCTAAACAATTGATTTTTGAAAACGAGTGTGTTCATTATGGAGAAGTTATATAATCAAATGCCAGTTTTTGACGGACAAACTATGCATATTGGAAAGCCCGCATGAGGTCTGCTTTAAAAGCCATTGATGAACGTGTCTGGATTTTGGTTGAAAGAGGGTGGAAACCTCCCTCCGTCATCGTTGATAATGTGATCAATTTAAAACCTGTCACTTCTTGGACTGAAGATGAATTTAAATGGTCATCATTCAATTCTAAGGGTCTAAGTGCTATTTCTGGGTCTATCACACCTGATGAGTTCAAACGCATAATGACGTGAGCCGTGTCAAAAGAGGCATGGGATGTTTTATAACTCACCCATGAAGGAACTAATGTTGTGAAAGAGTCTAAATTGCAAAATTTGACAACTCAATTTGAAACCATCACCATGCATGAGACTGAATGTTTTGATGATTTTTATGCTAGACTTTGTGACATTGTTAATACTAGATTTAATCTTGGTGAACATATTCGTAATGCTAGAGTTGTTAAAAAGATTCTTCGTTCTTTACCTAAGTGTTTTATCCCTAAAGTCACTGTGCTAAATTCTATGGATAATTTAAATACGCTAAAATTGGAAGAACTTGTATGAGATTTGCAAACATATGAAATTGATATGTTCCCTAAAACTGCTAGGTCTAAAGATAAGGGAATTGCACTTAATGCCCAAGAGAGAAAGAGTGAGGGGTCGTCTAGAAAGAGGGTAGAGTCATCTAGAAAGAGAGAGACTGACACGTCAGATTCTGATTGTGATTTTGACTTAGATGATTTGGCTCTTTGTGCAAAACATTTCAAGAGGATTCTCAAATTTAAGAAAAATGGCAATTTTAAAGATAAAAAGAAATTTGAGAAAAATAAGTTTGAAAAGAAAAATGAAAAAGTTTTTAAAGATCCTCCTAAGAAAGAAAGTGAGATATGATTTGAGTGCGATGGTAGGGGTCATAAAGCTTTTGAGTGTGCCACACGTCTCAACAGAGAAAAAGGAAAAGCTGTCCTTAATGCTACCCTTAGCGATGACAGTGAGGTCGAGTCGGTGGATTCTAGAGTCGAGTCGCCGCATGAGTGTAACTTCACCGCATTCATGGCTAGTCATGTGAGCACTTCTAGTTCTCCTCACGACGATGAGGATGATACTTCACAGGGACAACTCGACAGTGAGAGTGATGTGAGTGAGGGGGAGGATGACACAAGTGAGAGCGAGAGTGATATTCAACGCGCCTACGCTGAGTTATATTCTGAGTAATTTAAAACTAAAAAGCGTAAAAAATCGTTAGTTCTTAAGATCACCAGCTTAGAGGAAGATTTAATAAAAGCTAGAGAGAGAGAGACCTCCACCTGCACCGCCCTGAGAGAGAGAATCTTCCAGTGTTGAGAAAGAAAGTTCGTTTAGAGAGAGAGAGAGAGTAATTTTGAGAAAGAGAGAGGGGACTTGACTAAACAAGTGGCTAGTCTTACGAGTGAGATCCATTCCTCTGTGGAGACTCGGAAGAAACTTAAATCCCTTGTTGCTCAGCTGACTCATGATCTTGAGAAAGCACGGAAAGTCAAGGTACAAATCAAGGACAGATCTGGGAAAATGGGAAAGATTCTCCTCGGCCCCGCTTTAGGTTTTGGTGATAGGCAGGGAATTGGGTATGATGGTGCCTCCACGTCCCAAATTGCACCCGGACCATCTCCTGAGTTTACTACGACTCCTTATGGCCATCGTCAAAAACCTCACAGGAGAGTTTGACCAAGAAAAGCAAACCAAGGTCCGTCTTTGACTGTGTTCTTTTGTACTTATTGCAAAAGAAAAGGCCACCTCAGGGAGTTTTGCTATAGAATGGGTCGAACACGACGTACTACTGCTCCACCACGTCATACTGATGAGTTTTCTAGTCTGAGAGAGCGAGTTGAGTTATTAACTGCCACGTCTCAGAGTTTGATGGAAGAATTCCGACGGATGTCTTTGCCGTTAGTGAATGCTTCTCACATTTTAGCTAAAACCAATAACAACAAAGGCAAACAAAAGGTCACCAATTCTTGGGTACCTAAGAAAGATAAAAAGGCCTTCGTTGTTCATGTTTCTCTCAAGGCACATAATACCTCACAGTGGTATTTTGATAGTGGGTGCTCCAGACATATGACAGGTGATACCTCATTCTTTACATCTCTTGAGGATTATCAGGATGGAAGAGTCACCTTTGGAGATGGGAGTAAGTCTAGCATTGTAGGATGAGGTACTGTAGAGTTACCAGGATTTCCTAAGCTAGAGAATGTGTTGTACGTCAAAGGTTTAAAAGTAAACCTTTCAGCATTAGCCAGCTCTGCGACACTAACTTTGCAATAAACTTTGACCGGGACGCATGTAATGTTTACAATCAAGCCGGTAAACTCTGAATGCAAGGGGTGAGAACCGAGGATAATTGTTATGGGACTATGCCTACTTCCTCACTTTTCTACAACAGCGCCACAATCACTCCTATGGATCTGTGGCACCAACGTCTAGGTCACATAAATATTAGAGATCTCACTCGCTTAGCTAAAAAGGACCTAGTACGTGGCTTACCATCTTTTGGAAGGCCAACTTCGACGGTTTGTGGACCCTGTCAGTTGGGAAAACAAATTCGTAGTCCCCATAGGAAGTTGCATTCCATTACCACCTCTCGTGTTCTTGAGCTTATACACATGAATCTTATGGGTCCCACTCGTACCGAGAGTAAGGGTGGTAAGAGGTATATCCTTGTGATGGTTGATGATTTCTCCAGGTACTCCATTGTAGGTTTTCTGAGAGAGAAATCCGATGCTATAGAGTTTTTAACGACCAAGTGAGGTGTCCTGCAAAATCAACACGGAGTCACTATTAACAGGATACGTAGTGACAACGACACTGAATTTAAGGAAGCAAAGGTAGATTTGTATTGTGATAGCCTTGGGATCAAACATGAGTTTTTTGCTGTGAAGACTCCTCAGCAAAATGGGATTGTTGAGAGAAAGAATACAACGATCCAGGAAATGGCTAGATCTATGCTTATAGGTCGTAATGTTTCTAGGAGATTTTGGGCAGAGGCAGTGTCTACTGCATGCCACACGGTGAATAGGGTTTACCTGCGTCCACACACACTTAAGACACCTTATGAATTGTGGACAGGTAAGAAACCCAACCTGGTATATTTTCGTGTTTTGGGGAGTAAATGCTACATCCTATGGGATAGAGAGCAATTAGGAAAGTTTGACTCCCAGAGCGACAAGGGAATATTGCTAGGATATTCATCGAATAACATAGCGTACTGGGTTTTTAACCTGAAGAGCTCTAAGGTTATGGAATCAATAAACGTCACCGTACAAGATGAAGAACCTCCGACGGTTATTGATCCTAACCTTCAGTGTGAGGATGAGGACTCGTTTGACAGTGATCCACTAGTCCCCCACCCACACTCTGTGGTCCCCACTCCTGTGTTAGGTAACACACCCACTTGGGTTTGCAAGAGTCATGAACCGTCTGCCATTGTTGGCGATCCCACTCTAGGGGTCAAGAGTCGTGCTCATCTAGAGAACGTTGTTAGCCATCTTTACTACACGTCCAAAGTCGAGCCCAAGAACCATAAAGAAGCACTAAAGGATGAACATTGGATATCTGCTATGCAGGATGAGTTGCTTCAATTTAAAAAGAATAATGTCTGGGAACTTGTCCCCCGACCTAGTGAGTCTAATGTGATAGGTACCCAGTGGATTTTTAAGAATAAAATGGATGAAAATGGTACCATAATCAGAAACAAAGCTAGGTTGGTCGCTCAAGGCTACACACAGATAGAGGGTGTAGACTTTGGGGAGACATTTTCTCCTGTTGCAAGGCTTGAGTCCGTCCGTCTACTACTTGTAAGGACACAAATTTCCAATTGAGTCCATATATAGTTTTGGCTCAATTCCGGACAAAAACATTTATTCATAGGACAGTATTCAATTGTAATATTCTCAAGCCTATGAAGTGCATGTTGAAGACGTAGCAGCAAAGAATTTAAAGCTTCATCAAAATGCCGGTTTACGTGCCTCGTTTCTACGTCATCATCTAAGGTTCCATGCTCCCAAGGTATGAATGTAATTATATTTATATAGGAGCTTGGAACAATATTTATTGGGTGTTAGGTTTAATAAAAAACCATGTTTTACTTTCAGAATAATTTAATTGGAACTTTAATTTAAAGTATATAAAGTTTCTGGGCCAAAATAGAATTTTAGAAAAATTTCTGGAAGTCGTTTGAAATCTCGTTCGAACGAGTTTTTTCGTTCTAACGAGGTTTCGTTCGAACGAGACTGCCAACGAACCTAATTTGGTCAGTCGTTCGATATGTCGTTCGAACGAGTTTTTCGTTCGAACCAGGTTTCGTTCGAACGAGTTTGCCAACGACCCTAAATTGGTCAGTCGTTCGAACGAGTTTTGTCATTCTCAGGAGATATCTAACGAGTTTTTAACGAGCCCAGTCTGGTCGCTCATTAGAAGTCTCGTTCGAACGAGATGCCAGGCGGGAACAGTTTTGAGCAGTTTTTGGCAGTTTTCACCCCATTATCCCACTTGTTTCTTAACTGATTTTTTAAGGCTTAATTAAGGACGGGAATCATTTTTGAAGAAAAATCTTTTTCATACCATACAAACTCCTAGAGAGTGTTTTGAGAGAAAAATTGTTTAAGGAAAAAGATCAAGTTTTGAGTGTTATTCTTTAATGAAAAATCCTACACACTCTAGTGTTTACACCCAATAGTTGTTTATCCAAGTTCTATATACATATCTTTACTTGGAGTTTTGGCACCGGTTTTCTCTACCGAATTAAAAAGGATACGTTTCGGGTTTGCTTCTACTTCCCATCACAAAGAAGAAGATTTTTGTTGCGGTTTTACTCAATTGGAGAAAGGCTCCAATCTTGGGTGACGGTGACCATACAAAGCCCTATCGGTGGATTCCGAGACCGCGGTGGAGCTCCGTGGTTGTTCTCTAGGAAGAGGTGTTTACAAGGAGGAGCAACAAGGCTTGAGAGGGTTCGAGTCGAGGATGTAAGTCTTTTGTCTTGTAATTTGTAATTCCGTATCTAGTGGACTTGTGGCTAGGGCCGTCCGAGGTTTTTTCCCGTCTTGGGTTTTTCCTCGTACATCGCGGCGTAGTGTGACATTGTTTATTTTATCTTGCACAAAATTTAGAATCCATGCTTAGGTTTAATTCAAGATAAAATTCGGTTTAATTCTCACACTATATTAAAATTGGACTTTATTAAATGTTGGGTAATGTTTGTTTAATTCAAGTCACTTGCATTAATTTGGTTTGGCCTAACTTGGAAATATGAACAATCATAATTTAGGCAAATTCGAGGATTTGGATTAACTTATTTGAATTTGTTTTGAAGAAATTAAAATTTGGCTTTGTTTATTTGTTGAACCATCACATTTATAACGCTTCCGCATCTTTTGAGTTTAAATAAAAAGGAAATTATATTCTAATTAAGATAATTAAAATCCGGGACTTTTCAAATTGGTATCAGAGCCAAAGCGATAAATTATTTCGTTAACGATCTTTTAAATAATTTTTGGCTAAAATGGATTTTTCCCCATTTTCAAAATTTCCTATTTTCGATGGTTCAAACTACGCGTATTGGAAAGCGCGAATGAGATCGGCACTAAAATCTATCGACGAGAGAGTTTGGATGTCTGTTGTTACCGGGTACTCCCCACCAACTTACTTAGTTGAAAATGAACGTGTTATCAAACCCGCCGATAGATGGACTGAAAATGAGTTTAAACTTGCTAACTTTAATTCCCGAGGTTTAAATGCCTTGTTTAGCGCTGTCACACCGGATGAATTCCGACGTATTATGACGTGTGAAACCGCTAAAGAAGCTTGGGATATTTTACAATTAACTCATGAAGGAACTAGTGTTGATAAAGCTTCAAAACTCCAAAACCTCACCACTCAATTTGAAACTATCAAAATGGATGAATTATAAACTTTTGATAAATTTTATGCTAGACTTTCTGATATTGTTAATTCATCTTTTAACTTGGGAGAGAAAATACCTGACGACCGTGTTGTAAAGAAAATTTTAAGGTCCCTACCCGATAGATTTATTCCAAAGGTGACCGTTTTAAATTCTTTACCCACTTTAGCCTCTACGAAATTAGAAGAGCTTGTAGGTGATTTACAAACCTATGAACTAGATATGTTTCCTTCTAAAACTGAAAAGAAAATCGAAAAGGGCGTTGCTTTAAAAGCCCGAAAAGAGGTCAAACAAGTAGTAGAGAGCGAGAGTGATAGTGACGCGGAAGATATGGCTTTGTTTGCTCGCAAATTTAGAAAATTTCTTAAATTTAACAAAGATAAATTTAAAAATGATTTTAAGAAATTTGATACTTCTAAACATGATAAAAGCGAGAAGGTTTCTAAATCCGAGAAGATTCCTAAAACTAGTAATGACAATTTAGATAGGGACGAGTCTAATAAGTGTTTTGGTTGTGAAGGTTATGGCCATAGGGCTTATGAGTGCCCCACTAAACTAAGGAAAGAGGGTAAGCGACCCATTTCATATAATGCGACCCTTAGTGATAGTGATACGGAAGAAAAGCCCGATTCCCCCACTAAGAAAAATTTTGTGGCTTTTATGGCTAGTCATGTGAGTGATAGTGAGAACTCATCGATTGATGAAACGATAGCACATGCCACTTCCAAGGTCATTGTACATGATTCTCTTGTTTTTGATGATAGTGAGAGTGAAGAGGAAAGAGAGAGTGAAAATGAAGAAGAGGTTGATGAGAGTGAACTTCAAAATGCTTTTCATGAATTATATAAAGAATCTATTAAATTGAAAAGAGTTAATTTGAAGTTAGAAGCTTGTTTAAGAGAAAGTGTCAAGGTCGTTGATAATAGTGCCTTAATAGAAGTCCTTAGGACACGTGAGAGAACTCTTCAAGAGAAGCTAGCATATGTCGAAGGCGAGAGAGATAGCCTTAGGGGTTTAATGGAATCCTTGAAAAAGGAGCTTCTTGCTTTTGAAGAGCGGAATTTTTTACTAGAATCTAACATTTTAGAATTGGAAAATAAATTAAAAGATTCTAGTAGTGTCAAATTTGATTTGGAGTGTCGTTCGGAAAAACTAGATAAAATGTTAGGAATGGTCCAAATTAAAAATGACACTTGTGGTTTAGGCTTCAATACTTGTAATGAATTTAACCCTAAAGTCAAAACCAACGTTTTAGGAGAATCTACTAGGAATGCATTTAATGATCACTCCTTAGATAAATCTTTTCGACATACTTTTACTTGTACCCATTGTGGTCGAAAAGGTCATCTTAGGAAATTTTGTTTTGATCTTAAACGAATTTCTAGAAAATCCCATAGTAAAGTAACCACGGTAGTCAAAGTTCCTACACCCCAAGATAGTCATTCTTCATTAATTTGGGTTAGGAAATCCGACTTGGTTGCCTTACAGAATAGGGTTGTTGATTCTCATTTACTTTCACATGCTTCCTCCCTTGCTAAATCTAAAGGATGAATGTGTTAGTGTTTGCATACTTTAGCGTTTGTACTTTATGCTATATTCACATGCTAAATGTATGCTTGTTTAGTCATTTTCTAGTCATTGCCTTATTTCATATCACATGCTAGAAATCATGACTTGTTTATCTTTTTGTATTATATTTTGTGTTTGAATTAATTGAAAAATATAAAAAGATGTTTTGTTTATCATTTGTGTTTTATTTATTTCATTTAAGCTTAATGAAAAATACAAATGATTTTTGTTTGTCCTTTTGAGTAAATATTTATTTTTGATGAAAAATGTTAAAAACTCAAAAAGATTTTATTTTGTGTGTATTTTAGTTTGACACACTTTATGTGGAATATATTTGTGTTTGAATCCCATATTTTTACGCTCCCACGTGGCTAGAACTTTTGGTTTAGATTTTCAATCCTTAAAATGTTCTTTACCATGCTTTATATGGAGTAGTTGGATTTTGTGTTGTTTAAATGGATTCTACTTTTATATGCCTCTATTCACACATGCACGAGCTCTTTTGAAATCTTAATGTCACATGTTATATTTGAGCTTTTTGAGGTGTTCTCCTAGCAATCTAGTCATCTACATATCTTTAACCTAGGATGACTAGTGCCTGTCAAAATCCGTTGCATGAGAGATGTGTGTGAAAAATGAAAACATGATAAATCTAAATGTGAACGGGGAAGGGCTCCGAAAGGATGAATTAAATCCTTTGCGATAGTAAGCCACCGTTTATTGGATCTAAAAGAAATACGTGATCCAAAGGCCTAAAAACATAATATTTGGCATTAAAAAGAAAACAATTGCCAAGGCCTATGTTTGTTTGATATATTCATTCCAAAACAAAAGAATATATATGCTTATTGAGGGAGAATTGGATGGTATATCAACGGTTTGCACAATGTCCGTTTATCCTAGTTGTCTTTAATGTCATGACTCTATTTGGTTTGTAGAATCATCATCATGCTAGGCTTGTATGCATTGTGTATGTTTGTTCATTGAGTTCAATCTTTATAATGTCACATGAGGTTATATTTAACTGTCATGAAGTTTGCAATCAAATGAGAACTCCGTGAACGTTTATTAAGTGTTTGGGTCTAAATTTAATTGTTGCTAGTTCACACCCCTACACTTCCGTTTCCATATGACACATTTTTGCCATACGAGTGTGCAAACTTATTGTATTTTGTGTCATGTGTGTGTTTATATCTATATATATATGCAAGTGCTCTATTGGTATATTTTTAGTATCTATATATATGATATTTTTTGTCTTTGCCTTGCTTTTATTGCCCATATGTTGTCTTGTCTTTTCTTTAAGCTTCCACATGCTTTTTATTAGTTCTTTATCCTTTGCCTATTCCTGAACAAAAAGGGGGAGAATGATGATAGGGGGAGAAATGGTATCTAATCCTATTATTATTGTATCTTAGTTTGGGAAGATTTATCTTAGGGGGAGACATCTTTCTAAGTAGGTCTTATGTTTTAAAGGGAGAATTAATTTAGGGGGAGTAATTAATTAATTGCATTTAATATTTTGATATTCCCTATGCATTTGATGAGTTTGCTTAAGTGTGCAGGAATTATTCTAATGCGGAATCTTTCAATGGCAAAGCGTTTGATCCTTGGGTTGTGTCAAGTTTGGGCGAGTTATGTTTTGAGTCTAGTAGAGCTTGACGGCCCTTTAGGATTTTTGTTTGGTTTTTGTCCCGGAATAGCCAAAGGGGGAGATTTGTAAGGATACAAATTTCCAATTGAGTCCATATATAGTTTTGGCTCAATTCCGGACAAAAACATTTATTCATAGGACAGTATTCAATTGTAATATTCTCAAGCCTATGAAGTGCATGTTGAAGACGTAGCGGCAAAGAATTTAAAGCTTCATCAAAATGTCGGCTTACGTGCCTCGTTTCTACGTCATCATCTAAGGTTCCATGCTCCCAAGGTATGAATGTAATTATATTTATATAGGAGCTTGGAACAATATTTATTGGGTGTTAGGTTTAATAAAAAACCATGTTTTACTTTCAGAATAATTTAATTGGAACTTTAATTTAAAGTATATAAAGTTTCTGGGCCAAAAAAGAATTTTAGAAAAATTTCTGGAAGTCGTTCGAAATCTCGTTCGAACGAGTTTTTTCGTTCTAACGAGGTTTCGTTCGAACGAGACTGCCAACGAACCTAATCTGGTCAGTCGTTCGATATGTCGTTCGAACGAGTTTTTCGTTCGAACCAGGTTTCGTTCGAACGAGTTTGCCAACGACCCTAAACTGGTCAGTCGTTCGATATGTCGTTCGAACGAGTTTTGTCGTTCTAAGGAGATATCTAAAAAGTTTCTAACGAGCCCAGTCTGGTCGCTCGTTAGAAGTCTCGTTCGAACGAGAGTCAAGTTCGTTCGAACGAGATGCCAGACGGGAACAGTTTTGAGCAGTTTTCACCCCCATTATCCCACTTGTTTCTTAACTGATTTTTTAAGGCTTAATTAAGGACGGGAATCATTTTTGAAGAAAAATCTTTTTCATACCATACAAACTCCTAGAGAGTGTTTTGAGAGAAAATTTTTTTAAGGAAAAAGATCAAGTTTTGAGTGTTATTCTTTAATGAAAAATCCTACACACTAGTGTTTACACCCAATAGTTGTTTATCTAAGTTCTATATACATATCTTTACTTGGAGTTTTGGCACCGGTTTTCTCTACCGAATTAAAAAGGAGACGTTTCGGGTTTGCTTCTACTTCCCATCACAAAGAAGAAGATTTTTGTTGCGGTTTTACTCAATTGGAAAAAGGCTCCAATCTTGGGTGACGGTGACCATACAAAGCCCTATCGATGGATTCCGAGACCGCGGTGGAGCTCCGTGGTTGTTCGCTAGGAAGAGGTGTTTACAAGGAGGATCAACAAGGCTTGAGAGGGTTCGAGTCGAGGATGTAAGTCTTTTGTCTTGTAATTTGTAATTCCGTATCTAGTGGACTTGTGGCGAGGGCCGTCCGAGGTTTTTTCCCATCTTGGGTTTTTCCTCGTACATCGCGGCGTAGTGTGACATTGTTTATTTTATCTTGCACAAAATTTAGAATCCATGCTTAGGTTTAATTCAAGATAAAATTCGGTTTAATTCTCACACTATACTAAAATTGGACTTTATTAAATGTTGGGTAATGTTTGTTTAATTCAAGTCTTTTGCATTAATTTGGTTTAGCCTAACTTGGAAATATGAACAATCATAATTTAGGCAAATTCGAGGACTTGGATTAACTTATTTGAATTTGTTTTGATGAAGTTAAAATTTGGCTTTGTTTATTTGTTGAACCATCACATTTATAACGCTTCCGCATCTTTTGAGTTTAAATAAAAAGGAAATTATATTTTAATTAAGATAATTAAAATCCGGGACTTTTCACTACTCGCCATTGCATGTCATCTGCGCTTCAAGTTATATCAGATGGATGCCAAGAGTGCCTTTCTGAATGGCATTCTCCAGGAGGAGGTTTACGTGGAACAACCAAAAGGGTTTGAAGACCCTCAGCACCTGGAGCACGTCTACTATCTGAGGAAAGCCTTAAATGGTTTGAAGCAAGCAACCCGTTCTTGGTACGAGAGGCTTACTTCCTATCTATTAGCCCGTGGCTTCAAGAGAGGGGGAGTTGATATGACGTTGTTCGTCACGAGAGATGACGGTGAAATTTTGGTTGCCCAGGTCTATGTGGACGACATAGTCTTTGGATCCACGTGCTCTCAACATGCTCATCACTTTGAAGAGGAGATGAAAAGTGAGTTTGAGATGAGCATGGTTGGTGAGCTTACTTTCTTCCTTGGTCTCCAGGTTCGTCAGCTAGAGAATGGGATGTTCATCTCTCAATCCAAGTATGCTAGAGACCTAGTGAAGAAATTTGGTTTAGACTCCGCTAAGCATGCACGTACACCTATGAGTACCACTACCAAGCTTAGTAAGGACACTTCAGGCAAGGACGTAGAGAAAACCTTATATCGAAGTATGATAGGTAGTCTTCTCTACTTGACTGCCAGTCATCTCGACATAGCCTTTAGTGTTGCAGTCTGTGCGCGATATCAAGCGTCCTCGAAAGAGTCACATTTACTTGCTCTAAAACGTATTATTAAATACGTGAGTGGGACTCTCTCATATGGTATTTGGTATTCCTTTGATACTGATGACCGTTTATCCACCTATTCAGATGCCGATTGGGCTGGGGATGTAGATGGTTGTTGGAGCACTTCTGGTGGGTGTTTCTATTTTGGTTCTGCTCTTGTCTCCTGGCTGAGAAAGAAGCAAAATTCTATCTCTTTTTCCACTGCAGAGGCTGAGTATATAGCCGCCGGGAGTTGTTGCACGCAACTCTTGTGGATGAAGAAAATGCTGGAGGATTATGGAATTTCATAGGATACCATGACCATTTCCTATGATAACACGAGCGCGATACACATATCCCGCAATCCAGTCCAGCATTCGCGCACAAAGCACATCAGGATACGTGAGCACTTTATACGTCAGTTAGTTGAGGAGAAAGTCGTATCCCTGAGTTTTGTTCCCACCGACCGTCAGTTAGCCGATATTTTCACGAAACCTTTAGATGCCCTTAGATTTGAGAGTTTTAGGAAGTCTTTGGGTATTTGCACAGTTGACTGAGGGGTTGGTCTATGTCTAGAATAGGATGCTTTTTTTAAGTTCATATCATATGCTTCCTATTGCTAGTCTGTTTTATATGTACCATTGCTTTGTTGTACAGCTATTTATTTATTCTTTTAAAAAAAATCCAAAACGATTTTTGTTTTTGTATATAAATATTTGAGAAAAACACAAAAAGATTTTTGTATTTTTTATATACACCTTTTATGGATGAACATTTAAGATAGCCAAGTCACAATTTCATTCCATTTATTCTTGTGACTGTTTGATAGAGATTTGAGACGCTACATCATTTCATCCATGTGCTTTACATTGATTGGAGTATTTGAGATGTAATTAGTGATATTTTCTTACATGTTTAACTCTTATCTCCTTTATTGCACACATGCACGGCTTTATTTGATCATTGTACTTGTCTATCACATGTTGGCTTGAGTGTTTCCATCTCAATTTTGTCTATATAACTTGCAATATGCGATACAACTTGTCAAGATTGGAATGCATGTAAAAACCGTGTTTTTGTGAGAGTGAGTGATTGTTTAAGAATGGGGAGGGGCTCTTTTAACCTCTTTGGACCCCGGATAATAAAATTCCTCCATTATGTTTTGGTGTTTGGTTGATTTATGAATGATTTTTTTAAGCTTAATTGATCATCAATTTTTGCATATCATTATATTTCAAACTGTTGCTTATCACAGGTATTTGCTTTATCTCATGTGTGTAGGTACACCATTGTTCATTTTTGGATTGCACACCCTGATGAGAAAAGCTTTGAAAGTTTCTGAAGAGCTGAAAATTTGGGAGATATGTCATTTAGTATTCTCAGTTTGAGGGTTTAATGGGGATATTATCTTATATGTCATTTGATTGCATAATTCGGATTTTTTATGTATGTACCAGCATAGACATAGGGGGGATTTGTAAGGACATAATTCTATAAATGTCCGGGGTAGAATGTAGGAAATTTCTGTTTTCTCCTAGATCACAGTTCATATGTCTGATACTGCTACATTCGGCACGTCAACACGATCATCCTCGACGGCCTGTATCCGAATTCAATGCAACCACTTTCTTCACGTGCATCATGCTACATGCAATGTGCTGCTCAGCTCATTCCCACTACTCCACTACGCCTTATCAGTAAAATGTTTTATTTGAACTTTAAATATTTGCATAAATATTTGGGAATTGTTTTTGAAAATTATTTTTGAATTATGGATTAATTTTTTATCAAAAGCAAAAATTTTCTAAGTGTAGAAGCGAATGGCCTCGATCGACGAGATCGCTCGAGCGACTTTGCAAGTCGTTCGCGCGAGATATCATGTCACGCGATATCGTTCGAACGACTTATGTCCTTCGTTTGAGCGACATACTATCTCGTTCGAGCGACATGCTATCTCGTTCGAATGAGCCACCGCCTCGATTTTTGTATAAATATCTGATCTCCTTCTACACGATTTTTCAAGTCTTTCTGCAATCTCAATATTCTGCGAAATCTTCCCAGAATAAGACTTCACCTTTTAAGGTTTTCTAAACCTTTTTTATTCACAAAACCGATCCCATATATGTGTGTGAATCTTTAAACCTTCAAGAAGATTGTTTACTCATCTGGAGTACTTTGTGAGGAAGCCGCTCTCTTCGTCACTGCTACTGGAAAGGGATTTTTACAGCCGCCGACAACAGAACCGACACCCGAGGGTATTTCTGTGTCACTATATTTTCATTGTAATCCGTTGTAAGCCGTTCTCTTACAAAAATTATTGTGAAAATAAAAGGTTTTGCCCCGTTGGGGATTTTCCTCATATATGTGTTCTTGCATCTCTCATCATCGTATTTAATCACATATAGATGCATGTTTAGGACTTAAGTGGTAAAAATTGTGTTTAATTCAATAACTTCCTTATTTGAATGCAAGCATACTCCTCCTCAAAAAGAATAAACATAAAAATAAAAACGGAGTGTCACAATCAAGTAAAGCATCACGTATAAATCAACTACGATCATGCAAGGATAAACTCAAAAAATATCCATAAGCTCTTTTTGATTTTTCAATTTTTTTCAAGTAAAGAAAATTTATAAAAACAACACATGCCATAAATTAACACTAAGATAACCAAATCGCGGAAAACGGAATGTATCGGTGTGAACATATTCAGTAAGTAAATCAACTCAAACATACATAACAAATGTGCACGATGAATACGCATACTCCTAACGAATGAAATTCAAAATCATCCTTAGGTGAAAAATGATTGAATTCAAATGACATCGACTCAATCAAATCAACAATTGAAAGTCCAAAATTATTTCCACACCAATAACGTCTAAAACTATTTATTGCTTTTTCAAGACTTAGTCGGGACTTGCAAACCCATTGATATATTTTCAACTAAACTCCCTCAAATATAAGATAATGACCATATCTTTATATTCGATTCGTTTGAATGATCATATCAAACTAAACTAGTTTGGCCTTGGCTATTTTTTTTAATTCCACACTTTTTTGGCTATTTTTTAACTCTTTGGACCTTGGCTAATTTTTACAATGCCACGCTTTTTTAGGTCCGATTTAAACGGTGGCTTAATCGCAAAGGATATGCGTACCTTTCGTAGCCCTTCATCATGTTCACTCATCATTTTTTAAATTAAACAAATGGGCAACGGTCCTTACATGCACTACTTTCATTGTCAATTTTTTTATACAATTGGTTCGTTTTAAAGATAGGATTGAGATGAAAACACTTACACCAACATGTGATAGACAAGTACAATAATCACATAAATTCGTGCAAGTGTGCATTAAAGGAAATCTTAAGTAAAACATGTAGAAAGTAATCTCAAATCTCATCTTAATGACTCCAAATATTATAAAGCTCATGGATGAAATGATGTGTCATTTCAAAATACTATCAAATAGTCACATGGATATGGAATGAAGTTGTGACTTGGTTATCCTAAATCTCCATCCATAAACTATGTAAAACAAAATACAAAAATCTTTTTGTATTTTTCCAAACAAATTATCAAAATAAAATATTTTTCTCCTTTTCAATTTTTTCTAAAAAATAGAAAATCTATTTGTATTTTTCCAAAAAAAATTCAAAAACAAAAATCTTTTTGGTTTTTTGAAAAAATATATCAAAATGGAAAATATAAATACAAAAGTGGCACACAAGAGCAATATGCGTAAATATCATCATGAAAATCATTATATGCTAGCAAACAAGTCTAAATCTCAACCACTAGGTACAGAGGAGTTTTCCAAAGGTGGTGACATCCTATGAAAAACATCCATCAAATCATGTGAAGTCTTGACTAAAAACTTAACTTGCTCTCGAATATGTGCAAACTCTCTCATGTAATCTCCCAGAGCAGGCAAAGTATCATATGTGTGTGTGGGGGGGGGGGGAACACGTGGAAAAACTCTATGTGACACACTAACCAATTTCAAGGACGCACTCTCCTATCTCGAATGCGACGCCTAGGTGGGTGAGGTTGAGAGCCATAAGGATCTATCACAAACTCAGGAATCGGCTCGGGTGCAATATGGGAAATGGATGCACTGTCATGACCTATTCCTAGTCTCTCAATATTAACCAAAGCGGGACCGAAGAGCATTTATCCAACCTTCTTAGATGTATCCTCTATAGTGACCTTTACCTCATGGGCTCGTTCAAGATCTCTCTCGATTTGGACCACACGGGCTTCCAGTTCTCTCTTTTCCCCACCTATGACGATCAATTGCTCACTCAAACAAACCTTCACCATCTCGAGTTGACTCGCCGATACCTCAAATTCCCTCAAAACTTCTATCTTTCTCCAAATCTAACACCTTAAGACCTAACTCCTTATTCAACTTCTTCGTCTTTAAGGTCTCGGCATACAAATCTCTAAATGATCTTTAGAGTTCACTTTAATCCTCACTCTCACACTCACTAGAAACACTCAGATCATTATCAGTGGTCTAACATACACAATTGTCCTCATCATTATGGGAAAAACTAGGTGTGCTCACATGACTTACTATAAAGGCAAGATTCATCCCCGAAATCATTCACTTCCTTGTCACTATCACTAAGAGAGGTTAGAATGACAATTTTCTTACCCTTTCTCTTAAGCATAGTGGGATATTCAAACTCTTTATGTCCTTTACCCTGGCACTCAAAATATCTCTCATATTCCTCTTTCTCTTTCTCTTCTCTCTCTTTAGCCTTTGTTTTCTTTTTATTTTTCTCAAAAATCTTTTTATTGAAAGAATTTTCATTGGAAAATTTGATAAACCTTTTAAAAAATTTAGCAAGCATGGCCACATCATCAAAATCAAATTCTCCCTCAGACTCAAACTCATAAACTTTCTCTTTCTTTTTCTTCTCTCTCTTGGACACTTACTCACCTTTTCTAGACTGGGCCTTAAGTGTTATCCCTCTATTCTTGGGCTTGATAGTGTCAGGAAACATGTCAATTTCATATGTCTAGAGGTGTCCTACCAGTTATTCTAAGTTAAGATTGTTTAAATTTCCTAAGGAATTCAACATAGTGACTTTAGGGATAAAACGTTTAGGCAATGATCTCAAAATGTTGTTAACTACTCGTGCATCAAGAACGTGTTCACTAAGATTGAAATTAGTATTGACAATATCAAACAAGCAAGTATAAAACTCATCAAAAAATTCAGATTCAATCATGGTTATTACTTCAAAATGAGTAGTTAAATTTTGCAATTTAGTTTATTTCACTGCATTTGTGCCTTCATGGGTAAGTTATAGAACATCCCATGCTTCCTTTAACATGGTACACAACATGATGATTTAAAAATCATTGGATGTGATGGCTCCAGGAATTGCACTTAGCCCACGAGAATTATATGTGCTCCATTTAAATTTATCCTCAGTCCAGTCTGACGCTGGTTTAAGGTTTTTCACATTATCTATGGTGACAGAGGTAGGAGTCCACACTCTTTCACAAACAACCCAAACACATTCATTGATAGCATTTAATGAAGATTTCATGATGGCTTTCCAATAGGCGTAATAAGTTCCATCAAAGACAGGAATCCGATTATATAAGTAATCCATAGGAAAATTTGTGAAATGTTTTCAAAATCAGATTTTAAAAAAAATGATATCGCAAAAATATTACGAAAAAGGATCACTCGATAAATTAGAGTAACCTGCTCAGATACCAATGTGAGAATGTTGTGATATCGATTATAAATTTAATTCAAAAATTTCCAAACTTTAAACATATCGAACTAGATGTCAATTTTTAACCCAAAATTATTAAACCCTAAAACATGCATCTAGGTGAATAAATTAATCATGCCATAAAAAGAAAATCACAAATTACTGGCACACTAATTTCAGGAAAAATGCCCGAAAGGGCAAAACCTTTATTTTTATAAATGCTTGCAAATTGCAACGTACAACACACTTATAGAAATATGTAATGAATCTACAACAACAAACTCACATAGGCCACAAGGACCCACAAGGACCCACAACAGCAAACTCACTAGCAATGAACTCCCGCAAGGACCCACAAGAACCTCAACTCTGTCTCCAGCAAGGAACACCTTCGAGTCTTCCTAAGTGATCGCAATCGTCAACAAGTAACTCCCTCAAGGGATACCAATCTAGCAGTAGAGATGGCACTCCACAAGAATAAACTTCAACAAGAAGTGATTTGGATTCTACAAAAGATTCACAAAAGAATTGGGATGATTTAATGTGAATCAAATACATAAAACCCCTAAAAGTTAAGACCAAAAGTTCTACAAAATTGCAGTTTTCGTGTATCAAAAGTCTTAATAAAAAAGGTCTTCAAATTAGGTATTTATAGCAGAAAAAATTCTTAAGGCAACGCATGTCGTTAGAATTCGTTCGAATGACATCTCATGTCGTTACTAATGACCTTTAAAAAAATAAAACAGTACGGGTTAGTTTGAAGAAAACAAGAAATGACCCTTCGAACGACATTGCATGTCATTTGAATGACATGTCAATGTCGTTTGAATGACATTGCCTTGTTATTTGAATGAGAGGTGCGAGAAAATATTTTTTTTAAAATCTCGCCTGTAGGTCTTGAAAAATTATTTTGACTTAGAAAATATACCTCATTTTCTTTAAAAGCAGTTTCGAAAAGTATCCCAATACTAATGTAAAGCAATTATGAAACTTAAACACATTATATATGAAATTTTACCTCATGTAGTGAAAATGTAGAAGATACTTGAAATTTAGATCCGTCTTCATGAATGTATGCTTGAGCTTTCCTCGACGGTTGTAGCAATTTACGACATATTATACGTAAACTACGGACAAGGGAAATTATGTCATTACAGTTTTTGTTTAATAAAACTTTATGTCATTTATAGATAAAAACTTAAAGATTTTTTTCAATAAATACAACGTTAAAAATATTTCTATAACCAAAAACTTTTTTATTTATATAAAAAATAATTTTAAAATTTTGAAGACTTTTTTTTAACTTTTTCACTGTAGAAAGAAAAATGTTATATAGATGCAGTAGTATTAGTAGGATTGTATAATGTGATTTGAGCGGACGATGATGAAAAGAGATTAATTGAATCCAGATTAAGTTGGATCTAGAGATTAATTAATGGAGTCTAGAATGGATCACCCTTTTAGTTTTCAAGAGATTTTTGATATATTCATTTTTTTGGTTTTAAAGAGATTTTTTATTCTCCCATTTTTTGGTTTCAAGTAACACAATGTTCAAGATGAGAGAGAAAAAGATAGTAAGTATTAAAGTCTAATTAACTCCTCTAATACTATTTTATTATAGGTATAACTAGCATATAATCTGTGTGATACATGAGCATGTATAACAAACAAATATAATGATAAATATAAAAATTAGTATATATCATAAATTCAATATCTTATCTTAAAGCCATTATAAAAGGTTAATTTTTTCATAAATAAAACTTGTCAATTATTTTTAAATATTTTTTATATAAAAACTATTTTTTATAAATAAAAACTTCATAACAATTGTACGTATTTTATATTTTTATTTGCTTTTGATTAAAAAACTGTATGTCATTTATAAGTATAAACTTAAAGTTTTTTTCTATAAATAAAATGTTTTTATAACCAAAAACTTTTTTTATTTATATTAAAAACAAATTAGAATTTTTTTTAACTTAAAAACTATTTTTTATAAACAAAAACTTCCGAAAACTTTATGTATTATGTATATATATATATATATATATATAATTATATGTATTTTTATTTGTTTTAGTTAAAAAAAACTTTATGTTATTAATAAAAAAAAAACTTAAAATTTTTTTTTCTATAAATTCAACGCTAAAAATGTTTTTATAACCAAAACCCCTTTTAATTTATATAAACAACAATTTTGAAAGCTTTTTATAAAAAAAAATTCTAGTAATAAAAATGTTATATAGATGTAATGGTACCATTAGCATTGTTATTGTGGGTTAAATTATTCAAGCTATGTGGACCTATGATATTGGAACACTTGTCCTCATAAGTGTACCTCCCAGCGCCTCACTTATACTTAGTCGGACCCAGAGTTAATTGATCGACCAACTTAAGAAGATAAACCATCAGGAAAAAGAAAGATCAATCACATGGGAATTATCAAGAGACATTCCACATGTTCCTTTGGAAGATCGATAGTCTCATTCATTATGTACGGGTGTAAATGCCTGGATACATAAAGGCATTCCGCCCCTTGGTTTTGGGGACCATTATAAATATCGTATTTCCTTTAGCTCAAGGGACAAGTCTATTGAGCACAAGCAAGAATACCTAGAATTATATGTAACTACCCTCAATAGTAATACTATAATAGTGGACGTTGGCTTTCCCTGAACCACTTTAAAAATCTTCAGTGTCTTTTATTATTTTCATTTACATTGTTCAACTAATTATATGTGGTTACAAAATTGATAATTCCTAGCTAAGATATAACTAATACCAATTTTGGACATTAACAGATTAACGTTGTCTGCCGGAACGACTGATGGTCATCATTCTCTACCTATCCTATTCACTTGTTCCACTAGGAAATTCTTTAAGAGATGATGAATGTTACTGAGAGCAGCCTTGCTCCTCCCAATATAACATACCTTTAAGGAATTTTACTCAATCTTGCCAAAGGTAATGAAGCAATGCAAGAGTCCATTAGGAAATTTTCTCAAATATTGCTTGATAAGTCTGCCGCCGATCCATTCCGAAGGGAAATGTCGCCTCCTCCTATCAGAAATGAGAGAGGTATCTACTCTTGGTCCTCTCATGACAGATCTTACCACTCAAAGGCAGCATCGTCAATCTCATCTATTGATTTCTATGATGGTCTGTATCTCACTACTGAATGGCCAAGCGTCTTAGAACAATTGAGCAAGGCATCTGCTTTTTATTGTCTTAGTCCCCTAGAAACCATAGATCATCATAGAGAGCCAGTCTGATCCTATGAGGATAGGGAACATTCAGTTAGGTCCAGGGCTAGCATTATAGGATCTATGCGTGTTGGTCAGACTTCTTAGAAAGAAAGCTTAGCATAAATGCACAAAAAGTCCACAAAATGCGGCTAAACCAAATCCAAACCAAAGGATCACTCTTGAAAGTGATCAATACAAAGATTAGAAGACCGTTTAGGAGAAATGGCTAAAACTAAGAATCCTTTATCGAGGAGTTTAGTGAAAGGATATCCTTACATCCAAGCTATTGTGGATTACCCCACACCTTCCAAATTCAAACCACCTATGGTCGTGCCTATGTATGATAGTAAAACTGATCCCATCCTACATGTGAAATAGTACCAGGATACTGCTAATATTTCTTTTGTTCCAGGCGAGATGAGATGAAAAGATTTTTCAAGTACGGTCACTAGTCCAACTCAGATATGGTATAAAAATTTACCCTGAGGATAGATTGCCCATTTTCATCAGCTCACCAAACTATTAATCAATAATTTCTTCCTTGGATGAAAGCCAATTAAGAGAATAGCCCATTCACTCAGTGTCTGCCAGCGACCAGGAGACACTACTCGAGAATATATCACCCGTTTTAATAATGAGAATCTGGAAGTTATTGATTACTAAGAGAAAATGACCATTACAAATTTAATGAGTAGGCTCCTCCCTGGAAAGATATAATATGCATTAGTAGAGGAACCTCTGAAAAACATGATCAAATTGATGGTAAAAGTTGGTAAGATCATGAACACTGAAGAGGCTATGGTTACTAAGAAAATCCCTGGGATAAAATCTGAGGGCCAGAAGAAGTCTGATAAGAAGGAACATAAAGATAAGAAAGCCGAGAAGACTAAAAAGTATGATGAATATACCCCTCTCACTATAGGTATGAATCATATTTTGGAAGAAATTAGGGGAAGTAAGGACTTAAAGTGGCCTAGGAAACTGAAATCGCTGCCTAAACGAAGAGACAAGTTTAAGTATTGTGACTGTTATAAAGACCATGGACATACCATTGATAGATGTATTGGCTTAAATAATGAAATTGAATCTCTTATCCACTGAGGAAAATTAATCGAGTTTGTTGACTTAGTTGAAGGTCGGGATACGAGAAGAAGGTCAGAATCCCCTTGTAAAAATAAAGACGACAGGAAAAGTGGAAGAGATGATGATTCTGAAGATGACCCTAACTTGACAAAGAAACCCAGGGAGCCTAAACTTGAGGTAAGCATGATATCTTTTGGTTGTCATTTCATTGCAGGAGGTGATGCTGGAGGCAAAAATAAAGTCACCAAGAAAAACGCCTACTTAAATAAGGCCAAAAATTTCTCTTACATTAGGTAAGTCAACTTATTAGGCGAAGTTGATGGTCGAACCATAAAGGTGAATTAAGACAATCTGGCCACCGCCTTCTCCAAGAATGACTTATAAAGAGTAACTTAACCTCATTAAGACCCTCTAGTCATCACTTTCTTGGTGCATTACGCTCAAAGAGCTAGAATTCACGTGGATAATAATAGTTCTGCAGATGTCATGGTCTATAATTGCTTTCACAACCAAGGGTTGTGAGATAGCAAGCTAGAACCCTATCATCGGCCTTTGATCGGATTGTATAGAGAAAAGGTGTATCCCTTTGGGACTATTATTGAGAATGCCACGATCTTATTAAATATGTTCTGATACCAATTTGAGAATGCGTTTATTTTCTTAAATATTCTTTGATACCAATTTGTAAACTTGTGCAGTGCAGCGAAAAATTTCAAGTGATTTCAAATTGAGTAATTCAATTATTCCCAAATTTTAGTTAAACCCTCACTCATGCATCTAAGTGATTTGAAATCATAAAATTAAGAAGCATGCAAGGGAAACCAATTTTCAGCAAAATATCCCCTAAGAGTAAAACCATTTATTTTACTATGAATTAAATCGAAATTTACCATCACAACGAAATTTGCAATAAGTTTACCTCAACAAACCTACAGAGACACGCAACCTAGAGTCAACAATTGATTCCATGCAGTGAACCCACATGAATCGCAGTCCAATCTTTAGCAAAGATCCACATGCAGGGAACCTCAATGACCTCAGCCTTCATGTGTAGAGACGCACCCCACAAAGATGAACCATAACAAAATTTTGTTCTTAGGTTCCAAAAGATTCACAAAAGTAATTGGGAATTTTGTGTGAATCAAAAAGATGTTTGGGACATCAAAAAATTAAAGTCTTGATGTGTTTGAACTCTACAAAACGTTTTCTTAAAGACTTAAAAAAATACACCACCGAAATAGCCTTTTATAAAAATCTAAAAAATCTGAGGCGATGGAAAATTTATCATAACCAAACCGGTCCGGTATCAACTCAGTTAGTTTTTCAAAAAAAAAATCGGTCCGATAAAAATGATGGGTTCGGTTCAATCTTAGCAGTAAGGTTCAGCAAAATTAAAAAAAATTATTTCCAAAAAAATGCCTCGGTTTGTATATAAAAAAACATTTTAATAAACTTTCCCCATACTAAAATGAAACTTTTAAATAAATTAAAAACCTAAACCTTACCAAAGTTATCTAGTAGAGGCACGTTATTGAAGAAACCTTGATATTTAGATCCATCTCGATAGACGGTTGTAGTGGTATATGACATACTACCATGTATATGGACATGAGGAAAATGTCCTTGCAAATCTCTCCCTATGTTTATTGCCGGTACACAATAAAAACATCTGAATTATCAAAAGTAAAATGCCTATAAAAATCTAATACCCTCCCATGAACCAAAACTGAAAAGGTACTAAATATGTAGGTCTCAAAACGTTTCTTCAAAATCTTCAAGTTTTTCACATCAGGGTGTGCATTACAACATTCGTCAACTTTGTACTTACACACATGAGACCAAACAAATACCTTCGTGACGTATCGAGTTTGAAATGCGATAAATATAATCCAAAACAAGTACAAAATCTCAAATGTTCCCCATAATGCAAAAACTCCCCCATAATTCATTCTACCCTTTTTATTTGTCCGAAATATACAAGGAAATGAATAAACAAAATAAACATGGAGTTGTCAAGAGAAAAATGCATAGTAAATATGGATCAAACTACGCTCATGCAAAGAGTAACTTAAAAGCTTCCACAAGTTAGTTTTGATTTTTTTTTTCCAATTTTTTAACAAAAATGCAAAACAATAATTTTACAAAAATTACACACCATGAATTTACACTAAGATAACCAAATCATGGATACAGAATGAATGGGCGTGAATATATTTAATACACAAATCAACGTAATCAAACATATCATATGCGCGCGATGAATACGTGTACTCCTAACAAATGAATCTCAAAATCGTCCTTATATGTCGAAAGTGTTGAATTTAAACGACATCGACTCAATCCATCAGGACATCAAAGTCAGGAATGATTCCCACACCAATAACATCTAAAACTACAAATGCTTTTTCAAGATTCTTTTAGGATGTGCAAACCCATTTTTCATTTCTTTCCATCCAAAATCACTTATAAATACTAATCTTTATATTTTCTTTTGAGGTGGCCCCTTTTTGGCATATTTATCCTTTTATTGTCTTAAAATTTTTTGGGCTCTTTTAAACGGTGGCTTTCACGACGAGTTAATTTTATACTCTCACAGCCCTTTCCCGTGATTCACTCATTATATTTTGTTGAAATTAAATTCCTCATGGTAAACAGTTTTTATATGCACTACTTCCATTGTCATGTTTTATCGCATATGGTTTATTTTAAAGACAGAATTGAGATGACAACACTCCGACCAATATATGATAAACAAGAATAATAATCAAACGAATTTGTGCAAGTGTGCAATAAAGGAACTCATGATTCAAACATGTAGGTAGTAACACTAAATTACATCTCAATGACTCCAAACATTGTAAAGCAGACAAAATAAAATATTGGCGCATATCAAAACACTATCAAATCATCACATGGATATGGAATGAAATTGTGAATCAACCATCCTAAATGTCCATTCATATACAGTGTAAAAATAAAACACAAAGCTCTTTTTGACTTTTTCCAAAAATTTTATCCAAATAAATCTTTTTGTATTTTTCAAAAAATTTCAAAAAAAATGAAAATATTTTTGTATATTTCAAACTTTTATCAAAAACAAAAAACTAGTACAAAAAGTACACAAGTCATAACACTAGCAAGAATATATCATTAAGTACAACTAGAATTTGACAAACAACTAACACGATCAACCAAATGACCTAACATGAGGTGAATTTCGTGCAAAAAAACGAGAGTCATGAACAATCAATCAAAAGGCCTCTAAATCCGATTTCTTAACCCAAGCAGATTTAGAATGGCACGAGGGATTTTGGGAATCGAATTTATTTTCTTATTAAATTTCCTAGGAGTATTTTGAAATTTATAACAGAAACGCCTAAGATGACCTCGCCTACCGCAGTGTGTGCAAGTGTAAATCGGGCGATGAATGTTACCTAAAGATGGACCTCTCCTATAGTTTCTAGGTGCCTCTCTCCTAAAATCCCTAGGTGGCTCTCTCATAATGTTCCTAGGTGGCTCTTTCCTAACAACTCTAGGTGATTCTCTCTTCACAATCCTTGGAGGCTCTCTCACATGTGTTGGGTTGACTTTGGGAATGGGTACAACACTATCTTCAAAGCCTATACCACACCTATCCTCCTTGATTTGGACAATGCCTAGCATCTTATCTAACTTTTCTGACCTATACTCCAAAGAAAACTTCACCTTACTTGTCCCTCTTAAACTTTTCTCAAGCTCACCTATCCTTGACTCAAGTATACGTCTAGAATCCTCAAACTCTAAAATCTCCTTTTGCATAGTCTCCATCAACCCTCTAAGACTATCTCTCTCACCCCCAACATATCCTTACTTATCTTTAAGCTTCTCCTCACTTGTCCTAAGATCCTCAATTAAGGCATTCATGTAATTGTAATCTAAGGCATGTTTTTTTTATTTAGCTTCTAGTGTCAAGTTTGCCTTCTTTAACTTTAGATATTCCACATACAGGTTATTATAGGTAACTTGCAACTCACTCAACTCTTCCTCTTCCTCCTCACTCTCGTCACTTTCACTCTCATCACTAGTCACAGGGGTGGGAAGCTCTCGCTTAGAAGCATAAAAAACTTCTTTTTCAAAATACTATCACTAAGTGAAGAAACATGAGATGACTGTTTATTAAAAATCTTCCTTATATTAGTGGGACACTCATCTACCATATGACCAATTTACTCACAACCGAGACACCTCTCAGAGTCATTTTCGATGGATTATTTAAAACAATAATTCATGTGAACTTTCCAATTAGACCTTTCAAAAAGTTGACATCTAAAATCACCAATACCAAAAAAATCCATACTTAAGAAAGTCTAGATCAAAACGCAATAACTTAGTGCAACCCACTTTGATACCAATTTGATAATGCGGTGATATTCTTAAATATGCTTTGATACCAATTTGAAAATAAGGTGATCTTCTTAAATATGATTTGATACCATTTTGAGAATGCGGTGATCTTATTAAATATGCTTTGATACCAATTTGTAAACTTGTGCAGTGCAACGGAAAATTTCAAGTGATTTCAAATTGACTGAATTCAATTAATCCCAAATTTTAGTTAAACCCTGACTCAGTCATCTAAGTGATTTGAAATCATAAAATTAAGAAGCATGCAAAGGAAACCAATTTTTATGAAAAAATTCAAGAAGGGAAAAACCTTTTATTTCACCAGGAATTAAATCACAATTTACAATCACAATGAAATTTGCAATAAGTTTACCTCAACAAACCTACGTATACACGCAGCCTAGAGCCAATAATGGACTCCACACAGCAAACCCACTTGAACCATAGTCCAATCTTCAGCAAATATCCATATGCAACGAACCTCAATGACCTTAGTCTTTAGGTGTAAAGACGCACGCCACAAAGATGAACAATAACAAAGTTTTGTTCTTAGGTTCCAAAAGATTCACAAAAGTAATTGGGAATTTTGTGTGAATCAAAAAGATGTTTCGGACATCAAAAAATTGAAGTCTTGATGTGTTTGAACTCTTAAAAACATTTTCTGAAAGACTAAAAAAATTACACCACCGAAATAGCCTTTTATAGAAATCTAAAAAATCTGAGGCGGTGTAAAAAATTTCAGAACCAAACCGATCCAGTATAGTTTCAGTTTGTTTTTCAAAAAAATAAACCGATCTAATGAAAACCATGGGTTCGGTTCAATCTTAGCAGTAAGATTCAGCAAAATAAAATATTTTTATTTCCTAAAACATGCCTCGATTTGTATATAAAAACATTTTAGTAAACTTTACCAATACTAAAATGAAACTTTTAAAGTTCTTAAAAGCCCAAACCTTATAAAATTATTTAGTAGAGGCACATTTTTGAAGAAGACTTTATATTCAGATCTGTCTCGACACTTGAATGTTCTCGAACCTTTCTTTGATGGTTGTAGTGGTATATGACATACTACCATGTATATAGACATGAGGAAAATGTTCTTACAAATTGGTATCAACGCATATTTAAGAAGATCACCGCATTCTCAAATTAGTATCAGAGCATATGTAAGAAGATCGCTGCAGTCTCAGTTATATTGAAAGTACTGATCAACGGTTAGACAAAAAGCAGAATAGAGAAGATTCGCTTATTCATCCTGGACAAGAATTTTCCGTCGTTCTTGTTGATACCAAAATTAATATGCTGATATAGACGAATCATAAGAATACACGTGTCGATCTACGTGGCACAAATAGCAATGAGGAAGTTTATTTCCCAGACCAAGTCATACTCACTCCGAGCAGCAAGTGTACTCCGACCAGCTCATACACTCCGAGGAACAGACTTCTCCGAGGAACTCAGACCTCTCCGAGAAACACAGACTTCTACGAGGAACTCCTGAATATCATGAAGCTCAGGCGGTCCGAGCAACTAAGGCGGTCCGAGATGCATCTCGGTCACAGCATTAATTGCCAGATAATCAACAGTTTAACTATTCATTGAATGCTTATCATTGACGCACACACTTAAAGGGCACTAAATGTATCACCCTTTCATATGTATATCATTTAATGTATTACCCTTTCACATGTACAGCCTAAAGGCTATAAATACATTGTATTACCCTCATTCAAAGGGATTGGACTTTCTTGATAGAATTACATATCAAGAACTCCAAAACACTTGGCAATAACAGAAACAGTGGACGTAGGCCATTCTTATAAGGTTGAACCACTTTAAAATTTTTTGTCTCATTTATATTTATCTGTGATTAAATAATTAGAAGCAATCTAATTTTTTACATCAACAGATTGGCATCGTCTGTGGGAATCGACTGTTGTTATCGTTTTTCACCTAAAATCATTCATCATCAATGGCAGATAATCCGGAATCCAGCAATCGAAACGCTGGAAATGCTGGAAATCTTCCAAATCCTTCTGCACCTCCAGATCTGGCAGGAATTATGACGAATCTGGCTCAAGGACAAACCGCCATGCAAGAAACCATGCGGCAACTCATACAAACCCTTCATGGTGGTGCACCTGCACTTTCAGGATAGCGAAGTGGACAGAGGCAAACCTATTTACTTTCTTCACGATCCAGGCGTACAGATGCGTATCGTAATGAGGAATCCGATGATTTCTCTTATCAACCTGGGCAAACTTCGTCAGTACGAGCTACAGATACTGATCAACGTATCACTCTCTCACCAGAGAGACCCAGTCCCTTGGAAAGATTGAGCAGGGTGTCTCCTTTCAGTCGATTGGGCTCTAGGAGGAATAGGAGTCCATCTAAGACCATGTCGAGGAGTTTCCGACAACCATCTAATCTAAGAGAGGGATCAGCACAATCACGACCAGTTGCTCGTCAAGATAGATCTCAGGAGGCTACTTCAGAACAATCAATTGCTCGAACTAATAGGCCCGAGGAAGGAAATGATGCATGGAAAGGTTCCATTCAGCGGTTGGAGGATAGATTGGGAGAAATGGCTAAGGCGAAGAATCCCCTACAACGAACTTTTGTTCAAGGGACACCTTTTATCCAGACCATTGTGGATTTTCCTACACCGTCAAAGTTTAAAGCCCCTGTGGTGACCCCCAAATACGATGGAAAGACATATCCTGTTCTCCATATAGAGCAATATCAAGCTGCTGCCGACATCTATGTTGTCCCCGACGAGATGAGATGTAGGGCATTCTCAAGAACTCTCACTGGATCTGCCCAGATATGGTACAACAATCTTCCTCGAGGTAAGATTTCAATTTTCTTTCAATTGGCCGAGTTGTTCATCGGTAATTTCTGTTTTGGAGCAAAGCTAGTAAAACGAGTAGTACACTTGCTAAGTGTTAGACAAAAATCTGGTGAGAGTACTAGAGATTACATAACTTGTTTCAATAACGAGAAGCTGGAAGTCATAGATTATGAGGAAAAGACAGCAATCACCGCCCTGATGAGTGGGTTGTTGCCTAACAAGTTGTATTACACTTTGGTGAAAGATCCACCTACAACTATGTCAGAGTTGATGGCAAAAGCGGCCAAAATCATGAATGCCGAGGAGGCTATGGCTGCGAAGAAGAATATGGATAAAGACACCAAGGTGGAAGTCGACAAAGCTAAGAAGAAAGAGCATAGGGGCAATGGCGATGATAATAATTCCAAGAATAATAAGTCATCATGGGAAGTCCTGAAGAAATTCGATAATTATACTCACTTGAAAATGGGTATTAATCATGCCTTGGAAGAAATCAAGAACAACGAAGAAGTAAAGTGGCCAAAGAAACTGAGGTCAGATCCTGACACGAGGAATAGGGAGAAATATTGCGAGTTCCATAAAGATCATGGACATATGACCAAAAATTGCATAGCTCTTCAGAACGATATTGAAACACTCATCCGAAGAGGAAAGCTAGCAAAGTATGTTGATCGGGGAGGTGAAAGAAGAAATAAAGACCGAGCAAGAGAGAGATCTAGATCTCCTCGTCGGGCAGAAGAAAACAGGAAAAGGGATCATGAAGATGATACAGAGGATGACCCCGATCTTCCCAAAAGGCCAAGGCAACCAGAACGCGAGGTATTTTCAATATGTTTTGGAACATTTGATTGTAATGTTATCACAGGTGGAGATGCAGGAGGAGGAGATCTTACTGCAGAGAGAAAAGCTTACCTCGGTGAGGCTCAAGCTTGCTCATACATTCAACGAATAAATTTGGCTGAGGAGGATCGTCCGAGAAAGATAAATAAAGAGAAGCTAGTCATTGGTTTTTCAAAAAACGACCTTGCAGGTGTTATTTACCCTCACGACGACCCTTTGGTGATTAAAATGAGGATGAAAGAAGTAATGATTTTAAGGGTTCTGGTAGATAATGGTAGTTCGGCAGACATCATGTTCTACTCATGCTTTGACAGTTTAAATTTAAAATTATCTCAATTGGAGCCTTATCACAGACCTCTCCTGGGTTTCACGGGCGAGAAGGTTTTTCCACTTGGGACGATCAAGTTAGATATATTCATTGGAACTTGGCCTGCTTGTCGAACAGAAAGAATACATTTTTTTGTGATGGATAAGAATGTGCAATAAGGTTACAACATCATCATGGGAAGAGTTGGTTTGAAGAAGTTCGAAGCAGTTCCATCTACATTACATCAGTGCTTAAAATTCCCAACAAATTTTGGAGTAGGAGTTGTGAAAGGAGATCAAAAAGTAGCTCGGGAATGCAATTATTCATCTGCTGAGCAAGAGGAGCTTGAAGAGTCAAGGAAAAAGACTATTACCTACCAGGTGGATGAAAGTACAGAAATTGAAACACTGGATCCTAGAGATGAATCCCAACTTGTAAAAGGATAGGTGGTGGAATCTACAGAAAATGTTATTCTGGACGAGGAACACCCTGAACGAACAACTCAGATAGGTTCGTCGTTGGATGCTTCAATAAAACAAGAGTTGATAACTTTCTTGAGATACAGAAAGAAAAATTTTGCATGGAGTCATGAAGATATGCCAGGAATAGATCCAAACTTCTTATGTCATGAGCTTAATGTGAATAACGAGATCAAGCCTGTAAAGTAGAGAAGAAGAGTATTTAGTCCCGAGAAGAATCAAGCTATACAAGAGGAAGTCGAGAAGCTCCAGAAAGCCCAATTTATTGAAGATGTGAAATATCCAGACTGGTTAGCAAATGTGGCGATGGTAAAGAAGAAAAACAATAAATGGATAATGTGTGTTGATTTCACTGATCTCAACAAGGCATGCCCAAAGGATCACTTTCCATTGACCAGAATCGATCAACTAGTGGATGCTACCTCGGGACATGAGCTGCTCAGCTTCATGGATGCTTACTCTGGCTACAACCAAATCAAAATGAAACCTGAAGACAGGGAAAGTACTTCTTTTATTACCCCTAGGAGAACTTATTGTTATAATGTTATGCCTTTTGGTTTGAAAAATGCAGGAGCGACATACCAGGGGCTGATGAACAAGGTTTTTGCCGAACAAATCAGTTACAATATGGAAGTCTATGTCGACGATATGCTGACAAAGAGCAAGAAAGCTGCTAATCATCTAGTTGACTTAGCTCAGACCTTCGATCAACTGGATAAATACAAAATGAAGCTCAACCCGACGAAGTGCACATTTGGAGTACGAGAAGGAATGTTCCTCGGGTACATTGTCAACCAGCGAGGCATTGAGGCGAATCCAGAAAAGATCAAAGCTCTTTTAGGTTTGCGATCTCCAACGACAAAGAAAGAGGTGCAGAGTCTTACAAGACGAGTTGCAGCGCTCAACAGATTTGTATCCCGAGAAACTGATAGATTCCTTCCATTCTTCAAAACACTTCGAAAAACTTTCGAGTGGAATGATGAATGTGAAAAAGCCTTTCAAGATTTAAAGAAATATTTGGGAGCACCTCCACTGTTGTCCAGACCAGTAATGGGAGAAAAGTTGTACTTGTACCTGGCAGTATCAGAGAATGCAGTCAGCTCAGCATTGATCAGAATTGAGAATGGAATCCAGAAACCAATTTATTACACAAGTAAGGCTTTCCGAGGTGCAGAGATCAGGTACCCAAAGCTGGAAAAGTTGGCATTGGCATTAATTAAGGCAAGTAGAAGAATGAGGCCATATTTTCAGGCCCATACCATCATCGTGTATACCGACATGCCATTGAGACAAGCCCTTCATAAGCCAGAAAAATTAGGGAGACTGATGTATTGGGCAATAGAGCTCGGTGAATATGATATTGTGTATGAACCCAGATCATCACTAAAAGGGCAAGCTGTTGCAGATTTTATAGCAGAATTTACTTATCTTGATACCCCCGAGGAGCAAAAGTTGCTCGTTGATCAACCTGTGGATGTTACAGGATCAACAAACACGAGCTCATATCAACTCCGGTTGGTAAAAGGGCGGGTGGATGTTAAAGAATCAACAGACATAAGCTCAGACCAACCCCGGTTGGTAAAAGGGCTTGTGGATGTAGAAGGATCATCAAATTCGAACTCAGACCAACTCCGGTTGGTAAAAGAGCGAGAAGAGATGGTCGACAAAGAGAGAGAAATACCAGGGGAGGATGAAAGGAAACAGCAAATATTTCACCGAGGAACTCTGTCAGATAAGAAATTTGAAGACGAGTTACCTACATGGAGATTATATGTATATGGGTCATCTTGCACAACAGGTTGTGGAGCATGGATTATTTTGAACACCCCAGACAAGATTGACATGGAATATGCCTTGCGATTCCAATTCAAAGCCTCCAATAATGAGGCTGAGTATGAGGCCATGATAGCAGGTCTTAATTTAGCAAAGATTATGGAAGCGCAACAAGTGATGGTATTCAGTGATTCTCAATTAATTGTGAATCAGATGATGGGAACATATGCAGTTAAAGGAGAATTAATGGTCAAGTATCATGCAAAGGTGATGGAGTTGTTGGCAGAATTTGATGCCATTCAGTTGATCAGAATACCAAGAATGGAGAATGCACGAGCAGACGCATTGGCCCGACTAGCATCAACTACTCGTACCGAGCTGCGAAGAACGATACCAATTAAAGTATTAGAAAGTTGGAGCATAGAAGAAGACCTGACGATGAATATTATTACCCACGATTTAGGACCATCTTGGATGGATCCCATCAGGGTATATATTGAGGATGGAGAACTACCGGAGGATAAGCACGCTGCCAAGAAATTGAAGTTTAAAGCTGCTCGGTATGTACTAATTAATGGTGTTTTGTATAGATGAGGAATTATGGCAGGTTTGCAGAGATGTGTACATCCCTCCGAGGTGAACGAATTGATTAAAGAGATCCATGAAGGGTCTTTTGGAGCCCATGTAGCAGGTCGGACACTTTTGCAAAGAGTGATGATGCAAGGATACTATTGGCCGACGATGAGGGTTGATTGTATAGCCTATGCTAAGAGATGTGACAAGTGCCAACATTTTTCCTCCATCCGACGAACGCCACAAGCATTGTTGACACCCATAACTTCCCCTTGGCCATTTGCCATGTGGGGAATTGATTTGGTTGGACCACTGCCAATGACCCGAGAAAGATTCAAGTACCTCGTCATCGCAGTGGATTATTTTACTAAGTGGGTAGAAGCTGAGCCCCTTATTGATATGACATACGAGAAGGTGTACCAGTTTGTTTGGAAGAACATCATCTGCCGATATGGTCTACCTCATGCCTTCATCACAGACCATGGAACATAATTTGATAACGAGGAGTTTGCTGCCTATTGTCATCAGTCAAACATTTTGAAAGTTCATTCAGCACCAGGCCATCCTCAAAGAAATGGACAGACTGAAGTGACGAACAGAACATTACTAAATGGCTTGAAGAAGAGGCTAAATGAGGCTAAAGCTAATTGGATTAATGAGCTACAGTCAGTATTGTGGGCTTACCGAATAACTCCCCGAGCAACAACTGAAGAATCACCATATATGCTGGCATTTGGAAGTGAGGCCGTAATACCTGCCGAGTTGGGTCTTCCAACACACAGAGTGCTGAATTTCAATTCCCCAGTCAGCGATTTGATGAGGAAGTTAGATTTAGACATGCTCGAGGAAGTTAGAGAAGAGGCAGCCATTAGGAATGCTGCTTATCAACAACGAACAGCTCTGTTTTACAACAAGAGGGTCAAAAAATGCGACTTAAAAGAAGGACATTACGTGCTAAAGAAGGTCATTCAGAAGGACAATAAATTGGAATCAAACTAGCATGGACCTTACCGAGTTACAGAAGTTGTTCGACCAGGAACTTACTGAATAGCAACTCTAGAAGGAGAGGAATTCAAGAATGCATGGAATGCTGAACACCTACGCAAGTATTATCAGTGATGTAAAATGTAAAGAAGTTCCATCAATATGAATAAAACGATGATATTTCAACATCTTCTCTCCTTTATTTGAAAGTTTTTCGGGGAATACTAGTGTGCAACACTACGCTGCTCTGCTCGACAGAAAAAGTGTTTAACACTACGCTGCTCGACAGCAAAAAGAAGACGATAGTTCGAACCCAGACCAACTCCGGTTGGTAAAAGGGCGAGAACAAAACATACTCCTTTGGTTAGGAGGTGTACACTGGCCCAGACCAACTCCGGTTGGTAAAAGGGTGAGTGGACACGATAGTTCGAACCCAGACCAACTCCGGTTGGTAAAAGGACGAGAACAAAACATACTCCTTTGGTTAGGAGGCGTACACTGGCCCAGACCAACTTCGGTTGGTAAAAGGGTGAGTGGACACGATAGTTCGAACCCAGACCAACTCTGATTGGTAAAAGGATGAGAACAAACCATACTCCTTTGGTTAGGAGGCTGACACTGGCTCAGACCAATTTTGGTAAAAGGGCAAGTGGACATGATAGTTCGAACTCAGATCAATTACGGTTGGTAAAAGGGCGAGAACAACTTCAACATTCCTAAAAATGCCAATCTCAGTTGGTTAGGAAACAAAATATGCCAACTAATGTTGGTTGGAAGGTAAAACTATTCCAAACTGTACCAAGTATGGTTGGTCGGGGATCAAAACCCACCAACTGTAGTTGGTCGACAAGGAGAAAATATTCTAAATTGTACCAAGTATGGCTGGTCGGGGATAAAAACCCACTAACTATAGTTGGTCGACAAGCACAATTTAACAACCTTAGTTGGTTGGAAAAATTTTAAACATTTTTATACTCATTACTTTATTATTAAGTGATCGAGCAACAATTCATTATTAAGTTGGTCGATGGACCACACAATATTGTTATGCAAGCACAAATATAAAGTGTTTGACAAGTACAAGAGAATAACAATACATATTTGCAAATAAAAATGAAAGTCTTTCATTGAATTCAAAATAAGTTTATTACATTGATAATTACATGGATATGTATACTAACTGTCACATCAAAAATTCCTATTCTATTGGTTTTTTCCCCTCAGCTTTCGATACAGACTCCTCGCCAGCAGGAGGATCTTCCAGGCAAAGGGGAGAATTAATGAAGTTAATATCTCGAAGCATTCTGACGTTCATTATTGAAGGAGTGTCCAGTAGATGCTCGGGATGAGATACCTCGATCTGAGAATGAAGATTGTAGTCACCGAGGTATTTTGCAATTAAGCTCCGAGGAATGGCACGAGCTGGGATCCATTCCATGTCCAAATTATATGGTGGCATAGGCAAATCGAGCACCCAGGGATCGTAGTAGTCCCATAGGTAGTGTCCTTGTTCAAGCTTCAGCACGCCCAAAGCATTCAGCCAACCTTGCTTGTAGCCCTCGTTATTGGCATTCTGGATACGATCATCCAAATGGAATAGTGCTTCGTTGTATCCAGCCATCCAGAACTCACTGGGCTATTTGTGGAATTGAAATGTTAACCTCTCAAGCTTCTCGTGAAGACTCTGGATGAAAAGTTCATTAGTCTCCAACATTTATTTCTTTGAAGAGAGTTGCTGTTCCAATTCTCTAATTTTCTTTGACATGTCGGACAAGGCTTGGTTCTTAGCCATCAATTGGAATGCTTAGTTTTCCAATGCTGATTGAGTATGAGCTTCTTCAATAGTACGATGAAGACCTCTTGGTCATCCCCGAGCAGGTTGAGTATTTTGTTCCTCGTCTACATTCTGAGCAACCCTTCCTCGCCCACGAGAACCTCTTCCTCGTCCCCGAATAGCAGTAGAAGGCCCAGCTCTTCTCAAAGCCTCTAACTCTTCTCGTAACTTAGCATTTTCCACTTCTAAAAATGAAAATCCTTCATCGGTGACCGGTACCAAGGCAGTGGAAGATGAAGCTGCAGACTTATACTGTGCTAACTCTTTCTGCAAACTGTTATTTTCTTGCTCCAGCAGCTCTGCAATTTGTCTACATTCTTCAATTTCACCCTTTAGGGTTCTCTCCCTGATATCATATCCAACGATGAGCTTCTCGTGGCCCTTCTCGGCAGAAAGCTGCCGATACCTCTTCTCATACCCCTCATGTAACAGGGCAGTTGATTCTTTATATTGCTGCTGAAGTTCATCGAGAGTACCTTGCAGGTCCTCAATCATTTCGTAATAAGCCACATTGTTGGCCACAGCTCGGTCAAGTAAGCCCTTCAGGTACTGATAAGCTTCAACTTCTTGCTCTGAAGCATCATGACCAAGGATGTCGACAACTTCTGATGCACTCAATTCTGTATGACCAGCCTTATAATATTCATGGCATTAAAGTATCAGCTTTGTATCATTAGCAGATAGCATATCCATCCTGGCCAGAAACTAGCAGAGAAAGAAAAAGTAATCATCAAAAAGAAGATCAAGACAGAGTACAGATAGAAAAGAGCCAATCATATGGAAGAAAAGAACTCAAATTTTATTAGATCATAATGCAGAGTTACAAATATTTTGATTACACTTGAAAAAGAAGAAAAATAGAAAGAGAATACCGAACAACTTCACACCTTTTCCTTGTCTCCCAAGACTTTCTCGGGAGGCTGGGACGAGGAGCTCGGTTGCTCGGTGGGAATAATGAGTTGGTCAACTGAAGTTGGAACTTGTTCAGGAGGAGCAGGCAGAGATGAAAACTCCTCGTCGGCAGGCTGAGTAAGGATTGGATCACCCACTTCCATTGAAGATTCTTCAGAGGCAGCTTCGTCCTCCTCTTCATCTTCAATAACTGGGGGAGGACCAGGGAGGTGCTGTTGAAATAGTTCTGAGTCCTCATTAACCTTCAATTCTTGCAGGGTAGCCACCCAACCATCTCGGAAGTATTTCAAACTCCCATACTGCACCTGAGTCATCATTGCTGCTACCCCTCTTTCCCATCCTTTATCCCAACCAGTGCGGAAATATTTTTTCACCGCCACTTTCTTTTCATTTTCTCCGAGGAGAGCTTCTTGGATAGAAGATCCTCGGTGGCCTTTAACTTAGACTCCACCTCTTCCTTCTGGCGGTTCACTTCTCGCAGAAGGGACAATTATTCTTCTGCCATTTTCATTTTGTCTTCAAGCTCCCCAAAACTCTTGAGCTTCTCGTCATACTTTTTCTTCTCTCCCTCCAAATCATTCACTTTATTTTCCAGCTGCATCTTTTCTGCCTCAACCGCAGCCAATTTCTTCGCCCATTCAATCTTTTCCTCGTCATACTTTTGACGGGAATCCTTCAAAGATTTGGTTAACTTAGACAAAGCATCCTCCACTCCAGACGAGGAGCTAGAAGCTTTGATTGCTTCATCCTTCTTCACAATGGTGTTAAAACAACTCACCAGCTGAAAAAAGAAGATAATGATAAGTCAGCACAGAGATACATGTATTGATGGGAAGAAAGAAAATTCAGAATATGAGGAACTTACTGAAGCAATGTGATGAGTAGCCAGGTATGTAAGCACATCCCTAGACATATTTTACTGAATTCCTTGGACTTCAGGAATAGTCCAAGTCTTCACCGAGCTCATTGCAGAGCGAGGAGGAATAATAGTTGGAACACCAGCTCCACTAACTTGGAGCTGGGGAATGGTCTCAGCCAAATTGACCGAGGAGGATTTCTTCAGTCTCCTCGGTGGCACTTCAACAGTCTCAACCAAAGAAGAACTTTTGGTCGGAGAGATGGTGATCACTTCCACAGGTGCATCCTTCTTGCTCAGAGCCACTGGGGGCTTCTCGGCAACCTTCTGAGGAGCAACAGAAGGGGCAATATCAACTTTCTTTGTCCCCTTTGGAACATCAGCCTTGTTTCTTTTCCCATCTCCAGCAGAGGTAGTCTCCTCAAAGAGAGCAGGAACTCTTCTTTTGCCCATTCTATGACTTAGAGGAATGTGAGAGTCTGGTGAAGAATCCTCAGGAACTGGCACTGGATCACTAATGCTGACCACAGGACGAGCAGTAAAGGATGATGTATAGCTCCTGTACTGTAACAAATATGAAGCAGACCTGACGTGCTCGTCTGCAACTTTCTGATGCAAACTCCAGATATGTTTCAAATGCTTAATATTAACTTCTGATTCTTTTGGAGTTTTTCTCTTACTGTCAACTGCAAACAAATACATAGTGAAATATCAGTCATACATTTTATCAAACATAATGAAATCATAATTTCAGAAATAAAATAAAATGAAAATAACCTATCCCATTACCATATGGAGGGCATTTGGGACCTTCATATACTTCATCTCCAGTCAAAGGGGCATGTTGCCAATTTTTGATAACTACCCCATGCTCAAAATAATCCCTATTGGCATCAGGGAGGTTGACTACTAAAGCCCTATTCAGAAATCTAGTTTTTAAATAAAAAATACTGTCTAGAACAGCCCATCTATAACAGTACATAATCTCAGGAATTCCTATACGGGTTCCGTGAGTTTGATTTAACTTATACACCCCATTAACTATTCTCCATGTGTTGGGGGATATTTTTGCAGGGACAACATCAAAATACTGACAGAACTCTAAACACAAAGGGTTTGGTGGAAAAGAAAATCCACATTCAGCAATAAAGAGGCTGGGGAACCAGTGTCCCTCAGGCAAACGAAAGTAATCAAAAGGCTAAAAAAGACTCTCCAGAGTTACCCAAGATGGAATAGAAAAATCAGAACGGAATTTCTCAAGAGATTCAACAACATAAACCATAGTGAATAAAAAAAATGAAGAAGAAGGAAGAAGATCTTACAGGAAAAAGTGAGATCTGTTGACAACGAACGAAGAAAAAGATGAACGCACAAGAGAGAGAAAGACTATGGAAAACTCGAAAGAAGAAATTGGAAAAGGTAGAGGACAATGGGATTGCCTATGAAGCTTAAATACTTTGCATTGGGAAACGGCGAAAGAAATGATTACAAAAAAGAAACTATTACGCTACCGGCGGCTAAAAGGACAAAAAGTGCGCGAAGATCGAAGCGCTTATAAAAATTCAAAAAAGGCAGATTTTGCGAATACAGAGAAAATGCTCCTAAAGACCAGGAAGGTCATTTAATATTGCCATATACCGAGAAAGAATGTTCCATACTCCTCAAAGTTCAAAATATGAAACATTGGGGGCTTCTGTTGATACCAAAATTAATATGCTGATATAGACGAATCATAAGAAGACACGTGTCGATCTACGTGGCACAAATAGCAACGAGGAAGTTTATTTCCCAGACCAAGTCATACTCACTCCGAGCAGCAAGTGTACTCCGACCAGCTCATACACTCCGAGGAACAGACTTCTCCGAAGAACTCAGACCTCTCCGAGAAACACATACTTCTACGAGGAACTCCTGAATATCATGAAGCTAAGGCGGTCCGAGCTGCATCTCGGCCACACCATTAATTGCCAGATAATCAACAGTTCAACTATTCATTGAATGCTTATCATTGACGCACACGCTTAAAGGGCATTAAATGTATCACCCTTTCATATGTATATCATTTAATGTATTACCCTTTCACGTGTACAACCTAAAGGCTATAAATACATTGTATCACCCTCATTCAAAGGGATTGGACTTTCTTGATAGAATTACATATCAAGAACTCCAAAACACTTGGCAATAACAGAAACAGTGGACGTAGGCCATTCTTATAAGGCTGAACCACTTTAAAATTCTTTGTCTCATTTATATTTATCTGTGATTAAATAATTAGAAGCAATCTAATTTTTTACATCAACAGTTCTATAATATGATCCTCGACAAGGTTGTATTGAAGAAGTTAAAAGTAGTGACATCCATAGTTCATCAGTGTATGAAGTTTCCCAATCACTATGCTAGCATGGTAAAGGGTAATCAAATGAAGGCCAGATAATGTTATTATATGTTTGTCGACTAGCCGAAAGTTCCAAAGGGAACCATCACTTACCAAATCGACACTTTGAACCCCCACGAAGAAGCTAATTTAGTCAAAAGAAAGTCGTAGAGGACACGAAAACCATTGTATTAGACGATGAAAAGCAAAAAAAACACCCAGATTGGCTCAAACCTAACAATATGCCTGGAATAGGAATTAATTGCATTACTTAGAGAGCAAAAAAAATGTGTTTTTATGGAGCCATGAGGATATGCCTAGAATTGTTCCTAAATTCAAATGCCATGAACTTCGTATCGATAATGATGCTAAGCCGATCAAGTCGAGGAGCAGAATATTTAGTCCCAAGAAAAATATAGCTATCTAAGAAGACGTAGACAAATTGCAAAAAGCACATTTCATTAAGGACGTCAAGTACCCTAATTGTCTGGCAAATGTAGTAATGGTAAAAAAGAAGAATGACAAATAGCGAATGTGTATCTGTGACACCCCGCCTAATTAAATATCGGGCGATCACTCCTTTATTAAATTAAAAATCAAGGTGAACAGTTGGTTCATTCTTAGCATCACTGTCGTAAAAATAAATTTTTCCAAATTAACACCCTAATTAATTAAGCTAAGTGTCAAAACCATTTACAACATTACTAACCAATTTTATTTTTAAAAACAAATATTTATTTAATTAGTAACAACATTTTCAATAAGTAAGAATCATACCACAATTATCCTGGAACATAATCCAATTAATTTAAACATTTAACATTCAAAATCCCAACATTTAAAACTTAATGTAAAAACATACATACTGAATAAATCTCAAAGTAACAGTACTAGAAATAACTGAAATACAAATGTCCCAACAAAATAGATAAATAGTGGAAAGGGCGACACATGCCCAGTAACTGAGAATGATAGAAGAGGAATCAAGTAAATGAAATCGTCTAAGCAAGTGGCCTGCAACTCCCACCTAAGTTGCAGCACGTTCCTCCCAAAGGATCCTAAGCAAGACGCCCCTGTGGATGGGAACCTGTAATATATACATATATATATATATACAAGAGAGAAAGAGAAATAGAAACGGGTCAGAGCCCGATAGTGTGTTTGATTTAAAATTCGATTAGCAAGTATTTAAATTGATACAGGACAATGCAACAACATATTAGTGCGACACTCTCTTGATAAATTCTCACCTCTCTTCTAATGTGCACACCTATCGCACTAACCTTCCCAGCGGATCATCTCTTCATATAACACCCTATCTTTTCCCAATGATTTAACTTATCTTAGGTTATTCGTAAGATTTACCACTGAACCACTAAAGTATTTAAAACGTAAGAATTCAATTTATAACCAAAGTTCTCCTTTTAACTTTATTAATCAACAAAGTTTTCCAGTGTCACATTATACTTTCTCAAAACACGTATTTATAATTTGAGTCATCAACATGTCCTACTTAACAAATCACGGTAGGCAGTTCCAAATTTCAGTATTTCATATATATATATTAATTACTCGTATAATATATATATTATATCAGCACCCCAAATAAAACTATGGTGCGGGCATACTCTACCATCCAATCCCCGTATCGCTCACACCTAGGTAAATACAAGTTCGGAATCACTCTCGAACTGTATTAACATATAAACACAAACAAGATTGAGGCGAAGCATAGATTCCAAGTCTCTAAGAGGTCAGTACATACCCTCACGTCTCTGAGGACCGTCTGAACTATCGATTCGATAGCCTGTACCAAGGATATCTATCTCCTAGGGTACGAATCAATATCCCCCATAAGGCAACACAGGATAAGATCGTCCCAGCGCGGTAACCTCAGGGAAAGCAAGTAGCGCAGACATGGTTTTCACATGTATATAATATATGCATACATAATCATATAAATATACCACTTTTATCATATTAATATAGGTTCCTCTCATCACCCATAATTACAACATTTATACTTAATTTTCACATTATTAGTATTACGTGTACGAGTTCGTTTCTAACTTTAACTCGAAGGATTTTCTCATCTGAATACGTAACATGCATGGACTCTATCCTCCCAAGTATAAAATTCAGTAAGTGTCATTTCTACATTCCAACGTAACTCTCTTACGCAACTCTCCCGTTAATTCATAAATTCATCAACCCTTAAGTAATTATACACAAGTACAATTCTCGTTTCATATTAAGAATCCCAAAATTAATCATATGTCCTACTGGTCCTCCATATCTCCCAAAACATTTTATTAAGGATGCCCAAGAATTATTTCACATTAAATTGAATTTCAACTAATTAATAAAGGGGAACATGAGTGTGCCAGGAGGGGTCGATCGATCGAAGCTCTGGGCTCGATCGATCAATCAAGCAGGTCTGCGAAATCTGCAGAATTGCAGTTACGGGTTTCATCTTCTAACTTACACCAAATCCATATTTTACAATCCCAAACGTCTCAAAATTTGTACTACTAACATCCTAACATGATATTGTACATTTCCTACCTAAAGCATGCCAATTTACATCACTAAACATGGATTAATCATGCCAAAATTCATTTAAAAATTCAAGAACCCTAGAAATATCTAAATCATGGTTCCAATCTGTTTTTCCCCGAAATTTCCTTCTTATACTACATTAAAATTTCGTGGATTATTCTTCTACACCACCAATAATTTCCAGAATAAGGTTTAAGTCATCACTACATGCAAATTCCTATCACAATTTAGGCTTTCTTCAATGTAATTCATCCCTAATCATTCCTAAACTAATATGAAGGATGCACCAACGAAATAAGCAAGATAAACACTTGCCTGGGATTTTAGATGTTCTAGTTTGCGAATGATTTTGGTGTGGTTGCGTTCCCCGTCGCGTGATCTACGCGTTGGTGGTGGTGGCGGTGCAAACGGATGGATTTTGGGCCTTGAATTTGCCTTGAGAGCTCTCTCCTTCCTCTCCTATGGCCGTTCTTGTGTTTGAGTTTTCTAACCCTAGCTGACTAACCTAAATGGCTGATATAGATTACTGATTTTCGTGGGTTTAATTACCCAAAAATGTGAAATGTCCAAAACGCCCTCCCGGAGTACTAATTAGGCCTAAAAACGCCCCGAGACCCAAACTAAACCCCCGAGTACACTTTTCTGACTATCTCGACCCTTCCGGACGAGTTGGCGCACTCAAAACGACCATACGAATAGCTTATAAAATATTCATTTTTATTTATCAATATTTAGTCCCGACGAGACACGGGCGCGTCCCGACTCAAATTTCCAAAATTGTCATTTTATTCACTCGTGACATTCAATATAACCAATATTACATATTACTTTGCTCATTAGTAATATTCAACAAATTTCCCATAATTACTAACTCTCGTCACGTTAATAATTATAACATAATAAATATCCGGATTTTTATTAAATAATGAATTTACATTAAATTTAATAAATCCCCAAATTAATATAGCATAAAAATACGGGGTATTACAGTATCGATTTTACCTACCTCAATAAAGCATTCCCAAAAGATCACTTTCCTTTACCAATGATTGATCAATTGGTAGATGCAACTATAGGTCATGAGTTGATAAGATTCATGGATGCCTACTCTAGTTAAAACCCAAATCAAAATGAAAATCAAAGGACGAAGAAATCACATCTTTCATCACCATTCGAGGTACTTACTACTACAACGTTAGGCCTCTTGGGATTGAAAATGCTAGAGCAATATATCAAAGGCTGCTGAACGAAGTCATTAAAGAATAGATCGGGAAGAACATGGATGTATATATGGATGACATGCTTACGAAGAGCAGCGTAGATGCCGACCACATCAAAGACCCGAGTCAGACGTTTATCAGCTGGAAAAACATTCAATGAAGCTCAACCCGACTAAGTGTGTGTTCAGCGTTCTAGATGGAATGTTCCTAGGCTTCATTGTGAATAAAAAAGGAATTGAGTCCAACCCAGATAAAATCAAGGCATTACTTGATATGCAATCTCTTACATGCGAGAAAGATATGCAGAAAATGACTAGAAGAGTGGCCGCCCTCAATCAATTTGTGTCTCGAGATACTGATAAATGCCTACCATTTTTTAAAGTACTTAGGAAAACCTTTGAATGGAATAAAGAATGCAAAATTTCCTTTTAGTAGTTGAAGAACTACTTAGAATCTCCACCACTGCTCTCCTAACTAATTCTAAGAGAGAAATTATATCTATATTTAGCTGTCTCAAAGTCTTCTGTTAGCTCAGCATTAGTCAGGTTGGAAATAGAGTTCAAAAGATAGTGTATTACACTAGCAAAGCATTCAGAGGAGCCGAAATTAGTTATCCTTGCCTGGAGAAGCTAGCTCTTGCTCTTATTAAGGCTTCAAGGAGGATATATCTTTACTTTCAAGTGCACACCATTGTGATTTATACAGATTTACGTCTGCATTAGGCACTTTAAAAACTAGAGAAATCAAGAAGATTGATGTTCTGGGCAGTAGAACTGGGACAATACGAAATCCTTTATGAGCCAAGGATAGTGCTAAAGGGATAAGATGTAGTAGATTTCAATATTGAATTCACATAACTAGAAGACGTCACCACCCCTAGTTTTTCTGCCGAGCATACTTCTTTGGAAGAAAGATCTGCTCCAAAGTAAATTTAAAAGATCGTCGACCAACCTAAAACATCAGCTGCCTAAGAGATGGCTCAAAAGTACAATAAATAAAGCAAGAGAATATTCTAACAAGGTGTACTATATGAGGAAATCTTCAATAACTACATTCTAGTCTAGAAGTTATATGTAGATGGATCCTCATGTGCTACTGGCAGTGGAGAATGTTTAATCATCAATACTCCGGACGACATTAATGTGGAGTATGCACTTCATTTTTAATTCCAAGCCTCCGACAGAGTACGAAGCATTAATCACAGGTCTGAAATTAGCCTTATCATTGGGAGCCGAATAGATTATGGCGTATAGTGATTCCCAACTCCTTGTTAATTGATAAGCACCCAAAAGTGTTAATTTAATCCCTCAATATGTGCATTTTAGTCACTCGTTTTAATTAAAATTAGCCCTATATTCGTATTTATTTATTTCTCAGGTCAATACCGAGTTGCGATACAAATAATACTAAATCACTATAATTGCGACATAATAGCTGTCAAAAGCATGAATCGAAGAAATCAAAGAGACCACGAAGTCAGAAGTCCCATTGAGCTTGCCCAGATGAGTTCCGATGTCCCGAACCCAATCCCGTAAACCTAGCCTACCCTAAACCAAACCTAATCCTTTCCCGAGCCCGGTGTGTGTTGAGTTTGTACCTTTATTATTTTTTTTAGATTTTTTTTATTTTGTGTCGCTTTTATTTTTAGGATTTATTTTAGAATTTTCTAGGTTTTATTTTCTATTTTTTATTTATTTATTTATTTTATTTATTTATTATTAGTGTGTTTTATTTTGATTTTGATTAGTTTTTATTTTTTAGTCTTTATTTTATTTTATTTTATTTTATTTTATTTTATTAGGATTAGTTTTTAGGAAGTTATTTTTTTTTATAGTTTTAGTTTTTAGTTTTTATCTTATTTTATTAGGATACGTTTTTTTAGGAATTTATTTTTCTAGTTTTATTAGTTTTTTTTATAAGACTTTAGTTTTATTGTTATTAGATTTTTATTTTTATTTTATTAGGATTTTAATTTTTAGTTTTATTAGATTTTTTTTTAGGATTTTAGTTAGTTTATTTTTTTAATGTGTACAATCTAACACACACACACACACACATTAACTACCCTACACCTCATTACACCACAATAACTCCTCAACCCAACTACTATTCATCTTCTTCCCTACACCTCATTCTCTCTCCTCAACCTCCCTAACCACACAATTTTCAACCCACACGATCATCCCACCAATCCTAAACCAAAATCAAACCCCTCTCTAATTGTATCAACCCAACGCCTTGAACTCAACACCCAATGAACTCATGAAATCGGTCCTCCACCCATCTGCTGAAACCCACCTCCATCTGACCTGGTCGACCTCAAAAACACCACCACCAAAACCCACGAACCCGAGTAGACTCATGACCCACCTGCTCCAACCTCCACTCCACAGCCCCATACTTGGGCAACCATTTCCCCAAACCAGAGCCATCGGTGAACCCCAAACAACCCGAATCCCTGCAGACCGAAGCGCCCACAAACCTTCAACCCGCGACCCTTGATCCGACAATCTATACTCCCCAACCCGTCGCGACCAAACCCGAGACTAGAAACCACCCCCATACCCGGAAACCCATTTCCACGAAACCAAAATCCCAACAGAATAGGAACTCCCAATCCAACTGTCAAAATTTTAAATAAACCATCATGCCTTTATTATTCGTCAAATTCAATCCCATAAAAATCTCTTCTCAACAAAGCAATTATGGGGGTTATAAAAGAAAGTGCAACTCACTAGAGAGAAAGGGGGACTCTCATATCAGACGAGAGAAAAAGAAGAGAGAAGTTCTTTGTATATTTTGTATAGTTTAGGAACATAAAAAAATTCCAAAAAAATACAAAAAAAATAGTTTAGTGTTAGAATAAATTTTAGATTTAGTTTTTATTTTTATTTTTGTAATCAAATGTTAAAAATTGTGAAGAAGTTGGACGCATGTCAAGGCGCATTTCATGACATATTTGTGAAAAAAATTGTGTGTCGTATTTCGTCCTTCTCTTTTCAATTTATATTCTTCTTACCATATTATCGATTGTTGTTTATGCACATATGAGAATGTTTGGCTAAACACCCCGTTCAAGGGGTGGAATGAAATCGCGTAGGATGTTGATTTGATTAATTGATTTCATTAATGCTATATTTCTAGATTCATTAATTTAGACTTGTCATAAATTAATTTATGTATCAAGAGATAGTAAATTAATTTTACAAATTAATGTTTGAATTTAGGAATCAAACTAGAGATAATTTTTTCCTAAATCTAAATATTAATTTGGTGTTGAAATTTGAGGATTGATACTATTTTTATTAAATTGATCCTAGTGGGTAATTTTATTGAAAATAATATAATTCTTAATTTTTCATCATGTGATATTTTTAAAATAATTTTCTGAAAAAGATATTATTAAATTTATAATTGTAACGAGAGTTAGATTATCGATTTAATATTATCTCGTAATATTTCAAATTAATAAATTGAGAAATTAAAATAATTGATAATGTAGTGTAATCCCATCTCTTAACATTCTCACATTTTTCTCACTCGATTGCACAATATTTTTTGTTATTTAGTCATTTCATAATTTTTAGCGTTTATTAGTTAATTTTTCCCTTGAAGTTGTTTTTAAAAAAATAAAAAATAAAAAGATTTTAATAATAAAATTTGAATTACAAGTTTTCACAATAATTGTTTCACCCTTGGAAGTTGGATTAATACCCGTACTTACTGCAATACGAGTTGTTTTAGCAAGTTTTGTAGGTAATTCAAGGGAATTTTGAGATTGGATTTTGAAGATAACGACCATACGCAAAAAGCCTCTTATCATTAATCAAATGATTCACATAAATTGATTCAAGGAAGATCTCATGATTAAGTATCTATCCAAAATCATGGACATCTTCACTAAGTTTGTTGCGGTAAAAATGGTGAGAATTCCAAGGATAGAGAATGCCCGAGTAGATGCACTTACTCGTTTGGCCTTAGCAGGACAGAACTCAAGAGAACCATCCCCGTGGAAATTCGTACACACAGAAGTGTAGACTTGGAGGTTATGGCCAGTTTTATTACAACAGATTTATGACCCGCATGGGTGGATCCTATTAGAAACTACATTGATAAAGGTATATTACCTGCTCATCCAAAAGAATCCCAAAAATTAAGGTTTAAGGAAACCAGTTATGTGTTAGAGCGATAAGTCCTATACAAAAGGGGATACATTATTTCATTACTTCGTTATGTTCACCCGGACAAGGTGCCATACTTGATCAAAGAAGTATATGAAGGTTCCCATGGGGCTCATTCAGTCGGCTGATCATTAGTGCGTAGGATAACTATATAGGGATACTACCAGCTGATTAGGAAATCAGACTGTGTTTTCTTTATAAGAAAGTGTGATAAATGTCAGAAGTTTTCCGTAATTCATAGAAGATCGGGGGATGCCTCAACTCTAATTACTTCCTTTTGGACTTTTTCTATTTAGGCAATTCATTTTGTTGGCATATTTACAAGGACCAAATGAAGGTTCAAATATTTGGTAGTGGTAGTGGATCACTTTAAAGGCTAAGAAATTGGTTAAAATGCCTTATGAGAGAGTTTTCTAGTTCATCAAGAAATATATCATATGCAGGTATGAAATGCCATAAACCTTCATCACTAATCATGACACTCAGTTCGACAACGAGGAATTTGAAGAGTACTTCATTCAGTCTAAGATCCAAAAACTTCACTCTGCCCTATGACACGTATAATGTAAAGTCCAAAAAGAGGTCACCAATAAAACTATACTTGATGGGTTGGAAAAGAGGTTGGATGATACTAATGGAAACTGGATCAATTAGCTACATAGTGTTCTCAAGGCATATAGAACTGCACCGAGAACAACCATTGGGGAGACTCCTTACATGTTTTCTTTTGGAACTAAAGTAGTGGTACCAGCTAAGATTGGTCTTCCTACTCATAAGGTGTTGAACTTTGACTCCCCCAAAAGTGATATCATGAGGAGGTTAGATTTAGACATGTCTGAGGAAGTCAGGGAGGACGCTTCACTTCAAATGGTCACATATTAACAAAGAATTGCTAGTGTCACACCCTAACCCCATTAGGATATAATTAACTAAATAGTTCACAAACCACACTTATTATTTATTTATTTATTTATTTTGTAATACACATTAAAACAAGTTCAAGGTTAAAATGCGGAATACTAAAAATCCAATCATTTTAAGGAGACACAATTTAAACAAAACTCCCATACCATTTAACTTAATTACAACTAGTACAATGTATACAACATAACTGACGAGACCCTACTACTATTCACTCAACCTCCTAGACCTGGTAGTGGCAGCTTCAAAACCTGAAAATGTAAACATATAAAACCACGAGTTTAAAAACTCAGTGAACTTACTACATCTCTATATATTACAAATACTATATTAACATCTCAACATATCAATATATTCATCTCTGTGCCAAATTAGGCCATATACATATTCGGAGTTATTAAACCCCACATCTCCTTCATAGGCAATAATCATATCCATAGGTTATAATAATCCAACATCTCCTGAATTGCACAACAACTCAACATATCCTGACTTTTATAAAGCCATAGCATCTCAAGATCTATTGACTTTTAATAATCCATAACATCTCAACATCTCATGAATTTTAATAAGCCATATCATCTCAACATATAATACATACACATCATATCCACAATCAACTCAGTAAGTACACTCACATTGGGTTGTCAACTATGTATTCACGTTTCCCTCGGGTGGAGATGAACAGGGTTGATTTGACCTTACACTTGTTAATCCAACTAAATCAGTACTGAATCTCAATCATAAGTATTATCATAATATATCTATGTAACTTTCAATGACCATACAATAACAACATAATTTTACTGAGGTCACATTCCATGAAACATGTGTAAAGACAAAACAATAGTATATATGTTGATAAGGTTATGAACATTGAACCATAGAAAATACCTCGTAAGGAATTTATAACTAAAATTAAGTAAATATAAAATTATACTTCTCAATATATATATACACATGAAACATGTACTCAAAATACCATTGGGAAAGAGCAGATAAAAACATTCTTTCATGGGGTATCCAGTATGGCCTCAAATTATTATCCTCCATACTTAACCATCCCATATTCATAAATTGTACATATACAGGTGTACAAGATTATCAATATGAAATTATATCTGAATATACTTTCCATTACAAGTAAAGATGTAATTTTTCAAGCTTCCTAGAGCAAGATTTGATCATTTCTTTACAACCTATTAAATTTACCCCAAAAGTTCCTCTATTGTTCCTTCAACTTCCAAGAATTTTTATAATTTTTCTACAGCATAACTTTCCATGATTTTACACCCATTTTCAATAAACACATTAAATAGTATAGAATTAAAGTTTCATAATTGTTTGACTTCATTTGCTATGTCAAAATCTTGACCAAACTCAGGTCATATCGAAATGAAATATAGAAATAGCAACTATGTACCAACTTGCAACCATCACCAATGCCCAATCACAAGGAGTTCAATTTCTAATTTTCAGATTTGATATGAATATATGAGTCTAGTTTCATATCCAATTGGATTTTATCAATTCCAGTAATCACACAAAAATATATACAATTTTGAATACAAGGGATTTCAACACATGTGAACAAATACTTATTATCACAAAGGAGGATGTAATTTTAATCAATCATTCAAGATTTATATACTTTGAAATAAGTATAATACAAGATTAAAATAATATTAATCACATAATTATACCTTGGAAACACTTTAAGGATTTTCTTAGAATTTTTCTAGCTTTTCTTGTAATCTTTTCTTCCTTAAACTTCCACTTTCTCTCTCCTCAAGTAAAAACTCTACAAAACTGAACCTAGGGTTTTATTTGATGAAGAAATAGGTTAAAAGAAGAGTTTTAAGTCTGACAAGGCTTCCTCCCATGCCAACCAATCAAATTAAAATATTTGGTTTACTAAAAGATAATTTACCACTTAAAGGGAATGGACAGATTTGCCCCTTGTTCGTAAATTGGGGATAGCTTCTTACTCGGACATCCGTTTGATGCTTCGTTTATTTTGTCGCAAACCTAACTCATATATCTACAACTATATAGTTTTCACCTTGAGTCAATTGTTACATTATAAGGGTCAAAACTAGTCTCCAATAGGAGCATTTGTACCGTAAATAACAAAATCTTGTGTTTGTAAATAATTCGACATTTCATGATTTATGAAAGTAGGATTATACTAACCATAATCACTTAACATTAGATATACTAATAAAATATTATTCATATCACATAAGGTAAGCATGATTTATGTATAATCTATCATAATTATATCCGTGTTGTCATAACTTCCCCCCTAGAAAATTTCATCCCCGAAATTTGATATGAATGTTACTTACCAAACAAATGGGGATACTGTTTCTTCATGCTATCCTCCATTTACCAAGTTGCTTATTTAATTTCATGGCTCATACACATAACTTTTACTAAGAGAATAACTTTATTCCTCAATACTTGTTCCTTACGATCAAGAATTTCCATCGGTTCCTCGATGTACGACAAGTCTTCTTTCAGTTAAATAGGTTGGGTTTTTAGTTGATGAGATGGATCTGCCAGATACTTACGAAGCATTGATACGCGAAACACATCATGTAAACGAGACAATTCTGTAGATAATGTTAATATATATGCCAGGTTCCCAATTCTTTCCAACGCTTCATATGGACCAATGTATTTTGGACTTAGTTTCCCCTTTTTTCCAAATCTCATGACGCCTTCGCATGGTGAAATACGTAGGAATAGAAAATCTTACTTTTAAAATTCTAATGGATACTTCCTTTTATCTGCATAAAATTTTCGCCTGCATTGCGCTATCTTTATCCGTTACCGAATCATTTTAATCTTTTCGGTTGTCATATCTATCAATTCAGGACCCATGATTTTCCTTTCACCTACTTCATCCCAACATAATGGCATTCTACATCTCCTCCCATATAAAGCTTCATAAGGAGCCATACCAATGGTGGACTGATAACTATTATTTTACGCGAATTCTATCAATGGAAAATGATCATCCCAACTACCTTTGAAGTCAAATACACAGGCTCGTAACATGTCTTATAATATTTGAATCGTTCTTTCTGATTGCCCATCGGTTTGTGGATGAAATGTAGTACTGAACTTCAAACTTGTGCCCAGGGAATTCTGTAAACGAGGACAAAACTTAAAAATGAACGTTGGATCTCTATCTGATACTATTAACAGTGGTGCCCCATGTAAACGAGTAATCTCATCAACATATACGTACGCATACTTGCCAACAGTGTAGGTCATCTTAACTGGAAGAAAATGAGATGACTTTGTCAATCGGTCTACAATCACCCAAATAGAATCATGCCCCTTTGGTGATCGTGGTAATCCTACAACAAAATCCATTGTTATATGTTCCCACTTCTATTCTCGAATAGGCAATGACTGCAATAATCCTATCGACTTCTGATGCTCCACCTTCACTTGCTGGCATACTAAACATTTAGCTACAAATTCTACAATCTCATGTTTCATATTATTCTACCAGTAATACTCTTTCAATTCTCTGTACATTTTGGTACCTCCAGGATACATAGGGTAAATAGAACTATGTGCCTCTTCTAATATATCCTTCTTTAAGGATGGATCATTCGGTACATAAATTCTATTTTTATAACACAACGATTCATTATTCTTAATTTCAAAGTCACTCTCTTTACTATCCAGGATTTCCCATTTCTTCTTCTCAAGGAATGGATCACTGATTTGCAAATTTTGTATGCATTTTGCCAGTAAAGGTCTCATTGTAAAATGTGCAATTAATGCCCCTGTTTCAGTTAAGTTCAACTCTACTCCCATCAGTCTTAATTCCATAATATTGCCAACCCGTGCACATTGAATATAAGATAATCTCCCTAATGACTTTCGTCTTAGAGCATCTGCAACAACATTGGCCCTCTCGGGACGATGGTGAATGGTACAATCATAGTCTTTAATTAACTCCATCCAACGTCTTTGTCTCAAATTCAATTCTCTCTGTGTAAATAAATACTTCAAACTTTGATGGTTAGTGAAAATTTCACACATCTCTCCATATAAATGATGTTTCCATAATTTCAAGGCAAAAATAATAACCGCGGGTTCTAAATCGCGCGTAGGATAATTACATTAATGCGCCTTTAACTGTCTAGATGCATAAGAAATTACCTTTCCATGTTGCATGAAAACACAACGTAGACCCTGATGTCAAGCGTTAGTATAAATCACAAAGCCTTCTTCACTGGATGGAAGAGTGCGAAATGGAGCTGATACTAGTCTATTTTTTTAACTTTTCAAAGATGTGCTGACATTCATCACTCCACATAAATTTCACTTCCTTTCGAGTTAATTTAGTCAATGGTAGAGCTATAAATGAAAACCCCTTTATGAATCTCCTATAATATCCAGCCAATCCTAGGAAACTCCTAATCTCCATTACATTTCTTGGTCTTTTCCATTACACAATTTCTCTACCTTCTTAGGGTCAACATAAATTCCATCTCCTGAAACAACATGCCCCAAAAATACTAGCTGATTTAACCAAAACTCATATTTGCTAAACTTAGCAAATAATTGACTATCTCTAAAAACTTGTAATACAACTCTTAGATGCTTCTCATGTTCCTCCTGTCTAGGGGAGTATATTAAAACATCATCAATAAAGACAATCACAAACGAATCTATGAAAGTATTAAATACTCGATTCATTAAATCCATAAACATCGCAGGAGCATTTGTTAACCCAAATGGCATTACCAAAAATTCATAATGACCATAGCGAGAACGAAAAGCTGTCTTAGAAATGTCACAATCTCTCACCCTTAATTTATGATAACCCGATCTTAAATAAATTTTTGAAAATACTTTAGTACCTTGTAATTGATCAAATAAATCATCAGTATTTTGAATAGTTACCTTGTTCAATTGCCGATAATCAATGCAAAGTTGCATGGTGCCGTCTTTCTTCTTCATAAATAGTACTTGAGCACCCCATGGTGATATATTGGTCGAATAAAACCTCTATCTACCAAATCTTGTAGTTGAACCTTTAAGTTCTTCAGTTCCATAGGAGCCATTCTATATGGAGAAATAGAAACTGGAGTTGTACCAGGCACTAAATCAGTAGTAAACTCTACCTCTCTGCTAGGTGGCAACCATGGTAATTCCTCTGGGAACACATCTGCAAAATCCTTAACTACTGGGATATCTTGTATTTTTTTGTAATTCCATGTTTGTATCCACAATATACGCTAAAAGCCTTGACAACCCTTATTTAACAATTTTCTCGCCCAAAGGGAAGAAATAAGACAATTTGGAACCACATTTCTTTCCCCAGTACATTTAAATTCTTCCTCCCCCAGCATATTAAATGTAACTTCCTTGTGAAAATAGTCAATCAATGCATGGTAGGAAGATAACCAATCAATAACCAAAATTATATCAAAATCTCGAATATCTAGTGGAATTAAATCAATGGTCAACTCCCTCTCCCCCACATACAATACATACTTTTTATACACAAGCTCCACTAACATCACATCTCCCATAGGTGTAGAAATATATAAACCACAATCTATATAAGAACACGGCCTACCCAAATGCATGGTAAATGATAGTGCTACAAATGAATGAGTAGAACCTGGATCAATAAGCACAGAAGCATGTTTGTTCATGATAGAAAATGTACCTGTCACCACCTTTGGAGTAGCTGAGCATCCTGTAAAGTCATAGCACATATCCTTCCCGAAGCCCTTGAACCACTAGACTGTCCTCTACCTCCTCCTCTCCCTATGCCTGCAGGTGATGAACCTCGACTAACAGTAGCTGATTGAGTCCCTCCTAATAGCATAGGACAGTTATTTTTGGTATGACCAATTTGATGACAGTGATAACACTCTACCCTATTTAACTTGGGACAATATGGACTGATATGGCCCTCAGCTTTGCAAAAATAGCATGTAATAGTCTTAGACTTCCCATTCGCATTCTCTTGTTATCTATTATGTTGGCCCATCAATCCTGCACCCCTAAAACTGCTTGGTGTCCTATTCTGAACATAATTTCCAGTCCCTCTACCGCGCTGAAATTTTTGACTCCCCTATTTTGAGTATTCTATATTATCTTCCTTTTGCTAAGATGGATCAAATATACTCCTCTTTCCCCTTTGTTCCCTATTCTTTATTGCATTATTAAAATCTCCTTCAACCATTATAGCTTTAGTAACTAAAGTATTAAAATCTACCATTTCAAGTGCAATGAGTCTAGACTTGATAACCAAATTCAATCCATCCTAAAATTTGTTGCATTTGTCCTCATCATCATTTAAGAAACGTAATGAAAATCAAGACAAAGATATAAATTTATTTTCATACTCCCTGGCCGACATATTCTCCTGAGTTAATGATAAAAAAATTCTCTCTTTTTGCTTCTGATACATACGAGGAAAATACTTTTCATATAAGACTTTAATAAAGGAATCTCAAGTAATTACCTCACCTCCCCCCGGAGTAAGCAATAAATGTTTGGAAGACTCCCACCAATATTTATCTTTGCCTTTTAACATGAAAGTAGCTAAAATTACCTTTTGCACACTATGTACATTTATCACCCTCATAATAGTTTTTGTGTCTCTGACCCAAGCCTTAACTTGTAAAGGATCTACAGAACCTGAGAATGCTGGGGGGTTCAATTTGATAAACTTCTCGTATAGAGTATTCTTCTCCTCTCGTTGTATTTCCCTTTCTCTTCTGGACAAAGTCTGCTCCTCCAATTACTTGTCTTGTTGTTCTGCTATTTATGTTATAAACATGTTTTGTTGTTCTGCCATTAAAGTCATGGAATGATCCATTCTCTGCATATCTATAAGTTGTTCAGGTGCCCCCTCTACATTATTTGGATTTTGTTAGTTTACTGTATTTGAAGACTCCTCATCCACCCTCTCGTGAACATTTTATCCTTCCATATCTTACTATCTGTCATAAACAACAATTAATGAAACAAGAATACAATATTTATTTCTAACATAATGGTTAGTATTTCTCACAAGTTAATATAAATGACCCACACCACACTACTTCTGCCACTGCCACATCTAGACTCTCTAACCCCAGAACATAAAAACCTAAAGCTCTGATACCAAGTTGTCACCCCTAACCCCATTAGGATATAATTAACTAAATAGTTCACAAATCACACTTATTATTTATTTATTTACTTTGTAATACACATGAAAACAAGTTCAAGGTTAAAATGCGGAATACTAAAAATCCAATCATTTTAAGGAGACACAATTTAAATAAAACTCCCATACCATTTAACTTAATTACAACTAGTACAATGTATACAACATAACTGACGATACCCTACTACTATTCACTCAACCTCCTAGACCTGGTAGTGGCAGCTTCAAAACCTGAAAATGTAAACATATAAAACCACGAGTTTAAAAACTAAGTGAACTTACTACATCTCTATATAGTACAAATACTATATTAACATCTCAACATATCAATATATTCATCTCTGTGCCAAATTAGGCCATATACATATTCGAAGTTAATAAACCCCACATCTGCTGCCCCGTAGGTAATAATCATATCCATAGGTTATAATAATCCAACATCTCCTGAATTGCACAACAACTCAACATATCCTGACTTTTATAAATCCATAGCATCTCAAGATCTATTGACTTTTAATAATCCATAACATCTCAACATCTTATGACTTTTAATTAGCCATATCATCTCAACATATAATACATACACATCATATCCACAATCAACTCAGTAAGTACACTCACATTGGGTTGTCAACTATGTATTCACGTTTCCCTCGGGTGGAGCTGAACTGGGATGATTTGACCTTACTCCTGTTAATTCAACTAAATCATTACATAATCTGAATCATAAGTATTATCTTAATATATCTATGTAACTTTCAATGACTATACAACAACAATATAATTCTACTCAGGTCACATTCCATGAAACATGTGTAAAGACGAAATAATGGTATATATGTTGATAAGGTTATGAACATTCAACCATAGAAAATACCTCATAAGGAATTTATAACTAAAATCAAGTAGACATAAAAATATACTTCTCAATATATATACACGTGAAACATGTACTTAAAATACCCTTGGGAAAGAGAAGATAAAAACATTCTTTCATGGGGTATCCAATATGGCCTCAAATTATTGTCCTCCATACTTAACCATAGAATATTCATAAATTGTACTTATACAGGTGTCCAAGATTATCAATATGAAAACATATTTGAATATACTTTCCATTACAAGTGAAGGTGTAATTTTTCAAGCTTTCTAGAGCAAGTTATGACCATTTCTTTACAACCTATTAAATCTGCCCTCAAAGCTTTTCTATTGTTCCTTCAACTTCCAAGAATTTTCATAATTTTTCTCCAAAATAATTTTCCATGATTTTTCACCCATTTTCAATAAAGTTACCAAATAGTACATAATTAAAGTTTCATAATTGTTTGACTTCATTTGCTATGTCAAAATCTTGACCAAACGCAGGGCATATCGAAATAAAATATACAAAAAACGATTATGTACCAACTTTCAACCATCACCAAGGCCCAACCATAAGGCTTTAAATTCTAATTTTCGGATATGATATGAATATATGAGTCTGGTTTCATATGCAATTGGAATTTATCAATTCCAGTAAGTAATCACACAAAAATATATGCAAGTTTGAATACAAGGGATTCCAATAATAAGCAATACGGGCTACATACACCACTTATCTCACATGTGAACAAATACTTATTATCACAAAGGAGGATGTAATTTTAATCAATCATTCACGATTTATATACTTTGAAATAAGTATAATACAAGATTAAAATAATATTAATCACATAATTCTACCTTGGAAACAGTTTAAGGATCTTCTTGGAATTTTCCTAGCTTTTCTTGTAATCTTTTCTTCCTTAAACTTCCACTTTCTCTTTCCTCAAGTAAAAACTCTACAAAACTGAACCTAGGGTTTTATTTGCTGAATAAATACGTTAGAAGAAGAGTTTTAAGTTGGTCGTGGATGCCTCCTATGCCAACCAATCAAAATAAAACATATGGTTTACTAAAAGACAATTTACCACTTAGAGGGAATGGACAGATTTGCCCCTTGTTCGTAAATTCGGGATAGCTTCTTACTCGGACATCCATTTGATGCTCTGTTTATTTTGTCGCAAACCTAACTCATATATCTACAATTGTATAGTTTTCACCTTGAGTCATTTGTTACATTATAAGGGTAAAAAATAGTCTCCAACACGAACATTTCTATCGAAAATAACAAAATCTTGTGTTTCTAAATAATTCGACATTTCATGATTTATGAAAGTAGGATTATACTAACCATAATCACTGAACATTAGATATACTAATAAAAAATTGTTTATATCACATAAGGTAAGCATGATTTTTGTATAATCTATCATAATTATATCCGGGTTATCACAACTAGATTCTACAACAGGAGGCTAAACCCAACCAACTTTAAAGAATGAGACTATGTCATTAAGAAGGTCATCCAGAAGGGAAATAAGTCGGAAGAAAATTAGCACGATCCTTATCACATATTGACGGTCTTCAAACCATGAACTTATCGCCTGGAAACACTTATAGGGGAAGAATTTAAGAATCCATGGTACGCCGAGCACCTCAGGAAATATTGTCAGTAATTTTGATTTGATGAATCGTTTAATAAAGTTATGATTTCCTACCAATTATGCTTCATTTTTATGGGTTTTTTTTTCGGAGTACGGCGCTGATGCATTACACTAAACCCAATAAACTTTTCCAAATTCAAAAAAGAAAAATATTTTAGACTTTACGTATGACTTCGTCTTTGACAAGTCATGAACAAGAATTCCCTGAAACTTCACGTATGACTTAAAGTAAAAAAATAAGGAGTTTTACCCAACCAATTTAAATTCCGAAAAATCCTACATTCCTAATACACTTGATCACCAATGGAAACTAATGCAAACACTTATCCCTAAAAATGTTTTACTTAAGTGTATTCCTAGAACCTAAGGCCTTATAACTCAAGTTCATAACTTGATTAGACACTCATCAATTAAGAAAGTTAGTTATCTTCATAGCCAACACACTAATAAAAAAGCTTAATCTTGAATAAAAAAATTAAATACATAGACATGTATGAAAAAAATAGTCTTTTATTCCAACAAACTTTCATAAAAGGTAGATATACAATCAAAAATAAGAAAGAAAAACAAATTTATTATATGGGACATTTTCCCTCAGCCTTGTCCATCCAAGTAGGAGGAACATTAAGAGTACTGGGAAAAGTAGTGATTCTAAAATCTCTTAACCTACTACGATCACTAATGCTCGACTGATCTAACGAGTGAGGGAGGCGAATGTAATTATCTTCAATGTGAAGATAATAATCCACTAAATATTTTTTCACTAAGCTCTAGGGAATGGCGTAAATTGGAATCCACTCGGCATCAATCCTAAATGGAGGGTAAGGATAATCCAACATGCCTCGATCATGTCAATGACATAACTCATTCTTATCATCCACTTTCAATAATCCCAGCACGTATAACTAGCCCCATTTGTACCATTCCCAGCGAGCTTGATTTAGGTGATCATCCATATGAGTTAAGGCCTCATCATAACCATCCATCCATACCGCTTAGGGTTATTTGTGGAAGTGAAAAGTTAGTCTTTCTACTTGGTCTTGGATCTTTTTAATGGTTTTATATTTATCTTTTAACAACGCTGCTTCATTGGCAAAGGTTTTCTTAGTTCTTTCTTCATCTTCAGTTGGTCGAGCAGCAACCACGAGTCTAAAAGACTAACTAAATTTGGTCTTCATCTTCAAGTTTTTTAGTTCCTCCAATAATATGGCATTCTCAAGATCTAAGAAAGAGGCACCTTCACTTAGCATAACCTTAGATGACTTTTTTAAGCACTCTGACTCATTCCTTTAGTTGTTATTCTCTTTTCAAGAAGATTAGTAATTTCCTAAGAACTTTCCACCTCCTTTTTTAATAAGAATTCCTTCTTTCTAAATGACGATGTAGTCTCTTGCAGTTTCTTGTCAAAACCCCAACCTGCACTCAATGCCTCATATTTGGTGTCATAATCAGAATGGAGTAAAGCCCGAGCAAGATTATGATCATCCTGAAGATCCTCAATCATCTCATAGTATGCTGCATTATTTGCCAAAACCCTATCAATGAGACAATGCATGTGTACATAGGACTCTTTTACTTGGTCGGGTGCATCTCTATCGAGCAATCCCTTCAATTTAGTCTCAGTTAGACTTTCATGACCAGCTCCAAATAAGCTATTGCTACGTCTTAATAAGTCAGTTTCAGCAGAGATAATTGAATTTTTCCTTGCAGTAAATTAGAGAGCAACAATATCAAAATAATAAGTCCAACCAAATAGAATAAACAAGTATAATTAAAGGTACACACTAGCAAGTTGTCTATTCCATTACAAATCCCAAAAATATTAAGAAATAAAGGTAAACATCAAATGAAAATAGATACAAGAATGGGTAATCTAAATGGAAGATATTTAAACCTTCTTAATGTCCTTTCATATTGCCTCTTGGAGGATGGACTCATTCCCCGTTACAAGTGCCAAGGAGGATTCACCTGTCCCCTCTTCAGCATTAATTTTTGTGTCCAAGTTACAAGGGGAACTAAGATCATGCCTCTAGAACAGGTCAAAGTCATTTGAGGTTCCAACCTCCTTCAAGTAAAATGTCCATCCATCTTTAAAGGACACTTTCTTCCCATACTCAACCTGGATAGCAGCTACGACAAAGGCCTTGTCCCAGTCCCTGTTGAAGGCATCTTCCTTATCATATTTATATTAGGCCTTCAACTCAAGAAATTTCTTCTTTTCAGCACTCGCCTCCCTAGCCGATCAAGATACCTTGTCCTTGGTAGTCCTCACTTTGTCTTCGACAATCTTTATTTTATCCTCTATCATGGTCACTTTTTCCTCAACCTGCTTCAGTTTCTCTTGTCATTATTTCTTCTCTCTCTTAAAAGTCTCTTCAGAATTTTTTAAGGATTTCTTTAAGCCTTCAAAGGCCTCTTCCATATCAGCTAATGATGACCTTAGATGGTCATCTCTAATCAACAACGGTTATAGTCGATCAAAAACTGCAGAATAAGACAACAACAACAATAACAAAGTTACTACTATGTATGCTTAAAGGAAAATTATGGAAAGCGGACAAAGGATTACAAACTTACCAAAGACAAATTTTGATTAGCCCTCTCCAACAAATGGGCTCTGGATAAAGGGACTGCTGCTGACAAAATTCCAGCACAAATTATCCCCTAGCAAACCCGGGGTTTAATGCTACAGAGGCCGACTTTGCAACAACTTAGTCGACAGAGAACTTCTGGACCAATTCATGTTGAACAATTCGCCCTCTCTTCAACCTCTTGAATTAAGGCTTTGTGGTTTAAGTCTCCTCAATATTGAGAACCAGATGCCTCTTGTCTGAACTAGTCGTCTTTTTGGATGGAGGATGAGAGAGACCAGCCAACAAGTTTGGAACTTTTCTTTTTCACATCTCTATAATAGGGGAAGTCTGAATTGAAATAATATCAAAAGATTCAAAAAAGGAGGATGTCCCTCCAATTGTCAATTTCTTGTCTACTGCAAAAGATTCAGCAACAGAAGATGTGGAAACAGGTTCCTCATCCAAGTTAATTGGAGCATAGTGAACAACTTCAATTGGTTGGGCTATAAAATATTTAATGGATCTTCGGTACTCCAACAACATAAAAGTTGCTATGGGGTTCTCCTCCCCTATTCTTTGGTGAATTGACCACAAAAAATTCAATTCGTCAAGCGTCACCTCACCCTCATTGGGACACTTCTTTTTACTTTCCTCTGCAAAAATAAAATAGGAGTGGTTAGTCATCATATCATCAAACCGTTAGTAAGCAATTATGAAAAATAAAATTCAAGGTGTTAAACTGACCTATGCCACGCCCTTCCTGGGGGCATTTAGAACCAATGCATTTTACCCCCTCAAGAAGGGGGCATACTGCCAGTTCTTCACCACTACTCCGTAATCCCAATAATATTTGTTTGAATCAGGAAGATTAACTACCAACGCCCTATTAGCCTGCCTAGTCTTTAGATAATAGGTGTTATCCCTTGTTGTTCCCCATTTATAATAATACATCATCCCAGGAATCCCAATGTGAGTCCCATAGAGTTCGTTTAAACGATGGACCACGTTTACTACCCTCCAAGTGTTTGGGGCTACTCTAGCAGGAACCACATCGAAATATTGATAGAATTCAAGAAACTAGTGATTTGGAGGGAATGTTATTCCACACTCTGCAATAAATAAAGTGGGGATCCAATGGTGCTCATCTAGTGACAATTAATCCACAGAACCTTCCACCAATTCCAAGGATACCTAATTGGAAGTTTTTCGTCTTTCCATAAACTCTGCTAAGGAATACTCATCCACAGTGTACACCATTGTTTAAATGAAATAAAAGAATGTGATATAAAATAAATAAATCTTACAGAATTTGTTACAGAACAACAAGGAAGAAACAATAAAGGAAAAGCTCGAAGAAACAGTGATTGCTTAAGTGCGAAGGTTAAAGGTGAGAAAAAATTAGGGGGGGGGCGAAGGGGGGAGGGAGTTTCGTCCTTTTTTAGCTTGTCTCGAAGGTTGAAAAGTAATGATTAACTTAACCAATGATTGAAACCTTGACGGTCGCACGATCCCCAAAGGCACGAAAAGATCAGTGCACCCTTTGGCGGTTCACTATTTTTCAAATTATTCACGAAAATGCAACCGCCTAATAAACTGATGCAGAATGTACAAGTCCAAGGGGTCGGCTACCTACCACTGCCATATTGGAGTGCCGATTAACTTTTTAAAACTAATACCTCATCCTTTCAACAAATCATCAAGCATGGAGCATAAAGGGCTATTGTTGTGGGTCAAATTATTCAAGCTACGTGGATCAATGATATTGGGACACCTATCCTTATAAGTGTACCTCTCAGCTCCCCACTTATACTTAGTCAACCCCAGAACTACTTGGTCGACATATCGACCGACCAACCTAAGAAGATAAACCATCAAGAAGAAAAAAGGTCATTCACATAGAAATTATTAAGAGACATTGCACATGTGCTCATTATGTACGGGTGTAAATGCGTGGATATATAAAGGTATTCCATTCCTTGATTTTTGAGACCATTATAAATATCATGTTTTTCTTAGCTCAAGGGAAAGTGTATTGAACACAAGCAAGAATACCCAGAATCCTATGTAACTACCCTCAATAGTAATACCATAACAGTGGACATAGGTTTTCCCTAAGTTGAACCACTTTAAAAAAATTCGTTGTCTTTTATTATTTTCATTTACAATGCTCAAGTAATTATCTGTGGTTACAAAATTGGTAATTCCTAGCTAAGATAAAACCTATACCAACTTTGGACTCAACAATTGTGTAATATGATTTGAGTGGAGAATGATGAAAATAAATTAAGTGAATTTAAATTGTGTTGGATCGATAGATAATAAATGGAGTCTAGAATGGATCATCTTTTAGTTTTCAAGAGACTTTTGATTTATTCATTTTTTTTGTTTCAAATAGATTTTTTATTAATCCATTTAGATAAAAAGGGAGCATTAATTTTAGGAGGAAGGAGATGTATCCAGGCAGGGAGCATTAATTATCATTTACACATCTAATACTATCGTATTTGAAGTATTATATAGATAAAGACGAAAATTATAAGAAATCATCCCAGCTTACAAAAGACGCATGGCAAAATTCCAAAAAATAATCAAGTTTCTTTTCTTCCCTTTTTAGGGTGGCTTGAAAAAGGGCATTTTACAATTAGGTCCCTTGGTAACAATTTTTAAATATTTAAGGATAATTTACAATTAGGTTCACTTGTTATGCTACTAGCGTGAACTTCTACAAGAAGAGAATTAGTGGACTTAAGTTTTTAAAATTTGTTAAAATTACTTTAATATTTATAATTTGTTTGTGAGGGACCTATGAGTATTTTGCCCCTCGAAAAATTAGGATTGAATGATGATTAAGGGTAGCTTGATTTCGTTTTATGTTGAAGATCTCAAGAGCCACCATTTGGTAGAATTCTTTCCAGCTCCTTCACTTTTTTCTTGATATAAAACAGGCTAAGTAACTTGGGCATGCTTTCAATATAATATGGCTTGGAAATCAAGCATTGTTTTGGCATGGTTGGATAAACCACTTCCTTCTTCAACTCCATTTCAAACCTTTTTACTTATGTAAGAAAAACATGATGTTATTGCGTCATAATTTACAATAACCTACAAATTTACTTGCATGAAATTTACGCATCCACGAAAATGAGATTCCATTCGTCCGGTTGATTTCTACCAATAAATGTCATATGAAAACACCTAAAAATAAAGTCTTGCTCGAGGTTCTGGAGATTGGAAATATGATTTGGAGCATATGATTCTGGATTTTGATTCCATGCAGTACTATTATACTAATTAGTACGTAAAAGAGAAATGTAGGGATTATTATACGGACATCTCTCGCGTTTTAAAGATACCCTATTATTATATCTGTACAACCCGGGAACTGCAGTGTTTAAAATTACCGCTAGGACTTCTGAGTATTTAGCTTTTTTGTCTAGGAACTAAATTGTAAAGACCTCTTCTTAAAGTAGAAAGAAACTTTGCAGTGTAGTAATATAAACATCGCAAATATATATTCACATAGCTAAATTTTAATCTTCCAAATTGTAAGAGATACGTTAAAGAGATTATAACACGTCAGATCATTTTGATTATTCCCTATATATACGAACAAAAAAAGAGTGAGAATATTCCATTTTAATTGCTCACATTTCTGACAATTCGATTAAAATGGATTAGGAACCTGTCTTTTCATTGTTCCCTTGAAATTATGATTCAGTGAGGGCATATACCGATTTAAGTACTCTGAAAATTCTTATACTACAACATTAATCGATGGCCACCATGGATGTTTACCAAGTATATGCCTTGCTTTGCATCTTTCTTTTAAGACTATAGTCTATTTATAAACTGGACGTGCATGGCTGATAAGGATTGGATTCTTAAAGATGTATATAAACCCACAATCTTAATTGGGGTGCAAAGATAACATATATGGTAGCATGGTTTAATACCACAATCTTTAAAATGATATGTCAAATACATGCGGTGCTATAATTTGAAATTATTCGAGCATTTCAGAGAATCGCGATCTTTGTAGAGGTGGAAAGAAGACAAGGATGGATATAGTTGATACGATTCCCTGCACTGCTATCAAATGAATGAATTCATACAACTTTTCTAGTTTTGCTTTTCTTTCAAAAAGCTTTGCACTAAGCTTATATATATTAGTTAAATTCTAACTAACTATCTATATACACAATAGTGCTTATGTGCGGACTCTCCTACAAATTAAAAATGCGAACTTAACAAGTGACACCTGACGGTGAGCCTCCAAAAGAAAGAGCAAGTTCAACTTCCTTGAATCAAGGATATTTGACCAATAAAAAAACTCACCATGCATTCTAGTTTTTGCTCTTGTGCGACATGTCCGCACAAGAGCAATTATATATATACATTTTTAAGAATCCATATATATATATAGATAGATAGATAGAGAGAGAGAGAGAGAGAGAGAGAGAGAGATTCATGTGCACAATAAGTTTGCACACCATTTTTTTAAAATAGTAAAACAAATATTTTTGAATTGATTTTTTGTGTGTGATATTTTAAATATTTCAACACACCCGTGTAAAAAAAATCAGCTAAATTTTTTTTTTGCTATTTTTAAAAAATTGATCAAACTTTCGCTGCTTTTAAGCACTTTAAAAGCTACGAAAGTTTGACCAATTTTTTAAAAATAGCAAAAAAAAAATTTGAGCTTATTTTTTTTACATGGGTCCGTCGAAATGTTTAAATATCACATAAAAAAATCAATTCAAAAATATTTTTTTAATGATTTAAAAAAATTGGTGTGCGCCAGCACTGTACAAACTTAGTGTGCACATGAGTCTCTCTCTCTCTCTCTCTCTCTCTCTCTCTATATATATATATATATATATATATATATATATATATATATATATATATATATATATATATATATATATATATATAAGGGTCAAAATTTTAATATGTGTTCAACATTCTAGGCTTTTCCGTGGTCGATCAATTCTTGATGACGATTCCATTGCTCCCGTAAAATAACATTATTTTATATAAAATAATCAAGAAGTTTTAATTACTAAATTTCTATTCATATTAATGATTTGTTTGTTATTATTTTGCACGCCTTATATGAATACTAAAATCACGAATGTGATGTTAAAAATAGTATAATTTTTCGTTCTGGATTTCCAATTTTTTATATGAATACACATTGTTGAAGAAAATAAAAAATATTATTTTCCCGTGAAGTGTGAAGAGAACCTATAGTTTAAAAAATCATAATTGTTGGAAAATGAAATTAAACATTTGGGGTCTATAATCAATTATTGTATTGAATAGTACTTATGGAAGGGTACCTTATTGATTTCAGTCTTTTGGATGCCCGGTGTTGTTTTCCATCCTCGACATCTTTGACGTTTGAAGTTTGAGACTATGAATGTTATGTGAATTGAATTTTCAGTGATGTCGTGTAGCTTCACTTTCATTAGTTGAACTGTTGTTTTCCTGGAAAAATTCATCCTTCCCTTTTATAAAACATAAAGAACTGGTGTTTTTGAATTTGTGAATTACTTAGTAACTTTAGGATACACCTAGAATCTTTTATTGGAATTTTAAGCGAAGAAGTTCAGAATAGTAGAATAGTAAAGAGAATGGAAGCTGGCTAAGAAAGCATCTAAAAGCTCTGAAATTCAAACTACTTGTAGTAGTAAAACGACACCCTATGTCCCCATATTTTTTTTACTTTCTTTGTCATTTTGTATACTACTACCACTCAACTACAGGTAAAGAGACTATTCATAAAGCTTGGTCTTTATTGGGAAGATGACCTATGTTTTCACTTGAAGGAGACAACATTGAAATATGCATAGTCTACAAATAAATGATCTAAACCATTGTTTTTAATTTGTGTATTAAACATGAAGCAACCAACAAAACAACGAATGTAACATAGAGGTTGTAAGCATTAAGATTTTTTCACTGATATGGGCACCCTTATTTAGTTACATACTAATTACTATTCCATTAATCCAAAGTTAAGAGTTCTTATATATATATATATATATATATATATATATATATATATCATATCATAAAATTTGGTTTGTTGATGTGACACCACGCCCAATTAAATATCAGGTGATCAGTCCTTTATAAAATTTATAACAGAATGTTCGGTTGGTTCGTTCTTAGCATCACTGTCGAAAACTTAAAATCAATTAATTACCTAACATTTAATTAAGCTAGTGTCAAAACATTTTCCCAATTTAATTTGAAACCAATTAATTTAATTAATTTCTAAACATTGAATTATAAACCACACACAATAAATGAATGCTGATTGAATTAAATACTGAATAATTAAGATTGGATAAAACTTTCCAGTTCAAAGTCACGAACAAAACCAAAATAAATACTCAATCCAACAGAAAAGAACTACAAAGGAACTGAGTACAATCCCGCTAATGAGGATGGGTGACACATGCCCGAACTGAAGCATCTGAACTAGGAACTGAATAAAATGAGAGAAGCATCTAATCTCAATGACCTGCAACTTCCACAATAGCTGCAGCTCAGCAAACCATCCAAGTATCTAGAACCGATGTCCCTGTGACTAGGCACCTATACTAATACATATATATATATAGCAAAAGAGAGAAGAAATACAAGAAACGGGTCAGATCCTGAGCTGTAAAAATAATTTAGCAAGTATTTAAAACTGGTTCTTAAAACAAGTCTTATACGCATGTTAGTTATCGAACTCTCACATGATTTTCTCACCTCTCATCTATGGTGCACGCCTAATGTACATATAATCTCCCCCTAGTTATACCTCCCAGTCTAACTAGTCAGAAACCATACTAATACTAACTATGCTCACTAGTAGTATTCCCTTATCGCCCATACAATACGCTATTCAGATAGTTTATCTCACATACTAAGTTTCATTATTCACCGTTTGAATGGTTAATCTTTTATCTACTAAGATTATTTCATTTCTCATTTCCATTTTATCTACTATTCTCATAAAGTAGAAAGTTACCCAAGTACACTCATACATATATATAGTCTCATCATCCCTATATATATATATATATATATATATATATATATATATATATATATATACACACTAATCTTGTACCCTTAGGTTAAGACCACTTAGTGCAATGTAATGATTATTATTATTATTACCAAGTCTACTAATTTCACACAGTAGAAATATTCACAAGTTCTTATATATATATATATACTAATCCTGCACCCCCGGGCTAAGACCCATTAGTGCACCTATCCAGGAAATCCTGCATCCCCGAGTTAGCACCAATTAATGCACTTATCAATAGTAATCCAGCACCCCCGGGTTATCACCCATTAGTGCTCCTAACAATAATTATCTGTGTACCCTCGGGTTATTGTAATACCCCGTATTTTGATGACTTTTAATTTTTGGGGATTTATTAAATTTAATTAGAGATATTAATTTAATATTAATCCGGAAAATCATTTAAATACTTACTAGCGTGATGAGATTTAGTAATTATTGGAATTGTGTTGTAAATTACTTTATGGGTAAATTACGTGGTGTAATTGAATTCAGTAAAAAAAATTATCACGAGAATCTAATTTGATAATTTGATAATTTGAAAATTTATCGGGACGCGCTCGTGTCGTGTCGGGATTAAATTCAAACTATTAAAAGTGAATAAAATATAAGTCACCCGTATGGTCATTTTGAGTGCGTCAATGTGTCCGGAACGGTCGAGATAGTCAAAATAACGTACCCGGGGGTTTAGTTTGGGTATCGGGGTGTTTCTAGGCCTAATTAACATCCCGGGAGGGTGTTTTGGACATTTTACATTTTTGGGCATGAAAACCCACAAAATTCCTAAGAGTATATCAGATAATAGGATTTGTCTTCTAGGGTTAGAGCAACCAAAAATCTAAGATGTCCATTGGAAGGGAAGAGGAGAAGTTCTCCAAGGAGTTCATGGCCAAGAACTCCACCGTTTGCATTGCCGTCGCCGCCAAACTTTAGATCGCACAACGAGGATCACAACCACACCAATCTTGTCCACTAATCTGAACCAAGGATTTCCAGGAAAGTATCTATCTTTCTCTATTTCAGTTAATGCTTCAAGAATATTAGTCTAGGGTTGATTGTGACTAGTTCTTGTGAAAGAAAGCTTGCATGGGAGACTTTAAATTGCATGTTTTAGAGATAAAAAGATGTATTCTGGAAATATAAATCACATGTAGAGGTTGAACCACGAAATTCAGTGAATTAGGAGTAGAAATCTGGAAAAATAATGGTAAGAATTAAGTTAAAGGAATTATTAGGGTTCTTGTATTTTTCTGGATTTTAACCCGTTTAATTCGTTATTCATGATGAAAATCCACATGACTGACGTAGAATATCACTTATTTGAGGATATAACACTTGTAGTATGAATTTTTGGGAGTTTGGGAATAAAAAACATTGGTTTGGATGATTTTGGAAGAAGAAACCCGTAACTGGAAATTCTGCAGATTTGCCACACCTGCTTGATCGATCGATCGACCGAAGAGCATCGATTGATCGATGGATGGATCGATCGAACCCCTGTCATAGATCGATCGACCCCTCCTGACAGACTTATACTTTCCTTTTTAAATGATTAATTTCAATTTAAGTGAGTAGTAATCCTTGGACATTTCTAGTAAAACTTTTTGGGATGTAAAGAAGGAAGTAGGACTTTATAAAATTATGGAATCTTTAATGTAAAACGAGATTAACATTTAACGGAGGGAATACACTTAAGGAATAATAGGAACGTGTGTCTAAAGAGTGAGACTCGTAAGGAAGTTACGTTGTAAAGTTAAAGAGTGCCTACTGAAATTACACTTAGGGGAATAGGATTTCATTAGTGTTGCGAAGGAGGTTTGGAATAATTCCATTTAATAAGAATAAAAGAGAAAATCGTACGGGATAATCATATAATGTACAATAAGAATAAATATCATATGTATGGGTCATGCGAGTGTACCTAAATTTGATATGGGAATGGTAGTATACATATATGACTGTATTTATGCATATACTATATACGTGTGAAAATCATGCCCGCGCTACTTGCTATCCATGAGGTTACCGCGCTGGGACGGTCTTATCTCGATGGGACCTTTATGGGGGATATTGACTCGTACCCTAGAACATAGGAATTCTTGGTATAGGCTATCGGATCGATAGTCAGACGGTCCTAAGAGACGTGAGGCTATGTGCTGACCTCTTAGTGACTTGGAACTATGCTTCGCCTCAATTTGTATGTGTTTTGTGTTAATACAGTTTGGGAGTGATTCCGAATTAGTATTCCCTTAGTACGAGTGATACGGGGACTTGATAGCAGAGTATGCCAGCACCATAAATTTATGCGGGGTGCCGATAGTATATATATATATATTATATGAGTGATTAATATATATATATATATATAAACTTGAAATTGGGAACTATCTACTGTGACTAAAGATAGGTAAATAATGTATACTTATTTCAACTTGAATATAGGTGTTTGAAAAGTTTGGAGAGATAGTGAGAAATTTAATAATCAAATAAGGCTCATGTGAGAACCTTGCTTTTAATAAAAAAAAAAGATTAACTTCCTTAACAATTGAGAATGTCGGCATGGGATTTCGTGAGTAACTTAAGATAAGCTAATCTATTGGGAGTATTAGTGCGATAGGTGTGCACATTAGAAGAGAGGTGAGAATTTCTCAAGAGAGTTCCGCACTAATATGATTGTTGCATTAGCCGGTAAGCATTTTAAATACTTGCTAAACTAATTTTAATCTGTTTTACAATCGGGCTCTGATCCGTTTCCTATTTTCTCTTCTCTTTTGTATATATATATATATATGTATATATTACAGGTGCCCAGCCACAGGGGAATTTTGCATAGGATCCTTTGGAAGGAACGTACTGCAGCTTAGGTGGGAGTTGCAGGCCTCTTGCTTAGACGACCTCATTATTGATTCCACTTCTAGTTTTACTTTATCCAGTTGGGCATGTGTCGCCCTATTTCATTTGTTCAGTCGTATTATTCAGAGATTCGGATTCGTTTATTTCCAGTCATTATACTTTGGGATTTTTTCTGTCAGGATGTATTTCCTTTAAAGTTTTAATGTTGGAATTATTTAGTTGAATGCTTAAGTTGCTTGGATTATTTTCCAGTCTAATTGTTGTGTGATATTTAAATCATGGATTATGCAAGGTTTTAATTATCGGTTTTAAACAAAATTGGGAAATTGATGTCTAAAAAAAATAAAAATGGTTTTGTCACTTAGCTTAATTATTTAGGGTGTTAAATTGGAAAAGTTATTTTTACGACAATGATGCTAAGAATGAACCAACCTTTCACCTTGATTATAATTTAATAAAGAACTGATCACCCGGTATTTAATTAGGCGGGGTGTCACAGTTATCACCCATTAGTACACTTAACAATAGAATTTCTGCACCCCGAGTTATCACTCATTAGTGCGCTTAACTATAAGATTCTTGCACCCTCGGGTTATCACCCATTAGTGCTCTTAGCAATAATATCGCATAATAAGCATACACACGTCCTATTAAAATTTATAGGTATTTCTCCAACCTACATATATACTTCTCATATGTATTTTATTCTCAACACTACTTATAGTATAAATATTTAGATTACTATCTCTCTCATAAGCTGCAAGGTACATTCTCGATACCGAATAATTAAAGTATTAATTCGCACATATTTTCCAGAAATTTTATCCCTTTTAAATTTACTATCTCGCAGTTTCTCTCGCTCCAATAAACCAGTAAACTCAAAACTGGACTCTAAGAAAATTCCCAAAGATTCACCTTGTCACTCGAACCAGAAGGCATGTCGTTTGAACGACTGCCACGTGTTGCCCGAGCGATTTCGCGCGAGATGCAATCTCGCTTGAACGACTTTGCGCAAGATCGCGCGAGATGTCACTACTCGACTTCTTTCCCTGAATTCTGCATTTTCCACCATTTATGAACCTAAAAAACTCTAGGATTCAACACCCAACGCCTCATCATCAATACCCATCAACACCTAACAGGTTATAAATCATTCCTAACATCTTATGATCATTAATTCGTCCTTAATCCTCATAATTATTTAAAATCTCCAAATTAATATATATGAACCCTAGTTTCCAAATTTTCAATTAAAGAACCTAATTAACCCAGATTTGTTCATCAATATATAATTCATTTCCATGATTAATCCTCTACATACATGAAGGACTTTAAACTGCTAATTAAACCAATCCTCAATCATAATTTAAATCTCCCATTTTTACCCAATTCATATGTAAATCATGATAAATTTCACCTACACTAACATGAGTATGATTATTGCTAAAGAAAGCAAGTAATAAACACTTTCCTCGAATGTGATGGTCTGATCCGTTGGTGATGTTGGTATATATGCGTTCCTCTCTTCTCGATCTACGCGTTGGTGGTCACAGTTGTGCAAGGTGAGGATAATTTGGCCTTCCCTCTTGGAGTTTGGTTCTCCCTCACACCCTCTATGGCCGTTCTTTCCTTACTGTATCTCATAACCCTAAAAGACTTTTCTTGTCTGATAAAATAACTCCCAATTTTCCTCCATTAATTAAACCCAAAAATACAATTTACCATAATGCCCTCTCGGGACGCCGGTTAGGCCTAAAATTGCCCCGGGACCCAAACTAAACATTCGGGTATACTATTTTGACTATATCGACCCTCTCGGACTTAACGGCGCACTCGAAATTACCATATGACTTAATAAAAATAATTTATCTTTATATTCTATTCAATTAGTCTTGACACGACTCACACATGTGTCGGACTTAAATTACCAAACTGTCGTATTTCTCACTTCTGAAAATTTATCAAATATCAATATTCTATATTACATATCACACAGTAATATTCGATAATTATCAACAATAAGTATTAACCCTTGGCACACTAGTTAATAATTATTTTAATCCGAATTAATAACAAATTAATTTCTCGCATTTTAATTTAATTAATCCAACAACAATAATTAATCGCATACTTATTCCCATAATAATAATTGATCACATAATTATTTAAATTGTCAAAAATACGGGGTGTTACATACTTCCCCCTTACAATCGAATTTCATCCTGAAATTCAGAAAAAGTATACCAGGTACAGACAACGCTGTAAAAATATTGCGCATCGCATCCTTGCGCTCACAAGTAAGCTACTCCGTCCTAGCCATAAAGTACTCTATCGAGTACCCTTAATAATGAACACTTCATATGTGTTTGTTTTTAACTCTGGGTTACCCTTTTATAAAGGCTCTTGCGTAAGCCTTTCCGCTTAAGTTTCACTACTTAAACTTTATTTTAGATATTCACTATCTAGCCTTCTACTATGTGCACCTTAATAGATTTATCCTCTTTTCATATACATACGACTTCATCTCGTGTCGTTCATACAAGTAATTTGGTTGTTCAATATATATTTCACACACAATATATTCGATAATATCGATTCTTCTCCGATATTTTTATTCATAACTGGTCTGCCACCTTTAACTATCAAGTAGGACAACAACAAAGTTTACCGTGCCATACTTCTATTGGCACTCTGCCCAAACGGGAACTTATAAGATTTATTGAACACAACTCCACTAGTGGAAGGTACTACTCTTATCCTCCCTGAAGATTTAAGGGTGCACATAAAATTTATTATCCCGCATCCGATTAGATCGCTTGCCTGCCCATCCCTCTGTGGATATTAGGTCGTACTCAATCGCATTTTCGTACTTATATTTTACCATCTCAGATACATGAGAATATCCTTGGGGTACTCTCCCATTCTCTAGTGGAAGAATCCCCTACTGGTTTAGAATTGTCCACCTTTTTTCTAACAGTCAGGTGACCCACTGCCAGACTAACCTTGCAATGTTACTCTACGTCATAACCCTTCACCACTGTTATTTGGAACCTGATACATTTTATACTCTCTCAAATGTAATTCTAACCTTGATGCATGTGACTTTGCCGCACCGCGTGACATAAATCTTGAAACGTAAGTCTCTGACAAATCTTATGGAATAAGCTTCAACTTACCTGACTACATTTTATCAAATTCACATGATAATCATAATACACTGTTTGATTCAATCACCTAAGGCGCCCATACACCCTATGCCTCGCGCAACATTGTATAATTGACATGTAATTTTCTTACATCAATTTTTACATACTTGGTATGCTGATATAGTAGGGGTTCACTAAACCACCCCGCTAGTTATAACTTATTCTATCCTTCATTGGCATCATTGCTCTATTCAGAATGATAGTAAGACTAGGCGACTCTATTGGCCTTAAGTCATAAAAGAATTATCAACTCTCAATTATATTCTTTTATAGGTACAATAATCAACGTACAAAACTTATGTACTATCGACCAAACTTCTCTCCAACTCCCGACGTTCGTTAGTTTCATGCGTGGGATGTCTCGCAAAGAGAAATCCAAACAAGAAACCCCCTCGATACACTACTATCTAACCTAGTCGGTTGTCGAGGTCCGCAAAGCCCTCATTCCATACTATGTACCTTCCCACAGTCTATATTTTTACATAAAAGTCTACTCGTTCACTCTCATGTCCCTAAAAATAACATGAAGCATGGCTCTCTCACTATCCCAAGTACTTGGCGCTATAAATATATAACGAGCTATATTTCGTTGCTCGATAAGAACACAATGTATTCTAAGTCTTAACAAACAAATAAATTCCTATGCACGAGAATCACATATAATTAGACACTATACTCGTTGAGGTCTACAATACCATGAAAGTTTCATATATACCCATATCTGGGCCCAACCCTATTTCAGGCGGCGCCGCACAAAATTAAGATCACTCTTCCCGGAGTATCCGACACGACGGTCATATCACTACATTTTTACTATCGTTTAACCATACGGTAATTAATCACTACACATTACCGTAATAAACTGTACTAAAGATGACTCAATGCAGTAGTAAATTATAACAACAAAACATATTCTTAGGGCCCACCCGGTTCACTCACGAGCAACATCATAATGCCCTACTAACAACGAGAAATACGTTTGTAACAAGACTGTTAAAAAGTAAAGTTCTCCACTCAACTCGACTCGCACATGAATTTTAGGGTCTCCAATTTACATAAAAGTTGTGGCACACCCATGTCACTAGAATCTATCCTTTACTCACAAGGAAGAAGAAAAGCGTCACTAGTCTCGCCAAATCACAGGGTCTCAGCACGTGGCTGACATCAGGACCCATGAACATCTGAAATCGTCATACATCCTAGGATTTAATCCTATAGTTGTCCTCTCTCATCATGGACAATTTATTCCATCATGTGGGTTCGTGCCCATTATTGAAACGTTGGCCCAAACTCTCTAGGCCTCAATTATAGCTTTATTGAAATCTCGTTTACATCCCGAGCCCCGTAGACCTTGACATACTGTATGCTACTATTAACGAGGACTCTACTAGTCTAGTCTGAACCCATCACTCTCGGGTTATAAATTTCCTGGGCTTAATTCTCTTGACCCCAAATTCTTCCGCTGGAAGTCTCTCTCCCCCAGTTGTTATGCCTAACTGGCATGGTTTACCATTTCTAATCTCTTCGGTCTCACTTCTCAATTGTGGACACCTTCAATACTTGTAGTTCTACTTCCTTCACATAAGGAAAACTTCACGAACCATTTCCCCGTCACTGGTCCTACTGACCATTTTGGGAATGTCCTTCTCTTGGACCGAGTAGTCTTAACTTGTTGGCTACACTTGCCTTTCGAAACTATGGTTGGCCTCCCCGGTCCTGATTGACTTCATCGTCACTTTGTAGGAAGTTAATCAACTTGAAATCATCTAACCGTGTTCCCTATTGGGTATACTCTCATGTGTGGTTTCACTAACACCATTAAGTTCAGTTTTGCTTTTCGGCCAGATTCTCTAACGTTTATGGCTTGCTTCTTCTGGAAAGAACACAAGAACTAGTCACCGTATAACCTTGATGACATCAACATTAGTCATCCTAGCTGGATTTCTCATTTATTCTTGTGTTCTACTCACGAGTTCTTTATCAAATATAGACCCTTTGGCTAATTTATGCCCCTCTGCCAAGTACGAAGTTCATTATGCAATTTAACCTTTCTATCATGATCGGTTTCTATCTTACCCATTGCTAAACATTAAAATTTCACTCGCATTTTGTTACCACATCGAATGGAAGACCTCATGGTTAAATCGTACCCAAATTTCTCTCTAAATTTCAAACACACTTCTTCATATATGGTGATTGCCTATAATCACTACATGATGCTCCTAAGAGCTATAGCTTTTAACTCCAAATTTAATTCTGAGTGTCGTCACACCCCACTCTACACCATTGCCTTCGGATTTTCTACTTTCGCTGGTCTGTTACATTTTCTCGTTTTCTTCTCCGCATCTTCACTAATGGTTTTTCAAAAGAGTCCCTTTGATTTCCCCTTTATCGACTATGCTAGGTGGTCCTGAAATCACTCCACCGTTATCTACGACTGTGTCCTGGGAACCCACAGTTACCGAGTGACGATTTTACTATCTCTTACATAAGTAATCCGCATGGTGATTTTTTTCCAGATCACTCTTTCCCGATTACTCTATGTCTTCTGTTGAGCTTCTTCTCCCGCAGTTCTTCTTACGGCCCTCGCTGGTCGTCCTAAAATGTTCGGTGTTCGAATCACACAGAATTTTGTATAATGAGTCACATCCATTATAATTCATAGAAGGAGAACATAAGTTGCATACGTAAGGGAACACAACAATCCAATCATAAGGCTCTACATCAAAGAACGATGCGCTGAAACGTAAAAAACTGCACAGATCCTATGGACACTAGAACCTGATGCTTTGATACCACCTATGACACCCCGCCCAATTAAATATCGGGTGATCAGTCCTTTATAAAATTTATAACAGAATGTTCGGTTGATTCATTCTTAGCATCACTGTCGAAAACTTAAATCCAATTAATTACCTAACATTTAATTAAGCTAGTGTCAATACATTTCCCCAATTTAATTTGAAACCAATTAATTCAATTAATTTTTGAACATTGAATTATAAACCACACACAATAAATGAATGCTGATTGAATTAAATACTGAATAATTAAGACTGGATAAAACCTTCCAGTTCAAAGTCACGAACAAAATCAAAATAAATACTCAATCCAACAGAAAAGAACTATAAAGGAACTGCGTATAATCCCGCTAATGAGGATGGGCGACACATGCCCGAACTGAAGCATATGAACTAGGAACTGAATAAAATGAGAGAAGCATCTAATCTCAATGACCCACAACTTCCAAAACATCTACAGCTCGGCAAACCATCCAAGTATCTAGAACCGGTGTCCCTGTGGCTAGGCACCCGTACTAATACATATATATATATATATATATAGCAAAAGAGAGAAGAAATACAAGAAACGGGTCAGAGCCCGAGGTGTAAAAATGATTTAGCAAGTATTTAAAACTAGTTCTTAAAACAAGTGTTATACGCATGTTAGTTATCGAACTTTCACATGAGTTTCTCACCTCTCATCTATGGTGCACGGCTAACGTGCATCTAATCTCCCCTAGTTATACCTCCCAGTCTAACTAGTAAGAAACCATACTAATACTAACTATGCTCACTAGTAGTATTCCCGTATCGCACATACAATACTCTATTCATATAGTTTATCTCACATACTAAATTTCATTATTCATCGTTTGAATGGTTAATCTTTTATCTACTAAGATTATTTCATTTCTCATTTCCATTTTATCTACTATTCTCATAAAGTAGAAAGTTACCCAAGTACACTCATACATATATATAGTCTCATCATCCCTATATATATATATATATATATATATATATATATATATATATATATATATATATATAAATATATACACTAATCTTGTACCCTTAGGTTAAGACCACTAAGTGCAATATAATGATTATTATTATTACCAAGTCTACTAATTTCACACAGTAGAAATATTCACAAGTTCATATATATATATATATAGTCACATCATCCATCCCTATACATATATATATATATATACAAATCCTGCACCCCCAGGCTAAGACCCATTAGTGCACCTATCCAGGAAATCCTGCATCCCCGGGTTAGCACCCATTAATGCACCTATAAATAATAATCCAGCACCCCCGGTTTATCACCCATTAGTGATCCTAACAATAATTATCCTTATACCCCTGGGTTATCACCTATTAGTACACTTAACAATAGAATTTCTGCATCCCCGAGTTATCACTCATTAGTGTGCTTAACTATAAGATTCTTGCACCCCCGGGTTATCACCCATTAGTGCTCTTAGCAATAATATCGCATAATAAGCATACACATGTCCTATTAAAATTTATAGGTATTTCTCCAACCTACATATATACTTCTCATACGTATTTTACTCTCAACACTACGTATAGTATAAATACTTAGATTACTATCTCTCTCGTAACCTCCACGGTACATTCTCGATACCGAATAATTAAAGTATTAATTTGCACATACTTTTTAGATATTTTCTCCCTTTTAAATTACTATCTGGCAGTTTCTCTCGCTCCAACAAACCGTTAAGCTCAAAATTGGACTCTAAGAAAATTCCCAAAGATTCACCTTGTCGCTCGACCCAGAAGGCATGTTGTTCGAACAACTGCCACATGTCGCTCAAGTGACTTCGTGCGAGATGCAATCTCGCTTGAACGACTTCCCGCGAGATCGCGCGAGATGTCACTGCTCGTCTTCTTTCCCTGAATTCTGCGTGTTCCACCATTTATGAACCTAAAAACCTCTAGGATTCAACACCCAATGCCTCATCATCAATACCCATCAACACCTAATAGGTTATAAATCATTCCTAACATCCTACGATCATTAATTCGTCCTTAATCATCATAATTATATAAAATCCCCAAATTGATTCATATGAACCCTAGTTTCCAAATTTTTAATTAAAGAACCTAATCAACCCAGATTTGTTCATCAATATATAATCCAATTCCTTGATTAATCCTCTACATACATGAAGGACTCTAAACTGCTAATTAAACCAATCCTTAATCATAATTTAAATCTCCCATTTTCACCCAATTCATATGTAAATCATGATAAATTTCACCTATACTAACATCAGTATGATTATTGCTAAAGAAATCAGGTAATAAGAACTTGCCTCGAATGTGATGGTCTGATCCGTTGGTGATGTTGGTATAGACGCATTCCTCTCTTCTCGATCTACGCGTTGGTGGTCACGGTTGTGCAAGGTGAGGATAATTTGGCCCTCCCTCTTAGAGTTTGGTTCTCCCTCACACCCTCTATGGTCGTTCTTTCCTTCCTGTGTCTCACAACCCTAAAAGACTTTTCTTGGCTGATAAAATAACTCCCAATTTTCGTCCATTAATTAAACCCAAAAATACAATTTACCATAATGCCCTCTCGGGACGCCGGTTAGGCCTAAAATTGCTCCGGGACCCAAACTAAACATTCGGGTATACTATTTTGACTATCTCGACCCTCCCGAACTCAACGACGCACTCAAAATGGCCATATGAGTTAATAAAAATAATTTCTTTTTATATTCCATTCAATTAGTCCCGACACGACTCACACGCGTGTCGGACTTAAATTACCAAACTGTCGTATTTCTCACTTCTGATAATTTATCAAATATCACAATTCCATATTACATATCACACAGTAATATTCAATAATTCTCAATAATAAGTATTAACCCTTGGCACGCTAGTTAATAATTATTTTAATCCGGATTAATAACAAATTAATTACTCGCATTTTAGTTTAATTAATCCAACAACAATAATTAATTTCCTACTGATTACCATAATAATAATTGATCACATAATTATTTAAATCATCAAAAATACGGGGTGTTATAGTTGATAGATACAATGATGAGATTTTTTAATTTTAGTGTCATATATTGAGAGTAAAATTTACACATTGTATCTACCAAAATGAATTCAAATTTGTCACACATCTCAAAAGTGAATTATAATGATCCTCTCACTCCAGTAGTTGAAATTAACCATTTATCTTGAATCTACAATCCTTAATATTATAGCTAATGCATTAGGAGAGTTATCAGTCTAGTGTTGAAATGAATCAATAAATTAAAATTCATAAAAATGTTTGAATAATGTGTCCTATTAAATTATTTATAGATTTATCTGGTTATAACAAGAACTGGTGTAGACAAAGTGGTGTTCTGGTTTATGGGGACTTGGGAGGTGAGACTATGCCAGCCTTTGGTTTACGTCTACATAATCTATCATGAAATTTTATTGAAATGTAACTTGGCGTGCATCACTTCCACCTCCCATATATCTACCTTTTACACCTTTCTTTTATATGCTTTATGTACTTACTGCTTAAGGTTCTAGAGTGAGCTTTTCATCTAAAAAATTCCTCACAAAAGTTCCATGTTTAGTGCAATTTTGTTCAAAATTCATTTCAAATTTTCCAGTGTTCATTTCAACATTTTAGCAAAAATAAGACATACATAATTCATATGAACCGAAAAAAAGAATGAGAAGCTGTAAAAGCGTTATCCTTCATTTTCCTTATGAATTGAAGGCAATATTATCACAATGTATTGAAGAAAAGCAAATTGTATGTTGTTGAAGAGACAAGAGGGCAGTCTGATGCCTGATGAGAGATGGTCCAAGCAGGTTTTAGAACAAATAAAAAGTTTAAAGACACCCTTGACTCTTCATTGTGAAAAATAAAATAGTATGAATGGCCAACATACTAAAAAAATAATAGGTTTTTATGGTCTAGTCTCTTGACCGGACATTTTGGACGTTTTAACCGGGTCAAACAAATTTTAAGCGATTAGGTCCATAAAAATATCTTTTTTGACATGTCATTCATTTTGTTATCATTGACCTAATCAGCGATTGGTAGCATTTCTAATAAGCACGTCCTTCTCTTTCTTCATTCCGCTTCTATCAAATAGGTTCGTTCTCTCCATTAACTTGGGATCTTATAATTTCTTATCACTTTTGTTCAACGAGCTTTGTTCTGTCAAAGAAAAAGTTATCTATTTGTTCGAAGAAATCAATCCTTTGCACTTTGTTTAAACTGATTTTTCTTTGCATTTATTCGATCATTTTTAAGTTTATACTTGTTATGAAGAAATGTTTTTCATGTTGATCAATTATAATAGCTTAATGTATTTGTTTCATTTAATCAAATCATTGTAATTGTGTAAATCATGTGATGAATTAACTCGAACATTGAATGAATTATTTGGTTGTGTGTTTTTATAATTGTATTTTAATTTTACATGAATATATTTTGACTTGTGTTTTGATTTCGTAATATGTTGTGTATTTATATGTTTTGATTGTGTGTTCATGTGTGTGTGTACTTTATGTATATACAAGTTTTTCATGCATATACCTCAAATGATCATTGCAGTAAAGTACATGCAATTTGATGTAATGCACACGTGATTTTTGGACTTGATTATTTCTAATTTTTTCTTTTGACATTAATTTGGAATAATGTTAATGTGTATTTACTTTGTTACTTTTGACTCATTACTTAATAGACTTGTCATGTGTTAGATGGGCATGTGTTTGTTGGTCTACGTCAGTGGCATTAACCAATTTTGAAGTTTTACAATAGTAAAATACTTTGTATATACTTGAGCAAAAAATAGCAGTAAAGTACACAAATTTGATCTAATGTACACGTGATTTCTATTGATTAATTTTAATTTTGTTTTTTTACTAATTCTTCATAATGTTGATGTGCATTTACTTTGTTAGTGTTGAGTCATGTTTAATAGAATAGTAGTGTCTTTGTTGGTCATGTATTTGTTGGTTCGCGCCAGCTGCATTAATTAAAACTGAACTTTAACAAAACCATTTTTCTGTTTTGATATAATGCAGGATATAATGGAAAGTTGTCGGATTGCTAGATGTTGTTATTTGGATAATATGGCTTGTATTGAAATTTCTGAAGACATCTCATTAGATTTCATACGCAATGAGTTACGTCGTAGGTTTATGGATTTGAAAGTTGGATCTTTTTCATTGAAATACGACTTTGGTGATGAAAGTCGCTTCATGTTGCTTTGTGATAAAGATGTTCGTTGTATGTTGCGGTCTCAAGTTATTCTCAATGCTTATTTTATTTGGATATATGTCTTTTATTCAACAGCTTTTGCCACTAGTACAATTCATGAACCGTTTGAATGCACATATAGAATTTTTGATCGGGTTGACCATAGCTATACAATTTGTGAGAGGGTTGAATGCAGTGGTACAAGTAGAGATAGGATAGAATATATATCATCATCCACTACGATTGATATCAGTAATGGTGTTGAAAATGATGTTTATATTGGAGATGTGGATCCGAGTACGTCAAAAGTTTATCTCTCCAGTGATTGGAATACATATATTAGTCATGAAGAGCAGTTCTTCAAATGAGGTGTGGTTGAGTTTCGTGATAAGTTGCGAAAGTATACTGTTGAGGTTGGTTTCAAGTATATATATTTCAAGAATGATAACACTCGGGTGACAACGGAGTGTTTTAAAATGAATACTGAGAATTGCATGTGGCAGGTTCATGCTTTGTTATCAAAATTAAATGGTTACTTTTATATAAGAAGTCTGAACAATGAGCATACTTGTAGGGGTGTATATCGTAGTCCATTAAGTAAAATGATGGAATCCAAATTAGTTTCTACATTGCTTGCTGATGAGTTAAGGGATAAACCATTACTGAGACCAATTGATGTAGTTAGAGATATGAAGAAAAACTATGGTCTTGATATATGTTATCATCATGCATGGAATGGCAAAGAGATGGCTGCTGCTGAGTTGCATGGTGATGAGAAAGTTTCGTATGCATTAATCAATGATTATAGGGAAATTCTATTGCAATATAATCCAGGATCATATTGAATTCTTGGTGTCGAACCAGAGAGCAAATTATTCAAAAGAATTTTGGTAATATTTGAAGGATCCATTGATGGATTTCAGTACTACGGGCATGTTTTTTTTGTTGATGGCGGCTTTTTGAAGAGTAGGTATCGTGGAACAATTTTTGTCGGCAATTGCAAGGAATGGGAACAATGGTAAATGTGAAGCATTGAAGTTTACTTGACAATATTATGCCTTTATTTTGTAATCATTTGTATGTTCTTTCAACAGAAAATATAATACACGCATGACATCACAAAGTACATGTGAATATATGCGTGTACTTTGGGAATTACGCATGTACTTTGAGGCCTGTTTCTTTATTTGCATTAGAATCCCAAAGTAAATGAAATAGATAAAACAGTACACGTGAATTTATATTATGTGTCACGTGTACTCTGTGATGTCATGCATGTACTTTTGGATTTCTTATAAAGTACACGCATTTCATTACTATGTACATGTGACATTCTGTTTAATGTTTACATTATAATATTTTGCGTGTACTTTGTGATTTTTTTTTGTGATTGTCAAATGAAACAATCATAATATGTTTATAATTTACATTTGTGTAACCTATCACTACAAATATATTTATTCTCTTATATAGCCTACGTGTTTATTAGTCCGCGCCAGTGGAACTATTTTCAGAGTTCATCATAGAATCTGTGTGTATTGATATATGTCATTATAAATTCACCTGTACTATTTTATCTATTGCGTGTACTTTGGGATTTTAATGAAAATAAAGAAAAAAACCTCAAAGTACACGCGTAATACCCAAAGTACATGCATATATTCACGTGTACTTTGCGATGCCATGCGTGTACTTTTGTATTTGTTGTAAAGTACACGCATTTCATTACTATGTACACGTGGCATACTGTTTACACTTAATGTTTATATTGTAATGTTTTTCGTGTACTTTGTGATTATTTCTTTGTTATTGTCCAATGAAACAATCATAATATGTTTATAATTTAGATTTGTGTAACCTATCACTACAAATATATTTATTCTCTTGTATAGCGTACGTGTTTATTGGTTTGCGCCAGCGGCACCATTTTCAGAGTTCATCATAGAATATGCGTGTACTAATATATGTCATTATAATTTCAGGCCTTTATCCTCTTGCATATGCAGTTGTTGATTGAGAGATGGAAGATAATTGGATGTGGTTTCTCATTAATTTGTGTGATGCAATAGTTCTTTAAGATCGGAACATCACATTCATATCTGAACTGAACAATGGTAATATTGAAGGTGTGTCTAAGGTTTTTCCAATGTTTGCACATTGCTACTGTATATGTCATTTACATGGAAATATAAAGAAGAAAATATGGGGTACTGGGAAATTATGAAAGAAGATCGTTCAAGATTTCAAGCGTTGTCATATGCTTTAACAGTTGATGAATTTTAGAAGAACATTGATGCCCTGAAGAAGGGAGGTGGAGTTGCTTTCACTGATTTTCTTGATAATTTACCTATGGAGAATTGGTCTTGTGCATATTTCACCGATAAGTGTTATGGTGACATGGCATCGAGTGTTGCGAAATCATTCAACTCTTGGATCCTAGAGGAAAGGCATTTATCGATAATTAATATGATGGATAAAATGAGGATCAAAATTATGAATTTTAATGCAATCAAACTTGTTGAATCTGAAACATGGTCAAAGGAGTAGTGTCCTCATTTTGATAAATTACTGACTGAAAATTGGAATAAAGGGAGACATTGGAATACTGGTCACTCGAGTACACAAGTATTCAGAGTTCATGAAAATGTGCGGGCCACGATTGACATAGAAAAAGGATTTTTCTCCTGTAAGAGTTGGCAACTACGACGTTTTCCATGTTCTCATGATATTTCTATCGTAAGGAAGATAGGTGGAAGTATATTATGATCATACTGAGGATTAATATAATGGTTTTTTCTACCATAAATCATACTCATCACCTATAATTCCTCATCCCGATTTCATGTCCCTAAAGATTCCATTACCTGAAAATCCAACAATCCTTCCTCCATTAACAAAGAGACCGACAGGGAGGCTAAGAAATAAGAGAATAAAATATGTTGGAGAGGTCATAATAAGAGAAGTAATTTTCTCTAGGTGTAATAAAATAGGTCATTATAGATCCATGTGTAAAGAACCAATAGGATTCCTCTTAACATTGTTCAATTCATTCATTGTAACATTAGTTTTAAATAAAATCAATGAACAATCACATTTGAATAAATTATTGTAATTTTATTGTTGAGTATTAATTTCTGTATTATTTGTTTTGAAATGGAATCTACATAGAGTAGACACATGTTTTTATAAAGTACATGCATATTGATATGACCAAAATTTAATTCAATATACGTGTACTTTATGTATTCGACATATAATTAATTAAGTACACGTATATAAATGCATGCACTATTTAGAAAACGATTTTGGACATTACAATGTGCTTGTACTTTATAAAAAATAATTAGGTCACTCATATTATTAAATTCCTATGTGTATTATGGTCCGCGCCAGCGGCATTATTATACGAGTATTTCAATATGTGTGTGCTTTATTATTATATGTGTACTTTATAAAGTACGCATGTAATATATAAAGTACACGCATTTATATAATGGTTTAGAACAATACCTTGTGCGTGTACTTTATAAAAAAATTTGTGTATTATAATTTAGAATAGATAGAATCATATTTTGACAATACAATCATATTTTGACATACCAATTTTTTTATAATAAATGAATGTAGTATTAATATTTACATTTTTGACAATACAATGTGGTTAGTTCTTTTTTTTATGTGTGTGTAGCAGTTCAACAAAGTACAAACATTTTTAGTAAAATACACGTGATCTTTTTTCCTAATGTTCACGTGTACTTTACCATATTTGCGTGTACTTTACATGTTTACGCTATGTCATGGTTCGAGACATCACTCTATTACGTAGGTTTTGATGTATGATATAAGTGATAATACATGCCTGAAAGAAATAAATTTTTTATTAAAATAGAAAAATAAAGTACAAATTTTTCACCTAACAAAAGATGAAAAAAATATAGAAGGCTTCTATTAGGGAAAATTGTTAAAGGCATCTATGGTGTCAGTAAGAGAGTCAATTAAATTCAAGCATACTCGAATTTATTATTCTATGACAGCTACAAGGTCTTCATGGTGCGCCTTCTTCTCCTTCATCTTGGCAATTTTAAGGGAAATTCTTGTCTATAGAAAGACATGAGGTCTTCATGTGTTTGAGGAGGGTCCTCATCTACATCAAATAAATCTACGGGATTGGGTGAAAGTCGAGAGTAGCCTTCCCTCACATATGTTTGAAACTTCTCAAAGGCATTTTCATATGATGAAATATTTTCCTCAATTTCTCTTTATTTATTTCTTTCATCTTTCTCAAGAGTAGCTCACAACTTTTCTGTTGTAATACTCATTATGTAATCTTTACCCTAGATGTAATGGTTAAGAAATGAATAAATATTACTCTTTTATAGGAAAAGTTAAAGCTATTTATTTCTTTGACCAGAAGTAGTTAGGATAGTAAGTAGTTCAGCTTGATACATTATTTTTGGTTATTGTGTCTTGTTGAATAAGTATATACAGTAGTTTTATTCCTACGTGTTGAATGGTCCATGCCAGGGGCATAATTTTTTTACTAGAAATTATATGTAACTACATTTAAATATATATATATATATATATATATATATATATATATATATATATATATATATATATATATATATATATAAAGAGAGAGAGAGAGAGAGAGAGAGAAATTACAATCATCTGTTACGAAAAAATTTCAAAAAAACTTAATACAAAGTGTTTTGTTATAAAGTACACGCATAATATTTGGCTTCATTGCGTGTACTTTGTGATTATTTCTTTGTTATTGTCAAATTAAACAATCATAATTGTAACACCCCATGATTTTTGAGACTGAGAAATTTAAATTTTTGGGAGAATAAAATTTAATTAATTTGGAGAACTTTAAAATTTGGGATTTGAGGCCCAAAAGTAGAGAAAGTTTCAAAGTATTCCGGATGATGATTTCGAGGGTACCATCGATCCCGGAATGGTCGAGATAGTCAAAATGACTGTCATTGGGTTTTATTTCGGCTCCGGAATGTTTTTAAGTCAGTTTGACTCGAATTGGAGTACACGAGTCATTTATAGTGTGTATTAACATTTAAAATTGGGACTTATGTTTTATAGGCTTAAGAGGCTTACGGATGAAGCCTTCTAATTTGAGAGAAAGAGAGAAAAAGCCCTAGAGAGAGAAAGAAGAAGGAAAGAAGAAGAAAGGAAGAGAGAGAGGAAGAAAAGCTTGGAGATTTTCGGCCCAAACGCGACATCGAGGATGATCCAACCTCTAAAAATCTGAGGCAAGTGTTTAATCTTGATAAATAAGTCATTTGTGTATTTTATTTCATAATTTGTGGGTTAAAGAAATGAATTTTGGGTATAAACATCAAAACCTAGATTTTGGGTTTAATCTTGAAATCAATGCTTAAAAAAATGGTTTAATGGGGTAGAAATGGTTGGGATCAACTTTGGGTTGATTTATTAGCTTCGAATCATGTTGTGATAAAGATTTGGAGGTTAGAATGGAAATTTTAGGGTTTTAATTTCGTGGGTTTTGTTGAGAAATGGCCGGTCTGAGGACCGGTCGAATGCGCCTCAAGGGAAAAGCCAACTGCATTTCTTCGTAAGCAAAAATTTAGACCCGCGGTCGATCGGGGGTCTGGGACCGGTCGACCGGTCCCCTGTTTTTAGCCCAAGAATGGGAAATTCTCTTACCCCCTTTTCTTTTAGAGTTTTATTCTTAGGGGCTTTCTTAATGGGCTTATTATGGTAGGGTATGTTGTGAAATTTTTGGGCCGACATTTATATCGAATCCTTATAAGGATAGGACATTATTAAGATAAAATTTGAGGCCAAATGGAAGAGAGTGGTCGCATGCCCTTAGTGATGATAAAATTTAAGGAATAAATTGGAGAGGTGTTGGACTAGGGGATTCATAAAAGTGATTGAACCGTAGTCGAAATCGAGAGCGATGGGATCATATTACCAACTCGGGTAGAGTGTGTAAATCTAGTTGGGGTAGATATTGTTTATCGGTGTGTGATTTACAACGGGTACTTTCCCTAAGAAATGGGATTATTTGATGAAAACAAGATTGAGCTTGAGGCTTATAGACTATTAGTTAGGTGTATACCGATAGTCGAAATTATTATTAGATTCTTTAATGTGCTCTTGGATATAGATGGAATGTGTAGTGATGGTTTCCTACACAAGATTTTGGGTGATAACCCTAATGTTGAATATATATGTATAGATATATACATATGATTTTGGGAGACTATTCATCCTAGAAAAAAATGGTTGAATATGATTCAAGTGAGGGATTGTATTCACATATCGAGGTAAACTAAAGGAGTTTGTGGTGACGGCTTGTATATTGAGGATTATGTATACTTATAGCCGGGTTTATATTTCGTATGCATATGAACGAGAATTAGTTGTATATATGATAATGTGCTTATATGTGTATATATCTATATAGATATGAATATATGGATATATTTATGTTGTGGACATACATGGTATGGATATTTAAACCTTATATAATGGTTTAATGTTTGATCATATGATGGGATCATATGGATGTATGTATATTGTGCATGTGAACGATATATATACTTATATGGTCAAGCATACCCCGCTCATGCTATCATTGGGAAGTTTCCGTGCAGAGGGTGAGTATCCTGGAATATAGAGCAGGGTGTGGATATTCCCCAGGTCATAGTCGTCCCGTGTGTTATTATATGATATATATTTTGGGGATGAGACGTGGTGGGTATGTTTCGTCTCATTGCCAGTTGGAGCTATGACAGCTTCCCGGTACGTCGTGTGTGTGTGTTACCACGAGATGGGTGTCGTTGAGCCCCACCATGGTGGTCCCCAGTTGCTACACGAGCCAGGCACTGGGAAGATGATAGCATGGTGCAGTTTTATCGGCGATATATATAGCCGGGTGGATTATGTGCATGTCCATTGTACATCAGATATGATATGTACACTTGGTCGTGGGTATGGATGATTGGTATATATATATATGGTTAGAATAAAATGCCTATATATATATTTATATATCCTATAGATGAAAGGATATGGACTTTTATGGAGTACATCTTGGATGGTTATGGTGTACTAGATGATTTGGGGGTTGATGTATCGCATTTAAGGAATATTTCGGTTACATCATCCCAAGGATATTTGGAGGATTTTAAGTTGTTTTCATATGGGAAGCTATATCTAGTAGTATTGTATGTGTGGCATAATGGATCTCTATGATTGACATTGACAAGGAGTAGTGTAACACGGTGGTTCCTTGTTTGGATTTCGCTTTGCGAGACACCCCACGCACGAAACGTAGTGCAGTGTCGAGATTGGAGAAAAGTTCTGTCAAATATTTATGTGTGGCATCATGGATCTCTAGGATCGACGTTGACAAGGAGTAGTATAACGGGGTGATTCCTTGTTTGGATTTCGCTTTGTGAGACACCCAACGCACGAAACGTAGCGCGACGTTGAGATTGGAGAGAAGTTTTGTCAGTAATAAATGTTGTATGCCTATTATCTAGAAATTAAATCATATGTTTCAACCCAAATATATATATGTAACTTATTAAGATTTAAAATTGGTTAAATTTATAAACTGGAATCCATTAAGCCTAATATGGCATATATGTTTGTAAAAAAAAAATATACTTAAGTGTGTTTAGAAGGTGTGGATTCTTGGGTTATGATAGGAAGGAAGATCTCGTGGGCATAGGCTAGGCCTATGATAAGTTAGGTTTTCCTTAAAATTGGGTTAATTTAACTAAAATCTGAAGACGCGAATAGGTGCGCGTCGTTAGATGAGAGGTGAGTTGGGGTTCCACGAGAGTGCGATTCCACTTTAATTATGAAATAAGTGCACCGATATTTATTATGCACGGTTAACACACTTGCTAAATATTTTTCACACTCGGGCTCTGACCCATTTATTTTTCTTTCCGCCTGTATATATATACGTATTATTACAGGTATCCTACCGCATGGATGACGGATGACCTTCTATCCACAGTCTTGGGAGCCGTGACAGGTGCAGACTGTTGCGGGATATAGATTGTAGTCGCTTCCTCCTTCTTTAAAAATCTAGGTAGGATTCATGTTGTATATCGGGTTTGTACCCAAGGGATATTTATATGTATGTTTATATTTATTCCATTACAGCTGTTGTATTGGCTGTGACCCGTCAGCTTATTCGAGTTATTTCCTTCTGGCATATTCAGTATAGTTATTTATTTCATTTTATTTCAGCATTTTATTTATCATCATTCTTTCATGCATCTTTCTTTCTAGTAGTTTAGTGTTGGTTTGTTGTCGGTTGCATATTTTATTTAATTTTAACATCTCGCTTGTATGATATCGGGTAGTTAGTCGTATATTATGTTTATGGACAGTTGATGTTGAGACTGAGCCATCTGAGACTCCTGATTTAATATAGTATAGGGCTGGCCACCTGTTATTATTTTAAGCGGGGTGTTACAGATGGTATCAGAGCATCAGGTTCTAGAGTCTTTAGGATCTGTGCGAGTTTTCTGTGTTCTTCCGTTAACGTTCTTGATATAAAGCCATACTATTAGGACTGTTGTGTTCACTACGCTTATTTCCTTCTGTGAAGTGTATTCACTTGATCGACGTTCTGATAACAGTTGCTCTCGTTTCAGACGTCACCTAGGGAATTTCGCCTAGGAAAGGACAAGATTAGAGATGGGATACCCATACTAGATTTTGGGTACGCTTTGATCGGGGGTATTTGTTTCTCCCGATTTCGGCGGAGATAAGAAAGAGAACTCTAGCAGTGGTTCAGGGTGCTTTATCGGTGGTTGAGTATGAAAAGGAAACTTTACTCGAATGGTGAATTTTGTACTTAGTAAGGTAAGTCCGAGGAGAAGTATGTTGTGTAGTCCTTGGGAAGTTTTGATGGAGAAACCCGTCGACCTTTGTTAGGAAACCTGGTGTTGGTGACTTTTCCCGATGTGCGGTGTATGGAGTCGTCCCAATATCGGGAGTATTGCCTTCTGGGGAGAGGGAGTAAGATATTGGAGACTCGATTTCGTAAGTAGGACTGAGGGAGTTTTCGTTAGTCGCAATTGCATTTTGTCCTTCAAAATAGTTAGGAAGGATTTTGGGGAAGATGTTTCTCTTGTGGAGAATTAGGTTTAAGAATAATAATTGTCCTGGAAGAAGTAGAGGATCCTGAGTTGAGATTCAGGGATGAAGTAAAGCAATTGGATTATGGAAGTATAAGGTAAAATACCTTTCTTTGGGTTTAGATATCGGTAACGTCGAGAGTTATAATATTGAATTCCGGAGGTGCGAAATGTCAAGGTTTGTTGAGTAGTGACTATAAGGATATTGTCTTATGGGTAGGTTATGGCGTGTAATTATAGTGTTTCAAAGAGGGAAGGACTTACTTTGAACAATGTTTCGGTGGGACATGTAGGAATGGTAGAACTGAGAGGTTCAAAGTTTAGTAGATTTGTTGTTGAGCGAAGAATTTAGCCCGTGGTTGTGCTAGTGGAGGACTAGGTAGTGGTTAGAAGTATTGTAATTGTCGAGGCCTTGTGTTTTAAACATGAGGTATTTGTTTGGCATGTCGAAAGACGCGGGATTTATTTATATTATATATTGTTATATCGGCCTTCGGGCGATATCTAAAATATGAAAATCTTTTATAAAACCTTAACCCTGGTTCAACTAATCTCAATCCCCGACCTAGCTACACAGTAGTGTATTGGGAGGGTTCCTTGTCTGGATTTCGCTTGCGAGACCTCCCCCACACGAAGGTAGCTAGCATCAAAAATTGAGAAGAGTTCAACCATTGGGAATTTTCAAACTTATCTATATTTAGTATATTATCGATTATATTGGTAATAGTATATTGCGATTTGAGGCTAATGGAGCCTAATTTTAATTCTATGAGTAGAATGCTCAGGTACGGGGTGTATGGGCGCCCTGGGTAGTTCGTTTACCTTAAAATCTATATAGTTCGACGTGAGAACTAAAAAGGATCGGTATGGTGATCCTGAGGCTTGATATAAGAACTAGACGATATTGAGGTCCTAGACATATCTTAAATTTCGCGGGTGAAATTTTTGTAAGGGGGGAAGATTGTAACACCCCATGATTTTTGAGACTGAGAAATTTAAATTTTTGGGAAAATTAAATTTAATTAATTTGGAGAACTTTAAAATTTGGGATTTGAGGCCCAAAAATAGGGAAAGTTTCAAAGTATTCCGGATGATGATTTCGAGGGTACCATCGATCCCGAAAGGGTCGAGATAGTCAAAATGACTGCCATTGGGTTTTATTTCGGTTTCGGAATGTTTTTAAGTCAGTTTGACTCGAATTAGAGTATATGAGTCATTTATAGTGTGTATTAACATTTAAAATTGGGACTTATGTTTTATAGGCTTAAGAGGCTTACGGATGAAGCCTTCTCATTTGAGAGACAGAGAGAAAAAGCCCTAGAGAGAGAAAGAAGAAGGAAAGAAGAAGAGAGGAAGAGAGAGAGGAAGAAAAGCTTGGAGATTTTCGGCCCAAACGCGACATCGAGGATGATCCAACCTCTACAAATCTGAGGCAAGTGTTTAATCTTGATAAATAAGTCATTTGTGTATTTTATTTCATAATTTGTGGGTTAAAGAAATGGATTTTGGGTATAAACATCAAAACCTAGATTTTGGGTTTAATCTTGAAATCAATGCTTAAAAAAAATGATTTAATGGGGTAGAAATGGTTGGGATTAACTTTGGGTTGATTTATTAGCTTCGAATTATGTTGTTATAAAGATTTATAGGTTATAATGGAAATTTTAGGGTTTTAATTTCGTGGGTTTTGTTGAGAAATCGAAATCGGCCAGAATATCTGGTATGGATGGTCGACCGCGGTCTGGGGACCGGTCGACCGCGCCTCAAGGGAAAAGCCTACTGCATTTCTTCGTAGGCAAAAATTTAGACCTGCGGTCGACCGGGGGTCTCGACCGGTCCCCTGTTTTTAGTCCAAGAATGGGAAATTCTTTTACCCCTTTTCTTTTTGAGTTTTATTCTTAGGGGCTTTCTTAATGGGCTTATTATGGAGGGTTATGATATTAGAACTAGGGAATAGGGCCCTAGGTCAAATAGGGGCTTGCGGGCATATGTTAAATTGATTTAGGATGATGGGATGCCTCTTTTAGTATTGAAAAGAGTATGGGGAACCTTATTGAGATTGAGAATCCTACTTATAGATTAAATGTAAGTATATAAGTAATAGGAGGCTAAGAACTCTAAGAGAGAGTTGGTAGGGTACGTTGTGAAATTTCTGGGCCGACATTTACATCGAATCCTTATAAGGATAGGACATTATTAAGATAAAATTTGAGGCCAAATGGAAGAAAGTGGTTGCATTCCCTTAGTGATGATAAAATTTAAGGAATAAATTGGAGAGGTTTTGGACTAGGGGATTTATAAAAGTGATTGAACCGTAGTCGAAATCGAGAGCGATGGGATCATATTACCAACTGGAGTAGAGTGTGTAAATCTAGTTGGGGTAGATGTTGTTTATCGGTGTGTGATTTACAAAGGGTACTTTCCCTAAGAAATGGGATTATTTGATGAAAACAAGATTGAGCTTGAGGCTTATAGACTATTAGTTAGGTGTATACCGATAGTCGAAATTATTATTAGATTCTTTAATGTGCTCTTGGATATAGATGGAATGTGTAGTGATGGTTTCCTACACAAGATTTTGGGTGATAACCCTAATGTTGAATATATATGTATAGATATATACATATGATTTTGGGAAACTATTCATCCTAGAAAAAATGGTTGAATATGTTTCAAGTGAGGGATTGTATTCACATATCGAGGTAAACTAAAGGAGTTTGTGGTGACGGCTTGTATATTGAGGATTATGTATACTTATAGCCGAGTTTATATTTCGTATGAATATGAACGAGAATTAGTTGTATATATGATAATGTGATTATATGTGTATATATCTATATAGATATGAATATATGGATATATTTATGTTGTGGACATACATGGTATGGATATTTAAACCTTATATGATGGTTTAATGTTTGATCATATGATGGGATCATATGGATGTATGTATATTGTGCATGTGAACCATATATATACTTATATGGTTAAGCATACCCCGCTCATGCTATCATTCCGAAGTTTCCGCGCAGAGGGTGAGCATCCTGGAATATAGAGCAGGGTGTGGATATTCCCCAGGTCATAGTCGTCCCGTTTGTTATTATATGATATATATTTTTGGGATGAGACGTGGTGGGTGTGTTTCGTCTCATTGCCAGTTAGAGCTATGACCGCTTCCCGGTACGTCGTGTGTGTGTGTGTTACCACGAGATGGGTGTCGTTGAGCCCCACCATGGTGGTCCCCAGTTGCTACATGAGCCGGGCACTGGGAAGATGATAGAAAGGTGCAGTTTTATCGGTGATATATATAGCCGGGTGGATTATGTGCATGTCCATTGTACATCAGATATGATATGTACACTTGGTCATGGGTATGGATGATTGGTATATATATATATATATGGTTAGAATAAAATGCCTATATATATATATATTTATATATCCTATAGATGAAAGGATATGGACTTTTATGGAGTACATCTTGGATGATTATGGTGTACTAGATGATTTGGGGGTTGATGTATCGCATTTAAGGAATATTTCGGTTACATCATCCCAAGGATATTTTGGAGGATTTTAAGTTTTTTTCATATGGGAAGCTATATGTAGTAGTATTGTATGTGTGGAATAATGGATCTCTATGATCGACATTGACAAGGATTAGTGTAACGGGGTGATTCCTTGTTTGGATTTCGCTTTGCGAGACACCCCACGCACGAAACGTAGTGCAGTGTCGAGATTGGAGAAAAGTTCTGTCAAATATTTATGTGTGGCATCATGGATCTCTAGGATCGACGTTGACAAGGAGTAGTGTAACGGGGTGGTTCCTTGTTTGGATTTCACTTTGCGAGACACCCCACGCACGAAACGTAGCGCGACGTTGAGATTGGAGAGAAGTTTTGTCAGTAATAAATGTTGTATGCCTATTATCTAGAAATTAAATCATATGTTTCAACCAAAATATATATGGGTAACTTATTAAGATTTAAAATTGGTTAAATTTATAAACTGGAATCCATTAATCCTAATATGGCATATATGTTTGTAAAAAAAAATATACTTAAGTGTGTTTAGAAGGTGTGGATTCTTGGGTTATGATAGGAAGGCAGATCTCGTGGGCATAGGCTAGGCCTATGATAAGTTAGGTTTTCCTTAAAATTGGGTTAATTTAACTAAAATCTGAAGACGCGAATAGGTGCGCGCCGTTAGATGAGAGGTGAGTTGGGGTTCCGCAAGAGTGCGATTCCACTTTAATTATGAAATAAGTGCACCGATATTTATTATGCACGGTTAACACACTTGCTAACTATTTTTCACACTCGGGATCTGACCCATTTATTTTTCTCTCCGCCTGTATATATATATGTATTATTACAGGTATCCTACCGCATGGATGCCGGATGACCTTCTATCCAGAGTCTTGGGAGCCGTGACAAGTGTGAACTGTTGCGGGATATAGATTGTAGTCGCTTCCTCCTTCTTTAAAAATCTAGGTAGGATTCATGTTGTATATCGGGTTTGTACCCAAGGGATATTTATATGTATGTTTATATTTATTCCATTACAGCTGTTGTATTGGCTGTGACCCGACAGCTTATTCGGGTTATTTCCTTCTAGCATATTCAGTATAGTTATTTATTTCATTTTATTTCAGCATTTTATTTGTCATCATTCTTTCATGCATCTTTCTTTCTAGTAGTTTAGTGTTGGTTTGTTGTCGGTTGCATATTTTATTTAATTTTAACATCTCGCTTGTATGATATTGGGTAGTTAGTCGTATATTATGTTTACGGACAGTTGATGTTGAGACTGAGCCATCTGAGACTCCTAATTTAATATAGCATAGGGCTGGCCACCCGTTATTATTTTAAGCGGGGTGTTACAATAATATGTTTATAATTCCGATTTGTATAACCTATCACTACAAATATATTTATTCTCTAGTATAACCTATGTGTTTATTGGTCCGCGCCAGCAGCACCATTTTCAGAGTTCATCATAGAATATGTCTACTGATATATGTCATTATAAATTAACGTGTACTGTTTTATCTATTGCGTGTAGTTTGGGATTCTAATGCAAATAAAAAATAGACCTCAAAGTACACGCGTAATTTCTAAAGCACACGTAAATATACACGTATACTTTGTGATGTCATGCGTGCACTTTTGGATTTGTTGTAAAGTACATGCATTTCAGTACTATGTACACGTGACATCCTGTTTACAGTTAATATACTAAAAATTATATGGATCTATATTGAATAAAAATATATATATATATATAAACTTTACAATTTCCTCCTATTAACAACCATGGAATAAAAATTCAATAGTTATATATGCTCTTTGTTGGAGAATTTAGTCATCTTCAAACGATGTTTTGAGAGCATTTCCTCTAGCAATTTGTTCCATGTATTATATACAATACACCCCACAGTCAACACTGAAATTAAAATAAAACAAATAAATCAGTTATCATAACGGGAATGAAATTTGTTGAAATGTAACTTATTCAAGATTGTTTGATCTTACCTATTATTTTGTCTCGCGCATTCATTATCTTTGACTAGTTCAAAATTTACATCATGACTCAAGACTCAGTCTATTGATGTTTTTTCTTCATTGGATAGTGCATATTCCAATTCCATCCCTTCAAAGGATCTTATTATTGTACCCTTTTGACTTATTAGTGGTGCTTCGACCTTCAATTTCTACAACTTTTCTTTAAAAATAGAAAATTGTTAGGAGGAAAAGTCACGAGTATATAAAATACAAAATTCCATGTAATGTAAATATGTTTATGGTGTAACCAATTTATTGGCCTCATTGTAGAATAATGAGGATTGATTTATTTCCAACGGGCAGAGAGAGTCCATATGGACAACTTTATTTGTTTCTTTTTAGATAATTAATAATGTAAAATGGCATTCATCATCTCCTCCAATTGAATGTCTCATGGGAATGAAAAGAATATGAGTAATTCCAAAAAATTGTATAATGTGTTTTTCTATCTGTTCTTTCTGCATTTCATGATCATTTTTTTGAACATAATCCTGTTAAAAGTAATATATTTGTTAGTAAGATAATTATGATAACATATATTTTAAAATGATGGGAAATACTTTAGGTTTTATTTTCCTTACCCAAGCATATAAGTTAAAAGAGTGCGTAGGTCCCATTGTTATTCATTTTTGTCTCCAATAAATGGGAGAGGCATTGAATTGTCTGGTTCGATATTTCTCCGCCTTTCAGCAATTCCTTAATATCATCCCCGTAAATGAATGCGTCCTCCATCATAAAGAGACAATTATTGAATTTCAGTACAGAAAATAATGTTAGAAGAATAATTGAAACATGTATATAATCTATGATCATATAATAATATGCGTGTATTTTATCTTTATGCATGTACTTTATTAAGTACACGCATAAAGTTCAATACAAAAATGCGTGTACTTCATAAAAATAAGCGTGTACTTTATGAAATGGTTGTACTTAATAAAGTACACGCATAAAGTTAGATATAAAAATGCAGGTACTTTATGAATATGCATGTACTTTATAAAGTACACGCATAAAGTTAGATGCAAAAATGCATGTAATTCATAAAGACATGCATGTACTTTATAAAGTACACGTGTACTTTATAAAGTGCATGCATAAAGTTCAATAGAAAAATAAATAATTAGAAGATTTACACTATATCCTTCTCCTCCATAAAATATTGTTTCAATTTATTCTGGGCTTCTTCTTTAAGGTATTTTGAACACTTATAGATTTTCAGGTTCACTTCATGTGTTGCATTTCTTTTGCCCTTTTTATTTTGGCCTTTATTATTCAACCCATTTTTTCTTTTAAATGTGACAGTAAAAGCCTTATTGTGTTCATCTCCTTTTGACAAACCATGAATAGGATGTGAATATACAAAGTGTTCATCAATCTTGGGCTTCCTGTCAACTCTTTCCTGGATTCTCAAAACCATTCAGTTCTGAATTGAATTTATTTCTTCATCCTTTTTAGATAACGAGGATGACAAATCTTCTATCTTTTTCTTGAGATTATTATTTTCTTCTTCCTGGTGAAAAGAAAACATCATGTTTAAATATTAAACATGCCATAAATCTCAATCAGAATAAACAAAATATGCGTGTACTTTATCAACTGTACATGTATATTTATTATTTGAAAAGAAGACCAAAGTACATGTGAAAATTTTCAATATAGAAGTAAATGTAAAAATAATTCCACGTGTACTTTTGGGTGATATGCGTGTACTTTGTTTATAAAATTACTGCTTGTACTCTATAGAAAAATGATACAATTTCATTTTAATCAAAAGTGCCTGTTCAGCTCTTTTAAATTATGAATGTTGAAGATCCAACAATAATGTCCCATTTTCTACATCTCCATCTCTCAATTTTTGCGCTACATCTTCAAACTTATTTTTGAGATTTTCATTATTGTCAGACAGAAATGATTTTTTTTCTTCCAAAATTCTGGATGTTTCATCCTGTTTTCTCAATAACTTATCCAGTTGTTTAATTCTATATGAGTCATTCATCGTGTCTTGATCAATATTTTCTTTCAAAGAATCGTTTAACAAGATAAGTTGGGCATTTTCCACCTCCAACTTATTTATTAACTCTTTTTCTTTCAAATGGTTGGAATTCTCCACCTTCAACTACTTTATTTCGTCTTGAGCTTTCAAAAGTGAATTACTATCTACCTGCAACTGTACATTCACAATGGTAAGGTTGTCACTCCCCACCTACAAAGAGGCCACCTTCTTTAGTGCACAATCAAGGTCTTCCGCTAATTTAGATAGTTGGTTATTTTTTTTCAAATAATTCTGTTTTCAAACTAGCAATTTGTTCCTCCAAATTAACCTTCTGAAACATTTCAGCATCTGTTGGTTTAACAATTCCCTTTGGTTGATCATTTCCCTTCATTTTCTTTGGACTCGCAATATTTTTAAGGGGAAAATTCCAACCTGATGAAAACTCATTGTCATTAAAATCTTCAGTATGAATCAGCATATATAGGACTTCCTGTAGAAATGTTCAAAGAGTAAATGGGACCTTTAAACTGAGATTCACTTTGTACGGAACTATCCTTACAAACTGGTTTATTTGTAGCCTCCTTTAAATTTGTTGTTGCGATGTGTCGCCGCAAACCAATCTCTCAGAGAAGACAATTTCCACCTCAGGAATTTTGGCGTCTTATCTTTAGATTTTTCAACAGGAGAAATAATATCAAATTTCTCACATGCCCAATACTGTGATCATGAAAAAACAAAATGATATTAATAATTGCATTACCTAGTTATTCATAATTGAAAGTACACGTGATTTTTACAAAATACACGCAAAGTTACATGTGTACTTTGCAAATATAACAAGTGTATTTTGAAAGTACACGTGATTTTTACAAAGTAAACTGTACTTTGTCAATATAAGGTCACGTGTACTTTATAAAGTACACTTGTTATATTTACAAAACATATAACAAGTGTATTTTTAAAGTACACGTGATTTTTACAAAGTACACGTATACTTTATAAAGTTCACGTGTACTTTATAAAGTACACTTATTATATTTGCAAAACATAGTACACATGTACTTTGTAAAATACCTGTGTACTTTCAAAATACATGTGAAAATATCACGTGTATTTTTAAAATACACCTGATATTAATAAAATACACGCGTGAATTGGTTTAAATATCACGTGTACTTTAAAAAAATCATGTGTACTTTAATAGTACACATGGTTTTTACAAAGTACACGTGATTATTGGTATGTATATTTATAAATATTAGGATGTTGTTTTTCTCACTCGTAGGGAAATGACACATCCACTTATTGTGCTAGGTTTTGAACTTGTTTTTTTGTCAAGTGAATTAATGAGAAACTCATGCACAACAGATGCCCAATCATATCCATTCATTTCTTCAATAATTTTGATGTATTTTACAAAAAAATCTGCTAGTGTGAAGTTTGAGTTGGAGAAAAATAACATTGTCAAGAAGTGGAGACAAACAAGTTTTGCAAAATTAGAAATGCCTTCGTCTGTGTCCAACTCGACTGATTTTTCAAACCCGCCAATATGTCTGTCTTTCTTATTTTTTTTTGAAGTATCGTACAAGTAATGTAGGTTTTTGAGACATAGTCGGTCTCTTTTATCAGTTCTATAGATTTTCTCCCCTCAACCAATGGTATGATAAATATGTCACTTATATCTATTGGCATTATTTCAATCCTAATCTTCATATGAAAACTTTTGATTTCCTTATTGTACAGCTTGATGATTGCTAAATATTTGTATCGGTCTTCTTGTGGTCCACTTCTACTACTTCCTCACTGTAGTAGGCATTGAAAAGCTCCCAGAATGGAGTCTTCTTAAGAAGTTCAATATGCCTATTATTTATTTTCTCTTTATTTTGACCAAAATCATGAAGAAATCTAACAACATTTGATCAATACTAGTCATTCTTCTTTGCAGCACGTGTAGGTTTCAATGCCACACTAGCACTAGAACTAGAACTGGATGAAGAACGATCTTCAGAACAGCTCTTTTTTTTGTTCTTTCCTTTTCTTTCCTTCGTCTTCATCCCCATTCTATTGATCTATAAATAAAATTTAAATTACTAATCTATAATGATATGTACAAAAATAAAATACATGCGAATTAGAATAACATATAAACTAAAATATTAAAATACAAGCGTATTTAACAAAGTACATGAAATATTCTCACAAACAATTCATACAAGTCTCAACAAAATACATGCTAAAGGCGGTAATATATATCGTTCATTTCACGGTAATACCTAACAGATGTTGTTCGATAAGTTAAAAACCAATATTATTTCTTCCTAACATATTCAAGAAAGAAGTGATACAATATCTCCATGCTAAAAGCGTCAACATTATCAAAACCCCTTAAGAAATACTGCTCAATTCATTTAGCTAAATCCTTCACTTTCGATTTAGTTACTTGAAGTTGTTGCACATCAAAAGCGTACTTAATGTCTTCATAGTAGTTGTAGAAACCAAGTAAACTTTTATATCTATCATTCATGCGAAGGAGAAAATGAATTTCATCATCATTAGTACTATTGACTGTCAATGTGAAAGGTTTTGTATTATTAAGATCTTCAAAGATGCAAGCAACAGTTTTGTAGTTTAACATGCTTGATGGTATGATTCCTAAACAATAACAAAACAATATAAAAAAGTACACTAATAATACATAATAGTACATGCATATTGGATTGGACAAATTCAATTTCAATGTGTGTGTACTTTGTGATTTTTTTGTGTACTTTCAACAAAGTACACGCCATAATACATCTTAAAAACTAATGGAATATCATTCAAATGTCGCTGGCACAGACCAAAATAACTCCTAAACATTAACACAATAATAATACTTCTTACAAACTCATGGAATATCATTCAAATATCGCTGGCGCGGACTAAAATAACATAGGATTGATTAAATATGGATTTAAAATATATATTGTATAGAGTACGCATATAAAACATAAAAGTACACACATATTGGATTGAGTAATTCAATTTCAATGTGCATGTACTCCGGGGATTTTGCGTGTACTTTTTGAAAGTAAATGCAAAATACATGCAAAATACACATAGTACTCGCGATAAAACAGGGCTTGTACATGTACATATTCCATTCATGTATATATTACTAGTCCTCGATAAATGATGTATACATGAGGAAATGTACAATGATGAAATACATATATCTAACATGCAAAAAGTGTGTTTTGCATTTAAAATTAGGGCAACAAATATATTTTTTCATATCATGAAGAAGAAAAATGTGATTTCATCAGTCCATGTGTAATGTCTACAAATTTATACATATGAGAACACAAAATACATAAGGAAAATCAGGTGATATCAGAAATAAAATGCTAAGAACAGAACATATACATAGTGTATGGTATAATCTTAAGTACAAAACTTAAGAACATATATATTAGAATGTATCCATACTTGTTAGTGGTGTTTGGAAGAATTTGATTGAGAATGTGAAATGCTCGGTAGAATTTCAATGATTAGGGTTTGATCCTTTTAATTAATGGGAAGTGTGTTTGTATTGAAATTCAAGGGTATTTATATATTGTTGTTGACCAAATTTTGATTGAGAATCAGAATTGTTTTGGTGTTTTGATCGAATAGACAGTACAATTAAGGTTTTGATTGAAGAGAGTTCGGGTTTTGATCGAAGAGTGTTTTTGGCGCTTTAATTTCTGAAGAGTGCATTTTTTTTTAATTTCAGGGTATTTATATGTTGGACCTAATCATTTAAATTTATTTTTTTCCAAAATTGTTAGTCTAAGGACTAGATCGTAAAAGACCCTAAAAATAAAACGTTATTAAAATACAAACTTGAGTAGTGATGATCCAAGCAGGTCTTATATGTTCCTCATTTACCATTTTTTATGTTGTCATTCTCTATGCCATTCTATTCTTTCTACATTTGAAACATGTAGATTTATTTTTGTTCTAGTTTACATCTACGTTGAGTACGTAAGGTTTTCCATTTTGAGTTGTATTCCACGTCATTCTTTCATTACAAAATTTTGATAATAACCTCATTATCTAATACATAGCACACGATGGCCATTACTCGGTATCACAATAACTGACATCAACATTACTCAAGTGGGCACACAAATAGTAATAGTGAAGTGTAATGCTAATATTGAGTTGATCAAAACCAATATGGGACTGGTAGCATAATTTTCATTAAAAGCATATAATTGAGTTGTAACTAAATAATACTATTTCAAGCAGTAGTGTATGTCAACATGGTAAAGTCTCATTCTAATATAAAACATAGATAGAATTAGTTAAGGATACCTCATCCTCCAACAATTGATCACTAATTCTCAAGTGATCATCAGATATCTCTAGATCCTTCCCACCTAACCGCAACTATAGTAACCTAATGCCAATATCATCAATTTTGTCTCCATCCAAACCATTATTTGAATAACTTATTTCACCTGCTTCTTCTTATTTGCAAGGTCATGATATCCATCAGACAACTACTCTTCATTTTCCTATGGAAGATTTGTTAATATGACCATAGATTTTTTTTTCATCAAATTAAAACTGTATGTTCTCCCGTCAGATAAAGTGAGGTGGAAAGACGTGAGTTGTTCGGGGCTTTATCAATAAGAGTGGTGCTAATAGATGTGTATGTAACTTTTGATGTGGGTGGAAGGTTGAGTTAGCATTAAATGATAATTTCTACCATAAGATAAAGTGAGATAAAAGGATGTAATGAATTGTTTGGGGCTTTATCAATAAATGTGTATGGGACGTTTGATGTGGGAGGGAGGCTGAGTTAGTATTAAATGATAATCAAACACTATTTATACCTCTAATACTAGTGTATTAGAGGTATAATATAGATATGTCAATCCATCTACTTCTTTTTCACCTTTAGTGTCCATTTGGTTTGGGATAAGTACTTTTAACCGCGGCGAAAAGTAAAATGTTGAAATATTTTTCCACATATTTAAGTTAAATTTTTGTTGGATTGACATTTTGAATAAATGCACACCCTAAAATTATGAAACTTTAAACAAGAGTATAGAAGAAAATTTACTTTAAATAGTGAAAACGTATTTCACCATATTACTTTTCACCATATTGAAACATATTTTACCCTAAACCAAATAGGCCCTTAATGGTAAAAAGGGGCATGTGCTAGTCGTCAACTTAAAAGACATCATAATAATATCATGCATTCGCTTTTTGTCACACTACAATCCCAGATTCCATACTAATAATTTCTTATTATAATAATTAGATCATGATCTTGAGCCCATTGGAAATATAATTCATTTATTAATATTTTTCTACATAATGTCCACAATGAACATACTATTATTCTTATTCCATACTGAAATCAATATCAGAGTCGTAATTAAGCAAACATACAATAACGTGATTAACTATGATCAACTCAATCCATGCTAAATTTATATATACAATATGTGAGTGTATTAAAATCTTCAGTGTGACAAGGTTAAAATAACCCATATTTAAACCCCAACTCTTCCAACGGTGCAACTCTCAAAGTTGTCGGTCATATAGTATCCTAGCTGGCAGCGTACAAACCTGAAAATGTTAAAATATAAACCGTAAGCATTAAGCTTAGTGAGGTACTTTTCCCCTGCAATGGAATAACAATTCTAAATCGAATCTATGGATAAAAATCCAAACAATCTTGCCCATTGGCAATAACAAATCCTGGATCATAAATTCAAATAATTCTGCCCATTGGCAATAACCAATCCTGGATCGTAAGATCCAAATAATTCTTCCCATTGGCAATAACAAATCCTAGATCATAAGATCCAAATAATTCTGCCCATTGGCAATTACAAATCCTGGATATTTGAATATCCAAAAAAATCCTGAATACCGAAGTATTCAAACAAATCCGATCTGAGATCTATATTCAAATCCAACATATCATTTTCATATCTATATATGAAACAATCATAAGTACACTCACCTTCACAGTTTAACTGGCTTTTCCCTTGCCTTTATCCGGTACTTTCTCAATCAGCTCTTCTTCCCTTCCTATCATTCTTACAATATTAGTGTAATCATAACAATATTAACAATTCAAAGAATAACTTGAACATAACTCAATTCATAAGCATCATACGATTCTATTCAAATCATTTGTCACAAATGAAGTTTCATCCAAATTCATGTTAATATAATTGTCATATCCAAATCATAGACCAAACATATATCCATTTATTCTTGATAATTCAATCCTTATCATATTATTATTCCAATACAAAATACGGTACATCGTTTCAAGTCTCCTAGAGCAAGATATGCCCATTTCTTTACCACATAGCAAATCTGCCCTATAGGCTCTTTTATCGTTCATTCAACTTCCAGGAATTTTCATAATTTTTCTACATCATAAATTTATATGATATTTCACCCAACATCAGTAAACATATTGAACAATAAAATATTAAAATTTCATAATTTTCATAGCTCATTTGCTATGTCAAGTAAGACATCAAACATATGGTATGCATACTTTCACCCTTGGGGCAGATTTCATACCCGAACTTCAAACTCTCACCAAAGACTCCTTTCTTGGTATTTTCACATATTTTTCGGATATGTCATACATGTATGAGTCGAGGTTAATCTCCAATTTTAATCAATTAATTTCATTAAGTATACAAAAAGATATGATAGTTTGAATACACAAGGTTTCTAAACAAGGCAATTTCAAGGGTTTACACATTCAAGTTTGCTTAAACATGCATCTATCCATGAGTAAACATCAAGAAATGGAATTTTAGTAAATAAATTATCATTTCTATCATTTAAATCAACAATACAAAAAAATCAAACAAGATTTATGGATGGAATTACCTTATGGGCTTTTATGTAATTTTCAATGAATTTTTTCTTCAATTTCTTCTCACACTTTCTTCCTAAACTTCAAAACTCTCTTTCCTTAGGTTAAAACTCTTCCATGGCTGAAATATGCTGAAGGAAGAGTTTAATTCAAGGGTTATAGGTCGGCATAAGGTCACCCCTCTTTGGTCCAATCAAAATATAACATGTGGCATTATATAAAACAAAATATCATTTAAGGCTAAATGACTACTTTACCCCCTCTTCATAAAAAGACACTATCTTCCCACTCGGATGTCCGTTCGATGAACCATTTGTTTTGCTACAAACCCAACTCATATATCTACAAATATATATCTTATACCTCAAGTCCATTGTTATGTCATAAAGGTCAAAACTAGCCTCCAACAGGAACATTCCTACCAAAAACTTCAAAATTTCACATTTGTAACTAATTCGATATTTCAAGCTTTATGAAAGTAGGATTACACTAAACATGATGACTTAACATTACATATATAATAATAGCATATTATCCATATCACATAATATAATCATGATTTAAACATAATTTATTATAATTATATTCGGGTATTCACAATTCTCCCCCTATTAGGAAATTTCGTCCCCGAAATTGACATACCTTGGTTACCTAAATCAAAAAAATACGGATAACGCATCTTCATGGTAGCCTCGCTCTCCCATGTATCCTCTTACATGGAACGCCTTCTCCACACAACCTTTACAAGTGGGATCACTTTGGATCTCAATGTCTGTTCCTTCCTATCTACGATAGCAAGTGGTTCTTCCACATAGCTCAAGTCTTCCTTTAACGCAATAGGTTGTTCCACCAATACATGTGAAGGATCCGCTACATACTTTCTCAACATAGAAACATGGAAAACATCATTTAATCGAGCTAACTCATGTGGTAATGCTAACTTGTAGGCAACCATCCCGACTTTCTCAAGAATTTCATAAGGTCCAATGTAGCGTGGACTTAATTTACCTTTCTTTCCAAACCTCATAACTCCTTTCCACGGCGATATCCAAAGAAACACATAATCCCGCTTCTGAAATTCTAAATTTTTTCGTCGCCTATCCGCATAACTTTTTTGTCTGCTTTGAGCCGTTCTCATTCTATCTTGAATAATCTTCACTTTTTCAGTGGTGACTTCAATTAACTCTGGACCCTCTATCTTCCTTTCACCAACTTCACCCCAACATACGGGTGTACGACACCGTCTACCATACAACGCTTCATATGGTGACATACCAATAGTAGATTGAAAACTATTGTTATATGCAAATTCTATCAAAGGAAAATATTCATCCCAATTTCCTTTAAAATCAAGCACACAAGCTCTAAGCATATCTTCCCAAATTTGTATTATCTTTTTTGACTGCCCATCTGTCTGAGGATGAAAATCCGTACTAAACTTCAAGTTAGTACCCATAGCATACTGCAAGCTATCCCAAAATCTGGATGTAAAAGTAGGGTCCCTATCTGAAATAATAGATACTAGCGCTCCATGCAATTGAATAATCTCATTAACATACAATCTAACATACCTATCAACAGTATACGTAGTCTTCACTAGTAGAAAAAGAGCGGACTTTGTCATTCTTTCCATCACTACCCAAATTGAATCTGACCCCTTTTGAGATCGAGGAAGCCCAACCATAAAATCCATCGTTACATGATCCCATTTCCATTCTGGTATTGGCAATAGCTGAAGCAGACCAGTAGGCTTTTGATGCTCCACTTTCACTTGCTGACATATAAGGCACCTAACAACAAAATTAGCTATTTCCTTCTTCATATTATTCCACCAATAATGATCCTTTAAATCCCTATACATTTTAGTACTACCAGGATGCATAATATAAATGGAATTATGAGCCTCATCTAAAATTTCCTCTTTCAATTCACCCATATTAGGCACACATAGACGCTGTTTATACAATAAAGTGCCATCATTCACAATACAAAAATCTTCAGACTTACCATCTCGGACGTTTTGTCATTTCTTCTCAAGGAAAGGATATTGACTTTGCAAATCACGAATACGAGTAGCTAACAAAGGCCTCACGTTTACATGAGCAAAGAACCTGTCCCCATCTTCTAGCTCCAGTTACACTCCCATGAATATCAACTCTATGATGTGGGCAAATCTAGCACACCGAATACAAGATAACCTTCCAGAAGCCTTTCTACTCAGAGCATCTGCAACTACATTTGCCTTCCCTGGGTGGTAGTGAATTGTACAAACATAATCTTTAATTAACTCCATCCTAAGCCTCTGTCTCAAATTCAATTCCTTTTGAGTAAATAAATACTTAAGACTTTGATGGTCAGTAAAAAATTCACAAACCTGACCATATAGATAATGACGCCATAATTTCAAAGCAAACACAATAGCAACAAGTTCCAAATCATGTGTAGGATAATTACGTTCATGTGTACCCAACTGCCTACAAGCATAAGCAATAACTTTACCATGCTGCATAAAAACACAACCTAACCCCTGATGTGAAGCATCAGTATAAATAACAAAACCATCTCCACCGTGTGGAATAGTAAGAACAGGTGCAGTTACCAACCTCTTCTTCAATTCTTCAAAACCATTTTCACAATCAGAATTCCATTCAAACTTAACATCTTTCCGGGTTAGTTTAGTCATTGGCAAGGCAATCGAAGAAAATCCCTTAATAAACCTTATATAATACTCAACTAAACCCAGAAAACTCCTCACCTCAGTCACATTATTGGGCCTCTCCCATTTTACAATAGCTTCTACCTTCTTGTGATCAACACATATACCATCTCTAGAAATAACATGGCCTAAAAATACAACTTTTGATAGCCAAAATTTACATTTTCTAAACTTAGCATAAAATTTCTTATCTTTCAACACATTCAAAATAGTTCTGAGATGCTTTTCATGTTTAACCATATCACGTGAATAAATCAAAATATCATCAATAAAAACTATCACAAATGAATCAACAAAAGGATGCATTACCCAGTTCATAGGATCCATAAATACAACTGGAGCATTAGTCACCCCAAAAGGCATCACCAAAAACTCAAAATGACCATACCGAGTGCGAAAAGCAGTTTTAGAAATATCACTCTCCTTCACCCTCAACTGATGATACCCTGATCGCAAGTCTATCTCTGAAAAACACTTTAGCACCCTGTAACTAATCAAACAAATCATTTATACGAGGTAAAGGATATTTGTTCTTAATTGTATCTTTATTCAGTTGCCTATAATCAATACACAAATGCATAGTACCATCTTTCTTTTTCATAAATAAAACTGGTGCACCCCATGGAGATACACTAGGTTGTATAAACCCCCTATCAAATAAATCCTGCAACTGAATCTTAAGTTCTTTCAATTCAACGGGTGTCATTCTGTATGGTGCCATAGAAATATGATATGTCCCCGGTGCTAATTCAATACTAAATTCAACTTTTCTTTCTGGAGGTAACCCAGGCAACTCACTATGAAACACTTCTGGAAAATCCCGTACAATAGGAACATCGACTAACTGTATAGTCCCCTTCCTAGTGTCAAGAACATATGCAATAAAACCCTCACAATTCTTACTCAATAATTTGCTCGTCTGAATAGCAGAAATGATGCAACTGAGAACAATTTTCCTTTCCCTCACAAATTTAAATTCAGGCTCACCAGGCATATTAAAAACAACTTCCTTACTGAAACAATCCATAGATGCATGATATTTAGATAACCAATCCATTCCCAGAATTATTTCAAAATCAGAAATATCCAATGGAAGTATATCTATAACTGTATCTCTAGACCCCACAGTCTAAACACAATCACTAAAAGCATATTCAGCTACAACCATATCCCCCATAGGCATATAAATACCCAACCCCACATCTAAACGAGTACGTGGTCTATTCAGGTATACAGCAAAAGCATAGGACACAAAAGAATGTGTGGAACCAGGATCAATCAAAACATAAGCACTTCTATTAGTAACAGAAAGTGTACCTGTCACCACATCTGGAGTAATCTGAGCTTCTTTTATTATAAAAACTCGTCCACCTGGCCTGGAACTACTAGCTTGTCCTCTACCCATAGTTTTCACTACACTTCCTGGAGATAACATTCTACTTGCTACTTCACTATGTGCTGCTGGAGTCTCTGCCAACTGCGTACAATTCTTCTTAACACACCCCACTTGATGAAAATTGTAGCATTCCACCCCTTTAAGCTTAGGACACTCGGATTTATAATGCCCCTCCTCTTTACAAAAGAAACATGTAACAACTCTCGTTGGTGTCTCACCCTTTCCTGACCTCCTAACCAGACTAGAAGATCCTCCACCCCTAGTATCTCTGCCAAATCTCCCCATACCTCTACCACTATCTCCACCACCTCTCTGAAATTTAATAACACTTCCACCCTCACCTCCCTTAGACTGAAATGCATCAAATCTACTTTTCTTAAAACTCTCTCTACTTGCCACCCCTTGGTTTATTTGCCTTTCTACTCTCGTGGCTTTGTTTACCAGAGAAGCATAATCTTCTAACTCATAAGTGGCCACTCTATTTTTGAATAGGTCAAATCAGTCCATCTTGAAACTTTCTACATTTATCTTCTTCATTCTCCACATACTTAGTAGCAAATCTAGCCAAAGCAGTAAATTTAGCCTCATACTCTGTCACAGACATTTTTCCTTGCGTCAAATTTATAAATCCCCTCAACTTCTCCCTCCTATAAACTTTAGGGAAATACTTAACATATAAAGCTTTAATAAATTCATCCCAAGTAATAAAATCAGTACCTTCCATCCTGGGCACCAAATGGTTGCTGGCTTCCCACCAATATTTGGCCTCTCCTTTCAGCTTAAACATAACTAGATTCACTTTCTGGTTATCTGGGACCTTCATAACTGCAAATATAGTTTCTATATCCCTGACCCACCTCTCAGCTTCCATAGGTTTAACTGACCCTGAATGTTCTGGAGGGTTCAACTTTAAAAACTTCTCAAGTATGGAATCCTTCATTTCCTTCCTTGCCACTTTCTGAATCCTGGCCACAGTCTTTGATTTTAGATATCTAGCCTGTTGCTCTACTATTAATGCCATATTTCTTTCCTTTTGTTCTGCCATCCTCAATATTGTCTGTGCCATTATTTCCATCTCTGTAGGCTACTCCTGCTCTCTAGCCCTTCCAGCAACACCCTGCTCTACTTCAAGATTGTCTGCACGAGAAGCTACTATCTCTTCTCTATGTTGTCCATTCCCAGGTTCCATCTGGAATTATCTGTAATACAACAAAGTTCTAACAACCAACATAAACAGTTTATAATACTAAACTATTGGTTAGTACATAAATAATTCATAAATATCAAATCAACTCAATAACTACCATCTAATCGTCACACACGTCCAAAATTAATAACCATGCTCTGATACCACTAATTGTCACATTCCAAACCCAAATTCCGTACTAATAATTTCTTATTATAATAATTAGATCATAATCTTGAGCCCATTGGAAATATAATTCATTTATCAATATTTTTCTACATAATGTGCACAATGAACATACCATTATTTTTATTCCATACCGAAATCAATATCAGAGTCGTAATTAAGCAGACATACAATAACGTGATTAACTATGATCAACTCAATCCCTGCTAAATTTATATATACAATATGTGAGTGTACTAAAAGCTTCAGTGTGACAAGGTTAAAATCCCCATATTTAAATCCAAGTTCTTCCAACGTTGCAACTCTCAAAGTTATCGGTCATATAGTTATCCAAGCTGGCAGCGTACAAACCTGAAAATGTTAAAATATAAACCGTAAGCATTAAGCTTAGTGAGGTACTGTAAGGACACAAATTTCCAATTGAGTCCATGTATTGTGTTGGCTCAATTCCGGACAAAAACATTTATTCATAGGATAGTATGTAATTGTAATATTCTCAAGCCTATGAAGTGTTTGTTGAAGACGTAGCGGCAAAGAATATAAAGCTTCATCAGATGTGCCGGTTTGCGTGCCTTGTTTCTACGTCATCATCTATAGTTCCATGCTCCCAAGGTATGAATGCAATTATATATATATAGGAGCTTGGAACAAAGTTTAATGGGTGTTAGGTTTAATATAAATTGCGTTTTTATTTTCAGAAAAATTTAATTAGAACTTTAAATTAAAATATATAAAGTTTCTGGGCCAAAATCGAATTTTATAAAAATTCTGGAAGTCGTTCGAAATGTCGTTCGAACGAGTTTTTCGTTCGAACCAGGTTTTGTTCGAACGAGTTTGCCAACGAGTCTAAACTGGCCCGTCGTTCGAAATGTCGTTCGAACGATCTTGTTCGTTCTAAAAAGGTTTCTAACGAGATTCCAACGAAGTCCATACAGGTGCGTCGTTAGAAGTCTCGTTTGAACGAGAGTTCGTTCGAACGAGCTGTCAGGCGGGAACAGTTTTTTGGCAGTTTTTGGCAGTTTTTCACCCACCTCCCCACTTGGTTTTTAACCAACTTTTACAGACTTTAATATGTGCGGGAATGACATTTTCCATGAGAAAATTTCCATAACTTTTCCAAAATATTTCCATCTCTTAGAGAGTGTTTGAGAGCAAAAATGGTTTAGGAAAATGTTCATGTTTTGAGTGTTATTTTTCAAAGAGAAAATCCTTCACACTCTAGCTTACACCCAATTGTGTTTAGTCCAAGTTCTTATTTACATATGAAATTGCTTGGAGTTTGGCACCGGTTTATCTCTACCGAATTGAAGAAGAGAAGTTTTGTTTTTTGCTTCTACCTCCCACGAAGAAAGAAGAAGTGTTCTTTTGTTGCGATGCTACCCACTCGGAGAAGGGCTCCTTGCTCGGGTGACGGTGACCATAGAAAGCCCCATATGTGGATTCTAAGACCGCGGTGGAGTTCCGAGGTTGATCGCTAGGAAGAGGTGTCTACAAGAAGAAGCGTCGAGGCTTGAGAGGGATCGAGTCAGTCGTTGTAAGTCTATCTGTCTTGTAATTGTAATTCCGTATCTAGTGGACTTGTGGTTAGGGTCGTCCGAGGTTTTTTCCCGTCTTGGGTTTTTCCTCGTACATCGCGGCATAGTGTGATATTGTTTATTTTATCTTGCATCATAACGTAGAACGCATGCTTAGACTAATTCAAGTTAAAATTCGGTTTAAATTATCACACTCATTTAATTTGGTACTATTTTAATTTGTTTAAGAAATTAAAATTTGGCAAATGTTAATTTTGGTGAACCATCGTTACGCTTTCGCAAATACTAGCCTTTTCAAATTGGTATCAGAGCCAAAGCGATAAATTATTTCGTTAACTATCCTTAAATATTTTTTTTGGCTAAAATGGATTTTTCCCCATTTTCAAAATTTCCTATTTTTGATGGTTCAAACTACGCGTATTGGAAAGCGCGTATGAGATCGGCACTAAAATCTATCGACGAGAGAGTTTGGATGTCTGTTGTTAACGGGTGGTCCCCACCAACTTATTTAGTTGAAAATGAACGTGTTATCAAACCCGCCGATAGATGGACTGAAAATGAGTTTAAACTTGCTAATTTCAATTCTCGTGGTTTAAATGCATTGTTTAGCGCTGTCACACAGGATGAATTCCGACGTATTATGACGTGTGAAACCGCTAAAGAAACTTGGGATATTTTACAATTAACTCATGAAGGAACTAGTGTCGTTAAAGCTTCAAAACTCCAAAACCTCACCACTCAATTTGAAACTATCAAAATGAATGAAAAAGAAACGTTTGATGAATTTTATGCTAGACTTTCTGATATTGTTATTTCATCTTTTAACTTGGGAGAGAAAATACCTGACGACCGTGTTGTAAAGAAAATTTTAAGGTCCCTACCCGATAGATTTATTCCAAAGGTGACCGTGTTAAATTCTTTACCCACTTTAGCCTCTACGAAATTAGAAGAGCTTGTAGGTGATTTACAAACCTATGAACTAGATATGTTTCCCTCTAAATCTGAAAAGAAAATTGAAAAGGGCGTTGCTTTAAAAGCCCGAAAAGAGGTCAAACAAGTAGTAGAGAGCGAGAGTGATAGTGACTCGGAAGACATGGCTTTGGTTGCTCGTAAATTTAAAAAATTTCTTAAAATTAAAAAAGATAAATTTAAAAATGATTTTAAGAAATTTGATACTTCTAAACATGATAAAAGCGAGAAGATTTCTAAAGCCGAGAAGATCCCTAAACCTAGTAATGAAAATTTAGATAGGGACGAGTCTAATAAGTGTTTTGGTTGTGAAGGTTATGGCCATAGGGCTTATGAGTGCCCCACTAAACTAAGGAAAGAGGGTAAGCGGCCCATTTCATATAATGCGACCCTTAGTGATAGTGATAAGGAAGAAAAGCCCGATTCCCTCACTAAGAAAAATTTTGTGGCTTTTATGGCTAGTCATGTGAGTGATAGTGAGAACTCATCGATTGATGAAACGATAGCTCATGCCACTTCCAAGGTCATTGTACATGATTCTCTTGTTTTTGATGATAGTGAGAGTGGAGAAGAAAGAGAGAGTGAAAATGAAGAAGAGGTTAATGTGAGTGAACTTCAAAATGCTTTTCAAGAGCTTTATAAAGAATCTATTAAATTAAAAAGAGCTAATTTGAAGTTAGAAGCTAGTTTAAGAGAAAGTGTCAAGGTCGTTGATAAAAGTGCTTTAATAGAAGACCTTAGGACACGTGAGAGGACTCTTCAAGAGAAGCTTGAATATGTAGAAGGCGAGAGAGATAGCCTTAGGGGTTTAATGGAATCCTTGAAAAAGGAGCTTCTTGATTTTGAAGAGCGAAATGTTTTATTAGAGTCTAACATTTTTGAATTGCAAAATAAATTAAAAGACTCTAGTAATGTCAAATTTGATTTGGAGTGTTGTTCGGAAAAACTAGATAAAATGTTAGGAACGGTCCAAATTGAAAATGACACTTGTGGTTTAGGCTTCAATACTTGTAATGAATTTACTCATAATGACCAAACCAATGTTTTAGGAGAATCTACTAGGAATGCATTTAGAGATCACTCCTTAGGTAAATCTTTTCGACATGCTTTTACTTGTACTCATTGTGGTCGAAAAGGCCATCTTAGGAAATTTTGTTTTGATCTTAAACGAATTCCTAGAAAATCTCATAGTAAAGTAACCACGGTAGTTAAAGTTCCAACACCCCAAGATAGTCATTCTTCATTAATTTGGGTTAGGAAATCCGATTTGGTTGCCTTGCAAAATAGGGTATTTGATTCTCATTTACTTTCACATGCTTCCTCCCTTGCTAAATCTAAAGGATGAATGTGTTAGTGTTTGCATACTTTAGCGTTTGTACTTCATGCTATATTCACATGCTAAATGTATGCTTGTTTTAGTCATTTTCTAGTCATTGCCTCATTTTATATCTTATGCTAGAAATTATGACTTGTTTATCTTTTTGTATTATATTTTGTGTTTGAATTGACTGCATAATATAAAAAGATTTTTTTTTATCATTTGTGTTTTATTTAGTTCATTTAAGCTTAATGAAAAATTCAAATGATTTCTGTTTGTCTTTTGAGTATATATTATTTTTGGTTAAAAATTTCAAAAACTGAAAAAGACTTTATTTTGTGTGTATCTTAGTTTGACACACTTTAAGTGGCATATATTTGTGTTTGAATCCCATCGTTTACGCTCCCATGTGGCTAGAACTTTTGGTTTAGATTTTCAATCCTTAAAATGTTCTTTACCATGTCTTATTTGGATTAGTTGGATTTTGTATTGTTTAAATGGATTCTATTTCTATATGCCTCTTTTCACACATGCACGAGCTCTTTTGAAATCTTAATGTCACATGTTATATTTGAGCTTTTTGAGGTGTTCTCCTACCAATCTAGTCATCTACATATCTATGACCTAGGAGGACTAGTGCATGTCAAAATCCGTTGCATGTGAGATTTGTGTGAAAAATGAAAACAAGATAAATAAATGTGCACGGGGAAGGGCTCCGAAAGGATGAATTAAATCATTTGCGACAGTAAGCCACTGTTTATTGGATCTAAAAGAAATACGTGATCCAAAGGCCTAAAAACAGAATATTTGGCATTCAAAAGAAAACAATTTCCAAGGCCTATGTTTGTTGATATATTCATTCAAAAAACAAAAGAATATATATGCTTATTGAGGGAGAATTGGATGGTATATCAACGGTTTGCACAATGTCCGTTTATCCTAGTTGTCTTTAATGTCATGACTCTATTTGGTTTGTAGAATCATCATCATGCTAGGCTTGTATGCATTGTGTATGTTTGTTCATTGAGTTCAATCTATATTGTCACATGAGGTTATATTTCAATGTGATGAAGTTTGCAATCAAATGAGAACTCCGTGAACGTTTATTAAGTGTTTGGGTCTAAATTTAATTGTTGCTAGTTCACACCCCTACACTTCCGTTTCCATATGACACATTTTTTCCATACGAGTGTGCAAACTTATATGTATTTTGCCATACTTTTATGTTTTGATTCTTTAGCCTTTGTCTAGTCCTGAACAAAAAGGGGGATAATGATGATATTATCATCGTATCTTCGTTTGGGGGAGATTTATCTTAGGGGGAGACGTCTTTCTAAGTAGGTCATGTGTTTGATAAAGGGGAGAATTAATTTAGGGGGAGTAATTTAATTAATTGCATTTAATATCTTGATATTCCCTATGCATTTGATGAGTTTGCTTAAGTGTGCAAGATGTCTTCTACAGCAGCGGCATTGTTTAATGGCAAAGCGTTTGATCCTTGGGTTGAGTCAAGTTTGGGCGGGTTATGTTTTGAGTCTAGTGAGCTTGACGGCCCTTTAGGATTTTTGTTTTGGTTTTTGTCCCGGAATAGCCAAAGGGGGAGATTTGTAAGGACACAAATTTCCATTTGAGTCCATGTATTGTGTTGGCTCAATTCCGGACAAAAACATTTATTCATAGGATAGTAAGTAATTGTAATATTCTCAAGCCTATGAAGTGTTTATTGAAGACGTAGCGGCAAAGAATATAAAGCTTCATCAAATGTGCCGGTTTGCTTGCCTTGTTTCTACGTTATCATCTATAGTTCCATGCTCCCAAGGTATGAATGCAATTATATATATATAGGATCTTGGAACAAAGTTTAATGGGTGTTAGGTTTAATATAAACTGCATTTTTATTTTCAGAAAAATTTAATTAGAACTTTAAATTAAAATATATAAAGTTTCTGGGCCAAAATCGAATTTTATAAAAATTCTGGAAGTCGTTCGAACGAGTTTTTCGTTCGAACCAGGTTTCATTCGAACGAGTTTGCCAACGAGTCTAAATTGGTCCGTCGTTCGAAATGTCGTTCGAAAGAGCTTGTTCGTTCTAATGAGGTTTCTAACGAGATTCTAACGAAGTCCATACTGGTGCATCGTTAGAAGTCTCGTTCGAACGAGAGTTCATTCGAACGAAATGTCGTTCGAACGAGCTGTCAGGCGGGAACAGTTTTTTGGCAGTTTTTCACCCACTTCCCCACTTGGTTTTTAACCAACTTTTACAGACTTTAATATGTGCGGGAATGACATTTTCCATGAGAACATTTCCATAACTTTTCCAAAATATTTCCATCTCTTAGAGAGTGTTTGAGAGCAAAAATGGTTTAGGAAAATGTTCATGTTTTGAGTGTTATTTTTCAAAGAGAAAATCCTTCACACTCTAGCGTACACCCAATTGTGTTTAGTCCAAGTTCTTGTTTACATATGAAATTGCTTGGAGTTTGGCACCGGTTTATCTCTACCGAATTGAAGAAAAGAAGTTTTGTTTTTTTCTTCTACCTCCCACGAAGAAAGAAAAGTGTTCTTTTGTTGCGATTCTACCCACTCGGAGAAAGGCTCCTTGCTCGGGTGACGGTGACCATAGAAAGCCCCATCGGTGGATTCCGAGACCGCGGTGGAGTTCCGAGGTTGTCCGCTAGGAAGAGGTGTCTACAAAAAGAAGCGTCGAGGCTTGAGAGGGATCGAGTCAGTCGTTGTAAGTCTATCTGTCTTGTAATTGTAATTCCATATCTAGTGGACTTGTGGCTAGGGCCGTCCGAGGTTTTTTCCCGTCTTGGGGTTTTCATCGTACATCGCGGCGTAGTGTGATATTGTTTATTTTATCTTGCATCATAACGTAGAACACATGCTTAGACTAATTCAAGTTAAAATTCGGTTTAAATTATCACACTAATTTAATTTGGTACTATTTTAATTTGTTTAAGAAATTAAAATTTGGCAAATGTTAATTTTGGTGAACCATCGTTACGCTTCCGCAAATACTAGCCTTTTCAGGTACTTTTCCCCTACAATGGAATAATAATTCTATATCGAATCTGTGGATATAAAATCCGAACAATCCTACCCATTGGCAATAACAAATCCTGGATCATAAGATCCAAATAATTCTGCCCATTGGCAATAACAAATCCTGGACCGTAAGAATTAAATAATTCTGCCCATTGGCAATAACAAATCCTGGATCGTAAGATCCAAATAATTCTTCCCATTGGCAATAACAAATACTGGATATTTGAATATCCAAACAAGTCTTGAATACCGAAGTATTCAAACAAATCCTCTCTTAGATCTATATTCAAATCAAACATATCATTTTCATATCTATATATGAAACAATCATAAATACACTCACCTTGACATTTTAACTGGCTTTTCCCTTGCCTTTATCCGGTACTTGCTCAACCATCTCTTCTTCCCTTACTACCATTCTTACAATATTAGTTTCATCATAACAATATTAACAATTCAAAGAATAACATGAACATAACTCAATTCATAAGCATCATACGATTCTATTCAAATCATTTGTCACAAATGAAGTTTCATCCAAATTCATGTTAATATAATTGTCATATCCAAATCATAGACCAAACATATATCCATTTATTCTTGGTAATTAAATCCTTATCATATTAGTATTACAATACAAAAGACGGTACATCATTTCAAGTCTCCTAAAGCAAGATATGCCCATTTCTTTACCACATAGCAAATCTGCCCTATAGGCTCTTTTATCGTTCATTCAAATTCCAGGAATTTTCATAATTTTTCTACATCATAAATTTATATGATATTTCACCCAACATCAGTAAACATATTGAACAATACAAGATACAAATTTCATAATTTTCAGAGTTCATTTGCTATGTCAAGTAAGACATCAAACATATGGTATGCATACTTTCACCCTTGGGGAAGATTTCATACCCGAATTTCAAACTCTCACCAAAGACTCCTTTATTGGTTTTTTCACATATTTTTAAGATATGTCATACATGTATGAGTCGAGGTTAATCTCCAATTTGAATCAATCAATGTCATTAAGTATACAAAAAGATATGATAGTTTGAATACACAAGGTTTCTAAACAAGGCAATTTCAAGGGTTTACACATTCAAGTTTGCTTAAACATGCATCTATCCATGAGTAAACATCAAGAAATGGAATTTAAGTAAATAAATGATCATTTCTATATTTAAATAAGAAATACAAAAAAATCAAATAATATTTATGGATGGAAGTACCTTAGGGGCTTTTATGTAATTTTCTACGAATTTTTTGTTCAATATCTCCTCACACTTTCTTCCTAAACTTCAAAACTCTCTTTCCTTAGGTTTAAACTCTTCCATGGCTTAAATATGATGTAGTAAGAGCTTAATTCAAGGGTTATAAGTCGGCATAAGTTCACTCCCCCTTGGTCCAATCAAAATATAACATGTGGAATTATATAAAACAAAATATCATTTAAGGCTAAATGACTACTTTACCCCCTGTTCGTAAAAAGATACTATCTTCCCACTCGGATGTCCGTTCGATGAACCGTTTGTTTTGTTACAAACCTAACTCATATATATACAAATAGTTAGTTTATAACTCAAGTCCATTGTTATGTCATAAAGGTCAAAACTAGCCTCCAACAGGAACATTCCTACCGAAAACTTCAAAATTTCACATTTGTAACTAATTCGATATTTCAAGCTTTATGAAAGTAGGATTACACTAAACATGATGACTTAACATTACATATATACTAATAACATATTATCCATATCACATAATCTAATCATGATTTAAACATAATTTATCATAATTATATTCGGGGTGTCACACTTTTCATCATCAATACTCATTCTCCACTCGAACTCTCTTCTCCAACCGTTTTAAAATTTTGATTCCTTCCACTAGCACAATCAACCTTATTCAACTTAGAAATCACAAGTACAACAACAAAAACTTGATTTGGTAATTGTAATTATGTGTTCAGTATCAAAACACTTTTACTTTCGCACACATAAACCATTGCATCAAAACCCTATATATCACATTTGGATTGAACCAAAATTGAGAAAAATTTTAAAAAAAGAAAAATGACGTGAATGAAATTTGATTTTGCAAAACATGAATACATACTAATTCGTCTATACGTGTTACATGAACAATGAGTATACATATTCCCTATATACTCATCTATAGTCAAATACATATTGGAGATGTTAATCAATGTATTTTATGAATGAAAATAATAGTACACTACATCAAAATGTATGTTTTGTTATTGTAAATGAAAATTCCACGTGCACAACATTATTCATATGTACACGAGATTTCGACAGCCTCAAGACATTAAATAATACTAGTTAGCTCAACGATTTTGATAGTCAATACGCACCTAAATTGTATACTTTTTGTGTTTGATATTTTTCCATATCTAGTAATGAATAATAAGAAAGAAAAAATTCTTGCATTATGAAATAAAACGAAACTATAAATACACATAAATCCACAACTTCACAAAATTTTCAAATATACCCCACCATACCAATTCATTGATAATCATCATATTACATATAAAATTTTAATAGCCTTTTGAAACCATATATCATCAAATGTACCGTAAGAATTAGCACGACGATGTGCGAGCGCATTTTAAATAGCTACAAAAAAATCACAACACAACATGTAAAAAGAACAATATAAATAACACGGCCTACTAAGACTTTGCGATGATGGTTACAAATTCAAATATTCTTGAAACCCCAATTTTATTCTTAAAATTTATATATTTTTAGTTTTAAATTTTTAAAATTTAAAATAATTATTTTTAAGTTTGGGTTCTCGAGCACACCCCCAATTTTAGTTAATTATATAAACCTAAAAAATTTGTAATGAGCATAAACCATATTGCCATTATACTCAAGCCATCATATCACATCACATCCCAAATCATAAAAAAGAACAATTCCCCAAATTCAACCAAACATACGAACATCAAAATCCTTTAAATAAATTTCATCTAAACAAATTTTTTAAAACAAATGCCCCTATCTAGAAAAGCACACAAATCTGTCACATAATTATTTATATCCCTTTAATTGTCAACATGAACATAAAAAAAACAAAGAAAAGGTAGATGAGAGGTAAATAATGAAACAACATATCTAAATGACACCGATCCTTCTATTTTACTCTTCCCATAATTTTTACATCCTTCTATTTTGAACCATCTCCCTATTCTACAAAATTTCATCCCTATTTTTCATAAATATCTTCTCGCTCTTCTATACAATTTGGTGGTGGTTCTGCAATGAGTTAATCCACTGATTTGCCACCACTAACCATATACCTACCCTCGTTTTGAATTCATACATACTAATCCAAAACTCTACCACTCAATCAAGATTCGTTATGTTGTAGAAATAATGTACCAAACCCGAATTCACTAAAACATGGATCAATTTCTGAAAGAAAAAACATTATCAAAATAATAATCTTAAATCTGTGGGATGGAGATGTCAGCGAATTTCCCACACGTGAGGTTATGGATGTATGAACCAAATTCAGGAGTAAATGTAAAATCAAATAATGGGTTGACCGAATGACATGAGATCCAGATAAATTAAAAACAACCAAATAGGAAACTTACGGAAAGTGATATTGAGGATTATGAGAGAGTATGTGCATAAAACTATTTTATATATTGTTTGCAGGCCAAATATGTGAAGAATTGGGAGTTATAGTGAACCAGGGACACATACATTTATTCATTGCTTATCTATCTTTACATACTCTTTCTCTTCTCTCCGACCTTTATAAAATTCCAACCAACTCTTCCATTTCATTTTCTCATTCATGTAAAGTTTACATGTTCAGAAAATGCAAATTCAAAAAGTGATTTAACCTACACCGTGATAGATGCAATAAACATACATATAGAAAATATAGATCTTATCAAAGAGACAGAGAGAGAGAGGGTTCTAGAGAGAGAAATAACTCCCTAGACATGGCAACTGCAAATGATACTCTTTAACTCTGATCTTCATTAGGAGAGGCTTGATATGAAGAGGAAGATGATGGGAACATAGCCCACGAATCATTTAAACTATCATTAGAGTTTAAAGTTTAATTGATAAGACCAATGTGGCTGAGATTTAATGGAGAGGGAGAGGGAGTTGGAGGGAGAGTCTTCGGCTGGGAAAAATAATGAAGAGATAGAGGTGTTTTGCATTTAATTAGGGCCATAATAAAGGGAGACACATAGTGAGAATCTGAAACGATTAAGATGGGTGATGTGGGGGAGGGGAGTCGTCGCTCGCCCAAAATACAGTAATTAAAAATGGATGTGGCACGTGGCAATTTGTGGTACTTTAAGAATTGACAATAGGGTTGCGATTTGTATAGCATTTTAGAATATATAATATATAATTATAAAGTGTATGCCTATTTTATAATAAAACCAATAGATGTTTTAACACTTATCACTAAAATTACACCCAATTCTACAAATTACCCGCATATATTTTTATTGAATTATTATGTGCATTGTTATATTATTTACACGTAATTTTATCAGTTCCGTAGATCTTTTTTTATTAATTATTTAAACAATTTATAAGTGATTTCAGAATAATACACATTATTTTCCATGTACTATAATATAATTAACACTATATCAAACATCATTAACAAAATTACATGTGATTTAAATACAAGTATATTGGAAATACAATCAATTTCATCAAAATGCATAAGTGAATTATCTTGAGCAAAATTATCACTACATGTGACTTCATGGAATAAATTAAAAGCTACACATGCTTTTCTCTAAGTACACGTAATTTCCAATGTGAAACAATAACATGAGAAAATCCTTTATCCTATATTTCACATTTTACATGCAAATTCTCTACACTACATGCAAAATATATAATTGTTCAAGTGTTGTGATGGAGTTGTATAGTAAAAGTAGGGGTGACAATTTATAAATGACATGAAATCAACATGATATGTCATGTTCGTGTCGGGTCTTTTTGACATAAATTGGTATCTTGTTAAAACTATGAGTCGTGTTATTGTGTCTTGTCATATTTATCGCATTTTTATTTGAATTATCATGTCTATTTTTGTTTAATTGAAGATAAAATGTAAGAGATCGTGTTAGTCATTTCATGTTATGTTCTACATGGGTCGTGTTAATGTAAAATAAAAAAAATATGAAATTGGGTCATGTTCGTGTCTAGAAAACCCTTGTTGCATCGTATTGTTTTGTCCTCAAATACGAACCAATAAGATAAATTTCTACCCATAGCTAAATTTCATTATTTAATAGTGTTTTTAGCATGTCGATTTAGTGAGAATCTTCACAGACATTGTTTGCATTATATTATTATTTAATATTTATGCATGTGTGTATTTTATTCTACATAGTAGTGGATCTAGTATGTGGAGTTAGGCTTACACATGGAATACCAGATTATTGGTTCTTGAAGAATATAAGTTTGGTCCATAGTCTTAGATGGAGATGGACACACCGTAAGTAGGTTGTAGCACAATATTTTAGCAGATTTGTCTTCATAAATGAAATGGTTTAGTTTGGAACCATTTTACTAGTACACAAAATGTGTATTAAACACATTTTTTAGGAAATCGATTAAAATGGGATTGGGGACATGTAAATAATTTGTCTATGGAAAGTACGTAGTGAGTGTAGTAGCCCCCTGTCCATGCTCCTTGTAAAACCACAAAAATGTTGAAAAGGAATTGTATAAAATATGGACTCAGATCTGAAGCTCTGTACAAGAATTGGAACAAGAAAATAACGAGTCTCGTACCCCTCCCGATAAAGTTATTTCAGCTTGTCAAGAAGTTAAGGAAAATGTCTACATCCCTCAACGATCAAAAACCCCACCCCGCAAAAGAATGCTGATTTACGTTCTTGTTACGACTGTTTGATTTAAACCTAGTCAACCTGATAATGAACATTCTGAACAGTTACAGTAATTCACTCGTGGCCATCCTATCTCCCATGTCGGGGCGCGCATGGGGCGCTTCGATAGTCATCAAATGTGGGGTGATGTATAGAGATAGATTCGCCAGCCTATTTTGCACAAAATAGGCAAAAAAATGTTGTCGCCTCGAGAGAATGGCATCAAAGACATACTGATGCTTGCAAAATTAATTAATTCAAGGATTTTAGGGCTAAGTTACGAAATGGGAAGGTGTTAGGCACCCATCCCTCCCTTTCGGTCTCTCATGGGCATGTCTTATTCTTCTCCTTAAGAACTCTGTGAAGTTTGTGCACGTGTATATATAAATGGAAAATTGATTTACTCGACTGGCATCATGGAGAAAGGTTGAGTGAGGTCATCCATAGGAGTATTCCTAATATAGTAAGTAAAAACATAATGTGTAAATTTTTTGGGTCACCAATCATTTAAAAAAGATGATGGTATATGTTAGATAAAACGCGAAAATGAATCACAAATATAATATATGAAAATGCATGAGGAAAAATAAGAAAGGAGGACTCGAATCTTGGGTTTTGACCAAGACGCCTACGTGGCCTAAAAATTCATCAAAGTTCACGTACTTCACATGCAACATGGGGGTGGGGTTGATCCCATAAATCCAACCGGGGACTTTATTATATATGTGTGTAGAAAAAAAGATGTTCTAGTGTGAGAAATCCCCATTTGGAATTTAAAAAGAAACCCTTTTTTCTTATTTTTGGTTTTTTTTTACAAAAAATACAGTACGTGCAATATTAATAATAAAAAGTGCGATATTAATATGTGTGAACTAACAAATATGAAAGGCTAAAGTAAGAATTGAATAACCAATGCAAAAATAAGAGAATTTAAAGAGAGAGAGAGAGGTTTAAACCTTCTTCAGAAGCTTAAAGGTTGATCTTAATTATTAAAGGGCTGCTCTTGCAAGTGGATGGATGCCATAGGAGGAGAGGAAATGGAGTTTGCCAAATTAGGTAAAAAAGGGGTGGAAATGGAAAGTGGGGGAGATAAAGCACCTTATATCTTTGACTTACTTAAGTCTATATTGTATAAGTGTTCATCTAATTTGAAAATAGTGACAAAATTAGTTGTCTAACCTAGAATCCAAAGAACCTCAGACTTGTCCACTCTCTAATCCTCTTCAATGATCCAAACAAGGTATAAATTGAATCACACTACACACATTAGAAGTGCATACATGTGTATATATTGCTCATATTGATTGTGTGTTAAATTCCCCTTAAAATTTGGTTTTAATAATTTTTTGGGAATTTTTAAACATTTTTAAAATAATGTTTTCTTTAATAAAAGTGTGTTTATAAACTTTGTGTGGTTAAAATGCTATTATGAAAAATTAGTTTTTCATTAGAATGTTTGATTGGGTAGAATATCAATGCGCCAGAGACTTTAGGGTGTTGCATGTAATTAATTTGGACGCGCGTTTGCCAGCCAAGGAAATGCCAACACTTGTCATGCTCCTGTTATCTCATTTGTGTTTGTTTTGTGAGAGAACTGCCTGGTGTATTGTGGATCGTTTGATCAAACGTTATCTATGACCTACATGTGTTTTAAGACTATCCATGTGTTATCACTGTGGACCAATCACCTTCGTTTTAACCAACCGCTATCTTAGCACCCTTGGATCAAGTCAATATAAGGAAGACTGAATCTGAACCGTTGATTGCTATCAGCGATCCAGAACCTTCCTTGGCTCCTATATAAACCCTCTCATTCTCAGAATTTTAAGACTTTTGGCAGTCGTCTAAATTGAGAGAAAATAAGAAAAGAGAGAAGTGAGAGAGAAGAGAGAAAAGAGAAAAGAAAAGAAAGAAGAGAGAGAAAGGGAAACTGAGTTAGAAACCCTAACCCTAACCCTAAACAACTTCAAACCATATTCAAACCTTCGTACTTTCAGAAATCCAAACACAAACTTGAGTGTTTGAGAGAGATTGGTGTTACTGGTTTGATCGTTTGTAGCTGTAACCTCTTGATCTGTGATCTTGTTACCAACTTAAACATTTTGGTGGGATCTGTATTTCTTTTTCATAGAAATCTTAGATCTACACTATTGCACGTTATATATCACTAGATTTGCAAATTTGTTTCTCATTTTAAGAAAATATTTGTTGATTTAGATCTGTAAATGTTTTATGTTTTCTGTTCTTGTGAAACTAAACCTTGACCTAGTTGGATTCTCACTTGGAGATTTTCAATCTCGAAAATATTTTCAAAAACTGAGATTGATTAAGATCTTGACCGATTTTGAAGCAAGATATCCGTGGAATCTGGGATAGATTAAAAGGTCAAAAAGGTTCCAAGTTTTGTAAGAAAGAAAGAAAAGAAAATCACAGCATATAGTCTTTATATGTAATTTTCTAGGACTGTCTGTAAAAACTAAGTGTGTGTGAGTTCATGCATGTGGATAGAAATCACATCACAAACACTTGACACACTACCACACTGAAAGTGTTGGGTATAAGATCAAAGATTATTGAGTCGACGCAAAGAAAGCTAAAGCAAAGTGGAAGTTATCAAACTGGAAGAACATCATCAACAATCAGATCTATAAGAAGTTAGAAGGACACCAAGTGGGGTATATTCCTAAACTTAGAATAGGCTAAGTTGTGTGCATGTATGTTGTATTGTTTGTAACTGATATTTGTTTTTAGTGGATTTTTACTTTCGTGACTTAGAAGTCACCGTGGATGTTTCCTCTATTGGGAGAGGTTTTACCACGTTAAAAATAGTGTGTTCTGATTATCTTCATCTCCTCATCTCATTCTAAAGTGTGCTAATATTTTGAAACTATCTTAGTTTTAAAACTGATTACAAAGTCTTGGTTATTCTCGAACATAAGTTTTTGTAAACACATCTTGTTGTTTATCATTTTTATTTTCAAAAGAAAAGGGTTTCTTCAACAAACATCTCGTAGTTGCTTATACAGTTTAATCATTGTATTAAACGGCATTAGTAACGTTTTCCAGGAGAGGTTTTAATATGGAAACCATGGTGACTTTGAGAGAATGTTGTTGAGATCACTGAGATGGATGTTTTTTGAGGTGCCTTTCAAAGTGAGATCATGATCCCTTTATATAGTACAGGGGGTTTCTGATAGGCATACCCCTTGTCCTGCTTATAAGCAAGCAACCCCAGACACACTGATGATGGGCAGGGAAATGGGTTTACCAATCGGTAATCTTATGCAAGCTTTTAAAAAAATAGTCATAAAATGAAATCTGTAAGTCCTAATCATACACGAGATGTATCATTGGAAGAAATATTCAGATACCTTTAAGAATATATTGGGCCTCTTACGGGTTTAGGAGTTGACTAACGTCAAACGGGGCTTGAAAGTGCCCTGTAATCATTTGGACATGAAATTCTTAGGGGAAAATGGATCATTTGTCTGAACCGTAAGGACAATTCATGCATGGGACTGGCCATTAGAAAGGATATTCAGGGACCTTTGAAGATTCATTCATTCTCATTTGGTTCAGAGAGTTGACAATGTTCAAACATGGACCGAAAGCATCCGATGACCCTTCGGAGTAAAACAAGCCATTCGTCCATCTTGTAAGGCTGATTCGCGCATGGGGTGGACCATTTTAAAGGATATTTAGAGCCTTTGGAAGATCCATTCAGTCTTGTTTGGTTCAGAGAGTTGACTTTGGTCAAATAAGGTCTGAACGCACTCGATAACCCTTTCAATTAAAATGGGTCGTTCTTCCAGACTATAAGACGAATTCACACATGGGGTGGACCATTGGAAAGGGTATTCAGATCCTTTAAAATATTCATTCAGTCTTATTCGAGGTAAAGAATTAGCGGGAGTCAAATGGATCCTGGTAGCACCCGGTGGGCTCCAAATCAATTTTTGGGGGAAAGTGGATCATTTGTCCGAACCATAAGGTCGATTCACGCATGGGGTAAACCGTTGGAAAGGGGATTTATAGCCATTCAAAGATTAATTGAGATTTCAATCAAGCGAGGAGGTTGATTGGGGTCAAAACGAGGCCCGAGAGCGCCTGATGGCCTTTAGATATGTTTTTGATAGTAAAATGGGTCATTCATTTCAAACCATAAGGCCGATTCGGGCACGACGTGGGCCATTGGAAAGGGGATTAAGATACCTTAAGAGATTCATTGAGTTTTGATCTAATGATAAAGTTCACCGGAGTCAAACGGGTTCGGAGAGTGTCCGGTGGCCTCTAAATCGGTACTCAGAGTATGACCTAGGGTTTTTGGTGAAGGAGGAAGCTCTAGGGACCTAAGGAGATTCTTAGAAGGGTCCTAGAATGTGGTGTCTATATATACCCTCGACGGGTGATCTTGGAACAAGTGAAGGTCGTAGAATAGACAACGCATTGACGTTTTGGGAAAGTGGTTAATTTTTTGAACCAAAGAGATGAGGATGCTCGGTTCAGAGGGACGAGGTTTATTCTGAGGACCTAAGATAATGCTGGGGATGATCAATTCTGAGGGTCAAGGTTAATTTTTTTTAAGGGTCGAGGTCTATTCGAAGGACCTAAAGTTGTAGCGACTAATTTTGAGGGACGAGGTCGATTCGAAGGACATAAAGTTAGGATGACCAATTTTGTGGGTTGAGGTCAATTATGAGGACTTAAAGTTGTGAAGACCAATTATAAGGGTCGTAGTTAATTTGGAGGTCCTAAAATTATGATTACCAATTATGAGGGCCAGGGTCAACTCAGAGGACTTAAAGTTGTGGTGACCAATTCTGAGGGTCGAGGTTAATTCTAAGGACCTAAAGTTGTGATGAAAAATTCTGAAGGTCGAGGTCCATTATGAGGACCTGAAGTTATGATGAATAATCCTGAGGGTCGAGGTCAATTTTGAGGACCTAATGTTGTGACGACCAATTCTAAGGGTCGAATTTTATTCCGAGGACCTAAAATTATAGCAACCAATTCTGAGGGCTGACATTAATCCTCAGTACCTAAAGTTGTGATGACCGATTCTAAGGGTCGAATTTTATTCTGAGGACCTAAAATTATATCAACCAATTCTGAGGGTCGGGGTTTCAATTTTGAGGACCTAAGTGGTGATGATTGATTTTATGGGTCGAGGTCAATTCAAAGGATCTAAAGTTATGACGACCAATTCTCAAGCTGGGGTCCATTACGAGGACCAAAAGTTGTGATAAAAAATTTTGAGGGTCGAGGTTAATTCTAAAGAACTAAAGTTGTGACGATCAATTATGGGTCCCGAGGTCACTTATGAGGACCTAAACTTGTGATAACCGATTCTGAGGGCCGAGGTTAATTTTGAGGACCTAAAGTTATGACGACCGATTCTAAGGGTTCGAGGTCAATTCTGATGACCTAAATTTATGACGCAGGGAGTTTTTCTCATGGGAAATTTTTACTTTATATTGGGGATGCAAATGCACCTATTGTTATACTGAGGATTATGTTGTTTTGAGACTCTTCTCGGGAAGGTTTTACCTTTGAGACATCCGACTGGGAATAGCTTTGCTAGGGAAGCTGTGAAGGATTTTCACTCTAGGTGTATCCTGAAATTCTTATGAGGTATTGGAAGAAAGATTAACATGGAAATTCAGAAGGTATTATATAGCAATTATTACGAGGAGGCATTTTTTTTAGGTTTTGGGTTCCACTAGGGAAGGTTTAAGATTCCGATGGAGAAGATTTGAGATTTGAGATTCCACTGGGGAATTGTAGTTGGACTTAGGATGCGGGAATATTTTTTGTTCTATTTGTGGAATATGTTTAGGGTTTATATTGGGGTAAGAGCGTAATATTAATCCTGCTGGGGATTTAGGGAGTATGTATGAAGTTTAGTGTTCCATAAATAGTTTTCTTGATCAAGAAGTGTTCCAATATTTGTTTGGCCTCTTGAAGAATTTTTTAGGTAATTTTTGAATTTTTCTAATATTTTATGGCATTTTTTGCACAAAATTTTCAGGGGGCTACCGACCGGCATGTTGTAGGGGTTTCCATTTGGGAATGGCAGGGTTTTCTAAGCTTCCTTGGGCAGAGGAATAGGCTAGTGTCGATCAGTATGTACAGGGGGTTTGTCGATCGGCATGCCGTTTAGTGCCCTATAAAAAGGGGGTGATACCTACTCATTTTCACATATTCTAGAGTTTAAATCTTATTCTTCATCTCTTTAGAAATCGTTCTTCAACCCTTTTTTCTCCAAAACATCAAATATTCTATTTTTATACTTGCAGCATTTTCAAGTGTTGACCACTTGGTTGAAGGATATCAAGAACTGGGTGGCCTCTGCGACTGCGTATATTACGAACTTTGTTCCTTATTGCTTTCTTCCATCTACCACCTCGGATGAGGGAACAGGTTCTGATAGTGGAAGGTCTACCTCTTGTCATCCGTGGAAGCATGTTCGCCGTCGAGGGTGTGGGTTTGAGAGAGAGAGATTATGGGTTCGGTCTGAGTCTCGTTGGTTTGGTTTTTCCTCTATCCTTCTTTACCTGAAAAATGTAATCATGCAAGGGAAACATATATATGAAGGATATTTTTATTTTTAATTCTTATTTTAATGACTTATCCTACATGAACTTTTACTTTGGTGCTGAGACTGTAAAAATGACAGAATGTTTATTTAGAAAAGGAGAGCTTAATTAACTTGAGAAAAATGATAATTTTGGGAAAGATGAGTAAAACTGGATAGGTAAGAAGAAATAAACCTGGGGTTTTAAACTAAGAATTTATTTTTTGACTTTTTGATTTTGACAAAAAAGGAAAGATAAAATCTTCTAAAATTGGGGGTAGCCGATCGGTACACCCCTGTCCTGCCTATCGGCATATTGGTCAAGTCAAATCACATTAATTCTTTGATTGCACTTTCCTGTAAATTAGAGTACCTTATAGGGAAGGAATTTAATTAGACTCTTTATATCCCTTATCTTTTGCTAAACCATTTGTGTATAAAAGGGGAGGTAAGGAGGGTAGTTTTTCGATCCACACACACTTTCTTCTTCTCATTCCTTGCTTCATATTTTCTGCTCCATTATTCCCAAAATAGCCCTTTCGATGCAAGCAAAATTTTCTTCCTACCTCGAAAGTCTTGAAGCCATGTGTTTGTATAACTTGGACTATGAGGCTTTCAACTTGCATCGAGTCTCCTTATGTTGTAACAGAGTCATTTACTGGAATATGCTAGCGGTAGTGATTCAGTTCTAGTATCCCGAAGACCATGTTTTTAATTTTGGTTTGGATGATGTATGCTTAACCTGGGAAGAGTTCCCAGCCATTTTGGGAATCAATTGCAGTGCAACGACGGTTATGCCCATATTTTTCTTGATCTTCTCAACCGTTGTTAGCAGAGTTGATCCATATCTCCCTTTTAACGGTGCGATCGTTAGTTACTGTGCAATGATTTCTATTTCGATTGTCATGTTATTTATGCGTTTAAGGGATTTTAATGGTGCGGGCTATACCAAAGTTATTATTTTGGTCCTATCTCCAAAGATCTTTTTAGTGACATGTGACTTAATGGTGGATCCCCAACTGGCTCCGATAACATCGTGGATATCCTATTATCATAGTCCTGTGGCGACAATACTGGCAGAGACTCTGAATGGTATTGGTTCTTGGAGGGGAGGTCGCTCTGATATTCTAAGAAGGATCCCGGTGATGTTGTTCATGTGGTTGGCTGAGAGGTTCGGTCTAGCGATTCCTCATAAACATCCCTTGGTAGGCATTTTGAATTTATTTGCTCGGAACTTTATCAGTTTTGTCCCATCTGTGGAGAATTGGGTTAATTGATTTGTGGAGCAGGGATCCCCGTGCCTTCGTTGGTCGGTGCCATATTAGGAGGAGTTGCATCCTATTCTGGAACTTGGTTAATGGGTTAGGCCTGTTTAGAAATAGTTTTGTCAGCGAAGAGGGGTGGTTGTTTTGACTCACTTCGCTGATACTTCGTGTAATGATACCGAACTTCCTTATTTTAAATAAAAAATATTTTTATCATATTATTGTTCCTTTTGATGAGTTCTGCATTTAAATTATCTATACTAATCACTAAGACGTACATTATCCTTTCGTTTATGTAAATGATCAACGGGTAGGACTGTTTCCAACACGTATACTAGAGATTAAGGGGTATCCCCAGTAGATATCCTAACTGATGTGCGATAGCTTAGAGGGCGTAAGGTATCCAATCGGCCCATTGGTTTGGGGTTTTGTTAATGATGGCTTTGAGGTTCTTGTTGGCAGCTTTAACTGCACAATTGGTTAGTTCAGTAGGGAGAAGATTTGGGTCTCTGAATCCCATATTCGTAGAGCAATTCTCTAACCTCGTCTTTGAAATGTAACCCATTATCTGATACTAGATCTTGGGGAACCCCGTATCGGTATATGATGTTCTTTAGGATAAACTTGACAACCTTCTTGGCATTTAGTATTGCGTATGACTCGGCTTTGACCCATTTGGTGAAGTAATTAATGGTGACTGAGATGAATTCATGCCCATTCGAAGATTTGGGTCTGACTTTCCCTATGATGTCAATGCCCTAGGTGGATAATAGTCAGGTAGAAGTCACATTTTACAATTCCCAAGGAGGTAAGTGTTGGAGGTTAGCAAACTACTGGCATTTGAAGCATTTTTGGACATAGGCGGTGCAATCCTGAACAATGGTGGTCCAATAATACCCTTAACGAATAATTGTTTTGGCAAGAATATGACTATTAATACGGGGTCCAGATTCCCCATTGTGGATCTTCTACATAATTTCTTTAATGTTAGCCCCTACTATGCAGTGTAAATGGGTTCCATCGAAGTTTCTCTTGAACGGTGCTTTATCGCAGATGATGTATTGGGCAACCAATTTATGGAGGGTTACACGGTCTCTCTTATTGGTGTCTTAGGGATACTTATCATTCTTGAGGAGGCAATATATATCGTAGTACCAAAACCCAGACATGTCAAAATATTCCTCTGTGATGAGCTCAATGTGGTAGCAGTGGGTTGGCATAACTTATTTTTGGACTAGGAAAGGGGCCATCATTATTGCTTCGAGCATATTGACCATGGAGACCAGTGAAGAAAGGGAATCAGCTGAGCTATTTTTTAATCAGGGAAAGTAGGGGCAGGTGATATCTCAGAACTGGGAGGCCATCTCTTCTAAGTGGGCGTGGAAGGGTAAGATATTTTCGTCCTTGACTTTCCATCTTTAAAGGATCTAGCCAATTATTAGAGCAGAATCCCCGTGGATAACAAGGTATTTAATACCTTTCTTTAGGGAGACTTTGAGCCTTACATTGCATGTCTCGTATTCGGTCATATTATTGGTGAAGGGAAAATCCATCTTGATGGCAATGGGAGTGTGAGAGTCATGAGAGGAGATCAGGATTATCCCAATGTCGAATCCTTTCTTGTTGGCAACTCCATCAAAGAACATTTTCCATCGAAGGTCTTCCTAAGAGGTTGTATAGAATGTCTTCATCTGGGAATTCATATATCAAAATGCCTCCCCCCATGGGTTAGTTAGTAAGGTCTTCAGAGATGGCTCTCCCTTTCATGGCTTTCTATGTGACATAGATGATATCGAACTCATCTAGTAGCATCAATCACCAATCCATTCGGCTAGATAGGGTAGGTTTGTTAAGAAGGTATTTTATAATATCCATTCAGACATAAGTCTGATGGGAAAAGCAAGCATTTAGCGCCATAACTTTTGAGTGACCTAGACTAGGGCAACACATGCTTTCTCTAAGGTAGTGTAGTTGACTTCGTACCTAACCAATTTTTAGCTGGCATAGTAGATGGACTTTTCTTTCTAGTGTCCCTCAATATATTGGTATAGCAAAGCACTTACTACAGTTTCCATTACGGTTAAGTACAAGAGTAGAGGGAGACCTGGCTGTGGAGGCATAAGTACCGCAAGTTGAGTAAGGTATTGCTTGATTATGTTGAAGGCTCTTTGATAGGCCTCATTCAAGACTTTGGTAGAATGCTTTAGGATGAGTTTAAATATGGGCTCTCACATAGAAGTTAACTTATTTATGAACCGAATGATGTACTAAAGTTTCCCCGAGAATCCCCGGACTTCCTTCTCCGTTTGGGGTGGTGAAATTTTGAGTGTAGCTTTTAGTTTGATGGAGTCTGCTTCGATTCCCTTTTCACTGACCATGAATTACAAAATCTTTCTTTTTGTGACACTTAAAATGCATTTTGTGGGTTTAGACACATTTGGTATCACTGTAGTAGTTCAAAGAACTTCTAGAGGGTGGGCAGGTGGCAGGCGACCTTCCGAAGTTTTAGACTTAATAATTATGTTGTCTATATAGTCTTCGACCTATTTGTGTATCGAATTATGTAAGATGGTTGTGGAAGACCTTTGTTAGGTAGCCCCAGCGTTATTGAGCCTGAATGGCATAGCCGTGTAATAAAAGGTTCACTAGGGAATGATGACTGCGATTTTCTCCTGATGGTTAGGGTGCATATTGATCTGATTGTATCCAGGGAATCCATTGAAAAATGACTTGAGGGCGTGACTGACCATGTTGTCCATAATCATATCGATGTTGGGCAATGGATAATCTTCCTTCGGAGATGCTTTGTTCAAATCCCGATAGTCGATGTGCATGCGGACATTCCCCTTGATTTCAGTATGGGTACTATATTGGCGAGCCATGTGGGATATTCGATCACCCGGATGAAGACTACGTTCAACTATTTGATTACCTCTTCCTTGACATTGAGTGACCATTCAGTGCGGAGCTTTTGTAGCTTTTATTTGGCTAATTTTCATTCTGGGAGAGTTGGGATCTCGTATTGAGAAATTTTGGGATCGATCCCAGGCATGTCATCATAGGACCATGCGAAGAAGTACACAAATTCCTTAAGTAGCTCTTCTAATTTCACAAACTGATGCTCCTAATCTTGTATTATTGGATACTAGAACCCATCTTGATAACAATAGTTTCATCCTCATTAATTTGAACCCAGTTATGTTATTTGTGATTGACCTTATTAAAATCAATTAATAATTATTCATTTGCAAAATCATCATCATCAAGAGTTTGATTATAATCAAGACAATTAATATAAGTCATAACCAGATACTCAAAATCCCCATTTATTTCACTTTTGGGAAAAACAACATTGAGAACCTCATCAAAAGAGGTCTCGATTACATTGTTATTAGAAAAAAGATGGACAAGAATAGATGAAGAGATAGGGTAAACAACAAGGTTGAGTTCTATCTCAATAAGTGGGACTTGTATATTTTTCTAGTTGAGGAGAGGCTCATCAGCGGCCATAATCAGAGTGGACGAGTCCGACGGTGTAGTGTCTGAATGGATCATACAAAGGATCAACCCCAATGTCAATGAGTCTTCAGAGTCACTTTCCTCAGAGACCTATGTAATGGATACATATTTTTGAGTGGTAGGTTTCACTTTATGCTGGCATTCTTCAGCCCAAGATTAGTTGTCTTGAAAGAAGATTACCATCCCCGACTGCATCTTCTTATCAACATGGTCATACCATAGTTCAGGAAAAGAAAAAAATGGAAGTCTTCACCCTACTTGATGAATCTTCCGTTTAGATAATCTCTTCAAACAGTCTTGGCATCTTATAAAATCCTTTTTAGATGTGGTTGGCAGAGCATTCTGATTTTTCTGGTGAAAGTTGATAACCCAGGCCACATGGGGGAAATTCCTATTTTAGGACTATGGGATCCAATATCCCTTATTGATAAGGCCCCATCTCCAGTCCATATTATTGAACATTTGTATCATAGTTACATTTTCATGATGGTTGTGCTTTAGACATACCCGGTCTTTGAAATTATCCTGTGATGGAAAGGGAAGTGGATCAATCCCAAATTCGGAGAGAATCATGTCATTCATACCAAGATGTATTTCTAGTATTAGATTGCTGGTGCTAGAATTTTTTTGTACCATCATCGTCCCTCAAAATGGTAATGACTTTCCCTTTGGTGAAGAATTTCAACTCATAATGAAGGGAGGAAGATACCCCATGGATGCTATGACACCACGGTAGACCAAGCAGCAGGTTAAAGCACACGGGTATGTCAATATCTTGATGGCGGAGGATTCACATCCTAGTAGTGTCTTCCTGATCTAATCATATGGTTTATGGACGTAGGGAAGAATAATAACCCAGTGTCTTAATCTATTTCTGGTTGAATGGATACTTTATTGATTTCCCCCAATAGGTATTTGAAAGATATCATTTTGCACATGTTAATTATTGGATTGACTTTTTCCTGACTTGATTCATCATCTTAGTTCTCAAATTCGTCCCCTATCCAGTACCAATGATATCTTCTTGTCAAGGGAAATCGATGCATTCTAAAACCTATACAGCTTCCTCATATTAATATTCCCACTCAACGAGGAGGCGCAAGAGTGAAGGTACCAATTGCCCTTGAAGCTTTAAAGTAGTGAGAAGTTAGAAAATGATGCAGATCTCGCTAGTCTGTCAAAACATATTTTTTATGATTTGTACCATGTCTTCTAACCTGACTTCATCAACGAGTACCACCCAATTATCGGATTCTCGAGCTCATTTCCCAAATCTATGAACAAGCCATTGAATTTTTTACAGTCGATGGTCATTTTGGTGGGCAATATCAGCCCGATCTCTAAGAATTGGTTCAGAACAGTCGATAACTCCACATCTCTCCCTTCGAATCGATTGTGGAAAGTAGTACAATCCCTCATGACGAGTGACAGAGATTGGTCGGTTAAATGGGTAGGGTGTAGGAGAAAATATGGATAAGATTTGGGTGAAGTTATAGGTATGATGGTTGTTTTATTGGGCCTAATTTGGGTAAATGGATTAAATTCCAGGTCATTTTCTAAAAATATGGCATTTGTGTGGGTTGGAAGTGGATTGTGAGTGGTGTTGGATTTAGGATTGGTTGGTGGGGCAATGATGCCCCGATCAATTAAACCTTGGCTACATTCCGAAGATGAAAGCACTTGTCGGTAGTATGGTCAACAGACTAGTGGAAATCACAATGGGCATCATCCTTGAAATTCTTGGGAAGTGGGTTTGGTAATGGATGGGGGTCCAAAGGTTTGGTGAGGTTTCAAATTAAAAAATCTTGGTAGACTTTGGATAAGGGAGCATACAACTCTATGTATTCTTTTCTGGAGGGATTAGGGTGGCTTTTAGGTGCCCAAGAGGTAGCAGGCTGGGAGATATTGTTGATGGTTGAGACTGTAGTATTGGAAAGATTCTCATACTTTTGGGGAATGAACTGTTAGGTCACCTTCTTCGACTCATCTTCTATCTTATTAACACTTTATTCAATTTCTACACCCGCTTCTCTAAGAGCTCAAAAGTGTGGATAATACTGACCTCCTATAGTTATTTAAATATGGGGTAGGAAATTTGTTTTCACTATGCTAACATGTTTTTCTTTATAGGGCCTATTGGTCATGGTGGAAGCTTTATCTCTCCACCTTGCTATGAAGTTACTGAAACTTTCTCCAGGATTCTTCTTGAGAAGCTCTAGATCACGACTTGTAACCTATAATTCTTCGTTGTACTTATACCGCGACATGAACTCCTTAGAGACATCTTGCCAAGTGCGGGTTCTAGATTCTTCAAGGAATATAAACTATCAGAGGGCACTGTCCTTCAAAGTCTATTGAAAGATTTGGGCCATTATCTCTTCAGAGGTGACAAGAATGTCCATGTCTCGATGATAACTATGAAGGTAAATAATTGGGGGCCCGCTGCCCTCAAACTTCTCGACGGTTGGAATCTTGAATTTCTTTTACAATTTTTCTTTAGGGTAGGGAGACATGTGGGTGTTTTTCATGTAGTTCTCGGATATCCTAACTTGGTCAAGCTTCTTTAACAACATCTTAAGGTCTTATTTGACCTTGTTCAATTCTTCCTCCTTAGGATCAATGTGTACATGCAAGTTAGCCCCTGACTAGGCAAGGTTTGGCATAAGGAGCTAAGCTGCCAGCGGACCATTGGCAGGCGGGGCACGCGGATCATGCTGATATTCTTCTGGGACCCAAATAGACCAGGAAGAGGGTGGACCTATTGCTCGAGGAAAGAGGGCCTCGGGTTCTTTGGGAATTTGGATCCAGTTTCACTGCATCTCATGAACCTCTATTTGAAGGTTGTCAATCTTCGATCTGAGTTGCACTAGAATTTCCATTAGATCAAGTTGCACGTTCGGTGCTTGATTGGAGTTTTCCATGAAGGAATGACGAAGGTAGATTCCTGACTCAAATGAAGTAGAAGGGGATCTGGCAAAGCTTCGGGGTGGTTCGATGAAAGACTAAAGCCAATAGGGAGCCAGACTAAGAATCGGTTATGCGACTGACCTTAAAAGGAAAATGGTTCGAATTTATTTTTGAAAAGGGAAGAAAATATTTTTTTTTGGTATTTTTGAAAAAATAGGAAATACATTTTTGATATTTTAGTAAAAAAATAGGAAAGATGTTTTTGGCATTTTTGGTAGAAAGGAGGGAAAATGTTTTTGGTATTTTTATTTTTTAAGAAAAAAGAGGAAAAATCAGAGAAGAGTGTGAGTATGATTTTTAGTATTAGTATTATTATTATTATTATTATTATTATTATTATTATTATTATTATTATTATTATTATTATTATTATTATTATTATTATTATTATTATTATTATTATTATTATGTTTTCACTTGTATTAGGTTTACCTAAATGCAAACAAAATGCCTAACATGACACGAGCCTGGGAAAATTGGGATTGAAAAATAGGTAAGATATGGTTTAACATGTTTCTAAGCTGATAGAAAGGGTGTTGTTTTAAAAAAATGACAAAATCGCGCAAATAATTGGGCGGCATGCCAACATGGCATTTTGGAAGAGTTTCATGTGGTAACCAACAAACTAAATATGATTTCCCTTGGTCTGACGCCTATATGAGATTTATGTAGTTGTTGGGTTAGTAAAAGGGTTCCCCCCTTGGCATGACTTCCATGATATACTTTTTGCTTTTGAGGGCAATTGGTACGTGTGTATAAGGCATTTACTATACCTGAGTGTACGTGAATTGCCCCACTATATACCTCATGATGATATTACATGTGATAATTCAATATACTCGACGTACCTCAACAAGTTCCCTGCTCTATACCTCCTGTTGTGAGTTTTGTCAAGCAGTACGATGCAGGGGGAACCGTTCGATATATGTAGAAGGTACTGGGCTAATGGAGAGTGAGAGTAATATTGCTTAGGCTAACTGTGACCTGTCGGACTAGCGCCCATCACAAAGTGAACCCCCAATACAAGACAAAATTTTGGTTAATAGCCATGCTCTTGGTGATTTAGTGTGTAAAATGCATGATTCTTGATCTATATATTATGGATAGAGTCTTTTATTTGGCATGATGAATAAAAGGAGCACTATACTAAAGGGAAGAATGTACAAGTATCATGAAAAGTAAATCTAGCATGGAGCATTAAGACTACACTAAGCATGGATACGTGTAAGTGATATGTGAATATCTATAAGTGAGTGTGTGGTAGTGAGCCTAAGCATGGATCAACTACAAGAGGCAAGTGATATGGTCAAGTGAGCATGGATATGTATAAGTTTTATGAGTGGAGGTCTGTGCTACTGAAACCAAAGCATGGATATTCTAAGTGGTGTGTGAAACTTATGGGTATAAGTGATCCTATAAGTGAAAGTAGTGTGAAGTGTATATAGAGGGTATTTACAAGTGCGTGAAGATGAAAAGTGATATATATGAGGTAGATGTATACAAGAAGTAATAGAGTAATAAGGGAACATAAAGGTAGGTGCAAATGCATACATGCGAAAAATGATAACACCCATGTAAGAATAGAGTCTAAACCTCTTGTGACAAATAAGTCCCCAGGGAAGTCGCCACTGTGGACATCTCATTTCCTAAGTCGGCGCACGCACATGGTGATGGGGTTCGCACCCTTCCTCAGGGAACTTCGATTGTCGTCAATTGTGGGGTGATGTATAGAGTTAGAGTCACCGACCTATTTTGCACAAAACAGGAAAAATAAGTGTTTCCTCCTCGAGCGAACGACATCAAATACATACTGATGCTTACCGAACCAATTAGTTTAAGGATTCGGGGGCTAAGTTACAAAATGGGAAGGTGTCAAGAACCTATACCGCCCTTTCGCTCTCTTATGGGCATTTCTTATTCTTCTCCTTAATAAATCTATGAAATGTCTGTTCATGTATATATAAATGGAGAATGGATTTAGTCGACTCGCGTCATGGAGAAAGGTGGAGTGAGGTCATCTGAAGGAGTGTTCCCAAAATAGTAATTAGAAACATAATGTGTGCATTTGTTGGGTCACCATTTTTTTTATAGAAAGACGATGGTATATGATGGAAAAAATGCGAGCATGAATAAGAAAATATAATATATGAAAATATATGAGCAAAAATGGGAAATGAGGACTCGAATCCTGGGTTTGCTCGAGATGCCTACATAGCCTAAAAGGCATCAAAGTCCACATAGTTTGCATGCAACACGAGGGTATGGTTTATCCCATAAATCCAATTGGGGACTTTATTGTATATGTGTGTGTACAAAAAAGGATGTTCTAGTGTGAGAAAAGGTGGTCAGAAATCCCGGTCTGGAATTTACAAGAAAACCATCTTTTTCTTATTTTGGGATTTTTTTTATATAAAATATTGTATGTGCGATAATAATAATAATAAAAATTGGGATATTAATATGTGTGAATTAACAAAGATGAAATGTTAACGCAAGAATTGAATAACTAATGCGAAAATAAGAGAATTTAAAGAGAGAGTGAGAGGTTTCAACCTTCTTCGGAAGCTTTAAGGTTGATCTCAATTATTAACACTAATGTTGGTCACAAGTGGAGGAGTTGAAAGGTTTCTTATTGTTGACCATATTCGAGAGAGTGAGAGGTTTCTTATTGTTGAAAGATTAAACTTTCTCTCGAATATGGTCACAAGTGGATTAATTTCGAAATATCTCTATTAACACTAATGTTGCAAGACAAAGACTAAATGCCTAATATTCCAACTTTAATACACGAGGTTTCAATTAATTGTAATTCTACCCAAAACCTAACTTTCAAAGCACAAAACCCATTAATGGAGAAAATATGATCCCAACCCTTGAACTATCTAGATATGATGGAATTAACTACTCAAGAATCCATTAACAAGCACGTAAAAATAATAAAACAATAATAACAGTGCTGGAATTTAAGGTTACCAAGATTGAAGAACACAAACATGGAAGAAGAAGAACAGAAAAAGCTCTTGAATTAAAGGTGCAAAATATGTAAATTAATATCCTTGATGTTCCTCCTTGTTTAGGTGATTTTCCATGAATGAATTTTAACTTAAAAGTCTCCTAATGTGGGTATATATAAGTCTTGGGTCGTTTAGAAGAGTCCTCAGATCATAATACTCTCTAGGCTAAAAAATAGGGCCAAAATAAAAGTCTCAATTCAGGGAATTTGTAATGGTTTTAAAGAGTGACTAATCTTTGTCACGGTTTCGGAGCGTGACTAACAGCGAACCGGTTCTCCTTTGACCGAATCGGTTCGCCTTTTTACCTTCCTTAGTTTTGACTCATTGATTCTTCTCATCTTCAAATGTGTATAACTTCTTCATCGTAACTCGAATTGAGATGTTGTTTTTCCCAGTATTCTTATGACTTCAAGATCTTCAACTTACCAGTTGTCCCCACCTTCGGAATAATGCTAAAAATTACAAAAATTCCCTTAAACTTCCCGTTTCTTGGTTTCTTTCACTGTTTTGAGTTTTCTCTCTCACTATCTTGTATGATATACCTGTAAAACACAAAGAGATAGATAAAACACAAAATACTTGCCAAAAAGGGTTAGTAGCATAAATATGAGATAAAACCAAGTCAATTACAATGCACAGGATCATAAAAAGACCTAATTTAAGGGGATACATATGAAATATTTATGCCTAATCAAATCCCTCTAACTTAGAACTTTGCACGTCTCGAGAAATAGAAAAGAATAAGAGGATGAGTTAAGGACCCTTCAAAAACTTTATCGGGATAGAATACATTTTTTCCCGAGAAAGCGATTGAATTTAGCATATGCAACAAGCCGTTAAACCCCTAGGCTACCCTAGTAGGACGAGTGGTGTCTCGTGAGGGTTTGTAGTGAATATACCCATAAAATTCATTTTCGACTCAAAGAAAGCTCAAAATACCTAAAAATTGTATAATTAAAATCCCCCCAAAATAGTCACGGTAAATTTATATTCACAAGTCTCAATTTGTAGTGTGCGAAGCCAAAAATTGAACCGCTAATTTCCACCTATTGATCATTACGTTACTTTCCAAAAATTCATTTTAATTCAACTTCTCACAGATGCACTCACAAACGAATCACTCGAAATGTGGCTATTTTCTCTTAGTGTGCGTGATTCATAATAGTAAATATAATGAACACAAGTTCATTCACACAATTTTGAAAGACATAATTTTTATGGTGAAAAGATCTCATCATCGGAATACGGTCATTAGAAAATAGGAAACATCGTCTCTTATTCATACCAATTAATCTCTCATCTTATCTTTTCATGAATTAACTCTCCACACGGTCGTTAATTTCACAATTCGTACTCGGTTAGGAAATTCTTAGGTTATAGTGCATTGGGTAAAAGAAAATGGTTAGGAATTTTAGAATTGGAAAATGTTCTTATGATGTCCGTCAGCACTTTTTCGGGCATTTGCTCATTTTCTCTTCTTTTTCAATTTTTTTTCTATTTATAATTTTTTTTATTGATATTTTAGTTAAGCATTTTTCTTTTATTTTTTTTCTTGCCCCCCCCCCCCTTTAAATGCATTTTTTGGACGTTCTTTCTGAATTGAAAATTTTTAATTATGCTCAAATTGGGTTGTAAAGGGATAATTTTTCACAACTTTTTTATGGATAATATTTTTGGCTAAACAAACGATGACCTAACTTCATTTATCCAAATTACTAATTCATTTACCATATGCGTCTCGAGAATCATTTAATTTAGAGATAATTTTAGCACGTTTTTCAAGGCAACATCTCACACGTTTCATGTAACCGATCAAAACAAATGAATAGAGATCCTCAACGACTTATTCTGAGCTAAATTGAAATTTGAGTTAATTAGGGCTGATTTAAATACTCGCAAAAATGATAGGCTCGAAATCTCACCAGGTTAATTAATCTGCACACTTATTCGGAAAGACGTCAACTTTCACTCAATTTCCATCTTTGGTCCATTTCAGCTTTGTGCATTTGATTTTTAGAAGTTGAGACTTTAAACAAAATTTCAGTGATATTTTTGAAAAATTTAAATTCCAATTTTTATTTATTTTGAAGAAAAATATTTTTTAATTTTCAAAAATTTCAATTTTTTTTGGAAATTTTCTAAGAAAGCATACCTGGAACGAACATGTGATCAAGTTAATGAAACATAACAATAAATGGGTAGAATATCCACACCCACTAACTTAAATGTTGCATTGTCCCCAATTCAAATCAAGAATACAACATAAAGAGAGGAAAAGAAAGATATTACTCAAATGGAGCGATCCACAATAAGTATGAGTCCATTGAATCTACTAAATATGTTAGAACCAAGCATAACAAAAACTTTAACTAATTACACTAGACTATAATAAAAATCGAGAAGAAAAAAAGAAATAAAAAAACTAACTATTTACATGCTCCGATTTGAACTTCTAATAAGTTATACACTAGAAGTCAGAAAATTTGAGGGTCAACCCAAAATACAATTTGACGTTATCATTTTCATGTATGCCTTCCAAAAAATAAGAATTCCATTTGAACAACAGAAGGCATTTGTAAGGTGGGAGAAATGAACCGTCACTAATAAAAAAAATTTAAATGGATGATGGGGGATTTGGATGCTAGGGGGACAAGTACAATTGGGATTCAAGAAAAATAGAATCCCCTCTCAAAGATTTTTCAAATAATATGGGAGGCGGGGAACACAAAAAGTAAGAATCGATGTTGGAAAAAAATTTAAGCAAAGAGTTCTTATCAGTAAAAGGTTTAAACATTTCAAAAGTTTCAACCGACCCATAGGAATCTAGCGATACTTGTAATGGTTCAATAACGGAGAATGAAAATGGTGACGAAATAAATTCAATCTCAAGTGATTCGTTATCACTTGGAGACTTAATTTCAAGGGATAAAGACTCACTTTCAATGAGATGATCTTCCATTATTTTAGGTGAAACGCAAGTCTCAACCACCTCTTTGTTTTTCAAATAAGAATCATTCTCATTGCTAGTTGCCCTAATTTTCGAACCTATAGAAATAGCGTTATCCAATTGTTTTTTGTTAAGAAGCAAGATTTCTTCCAAAATAGGCTTCCTTGGCTCTAGAACCTCGAATTCCTCATTTGGTCAAAAAATTTCTTCAATTTCAAAAACATCGAAAGAAAAATCATCATTTGGTTCGAATAATGCATCCAAATCATTCTCCCAAACACGATTTTCTTTCTGATATTCATTTTTAGGCCTTTCATTCCCAAGAATTCGAAGGCCCTCATCAATGGTAATAGGTCTAGGTGCGGAATCTTTAGAATAAAATGTTTGAAAAGGATTCTCATATGAACCATTATAATCAACGAACTTACTATGAAAAGACATGATTACCGAATGGTTTGTAGATGGAGAAATTCACATAAAGAGGTGTGTAGGCTAGGATTCAACATTTCTTGGCGCTCAACTGTGCAAGACTACAAAAAAAAAGTTAAAACAAAAAAATACAAAAGAAAGATATCTTACAAAATAGTAAATCAATTATAATCTATAAGAAAACCTTGCCTGACAATAATGCCATTTTGATTGAGGCAAAAATCGAGCATCCGTGTAATATGCTAATCGTTGTTACTGACTTCCGACCGCAATACAAAAAAATATCTAAACTGTTAACTACACTTTTATGGAGTATAGCGGCTAGTTTGGGTATCGAATCCATAGGGAATGTTTGATAGATTCTAATTGATTTATTATTTCTAAAATAAAGGTGAAAAAGATGATGAGGGTGAGAGAGGAAAAAAGGGGAAAATAAACAAGTTAACTAAAATCTAATTAAAACTTAAGCAAAGAATAAGAAAACAGAATTAGGATCACATCCCCGCCATGGGCTAAACAACGCGTATAAAGGATTTTGGTTCGAAAATAATTTACCGAGCATATTCAATTAATTATAAACATCAAATATGAAGAAATTTAATTCAATAATGAAAGATTAAAGTTTCTCTCGAATATGGTCACAGGTGGATTAATTTATAAATATCGCTATAAACACTAACTTTGCGACAAAGAAAGTTAAATGCCTAATATTCCAACTTTAATACACGAGGTTTAAATTAATCGTAATTCTATCCAAAACCTAACTTTCAAAGCTCAAAACCCATTAATGGCGGAAATATGATCCTTAGCCTTGAACTAGCTAGATATGGTGATATTAACTACGTAAGAATGCATTAACAAGCACGTAAAAATAATAAAACAACAATAACATGGATGAAATTTAAGGTTACCAAGAGTGAAGAACACAAACATGTAAGAAGAAATCAAATCTTGAAGAACAACCGAAAAAGATCTTGAATCAAAGGTGCAAAATATTTAAATTAATCTCCATGATGTTCCTACTTGTTTAAGATCTTTTCCATGAATGAATTTTATCTTATAAGACTCCTAATATGAGTATATATAAGTATTGGGTCGTTTAGAAGAGTCCTCAGAACATAAAACTCTCTAGGATAAAAAATAGGGCCAAAATAAAAATCCCACTTCGAGAAATTTGTAACGATTTTAAAGTGTGAATAATATTTATCATGATTCTGGAGCTTGACTAACGGCGAACCAGTTCTCCTTTATCCGAATCGGTTCTTTTTTTTTCCTTCCTTAGTTTTGCCTCATTGATTCTTATCATCTTCGGATGCGCATAACTTCTTCACCGTAACTCAGATTGAGGTGCTGTTTTTCCATTATTCTTATGAATTCAATCTCTTCAACTTTATAGTTGGCCCCATCTCCAGAATAAGGCTTAAAATTATGAAAATTCCTTTTAAGTTCCCATTTCTTAGTTTCTTTCACTGTTTCGAGTTTTCTCTCACACTATCTTGTATGAAATACCTGTAAAACACATAAGAGATAGACAAAATAAGAAATACTTGCCAAAAAGGGTTAGTAGCATAAATATGAGATAAAACCAAGTAAATTACGATGCACGGGATCATAAAAAGATCGAAATTAAGGGGATAGATATGAAATATTTATGCCTAATCAGAAACCACACTAACTTTGAGAGAATGTTGTTGAGATCACTGAGAGGGATGTTTTTTGATGTGCCTTTCGAAGTGAGATCATACTCCCTTTACATAAGGTCAAGGGGTGCCAATAGGCATACCACTTGTCCTGCCTATTAGAAGGCAACCCCAGACAAACTCTCGATACGCTGGTAAATGGGTTTTCCATTCGGTTATCTCATGCAAATTTTCTAAAAAAATATCATAAAATGTACTTCGTAAGTCCTAATCATGCACGGGAAGTACCATTGGAAAGGGTATTCAGAGCTCTTTAATAATCCATTGGGTCTCTCCCGGTTCAGGAATTGAATATGGTCAAATAGGTCTTGAAAGCAACTGATGATCTTTCGGACAAGAGATTCCTGAAGGAAAATGAATTATTCGTCCAAACTGTATGGCTGATTTGGAAAGGATATTTAGAGACCTTCGAAGATTCATTCTGTCAAGTTTGGTTCGGAAAGTTGACCTTAGTCAAACGGGGCCAAGAAGTTCTCGATGACCCTTCGGAGAAAAAAGGGTCATTCATACGTATCGTAAGGATGATTTGTACACGGTGTGAACCTTTGGAAAGGATATTTAGATCCCTTAATTCTCGTTTGGTTCGAGTAGATGACCTTGGACAAACGGGGCCCGAAAGTGCTTAATGACCCATCGGAGTAAAATGAGTCGTTCATCCATACCGTAAGGCTAGTTCATGCATGAAATAGAATGTTGGAAAGGGTATTGAGATATTTCCAAAGATTCATTTAGTCTTATTTGAGCTGAAGAGTTTACGGGAGTTATATGGAGCCCGAGGGCGCCCAGTGGCCTCCAGATTAGTTTTTGAGATAAAATTGACCATTCGTCCAAACCGTAAGGCCAATTCTTGCACGAGATAGACCATTGAAAAGTTGATTCGGATCCCTTCAAAAATTCATTGATCTTTCACTCGGGCAAGGAAGCTGATCAGGGCCAAAACAGGGCCCGAGAGCACCCGGTGGCCACTAAATAGGTTTTTAATAGTAAAACGCACCATTCGTCCGAATCGTAAGGCCAATTCGCGCACAGGGTGGACAGTTGGAAAGGGGATTTAGATCCCTTTGAAGATTTATTGAGCTTTTTATCTAATGAGAAAGTTGATAAAAGATAAATGGGGCTCGGGAGCGCTCGGTGGCCTCTAAATCGGTACTCAAAGTATGACCTAAGGTTTATAGTGAAGGAGGAAGTGCTAGAGACCTAAGGAGATGATTAAGAGGGTCCTAAAATGTGGTGTCTACAAAGACCCTCAACGGGTGATCTTGGAGCAAGTGAAGGTTATCGAATAGACACCCCATTGATGTTTTCGAAAAAAGGTCAATTTTGCGAACCAAAGGGATGAGTATGACCGATTTAGAAGGCCGAGGTTGATCCGAGGATCTAAGGTAATGCTGAGGATGTCCTATTCTGAGGGTCAAGGTCAATTATGAGGACCTAAAGTTGTAGCAACCAATTTTGAGCATCGAGATCAATTCTGAGGACCTAAAGTTGTAGCCATAAATTCTGGGGACCAAGGTCAATTCGGAGGACCTAAAGTTGGGATGACCGATTATGTGGGTCGAGGTCAGTTCTGAGGACCTAAAGTTGTGACAACCAAATCTGAGGGTTGAGGTTAATTTGAAGGACCTAAAGTTGTGATAACCGATTCTGAAGGCCGGTGTCAATTCTTAGGACTTAAAGTTATGATGACCAATTCTAAGGGCCAAGGTCAATTATGAGGACCTAAAGTTGTGAGAACCGATTCTAAGGGTCAAGGTTAGTTATGAGGACCTCAAGTTGCGAAGACAAATTCTGAGGGTCAAGGTCAATTCTGAGGACTTAAAGTGGTGACAATCAATTTTGGGGCTCGAGCTTAATTCTGAAGACCTAAAGTTGTAGTGACCAATTCTGAAGGTCGATGTCAATCCTGAGGACCTAAAGTTATGAGGACCAATTCTGAGTGTCCGGTTCAATCTGAGTACCCAAAGTGATGATGACTGATTCTGAGGGTCGAGGTCAATTCGGAGGTCCTAAAGTTGTGACCACCAATTCTGAGGGTCGAGGTCAATTTTGAGGGCTGAGAGAAATTCTGAGGACCTTAAGTTCTGACGAACGATTCTGGGGCTTAAGGTCAATTTTGAGGACCTAAAGGTGTGATGATCGATTCTGAGGGGCCAAGGTCAGTTCTGAGGACCTAAAGTTGTGATGATCGATTATGAGAGCCGAGGTCAATTTTGAGGACCTAAATTTGTGACGCGGGGAGTTTTTTCTCCTGAGAAATCTTTACTCTATCTTGGGCATGAAGATGCACCTGTTCTACTAAGGATTGTGTAATTTTGAGACTCTTCTAGGGAAAGTTTTACCCTCGAGACATTTGTCTTGGTATTGCTTTACTAGGGAAGCTATGAAGGGTTTTCACTACAGGTGTATCCTGAAATTCTGATGAAAGATTAGGAGAAAGCTTATCTTGGAAATTTCACTGGGGAATTGGGAAGGTATTATATTACAATCTTTCTAAGGAGGCATTTATTTTGAGGTTTTGGGTTCCGCTGGGGAAGGTTTAAGATTTCGATGGGGAATTGTAGTTGGACTTAGTATGCAAGCGTATTGTTGGTTCTATTTGCGGAATATGTTTAGGGTTTATGCTGGGGGTAAGAGCATAATATTAATCCTCTTGGGGATTTTAGGAGTATGTGATGGGTTTAGTGTTCCGAAAAGGGTTTTCTTGATGTAGAAATGTTCTAATATTTTTTTTGTCTTATCTAGGATTTTTTTCGAGTAATTTTTGGATTTTTGTGGAATTTTATTGCATTTTTTTATACAAAACTTTCAAGGGTCTACTGATCGTCATGTTGTAGGGGTTACCATTTTGTAATGGTAGGGTTTCCTAATCTTCCCTCAAAAGATGAATAGGCAGGTACTTCCTCTCTCTAGAAATCATTATTAATTCCTTTCTTCGTCAAGACTTCGAATCTTCTATTTTTATGCTTGTAGCATATTCGACTGACGACCACTTGGCTGATGTACATCAAGGACTGGGTGGCCTCTACGACTGCATATATATCAAGGACCCCGTTCCTTCTTTCTTGGTTCCGTCTGCCACCTCGAATGAGGAATCAGGTTCTTATAGTGAAGGTTCTATCACTCATCATTTGGGGAAGCATGTTCGTCATCGGGGGTGAGGGTTTGACAAAGAGAGATTGTGGGTTCGGGCTAAGTCCCATTATTTTGTTTTTTCTTCTTTCCTTCTTTACCTGAAAGATGTAATCATGCAATGGCATCATATATATAAAGGATATTTTTATTTAAATTATTTTAAAGACCTATCGTACATGAACTTCTACTCTGCTACTGAGACCGTAAAAATGACAGGATGTTTATTTAGAAAATGAGAGCTTAATTAACTTGAGAAAAATGTTTATTTTGGGAAAAAACTTGATAAGTAATAAGAAATAACATGGGGTTTTAAAATAGGGATTTCGTCTTTTAGATTTTGACTTTGACAAAAAAAAAAGATAAAATCTTCTAAAATACGGGGTTGTTGATTGGAATACCCCTTGTGTTGTCTATCGACATACGGGTCAAGTCAAATCACTCTAAGGCTTTGATTACACTTTCTTACCGATCAGATTACTTTGTAAGGAAGGAATTCATTCAGATTCTTCAGATCCCTTGTCTTTTGCTAAACCATTTGTGTGTAAAACTGGAGGTAAGGAGTGTAGTTTTTTCTATCCACACCCACTTTCTTCTTCTTATTCCTTGCTTCTTGTTTTCTTCTCCATTATTTCCCAATTATTCCTTCCGATGCATGCAAAATTTTCTTACTACCTTGAAATTCTTGAATACATGTGTTTGTATAACATGGACTATTCGATTTTCAGCTTGCGTCGATTTTCCTTATGGCGTAGTAAAGCCATTGGCTGGAATATGCTAGCGGAGGTGGCGTAGTTCTAGTATACCGAAGACCATATTTTTCGTTTTGATTTGTATGAGGTTTGCTCAACCTATGAAGAGTTCTATACCATGTTGGGAATCAATCCCAGCGTGGCGACGGGTATGCTCGAATTTTTCTCGGTCTCCTCAGGCGTTATTAGTGGAGTTGCTCCACATTTCCCCTTCGGTGGAGGGACCATTGGTTACTTGAGGGATGATTTCCTCTTCTGGTTGTCATGTATTTTGTGCTCTTGAAGGATTTCAACGACGTGTTCTATACCAGAGTTATTTCCCTGGCCTTAACTTCGAGGCTCTTAGTGGTGAAGGGGTACTTAATGGTGGATCCCTTGTTGATCATAATAATAACGTGGATGTCCTACCGTCGCAGTCCTATGGCAGTGATACTGGCGAAAACTCTGAATGGTATTGATGCTTGGAGGGAAGGTCGCTCCAATTTTCTAAGAGGGATCCCGGAGATGTTGGCATGTGGTTAGTTAAGAGGTTTCATATGGCGATTCCACCTGAATATCCCATGGTAAGTGTGCCAAATTTCTTTGCTCGGTACTTTATCAGTTTCGACCCATTTATTGAGATATAAGTTAATTGGTTCGTCGAGCATGGAGACCGATTCCTTCGTTGGTTTGTTCCATAGTGGGGGGAACTCTAGCCTATTCTATAACTGGGAGGGTACTGATAGAAGCGATTAGTTGGCCTGAGGTAAACTTCATTTGATTTCCCTTGGAGGCTTCTATGTGAATTTTGATGGGAGCAAATAGTGCCTCCTAAAACACTAGACTTATTTCCTATGGAATACTTAACTGAATCCATGTGCATGAGCTTAGGGTCTCTGTAAGAGAATCATCGTTGGTTGATCCATCCATCTCAACCTATGGGCAGGGTCTGGCATGTGACTGGGACTATTTGAAATGGTTGTGGAAGTGAGTAGTGGTGAAGATCCTAGCAGAAGAGATCGGTCAAAGGTGGTTTGATCTTTTTAACACCATGGAAGGAGGGGTAGTGGTCTTTTATAGGCTAGTCAGGCCATACCTCTCTATGGAGAGTATCTAGATCATCAATTAGGTAGGGAATTTTGGGGACCTCAGGGGGCTGATGATGACGGGGTTGGGTCTTTTGGAAGTTGTGGATAAGATTTTGTGAAGCTCGGATTATCTTATGTGAAGCTTTTAGTGACTTTAGGATGTTTTTGTATTTGGGGTTTTAGGAATAATTTTGTAAAGTTTGGTTAGGACTCTTTAAAAATAGTTTGGTCAACAAGAGGGGTGGTTATTTTGACTCCCTTCACTGATACTTCGTGTAATGGTACCGAACTTCCTTATTTGAAATAAAAAATATTTTGATCATATTTTTGTGCCGCTTATTAAAATCTTCATTTGAATTATCTATACTAATTGCTAAGGCATACATAATCCTTTTGTTCATTTGAATAATAAAATGAACTGTCACTCTCAGAGGTTAGAAAATAATATCATTTTGTAAAAAAGAATGGGACCGCATTCATGTAAAGTGTATGAGCTGCCTACGTACCTCTGGGGGTTTTGAAAAATTTTGAGTTCCATTTTGATAGAAAAAGGTATTTTAGAGGATCATGCCTCACAGTTCTGGATAGAGAGAAATGAATATTTTTTTAGAATAAAAGGGAGATGAGAGGAGTCGTAGCGCGCCGAGATTTTGGATTAAAGTTAGAACTTCTTGATATGGTCCAGATTGACTAGACATTCCACTTCTTCTTCGTCAAGGTCTGCGAGCATAGCGGAACCTCTTGAGAGAATCTTGTTCATTATGTAGGGGCCACCCCAGTTTGGCTTGAATTTACATCTAGGGTACCAAGTAGGTTTTATGATCTATTTGAGGGACAAGTCTCCTTCATGTACACCATGGTCCTTGACTCTTCGGTTGAATGATCGTTCTATCCGATGATGGTAACCTTGTATGTGGTATAGAGCCGCAACCTCTTCTCATCCAAGAGTGACAGTTCATCAAAGAAGCCCATAGGGGGTAAGGGATCTGATTGGCCCAATCTCGACAAATCTTAGTCATTTTGCTGATGATGTCTTTGAGGTTCTTGTTGGTGGCTTCAACTGCATCATTGGTTTGAGGTCAGTAAGGAGAAGATTTGTATCTCTGAATCCCTTATTTTATGACAAATTCTGTGACCTCGACTTTGAAATGTAACCCATTATCTGATACTGGCTCGTGAGAAACCTTGTATCAGTAGATGATGTTCTTTCGGATAAACTTGGCCACTTTTTTGGCATTTAGTACTGCGTATGACTCGGCTTCGACCCATTTAGTTAAGTAATCAGTGGTGACTAAGATGAATTTGCACCCATTCGAAGCTTGATTAGGCACATATTCTTCACATCTATCCCCTTAATTTCGGTATTTTTATGATCCCGTGTAATGTAAATATCTCGGATTTGTCTCGTATTTATGCTACTAACCCCTTTTCGTAAGTATTTCGTGTTTTGTGTATTTCTCATGTGTTTTACAGGTATTTCATGTAAGTTAGTGCGAAGGAGAACTCAAAACAGTGAAAAAAACCAAGAAATGGAGAGTTGAAGGGCATTTTCGTAATTTTTCATCCTTAGTCCAGAGGTGGGGCCAACTAGAAAGTTGAAGATCTCTAAATTACAAGAATACTGGAAAAAACGGCACCTCAATCTGAGCTACGGTGAAGAAGTTACGATGTTTTGAAGTTGCGCGATAATGAAGAGAAACGGACCGGTCTGGATGTGCGAATTTCTGTCATTAATTATGCAGATTTTATGGTGATTGGTTGGCAAAAACTTGTGCCACAAGAGAAATTTGATGTCAAATTCGTGCAACTTGGTTCTATAAAAGACCAAGCCCTACCTCATTCCAAGGGGAGTCAAATTCTAGAGAGTAGAATAGAATTTGAGAGAGAGAAATTCATTTTTTTAGAAATCCTTTTTAGTTTTTCATACTCTTAGAAAAGCCCTAGTTTGTATGTTTGAAGATTCAAGTTCATCTAGAGCAGATTTCAAGTATCAATTCTTCAATTCAATTCAAGTATCAAATTCCCTTCACTTATTTAATCTCAATTATATTTTCAATTTTCAATTATTTTGCAATTGGTTATCAATGTTTGTTAGATCCATAATTCCATGTATAGGTATGAATTTTTTTTCTAGAAAAATCATGAGTAGCTAAATTCCCAAGGGTTGGGGTACATGAACTCAATCCAAGGCAAATTATTTATGTAGAAAATAGAGGTTAAATTAAAATATTGATTGAATCCTGAAAGAAACTCATACAAACATTGTCAATCTTTTAATCTCTCTTGCCCTAGGTACTTGAGATGTTTAAGAACGCTTTGCGAGTATAATTTATTATTCACCGCTTTATATCTATCTTTGATTTCATATGATGCGGGCTAGATCCCTCATATATGTAATGCTTAGAATTTATAAAGACCGGATCTAGTCAATAATTTTAATTTACAATCCTAGTATTCTATACGGTAATTTGTTAAGGTTTGAGGGATTGTACTCCACCCTATTTTCTCATTCATCTTAATTAATTTAATTTCTTTATTTACCTATTTTTTTCCCTCTTCAACCATCATCATCTTTTTCATTTTTTCTTTAGAAGTAATAAATCAATTAAATTCTATCAACCATTCCTTGTGGATTCGATACCCAGACTCACCACTATACTCCTTAAGAGTGTAGTTACAAGTTTGGGTTTTTTTTGTATTGAGATTGGAAGCCGATAACAACGACTAGCGTATTACACGGACGCTCGGTTTTTCCACTCGATCAAAATGGCGCCGTTGCCGGGGAGTGTTTGTTATAGATTATAATTGACTTACTACTTCGTAAAAAAAAAAGTAAAATAAATAAATAAATAAATAAAATTGTGTGTCACGTTTTTGAATTGCCCACTTTGAAATGTCTTATTTTAACTCTTTTGGTGGCTTTAATTGTTATGCTAATAGTGAGGAGGAGGAGACACTCAAGACTTATGACCATTGGATCAATATCACTAAAGATGATTATCAAAAATACAAGGCTAGTGCTAAGAAACTCCAAATTTATCAAAATCAATTGCTTGAAGAAGAAAGACTTGAAAAAGAATATCGAGAAAAAAATCGTTATTGGGAGCAAGAGTTAGATGCATTATTTGAACCCAATGAGGATTTTTTTTCCGATAGTTTTGAAGATGAAGTAAGTTTTCAACCAAATGAGGAATTCGAGGTGCTAGAACCAAGGAAGCCTACTTTGGAAGAACTCTTGCTTGATATAAAAAAGCAATCTGATGACCTTGCTGTTACCGAGTTGAAAATTTTAGCAACTTGCAAGGAGTTGAATGATTATTTGGACAACTTAGAGAAGGTCGAGACTTGCGCTTCACCTAATACTTTTGAGAATGAAATTATTGAGAGTGATCCAAGTTCTTTTGAATATCAACCTCTTATAAATATTGCAAAATCTAGTGTGGTTGAAGATCATTTGTCTCCTTGTGTCCCCACTATTATCGAACCATTAAATCCATCGCAAGAACTGGATGAATGTCTTGAGGATGTTGATCTGCTTCTTGTATGGGAATGTTATTTTGAGATGCTTCATCTTACGGGCCACACACTTAGACGTGTCACTCCACCAGATCCAATTGAAAATTTTGAGGGAGAAGATTTTGAGGACAAGGACTCTATGCTTGAATTGTGTTTCCAAGATGGACTCTTTTAGTTTGTGTTCTCCGCTTCCCATACTACTTGAAAAATCTTTGGGAAATGATTATATTTTCCTTGGATCCCAATGGGACTTGTCTTCTTATGCACCCAAATCCTTCATTATCCCCCTAAATTTTGTAATTGGTGATGGTTCATTTTTTAAACTTTGCACATGCCTTCCGTTTTTCAAACGGAATTCTTATTTTTCGGCAGGCATGCTTTATAGTGAGGGTACACTATTAATCCCTCAAAGTCAGATTGTATTTTGGGTGGACCCTCAACTTTTTCGACTTCTAGTGTATAATTTATTAGAAGTTCAAATCGTAGGTTGTACATAATTAGTTTTTTCTTTTTCTTTCTCTTTCCTTTTTTTATAGTGTAGAGTAATTAGTTAGAGTTTTTGTTATTCTTTTTGTTATGCTTGGTTCTAACATGTTTTGTAGATTCAATGGACTCGCACTCATCGGGGATCGCTCCATTTGGGTAATATCTTTCTTTTCCTCTCTTTATGTTGTGTTCTTGATTCGTATTGAGGACAATGCAACATTTAAGTTAGGGGGTGTGGGATATTCTTCCCGTTTATTGTTTAGATTCATTGATTCAATCACATGTTCTTTCCAAGTGTGTTTTTTAGAAAATTTCAAAAAAAAAAATTGAAAAAAAGCCAAAAATATTTTTCTTCAAAATAAATAAAAATTGGAGTTTAAAATTTTCAAAAATATCACCTTTATTCTATTTAAAGTCTCAAATTGTTAACAATCAAAATGCACTAAGCCAAAATTGACCGAAGATGGAAATTGAAAGAAAATTGACGACTTAACGAATAAGTGTGGAGATTGATCAAACTCGGTGAGATTTTGAGCCTTTCAATTTTTTATGAGTTTTTAAATCAATCCGAGTTTACGATTAACTCAAAGTTCTTTTCAGCGTTTTAATAAGTCGTTGATGATCTCAATCCTTTGTTTTGATCGGTTATGAGAAATGTGTGAAATGTTGTCTCGAAATTCGTGCTAAATATATCTCTAAACTTAATTAATCTCGAGATGCATATGGTAATGTGATTAGCAATTTGGACAATGAAGTAGGCCCTCGTTTGTTACCCAAAAATATTAGCCATAAAAAGTTGTGGAAAACAAAATTATCCCTTTGCAACCCAAGTTGAGCCTAATAAAATATTTTCCTTTCGTTTGATAACCCGAAAAACCCAAATAGCCCGGAATTGTGAAAATTGAGAAAATTCATCAAGTAAGTCCAAATTGTGCAATAAAAAGGGGCAAGAGAAAAATAGAAAAAAAATGTTCAAAAAAAAATAGTGAGAAAAAAAAATGAAAATTGAAAAAGAAAGAGAAAAATGAGCAAATGCCCGAAAAAGCATTAATGGACGTCATAAGGACATTTTCCAATTCATAACATTCCGTCTATTCCCAATTTTACCCTTTACACTTTTTAACCCGAAAAGTCCTAACCGAGTCCGAATGGCGAAATTAATTACTGCATGGAGAGCTAAGACATGAAAAGATAATAAAAGAGATTAAAATGGTGTGATTAAGTGATGATGTTTCCCGTTTCCTAATAACTGTATTCCGATGATGAGATCTTTTCACCATATATTTCCTTCTTTTCAATTTTGTATGCGTGAATTTCTGTCCATTATATTTACTCTTTATATCATGCATACCGAGAGAAAATAACCACAATACGAGTGATTCGTTTGTGAGTACATCCGTAAGAATTTGAATCAAAATGAATTTTCGGAAAGTAACGTAATGCTCAATCGGTGGAAGTTTGAGGTTTAATTTTTGGCTTTGCACACACACACTATGGCTTGAGACATTTAAATATGAATTTATGGTGATTATTTTTTGAAAAGTTTAAATTGTACAATTTTTAAGTATTTTGATATTTATTTGAGTCAATAAAGAATTTTGTGGGTAAATTCACTCCAAACCCACACAAGACAAAACTCGTCCTACTAGGGTAACCTAGGGGTTTAAAGGCTTATTGCATATGCTCAATGCAATCGCTTGCCCGCGAAAAAGGTATTCTATCCCAATAAAAGAATTTTCAAGAGTGGATTTTTGGTTAAGTTCATTTACATTGCTCGGGATGCGCAAAGTACTAAGTTAGGGGGTGTGATTAGGAACATATTCTTCACATTTATCCCCTTAATGTCGGTATTTTTATGATCCCGTGTAATGTAAATATCTGGGATTTGTCTCGTATTTATGCTACTAACCCCTTTTGGCAAGTATTTCGTATTTTGTGTATTTCTCATGTGTTTTACAGGTATTTCATGTAAGTTAGTGCGAAGGAGAACTCAAAACAGTGAAAGAAACCAAGAAATGGAGGGTTGAAGGGCATTTTCGTAATTTTTCATCGTTAGTCCAGAGGTGAGGCCAACTAGAAAGTTTAAGAGCTCTAAATTACAAGAATACTGGAAAAAACTGCACCTCAATCCGAGCTACGGTGAAGAAGTTACGATGTTTTGAAGTTGCGCGATAATGAAGAGAAACGGACCGGTCTGGATGTGCGAATTTCTGTCATTAATTATGCAGATTTTATGGTGATTGGTTGGCAAAAACTTGTGCCACAAGCGAAATTTGATGTCAAATTCGTGCAACTTGGTGCTATAAAAGACCAAGCCCTACCTCATTCCAAGGGGAGTTAAATTCTAGAGAGTAGAATAGAATTTGAGAGAGAGAAATTCATTTTTTTAGAAATCCTTTTTAGTTTTTCATACTCTTAGAAAAGCCCTAGTTTGTATGTTTGAAGATTCAAGTTCATCTAGTGCAGATTTCAAGTATCAATTCTTCAATTCAATTCAAGTATCAAATTCCCTTCTCTTATTTAATCTCAATTCTATTTTCAATTTTCAATTGTTTTGCAATTTGTTATCAATGTTTGTTAGATCCATAATTCCATGTATAGGTATGAATTTGTTTTCTAGAAAAATCATGAGTAGCTAAATTCCCAAGGGTTGGGGTACATGAACTCAATCCAAGGCAAATTATTTATGTAGAAAATAGAGGTTAAATTAAAATATTGATTAAATCGTGAAAGAAACTCATACAAACATTGTCAATCTTTTAATCTCTCTTGCCCTAGGTACTTGAGATGTTTAAGAACGCTTTGCGAGTATAATTTATCATTCACCGCTTTATATCTATCTTTGATTTCATATGATGCGGTCTAGATCCCTCATATATGTAATGCTTAGAATTTATAAAGACCGGATCTAGTCAATAATTTTAATTTACAATCCTAGTATTCTATACGGTAATTTGTTAAGGTTTGAGGGGTTGTACTCCACCCTATTTTCTCATTCATCTTAATTAATTTAATTTCTTTATTTACCTATTTTTTTTCCTCTTCAACCATCATCATCTTTTTCATTTTTTCTTTAGAAGTAATAAATCAATTAAATTCTATCAACCATTCCCTGTGGATTCGATACCCAGACTCACCACTATACTCCTTAAGAGTGTAGTTACAAGTTTAGGTTTTTTTTGTATTGAGATTGGAAGCCGATAACAACGACTAGCGTATTACACGGACGCTCGGTTTTTCCACTCGATCAAAGCTTTAGGTGAACTTTCCATGTGATGTTATTGCCCCAGGTGGAGAATGGCCAGGTAAGAGTCATGTTGTACAACTCCCGAGTAGGTAAGTCTTGGGGGTTAGTAAACTATTGACATTTGAGTAATTTTCAAACATAGGCGGTGCAATTACGAACCACTGTGTTCCAATAATACCCTTGAAGGATAATCATTTTGGTAATCATATGACCGTTCATGTGGGGTCCACATTCCCCACTGTGGATCTTCTACATCATTTCATCAATGTCAACCCCTGCGATATAATGTAAATAGGTTTTATTGAAGTTTCTCCTGAGCAGTTGTTTGTCGCAGATGATTTACTGGGTATCCAGTTTGTAGAGGGTCGCATGGTCTTTCTTGTTGGCTTCTTGGTGATACCAATCGTGCTTGAGGAGGTGCCAAGCGTCGTAGTACCAAAACCCAAGCATGTCGGAATCTTCCTCTCTGATGATCTGGTTTTTGGACTGGGAAATGGTCCATCATTTTTCGTTCGGGCATTTTGACCATGTAGTCCAGGGTATCAAGGGCATCAGCTAAGCTGTTTTTTGAGTGGGGCAAGTAGTGAAAGGTGATATCTCAAAACTGGGAGGTTAGTATTTCTATGTGGTCGTGGAAATATAAGATCTTTTCTTCTTTAACTTTACATCTTTTAAGGACATAGACGATGATGAGAGAAGAATACCCATAGACATCTAGGTATTTGATACCTTTCTTGAAGGATACTTTAAGTCCTACAGTGCATGCCTTATATTCGATCATATTGTTGGTGCCAAAAAAATCCAGCTTGATGGCAATAGGAGTGTGAGAGTCGTTAGGGGCGATGAGGAGTATCCTAATGCCATATCCTTTCTTGTTGGTAGCACCATCAAAGAACATTTTCCATCGGATGTCCTCCTAAGAGGTGGAAATAATATCTTCGTCTAGGAATTTTGAGATCCAAATGTCGACCTCTTTATGGGGTAGACAGCTAGGTAATCGGAGATGGCTCTCCATTTTGAGGCTTTCTGTGTGACATACATGATATCAAACTCATCTAGTAGCATCAACCACTAGGCCATCTAAACAGGGAGGGTTTCTCAAGCATGTATTTGATAGGATTCATTTGGGACATAAGTCCGAGCGAAAAAGAGAGCATATAGTGCCGTAACTTTTGAGTGACCTACACTAAGGCGCATACTTTCTCCAAAGTAGTGTAGTTTATTTCGTACCTGACTAATTTTTTACCGACATAGTTAATGAACCTTACCCTGCAAGATTCATTAATAGATTGGGCTAGCAAGGCCCCTATTATAGTATTTGTTATGATCAAGTACAAGAGTAGAGGGAGACCTGGTTGCGGAGGCATAAGTACCGAAGGTCGGGTAAGGTATTGCTTGATTCTTTTGAAGGCTTTATGATATTACTCATTATATACTTTGGTAGAATCCTTCTGTAGGAGTTTGAATATGGTCTAATAGAAGTCAGTTGGTTGTCGAACCAACTGATGTACTAAAGGTTCCCCAAGAATCCACAGACCTCCTTCTCCGTTCAGTGTGGCGACTTTCGAGTATATATTTTAGCTTGGTAGGGTCTTCTTTGATTCCCTTTTCACTGACCATGAATCCCAAAATCTTTTATTTTGTGACACCAAAAATGCATTTTTGTGGGTTTAACCACATTTGGTATCGTCTTAGTCATTCGAAGAACTTTCGGAGGGCACACACATGACCTTCCTGAGTCTTAGACTTAATAATCATGTAGCCTATATAGACTTCGAAATCTTTGTGTATCAAATCATATAAGATGGTTATGGAAGCCGTTTTGTAGGTAGCCCTAGTGTTCTTGAGCTCTAATGTCATAATTGTGTAACAAAAGGTCCTGGTGGTTAGGGTGCATCATGATATGATTGCACATGGACGAATTACTTGAGGGTGTGACTGGTCGTGATGTCTATAATCATGACAATATTGGATAATGTGTAATCATCCTTTAGAGATGCTTTGTTCAAATCCTGGTAGTCAATGCACTTGCAGACTTTCCCCCTAATTTTTATATGGGTACTATATTGGCGAGTCATGTGGGATATTTGGTCACCCAGATGAAGCCTATGTTAAACTGCTTGATTACCTCTTCCTTGACCTTAAGTGACCATTCAGTGTGGATCTTTCACATCTTTTGTTTGATCGATTTACATTCTGGGAGAGTTGGGATCTCATACTGAGATATTTCGGGATCGATGATGGGCCTGTCGTTTTAGGACCATGAGAAGACGTCCATAAATTCCTTCAATATCTCTTCAAATTATGCACACTCATGCTCGTTAAGGGTGGACCCTATCCTAATCTCGCGATGTTGGGTACTAGAAGTGAGGTTCATAATAATAGTTTCATCCTTATTAATTTGAATGCAATTATGTTGTTTGTTATTAACCTTATTAAGACCAGTTAAGAATTGTTCATTTACAAAATCAACATCATCAAGATTTAGATTAGAATCAAGACAATTAATGTAAGTCACATCAAGTTACTCAAAATCCTCATTTATTTTAGTTTTGAGAAAAATAGCATTGAGAACCACATCAAAAGAGGTATTGATTAAATTGTTATCAGAAAAAAAATAGGAACAACAATAGATGAAGAGATTGGGTAAACAACAAGGTTGGGTAGCATCTCAACAGGTGGGACTAGTATAGCATTCCAGTTGAGGAGAAACTCATCAACGACCTAGATCAGAGTGGATGGGTCCGATAGTGTAGTGTCTGAATGGAATATGCAGAGGGTCAACCCTAGTGTCTATAGGTTGAATGAGTCTTCAGAATCACTTTCCTCGAAAACCTCTACAATGGCTACATCTTTCTAAGTGAGAGGTTGCACTTTATGTTGATAATCTTTAGCCCAAGAGTAGTTGTGTTGAAAGAAGATTTCCATCCCTGACTTCATCTTCTTGTCAGCATGTTCATACCACTGTTAAAAAAAGCCACAGAAGGGGAAGTTTTCACCCTCCTTGATGAATATTTTGTACAGATAACTCCTTGAAACACTCTTGACATCTTTTAAACTCCTTTTCAGACATGGTTGGTTGAGCATTATGAGTTCTTCTGGTGAAGGATGATAACCTAGGCCACGTGGGTAAGTCCTATTTTAGTACTATGGGCTCTGGTATCCCTAGTTGACGAGGCCCCAGCTCCAGTCCAGGCATGAAACTCATATTCTTGAGCATTTATATGATATTGGCATTGCCGTGAGGGCTGTAATCTGGACTGACTTGATCTTTAAAATTATGTCCTGCTAGAAGGGGAAATGGATCAACCTGAAGCCGGAGAAAAGAGTGTCATTCATTCCATAACGTATTTTTAGTATCGAATTACTGATGCTGGCATTTTTATACCATCATCGTCCCCTAAAATGGTAATGATTTGCCCTTCGGTGAGGAATTTTAACTTCTTATGACGCAAAACAATACTCAATAAATGTTATGAAGTCAGGGTCAACTAAGCAGCTGGTTAAAGCATGCAGTTATCTCAATAACTTGAAAATGTATAATTGAATTGATAGGTCCAGCCCCTACTGTGAGTGTTATGGATCCCATCTCCTCTCAATGAGTCTTATCATAGGCACGCATTACCGTAGAAGTATGAGTAAAGTCACTTCCTTTCAAGCCCAAGCAATTAAAGGTTCTTAGTGGGTGAACATTGAGGGCAGATCTATTATTGACAAGTGAGAGTGGGATTATCTTTCCCATCACGTCAATAGAGATGTTGAGGGAATAGGTTTGGTCAGGGCCGACCATTGGAATTTCTTCTTCGGAGAAGGAAAGGATTTTAGTGGTGGTCAAGGATACAACCAAGTTTACAATTTCTTCTGAAATGTTAGAAGGAGGGACTATGGGCCAGGTGAGAAGATTTTTTTAGAGAATTTCGATGTAACTGAGAAGACATGAAGATTTCCCATATGGAGATGTTAGCTTGAGATTTCTTGAGTTAGTTGAGGATCTTGTTATCTTCAACGGTCATTTTCGATATGGGAAGTCCTTCGATAACTCCTTTTTTGTTATCTGTTCTTGATGACTAAGGATTTAGATCCTAGTAGTGTCTTCTTGATCTAGTCATATCGTTTATTGAGGCGGGGAAGAATAAAAATCGTGTCTTCATCTATTTCTGGTTGAATGTCTACTTTACTGATTTTCCCTAATGTGTCTTTGAAAGAAATCATTCGGAATTGTCGATTATTGGACTGACTTTTTCCTAACTCGGTTCATCACTTGAGCTGTCAAATTCATCCCCCTATCCTTTGGAAACAATGTCTTCTTGCTAAGAGAAATTGATGCATTCCACGACCTCAACGGCTTCCTCATATAAATCTCCCTACTCAACGGGAAGGCACAAGTGTGAAGGGACCAACCGTCACTGAAGCTTTAAAGCAATGAGTAGTTCAAAAATGTTACAGATATCATTGGTCTGTCAAAATATGCCTGCCATGATCGGTACAATATCATCTAACCTGACTTCATCAATGGGTACCACCCAATTATCTTATTCTCGAGCCCATTTTTGGGCTTCCATGAATAAGCCACTGAATTTTGGACAATCGATGGTCATTTTAGTGAGCAAATTCAGCCCGAACTCCAAGAGTTGGTTCAGAACAGTCAATAACTCCATATCTTCCCCTTTGGATCGACTGCGGACGAAAACAGAAGCCCTTACTAGGAGTGATAGAGCTTAGTCAGTAAAAAAAAGTAGGGTGTAGGAGAAAATATGGGCAAACTTTGAGCGGTTTGGGTGATATTACAGGTATGATGGGTACTTTACAAGGCACAATTTGGGTAGATGGATCAAATTTTGGTTCATTTTCTAGAAAAATGTCATTTGTGTGGGTTGAAAGTGGATTATGAGTCGAGTTTGGTTTAGGATTGGCTCGTGGGGTGATGATGCTCCAGTCAATTAAACCTTGGAGTACATTCAGAAGATTAAAGCGCTGGTAGGTAGTATGGCTGACAGACTGGTGGAAATCACAATGGGCATTGACCTTGAAATTCTTGGGAAGTGGGTTTGGTAATGGACGATGGTCCAAGGGTTTAATAAGGTTTCAAATTAACAAGGATTGGTACACTTTGGATAAGGGAGCATGGATCTTGGTGTATTCCTTTCTGGTGGGATTAGGGCGTCTTTCTGATGCCCAAGAGGTTGCAAAATGTGAGATATTATTGATGGTTGAGACTGTAGTATTGGCAGGCTTCTCGTACTTTTTAGGAATGAATTGTCCGTTCACCTTATTCGGCCCGTCTTCTATATTGGTAACACTTTCTACGACTTTTACACTCGCATCCTGGAGAGCTCGAGTGTTGATAATACTGACCTCCCATAGTTGTTCGGATATGGGCAAGAAATTCTTCTCCATTATGCTAACTTATTCATCTTCAGAGGGCCAATTCGTCATGGTAGCCGCTTTCTCTCTCCACCTTGCTATGATTTTACTGACAGTTTCTCTAGGATTTTGGTCGAGAAGCTCTAGATCACAGTGTGTAACTTCTAGTTCTTCATTGTACTTGTACGGTGGCATGAATTCCCAGGAAACATCTTCCCGACTACGGTTTGTGCATTCTTCAAGGGATAGAAACCATTGGAGGGCGTTGTCCTTCAAAGTTTGCTGAAAAATTTGGGCAGTTATCTTTTCAGAGGCGCCAAGAAGGGTCATGGCTCGGTGATAACTACGAAGGTGAACAATTGGGGGCCTGCTGCCCCCTAACTTCTCGATGGCTGGCATCTTGAATTTCTTCAGCAATATTTCTTTAGGGTTGGGAGACATGTGGGTGTAGTCCATGTAGTTCCCAGATATCTTAACTTGGTCAAACTTCTTCGACAACAACATGAGGTCTTCCTTAACCTTACTCAGTTCTTCCTCCTTGGGATCAATGGGTACAAGCAGTTTATCCCCTGATTGGATAAGGTTTGGCATAAGGAGCTGATATGGCAACAACCCATTGGCAGGTGTGGCACGTGGAGCATGTTGACATTCTTTTGGGACTCAAACAGGCTTTGGAGAGGGTGGATCCATGGATTGAGGAAAGAAGGCCAAATGTTCTTCGATAACTTGGACCCCATTTTTCTGCATCTCTTGAACCTCGGTTTAAAGATTGCCAATCTTGGCACTGAGTTGGACTAGGACTTCCATCAAATTAGGCTGCACGTTCGGTGATTGATCGGGTTCTCCATGAAGGAATGGAGAAGGTAGATTTTGAACTCGAATAAAGTAGTAGGGAAACTAGCAAAGCTTCGAGGTGGTTCGATGGAAGACCAAAGCCAATAGGGAGCCAGAGCAAGAATCGGGTATGCGATAGACCTTAGAAGGAAAATGATTCGAATTTATTTTTGAAAAGGGTAAAGAGGATTTTTTTTTTTGTATTTTTGAAAAAAGAGGAATGATGTTTTCGATATTTGGGTAAAAAAAGGGAAAGATGTTTTTGGCATTTTTAGTAAAAAGGACGGAAAATGTTTTTGGTATTTTTGGATATTTTTGGTATTTTTGGTAAAAAGGAGAAAAAAAATGTTTTTAGTATTTCGGTTTTTTTGGGAAAGAAGAGGAAAAACTGTAAGGACATTTTTGTCCATTAGCATTTTATATGTCGTACGCCGTTACACCGTTGAGAAAATTCAAGAATCATACGCTCATCAACAGAATCCGAATATCAAAAGCAGAAAAGGAATCAGGGAACAGACCGGACCGATCCGGCTCAGATAAAAGAACCGATCCGGTTCCTCCGGACCGATCCGCCTAAAGAGACCGGACCGATCCGCCTGCTGAGGTGAGGCCAGTGTACCCCGGATCCATAGCGAGCCGATGAAGCCAAAATGCCGAACCGATCCGATGCCAACCGGATCGATCCGCCTTCAGATAAAAGAACCGATCCGGTTCATCCGGACCGATCCACCTAAAGAGACCGGACCGATCCGACGAGGATAATTCCAAACAGATCGTGTTCAGATCATGTTCCGAATTTTAGGGCTTAAGTTCTCCTATTTAATACCACTACGGGAAGTGGTTTTTCTAAGACTTCTACACACGATTTTTGAGTTCCAAAAACTCTAAAGTCTTCATGGTATTTGAGTCCATTGATTCATACCTTTGATTCACACAAATTCCATACCTTTGTGAATCACTTTGCAACCCAGGAACGCAGCTTTTGCAGTTCAACCCTTGTGGAGAAGACCGTTCTTCTTCTTCATTGCAGCCCTACTGGAAAGGGATAATTCCAGCCGCGACTACAGAATCCGATACCCGAGGGTAATTCTTAGTCAACTTGTATTTTCATTGTAATCCGATTGTAAGCCGTTTTCTTACAAATTATAGTGAAAATAAATGGTTTTGCCCCTGTGGGGGATTTTTCCTTAATTATGTGTGTTTGAATAACTCTTGCATGATTTCACATTGTTTCAATCACACCTAGTTGCATGTTTAGGGTTTGTTTGGGTTAAAAGGGTTTTATATATGATTTGATCATTTGAACGCGAGCACACACGTTCTCAAATTGGTATCAGAGCAGGTTACGCTAATCTACCGTGTATTCCTTTTTCCGCAAAATTTTTCTAAAAATATCAATTTTCTGAATTTTTTTTGAAAAAGTACGTGTTCAAATGGAGAAGTCATATTATAAAATGTCTGTTTTTGACGGGACAAATTATGCTTATTGGAAAGCCCGTATGAGGTCGGCTTTAAAATCCATTGATGAACGTGTCTGGATTTTGGTTGAACGAGGGTGGACTCCTCCCACCGTGACTGTTGATAATGTGACCAACTTGAAACCTGACATTTCTTGGACTGATGAAGAATTTAAATGGTCATCTTTTAATTCTAAGGGTCTAAGTGCCATTTCTGGGTCTGTCACACCTGATGAGTTCAAACGTATAATGACGTGTACCACGTCAAAAGAGGCATGGGATGTTTTACAACTTACCCATGAAGGAACTAATGCTGTGAAAGAGTCTAAGTTGCAAAACTTGACAACTCAATTTGAAACAATCACCATGCATGATTCTGAATGCTTTGATGAATTTTATGCTAGACTTTCTGATATTGTGAATACTAGTTTTAATCTTGGTGAACATATTCCGAATGCTAGAGTTGTTAAAAATATTCTTCGTTCTTTGCCTAAGCGTTTTATCCCTAAAGTCACTGTGCTAAATTCTATGGGTAATTTAAATACGCTAAAATTGGAAGAACTTGTAGGAGATTTACAAACTTATGAAATTGATATGTTCCCTAAAAATGCTAAATCTAAAGATAAGGGAATTGCTCTTAAAGCCCAAGAGAGAAGGAGTGAGGGGTCAGCTAGAAAGAGGGTAGAGTCATCTAGAAAGAGAGAGACTGACACGTCAGATTCTGAGTGCGATTTTGACTTAGATGATTTGGCTCTTTTCGCAAAAAATTTCAAGAGGATTCTCAAATTTAAGAAAAGTGGCAATTTTAAAAAAAAAAAAATTGAGAAAAATAAGTTTGAAAAGAAAAATGAAAAAGATTCCAAAAATCCTGCTCTGAAAGAAAGTGAGAGATGTTTTGAGTGCGATGGTAGGGGTCATAGAGCTTTTGAATGTGCCAATCGTCTGAATAGAGAGAAAGGGAAAGCAGTCCTTAATTCTACCCTTAGTGACGACAGTGAGGTCGAGACGGTGGATTCAGGAGATGAGTCACCGCATGAGTGTAACTTCACTGCATTCATGGCTAGCCAAGTGAGCACTCCTAGTTCTCCTCACGACGTTGAGGATGATTCTTCACAGGGTCACCTCGACAGTGAGATCGATGTGAGTGAGGGGGAGGATGACACAAGTGAGAGCGAGAGTGATATACAACGCGCCTACGCTGAATTATATTCTGAGTCTTTTAAAACTAAAAAGCGTAACAAAGCGTTAGTTCTTAAGATCACCTGCTTAGAGGAAGATTTAAGGAAAGCGAGAGAAAGAGCGTTCTCCACCTGCACCGCCCTGAGAGAGAGAGATTCTACTTGTGTCGAGAATGAGAATTTGTTTAGAGAGAGAGAGAGTGTTTTAGAGAAAGAGAAAGGGGACATGATTAAGCAAGTGGCTAGTCTTACGAGTCAGCTCCATTCCTCCGTGGAGACTCGGAAGAAACTTGAAGCCCTTGTTGCCCAGCTGACGCATGATCTTGAGAAAGCACGGGAAGTCAAGGTACAAATCAAGGACAGATCTGGGAAGATGGGAAAGATGCTCCTCGGCCCCGCTTTAGGTTTTGGTGATCGTCAAGGAATTGGATATGATGGTGCCTCCACGTCCCAAATTGCACCTGGACCAGTTCCTGAGTTTACTACAACTCCTTATGGTCACCATAAAAAACCTCGAAGGAGAGTTCGACCAAGAAAAGCAAACCAAGGTCCGCCTTTGACTGTGCTCTTTTGTACTTATTGCAAAAGAAAAGGCCACCTTAGGGAATCTTGCTATAGCATGGGTCGAACACGACGTACTACTGCCCCACCACGTCATACTGATAAATTTTCTAGTCTGAGAGAGCGAGTTAAGTTCTTAGCTGCCACGACTCAGAGTTTAATGGAAGAATTCCGACGGATCTCTTTGCCGTTAGTGAATGCTTCTCACATTCCAGCTAAAATCAACAACAACAAAGGCAAACAAAAAGTCATCTCGACTTGGGTACCTAAGAAAGATAAAAAGGCTTTTGTTGTTCATGTTGCTCTCAAAGCACATAATACCTCTCAGTGGTATTTTGATAGTGGGTGCTCCAGACACATGACAGGTGATGCCTCATTTTTTACTACTCTTGAGGACTATCAAGATGGCAGAGTCACCTTTGGAGATGGGAGTAAGTCTAGAATTATAGGACGAGGTACTATCGAGCTACTTGGTTTTCCTAAGCTAGAAAATATTTTGTACGTCAAAGGTTTGAAAGAAAACCTTCTCAGCATTAGCCAGCTATGCGACACTGACTTGGCAGTAAAGTTTAATCGGGACGCGTGTAAAGTCTACAATCAAGCCGGTAACTTTTGATGCAAGGGGTGAGGACCGAGGATAATTGCTATGGGACTGAGCCCACATCCTCACTTGTCTGCAACAGCGCCACGATCACTCCTATGGATCTATGGCACCAACGTCTAGGTCACGTGAACGTTAGAGATCTTAATCGTTTAGCTAAAAAGGACCTAGTACGTGGCTTACCATCTCTTGGAAAGTCAACTTCGACCGTTTATGGACCCTGTCAGTTGGGAAAACAAATTCGTAGTCCTCATAGGAAGTTGCATTCCATTACCACCTCTCGTGTTCTAGAGTTGATTCACATGGATCTTATGGGTCCCACTCGTACCGAGAGTCTAGGTGGTAAGAGGTACATCCTCGTGATGGTAGATGATTTCTCCAGGTACTCCATTATAGATTTTCTGAGAGAGAAATCTGATGCTGTAGAATTTTTAACGACCAAGTGACGTGTCCTGCAAAATCAACACGGTGTCACTATTAACAGAATACGTAGTGACAACGGCACTGAATTTAAGGAAGCAGAGGTGGATTTGTATTGTGATAGCCTTGGAATCAAACATGAGTTTTCTGCTGTGAGAACCCCTCAGTAAAATGGGATTGTTGAGAGAAAGAATAGAACGATCCAAGAAATGGCTAGATCTATGCTTCTAGGTCGTAAAGTTTCTAGGAGATTTTGGGCAGAGGCAGTGTCTACTGCATGTCACACGGTGAATAAGGTGTATCTGCGTCCACACACACTTCACACTCCTTATGAGTTGTGGACTGGAAAGAAGCCCAACCTGGCATATTTTCGTGTGTTTGGGAGTAAATGCTACATCCTACGGGATAGAGAGAAATTAGGAAAGTTCGACTCCCGGAGCGACGAGGGAATATTTCTAGGATATTCATCGAATAGTAGAGCGTACCAGGTGTTTAACCTGAAGAGCTCTAAGATTATGGAATCAATAAACGTCACCGTGCAAGATGACGAACCTCCGACGGTTATTGATCCTAATCTTCAGTGTGAGGATGAGGATTGTTCTGACAGTAATTTACCTGTTCCTCTCTCACACTCTGTGGACCCTACTCCTGTGATAGGGGACACACCTTCTTGGGTTCGCAAGAGTCATGACCCATCTGCCATTGTTGGCGATCCCACTCTAGGGGTCAAGACTCGTGCTCAGCTAGAGAACGTTGTTAGCCATCTTTGCTACACGTCCAAAGTCGAGCCCAAGAACCATAAAGAAGCACTCAAGGATGAACACTGGATATCCGCTATGCAGGATGAGTTACTTCAGTTTAAAAAGAATAATGTCTGGGAATTAGTCCCCCGACCTAGTGAGACTAATGTTATAGGTACCCGGTGGATTTTCAAGAACAAAATGGATGAAAATGGTACCATAATCAGAAATAAGGCTAGGTTGGTCGCTCAAGGCTACACACAGATAGAGGGTGTAGACTTTGGGGAGACATTTGCTCCTGTTGCGAGGCTTGAGTCCGTCCATCTTCTGCTCGCCATCGCATGTCATCTGCACTTCAAGGTATATCAGATGGATGTCAAGAGTGCCTTTCTGAATGGCATTTTACAGGAAGAGGTTTATGTGGAGCAACCAAAAGGGTTTGAAGACCCTCAGCACCCAGAACACGTCTACTATCTTAAGAAAGCCCTGTATGGTTTGAAGCAAGCACCCCGTGCTTGGTACGAGAGGCTTACTTCCTATCTCTTAGCTCATGGCTTCAAGAGAGGGGGAGTAGATATGACGTTGTTCGTCAGGAGAGATGACGGTGCTATTTTGGTTGCCCAGGTCTATGTGGACGACATAGTCTTTGGATCCACATGCTCCCAGCATGCTCACCACTTTGAGGAGGAGATGAAAAGTGAATTTGAGATGAGCATGGTTGGTGAGCTTACATTCTTCCTTGGTCTCCAGGTTCGTCAGCTAGAGGATGGGATGTTCATCTCCCAATCCAAGTATGCTAGAGACCTAGTGAAGAAATTTGGTTTAGACTCCGCTAAGCATGCACGTACACCTATGAGTACCACCACCAAGCTTAGTAAGGACACTTCAGGCAAGGACGTAGAACAAACCTTATATCGGAGTATGATAGGTAGTCTTCTCTACTTGACTGCTAGTCGTCCCGACATCGCCTTTAGTGTTGGAGTCTGTGCGCGATATCAGGCATCCCCAAAAGAGTCACATTTACTTGCTCTAAAACGTATTATTAAATACGTGAGTGGGACTCTCTCATACGGGATTTGGTATTCCTTTGATACCGATGACCGTCTGTCCGCCTATTCGGATGCCGATTGGGCTGGGGATGTAGATGGCTGTAGGAGCACTTCTGGTGGGTGTTTCTATTTTGGTTCTGCTCTAGTCTCCTGGCTGAGCAAGAAGCAAAATTCCATCTCTTTGTCCACTGCTGAGGCTGAGTACATAGCCGCAGGGAGTTGTTGCACACAACTCTTGTGGATGAAGCAAATGCTGGAGGATTATGGGATATCACAGGACACCATGATCATTTCCTGTGATAACACGAGCGCGATACACATATCCCGCAATCCTGTTCAGCATTCGCGCACCAAGCACATCAGGATACGTGAACACTTTATTCGTCAGTTAGTTGAAGAGAAAGTCGTATCCCTGAGTTTTGTTCCTATCGACCGTCAGTTAGCCGATATTTTCACAAAACCTTTAGATGCCCTTAGATTTGAAAGTCTTAGGAAGTCTTTGGGGATTTGCACAGTTGACTGAGGGGTTGGTCTATGTCTAGAATAGGATGCTTCTTCATGTTCATATCATATGCTTCCTATTGCTAGTCTGTTTTATATGTACCATTGCTTAGTTGTACAGCTTTGTTTTATTCTTGTTGCTTTTTATATTTCTTTTGAAAAATACAAAAAGATTTTCCTTTAAGAAAATTTTAAAAAAAGCACAAAAAGATTTTATTTTGATAAATTTTTTTGAAAAATCCAAAAAGATTTCTGCATTTGCTTCTTTTATGGATGATCTTTTAAGATAGCCAAGTCACAACTTCATTCCATATATCCATGTGACTGTTTGATAGAGATTTGAGAGGCTACATCATTTCATCCATGTGCTTTACATTGTATGGAGTCTTTGAGATGTAATTAGTGATATCTTCCTACATGTTTGACTCCTATATCCTTTATTGCACACATGCACGGATATATTTGATTATTGCACTTGTCTATCTCATGTTGGCTTGCGTGTTTTCATCTCAATCCTGTCTATACAATGTATAATATGCGATAAAACTTGACAAGATTGGAATGCATGTAAAAACCGTTTTGGTGAGACTGTGTGTTTTTGTATAATGGGGAGGGGCTGCGAAAGGTAATCATCTTTCCTTTGCGCAAAAGCCACCGTTAAAAAGGACCTAAAAAATGGAGGAATTTTAATATCCGAGGTCCAAAGAGGTTAAAAGAGCCCAAAAAAAATTTATAGGCAATAAAAAGCAATTCATGCCAAATATGGGCCACTTAGGTTTCACCATCAATTCTCCAAAGTTTGAGAATTTAGAATGCCTCTATTCAAAATAATATCTGAGGGAGTTTGGTTGGAGAATATAAACGGGTTTGCACTTCCTTGAAAGTCCTGAAAAAGCATAAAATCATTTTGGACGGTATTGGTGTGAAAATCATTTTGAGCTTTGATTTGTTGATTTGATTGAGTCAATATCTTATATTGTCATTCTTTTACACCAAAGGAAGCATTTGAGTTCATTCGCTAGGAATATCCAATATTCATCGTGCACATCTGTCATGTTTGTATGCATTGATTTTCCTATCGAATTTGATCACACCTCTTCATTTATGCTATCATTGTCTTGGTTACTTTGTGTTCATTCATGGTGTGTCATTATCCGTGTGACACCCCGCTCTTGCTTATTTGCTTTATTTTCTTTATTTCTCTCATTTGTCTATTTGGGGACATCATAAAAAGGGGGAGAATGAATTATGGGGGAGTTTTGAAAGTTTGAGTTTGCTCATAGATTAATTTTGTTCATAAATTGGTATATATGTTTATCTAACTTCAAACACGATATGTCACGTGGTATTTTGCTCTTTCTCATGTGTGTAGGTACTACATGGATTATCATTGTATTGCACACCCTGATGAGAAAAGCGTTGAGATTCCTGAAGATTTGAAGATCAACCGATGCAGTCTTATTCACTTGTACTCTTTCAGTTTTGGGTTCATGGAAGGGTAGATTTGTATAGGCATTTTCATTTCTTTGATAATTCGGATGTATGTTTTTTATGTATGTACCGGCATAGACATAGGGGGAGATTTGTAAGGACATTTTTGTCCATTAGCATTTTATATGTCGTACGCCGTTACACCGTTGAGAAAATTCAAGAATCATACGCTCATCAACGGAATCCGAATATCAAAAGCAGAAAAGGAATCAGGGAACAAACCGGACCGATCCGGCTCAGATAAAAGAACCGATCCGGTTCCTCCGGACCGATCCGCCTAAAGAGACTGGACCGATCCGCCTTCTGAGGTGAGGCCAGTGTACCCCGGATCCATAGCGAACCGATGAAGCCAAAATGTCGAACCGATCCGATGCCAACCGGATCGATCCGCCTTCAGATAAAAGAACCGATCCGGTTCATCCGGACCAATCCGCCTAAAGAGACCGGACCGATCCGACGAGGATAATTCCAAACAGATCGTGTTCAGATCATGTTCTGAATTTTAGGGCTCAAGTTCTCCTATTTAATACCACTACGGGAAGTGGTTTTTCTAAGACTTCTACACACAATTTTTGAGTTCCAAAAACTCTAAAGTCTTCATGGTATTTGAGTCCATTGATTCATACCTTTGGTTCACACAAATTCCATACATTTGTGAATCACTTTGCAACCCAGGAACGCAGCTTTTGCAGTTCAACCCTTGTGGAGAAGACCGTTATTCTTCTTCATTGCAGCCCTACTGGAAAGGGATAATTCCATCCGCGACTACAGAATCCGATACCCGAGGGTAATTCTTAGTCAACTTGTATTTTCATTGTAATTCGATTGTAAGCCGTTTTCTTACAAATTATAGTGAAAATAAATGGTTTTGCCCCTGTGGGGGATTTTTCCTTAATTATGTGTGTTTGAATAACTCTTGCATGATTTCACATTGTTTCAATCACACCTAGTTGCATGTTTAGGGTTTATTTGGGTTAAAAGGGTTTTATATATGATTTGATCATTTGAACGCGAGCACACACGTTCTCAAAAACGAGACAAGAGACTCAATGATTATTATTATTATTATGTTTTCAGTTGTATTAGGTTTACCTAAATGAAAAAGAAATGCCAGACAGAATCGAGCCAAGGAAAATTGGGTTTGAAAAATTAATAAGATATGGTTTGACTTGCTTCTAAGCTCATGGACATGGTCTTATTTTAAAAAACACGATGAAATTGCGGGAAAATTTTGGCAGCAAGCCAACCCGACATTTTGTCAAAGTTTCATGTGGCAACTGGCAAACTAAATATGAGTGCCCTAGGTCTGACGTTAATATGAGGTTTATGTAGTTGTTGGGTTAGTGGAAGGGTTCCCCCCTTGGCATGACTTCAACAACATTCTTTTTTCTTTTGAGGGCAATCGGTATGTGTGGACAAGCCATTTGATAAACCAGAGTGTACATGAATTGCCTCACTATATACCTCATGGGGACCGTAAGTGTGAGAACGAATTCGATATACTCGATGCACGTGAATGAGTTCCTTACTATATACCTACCGTCGTGAATTTGGTCAAGTGGTATGATGCGAGGGGAACCGTTCGATATACGTCAAATGTACTAGGACAATAGAAGGTGAGAGTCATATATCTTAGGCTAACTGAGACATATCGGACCAGTGCCCATCACAATGTGACCCCCCAGTAAAGGACAAAAGTTTGGTCAATAGCCATGCTCTTGGTGATGTAGTGGACAAAATGAATGATTCTTGATTAGTATATTATGGAGAGAGTCTTTTATTTGGCATGATGAGTAAAAGGATCACTATACTAATAGGGAAGAATGTTTAAGTATCATGAAAAGTAAATCTAGCATGTGGCATGAAGAGTGACATGTGAATATCTATAAGTGAGTGTGTGGTAGTGAGCCTAACCATGGATCAACTACAAGTGGCATGTGATATGTGCAAGTGAGCATAGATGTGTATAAGTGTGATAAATGGAGGTGTGCAATAGTGAAACCTAAGCATAGATATTCTAATTGGTGTGTGAAATATGTGAGTATAAGTGATCTTAAAAATGTAAGTTGTTTGAAGTGTATATGGAGGGTATTTACAAGTGCGTGAAGGAGAAAAGTGATATACATGAAGTAGATATATATAAGAAGTAATAAAGGAAAAAGGGAACATATAGATAGGTGCATATACACACGTGTAGAAAATGATAATACCCATTTAAGAATAAAGTCTAGCCCTTTTATGACAAATAAGTCCCTAACAGAGTCGCCAATGTGTCCATCCCGTCTCCCGAGTCGACGCTCATTCACACGCGTAGTGGTGGGTTTCGTTCCCTTACTCGAGGCGCTTCGATCTTCGTCAAATGTGGGATGATGTATAGTCATAGATTCACTATCCAATTTTGCACAAAACAGGCTAAAAAATGTTGATACCCCGAGAGAATGGCATCAAAGACATATCGATGCTTGTGAAACCAACTAGTTCAAAGATTAGGGAGCTAAGTTACGAAACGAGAAGGTGCTAGGAACCCATACCGCCCTTTCGTTCTCTCATGGGCTTATGTCAGTCTTTTCCTTAATAACTCCGTGAAGTGTGTGGATGTATATATAAATGGAGAACGATTTATTCGACTCGCTCCATGGAGAAAGGTGGAGTGGGGTCATCCGTAAGAGTATTCCCAAAATAGTAATTAAAAACATATTGTGTGCATTTGTTGGGTCACTAATCATTTGTAGAAAAGATGATGGTATATGTTGGACAAAACCCGAGCATGAATCACAAATATAATATAGGAAAATATATGAGAAAAAATAAGAAAGGAGGACTCGAATCTCAAGTTTTTCCCGAGAAGCCTGTTTAGTCTAAAAAGGCATCAAAGTTCACGTAGTTCGCATGCAACATGAGGGTGGGGTTTATCCCATAAATCCATCATGAGAGAGGTTTGAACCTTCTTCGAAAGATTTAAGGTTAATCTTTATTGTTGAAGGGATGCTCTTGCAAGTGGATGGAGGTGGTAGGAGGAGAGGGAATGGAGTTTGCTAAATTGGGTAAGAAAGGGATGGAAATGGAAAGTGGGGGAGAGGTTTCAATATGGAAACCACGCTGACTTTGAGAGAGTGTTGCTAAGATCACCGAGAGGGATTTTTTTAGGTTCCTCTTGAAGTGAGCTCATTCTCCCTTTATATAGGTTCAAGGTGGTGCCGATCGGCATACCCCTTGTCCTACCTTTTGGTAGACAATTCAGACACAATATCGATAGGCAAGGAAATGGGTTTGCCATTCGGCAATCTTATTCAAATTTTTCGAAAAAACAGTCATAAAATGAAATCCCTGAGTCTGAATAGAGCATGGGATTTACCGTTAGAAAGGGTATTCAAAGCCCTTTAAGAATCCATGGGTCGTTCCCGAGTTTGGGAGTTAATTGTGGTCAAATGGGGCTCAAAATAGTCGTCGGTCTTTTGGACAAGAGATCCTTGGAGGAAATAGATCATTTTTCCTAACTGTAAGATCGTTGGAAAGGAGATTCAGAGCCCTTTGAAGATTCATTCAGTCTCATTTGGTTCGAAGAGTTGACCTTTGTCAAACGGGGCCCAAAAGTGCCCGGTGACCCTTCGGAGTAAAATGGGTCGTTCATCTGTACTATAAGGCTTATTTGTGCACACGGTAGACTATTGGAAAGGACATTTAGAGCCCTTCAAAGATTCATTCGGTCTCATTTGGTTTGGATACTTCACCCTAGTCAAAAGGGGCCCGAAAGTGCCCGATGATCCTTCAGAGTAAAATGGGTCGATCGTCTGTACCGTAAGGTTTATTCGTTCATGGGGTAGACCATTGGAAAGGTTATTTATATCCATTCAAAGATTTATTCAGTCTTCTTCGATTTGAAGAGTTTACGTATGTGAAATGGAGCCGAGGAGCGCCCGGTGGCCTTTGGATCAGTTTTTGGGGAATAATTGACCATTTGTCTGAATCATAAGGTCGATTGGAGCACAGGGTGGACCATTAGAAAGGGGATTTATATCCTTTCGAATATTTATTGAGCTTTCACTAAAGTGAGGAATTTGATTGGGGTCAAAATAGGGGCTCAGGAGCGCTCGGTGGCCTTTAGATAGGTTTTTAATAGTAAAACAGACCATTCGTCCAAATTGTAAGGCCATTTTATGCATGAGGTAGACCATTGAAAAGGGGATTTAGATCCCTTCAAAGATTCATTGAGCTTTCTCTCTAATGATAAAGTTGATCGGAGTCAAATAAGGCCCGGGAGAACCCGATTGCCTCTAAATTGGTACTTGGAGTATGACCTAGGGTTTGTGGTAAAGGAGGAATTGATAGGACATAAGGTGATGCTTAGGTTGGTCCTAGAATGTGGTTTCTACATCACTCTTGGAGTTATGCAAGTAGTCGTTATTTTTTTCTAAGCCTGTAAATCACCAAAGAGACACTTTCATTATAACTCTACCATTTTCATAATTAGGAAAGTTGTTCTTAAATATTTAAAGTAAAGTCACATGTATGCGCAAAAAATTCATAAGATTAGTTTGTCTTATTTTATTCCACAATATTTTGAGTAGTCTAAGTTGATCCGAAAATATTTATGTTTAAGATTACAAGACTAAACTTCTTCATATTCATCTGAGAGATAGTTAATGCAATAACCAATGATAATTTTTCTTTATGATAAAGGAAAAGGACTTATAAGACTTTGTTTTACCCTTAGTTTAACATAACTAAAATATATATTTTCTTAATGTGAAAAATGGGTTAAACTTGTGTTTAGATCTTTGGATATTAATAACTACACTATGTAATATACTTTTCACATAAAAAAACTATGTTCCTGAAAGTTGTATTTTCTTGTGTTTATTTTAAGTATGACTGCTTTAGGGTGTGAACAAACATACATAGAGTTTTTTTCCAAAATGCCTTTTAAAATCTCACATGGAAAATACTGGTCAAATTCTCTGGACGAGTTTGTGACCGTCATTGCTGCACCGAAGATTTCCTTCCGTCCAGTGAATAAGCTTTTTGTTGATACTTGTTCCTTGGCCAAAATCCTTGGTCCTTCTCTCTATCTTGCTTCACTGCAGGTTTACTATAGTGATGACTTTGTTCACTATAATGAATCTCTAGCAAAATTACCAAATCTGGCACAAAAAGGAAATATTTCCTAAAGATTTCTTTAAATAATATTTAAATTCTCTTTTTCAGTCATATCTTTGTTGTATTCACAAAGAGACCCATTTTGTGTGTACGAGCATCACTTAGAGGGTTTGAGAGCTTGTGGACACACGTTTGAAATGCCTATTTAGTTCATCTTTTTCTCCAAACAAAATAAGGTTAAGTTTTAAGGTTTTTCATTATATATATCAAGCCAATGAAATCGATTTTTCTTAAGAGGAAAAACCTTCTATGTATTTTTGTGATATCCATTATTTTTATTACTATTTCAAAGTCATTTGAAGTTCGATTACTTATTCTCAATACTTGAACGAGATTTTACAAAATTTGTTCTTGATAGACTTCAAATATCTTTGATATCTTAAAAATTAATAGTGAGTTTATTTTTTATTAGCAAAACACTTTAAAACTTCCATCAACCTTTAGATATCTCACATCCTAGGAACTTAGACTACATTGGTGGATTCTCACTTATTTGAGTGGAATAAAAAAATTATTTAACTATAAAGAAGATTTGAAGTTTACTCCAAAAATGACATTATCAACGGAAGTCGACACATGCGATGTAGAAAAAGGTATGAGAGTGATCTTTGCTTGCTATTCCAACTTAAAGGTGGAAAACCGGTGTGTAAAGTTTTTTCATTATTGATTCTAGGAGATGTTAAAGTTTGTAATTAATTTTTCCCTTTTTTATTATTACATATTTAGTGGAAGGTGTCGGTATGGCCCGAGGTTTTTCCCGCAAGGGTTTTTTCGAAGTAAAAATTATCATCTAAAATGCTAAATTTACTATTCTGCGTTTTAACTTCCTTTATATTATACGTGCATATATGTTGTTAAGTTGAATCATGCATATATGTTGTTAAGTTGAATCATTTTGTAAGTTAAGTTTTTGTCACCTGGACACTAGGATTAACTCTTATCCGGATTTGGATTAAATACAAACAATAACTTCAAGTGATAATAATTCTCAATTTGGGTAGTTACTCTTTACACACACTATGTCAATTGTTATCAGAGCTAGGCCTCACATTTTATTTGGTTTATCACCTAGAGGCAGATCTTGTGTGTTTAGAAATGCCTTTTGGGTAAGAAATTTTGAGGATGTGCTTAGTAGTACTTTTAATGATTCTTATGCCGGACTTAATTCTCAGTATGATTTTTCTTGTTGTCCTTTACCCCAAAATTAATATGAATTTAGTGAGGATGATTATGCACATATTCCTTTCTTAATTATTGAATCTAAATATAAAATAATTTCTAAAGAGTCTTTAAAACTTTTTAAAGAGAATGATTTAATGTCCACCAAATTAAACGAATATGCAAAAGAGAACATTGATTTACAACTTAAGGCATGTTTAGTTGATCAACTTCAAGTTGACCATTCTCACATGTCTGAGAAAGTTAAGTTTTATAAAAGTTCCTATAATTACTGATTGTAATTCAACAAAAAATTTAAATGAAAAAAATGGAGCTCTTCGAAAAAAGGTCAAAACTCTTTAAAAAGGTCATTTAAAGTATTTAAATGAGCTTGCACTTGTAAAGATGAAAATGATTTTTTGCACATTTTGGAAGCTCAAGGAGGTATCGTCATTAAATAACTTAAATGTGTTGACGTATATTTTTTTTTATATTTTAGATGTTTTGGATGAGTTAAAAGAAAATAACATAATTTCAAAAGAAGAGGGGATTTTATCAATTTTGAAGAAGAAATAAATTTTTTTTCTACATCTCTTGAAAAATTGAAAATAGATCTTGTTTTGTATTAATAGTCAAAAATAATTTTTGAAAATAAAGTAGGCAACCTTAAAAATTATTTGATGTTGGCCAAAAAAGTGAAAGTAAATCTATAGGCGAGATCACAAAAACTTAGAGACATTTTTTTATACCGATCCGAAAAGAAAATGATAAAAGGGGGTTAGGTTTTAACAAGTTTGAAATTTTGTCTTTCATTATAGAAAGATATTTTGTAATGGATTCATGTCAAAATAATACAACAAAGATTAATAATGTTCCTTTGAAAATTCAAGAAAAAAAGGGAAATGTTGTAAATAATTTTGTAAACAAAATTGAACTTGTGCATCCCCAATTTTATTAACAAAAAGCACATGCATAAACATAAAAAGCCTAAACATGATTTTGTTTGTTATTATTATCATAAGAAAGATCAAACTAGAGATTTTTGTTACATTTTTAATAATGTTCAACATTTTGAAAAGGTTGTTCGTAAGATAAAAACCCAAATCTTTTAAATATGATCACTGTCACAAAATTGGTCATTTGAGTAAATTTTATTTTTTACTCGAACTAAACCTACCTTTAAATCATAGTAATAATGGTAAGAACTTCGTGGGCAATGATAAAGGTGAAAAGTTTTCAATTTTAAGAAACATGCATCAAAACCCATTGAAAGACAAATTTGGGTTAAAAGGGGTCAATATATTTTTAAGAAAAAGGACCTTATAAAGAAAGAAAAGTGAAGAAAAATGCGCCTCATGTCCCACCTAATCCTAAAACTCCTTGTATCAATCTTATATGGGTTATGAAAGACACCTCAGATTGAGTTGAAGATGAAACTAAAAAGATTTCAAAATTGGTCCCCTCCACTTCTAAAAGTTAGATGTTGTTTTATTTTTTTTTATCATAGTCTTTGTTATAATCTCTTCATATATCTTATTATAGGCTATGTACTTTTTATTTATATGGGAGTTTGGGTTCCATTTATATCATCTTTAATAACTCATAAGTGAATTTAGTATCTTCTTGATTTGTTCTTGCTTCATATCTTGAATGATTCAAAAGATTTTTTTAATACTTTGTCTTGGTTTACCAAAAATGTTTTAAGGATTTTCATATCTAGTTGATCTTTTGTTGATCCATGACTTTTATATCTCTGTGCATATCAAAGTGTTTTTATTTTACCCTCGATATATATTATGTACTTATGCATATTATCCTTGGATTATGCCTATATTATTTTTAGGATTTGCTAGCTCTTTGAGTTTTGACTCTTGTGATTTCTCTAGATTGATTATATTAGGACTTCATTAGTTATTTTCTTAGTGGATTGAGCTTGTAGGAATATGTTTAAGATTATGTGATTCATATATATATTTTTAATCCTATATCATTCTCCTTTGAGGTTGTATGTATCTTTCATCAAAAAATCCAAACAGATTTTTAGTACAATCATGTTTATGCATTTTTAAATGATATACTCTATATCATAATTTATAAATCAAAATGGAATATTTTATCATTTTTACTTTTATTTGGAAAAAAGGACATGTGCTTCATTAGATGAATTCAATTTTCTTTTAAACCTTATAAACTTAGAGAAAATTTATGATTGTAAATAATTATCATATGTTATTACATTTTACACTATACTACTCATTGAGTTGATGCCACTTTATAAATACCAAACATGCAATATCCCACTCTACCACTTTCGATATTGTCCCCAATTTAACTACCTCTCAAAGAGGTATTGAATTATATTCTAACTCATATCCAACAAATGGTGCTAACAGGGTTTGACCCCTTCACATGTGGTGTCATAAACCACATGCCTTACTAGTGGAGATGAAAATACATCGGTGCTAGGAGAGTGCAAATATATATATATATATATTGAACCATTATTCTCCATCACCTAAGCAATGTGGGATGTAACTCTCTAGCTACTAATCCATCCATGACACCATTTTGTTACAATCCACCCCTTATGGAGCCCAACTTCATCGTTAGAATGAAATCAACCATCACCCATTATGTTAGTACATAATATAGTTGGGTACTCGTTCTGATACTATTTTGTAATATCCCACTATACCACCATTAATATTATCCTCAATTTAGCCATCTTTCATAATGGTATGGGGTTTTATTCCACCTATCTACCAACCGGTGCTAACGGGGTTTGAATCCTTGACATGTGGTGTCATAAATCACATGCTTTCCCAATGGAGCTGAAAAGACCTTAGTGTTTGAAGAGTGAAATTCCATATATATGAGCCATTACTTTTCTTAATCCATTGGATATAGTATGTAACTCTTTTCCTACCAAATCAACCATGGCACCAGTTTATTACAAACATTTATGATCTTTTAAAAAATATAAAAAGCTTCATTAAACTTGTTATGAATGTGACGATTTTGGTTCATAAATTGGAGAATGTTGAAAGATATTATGCTCCTTAAAAAATTGTGAGTGATGATGTGGTTAGGGCTACAACTTTGATTTGTGGATGTTACTTTTGAAAATTTGAATTAGTATCCCATATGTGTTATTGAGTGAAAGTCGCCACTTGCAAAGCATATATGAACACAACAATGACTTAAATATTTTCACCTCTCTAAAATTGGGTAACAACAATGATATGAGACAAAAGGTGTTAACCAATTGCTAATTGGGGTGGAAAAGTGCTAGTTGAAAATGATCCTAGAATGGTTTTAGAGATTTCACTTGAGTCAAAGCTTTGAGTATTTTATTTTATGATTCGTTATCTTAATTTAACTTAAAATTGGATGTTTATCTCAATGGTGTTCATTTGTTTTTGGTTTTCATAACTAAGATATTATCTTATGGTCATGGTTGATTCTCTCATCATGTTATTAGAATTTTATGGATAATCGTTTGTTGATTATAAACATTGGACATAGAAATCAAATTTTGGTAAGTTTGATAATATTATCTATATATTTTAACTTATCTAGAATGGTTCCTGAAGTTGTTCCCTTATTGCATAAATGCGATTTTGCCATTTAAAATCCTTTTGTTGAGATAAGTTGATAGAAAATTAATTAGTATCATGTGCTTTGCAACTTATTCTCTTTCCCCGTTTAGTATATCTTGCACGTTTCTTAGAAGCACTCATTTGAAATGCATGTTTTGGGATATCAATCTTTGTTGAGGGATAAAGTTTATTTCTATATACATGCTTGTGTTTATTCTTAAATGAAGTTAGACTTGATATTGCTTATTCATATACTTAGAATATGTTGTATTAACAATTAATTTGATATTGATATAAGACTGTCATACATTTTGATATCATTGTTTTTACATGTTGGATAAACATGCTACATCAAAATATTATTTTGACCACTTATAATTTTGATAATACTTTAAAAGATGTTAGAATGAATTCTCATTTCTATTATTGTATCATATGCAATTGGTGGTTATTATTCGTGATATTACCCATGCTCCACATTTGGATGTTTTTTAGACATATTTGATAGATACTTTAATTATCATGTTCTATCATTTAGGATATATATTCTATTATAGATTTTTTTCTCATATTATATACATGATATGTCTAGCTGTTTTATGAATAACCTAAAAAGATAGCTTTATCATCTTTAGATTTAAATTTTGACAAATTTTGTCTATCTTTACAAACATAACATTCAGTACCAAACACCCCAAAATATTTCAAATTAGGTTGTTTGCCAGAAAAAATTCCATATGCAGTTTGTGTAAATAAAATCTTAAATATACACAATTGATTATATGACATGCAGTTTGTGTAGACTCAAACCAAAAATATTTGGGTAAGTTTTTAGGGAGAGATAAGACTTGAGCCATTTATTATATGGTTCGAGTCTTTCTCTCAACTATCCCATTTTGTTAATGGATTTTGGGTGTACTAAACTCATGTTTATAACCATTCCCTACACAATATTCTACAACTCTAGTATCTTTAAACTCTCCACCCCTGTCACTTCAAAGTCTAGATACTTAAATATTCTTTTTGATTTTCAATCCTTAAAACTATTCTTAAGAAATTTTAAAAACTGTCAAATTTCTCTTTCATAAAATCAACCCAAGTAAATTTAGAAAAAAAATGTATGAGTTTCTACAGAAACTCGTAATCCTAGAGGGGCTTTGTGCATCTTTACTATTTGACATGGTCCACATACTAAATGTTTGATTTTTAGAATTTTAGGTAAGCCAAGATCTAATTGTTGACTAGTAGTCTGAACGATTATCATAATTAAGTTGTCCAATCCAATCATGCCATAAGTCTAAGTCATTAAGTCTAGGAGATAAATAATTTTCAACATCTACATTTTGAATCACAACATAATAATTATTGGGGGTTCTTTCACCAGGAAGGATTGTTTTACCGTATTGACATAAAATTTTGCAATTAGTTTTTCTAAAACTAATAGTATGATTAGGGTCATAAAACTGATTTATACTAAGTAAGTTGGATAAAAGACGTTCAATAGATAAAACTTCATGTAACTTAGGAATTTATGCACCTTGGATTATTCCTTTTCTTATGACTCAACACATTTTACCATTGGCAAAGTTAAAATTTCCTCCGACAAAAGTTTTCAAGGAAGGAAATTTGGTTATGTCCCGAGCCATATGTCTGGAACATCCAGAATCAAGGTATCACTGGGAATTTTTATATGAATCTTTTAATGATGAAACAACAACATTGCATCTTATTTAATAACTCAATCCATCCTTCCTAATCCAAATTGCCTTAGTTTTCAAAAAAATGTTTTCAGATTTGTAAGGCATTATCCTAGATGGTGTAGGTTTATTAACAGAGTTAGTATTAACAGTTCTCCTAAGCCTATTAGTTTTATCCTTTTTCAATTTTGATTTATATCTTCATAACTGAACTTCTGTAAATATCCAGTTTTACCACAAAAGTTGCAATGATAAATCTGCCTACTAGGGTAGAAAACTTGAGTCTTTTTTTCAAAATGAGGAATAAACATAAAAATATTAAAGGATTCTATAGAGTTTATATTTGAAGATACACAATTTGTTTCAAAAACTTATTTTCCTTTACAACCAATTCCTTCTTTGTCATTACAAGACTGTCCATAACTTTGAATTTGTTTTACAATGATGCCAGGTTTATTGAAAGAATCAAGTTTATTCAAAGCTTATTTTAGTTTACTTTGTGATTCATCAAAATTAGTTAAGATAGCTTTGTATATTTCCTCCAATGAAGAAATACTTTTATTTATCTTGAAAATAGTTTTCTATAACATCAGTTTTTCAGTCTCAGCATCTTTTACTTGCATAGAAGATTCATTAGATATATAATGAATTTTATTATGAAGAGCATCGATTTTAGATAACAACCTAGCATTAACTTTGACTAAGTGAAGATATTTTTTCATGGTAGGCATACGGTTTTTCAAAATGCTGGTCATCATCGTTACAATCACTATCAGGGATTTTACATGTAGATTCAGGAATATAAGCATGAAATTGAGTGTTAATGGGCAATTAAATCTCTTCAGGATGGAAATGACAAATCAACAAATAGTTTAGAATTATCAGACATAAATAACAAGTTATCAACCAAATCATCAACTCATTCAAGCATATGTAAGTAAAAGCCATAAGATTGGTATAATTATCCCTACAATCACTATTAGAGTCATAATTGTCATCCCATGTTTTAAAGAAGTTTTCTTTTTGAGAAGGTTGTCATTTAGTTTTACAAATATATTTTTTAACATAATGACCAGACTGTAACAACCCAGGTTTTTGAGCGACTATTTTGTACCATTTTTGCCTGATGGGCAATAGGGGATGTTGGAGTAAATATTATTTCCCGTGAGACTTAGGGATAATATTTACTATGTTTTGTCTATTTACCGTTATGAGAAGGTAAATAGCGTCATATTGTGTATTGTTGCGTCGTTATATGTAAAACGACGGTTATGAACTATATGTGAAATTGGGTAAAATTAATAAATTAAAAGGAAGTTGGAACATAAAAATAGTTCACACTTTCCTGAATGCCAAATAGGGGGTGCGGTTATTTTTAGAATAGTCGAGATAGTCGATAAGTGCCCAGTTGTAATTTTTGAGATTCGGGCATTTTTAAGGGATTATGACTCCATTTAGTGGTTACGAGCCATTTTAGTGGTGTATTAACATTTTAAAGTGGGAAATTATATTCTGAGACCCGTATAAATTCCCCCACCCCCTTTCTTTTCTTCATTTGTGTGAGAGAAGCCAAAGGAGAGAGAGAGAGTTTGGAGAAATGGAGAGAAAGAGAGAGAAAAGGAAGATTGGGCCGGATTTTCGTCGCCACCGGAGGTGTTCCGAGACTACGAACCTCGAGGCAAGTTTCTTACTTGCTAGATATTGATTTAATGTGATAAATTTGCATGTATAGTTAATTTTAGAGGTTTAAACTATAAATGGGTTTTTGATTGATTTTGGTGTTAAATCCTTAAATCTTGTAGATTGTGTGGTTTAAGGTTATTATATGGGTTTATTTTAGTGTATAAGTGTTGGGGTAATGTTGTTGGTGGAGGGGAATGAAGGATGTAGAGGATTATAGGTTTTAGGGTTCGGTTTTGGCTTTGCAGAAGAAAGGTTTTTCGTGGATCTGATAGGCGCGGTCGACCGCGGTCCCTTGACCGGTCGACCGGTCATGCCAAAACTAGTTTACTGCTTTTGTTAGCAGACCAAACCTGTATGGGCGGTCGACCGCGGTCCCTTGACCGGTCGACCGGTCCCCTGTTTTTCACCTTTAATTCTCCTTAGTTTTCTTTAACCCTTTTCTTTTAGGTTCGAGGTTTAGGAACCTTCCTTTGGGAAGTAATGGGGAGTCTTAGAGGGTTGTATTGGGTAGACTAATGTCCTAGGCTAAGAGTGGATATTTGGGTTTACCCGAGGGCTAGTTTGTATAGGTTAATGTCCGATTGATATAGGAGGTTAACCTAAAGATAAATTGGAAGTTAAAAATAGTAATGTTAAGCTTTTGGGAGGCACTCCCTTATGGAGACTCACCTTGAGGGTTTATGAAATTATATGAACGCTTGGAGGCTAGTTTGAAGTTAGTGGCACTTTGGGTCTTAGGTCATTAATAAAATATGACTTAATAAGAATGAAATGCACATTCTAAAACTTGGTGCTTAATGGTTAAATGGATGGTTTTTGGAAATGTAAAATGTGATGTTTTCAAAAGGAAAAGTAAAGTTTTTCATAAATGTTAATTTATGGATACACACCTCCCTAAATCGCTATCATAAGGGAAGTTGAGCGCGTTGTGGTGAAGCCTTCCTGGCTATTGAGCAGGTTGGATATAGTCCCTAGGCCATATGGGCGTTTATTTATACTGCGTTGGTTAGGAGATTCCGGGTGTGGTCTTGACTATCCCGCAGGCATATGGCCTTTTCCCGACGTTTGGTAGGTTCCCAGGTTGTCTTGTACGATAGGCCCTGGAAGATGATAGCCATTTAGGGGCGCGTCCAGTGGGGAAACCCGGAGGGACGGTCGTAGATTTATTAAAGCGATTCATGATAATGGATTGGCTTTAATTTACATTTCCTGAGTATAAAAAGGGAAATGGGATATGTTTTGGCTTCGGTAACACTCCCGGATGGAAGAAGGGATGTGGAAGCATATGGTATACAAAAGTATTTTTATGCTAATAAAAATGACTTTTGATTACACTTCCTGGATGGAAGAAGGGAAATGGGATTTTATGAAAGAAATGGGTAAAGCACTTTTTATGATAATAAAACCTGCTTTAAATTATGTATTCTTCCTGAATGGAAGAAAGGAAATAAAATTGGTAAAAAACATTTGGCATGGTAAACATTTGATAAAATGTTGTACCATTTCTTTATATTCCTAAAGAAAGAAATAGGAATTTTGCCATTAGATGATGGATGGGTTTTATTTTATATTTTTCTTTGTGTAGCTTTTGTCGTGACCTCCCACACATATGCACACACATATACATTTATTGATTATTTCGTGCTTAGGGTCTAATGGACCTCGATGATCAACCTTGCCTAAGTAGTAGTGTATCGGGGGGGTTCCTTGTTTGGATTTCGCTTTGCGAGACACCCCACGCACGAATAGGGCATAGTGTTGAGACTGGGGAGAAGTTAGCCCTTAGTACTTAGGGTTAACTAAATCATCTCACGATATTGCGCTAAGTTACTGCTAGATCGAGAGGTAAGAAATATTACTGTTATATGCGAGAGAATTATGCACTTAACTGTCATGCATTTTAGTCACATGGTAATTATATCAAACCGGGTCCTGACCCGTATCTATATTTCTTTGTTTCTGCATATATTCCTTGCCGTACAGGTACTCTTCCGCATGGACACCCGTATTTGCATATTCCATTCCATTTGTCATGGAGCTACAGCATTTTGCGGATGTTGTAGGATACTTGTAGTAGACGCTCCTTCCTACTGTACTCTAGTTATGTTCAGTATATTTATTCGGGCGTGTTTGCCCAAGGTATTACACTCATTCATTATATCGTAAATATTGAATTGTAATACTCCATATAATATTTGTATTGGTCTGTGCACCGACAGCTTATTCGGTGATTATTTATTGTATTGTCATACTTCATTCATCGATTTTTGATACCCACCGTTTTTACAAATGGGATTGTCTAAGTGTTTTCTTTTACTTTCAAAATTTTTATTTTGACAATCCGTTTTCTAAAATGATTGTTGGTTATCTCATACTATTATTTTAATCGACAGTGATGCTAAGAATGGACCATCTATGATTCCTGTGATTATTGGAGTATTGGGCTGGCCACCTATTATTTTAGTAGGCGGGTTGTCACACAGACTCATTACATTTTGTATATTGAACGTGACTTCAGTCTTTGTCATGGTCATATTTATCAAAATAATTTTATGTGGCCTATTAAAATAATTTGGTTGTACTTGTGATGATGCAAATTTAATTCTAAATTTAACAAATTTCTTGAAATTTTTAGACAACAAAGCAATTTCATGATCTAGGGATTGAAGAGAGACAAAGCAATCATCGACTTAGGATAAAGAAGATACAAAAGCAAGACTATTCACAAAAGATTTAAATACTAAAGAAGGTTGTGAAGTGTGATTTTATTTTTCCTATTTGATTATCACTTAAAGTATTTTCAAGTTCAAACGTCCATATTTTACCGCATAATTGTTTAGGTTTCATGTGAGGATCATCTATTAATTCTATGGCATGTTTCTTAATAGAAAATGTATGAGGAAAAGATCATAGGATATTAGCGTATATATTCAGAATCAGGTAATGCAATGCCATTAGGATGTTACTGATTTACTATATCTTGCAACCTAAGAAAAAAGTCACTGTAATACCCCGTAATTTTAATGACTTTTAAAGTGGTTATATTTTAAATTAATGGATTAATTGGATTTTATTATAAATTAATTCATTTGGGTTTTATCCGAATTGTGGATATTAAAATGAATGATTCTGAATATTTCCTAAAGATATTTAGGTAATATATGAATGTGATGTTATTGATATGGCTGTGAGTTGTCAATTCAGTAATTTGTATTTTTTAGTCAGACGCGATATGGGACGTGTCGGGACTAATTTATTAAATTAAAAACGAAACTATTTTTACATTAACCTTATAGTCATTTCGACTGCGTCGTTGCATCCGGAAGGGTTGAAATAGTCAAAAAAGTCTATTTGGATGTTGGTTTTGGGTCTTGGGTCATTTGGAAATGAAAAGGCAACCCAAAAGGGAATTTTGGTTATTTTTACAAGGTGGCTGAATAGTGATTTCGGATTTTGTCTTATTATAAGTATTTGAAGATTAGTTATACGTGGGTTCATTCATCTCTTCTACACAAAAATTGAGAGGTCATGTTTTGAGAGAAAGTGAAAGGTTGCTTGGGAAGAGAGAAGCTTGCTTGGAAAGGATGAGAACAAAGACCAAAGGTCACCACCACCAACCACCACCAGAAGTTGGTCGGAGAAGGGAGAACCACCTGTGATACACCACCCCAAAGGATCAGACCTTCATTAGAGGCAAGTGTTTGATATTTGCAATTTAAGTTTGTATATTGTCCATGTTAGAATAGTTATAAAAAGAGATAATTTTTCATGTTTGGAAGATAAAGATGGAGTTGTTAAATGGATTTCTGGAAACTGAAAATATATAGGAATCAAACTCATGTTGTAGGTTGAGAGTAATCCAGGAAATAATCATAAATCTATTGAAGAAATTTTGAAAACTATTGTTGTGTTCTTGAGGATATTAGGTTGATAATTTTCCGAAAAAAGAGGATATAAACATGCTTTTAATTCAATCTCTTGATGATTATAGGATGTTTAGATCATTAAAAATCATTTATATATGTTGATATATCATGTAGTAAGGATTATAAGTCATTTGGGTAGTTAATATGAAGGTTTGATTGATAAAAAATGGTTAAACCCGTAGTAGAAGAAATGCAGAAAACTGGGTTGTCACCTGGGCGATCGATCGATCGACCCCCTAACTTCGATCGATCGACCTCCCCAGAATTGTATAAGTTGTTTCTTTTTTTTTTATGTTGCTTCTTATCCCAAACCTTTTGTAGATCTTTGATGATTATTAATTGAGTATTATGGGACTTAGGGAAGATCAGTAAGCCCTAGATGAGAATCGAATTAATGTGATTGGGATTTAATTTATTAGAATGATGATAATTAAATTAAAAGAAATTTCGGTTGCTAGATTCATGTGTTGGATTCTAATTGGTATGCATGAGGATTAAGGATAGGTCCAGTAGGGCAGATTTAATATAACACCTGGGTAGCCTTAGAGTTACAATTTGAATATCAAGGACTAAGTTTAAGCTCATTATTGATTTCGCAAGGACTGAGTGTAGTACAAGAGCGTAGTGGTATGGGTCCTGGATAGAGATGGGAGTTTAGAACACATTTGGTTGAAAGAGGGGATGAGGTTATCCCGATCGCGTATTTGAATTTGACGGACCTCCTCGATCGACAAAGTTAAGTAGTAGTGTATTGGAGGGGTTCCTTATTTGGATTTCGCTTTGCGAGACGCTCCATGCATGAACCTTAACGACGTTGGGAGTGGAGAGATGTTATAGGATGCGAGGATGTTAGTTTTGTTGATAAGTCATATAGTGTGAATGAAACACTATAGACTATGAGCCATGTAATGATGGTATTCAATCCTAGATGATAGAAGATGTGTTTATAAGAGATTTGAAACTATCGGTTTTAACCTTAATTAAAGGGAGAGTTTAATTCATAGTAATTCGGGAGATATGACAATATGGACCAGTAGGGTATTAGTGACTTCTTACTGAATATATGTTGAGGAAAAACCTATTTGAACCTTGAGTAATGAGTGAGGCTCGGGGATAATTGAATTTAAGAAGTTAAGTTATGATACTTTAATACGTGGGATTTATAGAGATATAATGCTACGTATGGGAATTATCTTAGGGTAATGTGAGTACCTTATTGATATTATATTATAGGTATGATAATGCCTATTTGATTGATTGATAATTTATGTGTATGACATACCTATCTTACTTGCTATCGATGGGAGGTTTACGCGTGAGGGCAGTCATATCTTGATGAATCCATGGGATCTTTGATTTGTCGCTCAAGAACATAGGTCTATGAAAGACTTATCGGGGAGTTGATAAGTATGCTGACTATGGGAACGTAGGTATGTGCGTGACCCGTGGGTATGAGAACGATGTTCGCCTCCAATGTTTGTGTTGATGTTTGTGGTTCGAGGAATCCTTACCGAACCTTTAGTCCCCTATTCGGTGACCAGCGATGATGGGACATGATAGCAGAGTAATGCATTGCACCGCAGCTGTGACTCAGGGTGCCATAATATATGTGTATATATATATATAATGAATTAAATGAATGAATGGATATATATTGTCGTTAAATCATCTACTGTGTGATAATTGTAGATAACGGTGAATAAAGAAAAATGATTGAAATAAGTTAATGAATATTTATTGAAGAGCTTAATTCATATTAATGAGATAAATTCATGTTAATGAGAAACGTATATGAATAATTATATGACGTATGGTATGGGACATACGGGGTTATGATATGGGAATGGAATCATATTACGAAATCGGTGAAGAGTAACCATTAACTAGGAGGTTAATAGGAAACGTTTAGTGTGCACTCTAGTTAAGAGGTGAGAATACCAAGTGAGAGTGGGATGCTAACATGTACATAATAAATGTTTTATTGCACTTGTTAAATACTTACTATTTTAAAAATCATTTTCACAATCGGGCTCTGACCCGTTTCCTTGCATAGTTTCTTTTCTATTGTATCTTCTATATCAGGTGTGCAGCAGCATGGATTCCAACCTTAGAGGATTATGACGATCTATGGAGCTATGGAGTATTTCTTAGACGCTTATCTTCATTTGATTCACAGTATTCTCTTAGTTAGGGCATGTCGCCCAAAGGATTCAGTTATCTCTTTTCTATCGGAGTCAAATACTCTTGTATTCGTGTCATTTTAATACATTTACTATTGTTGGGATTATGGTATTGGATTATTTTTTGGGAATGTTTATTCCAAATGCATTTAAATTCTTTTGAGTTATCTGTTCGGTTATCAATGTTGTAGAATAAAATGTGTTGTGTTATTCTTAAACTAAAAATGGATTTTGTTGAATTAAAATTTGGAAAGTTTTTAACACCAGCTTAATTAGGTATTGGGTGAGTTGTAAATGTTTTCGACAGTGATGTTAAGAATGATCCAACTGTATATTGGTATGGGGCTGGCCACCCGGTATTTAATTAGGCGAGGTGTTACAGTCACCAATATTTTCACTATCTCTTGTAAATATGGTATCATACATATTTACTAATAATTAAGACTTAGCCTTTTTAACTCTGGCATCACCCATATATGTAAGTAATTAAATATCTCAAGCCTCTTTTGAAGTATAATGGCTGAGATAAGTTTAAACTAAGACTCACCTACTGCTTGGAAGATGGCATTTCTTCTTTTATTGTTACATTTTGAACTTAACTTCTCCTCCCTAGTCCATTTAGAAAGAGGTTTCTTCTCACTTCTTTGAACATCACCTTCATAAATTACATGAGTAGTTACTGAAAAACTATTTTCAATCATATCCCACATGTCATTTCCTAACTATTGTATTTTTTTCAATCATTCTTACATTCCAATATGAAAAAATTTCACTAATAAACTGAGGAGGACATACAAAACTACCATTTTGATCATCCATTTAAAATAAGTTTAAAATATAGAGTTCAATATCATAAAGAGTAGAATTTTTTTTAAAACAAAGTAATCATGACTGCTCTGATACCATTTGATACTAATCTATGGAAAAACAAGTGTTATGATTAAAAATATCTTTTAACTCTTTCATAAAAACCCTTTGAACTTTAATGGCTAAAATGCAAACTAAAAAAATAATAGTTTAGGTTGGTGTGATGTTCAAAGTTCAACAACATAAAATAGTGACATAATGAGATGAGGTGAAATGAGAATGAACACATTATTTGGTAACGAGGAACCCAGGGTACTGGTAAACCTCGGGTCTTCTAGCTTCAAAGACCACTCACATTACAAATTAATAATAACAACATTTTTATTACATATTAGAGTTTACAAATAAGTATATAAACTAGTAAGACCAATACACCGAATATTCCAATGAAAGTACTAAAAAATCCATAAACCTCTTAATCAGACCAAATGAAATAATAGCCAAGTAGAACAAAACAACATCACACTCAAAGCTAGATTATCTAGTGAATAGGTAACAAAAATAGTTTAATAAGTTTGAAATTCATAGATGGTTGAGAAATCAATTCTAAAGCCAAGAACATAAATGTTTTTCTTTGTAAATTGATTTTCCAACCCTATGAAAAATAGTTTGTGTGAGAGAAGTAAAATTATGTGATTTACATAAACCACCAAAGGATTCTCACAAACAAATCACAACCAAACCAAGTTTAGAGTACGTATATGATTAAAACAATAGGTTTAGTTTAAACAAAATATATCAACAACAATATATGCACATATATAATAACATAGTGATAGATCAACAAAAGAATAGGGTTTGTAAAACATTTAAAAAATAGTCTAAGTCATTCAAAAACCCTAAATCCCAAAGGAAAACCACAACATAAGTTTTGAACTAGTTCCATAACCAAACGAATCTCAAAACATCTCAACTCCACAAACTAGAAAATCCAAAACTCCAAATATCATCAACAACTAAACACCCATCTTCATAAAATATATGCGGTAGAAAGTATAGGATAAAGTGTTTAGAAAACATAAATAACATTTAAGACATAATTGAATTTTTAGAGAGAGAATGTTGAGAGAAAATTTAGCAGAGTTTCGTTCAGGTTTTAGAGAGATAAATATCTACCCAAAAATGAAACCAATTATATATATTAATAGGCAAGCAAAACGGTGACATGTTAAATCATAATAACAAAACAATTAAGGACAAACAAGTAAAAACCCAAAGGCGTCTAAGGGCACAATTGTAATAGAGGTTATGGGGGAAAAATGGTCATTTGAAATGTGAGGATTAGGGATAAATAAGTCTTTTAAACAAGGGTTATAATGAAAGTTCTGCAATTGAGCAGACAGATTGCACATACCCACCGAGCTCACGCATGATTAAATCGCACGGGCTAAACATTTCACCCTGATTGGTGTAAGGACGTAAATTTCCAATTGAGTCCTTTGTAGTTTTGCCTCAATTCCGGACAAAAACGTTTACGTCATAGGATAGTGTTCAAGTGTACCTACTCAAGCCTATGATGTGTTTAGTTGAAGACGTAGCGGCAAAGAGTATAAAGCTTCATCAAAAGCCATGGTTTATGTGCCTCGTTTGTACGTAATCAACAGTAGTTCCATGCTTCCAACGTATGAATGCATTTATATATGTATTGGATCTTGGAACATGTTTGTTTGTGTGTTAGGTTATTTAAAACTGTTGTTTTAATTTCAGAAAGATTTTATCAAACTTTAAAATAAAAGTATATAAAGTTTCTGGGCTAAAATCGAAATTTATGAACTTTCTGGAAGTTCGTTCGATATGTCGTTTGAACGAGTTTTTCGTTCGAACCATATGTCATTCGAACGAGTTTGCCAACGAGTTCCCAGTATAGGCCTTTGAAATGTCGTTTGATATGTTGTTCGAACGAACCTTATGTTCGAACAAGATATCCAACGAGATTTCTAACAAGTTCAATCTGGAACTTCGTTAGAAGTCTCGTTCGAACGAGACGCCAGGCGGGAACAGTTTTTAGCAGTTTTTATCCATGTATCCCACTTCCTTACCCCACTAACTTTTGACAGATTATTATAGTGCGGGAACCAAAGTTTGCAACTTAACTTTTTCATAACATACTAACTCTTAGAGAGAGTTTTGTGTGTTTCTTCTTCCAAGAAAAATTTCATGAGTTTGAGTGTTTATTTTATAAAGAAAAATCCGTTAAACACTTAGTTACACCCATATTTGTTTCTTCCAAGTTCATATATACATATACTTTGCTTGGAGCATTTTTGATACCGGTTTATCTCTACATTTTTTTAAAGGGAAGTTTGGGTTTTCTTCTATATCCCTCAAAGAAGAAGAGTTCATTTTGTTGGGGTATTCTCATGTGGTAAAAGACACCACGTGTGGTTGATGGTGTACCTATTGTCCGATCGGTGGATTTCGAGACCGCGGTGGAGCTCCGTGGTTATCCTCTAGTAAGAGGTGGTTACAAGAAGACGCATCAAGGCTTGAGAGGGTTCGAGTTGAGGAAGTAAGTCATCGGTCTTGTAAATTTAATTCCGTACTTAGTTGATTTGAAGCTAGGGCCGTCCGAGGTTGTTTCCCGTTTTGGGTTTTTCCTCGTACATCGCGGCGTAGTGTGATTGATTTATTTTTATCTTGCATAATGACTTAGAACTCATGCTTAGGATAATTCAAGATAAAAATGGTTTTAATTGTTACACTTAATTTAATTGGGTGCTAATTAAATTTGGGTAATTGTTTATTTAATTCAAGTCTATTGTTAAAACTAGTTTGGCCTAATTTGGAAATATTAATAAATATGACTTAGGAAAATTATAGGGCTTGGATTAATTAACTTGGTTTAAGTGAAATTTGAATTGTGTGTGTTATGAGTTAATTTCACTCGGTTCAATTTTAATTTGAAATAGAAATTAAAATTTGGTGTTTGTTTGTTTTTGTGAACCATCTTACGCTTCCGCACCTTTTTCATAAAAAGGAAATAATAATATTTCTTAAAGAAATTCAAAAAGGGGGCCCTCCGAGCGACTACAAATTGGTATCAGAGCCAAAGCGATAAATTATTTCGTTAAAGATCCTTTAAATAATTTTTGGCTAAAATGGAATTTTCCCCATTTTCAAAATTTCCTATTTTAGATGGTTCTAATTACGCGTATTGGAAAGCGCATATGAAAATCGGCACTTAAATCTATCGACGAGAGGGTTTGGATGTCTGTAGTTAACGGGTGGTCTCCACCAACTTATTTAATTAGAAATGAACGTGTTCCCAAACCGGCCGATAGATGGACTGAGAATGAGTTTAAACTTTCAAATTTTAATTCCCGTGGTTTAAATGGTTTGTTTAGCGTTGTCACACCAGATGAATTTCAACGTATTATGATGCGTGAGACCGCTAAAGAAGCTTGGGATAATTTAGAACCCACTCACGAAGGTACAAGTGTCATTAAAGCTTCAAAACTCCAAAACCTCACCACTCAATTTGAAACCATCAAAATGAACGATAATGAAACTTTTGATGAATTTTATGCTAGACTTTCCGATATTGTCAATTCATCTTTTAATTTGGGAGAGAAAATACCTGACAACCGAGTTGTAAAGAAAATTTTAAGGTCACTACCAGATATATTTATTCCAAAAGTGACCGTTTTAAATTCTTTACCAACTTTAGCCTCTATGAAATTAGAAGAGCTTGTAGGTGATTTACAAACCTACGAACTATACATGTTTCCCTCTAAAACTGAAAAGAAAATAGAAAAGGGCGTTGCTTTAAAAGCCCAAAAAGAGGTCAAACAAGTAGTAGAGAGCGAGAGTGATAGTGACTCGGAAGACATGGCTTTGTTTGCTCGTAAATTTAGAAAATTTCTTAAATTTAACAAAGATAAATTTAATAATGATTTTAAGAAATTTGAAACTTCTAAGTATGACAAAGCCGAGAAGATCCCTAAACCTATCAATGATCAATTAAATAGGGACGAGTCAAATAGGTGTTTTGGTTGTGAGGGCTATGTCCATAGGGCTTCTGAGTGCCCCACTAAACTAAGGAAAGAGGGTAAGTGACCCATTTCATATAATGCGACCCTTAGTGATAGTGATAAGGAAGAGGGACCTGATTCCGCCACTAAGCCCAACTTTGTGGCTTTTATGGCTAGTCATGTGAGAATCGATAATGAATCTTCTCTTGAAGATATTCAAACACATGACACTTCCGAGGTCAAAGTTTATGAATCCCTTGTTTTTTGATGGTAGTGAGAGTGAGGAAGAAAGAGAGAGTGAAAATGAAGAAGAGGTTGATGTGAGTGAACTTCAAAATGCTTTTCAGGAATTATATGCAGAATCAATTAAATTAAAAAGATCTAATTTGAAGTTAGAAGCTAGTTTAAAAGAGCGTGTCAAGGTCATCTATGATGGTATGTTGGTAGAAGACCTTAGGACACATGAGAGGACTCTTCAAGAGAAGATTGAATATGTAGAAGGCGAGAGAGATAGCCTTAGGGGTTTAATGGAAACCTTGAAAAAGGAGCTTCTTGGTTTTAAAGAGCGAAATGTTTTATTAGAGTCTAACATTTTAGAATTGCAAAATAAATTAAAAGACTCTAGTAATGTCAAATTTGATTTGGAGTGTCGTTCGGAAAAATTAGATAAAATCTTAGGAACGGTCCAAATTAAAAATGACATGTGTGGTTTAGGCTTCAATACTTGTAATGAATCTACTCATAAAGCCAAAACCAACGTTTTAGGAGAATCTACTAGGAAAGCTTTTAGATATCACTCCGTAGGAAAATCTTTTTGACATGTTTTTACTTGTACACATTGTGGTCGAAAAGGTCATCTTAGGAAATTTTATTTTGATCTTAAACGAATTCCTAGAAAATCCCAACGTAAAGCAACCAATGTATTTAAAATTCCTACACCACAAGATAGTCACTCCTCATTAATTTGGGTTAGGAAATCCGACTTGGTTGCCTTACAAAATAGGATTTTTGATTCTCACTTACTTTCACATGCTTCCTCCCTTGCTAAATCTAAAGGATGAATGTGTTAGTGTTTGCATACCTTAGTGTTTGTACTTCATGCTATATTCACATGCTAAATGTATGCTTGTTTAATCATTTTCTAGTTTATGCCCCATGCTTAATCACATGTTAGAATAATGATTTTTGTTCATCTTTTGTATTTTATTTCTTCATTTTGTTTGCATTAAATGAAAAATACAAAAATATTTTTGTTTATCATTTGGATTTTATCTCTTGGTAATTTAAACTTAATGAAAAATTCAAATGACTTTTGTTTGTCTTTTGAGTATATATATATATATATATATATTTTTGGTTAAAAATGTCAAAAACTCAAAAAGATTTTATTTATGTGTGTATTTTGGTTTGACACACTTTAAGTGGCATATACTTGTGTTTGAATCCCTCCTTTAACGCTCTCATGTGGCTAGAACTTTTGGTTTAGATTATCAATCCTTATTATGTTCTTTACCATGCTTACATGGAGTAGTTGGATTTTGTGTTGTTTAAATGGATTCTATTTTTATATACCTCTATTCACACATGCACGAGCTTTTTTGAAATTTTAACTTCATATGTATATTTGAGCTATGTGAAGTGTTCTCCTTCCAATCTTGTCATCTACATATTTGTGACTTAGGAGGACTAGTGTATTTCAAAATCCGTTGCACATGAGATTTGTGTGAAAAATGAAAACATGATAAATATAAATGTGCACGGGGAAGGGCTCCGAAAGGACTTAGTGATACTTTGCGATTGTAAGCCACCGTTTTGAATGGACCTAAAAGAAATACGTGGTCCAAAGGCCTAAAAACAGAAAATACGACATTAACAAGAAAAATAATTTACCAAGGCCTATGTTTGATTGATATATTCATTCAAATTTAATATAAATGCATATTGAGGGAGATTGGATGGTATATCAACGGTTTGCACAATGTCCGTTTATCCTAGTTGCGTATTTCATGTCATGGCCCTATTGTTTTGTAGAATCATCAATATGCTAGGCTTGTATGCATTGTGTATGTTTGTTCATTGAGTTCAATCTATATTGTCAGATGAGGGTATATTCAAATGTGATGAAGTTTTCAATCAACTGAGAACTCCGTGAACATGTTTTTAAGTGATTGGGTCTAAATTTAATCGTTACTAGTTCACACCCCAATACTTCCGTTTCCATATGACACATTTTTTCCATACGAGTGTGAAAGACTCCTATTATATTTTGCGTGTGTCATTTGTGGGTTTATATCTATATATGTGTACTTACGTCTGTTAGTTATATCTTACGTATACATGTTTGATATTTTTGTTTAATCTTTGCTTTGTATTCTAATCCATATATGCTTTAATTCATACTTGGTATCCATCTTATTGCATTCGTTGTTGATGTCCTATGCTTAATAATTTATATATCATATTGGTATCATTTTATATCATCCTAGTTGGTCTAAGTTGTTATTTGTTGGATTGGTTATAATTTTGTTGCCAATATGCATTAATGTTCTCTTCACTAAATGCACAATTACATGTTTTAGCTTGCTTTCCCATTCTATTTATACCTTGATTAATTTAGAGGGTGTTGTAAGGACACAAATTTCCAATTGAGTCCTTTGTAGTTTTGGCTCAATTCAGGACAAAAACATTTGAGTCATAGGATAGAGTTCAAGTTTATCCATTCAAGCCTATGACGTGTTTGTTGAAGACGTAGCGGCCAAGATATTAAAGAGTCATCAAATGCCGTGTGTGTTGTGCCTCGTTTCTACGTCATCAACATGGTTCCATTGCTCCTAAGGTATGTATGAATTTTAATATATATATATAGGAGCTTGGAACATTATTTATTGGGTGTATTTTAGAAATTTATTTTGGGTGTTAGTATTTTTTTGTTAAACTTTTTTTGAATTCATAGTTCTAAATATTTTGTTCTCGGACACCTTTCAGTAGAAAAATCATAACAAATCCAAAAAAAATCAGAATGACACGAAACTGGAGGCCACGCGTTCGTATCGAAATTATCTAGAACCATGGCCTAAGATCTCGTTAGATAGGTCGTTCTAATGACCTCGTTCGAACGAGAAGTCGTTCGAACAAGTTTTCAAACGAGAATTTTTTTTCCTTTCTGTCTCTTCGTTAGAAGTCTCGTTCGAACGAGATTTCTAACGAAAAAATAGCGGGAACAGTTTTAAGACAGTTTTTTCCACTTTTCCACTACTTTACCCCACTTCCTTTTTGACATGCTTCTTAAGTGCGGGAACTAACTTTTTGAAGACAACTTTTTCACATTCTAAGAGTCTTTTGAGAGCAAAACTTTTAAGAAAAAGTTCCATGTTTTGTGTTTGATTTTTATGGATTAAACTCATCAAAAATTACATACACACCCATTTATTTATTTTATTCCAAGTACCTATTGATATATCATTGCTTGGAGACTTTTGGCACCCGGTTTTCTCTACACCAACAAGAAGAGAGTTTGGGTTCTTCTCTACCCCAAAAAAGGAGAAAAGTTTATTGCGGTGTTCTCACTCAAAGAAAGGCTTCGCGTGTGGGTTAACGGTGACCATAGCCCCATCGATGGAGTTCGAGACTGTGGAGGAGTCCACAGTTATACACTAGGCAGAGGTTGAAGACCGATGGAGCGCGTCAAGGCTTGGACGGACTCAAGTCAGTTTGTGTTAGTCCTCTTGTGTCGAGTCTTTGTAAAAACTACCATACTTAGTGAATTCGTGGCTAGGGCCGTCCGAGGTTTTTACCATTTGGATTTTCCTCGTACATCCGGCGTAGTGCGATTGATATTTATTTTATCTTGCTATATCACCTAGATGCATGCTTAGGACTAAAAGATAAAATTAGTTCAAAATCAAAATCTATTTAATTTGGTGAAAAATTAATGTTTGAGTATGTTCAATTTAATTCAAGTGCAAAATTACTTTATCTTGATAGCATGCAAGTTTAACTTGAATTGGATTAATGTGTGTTTAAGTCTAAATGAAAATTGTGTGTGTAGTTTAATTTCACTTTTCGTTTAGTTTTAATTTTTTCATAAGTTGGTTTGTTCTCTTTAAGAAAAGAAAATTTTAAATAAGTTTTGAAAAATTAAAATTTGAACCATTTCATTATATTTGAATTTAAAAATTGGGGCTTCCGCACTTTCAAATTGGTATCAGAGCCAAAGCGATAAATTATTTCGTTAAAGATCTTTTAAATAATTTTTGGCTAAAATGGAATTTTCCCCATTTTTAAAACTTCCTATTTTCGATGGTTCAAACTACGCGTATTGGAAAGCGCGAATGAAATCGGCACTAAAATCTATCGATGAGAGAGTTTGGATGTCTGTTGTTAAAGGGTGGTCCCCACCTACTCATTTAGTAGATAATGAGCGTGTTCCCAAACCCACCGATAGATGGAGTGAGGGTGAATTTAAACATTCTAACTTTAATTTCCGAGGTTTAAATGCCTTATTTAGCGCTGTCACACCAGATGAATTCCGACGCATTATGACGTGTGAGACCGCTAAAGAAGCGTGGGATATTTTGCAACTCACTCATGAAGGTACTAGTGTCATTAAAGATTCGAAATTCAAAACCTCACCACTCAATTTGAAACTATCAAAATGAATGAAAACGAAACTTTTGATGAATTTTATGCTAGACTTTCTGATATTGTTAATTCATCTTTTAACTTGGGAGAGAAAATACCCGAAAACCGAGTTGTAAAGAAAATTTTAAGGTCCCTTCCCGATAGATTTATTCCAAAAGTGACCGTTTTAAATTCTTTACCAACTTTAGCCTCTACGAAATTAGAAGAGCTTGTAGGTGATTTACAAACCTATGAACTAGAGATGTTCCCCTCTAAAATTGAAAAGAAAATTGAAAAGGGCGTTGCTTTAAAAGCCCGAAAAGAGGTCAAACAAGTAGTAGAGACCGAGAGTGATAGTGATTCAAAAGACATGGCTTTGTTTGCTCGTAAATTTAGAAAATTTCTTAAATTTAACAAAGATAAATTTAAAAATGATTTTAAGAAATTTGAAACTTCTAAGTATGACAAAGTCGAGAAGATCCCTAAACCCATTAATGAAAATTTAAATAAGGACGAGTCAAATAGGTGTTTTGGTTGTGAGGGTTATGGCCATAGGGCTTTTGAGTGCCCCACTAAACTAAGAAAAGAGGGTAAGCGACCCATTTCATATAATGCGACCCTTAGTGATAGTGATAAGGAAGAGGGACCCGATTCCCTCACTAAGCCCAACTTTGTGGCTTTTATGGCTAGTCATGTGAGTGATAATGAGAACTCGTCGATTGATGAAACTTTAACACATGACACTTCTGAGGTCAAAGTTTTTTATTCCCTTGTTTTTTATGATAGTGAGAGTGGAGAAGAAAGAGAGAGTGAAAATGAAGAAGAGGTTAATGTGAGTGAACTTCAAAATGCTTTTCAAGAACTTTATAAAGAATCTATTAAATTTAAAAGAGCTACTTTGAAGTTAGAAGCTAGTTTAAAAGAACTTGTCAAGGTCGTTGATAATAGCATGTTGGTTGAAAACCTTAGGAGACGAGAGAAATATCTTCTAGAGAAGCTTGAACATATATAGGGCGAGAGAGATAGCCTTAGGGGTTTAATGGAATCCTTGAAAAAGGAGCTTCATGCTTTTGAAGAGCGAAATGTTTTATTAGAGTCTAACATTTTAGAATTGCAAAATAAATTAAAAGACTCTAGTAATGTCAAATTTGATTTGGAGTGTCGTTCGGAAAAATTAGATAAAATATTAGGAACGGTCCAAATTAAAAATGACACTTGTGGTTTAGGCTTCAATACTTGTAATGAATTTACTCATAACACCAAAACCAATGTTTTAGGAGAATCTACTAGGAAAGTCTTTAGAGATCACTCCTTAGGTAAATCTTTTCGACATGTTTTTACTTGTACACATTGTGGTCGAAAAGGTCATCTTAGAAAATTTTGTTTTGATCTTAAACATATTCATAGAAAATCCCAACGTAAAGCAACCAAGGTAGTTAAAATTCCTACACCCTAAGATAGTCATTCTTCATTAATTTGGGTTAGGAAATCCGACTTGGTTGCCTTGCAAAATGGGGTTTTTGATTCTCATTTACTTTCACATGCTTCCTCCCTTGCTAAATCTAAAGTATGAATGTGTTAGTGTTTGCATACTTTAGCTTTTGTACTTAATGCTATATTAACATGCTAAATGTATGCTTGTTTAATCATTTTCTAGTCTATGCTCCATGCTTATCACATGCTAGAATTATGATTTTTGTTTATCTTTTGTATTATATTTCCTTCATTTTGTTTGCATTAATTGAAAAATACAAAAAGATTTGTGTTTATCATTTGGATTTTATCTCTTGGTAATTTAAGCTTAATAAAAAAATTCAAATGATTTTTCTTTGACTTTTGAGTATATATTATTTATTTTGGTTAAAAATTTCAAAAACTCAAAAAGATTTTATTTTGTGTGTAGTTTAGTTTGACACACTTTATGTGGCATACACTTGTGTTTGAATCCCTCCTTTAACGCTCCCACGTGGCTAGAACTTTTGGTTTAGATTGTCAATCCTTAAAATGTTCTTTACCATATTTTTTATGGAGAAGTTGAATTTTGTGTTCGTCAAATGGATTCTATTTTTATATGCCTCTATTCACACATGCACGAGCTCTTTTAAAATTTTAACTTCATATGTATATTTGAGCTATGTGAGGTGTTCTCCTACCAATCTTGTCATCTACATATTTGTGACTTAGGAGGACTAGTGCATGTCAAAATCCGTTGCATGTGAGATTTGTGTGAAAAATGAAAACATGATAAATAAAAATGGGCACGGGGAAGGGCTCCGAAAGGACTAAGTGATCCTTTGCGATTGTAAGCCACCGTTTTGAATGGACCTAAAAGAAATACGTGGTCCAAAGGCCTAAAAACAGAAAATACGACATTAACAAGAAAAATAATTTGCCAAGGCCTATGTTTGATTGATATATTCATTCAAATTTAATATAAATGCATATTGAGGGAGATTGGATGGTATATCAACGGTTTGCACAATGTCCGTTTATCCTAGTTGCGTATTTCATGTCATGGCCCTATTGTTTTGTAGAATCATCAATATGCTAGGCTTGTATGCATTGTGTATGTTTGTTCATTGAGTTCAATTTATATTGTCACATGAGGTTATATTCAAATGTGATGAAGTTTGCAATCAATTGAGAACTCCGTGAACATGTTTTAAGTGATTGGGTCTAAATTTAATTGATACTAGTTCACACCCCAACACTTCCATTTCCATATGACACATTTTTGCCATACGAGTGTGAAAGACTCCTATTATATTTAGTGTGTGTCATTTGTGTGTTTATATCTATATATGTGTACTTGAGTCTCTTTGATATATATTATGTATACATATATTTGATATTTTTGTTTAGTCTTTGCTTTGATTTCTAATCCATATATGCTTTAATTCATACTTGGTATCCATCTTATTGCATTCTTTGTTGATATCACGTGCTTAATAATTTATATATCATATTGGTATCATTTTATTGCATCCTAGTTGGTATCCGATGTTATTGTTTGGATTAGTTGAACTTTTATTTCCCATATTCTTTAACGTTCTCATCACTATATGCACAATTACATGTTTTAGCTTGTTATCCCATTCTTTTATCCCTTGCTTAGTTTAGAGGGTTTATATGCTTTATTTGGGGTATATAAGTTACTGCTTTGATTCTTTAGCCTTTGTCTATTCCTGAACAAAAAGGGGGAGAATGATAGGGGGAGAAATGGTATCTAATCCTAGTATTATCGTATCTTAGTTTGGGGGAGATTTATCTTAGGGGGAGACGTCTCTCTAAGTAGGTCATTTGTTTGATAAAAGGGAGAATTAATTTAGGGGGATTAATTATTTAATTACATTTAATATTTTGATATTCCCTATGCGTTTGATAGTTTGCTTAAGTGTGAAGGAATACTTTTAAATGGCAACATTCAACATCGGCAAAGATATTGATCCTTGGGTTGTTTGCGTCAAGCATTGTATTTATATTTCGGGTGGGACATTATTTTTGAGTCTAGTGAGCTTGACGGCCCTTTAGGATTTTTATTTAGTTTTTGTCCCGGAATAGCCAAAGGGGGAGATTTGTAAGGACACAAATTTCCAATTCAGTCCTTTGTAGTTTTGGCTCAATTCCGGACAAAAACATTTGAGTCATAGGATAGAGTTCAAGTTTATCCATTCAAGCCTATGACGTGTTTGTTGAAGACGTAGCGGCCAAGATATTAAAGATTCATCAAATGCCGTGTGTGTTGTGCCTCGTTTCTACGTCATCAACATGGTTCCATTGCTCCTAAGGTATGAATGCATTTTAATATATATATATAGGAGCTTGGAACATTATTTATTGGGTGTATTTTAGAAATTTATTTTGGGTGTTAGTATTTTTTTGTTAAACTTTTTTTGAATTCATAGTTCTAAATATTTTGTTCTCGGACACCTTTTAGTTTAAAAATCATATCAAATCCAAAAAAAATCAGAATGACACGAAACTGGCGGCCACGCGTTCGTATCGAAATTATCTAGAACCATGGCCTAAGATCTCGTTAGATAGGTCGTTCGAATAACCTCGTTCGAATGAGAAGTCGTTCGAATGAGAAGTCGTTCGAACGAGTTTTCAAACGAGAATTTTTTTTTCCTTTCTGTCTCTTCGTTAGAAGTCTCGTTCGAACGAGATTTCTAACAAAAAAATAGCGGGAACAGTTTTAAGCCAGTTTTTTCCACTTTTCCACTACTTTACCCCACTTCCTTTTTGACATGCTTCTTAAGTGCGGGAACTAACTTTTTGAAGACAACTTTTTCACATTCTAAGAGTCTTTTGAGAGCAAAACTTTTAAGAAAAAGTTCCATGTTTTGTGTTTGATTTTTATGGATTAAACTCATCAAAAATTACATACACACCCATTTATTTATTTTATTCCAAGTACCTATTGATATATCATTGCTTGGAGACTTTTGTCACCTGGTTTTCTCTACAGCAACAAGAAGAGAGTTTGGGTTCTTCTCTACCCCAAAAAAGGAGAAAAGTTTATTGCGGTGTTCTCACTCGAAGAAAGGCTTCGCGTGTGGGTTGACGGTGACCATAGCCCCATCGATGGAGTTCGAGACTGTAGAGGAGTCCACGGTTATACACTAGGCAGAGGTTGAAGACCGAAGGAGTGCGTCAAGGCTTGGACGGACTCAAGTCAGTTTGTGTAAGTCCTCTTGTGTCGAGTCTTTGTAAAAACTACCATACTTAGTGAATTCGTGGCTAGGGCCGTCCGAGGTTTTTCCCATTTGGGTTTTCCTCGTACATCCGGCGTAGTGCGATTGATATTTATTTTATCTTGCTATATCACCTAGATGCATGCTTAGGACTAAAAGATAAAATTAGTTCAAAATCAAAATCTATTTAATTTGGTGAAAATTTAATGTTTGAGTATGTTCAATTTAATTCAAGTGCAAAATTACTTTATCTTGATAGCATGCAAGTTTAACTTGAATTGGATTAATGTGTGTTTAAGTCTAAATGAAAATTGTGTGTGTAGTTTAATTTCACTTTTCGTTTAGTTTTAATTTTTTCATAAGTTGGTTTGTTCTCTTTAAGAAAAGAAAATTTTAAATAACTTTTGAAAAATTAAAATTTGAACCATTTCATTATATTTGAATTTAAAAATTGGGGGCTTCCGCACTTTCAGGTGTATATGCTTTATTTGGGGGATATAAGTCAATATTTGATTCTTTACGCCTTTGCCTATTCCTGAACAAAAAGGGGGTGAATGATAGGGGGAGATTTATCTTAGGGGGAGACGTCTTTCTAAGTTCTCATAGTTGGTAAAGGGAGAGAATTAGTTTAGGGGGAGTACTTACTTTACTTGCATTAAATGTTTTGATATTCCCTATGCGTGTAATGTGTTTGTTTAAGTGTGCAAGAATTATTTTACTCAGTGGAAACTTTCAACGATAAAGATTGTGATCCTTGGGTTGTTTGAGTCAAGCAGTGTATTTTTTATGTTGGGTGGGACTTTTTATTAGTCTAGCAGAGCTTGACGGCTCTTTAGGATTTTTGTTGGTTTTTGTCCCGGAATAGCCAAAGGGGGAGATTTGTTAGTTTTGGCTCAATTCCGGACAAAAACGTTTACGTCATAGGATAGTGTTCAAGTGTACCTACTCAAGCCTATGATATGTTTAGTTGAAGACATAGCGGCAAAGAGTATAAAGCTTTATCAAAAGCCGTGGTTTATGTGCCTCGTTTGTACGTCAGCAACAGTAGTTCCATGCTTCCAAGGTATGAATGCATTTATATATGTATTGGATATTGGAACATGCTTGTTTGGGTGTTAGGTTATTTAAAACTGTTGTTTTAATTTCAGAAAGATTTTATTAAACTTTAAAATAAAAATATATAAAGTTTCTGGGCTAAAATCAAAATTTATGAACTTTTTGGAAGTTCGTTCGATATGTCATTCGAACGAGTTTTTCGTTCGAACCAGATGTCGTTTGAATGAGTTTGCCAACGAGTTCCCAGTATAGGCCTTTGAAATGTCGTTCGATATGTTGTTCGAACGAACCTTATGATCGAACGAGATATCCAACGAGATTTCTAACAAGTTCAATCTGGAACTTCATTAGAAGTCTCGTTCGAACGAGATTTCGTTCGAACGAAATGTCGTTCGAATGAGACGCCAGGCGAGAACCGTTTTTAGCAGTTTTTATTCATGTTTCCCACTTCCTTACCAACCTAACTTTTGACAGATTATTATAGTGCGGGAACCAAAGTTTGCAACTTAACTTTTTCATAACACACTAACTCCTAGAGAGAGTTTTGTGAGTTTCTTCTTCGAAGAAAAAGTTCATGAGTTTGAGTGTTTATTTTATAAAGAAAAATCCGTTAAACACTTAGTTACACCCATATTTGTTTCTTCCAAGTTTATATATACATATACTTTTCTTGGAGCATTTTGACACCGGTTTATCTCTACATTTATTAAAAGAGAAGTTTGGGTTTGTTTCTATATCCCTCAAAGAAGAAGAGTTCATTTTGCTGCGGCATTCTCATGTGGTAAAAGACACCACGTGTGGTTGACGGTGTACCTATTTTCCAATCGGTGGATTCCGAGACCGCGGTGGAGCTCCGTGGTTGTCCGCTAGGAAGCGGTGGTTATAAGAAGACGCATCAAGGCTTGAGAGGGTTCAAGTTGAGGAAGTAAGTCATCTGTCTTGTAAATGTAATTCCGTATGAAAAACGTTACTAATGCCATTTAATACAATGATTAAACTGTATAAGCAACTCCGAAATGTTTTTTGAAGAAACCCTTTTCTTTTGAAAATAAAAATGATAAACAACAAGATGTGTTTACAAAAAAACTTATATACGAGAATAACCAAGACTTTGTAATCAGTTTTAAAACTAAGATAGTTTCAAAAATTCAGCACACTATATAATGAGATGAGTAGATGAAGATAATCAGCACACACTATTTTTAACGTGGTAAAACCTCTCCCAATAGAGGAAACATCCATGGTGACTTCTAAGTCACCAAAGTAAAAATCCACTAAAAACAAATAGCAGTTACACACAATACAACATACATGCACACAACTCAGCCTGTTCTAAGTTTAGGAATATACCCCACTTGATGTCCTTCTAACTTCTTTATAGATCTGATTATTGATGATGTTCTTCCAGTTTGATAACTTCCCCTTTGCTTTAGCTTTCCTTGCGTCGACTCAATAATCTTTGATCTTATTCACAACACTTCCAATGTGGTAGTGTGTCAAATGTTTGTGATGTGATTTCTATACACATGCATGAACTCACACACACTTAGTTTATACAGACAGGCCTAGAAAATTACATATAAAGACTATATGCTATGATTTTCTTTTCTTTCTTTCTTACAATACTTGAAACCTTTTTGACCTTTTAAACTATCCCAGATTCCACGGATATCTTGCTTTAAAATCGGTCAAGATCTTAATCAATCTCTGTTTTAAAAATATTTTTGAGATCAAAAATCTCCAAGTGAGAATCCAACTAGGTCAAGGTTTAGTTTCATAAGAATAGAAACCATAAAATATTTAGAGATCTAAATCAGCAAAGATTTTCGTAAAACGAGAAACAAATATGCAGATCTAGTGAAATATAACATGAAAAGTGTAGATCTAAGATTTCTATGATAAAGAAATACAGATCTTCACAAAAAATTTTAAGTTGGTAATAAGATCAGAGATCAAGAGGTTACAGCTTCAAATGAACAAACCAGTAATGTCACTCTCTCTCAAACACTCAAGGTTGTGTTTGGGGTTTTGAATATACGAAGGTTTGAAGATGGTTAGGGTTAGGTTTTTCTCTAACCTAGTTTCCCTTTCTCTCTCTTCTCTCTTTTCTTTTCTCTCTTCTCTCTCACTTCTCTCTTTTCTTCTCTCAATTTGGACGACTGCCAAAAGTCTTGAAATGTTGAAAATTAGAGGGTTTATATAGGAGCCAAGGAAGGTTCTGGATTGCTGATCGAAATCAATGGTTGAGATCCAGTCTTCCTTATATTGACTTGATCCAAGGGTGGAAAAATAGCGGTGGTTAAAAAGAAGGTGATTGGTCCAAAGTAAAAGCACATGGATAGACTTAAAATGCATGCAGGCCATAGATAAGGTTTGATCTAACGATCCATAATACACCAGGCAGTTCTCTCACAAAACAAACACAAAATGAGTTATCGAGAGCAAGACAAGTGTTGTCATTCTATTGGCTGGCAAACGCGCGTCAAAAGTAATTACAGACAACACCCTGAAGTCTCTAGCGCTTTGATATTCTACCCAATCAAACATTTTAATGAAAAACGAATTTTTTTAAAATAGCATTTTAACCCCACAAAGTTTAAAAACACACTTTTTAATTAAGAAAACATTATTTTAAAAATGTTTAAAAAATTCCCAAAAATTATTAAAACCACTTTTTAAGGGAAATTTAACACACAATTAATTATGAGCAATATATACACATGTATGCACTTCTAATGTGTGTAGTGTGATTCAATTATACCTTGTTTGGATCATTGAAGAGGATTAGAGAGAATAATTCTAAGGTTCTTTGGATTCTAGGTTAGACAACACATTTTGTCACTATTTCCAAATTAGTTGAGCACTTATACAATATAGACTTAAGTAAGTCAAAGGTATAAGGTGCTTCAATCTCCCCCTTTGGAAATATGAGACAAAATCTCCTTTGAGTTAGCTTAAACTCTTAGGAAACCAAAAAAAATAAAACCTAGTCCTATACAAAAGATACTATCTACCTATTTCCTAGAAAGTCAAAAATTACATAACTCAACTATTTACAAATTTGTACACTAGAGAGAAATGGTAGAAAACCAGTAGAAGAGGTTCCTGCAAATATGCACTAAGATCAAGCAGATTAGTTGAAATGTGAACAAAACATTGAACCCGTAAGACTCAAATTTCTCCCCCATTTTATCTCAAATGGACAAAGGGTAAAAATTATGGTCTTAAGAGGTTAATCAGCACATACCATACCTATAGAATTACGCAAATACAGAAATCTGTTATAGTCTAGAGGTTTAGTGAACATGTCTGCGAGTTGCAAATCAGTAGGTAGGTAATGAATTTCTAACTCCTTAGTCTCAACAAGTTCGCGTATAAAGTGATGTCTTATTTTGATATGCTTAGTTCGCGAGTGTTGAACCGGGTTTTTAGAGATGTTAATAGCGCTTTGATTGCCACAATACAATTGTAACTGATCTTCTTTAATCCCATAGTCGCTTAACATTTGTTTTATCCACAACAATTGAGCACAACAACTTCCTGCTGCTATATATTCGGACTCGGCTGTAGATAAAGATGTGCAATTATGTTTTTTGCTACTCCAACCTACTAAATTATTGCCGACATAATAACAGGCAGCTGATGTACTTTTACTGTCATCAGTACGACCGACCCAATCAGCATTAGTATACCCTATGATGGTGCTGCAGGTATCATTAGTATACCTAAGTCCAAGATTAAGAGTGCCTTTTATGTACTTTATTATATGTTTTACACAAGATAAATGGCTCTCTTTTGGGTTATTCTGGTAACAAGCACACAGACATACAGCATACATGAAATCTGGTCGTGAGGCAGTTAGATAGAGTAGACTACCAATCATACTACGATAAAGTGTGGAATCAACTGACTTTCCATTTTCATCTTTACATAATTTAACAGTAGTACTCATAGGATTTTTGGCAACTTTAGCATTATCTAAACCAAATTTCTTAACAAGATCTAAGGCATACTTAGTTTGAGAGATAAATAATCCATCAGAATTCTGTTTCACTTGAAATCCTAAGAAAAGCTGTAGCTCCCCCATAAGGGACATGTGAAACTCCTTATGCATAATAGCAAAAAAAGATTTAACTTCAGATGTTGAAGTAGACCCAAAGATGATGTCGTCTACATAGACTTGGGCTATAATAATGTTTTTGTCAAAATGTTTGACAAAGAGGGTCTGGTCATTTCCTCCTCTCTTGAAACCCTTATCCAACAAAAAGTTGGATAGGCGTTCATACCAAGCTCTAGGAGCTTGTTTTAAGCCATACAAAGCCTTTTTTAGACGAAAGACATGGTCTGGGTATTTTGGGTCAGTGAACCCTTTGGGTTGTTCTACATAACTTTCTTCGGATGGAATTTCATTGAGGAAGGCAGACTTGACATCCATTTGATAAAGTGTAAATTTTAAATGACACGCTATTGCGAAAAGGAGTCGAACAGATTCAAGACGAGTGACTGGGGCAAATGTCTCGCTAAAATCTATCCCTTCTATTTGTGAGTAACCTTGAGCAACGAGTCTAGCTTTGTTTCTAAGGATTACCCCATTTTCGTCAGATTTGTTCTTAAAGATCCAACGTGTGCCAATAACATTTTTGCTTTGAGGCCGTGGTACAAGATACCAGACATCGTGAATGACAAATTGTAAAAGTTCTTCCTGCATAGCAGAAATCCAGTGTGTGTCATTCAATGCTTCATTAACATTTTTTGGTTCCATAAGGGAAACGAAACATGCGTAATTAGCATAATTTCTTAACTGGGATCTAGTACGAACTGGCTCATTAGGATTACCGACCACGTTGTGAATGGGATGATCTTTAGAGACCCAGCCAGGTACTTCTGGACTCTTAATAAGTAATGAGTCATCTATTTCTGGTGAATCAGTTTTGAAATCATTTTCAGATTCAACCACAATAGGTGATTCAGATATCTTATTTTCAACAATAGTGTCCCTTACAATTACATTTATCGACGCCATAAGGGTCTTAGTACACAGATTGTATATACGATATGCATGACTGTTTGAGGAGTAACCTAAGAAAATGGCTTTATCACCATGCGTCTCGAATTTAGACAAATGTTCTCTGTCTTTACAGACACAACACTGACTTCCGAAAGTTCTTAGATATTTCAGATTAGGCTTCTTACCGTACCACAACTCATAAGAGGTTTGTTTAGTGTTTTTCCTAAGGTAAACACGATTAATGATATGACAAGCAGTTCTAATAGATTCTACCCAGAAGTATTTAGGTAGAGATTTGGCATGCAACATGACACGTGCCAACTCTTGAAGAGCTCGGTTTTTCCTTTTGGCAACACCGTTCTGCTGAGGAGTCTTAGGAGCACTAAATTCGTATTTGTAACCGTTGTAGTCACAATATTCAACTATTCCTGTGTCTATAAATCTCCCCCTCTATTGCTACGAATGCGATTGACTTGTGTGTCCTTCTCATTTTCAATTCTTAGCAAAATTTTCAAAATTTTCTGAAACGTATCAGATTTGTGTTTCAAGAAGGCAACCCAAGTGAATCGTGTGAAATCATCAACCATGACAAGGATATTACTGTGTCCACAAAGACTAACAGTTATCGAGGGACCAATAAGGTCCGTATGGATGAGATCTAAAGGTCTAGAGGTGAGAATGTCTTAAACCTTTTTATGCGAAGTCTTAACTATTTTTCCTTCTTGGCAATGTCCACAAACAACACTGGAAATAGGTTTTATTTTAGGAATTCCTCTAACTATCTCTTGACTAGACAATCTACCAAGGATATCATAACTTAGGTGACCCATACGATTATGCCAGATTTCATTATCATCCATTCTGATAATGTTACAGGTTTTAGAACTAGTCTTGACTGTATAGCAGTTGTCAGGTGTTCTAAATCCGGTAATAATGCATTCACCTTTATCATTTAGAATTTTGTAATTGTTCTTTGAAAAGGTAACTGTATGGTCTGAGTCACAAAATTGTCATATACTTAGGAGGTTGGATTTAAGACCTTTAACTAAAAGTACATTTTCCAAAACAGGCATTCCCTCTTCTTTTAGGATTCCTTTACCTATGATCTGGGATGAAACTCCGTCGCCAAAGACAACTTTACCTCCAGCAAATCTGTTTTTTTTTTAAAGTTTGGTTTCATCTCCTGTCATATGTTTGCAGCATCCTGAATCTAAATACCAACCAGATGAAGCGTGTTCATCCTTTAAGGCAGTGATAACAATGTTACACTTCACTTGGGGTAAAAGATCATCTTTTCTAACCCAAATAGCTCTAGTTTTAATTTTGCGCAAGTTTTCTTTCATTTGATAAAATTTTCGAGAAGCAGTTTTTTGTCGAAAAACATTGGGCGCAACAAACTAATTTTTGTTGAAAAATTGAGCTTTTGGTTTAGGAAAGTTTCTGGGAGCCTTTCTCTTAAATGAACTCTTAGTTTTGGTCTTTCTATTCCTGCAGTTAGAGTTCTTGTCAGGTTGTCTTGGAAGGACATAATGGTTACGACTTTGCATAGAATAGTTAAAGTTCTTGAAAACAGGAGTGTTGTACACAGGGGTGTTTAGACGCCTAGCATAACAACCTTCAAAGGAATGACCATAAACGTCACAGTAGGAGCAATATTGATTGCTTGAGGGATGTACTTCCTTAGGAAAACTTCTAAAGATGGGTTTAACAGGATTCTCTTCAGAATTCTTATTCCTAGGAGGTATGGTTTTAAAGGTAGATTCAGCCTTTCTGATCAAAGGACAGACGTATTTAGTCTCAAGTGTAGTGTCAACCTTAGAGTTACTAGACTCTCCAATGTCTTTCTGTTGTTGCTTTTGATCATACTCCTTTTTAATAAAATGAAAATCTGGACATGTTTCGATTGGTCTTTTGCCCCCAGACACAAACTTGATAGGTTCAAAATTTTTAGTTTATGGTTTATTCTTAGGGAAGAATCCAATACCGGTTCTATCATCAGAATTGGTCTTAGAGTCAACAACAAAGTCAGTGAAACAATTTGAATTGTTTTCAAACTTAGAAAACTTTTTGAAAACAATTGTTGTCTTTTTTTTTGCTTCTTCCAGTTCTAATAATGTTCCCTTGTATTTCATTTCTAGGGTTTCATTAGTTTTAGTCAACTCTTTTAACTTTTGATCAAAAGTTTCAATTTCAGATTGATGTGTCAGACACTGGTTAGTGTACTCTTCGGCATTCAGCTTCACAATAAGACTTAGATCATCTAATTTCTTAGTCAGGTCTCTAACAGTCTTCTCCAGTATAGTGCCATTTTTAAGAGTTTTAGCATACAAAGTATGAATATCTGGGAGGTCATCTGTGTCTGAGTCGCTAAGTGAAGTGTGTGTAGTGACCCCTAACGATTCAGTTTTAGTACTCACGCATCCATTTACATCGTCGTTATCGAGATCACTTTGACTCACGCACACGGAACTAGAGCTAGCAACATTTTCAGATAACAAGGCATCTAGGCCAGTCAAAGCAGTATTCATAAAAGCAGGAGCAGAGGTATTATTATCACACACAGGCATATCATCATTGTAAATGATCTTAGCAAAAAAAGACATGCAAGGGTCAAGTACATTAGATGAATCAAGTTCCTCTTCATCAGAGTCACTTGAATCTTCCCAAGTTTTACAGATATTGGCTCTCTTGTGTGTGTTAGTTTTATTCAGATTAACTCTGCAATCGTGAGCAATGTGGCCTAGTTTCCCACATTTAAAAAATTCAATCTTTTTAAGATCTCTGTTAGATCTGAAGTTGTTTTCCTTAGGATGTTTGTCAAGACCTCTCTCATGAGGTTTGGGATTAGACACAGTTGGATAATTAGGCTTGCCTTGTTTAGATGCCTCTTTATTTCTAAATTTAACAATTTTCTTAAATTGTTTGGACATTAAGGCAATCTGATTATCTAGTTTGTCTATATCACACTCCTCATCAGAGTCACAGTTGATCGAATTAGTCTCATGTTTAGATATCTTGGAGGAAAAACTCAAGTTAGAGTTGGGCTGTTTTCTTTGAGACTGATTTAATTGTTTCTTAAAGTCTAATTCCATTTCCACAGTTCTAAGTTTGCTACTGAGTAACTCAGGGGTGAGGTTTTGATCACTCATCTCCTCAATAGCATACCTCTTGTTGTCAAACTTTTGTAGTAATGATCATAGGATTTTAGAAACAATCTCATTCCTATCATATGTTATACCATTAGCATGCAACTTAGTAACTATATCATTTAAGTTCATGTAAAAGTCATCAAAAGACTCAGAGTCAGACATAATTAAAGAGTTGTACTGCTGGGTAAGCATTTGAGTTTTAGCAGCTTTAACTCTTGAGTCTCCTTCATGGGCAGTGATTAATGTGTCCCAAGCTTCCTCAGAAGTGGCACAAGATGAGATTCTCTTAAACTCATACTCATTAATAGACATAAAAATGGCATTCTTGCCTTTATTGTTATTACGAGAAATAGTTTTCTCTTCTTGGGTAAACTCACTTAAGATTTTCTTTACCCTCTCATCACTTCCTTCAGTGGCTGGTTTAGTAGGATAAGTATATCCATTTTCAATAATGTCCCAGACATCATCTCCTAAAGTCCCTTGGATGAAGGCAACCATTCTTACTTTCCAGTAAGCAAAGTTGTTTCCATAAAAGAGTGGAGGCCTGGACAGATTACCAAACCTTTCATTCTTCTCGTCCATAGTTAGGATTTTCAGAAAACGATTTCAGAAACACAAGATCCTTTTTGAAATAAAAGTTTACAGGGCTCTGATACCAATTGAAAAACGTTACTAATGCCGTATAATACAATGATTAAACTGTATAAGCAACTCTGAAATGTTTGTTGAAGAAACCCTTTTCTTTTGAAAATAAAAATGATAAACAACAAGTTGTGTTTACAAAAAAACTTATGTACGAGAATAACCAAGACTTTGTAATCAGTTTTAAAACTAAGATAGTTTAAAAAATTCAGCACACTATAGAATGAGATGAGTAGATGAATATAATCAGCACACACTATTTTTAACGTGGTAAAACCTCTCCCAATATAGGAAACATCCACGGTGACTTCTAAGTCACGAAAGTAAAAATCCACTAAAAATAAATAGCAGTTACAAATAATACAACATATATGCACACAACTCAGCCTATTCTAAGTTTAGGAATATACCCCACTTGGTGTCCTTCTAACTTCTTTATAGATCTGATTGTTGATGATGTTCTTCCAGTTTGATAACTTCCCCTTTGCTTTAGCTTTCCTTGCATCGACTCAATAATCTTTGATCTTATTCACAACACTTCCAGTGTGGTAGTGTGTCAAATGTTTGTGATGTGATTTCTATACACATGCATGAACTGACACACACTTAGTTTGTACAGACAGTCCTAGAAAATTACATATAAAGACTATATGCTGTGATTTTCTTTTCTTTCTTTCTTACAATACTTGAAACCTTTTTGACCTTTTAAACTATCCCAGATTCCACGGATATCTTGCTTTAAAATCGGTCAAGATCTTAATCAATCTCTGTTTTAAAAATATTTTTGAGATCGAAAATCCCCAAGTGTGAATCCAACTAGGTCAAGGTTTAGTTTCATAAGAATAGAAACCATAAAATATTTAGAGATCTAAATCAGCAAAGATTTTCGTAAAACGAGAAACAAATATGCAGATCTAGTGAAATATAACATGCAAAGTGTAGATCTAAGATTTCTATGATAAAGAAATACAGATCTTCACAAAAATGTTTAAGTTGGTAATAAGATCAGAGATCAAGAGGTTACATCTTCAAATGAACAAACTAGTAATGTCACTCTCTCTCAAACACTCAAGGTTGTGTTTGGGGTTTTGAATATACGAAGGTTTGAAGATGGTTAGGGTTAGGTTTTTCTCTAACACAGTTTCCCTTTCTCTCTCTTCTCTCTTTTCTTTTCTCTCTTCTCTCTCACTTCTCTCTTTTCTTCTCTCAATTTGGACAACTGCCAAAAGTCTTGAAATGTTGAGAATTAGAGGGTTTATATAGGAGCCAAGGAAGGTTCTGGATTGCTGATCGAAATCAATGGTTGAGATCCAGTCTTCCTTATATTGACTTGATCCAAGGGTGGAAAAATAGCGGTGGTTAAAAAGAAGGTGATTGGTCCAAAGTAAAAGCACATGGATAGACTTAAAACGCATGCAGGCCATAGATAAGGTTTGATCTAACGATCCACAATACACCAGGCAGTTCTCTCACAAAACAAACACAAAATGAGTTATCGAGAGAAAGACAAGTGTTGTCATTCTATTGGCTGGCAAACGCGCGTCAAAAGTAATTACAGGAAACACCCTGAAGTCTCTAGCGCTTTGATATTCTACCCAATCAAACATTTTAATGAAAAACGAATTTTTTCAAAATAGCATTTTAACCCCACAAAGTTAAAAACACACTTTTTAATTAAGAAAACATTATTTTAAAAATGTTTAAAAAATTCCCAAAAATTATTAAAACAACTTTTTAAGGGGAATTTAACACACAATTAATTATGAGCAATATATACACATGTATGCACTTCTAATGTGTGTAGTGTGATTCAATTATACCTTGTTTGGATCATTGAAGAGGATTAGAGAGAATAATTCTGAGGTTCTTTGGATTCTAGGTTAGACAACACATTTTGTCACTATTTCCAAATTAGTTGAGCACTTATACAATATAGACTTAAGTAAGTCAAAGGTATAAGTTGCTTCACCGTACTTATTTCATTTGAGGCTAGGGCCGTCCGAGGTTGTTTCCCGTTTTGAGTTTTTCCTCGTACATCGCGGCGTAGTGTGATTGATTTATTTTTATCTTGCATAACGACTTAGAACTCATGCTTAGGATAATTCAAGATAAAAATGGTTTTAATTGTCACACTTAATTTAATTGGGTGCTAATTAAAATTGGGTCATTGTTTATTTAATTCAAGTCTATTGTTAAAACTGGTTTGGCCTAATTTGGAAATATTAATAAATATGACTTACACAAATTCTAGGACTTGTATTAATTAACTTAGTTTAAGTGAAATTTGAATTGTGTGTGTTATGAGTTAATTTCACTCGGTTTAATTTTAATTTGAAATAGAAATTAAAATTTGGTGTTTGTTTATTTTTGTGAACCATCTTACGCTTCCGCATCTTTTTCATAAAAAGGAAATAATAATATTTCTTAAAGAAATTCAAAAAGGGGGCCCTCCGGGCGACTACAATTGGTCCAAACCAATAATAACGGATCACCAAATAAAAACGCTGATGTTTTGATTTCTCTATTTGAAAATAAGAAACAAAAGTATTTTGATTTTGTTTCATTAAATAATTAAATTAGAATTAATAAATTGTAGAAAAAAATAAAACATATGAAAATTAATTTTTAGATTCTGAAAAATTATAAAACCTACGAAAATAGAATATAAAAATATTTAAGTATTAAATACATATAAAATGTATAAATACAAAATTATACAATATATTCCACACATTATATTTAGGGTTTATAAATTTAGAAAATTTAATTTTAAAATTATTTACAAAAATATTTTTAGGAATATATTTAGAGTGTTCCATGAAATCTAGGGTATTAGGATTGTTTATACAAAATTGAGCCAACAAAACAAGAAGGACAAAAAAAGGTCCTTTTAATCTCCCCTTTTGTCTAATTTTAGAACTAACCAAATTCAGACTTAAAAATATAAGTCTCACACACATAAATACATAACTCAACTATAAACATATTTTCTAAAAAGAAGAGTATATAACTTAATTATACACATATGTGCTAAAAATAAGAGTACATAACTCAACTATATACATATGTCCTAAAAGACTAGACATAAAAGAAATTAGAAAATCGAGAGCCTCACATTCTCCCCTTGTTTGTTGCAAAGGGACAAATCCTACAAATATGTCAACACCAAAAGATATAAAATTAACTAAAGAGGTAGTAACATAAAAACCTAACACGTTAAATAGGGCAAGCACAAACACCAATAGACATTCTAAGAGTTTGAAAACGTTGATTATTTAATGATTTTGTAAAAATGTCTGCCAATTGGTCTGTAGTGTTAAGATAGTCAAATTCAATTTCCCTTTTCTCAATTAATTCTCTAATAAAATGTTCTTTTAGTTTGATATGTTTTGTTCAAGAATGGAAAACATGATTCTTGGAGATACTAATGGCATTCTGATTATCACATAGAATTAAGGAATATGTTTCATTTAAATCATAATCAATTAACATTTGTTTCATCCACAAAGGTTGAGTACAACAACTACCGACGATAATGTATTCAACTTTTGCGAATGAAAGTGAGATTGAATATTACTTTTTAGATAACCAAGAGACCAGAATGCATCCTAAGAAAAGCAGCCACCGTAGGTGATTTTACTATCTCCGACACAACCGGCCTAGTCCACGTCTGTATACCCAATTGTTTTAAATTTAGTATTAAGAGTGCACATGATACCGTAGTTTATAGTTTCACTTATGTACTTAATAACATGTTTTACAACATGTAATTGGAATTCTATAGGATCACATTGTTATCTATCACACATACACACACACTATGCATTATATCAGGTCTACTAATAGTTAAGTATAACAACCAACCTATCATATTATGATAAAAAGTGACATCAATCTATTTCTTGATAAATATTTTGATAGTTTACTAGAGGAACTCATAGGTATTCTCAAAGATTTATCAGTGTGTAGAACAAAATTTTTGATCAAATAAGTAGCATGTTTATGTGACACCCCGCCTAATTGATTATCGGGTGATCAGTCCTTAATTAATTAATTTCAGAATATCCAGTTGGTCCAGATAAGGCATCACTGTCGAAAACTCAAATTTTAATTTAATAAAAACTAACCACCTAGTATTTAAAAAGGGTGATGTCCAAATTTTATCTTGTTACTAACCTAAATCAAAGGAATACCAACAAAGGCCATGCATCACAGTAATATAACTAAAGTCTAACTGAAGTATAATAAATGACTGGAGAAAAACACATCCAGATACAATCCCACATAATAAATCCACAAAAAGGAAATCAAATCTAAGAGAGGGTATAAAACAACTATATCTCTGAATGTAAATAGAATAAAGGACGACATGTCCAACAGAATAGATAACTGCGAAAGGAAGAATATCCTGAGTCGTCTACTAGCAATTATCCTGCAGCTTCCATAGTAGCTACAACACGGAAACTGAGTAGAGTCTCCTAAGGCTGGTATCCCTGTGGCTGGGCACCTAAAAATAATGGAACAATAGAATGGTATACAAAAAAACGGGTCAGAGCCCGAGTTGAAAATAGTTAAAAATAGCAAGTTCTTAAATTGATTCAATTAGCACAATTATTAATCAAGTTAACTTAGCGTACTCACTTGAGATACTCACCCCTCGATCTTAGTGTGCACGCCTAATGAGCTAACTACCCATACTAGTCCTGATACCCTGTCTGGCTACTAAGAACATACAATTTTTCTAGAAAGACTCCCTAAATAACTCAAGGCCGACGTACTTAAGATTTTGATATAGGGTTAGAATTACTTTAGTTTATTCTCATATTCTTCTAAATGCCCAGCTGATAATACCATAAGTACACATTTAAAATTAAAGTCATCAACATAAGACACCAAACAGGATTTTGGTTTACACACATTATTCTCTTCATATATATATATATATATATATATTTATATATATATATATATAGAACTATTGCACCCCTGGTTGAGAAAGCCTTAGTGCTATGCATACTCGGCTATCTAGTCCCATTGCAACGCTCACGCATAGAGGACAACAGGTTCAATTTCACGAGAACCAGTAAAAAGAAAAACATTTATTGGAGGTGAACATAGTCCCAAGCCGATGGGCTACGCACATACCTACGCACCCATACGACCGTCATCATTATCGTTCTCACGGATGGCCCGTACCTAGGTTCCATGCTCTAGTGGTACGACTCTAAATCCCCCGAAGATACACAAGATCCGGTCGTCCACAACGCGTTAACCTCCGCTCGATAGCCAGTAGCTAGGTATGTCATACACATAATATTTTTGACCAATAAGCATACACACAACTTATATAAATTCATTGGCCTTCCCAGAGCCTAGTATTCGCAGTATGTATAATATATACCCTAATATACCCCGTACCTTATTCGAATGTATTCTCCCTTGTATTTTTGCATCTCTCTAATTCTATAAATTTTATAATTATAAGTTTTAAGTCACTCGACATTCATATAGGTCTAACACTCATTTAAACATGCCTACGGAAAGTTCGAAACAAAAATCGGGCCTTAAGAGTCATTTTGGAATCTCGTTAGAAGACCCAGAAATCTCGTTTGAACGAGGCTCGTTCGAATGAAGTCCCCGTACTTCGAACGAACTACCAATATCATTAGAAGGGACATTGGAATCTCGTTAGAAGTCTTATTTAAACGAGGTCGTTGAATGACCTAGGCTGAACTTCTAACGAAATTTCCGAAATTACCTAATTCATCTTCAAAGTTTGTTTTTCCAGATTTTCTCCTCTTTAATTTTAACCTAAACTCATTCCAACCCAAGTACAACGTCACCTGACTACTCTAAGTCACCCTAGAACACTTCTTAGCACATTTTAGGGATCAAATCCTTCTAATCATCATGTAATTTCAACAAATTCCTAAATTTCCCCACAAATCATATTAACATAAACCCAGAATTATTAATCTATAAAAAACTCCATTTTTCTTTCGTGCTTAACATCTAATTCACCAAATTTCACATTCCTATTAAGGGGAAAATTCCTCTACATGCAAACCCCCATCAAAGTTCTAAAATTCCTACACGATTTTCATCATAGGTAAACCCAATTTGGTATTAGTTGTTCTAAAACCTCTACATATGTTAACAAGAGTAATAATTGTTAAGAGAGAGAGAAAGATAATAACTTGCCTTAAAAAGGAACTTCTGATTCGCGGTTGAAAATGGTATGGGAACAATCCTCTTGACCCGATCTACGCGTTGGTGTACTTTTTGGTGTGAAAGCTTGAGTTCTTGGGTTAGGGCTCTAATGGAGTGTTCTTCTTCTTACTTGGTTCTCTCTCCCTTTGCCTCTCTATCTTACGTAGGTTGAAACTAACTGGCCACTAACCCAAAATGATTTTAATTAAACCCAATTTTCGTCCATATAATTACCCAAAAATTCTAAAAGACCAAAATACCCCTCTCGGGTGTCGTTTTGGGCTAAAATGTTCCGGACTCCAATTTAAATACCCGAGTAGTATTTTTTGACTATTTCGACCCTTCCGGACACTTTGGCGCACTCAAAATAGTCTTCCGATTTATACATAAATAATTTACCTTTTTGACCCCCAAATAACTACTAGTGTCGCGTCTCTTACGCATCCCAAATATTTAAAACATAATTGTCGTGTATCTCATCCCCGGCCAAAATATTATTTCAATAACTACTAACTCTCATCACGTTAGTGATTATTGTCATAAAATCGGATTAATTATAATTTAAATTTTTCTCACATTAATTAAATAATCCCCATTTTCCTTGAAAATAATTATGCGTAAAAATACGGGGTATTACATACTTCCCCCTAATAACAAAATTTCATTCCGAAATTTGGAAAAATATATATACCTGGTAAGAATAACTTTGGATAACGTTCACGCATCTCATCCTCACACTCCCAAGTTGATTACTCAACATTATGGTACCGCCAGTGAACACGCACTTATGGTACTATTTTTTACCTCAACTTCCTCTCGCTACGGTCTAGTATAGCAATTGGTCCCTCCTTGTAGGAGCTATCAGGTTGTAAATCTATCTCCTCTAGTGCAATGTGAGTATAAGCTAATTCATCTCGAAGAAATCTCCTCAGCGACGAGATATGAAACACGTCATGGACTATATGCAAATATTTCGGTAACCCAAGTCTATAAGAAACTGGCCCAATCCTCTTGATAATGGGGAATGGTCCTACATACCTTGGCGTCAACTTTACCTTATTTTTAAAACGGATAACTCACTTCATAGGAGACACCAAAATTAATACCTGATCCCCAATATTGAACTCTCAAAAGTAATGTTTGGCATCATCATAACTCTTTTGCCGATCCTGAGCAATTCGAATACGGATCCGTATCAACTCTATCCTCGCCGAAGTATCCTGAATCACCTCTGGACCCAGTAACTTATTGTTCCCCACCTCTAGCCAACATGTTGGGGAATGTTAAGGTCTTCCGTATAGGGCTTCTAATTGATCCATACCGATAGTAAACTGGTAGGAGATTTTATAAGCAGACTCCACTAGTGGAAGGTATCGCTCCCAACCTCTGCTAAAATTAATGATGCCCATACATAACATGTCCTCCAGCATTTGATTCGTCCGCTCTATGTGACCATCCTCCCGTGGGTGATAGGTTGTGCTCATCCACAACTCCATACCCAATGCCTCCTGAAAACTCTCCCAAAATCAAGAAACGAACACCTTATCTCTATCAGACACGATATTAAGAGGCACTCCGTGGAGTCTCTTTATCTCTGCAATGAATAACTGGGCGTACTGTCCAGCGGTGTATTTTATCCTGGCTGTCAGAAAGTGGGCTACCTTGGTTAGCCGTTCCACTATCACCCATATTGAATCCTGACCCCTCTACGATGTAGGCAATCCCGTGATGAAGTCCATGGAAATTCTCTCCCACTTCCATATAGGAACCTCCAATGGATGAAGAAGTCCCATCGATCTCTGATGGTCCACCTTTACCAACTGATCAGTACTGTCTACACATGTCCTGGTACATCTTATCCCCGCCGAAATGCACTGTAAATCGGGAATCGTGTGACCCTATCATCACCTTGTGTCTTAAATCTTCACCCTCGGGAACAACCGATCTCCCATTGAAACGTATACCCCCATCTGAACCCACGGTGTAAGACTCAGCCCCACGGCTAGAAGTTTCACTATCTGACTTTTGCAGAACGGATCATCTTCCTGAGCCTCTACTACTCTCGTAAAAATATGGGGTGTAACCTTAATTGCAGACATAAATGATCGATCTATCGTATCCTGTTACCTTACTCCTTGCATTTCGCTTTCCACACCTCGACCACCTCACCGATTGGCCTATGGCTTAACGTGTCTGCTACCACGTTAGCCTTCCTCGGGTGGTACTGGGTATCAAATTAATAATCCTTCATAAACTTAAGTCACCGACATTGATGCATATTTAACTCCTTCTGTGTGAAGAGGTACTGTAATAACTTGTGGTTCGTGAATAAATAAAATTTCTCCCCTGGGAGGTAATGTCTCCAAATCCGAAGTCCAAACACTAACTTCTTCAACTTTAAATTATGGGTGGGGTAGTTCCTCTCGTGAGGCTTAAGCTTACAGGAAGCATAAGCAATAGTCTGATCCTCCTGCTACAGTACCCCTCCAAGTCCTAACAAGGACACATCAGTGTAGACTTGATACTCCACTACTGACTTGGGTAATGCTAACACTTGTGATGAGGTTAACTTGTCTTCAACTTATCAAAGGCTAATTAACAGGCGTCACTCCATATAAACGGCACCCCTTTACGAGTCAGGTGTATCGATGGACCCTCTATCTTTGAAAGGCCTCGGATGAACCTCCTGTAATACTCGGCTAAACCCAAGAAATCGCGTATCTTAGTTGGTGTCGTGGGATATCCCCCACTCCCTCACCGCCGACACCTCTCTCGGGTCAACCGATATCCATAAATTCTGACACAACATGCCCCAAACGTTGTACCTCCCGTGACCAAAATTCGCACTTCTCATACTTAGCACACAGCTGATGTTCTCGTAGAGTCTGAAGAATCTGTCTCAAGTGCTTGGCATGTTCCTCCCCAGTCTGTGAATAAATCAGGATGTCATCTATGAAGATGATGATAGATTGATCCAAAAACTCTCTGAACCTTCGCTTCGTCAGGTCCATGAATACGGTTGGAGCATTTGTCAGCCCAAACGGCATGACTCTGAACTCATAGGACCTATTCCTCATCAAAAAGTAGTCTTTGACATCTCCTACTCCTTGATACACAGCTTATTGTATCCTGATCCCAAGCCAATCTTTTAAGGGAAGGCCATACCCCTCAACTAATCGCATAAGTCATCAATTTGGGGCAATGAATACTTATAACGTATCGTGACTTTATCATCTTCCCTTATCCCTGATTTATTCTCGATGTAAAACATATGATATCACTTCTTACATCATATCGTACGGTTCTACTGACCGTGCATAGGAATAAAATTAAAGTTAAAGTTGTGGTTTCCCTTACGAATGTAATTAGGGTACCAAACTCATGTGCTAAAGACCAACCATCCGCATCTCCCGACGTTCACTAGGTTTCATGCGTGGGATGTCTCACAAACCGAAATCCAAACAAGTAACCCCCCGATACACTACTAACTAACATTGTCGGTCAATGAAAGTTGTGGTCCTTAGTATTTGTATCGTACCCCACATCCTTGCTTCCTGCTAACAATAGCGCATCTATTCTCATGTTACAAAAAAGATATTCAACACATTACTCCTACTAATTTGGCGTTAGTCTCTTTAAATTGGCTATAAAATTATTCCCATGCCCAAAAATATTTCAATGTTTTTTAATCACTATAGTAAACATTTCTACTCACAAGGATTTGGTATTACCCGACGACATACTCCACAAGTCTCTGTAGGATTAAATTTTTCCTCTCGGATGACAATTAGCACAAATTATTTCATGTCCAGGACTAATGGACACCTAATATTATTTTAATGGTCTATTATCGCACAAACTTGAATGATCCGGTTCGAAATCGGGATTATAATACATTTTACGCTCATGATTCTTAAGTAGTACAAGTAAGCTATAATGCACATAGGTTATTTGAATTTTTCCTCGTAACTAAAAAGAGACACTATAAATGATAAAGTATCATACCTTGAAACGTGGGTGGTAGATGCGGTATCAGTGGCATAAATGCATATCGGGCATTATAGATACATCCATACTCTACTACCTGCTGTTGTTGTGGAGTTTGTGTTACTGGGGTGATTATCCCTATTTCCTCAATTTGGGTATTTTGTGGTGTCGGGTGAACATCCAATGACTATTGCAGGATCCTGCCCTTGCTAAGGAAATTTTGACGATAGTGACCCCGTTCTTCGCATATGAAACACTTACCCACACAGTTTCTTCTCTGCTAGCCCTGCTGAGCACACTGCTGGCCCTAATGGTCTCACTGACCATGTTAAATTGGCTGAGGCTTTCCTGCAGCTCTTTGTGGGCAAACTTGGCATTTGTGGCCATTTCTTCCACACTTAAAATACCTCTTTGTGATAGCCTTTTGTCCTTGGACTTGTTGGCCATGGAGGGTTTGTCTCTTCCCAGGGTTCTCATTGTCTTTTTGGTCTTGATGTCTCTGAGGAGCTTGTCGTTGTTGCAATGGTATATTCCCCTTGTTCTTTTTCCCCCTGCAAGCTGCATACTGTGATTTTGGTACTGCAATATTGCGGTCGTCACTGCTTGTGCCAAGATGTTTGTAATCTCAGTGATTTCCTCTCTTTCCTGGCGTACCTGAAGTATTTGTTGGGCTTACCCCGCATTTACTTCTTCAGCGATGTTAGTGTGTCTCTCCCACATAGGCGACATCTGAAATTTAAATGAATTTTATAAAACCACCATCCATACAAAACATTGTAGCAAAAGTACGAGATCTATAACACAAAATAAGGATACAATAGTCCTAATAGTAGGGCTCTATATCAAAGAACGCTACATGGAAACATAATAAGCCATACAGATCCTAAGGACACTAGAACGTGATGCTCTGATACCACCTATGACACCCCGCCTAATTAATTACTAGTTGATCAGTCCTTAATTAATTAATTTCAGAATATCCAGTTGGTCCAGATAATGCATCACTGTCGAAAACTAAAATTTTAATTTAATAAAAACTAACCACCTGTATTTAAAATGGATGATGTCCAAATTTTGTCTTGTTACTAACCAAAATCAAAGGAATACCAACAAATTTCATGCATCACAGTAATATAAGTAAAGTCTAACTGAAGTAAAATAAATGAATGGAGTAAAACACATCCAAATACAATCCCACACAATAAATCCACAAAAAGGAAATCAAATCTAAGATAGGGTATAAAACAACTAAATCTATGAATGTAAATATAAGAAAGGACAACATGTCCAATAGAATAGATAACTGCAAAAGGAAGAATAGGTTGAGTCGTCTACTAATAATTATCCTACAGCTTCCACAGCAGCTACAACACGAAAACTAAATAGAGTCTCCTACGGTTGGTGTCCCTATGGCTGGGCACCTAAAAATAATGGAACAATAGAAAGATATACAGAAAAACGGGTCAGAGCCCGAGTTGAAAATAGTTTAAAATAGCAAGTGCTTAAATTGATTCAATTAGCACAATTATTAATCAAGTTAACTTAGCGTACTCACTTGAGATACTCACCCCTCGATCTTAGTGTGCATGCCTAACGAGCCTAACTACCCATACTTGTCATGATACCCTGACTGGCTACTAAGTACATACAATTTTGTTGGAAAGGCTCCCTAAATAACTCGAGGTCGATGTACTTAAGATTTCGATATAGGGTTAGAATTACTTTAGTTTATTCTCATATTCTTCTAAATGCCCAGCTAATAATACCATAAGTACATATTTAAAATTAGAGTCATCAACATAAGACACCAAATAGGATTTTGGTTTACACACATTATTCTCTTCATGCATATATATCAATATATATATATATGTGTGTGTGTGTGTGTGTGTGTGTGTGTGTGTGTGTGTGTGTGTGTGTGTGTATGTGTGTGTGTGTGTATGTGTGTGTGTGTGTGTGTATAAATATAGAAATATTGGACCCCTGGTTGAGAAACCCTTAGTGCTACGCATACTCGGCTATTTAGTCCCATTGCAACGCTCATTCATAGAGGATAACAGGTTCAATTTCTCGAGAACCAGTAACAACACAAAAATTTAATAGAGGCGAACATAGTCCCAAGCCGATGGGGTATGCACATACCTACGCACCCATACGACCGTCTTCACTATCATTCTCACGGATAGCCCGTACCTAGGTTCCATGCTCTAGTGGTACGACTCTAAATTCCCCAAAGGCACACAAGATCCGGTTGTCCACAACGCGTTAGCCTCTATTTGATAGCCAGTAGCTAGGTATGTCATACACATAATATTTTTGAGCAATAAGCATACACACAACTTATATAAATTCATTGGCCTTCCCACAACCTAGTATTCACAATATGTATACTATATCCCCTAATATACCCCGTACCTTATTCGTATGTATTATCCCCTGTATTTTTGCATCTCTCTAATTCTATAAATTTTATAATTGTAAGTTTTAAGTCACTCGACATTCATATAGGTCTAACACTCATTTAAACATGCCTACGGAAAGTTCGAAATAAGAATCGGGCCTTAAGAGTCATTCTGGAATCTCGTTAGAAGACCCAGGAATCTCGTTCGAACGAGGTCGTTCGAATGAAGTCCCCCTACTTCGAATGAACTACCAATCTCATTAGAAGGGACACTGGAATCTCGTTAGAAGTCTCGTTCGAACGAGGTCGTTCAAACGACCTGGGCTGGACTTCTAACAAAATTTCTGAAGTTTCCCAATTTATCTTTAAAGTTCATTTTTCCAGGTTTTCTCCTCTTCAATCTTAACTTAAACTCATTCCAACCCAAGTAAAACGTTCCCAAACTACTCTAAGTTGCCCAAAAACAATTCTTAGCACATTTTAGGGATCAAATCCTTCTAATCATCATGTAATGTCAACAAATTCCTAAATTTTCCAATAAATCATATTAACATAAATCCAGAATTATTAATTTATAAAAAACTCCATTTTTATTTCGAGCTTAACATCTAATTCACCAAATTTCACATTCCTATTAAGGGGAAAAATACTCTACATGGAAACCCCCATCATATTTCAAAAATTCCTACACGATTTTCATCATAGGTAAACCCAATTTGGTATTAGTTGTTCTAAAACCTCTACATATGTTAACAAGAGTAATAATTTCTAAGAGAGAGAGTAAGATAATCACCTTCCTTAAAAAGGAATTTCTAATTCGTGGTTGAAAATGGTATGGGAACAATCCTCTTGACCCGATCTACGCGTTGGTGTACTTTTTGGTGTGAAATCTTGAGTTCTTGGCTTAGGGATCTAATGGAGTCTTCTCCGTCTTCCTTGGTTCTCTCTCTTTTTGACTCTCTATCTTACATAGGTTGAAACTAACTGGCCACTAACCTTAAGTCCTTTTAATTAAACCCATTTTTCGTACATATAATTACCCAAAAATTCTAAAAGACCAAAACACCCCTCCGGGGTGTCGTTTTTGGCCTAAATATCTCGGAGTCCAATTTAAATACCCGAGTAGTGTTTTCTGACTATTTCGACCCTTTCGGACACTTTGACGCACTCAAAATAGTCATTCGAGTTATACAAAAATAATTTACCTTTTTGACCACTAAATAACTACTAGTGACTCGACTCTTACGCATCCCAAATATTTATAATATAACTGCCGTGTATCTCATCCCCGGTCAAAATATTATTTCAATAACTACTAACTCTCATCAAGTTAGTGATTATTATCATAAAATCAGATTAATTGTAATTTAAATTTTTCTCCCATTAATTAAATAATCCCCATTTTACCTAAAAATAAATATGCATAAAAATACGGTGTATTACAGTTTAGATTGACAATTGAAGATTGTGGGTACCCGAAATTAGAACTATAGGCCTCGACGAGTAGCCCAGTCCTGGCGGCCCAAAGTCCAAGCCCCTCTTCTCTTATATTGATCTGGTCTCCCTCCACGTCCCCATGAAGGAAAGTTATAGGGGAGATGGAAAACGTGGAGGAACCCATCACCTCCACTTACCCACATGTACATGTATATATTAAACCCTAGGTCCGGGGCAAAAGGACAAGTTGTATTCTCTGTAATTACTCTCCGGAGTATATAGAAATAATATCGACTGCACCATCGTGGACGTAGGCACATCTTTGCTGAACCACGTACATCCTTTGTTGTGTGATTGTCATTTTATATTCCTTATTCTCACTTGGTGAAAGCTTTCTTCTTATTTATTTGTGTTGCATAATAATTGTCACCACAATTGGTGCCGTCTGTGGGAAGCGTTCATCTTCCCCTGAAAAGAGCCCACACCAAGAAAGGAGTTTAAGATGTCCGGTCACAGCAGCAATGCCCCTCGGGCAGGAGATATTCAAGAGCCACCTGCTCCTCGCAGGATTAGGTCTGAAGTTCGACGTTTAGATCCGAGAGCTCGCCTGGAAAGGCCAGCCTCAGAAGAAAGTCAGGGACCAGCGAGGTCCACACAGATATCAAGATTGATTGATGCGTATGAGGCAAGACTCCACGAGCAGAGAGAGTCTTCCTGTAGATACCAGGCTGAGAATGCTCGCTTGAGAAGAAGGCTGGAAAAGCTGGAGAGGGAGCTTCGTCCTGATAACAGGAGACGCCCATACCGCACTCCTAGCCCTCAGGCGAGCAAGTCTCACAACCGAGGAAGGAGACCTAGGCGAGAATCTCAAAAGGTCGAAGGAGGTGAGTTAGATGATGACCTCCACGAACAGCTGCGAAGAGCTCACCACTACCAGAGCCCTGTTCGTAGCGATGAGAACATACGAAATCTAGTCCGCAGAGAGATGGACCAACATCCTGCTCACCACGGAACAAGATCAACCAGAGAACTCGCAAGGCGATCTCTCAAAACCCAGATGAAGTCACCCTTCACGAGGGAAATCAAAGAGGAAGAAGCCCCCAAAAAATTTACCATCCCAAGGTTCAAGATTTACGACGAAAAGACTGATCCCATCGATCACGTCAGGCAATACCGACAGGCCATGACCCTCTGGAATCACCGAGATGCCCTGATGTGCCGCATTTTTCCCTCGAGCCTGCATGATGTAGCGCAGAAGTGGTTCGAAAGGCTCCCCCACCGGTCGATCAAGAATTTCAAATCCCTAGCCGAACTTTTTACGGTCCGATTCATTACCAGTAGCTCCCATCCCAAAAGGATGGATGGTTTACTAACAATGAAGAAAACGCCCCAAGAGACCCTCCGAGACTACGCGAAGAGGTATTGGGAGTTATTCAATGAGATTAAGGACTACGCAGAGGAAGTGGCAGTGGCTTCCTTCAAGATTGGGCTCCCTAGTTCTTCCCTCCTATACCAGTCCCTGACGAAGAAGGAAGCTGTGACTATTGATGACCTAATGGATCGAATCGAGAAATACGCAAAGGTGGAAGATGTCACCCGCCCTAATACAGGAGAAAACGGTCGAGCTAAGCTCACTACCAAGGGAAGTGAGAAAATCGAGAACCAGAAGAAAGGAGGAAAGAACGGAGGCAAAAATGGATCCAAGAACGGAGGAAACCATGACGCGTCGAAAGTATTCTAGGCAGTCAACACCGGCTTCAAAGAACCAATTTACAAAATTCTCGCGAAGATCAAAGATGATTCATTCATCAAGTGGCCCAGGAAAATGGGAGGAGATCCCTCGAAGAGGAACAATGCGTTAAGATGCACTTTTCACAAAGATGGAGGACATAAGACCGAGCACTGCAAAGCTCTTAAGTCTCACCTCGAGGAGTTGGCCCAGTCCGGGCATTTGAACGACTTTGTGGAAAAGAGGGCAGAGAAAGTGGCTGCCAACAGAGAGGCGAGACCAGACAACGTGCTGGAGGATGATGCTGGACATGAGTTTGCAGTAATCCACGGAGTATCTGACGTCAAGCAGATACAAGGGAACTCAGCTCGAATGGAAATGAAAAAACTTACAGTGGTAATGCAGGCTTTTCAAATCGATCCAGAAAAGTCACAGTCAGGAAAGCATCGACGAGTAGAGGACGTCAACTATAACAAGCATATTGTTTTCACGGATGAAGATTTGGTGGGAGTAAGGACCCCACATCATGATACCCTGGTCATTACACTCAGGATAGCCAACTTTGACATCGACAAGCTGCTCATCGATCAAGGAAGTTCATCTGAAGTAATGTACCTCGACCTATTCAAGAAATTGAAGTTGAGCATCGCCGACCTAAAGGAAGCTACTGTTCCTTTGGTCGGCTTCGCTGGAAAAATGACCATGCCCCTGGGCAAGATAGTGCTGCCAGTTCGTGCTGGGAACGTCTCCAAGATGATTGAGTTTTTGGTAGTTGATATCAAATCACCGTACCAGGCCATCCTCGGCAGAGGATGGCTTCATGCGATGAAGGCGATCTCCTCGACCTACCATCAGAAGATCAAGTATGCAACCGAGAGAGGAGTAATGTAGATCCACGAAGACCAAGCGATGGCGAGGAAGTGCTTCATAGCAGCCATCCGACCAAAGCCAGAGAAGAAGGCTGATCAACCCAGGGAGAAAGTTGAAGAAGGTGTGATACCTTCCAAGTAGAAATTAAAGTATGGAAGACCTAGAGTAGAGGAGACCAAACTCCTCCCCTCCGAGCATGTCGTCGAGGACCTGGTAGAAGTTATGGATGAAGTTGGTGATAGTAGCAGAGTCTTCCTGATTGGAGCATCTCTCACCGACCAAGAACAGAAGGAGTTAACGACCTTGCTGAGACACAATGCAGATGTTTTCTCATGGGAACCATACGAGCTGCCTGGAATCAATCCTAGTATGGTCTGTCATCAGTTGCACGTCGACCCCACATTCAAGCCAATCACGCAGAAGGCACGGAGAACTGCACCCGAGAAGGCTCAAGCAGTCGAAAAGGAAGTCAAAAAACTGTTTGATGCAGGATCCATACAGGAAGTGCAATTCCCCAAGTGGTTGTCCAACCCAGAAGTAGTTCCGAAGAATAATGGGAAGAGGAGAGTTTGCATCGACTTCACTGACCTCAACAAAGCATGCCCTAAGGATAGTTTACCCCTCCCAAAGATAGACCAACTAGTAGACGCCACTGCAACTCACGAGCGAATGAGTTTCCTGGACGCATACTTAGGATATCACCAGATCCCCTTGTATGCCCCAGACCAAGACAAAACGGCTTTCATCACGACAGTTGGGTTATATTGCTACAAGGTCATGCCATTTGGGCTCAAGAATGCAGGGGCAACCTATTAGTGGCTGGTCACCAAAATGTTTAGGGATCAAATGGGAGACACAATGGAGGTCTACATCGATGACATGCTCGTTAAGAGCAAGAAGAAGGAAAATCACCTCTCAGACCTATCAAAGACCTTCGAAATCCTCAGGAAGTACCGAATGAAACTTAATGCGAGCAAATGTTCCTTCGGTGTCCAGTCAGGAAAATTTCTTGGGTACTTGGTCAGTAAGAGAGGCATAGAAGCTAATCTAAACCAGATCGATGGAATTAATAGGGTACAACCCCCTCAAACAATCCGGGACGTACAGAAGCTCACTAGAATGCTCGCCGCCTTAAATTGCTTCATCTCCAAATCCTCCGAGAAGTGCAAGCCTTTTTTCCAGCTTCTAAAGGGGATTAAACCGATAGAGTGGAGCCCAGACTGATCGCGAGCTTTGGACGAGCTCAAGTCCTACTTAAGCTCTCCACCGCTACTTGTCATACCACAGCAAATGGATTCTTTGTACCTGTACCTCTTGGTATATAATCACACTGTCAGCTCTGCGTTAATTTGTGAGGTTGCAGGAATCCAACACCCCGTTTACTACGCGAGCAAGACCTTATTAGACGCCGAGCAAAGTTACCTCCCATTGGAGAAGCTCGCCTTTGCACTTGTAATAGCCTCGAGGAAGCTGAAGCATTATTTCGAAGCTTATACAATCATCGTCTTTCTGTCGCATCCCCTTAAGGCGGTCCTATGGAAAGAGGACTTGTCAGGCAGACTGTCTAAGTGGTCAGTGATCGAGCGGTAAAAGTGTGTTCATGTGAGGACACAATCGTTGTGTGTTTCGCCGCCGCGATGTAAAAAAACCTAAACTACAACTACACTTGACAAGCAAGCACGGCGGTAAGTCGGGTATCGTAAGAAATCCACAGGGAGTGATTAAATTTTAGATATTAATTGCTTTAAAACTTTAGGAATAAAAGTGTAAAATAAATAAAAGAAAAGGTGATGGGTGGTTATGGTGGAAAAAAGAAAAGAATAAGTTATGCTACACAAAAGTAAAGCGAGGATCGGGATCGCATCCTACCAAACGGATCGAAACAACTATTAATCAAAGTTAAGGCTCAAAAACAATTTAATCGAGAATTTTCAATTAAGCATAAACATCACACAATAAGGAATTCAATCCAAAGTTGCGAGATTAAACATTTAACGGAAAAATGGTCACACGCGGATTAAATTCGGATTATCGCTATAAACACTAAAGTTGCGTGATAAATAAAGTTAAACGCATAATAATCCAACTTTAATATGCGAGGTTTTAATTAAATGCAATTTTACAGAAAGCCTAACTTTTGAGGTCCAAACCCGTAAATGGCGGAACACAACCCCGACCCTATTTATCTAAGGGCAAGACATAAATGAAACTAATTAACAAAGCAATAAACTAATTACAACAAGAAATAAATTAATCTAGGCAAGAAAGTAGAGAAATCAAGTAAATCAAAGCATCGAAATTAAGGAAGACAAGTAATTTAATGTAATTAAAGTTAAGGTACAACTTACAAAACAAAGAGTACAAGAGAGGAGTAGGATTTAGCTCCCAACTACAAACCCTAAAATCTAAGACAAAATGGAGATATTTTTCTTCAAAGTGAAGAGAAAGTGTATTTATACATAAAAAATCCCATGGAAAACTTGTGAATAAAGAAGAAGAAAAATAAAAATCTGCAGGACCGAATCGATTTGGGGGGTCCGAATCGATTCGGCCCTACAGGTCTGCAATTCTGCAGCTTTGTCCTGTTTTACGGAAAATGCCGCCATTTCTTCGTTATAGCTCAGAATGAGGCACAGTCGGAGGCTACGCGAAGATAACTCAGACGAATACAACATCCAAGAAGACATTAGGCTAAAAACTCAAAATATGAACTGACTAAAATGCCCTTGAATGTGACCTTGAGTGAACTTTTGCAGTAAAAACCATCCTAAAAATGCCATAACTCCATCGATACAACTCGGAATCATGCACCGTCGGCGGCCACGAGAAGAGAAATCAAAGGTCTTCAACTTCCATGAAGAGCTCGGGATTCAAACCCGAATGCTGAAATTACTAAAATGCCCCCGAAGCTGCAAAAGTCGACGAAACATTTCCGGAAAGCGTCCGAACTTCATACTAAGCATCCAAATACCTACAAAAGCTCAATTAACCCCTGCAAAACATGTTAACATAGAAATCCGAGGTTGTCTGGTTAACGAGCATAAGTATAGGGATTAAGATACTCGATGGGCTAATAACGCGTAGGTTAACGGGTGAAATACGCAATATTTGCGTCGTATCAGTCAGTCGAGCTCGAACGGTTTGACATCCAATTTTAACCAAGGACAACTATCAAGGGTCAGATACTTGCTGATTTCATAGCCGAATTCATGGGTGAAGAACTCTCCAACCAACCTCAACCAACAAGGCAAGAGAAGAACGAAGCAACAGAGAGAACCTGGAGACTCTTCGTTGATGGAGCCTCCAACTAAAAGGGGAAAGGGGTAGGCATTGTCCTCATCACTCTAGAAAACACAATCCTCGAATAAGGAATCAGGCTTGGATTTGTAGCTTCCAATAACGAAGCAGAGTATGAAGCCCTAATAGCCGGTCTCCAAAAGGCACAAACTCTAGGAGGAAAATGTTTACAGGTGTTCGGCGACTCTCAACTAGTCTCCAATCAGATAAGTGGAGGTTACAACGGAAAGGATGAAAGAATGGTAGCCTACCTCGCCTTAGTGAGAGAATTAATGTCAAGCTTTGAAGAGATCAACATCCAGCAGTTTCCCAGGGGATAAAATAGTCATGCTGATGCCTTAGCAGCCTTGAGTTCGGCAGTTGACTCTGACCTTAAGAGGGTCATCCCCATCGATTTCCTAATTTGTTCGAGCATTAACAACAATAGTAAGTTACCAAACGTGGAACAAATACTCCAGGTGGGATCAGCCCCCAGCTGGATAGACCTCTTAAGGGGCTATTTAAAGGATGGCACGCTCCCAGATGACAAGAAAACTACCGACCAGATAAGAGTCAAAGCTACTCGCTTTCACTTATCCACAGGAGGTAACTTGTATAAGAAATCCTTCTCCGGTCCCTACCTTAGATGCGTCCACACAGGTGATATCGAGCAAGTGCTACACGAGCTTCACGAAGGAATTTGTGGAAGTCATATCGGAGGAAGGCCTCTAGCCTTTCGAGCAATGAAGGAAGGCTATTAGTGGCCATACATGCAAAAAGACACCGCAGTATATATCCGCAAATGCCTGAAATGCCAATTCCATGCTCCTATAGCCCACTAACCCACCAGTGATCTGAAGTCCCTATCCAACCCATGTCCCTTCGCCCAATGGGGAATGGACATCGTGGGACCGCTGCCTACCGCCGTCGGCAATCGCAAATACCTGCTGGTTGCGACTGACTACTTCACCAAATGGATCGAGGATGAATCCCTGGCGAACATCCGAGATACTGATATGATAAGGTTCATATGGAGAAATATAATCACTCAGTTTGGAATCCCCAGAACCATCATCACCGACAATGAAACGCAGTTCGAAAGTGGCCCCTTTCAGAACTTTTGTAACGAACACGGGATCAGACACCACTTCAGCTCGGTGGCCTACCCTCAGAGCAATGGCCAAGCTGAAGCTTCCAACAAAACTGTGATCGATGTATTAAAGAAGCGATTAGAGTGAGCCAAAGGCGCATGGGTAACAGAACTACCCCATGTTCTATGGGCGTACCGAAACACTCCTCGGCGAGCAATAGGAGAAACCCCATTTTCGCTGACATATGGCATGGAAGCAGTCATCCCACTAGAAGCAGGTTTGCCAACAATGAGATCCAACCTTGTCGACCAAGGCCTGAATGATGAAGCATTGCTCGCCGAACTCGACCTAGCCGATGAGCGTAGAGAGCTAGCCCTGGTGAATCTAGCGAACTATCAACAACAGCTCGCGAAGCATTATAACAAAAGGGTTAGCCCGAGGATGTTCCAAGTTGGGGACTATGTTCTAAGGAAGGTCCTGGACAGCACAGTGAAGTCGTCAGACGGCAAGCTAGGCCCAAACTGGGAAGGACCCTTTAAAGTAACTAAAGACGATCTGCAAGGTGCCTATCACTTGGAAACGATGGAGGGCAGAGAAATACCACGAGCATGGAACGCAGCTAATCTCAAGAAATTATATTTTTAGATCTTTTTCTTGTATTTCTTTTGTTATGAAAACATAAGTTCATTTTCCTTAGTACTAATGAAAGTTACTTAGTTGGTTACACTCTGATTGGTGAGAGTTGCATTCATCGCACATCTTTTCCAAATAACAAGCACATTGATCACTATAGTAGGGGAATACCCCTCCTCTGGTCATCGTCATAAAACACGAGAGACGTCTTAGCATTGCCCCTGGCAATATATAAATCCCTAAAGAGGATTCTTAGGCGATACGACCAAATCTTATACTAGTCATCAAACCTACTTCGGTTGAACAAAATCCTGATCGGATGAAAACATCCAACACCAGGTGTGTCCTCGCTAATTGCCCTACTTAGGCCTAAGGGAGTGTGACGACACAACCTAAAAGGTAAAGTGGGGGCACAATGGTACTTTGATATTATACTGCACTGGGGGGACACTTGCATGACAAAACATAAGAGATCATAAAGCAACAAGGATATGAAAAGTAGGATATACACGTTTAGTTGGCAAAATTGCCCAAAAACACAAACTTTTCATTAATCCATCTTACTTACAACAATGATAATACATGTTTAGTCGGCAAGCTCTCCCAAAGAATTTACATTATCAAAAATAAAAAAATAGCAACTGGCAAAATCTCAAAGGGGTGGAAGCCTCCGAGCAAGATAATCAGCCACTCGAGCTCTTCGTCCGTCATCAGGAGCAGGAGAAAACTCTTCCACAACCTCATTCGTATCCGACTCCAATAATTGCCGAGGAATAGCATCGATGGGGATCCATCGATCGTCCCTCCTGAATGGGTTGGGCACCAGAGTGGAGGAAGACATCTCATGACGATACCATAGCACCAAGTTCCTCGGGACTTGAAGCTCCTTCAAGGAACTTAGCCATCCCCTCATGAAAGAAAGCTCCTAGAACTCAGATAGACTTGTTGGAGCATCCGACCAGCCTTGATCATAACCGTCAGCCCACGCTTGCCGAGGACCTTTCTTGAACAAGTGCCGCAACCGGGTGACGTCCTTTTGAAGCCCAGCAGCGATTACATATGATCGCTGAACATCACCGCGGAGTTCTTCCATTTCCCTATCGTGAAGTTATTCTCCTTCCCTTCTTCTTCTCCTGGTTCTCCTACTAGCTCGCGGAAGGGGAGGGCGGGTGAGACTTCATGATATGGGAGGGGTAACATTATGATAAGCTCCAGCTCGCGATGATGAGGATCCTTGTAATACTGCTCGAACAGTGCTCTGTGCATGCTCCCTAAGTTGTAAGACTTCCCTCCTCAGGTCTTCATTCTCTTGCTGAAGGGAATCCCCAACTTGGTTGACCTTGTTGGCCTCTAGGAGTCTTGTTCTTATCACATTGACTTCCTCTTGCACTGAGGAACCAATGTCCTCCATCTCCCGTAGCCTTTCCTTCAGCTTAGCCACTAGCTCGGATTGCTCCTTATACTTCTGATTTCTAGACCTGAGGGACTTACAAAGCTTAACAAAAGCCTGGCGAACTTCAGGGCTCGTATTGGGACCAAGGGTCCTACCCAACTAGGAAGTAGCAGGAATGTAATCATCCACATCAACTAACTACAAGTGAAGGAATGATAAAGGAGATAAAGAGATGAGCACAAGAAGAAATTAAGCTTTTTCATTAATAAAAATTGAAGTTACATCAGACTGAAGAAAGAAAATTTACACACTAGAAATGCAAAAATACAAAAACCCTATTAATTAGAAACCTCGGGAGGCCCATAGGTGGATGCCCCCTTCTCCTTATCAGCATCAGCAGGACCACTGTCCTCGGCAGGGGTGACCTCTATCCTCTCAATAAGAGAAACATCAGTAGGAGTTGCCTGAGGGATAGGATCAAGGCCTTCAACAGCTGGGGCAGGGTCCTCGTCTATGACTGGCCTCGGCCCTGGGTCATGCTCGTCGAAGAGTGGGGATGCAACATCCACCCTAGCAGCTACGAGAGACTTGTTCCATCCTTTCTTGAAGTTCAGACGACTGATATAGCCTATATGAACTTTAGCATCTTCGTATGCCGCAGCCCAGCCAGAATTGTAAGAGTCTTCCTTTGTAGTGACAGCCTCGGACTCCTTCTTCTTCAGCTCTTTAGAAATCACCCTTTTCTCCTCCAGCCCAGCAAGTTTGCTCGAACAAACTAGGTCGTACACCTGCCTAAGCTCCCTTAGATCCGTGATCGCTGCATCCTTCTCCTTGTTCGTAGTGGCAAAAGCCAAGTCGGATGAGATCCGAGCAACGTCAACAGCCCTAAAATTAGCCTCGAGCTCCTTACCCTTCAGCTTTAGGGCAGAGTTTTCTTACTCCAGTTCACTGTTCTTCTTCACCAGCTCGTCGCGTGAATGATACAGCACGGCAAAGTCAGAAAAAAATTGTGAAAAAGAGAAGATATTAGAAGAGGAAAATAAGGGAAGTCAAAAAATGCAAGAGAAAAAGAAACCTTACCAGAGCAAGCCTCTGACTCGCCTGAAGGGCCAGGTGCTCTGAACCTACTGCCCTTTGGCGATTAGCTGGGAGGATAGCTCTCTCGAGCAGAGCCGGGGCTAGCTGAGGAGAAATTGCCACGGAGGCCCCTTCAGGCAGCGCAGATACTGGGACTAAGGCCTACCCAGTCTTCATCCTCGCCTCAGCCCTCCTTTTTTCCTCCTCCTTCTCGCTCTCCCTCTTCTTCCTCTCCTCCACTCTCCTCTTCTCTTCCTTCCTTATCCTCTCCTTCTCCTGAGCGAAGGATCGGGAACCAGTAGCCACGGCCCTAAAAGTGGCTTTTTGTTTCTTTGACCTCTGTGCAAGGAGCACGTGGTCCTCATCATAATCATCATCCCTAATCAAGTTCTTCCTCAGAGGAACCATCTCTTCACTTGAACTTTTAGAAGTGCTCGACGATCTCTGAGCCTCAGAAACCTCCTCACAGTCAGAGGAACTGCTACTATCAAAGCTCCCTCCACCCAAATTACTCACGGCTCATGCAAAGTCACTTTCAGAGCTGCTCTCCTCCTTGTTCAGCTGGATAGGCTCTGCAGCAGTATCTTCGAAGGAGTCAAACTCTGGTATACTATCCACAGGCCTCGCTATAAAGCTGGAGCCAACGTTCTTGTACTCGAGCAGGAAGGCAGCAGATTTAGGGTGCTCACCGTCACCTAAGGGCTCCCTGATTTTCCAAGACTTTACCAATTCTGAAAGACGAACCTCGTTGAGTGAAGGTTCCAAGTTCTTTGACTTCGTTGCGCAAGAAAAAGCAAAGAAGAGTTAGAAAGGTCATAAATCAGCAAAAGTTGAAACAACAGTACAATGTCTACCTATATATTCCTCCTCGTAAAAACGAATAGAGAACCTCTCAGACCTCGACCCTTCAAATTGGGGAGGGAACTGCCAATTCTTAACAAGGAAACCTTCTTTCCAGTAGTCCTTATGGGAATCGGGTAGATTTACTACCAATACCCTGTCAGGGCTCCTAGCTTTGAGGTATAGGACACTTGAGCTAGTTCGAGAAAAGGAGTAACAGAAACAGACCTCGGCAAGTCCTAACCTAGTACCATACAATTGATTTATCCTATGGATGCCATTTACTATTTTCCACACATTGGGTGAGCATTATGCAGGAACAATATTGAAATAGCCAAAGAAATACAAGAACAAATCATTGGGAGGAAAAGTGAGTCCCCCCTGGGAAAGCAACAGAACATGGATCCAGTGAGCATCATCTATATCCCTAACATTACTAGGAGGGGAGGCACAACACTCAATATCTACCCACTCAGGAATGTTGTAAAACTTCCTAAATTCAGAGATTGACCTATTCCCAATCTTCGCCATTGGAAGACCCAAGAAAAGCTACAAACCAAAGAGAAAGTACAAGGAAAGGGCACAGGAAACTTACAGAATAGAAGATCGATTCAAGTGATGAAGAAGCACAAGCTCAGACAATCGGTTCAAATGATGAAGAAGCACGAGCTCAGACAACTAAGAAGCAATGGGAATGGAAATTGAGAGAAGAAGGTACGAGGTGCTAGAGCTCTAAGAAGATAGAAGAATACTAGAAAGACTGAAGCGACGGGAGAAAAGTGGCTATTCCAATAAGCCTTCAAATTCTAATCATAGTGCACAGTAAGCGAAGCGGGTGCCGCCAAAATAAACTCCACAACTTTCGAGAAATCGCAAAATAGCCATTATGTCTAATCATTTAAATCTGTTGAGCCCATAAACATGGCCCAACAAATTTAGGGGCAATTGTGGGTACCCGAAATTAGAACTATAGGCCTGGATGAGTAGCCCAGTCCTGGCGGCCCAAAGTCCAGGCCCCTCTTCTCTTATATTGATCCGGTCTCCCTCCACGTCCCCATGAAGGAAAGTTTTAGGGGAGATGGAAAACGTGGAGGAACCCATCACCTCCACTTACCCACATGTACATGTATGTATTAAACCCTAGGTCCGGGGAAAAAGGACAAGTTGTATTCTCTGTAATTACTCTCCGGAGTATATAGAAATAATATCGACTGCACCACCGTGGATGTAGGCACATCTTTGTTGAACCACGTACATCCTTTGTTGTGTGATTGTCATTTTATATTCCTTGTTCTCACTTGGTGAAAGCTTTCTTCTTATTTATTTGTGTTGCATAATAATTGTCACCACAAAGATATAATTAGATTTTTGATCTATTTCAAGGCCTAAGAAAAATATTAAGTCCCCCCCTCCCCATCATAGATGTTTGAAAATCATATTTGATTATATTAGAAAAAAATTTATCTTCCAAGATAGAAGTGGACCCAAAGATGATAGAAGTGGACCCAAAGATGATTTCATCAACGTAAACTTCTGCAATTATTAAACATTTTTATTATTCTTAATTATCATTTTTAGGTCAACTCCCTCTTATTTGATATCATTTTCCATTAAGAAATTTTATATCCCTCATACCAAGTACGAGGTGCTTGTTTTAAACCATAAGCACTTTCTTTAATCTAAAAACATGATTTGGAAAGAAATGATCTAAAAAGCCTTTAGGTTGTTCAACATAAACTTCCTCATTTAAACTTCCACTTAGAAAAAGGGATTTTATGTCCATTTGATAGAGTTTGAATTTTAAATGACAAAACACAGCTAGTAGGAGCCTAAACGATTCAAGTCTAGCAACATGAGAAAAGGTTTCATCAAGATCTATGCCATTTATTTTAGAGTAACCTTGTGCTACTAATCTATCCTTATTTCTCAAGACATTTCTAGATTCATCACACTTATTCTTAAATATCCATTTTGTTCCAATTATATTAGTGTGAGTAGGAGATGGGACTAAATACCAAACATTATAAAGTTTAAATTTTTCTAATTCTTCTTGCATAGTTAATAACCAAGATTCATCTATTAAAGCTTCTTTCACATGTTTAGCTTTAATTAAAGACACATAAGAAGAATATAGTGCACTAGTAGTTTGAGATTTATTAATTCTTATGGGGTCTTTAACATTTCCAACAATATTTTTCCTGGGCAGATTTGTCTTAATCCAATTAGGAATAGTAGGTTGGTCAGTGATAGAGAGTCAGAATCACTATTCGTTCACGGTTTAAGTAAAATTGTTTCATTTTCATTTTCAGATTAGTCAAAAGGTATAGGACTTTCACTTTCTTCCATATAATGGGAAATATTATCATTCACAACAATAATTATAGACTCTGAGATAGATTTTTCTCTTAGATTAAAGACACGATATGCACAACCGCTTTGTGAATAACCTAGAAAGATAGCATTATCACCTCTACAGCCAAATTTTGACAAATGTTATCTATCTTTACAAACATAGCATTAACGCTCAAACACCCTGAAATATTTCAATTCAGGTTATTTTCATATGCATCTTGTTTATAACTTTTTCTTCAATACACATGATTGATTTTATGACATGTAGTTTGTGTAGCTTTAGATTAAAAATATTTTGGTAAGTTTTTACCATGAAGTTAGACACTAGTCATTTTTTGTATAGTTTGGTTCTTACTCTCAGCTATCCCATTTTGTTGAGGGGTTTTGGGTGAACTAAACTCATGTTTATAACCATTCCCTACATAATATTCTACTACTCTAGCATTTTTAAACTCTCCAACCATGTCACTTTGAATTCTATTTAATTGGATATCCTCTTGATTTTCAATCCTTAAAAGTATTATTAAGAAATATTGAAAAGCGTAAGATTTTTCTTTCATAAAAGCAACCAAAGTAAATTTAGAAAAGTCATCGATAATAGAAAGAATGTAAGAGTTTCACACAAGCTAGTAGTCCTTGAGAGTCCCATTAAGTCCATGTGTAGTCTGGTTACAATTATGTTCATCACAAGTTCACAAGAAAAGACAATCACCAAAAAATAAAGAATGTAGTGAATGCCAATCACACAACACAATATGTACATGGTTCAGTAAGAATGCCTACGTCCACGGTGGTGCTCTCAGTATTATTTCTCTATACTTCGGGGAGTGTTTTTTAGAAAATATAATATGTGCCTCTTGCCCCAGGCCTAGGGTTTATATATATATATATATATATATATATACATATATATTTTCGGGGAGTGGGGATGTTGAACTCCCCTACGTAAATCATACTCGTATAATATCTCCTTACGAGATTTTGGGAATAGACTAAGTCATAAATGATTTTGGTTAGGATGTAAGGCTCCCAAACTTTGGGACTTTACTGGGCTACTCGTCTGGGCCTGTGGTGACAAATCGAGGTACCCACAATTGCCCCTAAAGTTTTTGGACCTCAATTTGGGCTCAATAAATTTAAATGAATTTTCATAATGGCTTCCTTGTAAATTGTACGAGTCTTCCCAAGGTTGAAAATTGATTTAGGCGGTAGCCTGCTTCGCGTCCTGTGCGCTATGATTGGAAACGTTTAAAAGTCTTTTGGGGCAGTGTTTCCTTATTATCGTTTCAAGCTTCTTCAAATTTTCTCATCTTCTCTAAGATCCTACTGTTACACTCTTGTTCCCAGGTCTTTATCTTTCAATCTCAATCTCAATCTCAATCTCCTCCATCATCTTTTCTTGTAACTTCGCGTCGTCCCAAGCCAAGTTTTAATTTCATAAGTTCTTCTTGCTCTCTTTTTGTGCTTTTTTCTATTGAAATCTCTCGCATTTGTAGTTAGGGTTTTATAAATGGCGAAAATAGGAAATAGGTCGATAACTGAATTTAGGAGGTATTACAACATCCCAGATTGGGTAGACATTGAGTGTTCCCCTCTCCCTAAAAATGTTAGATAAATAGAGGACGCTCACTGGATTCACGTCCTCCTATTGTCCCAAGGGGGTCTTACTTTACCTCCAAGAAATTTATTTTTGCACTTCTTCGTTTATTTCAATATTGTCCCTGCACAATGTTTGACAAACGTCAGGAAGATTGTTAATGGTGTCCATAGAATAAATCAGCTCTATGGCACCAATCTAGGGCTTGCTGAGATTTTCTTTTATTATTCTTTCTCGTGAACAAGTTCTGGTCTTCTTTACCTCAAGGCCAGGAGTCTTTATAGGGTATTGGTAGTATATCCACCTGATTCCCACAAGGATTACTGGCAAGAGGGTTTTCTTGCTAGAAATTGGTAATTTCCTCCCCATACTGAGGGGTCGAGGTCTGATAGGTTCATGGTCCCCTTTTATGGGGAGGAGTTCATAGGTGGGCTTAATTTTTTCTATGCTCTTCGATCTTCTTGTTAATGTATTATTTCTCTGATATTCTTCTCTCTTTCATTTCAGCGAGGAAAAATAACTTGGAGCCTTATATCATCGAGGTTCGAGGTGTTGAATTGATCAAGGCCTGGAATATCAGGGATCTCTTGGAAGACGGTGACCATACTCGATCAGCGTATTTCCTCTTAGAGTATAAGAATGTTGGGTCTAGTTTTATTGTGCGACCTGTAGATAGCATCCCTAATCTAGACATCTCTGAAGAGGTTTCTGCAGATCCTATCCAGTTGGACGAGGAAGAGAGCAACTCTGGTGAGGGTAGCAAAGGTGATAACGGGGAGGGTGCTGAAGGTAGTTCAAGCGAGGAGAGCTCTAGTGGTAAAGGATCTTCCAGCTTGGAAGAGGTTTCAGAAGATCAAGCATCTTCCAGTGAGTTGAGCAGTTCCAGCGAGGAAGATATGGCTCCTCCTCGGAAGAATCTGATTAGGGACGAGGATGATGATGATGTGCTTCTCTCTAGGCGGTTGAAAAAGCAGAAATCCGATAGTGGGGAAGTTGCCACTGGTTATTGGCCTGCTGCCATCGAGTGGGAAAGGAAGAGGAGGGAGGAGGAGTAGTTGAGAGAGAGAGAAAGAAAGAAGGAAGAGGAGAAGAAGAAGATGGAAGAGAGGAAGAAGGTAGAGGAGAGGAGAAGAGCTGAGAAGGAGAAAAAAGAGAGGGAAAAGGAGAGAAAGAGATAGAAGATGAGACTGAAGGCAGGGCAAGCTTTGGTGCCCGTGTCTACTTTTCCTGGGGGGTCCTCTGTTTCCCTCTCTCTTCAATTGGCCCCTACATTGATCAAAAGAGCAATTTTGCCTACTGATCGTCAGAAGGTGATGGCGACCGACCAGTTAGCTCTAGAGGCAAGTTAGAGTCTAGCCTTGGTAAGTTTGTTTTTTCTCCTTTGTGTTTACAATACTATGTTTAGTGCTTCTCCATGCCTGCAACATTCTATTTAATGCTTCTTTTCTTTGCATTTTGTGACTGATTTTGTCATCCTTAACCATACTCGCGATGAGCTAGTGAGGGGGAAGGTCGATATAGAAAAGAAGAATGCTGATATGAAGGGGAAGAATGTCAAGCTGGAAGCCAGCGTGAAGGCTACCAACTAGTCCCAAAAATCCTTCGATCTCGCCTTTGCGGAAGCTAATAAAGAGAAGTAGGCGGTGACTAAAGATCTCAATAAGTTGAGGAAATCCTACGAGCTAGTCTGCACGAGCAAACTTGATGTGGTAGAGGAAATTAAGGTGCTAGCAGTGAGGGTGAAGAAGGTGGAGTCTAAGGCTTCCATCCTCAAGAAGATATTTTATAATACCGGTTGGGCTACTGCGTATGAAGATGTCGATGTTTAGATTATCTACATCAACCGGTTGAACTTCAAGAAGGGCTAAAACAAGGCTCTTCTGGCTGCTGGAGAGGACATCGATTCTATGTTATTTGACGAGCATGATCCAAGCCCGAAGCCTGTTATGGATGAGGCTCCTGCCCCGACCCTTGATGGTGAAGTTCTTATCCCCCAGACCGTTCCTACTGATACTCCCTCTGTTTAGGGAACAACAGTTGCTCCATCTGAGGGAGGTGCTCCTGCTGCTTTTGATAAGGGAAAGCAACCACCGACCTCTGAACAAACTGAGGTTTCTAGCTAGCATGTTCTTAGGACTTCTTTTATATTTTTTACTTCATTTGTACTGCTCTTTTTAATTACCGATGTACTTGTACCTATTTATTTGAATGAAATGAAAATACTTTCCCTTTTATGTACTGATTTCTTTGCTCTTGAATGCTTGTATGGCCTGTAGTTGATTGATGTAGATGATTATATACCTACCACTTCTCAACTGGGAAGAATCCTTGGTCCTAATGCGAGCAATCAGGTTTGCTAAGCCTTCGTTAGGATTTGAAAGTCTATCAGGTCGAGGAATAAGAGCTTTAAAGACCATCATAAACTCATCGCCAAACTGAAGGATAAACTTCAGGAGATGAAAAAACTTGGTGCCTCTGTCTAAGAAGAAGTGAACACTGCTTCTAGATGCCTCCGAAATTAATCAGGTCAGAGAAGTTCTTCAATAGGACAACGAGACTCTGAGGAGGGAGGTGTCGCGACTCAAGGAGTAAGCATCGAGCGTCTCACTTTGAGTTTTATGCGGTTCCTCTGCATCAGCTATTCCGTGAGCTGGCATAGGGCTGAGGGCTGCCCCTCTAGTTTTATGAGGTTCTACCTCATCGACTGGTCCGCGAGCTGGTCCAGATGTAGAGGGTCCTGCTAGGGAGATGGATGAGCTCCGAGAAGATGTCAGTCGAGCATACGTAATTACTGCTGCGCTTCAAAGAGATGTCACACGATTGAGGCACCTATTCAAGAAAGGACCTCACCGAGTGTGCGCTGATGGTTATGACCAAGGTTGGACAGATGATCCGACAAGGTTGATAGAGTTTGAAGATCTATCATTTATTAGGGATGGTTGAGCGCCCTCAGAGAGTTGCAGGTCCGCTGGAATTCAGTACGCTCGTATCGTCACGAGATTTCTCCTTCAACTCTGAGGCCTAATCCTTTTAGGAGGGACGACCAGTGGGTCTTTATAGATTCTATCCCTAGGAAGCTATTAGAGCCATATGCTAATGAAGCTGAGGAAGAATTATCCCCTCATCCAGACGACGGCCGAAGATCGCAAGTGGCTGATTATCTTACTCAGCGGCCTAATCCTCATTAAGATTTTCTTACTTCAATGTAACCTTTTGTAAATATAATGAAGTAATAAAATATTTATGTTTTGGGCATTTTACCGACTAAACATGTGTTGTGCATTTTTACTTCATTGATTTTTTATTTAATTATCTTGGGCTCTTCGTAGCCGACTAGATTTGATGTAGGTAGAGTTATTTTATCATGTGAGTATCCAACCAATCCAGTATGCTTATGAGATACCATTCTTCCCCACTTTACCTTTTAGGTCGTGTCATCACACTCCCTTAGGCCTAAGTATGACAATGACAAGGACACACCTGGTGTTGGATGTTCTATCCAATCAGGTTTTTTGAGCCAAACATTGTTTGGCGACCAATTCGATTTGGCCGAGCTGCCTAAGGGTCCGCTGTAGGGCGTCATATATTGCTAGGGGCAATGCTAAGAGGTTATTCGTGTTTCATAATGAAAACCTGGGAGGGTGATTTCCTGCTTTTGTATACTGAGTAATGTGCCTGTCGGGTGGAAAAGGTGTGTAAGTTATAAAGTTCATAATACAAAATTAACACTTCATAGAATGTCACTTCCAAATAATCTTTTATTCATCAAAAGGAATTAAAAAAAAGGAGTTGCCAATTCCAACAATGCGATAAAGGATTAAGGAAAAAACTAAAAATAGATTTTTTTTAGGTTGGCTGCATTCCATGCTCGGGGTATCTCTCTTCCCTCTAGCGTTTCTATGTGATATGATCCTTGTAGGTCGTCCTTTGTCACCTTGAATGGTCCCTCTCAGTTTAGACCCAACTTGCCATCAGATGGTTTTACTACGCTGCTAAGAACTTTCCTTAGGACGTAGTCCCCAATCTGGAATATCCTTGGATTGAACTTTTTGTTATAGTGGTTTGCGAGCTACTGCTGATAGATCGCTAGTATTACTAGGGCTAGTTCTCTGCGTTCATCAGCTAGGTCGAGTTCGGTGAGTAATGTTTCATCATTCTGGCCTTAGTCAACCAAGGTGGATCTTATGTTTGGGAGGCCAACTTTTAAGGGTATGATTGCCTCCATTCCATATGTTAGTGCGAATGGGGTTTCCCCAGTTGCTAGTCTCGGGGTAGTGCGGTAAGCCCACAGAGTGTGTGGTAGTTCGCTCACCCATGCTCCTTTGGCTCGCTCAAATCGTTTCTTCAACCCATGGAGCAATATTTTGTTGGAAGCTTCAGCTTGGACGTTGCTCTGGGGGTAGGCAACCGAGCTAAAATGGTGTCTGATCCCATGGTCGTTGTAAAAACTCTGGAAGGGGTCGCTCTTGAACTGCGTTCCGTTGTCAGTGATGATTTTTTTAGGGATCCTAAAGCGGGTAATTATGTTTTTCCATATGAATCTCATCATATCTACGTCCTTGATGTTTGCTAGTGGCTCTGCCTTAATCCATTTGGTAAAGTAGTCTGTGGCGACCAATAGATACTTGCAATTATCGGTAGCAATAGGAAGAGGGCCCACAATGTCCATTCCTATTGGGCAAAAGGCCAAGTGCTGGTAAGTGATCTTAGGTTGCTGGCAGGTTGGTGGACCATAGTAGCATGTAGCTGACATTTGTCGTACTTGCGATCATATACTCCAGAATCTCTATGCATGTATGGCCACTAGTAGCCTTCCTTCATTGCTCAAAAAGCTGGCGATCTCCCTCTAATATGGCTCCCTCAGGTTCTTTCATGGAGCTCGCGCAGCACTTGCTCAATGTCCATTGGGGGAACACATTGGAGGTAAGGGCTGGTGAATGATCTATTATATAGCTTGCCCTCAGGAGATAAGTCAAAGCATGCATCTTTGACTCTTATATGATGAGCAGCCTTCTTATCATCTGGTAGTGCACCATCCTTCAAATCGTCCCTCAGGGGGTCCATCCAATTGGGTGATGATTTAATCTGGAGAATACGACCCATGTCTGGCAGCTCTTCACTCTAAATGATGCTCGGCTGGGCGAGGACGTGTATAGGGATTATTCTCTTCAAATCGGAGTCGATTGTTGAACTTAAGGTTGCTAGGGAATCGGTATAACTATTTTATCCTATGGGAAACTATTGGACACTGACTTCCTCAAAGTTGGACATTAACTTTTTTGCTAAGGTGAGGTAGGTTGTCATTCTTTCATCCCTCGCATTGAAGTCCCCACTTATCTGATTGGAAACCAATTGTGAGTCGCCGAACACCTGTAGCTATTTTGCACCAAATGCATGTGCCTTCTGCAAGCCTTCTGTTAAAGCCTCATATTCTACCTCGTTGTTGGAGGCTTCAAATCGAAGTCTGATGGCCTGCTCGAGGATTGTATCTTCTGGAGTAATGAGCACAATGCCTACTCCTCCCCCTTTTGAGTTGGAGGCTCCATCAATAAACAATCGCCAAACTTCTCCTGTTGAGTGATTTTCCCTCTGATCCATGGGTTGAAGTTAGTCGCGAGGCTACTCGCCTGTGAATTCCGTGATGAAGTCGGTGAGGATCTGCCCCTTGATTGCATTCCTTGGTTGAAATTGGATGTCGAATTATCCGAGATTAACTGACCACTTGGATAGTTGGCCAGATAGATCCGCTTTCTGTAGGACTGCTTTAAGGGGGTGTGATGTAAATACGATAATAGTGTGATCTTCGAAGTAGTGCTTTAGTTTCCTCTAGGCTACCACTAGTGAAAAGGTGAGCTTTTCCAGTGGTAGGTACCACTACTCAGTGTCCAATAAGGTCTTGCTCGCATAGTGGACTGGGTACTGGATTCCTATCTTTTCGCATACTAGTGCAAAATTGACGTCCTGGCGGGAAACGGCAAGGTATAAGTATAGGGAATCATTCTCTTGAGGTATTACGAGCAAGGGTGGTGTGCTGAGATAAGATTTGAGCTGTTCCAATGCTCTCAAGTAATCTTGGTTCCACTCTACCATTTTGCTTCTTTTTAATAGTTGGAAAAATAGCTCGCACTTCTCGAAGGATTTCGGGATGAACCTATTCAAGGCAACGAGCATACTCGTGAGCTTCTGTATGTCTCTTATTGTACGAGGAGGTTGTACCTTGTTGATTGCATCGATCTTGTCCAGGTTGGCTTCAATGCCTCTCTCGCTAACCAAGTAACCGAGAAATTTTCCTGACTGGACACCGAAAGAACACTTGTTCACGTTAAGTTTTATTCGGTATTTCCTGAGGATTTTGAAGTTCCTTGATAGGTCTGAGAGATGATCCCCTTTGTTCTTTCTCTTGATGAGCATATCATCAATGTAGACTTTCATGGTATCTCCTATTTGGTCTTTGAACATCTTGGTGACTAGCCGCTGGTAAGTTGCTCATGCATTCTTGAGCCCAAAGGGCATAACTTTATAGCAGTATAATATGACGGTGGTATTGAACACATCCCTGTCTTGGTCTGGTGCATATAGATGAATCTGGTGATACCCCGAATATGCGTTTAGAAAACTCATTCTCTCATGAGTTGTTGTAGCGTCCACCAATTGGTCGATCTTTGGGAGGGGGAAACTTTCCTTAGGGCATGCCCTGTTAAGGTCAGTGAAATCAATTCAAACTCTCCATTTTCCATTATTTTTAGGAACCACTACTAGGTCGGACAATCATTTAAGGAATTAAACTTCCCGTATGGATCCTGTATCTAGAAGCTTTTCTACTTCCTTTTTTACAACTTTGGCCTTCTCTAGAGCAGTTCATAGTGCTTTCAGCGTGATGGACCTGAAAGTGGTGTCTACGTGCAATCGATGACAAGACACACTGGGATCAATTCCAGGTAGCTCGTACGGTTCCCACGCGAAAACATCTAGGTTGCTCCTTAATAGCACCTTCAATTCTTTCTTCTCTTGATCTGTGAGAGATGTCCCAATCAAGAAACTCTTGTCCTTTTTTTTACCATCGACTGTAACTTCTTTGAGGTTTTTAATGACCTGCTCAGAGGGGAGGAGCCTGGTCTCGTCCACTCCGGGTCTTCCATACTTTAGCTACTATTTTTAAGGTATCAAACCTTCTTGCTCTTCGACCTTCTCTTTGGCCTTCTCTACCTTCTTCTCTCGTTTTGGGCCGATGGCTGCTATGAAGAACCTTCTTCCCATCGCTTGATCTTCGTGGATCTACATCACTCCTCGCTCAGTCACGTACTTAAGTTTTTGATGGTAGGTCGACGGGACTGTCCTCATTGCATGTAGCCACCCTTTGCCAAGGATAGCTTGGTATTGCGAGTCAATGTCGACTACCAAAAACTCGATCATCTTGGAGAAACTTCCTTCCCTTACTGGCAACACGATCTTTCCCAATGGTATAGTTACTTTCCCAACGAAGCCAATTAGAGGGAAAGTGGCTTCCTTCAAGTCGGTAATGCTTAACTTTATTTTTCTGAACAGGTCAAGATACATTACCTCGGATGAGCTTCCTTTGTCGACGAGCAACTTATCGACGTCATAGTTGGCTATCCTGAGGGTAATGATCAAGGCATCATGATGTGGGGTTCTTACCCCCACTAGATCTTCATCTGTGAACACGATGTGTTTGTTGTAATTGACGTCATTTGCTCACTGACGCTTTCCTGACTGTGTCTTTACTAGATCGATCTAAAAAGCTTGCATTACTGCTCTAAGCTTTTTCACTTCCATCCGAGATGAATTCCTTTGAATTTGCTTCATATCAGATGCCCCATGAATTACTGCAAATTCATGGCCAGCATCGTCCTCAAGTATGTTGTCGGGCCTTGTGTCTCCATTTGCAGCAACCTTCTCTGCCTTCTTCTCCACAACTCATTCAGATGCCCGGTCTGGGCCAACTCTTTAAGGTGAGACTTAAGAGCCTTGCAGTGCTCAGTCTTATGTCCTCCCTCCTTGTGAAAAGCGCATCTCAGTGCATTATTTCTCTTTGAGGTATCTCCTCCCATCTTTTTGGGCCACTTAACAAATGGCTCATCTTTGATTTTTGCTAGGATCTTATATATTGGTTCTTTGAAGACAGTGGTTACTGCCTGAAATATTTTCGAAGCATCGTTCTTGACTCCATTCTTAGAGACACCCTTGCCCCCATTCTTGCCTCCTCTCTTTTGATTTTCAGCCTTATCGTTTCCCTTGGTAGCGAGCTTAGCTCGACCATTATCCCCTGCACTGATGTGGGTCACATCCTCAATATTGGAATACTTCTCAATGCAAGCCATCAGGTCATCGATGGTTGTGGCCTCCTTCTTCATCAGGGATTAGTGCAGAAGGCAAGAGCTGGGTAGGCCAATCTTAAAAAAGGCCGCTACCTATTTTGAGCCTGCGACCTCATTAAACAACTCCTAGTACCTCATTGCGTAGTCCCGGAGGCTCTCTTGAGTCATCTTCTTCATTATTAGCAAATAATCCATCCTCTTTGGATGGAAGCTGCAGGTAATGAAGCGAGCCGTGAAGATATTTCCCAGGGACTCAAAGCTCCTGATGGATCTATGAGGGAGACTCTCGAACCACTTCTGGTCCACATCATGTAGACTTAAGGGAAAACTCCAGCACATTAGTTCATCCCTGTGGTTCCATAGAGTCATGACCTGCCTGTACTGCCTAACGTGATCGATAGGGTTAGTCTTTTCATCATAGATCTTGAATCTTTGAATTGTGAACTTCTTGGGGGCTTCTTCTTTTATTTCTCTTGAGAAAGGGGATCTCATCCGCGTTCTGAGAGCTCATCGAGAAAGCTCTCTAGTCGATATGGCACCCCGATGTGCTGGGTGCTAGTCCATTTCTCTTCGGGCTAAATTTCGTATATCCTTATCTCCTCGAGTTGGGCTCCTATAACGACGAACTGGTCGTTGTTGCTCGAGCAAGTCATCGTCAGACTCGTGCTTCTCAGTTCCTAGGGATCCGCATCTAGGGCTCCTTCCTCGACTATGAGTGTTGATGTAAAAAACTAGATCACTCTAATTATTTAATCACAGATAAATAAAATGAGACAAAGATTTTTAAAGTGGTTCAGCCTTATATGAATGGCCTACGTCCACTGTTATGTTATTGCTGAGTGTTTGGGAATTCTTGAATACAAGTTCTGTCAAGAAATTCCGATCCCCTTGAATGAAGATGATACAAGGTATTTATAGCCTTGAGGCTGTACATGAAAGGGTCGATACATTCAATGATATGCACATGAAAGGGTAATACATTTAATGCAGCGTGTGTGTCAAGATTATAAACATTCAATGAATAGTTGAACTGTCGTCTATCTGGTAATTAATGATACGGCCGAGATGCAGCTCGAACCACCTTAGTTGCTCGTTTGATCAAGAGTTCCTTGGAGCGCTTGAGTATCTCGGAGTGTTGGAGTTCCTCGGGGTATCCTCGTTGCTCAGAGAGAACATGAATTGGTCGGTGAAATGAACTTCCTCGTTACTATTGTGCCACGTAGATTGACACGTGTCTTCGTATTATTCGTCCACATCAGCACATTAATTTTGGTATCATTAACGAGACTTGCTCGCTTGAGGGCTAGGATTACGGTACGGATGTCGCCTAGTGCTGCGATGGAGTTCTTTTTCCATTCATTCCAATCTCCTTTTGAGTTGAGCATTCTCAGCCTCTTGCTTGCGAGCGACCTTCCCTTGATCTTGGAGCCTTGCCTCATAGGCATCGATCAACCTGGATATCTGTGTGGACCTCGTTGATCCCTGAATTTCTTTTGAGGCCTATCGTTATGGGCGTCCCCTTTGATCTGAACGTCGAACTTCAGATCTGATCCTACGAGGGGCAGTTTATTTTTGAATATCCCCTGCTTAAGGGGCGTTGCTACTGTGTCCAGATATTCCAGATTCTTTATTGGTGAGGGCTTTCTTAAAGGAAGACAAACGTTTTCCATAGACGGCGCCAATTGTGGTGACAATTATGTTCAACAAAAGTTCATAAGAAAAGACAATCACCAAAGAAAATAAATAATGTAATGAATTCCAATCACACAACACAGTATGTACGTGGTTTAGCAAGAATGCCTACGTCCATGGTGGTGCTCTCAATATTATGTCTCTATACTCTGAGGAGTGTTTTTTAGAAAATACAATACGTACCTCTTGCCACAGGCCTAGGGTTTATTATATACATCTCTGTTTCCGGGGAGTGGGGATGTTGAACTCCCCCACGTCAATCCATATGCCTAGAATATCTCCTTACGAGATTTTAGGAATAGACTAAGTCGTAAATGATTTGGGTTAGGATGTAAGGCTCCCAGACTTTGGGCCTTTACTGGGCTACTCATCTGGGCCTATGGGGAAAAATCGAGGTACGCACATGTAGTATCTTTAAAGGATGAGTTGTGAAAGAATATTTGATTTTATTTTGAGGGGTTGTGAATCTTTCCTATTTGATATGGTCCACATACTAAATGTTTGATATTTAGAATTTTAGGTAGACCAAGAACCAACTGTTGACTGGCTAGTCTAGAAAGATTATCATAGTTAAAATGCCCAATACTCTCATGCCATAAGTCTAGCAGATAAATAATTTTCAACATTGACATTTTGAATTACATCCTAGAAATTATCAGTTATTGTTTCATCATAAAGGATTGTTTTACTATTTTGTCTAAAAAATTTTGAATCAATTTTTAAAAAATTAATAGAATGATTAGTATCGTAAAACTGACTTATATTGAGTATTTTGACCTTAATACCTTCAAACAATAGAACTTCATCTTAGTTAGGAATTTTTTCACCTTTGCTTGTTCATTTCCCCTGATTTGGGACATTTTTCCATCTCCAAAAGTAAAATTTCCTCCAACAAAAGTTTTTAAGGAGGAAAATTTTGTTTTATCCACAAACATATGTCTGGAACACCTAGAATCAAGGTACTACTAAGAGATTTTATATAAAGAATTTAATGATGAAACAACAACATTGCGTCTTAGTTAATAACTTAATTCACCCTTCCTAAACCTAATTGCCCTAGTTTGGGGGAAAAAACTTCATATTTGTAAGGCATTGGCTTTGGTGGTATAGGTTTCTTAACAAATTAAGTCTTTACGATTTTCATAGGTCTATTAGTTTTACCCATTTTTCGATTTTGATTTAAACCTTTATAATAGTACCACTCTAAATGTCCATTTTTACCACAAAAGTTGCAATGATAATTTTGTCAAGCAAGATAGGGAACTTGAGTCTGTTTTTCAAAATATGGAATGGAGATAAAAAAATTTGAGGATACTGGAGAGTCTATATTTAAAGATATAAAATTTGTTTCAAAAACTTCTTCTGCTTTAAAAGAAACCCCTTATTTGACATCAGAAGACTATCCATAACTCAAAATTTATTTTACAATGATACCAGATTTATTGAAAACATCAAGTTTGTTAAAGATTCTTTTAGTTTAATTTGTAATTCATCAAAATAAGTTAAAATAACTTTGTTTTTTTGCTCTAATGAAGAAAAATTTTCATTTATTTTTATTATTTTTGCTCTAACATCAGTTTTTCAGTCTCAAGTTCCTCTACTTACATAAAAGATTCATCATTTATATAAAGAATTTGATTGTTAAGAGCATCATTTTTAGATAACAACCTAACATTAACTTTGGCTAAGTGAAGACATTTTTCGTGGTCGGCATACAGTTTCTCAAAATGTAGGCCATCGTCATTACAATCACTATCAATGGATTTTATGTTAAGAGAACATCCAATATCATCATCATTATGGTGATTCCAATTAAATTAGAATCATCAAGGATTTTACATGCAGAATCAAGAATATGAGCATGCATATGAGTGTTAACAGGCAATGAAAATGTTTTAAGAGGTAAATCATAATTATCAATAAACAATTCAGAATTATTAGACATAACAAATAGATTATAAACCAAATCACCCGACTCATTCAATTATATAGATGTAAAAGAAATAAGATTGGTACTACTATCACTATAAGAACTATTAGAGCCATAATTTTCATCTCAAGTTTTGGACAAGTGTGCTTGTTGAGAAGGTTGCCATTTCGTTTTAGAAAAATACTTGTTAGCATAATGACCAAACTCATTACATTTTCAGTATTGAACGTGAGTTAATCTTTGTCATGGTCATATTTACTAAAATATTTCTTCTCAAATGTTTTTCATGCGACCTACTAGAATAATTAGGTTGTCCTTATCTTAATGCAAATTTATTTGTAAATTTAATAAATTTCTTGAAATTTTGTAACAACAAAGAAATTTCATGATCTAGGGATTTAAGAGAGACAAAGGAATCATCAGTTTTATATAAAGGAGATACAAAAGAAAGACTATTCATAAAATATTTAAACACTAAAGAAGGTTGTGAAGTGTGTGCTTTTGTTTTTCCTCTTTGATTATCACTTAAAGTAGTTTTAAGTTCAAAATCCCTCATTTTACTGCATAATAGTTCAGGTGTCATATGAGGATAAGCCATTTCTTCTATAGCATATTTCTGTATGGAAAATGTATGAGGTAAAGATCTTATCATTTCAGCATATATTTCATAATCAGTATATACAATACCATTAGCATGTGATTGATTTACTATATCTTGCAATCTAAGATAAAAGTGATCAAGTTTTTCATCATCTCTCAAAAACATGGTATCATATATATGAACTAACAATTAAGAGTTATCCTTTTTTAATTATAGCATCACCCTCATGTGTATACATTAAATATTCCAAGCTACCTTAAAAGTGGTGCAAGGTGAGATACATTTACACTCAGACTCATCGATTGCTTGGAAAATCGAATTTTTTTCCTTTATTGTTATCTTGTGAAATTAACTTCTTCTCTCTAATCCATTCAGAAAGAGGTTTTTCCTAAGTTCTTTGAATACCACCTTCACCAATTACATGAATAGGTACTGAAAAATCATTTTTAACCATATCCCATGCGTCATATCGTAAATGTTGGATATGTGTAATTATTCTTACTTTCAAGTAAGAAAAAATTTCACCATGAAACTGAGGAGGACATACATACCTACCATTTCGGTCATCCATTTAAAATGAGTTTAAAATCAAGAGTTCATGATCTTAAAGATTAACAGAAACTATTACAACAAGGTAATCCTAACTCCTTTAATACCACTTGGAATTCATCTATGGACACAATAGTGTTAAGATTAAAAATCTATTTTAACTTTTTTGTAAAAAATCCTTTAAACTTCAATGGTTGAAATACACACACAAAAAAAATAATAGTTTAGGTTGGTGTGATAATCAAAGCCTAAAAAAGTAAAATAGTGAGAAAAGGAGAGCAAGAGAAGTGAGAATAAACATAATGTAACAACCCACCTAATGGGATACCGGGCGATCACTTCTATATCGAATTAAAATAGGAGTTACTTATGGATAATTCTTAGCATCAATGTCGAAAGTCCATTTAATTACTAATATCCTATTAAGCGAGCGTTAAAACTTTTACTTAACTACTCTTTTTAAACAATTAAAATAAAACATCCACAAATTAATGCGTAAATGAACTAAAATGAAAATGAAATGAAATAAAATAACCGAACAATCGGTTCAAATTATACAACCATATCGAATAACATGCGAAGAATAAATAAAAATAGTTAGACCATTGGCCCGAATGTTTATACAATACCTCCTATCGAGATTTCAAGGATGGAAGCGGTTATCAAAAACCTGCACGCATCCACAGCTGCTGCAGCTGACGTCTGACTCGAAGGAAGTGTCATCCGGGCGTCCCGGTGTCTGGACACCCATATATATATATATATATAGTATACAACAAGAGAGGAAAGGTAGATAAACGGGTCAGAGCCCGAATTTTGAAAATATTTTGCAAGTGCATAAATGCTTTATTTTTAAAAAAATAGTTTTTATCTCATATTTAAATTGGTATCGCACTCCCATGAGATACCCCTAGCCTCTCCTCTAATAGTGCACACCTAACGCACCCTAACAACATACCCTAGTCAAGCTACCCCGCCTAACTAGTCTAATCACCCATTTACTATCTACCCTAGATAGTCCAAGTGCTAAGGGCTAAACTTCCCTCCATTCTCTACACTGCACTAAGTTCGTGCGTGGGGTGTCTTGCAAAGCGAAATCCAAACAAGGAACCCCCCCAATACACTACTACTTGGCAGGGTTAATGATAGAGATCCATTAGGCCCGTAGCACACACAAATGTATAAATACATATATATATATATATATATATATATATACATACAATATACGTCCAGATAATATCTCCCGGACTGAGGCTTACATAATATCAATTATATCTAATAATACACATCCGGATCTACCTCTCGGACTGAGGTGTATTTTATACTCATATCAAAACTTTCCATTTCCTTTCTCATATCCAGGAAATGTATTTAAAAGCCAATTCATTAGCATGAATTGCTTTATCACAACATATATTTTTTAAAAACCAATTTTATTAACATAAAAAATTCTTTTCCTTTTTAAATTATCCCATTTCCCTTTTTTTATACTCAGGAAATGTACCCAAAGCCATTTTCATTATCATGAAAATGCTTTGATCATATCATATGCTTCCACATCCCTTCTTCCATCCGTGAGTGTTACCGAAGGCAAACCATTAAACCATTTCCCTTTTTATACTCAGGAAATGTAATTAAAGCCAATCCATTCTCATGAATTGCTTTAATAAATCTAAGACCGCCCCTCCGGGTTTCCCCACTGGACGCGCCCCTAAATGGCTATCATCTTCCAGGGCCTATCAAACAAGACAACCTGGGAACCTAACAACGTCAGGAAGCGGACATATGCCTGCGGGAAAGTCAGGACCACACCCAGAAACCCCTAACCAGCGCAGTAAACAAATATAATCGTCCATATGGCCTAGGGACTGTATCCACCCTGCTCAATAGACAGGGGGCTTCACCACAATGCGCGCAACTTCCCTTATGATAGCGATTTAGGGAGGTGTGTAATCCATATTTTATCAATTATGAAAAACATTTGTCTTTCCATTTTGAAAATATTCATTTTTATATTTTCAAAATCGTTTCCATTATATCATATATATATACTTTAATCACATAGTATATACATACACTATATATTCATCCTAGAATATATAAACGGCCATAATGGCCTATAGCATCTAGCGATGACCAATAATCCCAAAGATTACCTCCAGGAATCATAATCATGCTTTCATATTAACATGATTCTAAATCCAAAGTATTTCCTTACTTTCATAACTAATAAATACCTTAATCATCTTTAAGGATTTTATTAGATGTCTCCAATTTTTCCAATTCACTCTAAGTGAATATATATATCTACCTCCCCAATTATCCTAATTATCTCCTAGGATACACTTAGTGGTAATGGATATAATTATGCTTTCTATACGCATAATTATATAGGCCTATATGCCTACGAGAAATATCCTCGGGATTTATCTCTCCCGAGAAACCTTAAATTTAATGGGTTATGGATTTTATTTCCATGAGCCCAAAGACTACACCTAGTCCAATTAATCATTTAAAAGTCCCCAATACAATTTAGGAACCCTAATCCATCAATTTCCACCAATTTTCTATTTTCCTCGAAAATATAGATTTAGGGTTATATATTTAAAACCCTTACTTTACCCGCCTAAGCTCCCTTAATTAATGGACCATAAAATCCTAAAAGGTCCCTAATGTCATCTCATAAATGACCTCAAATCAATTGGAATTGGAATTTACCCCATCCAATTCACCCTAAGAAAATTGCCTATTTTCAGCAAGGGTCGATCGATCGACCCTTGGCCGTCGATCGATCGATGGCTCGATCGATCGAGCCCCCATGATCGATCGATCGATCAGTCGGGCAGCTTCTTCTCCGAGAAGCTGTTTCGGCCATTAAAGCTTCTCCCAAGATTTTTTCGCCTCAACCAACAGCCTACAACTTCAATCAACTACAACTACACATATATAAAGGGTTCTAAACATCCTAGAACCCTAAACCACCAATTAATTTTGATTAATTTCTAAGTTTCTCCAATTTTCATATTTTAGGGGTTTATTCGTTTTATCTCCCGAAAACCCGTTTTATCCAAGAAAACCCAACCCAAAATCATTAGGGTTTGTTATACCAACAATGATATGAGATATTTATTCTTAAAAATAAATAAAGCAAGTAAACACTTGCCTCGTGGGTAAAATCCGACGTCCTCGAGCCGAATCCCGCGGAGGCTGGCCGGAATCTCCCCCTTTTTCCTCTTTTTCTCTCCTCCTCTCTCTCTTCTTTCTTTCTTCTCACTTTTCTTTCTCTTTTTCTCCCTCTCTCCCTCCTTTTATAAGGAGAAAAGGATTTTAACCCCTTAAAACCCAAAAACGACTCGTTTACCCTTTTACGAGCCCGTTTAACCCCAAAATCATCCGGGACTCAATTTCGACAATCGAACACTCTTTTCTGACTATCTCGGACATTCCGAGACTCACGACGCAGTCGAAATTTCGATCCGATGTACTTGACCGCAATTCAATATTCTAACCCGTAAAAATAAATGCGGGTTTTCTACTCAAAATCTTACCTCTTTTGTCGCTATACTCCACAGTGACATATAATTAAATTACCTCGACCTACTTAGTCCCAGAAATAATTATAACACCCATCGAAAATCATTAAATCCTCGAAAATCCCAAAAATTACTATTTCGCGAAATTCTCCAAATTCCCATTTTTCACTTAATTATGGGATTTAATCGTCTCCAAAAGGGAGGGTTGTTACACATAATATTTGTTAATGAGGAACCAAACGTACAAGTAAACCTCGGGTCTTCTAGTTCTAAATACAACACACACCACAAGTCCACTAAAAATAATTTTAGTATGTATTACAGTATATAAATGTATAAATTAACTATTAATCCCAATACAAATAGCATTCCAAGGCAAGCACTAAAAAACCCCGTAAACCACTGAATCAGACCAAACAAAATAGTAGCCAAGTAGAACAACACAAGAACAAAAAAAATTTACTTTATAACCCCACAAGCTAGAGTATCTAGTGAAGAGGTAATAAAAATAGTTTAATAAGTTTGAAATTCATAGATGGTTGAGAAATCAATTTCAAAACCAAGAACACAAATGTTTTACTTTATAAATTGATTTTTCAACCTTTTTGAAAACATTTTGAGTGAGAAAAGTAAAATCTAATGATTTACAAAAACCACCAAAGGATTCTCACAAACAAACCACAACCAAACCATGTTTAGAATACGTAAATGATTAGTACAACAGGTATAGTTTAAAGAAGATCTATCAATAACAATATATAAAATAATATATGATAGACCAATGAGATATTAGATCTTTTTCAAAACTAGGGCTTGTAAAACATTTTAAAAAATAGCCTAAATTATTTCAAAAACCCTATATGACAGAGGGAAAACACAACATGGGTTTTATATTTAAAAGGTGGGTTTATAGATAGTTACCAAAAGGTATAGGAAAGGCATGCAATCTCTATAACCAAACTAATCTAAAAAAAATGTCTCAACTCCACAAACATGAACAGTCCAAACTCCAAAAATCATCAACAACTAAACACGCATCTTCACAAAATATATATGTTTGAAAGTATAGGATAAAAGTGTTTAGAAACCTCTAAAAACCAATTAAAGCATAAGAGGTTTTTAGAGAGAGAAATTTGAGAGAAAATTATAACAGAGTTTCGTTACGATTGTAGAGAGAGAAAGATCTACCTAAAAATGAAACCAAGCATATCTATTTATAGGCAAGAAAAATGGTAAACAGTTGAATCGTAATAGCCAAATAATCAAAACGTGGGTTTGAGGGGAATAATGGTCATTTCACATGTTAGGATAAGGGGAAAATAATTATTTAAATAAGGGTTTTAACGACAATTTTAGAGTCGATCAAACAACTTACACAAAGCCACAGAGCCCACGCATGATTAAATTGCATGGGCAATACCCTTCACTCTAATTGGTTCAAACCAATAACAACGGGTCACCAAACAAAAATGTTGTCATTTTGATTTCTCTGATTTAAATGAAGAAACAAAAATATTTTGGTTTGGTTTCATTAAATAATTAAACCTGGATTAATAAATTTGAAAAAAATATAAAAATATTTGGAAAATATTTTTTAAATTTTGAAAAATTATAAAACCGAGAAAAATAAAATATAAAAAATATTAAATACAAAAATATACAATACATACACAAATTCAATTAAAGGTTTTATAAATTTACAAAATTTGATGTTAAAATGATTTTTTTTTAAAATAGAAATATATTTAGCTTGTGCCATGAAACCTTGGCTAGTTGGATCATTGTTACAAAATTGAGCCAAGAAAATAAGAGGGATAGGAGGAGGTACATTCAATTCTCAAAACATACTTACTGATATAACATTATAGGGATAATTTAGTTAAGGATAATCAATTTTTTGTATTTTTGTAACATATATATTAAAGTACTTACTCATATCTTAGTTATCTTAGATACTTTATATATTTTTATCTTGTGTTTATATCCTATAGTAAGTTTTATCTCAATTATATATTCTAGATTATTATTTTCAATAATTTTTATCTTTACTCATTCATTTATTTAGAAAATAATTCGTTATGTTTCTAAATGACTGTATATCTTGATATTATCATCTTTTCCTTTATCGATTCCATGTCAATGGGGAGAGTGTCTCTATAGGGGTAGGATATCCTACTAAGGGTAACATAGTTTAATCCAGATGAAGTATCATTATGTGATATTATCACATAATTTATATGGAAATAAAATAGTAATAAGATAACCTAGGGAATGAAGTTTGTATATTTTATCTTATTAAGATATTAGATAAGCTTAGTATATGTTGTTTAAGGATTAGATGAACCATGTTTACATCGTTATATCTTGTATTCATTTGATTATTCTTCTTATCTTGTTAGTTATATTTATGCATTAGTATTTTGATGTCTATTCTAGTGCTTGACAAGAAAACATGCTACAAGAATTACGAATGATTAGATTTTTTCTATCCTTGTATGCCCTTAGCCGAGTGAGTCGTGTGAAAGGCGATATATATAAATCATTTATCTGTAATCTTTTTTCGTATGCTTTGTCAAGGAATAGATAAAGGGGGAGATTGAAAAATGCAATAAAGTGATCCGGTTATATTTATAAGTCGTAAAGTAGGCCACAAACAAAACAAAATCTATTTACTCCAAATTTTATCTTGATTAAGGTGAACCTAAACATGCAAGATATCAAAAAAAATTGAAGCCAACAAACCATAAAGGAAAGAAGATAGGAGATGAGAACAATCTCTTTCGGGAAAAACCTATGTTCAACACTAATTAGAATTTGGTATTACAGAAAGACACATACATACTTACAAAATTTAGAGCTTCGCTAAGAGATGCAATAATATTTTTAATCCCAATTGTTAACAGCATGTGATATATATCTAGCAACTCCCCACAGTAAGCTCAACTTGCCTCAGTGTCCATCGATCACCCTCAGAAAATCATATTCTTATCTTCATTAGTGGAGAATTAATTCCATGACGTTAAGAACAAGTATTGTGCTCTTCGTGGTTTGGTAAAGTTATCTCCAATCATCCAAGGGGTTTGAATTGTAAAAATAAAATAGTTTGATCACTACAAGATGTATAAAAAGTCTTAGATTAAAATGCAGGTTCACATCTTTATATATAGGAAGAAGTCTCTAAGAGATAGGATGGAAGATTGCATTTTAAATTTAATAAAAACATTTTTCGTGAACTCGTTCAAATGAAAGAACATCTCATTCGAATGAAGTATCATATCTCGTTCAAAGATACATCAAACGACTGATCTAAAGAAATTCTTGAGCCTGCCAAAAGATACAACAACCAATCTCGTTCGAACGAATTTGAAACTATTCTAACAAGGTATAGGGACTCATTAGAATGACAAATGATGTCGTTCTAACAAACTTGCGAAATTTTTAAAAAACTTTAAAAAAACATTTTCAAAAAGTATTTTAAGTCTTCAAACTTTTTTAAAATACCGCTGGATGAAAAGGTTACACGGAAAAAATCACATAAACCTTTTCCAAAAAATGTAGTGACGATCTATATTTGATTGTTATGTACGATCACTAAATCGTCATCACTTGAAGTCTTGAGAATGTTCTTGATGGTGAAGTGTGGTGTAAAGAGATAAAAAAATTAAAATATATGATGAGAAATTATAAATCTTACTCTTACAAATGTCCCCATTTGGCTATTTCAATACAAAACAAAAATAAAAAAAATAACTCCTAAGAGAAGTTTAACTAATGCCCTTCCAAGACCGAAAAGAAAAAGACACTCGTGACTTTGTTTTAAATTGAAAATGTTCATCGTGTTGTCCATGAAATCATCAAGGTGGAAATACCAACACATATGAAACAAAAGAAATATCGTGACCCATAGAGTTTTAAAAAACACAAAACTCCCCTTCAATATGCTCTACCCCTTTTGTCCGTACTAGACAAAAGGTTAGAAACTAATCTTGAAATGTGAGCATCAGAAGAATCGAAATAGGAAAAATCATCACAAACAATAAACAAATAAGAATATTCAATGATACTTCAGGGAAGAAATAAACTATTTTTATGAAAAATTCTAATTTTTGAGTATAAATATATATATATCGAAGTACAAATACATACAATCACACCATCAAGTAGCACAAAAATATGCGAATCATAGAAATGGATTGAAATTGTGTGAGATTAATGCACGGGAAATTTAACATAAACATACGAATCAAAGGTGCATGCAGTCAACGAGACACTCCAAAAGAAATAACTCAATTCAACCTTTGGTGCAAAATTATAGAATGAAGTGAAATTGACTCAATTTATGAAAATTGTTATGAATTTTAATGCTTCTCAAATCAATAACATAAAACTATATAATATTTTTGAAGGAATTTTATTGTGCAAACCCATTGATCTTCAACTCTTCACCCTAAAAATATCATATTTTAAAAATAAACTTTCATAAATTTTTGAAGGAATATTATAGTTCAAGTGAATGAAGCATTAATGAAAAAAATCCTTGGCACTTCTATTTATATGCCGAAATCATCTTTTAAGCTATTGCGATTGGTGGCCTTTAATGAAAAGAATATTACTTCTTTTGTAGCCCCTTTCCATTGTATAAAAAAAAATCTGAACAATGGTTATTACAAGCGCAATTAGTTCCTAGGAAATTTGGTTCATTATTAAGCACAATTCAGATGAGAACAACCTATTCGACATATGACAAGCAAGTATAATGTTCAAAAGGTTCGTGCATTTGTGCAATAAGATGATATAAAGAGTCTAGCATACAGAAAGTAATAAACAAAGAATAAAAAAATGCTAAAAATGCATTTTTAAGAACACAAAAGAAATGAAGCCAAGTTTCATAACACCAGCGAACAATGGTACCATTGTCATACATCTTATTCTTGAACACCCACTTGGTACCAATCACATTAGTCTCTCTAAGTCAGGGGACTAATTCCATGACATCGTTCTTCCAAAATTCAAGTAACTCATCTTAGATAGCACATATCCAATGCTCATCCCTGTTTGCTTCCTTCACATTCTTGGTCTCTACCGCGGAAGTGTAGAAAAAATATCTAACATCATTCTCTAATTGATCCCAAGCCTTAAGAGTGGGATCCACCATGGTGATGTAGAGAACAATAAGATCGCCACCAGGGGTGCACTATTCTCGCACTTAAGGCCAGCCATAATGCCATCTCTAATTGTGACATTTATCGATTATATGACCTTAAAGCTTTGAGGTTAAACACCTTATAGGCTCTAATAGACGATAAATTCCCTAAAAATATTCCCTAAGTTCTCTCTATATCCAATGATGAAGCAAGGACTCCCAAAACTAGAAAATGTGATAGGTTGAATTTATTCCCTATCGACAACTCATATGGAGTGTGAAGTGTGTGGACAAAGATAGACCATATTCATCATGTGTCATGCTATATTAACCACCTCCTCCCAAAAATGTCTAGTAATATTTTTTCTCAGAAGCACGGATCTAGCCATCTCTTTAATTATTCGATTCTTCCTCTCAACAACCCCATTTTTTCGAGGAGTATGAATAGTTGAAAACTTATGTTTGATGCCAAATTATTCACAAAATTTATCCACCATGGCCTCTTTAAATTTTATTCCATTATCAGTACGAATCTGATTTATAGTAATACGATGTTGAATATGTAGAACACAATTCTTGGTTGTTAGGAACTCAACAACATCATACTTTTCTCTAAAAAATCAAATAATAAACTATCTCAAAAAGTTATCGACCATTACTAAGATACACTTCTTACCACCAATACTCTTCATACACACGGGAACCATAAGATCCATGTGTATTAACTCTAAAACGTGGGAGGTGTAATGGTAATCAACTTACTGTGGGGACTCTTGATTTCTTTTCCTTATTGGCAAGAACCACAAACTGAGGAAGAATGTTTTTGAAGCGATGGTAAGCCAAAACCTAGGTCTTTCTTGAATAATCTCATAAGATATCTAAAATTGACACAACCTAGTTGCTGATTCCTAAGGTCCATGGAGGATTCATAGCAATTATCGGTAGTCCTCACACCATGTAGCAAAAGCTCACCCAATTGATCATAAACGTTACAGTACGACCGTTCAAACTTTAGCGCAAAGTTAGCACTGCCAATTTTGCATATGCTTATCAATTTTTCTTTATACCCCTCAACATACAACACATTATCTAGCTTGGGAAAACTAAGTACCTCCATGTAACCACGTCATAATATTCTAGACTTATTCCCATCTTTAAAAGTGACTTTTCCTTCCTTGCGATCCACGAGGCTGGTAAAATATGACTTGTCACTTGTCATGTGCCTAGATCTCCCACAATCAAATTTTCATTAAGAAGTATCTTGAATCTTGAGAGCAACGTGAACAACAAGGGATTATTCATCATTCTTATATACCCAAGATGAGGTAACCTTTTGCTTGCCCTTATCTTTTTTAGCTTTATTCATAGCGTTGGATGTATTTTCAAAAGGCATAAACAACTTTTGAAATTATTCCACTAGGCTTTTTTTACTAGAAACTCAACTTGCTTTCTAAGACTACTAATTCCACTATAGCGGTGTGTGGGAGCATGTGTGTGAGAAACTCTTCCTATCCGATAGAAAAATTCCCTAAAGTGACCTATTCTTTTGCAAAGGGCACAAATATAAACTTTTTTGGGTCTACCTTAGTTAAAATGTTTAGGAAAAGCTCTCCTTGGTGGGTTATGTCAAGGCCCATACGACTCTATCACAAACTTGGGAACCAGTTCAAGTGCGTTATGGGAAGTGGATGCACCGTCGTAACCTATCCCTTGCCCCTCTTTAAAACCTAATGTGGGACCTAGGAACATCATTCCAACCTTATTAATTATTTCCTCTAAAGTAACTTTGACCTACCGGGAACATTTGAGATATTTCTTGAGATGGAAACATTGGCTTTAAGTTTCTCACGAGTCTCCAATTATGCTTAAAGATCTCTCGTAAGATTAGCACTTTGTTTCTCAGGTCACGTTTTTCCAATCCCATCGAAACTAATTGTTCATTCAAAGATATCCCAACTGAGGTCTCACTCTCTATCGAAACCTTCAAATCCTTTTTTAAAATTAACACCCTAAGAGGCAAAAAGAATTATTTTTGGTTTTTAAATACTCATTGTAAAGCTCGGCATAGGTGTGTTGGAGGCCACGTTCTTCCTCACTTAAAACATCACCACCTTTACTCTCTCCTGAATTGTTAGACATATTTTTGAGGCTATCACATTTAGAAACATCCTCATTGACGTGATACGTACTTGAAGTTCTAATGTGACTTACCATAATCGCAGTGAAGTCACGTCCATGCGGTGAATCATTCTCAGAATCAACAGACTGAATATCGCTATAGCTTAGAGTGGCATTATAAGAATCTTTGCATTTACCTTGTCTCTTAAGCCTAGTATCACACCTATGGGATTTATGACCCTTCCCCTCACAATTAAAACATCTTTTCGAATCATCTTTCTCAGTGTACTCTCCTCTAGCTCTTCTTTGATCATTCTCAAAAACATTCTTGTCGGCTTTGAAAACTTTTATTTTCCACTTTAAAAGAATTTTGAGTTTTAAATTCTAGAAACTTTTTGAATTTTTTGGAAAACAAGGCAAGCTTATCTAGATCTGTAATGAAAAATTTCCAATTGAGCAATTTGTATGTATTGTCTTAATTTCGAACAAAACTCTTTGAGTCATACGATATAAGTTGTGTTTGTGGCCTTTCAAGCCTATGACATTTTTGTTAAAGACATAGTGGCCATGTCAAAGAGATCACATCGTCATGTCATGTTTCGTGCCTCATTTTCGTCATCAACGTTGAAAGGATCTCCTAGGTATGAATACATATTTTATCATTAAGCCTTAAAATTTTAATATTGTGTGTTAGAATATTTTTGGTAGAAAAATATTTTAATTTTCCAAGTCGTTAGAACGAGTTTATAGTGTCGTTTGAACGAGTTTTGGATGTATTTCAAATGACTTCTAATGCGGTTTATTTTTGTTCTTCCCTGACTTCTCGTTAAAAGTCTCATTCGAATGGGATAACTATGTCATTCGAATGAGATTAGCCCACGTTCGAATGACCATAGAAGTTTTTTCAATATGTGATCTCTTTGACATGGCCACTACGTCTTCAACAAAATTGACATAGGCTTGAAATGTCACAAACACAACTTCTATCCTATGACTAAAAGAGTTTTTTTCGGAATTAAGACAATACATACAAATTGACTCAATTGAAACTTTGTCTTTACAAGATCGAATTAAAATTAGAGTCAGAAACCTCCTATTTTTTCTTTGATTGAGATTTTAAAGTGATCCCTTTTTCTTTTTTCTTTTGGGGAACATATCTATTTCATAAGTTTGAATATCACCTACGAATCTTTTAACCTAAGAGTATATAAAATTCCAAAAGAGTTAAGGAGCAGGATTTTCTCACTAAAACGGGACAAGACATTTCTTTGAATTTTCTTAACTCCCTTATTTCAAGAATTTCTCACCTAATTAAAGCTAGAGTTCACAATTTCATACAAGCATGCATAAATTCATCTAATGTTTTTTATTCAAGTATGCTATTGATCTCAAATGGTGTTACGAGATTTTGTATCTTCAAATCTTTCACAGCATTGGTACCCTTGTGAGTGAGTCAAAGGATATCCCATGTTCCTTAGACATGCTACACATCATGATACGACAAAATTTGTCCGGTGTGGTAGCACCAAAAATTTCATTTAATCCCCAAGAGTTAAAGTTAATCCTTTTCAAATCTTTCTCAGTCCAAATTGCAACTAGATTGAGACTAACGACATTTTTATTAGTCACCCCCTTACAACAGCAAGCTAGACGTTCTTCTCTATTAATTTAATTTTTTTTTCTCATTCTAACCTTCCAATAGGCATAATTAGAGCCATCAAATATAAGTGGCCTATTGTACGAGTTATCCATATAATCACCATCATCAAACTAACTTGTATAAACAAGCTCTGATAGCAATTTGAAAAATGCGATACAGTGGTCCGGTTATATGTATAAGTCGTAGAGTAGGTCACGCACACAACAAAGCCTATTTAGTCCAAATTTTGTATTGATTAAATTAGGTGAAAATAAACATGCAAGATATTGAAAACTAAATTGAAGCCAACAAACCACAAGCCAAAGAAGATGGGAGATGAGGAAACATCCATTTCTGGCAAAACCTATATTCCACACTGTTTAAACTCTATATAACAGAAAGACACGTACAACCTTATAAAACTTAGAGCTCCACTAAGAGACGTAGTAATGTATTCAATCCCAATTGTCAAAATCAAGTGATAGAGATCCACTAGTGCCCCACAATAAGCTCCACTTTCCTCCTTGTCCACCGATCAACCTCAAGAAATCGTATTCATATTTTTAGCAGTGGAGAATTAACCACACAAGGTTATGAACAAGGATTGTGTTCTTAGTGGTTTGGTAAAGTGATCGCAAATCATCTAAGGGTTTTGGATTAAAAAATAAAATATTTTGATCACTAAAAGATGTTAAAATGCTTAGATTAAAATGTAGGTACGCATATCTATATATAGGGACAAGAATATATAAGAAGTAGAGATGAAAGATTGCATTTGAAATCTGATCAAAAATATTTTTTTTGCACTCGTTTGAATGAAGAAACAACTCTTTCTTGTGAATTAACCTTTCATATTGGAACATATTTTTAAACAACTGATCCAATAAGATTCCGAAGCCTGCTAAAAAACACAATAACAATCTCATGCAAATGAAGTTGAAGCTGTTATATTGAGGTATAGGAACTCATTCGAACGACATCTATTGTCATTCTAACGACCTTAAGAAATTTTTAAAAAACTTTCAAAAATATTTTAAGTTTTCAAACTCTTTTAAGATACCCCTAAACGAAACGATTACACAAAAATGATCTCATAAAACTTTTTCAAAAAATGCAATCACAATTGATCTTCGATTGTTATGTACAGTCACTAACTCGTCATCACTTGAAGTCTTGATAATGTTCATGATGGTGAAGTGGGGTGTAATGGGATAATCCAAATTAAAATTGATGATGAGAAATTATAAATCTTTCTCTTATAGAGATTATAAGAGCAAGAGGATGCCCAAAATCTCCATAGGATTAGATTGTCTTATCCCTCACATTTTGATTAGTCTATGTTTATCCAAAAATCTCCATGTTGAAGATTATAAGACCACACGTCCTCATCTTCATGTGAGAGCTACCTCATTTGTGACCAATGAGAATGACTCTTTATTATAAAGATAAATAACTTCTAAGACTTAGTTTTACTCTTAGTTTAACATAACTAAAATCAAAATTTTCTTAATGTGGAAAATGTGTTAAACTTGTGTGTGGATCTTTGGATGTTGACAAATGCTTTACACAATATTTTTTTATATAGAAGAACTATGTTCTTATAAATTTCATCGTCACGAGTGTAATTTAAGTATGAGTATTTTCATGGGTGGACAAACATACTTAGAGTTTTTGCCAAAATAATTTTCAATATCTTGGATGGAAAATACTGATGAAGTTATGTAGATGAGTTTGTGACCTTCATTGTCACAGAGAAGAATTCCTTCACCCCGACGAACAATATTTCCATTGCTACTTCTTATATGTCAAAAATCTTTGTCTTTTCAATTATGTGGATTCACCATAGGTTTTCTAGATCGACGAGTTTTGTCACTACAGCGAAGTTGTTGTGAAAGTACCTAAATAGGTGAAAAAAAGAAATATTTCTTAAAGATTGCTTTGAAAACCGTTCAAATTATCTTTTAAACTCATATATTTTCTTATTCTAGCTAAGAAACCTATTTTTTGCGGACAACAATGACATAGAGAGTTTGATATCTTGCGGAAACAAGTTTGAATTGCCTATTTAGTTCATCTTCCTCTCCAAACAAAAAAGTTTGACTTCTAAAATTTTCATTATTTTTGTCAATACAAAGAAATCAGTTTCTTTTAAGATAAAAAATATTCTTAATATTTTTGAGATATCCATTATTTTCGTTACTATTTTAAAGTGATTTGAAGTTTAATTACTTCTTCTTAAAACTTGAACAAGATTTTGCAAAATTTGTTCTTCGAAGACCGTAAATATTTTTACTATCTCCAAAAAATTTATGATTTTATTTTTAATTACCTAAACTCCTAACATACATAAACGATTAAGATTATCACAACATAGTAAATTGAAATTATATTGTTGTCTTGTCACTAGTTCCATTGGAACAAAAAGTTTTCTTCATTATATAAATAAGATTTAAAGTTTGGTGCAAACGCGATATTATCAACAGAAGTTGACACTTACAATGTGGTGAGTGGTCGAAGAGTGATTAATTCTTGATATTCCAATTATAAGGTGGAAAAAGTTTCTTGTGGATGTTGTTCATTATTAAGGTATCGTTTTGGCCTGAGGTTTTTTCAGCCAGGGTTTTTCCCTCGCATAAATTCTCATCTCAAGCGCATGATTTTTATTTAGCATTTTGACTCACTTTATATGTTTCATGAACATATGTTGTTAAGTAGAATCATTTTTTAAATTATATTTTTATCATTTAGACCCTAGGATTAACTCTTTCCCGAAAGCCAAATATTACCTTCATTTAGCAATGATTTTTAATTTGGGTAGTTCCTCTCTACATAATTTTTCTCAGTTATTAAGGGAGGAAGTGTATCTATATTCTATTATATTAGGGTATCTAGAGGTAAAATGGGATCAAGTTACTTTCCTTTTAGTAAATCGTGAGTGGGTCCATCGTCCTCCTCATTATTGTCCTCCTAAAATTAATAGCATTTTTTTCGAAATACATTATATTAAATCATCAAAAATGGTAGGTGTGGAGTCAAGGCTAACTACTATCAATTACATTTCATCAATTACCATTATATTTATTAGATTATATCAATATGGGAACTCCTTACACCCTCTTCGATCAATACATATGTCTTTTCTGATCATCCTTGAAATTTCCCTTACGAATAGACTTTTTTGCATATATAAAAAAATAAATATGCTTTACACATTTGTTTCCAAGACGTCATGAGGTCTTTAATATAGCTAAATGCTTATTTTGAAACCAATTTTGAGAGTGTGTGAATGCAACTGAGATGGAGGAAGGATACCCAATTAAAATATATTGTCAATAAAGAGATAAAACTCTCCTTTGATTCAAGTTAGGGTAAAAAATACAAGGCTTGAGGTTTATGTGAAAAAATATTTACTAAGTACATTACACCAAATTTTATCTTCAATATTAGGTGACTTAATCTAAGTGTGAAAAGGAAAACAAGGTAGCAAAAAACCACGGCGTACAAGGAAAAACCCAGAAACAAAAAAAATCTTAAGCCGAAAGAACGACAAATGAACTATGGTAGGACATAGTGAGAGGAATTGCATCTTACAACTCGTAATTCATAACTTTAGCCTAATGCTCTTTCACACCATATCTTCCCCCAATAGTAAAGCATCAACAGTTGGATAACGCTTCATAAACAAAACCAATTTTGGTGGCAACCAATGTCTTCTTCAAGCCACGGTCAACAATATCCCTTCTGAAATGGAAGGATAATTTTTTGTTCTAAATCTTGGAACAAAGATGAAAAGACTACACTGAGTGTAGTACCACTTTCTAGGTGCGTGCAGAACCTAAAGTGAAATTGCATTTGAAAATATTGGCTTAACTAATAAATATATTTTTGAGATATGTGAAATCTAAAAATAACTCAAGAAAAAACTAGAATGATATTTGTTAAGGTGTTAAAAAGATTTTAAAGCATATAAATTTTCTTAAAAATATTTTTAGATTTCAAAAGTTTTAAGACTAAAATATATCAAGAATATAAAGAGGGAAAAAACGAGATTAAAATTTGGAAGAATGCAAGATTCAACACAAAAGAATATTTTATTATGCAAAATTTTTTTTCTTCGGAAAGAAAATATTTTTCCCCATAAAGAAATCACAAAAACACACTTATCTCACACACTTGTAAAATGAAGCATAAACCCACATACATATACACTCAAGCTTGCAAGAGAATCTTGGGGGGAAAGTAGGTAAGTTTTAGGCTTACATAAAAGTGACAAGGTGTGAATAGTAAAAATATATGGTAAGATTTTTAGTGTTGCACAAGTACGAATGAAGATTTGCATAATATAACTCAAAACTAATTTTTTTTCACCAGGCTAACACCTTCCTTGGTGCCATCACTATAGATAATGCCAGATATCATCCAAGGGATTCAACCTGGTTTCTAAACTTACACAACAATGGTGGAAATAATATAATGCAATAAAGTAATAGAAGAGATAAGAGACAAAAGACAAACACGAAGATTTAAGTGGTTCGGCCTTAGCCTACATCCACTATGAAAAGTATGGAGTGATTTCACTATAGTATATGGCTAAGATCCATTGAAGATGAATAAAATCTTTCTCTTTCTCTTTCCTTTCTCTCTCTCTCTCTCTCTCTCTCTCTCTCTCTACCTCTCTCTCTCCACAGAGTAATACTAGGGTTTTCCAGAATTTGTTCCTTGTAGAAGGAGACAATGAGTCTCTTTTATAGTCCTAGGGGTGGTCAATACCACCCCCAAGCATGCAGTGCGTGTGTAATGACATCATTAGATAATGGGAGCATAGAGAGAGGTGTGTGGGTCGTGATGAGGGAATATTACTTCCAGGTGTTGGTTAATATGTTATACTGGTATTGATTGGATATGCCAATAATACCCTTGTCGCGCTTCCCACACGTATTATGTCTAAACTTTTGGGTCTCGACTGGTCGAGACTAAAAGAGCTCTGATCTTAAGGACAAGTTCGAGATGAGGTTGGCTTCGTGTTTTTCCTATATGGTTAATGAGAAGGTCTCAACCTTATGAAAGTGTTTGAGGTCGATACTTTGATTATGTAAAGAGGTCAACGTCGCACAAATATTACTAAAAGGTCGATATTGTACTTATTCATTAATGAAAGTTGTCCAGTAATAGGGTGGTCTCGGAGGTCGAGATTATCTAATACGAGACATGTAATGAGAGATCTTGTGGGATGGTGAGTCTGGGATTATATATGAGGGGACTTACCACTGCAGTCGGTATTGTCCGAACGAGACCAAACTTATGTGTATCAATCAGCATCTATACCTTACTCTTCAATGTTAATGGGAAGCTGAGGTTTAAGTTCATCCATCATGTCTTATCTTATTTATCAATGATTAAGTGTCATATTAATGCAAGTGCAGGCATGTCAGTCACATGATGGTAGTGGATAGGCATGCGCACACAGGTGTCATTGCATCCCCCTGAAATGAACACTTGTGAGTTGACTAGTGGCCTGGCATGTGGCCCAAGAAGGTGTGTAGCAAATGTCATTTTTAATGGCACACCCTAATTTTGGGTGCATTGGGAATTGTGCACATGTTTGGGTGGAAAAAGTCTTTAAGTTTCCTCTATCTCTCTCTTGCCTCATTCCTTTCTCATTTTCTCTAAATCAAAAACTCCGGCATTTCCCTCTCTAAAATCCCTCCTTTTTCGGTCAATTGTTCCTCCTTTTTTAGACGTATTCTTCCTCTCTTCATCCTCTTTTCCCATCTAGGTTCCTTCTTCGTTGTTTTCTTGATTTGATTCTCGCTTTTCTTTATTTTTTTTATTTTTAGGCTTCTTTAGTTTTTTTGTCACCATTTTTGGTGGTTCTAGGTTTAAGTTTTGGTGGTTTAGGAAGAGTAGGGAGTTTGACAAGTATTTTAGGGTTGAATACAGCTGACTTTAGGCTTTTCTGGGTGAAATTTGGATATTTTGGTGACTTTTCAGGGTTCTCATTGAAGAAGTTCTTGTTGTTCTTGGTTGGGACTTTTCAAAAACCTTTTAAACTGCCTTGTTTTATCTTTATCCAAAAATAAAAAAATCTTCTCTTCTGTTTGTCATGTACCGTAGACTTTATGTGCCAAGAAAAGGGTTTCCTCACCTTCGTGATCGTATTAGATGTGAGATTTATAGGGCCGAGGTTGAGGTTAAAGGTAGGGTCGAAGTTGAGGCTCAGGTTCCTCTTACTCCCATCCTTCTAGCTGTAGAATGTCCAACTTTACTTGTCACTTATCTCATTTTGGCCTAACCCTAAGTTATCATTTCCATCAGCAGTGATTTAATGTTTGATTTATCCTCCAATGACTCCTTATATGTTCCTTATTCTATGGGCTATATAGTTTCTCATCTTGTGGACCCTCGTATATAATGAGAGATATCGAAGGCTGAATCCTTCGACGAGGCCATGAGGGTCCTACCGCCCGTGTGGATGAGGGCAAAACTACTTCTTCTCACAAAGAAGGGGACCCTGAGCTTGAGATTTATGATATCTCTAATGATGAGCTAGAAGTATAAGTGGATAACAACGTGCCTCCTATGTCAGTGATTATCTTAGTCATAATTGAGGTCGGGTTCAGAACTCGGGATCCCCATGGTAACACTCTTGCCATTAAAGAGGATGAGGAGGTGTAAGAATATGTCTTAGACACAAGTGTTTCCTCGAATATACCTAGTGAAGTCCGAGAGAAAGATCTGATAGTCTAGAGGCCCCTTTATGGGGTCAAGTCAACCATCAATATGAGGGTTACCTCTAAGGACAAGCGTGCCTTTAATAACAAAAATCATAAAGATGTCACTATTTATGAACAGATGTTCAAAATAGGTTTTTATCTTCCCATTCACTCGTCTATCTGAGGGATCATTACCTCCATAGGTATGGCTCCCACTCAGCTAACATCGAACGCTTGGAGGAGGACCCTTTTTGGTGTTGCCCAACTTTGGAGGATTGCTTTTAAGGGGGATATTCTAGTTGACATTTTTCACGGCCATTATACTGTGGTCACTCCAAGAGCTTCTCCTTGTTATTACCATTTTGTAGCTCACCATTTTGTCCGCAAACTTATCCATATCAAGCAAACCTCTAACCATGACTCGAAAGCCCGCTATTTTTTATCTAGGGGATGGGAGTTTGGCGAAGGGGGGTCATCTTTTGTAGATGAGACGAGAGTCACCAGATTGTGGGATCAAGACAAGCTAGACCCCACCATCGGGGGACTTAACAGAAGATGAGGAAAGAGGCTCTGTCGAGACATGCGACCAACCCCCTTCTCCCAATGTGGGATGATACAATAGTTATTGCACCCCTGGCTCAATTGGGCGTTAATTCTGAATCTATACTCGAGTGTCCGTTGAGAAATCGGGGGTCATTACTTCGGTTGTCCTAAAATGCGATAATCGATACTTTGATGATTAAGACCCCTCTCGGGTCTTTAACTTTGCTCTTCACAGGGCCACGCGGGTAAAGATTTTTTTCTTGAGATTTTAATAATAGTTGAAGTCTTGTATTATCTTGTATTAACTCCTCTTATTTTATTATAATCTATCATTGCCCTCTAGAAAATCTAGCTTTGGGTGACTGAGTTAAAAAATAAGGTGAAGGCAGTTGGGGATGTATAAACCCACGCTATTAGCTTGAAGAAAAAACTTGAAGACCTAAAGGCCGAAAATGATACAAAGGACCACGAGATGAGGTCCCTCCATAAAGAGTGTATACAGAACATGAAGGCGGACCTCCTAGCGAAGATTAAAGGGCTAGAGAAAAAACTCCAAAGTCAAGAAGAGAGTGAGACCGAGAAAATTAAGGAGGAAACCGAGAAGTCTATTGCCGACTATAAAGAGTCGGAAGAATTATTTGGCTACACTATCCAATATATGGAGAAAGGGATAAAAATTGTCTTCTGCCGAGTCTCAAACCAGCGTGCTGAGCTAGTGGCCAATGAGCCTCTTTTGGACAAAATTATCAACTCCTTCAGCTTCGCCGATCCTAGAATCATTAATTCTCTTAAGAAAGTTCAGGCTGAGGATAGTGCGGCCGAGGCCGAGATGACTGTGGTGGAGTCAGAGGTCACCAAGAGAGTCGATGATGAGGAAGGGAATACTACCAGCTAGGAGGAGAACCCTGTCAGGCCGACCACTATCGAGCATGTTGATATTTTTTTCTTTAGGGCGACCTTCTGTGGTTCTTCATGCCATTTTTTTGTAATGATTGCGTCTTCTCATTTTTGAACAATTTTTTGATCAAATTATAACTTCTACTTAACTATTGCTTGAATGCATTTTTTTTCTAAGTGTTGTGTTTGCCTTTTTTTTCAACACACAATATTAATTCACACCATATTAGAATGATGTTTAGAGAAGTTTTACCATATTAATAATGATGCTAAGGACTTTTCATCTCTCAGGATTTTAAAGAGGTGCTTTTTAGTTGAGACTCTTTAGGCACCCTCATACCGCCAAGAGATATTTTTAATTGCTCGCGATAATTAAATGATTTATAAGTTCTCCATATTCAAATGATGTTTATTTGTCTCACCACAAAAATGATGTTAAAGTACCATCCTCGTCCCAGGAGTTTTAGAGTGATGCCTTGGAGTCCAGACTCTTGAGGCACTCTCATACCACCGAGAGAGAGAGTTTTAATTACTCACCATAATTTAATGAAGTTTAAGTGCATCATATTCAAATGATTTTTTTTGTTCTCACCACTAAAATGATGCTAAATGACCTTCCTCCTCTCGAGATTTTTAGAGTGATGCCTTGGAGATGAGACCCTTCAGGCATTCGAATACCACCGAGAGAGAGTTTTAATTACTCACCATAATGAAATGATGATTAAGTTCACCATATTCAAATGATGTTTTTTTGGCTCACCACTACAATAATGTTAAAGGACCTTCCTCCTCCTCGGATTTTCAGAGTGATGCCTTGTAATCGAGACTCTTCAGGTACTTTCATACCATCAAGAGCGAGTTTTAATTACTCACCATAATTAAATGATGTTTAACTTATTACCTAATGGGAACATAAATTCAATAAAGAAGATATGAGACAATATTTATTGCATTTCACATTATATTTCATATAAAACCACATTCTCTTTATATACAATTAAAAAGATTTTCTTTCGATAATGAAAAATGGATGAACGAAAAACAAATGAACTGCTGATAGTATCTTTTTAGATGATTCACATTCCATAGTTGGAAAATGGATCTCCCTTAAGATTTTCAAGATGATAAATGCTTGGGACGGCCTGTTTCGTAACCCCGCAAGGTCCGTGACAATTAGGAAGGTGTTTGTTGGCCTTTGGGATGACCTTCTTTAGTACTTGGTATCCCACTACTATGGGCCATGACTTGACTTTCTTGTTGTAGAACTTGGCAACTCTTTGCTGATATGCCAAATGCCTAACGAGTGCGTCATTTCTTATTTCCTCTATTAAGTCTGAGTTTAGTCTTTTTTTCTTCTAGATTAGCCTTAGGGTCATAGGTATGGACCCTATGAATCGCCAACCCAATCTACGTTGGGATTACAGCTTATGATCCGTAAGCTAGCATGAATAGTGTTTCTCTTGTCGGTGTTCTCTTCGTTATCCTATATTCCCATAGGATACTATGCAACTCATCAACCCATCCCCCTTAGCATATTCATATTTCTTCTTAATTCCATCTAGCGTCATCTTGTTAGTGACCTCTATCTTCCAAGTAGTATGTAGTCGACCAGGTGATGAGTAGAACTACTTAATACTGACCCTTCCACCATATGCTTCTAGAGATTTCTTCTTGAATTTCTTTCCATTATCGAATATCAACGTATTAGAGAGGCCGTAACGAAAGATAATTTTTCTCTAGATAAATTTGAAACATTTTTCTTCAGGTATCATTACAATAGCCTCAGCTTCAACCCATTTGGAGAAGTAATCAATCGTCACAGTAGAAAAATTAAAGTTTCCCTTTGTTGTATGCAAAGAGACGACCATGTCTATTTCCCATATGGCAAAGGGCCAAGGAGTCGATATTAGGGAGAGTGGTTGGTGGGGTTGATGAGGGATGCTTGAAAATTAATGGAACTTATTTCACATCAAAATGTACTTTGCCAAATATTTTGCGTGCCTCAACTAATAATAACCATTGGTGATAATCCTTTTAGCCAAGGTTTTTCCACCTATATGGATCATGCATGAGACATCATGCACATCTCTGAGTACATACCTAACCTCTATTGGATGCACACACCATAGGAGTGGAAGTAATAATCCCTTTTTGTAGAGTACATTTCCAACGATGGTGAAATTTGTTACGCGATATCGGATCTTCCTTCTCGCAGCCTTATTTTCCGACAGCTTTCCATCTCTGATATGGTTTATAATTGGGTCCATCCAGGATGCTCCCAAATTCAAATTTAAGTAAATTTCCATTTCATTACTCTTTACTTCAATACTCAGCTTAAGTAAAATCCCCACCAGTACTAATAGTGTGATTTATGTTCTGGTGGATGAGGCTAGCCTTGCTAGAACATCCACTCTTTCGTTCTCTAATCTCGAAATCCTCCTTATTTTAACCTCATCAAAGTTTGATAGAATCTTCTTTACTCTATCTAAATACTTAGACAATTTTTCTTCTTTGGCTTTTATATCCCCAATACTCGGTTGACAATCAGGCGAGAATTACTATGAAATACCTTTTTCCACTCCTCATAAAACACTTTCCTCATGATTTTGAATTGGTCGAGAGAGGAGAATAGGGGAGAGTCCTGCCAATAGAGTTTCGTACCATGACTCATTTTTTATGCTTTAATATTTAACCAAAAGGCATATTCAATATCAGTTCCATCCGGGGTTGAAAGTATTAGGCTTGCACCACTACCGCTTTTGCAAGATGAACAATCAACAAACAAGCTCCAAACTGGTCCCCTTTTGGTGAAAGGACCCTCAAACAAGGTTCCATTCTTTATTAGCAAATCTTTCTCTGTTACACCATATGTTTTGTCACTTGGTACCTTCTTAGTCATTGTATCCTTTAGGATTACTGATGGAATCTTGACCATATCTACAATATCTTCACGTCCCATAGTATCCCATGTAAACTTGGCCAAAAAATCTGGCAGCGCCTACTTTTTATTGCATTCCTTAGATGATAAATGATATCAAACACACCCAACTCTACTGATCAAGCCATTAACTTACCTGATTTCAAGATTTTATGAATGACTTGTTGGATAGGAGTGTTAGTGAGCACTACCATAATATGCATTTGGATGTAGGGCTTGATTTTCCTCGAAGCATGGATAAAAGCATATGCAAGATTTTCCATCTTTGGATACTTCAGCTCTTCCCCTTTAAGACCTTTGTTATTGAAGTAAACAAACTTTTATACCCCACCATCATCTTGAATAATAGTTGCGCTAATGGTCGACTCGAGACGACTAGATATAAATACAAATTTCCTTTTTGTATTGGCCGAGAGAGAAGAATAAGGGATTCGAGATAAGCCTTCTTAACTTAAATCACCTTTTCACACTCCTCCTAAAACACTTTCCTCATGATTTTGAAAAATTGAAAGCACTTGTCCATTTCCCTGGAAACAAACTTATTCAGAGCATCAACTCGGACTACCAACTTCTGAATGTCTTTAATTATCTTCAGAATTTTCATGTCAATCATTCCTTTAATTTTAGTGGGATTTACTTTGATCCCCCTTTGATTGAGAATGAATCCTAAGAATTTCCCTATCCGATGTTGAACACACACTTTACATGATTCAACTTAATTCTGTACCTATCCATTGTATCAAAAGTACTTTGTAGATTGGTTATATGAGTCTTATCCTTTAAAACTTTTGTGAGCTTATCATCCACGTACACCTCCATTTTCTTCCCAATTTGGTCTTTGGACATCTTATTGAACAACCTCTAAGAGGTTACCACTAATTCTTCAGGCTGAATGACATAACTTTATAGGAGTAGGTTCCTTTCTCTATGATAAAGGAAGTCGTTTCGGCATCATCCTCATGCATTGAAATTTGGTTATACCCGGAATAAGCATCCACAAAGAGCATGAGCTCATGACCTGATGTCGCATCTACCATCTAATCAATATAAGGCAGAGGAAAATTGACTTCGAGAATATCTTGTTAAGGATCGTGAAGTCCACATGCATTCTCCTCTTCCCATTCTACTTATGCACAATGACGACGTTAGATAACCACTATGGGTAATGCACTTATCCAATTAAATCTGCAGTCTACAACTTCTTGACCTCATCTCATATGATGTCATATCTGTCCCTAGTAAAGGTTCGCCTTCGATATTTCACTAGCTTATAATATCATTTATATTCAGTCGATGACAAATTACTTCGAGGTTGATCCCCAATATGTCATCATGTCTCCATGAGAATACACTTTTTCAATTTCTCAACAACTTGACCAAATCTTGTTTTATCTCTGCCTTAAGGGATAAGCTTATTTGGATGGTTTTTTTGGTTCCTCCTCATTGAGGATGATGGTTTCTACATCCTTAACAGGCTCTCCCTTTTTAATTTTTTTCTCATCTCTTGGATCAAATGTGTCTGTATTATAAGAAGTTGTCTCCCTTTGGTGAGCTCCCCTATTCTGCTGAGGTGAAGAAACACTTTCTTGTTTCCACTTGATCACCATTTACTTCCCTTACTCCATAAGGAGTCGAGAATTTCATCATTGGGTGTATAGTGGAAGATAAAGCCTCAAACTCTTTCAGTGTTACTCTACCTATAATTATGTTGTAAGTTAAGAAATAGGTCCATCCATCACGAAAAAACTAATCTTCTTGGTTAGGCATCTCGGCCAGGTTCCCTTGCATATATCCATTTCATAAACTTACAGTAGTGGGTGCACTTTCTCCCTGCTGAAGCCAATCAAAGGTTGATGGAAAGGGACAAGTCTCTTCTTGGCCAGCTTTAGGCTTTCAAAACAATCCTAGAACATGACATCGATCAATATTTTCCTATCCACCAATATATGAGCCACGTTATAATCGTGAAATTGTGTACTTATGACTAGGGGTCATCACGTGAGACAAAAATTCCTTTGAAATCTTGACTTGAAGAACCCACAATGAAACCATCCATATCAACTTTTCTAGCTTTCTTAGCTTAACATCGATCTCAACCGAATAGACCTCGGCATTTTTTTCCCTACTTTCTCTTCAATAACATGAGCCTTCCTGTCGGTTGGCTCAGTTCCTCCACTTGCTAATCCTTTGCAGATAATTTTTACATTAAAATAAATCATGCATAGATTACCTTTAATTACAAGTGGCTTGGCAGGAAGGTCAGGGTCGTCGTCACCACTATCATCTGACTGTTATTCGTTCATGTTTTCTTGAACCTCCTTCTTTGGCTTGACATACTTCCTTACATTGAACCTTTTTCTTCCTTAATCTCATACCACGCTCTTGTCCACGTACTTTTGGAGCTTTCCTTGTTTCAATAACTTTATAATGTCGTCTTTTAGGGCGAAGCACTGATATTTCATGCGGTCAGGATCCTGATGAAACTCACACCAATTGCTTTTATTCCTCTTGTGGGGTGGGGACTTAAAAAATTTCGGCCACCTAAGCTTCCTGTCATCCTTTATCTCTTTTAATATCATGTCTGGACTTAATGTTAGCGGAGTGTACTTGGTAAATTTATCATCGTTGGATCAATTTTTTCCTTCCTTCTCTATATCTCGGTCCTTAATGGATTTTCCACTATTAGCCACCTTCATATCACCTCTCTTGGCCGCCATGTCATTCTCTATGTTGATGATTCTCCTAATTATTTCCAGGAGTTATGTCATGGACTTTGGAGGATCCTCATAGAGGTTCCATAGAAGTTAATCAGGTTGCAGACCAATGATTAAGTTTGTTGGTCGATACTTTCCTCATAGTCTTCCACATCCAATTTTTCTTTGTTAAATTGAGAGATATAGTCTCTCAAAGTCTGATTCTTTCCCTATCTCATATTTTAGAAAATTAGTTACGCGTTTGACCGGATTCATACCAAAATAAAAATTATGAATGAACTTTTTCATCCATCAGCTTAAAATTCTCAATAAGTCCTCTTGAGAGGTTGGTATACCATACATGAGCCATGTCTGTGAGAGTACTAGAGAATTCTCTACACCTCATCTCATCAGGTGTTGAGAATATGTCGACGGTCGGCTGATGCATCTCTATGTGGTGAACGGGGTTAATACTTCCATCATATATGGGTGTCATGATCGGTGGGATAAACTTTTCACGAGTAATGTAGTTGAATATCCTTGGCATATATTGAGATCCCTCCATGTAACCCCTGTGATCGGGGTCTAGAAATTTAATGAGATAGCTGATCTTGTCATTTAACCTCTGAATTGAGCTTTTCTAGGGCCTTTCATCCTAAACCATATTTTCTTAAGTCCCTTACATTACTGTAACTATCTCGGGAGCTGGCTCTCTACCTATAGTTCTCTTCCGACTATTGACTTCTCGGTGTTCCATACATTCTTGGTCTCATCTCGTCCTTTTATTTCCTTGACGAGTAGTGGCACGTGTGCCATCCAGGCTTTGAGAATTTCAACCTCAACTACCATCACTTATTGTGTCGAGAGAATTGAAGGTCGATATATTACTTAGCATGTCTAATGCAAAGCCTTTCTAACGAGTCTGAGGAGTGTGTTGGAAAGTCTTTCCCTGGTAATTTGGAGCTGGCGTAGACCCTGGCCGATATGATGTGTAGTAGGTCTCATACCTCTCCCAACAATTTTTGTCATCACAAGCCAAATCATTTGGACACTATTGAATCTCTTTTCCAAGGTCGAGACATTATGGATCTGTGACGTAGCTGTCCTTGAGGTGGTGTTGTACTTCATTTGTTGGATCTAGGGTCGATCATCAATTAATGGATGTACGGCTTCTCTGGTAGCCAGAGTTATAAAGTTACTAGTGGGATAATCTGGGATCCTAATCATGATGTCGTGGCTAAAGGCCAAGAGCTATTGTTACATTTGTTGTTGATTGGACACAAGGGACCACAGTGTTGTTGCTATATCATCCATTTCAAACTGCTCAAGCAGTTGGCTGAAACTGGCCTCAATGTTTCAAGGCGAATCAGTGGCCCTTTTTGGTGAGACTTAACGAAATAGAAAATATAGTGAAAATAAGGAAAGTATAAAACCCAAAAATAGGATGAACCAGCAAAGCTCAAGAAAAACTCAACTCAAGATATTTTAATGGCGATTCAGCCTCAACAGTGGTAGGATTGGATTACCACTAGAGACAAGGAAAGAATTATTCGAGCTACGGTGGAGAAAAAACTCAGTCTCTTCCCATAAACGGTGTCAAAATGATGATGCTAAATATCATCCAAGGAATTCAACCTAGTTTCTAAGCTTACACAACAATGGTAGAAATAATATAATGTAATAAAGTCATAAAAGAGATGAGAGATAAAGGACATAATATATATTTAAGTGGTTCGGCCTTGGCCTATGTTCACTGTGCAAAGTATGGAGTCATTTCAGTACAATAGATGGTTAAGAGTCATTGAAGATGAATGTAATCTCTCTCTCTCTCTCTCTCTCTCTCTCTCCCCCCCTACAGAAAGTAATAATAGGGTTTTCCAGATTTTAATCCTAATAGAAGGAGACAATGAGTCACTTTTATAGTCCTAGGGGTGCACAATACCTCTCCCAAGAATGCAATTCTTATGTAGTGACATCAGTAACCAATGGGAGTATAATACCTGTAGAGACATGTATGTAAGTCATTATGAGCAAATATTCCTTCCACGTGTTGGTTAATCTGTTATAATGGTATTAATTAGATATGCAATAATAACCTTATCATGCTTTCCACGCATACCTATTATCTCTGAAGTTGTGGGTCTTGATTAGCCAAGACTAGAAGAGCTATAATCTTGAGGATAGGGTTGAAACGAGGCTGGCTCCATATTTTTCATGTATGGTTGATGAGAAGGTCTCAGCCTCATGAGAGTGTCTCAGGCTGATACTTTAATTAGTCAAAGAGGTCGACATCGCACATATATTACTACAACGGCGATATTGTACTTGTTCATTGATGAAAGTTATCCTATAATAGGGTGGTCTCGGAGGTGGAGACTATTTTATATAAGACGAATAATGAGAGCTCTGGTGGGATAGTGACTCTGCGAATATATGAGGGGACTTGCCTCCGTAGTAGGTGTCTTTCGAATGATACCAGACTTATGTATATCAACTACATCAATAGATTTCATTGTGTTGATTCATCGGCAAAATAGATCGATTAAAACTGAAGAAACTTCCTAGAAGAATTTGTATACAGTGACGAACCATCATTGTAGTGAATAAAATCTTCATTGTGGCAATTCTAAAGTAACACACACACAACAAAAATCCACACACAATCTTTGAGTTATAATCTGACACTCGTTCAAATTCGAACTCAAAAGTATATTTAATTTAATAATTTTTTTTAAAATAAGTTTTGTTCATTACATATATTTGCTACATCAAGGAAGATATATCAAAGGACACACACACACACACACAAGTGTTTTTTAAGTATAACTAGTGTGATAAAACATGCATAAAGAGTCTATAAGTCCTACTATGTTCCTAAGAGTGGTATGAAAAGGATACGTGTCTTCAAGGATGTCCATTTGAATGATGTGCACAAAGATTTATCGGAACGACCTCAAGGACAAGAATCAAAGTATATTTGGGCATCGGAATAAGACAATATAGTCATATAGGAAACATGTGTATAATGCATACTCTTACAAAGGCGTATGAAAAAGAAATTCAGACACGCATGTTAAATCATCCCTCCACTTATTTATATTGTAGTTCCACTTTCAAATCGTAAAGAAACACCAAACGGATTGATATTTTAGGCATTTTAAGAGGGACATCATCCCTCTATTTATTTATACTGTAGTTCCACTTTCAAATCTTAAAGCAACACTAAAAGGAGTGATCTTTTAGGCATTTTGAGAGGAACTCGTAGAAAGAAAAGTGTTTTAGGGATTTCAGTATAAGTTTGAGACTTACTTTTAGTTAATAGTTTAAAAATATTTAAAGGCATTCCTTTATAACAACAAGAACTAGAGAAAACCTTCCTCCTTTATATGCTTTCTCGTACGATAAAAAAAGCACATACTCAATCTATTAGTCACATGAAAACTCAACTAAAAAAGAAATATCCAAATCCCATATCTTGTTAGTCATGCTGGAATTGGTTTTGAATTTAGACAATGGTAGTAAATGTGGATCTTTGTCTTGTAATTTTTCTTTTTGACTAAAATGGGATTGACTAGCTAGGGAAGTGGATTGAAAGGTTGATTTTGACGATTCTGGAACATAGTACACTAATGAAACATAATTATCATCATCGTAATCAATTATTGTTACCATCGTTGCTTCTATTGAATTTGATATGTTTTTCCAGGCAACGGAATTAAGGACTACTTGCTTGAAGAAACTCTTAACTTATAGATCCATCAATCCTACCTTTTCCCACAAGAATATAAAAAAACATTTGCATCTCAAATATCTTCAATGTCCATGAGAGTGCATGTACTCAAAACCATGGTGGATGAAGAATACCCAATTAATATTTCTTGTCAAAAGGCGACAAGGCTTTCCTTTTGTTTCTTGTTATAGGTAAGAGGCAAAATCTAAGGACTATATGTCAAATTATTTACCAAATAAATTACACTAAATTTTATCTTCAATATTAGGTGATAAAACCTATGTGCAAAATAGGTAAATAATTTAGCACAACACCAAGGCATACGAGGAAAAACCCACAACGTGAAAAAACATAGGGATGAAAGCATGATAAATGTACTATGACAGAGCTTCATAACTAAAAGATTACGAATTACACCCTCTTGATGCTACAACCGAATTGAAACTATTTTTCATCATATCCTCTATAGAGATCACCAACAAATGGAGAACGTTATACTAACGTTCCCAATTATAGTTTGCAATCAATGTCATCAAGTCCTTCACAAACAAATTCTTATTTTAGAGTTTAGACAAAACTGTGTGTTATTATAATAGAACAAGTGAGAAGCCACTAGTGTGACACCCCGTATTTTTTAATAATTAACTTGATCAAATCTATTTATTAAATACTGCAGTTTGTCAAAACAATTTAAATACCATACGTAGAATCCGTGTAACCAAACGTATTAGACAATGCAAGAAGGTGCGATAAGAAAATCCCAAAAGATAACAACTTATATGAAAGACATTACCACCATCTACTATATAGAAATAAACTATAATCTTTCAATACATAAAATCTCACGACTTAATTCATAACAAAAACCTTCACAAACCAACCGACTAGAAATCCAACTAAATAAGTGAGAAAGTACAAACTAGAACTGAAATGACAAATCCTCGCCCCTTTAAATATATAAATTTTAAATAAATAAAAATACATCTACATCCAATAATGGTGATGAAACTCGAACAAAACCCAGTGGAGTATGAGCTGGAATACTAAGTCGGATAATCACGAGAACCAGAAAAGGGGATTCAATAGCGATGGCCAGTCCATCACGAGCTAAGCTATCTATGCAACCCACTTACAGTTATGAAAGTAAATAATAAAGCTAAAGATTTTACAATTTTGTCTCACAATGCATAATGTGCCTCACAGATATATCTAATTAATCTAATCTTTCATTTATAAATAAGCGTGTGAGTGTAACTGGTACCCCACATATGTCAGTTAAATGAAAGTCATAACATAAATAAATTCCCATCATAAACAAAATCCAACCTAACCATATCTACCCCAAAACTTCACAAATAATAGTGGTTATTGATGTCTAAAAATGGATTGATTCTAGTTTTATAATCACAGATAGAAATTAAGTAAATAACTCAAACTACTTACATAAAAGATATAATTTAGAGTGGTCCGTCCGTAAAATACCCTACATTCATTATAGTTGTTATTTAGTCAGGCTTACAACAACTTATTAGGATAAGCGTACATATGATTCGGGTTGACTTGCCTCTTGAGTTTAGGGATGGACTTGTATTTATTGGGGTCTGAAACCCTAAAGATGGAGCGCCTTTATATCTTCAAATATTTAAAACTGTGTACAATAAGTAAAACTCTTATACTTTATAATTGGTTGATATTCCACTCGAATAACTATTGATGTTCCAATTGGTTGGTCTTCTAGAGTTAGTCGGCCTTCCTGCCGACTAAGTTCTTATGAGGTCGATCAAGCAGGTTGGTCAGCTACGTTGGATGATAGGTGTACCTTCTTTATTGGTCCACGTAAGAACATAATTTTCATATACAAGAAAATCCTCAAATGCTTCATGCTAAATATTTTCATGAAAGTATGGAGTATTTAGCCCAGTAAGTTGCTCCGCATACTATCTTGAATATTTGTTTGGCAGCTGACGTCCTACACTTGTAAAATTTTTGCATGAACTGTTAGAAAATGACATTGTTGTAAACAATTTAAAGTGTAGTGAATCGTAAAAAGGTAATTTAGCATTTTCCCACCTTTAGAATTATCCAGCCGCCAGAATGTCAATTGTTGATACAGTTAAACATTATTTTTCTAGGTATGTCTATTGTTGATACAATTAAACATTATTTTTTCTAGGAAAGATATAAAAGTGAAGCTTGTACCAGTTGTTTTTAACATAACTCTTTCAAATTTAAAACTTCTATGTGTTTCCAAGATTTCTTTCGTCTTTCATTCTCATTATTCTTTCTTCAGCACTCGTGTCCTCTATAAGCCTTCTTTCTTCTTCTTTGTTTTCCATCTTCTATTAATCATGGGTTATATTATTCATGGATATTATTTAGAATAGTTTAGGAGGGAAAGAGGAATCCCTGATTGGGTAATGTTAGAAACGCCTATTCCTCCAGTAGATGTCTTGTCATTAGTAGATGGTCATTGGATTCCTTCTCTATTTATAGTTGAGTGCAACATTACTTTTCCTCCCAATTGCTTTTTTTCTTGAAATTTGTTAATACTTTGATGTTATCCCCATTAGGGTAGCCCCAAATACACGGAGGATAGTGAATGGGATTCATAGGTTTAACCAGATATATAGTACCCATATTGGTATTCCCGAGTTAATATTCTGATATAAATGGGTTACTAGTGACAATACCTATTATTTGAAGACTAGGTTTGCCAACAGGGCATTAGTGTTCAACTTACCAGATTCTAATAAGGACTACATTGATTATGGTGTAGTGGTAAAAAACTAGCAACTGATGCATTACCTTCATTTGTTAAATTACTTGCTAAAAGAAGCCTCCTACTTGCTAAATTACACGATCGCTATTACTTCATTTGTTTCTAGGCCAACTGATGCATTACCTTCAATTCCTATTAATTTGGAAGAAGAACCAATTACTACTTCTTCGGCTGAGGATTCTGTTGGAGTTGAGAAGGATTTTAGAGCCTCTTCTTCTTTTGAATCTTTGGACATCTCTGTTATTCTCACTTCACCACTAGTAGACATGGGTAAGAGGAAGATCCCCAATTTGATGGATGAGCCACTTTATCCTTTTGCCCAAAAGAGTATAGAGAAAACTATTACTGTTGATGTGCAGAAGTCTAAGGTGACTGAGAAAGTACCTCAAGTTGTTGGTACTGAGGAAGTTGACATTATTGTACCTCAATATAAGAGGTTGAGAAAAGGTTTGTCTGACAAACAGACCAAAATGAATATTATCGACTAGCAGGAGTTGGTCAAGAAAATCCAAACTGACATGTTTGTTGCCTGGTCATCTTCTGTAGCTATTAATTATAGTCGGTCCAGAGGATTAATCAGAGCTAGTACTCTTCCTACAGATAGGGATGCTATGGCTCCCATGCCCCGATCAAGATTATTTGAGAGAGCTTGCTAGAATTTGTCTTTAGTAACCCTTTTCCTTTCATTACTTACATTTACTATCTGATTTTCTCCTCTGCTGATATGATGTTTTTTCCTTTTGTAGTTTCTAGTGGATTTTAGTCAACTAATGGAGAGAGATGATCACCTGCGTTCCTCCTCAAATGAAGTTGAAGAGGACTTTGAAGGTCTAAGGAAATATTTACAAGCTTCTCAATAAGCTTTGGAAACAAAGCAAAAAACTTAGGAAGAGGAGTGAAAGAGGTCCAACGACAGGGTCGTTGCTACTGAGGGAAAATTAAAGACTACAGAGGGTAGTCTGACAGTTTTTTAAAATAGGGCCAAGGTGATGGAAGAGAAATTATTGGGAAATCAGACTCTTTTTTCGTCTATCGAGGAGAAGCTAAAAGTTCTAACTGCTAATCTTGTTGTAGAGAAATCCAAGTGTAAGAACATAAAGGAAACTTCATTTGACAAAAGTTAAGACAAGGCCGTGTTAACTGCCTCAGCAAAGGTTGAGTATTCCAAGAATAAATCAATTAAGGATGGTTGCTCAGAGGCACTAAAAGAAGTTGGTACTACAAAAGATTTCAAGTTGTTTAAGAGGCATAATCCAGGAACTCCTCCAAACTTGGAGGAAGCGTTTGATAATCAAGAAGGATCAAGGGAATCTTCCATACAGCTTGTTGGGTCTGTCCTGGAACTAATTGGTGAAGTTGTCATTCCCCTCGATCTGCCTCCTGAAGTTAATGTCTAAGATAAGGACAAGGTTTAGCCCCTTTGTTGTCTATTTTTTTTTTGCAAGCTTCTTGTTCTTTCTTTTCTGTCTTATAATAGGAATGCCTCTCTGTGATCCCTTTCCTTTATAAATGAAAAGATATTCTTTTGACTAGTTGCATTTCGTTTGTCATACTTATTTTCTCTTCTTTGTTAAAGTTATACTTCTTGTATGTTTTTACTTGGCAAGAGTCTGTATTCTTACACTTGTGGTTCTCATTTTAATGCAAGGAAAAAGGCTATAGTTTTTATTGAATCTGACCTTCTTAGGCGGAGTAAAAACCTTCTAGAAGATGGCTATGTTATCATATCTAAAGAGGATTTGGCTGGTTGCTTGGCCAATATACATCCAACTAGGTTAAGGAGTTATATTCATCTTTGTTGCTTATGGGACAGGGGTGTAACCAATAATACTTCTTACTATGAAATGATAAAGCAACTATAAGTAGATCACAATTAATCCAAAGCTCTACTTCATGCGTATTATGAAGGCAAGTATAAATTATTGAGTGAGGAGGTTGGTTTTGATATAAAATGTGAAGAGTATGCCTCCATGTATAGAAGGGAGGAATTCTTGCAAAATTAAGAAGTTGAAGAAACTCGGGAAGTAGGTAAGTTGCTTGAAGAGGAAAATAATCGCCTAAAAATGACCTAGACAACATGAAGAAATCGTCCACTAATGATCCTGATGACGATGCCTCTTTACTGGAGATTGAAAATGCAAGTTTGCTAGAAAAACTTGAAGCATTGTAGCAAAGAACCACATCTGGGAAAACTTCCAGGGAAATAGTGGTTTTCCAACCAATAGATAATGAAGAAATAATTAAGAAAATATTGGTCGACCAAGCTGCCCAATTGAAGGCAAAAAATAAGGCAATTGCTGACTTGTCTACCCAGGTGAATACTAACAATACTACTATTGTTGACCATGTAGCTCAACTGGCATCCAAGTATAATGTCATCAAGAAACTATAAAATCAGGTGGAGAGGTTTGCCTTTCAGTTCCGCAAACAGCCCATAGAAGTATGGATGGAAGGTTATAATGAGACTTTAAGCCATGGATGAACACATTGCCCAAAGTAATCAGAAGGGCTACAAATGGAGGTTGAATAATGTGATAAATTTTTTGAAAAACGACCAGAACAACACATTGTGGCATTGGAATTATACAAGCTTTTTAGACCGTGATAAGACTCCCTTCAAGTTGGACACAACATGCATTCCTCCTAATGCCATTCCTCAATTTCTAATAATTAAGTACCTTGGGGATTATAGTCTTTATGATGAGTATGAGATAGTTTTTTGTCCTTATTTAATTGACAGGCCGAGCAGTAGCAACAGATAAATGTTAAGAGACTTCAATTACATAAATTCTCCATACACCCTTGATGATCCTCCAGTAGGGATGGATAAGGCTCAATGGAAACATCCAGCTCAATGAATTTGTACTTTCTTAATTTTGATTGTAATACCTTTATTTGAATGAAAATTCATATTTTCTATGTATTTATTTTCAACTTTTGATTAGTTAATCGGTTGGCCGACTAGGTAATCTTCTTATTGAAATGATGTTTATTTAACAGAGATTATAGTGCCTTAGATTCTACTAATGCACTTAAACAAAGTTATAAGAAACTTTGAGCTAAGAGTTGAGATTAGTTATTAGTAGAGACCAAGTGTGTTTAGGAATGTATATATATTCCAATTTTATAACTTGGTCGATAAAGCTTCTTGTATTTATACATGAAGTTTTACTGACTCTTGTTCGTGACTCATTGAGATGAAGTCATACATGAAGTAATAATGGGTGATTAAATGTATTATGAATGAATATATGTGTCCTTGTGTTTAGGGATGCATACATGTATTCCCGTATTTAACCTAATCAAAAAACACGACAACTCATTAAGTTGTTAGTGCATCTCAAATTTAATACGAATGCTTGTTAAGTTGTTGTGCATCTCGAATTTGATAAGTTCAACCTGATTAAGTAGTTGATTAAATAGTTATTATCGTTTGTTGACTGGTAAGGGATGAAGACCAACAGACATCATTTGAATGTTGTTTTGTTTTATCTAAGCACCAAGAGACATTGCTTGAATATTTTTCTGTTTTTGCTCGGGTGTTGTATATCACCGTAAAAAGTCAAAAAATTGAAGTATAATTGAACTTAAATTAAGATATTTTATTGAACTTTAAGGAAAATCTTTTGAACTTAAAGTAAAAAAGATACAAAATGCATTTATTTCACTGATAGTATTTAAGGAGGTGATCGACGTTCCAAGGCTTCTTGAATTCTTCCCCATCAAGAGTCTCTAATCGAAAAATTCCTAGTCGAACTATTGCTGAAATGCGATATGGAGCATACTAGATTGCATTAATCTTGTTTCCTTTTTGGATGAATTGTTTGAGGACGTAATACCCTTCTTTCAAGTTAGTCGTCTTGACCCTTTTGTTATAAAAACGAGCAGTCCTTTGCTGATACGCAATAGCTGTGAGAGCGGCATCTTCTTGGACTTCTTCCACCAGATCCAAGTCCAAATGTCATATTAGATCATTTTTAATCAAATGTCAACACTCTGTGAGTTGCTAGGCTTATCTCGGCTGGTACCATGGCCTCTATCCTAAAAGTAAGCATATAAGGTGTTTCTCCAATGGTTGTTCTTGACGTGGTTATACAAGCCCAAAGAATATAGTGAAATTCATTGATTCAATTGCCCTTAGAAGCATCGAGTCTCCTTTTCAGTCCATTAAGCAAGGTTTTGTTCATTACTTCTATTTGATCGTTGCTTTGTGGATGTCCTGGAGCGGAGTGAAGTTTCTAGATCATGGATTGAACACAGTATGATTCAAATTCATCGTTATTAAACTAGGTGTCATGGTCGATAATGAAGTTATAAGGCATTCCATACCTTCATATGAGTCTCTTCCATATAAACTAAAATACCTACTCATAGGGCATCTCTATCAATGGTTCTGCTTCCACCCATTTTATGAAATAATCAACAGCTACCACTAAGTATTTAAACCTACCTTTGGTGGACGGTAATGGGTCGACCAAATCAATTACCCAAATAAAAAAAAGACGGGGAAAAGTGATCAGTCTCATGGTAGCCCATGGTGCCCTATGGATTCATACAAAACTTTGGAACTTGTCACACTTTCTTGAAAGGGTTCTACAGTCTGCCTTTATAGTGGGCTAATAATACCCATGCATGATAATTCATTGAACTAACGACCGACCAACTGAATGAGACCCACAATAACCTTCATGTACTTCTTTGATTAATTAAATAACTTCCAATGGATTAACACATCGTAGTAAGGAAACAGTGTATCCCCTTTTGTATAGGATTCCCCTCTCCAATGCATACCTAGATGCTTTGTACTTAAATTTTCTTCCATCTTTTGGATCAGTTGGCGGGGTCCCTTTTTTAATCTAAGCTCTAATTGGGTCCATCCATGATGGTCCCAAATCTATAGCGATGAAATTTATCATAGGATATTTATCTATGCTCCTGACTACTAAGATATCCACTGGAATGCTTCTCCTGAGTTCCATCATGATGGACGAGGCCACCCAAGCAAGTGCGTCGATTCTAGCATTCTCTATCTTTGGTATTCAAATGATCTGGATTGCTGGAAGTTTGAATATTACCTCCATAATTTTAGCCAAGTATCTTACCATTAAATCCCTTTGACTATATATATCTGAAGCACTTGGTTGACAATTAACTAAGAATAAATGTGTGCCATTACTTGCTCGGTACCTAATGATAGAGCTAATTCAAGGCCGGCAATTAACCCCTCGTACTCATCTTCATCATTCGAAGCTTGAAATTAAAACCTGAGGAAATATTCCACATCAATATTTTCAAGCGTGTTATGTATAATACCATCTCCACTACTAGTTGCACATGAAATCGATCCACATATAATTTCCATAATAGAATTTCACTATTAAAGCTTTTCTCAGATAGAATTCATTGGCGAAATATCTTCTTTCTCTCTTCAACATACTTTTGAGCCATATCTCCTGAACAATGGATGATTTCGGTTGATCGTCTACGACTTTGGCTTACTTTTGAGTTGAGCTCTCTTCCAGAGAAGTATTTTCGACGGGCAATTTGGTTGGTCGATAACCTATGGATATGTAAATTTTACAATAAAATATGTTATAACTTTCCTCTTCAATGATGATCTTAGCTCATATATGATGTCATATTCTCCCAGCTCTACTACCCTATACATCAACCTGCCTGACTTTTCAGACTTGTGAAGTTCTTGCCGAAGAGGTAAATTAGTGTATACAACTATGGTATGTGCTTGAAAGTAAGGGTTTATTCGTCTTGAGGCTTGAATAAGAGTTAATGCCAATTTTTCTAGACGCAGATAATAACCTATACACATACAAATGCCTTAATGGTGTAATAGACCGGCTTTTGCACTCCATCTTCTATTCGGGCGAAGGCCAAGCTAAATGCAGATTTAGAGATAGCTAAATACGAATACAACTTCTCTCCCAAAATTCATTGGGACAGTAATGGCAGAGATCCAAAATACTTCTTCAGGTCCTAAAATTCTTCTTCACACTCATCATTCCACTCAAAGGTCTTTCTAAGAACCTTAAAGAATGGGAAGTTCCCGTCTATTTCCCAAGAAATAAATCAGTTGAGGGAAACTAATCTATCAGTAAGTTATTGAACATATTTCTTACAGGTTGGAGATTGCATTTCAATTAGAGCTTTGATTTTATCAAAATTAGATTTTATTCCTCTCTGATTCACTATAAAGTCGAGGAACATCCCTTCTTTCATGTCGGACACACACTTGCTCGAGTTTAGTTTCATTTGGTGCTTTTCCAGTTGGTCGAACGTTTGAATAAGGTCTTTGGTGTGATCTGAAGCTTTTTTTCTTTTAGTTAGCATATCATCTACGTATACCTCCATGTTCTTCCCAGTTTGTTCTTTGAACACTTTATTTACCAATATCTGGTACGTTTCTCCAGTATTTTTATGACCAAAAGGCATAATGTTGTAGTAATATGTACCTCTGTTAGTAATAAAAGAAGTGCTCTCTTTATCTTTTGGCTTCATTTTTATCTGATTGTAACCAGAATAAGCATCCATGAAACTCAACAATTCATGCCCTGCAGTAGCACCCACTAGTTGGTCAATTCTAGGCAGAGGAAAGTGGTCATTTGGGAAAGCCTTATTAAGATCAGTGAAATCTGCACACAAACACAATTTATGATTTTGCTTTTTTACCATTACTAAATGTGCCAACTAATCCGGGTACTTGACATCCTCGATGAACTGGGTTTTTTTATAATTTTTCTACCTCCTCTTGGATGGCCATGTTCTTTTATAACTAAACACCCTGCATTTTTGTTTGATCAACTTACCATCTTTATTAATATTGAGATCGTGGAAGAGGAAATCGGTGTCAATCCTAGGAATATCTTTATGACTTCAAGCGAAGACGCTTTTTCTTTCCCTAAGGAATGTAACTAATTCCTGTTTGAGGGATGGTACTAACGTGGAGCTGATCTGAGTGGTCCTTTCTGGTTTGTCCTTATCAAGGATTATACTCTCAGTAGTTTCTATTTTCTTCCCTTTGACAAGATATGTTTCATCTTTAGGATCCAAAGTATCAACGTTTGTTTCTCCATCAGGGTCCAAGGTATCAACTTATTAGGTGGTGGTATTTTTCTTTAGATCGATCAAGTCTTCCGGCAAGGATGAAGTATAATATAATTCCTTAGACACTTTTTGATCACCCTTTACTACGCCGACTCCAAAGTGAGTAGGGAATTTTAGACATTGGTGGATAGAGGATCGCACAACTTCAAATTTATTCAAACCTACCTTATCAAGCATCACATTGTAGGCTGACTAGACATTCTTATCAAGAATGAAGAACCATATCTTCTATGTTCGACTGACTGGCCAAGTATCAAATAACACCTCCTGTTTCACAGTTCCTTGGGGATAAATGTTTTCCCCAAGAAATCAATCAAAGGTCTGTGGTATAGACTAGGCTTCAATCCCAGGCTTTGGAAGCTATTATAGAACATGATATCTATTTTTTCAGCAATTATGACTTCTTGGATCCTGAATTTAATGACCAGAGGATCATCACGAGGATATAATACTCTGGAAATGTCATCTTTTAGAGAAACCAATAACAAGCTTGTCTTTATTTACTTTTCTGGGCTAATCATCACCATCATTCAAATTGATGCGTCGTATGTCGGAGCAAGCTTGAGCTTTACTCAGGTAAGCCTTCCTCTCAGAAACCTTATATCCACCTCTGGCATTCCCACATGCAATGACATAAGAATTAAAAGAACCAAAGATTATCATAGCTACATTATTTTCTGGTTGCTTAGGTTTCTTCGATAGGTCTGGATCATCTTCATAATCATCCTCATGACCCCACTTTTTGTCATCTCTAGTCTTTTGGAGGGAGTTTGAGCTTCCTTTAGTCTCTTGGATTTTATGCCGATCAACGAACTTTTTTAGCTTTCCTGGGTGAATGAAGGACTCAATCTCATTCTTCAATGAAATATAATTGTCAGTTGTGTACCCATGATCCTTATGGAATTCGCAATATTTAGACTTGTCCCTCCTGTTGGGTGGTTCTCTCAGCTTCCCAATATATTTCAAGTCTTTATTATTTTTTATTTCTTCCAGGACATGATGAACACTAACTATCAATGGAGTATAAGTTTTATATTTTTTTGGTTTATCATCCTTCTTGTGCTTCTACTCCTTATTTTCTACAGGCTTGGTCATCAGGGTTTGTTTCATAGCCATCACTTCCTCGACATTCATAATTTTCCCAACCTTGGCCATGAGCTTTTCCATGGTTTTAAGGGGATCTTTTGATAATGCGTAATATAATTTTTCTAGAAGTATCCCACTCATCAAGGCTATGATGGTTGTCCTTTCCTCATAATCAACCACTTCTAGTTTCTCTTTGTTTAAAAGAGTGATGTATTCCCTAGTGGTCTCCCCTGCTCGCTCCCGAACACTTAAAAGATGAGCTATTCTCTTAACTGGCTTGGCCCCAAAGAAGAAATTACTAATGAATAGCTCGACGAGTTGATTAAAGATAGAAATTTTCCCTTGGGGCAAATTATTGTAACATATCTGGGTTGAACCGGTGATGGTTCTTAAAAAAGATCTACATATCATTTCATTAGGAACATAATATATATATCAGATGCAGCCTGATATTGCTCAATGTGTAAAATTGGGTCAGTCTTACTATCATATTTGAGGGTAACCACTAGTGTCTTAAACATGGATGGAGTAGGGAAATCAATAATTGTGCGGATAAAAGGAGACTCATTGACAAAAACTTCTCCATTGGATTCTTTGCTTTGTCCATCTCCCCCAACCGATATTCTTAGTCATTGGATTGACCCTTTCCATGAAGGATTTTCATCCTTAGATTTGTTGGAAGAAACTCTGCCATATCTTCCATGCATTTGTATGGAGGTCTCTTCCTGAAAAGTCTACTCGGCACACACAAATCCTCCGATTCTAGTTCTAGACCTGACTGATCTCTCATGGTGGTTGGCCCGACATTCTCATGATCTATATGTTTCTCTGTGATGAACTCTATTTGCTCGCGGACCCAGGCAATCAAAAGCCAAAGTTCTGCTTAGTCTTTCCATTACACTTGGATGTTCAGGGGTAAAAGACAGACCATCATAGTAATCTGTAGATCTGATTGATAAACTAGACCCTGGGCGATATGATCTATCATGTGAAGATCTTGAATAACTATTTTGATTATTCCTTCGACAAGTTGGTGGAATTTTCCTTCTATAAGACAGATCAGTAGTATGCTTGGATGGAACAATAGGACTGGATTGTAAGGATTGAGCCTTTAGGTCAGCCATGGTAGGAGGAGTATTGCCACTTGCTGTATTAATGCTTTCCATAATTTCATTCATATTGTATAATCTTTTAGGAAGACTAGGGAAATGGGTTTGGTAGAGAACGATGACAGACAAACGTTCCCATAGACGGAGCTAATCTGTTGATGTCTAAAATGGATTGATTTTAATTTTATAATCATAGATAGAAATTAAGGAAATATCTCAAACCACACACATAAAATACAAATAATTTAGAGTGGCTCGGCTGTAAAATAGCTTACGTCCATTATAGTTTTATTTAATCGGTTTTACAATAGCTTAGTATGATAAACATATGTATGATTCAGGTTGAGTAGTCCCTTGAGTTGAGAGATGGACTTGTATTTATAGGGGCTTGAAACCCTAAAATGGAGCACCTTTATATTATCAGGCGTTTACATTTATGTACAATAAGTAAACTCTTGGACTTCATAATTAGTTGATATTCCACCTGAATAACTATTGATCTTACAATTGGTTGGCCTTTTAGAGTTGGTCGGCCTTCCTGCCCACTAAGTGCTTCTGAAGCCGATCAAGTAGGATGATCGGCCACGTTGGATAATAGGTGTGCATTATTTATTGGTCCACACAGGAACATAATTGTCACATACAACAAACATATTTTCACAAAAAATTCCAGCCTCACCTTATGCACCCCAAAACATCGCTAATAACATCATTGTAATCGTGTCTGACCTAGAGTCCCCTTTGGGGTCACTAAGCCCCACAATACAGAATACAATATTATCCACCCAAATGTAACCATAACAACAATATAAAAAAAGTGTCCCCATGCGTAGGGTCATTAACATATGAGTAATATTATCCAATCTCGATAAAATCCAAAAGTTCAAATTGCATGTCTTTAAAAGGGTAGAGTCACAATGCCACAATAAATGGTAGAGAAAACTCTAAAAGGGTTTGATGTATTGTATGAGAATTGGGTTAGACAAAACTCAACAAAATATATTCAGTGATGTATGATTTGGAAAGCTAAAGTCTTTCTACAAAACAAAAAGTAAAAAAATTTTGGTACAGGTATTGCAAGTGTTTTTTGCCAAAAGAGTTGCACTAACAGTCCAAAAGAATCCTTTTTAAAGAAAAACATGATTTGTAAGGTGACTTCATTTGTACAAAAATTGGACTTTGTTTTGAACGAATACTATGTTTTAATGAGGTCCAATCTCGTTCGAACGAGCTTTAATGTAATCCTAACGAGGTTTTTTCTATCAAACAGAGACCACTCTTTAGAAGTTCGTTCTAACGACTTAATCATTTCATTCAAATAAGATCATACCCTCATTCGGATGAGAACCAAGTCTCATTCTAATGAGATGACAATATCGTTCCAAGTAACCATTAATAAAAATTATTTTGAAAATTATTTTTATAAAAAAATCCCCCGAGTAAAAAATCATCCCATGATATATTTGACTGAGAAATAATCCAAACTTCAAATTCTTACCCCTCCATATTATGTTCGTGACGATTCTGACTGCTTGAAATTCGGATACGATGCTCGATCATTAACATATCTTCAAATGATCCTGGAAGAAAATGTTGATGTAGTGTTTTTTTTATAATGTGATATGACAAATCATCTGAACTATGAGTAATTATAAAATCTCTCTCTTACAAATATCCCCCTTTAGCTATTCCTGTACAAAACAAAAACCAAAACTAAATTATAATAAAACCCTTAAGACAATGTTATACTAATGCCATCCCAAACCCAAACCCAAACCCAAAACAAAATGAGATTTGAGACTTAGTCTTCAATTGAAATTCTTCATCTTAAATAGTCCATGAGATCATCATCAAAGCATAAGACACTTAGACACATGAAACAAAAGAATACTATGATGCGTACGAGATTTTAAAATAGAATAAAAAGTCCCTTTTAATTTATTCTCCCCCTTTTCACCCGTAATAGACAAAGGTTAAGAAACTTATCATGAATAATAGAATCACCCAAATCCAAATGAAATAAAATCACAAAGATAATCAATAAGGCACACACAATGAATTTCCAAAAGGCCTTCAAACAACTACTTTTGAAAATTTTGAAAAATATATATATCTATAAAAGGTACATACATGTGCAAAATACATAACACCGTGGAATAACACTAAAGTAATTAAATCATGAATGAGGAATGTAATTATGTGAACATTTTCCACAAAAAAATTAACATAGGCATTTATAACAAAAGTGCACAAAGTCAATGAGAAACTTTTAAAGACAAAACTCAATTTCAACCTTAGCTGTAAGAATGTTGAACTAAATGAAATTGACTCGACTTGGTCAACATGCTGTGAATTTAAATGCTTCTCAAATTAATAATGCCAAACTATTTAATGCTTTTCAAGATATTCCGTTGTGAAAACCCATTGATATTATACTTTATAACACCCTTAAAATCTCACATATTGAAGAATTCACTCTCAATTTTTTGAAGATATCATAATGCTCATATTTAGTGAAGCATCAATAAAATTAAAGTGTCTTTGGAACTTTTATATTTATAGCCCCTTTCTATCGCTTAACATATAATAATATTTTCAGAAAACGAAATTCGGGCAATGGTTCTTATAAGAACAACTTATCTCTTGTATATTTTCTTTGTTATTAAACACTATTGAGATGAGAACACCATATCTGACATATGACAAGAAATTACACTATTCAAAAAGTTCGTACTAGCATGAAGAAAGTAATCAATAGTGAACAATGAAATGTTAGCCGCACATTATTAGGCACACTAAAGAAATGAAATTGTGTCGTAAAACATCAGGAAAAACCCAAATGAATGGATGGAATGTAGGGGTGATCCCGATATCTTAAATTCACTTCCATATATGGTTAAAATGAAAATAAAAAAAATATCATTTTCAAAATTTTTATCAAATTAAAATGTTTTTGGAAATTTTCAAACTTGTTGATAAATATCGAAAATCTTATTAGATTTTTCAAAAAAAATATCAAAAAACCCCAACATGTATAAACATAACAATACAATATGAATACAATTTAGCTATAGGGATAAAAGATATTGACTAATAATCACCCTATATTAGATAATGTACCCAAACTCAATCATTGGTCTGAGAGGTATTCTTAATATAAATAGACATTCTTCGAAATTCCTCCAAGATACTTCGTAAAGTTTTTGACCAAAAACTCTCGAAAACTCTCAAAATCTCTATGATCATATGTGGGAACATGAGTCAGAATACGTGTTGGGGCTTGTGCAAGAACATGATTGTGAACTCGTGTGGAAACATATCGCAAAATACGCATGTGAGAAACTCTCCCTGTAATACCCGACCCTAAAATAATAAGTATTTAAAGATAATCAAAGTATGTGTAGAGGGGGTTTGAAGGGAATCATGAAATTAAAGATAATCCCCCCATTAACAACAGTGTTTGGGATTAAGGCAGCTCAGCATGCCAACTCAGTGTGGCAGCCCAGAGGGACCTTCCAGCAAGGAAACTGACCGAAAGAGTTCGTCCTTTAGTCCTGCTGATTAACTTAGTCTTGTTGTATCTTTTGTTTATATTGACTATGAGCTATAACGATTGTAAAGATGTAATGAGTGTAATGATTCTGTGTGAGGTCAAACGGTACTTGCGAGAGACCAGGATTGGTAGGGCTTGGAGGAGCCTTCATGCTCTATTGAACGACCTTGTCATGGGAACTTTGGAGGGACTTGATTTGGAGGATTGAGAAGTGAGGCACTGTTAGGGCTTGTCCTGAACATTTTAGATACACTTGGTAAAACACCGAAGGACCCTTACGGTGGAACCTCGGGCGGAGCAACTTTGAGTTCCATCGGGCGTTGAGTTGTGAGCCAAACAACCCTCTACTTAATGTCACATCTACTGTAGGTGATGTCACTACCCAGCTAGACAAATGTCAAATATACACTTGAGTAAACAACCGTGGTATTTGGGGTTGTTAAACAGTTAGTGAGCCACCTCTGTGATGACAACCACCTGACACACAGTGGTTAGGCAAAAGGCCTGTCTTGGCATTTAATGTCTATGACGTGGAGCTAACTAGAGCATCGGGCATTTAATGTTGTGACATAAAGTATGAGGGATATCTTTCATAGTCTTTAATGACTGAGTTACCTCAAGAGTGGTAGGGGGCTATGTAAGTGTAATACTCCGTATTTTTATGCTATATTAATTTGGGGATTTATTAAATTTAATGTGAATGATTTTTTAATAAAAATCCGGAAAGTAATTATGTTATAATTATTAACGTGACAAGAGTTAGTAATTATGGGAAACTTGTTGAATATTACTAATGAGCAAAGTAATATATTATACTGGTTATATTGAATGTCATGAGTGAATTAAATGACTATTTCGGAAATTCAAGTCGGGACGTGCCCGTGTCACGTCAGGACTAATTTTGTTAAATAAAAAGTGAATATTTTATAAGTTGTTCGTATGGTCGTTTTGAGCGCGCCAACGCGTCCGGAAGGGTCGAGATAGTCAGAAAAGTGTACCCGGGGGTGTAGTTTGGGTGTCGGGGCATTTTTAGGCCTAATTAGTACCCCGTGAGGGCATTTTAGTCATTTTACATAATTGGGTAATTAAACCCACGAAATTCAGCAACCTATATCAGCCATTCAGGTTAGCTTTCAGGGTTAGAATATCCAGAAATCAAGTGACGGCCATTGGAGAAGAGAGGAGAGAGCTCCAAGGCAATTCAAGGCCAAAAAGTCACCGGTTTGCACCGCCGCCACCACCACCGCGTAGATCGCAAGATGAGGAACGCAGCCATACCAAAATCAGCCGTGAATCAGAATACCAAAAATCTCAGGAAAGTGTTTAACTTGCTATTTTCATTGGTGCAATCTTCATATTAGTTTAGGATTGATTTGTGATGAAAACTATGGAAGAAAACCCAATTTATGATAGGAGAATCCATGTAGTATTGATATATATGTTGATTCTGGAAACCCTTGCCATGTAGAGGAAATAAACCACAAAATTTGATGATCATAAGAAAGAAATTCTGGAGAAAGAGTTATTAGAAATTTGTTTAAGAAAATTCTAGGGCTCTTGATAATTGGACATAATTTTAGGTTGAAAATCCATGTTTAAATGATGAATATGTACAAGCCTTATGTTAGAATCATCTAGTATATTGTTATAATGTTAGTAGTAGAATTCTGGGACGATTGGAACTTGAAATATGGATTTGGTGTAATTTTGGTGATGAAACCCGTAACTGCATTCTGCGGAATTTTTCCCAGACATGCTTGATCGATCGATCGAGCCTAGAGCTTCGATCGATCGAAGGTTCGATCGATCGAGCCCCAAGCTTTGATCGATCGACCCCTCCTGGAAGACTCCTTATTCCCTCTTTAAATGAGTTAAATTCAAATTGTCGTGAAATAATTCTTGGGCATTCTTGATAAAATGATTTGGGAGACATTGAGGACCAGTAGGGCATATGAATGAATGTTGGGACCTTTAATCTTCAACGAGAATGGTATTTATGGGACATTTACTTTAGGGTTGGTAAATTTATAAATTTAAAGGGTGAGGTGCGTAAGAGAGTTACGTTAGAACCTAATAAAGACACTTACTGAATTTCAGATTTGTGAGGATATAGTCCACGAGTGTCAGGTAATAAGTGAGAAAACCCTTCGAGTTAAGGTTAGGAATGAAACCTTATACGTAATTCTATAAATGTGAAATTAAGGATAATTGGTATAATTATGGGTGACGAGATGAACCTATATTAATATGATAAAGTGGTATATTTATATGATTGTGTGTACATATATTATATACTTGTGAAAATCATGCCCACGCTACTTGCTATCCCTGAGGTTTCCGCGCTGGGAAAAGTCTTATCTCGATGGGACCTTTATGGGGGATATTGACTTGTACCCTAGAAGATAGATATCCTTGGTACAGGCTATCGACGTGATAGTTCAGACGGTCCTAAGAGACGCAGGCACGTGCCATCCTCTTAGAGACTTGGAATCTATTCTTCGCCTCAATATTGTTTGTGTATGTATGTTAATACATTTCGAGAGTGATTTCGAATGTATTCCCCTTAATATGAGTGATATGGGGATTTGGATAGTAGAGTATGCCCGCACCATAATTTAGTTGGGGTGCTGTTATAATATACATTATACGAGTAGTTAATATATATATGAAATTCTGAAATCTGGAACTGCCTACTGTGACTTGATATGTAGGACATGGTTGATGACTCAAATTGTAAATACTTGTTTTGAGAAAGTATATTATGACACTGGAAAACTTTATTGATTTTATAAAGTTAAAATGGAGAACTTTGGTTACTAATTGGAACATCCTTTTTAAAAAAAATGGAATCGTTAAATTTTGAATCCTACGAAATACCTAAGATAAGTTAAATCATTGGGGAAAGATAGCATGTTATATGATGAGATAAACCATTAGGAGGGTTAGTGCGATAGGAGTGCACATTAGAAGAGAGGTGAGGATTTCTCAAGAGAGTGTCGCACTAATATGTTGTTGCATTGGCCTGTATCAATTTAAATACTTGCTAAACGTATTTTAAAATCAAACACACTTTCGGGCTCTGACCCGTTTCTTTCTCTCTCTCTCTCTCTCTTGTATATATATGTATGTATTACAGGTGCCCAGCCACAGGAACGTCTTGATTAGGATCTCTTGAAAGGAACGTGTTGCAGCTTAGGTGGGAGTTGCAGGTCTCTTGATTAGACGACTTCGCTCATTCGGATCCACTCTTAGTACTTTCATTTAGTTGGGCATGTGTAGCCCTTTCCATTATTTCTTTGTTATTGGGACATTTGTACTTCAGTTATTTCTAGTATTGTTACTTTGGGATTTATTCAGTTTGTATTGTGTTACTTTATACTTCGGATGTTGACATTCGATTTACGAATGTTTTAAATCAATTGGTTTGTGTTCTAGGTTTATTGTGGTGTGATTCTTAATTGTAGAAATGTTGTTTTTTATATAAATAAATCTTTTCTTTAAATAAAATTTGAAAGTATGTATGAAAATGGTTTTGACACTTAGCTTAATTATTTAGGGTGTTAAATTGGAAAATGTATTTTATCGACAGTGATGCTAAGAATGAACCAACTGTTTACCTTGATTTAATTTAATAAAGGAGTGATCACCCGGTATTTAATTAAGCGGGGTGTCACAGGTGGTATCAAAGCATCAGGTTCTAGTGTCCTTTAGGATCTTTGTGGCTTATTATGCTTTCAGCGTTACTTTCTTTGATATAGAGCCTTAATACTAATAATGTCATGTCTATCTCTATACTTTGGAATTTCGTAGTTCTGCGATTTGTTTATTTGAATGATGAACTCATCCAAATTCACTTGAATTTTCAGATGGATCGTCAAGAAGAACTAGCTAAGACAGTTAAGGGAGTCAACAAACAAGATCGACTCACACCTCAGGTATCCCCAGGGGGAATATCAACCGCCGAGTTAGTAGGTATTGTGTCACAAGCAGTTACCACTGCAGTACTACAATACCAAGAACGCAGCCTATAACTTAAAGGAGGTAAAAGACCTAGAGAGATTAACCAAATGCTTGTTACGAAAGCTGACAAATGTGCAAAGGCACCGAAATTGCGACAACAAACTACCCAAGACCAAGTCAGTTCTAGTTAACAAAGTGCTAAAATGAAGCAGTTTCCAAAGGGCAATAAAGTCCCAAGTCAGCAAGGTCGAGACCGACAGCAGCAGGGTCAGAGGGGGAGAAACTTCAGAGGCTGATGTTTCGCGTGTGGCACGCATGGCCATAAACGCCAGGATTGCCCAGAGAATGTTAGGGCCCCACAGCAGCAGGGTGCCCGTAATGATCCACAGGGGCCACTTCTTCCAATCGCTCTCCCAGCACCCACTCAGGTACTAAGCATACCAACCTTTCCAGTAGCTCCAGTACAGCAGGGGCAGTTACAGTACAGACATATCTATAATGTACACCAGGCAGCTGCCCCGCAGGCACCACCCGCGATTTGGGGTATGTTTTCTATCCATGAAACTTTAGGTCGAATTTTGTTTGTTATTGGGACAACGCATTATTTTATAGCTACGTATTTTGCAAAGGCCTTAGGGTTATTAACCACCATAGAGAGCAATGTAACGTAGGTAGACTCACCACTGGGAAATGGTTTACTTTTCTTTATATGTCGGGGAGTGGGGGTAGAGATTGGTAGCTTGGTATTACCTGTAGACATGTTAGTTTTAGACATGCACAATCATGATGTGATTATTGGTATAGATTGGCTCGCAGCTTATAGAGCCATGATTGATTGCATCGGTGGGAGCATTGTTTTTGCCATTCCGGGGCAAGAGATGTTTGAAGTGGTGATGCCTCGCCCAGAGGGAGGTTTAACCGCTCATTTGTATTACATAGAGGAGGATACCTCTAAGGAGGTTGTGATTCCCTTAGATTCGATCCCAGTTGTTAGGGGGTACTCCGATGTGTTTCAGGAGATACCAGGCCTACCCCCAGTCGAGAGATAGACTTTGTCATAAATTTAATGCCAGATACGAGACCTATAGCACGCACACCATACCGTATGGCTCCGGCAGAAATGCGAGAGCTACGAGATCAGATAGAGCATCTGTTGGGTCAGGACTTCATTCGTAGGAGTACCTTACCTTGAGGCGCTCCAGTCTTGTTTGTGAAGAAGAGAGATGGTTCACTGAGATTGTGTGTGGACTACCGAAAGCTGAACAAGGTCACGATACGGAATAAATATCCATTACCTCGAATCGATGATCTGTTCAACCAGCTGAAGAGAGCAACTTCCTTTTCGAAAAGAGATCTGAGGCCGGGGTACCATCAGTTACTTATTAGAGAGCAGGATGTTTCAAAGACTGCCTTCTTGTCGAAATATGGGTCCTATGAGTTCAGGGTAATGCCGTTCGGACTCACAAATGCCCAACCATTTTCATGGACTTGATGAACCGAGTATTCAGAGAGTTCTTGGATCAATTTGTCATCATCTTCATAGATGACATCTTGATATATTCACACTCCGAGGAGGAGCATGCCGAGCACTTGAGGCAGGTTCTTCAGACTCCACGTGAGCATCAGTTGTATGCTAAGTACGAGAAGTGTGAATCCTGGTTGCGAGAGGTACAGTTCTTAGGCCATGTTGTTTCTGAGCAAAGGATAGCAGTTGACCCGAGAAAAGTGTCAGCGGTGAGGGAGTGGGGACAGCCCACGACACCGATGGAAGTGCGTAGTTTCTTGGGGTTAGCCGGTTACTACAGGAGATTCATTCGGGGATTCTCCAAAATAGCGGGTCCATTGACGAATCTGACTCGCAAAGGGGTACCATATGTTTGGGATGCCTCTTGTCAATTGGCTTTAGATGAGCTGAAAGACAAACTTACTTCAGCGCCAGTCCTTGCCTTATCGAAACCGGGTGTGGAGTACCTGGTTTACACCGATGCGTCTTTACGGGGACTTAGAGGTGTACTCCAGCAGGAGGAGAAGGCTATAGCTTTTGCTTCCCGCAAGCTTAAGCCACATGAGAAGAATTACCCCACCCACGACCTGGAGTTAGCAGCGGTCGTCCTTGCATTAAGGATATGGAGGCACTAATTGTTGGGAGATAAATTCCGTTTGTTCATAGACCACAAGTCATTGAAATACCTGTTTACTCAGCAAGAGCTGAATATGCGTCAGCGCAGATGGCTAGAGTTTATGAAGGACTACCAGTTCGAAATACAGTACCATCCGGGGAAGGCCAACGTAGTTGCTGATGCGTTGAGCCGTAGACCGGTAGACGATGTAGCGGACGTCTGGAAAGCAAAGTGAAAGGAGTTGGGTCACCAGGATGCAACAGCACGTTCTTTCATATCCCCGATGTTAGTCTCACCCGAGATTGTTACGAGGGTGATACAGGCACAGAACACAGACCCGTCTTGCCAGGAGCAGATTGTGCGACTTCTAGCCGAGAGTGTTGAGTCCTATTCTGTTAGTTATGATGGAGGTTTGCAATTTAAATGGGAGATTGGTGGTTCCAGAAGGAGCAGAATTACGTCATGCAGTGATAACTCATTCTCATAGGTCCCGATTTGCAGTATATCCGGGAGGCGATAAGATGTACCAGGATATGAGGCGACAATACTGGTGGAATGGGATGAAGAAGGACATCGCCGAGTTCGTGTCCAAGTGTTCTACCTTCCAGCTGGTGAAGGTGGACCATCAGAAACCGTCAGGATTGCTTCAGCTATTGGAAGTACCCGCGTGGAAGTGGGAGAGTATTTCCATGGATTTTATTACAGGGTTGCCTACGTCACAGCGGGGCCACGATTCTATCTGGGTGATTGTAGACCATTTGACCAAGGTGGCTCATTTTTTGCCAGTGCGGACAGATTAAACTACGGGTCAGTATGCTCAGTTGTTCATTGCTGAGATTGTCATATTTCACGGGGTGCCCCGAATATTGTGTCAGATAGGGACAAGATTTTGTGTCACGTTTCTGGGAAAGTTTTCAGGAGGCTATGGGTACTGAGTTGAGGTTGAGTTCAGCTTACCACCCACAGACAGATGGACAGACAGAGCATACTAATCAGATGTTAGAGGATATGCTACGCATGTGTGTTCTCGATTTTGGAGGAGGTTGGGAGCCACATCTTCCACTGGTAGAGTTTGCTTATAATAACTCTTATCAGTTTACGATTGGAATGGCTCCATTTGAGGCTTTGTATGGCAGGCCTTGTCGTTCTCCAACTTGTTGGCTCGAGGTGGGGGACAAAAAGTTTCTAGGACCAGAAGTGATTCAAGAGACCTCCGCAAGGATTGAGATAATCAGTAGTCGTATTCGGATAGCCCAGGACAGGCAGAAGAGCTACGCCGATGCGAAACGGTTCTTCCGGGAGTTTAATGTGGCAGACAGAGTGTTATTGCGTGTGTCTCCTATGAAGGGGGTGATGAGGTTCGGGAAGAAGTGGAAATTGACTCCGAGGTACATGGAACCATTTCCCATCATCGAGAGAATTGGGCCGGTTGCATACAGGTTAGGACTGCCAGAACATTTACATCGCATCCACGATGTATTCCACATCTCGTCGTTGAGACGATATCTTCGGGATAACATGGCCCATACTCACATTGCGATAGATGAGATAAACTTACAGCCTGATAGCTCTTATGAGGAGAGACCAGTGGCTATCTAAGACTATAGTGAGAGGAGATTGAAGTCGAAGATAGTTCCACTTGTGCAAGTCCAGTGGGAGCATCATAATGTGGAGGAATGCACTAGGGAGTGTGAGGCAGATATGCGCGAGAGATATCCAGAGTTATTTTCTACCAGGTATGCCTTATTTTCCGAATTTCGGGACGAAATTCCGTTATTAGGGGGGCCCGTATTTTTATGCTATATTAATTTGGGGATTTATTAAATTTAATGTGAATGATTTTTTAATAAAAATCCGAAAAGTAATTATGTTATAATTATTAACGTGACAAGAGTTAGTAATTATGGGAAACTTGTTGAATATTACTAATGAGCAAAGTAATATATTATATTGGTTATATTGAATGTCATGAGTGAATTAAATGACTATTTCGGAAATTCAAGTCGGGACGTGCCCGTGTCACGTCGGGACTAATTTTGTTAAATAAAAAGTGAATATTTTATAAGTTATTCGTATGGTCATTTTGAGTGCGCCAACGCGTCCGGAAGGGTCGAGATAGTCAGAAAAGTGTACCTGGGGGTGTAGTTTGGGTCTCGGGGCATTTTTAGGCCTAATTAGTACCCCGGGAGGGCATTTTAGTCATTTTACATAATTGGGTAATTAAACCCACGAAATTCAGCAACCTATATCAGCCATTTAGGTTAGCTTTTAGGGTTAGAATATCCAGAAATCAAGTGACGGCCATTGGAGAAGAGAGGAGAGAGCTCCAAGGCAATTCAAGGCCAAAAAGTCACCGGTTTGCACCGCCGCCACCACCACCGCGTAGATCGCAAGACGAGGAACGCAGCCATACCAAAATCAGCCGTGAATCAGAATACCAAAAATCCCAGGCAAGTGTTTAACTTGCTATTTTCATTGGTGCAATCTTCATATTAGTTTAGGATTGATTTGTGATGAAAACTATGGAAGAAAACCCAATTTATGATAGGAGAATCCATGTAGTATTGATGTATATGTTGATTCTGGAAACCCTTGCCATGTAGAGGAAATAAACCACAAAATTTGATGATCATAAGAAAGAAATTCTGGAGAAAGAGTTATTAGAAATCTGTTTAAGAAAATTCTAGGGCTCTTGATAATTGGACATAATTTTAGGTTGAAAATCCATGTTTAAATGATGAATATGTACATGCCTTACGTTAGAATCATCTAGTATATTGTTATAATGTTAGTAGTAGAATTCTGGGACGATTGGAACTTGAAAATATGGATTTGGTGTACATTTTGTGATGAAACCCGTAACTGCATTCTGCAGAATTTTTCCCAGACCTGCTTGATCGATCGATCGAGCCCCAAGCTTCGATCGATCGACCCCTCTTGGCAGACTCCTTATTCCCTCTTTAAATGAGTTAAATTCAAATTGTCGTGAAATAATTCTTGGGCATTCTTGATAAAATGATTTGGGAGACATTGAGGACCAGTAGGGCATATGAATGAATGTTGGGACCTTTAATCTTCAACGAGAATGGTATTTATGGGACATTTACTTTAGGGTTGGTAAATTTATAAATTTAAAGGGTGAGGTGCGTAAGAGAGTTACGTTGGAACCTAATAAAGACACTTACTGAATTTCAGATTTGTGAGGATATAGCCCACGAGTGTCAGGTAATAAGTGAGAAAACCCTTCAAGTTAAGGTTAGGAATGAAACCTTATACGTAATTCTATAAATGTGAAATTAAGGATAATAAGGTATAATTATGGGTGACGAGATGAACCTATATTAATATGATAAAGTGGTATATTTATATGATTGTGTGTACATATATTATATACTTGTGAAAATCATGCCCACGCTACTTGCTATCCCTGAGGTTTCCGCGCTGGGACAAGTCTTATCTCGATGGGACCTTTATGGGGGATGTTGACTTGTACCCTAGAAGATAGATATCCTTGGTACAGGCTATCGACGTGATAGTTCAGACGGTCCTAAGAGACGCAAGCATGTGCCATCCTCTTAGAGACTTGGAATCTATTCTTCACCTCAATATTGTTTGTGTATGTATGTTAATACATTTCGAGAGTGATTCCGAATGTATTCCCCTTAATATGAGTGATATGGGGATTTGGATAGTAGAGTATGCCCGCACCATAATTTAGTTGGGGTGCTGTTATAATATACATTATACGAATAGTTAATATATATATGAAATTCTAAAATCTGGAACTGCCTACTGTGACTTGATATGTAGGACATGGTTGATGACTCAAATTGTAAATACTTGTTTTGAGAAAGTATAATATGACACTGGAAAACTTTATTGATTTTATAAAGTTAAAATGGAGAACTTTGGTTACTAATTGGAACATCCTTTTTAAAAAAAATGGAATCGTTAAATTTTGAATCCTACGAAATACCTAAGATAAGTTAAATCATTGGGGAAAGATAGCATGTTATATGATGAGATAAACCATTAGGAGGGTTAGTGCGATAGGAGTGCACATTAGAAGAGAGGTGAAGATTTCTCAAGAGAGTGTCGCACTAATATGTTGTTGCATTGGTCTGTATCAATTTAAATACTTGCTAAACGTATTTTAAAATCAAATACACTTTCGGGCTCTGACCCGTTTCTTTCTCTCTCTCTCTCTCTTGTATACATATGTATGTATTACAGGTGCCCAGCCACAGGGTCGTCTTGATTAGGATCTCTTGAAAGGAACGCGCTGCAGCTTAGGTGGGAGTTGCAGGTCTCTTGATTAGACGACTTCGCTCATTCGGATCCACTCTTAGTACTTTCATTTAGTTGGGCATGTGTAGCCCTTTCCATTATTTCTTTGTTATTGGGACATTTGTACTTCAGTTATTTCTAGTATTGTTACTTTGGGATTTATTCAGTTTGTATTGTGTTACTTTATACTTCGGATGTTGACATTCGATTTACGAATGTTTTAAATCAATTGGTTTGTGTTCCAGGTTTATTGTGGTGTGATTCTTAATTGTAGAAATGTTGTTTTTTATATAAATAAATCTTTTCTTTAAATAAAATTTGAAAGTATGTATGAAAATGGTTTTGACACTTAGCTTAATTATTTAGGGTGTTAAATTGGAAAATGTATTTTATCGACAGTGATGCTGAGAATGAACCAACTGTTTACCTTGATTTAATTTAAAAAAGGAGTGATCACCCGGTATTTAATTAAGCGGGGTGTCACAGTAAGGACCCCAACCACCCCTGAGGAGAGCATGTTCTTGTTGAGAATTCAGAAGTTATTACTAGAGAGATTTATTACGATCTAGAGAGTTTACTCACCCATGATTGCCATTTATTACGAGTCTTTAACATCTGACAAAGATTCTTGCTGGCGGTTGGTGTGTTTGGCTACCTGCCAAGGTGTATCTAGGGTGATTACTTCTCTCTCCCTCCAAATGAGTTACTTCTGATTTCGTTATTATCCTATTGAGTTATACACGCGAGATTTTGAGAGTTCAAACTGAGTCTGTCTTCACTAAGTTTTGTTTGCGTGTCCTGTAGTTAAGCAATAGTGTTGTTGTTTAATTTATCATTACTGTACTCAAAATGGGATACGCCTCCATCTAATCTAAACTACCCTCCTACATTTGGAGACTCTGCTGGGGAGACATTTTTCTAAGCAAGGAGTATGGCTCAGGATAACTTTAATCGATGGCTTAACTTTGATGACATTCAACACAATAAAGAACAGGTGGCGAGAGAGATGAAGGCTTCAAGGGGCAGGGCTCCCCGAATGGAGGTACCTCCAGTTCAAGCAGTGATAGGCATTCCATGGGTGACACAAGCTTTCACGAGCACTGGGTTGGGACCAGCCCAAGTGGCACTCCTTATGAATAAATTTTATGAGTTTTTATAAAATTTAGTAGCTTCAAAGGTGTTGGGAGGATTTGAAGACAACTCGTTCATGACACCATGGATAACCCCAACGGGCCCACCAAGTGCAGTTATAACGAGAACGGTCCCATCAAGTATACCCTCTATTGTAAATCCAGCAGTAGGAACCCCAGGAGTATCAATGGATCCAAGTGTGATGATTTCTCCACCTGCAACGGGAACCCAATCTATGGTCCCACTTATAGGTGTTTCAACGGCATCACCTATGGAAGAGATGAGCAAAGAAATGCAGAAAGAGATGTTGAAATTCATGCAAGCTTCCTCGCAATCTGCGGGCGAGGTAGCTTAAGTATATGAGAATTTTCAGATGTCTTACCCCTAGAAATACAACGATGAGACCTACCCAAAAGATTATATTCCTCTTATTTTTGAAAAATACACAGGAGAGGGTGGAAACTCGAAGGAACATATTAAACACTTCGTTGAACACTTGGGGGCGCGTTGCAATAACAAGAAACTCAGTTTGAGGGAATTTTTTAAATCCTTAATCGATAAAGCATATACTTGGTATTCTAATTTATCTCCCAAGAGTGTTTCCACATGAGATTAGATGCACGTTTTGTTCGTCCAGAAGTTCTTTCTAGCGGAAGATGGGTTTACTTTGTCCCAACTAGGGAGGGAAAAGCAACAGCCAGGGGAAGATGTACTGGCATATGCTCGTAGATTCAGGGAAAGGTCCCTTAATGTAAGAGAGGAGGCTAAAGAATCCAAACTACTGCAGGTTTGTGTAAAAGGACTGCTTCCTGAGTACATCTGCCATCTGTAACACCCCGTAATTTTATTGATTTTATTTTAATGGATTAATTGAATTAAATGAGAATTAATTAGGAATTAATCCGGATGTAAATACTAACAGGACGTGATTTGGTATTTTTTTATGTTGTTAAAATTAAATATTATGGAGTATATATAGTAATATATATGTATTGAAAATATTAAAATTGTCGCAAGGCAGAAATACGACAGTTTGGGAAATTAATTTGAGACGCGAGTGTCAGTCGTGTCAGGAATGAATTTAATTAGATTAAAAAGTAATTTATATTTTTATCAACCTAATGGTCATTTTGAGTGTGCTAATGTGTCCGGAAGGGTCGAAATAGTTAGAAAACACTAGCTGGGGGTTTAGTTTGGGTCCGAGGGAATTTTTAGGCCAAATCGGCAACCCAGAAGGGTATTCTGGTAATTTTACAAATTTAGGAATTAAACCCCACGAATTTTAGAGTTAAATTATATATTATTAGAGAGTCCACTAAGGCCATTATCAGCATAAGGCAAGAGAGTGGGCTACGGGGGTTTTTGAGAGAAGTTAGAGAGGGTTAAGAGAGGTTCCAAACCATACCATGTCCCATCACCATCATTTTGAAAGGATTGACAAGAAAGAGGAGAGAATAAGCCTTTAATCACTGACAACAAATCTGAAGAACAAACCTAAGGCAAGTGATTCGATGTTATTAATTTCATTGAATATTTCGTCCATGTTTAGTGTAGAAACTTTATATGCCTCGAAAGTTTTGATGAAAACCTAAAGAGATTGTTGTGGAACTCATAATTTTGGATAGGGATTGCATGTAGAATGATTATGGACGGAATAGGTACCCAAAACTTAACTTTGATGATTTAAAAATGGATTTATGATGAGTAATTATGTGCAATAAAATTCTAGGTTCATGTTCATAGAGTTTGGGGCAAGAATTGAGGATTTATGACTATTGCATGTTGATTGGAAAGATTTGATCCCAAAAATATGTTAGGGAGTGACCTAGGATGACTTAGAGTAGTTTAAAAACATTAAAACTTAATTGTGATGATCTTAGGATGGATTTAGAGAGATAAAATAAAAAAAAATGAAGTTGGGAAATTTCTGGGTGTTTTCTGCCATCTCGTTAGAAGACCAACCCAGGTCGTTCAAACTACCTCGTTCGAACGAACTTCTAACGAGATTCTAGTACCCCTTCTAACGAGTTAATAGTTCATTCAAAGACATTCATTCGAACGACCCTCGTTCGAACGAGATCTCAGTGACTTCTAACGAGTTCACATAATGGCCTTTTTAGGCCCGATTTTAGTTTCGGACTTCCCGTAAAACTTATTTAATTGAATGTTATTCTTCCCTTGTTGACTAGTAGGTATAGTTGTGATATGGGAGTACATTGAGGATTAAAACTTAGAATTATATAATAAACCGGGTGACTTCTATGGGTTAGGATATAAGTACTTGAATTTACGACGTGAGAAGAGTTGATAGTCTATGATGTATATTATCCGGGGACTTGTAAGTGTGCAACATTGAATGACGATATAAGAATGTAAATACAACTCTATTAATATTATTAGATATCAAAGATGTGTGAATGCTTAGTATATGTGTTTATCGGTGTATAACATACCTACCATATTTGCTATCACAGGAGGTCGGCGGTCGATCAGGGCCATCTAATCTATATGTGCCTATGGGGGGATTTAGATTGGTACCTCGAGGACATAGGTAAGAGAATGACTTATTTGGGAGTTAATACGTATGCTGACCATGGGAGCGTAGGTATGTGCGTGACCCATGGGATGTGAACTATGTTCGCCTCCATATTGTGTAATTCTTAGTTATTGAAACGTTTCCTGAGAGAGTCAGAATAAGTGATCCTCATGTACGTGATGTACCGGGATTCGATAACAGAGTATGTGTGCACCGCAGCTTAGCCTAAGGGTGCCTTTATTATATACTTATGATGAGATTAATATACTGAAAATTGAGATGGACTGTCTATTAAAGTGTATGTATGAATCATTGTAACATTTTTAGTAGAGTTAAAAATGGAAATTTTTTAGTAATTATGATAACTAATTATGAGTAATAAAAGTATGACTCGCAGTTTATATTAAGATGTCGGGAATTGAACTTTGAATTGTAAGGTAAAGTTAGGTTATGGATGGACTAGTTAGATAGTAGAATAACTAGAACGGGTACGGGTACGTTAGGCGTGCACGATTAGTTGAGAGGTGAGGAACTCATGTGAGTACACACACTATCATGTATTTTATATTCATTGTGTTAATGTTATTAAATCACTTGCTATATTTAAACTATTTTCACAATCGGGCTCTGACCCGTTTTCTTTCAAATCTATTTTATTATAAAACCTTTTAGGTGCCGAGCCACGAGGACACCAAGTTTAGAGTTCCATTCCAGTGATGTGTTGTAGCTGTTGTGGAAGGTACAGGACCTCGATAGTAGACGCCTCCACTTTTCACTTTGACCTCATTCCAGATTTATTCATTTGTAGGGCATGTCGCCCCTTCTTTCTTAGACAGTTTATTTATTTAGTTTTAATTCAGCTTTGGACTTATTTAATTGTGAATTCAGACCTTGTATTTAGTTTTATTCAGTATTTGGTTTATTCAGAGGGGTATTCCTCCAGATTCATTTTAATCCATTGTTATTCTATTGTGACTGTGATGTGGTTATGGTATCTTTATTTTATAATTTAAACTTGTTGCATGTTGATCTAATTTAATTAAAATTGACTACTCACTTTTTAAATAATAGGTGGCTTGTAATTGTAAAAAAGTTTTTCGACAGTGATGCTATATACTGAACCAACTTGACATTTTGTATTAATTTGAATAAAGGAGTAGCTACCCGGTATTTAATTAGTCAGGGTGTCACAGGTGGTATCAGAGCATCATGTTCTAGTCTCCTTAGGAGCTATACGGCTTGTTGTATTTCCGCTGAGCTTCCTTTGATGTAGAGCCCTATATTTTAGGATAGTTGTACTCCATTGTGTATGTTTCGCTCTTCAGCTTTTTTGAGATAATAACTGCGAACTTATAAGACTTTACTCTCATTTCAGATGCCTTTATGACGTGTACAGCGAGTTTCCATGGATTCTCAGCCTAAACCATAGCTTTAACCAGTTCAGGGCTCCATGAATGCCGCAGAGGTTGCCGCTATTGTAGCCCAAGCGTTAAATGTCACTCTAGCAGTTGTGCAGCAGGCACCGCCTCAGGCGCCGGTAGTAGCGTAAGTATAGGCTCATACATTCCCATCTACTTGGGAACGCGTTTCTGATGCTTTTCAAAAATCACACCCTTCGGAGTTTGCAGGTAGCTCCGATGTTGTTGTGTCCAGTCAGTGGAAGAAGGACATCCAAAGGCACTTGAGGATGTACGAGTGTACGGATGTACAGAGACAGATAATGGCCACGTTTAAGCTAGTCGGGTCAGTGTTGCAGTGGTGGGAGTCCATTACCACCGCGAAGGAGAGAGATATCCTTTCTATTCAAGAGTTCTGGGTGCGATTTGACCACAAGTATTTTCCCTCAGCCGTTCGCACCGAGATGAGGAGGAAGTTGATGAACCTCAAGCAGGAGGGGAAGAAAGTGGCAAAGTATGAGGCCAAGTTCACCAATCTTTTGAATATCATTCCCGATGAGATTCCTATAGAGGAGAAAAAGATACAGAAGTTCATGGATGGGTTGACCTGGAGGATCCGTCAGCACTTACTGGGAAATATCTCGTTGGCCACTTATTCTGATGTGGTTAACGCAACACTGCTTCACTGCCAGGACCACCGTTTTCACTTGTCTGAGAGTAAGCGAACAGGAGAGTCCATCCATCAAGGCAGAACATGGGGAAATGGTTCCAGCGGGGCACAATCAGTTTAGGGTCAGCACAGGAAGAGTGATCAGAGTTCCCAACAGGGGGATTCTAAGAGATTCAGATCTGGAGGTTTCAGGAATGGTCAGGGAGGTTTTCTTCATGGTTAGCAAGGTCAGCACGGCCATCAGGGCCAGCAGGGTCAGCATGGCCAACAACAACAATTTTGTTAGGGCCAGCATGGACAGGGGAGGAATGGCAACGGCCACCAGGGACGTGGGCAGTAGGATCAGAGAGGGGGAAACTTTTCGGGGAAATGTTTCACTTGTGGCAAGATTGGCCATAAGCGCCAGGAGTGTCCTGATAGGGGTAGGGCCCCACAGCAGCAGCAATAGGGAGCTCGACATGAGCCTCAGAGACCTATGTTTCTCGTCGCCCTCCCAACACCACCGCAGATGCCATCTTTTCCACCCATTCCTGCCGTCCCAGTCCAGCAGGGACAGCTCCAGTATGAGCGAGTTTATCAGCTCCAGCAGGCCAAAGTCCCACAGGATCCACCTGCTATTGAGGGTATGTTCTCTATTAAGGGGACTATAGGGCGTATTTTATTTGATACGGGAGCCACACACTGTTTCATTTCCACGATATTTTCACACACTATGGGGTTGTTAGGCACTGCAGAGAGCACGATTACTTGCGTAAATTCACCGTTAAGTAGGGGTTCTGCGATTTCTCTTATTTGTAGAGGTGTGGGTATAGATATCGGGAGGTTTACTTTACCTGCTGATATGTTAGTATTAGAGATGACTGAGTACGATGCGATCGTTAGTATGGATTGGCTAGTTGCATATCGATCCATGATTGACTGTTTCAACAGGAGTATTATTTCTGCCATACCCGGGCAGGAGATGTTCTTAGTGGCAATGCCTCGCCCTGAGGGAGGATCGTCCATTCACTTGTACTATATAGAGGAGGAGACCTCTAAGGAAGTGGTATTACCACTCGATTCGATTCCTGTTGTTAGTGAGTTCACTGATGTATTTCAGGATATTTCGGGATTACCGCCTAGTAGGGAGATAGACTTTGTTATCGATTTGATGCCGGGCACTCGGCTAATTTCCTGCGCGCCTTACCGTATGGATTCAGCAGAGATGAGGGAGTTACGGGATCATACAGAGCAGTTATTGGGTCAGGGGTTTATCCGTAGGAGTACTTCACCGTGGGGTGCCCCTGTGCTATTCGTGAAGAAGAAATATGGATCGTTGAGGTTATGCATAGATTACCGGGAGTTGAATAAAGTCACGATATGGAACAAATATCCGTTGCCGCGAATCGATGACTTATTCTACCAATTAAGAGGAGCGACCTTCTTCTCAAAGATTGACTTGTGATCGGGATACCATCAATTGCGTATCAAGGAGAAGGAAATTGCAAAGACTGCCTTCTTGACGATATATGGTTCCTATGAGTTCCAGGTTATGCCTTTCAGCCTAACCAACTCCCCAGCCATATTTATGGACTTCATGAATAGGGTGTTCAGAGAGTTCCTAGACCAGTTCGTCATCGTCTTTATTGATGAAATTCTAGTTTACTCCCAGACAGAGGAGGAGCATGCTGAGCACTTGAGACGGGTTTTGTAGACATTGCGTCAGAACGAGTTATATGAAAAATATGAGAAGTGTGGGTTTTGGCTGAAGGAGGTACAATTTTGGGGGCATATTATTTCAGATCGGGGGATATCTGTTGATCCGGGGAAGGTATCCGCAGTGATGGAGTGGGGACCGCCCACGACACCGACTGAGATCCGTAGTTTCTTGGGCTTAGCAGGATACTACAGGAGGTTTATTCGGGGTTTCTCTAAAATAGCAGGTCCTTTGACACATCTGACTCGCAAAGGTGTGCCATTCATCTGGAGCGATGCCTGTCAGTTGGCATTCGATGAGTTGAAGGACAAGTTGACCTCAGGGCTAGTGTTAGCGTTGCCCAGATCGGGAGTAAAGTATCTAGTCTACACCGATGCGTCCTTACAAGGACTTAGAGGTATACTGCAGCAAGAGAGTCAGGATATAGCTTATGCTTCCCATAAGCTTAAGCCTCACGAGAATAATTACCCCATACACGACTTGGACTTAGCGGCAATTGTATTTGCTCTTCGGATTTGGAGACATTAGCTCCTGGGGGAGAAATTATGTTTGTTCATGGACCACATGTCTCTACGGTAGCTCTTCACACAGAAGGAACTTAATATGCGTCAACATCGGTGGCTTGAGTTCGTGAAGGATTATCAGTTCGATATCCAATATCACCCAGGGAAGGCTAACATGGTGGCAGACGCGTTGAGCCATAGGCCAGTAGGTGAGGTGGCCGAAGTGTGGAGAGCAAAGTGGAAGGAGTTGGGACACCAAGATGCAGTGGCCCGATCATTCATGTTTGTGATGACGGTTATGCCTCAGATTGTTGTGAGAGTGATACAGGCCCAGGCAAAAGACTCGTTCTGTCAAGAGCAGATAGTTTGATTACTAGCAGATGGATCCGAGGCCTATACCATTAGTTTAGACGGGGGCTTACGCTTCAATAGGAGACTGGTTGTTCCTGAAGGGGAGAACTTGCGACACGAGGTTATGATACAGTCGCACGATTCGCGGTTCGCGGTTCGCGGTACATCTTGGTGGGGATAAGATATACCAGGACATGAGGCGACAGTACTGTTAGAGCGGGATGAAGAGAGATATTTCCGATTTCGTTTCTAAATGTGCCACTTGTCAGCTGGTAAAGGTGGACCATCAGAGACCGAAAGGACTTCTACAATCATTAGAGGTTCCTATGTGGAAATGAGAGAGCATTTCCATGGATTTAATCACGGGGTTCCCTACGTCACAGAGGGGTCACGACTCCATATGGGTAATCGTGGATCGATTGACCAAAGTCGCTCATTTTCTTCCAGCACGGACAGATTACACTACGCGACAGTATGCCCTGATTTTCATAGCAGAGATAGTGAGACTTCATAGGGTGCCTCTCAATATCGTGTCCGACCGAGACAAAATATTTGTTTCACGATTTTGGGAGAGTTTCCAGGAGGCCATGGGTACAGAGTTACGGCTGAGTACGACGTATCACCAGCGGACAGATGAGCAAACCGAGCGGACGAATCAGATGTTGGAGGACATGTTGCGTATGTGTATCCTAGACTTTGGAGGTGGTTGGGAGCAGTACCTTACACTGGTGGAGTTTGCTAATAATAACTCCTACTAGTTCACCATTGGCATGGATCCATTCGAGGCGTTGTATGGTAGACCTTGTCGTTCCCCAACCTGTTGGTTAGAAGTGGGGGATAACAAACTCCTTGGGCCAGAAGTAATTCAGGATACTTCGACAAGGATAGAGATGATACAGAGTCGTATTCGGGTAGCTCAGGACCGACAGAAGAGCTATGCTGATGCCAAGAGGTTCTTCAGAGAATTCCAGGTGGGGGACTTGGTGTTACTCAGAGTATCTCCGATGAAGGGGATTATGCGTTTTAGGAAGAAGGGGAAACTGTCACCAAGATATGTGGGGCCATTTCCTATCATCGAGCGGATTGGACCAGTAGCGTATAGACTTGGATTACCGGAGCACTTGCATAGGATTCATGACGTGTTCCATATTTTCTCGCCAGGGAAATATCTTAGGGACAATTTGGCCCATACTCACATTGCTTTAGAGGACATCGATCTGCAGCCTGATAGTTCTTACGAGGAGGAGACGATTTCTATTCTAGACTACAGCGAAAGGAAACTGAGGTAGAAGATAGTATTGTTAGTACGTGTTCAGTGGCGGAATCATAATGTCAATGAGTTCACATGGGAGCGTGAGGATAAGATGAGCGAGCGTTATCCAGAGTTATTTTTATCAGGTATTCTTTAGTTTTGAATTTCGGGACAAAATTCTGTTATTAGGGGGGAAGTATGTAGTACCCCGTAATTTTATTGATTTTATTTTAATGGATTAATTGAATTAAATGAGAATTAATTGGGAATTAATCCGGATGTAAATACTAACGGGACGTGAGTTGGTATTTGTTTATGTTGTTAAAATTAAATATTATGGAGTATATATAGTAATACATAAGTATTGAAAATATTAAAATTGTCGCGAGGCAGAAATACGACAATTTGGAAAATTAAGTTGAGACGCGAGTGTCAGTCGCGTTAAGAATGAATTTAATTAGATTAAAAAGTAGTTTATATTTTTAACAATCAAATGGTCATTTTGAGTGCGCTAATGTGTCCGGAAGGGTCGAAATAGTCAGAAAACACTAGCCGGGGGTTTAGTTTGCGTCCCGGGCCATTATTAGGCCAAACCGGCAACCCAGAAGGGTATTCTGGTAATTTTAAAAAATTTAGGAAATAAAACCCACGAATTTTAGAGTTAAATTATATATTAATAGAGAGGTCACTAAATCCATTATCAACATAAGGCAAGAGAGTGGGCCACGGGGGTTTTTGAGAGAAGTTAGAGAGAGGTTCTAAACCATTCCATGTCCCATCACCATTATTTTGAAAGGATTGACAAGAAAAAAGGAGAGAATCAGCCTTTCATCACCGACAACAAATCTGAAGAACAAACCTAAGGCAAGTGATTCGATGTTATTAAATTCATTGAATATTTCCTCCATGTTTAGTGTAGAAACTTTATATGCCTCGAAAGTTTTGATGAAAACCTAAAGAGATTATTGTGGAACTCATAATTTTGGATAGGGATTGCATGTAGAATGATTATGGACAAAATTGGTACACAAAACTTAACTTTGATGATTTAAAAATGAATTTATGATGAGTAATTATGTGCAATAAAATTCTGGGTTCATGTTCATAGAGTTTGGGGCAAGAATTGGGGATTTATGACTATTGCATGTTGATTGGTAAGATTTGACCCCAAAAATATGTTGAGGGGTGACCTAGGATGACTTAGAGTAGTTTAAAAACATTAAAACTTAATTGAGATGATCTTAGGATGGATTTAGAGAAGAGAAAATAAAAAAAATGAAGTTGGGAAATTTCGGGCTTTTTTCTGCCATCTCGTTAGAAAACCAACCTAGATCGTTCGAACGACCTCGTTCAAACGACCTCGTTCGAACGAGCTTCTAACGAGATTCTAGTACCCCTTCTAACGAGTTCATAGTTCGTTTGAAGCTATTCATTCGAATGACCCTCGTTCGAATGACCTCATTCGAACGAGATCTTAGTGACTTCTAACGAGTTCACAGAATGGCCTTTTTAGGCCCGATTTTAGTTTCGAACTTCCCGTAAAACTTATTTAATTGAGTGTTATTCTTCCCTTATTGATTAATAGGTATAGTTGTGAGATGGGAGTATGTTGATGATTAAAACTTAGAATTATATAATAAACCCGGTGACTTCTATGGGTTAGGATATAAGTACTTGAATTTGCGACGTGAGAAGAGTTGATAGTCTATGATGTACATTATTCGGGGACTTGTAAGTGTGCAACATTGAATGACGGTATAAGAATGTAAATACACCTCTATTAATATTATAAGATATCAAAGATGTGTGAATGCTTAGTATATGGGTTTATCTGTGTATAACATACCTACCATACTTTCTATCACGAGAGGTCGGCGGTCGATCAGGACCATCTAATCTTTGTGTGCCTACGGGGGGATTTAGATTGGTACCTCGAGGACATAGGTCAGAGAATGACTTATTGGGGAGTTAAGAAGTATGCTGACCATGGGAGCGTAGGTATGTGCGTAACCCATGGGATGTGAACTATGTTCTCCTCCATATTGTGTAATTCTTATTTATTGAAACATTTCCTGAGAGAGTCGGAATACGTGATCCTTATGTACGTGATGTACCGGGATTCGATAGCAGAGTATGTGTGCACCGTAGCTTAGCCTAGGGGTGCCTTTATTGTATACTTATGATGAGATTAATATACTGAAAATTGAGATGGACTGTCTATTAAAGTGTATGTATGAATCATTGTAACATTTTTAGTAGAGTTAAAAATGGAAAATTTTTAGTAATTATGATAACTAATTCTGAGTAATAAAAGTAAGACTCTCAGTTTATATTAAGATGTCGGGAATTGAACTTTGAATTGTAAAGTAAAGTTAGGTTATGGATGGACTACTTAGATAGTAGAATAACTAGAACGGGTATGGGTACGTTAGGCATGCACGATTAGTTAAGAGGTGAGGAACTCATGTGAGTGCACGCACTATCATGTATTTTATATTCACTGTGTTAATGTTATTAAATCACTTGCTATATTTAAACTGTTTTCACAATCGGGCTCTGACCCATTTGTTTTCAAATCTATTTTATTGTAAAACCTTTTAGGTGCCCAGCCACGAGGACACCAAGTTTAGATTTCCATTCCAGTGACGTGCTGTAGCTGCTGTGGAAGGTACATGAACTCGATAGTAGACGCCTCCACTTTTCACTTTGACCTCATTCCAGATTTATTCATTTGTAGGGCATGTCTCCCCTTCTTTCTTAGACAGTTTATTTATTTAGTTTTAATTCAGCTTTGGACTTATTTAATTGGGAATTCAGACCTTGTATTTAGTTTTATTCAGTATTTGGTTTATTCAGAGGGGTATTCCTCCATATTTATTTTAATCCATTATTATTCTATTGTGACTGTGATGTGGTTGTGGTATATTTATTTTATAATTTAAACTTGTTGCATGTTGATCTAATTTAATTAAAATTGACAACTCACTTTTTAAATATTAGGTGGCTAGTAATTATAAAAATGTTTTTCAACAGTGATGCTATGAACTTAACAAACTTGACATTTTTTATTAATTTGAATAAAGGAGTAGCTACCCGGTATTTAATTAGTCGGGGTGTCAACCAATCTTATTAATGAGACACGTGAGGGGACTTTTTCCGCGTTCCTAAAAGCAGCAAGGAATATCTCTTTGGTTGTGCGATCAAATCCAGTGGTGGTGCCTATGATGTTCAGGCAGCCGATACAACCCATGGGAGGGAGGTTTCAGCCCCCACGGGTGGGATATGTTGAAGGAACAGATGGGCGCAAGGTGGAGAAGATGGAAAATAAGAGGAAGTTAGGGAGAGATAGGGCCACCACTGTTGCCATGTAAGTAGAGGAGGCTGTCAGCTTTTACAATGCAATGGTATAAGGAGGAACGGTGTACGAACCAAAGGGAATTCCCTTTGGGGAACTTGACGCTGCAACAAGGGTGGATCCTAAATGATGATGCTGAAAATCAACACCACCAGGTGAGGTGTTTGCAAGCTCAATACAGGTGTAACAATGGCAACACAACTATATGAATAAGGTAAGAATGAGGTGAGGATAAGAGGAACGACACCCGAATATGAGTGGTTCAGCCAATGTGGCCTACGTCCACGGTGAGTGTGTGAGTGATATCACTGAAAGAAGGCACTAATGGCCATGGTTACAACCTCTCAAGCTCTCTCTCTCTCTCTCTTCTGTGTATATATTTAGACAGAGTTTTAGCTAGGGTTTTTTATCTCTGGATCCTTTTATATAGTGCCTAGGGGGTGTAATGTACCCCCTATGCATGTAATGTGCATGCGTGTAGTTTCCTCACCAATGGGGATGTGCCACCTGTCATGGCCACATGTAGATAATGATGATGAAATATTCCCCCACGTGTGGGGAATAATCTTGTTATAACTGATTTATGCCCAGGTGTCCTTATCCAAACGTCAACAGATGCTTGGTAGTCATGTTAGTGACTGGCCTCGGCCTAGGAGAGGCCGAGCTATAAGGGTTGGTCGTCCGCTCAATCCGTGAGGTGTCATGGGTTGTCTCGGCTTTATGTCAGCCGAGGTGTATGCCCGTGTCGGCCTTAGCCAAGTCATTGGCGTGCTGATGGTAAGCGATGCCTCTGGTAACCTCGGCCTCCTCCGAGGTAAGGTTCATGTTGAAGGTGAATGTAGAGCTTCGTCATCTTGGCCTACTGTTGATCGGGGTTACTATTCCTTGGTACCGGGGGTTGATGTTGACATCTGTGATATGAGAAGTGTCCCCGGGGGGGTGTATGTGGTAGTATCGGCCTGGGCCGAGGTAGACTTGGCCGAGGGATGATATCCTGGGCCCCGATGCACTGGTGGGTTGGCCATCATCTCGGCTTTCATCTCGGTCGAGGTAGGCATCTCTAGGCCGAGGTCATACTTGGGTATATCAATCACCCCCAGCCCTTAGTCATTTGCGTGAGTGGGTGACTAGGAGGTTCTTGCCTCCGAGGTCTATTCACCCCAAAGTCAATACCTGCATGACACTTGTCCGTTGCCAAGGCGTGCCCACTTCGTTGGCACATGTTGTCAGTTGTCCCTTGGGCTTCCCAAGGCAATGATGAGCCTTGGGAATCGTGCCCAAGTATTTAAAGGTTAAAACCTTTCTTTTTCTTCTTCTTCCTCATTTCTCTCCTGTTCAAGCGATTGCTCCCCTGTTTTCTGCAAAAAATTTCTCCGAAGTTGGCCTCTGCTCCAGTGATAGTTCCGCCGAGGGATACCTCACTTCCTGCGCGATACTCTCCACCTTATTCACCAATCTCACCTTCAGGTATCCTCCCTCTCCATTTCCTTCATTTTTGATATTTTCTATCTTGAGTTTTCCGGCTAGTTCTTGAGTTTTTCGGTAAGACCTTGAGTTTTCCGGTAAGATCTTGAGTTTTCCAGTGAGATCTTGAGTTTTTCGGTGAGCCAGGCTTCCTGTATAAGTTCTTTGGTTTGATCTCTAATTCCCTTAACTTTTCAAGCCATATTTGTTTGTAGTTTTTAGGATATTCCCTCAAGTTTAGGGTCTACCAAAGCCTTGGATCGTCCCCAGATGCTCAGACCCTTGTACCAACTTCTTGAAGACTTCCCATCTCTAAAAGAAAAGACCTTAGATAAGATTAGACAAATAGAGAGAGCTCAGGAAGAAGATCATAGGTCGCAAGAGTCCCCCATCAGACCCCTCTTTCCTCCACCTCTCAAGGTGGTATACCCTCGTCCTCCTGAAAATTTTTACCAGACAGACGTCTCTGCCAACAATTTGCCAATGTCTGAGTCTGAATCTTCCACCTCTGATCCAATGTCAGTGGACTCTTTCCAAGAGGCCATGGACTTCACTACTCAGGCTGATCAGAACCCTGACCATGCCGAGGTCTCCAGTCGTGCCTCGTCTCAAAATGGCACAAGTACCTCTGGTTCTTCTTCAGAGGTTGAACTTGTAGAGCCAAGTGTGGTTGTGCCTCCCATTCTAAATGCTATTCCATTGTCGGCCGTCACCGAGGCCGAGTTTGCTCAGAGGTTCCCTGGTAACCCATCCACGTCTGCTCCAACCGACGTTGAGTCTGACGATGATGAGGATGCCGAAAGTGATGTAGACACATCTGAGGCGGACGAGTATGAGAGCACAATCACTGAGGTGGATCTACTGCACTTCAGGTACTTATACTCCATTAGCCCCTCTATCCACTTAAGGAGACCTCTGAGGGAAGAGAGGGCCTACCACGGTAGGGATGGAGAAATCTGCCTGTACGAGCAGATGTTCAAGTTAGGTTTTCGTCTTCCCTTCCACCCCGTCATTAGGACCATTCTATCATTCATTAACTTGGCCCCCTCGCAGCTCTCTCCCAATGCTTGGAGGGTTATTATAGGGGCCATCATCTTGTGGAGGGCGGTTCACCACTCTGACCTCCCAGTGCAGGTCTTTGCTGGTTGCTACGTCCCTACCTCGGCCAAGAATCATCCGAGCTACTATCACTTTGTGGCTCGGAGGCCTGAGAAAAAGATGCTCCTGGTCACTCAGACCTCCAACCATAATTGGAAACCCAGGTACTTTTTTGTATCAGGGCCTTGGGAATTTGGTTCTTCCATTCCCTCTTCCATCTTCGAGCCGAGAATACCCCGAAAATGGGGCAAAGTTACCATGGCTTCCAGGGCCGACCCTGGACTAAGTGTGCAACATGGAAAAAGGGTGAAGGCCCTGCAGGATCAAGGGGCCCATGGGATGTTTGTTAAGTTTGAGCATCTGCTGACCCCCCAGTATCTCTCGGGGACGAGCCTGGGCGGAAGTCCCTTAGCTGAATTTGGTAAGGATTTTTATTTTGACCCAAGTGTAGCCTCTTATCATACGTACTTTATTTCTGACTCGTATCTTTTTTACTTTTGCAGAGAAACCACCAGACGTTTCAGACGAGTTGTGGGAGATGGCGGCTCCAAGCTTATCCAGGCTCGTCAAGAAGACTGGCATGAATGCCCCTCCACCTGCTCCTTCAACATCCAAGTCAAAGAAGAGGGCACTTGAGGTCCATCCTCCTGAGGATCAGAGGCCGAGCTCCAGGACCAAGAGGGCCTCAGACACCGCGATCCCCCTCACGGCCGACACGTTATCAGCCCGTCTGGACCAGTTACAACTATCTGATAGCGTGGTCGGCCACAGCCGACAGGCCATGGATGCTCTCAATAACATGATGACCGAGGCCGACAAGCGTTTCTTCAGGTCTATGGAGACCCCCATGATGGTTGAATTTGGTCTTCACTGAGTGGTCCAGGTATAACTAGCTCTCGTCTCAAGTGCAATGTCTGATTCTGCTCTTTCTCTAATTTCTTCATTTATTGTGCAGGGTGCGACTGCCATTTATCAACTATCCAACTGGGCCCTGAGGAAATTGTCTCTCATCCAGAAGGGGCAGGAGGCTGAAAAAGTTTAGGGCACCCTAAAGGCCGAGGTTGCTCGTCTGAGGACCGAGTTACAGGAGGCTGAGACCAAGGCTCAGACCTCTGAAAATAAGGCCCAATCCCTAGAGAAGGACATCTCTGCACTTGTTCAGAGTCATACCAAAGCCCTGAAGGACAAGGACGATGCTTTGCAGAGGAAAGTTGATGCTGCGGTGAAGGCTTCTCTTGCAGACGCCTCGGAAACAATAATTGCTGACTATAAGGTCTCCGAGGAGTTTGTAGGTTTTGGCCTGGAGTACCTTGAAAGGGGTATCAAGGCCACCTCCAAGTGGGCCGAGGTAAGGGAGGCCGAGGTTGGCACCATTAAGGCCTCAGATTTTGTGGGCCTCGGCCTTGCCGATGCCCAATTTGCCCAGGCCTTGTAGGAGATAGAGGATGAAGCTGCTGCCCCTGGTCAAACTGTTACTCTGGAAGGGGCTGACCTCGGAGAAACTGACCCTGCAAACGAAGTAGCCGAGGTGACCAATATCGAGCAGGCCAACCCTGAAGAGACATCAGACGTTCCTCATTCAGATGTTTAACTTGTATTTTCCATTTTTTGTTTTGACTTGTAATCTTGCATGTAATTTCTCACACTTAAATATTATGCAATTTCAAGCTTTTGTTGAATGCAAATGTCTCTCTTCATCTTTATTTGTGAATGTACATGGATGCTATGCACTCTCTGAAGCCATTACTGAATGTGGTGCCATAACTGTTACTTAAGAGTCTGAGGTCCTCCAGCCGAGGTGTCCGAGCTCAGACCTCGTCACCACCAAGTGGTTATGAGGGTCTGAGGTCATCACCTAGACCGAGGTAAGCCTCATAATAAGAGGTTATCCCCCTAATAAATTTCACCAACTTAATGATGTTAAGGGTCTGAGGTCCTCTAGCCGAGGTGTTCGAGTTCAGACCTCGTCACCACCGAGTGATGTTATGAGGGTCTGAGGTCATCACCTAGGCCGAGGTAAGCCTCATAATTTCACCGAATGAATGATGTTAAGAGTATGAGGTCCTCACCTAAGAGGTTATCCCCATAATAAATTTCACCAACTTAATGATGTTAAGGGTATGAGGTCCTCTAGCCGAGGTGTTCGAGTTCAGACCTCGTCACCACCGAGTGATGTTATGAGGGTCTGAGGTCATCACCTAGGCCGAGGTAAGCCTCATAATTTCACCGAATGAATGATGTTAAGAGTCTGAGGTTCTCACCTAAGAGGTTATCCCCATAATAAATTTCACCAAATGAATGATGTTAAGGGTCTGAGGTCCTCCAGCCGAGGTGTTCGAGCTCAGACCTCATCACCACCAAGTGATGTTATGAGGGTCTGAGGTCATCACCTAGGCCGAGAATGTCACCAAATTAATGATGTTTAAGGTCTGAGGTCCTCTAAGAGGTTATCCCCCTAAGAAATTTCACCAAATGAATGATGTTAAGGGTCTGAGGTCCTCTAGCCGAGGTGTTCGAGTTCAGACCTCGTCACCACCGAGTGATGTTATGAGGGTCTGAGGTCATCACCTAGGCCGAGGTAAGCCTCATAATTTCACCGAATGAATGATGTTAAGAGTCTGAGGTCCTCACCTAAGAGGTTATCCCCCTAAGAAATTTCACCAAATGAATGATGTTAAGGGTCTGAGGTCCTCTAGCCGAGGTGTTCGAGCTCAGACCTCATCACCACCAAGTAATGTTATGAGGGTCTGAGGTAATCACCTAGGCCGAGAATGTCACCAAATTAATGATGTTTAAGGTTTGAGGTCCTCACCTAAGAGGTTATCCCCAAAATAAATTTCACCAAATAAATGATGTTAAGATGAAACAAGAATTTGCCATGGAAACTGATCTTTATTCACAACCTCTTCTCAATAAGATGGTACATTTACAATTGACAAAATAGATGCAACATTATATGAAATATCTCTTTAGGTGGTCGGCATTCCACGGGTTGGTGAAGGATTCTCCCTCTAGGTTCTCTAACCTATACGTGCCAGGCACAACCTCTTCCGTTACTTTGTAGGGGCCATGCCAGTTCGGGTGAAGCTTGTTTGCTTTCTGTAGGGTCTTTTTAAGGACTAGATCTCCTACCGCAATGGGTCTTGCTTTTACCCTTTGATTGTAGAATTTTGCTGCCCTCTGCTGGTAGGCTGCTTTCCTGACCTCTGCGTCTTCCCTTCTTTCTTCAATAAGGTCCAAGTCTAACCTCCTCCTTTCCCCATTGCTGTCCTAATCATAGGTCTGAATCCGATGAGTTGGTAGGCCTATCTCCGTTGGTATGACGGCTTCTGAACCGTGTGCCATCATGAATGGGGTTTCTCCCGTGGGTGTCCTTGCTGTGGTACTGTAAGCCCATAGCACAGCGTAAACCTCTTCTATCCATCTCCCCTTCGCGTCTTCTAACTTCTTCTTGATTCCATCCAAGATTGTCCTATTTGTGACTTCAGTCTGGCCATTAGCCTGGGGTCGACCAGGGGATGAGAAGAACTATTTAATCCCCACACTTTGGCAATACTTCTCCAAGGAGGCGTTCTTGAACTGGGTCCCATTATCTGAGATGAGCGTGTTTGGGAGACCATATCTACATATGATGTTCTTCCAGATGAACTGAAAGGTCTTCTGTTCTGTAATTGTTATCATGGGTTCGGCTTCTACCCATTTTGAAAAGTAGTCAATGGAAACTATCAAGAATCTATAGTTGTTGACTGCTCTTGGCAAGGGTCCTACCAAGTCAATTCCCCATACCGCGAACGGCCATGGAGAAGAGATCGATATCATGGGCTGATGTGGTAGATGAGGGATAGTGGCGAACCTGTGACATTTGTCGCACCTCTTCACATAATCAGCAGAGTCCCTAGACAAGGTTGGCCACCAGTACCCCTGAGTGATGATTCTCTTGGCTAAGGGTCTTCCTCCTATATGGCTAGAGCAAGAGCCTTCATGAACCTCCTGCAAGATCCGAGGTACTTCCAAGGGGTGAACACATCTGAGGAGGGGCAAGAGGAAACCTTTTTTGTATAAGACGTCTCCTACCAATGAGAACTTGGCAGCCCTGTATCTCAGCTTTTTCCTTTCCAGTTTGGACTCAGGCAGCTCCCCCTCCCTCAGGTATCTGACAATCGGGTCAATCCACGAGTCTCCCGAGTCTCCCAGGTTTATATTGTGACAAGGGTTACATACCTCGTCCTCCTCGATGCTTGCTTTTCCTAGAACTTCAATTGGGATGGTTCTTCCCAAATCTGTCTTCATTGCCGAGGCCAGTCTTGCCAATGCGTCAGCATGGTTATTGCTCAGTCTAGGCACTCTCTTCAGCTTGGCCTCTTCAAAAAACTCTAGCAATCCTCCTACCTTTTTTAAGTACCTGGCCATCCTCTCATCCTTGGCCTCGTACGCCCCCAGCACTTGGTTAACAACCAACCTTGAATCACTATGAAGTAGAAGCCGCTTTACCCGCAGAGTCGTTGCCAATAGTAGGCCCGCTATCATGGCCTCATACTCAGACTCGTTGTTTGAAGCCTGGAAGTTGAATCTTAAGGCATACTCAATGTTGGCGCCATCTGGAGCTGAGAGTACTAGCCCCGCGCCGCTTCCACCATCACAGGAGGATCCATCCACGAAGAGGCTCCACACGTCTTCATCTGAAGAGAAGACCCCTTCTCTCATCACTCCTTTTTCGAAGAGGTATCGATACTCTTCGTTCTCTTCTACCCTCCTCCGGGCCTTGACTGGGACTACCTCTTCTCGGCCTTGGAAGATGTAAGGGTCTATCTCTTCCGAATCTCGGGAGACAACTCGGCTCTTCTCTGACTCAGTCTCTTCCCAAGTGAATTCCGCGACAAAATCTGCAAGGGCCTGCCCCTTAATGGCCATCCTGGGCTGGTAAGTAAGATCATACTCCCCTAGTTCAATGGCCCAGGACATCAATCTCCCGGACTTCTCAGGCTTGTGCAGAACCTGTCTTAGTGGGGAGTCTGTAAGGATTATCATAGAGTGAGCTTGAAAGTAGGGTTTCATTTTCCTTGAAGCATGGATAAGAGCATAAGCCAATTTCTCCATTATGGGGTAGTTCTGCTCAGACCCTTGTAGGGCCTTACTGTTGAAGTATACAGGCCTCTGAACTCCAACTTCTTCTCGTATGATGGCCGCGCTAATAGCCGACTCAGAGACTGCCAAGTACACAAACAACCTCTCTCCTGCAATGGGCCGGGACAGCATCAAGGGAGATCCTAAGTAGGACTTGAGTTGATCAAAGGCTTTTTCACACTCTTCATCCCACTGGAAGGCCTTCCTTAGAATCTTGAAGAATGGAAGACACTTATCCGTTGCCCTGGAAACAAACCTGTTCAGGGCAGCTACTCTTCCAGTAAGTCTTTGGACATACTTGATACTCCTAGGGGTCTTCATGTCGAGCAATGCTTTGATCTTCTCAGGGTTTGCCTCAATCCCCCTTTGATTAACTATGAACCCCAGAAATTTTCCTGCTCCTACACCGAAGACACATTTTGCCGGGTTAAGCTTCATTCTGTATGAATCCATGACATCAAAGGTCTTCTCAAGGTCTGCCACGTGAGTACATGCCTTCAGGCTCTTCGTTAGCATATCGTCCACGTATACCTCCATGGTCTTACCTATCTGTTCCTCGAACATCCTATTGACGAGACGCTGATATGTTGCCCCCGCATTTTCAGACCAAAGGGCATCACTTTATAACAATACGTCCCCTTGTCAGTGATGAAGGCTGTCTTCTCAGAGTCTTCGGTGTCCATGAAGATTTGGTTATAACCTGAATAAGCATCCATGAAGCTCATGAGCTCGTGCCCTGATGTTGCATCCACCATCTGGTCTATCCTAGGTAGGGGATAGCTGTCCTTCGGGCAAGACCTATTCAGGTCTGTGAAATCTACACACATCCGCCACTTTCCATTGGCCTTAGGCACGATCACTGCATTTGAGAGCCACTCTGGATAGGTGATCTCTCATATGAACTCGGCCTCTTCCAACTTTTTCACTTCTTCCCGAATGACCTCATATTTCTCTCTGGAGTAAATTCTTCTCCTCTGCTTGATTGGCCTGGCATCCCTATCCACGTTGAGTTTGTGGGTCATGACCTCAGGGTCTATACCAGGCATGTTGGTGTGGTTCCAGGCGAAGACACTCTGCCTCTTCCTGAGAAGGCTTATCAACTCTTCCTTAATCTTTGGTTCTAGGGCCTTGCCGACCTGGATGGTTTTTTCCAGCTCGTCCTCGTTGAGGACGATGGATTCTACCTCTTCCGCGGCCTCGCCCTTCTTTATCTTTGTTTCATCTCTCGGGTCAAGAGTGTCTATGCTATATGTGGCGGTTGCTTTCTTATGGGCCTCCCTCTCTGATTGATATACCCAAGTATGACCTCGACCTGGAGATGCCTACCTCGGCCGAGATGAAAGCCGAGATGATGGCCAACCCACCAGTGCATCGGGGCCCACGATATCATCCCTCGGCCAATTCTACCTCGGCCCAGGCCGACACTACCACATACACCCCCCCGGGGACACTTCTCATATCACAGATGTCAACATCAACCCCAGGTACCAAGGAATAGTAACCCCGGTCAACAGTAGGACAAGATGACGAAGCTCTACATTCACCTTCAACATGAACCTTACCTCGGAGGAGGCCGAGGTTACCAGAGGCATCGCTTACCATCAGCACGCCAATGACTCGGCTAAGGCCGACACGGGCATACACCTTGGCTGACATAAAGCCGAGACAGCCCATGACACCTCACGAACTAAGCGGACGACCAACCCTTATAGCTCGGCCTCTCCTAGGCCGAGGCCAGTCACCAACATGACTACCAAGAATCTGTTGACGTTTGGATAAGGACACTTGGGCATAAATCAGTTATAACAAGATTATTCCCCACACGTGGGGGAATATTTCATCATCATTATCTACATGTGGCCATGACAGGTGGCACATCCCCATTGGTGAGGAAACTACACGCATGCACATTACATGCATAGGGGGTACATTACACCCCCTAGACACTATATAAAAGGATCCAGAGATAAAAAACCCTAGCTAAAACTCTGTCTAAATATATACACAGAAGAGAGAGAGAGAAAGCTTGAGAGGTTGTAACCATGGCCATTAGTGCCTTCTTTCAGTGATATTACTCACACACTCACCGTGGACGTAGGCCACATTGGCTGAACCACTCATATTCGGGTTTCGTTCCTCTTATCCTCACCTCATTCTTACCTTATTCATATAGCTGTGTTGCCATTGTTACACCTGTATTGAGCTTGCAAACACCTCACCTGGTGGTGCTAATTTTCAGCATCATCATTTTGGCGCCGTCTGTGGGAACGAGAAGATATCTCTTCCTCTTTTCCTGCTTAGCCTGACCGGAGATTCTGGTGGTGAACCAGAAACCACCCCTTGCGTGGAGCTGTTTCACCATTGAAAGAGATCCTTTAAGGTATTAATCTCACCTGCTACTCAAAGTTATATAGTAGTAACACATGGCACCAGACTTGCCGCCGCCTCTTCCGTCGCCCGGAGGTGGAGGAGCTAGCTCCAGTCAGGTTCCTCCCCAGTCCGAAATGGCGGAGGTGGCAGCTGCCTTGAAATCTTTGGCTGCAACACAACAAGCGATGAAGGAGCAATTTGCACAGCTCAGCCAAACCATGATGATGAGGCCACCCGGAGTCTCGCCGGACGTGATCACCCCGGCGGCAGTTCAACCCCAACTGGATGCCAGGGGACCACCCCAGGCACCGATGAAGGGCCGACCTACACCCCCGTGGATAAGGGATGTTGCTGACCCTAGGCGCTTGCGCCTGGGGAGGCAAGGAAACCCATGCCCGGAGGACAGGTATGATGACATAGGAGCAGAAGAGGCCCCAGAGGACTGCTGGGAGCCATATGAGGTGTCCGATAACACCGTACGACCTCTTCGGCAAAGCCAAGGATGTGTCGGCCAAAGAAGAGATGAGGCACGGCAGAGGGGATCGGCCTTCAACAGGTTGAGCAGAGGCTCGGCCTTCGAGAGGCTGGGACCAGTTAATAACCTAAGACATAGGCTATCAAGGTCAAGGAGTGCCGCAGGCTCCCAAAGAGAGGATAGGCAGGCTCGGCCAGATCAAGGCCGACTCATGGAGAGAAGAGCAAGGGAGCAGGATGAGGTCAACAGTCAGCAGGTCGCGGCTGGGGAACCCTCTGTCCACCGAAGAGAGGTGGCAGGGGATAACCTCGGCCAAGTTGATGAGAGAAGACCATGGAATGACTCGATCCAACGTCTCGAGGAGAAGATAGGGGACCTCATAAAGAGCAGGGACCCCTTACAGAGGGGCTACACGGAGGGCTCACCGTTTGTGGCCAGGATAGTGGGGTTCCCAACCCCAGCTAAATTCAAACCTCCTGCGGTGACTCCTAAGTATGATGGCCGCACTAACCCAGTGCACCACATAGAGATGTACCAGTCAGCCGCAGATATTTACTCGATACCTGATGAGAAGAAGTGCAGGGCCTTCTCGGGCACCTTGACAGGGGCAGCGCATAGCTGGTTCACCTCTCTTCCAAAGAACTCGATCGAAAACTTCAAAGGCTTGGCCGATCAGTTCATCCACAACTTCTGCTTTGGGGTAAGGCCCCAAAAGAAGACCACCCACCTCCTATACGTCAAACAGGCTAAGGGTGAAAGCCTGAGAGACTACATAGAAAGATTCAACAAGGAGAAGTTAGAGGTGGAGGACTATGAAGAGAGCATAGCCATGACCGCCCTTATAGGAGGTCTTCAGAAGGGAAAGCTACTATGGAAGCTGGCGGAAGACCCCCCAAAGTCTATGGCGGAGCTGTTATCCACCGCAGGAAAAGTGATGAATGCGGAGGAGGCGATGTCCGCCAAATACGAGGAGGAGAACCGCGGTAGCGCTGGGAGGTCCCAGGGTAAGAAAGAAGGGAAGAAGCGGTCAGCGGAGGACAAGTTCGCTCATTACACTCCTCTGACTGTGAGCTGTGAGCACATCCTTAATGAGATTAAGACTGACAGGGCTCTGCGGTGGCCAGAGAAGCTGAAGGCCCCACCGCATAAGAGGAATAAAAACCTCTGGTGTGAGTTCCATCAGGATCACGGCCATGTCACAGACAGATGCTTCGCCTTAAAGGATGAGATTGAGAAAATGCTGAAGTCTGGGAAGCTGAGAAAGTATGTGGACGGCAAAGCCCCGAAAGCTGGAAGAGAAGACCCCAGGAAGAGGAGAGATGATAGGTGTCGCGGCGATGCCCCAGTCAGAGGGCATGATGATTCAGAGGATAATGATGGAGATGACCCAGATCTCCCACCGGGGGATGACAATACCCCAGTGAAGAGGGTAGGAATGATCTCCTTTGGTGTTTGCACCATATGTGGGGGATTCGCAGGAGGCGGCTCTGAGGTAGCGGATAGAAAGGCCCATGTAGCTGAGGCCAAGTCGGTAGCCAGACCAGAGGTTGTGAACCTGACGTCTTCTGACGCGGTGCAGAAGAGAACGAAGGTGGACATGGACACCTTAGTGGTAGGTTTCTCCCGGTTCGACTTCAAGGGCATCTTAGCCCCCCATGATGACCCCTTGGTCATAACGACAAGGGTGCATGGGTGCGATGTAGGGAGAATCCTCATAGATGGGGGAAGCTCAGCAGATGTAATGTTCCGGCCTTATTTCAAGAGCTTGGGTCTTAGCAGATCAAGGCTAGTGCCATACCATCACCCCTTGATAGGCTTCAGTGGTGAGAAAGTGCACCCATTAGGCATGTATGAGATGGATGTGCGTATGGGGGATGAGTGGCCCAAGAGGCTGACTAAGAAGATAAACTTTTTTGTGATGGACGAGAATGTCTACTCGACCTACAACCTCATCATCGGAAGAGTGGCCCTCAAGGAGTTTGAAGCCGTGCCGTCAACGGTCCATCAAATGCTAAAATTCCCGACCCCGTATGGGGTAGGGGAAGTGCAATGGGATCAGACCACGGCACGAGAGTGTTATTTCAACTCAGCGGAAGAGAGGGAGGCCCATAAGAAAGCAACCGCCACATACAGCATAGACACTCTTGACCCGAGAGATGAAACAAAGCTAAAGAAGGGCGAGGCCGCAGAAGAGGTAGAATCCATCGTCCTCAACGAAGACGAGCCGGAAAAAACCGTCCAGGTCGGTAAGGACCTAGAACCAAAGATTAAGGAAGAGTTGATAAGCCTTCTCAGGAAGAGGCAGAGTGTCTTCGCCTGGAACCACACCGACATGCCTGGTATAGACCCTGAGGTCATGACCCACAAACTCAACGTGGATAGGGATGCCAGGCCAATCAAGCAGAGGAGAATAATTTACTCCAGAGAGAAATATGAGGTCATTCGGGAAGAAGTGAAAAAGTTGGAAGAGGCCGAGTTCATACGAGAGATCACCTATCCAGAGTGGCTCTCAAATGCAGTGATCGTGCCTAAGGCCAATGGAAAGTGGCGGATGTGTGTAGATTTCACAGACCTGAATAGGTCTTGCCCGAAGGACAGCTATCCCCTACCTAGGATAGACCAGATGGTGGACGCAACATCAGGGAACGAGCTCATGAGCTTCATGGATGCTTATTCAGGTTATAACCAAATCTTCATGGACATCGAAGACTCTGAGAAGACAGCCTTCATCACTGACAAGGGGACGTATTGTTATAAAGTGATGCCCTTTGGTCTGAAAGATGCGGGGGTAACATATCAGTGTCTCGTCAATAGGATGTTCGAGGAACAGATAGGTAAGACCATGGAGGTATACGTGGACGATATGCTAACGAAGAGCCTGAAGTCATGTACTCACGTGGCAGACCTTGAGAAGACCTTTGATGTCATGGATTCATACAGAATGAAGCTTAACCCGGCAAAATGTGTCTTCGGTGTAGGAGCAGGGAAATTTCTGGGGTTCATAGTTAATCAAAGGGGGATTGAGGCAAACCCTGAGAAGATCAAAGCATTGCTCGACATGAAGACCCCTAGGAGTATCAAGGATGTCCAAAGACTTATTGGAAGAGTAGCTGCCCTGAACAGGTTTGTTTCCAGGGCAACGGATAAGTGTCTTCCATTCTTTAAGATTCTAAGGAAGGCCTTCCAGTGGGATGAAGAGTGTGAAAAAGCCTTTGATCAACTCAAGTCCTACTTAGGATCTCCCTTGCTGCTGTCCCGGCCCATTGCAGAAGAGAGAGAGAGAGAGCTTGAGAGGTTGTAACCATGGCCATTAGTGCCTTCTTTCAGTGATATTACTCACACACTCACGGTGGACGTAGGCCACATTGGCTGAACCACTCATATTCGGGTGTCGTTCCTCTTATCCTCACCTCATTCTTACCTTATTCATATAGCTGTGTTGCCATTGTTACACCTGTATTGAGCTTGCAAACACCTCACCTGGTGGTGCTGATTTTCAGCATCATCACTAAATATTGCCAGATTCATCGAAAGATCCAACATCCAACTGAGAGTTGTTTCACGCTAAGAATAATCATCGACAAGTATGTGGAGGCAGGAACGTTACAAATCCCTCCACATAACATTAACAACAACCCACTCCCAGCTCAAGGGGCCAATCTGGTGGTGGCCTACGATGAGGAGGCAGAGAGAGAAGAAAGGGAACTAACGAACGAAGCAGGAGGAGTTTGAAGAATCTTTGGAAGATTGCACTAGGGGAATGGCTAACGTAGTATCAGGTAATGATGAGGCAAGTGCTAAGGATGTGGAGGACGTATATAGTATTGAAGGAGAGGAAATAGACCAAGTTATAGAATACTATGCAGTTTTGAAATCCCCAAAGTTCACCTGGTTCTTCGACCAGGTGGGGATACCAAACGAGAGTCAGTTGGAAATAACCCAGGCAATCCTTGACATTGCAAGGAAGAATGCAGTCCATTCACTGAGATGGAAGGGACCTATGGCTAGATTAGTAAAGAGGTTTCTGTTAGAAATAACTGTCAGTGACGTAAATAGGGTCGTAAGGTTCCCTCATAATAGACCATTGTATGTGACTTCCAGCATCAACGAGGTTAGCTTTATAAGGTCTCTTATGGATGGGGGAGCCTCCATCAATATTATATCAATCAACTCTTTCCACGCAGCTAATATTCCTAAGGAAAGGTTAGTCCCCATGTTGTTGGTGATTTCAAGTTATGACAACCAGTCTTCCAAATCCATTGGTTATGTGAACGTGGGGATTGTGATGGGAAATCTGAGTTCCCACATCAAATTCCATGTGATAGAGAGTGCAACTTCCTACCATTTGTTGATCGGAAGGGTGTGGATGCACAACCAAGGGATAGTTCCTTCGATGTATCACCAATGCGCCAAAGTGAACATCAAGGGAACAGAGGTGACCATTAGGGCTATGAAGAGTCCCTTCATTATCGAGGAGGCTCACCTGGTAGATGCAACATTTTACACAGAATTAGAGGAGGATGTCAGGTCCTAACGAGAAAAATAGAGGGAGAATGGGTTCCCTCAATCAGAGAAAGAATGGGGCCTTTGAATGAGAAAAATAAAGAGGCCACGTGTGGTGAGGGAATGATGGTCGAAGAAGCCCCTCATGTGGTCCCTCGGACCCAAATTGGCTAAAAGACAGGACGAGGCCTATAGTGGATCCAATGCAACATGAGGTCTAACGACAAAGCGTACTAAGTAGATTTTTAGGAGGAAGAGTTACTACGGCTTCTAGAAAAAAGGAGAGGAAGGCAGTTACAGCTACCAGTAGGCAGTGCAAGAAAATTATTACCAAAGAGGGAAAGGTGGTCTATCATTTATAATGATGTGAATGGGTGGCCGAAGAAGCTGATGATGAGGCTGACCTGATATACGAGTGTTTTTTGGTGGATCAACGGGGAAATGTATGGTGATATAAAACTTCAACATATAAAAGTTCATAAATGATGTCGTCGAAGAACCAGATTACATGGCAGATCAATCGAAGCCATAACCACATGAGTTGAAGCAGTTGAACCTGGAAAACGAAGGGGAGGATCAAAGGTCTATTTTTATCTCGAAAGATCTCAGTAAGGAGAAACGAGAGGCCTTAGTGGAGGTTATTCGGGAGTTCATAGACGTTTTTGTGTGGAAGTACACAGAGATGGAAGGACTGGATGAGGGAGTCAGCTCCCATAAGTTAAATGTGATGCCTTCAGCCATTCTGGTGAAACAAGCAATGAGAGCGTATAAGACTGAGCTAGACTTGAAGATCAAGGAAGAAGTACAACGCTTATTGACGGCAGGATTCATCAAACCGATACAACACCCGCTTTGGTTGTCTAGTATTGTCCATGTGGGAAAGAAAGATAAAAATTAAATTAGGATCTGTGTGGATTTCAGAGACTTGAATAGGGCTTGCCCCAAGGATGAGTTCCTTCTAACCTCCATTAATAGCTTGATAGATGCAATGGTTGGTCATGAGATATAAAACTTCATGGATAGGTATGTAGGGTATAACCAGATCAATATGGGCCCTGTGGATGCAGAGAAAATGGCATTTAGAACCCCATTGGGCAACTTCATGTATAAAGTAACGTCATTTGGACTCGAGAACGTTGGGGCTACTTATCAAAGAACAATGATGGCCATTTTCCATAACTTGCTTCACATGTTTGTGGAATTTTATGTGGATGATTTAGTCATCAAGTCGAGGAAGGAGGAGTCCCATCTGAGTGATTTGCGGAAAGTGTTTGCCCAATGCAAAAAGTATAAGTTGAATATGAACCCACTAAAGTGAGTCTTCGGAGTAACAAGTGGAATGTTTGTAGGCTTCGTAGTTGATAGACAAGGGGTACAGATGGACTAGGACAAACAGCGAGCGATCTTGGAGATGCCAAGTCCAAGAATGACGAAGGAGCTAAAGAATTTCCTCGGTAAAGTTTCCTACCTTAGGAGACTTGTGCCTAGATTGGCCGAAGTGATGCACCCGTTAATGCAGCTTTTGTGAAAGAACACAAAATTCAAATGGGAGGAGGTTCACCGAGAGTCTCTCACTAGACTAAAACAGCTGCTCGTTTCACCACAGACCATGGTTTCCCCAAAGGCAGGAATACCGTTCCATCTATACCTCACATCCACCACGAGGTCCGTTGGATCTTTGCTGGCACAAGAGATTGACGGGCAAGAATGACCAGTTTACTACCTCACCAGAATCATACATGGGCCAGAGGTAAAATATAGTAGTAGCTTGGAAAGGCATTGTTTAGCCTTAGTCTTTGTAGTGCAAAAACTTAGACATTATATGCTATATTTTACAATTCATATTATAACCAAATGTGATCCTATTAACTATTTGTTGGCAAGAACTATATTGATTGGTAGGGCGGCTAGGTGATTCCTCATTCTCTCAGAATATGACTTGAAGTGTGTGGTCCTTTGCGCGATCAAGAGCCAGGCGTATGCTGACCTATTGGCAATCTTCTCCTCTAGGACGTTTGAGCCACCTAAAGAAAGTATTCCAAGAGACGAGTTGTAGGACAATTACTTAGAGGCAAGTGATGAAAAATGGAAGATGCAGTTTGATTGATCTTCGGAAAAAAAGAAAGGAGGGGCAGGGGTTATTCTTTCAAAAGGAATGGAGGATATTTTTATTTCCTACAAATTAGATTTCCCTTATTCCAACAATGAAGCAGAGTATAAAGTGTTAGTGCTGGGGTTGCTGGAAGCCCTTCGAAGGGGAATTCGTTCATTTTGTATCAAAGGTGATTCAAACTTGGTGATTCAACAAGTGAATGGAGAATATGCATTGAAACACCTAAGCCTGGAACCTTACCGAACAATCATTCAGAGACTCCTCAGCTAGTTCCATCGAACCAAAATTAAGAGACACCCTCGAACGATGAACCGCCATCCAGACGCCTATGCAACCATCACCCAGAAAATGGTCATGAGGAATGATACAACTACAGTCATGATTCAACGAAGAATGGCTCCTTCGGTGGTATAGTCAATTCTGCCGATAGAAGAGGACGATGACTGGAGGGGAGAGATTAGAAAGCAACTAGAATCTGGGGAAGGAACGATATAGCTGAGGGAACTAGCCCAATACTTTACAAACCAGGGAAATCTTTACTTCGGAAATGCAGGAGGATGGTTATCAAGATGCATCGGCCCAAAAAAAGCAGAGCGGAGATTGAAGAAAACACAAAAAGAGCACTGCAAAACAACTGAGATACCTCTTTGCAGAATAATTCAAAGGGAGGGTTATTTTTGGCCTAGAATAAAGCAGGACACAACAGAGTTACAACGGAAGTGGGCAACTGAATGTCATTTCGTTGAAACTCATACAGACTGGAGGCAACCTTATATTAACTTAATTAAATATGGAGTTGTCCCAATAGAGAAGATTGATGCGATGGGACTTAAGTGAAGGGCCCCAAGGTTCTACGTTCAGGAGGGGCAACTTTATCGAAGAGGATATTTCAATAGGCCATTACATTGCATCATGAAGGAAGAAGCAACCGAAGTCCTCAAGCAGGCACACGATCCAGGTCACATAGGAGGGGCCAAGTTATATGAACAGTTGATGATGTTGGGGTATTATTGGAGGGTCCAAGTCCTCAAGCAGGCACACGATCTGTTGAGTTCGTTCAAAAGTTCAAGGCTTGCCAACTTCATGGAAATATGATACATGCCGCATCAGTGGACTTACACTCCTTAGCAATGCCTTATCCTTTTCACACTTGGGCGTTTTACCTAGTAGGGGAAATACATCCTTCTTTAAGGGGGAAGATATGGATACTAGTAGCAACAGAGTGCTTTACAAAGTGGGCTGAAGCGATACCACTAAGAAGGGCAATAGCTAGGGTGGTGAGCAACTTCATCAGAGAATACATTGTTTGACATTTTTGGATTCCAAAGGTTATTCTCTGTGATAACGGAACACCATTCGTCAATTCAGAGGTAACAATGCTCACAGACAAGTACTCCATTATTCATCATACTTCAACAGTAGCATACCCAAGGGGAAATGGTCAAGCTAAAGCGACTAATAAAACCTTGGTTAATATTTTGGCTAAAACATTGGAAGATTTCCCATGATAGTGGGATGACAAGATGCCAACTGTGTTATGGGCCTATCCAATAACCAAGAGGAAGCCCATAGGGTATACTCGTTATCCTTTATTTATGCGGCTTAGGCAATCCTTCCAGTGGAGTTAGAAGTTCCCTCTGCTCGATATGCCTTACGAAGTAGCATTCTCCCTCAGAATAAACATGTACAGTTGGAAGCATTGGACGAACACAGAGACCATGCAATACAACACTTTCAAATATATACGAAGCAAATCTCCAGGGCATATGATAACTTAGTGAGACCAAGGAAGTTCGTGGAGGGAGACCTCATTTTGAAGGCAGCAGTAAAGCACATCAGGGGGCTTCCTCTACCTAAGTTTACAACGAATTGGGAAGGAACTTTTATTATAAAAGAAGGTCATGATTCTGGTTCTTGGTTAATCTCTAAGATGGAAGAATACAAACCATTCAAGATTAACAATAAATGGTTGAAAGTCTATCACATGTAAGCAATTAAGTTTAGACTACTGATGTATATAGTTGTTGTTATGAATATACAAGTTTTTTTTATGTAGCTTGAGTGAAGATGAAAGAATTATAGAACTTCATAATATATGCAAACAGTTATGGCACAAAGAAAGGATATGGAGGAAAACATACATCTTTTTTATCCTTCAGTCATAAACTTCGAGGCATTACAAAATTGGGAGCTACTGCCCAAGAATTACATAAAAAGAAGAAAAAGAAAATGTATACAAAAGTTTATTGGCCTAAGATAAAACACAGACCTGGAGCCGAGAAAAAATCTGCAGAAAGGCCCGAAGAAGCTACTAGGCAAGACTGTTGGGCATTTATAGAACCTCCAATCTCGTTTGCACTTATGTATGCTCAATAAGGAGTTTCCATCTTTTTTGCTTCAAAAGACGCAAATCTTCTTAGACATCCTCTACCTCTTTATTAATAGCTTCAAGCAGAGATGCTAGCTCACCCAACTTAGCTTCCTTAGTCTGTTGATCCTCCTGATGTTTTCGAAGAAGTTCCCACTGGCTTTCCAGTCACTGGCTCTTCAAAGTTTTTAAGTACGTGATAAGCCAGTCAAAACGGAAGCCATCATGACCCAACTCCCTTAGATAACCCAGGAATTGATTAAGGAGGGCTCTGGTAACATTTTAAGTAGGAGTGTTAACGATATCAGCAACAACAGTCGCCATACCCTGAATCCTATAGGTTATCATGGGGATGTTGGAACCCAGGTAATCCATAGTAAAAGTCTCAATATGGTAGCTTGCAAGCTGCTCAACTAACAAACGATGGATGACAAGCATTTGAGGGGAAGGCTGAAGGACCATGAGGTAAAAGGCGTGAGGAGCGAAGTCGGGAGAGAGATCTCACAACCAGATTCGCTCTCAGCAGTAGCATCAGTCATGGAACCTCGATTGTTGTGACTAGAATCTTCAGAGACAGCGGGTTCCCGATGGGGTGAAGCGATGGGAGAAAGAGCTGGTGGAGAATTCTCCCATGCAACCTAAGAACATGTAGAAGAAATAATGAGTTAAAGGGAAAAAAATCTTAACAAGTGTTTTTATTGTTAAGTCGCCGATATAGGTGCAGTTTATGAAAAACCTTAACAAGTGTTTTCATTGTTAAGTCACTGATATAGGTGGAGTTTATGAAAAATCTTAACAAGTGTTTTCATTGTTAAGTCACCGATATAGGTGGAATTTATGAAAAACCTTAACAAGTGTTTTCATTGTTAAGTCACCGATATAGGTGGAGTTTATGAAAAATCTTAACAAGTGTTTTCGTTATTAAGTCATCGTTATAGGTGGAGTTTATGAAAAAAATCTTAACAAGTGTTTTCATTGTTAAGTCACCGATATTGGTGGAGTTCATAGAAAATCTTAACAAGCTTTTCCGTTGTTAGGTCACAGTTACAGGTGGAGCTTATGGAAAATCTTAACAAGTGTTTTCATTGTTAACTCACCAACATAGGTGGAGTTTATGGAAAATCTTAACAAGTATTTTCGTTGTTAAGTCACAGTTATAGGTAAAGTTTGAAAGTTTGGGAAATAAGACTCTTCTAGATAGTACATTGTCAAGAATAAAAGACAAAAAATGAGAAACAAAGAGAAACTAGCGAAGTACCTCAGAAGTAGAGGTAGCGAGAATAGGAGTACCATAGAGGGCATAACGGCGGGAACTGTTGGCAAGGGAGCTTTACCGTCTGTTAAGGCTTATTTCCTCAGAAGCCTCAACGGAACCCCCAACTGAAGAAGCCTTATCAGTCGGTAAAGCTCCCTCACCAACAAAAGGTACCAAGGCCAATATAGGAGTTTTACTGGGAGAAGACATTGGACCTCTAAATGATGCCCCAACATGGGTGGGTACAGAAGAACCACCACACTGGGCAGAAGCATCAACCTTGACCTATAGAAACATGAAGACCACCAAGAGAAGAGGGTAGAGTAAGACTTGGAGAAAGCTGCGAACATGAAGCTAAGTGTTAGACATGAGGAATAAGTACAAAAGAAGTGATAAATACCTCTATGTGTTCCTTACCTCAGTTATGGGGGCCAGAGAGGGAAACTGCAGCTAGTGGTCTCGTCAACATAGGGGGAAGAAGAATTTTAGCTAACAACGACGCCATTTTAACCTAAGTCATCCCAACATATCAAAGTTTAGCAAGCTAAATAGAAAAAGGGATGGAAAAAAAAGACGTGAGACCTAACAAGTAATTGATAATATGTTACCTCAGGGACACTTTTCGCAGCTGGAATGATGGGCAGAAGGACCTCGTGCTACGATGATAATTCAAAAGGGGCTGGGGGAGTTGTCTTTAGTTGAGAAGAGATGCCCATAGACTTAATGGAATCACGCCCCACAGTAGCATCCTTCGCACATTGTGAGGCCTAATGACGGGAGTAAGTAATCCCGATCATGGGAGAACGAGGAGGAGTTACATCGATCTGAGAGGAACCGAAATCCCCCCCCCCCCCCCCCCCCACGAAGTGATTAAGAGTTAAACAGATGCATCTTGCCTTAGAAAAAATGCGAATAAAATCAACAACACATATACATACCTCGGATTAAGAAGGAGAATGGGAGGATATAACTACTGGAGAAGGAGGAGAAGAAACAACAACAGAGGGAACTGGGGAGAGATGTAAATCTGGAGTTCATTTCCTCTAGGACTTGGTACCCAGAGTCTTCTTCCTCGCACCTGCAGCGCTAGTACTTTGAGGAACCTTTAAACGTTTCTTCCACCCTGGTTCCATTGGATCAACCACAATGGTAGGGAAGGAAACATAAGGAGGAACGACAGGAGCGCATCGTTGAAACTCAGTATTTATCCATTCCATCTCAATCTGAACCCTCCTTCTCAGCTCTTCACTTACCTCTGCATACATGGGAGGGGGAACAGAGGCGATGGGGAATGCCTCCAAAGGGGTTTGAGGTTGAGTTTGAGAATTAAATTTTGAGGAAGTCCCACTCTTGGACTTCCTAATTCTTTTGGCTGGTGGCTGGGAAGGCCCTTCTCTAGTGGTTGCTTCAGTTGTAGGGGTAGGATGTTTGGGGGTTGCAAAGGTCTTAGGTTTGGGCGTGGCATTAGGGATCATTGGGAAATAATGGGGTACCTCGTGGGGAGAATCTTTAATGGTTTTACTCAGAGGGCACTCAACTCCAAGAATGGAGTTGCCTTTGAGACCCAACTCTAAGGCAGATAAATAAAGGACTGGGGGATACTAGGGGGACTTTGTATGAACTCACGAATCATGGTTAGTTGCATTAAATGGAATTTGGTTGCATAATAGGTAGATACGTCCCCTTTCTAAGTGGAACTAGGAAAGGTGAATCGACCATCCATGGTAGAAGTGACACCAAGTACTGTTGCGCCAAGGTAGAAGGTGCAACCCTCAACAAAAGTAGCCCTCTTATTGCTTAGTTAAAACACAGGACGAGGAGCCCCCTTATCAAACCCGAACTGCCTACTAAATCTATTGGGGTTATAAGATTTAGAAGCATATCCCCATTCAGTAAAAGAAAGAAGAAACCCAACAGTGAACAAAAGTACCATGGCCTGTGAAGGATCTTTTACAACGGGGATAAAAGTGACCATTCTAACTGCAGAAGGAAAAAAGTTCCAAGTGTGGGCAAAGATGGATTCTTCGTATGGCCTCATGATAAAGGGTTCGAAACGATCAATAACTCCCAATATCTCCTTTCGACTATGTTTTTTATGAAAGCATAAGAGGTGTAGAGGTTTAATGCCTTAGCTCACGGGCTAAGAGACAGACTTAGCAGGAATGGCAGGAAAACGAGTAGAGAGGAAACCCGTTAAGATAACGGTATTAAAAAAATTGTCTATGTTGTAATGACAGACTGACCGTGCCATGTCCAGTTAGGTTCGATCCAACCAAGTATAGAAGGACCCAAAATTAATAGAAGGCAGAGGAAGGTTGAAACCCCGAACAAACAGATAGAAATATTTATAAGGTCCTTCCTGGGCTGGTCATTGGGTTTTACAGTTAAGAAGAAATACGAAAGAAGCATAAGAATATAGGTCGGTAGTTCCAAAGATGTACCTTTACCTTGGTCCGTTACTATAGTGACGTCCTTAGCAGTAGGAGCTTCAAAAAAATATCTAATGAGAGGAGTAAAAGTAGCCTTATTAGAAGACCAAGTGAAACTACTGCAAATTCAATCTAGCTCAGCCCGATCAGCCATCTCTTCGGCATCCAAGGCCTTATCATGATATGTATACTGACCCATAGGCTCAAACCCAAAATGAAATGGTGAACTCCCCCCAGGCAGTAAAGAATGTGTGAGTCATCATGTTCCATCTGGAAATCAACACTTGGAACGCATCATTGTGCTTGGAAAGAGTGAACTCCCCAAACCAACTGGATCGATGAAGACCAACCTTGGCAAGAGCTACAGCATGAGAGCTCTGAATATATGCATGCCGGGAAGAAAAATGAGCTATCGAACCCCCAGGTGCTTCAAAATTGATCTGGGAGTAAGAAAAGTCACTACGGTCCAATAGGAAGTGTAGAGTCCCCTCTGGAGGAAGAAAGCCCCACTTCGATGAATCCTCATCTTCATCACCCAGTAGTAAAGGATTGTACTTAACCGAAAAATGGCAAGTCTTGCATACATCAGAATAATCATCATCTTTGCCAAAGATGGGAGTCCGATGGTAGAAATTTAGTTACTCTTGATGAGCAACATCTAAGGAACTGGCACTAGGGGTGGCAGAGGAGGAGCTTGGCTGAACAGCGGTGGCGATATCCTTCGAGACACTTGAAGAAGGCATAGTAAGTGGTTATGAAAGAAACAACATGGTAAAGAAGGGCTATGAACGAAAATAGAGGAGCAGAACCACAGATGGTGGCGTAAAAGAAGAGAGGAAGAAGAAAACTAGGTGAAAGCTTATCAACAATGGAGTTCTAATAAAGTTTCTCTCTCTAGAGTAGATGGAAGCTTCAAGAAGGTGAAGGAAAGAGAAGAGTTTTGAAATATAAACGTTTGAGATCTTTTAAACCCGTTTGTTGAGTTTCCCACCAACACACGTGCAAAGACGCTTATAATAATTTCAAATGGACACGTGGCACTTCGGGAAGTGCCTTGATAGTAGAAAAGACAACGCCACATCAGTTGAGAAGTGACGCATGGGGAATAGAAAGGGTTTCCTTCCTAGGCAAGTTTGACTTTTAGCGCCAGAATTTTTGTCAGCCATATCCAATAAACTCCCAATGAAGAAGTTGTCCCAACTGACCAAAAAAGCTTCGATGTCCCCTCGCCACAAGTTCAAATGTTGTTTAATTGTGACTCAGCTACATTGGGGAGAATTTTTTCTTTTTTGAACATGGTGAAACGTTACAAGGGAGAATTTCACAAGTCACGATGATAGGGGCAGTCCTAAAGAAAAAACTCACTGCCTACAACTATAATTCACAAACATCTTCACTTCCACAAAGCCAAAATGAGTATTTGGGAAGGTTAGCAGGTTTATCGGGAGAATTTCAAATAGTCAAGCTAAAACGGTGGAAACTCAGTTTAAATGGAAGAGTGGAGATGTCCCTTCGCCAAATCCCCAATAGGTCGTGACCCTTCGGCTCAGGTACTTAGGGGGTAAGTTTACTTTTTCCTGTAAGTGCTAATGCAGTGGTTATCACGAAGAAAAAGATGCCAAAAAAATTCACATAGAGAATGTTCATAGGATTGAGAAGTTTTCGTGCAGACATTTCTTGTTCCCACAACAAATCCCTCCATGAAGGGGAAAATGTAAAGGGGGCTTGAAGGTAATCCTGATATTAGAGATAATCCCCACATTAATTACAGTGTTTGGGATTAAGTCAGTTCAGCATGGAAACTCAGTGTGGTAGCCTAGAGGGACCTTCCAGTGAGGAAACTGACCGAAAGAGCTCATCCCTTAGTCCTGTTGATTAACTTAGTCTTGTTATATCTTTTGTTTATATTGACTATGGTCTATAACGATTGTAAATATGTAATAAGTATAATGATTTTATGTGAGGTCGAATGGTACTCGCGAGAGACCAGGCTTGGCAGGGCCTGGGAGAGCTTTCATGCTCTATCTAATGACCTCGCCGTGGGAACTTTGGAGGGGCTTGGTTTGGAGGATTGAGAAGTGAGGAACTTTTGGGGATTGTCCTGAACATCTTAGATACACCTGGTAAAACACCGAAGGACCCTTATCGTGGAACCTCGGGCGGAGCAGCTTTGAGTTCCATCGGGCGTTGAGTTGTGAGCCAAATAACCCTTTACTTAATGTCACATCTAGTGTAGGTGATGTCACTAGCCAGTTAGACAAATGTCAAATCTGCACTTGAGTAAACCACCGTGGTATTTGGGGTTATCAGACAGTTAGTGAGCCACCGGACACACAGTGGTTAGGCAAAAGGCATGTCTTGGCATTTAATGTCTATAACGTGGAGCTTACTAGTGCATCAGGCATTTAATGTTATGACATAAAGTATGAGGGATGTCTTTCATATTCTTTAATGACTGAGTTACCTTGGGAGTGGTGTGGGGGGGGGGGGGGGGGGGGCTATTTAAGGACCCCAACCATCCCTGAGGAGGGCATGTTCTTGTTGAGAAATTAGAAGTTATTACTATAGAGATTTATTACGAGCAAGAGAGTTTACTCACCCACCATTGTCCTCAATTACCATTACTCACCCACCATTGTCCTTAATTACCAAGCTTTTACATCTAACAGAGATTCTTGAGGGTGGTAGGTGTGTTTGGCAGCCTGCCAAGGTGTATCTAGGGTGCTTACTTCTCTCTCCCTCCAAATGAGTTACTTCTGAGTTCGTTATTATCTTATTGAGTTATACACGAGAGATTTTTTGAGTTCAAACTGAGTCTATCTTCACTAAGTTATGTTTGTATGTCCTGTAGTTAGTCAATAGTGTTGCTGTTTAACTTATCATTACTATACTCAAAAGGGGTTACGCCTCCATCTAATCTAAACTACCCTCCTACTGTATGTTATTCAAAGAAAAATTTGATAAACAATTATATAAGGGAATTACGCCAATTGACATGAAAAGTCACACATTACAAAAAATAACTAAGAAAAAAAACACATTGCATGGTTCGCATGGATGCGTCTATAAGCTCCAATAGTCCTAGTCAGTATATTGGTTAAGTTTGACGCGAAAATGATAAGGAATGATTGTGACACACTCATGGTTAATATAACGCAATTTTTGTCAGCACTTGCTGCACAGGACGCGCTAAAAAGATAAGGAAGAATATCCTGTAGAGGAAAATTAAAAAAAATAAAAGTTAATCCAACACTATTTTTACGGTACGCAACATTATAAAATTGGAACTTTGAACGAATTGTTTAGGACTACTGAAAGGTCACAAAAATAAAATGACCAATATATAAGACCCTAAAAATACATATAAAAATACCGTGGGGTCAAAAGTCAAAAATAAATAAAAATTATTTTTTTGTTAAAAAATAAAATGCTCGAAAAATTACGAAAATCTCCATATCAACTTAGAATTTAATTTTGAGAAACTTTTCCTTCTTTGAAGTCTCCGAAACAAATTATCTAGAGCTTTTTTAAGAGGATTTTTGGTCTAAAAAGTAGTAGAATTATTTTAGGTGTTGTCTTGATTTTGGACCCTTGATCTGGGCACATGGCAACATCTTGGATACCCCTAATCTTAACCATTTCGTGTTGAGAATTTGAAGAATAGTTGGTGGGTTTACCATGTATAGTAAGTGGGGCTAATAGGATTTTAGTATTTAAAGATATAGAAGTGGGTCTTGGGTGCATTACTTTTCATTAGATTTGGGGCCTCCTTTTCTCTAACTCAAGGATCCCATTGGGGATGACACACCCCAACCCAGTTACTTATAATTAAGTTTGAAATTGAAAGTGAGTCAAATCATAATTACCTTAACCAAACAATAAACACAAGTATCCTTTTTCAGTATCAGTATGAAGGCATAACACTAAAAAAAATTCAAAATTTTAAAGTAATCACGCTTGTTCAAACTTGCTCAAAGGATAAGTAGGATTAAATTACCCCTTTTTAATTTGACCAAAATCATGGTTTTACGCAACCCTTGCTAACCCCATCAACCTCCTAGATTTGGCAGTGACATTTCATTACATGAAAAAAAACATAACATAGGAATCGTGAGCAAAATAGCTCAGTGAATGCATTACTACTACAGTAGTGCATAAAATTAAATGCAATAAGTCGTATTTATGTAACAATATAAAACATCTCAACATCTCTTGGCTGTTAATAAGCCATAACATCTCTTGGTTGTTGATAAGCCATAACATCTCTTGACTGTTAATAAGCTATAACATTTCTTCGCTGTTGATAAGCCATAATATCTCTTGGCTATTAATAAGCCATACCATCTCTTGGCTATTAATAAGCCATAACATCTCTTGGTTGTTAATAAGCCATAACATCTCTTGGCTATTTATAAGCCATAACATCTCTTGGCTATTAATAAGCCATAACATCTCTTGGCTATTAATAAGCCATAACATCTCTTGGCTGTTAAAAAGACATAACATCTCTTGGTTGTTAATAAGACATAACATCTCTTGGCTATTAATAAGCCATAACATCTATTATAATACATGCACATCATACCCATAACCAACTCAGTAAGTACGACATATCCTAACCATAATCAACTCAATTAGTACAACATATCATATCCATATTCAACTTGCTAAGTACGACATCCCATTTTTGTAATCAACTCGGTAAGTACAACATATATTATCCATAATCATCTCAACAAGTACAACATATCATATTTATAATCAGCTCGGTAAGTACAACATATAACATTCATAATCATCTCAATAAATACCACATCTCGTATTTATAATCAACTCGGCAAGTACAACATATAATATCCATAATCATCTCATTAAGTACCACATCTCTTATTTATAATCAACTGGTTAAGTACAACATATAATATCCATAACCATCTCAATAAGTACAACATCTCATATTTATAATCAACTCGGTAAGTACAACATATCATATCCAAAATCATCTCGATAAGTACCATATCTCATATTTATAATCAACTCAGCAAGTACAACATATGACATCCATAATCATCTCAATAAGTACAGCCTCTCATATTTATACTCAACTCGGCAAGGACAACATATCATATCCATAATCATCTCAATAAGTACCATATCTCATATTTATAATCAACTCGGTAAGTATAACATATAATATCCATAATCATCTCGATAAGTACAACATCTCATATTTATAAACAACTCAACAAGTACAACATAAGACATCCATAATCATCTCAATAAGTAAAACATCTCATATTTATACTTAACTCAGTAAGTACAACATATAATATCCATAATGATGTACAAATACATCTTACTAGTGAGTACACTCACCTTGGCCACTTCATGTGTTTTTCCCTTACCTTTGTCTGGCACTGGTTCAACCAATTCTTCTTCCCTTCGAGGCTTTTACGTAATTTCTACGGATTTTTCTCCAATTTTTCTCCTCACGTTTTCTTCCTAACTTTCCAATTCTCTCTTCCTCTCAAGCCAAAATCTTTAATGGCTGAAATATGCTGAAGGAATAGCTTATTTCTAGCCTTCAAAGTCGCCAAAAACCCACCTCCTTCCTCAACCAATCAAAATCCACCATTTGTTAGCCTAATAGGACGAAATATCATTTAACGAATGGACAAATTTGCCCCTGCTTCGTAATTCGAGTATAACTTCTCGCTCGGACCTCCGTTCAACACACCGTTTGTTGTGTTACAACCATAAATCACATATATACAAATATCTAGTTTTCATCTCAAGTCAATTATTATATTATAGTGTCCAAAACTAGTCCCGAACTCGAATATTCCTACCGAAGACTTCACAAATTTGGGTTTGTGACTAATTCAAAATTTCATAAGTTATGAAAGTAGATTTAGACTAAACACAATAACTTAACATTATATATTCTAATAACACATTATCTCCATCCCATACGCTAAGCTCGATTTAAACATGGTTTATCATAATCATATCCGGGTCGTCACAGGGGATGTTTTTCTGCCCAGACCATAACCACACTTATACACCACCATACACCACCTAGAAACACCATTCTAGGAAATTAAACAACCTTATACCACCTTAGTAAACCCTAGTCAGATTATTAGGTTGAAGAAGATGTGATTCTTGGAGTCGTTGGAGGATTTAAAGAGGTTGTTTTTTAGGATGAAGAAGTAATTTCATGGAGCTTGATAGAGCACCTATTGTATCTTAGGAAGAGGAGATTTTGTGACTCCCTTTAAGGAAACCTTTGGAAGTGGGGGAGTCTCCCATCTTCTTTACTTCTATCGCCATATTTGAAGACTTTTAGGTGGAATTTACTAACTTTGATTTAGGTTTATTGATGAGTATAAATTTTAGCTAGTTAATTACATATATTAGATTTGATATATGTGGGTTTTGTGATAGTTTGCATCCATGGAGTTTGTTAGTTGATTTCTATTATTTCATGACTAAATGGGTTTCAAAGAAAGGTTTTAAAGTGTTTTTTCTAAGTTGAAATAAGTTTGGAAATTATCATATTTTCATCTTTCTATTTTACATATTTTGGACTTGAAATATATAGATTTAGGCTAAAATGCATCAAAGAGTTTATTAGTTGCGCTCTCAGTATTTTGATTAAAAATGGGTACTTAAAATGAAGGATTGAATGGGTTTTAAAAATGGACAATTTTTAGCCCACAATTCACAAACATTTTATGAAATAAAATGTTTTAACTCATGTTTAAGGTGACCCTTGTGGATAATATCGACATGTCTTGTTAACAATATTGTATTGAGGTATGACCCTTGTGGATAATATTGAAAATAGGTTGATACATTGTAAGTTTTACACCTGGTAGAGTTAGGGCACGATAATGTTCATCATGGTTTTAGAGATAACACTCAAAATGAAGTGTTAGGCTTGATTATATTACCTGCGTGTGAAACCCCTATGGCCTATTATGACTCTAGTGAGGAGAATCATAAAGTATTAGGCATGGAAAATGCTTGAAAAAAATTGATGTGTCATTTTAACTAGTTCGATAGTTATGATTTGGGATCACATAGGACGTTGCTAAGGATTGTAGCGATGGCTCGTAGGATAAAATTATGTGAGTGTTGTGTGTCACTAGAGAAGAAAGATCTAAAGCGTTGAAAGTTAGCAATCGCATGTGGAGATTTTGGAGACTTGAGTATATAGGTTAATAACTAACATCAAGAAATGAGAAATGTAATTTCTCTTTAATATGAAGGATAAAAAAAGGTAACCTCGGTCTTAAGGAGGGGAGCCTAGCGTTCTAGCTTCCCAAATGAAACGGTTCCCAAATCGTTGCATTTGAAAATGGGTAGTCGTGATCAGTTATTCAATCTAGGGCGCGTGTCATGGCTAAGACTTTAACGCACGTGGTGGTGAGCAAAATTTTATACTTCAAGTGTACGTTGTGGTTCTTACTTCGCGTGGCATGGTTCGTTGCCCGAATTGAATTATTTCATTCTGGCATGGAAATCACCTGCTCCATTACATCTTAGTGTGTCTTCTTTGATATCAGTGAGGGGAAGTTGTTATTCTAGTTACGGGTCTGCATTCAGCATTTCATAAGCTTAGTAGTGATGCAGGATAGGCCGGGTTGAGGCTGATGCATCACGGCACATTACTATGCTCTTCTTCGAAAGCACATTTATTTTACATCGGTTGGTGTGTACACATGGTCTCACGATTTGTTAAATGTAGTTTTCATGTGTACTTAATAGATTTAGGTTAACACATTCTATAGTTAGGGTATAATCGGTTACGATGTATATCATGGATTTGAGGTTACGACTCTTAGATATGAATATTATAACTTGATGGAACATTAAATACTATTATTGCACTCCATATTGAATTTTCGTATTGAGAATGTAGTCTACCATGTATATTTGGGATGTCATACTTGGGATGACTCTAGCTTAATGTGTAGTCTCGTAGGAGGTGTCGGTCAGATGGACCATTGGGACTAAATGGTCATCTCGAAATCATTGATGTGAATAGTTATTGATGTTTAGAGTGTATCTTCCTGGGCTAGACAAGATTCAAATCACCTGACGAAATGTAGGCTTGTAAATCCCAATGTTTGGGATAATTCCTGATGATGAGTTATTTGTGTGTTAGCATGATATTTGGTGATTATCAATTATTTTGAGGTATGGTTTAGATGGACATGATAGGCATGCTTGGGAGTTAGCAATAAGACCTTAGGGTCCACCACGGTTGTATCAAATTAACGGTATGAAACATTTGGGTTAAATTATGGTGTTAAAGACACTTAGGATTGGAATTAAACTATTGGATTAATGTTTTGTCAGTTGATGATCATAAATTTTGAGTAATTTTACTAAGGATGGAAGAATGTAATACCCCATCCTAAAAAAATAATTATTTAAAGATAATCGAAGTATGTTATTCAAAGAAAAATTTAAGGAATAAATATATAAGAGAATTACGTCAATTGGCACGAAAAGTGACGCATTAAAAAAAGTGAACAACGAAAAAAAATTCACATTGCATGGTTCGCATGTATACGTGTTTCAGTTCCAATAGTCATAGTAAGTATGTTGGTTATGTTTGATGCGAAAATGAAAAGGAATGATTGCGACACGACCATGGTTAATATAACGCAATTTTTGTCAGCACGTGCCGCGCAGGACACGAACTTGTACGATTTTTGTAGGACAATTGGAGAGGGATAAAAATAAGGTGAATAACTATATGGATCCTCTGTATAGGAAAAGTAAAAAAAAAAGGTTAATCCAACACTTTTTTTACGGTACGCAACACTGCGAAAACGCGACTTTGCGCGAATTGTTTAGGGATATTGGAAGGTCAAAAAAATAAAACAACCATATACATAAGACCCTAAAAATACATATAAAAATACCATGGGGTCAAAAGTCAAAAAATAAATAAAAATTATTTTATCATCAAACAATAAAAGTGCTCGAAAAATTATGAAAATCTCTAGATCGACTGAAAATTTAATTTTGAGAAACTTTTCCTTCTTCGGCGCCTCGGAAAAAATCATCTATACCCGTTTCAGGCGAATTTTTTTATCTAAACGGTAGTAAAATGATTTTAGGTGTTTTCTTAATTTTGGACCCTTGATCTTGACACATGACAACATCTTGGAGACCCCTTATCTTAATTATTTTGTGTTGGCAATTTCAAGAATGCTTGGTGGGTTTACAATGTATAGTAAGTGGGGCTAATAGGGTTTTAATGTTTGAATATAGATAAGTGGGTCTTAGGTGCATTACTTCTCATTAGATTTTGGGCCTCCTTCTTCCTAACTCAAGGCTCCCATGGGGGATGTCTTTAGTCCGAGACCATCACCACACTTCTACACCACCATTACTACCTAGAAACATCATTATAGGAGCTTAAACAACCTTATAACGCTTTAGTAAACCCTAGTAAGTTATTGGATTGAAGAAGATGTGCACCTTAGAGTTGTTGGAGGATTTAAAGAGGGTGTTTTTGAGGATGAAGAAGCAATTTCGTGGATCTTGATGGAGCACCCATTGGAGATTACAAAGATGATTTTTTGTGACTCCATTTAAGGCCACCTTTGGAGGTGGGGGAGTCACCCATCTTCTCTACTTCTACCACCATATTTGAAGACTTTCAGGTGGAATTTACTAACCTTGGTTTAGGTTTATTAATGAGTATAAATTTCAACTAGTTAATTACATAGAATAGGCTTGATATATGTGGGTTTTGTGTTAGTTTGCGTCCATGGAGTTTGTTAGTTGATTTCTTTGATTTCATGAGTAAATGGGTTTTAAAGAAAGGTTTTAAAGTGGATTTTCTAAATTGAAATAAGTTTGGAAATTATCATATTTTCATCTTTCTATTTTACATATTTTGGACTTGAAATATGTAGATTTAGGCTAAAATGCATCAATGGGTTTATTAGTTGCACTCCTAGTATTTTTATTCAAATGGGCACTTAAAATGAAGGATTGAATGGGCTTTAAAAATTGATAATTTCCAGCCCACTATTTACAAACATTAAATGAAATAAAATGTTTAAAGGTGAATAAATGATTCCTTTGATGTGAAGAACACTTTGTATGTATATGCAACTTTATGAGATTAGTATAGTGATTTTAATGTTGATGAATCATTATGAAATGAGAAAATAGATTTTTATTTATAAATTGAAGTTCGTTAAACTATGTTGGGGGTTAAAACTGTAAATATGTAAAAATGTAGCCTTCTTGCAAACTTTGAGTGAAATTGTAAATAATAAAAGTGTAGAAGACTAAGTGTGAATTAAATGACTAAGTATGGCCCTTTATACACAATGTCATAATTAAATTGTGTAACACTAAGGTTGAAATGTAAAGTGTCAATTGTGTAAATGTTGACTAAATTGGGTTTTAAATGTTAAAACTCATAATAAATGTGTATACTTTAATATGTGAAAAGCGTGATTTTATGTATTAAATGGAATAATGTGCAAAAATGTGATTTTCGACAAAGTGAGAAGTTGAAAAAGTGTCATAGAGACTAAAATGCCTACGCGTTAAGTTTGAAGCTTAAAAGGGTAATTTTGTAACTAACACTTGAAAACAAAAGTGAAGTTGCGTATTTTAATGTAAGTATGGTAAATTGTCAATTTACTTAAAGTGTAATATTTTCAGGAAACAAAAACGCTAAAGAGTGTTTTGACACGTATGTAGAAAGAATGAAACGAGACCTTAAACTGAAATATTTTTCGGTGTAAAGTCAACATGTGTGAATAAAAGGACTTTAATGGAATATAAGGATTTTCCTAAATGAATAATGAAAAAATGAACGGTTACGTACAAGACTTTAGCTTTGGCCCAAAAAAGGAAAATTAATGTGGACAATATGAAAATGTCGAACACATTGGCAAGATAATGATTTTTGATGATGTCGGGTTAAATAATTAAGCAGGGCTATGTTGTCTCTAGTGATGAAAGACCCCAATTCAACTAAAATTTACTTGACGCTCGGTGCTAGGCAGTGAAATTCCGTGAAACCGTGGGTGTGCGTGTGTTGTGATGGGTGTGTGTGTAGGAAGAATCACTAAAGAAAATGCTAAGTGAAGAATTGAATATTCATGAAAGAGGCATAAATGAATGGTATGGATTAATTGATTTATTAATGCAAGAATAGCGCATTAAAAGGATAGTGTTTATGTGTAACTTGGGATGGTTAAATAAGACGACTTAATGATGTTTAAGCTACTTAATGAGGTTTGAATCATAATAAACACAAGCGTGTATTATATGAGCCCTTCAAAGGAAAATGAGTATTTTTCTAAACACGGTATGTGTGCATTGAATGGAAGTCCTATAATATGGTTAATTAACTCTGGCATGAGTTAATAAACGTTTCAAAGTAAATGAAGGATTTTCTCAACAATTGCTAATTATTTAACCGTGTGCGTTAATTGGAAGGAATGCTAGTATTTAACAATAATGATACAAATGATTTTTTTGTAAAGATAAGGAGAATAAATGAGTTAAATGACGTTTTGGAATAAAACGATTTAATACATTGGGATATATATATTTTCAAAGGTATATATGTAGATACATACGTACTTTCACATGCATCTAGTGTAGCATTCAGTATTATTTTCTGTCATTCATTTCTATACTTCATTTGTATAGTTTCCATTGAGCATTAAGCTCACTCTCTCCTTTTGGTACGGCCAGTTGTATGCAATTTCGTATTTTGAGCACATTATGCCGGTAAGTATTTACTTTCTTTTACGTTAGTAGCTCTATTTACTTGGCCTTGGGGCACTTGCCTTGGACCATGTCAGGTAGTGATTATAAATTTAACTCTCATTCTAATAAGTGTAATGTTAAATAATAATAAAATTGGATTAGGAACATTATTTAGGTTGTTTCATTGCACCTCAGAATTAATGCGTGAATCGGATCGGGTTAGTCCTTTATCAACCCTTAAATGACGGTCGGGGCATTAAACTCCCTAGCTTAAAACCAAATTCCCTAAGGTGACATCTTTTTTTATAATGGAAATAAACATATACAAGCTTAGGTATACCTTGATCAATCTGCCTAGGATTCACTCTCCTTGGTGGGTTAGGTCTCCGTGGGGGGTTTGATCGAGTCCCATATGGATCCATCACAAACTCAAGAACCAGTGTGGGTGTGGCATTAGAAGTGGATGCACCATCATAACCTTTTCCATGTTTCTCATTGAAACCTAACACGTGATCGAGGAATATCTTTCCAGCCTTCTTGGACGTGTCCTCTAAAGTGACCTTGACTTTTCGAGCACATTTTAGTTGGGATACACAGGATTCATGTTTTTTACGAGTCTACGTATGCTTGAAGAACTATCGTAAGACTAGCCACAGTGACGGTTAAATCGGACTTTTCCCTACCAATCACAATCAATTGCTCACACAAGAAAACTTTAGCTTCTCGAATTGACTAACCGACACCTCACGCTCTCTCAAATCTATCAATAATTTCTCTAAATCAAACACCCAAAGAGTCAATCTTCTATTTTTCTTTTTGGTTCTTAAAGACTCTTAAACACTCTCTCAAAGTTCTATGTACATTTTTTAAGGCCACTTTCTCCCACACACAAAATCTCATCATCATCTACACTCTCTCCACAATGGTTCGACAGATTGTCAAGGCTATTATGTTTAGAAATGTCCTTATAATCATGGTATGAAATAGATGTACGAACGTGAGTAGTTATGAACACATAAAAGATAGGTTCATGTGGTGATTCATCCTTGAAATCTATTGACTCGACGTTGCTATCGCTATGAGTGGCTTTGTATGCATCTTTGCCTTTTCCCTCTCACTTTAGCCTAGTGACACACTCGTGGGAATTATGATCCCTTCCCTCTCACTCACAACATCTCACTTGATCATTTTCATAAACATTCTTTCCCTTATTGACATTTTTATTTTTCTCAAAACTTTGGTTTCCTTTCAAAGAATTATTTTTGTTAAATTTGAGAAAGTTTTTGAAATTTTTCGCAATCAAGGCAAGATCATGAAACTCAAAATCAAACTCGGACTCAAAATGAAAAACCTTTTACTTTTTCTTATTACACTAGGCTTCAAAAACAAACCCTGTTTCCTTTTTCTTTTCAATTTAAGGGAACATGTCGATTTTATAAGTTTGAAGGTCTTTTACGAGTTCTTTTAACCTAATCATATCTAAAATTCTCGACGAATAGGACCATGACCTCAGTGATAAAACGGGATGGCAGGTATCTCAAAATCTTTTGCACAATTCTCTTCTCAAGAATTCTTTCACCTAAATTAAAACTAGAATTGACTATATCAGATAAACGTGCATAAAACTCATCAAAAGTGATAGATTCTAGCATAGCAATAGTCTAAAACTGTGTGGTGAGATTTTGTAGCTTAGAAGCTTTTATAGCATCGGGGCCCTCATGAGTTAGTTAGAGAGTATCCCAAGGTTTCTCATATGTGGTACTGAAAATCCCTTATTAGTTTATTTAACAAAAGTTAAAGTTGTCAAGAAGGGTCCGATCTGTCTTTTTGGAGAAACTCTTTTAGAAAACAAACAAAATAACACAAGGCGTGTTTTATAAAAAGTTTATAAACGATTTTTTATCATATATTAGTGTAGAAGTTTTGAAAACCAAAACTAATTTAGTTAAAAAACAGTATAGCAGTAGTGGTGAGAGACTTATGAAACATGCACGGTAATAAGATTTTTAACATAGTAAAACCCTAAAATAAGGGAAACATCCAGGGTGACCTCTACGCCACAAAACAAAAAATCCAATAAATAAAGTTTTAGGTTACACATAGGCAACGAATTATACACACAAAAAGACCTTGTGTAAGTTCAGAAATATACCAGCACACTCTAGTAGATCTGACTTCTTCAGGCGCTTGATATTGTCCTTGTCGTTTCTCTATTTGGCTCCTCTTGCTCCTTTTAGTCTTTACGACGTCTCAACAGTTTGAATGTCTCAACCAACATAAGTGAAGTAGTGTGATGGTGTTAGTGGGTGTTGTGCCTAAACACATGCATGCAGACACACACGCCTATACAGACGGTTTCCTTCAAATTACAAATATTCTAAGAATGATATATATGGTTTTTTCACAACACTGAAATCGTGTTTGAATCTTGAGGTTTATAAAGTTTCATATTTGAGTTCTTTAAGAATCTCTTCAAAACTAGATTCTTCGAATCTTATTTAGGTACAAGTTTTTTAAAATGAAAAACTTAGATATGAAAATATCAAAACATAATTTTCTGTTTTGTAAAAGATATTTGTTGGATTCATAACCAAAAATTATAAAAACATTTTTATAAAACAGATCCAATAAAGAGAGACAAGGATTTCTTAATAAATAAATCTACCTAACTACTGTGACAACCCGCCATCCGAAATAGGGGGTGGCCAGCCCGATACTCCAAACTAACGGAATCATGGATGGAATCATTCTCAGCATCACAACAAAATAAGAAGTATACGGTATAACCATTCTTTATTTCAGAAAAACGGGTTGCCAAAAATTTTGATTTTTAAAGTTAATTAAAGAAAACAACTTAACAACCCAATAAGAGAAAGTGGAAATCCATATGAAATTATATTACATACACACAAATGTACAATAAGGGACTGAATATGTTGTCGGTCATAGACTCATACAATAAAATTAAAAAAATTCATTAATTACATAATACATTACATTAATCAAGTACAAAAGATTGGGCCTCTCGCCCAAGTAAAAAGACCCGATCTTATCTAGAGTGCAAGGATGCCAACATCTATTGCCAAATGCCCTGTAATACCCGCAAAGCATCACGGCTCGCTAAAGACACCGAGATCGGAATTCAAATCAGACATCCTTGCGGCGGAGTACCTGAGCAGACACCAGATGCAAGCACAAAAAAAAATATAAATGGGTCAGGGCCCGGTTCTATATGATTACCAGATGAATAAAAAGTATGACAGTTATGAATGATGAATCATGAAGAAAGAGAAATAAGAAGCTACCTACACAGTTTAAAACATAAGCTAAGAAAGAAAATAAAATGAATAGCATTAATCTAAAACTTCATCATGCGCACCAATTATTTCATATATCCTTTCCTTAATAGGAAATATATATATAGTCAAAGTCTTATGCCATTTATGGTATTTTTCCCAATTTTACCTTTTGTAAAAATCCTTTCCTTATCAGGAAAATAATCATTTTCAAATGCTCTTTGTGGCATTTATATGTGCTCTTTGTGGCACTTCAGTATGCTCTTTATGGCATATAATGCATCAAGTCCCACTTGATTATGAATAGTAATATTTATATACATATAACTATTCTAAGACTGCCCGTCTGGGTTTCCCCACTGTGCGCGCCCCTAAATGACCATCATCTTCCAGGGCCTATCATAAGACAACCTAGGCACCTATAACGTAAAACTTCGGGAAACGGCCATGTGCCTGCGGGATAGTCAAGACCACACCCGAAATCTCCTACCCATCGCAGAAAAATATATATCAACAAACGCTCACATGGCCTAGGACTATATCCACCCTCCATTAATTAGTTAGGGGGCTTCACCTTAACGCGCGAACTTCCCGTATGATGTCATTTAGAGAGGTGTTTTCAACCAATTTATTTACCATTTTCAAAATCAAGTAAATTATCATTTACCCAATTCATGATTAAGTAAATTATCATTTACTATCATCATTACCATAACCATTTCATTTCCATTTATACATGTATGTTTCGTTTTATTTGAAACCATACTTGTTTACATTATTGTAAATAATTCACCTTATTATCCGGAGCGATACGATAACTTATATCGTAACTACAACCTCAAAGGAGTGAATAAACTCTTAATTATCTTCAAACACCTTGGGTTATTACTTCAAAACCCCAATACTATCATACCTCAAAGAAATGAAGAAACTTTCAATTTATTCTCCCAACACACTTTTATGGTGTTATTAAGAATCATCAAGATTAACATAGCTCAATTGAGCTTTTATAATCTCCCAACATTCTTTTGGGGTAATAATATAAACCATCAAAACCAACATAGGTCAATTGAGCTTCTAAAGTCTCCCAAACATACACTACATCTCCTAATTTTATAGTGATTAACTAGAAGAAAAGAATGCCCTATCATCAATAGGCATAACCCCGGAAAAGTCCCCACATAACCCATTCCTAATGTAGGGTAGATAATTAACTCATATCACACTCTAGGACTCTAAGTTTACTTCATTCAAGAAGGTTCCTAGGCCCTAGATTTAAAGAAAAGAATTGGAATTGAGTTATAAAATTAACTCAAAAAGAGCAGGAAAACAAATCGATTCGCCCAAAAAGATAATCGGTTCGGACAGCAAAATCAACTTTCTGCAATTGACCGAATCGATTCGGGTTCTGCAGACCTGCAAATTTCCCCTTAGCGAATCGATTCACCCAAAGGGCCGAATCGATTCGGACCTGCAAATTTGCCAAAAATGGCTACGAAGGGTTATAAACCCTAATTTTTCCAAACCTCAAATCTCTTCCATTTTATACACACCCAATAATATTTATCTACCCAAAGATTATCCTACATGGATTATAACCATCTAAAACCCACAATATCATCATCAAAACCAAAATCTAGGTTTAAATACAAAAATCTCCAAAAACTTTTATACGCAAATGCCAAAACATATATATCACACAAATTATTCATCTTAAATCACATATTAGCAAGTAGAAAACTTGACTTAGGGTTGATATCTCAGATTTGTTTGAGGAAGAAGCAAATCCCATATCATCCATCTTCAATCTCTCTCTCAATCTCCTCTTTTCTCTTCCTCTTTCTTTCTCTCCTTTCTCTCTAAGTTTAAGACATAAAATTAGGAAAATGAAATAAGGGGCAAGGCTTAAAATCGTGGCTTAAGTCTTAAGTCTCCAACTTAAGTGATTAATACCACATTAAAATGACTCCCAAATACGCGTTTAAGTTAAAACTAGGTAAAAGTGCCCTAAACCCAAAAATACAACATGTCACTTATTTTGACTGTCTCGGACCTTTTGAGACCAACTACACCCTCTAAACTAGCATCCGACAAATTTTATAATTTGTTTCCAATTTCGATTTCATTTAAACCATAATGTCACTTAAAATACATGACACTATAAAACAAGCAACCTGATGATATTTACTTTCACATATAGTAAATATGAATCAATCTAGTAAATATTAACTTCTAACTCATTAAATTAATATTTACTCCGGTTCCAACATTTTATATAATTACCTTATGTAGTAAATTAATATAAAATTAGCCTACTAAAAGAGAGGGTTGTTACATACTCCCCCCCCCCCCCCCCTTATGAGGGAATTTTGTCCCCAAAATTCGGCCATACCCTATACACATAAAGGGTATATTATCACAAACTATCATTCTATCATCCTTAACAAACCCTCGATACTACGGTGTCCCAAAACGGACTCGGACTAAGGTCGTCTCTATCGATCTTAGTCCACAATCTTTTTGCTCTAGCATAGCACAAAGCGTTCCTCACAAACTATCAGTTCTAGCTTCCTACGGCGGAAGATGCTAACTGTGCGGCTCGGCGTAAATTGTCCTACATCTTAAATCACGCCACATCCCACCTTGGGGATACCTATACCAACACTAATTGACTTAACCCCAACACTACTCAACTTCTCCTTGCATAGCCGTAGCTCTTCAAAGCATATGGCTCAAAAGCCCGATCCTTAAGGAAATGTTTCGGGACCGTTCCAAGTCCATGGAACCAATTATTCGCTGACCTCCTTCAACGAGTATGCAAAATTACTCAACCGTCTACACAAGTCCACTCACGGCGCCATACCATAGAAAATGATTCAAATTCTTGTACGGAAAATTTCCATCCACACAAGTCATTGCTCCCGTCCATCTATTTATCCCAAGGCGTACATTCGAAGCATGCCTCTCGTCATTAAGTCAACTTCCTCCATTCCCAACGTCTAGTGATGACGACTTGGAGAGATATACATCATCTCCATATGATTTCCATTTCTTCATGGAAACTTTACCGAGCCTCGAAATGAATAACTAGTCTCGGTCCACCACTGTTGTTAGGCACTTCACTCTTCCATAAAAGCGGGGCGTACTCTTCTACATATCGTCCGCCCATAATGTCTGGAAAAGCAACGGCTTGGTCGAACGATCAGTAATTTCTCAATTAGGATCATGACCAATTTAATGTCGAAAATTCAGTTCGAACGTCTATGAATATACCCTTCTTCATTCCACCGATACTCTTCTTCACACGAGTAGGTGAATTGGTCAATCACAGACCGGAATGCTCTCGCTACAAAGTCTTCTGAGTCATACTCGTTTCATTTGGATTTCCATGCCAACACAAATATCTCTGACAGTTTCTACTTGACGCATATACTACCCCAATCGTATTCCCTTAGCGAATGAGAAAATCCAGATGATAGTTCTTTAATAACTCCAAACACCAACTCAATTTCTCCCCCGACATACTGCAACCACTTGTTGCTCACGAGAAAGACTAAATTTACCTGCCCAGGAAGTAGTGCCTCCATTTCTTTAAGGCGACTTCCACCGTAACTAATTCTAATTCAAGCGTGGGATAATACTTCCCAAAAGTTTAAGCTTGTGAGACGCATAGACAATGGGTCTATGCTCCAGTATTATTACTTCTCGATTTTGGCAGAGACTTATTCATTAAATTCACCGCCGAACCTAAGTACGTGAACTCGAGAGTGAAAGTCAGCTCATCCTTTTAACTCCCCCAAAAGTTAGGTTACCAATGTAACCTTCTATCTAAGAAAGGCCTCATTTTCATCGTCCTAACCTTCGAAATCACTTGAGATTCCATACTTCTCGTTCCTAGGGACCTACTCCCCCTAAGGGTCAACCCACAACATATTCGTGGTCAACTCCCTATAGCCTACCTAATTCAACATCACCTGCCCTAATGGTCTTACATCCTAATAAAATTAAGGTCGATATATACATATATATCCTATCTAAGTCGTATATATATGATACTAAATATATCCCTAGTGTCTAAGACCAATCTCAACTTCCGACATTCGCTCGGTTTCAGGCGTGTGACATCTCGCCGAAGCGAAATCCAAACAAGGAACCCTCCTATTACACTAATACCTCGCATCGTTGGTCATTAATATGTGATGGTCTAAAACACATAATCGGGATCGGTAAATTATATTAGCAAAATTCAACTTCTACGCCTTACCATAGTATGATTAAAGATTTTAACTGATCAAACACTCACTTTTGTGAAGTCTTACAAATTTTATCCCATAACATAAATACATCTTTCAAATATCCTTCTTATCAAGGCATAACCCGAAGTCTCAATCCGACTTTGTATCTCAGTCTCCCTCACATCGATCAGAGGAGAGAACTATATACAGTGCTTCTATCTCGCACTTTAATAGCCCTTAATCACTCTTCTACGTGATTCTCGGCTAAACCTTTCAATCCATCTCTAAACCAACCCAAATAAAATAAAATAAAATGAAATGAACTAAAAGAAGAAAGAATAACATCTCCCCACTTCCAACGTCGTTGAGGTTCAAGCGTGGAGTGTCCCGCAAAAGCGGAATCCAAATAAGGAACCCCTCCTATGCATTACTACTCAACTATGTCGGTCGTGGAGATAAGGCATACCAATCACATGCAAAACAAACAATCAACCAACCAAACTCACACGCAAGATAACATAACAAGAAATAAAAACCTCTTACTTACCTCAACCACCCCTATAAAGTCTCAACATGTATTCAGGAGAGATATTATAAGACAACTACTTCCATCCTAAAACTACCAGTAGGATAGCCTCGCAATCTAATTTCTTGCTATCACCCCAACTAAACCAAAATATCATTACTTGTATAGTATATATCATACAAGTAACATATAACATACATAGTACTTAAAAAGAAAATACATCATCACTCACTTTGTGACGAGTGAAGAAAAAATATAAAACTTCCCTACTAGGGAAGTCATATAATTACTCTATTTAGTAGCATCAATACTACCACAACCTCAATATACACACCCGGATCTATAGTAGATATAATACTACTAGATCTTATTCTAAGGAATACACCACCCACTAATAAGGGGAATTCCCGCTAACATTATATACCAATCACTCTGGGTCAATACTAATGGTTCTCAGACTCCATATTCGAGTCTTATACGAACCAACATTACTTCCATCAACTCCCCAACTAGGCACTTTATCTTTGCCCTTGATCTCCAATCAACAAAGTCAAAATGCGTGGTTCTTCCACATCATAACCATTGTTCCTCCCCTAGCTGCCAAACAATGGCCCACGCAGTCCCTCTTACTTTCTCAGTAAAAGAGAACACGCTACCGGCCTCCTCTTCCTCAGTTCAATGAAACCTCCCCAGGTGGATATCCACCAATGCGGTTTCATGATCATTGCTCCATCAGAAGTGTTAGCGACACTTATTCTGGAGCCTATCATTCCATTTGAGGGCTCTTCCTTATACCTACCTTTCTTTAGTGTACGATCTCCCTAATTGCCCAACTCTTTATTCAAATATCGGCCTCTGACTAAGCCTCGCGTGAACATTTGAGAATCTACCTTCTCCTCCTTCCAGTTACCCCAGAGAAACTTACAATAGGAAGCATCTATCGGGTTTCTCCATGGGCAAAACTTTCTGCGCCCACAACTAAGGTGACTTGTGACTGTGCTCCCACCATTTCAACTCTACCCTTACAGGTGAAGGATTTTCCTCCCTCCTACTTCTGGGCACTTCTCTACTTCAATTTAACATCGCTTGAAATCTCAAGCTTAGTACCACCCTCTACGTCCAGCAGTACTTGGAAAACTATATCCAGTGAAATCAGTGGTCGCAGTAGCAAGACAAGAAAGTGCTACAAAAAGGGAGCGACCTCCAAAGCGGTCCTCATCCCCGACCACAAATTACAGTCCTTAGTAATCCCTCCAAAGGTTGAAAGTCGATCATACCAGGCTCTGGGGCTTATTTTAAACCATATAACTCCTTTAAAAAACGATAGACATGGTTAGGGTATTGTGGATCTATGAATACTTTAGGTTGTTCTACATAAGTTTCTTCAGTCAGAATACCATTAAGGAATGCAAAGTTTACATCCATTTGATAGAGACCAAATCTTAAATGATAGGCTAAGCTAAGAGAAGACGGACATATTCGAGACGGGTTACGGGAGCAAAGGTTTCTTCAAAATCGATCCCTTCAATTTGGGAGTATCCATGGGCCATAAGTCTAGCCTTGTTTCTAACAATAATCATTGTTTCATCAGTTTTATTTTTAAAAATCCATTTAGTTCTAATAACATTTTTATTTTTAGGCCTAGGAACAAGATACCATATGTCCTGAGTTTTGAACTGAATGAGTTCCTCTTGCATAACAACTATCCAAAAAGAATAATTTATAGCTTAATTCACATTTTTTGATTCTATAAGAAAAACAAAACATGCAAAATTTACGTAACTGGGATCTTGTTCGAACATGATCATCTAGGTTACCAACCATATTATTTAAGGGATGATCCTCAGAAACCTAGTTGGGCACTTAAGGGTCCTGAACAAGTAAAGAATCATCTATAACATGAGGATCATGATTAAAATCGATTTCGACCTCTTCTACTATAGTTGGTTTTTACAGTCTTACTCTCAACATTGGTGTCACTAACTTTCATATTGATTTACTCCATCATCAATTTAGTATAAAGGTTATAGATATGGTAAGCTCTATTATTGGGGGAATATCCTAAAAAGACGGCTTTATCAGCTCATGTTTCAAATTTAGACAAAATTTCTCTATCTTAAAACACGTAGCAGGTACTACCAAAGGTTCTAAAGTATTTCAAGTTAGGCTTTTTCCCACACCAAAGTTTGTAAGGAGAATGTTTGGTATTCTTCCTAATATAAACTCTATTTATGATATGACATGCAGTTCGAATAGCTTCAACCCAAAAATACTTGGGGAGATTCTTGGCATGAATCATCACCCTACCCATTTCTTGAATGTTACAATTATTACGTTCAACTATTCCATTCTTTTGTGGGGTCTTAGGGGCATGATAAGAAGCTTTTTGCGTGTATATATCATTGTTGTGCAAAAGCCTCTCTCAAAATTCCCTTGAGTACCTACAAAACTTGTCTAAAAATAACTCGTATTGCGGTAAGTACGAGTATCAATCCAACTTTCAAGGTGAAACAATAAATGTGAAAATGTGCAATTCCAATTTTTTTTATTAAAATATTTTTTTATTTTTTTATTTTTAAAAACAATTTCAAGGGAAAAATCAACTAAATAAATGCTAAAATGCTAAAATGACTAAAAAAATGTAAAAGAATGTGCAACCGAGTGTGAAATAATGTGAGACGGTCAAGAGATGGGATTACACTGCATTTTTCAATTATTTTAATTCTCAAGTTATTAATTTAAATATTTCGAGATGATATTAAATCAATAATCTAACTCTCGTTAAAATTATAAATTTAATAAAATATTTTTCAGAAAATTAATTTAAAAATGTCACACGATGAAAAATTAGGACTTATACTATTTTCAGAAAATTACCCGCTAGGATCAATTTAACGAAAACAATAGCAATCCTTAAATTTCAACACCGAATTAATATTCAAATATCGGAAACCCTATCTCTAGTTCAATTCCTAAATTCAAACATCAATTTGTTCAATTAATTTACTAACTCTCGTTACATAAATTAATTTGCGACAGTTAAAATTAATTTACCTAGAAATATAAAATTAAATAAACCTATTAATTAAACTAACATCATACGTAGGGTATCCCACCCCTTGAACGGGGTGTTTAGCCAAACATTCTCATGTGTGCATAAACAACAATAGATAATATGCCAAGAAGGAAATAAATTGAAAAGAGAAGGAAGAAATACAATACGCAATTTTTTTCCCAAATTTGTCTTGAAAAGTGCCTTGACACGCGTCCAACTTCTTCACAATTTTCAGCACTTGATTACAAAAAGAAGACTAAAAACTAAACCTAAAAATTATTCTAAAACTAAACTATTTTTTTTTTTTTTTTCTGGAATTTTTTTATGAACCTACTATGTACATATTATACAACGTGTTTTTCTCTCTCTACGTCTCCTTTCTTTCTTCTGACGAGAGTCTTCTTTTTTTATATTTTAGACGCTCCTTCTCTTTTAAAGTCCATGAAGTGTTTGGCTTTGATGAGAGATTTTGTGGGATTTTCTTGGCTTGGGATAAGATTTGTTCCATTAAAATAGGATTTGGATTTAGGCTATGGCTGGATCGATTTTGTTGGGTTTGAAATGGGTAACAGGTAATGGGTCTCTGGTGTAGTCGCCGGATTGGAGCTGGGTCAGGGAGCTCACGGATCGGGTCGAGCGGGTTGCTCGCCAGATTTTTGGAACAGGTGGCGGATTGGGCTGGTATTGCGATCGGCAGGTCGCCGGCGGGGGTTGCGACGCCGGAGCTCGGGTTGGACTTTGGGAAATGAATGTTGTGAGTTTTGGCTATGGGATTTTGGTTTGAAATGGAGGTGAGAGAAAGAGGGTTGGGTGGTTGAAGAAGATGGGTTAGGGTGTGTTAGTGTGTATGAGGGTGTAAGTTAAGTGGTGAGGGTGAGTGTATGGGAGAGGTTGTTTGTATGGTGTAGGATAGCTAGTGTGGGGGTGAGTGAGAGTGTGTGTATTTAATTTGTACCCCTAAAAAATTAAAACAATCTAATTAAAAAATTAAAATTAACAAAACTAAAAAATAATATCCTAAAAAAAACTCAAATAATAAAAGAAATAAAAACTAAAAATCTAAAAATCAAATGAAAATAAAACTTAAGACTAAAAAAAAATCTAATAAACTAAAAAAAACTAACATCTCAAACTAAACTAAAATAAAATAAAACTCTATTAAACCTAAAAAATATAATCCTAATAAAATAAAACTAAAAAAATATATATATATATATAATGAAATCTAATAAAACTAAAAAATTAAATTCCTAAAAATTAATCCTAATAAAAATAAAATGAAATAAAGATTAAAAATTAAAAACTAATAAAAAATAAAAAAATAAAAATAAAAATACACTAATAAAAATAAAATATCCAAATAAATTCTAAAAATTCTAAATAAATCCTAAAAATAAGAATGACTCAAAATAAAAATCTAAGAAAATATAAAAAGGTACAAACTCAACACACACGGGGCTCAGGGAATGGTCTGGGTTAGGTTAAGGTTACGGGACTAGTTCGGAGCATCGAAACACATCTAGGCAAGCTCAGAATGGACTCTAACTTCGCGGGCTCTTTGGATTTCTTCGTTGCACGCTTTTGACCGCTTTTGTGTCGCAATTGACAGGATTTAGCGCTATTTTTACGGCAACTGCGTATTGACCTACAAAATAATAAAATATGAACATAAGGCCAATTTTAATTAAAATGAGGGACTAAAATGCACATATTCGGGGTATAAATTATACACTTTTGGGTGCTTATCATGGGTCTTGGGGGCACTAAATTCGTGTTGGTAACCATTGGATTCACAATACTCGGTTACTCCTAAATCCTTAAACTCACCTCCTATGTCACTGCAAATACGATTAACTAGGGTATCCTTTTCATTTTTTATAAGTAACAAAGTTTTCAAATTTTTTTGAAAGGTATCGAATTTTTGTTTAAAGAAGGTTACCTAGGTAAAACAAGTAAAATCATCAACCATTACTAAAATATAACTTTTACCACTTAGGCTTACAGTTCGAAAGGGACCCATTATGTCAAACCCTAACCCCATTAGGATATAATTAACGAAAGAGTTCACAAACCACACTTATTATTTATTTATTTATTTTGTAATACACATTAAAACAACTTCAAGGTTAAAATGTGGAATAGTAAAAATCCAATCATTTTAAGGAGACATAATTTAAACAAAACTCCCATACCATTTAACTTAATTACAACTAGTACAATGTATAAAATAGAACTGACGAGACCCTACTACTATTCACTCAACCTACCAGACCTCACAGGGGCTACTTCAAAACCTGAAAATCTAAACATATAAAACCATGAGTTTAAAAACTCGGTGAATTTACTACATCTCTATATAGTAAAAGACTATATTAACATCTCAACATATCAATATATCCATATCTGAGCCAAATTAGGCCATATACATATCCGTAGTTAATAAACCCCGCATCTCCTGCTCGTGGGCAATAATCATATCCATAGGTTTTAATAACCTAACATCTCATGAATTGCATAGAAACTCAACATATCTTGACTTTTATAAAGCCATAACATCTCAACATCTCTTGACTTTTAATAAGCCATAACATCTCAGCATCTCGTGACTTTTAATAAGCCATATCATCTCAACATATAATACATGCACATCATATCCATAATCAACTCATTAAGTGCACCCACATTGGGTTGTCAAGAATGTATTCACGTTTCCTTCGGGTGGAGTTGAACTGGGTTGATTTGACATTACACGTGTTAATCCAACTAAATCAGAATTGAATCTTAATAATAAGTATTATCTTAATATAACTATGTAACTTTCAATGACTATACAATAACAATATAATTATACTCAAGTCACATTCCACAAAACCTTTGTAAAGACAAAACAACGATATATATGTTGACAAGATTATGAACATTCAACTATAGAAAATACCTCGTAAGGAATTTATAATCAAAATCAAGTAAACATAAAAGTATACTTCTCAATGTATATACACATGAAACATGTACTCAAAATAACCTTGGGAATGAGAAGATAAAAAAACATTCTTTCATGGGATATCGAGTATGGCCTTAAATTATTATCCTCCATACTTAACCATCCCATATTCATTAATTTTATACATATAAGTGCCCAAGCTTATCAATATGAAACATATCTTAATATAATTTCCATTACAATTAACGGTGTAAATTTTCAAGCTTCCAAGATCCAGTTATGACCTATTCTTTAAAACCTATTAAATCTGCCCCACAAGCTCCTCTATTGTTCCTTCAACTTCCAAGAGTTTTCATAATTTTTCTCCAACATAACTTTCCATGATTTTCCACCCACTTTCAATACTCATATTTCATGATTTTTTTACTTCATTTACTATGTCAAAAGCTTGGCCAAACTCAAGGCATATCGAAATGAAATATACAAACACAACCTATGTACCAACTTGCGACCATCACTAAGGCCCAACCACAAGGAGTTAAATTATAATTTTCGGATATGAAATGAATATATGAGTCTAGTTTCATATACAAATGGAATTTATCAATTCCAATAATCACACAAAAATATATTGAAGTTTGAATACAAGGTATTTCAATACCAAGTAATACTGGCTACATACAACACTTATCTCACATGTGAACCCATACTCATTATCACAAAGGAAGATAGAATTTTAATAACTAATTCATGATTTATATACATTGAAATAAGTATAATCCAAGATTAAATCAATATTAATACGTAATTATACCTTGGAAACACCTTAAGGATTTTGTTGGAATTTTTCGTAGCTTTTAATGTAACCCTTTCTTCCTTAACTTCTACTTTCTCTTTCCTCAAGATAAAAACCCTTTAAACTGAACGTAGGCTAAAATTGGCTGAAGAAATAGGTTAGAAGAAGAGTTTTAAGTTGGCCAAGGAGGCCTCCCATGGAAACCAATCAAATTAAAACATTTGATTTACTAAAAGACAATTTACCACTTAAAGGGAATGGACAGATTTGCCCCTTGTTTGTAATTTCGTCCTAACTTCTTACTCAGACATTCGTTTAATACACCGTTTGTTGTGTCAAAAACCTAACTCATATACATACAACTATATAGTTTTCACATTGAGTTAATTGTTACATTATAAGGGTGAAAATAGTCTCCAACAGGAATATTTCTATCAAAAATAACAAAATTTTGTGTATATACATAATTCGACATTTCATGATTTATGAAAGTAGGATTATACCAACCATAATCAGTTAACATTATACATACTAATAACACATTATTCATATCCCATAATTTAAGCATGATTGAAATATAATTTATCATAATTATATACGGGTTGTCACAACTCCCCCCCCCCCCCCCAAGAGAATTCCGTCCCCGAAATTTAATATGAAGGTCACTTACCAAAAAATTGGGGATACTGTTTTTCATGCTATCCTTCGTTTCACAAGTTTCTTCTGTAATTCCATGGCTTATCCACATAAATTTAACTAAGGGAATAACTTTCTTCCTTAATACTTGCCCCTTACGATCAATAATTTCCACAGGTTCCTCGATGTACGACAAGTCTTCTTTCAGTTCAATAGGTTGGGTTTTTAGCTAATGAGATGGATCTGCCAAATACTTGTGAAGCATCGATTCTGGAGATAATGCTAATATATATGCCAAGGTCACAATTCTTTCCAACAGTTAATATAGTCCAATGTATCTTGGACTTAGTTCCCCCTTTTTCCAAATCTCATAACGCCTTTCCACGGTGAAATACGTAGTAATACAAAATCTCCCTTTTGAAATTCTAATGTATACTTCCTTTTATCTGCATAAAATTTATGCCTGCATTGCGCTATCTTTATTCGTTCCCAAATTATTTTATTCTTTTCGGTTATCATATCTATCAATTTAGGACCCAAGATTTTCCTTTCACCTACTTCATCCCAACATAATGGCGTTCTACATATCCTCCGATATAAAGCTTCATAAGGAGCCATACCAATGGCGGACTGATAACTATTATTATATGCAAATTCCATCAATGGTAAATGATCATCCCAACTACCTTTGAAGTCAAATACACAGGCTCGTAACATGTCTTCTAATATTTGAATCATTCTTTCTGATTGGCCATCGGTTTGTTGATGAAATGTAGTACTGAACTTCAAAATTGTGACCAAGGCATTTTGTAAATGAGGACAAAACATAGAAGTGAACGTTGGATCTCTATCTAATACTATTGACACTGGTGCCCCATGTAAACGAATAATCTCATCAATATACATACATGAATATTTGTCAATAGTGTAGGTCTTCTTAACTGGAAGAAAATGAGTTGACTTTGTTAATCGGTCTACAATCACCCAAATAGAATCATGTCCATTTGGTGATCGTGGTAATCCTACAACAAAATCCATCGTTATATGTTTCCACCTCCATTCTGGAATAGGCAATGGCTGCAATAATCCTGTCAGTTTCTAATGCTCCACCTTCACTTGCTAGCATACTAAACATTTAGCTACAAATTTTGCAATCTAATGTTTCATATTATTCCACTAGTAATACTCCTTCAAATCTCTGTACATTTTGGTACCTCTAGGATGCATAGAGTAGATAAAACTATGTGCCTCTTCTAATATATCCTACTTTAAGGATGGATCATTCGGTACACAAATTCTATTTTTATAACACAACGATTCATCATTCTTAATTTCAAAGTCACTCTCTTTACCATCCAGGATTTCCCATTTCTTCTTCTTCAGGAATCGATCACTGATTTGAAAATTTTGTATGCATTCGGCTAGTAAAGGTCTCACTGTAACGTGTGCAATTAAAGCCCCCATCTTAGTTAAGTTTAACTCTACTCCCATCGATATTAATTCCATAATATTGCCAACCCGTGCACATTGAATACAAGATAACCTCCCCAATGACTTCCGACTTAAAGCATCCGCAACAACGTTGGCCCTCCCGGCATGATGGTGAATGGTACAGTCATAGTCTTTAATTAACTCCATCCAACGTCTTTGTCTCAAATTCAAGTCTCTCTGTGTAAATAAATACTTTAAACTTTGATGGTCAGTGAAAATTTCACATTTCTCTCCATATAAATGATGTCTCCATAATTTCAAGGCAAAAACAATAGCAACAAGTTATAAATTGTGTGTAGGATAATTATGTTCATGCGTCTTTAGTTGTCTATATGCATAAGAAATTACCTTCCTATGTTGCATGAAAACACAATCCATACCTTGATGTGAAGCGTCAGTATAAATCATAAAACCTTCTCCACTTGATGGAACAGTGAGAACTGGAGCTGATACTAGTATATTTTTCAACTTTTCACAGTTGTGCTTACATTCATCACTCCACACAAATTTCACTTCTTTTCGGGTTAATTTAGTCAATGATAAGGCTATAGATGAAGACCCCTTTATGAATCTTCTATAATATCCATCCAATCCTAGGAAACTCCTTATGTTTGTTACATTTCTTGATCGTTCCCATTGCACAATCACCTCTACCTTCTTAGGGTCAACATAAATTCCATCTTTCGAAACAACATGCCCTAGAAATACTACCTGATTTAACCAAAACTCACATTTGCTAAACTTAGCAAACAATTGACTATCTCGCAAAACTTGCAATATAACTTTTAGATGCTTGTCATGTTCCTCTTGGCTAGGTGAGTATATCAAAACATCATCGATAAAGACAATCACAAATGAATCTATGAAAGGATAGAATACTCGATTCATTAAATCCATAAACACTGCAGGAGCATTTGTTAACCCAAATGGCATTACCAAAAATTCATAATGACCATAGCGAGAACGAAAAGTTATCTTAGAAATGTCACAATCTCTCACCCTTAATTGATGATAACCCGATCTCAAATAAATTTTTGAAAACACTTTAGCACCCTGTAATTGATCAAACAAATCATCAATACGAGGCAATGGATATTTATTTTGAATAGTTACCTTGTTCAACTGCCGATCATCAATGCTAAGTCGCATGGTGCCTTATTTCTTCTTCATAAATACTATCGAAGCACCCCATGGGGATACACTGGGTCGAATAAAACCTCTATGTAGAAAATCTTGTAGTTGAACATTTAACTCCTTTAGTTCCACAGGTGCCATTTTATATGGAGAAATAGAAACTGGAGCTGTACCAGGCACTAAATCAATAGTAAACTCTACCTCTCTACTAGGTGGCACCCTAATAATTCATATGGGAGCACATCTACAAAATCCTTAACTACTGGGATATCTTCTAATTTTTGCAATTCCCTGTTTGTATCCACAATATATGCTAAAAAGCCTTGACAACCCTTATTTAACAATTTCCTCGCCCGAAGGGCAGAAATAAGATAATTTGGAACCACATTTCTTTCCCTAGTAAATTTAAATTCTTCCTCCCCTGGCATATTATATGTAACCTCCTTGCGAAAACAGTCAATCGATGAATGGTAGGAAGATAACCAGTCCATACCCAATATAATATCAAAATCTCGAATATCTAGTGGAATTAAATCAATGGTCAAATCACTCTCCCCCACATACAATGCACAATTTTTATACACAAGATCCACTAACATCTCATCCCCCATAGGTGTAGAAATATATAAACCACAATCTAGATAAGAACATGGTGTACCCAAATGCATGTTAAATGACAGTGCTATAAATCAATGAGTAGAATCTGGATCAATAAGCACGCAAGCATGTTTGTTCATGACAGAAAATGTACCTGTCACCACCTTTGGAGTTCCCTGAGCATCCTGTAAAGTCATAGCAAATATCCTTCCCGAAGCCTTGGAACCACTACACTGTCCTCTACCTCCTCCTCTACCTATGCCTCCAGGTGATGAACCTCGACTAGCAGTAGCTGATTGAGTCCCTCCTATTAGCATAGGATGGTTCTTCTTGGTATGACTAATTTGATGATAGTGATAACACTCTACCCCCTTTAACTTGGGATAATCTGGACTGATATGGCCCTCAGATTTGCAAAAATAGCATGTAATAGGCTTAGACTGCCCATTCTCATTCTCCTGATGTCTATTCCATTGTCCCATCAATCCTACACCCCTGAAACTGCTTGGTGTCCTATTCTGAACATAATTTCCAGTCCCTCTACCGCGCGGAAATCTTTGACTCCCCTGTTTTGAGTATTCTATATTGCCTTCCTTTTGCTGAGATGGATCAAATCTACTCATCTTCCCCCTTTGTTCCCTATTCTTTATTGCATCATTAACATCTCCTTCAACCATCATAGCCTTGTTAACCAAAAAAGTATAATGTACCATTTCAAGTGCAATGAGTCTAGACTTGATAACCAAATTAAACCCATCCTGAAATTTGATGAATTTGTCCTCCTCATCATGTAAGAAACGTAATGAAAATAGAGAAAAAGATATAAATTTTGTTTCATACTCCATGACCGACATATTCCCCTAAGTCAATGATAAAAATTATTTCTCTTTTTCCTTCCGATACATACGAGGAAAATACTTTTCATATAAGACTTTAATAAAGGAATCCCAAGTAATTACCTCACCTCCCCCGGAGTAAGCAATAAATTTTTGGAAGACTCCCACCAATATTTAGCTTCTCCCTTTAACATGAAAGTAGACAAAATTTTGCTTCTGTGCACCAGGTACATTCATCACCCTAAAGATAGTTTCTGTGTCTCTAACCCAAGCCTCAACTTCTAAAGGATCTACAGAACTTGAGAATGTTGGGGGGTTCAATTTGATAAACTTCTCGTACAGAGTATTCTTCTCTTCTCGTTGTATTTCCCTTCCTCTTCTAATCAAAGTATGCTCCTCCAAGTACTTGTCTTGTTGTTCTTCTATTTGCGTCATAAGCATGTTTTGTTGTTCTTCCATTAAAGTCATGGCACGAGACATTCTCTTCATATCTGTAAGTTATTCAGGTGCCCCCTACATTATTTTGATTATTTTGATTTACTTTATTTAAAGACTCCTCATCCACCCTCTCATGAACATTTTCTCCTTCCATATCTTACTATCTATCATAAATCACAATTGTAGAAACAAGAATGCAACATTTATATCTAACATAGTGGTTAGTATTTCTCACAAGTTAATATAAATGACCCACACCACACTATTTCTTCCACTGCCACATCTAGACTCTCTAATCCCAGAATATAAAAACCTAAAGCTTTGATACCAAGTTGTCACACTCTAATCCCATTAGGATGTAATTAACGAAATAGGTCACAAATCACACTTATTCTTTATTTATTCATTTTGTAATACACATTAAAACAACTTCATGGTTAAAATGTGAAATACTACAAATCCAATCGTTTTAAGGAGATATAATTTAAACAAAACTCACATACCATTTAACTTAATTACAACTAGTACAATGTATAAAGCAGAACTGACGAGACCCTACTACTATTCACTCAACATCCTATACCTGGCAGTGGCAGCTTCAAAAACTGAAAATGTGAACATATAAAACCATGAGTTTAAAAACTCAGTGAATGTACTACATCTCTATATAATAAAAGTACTATATTAACATATCAACATATTAATATATCCATCCCTGAGCCAAATTAGTCCATATACATATCTGGAGTTAATAAACCCCACATCTCCTCCCCGTAGGCAATAACCATATCCATAGGTTTTAATAACCTAACATCTCCTAAATTGCACAACAACTCAATATATCTTGACTTTTATAAACCCATAACATCTCAACAGCTCTTGAATTTTTATAAACCATAACATTTCAAAATCTCGTGACTTTTAGTAATCCATATCATCTCAACAAATAATACATACTCATCATATCCGTAATCAACTCAGTAAGTACACTCACATTGGGTTGTCAACTATGTATTCATGTTTCCTTCGGGTGGAGCTTAGCTGGGTTGATTTAAACTTACACCTATTAATTCAACTAAATCACTACTGAATCTCAATAATAAGTATTATCTTAATATAATAATGTAACTTTCAATGACTATACAACAACAATATAATTATACTCAAGTCACATTCCACGAAACCTTTCTAAAGACAAAACAACGATATATATGTTAACAAGGTTATGAACATTCAACTATAGAAAATACCTCGTAAGGAATTTATAACTAAAATCAAGTAAACATAAAAGTATACTTCTCAATGTATATACACATGAAAAATTTCTCAAAATACCCTTGGGAAAGAGCAGATAAAAACATTCTTTCATAGGGTATCCAGTATGGCCTCATATGATTTCCTCCATACTTAACCATCCCATATTCATAAATTTTATATATAAAGGTGCCCAAGCTTATAAATATGAAACATATCTTAATATACTTTCCATTACAATTAACTGTGTAATTGTTCAAGCTTCCTAGGGCCAGTTATGACCATTTCTTTATAACCTATTAAATTTGCCCCACAAACTCCTCTATTGTTCCTTCAACTTCCAACAATCTTCATAATTTTTATCTATAATATAATTCCATGATTTTCCACCCATGTATAATAAACATACTAGATAGTACAAAATTAAAGTTTCATGATTTTTTACTTCATTTTCTATGTCAAAATCTTGACCAAAATCAGGGCATATCGAAATGAAGTATACAAACCGCAATGTTGTACCAACTTACAACCATCACTAAGGCCCAAACACAAGGATTTAAATTCTAATTTTTGGATATGATATGAATATATGAGTCTAGTTTCACATCCAATTGGAATTTCACAATTCCAGTAATCACATAAAAATATATGCAAGTTTGAATACAAGGGATTTCAATAACAAGCAATACTGGCTACATACAACACTTATCTCACATGTGAACCCATACTCATTATCACAAAGGAAGATGGAATTTTAATCACTAATTCATGATTTATATACTTTTAAATAAGTATAATACAATATTAAAACAATATTAACACATAATTATACCTTGGAAACACCTTAAGGATTTTGTTGGAATTTTTCCTAGCTTTTAATGTAACCCTTTCTTCCTTAACGTCTACTTTCTTTTTCCTCAAGCTAAAAACTCTTCAAACTGAACCTAGGATAAAATTGGCTGAAGAAATAGGTTAGAACAAGAGTTTTAAGTCGGTCAAGTCTTACTCCCATAGCAACCAATCAAATTAAAATATTTGGTTTACTAAAAGACAATTTACCACTAAAAGGGAGTGGACAGATTTGCCCCTTGTTCGTAATTTCGGCATAACCTCTTACTCATACATTCGTTTGATGCAACGTTTGTTGTGTCACAAACCTAACCCATATATCTAAAACTATCAAGTTTTCACCTTGAGTCAATTGTTAATTAAAAGGATCAAAACTAGTCTCCAATAGGAACATTTCTACCAAAATAACAAAATTTTGTGTTTGTACATAATTCGACATTTCATGATTTATGAAAGTAGGATTATACCAACCATAATCAATTAAAATTAGATATGCTAATAACATGTTATTAATAGCACATAAATTAAGCATGATTTAAATATAATTTATCATAATTATATACAGGTTGTCACACATTAGGTCCATATGGATATGCTCCAGAGGTTTTGAGGTTAGAATGTCTTTAATTCTTATATGAGAAGTCTTAACTATCTTCCTGTGACACCCCGCCTAATTAAATTCTCTGTGATTAGTCCAAATTAAATTAAAACAGGATTCTCAGTTGGTTCATTCTTTGCATCACTGTCGAAAACTTTTTAATTACTAATCACTTAAGTGATATTAGACTGGTGTCAAATTTTAACTTTCATTAACTCGAAAGAATTACTCATGCGGAATTAATAATTGAACATACTATACTTAAAACCATTTCACAATATATAATGTATAAAGTCTTGCCTAGTCAACAATCGGCTAAATCCAAAACTGCTAAAAAAATTAACAAAATCCAAAATAGAATATCTGAAATAATGATAGTGGACAACATGTCCCAATAGAGAGTACTAAAACGAGATCCTAAAGTAGATCTGAATAAATGAATCGTCTATGAAAAGTCTTGCCAGCCTCCACAATGCTGCAACTATGAGTTCCTAGACTGAATCCTCAAGTCTCGCATCCCTGAGGCTGGAAACCCAAAAGGTTTTGAAAATATTTTTATAGCAAGAGTTAGTACTCAAAACGTTTTTAACATATTTAGGAAGTGTTTATCACAATAAGATGAGTTATTGATTATACATGTTAAGATTGCATACAATCTCTTGAGACACCTCACCCCCTCATCTATAGTGCACGCCTAACGTCCTAGATTTGGACCACCTAGCTTTACTACCCAAGCTAACTAGACAATAGTATTCAACTGAACGTATCTACACGACTAAGTTCCCATACCCCCCGTATATTATGATAATTGTGAACATATTTCATGTGTTATAGACTTAGATAACGTTTCCCATCATGTTATCTTTTTCTTCCACAATTAAGTCTCATTACTTAATTTATTCTTAAGATAATCACTATCTATTGTTTAATCTTTCTAATTAAGTTTCTCCACTTAAATTACTTGTAGATGTATCCACGTCATCTAACATTCTACTATCCTATATAAGTAGATTATTTATACAGTATACATTTCCCACACAACATATACTTATAAAATCATTCTTTAGTATTATGTCCTTATAACAAACATTGAGTACCCTTGGTTCGGAATAGCTCATCGACACCAAGTAAAAGGATTGGTTCGTAATGTCACCTCGACCCCAAATTTATTTCATATATTGGTTCGAAAAATCACCTCGACCCCACTAATGAAATTTTTACCTATTTTTGGTTCGGAACTCTTTCATCATGACCCCAAATCATTATTTCCAAATATTAGTTCAGAATCCTACCTCGACCCTAATATAGGCAAATATACTTTAGGTATTCTCTCCACCTAAGTATCTATATAATTCCGTAGGTAGACACACAACCTAATAATCATGCTCGTATGTAATATTTATCTCGGATATTCACCTTACTCATTAGATCATACTAGCTGGGAAACCTACCAAGACCCTAGTATAATAAAATGTACTTTGGAATTCACTCCACCTAAGTCTTTATATAATTCAGTAGGTATACACAAAACCTAATAATCATACTCGTACGTAATATTTATCTCGGATATTCACCGTACTCTTTAGATCATACTAGTTTGGAATCCTACCTCGACCCTAGTATAATCAAATATACTTTAGGTATTCACTCCACCTAAGTATTTATCTAATTCAGTAGGTATACACACAACCTAATAATCATGCTCGTACGTAATATTTCTCTCGAATATTCACCGTACTTATTAATTTATGATTTATCCACTATCGCATTTTAATTGAGTATTCACACAACTCTAAGGGACTTAGTTACTCCTCCATGTGACACCCCGACTAATTAAACACCGGGTAGCTACTCCTTTATAAAATTAATTCAAAATGCCAAGTTGGCTTAGTTAATAGCATCACTGTCGAAAACGTTTTATTATTACTAACCACCTAGTATTTAAAAAGTAAGTGCCAAATTTTTATTATATCTAATTAACATGCAACAAGAGTAATGAATAACTAAATAACACCATTCACCATACTGAAGTAAAAAGAATAACCATCACAATATGTAAATAAACTCTGGAGGAAAAACTCCTCAATATAAATCCCACAACTAATAAGTAAACTGGAATAAATAACTAAAACTGAATACTGAGCAATACATGCTAGAGTCTGAAAACTGAAATGTAAAAATGTCTAATAGAATTGGGCAACATGCCCTACAACTGATAGATGCTGAGACTGGAATCCAAATGAGAGAGGCGTCTAAAAGCAAGTCCCTGTAGCTTCCACAAACAGCTACAGCTCGTCACCTGAATGAGAATCCTATGCTTGGTGTCCTTGTGGCTGGGCACCTAAAATGGTTTTACAAGAAAATATATTTGAAAGCAAATGGGTCAGAGCCCGAAAGTGGAAATCATTTTAAAAACCTGCAAGTGCTTTAAAAACATTAAATGCAAAGTACATGTTAGGACGTGCACTCACATTAAATTCTCACCTCTCGACTAACTGTGCACTCCTAACGTAATTACCCATCTATATCGACCCATACTACTAGCTAACTGACGACATAACTAGCTAGACTGCCAAAGGTCCTACCCATATTACTAGGTTCCGTTTAGCATAACAACGCTTGTAATTAAATAGAGGTTTAACATAAACTCAGTTACTAAGTATGCCATAGATATAACTATCAGTTAACTCATTATCAGTCTCGGAACATTACCGTAATTATTTTCACAACATTAACATGAAGGTTCCCATTAAATTAAGCGTATATTATTCACATCATAAATATACGACACAAGCACCCCGAGAACTAAGCTGCGGCGCACACATACTCTGCTATCCATCCCGGTACATCACGTACATAAGGATTACCTATTCCGAATCTCTCAGGAATAGTTTACCGATAACAACATCACAAATAATGGAGGCGAACACAGTCACCATCACATGGGTCACGCACATACCTACGCTCCCATGATCAGCGGACTTATTAATATTGTAAGAGGGTACTTTAGATTATATATGTGGAGGCGTAACCCCTATTGAGTATGGTAACCACGGGTTAAATTAGCCAACACCCTAGACTAATTATAGGAAACACACACACAAAACTCAATGAAGATGGACTCAGTTTAAACTCGCAAAGCCTCTCGTGTATGACTCAGGGAATAATAATGAACTTTAGAAGTGACTTAGCTAGAGGGAGAGGGAAAATAAGCACCCTAGGTACATCCTGGTAGGCAGGTAGCAACACACCAAACTCCCTCAAGAATCTCTGTCAAATATTAAAAGCTTCGCAATAAGTGACAATGGTGAGTTAGTGAACTCTTTAGTTTGCAATGACCCTTTTTCTTAATTCTCCAAAAAGATCATCCTCTCCTCAAAGGTGGTTGGGGTCCTTAAATAGCCCCCCACACCACCCCCGAGGCAACTCAGTCATTAAAGAGTATGAAAGACATCCCTCATACTTTATGTCACAACATTAAATGCCTGATGCACTAGTTGTCTCCACGTCATAAACATTAAATGCCAAGACATGCCTTTTGCCTATCCACTGTGTGTCAGGGGTTTGTTGTCGCAGAGGTGGTTCACCAACTACCTGACAGCCCCAAATACCACAGCGGTTTACTCAAGTGTATGTCTGACAAACGTTTAGATGGCTAGTGACATCACCCATAGTAGATGTGACATTAAGTATAGGGTTGTTTGGTCCATAACTTAATGCCCGATAGAACTCCAAGCTGCTCCGCTTGAGGTTCCACGGTCAGGGTCCTTCGGTGTTTTACCAGGTGTATCTAAGATGGTCAGGACAAGCCCCAACGGTGCCTTACTTCTCAATCCTCCAAACCAGGTCCCTCTAAAGTTCCCACAGTGAGGTCATTCAATAGAGCATGAAAGCTCTCCCAGGCCCTGCCAAGCCTGGTCTCTCGCGAGTACCGTTTGACCTCATACAAACCCTTCCATTATTATCGTTACGTCATTACAATCGTTAAAGCTTACAGAAATCAATAATGAAAGTACGATGTGATTAAAACCACAAGCTATAATATGAGTTGCCACGCTGAGCTGCCTCACCAAGGTGTCACGCTTGAGTTGCCATGCTGAGCTGCAAGCCCCCTCTACATTTGCCCCCTCGTGGAGAGATTTATTGGGACAAGAAATGTCTGCACGAAATGGCTCATCTTGATGGATTTTTCTTTGTGTAACCGTTGGAACATCTTCTTCGTTGTGGCTCCGTTGGGTAAGTCTGACAAGGAGATTGGCGCCAAAACTCAAACTTGCTGAGCAAGGCAACGCTTCCTGTTCTCTATGCATCATTTCATTAGTGACGTGCGCTGTCTTTTCAACTGTCACAGCACTTCCCGAAGTGCCACGTGTTCTTGTGAAATGATTACAGGCGGCCGTGCACGTGCGAGGGTGGGAAAATCTAAACGCCAAACTCGAAAGTCTCAACAGCCATTTTTCCAAAATACTTTGAACCTTAACCACGTGGGCCTAAAGGGTCTGCTTCTACTTCTTCTTTCCTACTTCATTGTTACCTTCTTTCCTCAGACTATCGCTTCTGTTCTTATAAAGAGAGAGAGAGAGGTAGATACGCCATTGTTGCAGAGAGTTATAATCACTACTTGTGATCGTTCGTCTCCAGTGTTGCCTTCAATCCCTTTTTTCTCAAAACCTTCTTTGTTACGGCTTCAAGCACCATTTCTGCCATGGCGTCTTCAAGCGACCCCACCATTTCTGCCACCAGTGTTCCGTCTGCCACCACCACTGCTGCCTCCGCCCGGGGTGCTGCTCGCCAAGAGCAGCTGAGATTTTACCGTCGCTCTCCCGTTTTTGGGGAGGGTGATGGCTTTGCTGTTGCCTGTAAGGCTGTTTGCTTTTCCTCCAAGTTTGACGCCCTGTTGCTGGGTGATGAAGACGAAGAGGTGTCTAAGTGGGGATTTTTGCCCCCAGAAGGAACTCTGAGATTTCGCTTAGAGCGAGGGGACTTTCCATGGTCCCACATTGATTTCGAAGCACCCGGGGGATCCCCCGCCCACTTTGCTGCCTGGAACTCGCACATGCAGAGTTCTTATGCTGATATTCTTACCAAGATTGGACTGCAACGGGCTAAATGGTTTGGTGAGTTCACCATTTCAAAGAACAATGCTGCCCTTCCTGTCTTGATCTCTCGATGGAACGTGGATACTCATACGTTCATTGCTGCCTGGGGTGAGTTTACCATAACTCTGGAGGATGTGTGTGAGCTCTTGGGCCTCGATGCAACAGGCCATGAGCCCTACACCGATGAAGCTCTTGATGCTCAAGAGACTGCGGATCGTTCTGAGTTGGATCGCATATGCCGAAGCTGCATCGGCTCTTCCAACAAAGCTACTTTTTCTCCCCTGATCAACTATTTCTTCCAGAGTTCCAGCGAAGGCAGCTCTTCATCAACTGCCCCTGGTCAAGGTACTTCGTTGGAGCTTGCCGCTTACATTCTTGTGATTTTGTCCCGTTTCTTTTTGACGGGCAAGCCTAATGATCAGCCCCGAAGAGACCTCATCAACCTGTCCCTTCGCCTAGCTCGAGGCATAAAGCTTCCCCTGGCTGCAATTGCCCTGGGATCCTTGTACACCTGGTTAGACAGGACTTTATTCGACATGGAACGCTCTATTGGTCGTTATAACCTAGCCAATTTCGCCAATAGCGTGCTTCTGACTAGCTTTCTTTACTTCCGCTTTCCTGCCGTAGCGGCCAAGTCCAACCGACCTCCTTCGGCTGAATCAATTCTGCCTCCTCGGTCCTTTATTTACCATAAGAGGCAAAGCCGAAAGGAGTTGATTTCAGTGATTGACCGTTTTGAGAGCTTCGTTATGAGGCCTTATCAAGAAGAGGCCTTTTTTCACACTTGTAAGTTTTTTCATCCTGATGCCCGAATGATACGGGATCCCTCTCCTGACATCGAGGACCCCTCGCTGGCCGTAGTTCTTCTTCTTTCTCCTGGATATCTGCCCTCATACACCGAGTGGGGATACTCGAGCGAGCATTACAACCCCAACCGATGCAGCCGTCAGTTTGGGTTTGACCAGGGGGTGCCACGTCCAGTTTTCCAATCGTCAAACCCCAAAGTCTCCTTTGCCGAGGCATGTTCGTTGTTTTCTTCAACTGCTGCGTGGGGGATATCCTCAGCAATGGCTGGGCGTGTCACCATTCCTAGTATTACTAGGCGTGGGGATGTGACCCCTCTTTTTGCCACCAAATATTGGCCAAGACAACTAGCTGAAATTGCTAAGTTCATCGAGCAAGAGCCAGTGTACCCTCCTGTTTGCTCATTTTCTGCCCTAGAGTTGGGGCTAAAGGGCAACTCTGTGCTTGGGATAGAGTTCCCTCTAAGTTCAACCCACAAAGCACCTCCCAAGGAGCTTCCCCCACTTTGTGCCATGGTCCCAGTTGCCACGCCTAAGTCAAAAACTGCTGCTGCAAAGAAGGCTGCCCCCTCTGCTGCAGCTACTACCGATGAGGGGGCTTCTCAACCTCTTGCTAAGAAAGCAAGAACGGCCAAGAGTGGGACATCAAAATCAAAGTCGAAGTCCCAGAAGCCCCAAACTCCCGTGGCAGCTCTTCCTATAGCATCCGTTCCTCCTCCCATGCCTGCTGAGATGGCTGAGCGTGTGAGGAAGGAGGCCCAGGCAGAACTGGACCGAATACATGCTGAGTATCAACGGCATGCGGTCGTTGCCCCTTCCCCCGCTGCTTTCCCCACGGTGGTGGTGGATCCTTCAGAGCCAACGGCCAAAAAGAGGAAGAGTTCCCGGGTTCCTCAAGGCGTCAGCATTAGTGCAGCTAGCTCGAGAAAGAAGACTCTGGGCACCAAGTCCCAGAAGAAACGGACTCCTGAAGTACGCCTGACCCCTGAGGTGCAATCAACCTCTGCCCCCTCAATTGCTGCCACTCCTCCCACTTCGCCCGTGGTTGTGCCCTCTCGTTCTCCTTCTGAATCGGAGGTATGCATTGCTGACTTAATTATTATCCCCTTTTTGCTTGAGGATGACTGTCTTTGCTTGTGTGTATGCTTATCCCTCGCCCCCTTTCTTTGACAACTGTTTTGCAGGGGGTTGAAATAGAAAAACCAGACTCGTCCAGTCCTCCCGTGAGCCCTTTTGTGGGGGGACGCTTCGGTGTATCTCATACCGATGTGACTCCTCCCCGTTCCCCCATGACAGGGCTTACGTATTCTCGTCGTTTAGTCAGCCAACGTGCGAGGGATGTCATTGCGGGAGGTGATGCCGTTGACCCTGCGAGTGCTTCCTCGCCTGAAGCGATGACCCTGCCCGAAGTGGCATCTCCCGAGATAACACCTTTGGTCCCTTCAGATTTACAGGCCTCATCCGAGGTTCCTCTGCCCCTTGTACTTACTGAGGAGAGTGAACCCGAGGTATGATGTGATCTGTAATTTGTTTGTTGTAGTTCTTTCAGTCATATTCTTTCCTTATTTGGCTTACTGAATTGTGATATGTTTTGGGTACCCCAGGTTGAAGTGTCTTCGTTGTTGGAAAGTATTCTTCTTCGAACGATGTTGATGAGACCCCCGACTGTCATTCCTTTGTTTAGCACCATAACTGAGGTAAGCAACACGTCGAGCTATTTCTTCATATTTTCTGTGCCCATTCTTCTTTTCTAACACTTGGCTTTGTGCACAGTTTTCTCCCGATCTTGCATCAACTCCTGTAGTGAGGGCCCAGGTTGGTGTGTTTACACCCCTTCCTGATGTGGCTTTGTTTGAGGGCTCCGTGTCCTCTCGTGATGAACCCCATATGCTTGCCCTTGTGCCCTACACGGGTGATCAAGTTTGGACAAGCGTGGAGGCTTCTGCGTCCAGGGATCCCGTTATGGCATCTGGGTTAATAATTGCTCCCCCAACGGTTCCTGTCCCTGAGGCTGCCTCGAATGCTCCCATTGTGACTGAGGTATATCTTTCCTCCTATCTTTTGTTAAGATTTTCATAATCTCCATCCTATAATGTTGACTTAACAACGAAAGCGCTTGTTAAGATTTTTCACAAAACTCCACCTTATAACGGTGACTTAACAACGAAAACACTTGTTAAGATTTTTTTCCATAAAACTCCACCTTATAACGGTGACTTAACAATGAAAACACTTGTTAAGATTTTTTTCGCAAACTCCACCTTATAACGGTGACTTAACAACGAAAACACTTGTTAAGATTTTTCATAAACTCCACCTTATAACGGTGACTTAACAACGAAAACGCTTGTTAAGATTTTTCATAAACTCCACCTTATAACGGTGACTTAACAACGAAAACGCTTGTTAAGATTTTTCATAAACATCACCTTATAACGGTGACTTAACAACGAAAACGCTTGTTAATATTTTTCATAAACTCCACCTTATAACGGTGACTTAACAACGAAAACGCTTGTTAAGTTTTTTTTTCAATAAACTCCACCTTATTTGGGCTTTTCTTTTCAGGTTGCTCGGGGAGATTCGCCCCCAGTCCTCTCACCTGTAGGCTCGCCCTTCCGAGAACCTGATGCTTCGGAAAATTCTATTCATGATGATCAAGGTTCTACGACTGGTGCTGCAGTTGAGAGCGAATCTGGGTGTGAGGTCCCTCTTCCCGACCTAGCTCCTCACTCGTTCTGTCTCATGGTGCTTCGGCAATCTCCTCAAATGCCCGTCAACCATCGGCTGGTGATTGAACAATTGGTGGATCACCATCCTGAGACCTTCACACCGGATTGCCTGCGCTCAAATATTCATGTGATGAGTCACAGGCTGCAAGGCATGGCGATCGTTGTTGCTGAAATTGCTAGTACCCCCACTGCCAGTGTTACCAGATCCCTTCTCAACCAATTTCTAGGTTTTCTGAAGGAGTTGGGGCGTGATGGTTTCCGTTTTGACTGGCTTATCACGCATCTGAAGACTTTGAAGAACCAGCAACTGATCGGCCAGAGGGAAGTGTTGATAAGGTACCAGGAGGACCAACGGGCTGAGGAGGTTAAGTTAGCCGAGCTGGCACCTCTTTTGGAATCGGCCGATGAAGAAGTAACGAAAGCCGAAGAAGCTCTGCGTTTGGCTAAGCTAAAACGGGAAAAGCTCCTTATTGAACGCGCCCAGGTGCAAACCAGGCTAGAGGTTGCTGTCAACGCTCAAAATTCGTTTGCATCAGCTTCTTCGAGCCTCCCCGGGGATTTTTTCTCTTCCCCGGATCTGTGGTTTCTCCTAGCATAGTAAAACTCCTGTACATATTTTCTTTCTTTCATTCATGTAATTCCTGGGCAGTAGTTCCCTATTTTGCTTGTAATGCTCTCTTCTTTAATGAATGGAAGAATGTACGTTGTTTAATTTATCTCTGAGTTATGCTTGCTTTCATATCAATGTCTATATTTCATATCATCAGTAAAACTTGTATATTCATAATAAGAAGACCCAATACATCGATGGTACAAACAAACTGTCTACACATGATATACTTTCAGCCATTTATTGTTAATTTTGAATGGCCTATCTTCCTCCAACTTAGAAATTAGGCAATAACCTGAATCATGAGCTTCGTTCACGATGAAAGGCCCCTCCCAATTGGCTGCGAACTTTGGCAGAGGAAGTCCCCTAATGTGTTTTACTGCTGCCTTCAAAACGAGATCTCCCTCCACGAACCTCCTTGGTCTTACCATGTTGTCATATGCCCTAGAGAGCTGCTTTGTATACATTTGAAAATGTTGCATCGCGTTGTCTCTGTGTTCATCCAATGCCTCCAACTGCACATGCCTGTTCTGAGGGAGCATGCTGCTTCGCAAGGCGTATCGAGCCGAGGGAACTTCCAACTCTACTGGAAGAATTGCCTCAGCCCCATAGACAAGGGAGAACGGAGTGTACCCTGTGGGCTTCCTTTTCGTCGTTCGATAGGCCCACAACACTGTTGGTATCTTGTCATCCCACGATCCTGGAAAGTCCTCCATCGTTTTAGCCAAGATATTAACCAGAGTTTTGTTAGTTGCTTCAGCCTGACCATTCCCCTTCGGGTATGCTACCGTTGAAGTGTGATGAACAATGGAGTACTTGTCTGTGAGCATCGTTACTTCTGAGTTGACGAAGGGAGTCCCATTATCTGAGAGAATAACCTTTGGGATCCCAAAACGGCAAATGATATACTCTCTGATGAAGTTACTCACTACTCCAGCCGTGGCCCTTCTAAGTGGTATTGCTTCAGCCCATTTTGTAAAGCACTCCGTTGCTACCAGTATCCATATCTTACCCCTCGACGAAGGATGTATCGCCCCCACGAGGTCGAACGCCCAAGTGTGGAAAGGATAAGGCGTTGCCAGAGAGTGTAAGTCCACCGATGGGGCATGGATCATATTTCCATGAAGCTGGCAAGCCTTGCATTTTCGGACAAATTCGGCGGAGTCTTTCTCCATCGTTGGCCAATAATACCCCAACGTCATCAGCTGATCATATAACTTGGCCCCTCCCATGTGAGCTGGGTCATGGGCTTGTTTGAGGACCTCAGTTGCCTCTTCTTTTGTAATGCAACGCAACGGCCTGTTGAAGTACCCCCTTCGATAAAGCTGCCCCTCTTGGATATAGAACCTCGGGGCCCTTCGCCTTAGCCCCATCGCATCCAATTTCTCCGTTGGGACAATTCCATCCTGAATAAAGTCGATATAGGGCCGCCTCCAGTCTGTTTGGGCTTCAATGAAATGGCACTCAGCTGCTTCGAAAAATAGCTGACACTTATCACAATTCCGTTGTAGTTCTGCCGCATCCTGTTTCATTTTAGGCCAAAAATATCCCTCTCTTTGAATTCTCCTATAAAGAGGTATCTCAGTTGTTTCGCAGTGCTCCTCATGTGTTTTCTTCAACCTCCGCTCTGCTTCCTCTGGCCCAATGCATCTCGATAACCATCCCCCTGCATTTCTGAAGTAAAGATTTCCCTGGTTTGTAAAGTATTGGGCCAACTCTCTGAGTCCCATAGCTCCTTCGCCAGACTCCAGTTGCTTCCTGACCTCTCGTCTCCAACCCGCGTCTCCCTCCGTCGGTAGTATTGACTGTATCACCGAAGGAGCTGTTCTTCGTTGGATCGTAACAATAGTCGTATCGCTCCTCATGACCATCTTTTGAGCAATAGTGGCATAAGCGTCTGGATGTCGGTTCATTGTTCTGGGATGTCTTCTGATTTTGGCCCGATGGAACTGGCTGAGGAGCCTTTGAATGATCGTTCTGTATGGTGCCAAATTCATGTGTTTCAACGCATATTCTCCATTAACTTGCTGAATTACTAAGTTCGAATCACCCTTGATGCAGAGTGAACGAATTCCCCTTCGAAGAGCCTCCAGCAACCCTAGCACCAACGCTTCGTATTCTGCTTCGTTATTGGAGCAAGGGAAATCTAGTTTGTAGGAAAGGCAAATTTCCTCCGTTCCTTTTGAAAGGATGACCCCTGCCCCTCCTTTTTTTTCAGCCGAAGACCCGTCGAACTGCATCGTCCATTCCTCATCGGTTGTGTCCAGATAGTTGGCTTGTAAGTCGTCTCCCGGAATGTCTTCTTTAGGTGGTTCAAACGTTCCTGATGGAAAGATTGCCAACAGATCAGCATACGCCTGGCTCTTGATAGCACGAGGGACCACACACTTTAAATCATATTCGGAGAGAATAAGGAACCACCTAGCTGCCCTGCCAATCAAGATAGTTCTAGCCAACAAGTACTTAATAGGATCACATCTAGTTACAATATGAATTGTAAAAGACAGCATATAATGTCTAAGTTTTTGTGCTACAAAGACTAAGGCCAAACAATGCCTTTCTAGGTTGCTATATCTAATCTCCGGCCCCTGTATGATTCTACTGAGGTAATACACTGGCCGTTCTTGCCCGTCGATCTCCTGTGCCAGCAAAGCTCCAACGGACCTTGTAGTGGAGGTGAGGTATAGCTGCAACGGTGCTCCTGCCTGTGGAGGAACCATGATTTGTGGTGACACGAGCAGTTTCTTCAACTCATCGAGGGACTCCTGGTGATCCTTTTCCCACCTGAACTTTGTGTTCTTTCGCAGCAGTTGCATCAACGGGTGTGTTACCTCGGCCAATCCTGGTACAAATCTTCTAAGGTAGGAGACTTTACCGAGGAAACTTTTCAGCTCCTTCGCCGTTCTTGGGTACGGCATTTCTAAGATCGCGCGTTGTTTATCCTGGTCCATCTGCACCCCTTGTCGATCAACCACAAAGCCTAGAAACTTCCCACATGTTACTCCGAAGACGCACTTCAATGGGTTCATCCTTAGTTTATACTTCCTACATCGAGTAAACACCTTCTTTAAGTCATTTAGGTGGGACTCCTCCTTCTTCGATTTGATGACCAAATCATCCACATAGAATTCTACAAATTTGTGGAGGAAATCGTGAAAAATGGCCATCATTGTTCTTTGATAAGTGGCTCCCGCGTTCTTAAGTCCAAACGGCATTACTTTGTACATGAAATTGCCCAACGGGGTTCTGAATGCCGTTTTCTCTGCGTCCACGGGGTCCATCTTGATCTGATTGTACCCAACGTACCCATCCATGAAGCTATACATCTCATGTCCAGCCGTGGCATCTATCAAGCTATCGATGGAAGGTAGAGGGAACTCATCTTTGGGGCAAGCCCTGTTCAAATCTCTAAAATCCACACAGATCCTTATTTGATTCTTGTCCTTCTTCCCTACTGGCACAATGCTAGATAGCCACAGGGGATGTTGTATTGGTTTGATGAATCCTGCTGCCAATAAACGCTGAACCTCTTCCTTGATCTTCAAATCCAACTCAGGTTTATAAGTTCTTGTTGCCTGTTTTACCGGGATGGCTGAAGGTGTCACGTTTAACTTGTGGCAGCTCACTTCCTCATCTAGCCCTTCCATTTCGGTATACTTCCACGCAAAGACATCTATGAACTCCCGGATTAGCCCAACCAGGGCTTCTTGCTTCGCCTTACCGAGATCCTTCGCGATGAAGATGGGCCTTGGGTCTTCCCCTTCTTCTGCCAGGTTCAACCGCTCCAACACTTGTGCCTGGGGCTTCGGTTGATTTGCCATGTAGTCTGGTTCTTCGGCGACCTCCTCCACGAACTCCTGTATGTTGGAGTTGTCTATCACCATACACTGTCCCTGTTGATCTATCAAGAAACACTCATATAACGGGTCAGCCCCATCCTCGGTCTCTTCGGCCGCCCGCTCACATCGTTATAAACGGTATACCACCTTCCCCTCCTCAGTGATCACCTTCTTGCATTGCCTGTTGGTAGCTGTTGCCAAGGCCTTCCTCTTCCTTTCTCTCGAAGCCTCAGCGATTATTCCTCCTGAGAAGCGACTCAGCACGCTTTGCCGTTGGACCTCATGCTCCACAGGATCCATTCTAAGCTTTACTTTGTTTTTGAGCTGCTTCGTAGTACCTTGGGGTCGAGGGATCACCTGATGGGTTTCTTCGGCCCCCACCCCTTCATTATTCGCGGCTTCTTTGCCTTGCTCGTTCAGAGGCCCCATTCTATCTCTGATCGAGGGAACCCATGCCCCCTCCATTCTTCTTGTTAGGACTCGAGCATCTTCCTCCAACTCCGTATAAAAGGCCGCATCCACAAAGTGAGCTTCCTCGATGGCGAAGGGCCTTTTTGTAGCCCTAATGGTCACTTCTGTTCCTTTAACATTCGCCTTGGCGCATTGATGATATGTTGAAGGAACTAAACCTTGATTGTGCATCCATACTCTTCCTATTAGTAAATGATAGGAAGTTGCACTTTCTATTACATGGAACTTGATGTGGGAACTCAGATTTCCCATTACAATTCCCACATTCACATACCCAATGGATTTGGAAGATTGGTTGTCATACCCTGAGATTACCAGAGGCATGGGGACCAACCTTTCTTCTGGGATATCAGCTGCGTGGAAGGAGTTGATCGGCATAATGTTGATGGAAGCACCCCCATCCATAAGCGTTCTTGCAAAACTAACCCCGTTGATACTGGCCGTCACATACAAGGGCCTGTTATGAGGGAACCTTACAGCTCTATCTGCATCGCTGAAGGTCACCTCTGATAGGAACTTTTTTACCAGCCTCGCCATGGGTCCTCTCCATTTCAGCGAGGGAACCGCGTCCTTCTTCGCGATGTCAAGGATCGCCCGAGTTATCTCCAGTCTGCTCTCCTTTGGTATCCCCACTTGATCGAAGAACCAAGCGAACTTTGGGGATTTTGAAACTGCGCTGTATTCTATGATTGGACCTGTTTCCTCGCCCTCAACGCTATAGGCGTCTTCTGCGTCCCTAGCACTTGCTTCATCATACGCCAGAACTACGTTGGCCATTCCTCTAGTGCAATACTCAAGTGCTTTATCGAACTCCCTCGTTGCCCCTCTCCCCTCTCGCTCTACCTCTTCATCATAGGCCGTCACAACATTGGCCCCGTGCGCCGGGAGCGGGTTATTGTTAACGTTTTGTGGGGGAATTTGCAGCGTTCCCGCCTTCACGTACTTGTCTATGATTCTTCGCAGCGTGAAGCAGCTTTCTGTTGGATGCTGGACCTTTCGATGCACCTGACAATATTTGGGATTGGCCCTAGTTGCCACGTCGGGCTCCTCTATCGGGACACCTTTTGGCTCGTAAACCGTTCCGCCTTGGACCATTGCGTTATAGCAACTCATAGCCTCCTCCACCGTACAAGGCAACGGTGGCGGGTCTTCCCTATCCCTTCCGAACTTTCTTTTGTTGTCCTTCCTCTGAGCCTTGCCCCCATCTTCTCTCTCGACATATCCTACCCGTGGGGCCTGTGTCCTTCCCCCGAGGGGTTGTAATGTCTGTCTGAACATCATGGGGGCTACTACCGGGCTAGGTCGCACCACCAACGATATATTTCTTGCAGATTTTAAGAAAGCTGAAAAAGTTCCCTCGCGTGTCTCATTGATCAAGTGACAGATATACTCAGGAAGTAATCCCTCAGCACAAATTTGTAGTAACCTGGCCTCCTTAGCTTCTTCCCTCACGTCAAGGGACCTTTCTCTAAATCTTCGGATATAGGCCACTACCTCCTCTCCTGGCCTTTGCCTCTCCCTGCCAAGTTGGGTTAGGGTGAACTCATCTTCTGCCAAGAAGAACTTTCGGACAAACGACACGTGCATCTCCTCCCACGTGGAGACACTATTGGGAGGCAGGTGAGAGTACCAAGTGTAGGCCTTATCAGTCAAGGATTTGGAAAACTCCCTCAGCCTAAGCTTTTTGTCATTGCAATGCGCCCCCAGGTGCTCGACGAAACGCTTGATGTGCTCCTTCGGGTTCCCCCCCTTCCCTGAATATTTTTCAAAGGTAGGGGGAATATAGTCCTTCGGGTAGGGTTCGTCATTGTACTCCTGGGGGTAAGGTGTCCGGAAGTCGTCGTAGACTGCTGCCACCTCGCCCACAGCCTGCGAGGAAGACTGCATGAACTTCAGCATCTCCTTCTGCATCTCTTTTCTCATCTCTTCCAAGGGCGAGGCCACTGGGGCCACCTGCAACGGAGCAGATGGTTGAGCGCTTGTTGCAACTGGAGCGAACGTTATCGGTTGCGCCATTGAAACGCCTGAGCCGCCCATAGTGGGATTCACAACAGAGGGTACACTTGCTGGTACCGCTCCCGTAACGCCTGCCCCTGGTGGGGCCCCTGGGGCCACTCCTGGTGTCACGAAGGCACTAGTCTCCAATCCTCCCAGCATAGTGGAAGCTACTGGGGTTTGCAAAAACTCGTAAAATTTGCTCATGAGGAGCGCCATCTGGGTAGGTCCCAGCCCTACGCTCGTGGAGGGTTGTGCAGCCCCTGGGACGCCTATCGTTATTGGAGCCAGCGGTATCTCTCCCCGAGGAGCCCCATCTCTTAAGGCCTCCTGTTCCCTTGCAGCTTGTTCTTCATTATGCTGTATGTCATCAAAATTGAGTCTTCTAGTAGCGTTATCCTGCGCCATACTCCTTCTCTAGGAGGATGCCTCCCCAGCAGAGTCGCCAAATGTAAGAGGGTACTTTAGATTATATATGTGGAGGCGTAACCCCTATTGAGTATGGTAACCACGGGTTAAATTAGCCAACACCCTAGACTAATTATAGGAAACACACACACAAAACTCAATGAAGATGGACTCAGTTTAAACTCGCAAAGCCTCTCGTGTATGACTCAGGGAATAATAATGAACTTTAGAAGTGACTTAGCTAGAGGGAGAGGGAAAATAAGCACCCTAGGTACATCCTGGTAGGCAGGTAGCAACACACCAAACTCCCTCAAGAATCTCTGTCAAATATTAAAAGCTTCGCAATAAGTGACAATGGTGAGTTAGTGAACTCTTTAGTTTGCAATGACCCTTTTTCTTAATTCTCCAAAAAGATCATCCTCTCCTCAAAGGTGGTTGGGGTCCTTAAATAGCCCCCCACACCACCCCCGAGGCAACTCAGTCATTAAAGAGTATGAAAGACATCCCTCATACTTTATGTCACAACATTAAATGCCTGATGCACTAGTTGTCTCCACGTCATAAACATTAAATGCCAAGACATGCCTTTTGCCTATCCACTGTGTGTCAGGGGTTTGTTGTCGCAGAGGTGGTTCACCAACTACCTGACAGCCCCAAATACCACAGCGGTTTACTCAAGTGTATGTCTGACAAACGTTTAGATGGCTAGTGACATCACCCATAGTAGATGTGACATTAAGTATAGGGTTGTTTGGTCCATAACTTAATGCCCGATAGAACTCCAAGCTGCTCCGCTTGAGGTTCCACGGTCAGGGTCCTTCGGTGTTTTACCAGGTGTATCTAAGATGGTCAGGACAAGCCCCAACGGTGCCTTACTTCTCAATCCTCCAAACCAGGTCCCTCTAAAGTTCCCACAGTGAGGTCATTCGATAGAGCATGAAAGCTCTCCCAGGCCCTGCCAAGCCTGGTCTCTCGCGAGTACCGTTTGACCTCATACAAACCCTTCCATTATTATCGTTACGTCATTACAATCGTTAAAGCTTACAGAAATCAATAATGAAAGTACGATGTGATTAAAACCACAAGCTATAATATGAGTTGCCACGCTGAGCTGCCTCACCAAGGTGTCACGCTTGAGTTGCCATGCTGAGCTGCAAGCCCCCTCTACAAATATCACAATAAGTCTTTCAATGATCTATGTTCATCAAGGTACCAGTCTATATCCCCCCCGTAGGCACACAAGGATTAGAGGGTCCTAAGCGAACGTAACCTCCCCCGTGATAGCAAGTATGGTAGGTATGTTATACACATAAACTATATACTAAGCATTCACACATCTTAGATATCACCATTTTAATAAGGTATTTTCTACATCATTATACCATTATACCAAACTTATATATTTCAAGTCTCCCGTTAATATAAGGTTAAATTGCCGACACGTCTCACGCCGTAATCCCTTATCCTTAAAATCTATCTTAAATAGACTATTAAGTTCCGATTATTCCCAAATATAACATCTTTATTCTTAAGGTCTTTACTTATGCCCTAAACCTTATTTCATTAAATTACTCAATTCTACACTATTAACCCAAACGTTATCTCACTTAACAAATTTCTATAATCTAGAATAATTCTTCGAATTGTATTCTAATTAAAGTTCACTATAATAATCACACCTACTGGTCTTTCTTAAGGGTGAGGGTATTCATCAGGTCTCCAAACATATTCTCCGAGGGTTTCCACCATTAAAATCAAATTAAGGAATATTTCACTCATTCAGGGAAGGTCGATCGATCGACCTATGAATGTCGCTCGATCGATCTAGTCGATCGATCGACTGATGAATGTCGATCGATCGATCGAACAGGTATGGCTACGGACTGCTTCGTTTTGCAGATTTTAATCCATCCTAAAACTAATTTCTAACGTATGATTCTCAGATATAACGTCATAGTAATGCCATATAACAATCCTACAGTATTACTAACGTCCATAAATCAATAATTCAACATCTAAAGGCTACCTATGGATCAATCTTCATAAAAACCTAGTTTTTCCAGATTTTCTCAAGAACATGAACCCTAACATAATATCATCATCAAATCCCGGAATTTAATTCGTTTTTCTTTCACCCAATCATGTATTCACATCAGATTAATCGTCACCAACTAGTCTACATGCAATTTATCCTCAAAATTCAGACCTAAGTTCAATTAATCATGGGTTTTTCATTCATCTTCCAATAACAATTATAAATCTTAAATTTGCTAAAATGGAAAGAACATTTGCTGAAGTTAAACATAATTAAACCACTTGCCTTGGTTTGATTTCGAATCTGGTGTTGATTTGTAATCTCTTTCTGCAGATTTCCTCTATCTCTCTCCTTCTCCAAGCTCTCCTTCAATGGTGGCTCAAGGTGGCTAGGGTTTGATTTGAAGGAAACTTATGAAAACCTAATATAATAAACCTCCGTAGCTTGTTGGGTTAATAAGGGTTGGTTGGGTCAATCCTTATCAGATTATAACTCTCCATTTTCGTCACTTTTAATTACCCAAAAATACCAAATTACTAAAATACCCTTTATGGTGCCGGGATGGCCTAAAAATACCCCGGAACCCAAACTATACCCCCGGCTAGTGTTTTCTGACTATCTCGACCCTTCCGGACGCGTTGGCGCACTCAAAACGACCATACGGGTTATAGATTTTTAATTCACTTTTAATATCAAAATATCATACCGTGACGCGGCGGTCCCACGCGTCTCAACAAAATTTCTAAAATGCCGTATATAAATCCCACGACAAATTTTATAATACCAAGTTCATATATAATCATATATGCACATAATCAAATACCAATTCGCATCACATTAGTATTATTAACCCGGATTAATTTCCAATTAATACGCAATTTAATTAATTAATCCCAAAATAAATATAGTCAAAAATACGATTATCTAATGGTACTCTCAAACTCCCTACATTGGTATAATATCATCACCAAGGTTCCTCTTAAGCTTCGGCAATCAAATAGAACTCAACTGACAAAAAAACTCAAAATCAGCCTCGGTCGATCGAGTAGTGATAGACGCAATTCTTCTTCTTTTTCATGCATTTTTCACCATATTCGATTATCTAACTCACATGATAATCCATGAAACTTGGAACCAATGATACCAAACCTTTTCTACATACTCTAGGATGATTTCCAACACTTCAAGCATCATAAACCTTCACAATTTAGTCCAGAATAATTCAAATCTTTTAATTATTCAAGAACCCTGAAAATATGTTCTTCCCATATTTTAAATCATAAATCTAGATTAAATTTGTTTTAATCATGGAGTCCTCTACAGGTCAAAATCATTCAACATCGAAATCCATAATCATGATGCATTTTATTCAATTGTTTTTCTCCAAGAATATTCATCAAGTCATATTATTCATAAATCCAACACATGGATATTATAACTCAATTTAATTTGTAAATAACCACTTGCCTTATTCAGAGATGATCTGATTTCGTGATTGTTATTGGTGATTGATTGTCTTTCTCCTCTAATCTTCCATCCCAACTATTTTGTGGTGCAAGAACCCTTTGAATCCTTCACTAATTCTTCCTTAGGCTTTGAGAATTGTTTCCCTCTTCTCTCTAATGGATTTTGTGTGTTTTTCTCTCCTCTAGCCCTAGCCCCCAGCTCTTATAATCTGATTTAGAGTTTGTAAATTCATTGGTCTCCTCACCTGCATATGCCGAAAGACAAAAACGCCCCCGTATGGTCTCGATTTAGCCCAAAAATACCCCGGTACCCGACTTGTACCCTCGGGTATACCATTTTGACTATTTTGACCCTTACGAACTTATCTATGATCTGTAAATTATCATTTGAGTCATTAAAATATATTTCTCATTTATCACCTCAAAATAGCCTACACGCGACTCCCAGTGAGACAATAATAAATATGCCCATATCACTCGCTATGACGTATATCAAATTTACTATTCACACCCATAGTAAATCTCATAGTATAATATTAATCAGGCCTTGTCTCTCGATTAATATTTAAACATCACATTTATTAACTTCAAATTACGTCACATATGTAATTTAACTAAAACGTATTTTCCCAATTAATTTCTCAATTAATTAAATCATAAATACGTAGAAATACGGGGTATTATATACTTCCCCCTACAAAGGAATTTCGTACTCCAAATTAGGACGAGACTGGTACTAAAACTTACTGTCTTTAAAAAAAATGACATCCTCTACTACCCAAATTCAAATCATAATAACATAAGGGTCACTCCACTATACACTCGCTAGTGGCGTCCTGATCGAGTGCAAAACCGAGCGTCCGTGTAATACGCTAGTCGTTGTTATCGGCTTCCAATATCAATACAAAAAAAACCTAAACTTGTAACTACACTTCTTAAGGAGTATAGTGGCGAGTCTGGGTATCGAATCCATAGGGAATGGTTGATAGATTTTAATTGATTTATTACTTCTAAAGAAAAAATGAAAAAGATGATGATGGTTGAAAAGGGAAAAAATAAGTAAATAAAGAAGTTAAATTAATTAAGATGAATGAGAAAGTAGGTTGGAATACAATCTCCCTAACCCTAGTAATTTACCGTATAGAAACCTAGAATTGTAAATTATAAATTTGAATGAATCCAAACTTTATAGATGCTAAGCATTACATATATGAGGATCAAGCCCGCACCATATGAAATCAAAGGTAAATATAAAGAGGTGCTAAATAATTATACGCACATCGTATTCTTAAACATCCCAAGTACCTAGGGCAAGAGAGATTAAAAGATCTACAATGGTTGTAAAATTTGTCTCGCACGACTCTTTCAAATTTTTAATTTAAATTCTATTTTCTACATAAGTAATTTACATTGGGATGGGTTCATCCATCCCAATGTGACAACCCGCAATCCGAGATAAGGGGTGGCCAGCCCGATACTCAAACGTAACAGGGATCATGGATGGATATCATTCTCAGCATCACAAATATAAACTGAGTATACGGGAAAACCACCCAATAAATCAGAAAACGGGTTGCCAAAAAGTGTAAAATTTTAAAAAATGCGGTTATGAAAATTTAAACTAACAACCCAGTCTGACGAGTAAGTGGAATTCCAAAAGATAACATATAATATAACTAAAACGAAGGTACACAAATGGACCGAATAAGCTGTCGGTCCACAGCTACATAAGACAACGTACCACAATATAAAATATCTTATATAGTACAACCATTAATCAAATACAATAGTTTTGGCCACACGCCCGAGGGACAAGACCCGATCATAACTAGAATAACAAGAATGAAAGCGTCTAATACAACATCCTGTAATAACCCGCAAAGTCTTACAGCTCGTCGAAGGTGCAAGGAACTTGGAAAGTCAAGTCGGGCGTCCTTGCGGTGGAGCACCTGAGCGGATACAATTATATATATATACAACAAGAGAGTAAACCGGTCAGGTCCGGGTTCTATATGATTTCTAGAAGAATAAAAAACATGATAGTTATGAACAGTTATACATGAATAATGAGGATGATCACATGACATGCTATCTACAAATCCAAGCAAGGATAGAAGGTAAAGCATTTTAATATAAAACCCATCCTTATTAATACAATTTCCATTACCTTCAGACATTCCTTATTAGGAATAAAACCATACATTTGGTTAAGTCAAGAAGTTATAATTTCTATTCATTAATTAAAACTTCCCATTTTATCTTTCCATTCCTTATTAGGAATATCATTTACATCAAGTGCTCTTTATGGCACATATATTATTCCCGTGCTCTTCCTGGCACATATTTATGCTCTTTATGGCATTTAACAACCATCAAGTCCAACTTGATGAAAATATAGTTATATTCATATACATATAACGATATCTAAGACCGCCCGTCCGGGTTTCCCCACTGAGCGCGCCCCTAAATGACCATCATCTTCCAGGGCCTAACATAAGACAACCTGGGCACCTATCGGAACACGTCGGGAAGCGGCCATGAGCCTGCGTGGTAGCCAAGACCACACCTGGAATCTCCCTACCCCCGCAGAAAAAATATACAACCATAAGCGCTCCCATGGCCTAGGACTATATCCACCCTGCATTCATTAGCCAGGGGGCTTCACCTCACGAGCGAACTTCCCTTATGATGTCATTTAGAGAGGTGTGTAACAGTAAATTAATATTTACATTTATAATCATTTTATTTCCAAAAATCCATTTCCATTAATCATGTGATTGGTTCTTTTATTAAACCTAATATCATTAAACAACGGGGTTCATTCTAAACTGAACCTATTATCTTTAAACACCTAAGGGTTCATTTTATGCGAACCTAATTCCCATCGAATATTATCATCATTTATTCCTCAAATTACAATCCCCGATTAACTCTCCAAATGATCATTATGATCCTACAATCTCCAAGGCCTATGTAACTTGACAAGTCCTTCTAGTCTCCAAGTTAGGGTACCTAACTTCCAAACTTCTAAGAGTTTGGATAAAAGAAGTAATGCCTTAGCATTACTTAAACCTCCCCGAAACAAACCCCAGATGAACCCATTTCTAGTCCAGGGTAACGACCAAACTCCATAGCTACTCTAGGACTCTAAGTTTACTTCTTTAAAGAAGTTTCCTAGGCCCTAATCCTAAAGAATAAGGATAAAAATCAAAAGGAAAAAAAGACCCCAAAACTGCTGGAACCGAATCGATTCGCCCTAGGGGCCGAATCGATTCGCCCCAGCGAATCGATTCGCTAGGAAAGGGAATCGGTTCGGACAATACAACTTGGTTTCTGCAATTGCCGAATCGATTCGGTCTAAATCCGAATCGATTCGGACAACACGACCTGGGATTCTGCATCTATGCGAATCGATTCGCCCAAGGGGCCGAATCGATTCGCCCCTGCGAAAATGCCAAGAATGGCTATGGAGTCTTGAACTCCAAAATTCTAAACAAACCCAAACCAGCCAAACCCAATTTATTTGATGGAACTAGTACACCAAAAATACACCCAACTACCATCATTTGTAATGTTTATCATCCAAATCAATCTCAAAGGGTTAAATACCCCAAAATTCCACCAAAACCCTAACATTTCTAAATCATAAATATCAATGCAATTTATTCTACTTAAACCATAAATTTGCAAGTAGATTACTTGCCTCAAGGTAAGAATCTGATTTGATGAAGAAGGAGGCAACAATCCAAGCTCCAATCTCTCTTTTCTCCCAAGTTCTCTTCCTCTCTCTCTCTCTCTCTCTCTAGGGCTCAATTGTGTAAAATGGAAGAATGGGAATAGGGGTGGGGAATTAAAACGGGGCTTAAGTCTAAAAGCCCAACTTACAATGCTAATACGCGATATGCTAATACGCGACTACACTATTTAAGCCAAAACCAGTCAAAAGTGCCCGAAATGCCAAAATACAATATGGCACTTATTTTGACTGTCTCACACCTACCGGGACTAACTACACTATCCAAATTATCATTTGAAAGTTTTATAATTCATTTTAGTTCCGGTTTCATAATAAACCAAAATGTCATTTTAAATCTTTATGACATAATAAATTACCACATGAACATTTTATCTACTCACGAGGTAACTATACAACATTTAGTAAATATTGACCTCGTCATAACAAATTAATATCTACTCAACATCTACCATCTTATAAAATAAATTCCTACCCGGTAAAAATAAATATAAAATGGGCTATCAGAAGAGAGGGTTATTACATACTCCCCCCCTTAAGAGGGAATTTTGCCCCCAAAATTCGGATATACGTTGCAAGAAGAAGTGCGGATACTATTCCCGCAAGTCATCATCGCGCCCCTATGTCGATTTCTCGACACTCTGTTTAATATATAGAACTCATCCCCCAAGGTACTATCGGCGACACCAACGTAACTCTACGCTCTAAGATAGCAACCGACTACATCTAATAAGAACCGTCAAGTTGCACCTACTTCGAAAGGAATGTGCCTAAAGGCACCATCGTATCCTTCGTACTCCCTTGCATGAGAGACAAGGAACAAATTATGAACTTGCCGCAAAATGTTTCAACAAAGCGAGCGAATAGTTACCGAACCCACCGCGACATTCCTAGAAAAGGTACAACGTCATGCGGCGCAAGTTTTCCCTTTCACCTTGAAACGCATAACGCCCTTCTCAGGCGATACTCACCACAACCTTTGGTCTAATGTTCTCAACTCCAGATGCCTTCTTCTCGCATCGCATGAGCTCTTTTGTCGGTCTCGGTTATACGAGAGACTCAACATCTCGCACTTCTGACCAACAAGCAGGAGATCTAAAAAGCCTACCATACAAGGCCTCTTCCAAAGCGTCGTCCCAACCACAAATTCTATCTAGGCGAATTGAACGAGTGGAAGCATCGTTCCCAACTACTCTTAAATTTAGGCATGCAGGTAAGGAGTATATGCCTCGGCATATGGTTTATTCTATTGGTTTGGTCATCTTGTGGAAATTGATAAGAAGTGATTAACCATACTTCGATTCCCATGACTTCTTGGAACCTTGCCAAGAATGAGAAACGAAAGTCTTGATTCAGTACAACAACCTTCTCAGGCCCAGCCAATAGTACTAGCGTCGTATAACTTGGCACGATTCGTCATTACCTCGATGCACCGAAACGTTAGAACCGCATGATTTCTCCAGATCTGCGAAACTTAAGTCCCTCCCGTTCGGAACAAAATTTTCTTAAGGGAACGCACCCCACCCTCAAGATGGACTTCAATTTAAATAGGGGATAATACTCCTTACAAGTTTAAACTTGTGAGGCGCATCCACCATAAACCGACACTCCAGTATCATCACTCCCCGTCATGACAGAGACTTGCTAATAGAATCTACCTTCGAGCTTAACCACGTGGCTCAGGGGTAAGAGTTAATTCACCCTTTCGTTACCTCCGTAACACTCCATTACGTGCAGCCTCATCTCCTTCGGCCTTAACCACCAACTTCTCGAAATCCTCCCACTTCACATAACATGAAACCAATCCCTCTTAGAGTTTACGCATGACTTATTCATGGTCAACTCCCAACAGCATTCCTAAACTTACGTCCCATACTAAAAGGCCCTACGTCTAAACAATCCTAAAGTCTATCTACCTATACCCTATCTAAGTCGTATACACCTAATGCTAATTGTATCCCTAGTGTCCAAGACCTTTCTCAACTTCCGACCTTGCTCAGTTTCGTGCGTGGGACGTCTCGCCGAAGCGAAATCCAAACAAGGAACCCTCTCGTTACACTACTACCTCGCGTTGTGAGTCATCGAGGGGTGCAGGTCTAAGACACATGTTCGGAACCAAAAGACTCTACCGCTACACGCTAACTATATAACTAACAAAAGAATATTAACAATCCAAAGCTGACCCTTCGTGAAACCCTAGGGCTATATACCCTATAACATATGCATCTCAATAAATAGCCTTCCATTTAAAGGCATAACCCGAAGTCTCAATTCGACTTCGTACCTCGGTCTCCCTCATATCGATCAGAGGAGAGAACTATGTGCAGTGCTCCTATGTCGCACTATAATATCCATCAATCATCCTAGTACGTGATCCTCGGCTAAACTTTCAAATCCCACTTCCGACAATAAAGTAACAAAATAAAATATAATAAAAGGGAAGAATAGCATATCTTCACTCACAACATCGTTAAGTGTTCATGCGGCGGAGTGTCTCGCAAAGCGAAACCCAAACAAGGAACCCCTCCGTCACATGCCTACTTAACTAGTTGATCATGGAGATAGAGCGTAATACACACAAGGTAAAAGAAAGGAAAGGTAGTATATCCCCACTCCCAACGTCGTTAAGGTTCGCGCGTGGAGCGTCCCGCAGAAGCGGAATCCAAACAAGGAACCCCTCCTATACGCTACCACTCAACTTGTTGGTCGCGGAGATAAGGCATAGCAATCACATACCAATATCACATCATACTCGACCATGTTAAGGACGAGTAAATTGGCCTCAAGCACAATCTAATAAGAGAACTTCCTATATACATACCAACAAAAGAAAAGAGCGAACCATTACGCATAGAACTCGATACTAATGAAAATACTCTCAGCAGATATTATGAAATCTGTAATCTGAGAAAAGCTCGTAAAACAAATGAGCGCGTAACACCCGCATCGAATAACATATAACTCACGTATCCCTGAGTGAAAACTTACCCTCAATAACGGGTGGTGCCGGCAGGGCTGGAGGAAACATAGCCTCCCGATCATGACAAACACGTCCATACTGTAGTTGCCCCTGCTGCGGAGGAACAACCATAATAGGTACCGGAGGTGGAAACAGAACACATGGCTGTTGCGGAGCCCGAGGAAACTGACCCCCAATCATCTGAGGACACTCCTTCTTGTAATGACCTGTCTCCTTACATTGGAAGCACCGTCCCTTCATCTCCTCCTGACCTCTACCTCTGTTATTTCGAAACTGAGAAGAGCCTCGGCCCGGATGACCTCTATCTCCAGGGCCACCCCGATCTGCCTGATGCAAAGCACCTTGTTCGTGCCTATTATTGCCCCTCGCAATAAACTCTCCAAGCTTCCCCTCTTTCCTCATCTCAGTAGCTCTCTTGCTACCCTGCATATACAATCGATGTTCCTGGCAATGGAGTAAGGCTGCATTTATAACTTCGCCATAAGTCTGGAAAGCTGGGTTACCCAATAAGTGTTTTCGGATTCTCCAGTTTAGACCTCCCATAAACTTCGAGATCTTCCTCTCTTCCGGAGTCACCTCATCTGGTACAAAACTTGCTAACCGGGTGAACTCCTCTTCATACTCCGCTACAGACCTCTCCCCTTGCTCTACATCTTGCAACTTCCTCTTCATCTCCCTCTGAACAGCGGGAGGAAAATACTTAAGATCAAACAAAGTCCAGAACTCAGTGATTGACATGGTGTCTCTTTGCTCTGGGGTGGTCATCGTCTCCCACCAGTGTAACGCAGCTCCGACAAGCTTAAAGGTGGTAAGGACTTGTTTCTTATCCTCACTACATTCTATCATTCGAAGGTGGCGTTGCATGTCTTTCTTCCATTGATTGGCTTTAATAACATCCGCACCTCCCTCGAATTCCGGGGGATTGCCCCTTAGAAAGGACTCCCTAACCCTTTCCCACGGAGTAAGCCCCGTAGGAGCTTGAACACCTGGAGCCCATGGCAATTGTTGGATCACTACGGACATGGCGGCATTAACCACTCCAGCCACTATGCTTGCTACATCCGCAACATTAACCGTCCCTTGTAGTGGCGGTGGAGGACCTACTTCCTTCACTACGACCTTAACACGTCTCGCCGGGCGAGATCTCTTAGACGGCATCTGAGATGGAAGAACAATAGTGTTAGAATGCTAATTAAAACAGTCTATCTTGCAGAAGATCGTAAACATAAGCATCAAAGAAATCCTAACATTAGGCTCTACATCAAAGAACGCTACGGTAGAACGAGACAAGTCCACACAGATCCTAGTACTCTAGAACCTGATGCCCTGATACCATCTGTGACAACCCGCAATCCGAGATAAGGGGTGGCCAGCCCGATACTCAAACGTAACAGGGATCATGGATTGATATCATTCTCAGCATCACAAATATAAACTGAGTATACGGGAAAACCACCCAATAAATCAGAAAACGGGTTGCCAAAAAGTGTAAAATTTTAAAAAATGCGGTTATGAAAATTTAAACTAACAACCCAGTCTGACGAGTAAGTGGAATTCCAAAAGATAACATATAATATAACTAAAACGAAGGTACACAAATGGACCGAATAAGCTGTCGGTCCACAGCTACATAAGACAACATACCACAATATAAAATATCTTACATAGTACAACCATTAATCAAATACAATAGTTTGGGCCACACGCCCGAGGGACAAGACCCGATCATAACTAGAATAACAAGAATGAAAGCGTCTAATACAACATCCTGTAATAACCCGCAAAGTCTTACAGCTCGTCGAAGGTGCAAGGAACTTGGAAAGTCAAGTCGGGCGTCCTTGCGGTGGAGCACCTGAGCGGATACAATTATATATATATACAACAAGAGAGTAAACCGGTCAGGGCCGGGTTCTATATGATTTCTAGAAGAATAAAAAACATGATAGATATGAACAGTTATACATGAATAATGAGGATGATCACATGACATGCTATCTACAAATCCAAGCAAGGATAGAAGGTAAAGCATTTTAATATAAAACCCATCCTTATTAATACAATTTCCATTACCTTCAGACATTCCTTATTAGGAATAAAACCATACATTTGGTTAAGTCAAGAAGTTATAATTTCTATTCATTAATTAAAACTTCCCATTTTATCTTTCCATTCCTTATTAGGAATATCATTTACATCAAGTGCTCTTTATGGCACATATATTATTCTCGTGCTCTTCCTGGCACATATTTATGCTCTTTATGGCATTTAACAACCATCAAGTCCAACTTGATGAAAATATAGTTATATTCATATACATATAACGATATCTAAGACCGCCCGTCCGGGTTTCCCCACTGAGCGCGCCCCTAAATGACCATCATCTTCCAGGGCCTAACATAAGACAACCTGGGCACCTATCGGAACACGTCGGGAAGCGGCCATGAGCCTGCGTGGTAGCCAAGACCACACCTGGAATCTCCCTACCCCCGCAGAAAAAATATACAACCATAAGCGCTCCCATGGCCTAGGACTATATCCACCCTGCATTCATTAGCCAGGGGGCTTCACCTCACGAGCGAACTTCCCTTATGATGTCATTTAGAGAGGTGTGTAACAGTAAATTAATATTTACATTTATAATCATTTTATTTCCAAAAATCCATTTCCATTAATCATGTGATTGGTTCTTTTATTAAACCTAATATCATTAAACAACGGGGTTCATTCTAAACTGAACCTATTATCTTTAAACACCTAAGGGTTCATTTTATGCGAACCTAATTCCCATCGAATATTATCATCATTTATTCCTCAAATTACAATCCCCGATTAACTCTCCAAATGATCATTATGATCCTACAATCTCCAAGGCCTATGTAACTTGACAAGTCCTTCTAGTCTCCAAGTTAGGGTACCTAACTTCCAAACTTCTAAGAGTTTGGATAAAAGAAGTAATGCCTTAGCATTACTTAAACCTCCCCGAAACAAACCCCAGATGAACCCATTTCTAGTCCAGGGTAACGACCAAACTCCATAGCTACTCTAGGACTCTAAGTTTACTTCTTTAAAGAAGTTTCCTAGGCCCTAATCCTAAAGAATAAGGATAAAAATCAAAAGGAAAAAAAGACCCCAAAACTGCTGGAACCGAATCGATTCGCCCTAGGGACCGAATCGATTCGCCCCAGCGAATCGATTCGCTCTGAAAGCGAATCGGTTCGGACAATACAACTTGGTTTCTGCAATTGCCGAATCGATTCGGTCTAAATCCGAATCGATTCGGACAACACGACCTGGGATTCTGCATCTATGCGAATCGATTCGCCCAAGGGGCCGAATCGATTCGCCCCTGCGAAAATGCCAAGAAAGGCTATGGAGTCTTGAACTCCAAAATTCTAAACAAACCCAAACCAGCCAAACCCAATTTATTTGATGGAACTAGTACACCAAAAATACACCCAACTACCATCATTTGTAATGTTTATCATCCAAATCAATCTCAAAGGGTTAAATACCCCAAAATTCCACCAAAACCCTAACATTTCTAAATCATAAATATCAATGCAATTTATTCTACTTAAACCATAAATTTGCAAGTAGATTACTTGCCTCAAGGTAAGAATCTGATTTGATGAAGAAGGAGGCAACAATCCAAGCTCCAATCTCTCTTTTCTCCCAAGTTCTCTTCCTCTCTCTCTCTCTCTCTCTAGGGCTCAATTGTGTAAAATGGAAGAATGGGAATAGGGGTGGGGAATTAAAAAGGGGCTTAAGTCTAAAAGCCCAACTTACAATGCTAATACGCGATATGTTAATACGCGACTACACTATTTAAGACAAAACCAGTCAAAAGTGCTCGAAATGCCAAAATACAATATGGCACTTATTTTGACTGTCTCACACCTACCGGGACTAACTACACTATCCAAATTATCATTTGAAAGTTTTATAACTCATTTTAGTTCCGGTTTCATAATAAACCAAAATGTCATTTTAAATCTTTATGACATAATAAATTACCACATGAACATTTTATCTACTCACGAGGTAACTATACAACATTTAGTAAATATTGACCTCGTCATAACAAATTAATATCTACTCAACATCTACCATCTTATAAAATAAATTCCTACCCGGTAAAAATAAATATAAAATGGGCTATCAGAAGAGAGGGTTATTACACCCAACCCTTAAAAACTTAGCTTAACATGATGAAATCAAAATAAAACTTACAAATTAAAGTGTAGGAATTCATAACTAACTCTCTAAAAATTGAGAACATGACTTGAATTGGGAATGGAAAACTAGAAATCAACAATTAATTAAACTAACAAGGAAAGCAGTAAAAACAATAAATTAAAATTACTTGCAATGGATGAATGATGAATTTTGAATAGAACTTTGAATATTGAATAGTAGACAAACTTCAAAAACTAGGGTTTATGAAAATTTCTACCAAAGAAAACTAAAAAGACTCTCTAAAATCTGACTTTCTCTCTCTAAAATTCTATTCTACTCTCTAGAATTCTACTCCCCTCGAAATGAGGTAGGGCTTGGTCTTTTATAGCACCAAGTAGCACAAATTTGACAGCTAGAATTGTCTGTTGCGCAAGTTTTTACTAGCTATGCACCTCTTAATCTTCATAATAAATGCCAGGATTTCGCATGACCGGACCGATCCGTTTCTCTTCATTATCGCGCAACTTCAAAACATCGTAACTTCTTCACCGTAGCTCGGATTGAGGTGCCATTTTTTCCAGTGTTCTTGTAATTTAGAGCTCTTCAACTTTATAGTTGGCCCCACATTCGGACTAAGGCTGAAAAATTACGAAAATGCCCTTCAACTCTCCATTTCTTGGTTTCTTTCACTTTTTTGAGTTCTCCTTCGCACTAACTTGCATGAACTACCTGTAAACACGTGAGAAATATACAAAACACGAAATACTTGCCAAAATAGGTTAGTAGCATAAATAAGAAACAAATCCAAGCTATTTACACAACACGGGATCATAAAAATACCGAAATTAAGGGGATAAATATGAAGAATATGTGCCTAATCACACCCCCTAACTTAGAACTTTGCGCGTACCGAGCAATATAAATGAATCTAACCAAAATTCCACTCTTGAAAATTCCTTTATTAAAATAAAATTCCACTTTCGCAGGGAAGCGATTGCAATGAGCATATGAAACCCCTAGGTTACCCTAGTAGGACGAGTTTTGTCTCGTGAGGGTTTGCAGTAAATATACCCACAAAATTCTTTATAGACTCAAATAAATATCAAAATATTTAAAAATTGTACAATTTAAATTTTTCGAAAAATAATCACCATAAATTCATATTCAAATGTCTCAAACCGTAGTGTGTGTGTGCAAAGCCAAAAATTCAACCTCAAATTTCCACCGATTGAGCATTACGTTACTTTCCGAAAATTCGTTTGGATTCAAATTCTTATGGATGCACTCACAAACGAATCACTCGAATTGTGGATATTTTCTCTCGGTATGCATGATATAAAGAGTAAATATAATGGACACAAATTCATGCATTCAAAATTGAAAAGAAGGAAATATATGGTGAAAAGATCTCATCATCGGATTACAGTTATTAGGAAATGGGAACATCACCTCTATTTCACACCATTTAATTTCTTATAATTATCTTTTTGTATCTTAGCTCTCCACGCAGTAATTAAATTCGCCATTCGGACTCGGTTAGGACTTTTCGGGTTAAAAAGTGTAAAGGGTAATAATGAAAATGGATGGAAAGTTCAGAATTGGAAAATGTCCTGATGGCGTCCATTAGTGCTTTTTCGGGCATTTGCTCATTTTTCTCTTTCTTTTTCTTTTTCTTTTTTTTTCTTTTTTTTTCTTGCTATTTTTATTTTGCTGAGCATTTTTTCTATTTTCTCTTGCCCCTTTTTGTTGCACTTTTTGGACTTAATGAATATTTCATTTTTGCAATTCCGGGCTATTTGGTTTTTTCGGGTTATCAAACGAAAGGAAATATTTATTAGGCTCAACTTGGGTTGCAAAGGGATAATTTTGTTTTTCACAACTTTTTATGGCTAATATTTTTGGGTAACAAACGAGGGCCTACTTCATTGTCCAAATTGCTAATCACATTACCATATGCATCTCGAGATTAATTAAGTTTAGAGATATATTTAGCACGAAATTCGAGACAACATTTCACACATTTCCCATAACCGATCAAAATAAAGGATTGAGATCATCAACGACTTATTAAAACGTTGAAAAGAACTTTGAGTTAATCATAAACTCGGATTGATTTAAAAACTCATAAAAATTGATAGGCTCTAAATCTCACCGGGTTTGATCAATCTCCACACTTATTCGTTAAGTCGTCAATTTTCTTTCAATTTCCATCTTCGGTCAATTTTGGCTTAGTGCATTATGATTCTTAACAATTTGAGACTTTAAATAGAATAGAGGTGATATTTTTGAAAATTTTAAATTCCAATTTTTATTTATTTTGAAGAAAAATATTTTTGGCTTTTTTTGCAAAAATTTTCAAATTTAAAAAAAAAAAAAAAAAAAACACACACTTGGAAAGAACATGTGATCGAATCAATGAATCTAAACAATAAATGGGAAGAATATCCCACACCCCCTAACTTAAATGTTGCATTGTCCTCAATGCGAATGAAGAACACAACATAAAGAGAGGAAAATAAAGATATTACCCGAATGCAGCAATCCCCGATGAGTGCGAGTCCACTGAATCTACAAAACATGTTAGAACCAAGCATAGCAAAAAGAATAACAAAAACTTTAACTAATTACTCTAAACTATAAAAAAGGAAAAAGAAAAAGCTAATTATGTACAACCTACAATTTGAAATTCTAATAAGTTATACACTAGAAGTCAAAAAATTTGGGGGTCTGCCCAAAATACAATTTGACTTTGAGGGATTAATAGTGTACCCTCACTATAAAGCATGCCTCCTAGAAAATAAGAATTACGTTTGAAAAACGGAAGGCATGTGCAAAGTTTAAAAAATGAACCATCACCAATTAAAAAATTTAGGGGGATAATGAGGGATTTGAGTGCACAGGGGGACAAGTACCATTGGGATCCAAGAAAAATAGAATCACTTCCCAAAGATTTTTCAAGTAGTATGGGAAGTGGATCACACAAACCATCTTGGAAAATAATTTAAGCATAGAGTCCTTATCCTCAAAATCTTCTCCCTCAAAATTTTCAATTGGATCTGGTGGAGTGACACGTCTGAGTGTATGGCCCGTAAGATGAAGCATCTCAAAAAAACATTCCCATACAAGAATCGGATCAACATCCTCAAGACATTCATCCAGTTCTTGTGATGAATTTAATGGTTCGATAATAGTGGGGACACAAGGAGACAAATGATCTTCAACCTCAATAGGTTTTGAAATATTTATAAGAGGTTGATATTCAAAAGAACTTGGATCACTCTCAATGATTTCATTCTCAAAATTATTAGGTGAAGCGTAAGTCTCGACCTTCTCTAAGTTGTCCAAATAATCATTCAACTCCTTGCAAGTTGCTATAATTTTCAACTTGGTAGCAGCAAGGTCATCATATTGCTTTTTTATAACAAGAAAGAGTTCTTCCAAAGTAGGCTTCCTTGGTTCTAGCACCTCGAATTCCTCATTTGGTTGAAAACTTACTTCATCTTCAAAACTATCGGAAAAAAAATCCTCATTGGGTTCAAATAATGCATCTAACTCTTGCTCCCAATAACGATTTTTTTCTCGATATTCTTTTTCAAGTCTTTCTTCTTCAAGCAATTGATTTTGATAAATTTGGATTGCCTTAGCACTAGGCTTGTATTTATGAGAATCATCTTTAGTGATATTGATCCAAAGTTCATAAGTCTTGAGTGCCTCCTCCTCACTATTAGAATAACAATTAAAGCCACCAAAAGAGTTAAAGTAAGACATTTCAAATTGGGCAATTCAAGAACGTGACACCCATATTTTTAAAAAAAAAATGTATTTACTTTTTTTTTTTACGAAGTAGTAAGTCAATTATAATCTACAACAAACACTCCCCGACAACGGCGCCATTTTGATCGAGTGGAAAACCGAGCGTCCGTGTAATACGCTAGTCGTTGTTATCGGCTTCCAATCTTAATACAAAAAAAAACTAAACTTGTAACTACACTTCTTAAGGAGTATAGTGGCGAGTTTAGGTATCGAATCCACAGGGAATGGTTGATAGAATTTAATTGATTTATTACTTCTAAAGAAAAAATGAAAAAGATGATGATGGTTGAAAAGGGAAAAAATAAGTAAATAAAGAAGTTAAATTAATTAAGATGAATGAGAAAGTAGGTTGGAATAAAATCCCCCTAACCCTAGTAATTTACCGTATAGAAACCTAGAATTGTAAATTATAAATTTGAATGAATCCAGTCTTTATAGATCCTAAGCATTACATATATGAGGATCAAGCCCGCACCATATGAAATCAAAGGTAAATATAAAGCGGTGCTAAATAATTATACGCACATCGTATTCTTAAACATCCCAAGTACCTAGGGCAAGAGAGATTAAAAGATCTACAATGGTTGTAAAATTTGTCTCGCACGACTCTTTCAAATTTTTAATTTAAATTCTATTTTCTACATAAGTAATTTACATTGGGATGGGTTCATGCATCCCAACCCTTAAAAACTTAGCTTAACATGATGAAATCAAAATAAAACTTACAAATTAAAGTGTAGGAATTCATAACTAACTCTAGAAAATTGAGAACATGACTTGAATTGGGAATGGAAAACTAGAAATCAACAATTAATTAAACTAACTAGTAAAGCAGTAAAAACAATAAATTAAAATTACTTGCAATGGATGAATGATGAATCTTGAATAGAACTTTGAATCTTGAATAATAGACAAACTTCAAAAACTAGGGTTTATGAAAATTTCTACCAAAGAAAACTAAAAAGACTCTAAAATCTGACTTTCTCTCTCTAAAATTCTATTCTACTCTCTAGAATTAGACTCCCCTCGAAATGAGGTAGGGCTTGGTCTTTTATAGCACCAAGTAGCACAAATTTGACAGCTAGAATTGCCTGTTGCGCAAGTTTTTACTAGCTATGCACCTCTTAATCTTCATAATAAATGCCAGGATTTCGCATGACCGGACCGGTCCGTTTCTCTTCATTATCGCGCAACTTCAAAACTTCGTAACTTCTTCACCGTAGCTCGGATTGAGGTGCCGTTTTTTCCAGTGTTCTTGTAATTTAGAGCTCTACAACTTTCTAGTTGGCCCCACATTCGGACTAAGGCTGAAAAATTATGAAAATGCCCTTCAACTCTCCATTTCTTGGTTTCTTTCACTGTTTTGAGTTCTCCTTCGCACTAACTTGCATGAACTACCGATAAAACAGATGAGAAATACACAAAACACGAAATACTTGCCAAAATAGGTTAGTAGCATAAATACGAAACAAATCCAAGCTATTTACACAACACGGGATCATAAAAATACCGAAATTAAGGGGATAAATATGAAGAATATGTGCCTAATCACACCCCTAACTTAGAACTTTGCGCGTACTGAGCAATATAAATGAATCTAACCAAAATTCCACTCTTGAAAATTCCTTTATTAAAATAAAATTCCACTTTCGCAGGGAAGCGATTGCATTGAGCATATGAAACCCCTAGGTTACCCTAGTAGGACGAGTTTTGTCTCGTGAGGGTTTGCAGTGAATATACCCACAAAATTCTTTATGGACTCAAATAAATATCAAAATATTTAAAAATTGTACAATTTAAATTTTTCGAAAAATAATCACCATAAATTCATATTCAAATGTCTCAAACCGTAGTGTGTGTGTGCAAAGCCAAAAATTCAACCTCAAATTTCCACCGATTGAGCATTACGTTACTTTCCGAAAATTCGTTTGGATTCAAATTCTTATGGATGCACTCACAAACGAATCACTCAAATTGTGGATATTTTCTCTCGGTATGCATGATATAAAGAGTAAATATAATGGACACAAATTCATGCATACAAAATTGAAAAGAAGGAAATATATGGTGAAAAGATCTCATCATCGGAATACAGTTATTAGGAAATGGGAACATCACCTCTATTTCACACCATTTAATCTCTTATAATTATCTTTTTGTATCTTAGCTCTCCACGCAGTAATTAAATTCGCCATTCGGACTCGGTTAGGACTTTTCGGGTTAAAAAGTGTAAAGGGTAATAATGAAAATGGATGGAATGTTCAGAATTGGAAAATGTCCTGATGACGTCCATTAGTGCTTTTTCGGGCATTTGCTCATTTTTCCCTTTCTTTTTCTTTTTCTTTTTTTTTCTTTTTTTTTCTTGCTATTTTTATTTTGCTGAGCATTTTTTCTATTTTTCTCTTGCCCCTTTTTGTTGCACTTTTTGGACTTAATGAATATTCCATTTTTGCAATTCCGGGCTATTTGGTTTTTTCGGGTTATCAAACGAAAGGAAATATTTATTAGGCTCAACTTGGGTTGCAAAGGGATAATTTTGTTTTTCACAACTATTTATGGCTAATATTTTTGGGTAACAAACGAGGGCCTACTTCATTGTCCAAATTGCTAATCACATTACCATATGCATCTCGAGATTAATTAAGTTTAGAGATATATTTAGCACGAATTTCGAGACAACATTTCACACATTTCCCATAACCGATCAAAATAAAGGATTGAGATCATCAACGAATTATTAAAACGCGGAAAAGAACTTTGAGTTAATCATAAACTCGGATTGATTTAAAAACTCATAAAAATTGATAGGCTCGAAATCTCACCGGGTTTGATCAATCTCCACACTTATTCGTTAAGTCGTCAATTTTCTTTCAATTTGCATCTTCGGTCAATTTTGGCTTAGTGCATTATGATTGTTAACAATTTGAGACTTTAAATAGAATAGAGGTGATATTTTTGAAAATTTTAAATTCTAATTTTTATTTATTTTGAAGAAAAATATTTTTGGCTTTTTTTGCAAAAAATTTCAAATTTAAAAAAAAAAAAAAAACACACACTTGGAAAGAACATGTGATCGAATCAATGAATCTAAACAATAAATGGGAAGAATATCCCACACCCCCTAACTTAAATGTTGCATTGTCCTCAATGCGAATCAAGAACACAACATAGAAAGAGAGGAAAATAAAGATATTACCCAAATGGAGCAATCCCCGATGAGTGCGAGTCCACTGAATCTACAAAACATGTTAGAACCAAGCATAGCAAAAAGAATAACAAAAACTTTAACTAATTACTCTAAACTATAAAAAAGGAAAAAGAAAAAGCTAATTATGTACAACCTACAATTTGAAATTCTAATAAGTTATACACTAGAAGTCGAAAAATTTGGGGTTCCGCCCAAAATACAATTTGACTTTGAGGGATTAATAGTGTACCCTCACTATAAAGCATGCCTCCCAGAAAATAAGAATTACGTTTGAAAAACGGAAGGCATGTGCAAAGTTTAAAAAATGAACCATCACCAATTAAAAAATTTAGGGGGATAATGAGGGATTTGAGTGCACAGGGGGACAAGTACCATTGGGATCCAAGAAAAATAGAATCACTTCCCAAAGATTTTTAAAGTAGTATGGGAAGCGGATCACACAAACCATCTTGGAAAATAATTTAAGCATAGAGTCCTTGTCCTCAAAATCTTCTCCCTCAAAATTTTCAATTGGATCTGGTGGAGTGACACGTCTGAGTGTATGGCCCGTAAGATGAAGCATCTCAAAAAAACATTCCCATACAAGAATCGGATCAACATCCTCAAGACATTCATCTAGTTCTTGTGATGAATTTAATGGTTCGATAATAGTGGGGACACAAGGAGACAAATGATCTTCAACCTCAATAGGTTTTGAAATATTTATAAGAGGTTGATATTCAAAAGAACTTGGATCACTCTCAATGATTTCATTCTCAAAATTATTAGGTGAAGCGCAAGTCTCGACCTTCTCTAAGTTGTCCAAATAATCATTCAACTGCTTGCAAGTTGCTGTAATTTTCAACTCGGTAGCAGCAAGGTCATCATATTGCTTTTTTATAACAAGAAAGAGTTCTTCCAAAGTAGGCTTCCTTGGTTCTAGCACCTCGAATTTCTCATTTGGTTGAAAACTTACTTCATCTTCAAAACTATCGGAAGAAAAATCCTCCTTGGGTTCAAATAATGCATCTAACTCTTGCTCCCAATAACGATTTTTTTCTCGATATTCTTTTTCAAGTCTTTCTTCTTCAAGCAATTGATTTTGAAAAATTTGGATTGCCTTAGCACTAGGCTTGTATTTATGAGAATCATCTTTAGTGATATTGATCCAATGTTCATAAGTCTTGAGTGCCTCCTCCTCACTATTAGCATAACAATTAAAGCCACCAAAAGAGTTAAAGTAAGACATTTCAAATTGGGCAATTCAAGAACGTGACACCCATATTTTTCAAAAAAAAATGTATTTACTTTTTTTTTTTTTTTTTTTTTACGAAGTAGTAAGTCAATTATAATCTATAACAAACACTCCCCGGCAACGGCGCCATTTTGATCGAGTGGAAAACCGAGCGTCCGTGTAATACGCTAGTCGTTGTTATCGGCTTCCAATCTCAATACAAAAAAAAAACTAAACTTGTAACTACACTTCTTAAGGAGTATAGTGGCGAGTTTAGGTATCGAATCCACAGGGAATGGTTGATAGAATTTAATTGATTTATTACTTCTAAAGAAAAAATGAAAAAGATGATGATGGTTGAAAAGGGAAAAAATAAGTAAATAAAGAAGTTAAATTAATTAAGATGAATGAGAAAGTAGGTTGGAATAAAATCCCCCTAACCCTAGTAATTTACCGTATAGAAACCTAGAATTGTAAATTATAAATTTGAATGAATCCAGTCCTTATAGATCCTAAGCATTACATATATGAGGATCAAGCCCGCACCATACGAAATCAAAGGTAAATATAAAGCGGTGCTAAATAATTATACGCACATCGTATTCTTAAACATCCCAAGTACCTAGGGCAAGAGAGATTAAAAGATCTACAATGGTTGTAAAATTTGTCTCGCACGACTCTTTCAAATTTTTAATTTAAATTCTATTTTCTACATAAGTAATTTACATTGGGATGGGTTTCATGCATCCCAACCCTTAAAAACTTAGCTTAACATGATGAAATAAAAATAAAACTTACAAATTAAAGTGTAGGAATTCATAAATAACTCTAGAAAATTGAGAACATGACTTGAATTGGGAATGGAAAACTAGAAATCAACAATTAATTAAACTAACTAGGAAAGCAGTAAAAACAATAAATTAAAATTACTTGCAATGGATGAATGATGAATCTTGAATAGAACTTTGAATCTTGAATAGTAGACAAACTTCAAAAACTAGGGTTTATGAAAATTTCTACCAAAGAAAACTAAAAAGACTCTCTAAAATCTGACTTTCTCTCTCTAAAATTCTATTCTACTCTCTAGAATTAGACTCCCCTTGAAATGAGGTAGGGCTTGGTCTTTTATAGCACCAAGTAGCACAAATTTGACATCTAGAATTGCCTGTTGCGCAAGTTTTTACTAGCTATGCACCTCTTAATCTTCATAATAAATGCCAGGATTTCGCATGACCGGACCGGTCCGTTTCTTCATTATCGTGCAACTTCAAAACATCGTAACTTCTTCACCGCAGCTCGGGTTGAGGTGCCATTTTTTCCAGTGTTCTTGTAATTTAGAGCTCTTAAACTTTCTACTTGGCCCCACATTTGGACTAAGGCTAAAAAATTACGAAAATGCCCTTCAACTCTCCATTTCTTGGTTTCTTTCACTGTTTTGAGTTCTCCTTCGCACTAACTTGCATGAACTACATGTAAAACACGTGAGAAATACACAAAACACGAAATACTTTCCAAAATAGGTTAGTAGCATAAATACAAAATAAATCCAAGCTATTTACACAACACGGGATCATAAAAATACCGAAATTAAGGGGATAAATATGAAGAATATGTGCCTAATCACACCCCCTAACTTAGAACTTTGCGCGTACCGAGCAATATGAATGAATCTAACCAAAATTCCACTCTTTAAAATTCGTTTATTAAAATAAAATTCCACTTTCGGAGGGAAGCGATTGCATTGAGCATATGCGTTGAGCATATGAAACCCCTAGGTTACCCTAGTAGGACGAGTTTTGTCTCGTGAGGGTTTGCAGTGAATATACCCACAAAATTCTTTATTGACTCAAATAAATATCAAAGTATTTAAAAATTGTACAATTTAAATTTTTCAAAAAATAATCACCATAAATTCATATTCAAATGTCTCAAACCGTAGTGTGTGTGTGTGCAAAGCCAAAAATTCAACCTCAAATTTCCACCGATTGAGCATTACGTTACTTTCCAAAAATTCGTTTGGATTCAAATTCTTATGGATGCACTCACAAACGAATCACTCGAATTGTGGCTATTTTCTCTCGGTATGCATGATATCAAGAGTAAATATAATGGACACAAATTCATGCATACAAAATTGAAAAGAAGGAAATATATGGTGAAAAGATCTCATCATCGGAATACAGTTATTAGGAAATGGGAACATCACCTCTATTTCACACCATTTAATCTCTTATAGTTATCTTTTTGTATCTTAGCTCTCCACGCAGTAATTAAATTCGCCATTCGGACTCGGTTAGGACTTTTCGGGTTAAAAAGTGTAAAGGGTAATAATGAAAATGGATGGAATGTTCAGAATTGGAAAATGTCCTGATGACGTCCATTAGTGCTTTTTCGGGCATTTGCTCATTTTTCTCTTTCTTTTTCTTTTTCTTTTTTTTTCTTTTTTTTTTCTTGCTATTTTTATTTTGCTGAGCATTTTTTCTATTTTTCTCTTACCCCTTTTTGTTGCACTTTTTGGACTTAATGAATATTCCATTTTCGCAATTCCGGGCTATTTGGTTTTTTCGGGTTATGAAACGAAAGGAAATATTTATTAGGCTCAACTTGGGTTGCAAAGGGATAATTTTGTTTTTCACAACTTTTTATGGCTAATATTTTTGGGTAACAAACGAGGGCCTACTTCATTGTCCAAATTGCTAATCACATTACCATATGCATCTCGAGATTAATTAAGTTTAGAAATATATTTAGCACGAATTTCGAGACAACATTTCACACATTTCCCATAATCGATCAAAATAAAGGATTGAGATCATCAATGACTTATTAAAACGCTGAAAAGAACTTTGAGTTAATCATAAACTCGGATTGATTTAAAAACTCATAAAAATTGATAGGCTCGAAATCTCACCGGGTTTGATCAATCTCCACACTTATTCGTTAAGTCGTTAATTTTCTTTCAATTTGCATCTTCGGTCAATTTTGGCTTAGTGCATTATGATTGTTAACAATTTGAGACTTTAAATAGAATAGAGGTGATATTTTTGAAAATTTTAAATTCCAATTTTTATTTATTTTGAAGAAAAATATTTTTGGCTTTTTTTGCAAAAATTTTCAAATTTAAAAAAAAAAAAAAAAACACACACTTGGAAAGAACATGTGATCGAATCAATGAATCTAAACAATAAATGGGAAGAATATCCCACACCCCCTAACTTAAATGTTGCATTGTCCTCAATGCGAATCAAGAACACAACATAAAGAGAGGAAAATAAAGATATTACCCAAATGGAGCAATCCCCGATGAGTGCGAGTCCACTGAATCTACAAAACATGTTAGAACCAAGCATATCAAAAAGAATAACAAAAACTTTAACTAATTACTCTAAACTATAAAAAAGGAAAAAGAAAAAGCTAATTATGTACAACCTACAATTTGAAATTCTAATAAGTTATACACTAGAAGTCGAAAAATTTGGGGGTCCGCCCAAAATACAATTTGACTTTGAGGGATTAATAGTGTACCCTCACTATAAAGCATGCCTCCCAGAAAATAAGAATTACGTTTGAAAAACGGAAGGCATGTGCAAAGTTTAAAAAACGAACCATCACCAATTAAAAAATTTAGGGGGATAATGAGGGATTTGAGTGCACAGGGGGACAAGTACCATTGGGATCCAAGAAAAATAGAATCACTTACCAAAGATTTTTCAAGTAGTATGGGAAGCGGATCACACAAACCATCTTGGAAAATAATTTAAGCATAGAGTCCTTGTCCTCAAAATCTTCTCCCTCAAAATTTTCAATTGGATCTGGTGGAGTGACACGTTTGAGTGTATGGCCCGTAAGATTAAGCATCTCAAAAAAACATTCCCATACAAGAATCGGATCAACATCCTCAAGACATTCATCCAGTTCTTGTGATGAATTTAATGGTTCGATAATAGTGGGGACACAAGGAGACAAATGATCTTCAACCTCAATAGGTTTTGAAATATTTATAAGAGGTTGATATTCCAAAGAACTTGGATCACTCTCAATGATTTCATTCTCAAAATTATTAGGTGAAGCGCAAGTCTCGAACTTCTCTAAGTTGTCCAAATAATCATTCAACTCCTTGCAAGTTGCTGTAATTTTCAACTCGGTAGCAGCAAGGTCATCATATTGCTTTTTTATAACAAGAAAGAGTTCTTCCAAAGTAGGCTTCCTTGGTTCTAGCACATCGAATTCCTCATTTGGTTGAAAACTTACTTCATCTTCAAAACTATCGGAAGAACAATCCTCATTGGGTTCAAATAATGCATCTAACTCTTGCTCCCAACAACGATCTTTTTCTCGATATTCTTTTTCAAGTCTTTCTTCTTCAAGCAATTGATTTTGATAAATTTGGATTGCCTTAGCACTAGGCTTGTATTTATGAGAATCATCTTTAGTGATATTGATCCAATGTTCATAAGTCTTGAGTGCCTCCTCCTCACTATTAGCATAACAATTAAAGCCACCAAAAGAGTTAAAGTAAGACATTTCAAATTGGGCAATTCAAGAACGTGACACCCATATTTTTCAAAAAAAAATGTATTTACTTTTTTTTTTTTTTTTACTAAGTAGTATGTCAATTATAATCTATAACAAACACTCCCCGGCAACGGCGCCATTTTGATCGAGTGGAAAACCGAGCGTCCGTGTAATACGCTAGTCGTTGTTATCGGCTTCTAATCTCAATACAAAAAAAAAAATAAACTTGTAACTACACTTCTTAAGGAGTATAGTGGCGAGTTTAGGTATCGAATCCACAGGGAATGGTTGATAGAATTTAATTGATTTATTACTTCTAAAGAAAAAATGAAAAAGATGATGATGGTTGAAAAGGGAAAAAATAAGTAAATAAAGAAGTTAAATTAATTAAGATGAATGAGAAAGTAGGTTGGAATAAAATCCCCCTAACCCTAGTAATTTGACGTATAGAAACCTAGAATTGTAAATTATAAATTTGAATGAATCCAGTCTTTATAGATCCTAAGCATTACATATATGAGGATCAAGCCCGCACCATATGAAATCAAAGGTAAATATAAAGCGGTGCTAAATAATTATACGCACATCGTATTCTTAAACATCCCAAGTACCTAGGGCAAGAGAGATTAAAAGATCTACAATGGTTGTAAAATTTGTCTCGCACGACTCTTTCAAATTTTTAATTTAAACTCTATTTTCTACATAAGTAATTTACATTGGGATGGGTTCATGCATCCCAACCCTTAAAAACTTAGCTTAACATGATGAAATCAAAATAAAACTTACAAATTAAAGTGTAGGAATTCATAACTAACTCTAGAAAATTGAGAACATGACTTGAATTGGGAATGGAAAACTAGAAAACAACAATTAATTAAACTAACTAGTAAAGCAGTAAAAACAATAAATTAAAATTACTTGCAATGGATGAATGATTAATCTTGAATAGAACTTTGAATCTTGAATAGTAGACAAACTTCAAAAACTAGGGTTTACGAAAATTTCTACCAAAGAAAACTAAAAAGACTCTCTAAAATCTGACTTTCTCTCTCTAAAATTCTATTCTACTCTCTAGAATTAGACTCCCCTTGAAATGAGGTAGGGCTTGGTCTTTTATAGAACCAAGTAGCACAAATTTGACAGCTAGAATTGCCTGTTGCGCAAGTTTTTACTAGCTATGCACCTCTTAATCTTCATAATAAATGCCAGGATTTCGCATGACCGGACCAGTCCGTTTCTCTTCATTATCGCACAACTTCAAAACATCGTAACTTCTTCACCGTAGCTCGGATTGAGGTGCCGTTTTTTCTAGTGTTCTTGTAATTTAGAGCTCTTCAACTTTATAGTTGGCCCCACATTCGGACTAAGGCTGAAAAATTACGAAAATGCCCTTCAACTCTCCATTTCTTGGTTTCTTTCACTGTTTTGAGTTCTCCTTCGCACTAACTTGCATGAACTACCTGTAAAACACATGAGAAATACACAAAACATGAAATACTTGACAAAATAGGTTAGTGGCATAAATACGAAACAAATCCAAGCTATTTACACAACACGGGATCATAAAAATACCGAAATTAAGGGGATAAATATGAAGAATATGTGCCTAATCACACCCCCTAACTTAGAACTTTGCGCGTACCGAGCAATATAAATAAATCTAACCAAAATTCCACTCTTGAAAATTCCTTTATTAAAATAAAATTCCACTTTCGCAGGGAAGCGATTGCATTGAGCATATGTATTGAGCATATGAAACCCCTAGGTTACCCTATTAGGACGAGTTTTGTCTCATGAGGGTTTGCAGAGAATATACCCACAAAATTCTTTATTGACTCAAATAAATATCAAAATATTTAAAAATTGTACAATTTAAATTTTTCAAAAAATAATCACCATAAATTCATATTCAAATGTCTCAAACCGTAGTGTGTGTGTGCAAAGCCAAAAATTCAACCTCAAATTTCCACCGATTGAGCATTACGTTACTTTCCGAAAATTCGTTTGGATTCAAATTCTTATGGATGCACTCACAAACGAATCACTCGAATTGTGGCTATTTTCTCTCGGTATGCATGATATAAAGAGTAAATATAATGGACACAAATTCATGCATACAAAATTGAAAAGAAGGAAATATATGGTGAAAAGATCTCATCATCGGAATACAGTTATTAGGAAATGGGAACATCACCTCTATTTCACACCATTTAATCTCTTATAGTTATCTTTTTGTATCTTAGCTCTCCACGCAGTAATTAAATTCTCCATTCGGACTCGGTTAGGACTTTTCGGGTTAAAAAGTGTAAAGGGTAATAATGAAAATGGATGGAATGTTCAGAATTGGAAAATGTCCTGATGACGTCCATTAGTGTTTTTTCGGGCATTTGCTCATTTTTCTCTTTCTTTTTCTTTTTCTTTTTTTTTTCTTTTTTTTTCTTGTTATTTTTATTTTGCTGAGCATTTTTTCTATTTTTCTCTTGCCCCTTTTTGTTGCACTTTTTGGACTTAATGAATATTCCATTTTCGCAATTCCGGGCTATTTGGTTTTTTCGGGTTATCAAACGAAAGGAAATATTTATTAGGCTCAACTTGGGTTGCAAAGGGATAATTTTGTTTTTTTCACAACTTTTTATGGCTAATATTTTTGGGTAACAAACGAGGGCCTACTTCATTGTCCAAATTGCTAATCACATTACCATATGCATCTCGAGATTAATTAAGTTTAAAGATATATTTAGCACGAAATTCGAGACAACATTTCACACATTTCCCATAACCGATCAAAATAAAGGATTGAGATCATCAACGACTTATTAAAATGCTGAAAAGAACTTAGAGTTAATCATAAACTCGGATTGATTTAAAAACTCATAAAAATTGATAGGCTCGAAATCTCACCGGGTTTGATCAATCTCCACACTTATTCGTTAAGTCGTCAATTTTCTTTCAATTTGCATCTTCGGTCAATTTTGGCTTAGTGCATTATGATTGTTAACAATTTGAGACTTTAAATAGAATAGAGGTGATATTTTTGAAAATTTTAAATTCCAATTTTTATTTATTTTGAAGAAAAATATTTTTGGCTTTTTTTGCAAAAATTTTCAAATTAAAAAAAAAAAAAAAAAAAACACACACTTGGAAAGAACATGTGATCGAATCAATGAATCTAAACAATAAATGGGAAGAATATCCCACACCCCCTAACTTAAATGTTGCATTGTCCACAATGCGAATCAAGAACACAACATAAAGAGAGGAAAATAAAGATATTACCCAAATGGAGCAATCCCCGATGAGTGCGAGTCCACTGAATCTACAAAACATGTTAGAACCAAGCATAGCAAAAAGAATAACAAAAACTTTAACTAATTACTCTAAACTATAAAAAAGGAAAAAGAAAAAGCTAATTATGTACAACCTACAATTTGAAATTCTAATAAGTTATACACTAGAAGTCGAAAAATTTGGGGTTCCGCCCAAAATACAATTTGACTTTGAGGGATTAATAGTGTACCCTCACTATAAAGCATGCCTCCCAGAAAATAAGAATTACGTTTGAAAAACGGAAGGCATGTGCAAAGTTTAAAAAATGAACCATCACCAATTAAAAAATTTACGGGGATAATGAGGGATTTGAGTGCACAGGGGGACAAGTACCATTGGGATCCAAGAAAAATAGAATCACTTCCCAAAGATTTTTCAAGTAGTATGGGAAGCGGATCACACAAACCATCTTGGAAAATAATTTAAGCATAGAGTCCTTGTCCTCAAAATCTTCTCCCTCAAAATTTTCAATTGGATCTGGTGGAGTGACACGTCTGAGTGTATGGCCCGTAAGATGAAGCATCTCAAAAAAACATTCCCATACAAGAATCGGATCAACATCCTCAAGACATTCATCTAGTTCTTGTGATGAATTTAATGGTTCGATAATAGTGGGGACACAAGGAGACAAATGATCTTCAACCTCAATAGGTTTTGAAATATTTATAAGAGGTTGATATTCAAAAGAACTTGGATCACTCTCAATGATTTCATTCTCAAAATTATTAGGTGAAGCGCAAGTCTCGACCTTCTCTAAGTTGTCCAAATAATCATTCAACTGCTTGCAAGTTGCTGTAATTTTCAACTCGGTAGCAGCAAGGTCATCATATTGCTTTTTTATAACAAGAAAGAGTTCTTCCAAAGTAGGCTTCCTTGGTTCTAGCACCTCGAATTCCTCATTTGGTTGAAAACTTACTTCATCTTCAAAACTATCGGAAGAAAAATCCTCCTTGGGTTCAAATAATGCATCTAACTCTTGCTCCCAATAACGATTTTTTTCTCGATATTCTTTTTCAAGTCTTTCTTCTTCAAGCAATTGATTTTGATAAATTTGGATTGCCTTAGCACTAGGCTTGTATTTATGAGAATCATCTTTAGTGATATTGATCCAATGTTCATAAGTCTTGAGTGCCTCCTCCTCACTATTAGCATAACAATTAAAGCCACCAAAAGAGTTAAAGTAAGACATTTCAAATTGGGCAATTCAAGAACGTGACACCCATATTTTTCAAAAAAAAATGTATTTACTTTTTTTTTTTTTTTTTTTTTACGAAGTAGTAAGTCAATTATAATCTATAACAAACACTCCCCGGCAACGGCGCCATTTTGATCGAGTGGAAAACCGAGCGTCCGTGTAATACGCTAGTCGTTGTTATCGGCTTCCAATCTCAATACAAAAAAAAAACTAAACTTGTAACTACACTTCTTAAGGAGTATAGTGGCGAGTTTAGGTATCGAATCCACAGGGAATGGTTGATAGAATTTAATTGATTTATTACTTCTAAAGAAAAAATGAAAAAGATGATGATGGTTGAAAAGGGAAAAAATAAGTAAATAAAGAAGTTAAATTAATTAAGATGAATGAGAAAGTAGGTTGGAATAAAATCCCCCTAACCCTAGTAATTTACCGTATAGAAACCTAGAATTGTAAATTATAAATTTGAATGAATCCAGTCTTTATAGATCCTAAGCATTACATATATGAGGATCAAGCCCGCACCATATGAAATCAAAGGTAAATATAAAGCGATGCTAAATAATTATACGCACATCGTATTCTTAAACATCCCAAGTACCTAGGGCAAGAGAGATTAAAAGATCTACAATGGTTGTAAAATTTGTCTCGCACGACTCTTTCAAATTTTTAATTTAAATTCTATTTTCTACATAAGTAATTTACATTGGGATGGGTTCATGCATTCCAACCCTTAAAAACTTAGCTTAACATGATGAAATCAAAATAAAACTTACAAATTAAAGAGTAGGAATTCATAAATAACTCTAGAAAATTGAGAACATGACTTGAATTGGGAATGGAAAACTAGAAATCAACAATTAATTAAACTAACTAGGAAAGCAGTAAAAATAATAAATTAAAATTACTTGCAATGGATGAATGATGAATCTTGAATAGAACTTTGAATCTTGAATAGTAGACAAACTTCAAAAACTAGGGTTTATGAAAATTTCTACCAAAGAAAACTAAAAAGACTCTCTAAAATCTGACTTTCTCTCTCTAAAATTCTATTCTACTCTCTAGAATTAGACTCCCCTTGAAATGAGGTAGGGCTAAGTCTTTTATAGCACCAAGTAGCAAAAATTTGACAGCTAGAATTGCCTGTTGCGCAAGTTTTTACTAGCTATGCACCTCTCAATCTTCATAATAAATGCCAGGATTTCGCATGACCGGACCGGTCCGTTTCTCTTCATTATCGTGCAACTTCAAAACATCGTAACTTCTTCACCGTAGCTCGGATTGAGGTGCCGTTTTTTCCAGTGTTCTTGTAATTTAGAGATCTTCAACTTTCTACTTGGCCCCACATTCGGACTAAGGCTAAAAAATTACGAAAATGCCCTTCAACTCTCCATTTCTTGGTTTATTTCACTGTTTTGAGTTCTCCTTCGCACTAACTTGCATGAACTACCTGTAAAACACGTGAGAAATACACAAAACACGAAATACTTGCCAAAATAGGTTAGTAGCATAAATACGAAACAAATCCAAGCTATTTACACAACACGGGATCATAAAAATACCGAAATTAAGGGAATAAATATGAAGAATATGTGCCTAATCACGTCCACCTATCAAAAGGCTTAATCATTGTATCCTCAGATTATTAACAAGCTTTATCAACCCACTATGTACTGATACGGTTCATCAGTCATGTGATCTCTATACTGACTTTATCATCTCCATATTGAGAAAAGGTCGCACTCGCCTAAGTTTGTGGTTCACGACAAACAAAATCCGCCCACAATAGTGAGTGGAACACTGCACTACTTAACAATGGACTCCAAGTCACATTCAGTCCAAAAATATGGTTATCCCCTCATTGCTAATCAACTAGAGGGTGAACTATAAGGATTTCTACCCAAAACCTCAAAAGTGCTTTATGCATGGTAAATTTGTTTGAGTTATTACACACAACTCTAACAATGGTAATTTCTCCCCTCAATTACCCTACAAGTCACCAAAGGCACTACTAGCATTATCCCGCATAATAAACCACCTCTCGTCTAACCATCGGCTATAGGTGATACAATATTCCCAAAATAAAACTTCATCCCCATCGCTTCCTGATAATCCCTATCAGTGATGGAATTGCAGGATCTCATCCCGATTCACAATAATATTGGGCGGCACCTCGCATCGGTGCAATCCTTATTTTTAAGGAAAGAAGTGATTTCTTCATCTCGGTCAATTTATTCCACACACTTGAAGAAATTCTTGACCTTGTCATGACTTGGCAGCCCACCAATTAAATTGTATAGTCATCCTACCCATTCCATGACTGGAAAATGCAGACTTGTTACCAAGTTGTTGGTTGCTCCTCTCAAGTCAACCTTTTTCCATCCTTGAGTGGTGTACTTGGATAAAGTCTCACAATAACTCACCCATCATCAATTTCCACTTATAATATCTCACATTAAGTGGTACTACATGCACCCCTTCTTTCCTTAGAGTATACTAACATTATAGTCATGCGCAAGCCAATCTTCAACATGCATTAGAGTAAGGATTCGCTCTAATTTCTCACAACAATTTTGTATCCTCTTTATCAAGAGATATATTTTAAATGGCTTTCCATAGCCTTTCAACCCATATAGGGTGTGCTAGCTCTCATTGCACATATATTCTTGAATTATCATCTTTCTCATACGACATTAAATACATCATACCATTCGAACTTGTTGATAGTTGTCATTCAGGTATATTCTATGTCGACAATTAAGTGGTACTCACTATCACTAGCCAATTACTATAATGATCAAGATCAAATATACCCTGAACCATATCAGTAAAGTCCCTACACACCAAGATCAGATATTTCAAGATAATTATTCTCTCGAAAGTCTCGCTAACCAGTCCATACCCAAGATAACATCATACTCGTATAATACATAACTAGACCGACTAATTTATATAAAGATAACATCTCTACAATAGGCGAATCTCTCAAGATAATCTCATTTAAACAAAATTCCGTGACTCACTCGCGTCACACCAAATTCACCTATTTTGTCCGCGAATAAAACTCACATTTCTACCTTGCTCATCACCTAACTATTCAAATGGTTCCCTAACATAACACGCTTGTTTCTACTGAACAAGTAACTATTTTAAATCATTATCCCTACCAGGTAGCATGCTCTAGTTCCTTTTTTCACTTCGGGTGGAGACAAGACATGTGGTCCTACTCTCCACGAAATATCTCCCGATATCATTCTTCTATCTCTGTCCACACTAGTCGTATTAAATTTTTCCTTCTCTCGGACTTTGGTATCCTCATCCCAAATGGTTACCCTTGTTGTTACCTTAGTTCTTATGTCTATAAGGAATACACTACTAACCTTACCAGTCCTAACTGAATCCGTTGTTACTCGGCATGAACCCAGTTATTTGGATCCTTTAAATGAGTTCCCAACTGGGTCTGTGTGTACGGTATCTCACTAGTACCATTACATCCAGTCTTACTCCCTGACTAAATTCTACAACATTCTTAAATCCCTTCTCATGGAAGCGTTAATACTAACTTGTAAAAGTACGACACTGTCGCCATTTACGTTAACCGTACGAGCACAATTATTCCCTCAAATGTTGGCTATATATACTTGTGAGACCATTATTCTACTAAGGAATATTTTCTCCATTGTACCTACCTGAATGGGTACAAAGTTCTCTAAACAATATAAATTCTTTCCCACAGTCGGCCTCTGTCCGACCCTCATATGATAAGTTCAGAAAATCCACTCGCATAATTTTCTTAACAAAAGATATGAAGGAACTTGCGGTCAAACCATACCTAGGATTTTTACAAGGGTATAATATTCCTCTCTACAAATGTGGTGACTATTTTCCCCCACTATTATTATATTGCTCCTCTAATCTAAGAAAATTTCTCAAATATTTACTTCCGGGTATTTCTACACCCATCCATATGCCACTGTCTAGGAACGTTCTCTTCCCATTTGGCTAACTCATACAACATCCGCATTTACACAAATTTCAATGGATGGTCCTTTCAAATGATCCCTCAGGCTCTCTCCCAAGTTCTTTAATTCGTTCTATCTACACATCCTTATATTGGGTGACTAACTCACGGCACTATAGTGTTTCTATTATGAGAAGTATACTTTGGATTTCCTCCATCCATTTGTCTATCACCCATCGTCTCCATCCTATTTTCTTATCGAACACCCTTTTGAAAGAGTTCTCCTTCTACTCTCTCTTCCTACTTAAAACTCTAGGGAAGTCTCAAATTGTATCCTCGTTCTCTATAAAGGTGTTTGGGACATTACCATCCCCGAGTGATTTACCGACTCACCATCTACGTAAACAGTATTTATGGTGATCTCCCACTAGATTGACCTTCCTAAATACTTCATGACTCAAACCGAGACCCTCCCTCCTATAGTCCTTAAAAGGCCTTCACTGGTCGTCCTAAAGATTTCAATGTATAATGTCCAATCGAACTCGTATATGAATCATATCATATACTTAATAGCAGTAGAACGTAAGCCACGTACGTAGAGGAATATAACAATCCTAAGATAGGGCTCTATATCAATCAAATGACACGCTGTAAACGCAGTAAGCCGTAAAGATCCCATGGACACTAGAACCTAATGCTCTGATACCATCTGTTAAAGCCCGCCTAATTAAATATTGGGTGATTAGTCCTAAATTAAATTAAAATAGGATTCTCAGTTGCTTCATTCTTAACATCACCGTCGAAAAAATTTTAATTGCTAATCACCTAACTGAAATTAGATCGGTGACAAATTTTATCATTCATTAACTCGAGAGAATTACTCATGCGGAAGTAATAATTGAACATTCACAATATACTATACTTCAAACCATCTCACAATATATAATAAATAAAGTCTTGTCGAGTCAACAATAAGCTAAATCCAAAACTGCTAAAAAACCAACATAATTAAAAATATAATATCTAAAATAATGACAGTGGGCAACATGTCCTAATAGAGAGTACTCAAACGAGATCCAAAACTAGATATGAATAAATGAATCGTCTATGAGAAGTCCTGTCAGCCTCCATAATGCTGCAGCTACGAGTTCCTAGACTGAATCCTGAAGTATCGCGTCCCAGAGGCTGGACACCTAAAAGGTTTTGAAAATATTTTTATAGCAAGAGTTAGTACTCAAAACGTTTGGAAAATATTAAGCAAGTGTTTATCACAATAAGATGAGTTATTGATTATACGTGTTAAGATTGCATACACTTTCTTGAGACACCTCACCCCTCATCTATAGTGCACGCCTAACGTCCTATACTTGTCCCACCTAGTTGTACTACCCAAGCTAACTAGACAATAGTATTCAACTGAACTTATCTATGTGACTAAGTTCCCATGTCGCCCATACAATATGCTAATTGTGAACATATTTCATATGTTATGTACTTAGATAACTTTTCCCATCTTGTTATATTTTTCTTCCACAATTAAGTCTCATTACTTAATTTATTCTTAAGATAATCATTATCTATCGTTTAATCTTTCCAATTAAGTTTCTCCACTTAAATTACTTGTAGATGTATCCACGTCATCTAACTTTCTACTATCCTATATAAGTAGATTATTTATATAGTATACATTTCACACACAACATATACTTATAAAATCATTCTTCACTATTATGTCCTTTTAACACACATTGAGGACCCTTGGTTCGGAATATCTCATCGACACCAAATAAAAGGATTGGTTCGGAATGTCACCTCGACCCCAAATTTATTTCATATATTGGTTCGAAAAATCACCTCGACCCCACTAACGAAATTTTTATGTATTTTGGGTTCGTAACTCTTTCATCATGACCCCAAATCATTATTTCCATATATTAGTTCAGAATCCTACCTCGACCCTAATATAGGCAAATATACTTTAGGTATTCTCTCCACTTAAGTATCTATATAATTCAGTAGGTAGACACACAACCTAATAATCATGCTTGTACGTAATATTTATCTCGGATATTCATCGTACTCTTTAGATCATACTAGTTCGGAATCATACCTCGACCCTAGTATAATCAAATCTACTTTAGGTATTCACTCCACCTAAGTATTTATATAATTCAGTAGGTATACACACAACCTAATAATCATACTTGTATGTAATATTTATCTCAGATATTCACCGTACTCTTTAGATCATACTAGTTCGGAATACTACCTTGACCCTAGTATAATCAAATGTACTTTAGGTATTCACTACGCCTAAGTATTTATCTAATTCAGTAGGTATACACACAACCTAATAATCATGCTCGTACGTAATATTTCTCTCGGATATTCACCGTACTTATTAATTTATGATTTATCTCACTATCTCATTTTAATTGAGTATTCACACAACTCTAAGGGCCCTAGTTACCCCTCCATTTATATCAGTAGTTAAGTTATCTCTAACCTACTGGTACACTCATTGGAATGGTGTTTACTCTTTCCGTAACTCAAATCCCAAATTCACGATGCACTACTCTATCGGTTTATTCTCGTCGGTCCATCTCTCCAAACCTTGCACTCAATGATTATAACGGACCCCACTATACACCTGCTGGTAATCTCAAACTCCCTATATAGATATAATATCATTACCAAGGGTCCCCTCAATTACCGGCAATCAAATAGAACTCAACTTACAAAATAACCCAAAATCAGCCTCGGTCGATCGATCGACATTCAAAGGTTGATCGATCTATCGAGCAGTTACAAATGCAATTCTTCTTCTTTTTCATGCATTTTTCACCATATTCAATTATCTAACTCACATGATAATCCATCAAACTTGGAACCAATGATACCAAACCATTTCTACATACTCTAGGATGATTTTCCATATTTTAAATCATAAATCTAGATTAAATTCGTTTTAATCATCAAGTCCTCTACAGGTCTAAATCATTCTACATGCAAATCCATAATCATGATGCATTTTATTCAATTCTTTTTCTCCAAGAATATTCAACAAATCATATTATTCGTAAATCCTACACACGGATATTATAACTCAGTTTAATTTTCAAATAACCACTTGCCTTATTCAGAGATGAACTGATTTTGTGATTGTTGTTGGTGATTGATTGTCTTTCTCCTCTAATCTTCCTTCCCAACTAGTTCGTGGTGTAAGAGCCCTTTGAATCCTTCACTGATTCTTCCTTAGTCTTTGAGAATTGTTTCCCTATTCTCTCTAACGGATTTTGTGTGTTTTTCTCTCCTCTAGCCCTAGCCTCCAACTCTTATAATCTGATTTAGAGTTTGTAAATTCGTAGGTCTCCTCACCCGCATATGCCAAAAGACTAATCTGCCCTCGTATGGTCTCGGTTTAACCCAAAAATGCCCCGGTACTCGACTTGTACCCCCGGGTATACCATTTTGACTATTTTGAACCTTACGAACTCATCTATGATCTCTAAATTATCATTTGAGTCATTAAAATATCTTTCTCATTTCTCACCTCAAAATAGTCTACACGGGACTCCCGGTGAGACAATAATAAATACGCCCATATCACTCGCTATGACGTATATCAAATTTACTATCAATATTGACTATTCACACCCATAGTAAATATCATAGTATATTATTAATCGGTCTTTGTCTCTCGATTAATATTTAATCATCACATTTATTAACATGAAATTACGTCACACATGTAATTTAACTAAAACGTATTTTCCCAATTAATTTCTCAATTAATTAAATCATAAATGCGTATAAATACAAAGTATTACATACTTACCCCTATAAAGAAATTTATTCCTCGAAATTAGGATGAGACTGGTACTAAAACTTAGGGTCTTTAATAACACGACATTCTCTAGTACCCAAATTCAAATCATAATAACATAAGGGTCACTCCACTATAAACTCACTAGTGGTGCCCACCTATAAAAAGGCTTAATCACTGTAGCCTCAGATTATTAATAAGCTTTCTGAACTCACTATGTACTGATAGATTCCATCAGTCATGTGATCTCTATACTGACTCTATCATCTCCATATTGAGAAAAGGTCACACTCGCCTATGTTTGTGGTTCACGACAAACAAAATCCGCCCATAATAGTTAGTGGTACACTCCACTGTTTAACAATGGACTCCAAGTCACAATCAGTCCAAAAATATGGTTATCCCCTCATTTCTAATCAACTAGAGGGTGAACAACAAGGCTTTCTATCGAGAACCTCAAAAGTTCTTTGTACTTGGTGAATATGTATGAGTTATTACACAAAACTCTAACAATGGTAATTTATCCCCTCAATTACCCTACAAGTCACCAAACACACTACTAGCACTATCCCGCATAATAAACCACCTCTCGTCTAGCCATCGGCTATAGGTGATACAATATGTCCAAAATAAAACTTCGTCCCCATCACTTCCAGATAATCCCTATCAGACTTGGAATTGTAGGATCTCATCCCGATTCACACTAATATTGGGCGACACCTCGTACCGGTGAAATCCTTATTTTTAAGGAAAAAATGATATATTCATCTCGGTCAATTGATTCCACACACTTGAAGAAATTCTTGGCCTTGTCAAGACTTGGAAGCCCACCAATGAAATTTTATAGTCTTCCTACCAATTCCATCCCTGGAAAACGCAGACTTATTACCAAGTTTCTGGTTGCTCCTCTCAAGTCAACCATTTTCCATCCCTGAGTGATGTACCTGGAGACAGTCTCACAATAACTCACCCATCATCAATTCCCACTTATAATATCTCACATTAAGTGGTACTATGTGCACCCCTTATTTCCTTAGCGTACACTAACATTATAGTCATGCGCAAGCCAATCTTCAACACTCATTCGAGTAAGGATCCGCTCTAATTTCTCACAACAATTTTGAATCCTCTTGATCAAGAGATATCTTTTAAATGGCTTTCCATAGCCTTTCAACCCATCTCGGGTGTGCTAGGTCTCGTTGCACATATATATTCTTGAATTATCATCTTTCTCATACAATATTCAATCCATCATACCACTCTAACTTGTTGATAGTTGTACCTCAGGTATATTCTCACGCATAATTTCCATGCCCTTCTATCTCGGACTATTTTTGAAAATCCAACAAATTAGGGCGCTCATACACCCTATAATCCATGTGTATTTGTGCAAACATCGTAAATGTCCCACACGTAACACACTTTTCTCAAAATTGGCCTTGTATTCCCGGCTTGATTATAACACTTGGGTATTCTCAATCACCCCTAATTCGCAATTTAATTCTCCTCAATATTGTCCCACCCATCAACTCACGGTGAGAAATTTTTTAGGGGTCTTTCTAGGTACTATCGGCTACACATGCCTTATACCATATTATAGCTCTCAGCTCAAAGTGTTCTCTCCACACGTATCACGATTAACATTCGAAACTGATGCCCCTAGAATCCTTCAATGTTTCTCCACTCCCGATGATTATTAAGGTCCCAACATATCTCATCTCGCAATGACACCCAAACAAGGAATTTCCCCTCACAATGCATCATCACTAGCATTATCGTAGATTTGGTGCTATAAGACTAAAATGCATAATCGGGACACTCAAAATCCTATCCCCAGTCATTTAAAAATAAATCTCAACTCCTACGTCTCTTTACAGGAGTCATATTATATCTCTCTCTCAGTATCACTAGTCATGAGTGCCAATTACCATAACGAGATTAATCTCTCCAGTCGACAATCAACCTAATATACCCTGAACCATATCAGTAATGTCCCTACACACCGGGATCAAATATTTTGAGATAATTATTCCCTCTGAAGTCTTGCTAACCAGTCCATACCTAAGATAGCATCATACTCATATAATACATCACTAGAACGAGTAGTTTATATAAAGATAACTTCTCTATAATAGGCGAATCTCTCAAGCAAATCTCATTTAAACAAAATTATGTGACTCGCTCGCGTCACACCAAATTCACCTATTTCGCCCGCGGATAAAACTCGCATTTCTACCTTGCTCATCACCTGACTATTCAAATGGTTCCCTAACATAATACGCTTGTTTTTACTGAACAAGTAACTATTTTAAATCATTATCCCTGCTATGAAGCATGCTCTAGTTCCTTTTTTCACTTCGAGTTGAGTCAAGGCATGTGGTCCTACTCTCCATGAAATATCTTCGAATAATATTCTTCTATCTCTATCCACACTGGTCGTATTAAATTTTTCCTTCTCTCGGACCTTGGTATCCTCATCCCAAATGGTTACCCTTGTTGTTCCCTTAGTTCTGATGTCTATAAGGAATACACTGCTAGCCTTACCAGTCCCAACTCAATCCATTGTTACTCGGCATGAACCCAGTTATCTGGGTCATTTAAATGAGTTCCCATCTATCCATGCGGTATATCACTAGTACCATTACATTCAGTCTTACTCCCTGACTGAATTCTACAACATTCTTAACTCCCTTCTCATGGAAGCATTAATACTAACTTGTAAAAGCACGACACTGTCGTCATTTACCTTAACCGTACAAGCACAATTGTTCCCTTAAATGTTGGCTATATTTACTTGTGAAACAATTATTATACTAAGGAATCTTTTCTCCATTGTACCCACCTTAATGGGTACAAAGTTCTCTAAATAATATAAATTCTTTCCCACAGTCAGCCTTTATCCGACCCTCATATGAAAAGTTCAGAAACTCCACTCGCATCATTTTCTGAACAAAAGATATAAAGGAACTTGCGGTCAAACAATACCTAGGATTTCTACAAGGGTATAATATTCCTCTTTACAAATGTGGTGACTATTTTCCCCCATTATTACTATGTTGCTCCTCTGAGCTAAGAAAATTTCACAAATATTTACTTCCGGGTATTTTTACGCCCATCCATATGCCACTGTCTAGGAACGTTCTCTTCCCATTTGGCTAACTCATACAACATCCGCATTTACACAAATTTCAATGGATAGTCCTTTCAAAAGATCCCTCAGGCTCTCTCCCAAGTTATTTAATTCATTCTATCTATACATCCTTATATGGGGTGACTAACTCACGTCATTACAGTGCTGCTCCTATGAGCAATATACTTTGGATTTCCTCCATCCATTTGTCTATCACCCATCGTCTCCATTCTATTTTCTTATAAGTGACACTTTTGAAAGAGTTCTCTTTCTACTCTCTCTTCCTATTTAAAACTCTGGGGATGTCTAAAATAGTATCCCCATTCTCTACAACGGTGTTTGTCACACTACCATCCCCGAGTGATTTACCGACTCGTCATCTACTTAAACAGTAGTTATGGTGATCTCCCACTAGATTTCCATTCCTGAATACTTCATGACTCATACCGAGCCCCTCCCTCCTGTAGTCCTTCAAACGCCTTCGTTGATCATCCTAAAGAGTTCAATGTACTATGTCCAATCGAACTCGTACATGAATCACATCATCTACTTAATAGAAGGATAACGTAAGCCATGTACGTAAAGGAATACAACAATCCTAAGATAGGGCTCTATATCAATCAAATGATACTCTGTAATTGCAGTAAGACGTACAGATCCTATGGACACTAGAACCTGATGCTCAAATGCCATCTGTGAAACCCCACCTAATTAAATCCCGTGTGATTAGTCCTAAATTAAATTAAAACAGGATTCTCAGTTGGTTCATTCTTAGCATCACCGTCGAAAACTTTTTAATTACTAATCACCTAAGTGAAATTAAACTAGTGACAAATTTCATCTTTTATTAACTCAAGAGAATTACTCATGCAGAAGTAATAATTGAACATTCACAATATAGTATACTTCAAACCATCTCACAATATATAATAAATAAAGTCTTGACGAGTCAACAATAAGCTAAATCCAAAACTGCTAAAAAACCAACATAATCCAAAACAGAATATCTGAAATAATGATAGTGGGCTACATGTCCCAATAGAGCATACTAAAATGAGATCGTACACTAGATCTGAATAAATGAATCGTCTATAAAAATTCCTCCCAGCCACCACAATGATGCAGCTACGAGTCCCCATAGTGAATCCTCAAGTCTGGTGTCCCTGTAGCTGGACACCTAAAAGGTTTTGAAAATATTTTTATCGCAAGAGTTAGTACTCAAAATGTCTTGAAAATATTTATCAAGTGTTAATCACAATAAGATGAGTTATTGATTATACATGTTAAGATTGCATACACTCTCTTGATACACCTCCCCCCTCATCTATAGTTCACACCTAACGTCCTATAATCATCCCACCTTGTTGTACTACTCAAGCTAACTAGACTATAGTATTCAAATGAACTTATCTACGTGACAAAGTTCCCATACCGCCCATACAGTATGCTAATTGTGAACATATTTCATATGTTATATACTAAGATAACTTTTCCCATCTTGTTATCTTTTTCTTCCACAATTAAGTCTCATTACTCAATTTATTCTTAAGATAATCACTATCAATCATTTAATCTTTAAAATTAAGTTTCTCCACTTACATTACTTGTAGATTTATGCATGTCATCTGTAGACACCCCATTATGTTACACCCTAAACTCTCCTTAAGTCCCTAGCACCTCTCTTTATCACTACAAACCCAGGTCATACCCCGAGTACTAACCTAGAAGCCATCGGGCACTCCCAGGCTCCGTTTGACCAAAATTCAAATCTTCAGCTCGATTGAGACTGAATGAATATTTCAAGGGCACTGAAATCCCTTTCCAACGGTCCATCCAGTGCACAATTCTAACTTACCATGCGGACGAATGACCTATTTTCCCCCGAAACTCAATCAGGAGGCCACCAGGTGCTCTCGAGCTCCATTTTAACAAAGTCAACTCTTTAACTCGACTGAGATTGAATGAATCTTTGAAGGGCACTGAAACCCCTTTCCAATGGTCCACTCTATGCGCGATTCCAACTTATGGTACGGACGAACGATTCGTTTTACTCCAAGAGGTCACCGAATGCGTCCAGGGCCTGTTGACCAAAGTCAACTCCCTGAACCATATCAAACTCTTTGGAATGTCTAATTACATCTCCTAACCTTTCTAACAACAACCCCGTGCACGATTCGGACTTATCACACGGATGAACGATCCATTTGCGTCCGACGATTCCCCGTCCAATGGACTGACGAATGCTTTTGAGTCATATTTAACCCAAAGTCAACTCCCGAACCCGGGAGGAGTCCAAAGGACTTTCTAAGGTATCTGAATTACCTTTCCAATGGTCCACCCTATGCAGGATTCTAATCAATGATTTTCATTCTGTGGATGAATTTTTAAAAAGGCTTAAAAAGACACTACCAAGCGGCATGTCCCAGACCCTGCCTATCGGTAGTGTGCCTAAATGCACCTATCGATTGGCAGGAACAGGGATATGACGATCGGTAATGCCCTGGGACCATAAAAAGGAGGCCTGACCTCACTTGTAAAGGGAGCCCAGATCTGATAGATATCACTCTCAGCAAATCTAGAAAACCTCTCTCGAAGTCAGCGTGATTTCCACACCCAAATCCCTTTCCAACCTTCACTTTTCATCATCCTTTTCATCAAACTTGATGAATTCACTACCCTCCATCATCATCCAAGTCTAAGGGCTGCTCTCCAACATTCAAGATCAAGCTCAAGAACTTCAAGAAGGTCCAATTTTCTCAACTCTCTCCTTAAATTCTCATAAATTCGTAATAACTTGTTTTATTAATTAGCACTTTTATTATGTCAATTCACACATCCGAATAAACTTTTTATTTAGTATTATTGTACATCCCTTATTTTCATATAAATAGAAACCCAAAAAATAAGAAAAAGAGGGTTTGCTCATAAATTCCAAATGGGAATTCTCATACTTTTCTTACACTTTTCTCATAGCTAAAAAACCTTTTATAACACACACACAAATAAGAGAATCCCCCTGATTGGACTTGTGGGATAAACCCCACCCCTCATTTTGCATGCGAACTACGTGGACTTTGATGCCACTATAGGCTACGTAGGTGTCTCGGGGTAAAACCCGAGACTCGAGTCCTATTTTTATTTTTTCTCTCATTTTCTATCTTCTCTAAACTCCACTCTCTTATATTATATATATATATATATATATATATATATATATATATATATATATATATATATATATATATTTGTTCTTAGTGGCGTATTATTCCACATGTGTTATCGTTCATTCATAACGGTCAACGTAAGGATAATCACATAAATCCTATTTTCTAATATTTGTATACCTTCCTATGGATGACTCGCTTTACCTCTTCCATGGTGCAAGTCGACGATTCCTATCTCCACTATATATACACATTCACACATATCACGGGGAAAATAAAGGAAAATAACAAAAATCCATGAGAGACCGAAAGGGCGGAATGGGCGCCTAACACCTTCCCATTTCGTAACTTAGCCTCCGGACCCTGTTCGAATGATTTTGGTTTCGTATGCATCAGTATGTCTTTGGATGTTGTCCTTTGGGATGGCTCCCTTTCTTTTGTCTGTTTTGAGTAAAATAGACTGGCGACTCTAATCTCTCTATATTTTTACACCTCACCCAAATGATGTCGGCCGAAGCGCTCCCGAGAGGGACGCACGGGACCTAGGATCCTCCCTCACGCTCTCCCACCTGCCGCGAGGATCCGAGGTATGGCCACAGTGGCGACTCCACTGGGGATTTTCTTATGAGGGCTAGACTCTATTTACATGGGTGTTATGTTTGTTTATTTTTTCCCCATTTTTCATGCTCCCTTTTTCCATGTATCTCCCACACTTATGCTTCTATTCTCACACTTGTATAAAATTCTCCATGTCCACTTCACGCAACGTGAACCTAAGATCACATATATCCACATGTTACACGCATCATCCATCCATACTTGGTGAACCATTGGTACTTGAACTTTGCTCCCTGTTTGGCATAATCAAAAAAGACATTCTCATAAGATACTAATAAGAGAATCATGCATGATTCACACGACATCACCAAAGAGCATTGTTATTGACCAAATTTTTACCCAGTAACTGGAGGGTCACTTCGTGATGGGAGCTGGTCCGACAGGGCGCAGTTAGCTTAAGCGATATGAATCTCACCTTCCATTGGCCAAGTACCTTCGACGTATATCGAACGGTTCCCCCGCATCGTACCTCTTGACCGAAGTCATGACAAGAGGTATATCGCAGGGAACTCATTCACGTACGTCGAGTATATCGAATTCTCTCTCACATGTACCGTCCCCATGAAGTATATGGTGAGGCAATTCACGTACACTCAGGTATATCAAATGGCTTGTCCACACGTACCGATTGCCCGCAAGGGCAAGACGTATATCGTGGAAGTCACGCCAAATGGGGGAACCCTTTCCGATTCACCCAACCAACTGCATATCTGCATATAGGTGTCAAGCCTAGGACACACATGTTAGATTGTCGGTTTCTACCCAAAACTCTATCGAAATTTCAAGTCGGTCTGCAGCCTGAATTTTCCCGCATTTTTAAAATGGGACCCTGTCCATGAGATAGCTTTGTATATATTATAAACCCAATTTTTCCAGGCTCGGGTCCCGTCCGGCATTTCATTTTGCATTTAGGAGAATTAATACAAGTGAAAACATAATAATTATAATAATCATGTTGAGACCGTCTCCAAAGGGAAAATTCACTTTTTATTTATCTAAAATCCAAAAACATTTTTTTCTTTCCTTATCAAAAATCCAAAAACATTTCTCCTCTTCTTATCAAAAATCCAAAAATATTGTCTTTCAATCTCGAAAAAAATGTCAAAAAAAATTTCATCCCTTTTTCTCAAAAATAAATCCCATTTTGCGTCTTCTCAGGTCGATCGCAAGCCCTTGGCCTGGCTCCTTATTAGCTTCGATCTTCAGTCAAGTCACCCCGAAGTTCCATCCGTTCTCCTATTACTTCTTCTGAGTCTGAAATCCATCCTCCTTCCATGGAGAACACAGATCAAGTAACTGTTGTGCAGCCGGATCTGACGGAAGTTCTAGCTCAGCTTATGTCCAAGATTGATAACCTCCAGACCGAGGTCCAAGAGATGCAACGAAACTAGGTTCCCATCCCTCAAGAGCTCGAGGCCCTATTCTCTCATTCTATGGATCCACTCGAGCTCATCTGGGTTCCTCGAAGAGTATTAGCACGCTCCACGTGTCCCTTATGTTAATGGTACACCACCTTCCCAGCTTCCTATGCCAAACCTTACCCAGCCTGGGGCTAACTTGCCTATGATCATTGATCCGAAGGAAGAAGAGCTGAACAAAGTTAAAAAGAATATCAAGATTCTCACTAATCAGTTTGACCAAGTCAGAATCTCAGGAAATTATATGGACTATACCCATATGTCTCCATATCCTAAAATGAGGTTACCCGAGAAGTTCAAGATGCCAAATATTAAGAAATTCGGAGGAAGTGGACCCCCAATTGTTCATCTCCGAAGTTATCACCGTTCCATGACTCTACTAAGGGCTTCTGAAGAAGTGATGGCCTAATTATTTTAGCAAACTCTGAAGGATAGCACCCTCCAAATGGTTTTTGTCTCTCAAGGAGTCCAAAATCCGTAGCTGTGAGGATGTAGCCTAGGAATTCATGTCATAGTACAAATACAATGAAAATCTTGAGGTCACCCGCTGTGATTTAGAGCTACTCAACCAAAACCCTGGAGAATCAGTCAGTAACTTCATCGCCCTATGGAGGGGAAAAGCAGCAACCATGACCAATTGACCATCCGAGGAAGAACAAGTCAACATAGTGAAGAAGAACTTCTTACCCCATGTATGTACAACGATGGGAGGACAATGCTATACCCACTTTCGAGCTGTCAGAGAAGCAGGAGTAGAAATTGAGGAGGGTCTTGCCAAAAAAAATATCGAACCAAAGAAGGTGTCCGGACAGTTCACCCCTAGAAAATATGACAAGCTTGCCACTGCTGCAGTCTCAACCATCAACAACATCTCTCAACGAACCACATCATGAGCACCGAAAATCCGCCATGTCCTAGTCCGAAAGGAATATAGTGAGCTCCATGTCCCCTCTCCAAAGTTTATCAAGCCTTGTTAAGCCGAAACCTTATCAAACATTTGGATCCCCGTCCTTTACCAAATCCACTCCTAAGAAACTTCAAGGTAGATGCTCATTGCCCTTTTCACCAAACTGTTGGCCATACCACCGACCAATGCCTTCACCTCTGAAACATAATCCAAGGTATAATTGACCGGGGTACCATCGCCCCACCAGTCAATCCTAAGCCAAACACTAATCACAACCCACTTCCAAATCATGTTAATGTCATCTTTCTAGAAGAGAACCGAGAATTCGATTCCTCAACTCAAATCACACCCATATACTCTCTTAAACCTCTCCAAATTTGCCCATATTTCCTCCTACATCCTAATAGCCTTGCTGATCAGGCACTGTCACTCCTTACCAGAGCATGCATCGTTGTCCGTACCCGTTCTAAAAATGGAGGCATGGAATTATCAAAAGTCTTAAACCAACTCCTAGAGTTCGGGCTAAAATTTCCCTCACAGACGATCATTGATTGTCAAAGGTTCAGTACGCTATTCTTGGAAGCACGAAAATGGGCCCGAGAGTCAGATAGTTGGGTAGTACTGACCAATGAAGTCAGCTTGGATGATGTTGTCCAGGTTCTGGCAAAATTATTCAGACAAACCAACAACATTTATAGTATGACCGAGTTACTTTATACTCTCAAGCTACAGGGACACCTAGTCCCTTCACCCTTACACATCCCCACAGAATGGGATGACATGTATGAAGAAGCCATTAAAGTTGTGGAATTCATTGACTTTGCATGGAAAGACGGAGTTGTTACAATCGGATGGGGGGTAGAATTTAGAGATTCGATTTAAGAACAAGCTTTTGAGAAAACTGGCCCGATAGTCGACATATGTGGAATAATATCATTTAAAGAAATGATCGGAGAAATAAACAAGGTGGTAAAATAACCCGAGATCAATGAGGAAATGGGATTCATGTTTTTCCCTTCTTCAGCAAATCACATGACCAGATCAGGGAGGGATTACCAGATTCCATGCTCACTACCAGCAAATGACAAAAGGAAGGGTGTTGAAAACCTTCCTATGCCAGAGATGACCCTCGAGGAAAGCAAGATCCTCGATCAACTAAAGAAAACTCAAGCTAACATCACTCTATAGGGGCTTTTCATGTCTTCTCAGCTACACAGAAATTCTTTGATCAAGTTGCTCACTGGACCCACAGTTCCTCCTTCTACCACACCAGAAGAAGTGATAAATTTAGTCAAATCCTTGACCTCTACTCGAATGCCATCATTTTCTGAAGAAGAAATCCCCAAGATTGGGCCAAACCACAATCATGCACTCAACATATCCGTCAAAGTTATGTGGAAAGTCGTGCCACTCTCTCTTATCGACAATGGATCCGCCTTGAATGTCAGCCCACTGAGAACCTTCAAATGTTTAGGATTAAAGGAAAGTGACCTCGCTCCAACCTTCGCTGCTATGTGTGCCTACGATAATACCTGTCGGGAGGTGATGGAATCCATAAAGGTTATAATAGGGGTTGACCCTATAAACCTTGTCATCGAATTCCAAGTTATTGACATCCCAGCTTATTTCAATCTGTTCCTAGGATGACCTTGGTTCCATAGTATCAAGGATGTGTCTTCCTCGCTCCATCAGAAGTTGATGTTCTTCGCCAATGGACGAGTCATCACCATTTTCAGAAATGATGATAATACTGAGGGTGTAAGTACCAGCAGTCCGATCCTTGAGATACAACACGAGTCAAATGATATGATCCTATCAGGATTCATAGTTGATCCACTTTCACTCCTGACAGTGGACGACTTTAAGGAAAGGGTTTATCCATAATATGACCCTCATGGCAATGTCAATGTGATTCAGATGTTCAGAAATATGCACTTCATACCCGGACTGGATCTAGGACAAAGACAGCAAGGGATACTTGAGCCAATTGAACTGAATAAGGCTTTCCCTCCTTGTGGTTTTGGGTATCAACCATCAAAACAAGATCTCAGAATGATCCGCCAATCTCAACTAAAGAGAAAACTAGACCGCATCCAGACTATCCCAGGTGACTTCTTGAACGGATGATTCATCAAAGAGGGTGAAGACTTCCCCTTTTATGGATTTCCAGAATTGTGGTATGACCATACAAACAAGAAGATGAAGCCTGGAATGGAGATCTTCTTCCAAGATAGCTACCCATGGGTCAAGAGTTCCTAACACCATGTAAAACCTCTCATCAAAAATAATGAAGAGACTGAGGAAAGTGACTTCGAAGATTCCTTTAACTTACGAACACTGGGGCTGACACTCTGCATGGTACACTCAGGAACTATATCACCGGATCCGTCCCAACTGATTAAAGTTGTTGATACACCTCTCCTCAACTGGCATGTTGTGCCAGTTCTACCTGTTGAAATCTCCCATAATCCTAATGTTTACCCCATTTCTTCTTATGTTGTCTATCTTGTTCAAATCTAATCAATTCCTCTTTTGAAGAGGTTCTCAATGCTATTTTTCCTATCAATGAAATAAACGAAGATATTGAGTATCTTGTTATGCCTTACATTAACTGTTTCGATTCTAATCAAACTTTTGATGATGATGGTTTTGCAAATGAACAATTCTTAACTAATCTAAATAAGGTTAATAATAAACAACATAACCGCATTCAAGTTAATAAAGAAGAAACTGTTGTTATTAACCTCGGTTATAGTAGCCAACTGTGCGAGATTAGGATAGGGGCTACCCATAACGAGCATGAGAGTGCACAACTCGAAGAATTGCTAAAGGAATTCGTGGATGTCTTCGCGTGGTCCTACGATGATATGCCTGACATTGATCCTGAAATAGCTCAGCATGAGATCCCCACTCTCCTAGATTATAAGCCGGTTAAACAAAAGTTGAGAAAACTCGGCACCAAATGGTCACTCAAAGTCAAAGAAGAGGTGGTCAAACAGTTAAACGTAGGCTTCATTCGTGTGATCGAATATCCCACATGGCTAGACAACATAGTGCCTGTATCGAAATCAGGAGGAAAACTTCGGATGTGTGTAGGCTATCGGGATTTGAACAAAGCCTCTCCAAAGGATGATTATCCGCTACCCAATATTGACATGATCGTGGACAACACAACCAGTCATGCTCTCAATTCATTCGTCGATGGTTTTATCGAATATAACCAAATCAAAATGAACCCAGACCACCAAGAAAAAATCATATTCATCACCCCATGGGGAACCTTTTGCTACATCGTTATGCCATTTGGTCTTAAAAACGCGGGGGCTACCTACCAGAGGGCTTCTATAACCATCATGCATGATTTGATTAACAAAGAAGTTGAGGTCTATGTATATGATATGATTATCACATCGAAGACTAGAGAAGGTCATGTTCCTGCTCTCCGAAAGTTCTTCGAACGACTGCGAAAGTATCAGATCAGACTCAATCCGCAGAAATACGTCTTCAGCGTTACAAAGGGAAAACTCGGGATTCATGGTTAGTGAGAAAGGGATAGAAGCAGATCCTGCCAAGATAAAAGCCATACTTGAGATGACACATCCCCAAACAAAGAAAGAAGTCCAAGGTTTCCTTGGGAAATTTCAATACATCAGCCGGTTCATCAACCAGTTAACCTCCATCTGCGAACCTATATTCAAACTCCTTCGAAAGGATTCAACTGAAGTTTGGAACGAGGAATGCCAAGAAGCTTCTAACCGAATCAAACAATATCTGACCTAACCCCCGGTACTCATGCCACCACATCCTGGTCTCCCCTTGATCCTATACCTAACCATAACCGACACTGCAGCTGGGACTTTGCTAGCCCAATACCTTAAAGATTCCCGCAAAGAAAGAGCCATCTATTACGCTAGTCGCAAATTGGTCGGGTATGAGGTTAACTACACCACTTTGGAAAAGGCATGTATCGCACTTGTCTGGGTTACCCAAAAGCTGCGGCACTATATGCTTGCCTTCTGCGACACCCCGCCCAATTAAATATAGGTTAATCAGTCCTCTACCAATTTAAAATAGGATATTCAGTTGGTTCATTCTCAGCATCACTGTCGAAAAACTTTTTAACATATTAATCACCTATTATAAAATTAAGCTAGGTGTCAAAACATTTTCATTTTAATAAAACCAAGTAAATCCGTTTTCATTCAGTCTTAAAATACAAACCATTCATCACACATAGGAATGTAAATAAATACTTAACATGAATCAAGTATTGAAATAAATAAGACTGGATAAAACCTCCCAGTTCAAAACTCCAAACCATACAAGAAACTTAATACAATATCTCTGATGGAAGAACAAGAAGTGGGCGACATATTCCCTAAATAAAAAGTCTATATGAAACTGAATGGAAAGGATAGATTCGTCTACTGCAACGACCTACAACTTCCACAATAGCTGCAGCACGTCAGGCAATCCAAATCTCCAAATCTGATACTCCTGTGGCTGAGCACCTGATATAATACATATATATAGGAAAAGAGAGAAGAGGTACAAGAAACGGGTCAGAGCCCGATGTGTAAAAATGATTTAGCAAGTATTTAAAACTGGTTCTTAAAACAAGTCTTATACGCATGTTAGTTATCGAACTCTCACATGAGTTTCTCACCTCTCGTCTATTGTGCACGCCTAATGTACATATAATCTCCCCTAGTTATACCCCCCCAGTCTAACTAGTCAGAAACCATACTAATACTAACTATGCTCACTAGTAGTATTCCTGTATCGCCCATACAATACGCTATTCAGATAGTTTATATCACATACTAAATTTTATTATTCACCGTTTGAATGGTTAAAACTTTTATTCACTAAGATTATTTTATTTCTCATTTTCATTTTTCTCTACTAGTCTCACAAAGTAGAATGTTACCTAAGTACACCCATACATATATATAGTCTCATCATCCCTATATATATACACTAATCCTTCACTCTTAGGTTAAGACCACTTGGTGCAATGAAATGATTATTATTATTACCAAGTCTACTAATTTCACACAGTAGCAATATTCACAAGTCCATATATATATATATATATATATATATATATATATATACTAATTCTTCACCCCCGGCTAAGCCCTATTAGTGCATATCTCCAGAAAATCATGCATCCCTGGGTTAGCACCCATTAATGCACCTATCAATAATAATTCAGCACCCCCGGGTTATCACCCATTAGTGCACTTAACAATAGAATATTGCATCCCCGGGTTAGAACCCATTAATGCACCTATCAATAATAATTCAGCGCCCCCAGGTTATCACCCATTAGTGCGCCCAACAATAATCATCTTTGTACCCCCGGGTTATCACCCATTAGTACACTTAATAATAGAGTTTCTGCACCCCCGAGTTATCACTCATTAGTGCTCTTAACTATAAGGTTCTTGCACCCCCGGGTTATCAACCATTAGTGCTCTTAACAATAATATCACATAATAGGCATACACACATCCTATTATAATTTATAGGTATTTCTCCAATCTACATATGTACTCCCCATACGTATTTTAACCTCATTACTACGTATAGTATAAATAATTAGATTACTATCTCTCTCGTAATCTCCAAGGTACATTCTCTACATATCGAAATAATTAAAGTATTAATTCCTACATACTTTTCCCAAAATTCCTTCTTATTTGAATTTACTATTTGGTAGTTTATCTCACTCCAATAAACCAATAAACTCCAAACTGGGCTCTAAGCAAATTCCCAAAAATTCAACCTGTGGTTTGAACCAGAATGACATGTGGTTTGAACCAGAATGACATGTCGTTCGAACCCGAATGACATGTCATTCGAACGACTTCCAATGTCATTTGAACCACCTCCACATTTCGTTCGAACCACTTCGCGGGAGATCCCCATCTCATTTGAACCATTTCGCGCGAGATCGCGTGAGATTGCACTGTTCGTCTTCTTCACCAAACTTCAGCGTTTTCACCAAATTTAAACCTAAAAACCTCTATGATTCGTTTCCCAACAACTCATCATCAATACCCATCAACACCTAACAGGTTATAAATCATTCCTAACCTCCTAGGATCATTAATTCGTCATAAATCATCATAAATATATAAAATCCCCAAATTAAATCATATGAACCCTAGTTTCCAAATTTTAAATTAAAGAACCTAATCAACCCAGATTTGTTCATCAATACCTAATCAAATTCTATGATTAATCCTCTACATACATGAAGGAATTCCAACCACTAATTAAACCAATCCTTAATCAAAATTTAAATCTCCAATTTTCACCCAATTAACATATAAATCATGATTAAATCCACCTATACTAACATGAGCATGATTATTGCTAAAAGACAGCAAGTAATAAACACTTGCCTCGAATATGACGGTCTGATCCGTTGGTGATGTTGCTATATACGCGTTCATCTCTTCTCGATCTACACGTTGGTGGTCACGGTTGTGCAAGGTGATGCTGAATGAGTCTCCTCTCTTGGAATTTGGTTCTCCCTCACACCCTCCATGGCCGTTCTAACTTCCTGTCACTTCTTAACCATAAAGGAATTTCTTGGCTGATATAATAAATCCCAATTTTCGTCCATTAATTTAGCCCAAAAATATAATTTACCATAATGCCCTCTCGGGGTGCCGGTTAGGCCTAAAATCGCCCTGGAACCCAAACTAAACACCCGGGTATACTATTTTGACTATCTCGACCCTCTCGGACTCAAAGGCGCACTCGAAATGACCATACGAGTTAATAAAAATAAATTCTCTTTTTATTCCATTCAATTAGTTTCGACACGACTCACACGCGTGACAGACTTCCAAACTGTCGTATTTCTCACTTTTGACAATTTATCAAACATCATAATTCCATATTACATATCACACAGTAATATTTAATAATTCACAACAATAAGTATTAACCCTTGGCACGTTGGTTAATAATTATTTTAATCCGGATTAATAACAAATAAATTTCTCACATTTTAATTTAATTAATCCAACAACAATAATTAATCGCATACTTATTCCCATAATAATAATTAATCACATAATTATTTAAATCGTCAAAAATACGGGGTGTTACATACGTCCCCCCTTACAACGGAATTTTGTCCCGAAATTCGGAAAAAGTATACCAGGTACAGACAACGCTGTAAAAATACTGCGCATCGCATCCCGGCGCTCACAAATAAGCTACTCCGTACCACCCATATAGTACACTATCGAATACTCTTAATAATGAACACTACACATGTGTTTTCTTTAAACTCTAGGTTACCCTATCATATAGGCTCTTGCCCAAGCCTTTCTGCTTAAGTTTTACTACTTCAACATTATATTTGATATTCACTATCTAGCCTTTTACTATTTACACCTTAGTAGATTTGTCCTTTTTCCATATACATATGACTCTTTCTGGTGTCGTGCCTACAAGTAAATTCGCTGTGCAATATATATTTCACACCCAATATATAGGATTTTATCGATTCTTCTCTGACATTTGTAATCATAAGTGGTCCTTCACCTTTAATTATCAAGTAGGACAACAACAAAGTTTATCATGCCATACTTCCACTGGCACTCTACCCGAACGTGACCTTATAGGAATTATTTGGAGATAAACTTCACTACTATAAGGTACTCCTCCCGTCATCCTCTAAGATCTCAGGGTCCACATACAATTTTCTCTCCCGCATCTGATTAGACTGCTTATCCTGTCCATCCCTCTGTGGGTATTAGGCCGTACTCAATCGCATCTTAGTACCTATAATCTCACCATCTCAGCTACATGAGAAGATCCTTGGGGATACTCTTCCATTCTCCAGTGGAAAGATCCCCTACTGGTTTCGAATTGTCCACCATTTTTCAATCCGTCAGGTGACCCACTACAAGACTATCCTTGCAATATTAACCTACTTCGTAACCCATCACTACTGTTGTTTGTATTCAAATAAATTTTATACTCTCTTGAATAAGTTTCAATTTATCTTGAAACGTAAGTCTCTGACAAACTTCATGAATAAGCTTCGGCTTACCTGACTACATGTTATCGAATTCACATGCTAATCATCATCCGCTACCTGATTCAATCACCTAGGGCGCCCATACACCCTATGACTCGCGCATCATTATACAAAGACATTAAAATTTTCTTATCTCAATTCTTGCACACTCGGTATGCTGATGTGGTAGGGGTACACTCAACCACCCCACTAGTCAAAACTTAATCAATATTTCAATGGCATCATTCATCTATTCTGAAAAATACTAAGGCCAGGCTACTCTATTGGCCTTAAGTTATAAAAGAATTATCAACTCTCAAATATATTCTTCTATAGGTACAATAACCAACATACAAAACTTATGTACTATCGACCAAACTTCTCTCCAACTCCCAACGTTTGCTAGTTTCAAGCGTGGGATGTCTCGCAAAGCGAAATCCAAATAAGGAACCCCCCCGATACACTACTATCTAACCTAGCCAGTTGTTGAGGTCCGTAAGGCCTTCAATACATACTATGTACTTTCCCACAATCTATGTATTGTGAAATAAAAGTTTACTCATCCACTCTCATGTCTCTAAAAATGTAACATGAAGCATGGCGCCCTCACTATCCCAAGTACTTGGCGCTATAAATATATAACGAGCTATTTTTCGCCGCTCGATAAAAACACAATGTATTCTAAGTCTTAACAGACAAATAAATTCCTATGATAGGAAATCACATATAATTAGACACTATACTCGCTGAGGTCTATAATACCATGAAAGTTTCATATATACTCATATCTGGGCCCAACCCTATTTCAGGTGGCGCCGCACAAAACTAAGATCACTCCTTCTGGAGTATCCGGCACGACAGTCATATCACTACATATTTACTATCGTTTAACCATACGATAATTAATCACTACACATTACCGTAATAAACTCTACTAAAGCTGACTCAATGCAGTAGTAAATTATAACAAAAAAACATATTCTTAGGGCCCACTCGATTCACTCACGGCAATCATAAAAATGCCCTGCCAACAGCGAGAAATAATTTTGTTACAAGACTGTCAAAACTAATGTTCCCACTAAACTCGACCCGCACGCGAAGTTTAGGGTTTCCAATTTACATACAAGTTGTGGCACACCCATGTCACTACAATCTATCCTTTACTCACAAGGAAGAAGCAAATCCCACCAGTCTCGCCAAGTCACAGGGTCTCAGCACGTGGCTGCCATCATGAACCATGGACATCTGCAATCGTCATACATCCAAGGATTTAATCCTATAGTTGTCCCCGCTCACCATGGACAATTTATTCTATCTTGTGGATTTCACCCCCATTATTAAAACGTTGACCCTAACTCTCCAGGCCTCAATTATATCTTTATAAAACTCCCGTTTACATCCCGGGTCCCGTAGACTCTAACATACTGTATGCTACTATTAACGAGGACTCTACTGGTCCAGCTTGAACCCCATCATTCTTGGGTTATAAATTTCATGGGCCTAATTCTCTTGACCCCAAATTCTTTTGCTGGAAGTCTCGCTCCTCCAGTCGTTATGCCTAACTGGCACGGTTTACCATTTCTAATCTTTTCGGTCTCACTTCTCAATTATGGACACATTCAACACTTGTAGTTATACTTCATTCACATAATGAAAACTTCATGAACTATTTTCTCGTCACTGGTACCACTGACCATTTTGGGAATTTTCTTCTCTTGGACCGACAGTCTCAACTCACTATTATTCTTCAATTGTCCCTTTGGCTAGGATAGCTATTCGGAACTATGGTTGGCCTCTACAGCCTGATTGACTTCGTTGTCCTCTTGAAGTTAATCACTTAAAATCATCTAACCGAGTTCCATATCGGGTATACTCTCATGTGGGGTTTCACTAACACCGTTAAATTCAGTTTCTGCTCTTCAGCAGGTTCGTTAACCCTCTTTACTCCCTTCTCTTGGAAGGACTTCCATCACTAGCAACCGTATAACTTGATGAAATCAACATTAGTCATCCTAGATGGATTTCTCATCCATACTGATATTCTACTCACGGGTCCTTTATCAACTATAAACCCTTTAGATAATATATACCCCTCTGCCAGGTACGAAGTTCATTATGCAATTCGACCTCTCTCTCATGATCGGTTTCTATCTTACCCATTGTGCTAAACATCAAAATTTCACTCACATTTTGTTATAACATCGAATGGAAGACCTCACGATCAAATCTTACCCAAATTTCTCTCTAATTTTCAAACACACTTCTTCATATATGGTGATTTCCTCTGATCACTACACGATGCTCCTAAGAGCTATAGCTTTTAACTCCAAATTTAATTATGAGTGCCGTCATGCCCCACTCTACACAATTGCCTTCGAATTTTATACCTCCGCTGGTCTGTTACACTTTATCATTTTCTTTTTCGCATCTTCATCGATGGATTTTCAAAGGATTCCCTCTGATTTCCCCTTTATCGACTATGCTAGGTGGCCTTAAATTCACTCCACCGTTATCTATGACTCTGTCCTGGGAACCCACAGTTCTCGAGTGAAAATTTTACTATCTCTTACTTAAGTAATTCTCATTATGATTTTTGTCCCAATCACTCTTACCCGATTGCTCTATGTCTTCTGTTGAGCTTCTCCTTTCGCAGTTCTTCTTACGGCCCTCGCTGGTCGTTCTAAAATGTTCGGTGTTTGAATCACACTGAATTTCGTATAATGAGTCACATCCTTTATAATTCATAGCAGGAGAACGCAAGTTGCATACGTAAGGGGAGACAACAATCCTATCATAAGGCTCTACAACAAAGAACGATACATTGAAATGTAATAAGCCGCACAGATCCTAAGGACACTAGAACCTGATGCTCTGATACCACCTGTGACACCCCGCCCAATTAAATATAGGGTGATCAGTCCTCTACCAATTTAAAACAGGATATTCAGTTGGTTCATTCTCAGCATCACTGTCGAAAAACTTTTTAACATATTAATCACCTATTATAAAATTAAGCTAAGTGTCAAAACATTTCCAATTTAATAAAACCAAGTAAATCCATTTTCATTCAGTCTTAAAATATAAACCATTCACCACACATAGGAATGTAAATAAATACTGAACACGAATCAAGTATTGAAATAAATAAGACTGGATAAAACCTCCCAGTTCAAAACTCCAAACCATACAATAAACTGAATACAATATATCTGATGGAAGAACTAGAAGTTGGAGACATATGCCCTAAATAAGAAGTCTAGATGAAACTGAATGGAAAGGATAGATGCGTCTATTGCAACGACCTATAGCTTCCACAATAGCTGCAGCACGTCAGGCAATTCAAATATCTAAATCTGATACTCCTGTGGCTGAGCACCTGATATAATACATATATATAGCAAAAGAGAGAACAGATATAAGAAACGGGTCAGAGCCCGATGTGTAAAAATGATTTAGCAAGTATTTAAAACTGGTTCTTAAAACAAGTCTTATACGCATGTTAGTTATCGAACTCTCACATGAGTTTCTCACCTCTCGTCTATTGTGCACGCCTAATATACATCAAATCTCCCCCAGTTATACCTCCGAGTCTAACTAGTCAGAAACCATACTAATACTAACTATGCTCACTAGTAGTATTACCCTATCGCCCATACAATACACTATTCAGATAGTTTATATCACATACTAAATTTTATTATTCACCGTTTGAATGGTTAAATCTTTTATTCACTAAGATTATATTACTTCTCATTTTCATTTTTCTCTACTAGTCTCACAAAGTAGAATGTTACCCAAGTACACTCATACATATATATAGTCTCATCATCCCTATATATATACACTAATCCTGCACTCTTAGGTTAAGACCACTTGGTGCAATGAAATGATTATTATTAATACCAAGTCTACTAATTTCACACAATAGCAATATTCACAAGTGCATATATATATATATATATATATATATATATATATATATATATATATATATATATATATACACTAATCCTGCACCCCTGGCTATGCCCCATTAGTGCATATCTCTAGAAAATCATGCATCCCCGGGTTACCACCCATTAATGCACCTATCAATAACAATTCAACACCCCCGGGTTATCACCCATTAGTGCGCCTAACAATAGAATATTGCAGCCCCGGTTTAGCACCCATTAATGCACCTATCAATAATAATTCAGTACCCCGGGTTATCACCCATTAGTGCGCCAAACAATAATCATCTTTGTACCCCCGGGTTATCACCCATTAGTACACTTAATAGTAGAGTTTCTGCACCCCCGAGTTATCACTCATTAGTGCTCTTAACTATAAGGTTCTTGCACCCTTGGGTTATCACCCATTAGTGCCCTTAACAATAATATCACATAATAGGCCTACACACATACTATTATAATTTATAGGTATTTCTTCAACCTACATATATACTCCCCATACGTATTTTAACCTCATTACTACGTATAGTATAAATAATTATATTACTATCTCTCTCGTAATCTCCAAGGTACATTCTCTATATATCGAAATAATTAAAATATTAATTCCGACATACTTTTCCCAAAATTCCTTCTTATTTGAATTTACTATTTGGTAGTTTCACTCACTCCAATAAACCAATAAACTCCAAACTGGGCTCTAAGCAAATTCCCAAAAATTCACCCTGTGGTTTGAACCAGAATGACATGTCGTTCGAACCAAAATGACATGTCGTTCGAATGACTTCCAATGTCGTTCGAACCACTTCGCGCGAGATCCCCATCTCATTTGAACCACTTCGCGCGAGATCGCGCGAGATTGCACTGTTCGTCTTCTTCACCAAACTTCAGCGTTTTTCACCATTTTTAAACCTAAAAACCTCTAAGATTCGTTTCCCAACAACTCATCATCAACACATATCAACACCTAACAGGTTATAAATCATTCCTAACCTCCTAAGATCATTAATTCGTCATAAATCATCATAAATATATAAAATCCCCAAATTAATTCATATGAACCCTAGTTTCCAAATTTTAAATTAAAGAACCTAATCAACCCATATTTGTTCATCAATACATAATCAAATTCCATGATTAATCCTCTACATACATGAAGAAATTCCAACCACTAATTAAACCAATCCTTAATCATAATTTAAATATCCAATTTTCACCCAATTAACATATAAATCATGATTAAATCCACCTATACTAACATGAGCATGATTATTGCTAAAAGAAAGCAAGTAATAAACACTTGCCTCGAATATGACGGTCTGATCCGTTGGTGATGTTGCTATATACGCGTTCCTCTCTTTTCGATCTACGCGTTGGTGGTCATGGTTGTGCAAGGTTATGCCAAATGAGTCTTCTCTCTTGGAATTTGGTTCTCCCTCACACTCTCCATGGCCGTTCTAACTTCCTGTCACTTCTTAACCCTAATGGACTTTCTTGGCTGATATAATAAATCCCAATTTTTGGCCATTAATTTAGCCTAAAAACATAATTTACCATAATGCCCTCTTGGGGTGCCGGTTAGGCCTAAAATCGCCACGGGACCCAAACTAAACACCCGGGTATACTATTTTGACTATCTCGACCCTCCCGGACTCAACGGTGCACTCAAAATGACCATACGAGTTAATAAACATAAATTCTCTTTCTATTCCATTGAATTAGTCCCGACACGACTCACACGCGTGACAGACTTAAATTACCAAACTGCCGTATTTCTCACTTCCGATAATTTATCAAATATCATAATTCCATATTACATATCACACAGTAATATTTAATAGTTCACAACAATAAGTATTAACCCTTGGCACGCTGGTTAATAATTATTTTATTCCGGATTACTAACAAATAAATTTCTCACATTTTAATTTAATTAATCGAACAACAATAATTAATTGCATACTTATTCCCATAATAATAATTAATCACATAATTATTTAAATCGTCAAAAATACGGGGTGTTACACCTTCCCCATCAAACTTATATCCCAAATGGACCCCATGAAATACCTGCTTGAGAAACCCGCCTTATCCTGCCGAATGGCTCGATGGTTGATGCTCCTAGCCGAGTTTGATACCGTGTACATCACACAGAAAGCCATGAAAATAAGAGTCATCTCTGACTACCTCGCTGATTACCCCGTAGAAGAAGCTGATGTATGGATCTCCGAATTCCTAGATGAAAACATCCTTTGTACTACTCAAGATCCCCTTCGATGGCAAATGTTCTTCGACGGTGCTGCCAATAAAAAGGGATATGGCATTGGGATACTTCTGATCGCCCCAGGTGACTCTCACACTCCCATCGCCATCAAGTTGGATTTCCATTGCACCAACAATATGACAGAATACGAGGCATGCACAGTAGGACTCAAAGTTGCTCTCAATAAAGGTATCCAATGTTTAAACGTCTGCGAGGATTCCTCCCTCATCATTGCTCAAGTGCTCTTAAAGTGGAAAATTAAGGATGAGAAACTCCAACCCTTCCATGCCCACTTAGAAGAACTAGCCTCCTAATTCTAAGATATCACCTTCTATTACCTACCTCGAGTAAAGAATAACCTAGCTGATGCCCTTTCTACCCTGGCCTCCATGGTCGACATGCCCGAAGGAATAACAATGACCCCCTTCCTGGTTCAAAATCCAGACAAACCAACCCACTGCTACCACATTGAGCTCGTCACCACAGAAGATCCCGAGATAGCCAATTGTTTGTACTATGATATCTGGTGCCTCGTCAAGCATGGTAGGTATCCCAAGGGTTCCAACAAGAAAGATCGAGCAACCCTCCGAAGACTGGTTGCCGAGTACATCATCTGTCACAAAGCATTGCTCAAAAGAAACTTCAATGGAACTCATCTGCACTACATCGTAGGGGCTAACATTAAAAAGATAATGCAGAAGATCCACAACAGGGAATGCGGACCCCACATGAATGGTCACATGCTTTCCAAAAATATCATCCGATAAGGATACTACTGGACCACCATGACCCAGGATTGCACCGCCTATGTCCGGAGATGCCTCAAATGCCAATAATTCTCTAACCTTCAGCATCTGCCTCCACGTGAATTATACAACATGACCTCTCCCTGGCCATTCTCCACCTGGGGCATCGACATTATAGGTAAGGTTACATCGAAATATTTCAATGGGAATGAGTTCATCCTAGTTTCCATTGATTACTTCACCAAATGGGTCAAAGCGGAGTCATACGCAGTACTGAATGCTAAGAAAGTGGCCAAATTCGTCAAGAAAAACATCATCTGTCGATATAGGGTCCCGCACGAACTAGTATCAGATAGCGAGTTGCATTTTAAGGAATAAGTCATAGAGGTGGTCAACGAGTATGGGATTCAGAGACAGAAATATTCTTCGTACCGACCTCAGACCAATGGTGCAGTTGAATCCGCTAATAAGAACCTCAAAGCCATCATCAGTAAGATGACCGAAAGCTATCGGGATTGGATTGACCGGATCCCGTACACCCTTTGGGGCGACTGAACCTTCATTCGAACCTCTACTGGGGATTCTATGCCATGAAAGCAGTCCTACCAGTGGAGCTAGAAATACCCTCATTACGCGTCATGCTTGAAAGCAGGGTAAGTGAAGAAGACTGGTGCCAAAGTCGTCTTGACGAGCTGACCCTCCTAGACAAAAGGAGATTAAAATCACTATACCACGTACAAGGGTACCATCGCCAAATAGGGCATTCATTCAACAAGAGGGTTAAGGACTGTTGTGCCGAGAAGGGGGCCTAGCCCTCAAAGAAATCATAGAACCCATTTGGGACCCCAGAGGGAAATTTAAGCCCAATTAAGGTCCCTACATTGTCAAGAAGATCTTGTCCGGCGTTGTCTCCATGCTTACCGACTTAGATGGGGAAGAGATGGCTCGTCCAGTCAACCTGGATCGTCTCAAGAAATTCTACCCCTAGTCCAAAATCTCAGCGTGCTACGAATCTTCTCATCTCCCTTCTATTTTAAAAAAAAATCTCTTCATTTCCTTCTACCCAGAACTACGTGGGCCTGATCCTCTGCAAAAAACCATTTTCACAAAAAATTAAAACTTTTCAAAAACCCCAGAGGTACGTAGGCAACTCATACACCTTACATGAGCATGACCCTTTCTTTTTCACAAAATACTATTCTTTTCTTATCTCCGAGAACAACTGTCAATTCCAAGATATACTTGAACAAAAGGACTATGTATCCCTTAGCGATCGGTATAGATAATTCAAACAACACAAAATTCATCAAAGGGCACAGCTGGATGATCAGAAACTTGTTTATTTCACTAATAAGAAATTACGGTACATATTACATAAGAAAAGGAACAGATAACTCCTTTCCCCCTACCTTCCTAAAAAAGCCAAAATAAAATCCCCACATTTATTCCCCATTATAAAATAAACTCTCCAAGAGTTCTAGTCGCAGCTACTAGAGGAGCCCGCTCCGTCATCATCATCTGCATCCTGGGGTCCCCAAGTTTCCCCTGCCTGGACAGAGTGTCGCAGACACTCCATGGACCGATAAGCTCGAACCAGCTTAAAAAAAACCACAACACCTCCTTTCATGGTGTGAAAAGAGACAAGCCACTTTTGCCTAGTCTCCACTACCAACATCTTGCTAACCACTCTCCTCCATAAACATCCCATATAATCCTCAGGGATATGCTAAACTCTCCCAACAGACTGAGAGGGACGGGTCGATGAACATCTACTCTCCCATAAAGAGCCAAGAGGCTGGCGCAAATCCTCAGTCAAATCCTCTATCAGAAAGAAATTTTGTGTCCGAGGTGGCACGACCTGTGCCTAGAAAAATTGGTGTAGAAACTGCCAAAGGAAATAAAAAAAGGTCTGGCTGAGACTAACTAGCCGCACATACGGGTATTCTCCTAGGTACAAAACAGGCAGCAATTGTCCCCACCAAGGCACTAAACAGTACAAATTCTGAGCCCCATGCTCCACAAACCAATTCTCCCAACTCTCAATATCCAGGCCAACGCTAAAGAAGTGACGCGAAAAGAAGTTGGGTACAGCCGACAAAGGATATTCTGGAAGAGTCACCAGGCAGAGTCTTTCAGACAACCACATGAGCAGCATCACGGGGCTACCCCGCATGAAGTCAGAATGACTTTCTCGCTAGGCATCCAGACTATTCAGGGTCTCTGAGAGTATCACCACCACAGAATTGTGACGGTATGACATTCATGAAGTAATGGCTGCAAGTTGCGGATCCACCAGCAGTTCCCCAGTCACTAGCAGTAAGATTGAAACCATACCCAGAGCAATGACTCCAACATAACCAGCATCACCTACTTCCCGCAAATGCACAGACTACAACACCTCCGGGAGGGAGATCATTCATCCAGCAACCAGTGATCTAGTCGCCGAAGGTGAAATAAGAAGAAGCCCAACCAGCAAATCCCTAGGAGGACAGGAAAATTTGGGTAAAGCCGCAGCAACACTGGGATTTATCCCCAGCATGGAAAAAAATTCTTTTTAGGTTGGACAAACTTCATCCAACCCATATCGGAATACATGGTCTTCGGGGTACCAAAATTGTGCCACCACCATCAGCATATTCCACTCAATGCACCAATTACGCCACAAAGAGACTCGACGCATGTTGAAAGCATCGTAGTCGACATTATAAGAGCACATAGCTTCCAAGACTTTGAGGTAGTTATCAAACTCAATACTACCAGAGAGAGCCATCTTACAGGAGTAAGAGATAGTAGGCAAGTAAGTAAGAATGTGAAGGTGTTATGAAAACACTCCACCCCTACCCCTTTTTATACTTAAGAAACCTCATAAAAGACACAATCCTTGTAAAAATCGAAGGGAATACTACCCCACAAAGTACCAAAAAGGCTGAAGAGGGCACTAATAAAAGATTTGAATTGATGGGACTAGACTTGACTGCCGATAGGCAGGACAAGGGGCTTGCCGATTGGCAACCCCCTATTTTTGGAAGTTTTCCTTTTTCCTCTTTTGTCAAAATCAGAAGCTCAATAAAAATAAATTAATATTCTCAATAGAATTTAAAAAATCCTCTTCCACCCCTATATAATTTCTCATTTTTAAAACCTTCCTTCAAAATCCTAAAAATATATCTCTTTACGATCTCAGTAGCAAAGTAAAAAGAGCATGTGCATGTATTCACTCACTCACCATTAACAAAAGATAATAAAAAAAATCCCATTGCATTGCATATATATATATATATATATATATATATATATATATATATATATATATATATATATATATAGGAAATAAAAGAAACAATAGGACTCAACCCGAACCCACATTTTCTCTCTCTCACCGACCCTTCACCCCTCTCTCTAAGAGCTTCCACCCCTGCGACGTGATCTCTTTCCCCTATGGCGAGAAAACACACCACCACTAACCGAGCCAGAACCACGTCCCGAATATGGGCAGTCACCGAATATATCCAGTCTCTGATGTCCCTTAGCCAAGTGGTCGACACACGTACTTGCTGAAAGTAAAAGGCAAAATCAGTATCAAAGAGGGATCAAAATAGAAAAGGAACCAAAAAGAGGGAAAGAAAAGAAAGGTATACCACAAGACGAAGAACCTCCTTTGTCAAGCCCAACTCCTCCGAATCCATCGCGTGAGGATGGTGCAACATGGGGACCCTCCCTCCATCAGCCCGTTGAATGATGTATGAGGGGGTATGCAATCAAATAAGGGGAACCTCTAAAGTCGTTTCCCCCGCAGACGCCGACGGAACACCGCAGTTGTGGGAGGACCCCACCGCCCGACTCGAACCCGCAGGAGGAAAAGGCAAGGCATCATATATATTGGGCGCCATCAACCAGCTCATCATAAAGTCCATATAGTCATACGGTGCGATCGTATCAATATACAATAAGTAGGACTCTTTGATCATTGTCGCGATCCTCGCATCCTCCAGCAGCAGTCACTCCCGCCTCATAGACATAGGAGGCTGCACAGGTGGCACCACCACTTACTCCTCAGCAATCTTCCGAACCACCCGCTCCCCTAGATACCAGGAATGGCCAAACTCATAAGCTAATAAATGCCTCATCTGCGCATTCACCCCAGTTGCCCCCGTATCCTGAATAGCTGTCCCTCAAGGGTAAAAGGTCACCTAAAAATCCCCAGTAGGCATAAGTCAATACAAAATTAGAACATGCAAAAAATCAAGGCTGAAAAGGAAAGAGTCTTACCCTACCAATGGTCAGTCCATTCAAGACCTGACGCATCGCCTCCAGAGAGAGAGATCCCTTCGACTGCGGATTGGCCTTGCACCATCGATACAATCGGTAAAAGTCCCCAATGGTACCGTCCTTCAAGGCAATCAGCTGGGTATTGCACCCAATCACCACATAAAACCACGTCAGCCAAAAATAGGAATGCACAATCAAAAAGAGACGCATAAGAAAAATGCAAATGCATGAAAGGAAAATGCGCAAAATTAAAGGATACCTCGAGGAGATACGTGGCTCCAGTAAAAGTTTGCCGACAGGACCGGTTGAATGCATCCAAAGAAAAATAGAGGATCGCCAAAGTCAGGCTCCCCTAATCATAGAGAGGAATGTTCAAAAACATCCTCAAGTACGGTAAGAACTACAAATGGATGACGTCGCCGCTTAATGCCACCACGAAACCTGCCAGCACAAGTAATATGAACAATCGGGCCATCTGCCTCACCTGCAGCCCATCCTCCACATCAACAACCCGAACATCCTTCAGTAAGGATAGTCGGATGGAATCCCTGGAGACTATCCTCCCTACGTCACGTTGGCACCCTCTGCACCATGCCGACCGACACCCCCTTAAAATTTCGTACAAAAAATTGTAGAAAATACCTGAAAGCCCTGAAAAATTCTCAGAAAATTCCTAAAAATCCCAGGAAGGATTTAGAACATTTTCACCAAGAAAATTTCACACTCCCTCAAGCGGAACCCCCATTTCCCCAGCAAAACTCTCAAAAACCAAGTAAAATTCCTCCCGGTAACGTCCCCGGAGGATCTCTAAAGATCACCTCCTATGCCCCAAAGGTGTCAAGCAATACATTCAAACCCTGGACCCCCTAATCACTTCCCCAATGGAGTTTACGACATCAAACTTGCCTTTCCTCCGCAAAAACCCCAAAATCACAAGGATTTCCCCAGCGGAACTCTGGAGGACACTACATTTTCCCCAGCTCATTCGTTATTCCCCAGTGAATTCCAAAGTTTAATCCTTATCCCCAGAAGAATCCATGATTGTCACCTTGATTAGGTCAGAATTGACCTCGATCCTCGGTCGTCACCCCTCTTAGGTCAGAATTGACCTCCATCTTGGATCGTCACCTTAGTAAGGTCAGAATTGACCTCAGTCCTCGATCATAACCTCTCTTAGGTCAAAATTGACCTTGGTCCTAGGTCGTCGCCTTAGTTAGGTCAGAATTGACCTCGGTCTTGGATCATCACCTTAGTTAGGTAAAAATTGACCTCTATCCTCGGTCTTCACCTCTCTTAGGTTAGAATTCACCTTGGTCTTAGATCTTCACCTTAGTTAGGTCAAAATTGACCTCGGTCCTCGGTCGTCACCTCTCTTAGGTCAGAATTGACCTCGGTCTTGGATCGTCAACTTAGTTAGGTCAGAATTGACCTCGGTCCACGATCGTCACCTCTCTTAGGTCAGAATTGACCTCAGTCTTGGATCGTCACCTTAAACCCGCAGAATTGGCTTCGACCCGCGAAATTGGTCATCTCACCTTAAGACCATAGAATTGGACTCCACCCACAGAATTGGTCATCTCTACTTAAGCCCGCAGAATCGGCTTTTACCCATAGAATTGGTTATCCCTAGCACACTCTGTAGGTCCTCATAATTGACTTCGACCCGCAAAATTGGTCGTCTCACCTTAATCTTGCAAAATTGGCTTTGACCCACGGAATTGTCCATCTCTACATAAGCCCGCAGTATTGGCTTCGACCCGCATAATTTGTCACCTCACCTTAAGCCCACAGAATTGGCTTCGACCTGCAGAATTGGTCATCTCACCTTGAGCCCGTAGAATTGCTTTGACCCACAGAATTGGCCATCTCTACATAAGCCCGCAGAATTATCTTCAACTCGCAAAATTGGTCATCTCACCTTAAGCCCGCATAATTGTCTTCGACCCGCAGAATTGGTCATCTCAACTTAAGCCCGCAGAATCGGCTTCTATCCACAGAATTGGTTATCCCTAGCACACTTTGTAGGTCCTCATAATTGTCCTCGACCCTCTGAATTGGTCATCCTCTCTCCCTTAGGTCCTCAGAATCATACTCGACCCTCTGAATCGATCATCGTCCCTTAAAAGCATCATACGGTGTCTATTCGACGACTATCATTTATTCCAAACTCACCCGTCGAGGGGATCTGTAGACACCCCATTCTGTTACCCCCTAAACTCTCCTTAGGTCCATAGGACCTCCCTTCATCACTACAAACCAAGGTCATATCCCGCGTATAGACCTAGAAGCCACCGGGCACTCCCAAGCTCCGTTTGACCAAAAGTCAAAGTCTTCAACTCGACCAATACTGAATGAATCTTCAAATGGCACTAAAACCCCTTTCTAACGGTCTGTCCCGTGCGCGATTCTGACTTACCATGCGGACAAATGACCTATTTTCCTCCAAAACTCAATTAGAGGCCACCGAGCTCTCCCGGGATCCATTTGACCAAAGTCAACTCTTCAACTCGATCGAGACTGAATGAATCTTTTAAGTACACTAAAACCCCTTTCCAATGGTCCACTTCGTGCGCGATTTTGACTTACAGTACGGATGAACAATCTATTTTACTCCGAGAGGTCACCAAATGCTTCCAGAGCCCGGTTGACCAAAGTCAACTCCCCGAACCAGATCAAACTCTTTGGAAGTCGAAGTACATCTCCTAAGATTTCTAATGATCCGCCCTATGCGTAATTCGGACTTACCATACGGACGAACGATCCGTTTGCATCCGAAGATTCCCCGTCTAATGGACTGACGAATACTTCCGACCCATATTTGACCCAAAGTCAACTCCCAAACCCAGGAGCAGTCCAAAGAACTTTTGAAGTTCTCTTAGTTACCTTTCCAATGGTCCACCCCGTACATGATTCTAATCAACGGTTTGAATTCTGCGATCGATTTTTTGAAAGGCCTGAAAGACACTACCAAACGGAAGGTCCCAGACCCTACCTATCGGCAGTGTGCCTAAACGCACCTGTCGATTGGTAGGAATAGGGCTATGCCGATCGGCAATGCCCTGGGCCTATAAAAAATAGGCCTGACCTCACTTGCAAATGGATCCTAGATCTGATAGATATCACTCTCAGCAAATCCAGAAAACCTCTCTCGAAGTCAACGTGATTTCCACACCCAAATCACTTTCCAACCTTCACTTTTCATCATCCTTTTCATCAAACTTGGTGAATTCACTACCCTCCATCATCAACCAAGTCTAAGGGATGCTCTCCAACATTCAAGATCAAGCTCAAGATCTTCAAGAAGGTCCAATTTTCTCAACTCTCTCCTTAAATTCTCATAAATTCATAATAACTTGTTTTATTACTTAGCACTTTTATTATCTCATTTCACACATCCTAATATACTTTTTATTTAGTATTATTACACATCCCTTATTTTCATATAAATAAAAACCCCAAAAAAAGAAAAAGAGGGTTTGCTCATAAATTCCAAACGGGAATACTCATACTTTTCTTACACTTTTCTCACAACTAAAACACTTTTTCTACACGCAAACACACACACATAAATAAAAGAATCCCCCCGATTGGATTTATGGGATAAACCCACCCCTCGTTTTGCATGCGAACTACGTGGACTTTGATGCCTCTATAGGCTACGTAGGCGTCTTGGGATAAAACTCGAGACTCGAGTCCTATTTTTATTTTTTCTCTCATTTTCTATCTTCTCTAAACTTCACTCTCTTATATTATATATATACATATATTTGTTCATAGTGGCGTATTATTCCACGTGCGTTATCGTTCTATCATAACGGTCATCCTATTTTCTAATATTTTTATACCTTCCTATGGATGACTCGCTTTACCGCTTCCATGGTGAAAGTCGACGATTCCTATATCCACTATATATACACATGCACACATATCACGGGGAAAATAAAGGAAAATAACAAAAATCCATGAGAGGACGAAAGGGCGGAATGGGTGCCTAACACCTTCCCATTTCGTAACTTAGCCTCTAGACCCTTTTCGAATCATTTTGGTTTCGAATTCATCAGTATGTCTATGGATACTGTCCTTCGGGATGGCTCCCTTTCTTTTGTCTGTTTTGAGTAAAATAGACTGGCGACTCTAATCTCTCTACATGTTTACACCTCACCCAAATGACGCCGGCCGAAGCGCTCCCGAGAGGGACGCGCGGGACCTAGGATCCTCCCTCATGCTCTCCCGCCTGCCGCGAGGATACAGGGGATGGACACATCATCTAACTTCTACTTTCCTATATAAGTAGATTATTTATACAGTATGAATTTCACACGCAACATATACTTATAAAATCATTCTTCACTATTATGTCCTTATAACACATATTGAGGACCCTTGGTTCGAAATAGCTCATCGACACCAAGTAAAAGGATTGGTTCGGAATGTCACCTCGACCCCAAATTTATTTCATATATTGGTTCAAAAAATCACCTCAACCCCACTGATGAAATTTTTATGTATTTTTGGTTTGGAACTCTTTCATCATGACCCCAAATCATTATTTCCATATATTAGTTCGGAATCCTACCTCGACCCTAATATAGGCATATATACTTTAGGTATTCTCTCCACCTAAGCATATATGTAATTCAGTAGGTATACACACAACCTAATAATCATGCTCGTACATAATATTTATCTCGAATATTCACCCTACTCTTTAGATCATACTAGTTCGGAATCATACCTCGACCCTAGTATAATCAAATGTACTTTAGGTATTCACTCCACCTAAGTGTTTATATAATTCAGTAGGTATACACATAACCTAACAATCATGCTTGTACGTAATATTTATCTTAGATATTCTCCGTAGTCTTTAGATCATACTAGTTCTGAATCCTACCTCGACCCTAGTATAATCAAATGTACTTTAGGTATTCACTACATCTAAGTATTTATATAATTGAGGAGGTGTGCACACAACCTAATAATCATGCTCGTACGTAATATTTCTCTCTAGTATTCACTGTACTTAATAATTTATGATTTGTCTCACTATCACATTTTAATTGAGTATTCACACAACTCTAAGGGCCCTAGTTGCCCCTCCATTCATTTCAGTAGTTAAGATATCTTTAACCTATTGGTGTAGACCTTGGAATGGCATTTACTCTCTCTGTAAATCAAATCCCAAATTCCCGATGCACTACTCGATCACTTTATTCTCATCGGTCCATCTCTTCAAACATTGCACTCAATGATTATAATGGACCCTCACTATAAACCTACTTGTACTCTCTAAGTCCATACATAGGTGTAATATCATCACCAAGGTTAGCCTCAAGAGTCGGCAATCAAATATAACTCAACCAACAAAAGAACCCAAAATCAGCCTGGGTTGATCGATCGACATTCATAGGTTGATCGGTCGACTCCATCGATCGATCGACATTCAAGGGTTGATTGAATGATCGAGCAGTGACACACGCAGTTCTTCTTCTTCATGCATTTTTCACCATATTAAATTATCTAACTTACATGATAATCCATCAAACTTGCAACGAATGATACCAAACCATTCCTTCATACTCTAGGATGATTTCCAGCTATTTAAACATCATATATCTTCAAAATGTAGTCCGGAATAATTCAAATCTTCTAATTATTCAAGAAACCTAAAAATATGTTCTTCCCATATTTTAAATCATAAATCCAGATTAAATTCATTTTAATCATCAAGTCCTCTACAGGTCTAAATCATTCTACATGCAAATTCCTAACCATGATGCATTTTATTCAATTCCTTTTCTCCAAGAATATTTATCAAATCATATTATTCATAAATCCTACACCTGGATATTATAACTATATTTAATTTGCAAATAACCACGTGCATTATTCAGAGATGATCTGATTTCATGATTATGGTTGATGATTGATCGTATTTCTCCTCCAATCTTCCTTCCCAACTAGTTTGTGGTGTAAGAACCCATTGAATCCTTCATCAATTCTTCTTTAGGCTTTGAGAATTGTTTTATCTCTTCTCTCTTATGGATTTTGTGTGTTATTCTCTCCTGTAGCCCTAGTCTCCAACTCTTATAATCTGATTTAGAGTTTGTAAATTCGTAGGTCTCCTCACCCACATATGCCAAAAGACTAAAATGCCCCTGTATGATCCCGGTTTAGCCCAAAAATGCCCCAGTACCCGACTAGTACCTCCGGGTATACCATTTTGACTATTTTGACCCTTATGGACTCATCTATGATCTCTAAATTATCATTTGAGTCATCAAAATATATTTTTCATTTCTCACCTCAAAATAGTCTACATGCGACTCCCGGTGAGACAATATTAAATATGCCCATATCACTCGCTATGACGTATATCAAATTTACTATCAATATTTACTATTCACACCCATAGTAAATCTCATAATATAATATTATTTAGTCTTTGTCTCTCGATTAATATTTAATCATCACATTTATTATTTAATCACATTAAATTACATCACACGTGTAATTTAGCTAAAATGTATTTTCCTTATTAATTTCTCAATTAATTAAATCATAAATACGTAGAAATACGGGGTATTACACTTCCCTTCTTGGCAAGCCCCATAAACAATGTTAGAAATAGGTTTTATTTTAGTAAGACCTCTAACTATTTCTTGAGATCACGGTCTACCAAGGTTATCATAGTTTATATGTCCCAACCTATTGTGCCAGATTTCATTTTCATCCATTCTAGCAATGTTACAAAGCTCAGTACCCGAATTAACTGTGCAATTGGTTGGAGTAAAGAAACTGTGATATGCTTAGCAAATTGGCTTCTAGTCCTTTCACTAGGAGATAGTATTCTAGAATAGGCAACCCTTTTTCATAAAGTGTCCCTTTACCAATGATCTGAAAGTTAGTTTTGTCTGAAAGTTTGGCATCGTCTTCGGTCATGTGTTTAAATCAACCTGAGTCTAAATACCAACTAGAGGTAATATGTTCAGCTTTTAAAGCACTGATTACAATATCACATCTCATCTAGGGTATTATCTCATCTTTTCTAACCCAAATTTCACTGGTTTTCAAAAGTTTGTGAGCATTTGGTTTAGTTTTAGATTGAGGGTTCTTTCTCTTGGACTTCCTTTTAGAGTTAGATCTCCTCTTCCTTTTCCTATAGTTAGAGTTACGAGTGGGCTTCTTAGGGAGAACATGGTGATTTTTTCTCTTTCTAGAGTGGTTGAAGTTATGGTATATAGGAGAGCTAAAGACGGGATTATATAGACACTTTTGAAACCATTCGTCGAAAGAGTGACCAAAGACGTCACAGTAGGAACAATAGATATGACTCTTTGGTTTCTTAACATCTTATTGGCCATCAAAAATAAGTTTGTCTACATGTTGGACTTTAGTCTTACGTCTAAGGGCTATAGGTTAAAATGAGGCTTCACTTTTCCTTATCGGAGGACACACATATTTAGACTTATGATCAACAATGTTTTGAGGATTACTGGTTGAAGCAATATCTGGGTCTTTCTATTTTTATCAGACTCATTTTTCAAAATTTGAAAATCTGGACAAGTTTCAACAGGCCTTTTTCCGCTAGACACAAACTTTATGGTTTCAAAATTTTTGGTTTGTGCTTTAGTGTCAGGGAAAAAACCTATGCCGGTTTTTTCCTCGGAATTATTTTTACTTGATGCTACAAAACCTTCAAAGCAATTAGAGTTATTTTCTAATTTGGAAAACTTTTTAAAGACTGTTGAAGCTTTTTCTTTTGTTTGTTCCAATTCTAACAATGAGGCCTTATATTTCTTTTCCATAATTTCATTTGATCCTGATAAGTCTTTAATTTTATCAGCAAAAGACTAAGACTTTTTTCATACTCCAGACATTGATTAGTGTAATCCTCAACACTTTGTTTCACAACCAAACTTAGGGCTTATAATTAGTCTATGAGGTCCCTAACTATTTTCTCAATCTTAGTGCTTCTCCTAAGGGTCTTAGTATACAGTATGTGAATGTCGGGATGATTGTCATCATTTGATTCGTCTAGTTTATTGTGTGAATTTTTTAGTGGTGTGTGTTACGGGCTCACTATCTCTTCATTACTCACACACCCGTTCAATTCGTCTTTGATATGATCCCTTTGACTTACACATTGCGTCTGAACTACTTCTATTAACATTAACATGATTTGCATTCTTTATGAAATAAGAAGATAAACCAAGAACAAGCATTGTATCACTATTCATGACATTATTAGACATCTTATCATCAATAGAATCACTACTGGCAGGTACATCATCAGAATAGACTATCTTTGCAAAAAATGGCATACAGGGGACAGAAATATTGGATGATTCAGACTCATCATCATCTTATTCACTAGAATCATCACAGGTCTTGCACAAATTAGCCTTATTAAATTTTTTATTCAGGTTGGCCCTACAGTTAATGGAAATGTGACCTATTTTCCCATATCTAAAGCATTCAGTCTTCTTATGGTCTCTATCAGGTCTACCATTATAGTCGTTGTTGTGTTTGTCTGCCTTTCTCTCATGGAATGTTATTAGACTGATTTGGATAAGGATCCTTCCCTTGTTTAGAAGCAACATTATTTATAAACTTTAGTATTTTCTCAAACTATTTAGATATTAAAGCTATTTGATTATCCAAATCATCTAAATCACAGTCCTCATCTGAGTCAAGGTCAATGTTGGGCACTACAACATGATGAGTTATTATCTTAGATTGAAAGACAATATTGGGATTGTTATGTATCTTTTAATTATTGAGAAGTTGTTTCTTATACTCCAATTCCATTTTCACGGTTCTTAATTTGCTACTAAGGAGTTCAGGGGTAAGATTTGGATCTTCCATTTCCTCAATAGCATATCTTTTGTCGTCAAATTTCTATGGGAGGGATTGCAGTATTTAGAGACAAATTCTCTTATGTCATATATAATACCATTGGCATGAAACTTAGTAATGACATCAGTTAGTTTGATATAGAAATCATCAAAGGTCTCAGTGTTTGCCATAATTAAGGTGTTGTACTATTGAATAAGGATTTGGGTCTTGGCAGCCTTAACACGTGTGTCACCTTCACGAGCTATGACTAATGTGTCCCAGGGTTCCTTAGAGGTTGAACAAGAAGATATTATCTTAAATTCATGTTCATTAATCGACATAAAAAAAGAATTCTTTCCTTTATTGTTATTATAAGATGGCAATTTTTCTGATTTTGTGAACTCACTAAGTAGTTTCTTAACTCTTTCATTACTACCTTCTGCTAAAAGTTTAGTAGGATAAACATATTCATTTTCAATAGCATACCAGGCTTTATCTCCCAAGGTCCCTTGGATGAAGCATATCATCCTTACTTTCCAGTAAGGGAAGTTAGTCCCATCAAAGGGGGGAAGCCTGGACAGATTCTCTAATCTCTCATATTTCTCGTCCATGTTTGTTTTAAAAAATAGTTTTGAAAACATAGGATCTAAAAAGATTTTGTGAAAACTAAAAGCCTTGCTCTGATACCAATTGAAAAACCCTTACTAGTTTGTTTAACAAAATTTAAAGTTGTTAAGAAGGGTCCGATCAGTATTTTTGGAGAAACACTTTTACAAAACAAACAAAAAAACACAAGGTGTGTTTTACAAAAAGTTTATGAACGAGTTGTATCAGATATTAGTGAACAAGTTTTGAAAACCAAAACTAATTGAGTTAAAAAAACAATATAGTAGTAGGGATATGAGACTTATGAAACATTCACAGTACACAAGATTTTTAACGTGGTAAAATCCTAAAATAAGGAAAACATCCACGGTGACCTCTACGTTACAAAACAAAAATGCACTAAATAAAGTTTTAGGTTACAATCAGATAATCAATTATACACACAGAAATACCTAGTCTTAGTTCAGAAATATACCAGCACACTCTAGCATATCTGGCTTCTTCAGGCTTTTGATGTTATCCTTGTCGTTCCTCTGTTTGGCGTCTTTTACTCCTTTTAGTCTTTATGACGTCTCAAAAATTTGAATATCTCAACCAATACAAGTGAACTAGTGTGATGGTTCTAGTGAGTGTTGTGCCTAAACACATTCATGTACACAAACACACACTTATAAAGTTGGTTTCCTACAAATTACAAATATTCTAAGAATGATATGTAGTGTTTTTTCACAACACTAAAATTGTGTTTGAATCTTAATGTTTATAAAGTTTCAGATCTGAGTTCTTTAAGAATCTCTTTTAAACCAGATTCTTCGAATCTTATTTAGGTACAAGTTTTTCAAAATGAAAAACTTAGATCTGAAAATATGAAAACACAGTTTTCAGTTTTGTAAAAGAGATTTATTGTATTAATAAATAAAAATTATAAAAATGTCTATATAAAAACAGATCCAATAAAGAGAGACAATGATTTCTTAATAAAGAAATCTACCTAACCACGTGACTGTTTTCACTTAGAAAATCAGACCTACAAGTTTCTATTTATTAGAAACGAGTTCTGATTTAGTGAAAGATGTTAGGAGAGAGATAAAAACCTAAGAGCTTTGAATCACTAACGAGCAGAAACCCTCACACTCAAAAATTATTTTCTTAAAGAAAAATAGGATGGTGTTTTGTTAGGGTTTGAAAAATTCTCCCTTGAATTTTCTTTTATCTCTCTTTTCTCTATCTTCTCTCAAAACTCACTTTTGTCAAAGATTGTAAATGAGGGGATGATAGGATCTATATATAGTGAGTGAGGAAGGAAGGATCTGGAATGTGAGTTTGAAATGAACGATCATGATTAACTTGAACCTTCGAATGATCAATCGTGTGGCTCGCAACGCACCACTTTTAAACAGGCTCTTATTGGTTCACCCAAGCGTCACAAGGATTGAGTCAACTACATGCAAGACATTGATTAAAAAAGATTGAACGATCAAGATTGAGTCTCGAGTCTATGAGAATAAAGAAACAAAAATCCAATCCATAATTATGCAACACATGTAGGGTTGTGATGGACTCTCAGATGTGTGTTTTTATTTTTATAAAAAACTAATTTTCATCCCCAACATTCTCTAGCGCTTTCAGATTCTACCCAACAAGGTTTTTAAGAAGTTTTAAAAATTTAAATTAAGCCCAAAACAATTTAAAAGCCTAATTTTAATTTCTTGAAAAAAGATTTTAAATGTTTAAAAAATTCCTGAGAATTATTAAAAATAGTAAAAAAATATTTTAAGCCAAATTAAATACGCATACTCCTCATAAATGCTATATGCAATGAAAATAAAATCCTAGAGTGATTGTGTGTTGGTTTTCTACCAGATCAGGCATCTTTGATTGTATTTGAAGATCATGAAGAGGCAAGAAGGCTTGGGTAAAAAATATGGATGACACAAATTTTGACACTATTTCCAACCTAGATAAGCTCCTATATTTTAAACTCAAGTGAGTCATATATACAGTGTGCTTCAGGCACATGTCATAATCATATGAAACTCATTGAGAGTAATTGTACCAAAAATTGCACTCAAATCATGGGAGTTAATATTAATCCATTTAATATAAGCATTCATCCAAGTGATGACAAGTTGAGGATTTATGACATTGTCATTAGTCATAGTGGATAGTGTCCACCTTTTTTCATAGATAATCCAGGCACACTCGTCATCTCTTTTAAAGACGATCTCATTCGAGCTTTCCAATAAGCATAATTTGACACACCAAAAACATGAACCCAATTTAAAGATCACATAATAAATCAGTGTAACCGACTCTGATACCAATTTGTAAAACGCAGGGCTATATGGAATAACTTGCATCCTAGGTTAAACACATAAATATCCCATTTTTATAATCGATCTTTTTCTTAATTAGCATTAGGTGTGCATTCTAGATAAAGTCCAAAGATATTATGTCAAACCACATAATCAAACAAAACACATAGATGAAGATTTGTGGAAAAATTCCTTTCGAGCAAAACGTATATTTTAGCACTATTAAAGAGTTTGATATACTCTTCTTAGGGATCCAATAAGTATAACACATAGGATCTTAAAATCATTGACATAAAGAGATGAAATCCAGCACCACCCACTGGAAGCAATTCTTCCCTCGGTATCGACCAATCAGCCTCAGGATACGAATTTCTTTCTTCCTAAGTAGAGTCGTAACTCCATAATGATCTGTAGAGAAAACTCTTTGAGTGTTTGATGTAGTGTATGGAAATTGGGTTTGATAAAACTCAACAAATCATATTTTGGGATGTATAATTTAGAAAAGAAAAGTGTTTCTATGAAACAAAAAGGAGAAAAAATTTGGTACAAGTATTAAAATTATTTTTTGCCAAAAGATTTTTATAAAATAGTCCAAAAGAATTATTTTTATAGAAAAACACAATTTCTGAGGTGAGAAACTCGTTGAAACAAAAATTAGACTACATTCTTTTGAAAACTATAGTTTCGTTCTAACGAGGTCCAATATCATTCGAACGAAAGGATTATCTCATTCGAATGAGCTTCCAACATACTTCCAATGAAGTTTGTTCTGTCAAAATGAGACCCCTCATTAGAATATCCTTAGAAGCTAGTTTTAACGACTTGAGCATTTCGTTCCAACAAGATCACACCCTTGTTTGAACGAGAACCAGGTCTCGTTCTAACGAGATGACAATCTCGTTCCAAAGAAACATAAATAAAAAAAATTATTTTACTAAAAAATACCTCGAGTAAAAAATCATCCCAGAATATATTTGACTGAGAAATAATCAAAACCTCAAATCCGTATAACTCCATATTATGTTTTTGATGATTCCAACATATTGGAATTCAAAAATGATACTCTATCACTATGATGTCTTCAAATGATCATGGAAGCAAATGCGGATGTAGTATTTTGTTTGTAATGGGATATGCCAAATAATCTAAACTATGAGAAATTTTAAAACATTGCACTTACACTTTAAAATTATCTACTTCTCTTTAATGCATTCTTGACGTTATACTACTTTTACAAGGGAAGGGGTGAGGCATATATTCTACACTAAAGTAAAAAAGGGAGATATGATAGATGTAGCATTCTAATATTTCATCACATAAGTTGATCTACTACACGTCTCAAGTAATTATAATATGGGGACATTATACACTTTATTAATAGATATCACTTTTCATACAAAGGTCACAATTGTATATCATAAGGGTTCGATATCAATTTCAAACTAATATAATAATTTATCTAAATCAATTCTATGAACTTACATGTGGGGGAGATGATATGTTCTTGATAATGAAATAATTTATTATACTACAATTGGCCAGATTATATGATTTTACCAAATCTACAAATTTTTGAATTTCAATTTAAAAGTGGTCTAAAAGATTTTATAAATTATATTATATTCTTTGTATCAAAAAATATTTAGAATTTGGAATTGTACAAACATAAGATTTGAAGATGAATTATAGAATTTGAAATTACATGTGAATTAGTCAATTTACAAATGTTTCAATTTATCAAATTAAAATCCCAAAATTTTAAGAATTTAACAATTGAATCCAATCGTATTATTTAATTATAAGTTTTCATGAAATAATATATAAATCCTAATTATCTCTACAGATTTTAATTATAGATATTAGTTGAGGTAGATATTAGTATTTAAACGGATAAGAAGGAAGAAGTACCAAGTTATCTTGCCTTATCGAAGAAATCCTTAAAATTAAAATAGAATTAACGAAGAAATCCCCTTGAACCAAATGTGGAAAAAGCCTCTCCAAAGCACAAATCACTTGTATAAAAGTTGCCTCCAAAATTTCTCCAGGAAAATATATAATTTTTCTGAATTGCGCGTCTAATTAGGGTTGAAATGATATTTTTGTGATATTTAGATTTAAATTATAGGTATAATTGTGTGTTTATATTGATAGGTAAGAGGGTTTCACGGTAAGGCTGTATGGGAAGAAAGATTTGAGGGAAAATAAATAGATAGAAAAGGAGAAAATGTCAAGATAATCCTTGTTCAAGAAAAAATTAGGCAATAGCCTTTATATTGATACCCCAACTGCTATAGCGGTACCACTTCCCCGTTGAAAATGTAGGGTTATATGGATTCACTTTTGTATCTTAGGTCACAAATACAAAGATTCAATTTCTACCCAAATTTTATGTTTTTTAGAATTAGGTATGCATCCAAGATAATAACCCAATAAAAAATATGCCAAACCAAAGCAGAAGAAAAATTGTGGAAAAATTCCTTTTGGGCAAAACCTATATTCAGTATTGTTTAAGAATTCGACAGACTTGTACAACTTACTGACAACTTAGAGACCCGCTAAGTATAATGTACAGGGTCTTAAAATCTTCAACAGAATGTGATGCAGTCCAGTACCATCCACGGGAAGTAGCTCTTCCATCGGTATCCACCGATCAGCCTCGGGATACGGAATCCTTTCTTTTTGAGGAGTAGAGTCACAACTCCAAAATTAGCACTAGAGAAAACCCTACAAGGGTTTGAATTAACGTAAGGAACTAGGGTTTGACAAACTCAACAAATCATTCCAAGGGTGAGTGATTTGGAAAAGAAAGTTTTGTTATAAAGAAACAAAAAGAGGAAAACTTTTGAAGCAAGTATAGGAATTGATTTTTACCAAAAGAGTTATGTTAAACAGTCGAAAAGTGTCCAATTTATAGAAAGCATGATTTCGAGGCGGCTGACTTCGTTTGAACAAAAATTCCACTTTATTCTAACAAAACCCCATGTTTCATTTTAATAAAGCTAAGCCTCATTCGAACGAACTTCTTAGTAAGTTCCAGTGAGCTTCCAATGGGTGAATTTATATTAAACATAGAAGCCCAGTTCAAAGTTTATTTCAAGTTCGTTCTAATGAAATCAAACATTCATTACAACGAAGGTTGGACCTTGTTCGAATGAGAACAAGGTATCATTCTAATGAGATGCCAATCTCGTTCTAACGAACCGAATAAATTATTTTAAAAAAGATGTTATGAAAAATTCGTCGAATAAAAAAATTCACATCCCAAAATAAATTTGACTAAGAAAATAAAATACCCTAAATGCCATATACCTCCTTATTGAGTCATGAAGATTTCAACAGCATGATACTAACTTATTTTCGAAGATTGTGGAAGCCTGCGCTGATGTAGTGTTCAGTTTGTAATGGGATAAATATCTAAACTTTGAGAAATTATAGAATCTTGCTCTCACACTAGCTATAGCGTTTACACCCCCTCTATAACGTTAAGGCTTGGCCACTATGGCGATCCCAAAAAGCTGGCATCGCCCTTTTTTATTTTAGCCAACTAAATTTAATCCTAATTCTTTCCCTTATGAAATCCCTAATATATCATTTACCCTAAACCCTTTTCCAAGTCATTCCTTAATTACCTATATATGATTGCCTTAAATGATACCCCTCTAACACATGAACCCTATTTTGATTCAATTACAATTGGGCCCTTGTTAATTCGAGTAAAATTTATAATTAAACTTAAGCCCAAACAAATTTATTTTATCTTCAATTTCAAATAAATTATACGTAGACCCACATAACTTCATTACAAAAATTTAATATAGGCCTTTTCAATTTTATTTCCAACTTCTTAATCAAATAAATTCACAATATAATTATATATAATTTAATTCCCACTTAAATAATCAAATAAATTAGCCAAAATCAATATATATATTTATTTATTAAATGAGAATAAAATTATGGGATATTATGATCTTTCCCCTACCAAAAAAATTCCATCCTTGGAATTCATAATTTATCCTCATTTACTTGAGCAAAAAATAAGATCACCTCATATAAATGAGTAAAAATACTAACACATCAAAGAGATGAGTCAGAATACTAACACGTCATATAAAATGAGTGAAAAACTAACTTCTCACATCAAGTCAGTGAAAAACTATCTCCTCGTATAAAATGAGTACAAATTATCTCCTCTTGTAAAATGAGTGAAAATTATATTCTCATATAAAATGAGTCAAAAATTACATCCTTATATAAAATCAGTCAAAAATATCTCCTCATATAGAATGAGTAAAACATTTCTCCTCATATAAAATGAGTCGAAAATTATCTCCTCATATAGAATGAGTCAAACCTATCTCCTCATATAAAATGAGTCAAACTATCATCTCATATAAAGCAATTTTAATAGATAAGGGTATTGTTGCCTCATCAGATCTACACGTTCCCGAGTGGATTCCTCCTCGTTGTGGGGGTTCTACTACACACGTACCATCGATATCTAATTGGAACACAAATTTTGTATTTGTGGATCCAAAATAATCATCTCCTATTAATGCATTTAGCTCAATGTCACTTAAATCATATATGTTGATATGCGGCTCTAGGATGTAAAAATTGACTAATTAGAAAAATATGAAACTCGTTATGAACCTGGTAAGGGTGGTTTGAATGTTCTAGATGATACGCAACCTTCCATACCTTCTCTTTAATCATGAACGACACAATATAATGAAAGGTTAATTTCCCTCTCTTTTCGAATCTCGTTACTTCTTTCATAGGGGAAACATGTAGTAAAACATGTTCTCCCACCTCAAAATTCCATAAATTTGCGATTCTTGTCATCATAACTCTTTTATATATCCTGAGTGATTTTGATTCTCTCTCTTATCAACTTTATTTTTTCGGAAGTCTCTCGCTCTGATCCTAATTAACTACCCTTACCTGGGTTTAACCAAAATACCATTGATCGGTATAGTCTCCCCTAAAGTTACTCATAAGGAGACATAAAAATGGACTTGTGATAACTATTTTTTATATGCAAAATCTACCAATGGTAAATGGGTCTCCCAATTTCCCTTGATATCTATTATGCATAATCACAAAATTTCGTCCAACGCCTAATTATCCCTCTCGGTCTGGCCATCCATCTGTGTATGTATGTAGTGATAAGATGAATCTTAGTACCCATGGCATGCTGAAAACTCTCCCAAAATGCGCCACAAATATAGTACCCTGATGCAAAAGGATCAATAATGGAGCCTCGTGTAAACGGACAATATCGACCACTTATAAATATGCAAGCAGCTTAGTCTAATTATTGATACGAACAACCAAAAAGTGTACCACCTTTATATGGTAGTAAAAAATCACCCATATAGAATCATGTTGTCAAGGCACCAAAGGTAGTCCCGTGATTAACTCCATCGAGATAATATCCCACTACCACTTGGGAATGAGTAGAGGTTGAAGCATACCATACAACTTTTGATGGTCCACCTTTGCCATCTTCTAAGTAGGGCATCTCGATACGAACTCGGACACATCCTTCTTCATACCATCCCACCAATACTGTTGCTTCATATCCTGGTATATTGTATCCTCTCTTAGGTGTACTGCAAAACATCAACCATGCATCTCCTTGTGGACACCTCGATTTGAAATTAAGGGGTGGGACCTTCTTTCCATTTATTAAGACACCCCTAACCCAATAAACCCCCCAAAAACCCACCCGAGCAAAACTTTTAAGGTCCAAAATACAGATATTAAATAGCCAAAAAATGTCCAAAAATACACTATGGAGGTCATTTAACCGAACGTTTATCCTCCCCTGGTAATCATTACAAAATCCCTGCGAATATAACGATGTCCATACATGTGTAACATTACCTTCATCCACCCTATATGTGGGAGTCTGGATGACCAAACGGTCAAACATAATGGATAGCCATACGATCAAATGACCTCAAATAGGCCCTATAAATAGAGGTCCCCACTAATATTAAAAAGCACCCCAAAACTCAACATTGATTCGATTTTCTAACTTTCTTCAATTCTAAGCACTTGAGATACACGAGCTTGTTCTAAAGAGTTCCAAAAAAGTTCGTAATTAAGAAAAGTCACTTCCCCCTAAGGAAAACTCATAATTCTAAGAAGTAACTTACCCTCAAGAGGATTTTGTAAATCTGAAAAGTTGCTTTCTCCAAAATCCATAGACAAATATCTATGAGAATTCCTCAAAAGTCGATGCTTATAAACGAATCTCTGTCTAACTAAATAAATCTCCGCCCAACTGAGCACCTCAATTGGGCCCTTGGGAAAAAATTGGCTCACACTAAAAGGTTAAAGAAACTCTTCCCAAATCTCAGGGCAATACCCCAGATATATTGTGATAAAATGTCCATGTATATTTATATGATTTACCCCGACCCATATGTAGGGGACTGGGTATGAACTTTATAACATTTATCTTTTAAAGCTTAGTTTGTAACCCAACACCTACGTTGATTGAATTGGCAGTCTCATATATTAAGTAAATTCTAATCAAATGCCACAATAACTAAATACAAACATGAAAACATACATTTCAAAATCGTTCTCATGAAAGTGTTAATGAATCGAGTCATTTTAAAACTTTTCCTAAACCAAAGTCTAAAATTGAACTACTCCCATCGTTTTTCTAAGAAAATACATATCGTCGCTAGACGGCACCCCCGAATATGTGTTTTTAATACTTGTCAAGAATCGGCCTTTGATTAACATATTTTTAACATTAAAATGTATCAATCCAACAAAACTAAAATTTTATATTAAGGACTAGTCTCCATAAATACCATAATGCCGTATATTGTATATCCAGTATCCCGTCATCTACACCCATAAATATGTCCCGTTTATTCGAACCATGTTGTCTTTGATCCCAAGTCCTCTTGGGCACTTACATGGTATACCGACCTAAACTCATGAATCCCAATCTTTATTTTATGCCTCTTGATGTATCATCTATTAGGTATACATCCATCCCCAATCCTAATAATTGAGTAATCGATCTGAGGACTACTAAATGTCTAGAATCTTACCCATGTTGATAAGGGATACTTAGATCTCTATCGATGGATTCTAGTCCACTTCAATACTAAATACACTCTGCAATCTCCTTATACAGCTCCAAACTATCCCTAAGGTTTAACAAGACCTAGTCAGTAATTGCTCGACAAATAAGGATATCTTTATCGATGATTTTTAGGGTCAAATCCCGTTATGACCCTCCATCAAAGCTACCCTTTGGCCCATAAATAGCTTCTACCCCTCTCAAGACAAGTTTTACACATTCACACAAATCATGTTGTAACACATGAATAAGAGAACTACATTGACTTCGATTTTGTGGATACACGAGTACATTGGCAAAATTCTGAGTCCTCATCATGAGCACAAGCCTCAATAATATATATCTCGATATGTTATCATAATAGAGATTAACTCTTAAATTATATTTCCTTTCTATCTCTCCTTAAACTTTGAATGAGATATTAAACTATCTCAGTCCATGAATTCTTGCGTGCACACACACATAACCTTAACAGCCACCCGTTATAAAAGTTGAGCTTTCTTACACCTTAACGGACACCTGTTAACCCAAACATAGGGTCATGCACAAGAACTATTATGTATCCGTACCGGTTGAAGTGACGTTCCTACACCTCTCACTAAGACTATTTCAAACCTAAGCACATATCTACATTTTATGGTATTCTCATACTATACTCTCTAAACAAGTTCTAAAATAAACTAAAAAGTAATCAAATAATATTTAGAACGATAATGAGTATATAATTAAGGAAGCATGAAGAACGTGTGGAGTGCCTAATAACTTTCCCACTTGTAACTCGATTCTCGAACCCACACAACAAGAATATGTGGTACTTTGTAGACTTAAACCCTCTTAGCATTAGCCTGAAAGATCTAACCCGAACCTTTTATTTGTTTTTATATAAAAAATTGGTGACTTTAAAAAACTAAAAACCCTCACATTAAAACACACTTAGGCTCAGGCAAAAAACTAGGGGTGTGCAATAAAAACTAGATATGGTGTCAAACAGCTTCTAAGAGAAAGTCATCAAGCCATCGAATCGATAACCTGACCCCTGGGAGAAACGGCGGGCCGAGATACAAACACTCTCGCATTCCCATCGAAATTATAACAAGACAAACATGAGGTGTTGTCCATAGCAATCCCGTTATCCTCCTTTCTTGGGGCTCATAACACCACACTCCTACATAATGTCCCTCCTCAACTCCTCGTCTGAGGGTACCACTAACCTACCCCTATAACGTAGCCCACAATCGGACCCCACCAAAAATAAAGGTACATCGATGGATAGAAGCTTCATCATCTTCCTCTTACAAATCTCATCCTATGACTACCCCCGGATCACTCGTACCACGATCTCTGGGTTCATTATAAGGATATTAATTAATGCCTTAGTCAACTCTCCAATCATCTATACTGAGCCCTGCCCGGCCTCCTGAAGGGCTGAGAGACTACTACTGGTTGTTAACTCAATGCGTCGACAACGTCATTCTTCTTCGGGTGGTACTAGATTGTTAATTGTTAATCCTTGATGAATTAAAAACATCCTCAATGCCTCGTATTGAGATATTTACGTTTAAACATATACCATAGACTCTTGTGATCACTCAAAAGCCTAAATTTTCACCCCATAGATAATGGCCCCATGCATGCAACACAAATACAATGCCTACCAATTCTAAATCATGATTTAGGTAATGAACCATAATAGGCTACAACTTTCGAGAGTCGTAAGAAAGCAACCTGTCATCATGCATCAATACCCCCACCTAGTCCATGTAGAGAAGTATTGATGTTGCCAAAAAAAACTCAACTCCAATCCTATATAAGGTAATAACAGGTGGAAAAAGTCAAGTTCTCCTTAAGAGTGTCGAATGCATGCTAACACTTCTCACTCCAAAAGAATGTCATTCATTTTTTATTCAAGTTGGTCATCGAACTAGCTACCCTTGAGAAACTACAAATACATCTCATGTAATAACTGTCTAAACCCAAAAGGCCATGAACCTGGGTAGGTGTCGTGGGTTTTCCCCAATCTAACATTGTTGACACCATACTAGGGTACATTAAGTCCTTTTGCTAACATAATATGCCCCCCAAACTTCACTTTCCTCTTCCAAAATTTACATTTGGGGAAATTTTTCATAAAATTTATGCTCGTGTAGCATCTGCAATGAAATCCGCAAATGTCGATCGTGCTCCTCCTCTATCCATAAATAGATCAAAATGTCATCAATAAAGACTACAATGAACTGGTCCAAGTACGATCGAAACACCTAATTCATTAAATCAATGAAAATATTTGGGCTATTAGTCAACCCAAATGACATCACGCGGAACTCATAGGAGACATAATGAGTCAAGAAGGATGTATTCAGTAAATCCTCCTCTTGCACCATCAATTCTTGATAATCGGATCGCAAATCAATCTTCAAAAAGAAAGAAGTTCCCTTCAACTTATCAAAAAGATCATCAATCCTTGGTAGTGGATATTTACGCTTCACCGTCACCTTATTCAACACTCGATAGTCCATACATAATATTAATACCCATGTTTCTTCTTTATAAACAACACTAGTGCACGCCAAGGTGAAGTGTTATGACGAATAAATCCCTTCTCTAACATCTATTTAATCTTATCTATGATCTCCTTCATCTCTGTAAGATTTATATGATACGGTGCCCTAGATATAACCTTAGTTTTGGGGGCCAAATCTATGACAAAATCAATCTCCATACTCAGTGGTAAACTTAAAATCTCATCAAATACATCGATGTGGGACACTATGATCTATTCCTGAGTCTCCTCATAAACAAACTATAAACAGGTAGTAGCCCCACCCTCACGTACAGGCCTAGCTTCCAAATACATCTCATGCCCTAGTATAGCAAATACAATCTCTCTACCTATATAATTAATCTGAGCCTGGTATGTACATAACTAATCAATCCCAAAAATTACATCGTATGCGTGGATATCTAAAACCAACAAATTAGCAACAAATCTTATCCTAACATTATCAATGTCTAATCCATCACAAGTATCGATAATAATAGTGGATACACCTAACGGAATAGCTATGGATAATCTTGTAGTGTAAGGAGTCACAATTATTCCCGATAAACCCACAAAACATCGTGCAACAAAAGAGTGTGTAGCAACCGTATTGAATAACATCCTAAATAAAGTTCCACAAACATAAAACATATCATCGACGTCTTGGATAGGCATCTAATCATCCAACCTTCCATATTACAACTGCAATTGAGGTGCTACAACTGGTGCATGAAGTGTCATTGGTGCGTGCTATCTCAAAACTGGGAGAACTAGAACATGATGCTTCCTCGGCTGCTATTGCAGATAATTGGGCTTAAATCCTAGTTTCCATTGGACCTGACCAAATTTTCCTTACTATCTCTACCCATATTGTCCTTGAACTCCCTTACTATCACCACTAGATCTCCCTCAGTCTTAGTCCCACCTACTTAGCTTCCCTTTCTCTAACTTTTTCTTACATTCAATATGTTCTTTATAAGCATATGAGTGGCATCCACTATTTTTGTTTATGGAGTGTATGTTGTGTTCTCCATTATAATCTTTCATATAGGGTATATAAAACCCTCCACAAAACACTCAATTCTCTTCCTCTTTGTATGAACGTCTTTCGAGCAATCAATGCGAAACTTGTATTTTTTTCCATACTTAGAGATAGTACAAGTACCCATGATGGAGTATAATAAATTGTCTACTTTTGTGAATGGATCATCTTGGGAAATCATGTGTCGTTATACCTCGCCAAAATATTTCATAAGTCTTCCCCAAACATATTACTAGATAAATACTAAGAGTCTTGCACCTAATATCTCCTAACTATCGACCGAACTAAACACCATGCGCGGGATGTCTCACAAATGAAATCCAAACAATGAACCCTCTCAATACACTCCGATATAGCAGGTCATTTGTTAGGTTAACTAATACTAGACTCCCTAATAATCGTGTCCTATGATGAGAATATAAAGGAAATAAACCTATCAAAGAATGCTACGCAAAAAACTAGAATGGACCTATGGAACCTACATTGCGTAGGACCATGCTCTGATACCAAATGTGAAACTCCATAATTTTTAATAATTAGGTTGATCAAGTCTATTTATTATATACCATCTTTAGCATGAGTAAAACCAAACATCATAGATGGTGTGATAATAAAGTTAAAAAAGATAGCAACAGATAGGAAAGACACCATCACCAGCTACTATATAATAATAAACTAAATTCCACCAATACATAAAATCTCACAACCGACATCATAATAACAACATCCACAAACCAACGAACTAGAAATCCAACTCAATAAGTGAAAAAGTACATGCTAGAACTCAAATGACAAATCCTCGACCCTCTTAATACAAAAAATTTATATAAATAAAAAGACATCTACATCGTGATAGTGGTGATGAAATTATAGTAACACCGTGCATGCAAGCTAACATAGCTACGCCAATGGTTAGGCGATCGTAAGCTAACATAGCTACGATCACTTAAAAGGAGTGTTCAACAGCAATGGTTAGGCGGTCGTAAGCTAACATAGCTACGCCACCCAGTGACAGTTATGCAAGTAAATAATAAATATACATTTTATAAATTTTAGTCTCAAAATGCATAACATGCCTCATAGATTTATGTAATACATTTAACCTTTCATTTCCAAATAATCCAGTGAGTGTAAACAAAATCTCCTCAACGGACAAAATCCAACCTCACCTATCCACCCCAAAACATTACCAATAATAACCGTATCATTGTAAACAAAATCGAACCTCACCTTATGCACCCCAAAACATCATTAATCAGATCACCGTAATCCTTTGTGGCCCTCAGTCTCCTTTGGTATCACCAATCCTCATGATACGGAATCCATCCTTATCCACCCAAATATAACCTTAATAAAATTATAACAAAAGTGGCCCCATGTATAGGGTCATCAACATAATAGTAATATTTATCCACTCTCGAAAAAATTCTAAAATTTCAATTCTCACATCACTGATGTACTTCAATGTCTTTTACTTGATCTTAAAATTCTCTAGTTCTCTTTAATTACCTCTCAATGTTATAGTACATTTACAAAGGAAATGGGTAGGCCATAGAATTTTTGTAAAGGGAAAAAAGGAGATATGTCAAATATAGCATTCAAATCTTCCCTGCATAAGTTAATCTACTATTGATGTTATGTAATTATAGTATGGGACATTATACACTTAATTCATAGATTTCATGTTGCACCACTAATGTCACAATTGTATATCATAAGTGTGTGATATAAACTTCAAACTAATATAAGAATTTATCTAAATCAATTCTATCAGTGTGACGGAGATAATTGATACTACAATTGACCAAATTATATAATTTTACCAAATCTATAAAATTTTAGGAATTTCAATTTAAAAGTGGTCAAAAGAAATTGTAAATAAAATTAAATTCCTTGAATCAAACATTATTTAGAATTTGGAATTCTACAAACATAAGATTTGAAGATAAATTATAGGATTTTAATTTACATGTGAATTAGTCAATTCCCAAATATTTCGATTTATCAAATTAAAATCCCAAAATTTTAAGAATTTAACAATTGAATACAATCGTATTATTTAATATTAAGATTTCATGGAATAATTTATAAATCCTAATTAGATTTAATGGACTTTAATTATAAATTTTGTTTAGGAATAAATTACTATTTAAAGGCATAAAAAGAGAGGAACAAAATGTTAACTTTCCTTAAAGAAGAAATCCATAAAATTAAAATAGAATTGAAGAAGAGATCACCTTAAACCAAATTTTTAAATAGCCTCCCAAAAGCACCAATCAGTTGAATAAAACGATCCTCTAAAACTTCTCTAAAAAAATCTATATTTTTTGCTGAATTATGTGGTATAATTTTAGGGTTGGAATGATATATTTTGTGTATGAATTGGATTTCAATTTGAACTTGGGGTTTAATTATGTATTTATATGGAAAGGTAATAGAGTTTCGGTGTAGGGTTGTACGGGCGAAAAGAATTGACAAAAAAGAAATAGAGAAAAAAGGAGAAAATGTACTAGAATCGGTGTCCTAGAAAAATAAGGAAAAATACTTTATACTAATACCTCTATCGTTGCAACGGTACCAGGACCCGTTATAGCGACAATGCTTGGCGACTATGGTGGTCCCTAAAATCTTGCAGCTCCCTTTTTTTTTATCTTTAGCAGATTAAATTTAACCGTAATCCTTTCTTTGATTAAATCCTTACTATATTATTTACCTTAAACCCTTTTCCAAGTCATTCCTTATTTAACTATGTACCCTTGCCTGAAATAATAATTTATTCTTATAGCACATGAACCTTATTTTAATTCAATTACAATTGGTCCGTTACTAATTCAAGTAAAATTTATAATTAAACTTAACCCAAATAAATTAATTTCCTTTTTAGTTTCAAATAAATTATACATAAGCTCACATAACTTCGTTAAAAAAATTTAATATGGGCCTTTTCTATTTAATTTCCATCTTAATAATCAACTAAATTGAGAATTTAATTATGTGAAATTTAACTCCCACTTAAATAATCAATTAAATTCTCCAAAATTAACCAATTAATTTAAGTCTTAAATGAGCCCTAAATTATGGGGTATTACAACCAGTGTGCATATCTACTTCCTAGGATGAGTGAATTAGAAGGGTTGAGGTAAGTATATAAAGTGTTTGTCTAATAAAAAATAAACTCACAAGTATTTTTGAGATATCAAAAATATTTAAAGTTTTATAAATCTTTGTTCATGTCTTGAGAAAGTAATCAAACTTCAAATGACTTTAAATAAGGATAATAACAATCGTATTTTGTGAGGAGCATGAATTTGAATTAAATAGGTGTTTCCAAACTTGTGTACAAAATATCTCAAACTCTCTAGCTCATTCGCAACCACATAAAATAGGTTGCTTCTTGAACCCAACAAAATATATAATATTAAAAGAGAATTTTCACATTTTACAATACAATCTTTTTGCGCTAGACCCGATGTTATCACTGCATTGAGGAATTGCATCGATGGAGAGAACTTGAAGGGATCTATGTGTGGCATCCCGCCTTATAAAATACTAGGTGATCAATCCTATACCAAATTAAAAAAGGAATCTCATATGGTTCATTCTTAGCATCATTGTCGAAAACCAATATATTACTAACAACCTATTATGCCTGGCATCAAAATTTTAATTTACTAATCTTTTTAACCAAACCAACCACAAGAAAAAGAATCACAACAGTTTATATACACAAAACTGAAATAAAATAAGATAACCGAACTCTCGGAACAACATATAATACAACCAAATCGAAGTGCTGCAAACTAAAATGCGGTAAAAGAATAAATGAATACAGTTAGACCATCAGCCCGAATGTTACTACAATACCTCCTATCTAGATCACAAGGATAGAGGCGTCTAAAATAATCCTGCATGCATCCACAACTGCTGCAGCAACATCTGACTCGAAAGAATCATCATCCAGGCATCCCTATGACTCGGCACCTAAAATATATACATATATAGCAAGATATAGGGAAAATAGAGAAACGGTTCAGAGCCCGAGTTTTCAAAATATTTAGCAAGTGCATCAAATGCTATATTTTTAAAATATGAAATTTCTCATATTTAAACTGGTGTCGTACTCCCATGAGATACACTGCACCCCTCCTCAAATTAGTGCACACCTATCGTATACATTTTTAAACAACCTAGTTAAGCTACCCTGCCTAATTAATCTATAACACCCCGTGTTTTAATTAATTGACTATAATTAATTTGGAGTAAAATAAAATTTTGGATTTAATGGCCTTTAAGAATTTAACTTGGGTTATTAGTAAATTTTTCAATTGGGAATTAATTCGGGTCTTTTATAAAAAGGTTATAAGATTTTTATCAGATAATTAAGTTGGACTTTTAAAATATTTAATTTTGGAATTTTGGGGCTCATTCAAACGACGGGGCATGTTGTTGACGTCGCATGTCTTTCGAATGGCGTTGCATATCGTTCGAATGACAATGGTCCTCATTCGAACGACCTTAAGTTGCTGACTTGGTTAGACTCCAATTTATTTCCAACTCCTAAACCCTTTATATACTAAATTGATACGGGGCTGAGACTTCGAAAATCACTTTTCTCTGAAACTTTCTCCAGAAATCTTTTCCAAAACACATGTCTCTCATCTTCAACCCCTAGCCCCTACTTTTCACAAGTTTTGAAGATTCAATTGGTGTTTTCTCAAGAGGAGTTCAACCTTCTATTCAGATTTTTCATCCAACTAATTTCAGGCATGAATACTCTATTCTTTCCCTTTAGTATTATGCGTTTTAAGTGTTGCCTAAACCTTAATTTAATATTTTTTTAAAATTAATTAGCAATCTAATTAGAGAAAGTGGCCACATAAAACATGGGGCTATTTTTTTTTATGAAATCCTTTAATAGGAATAATATTCATAACCCTTGGGTGTGTAGGATTCTTGAGTGAATTTTGGGTTTATTGGTGTAGGCTGTATATAGAAAAACCTTGGTTTTCAATTAAATGAATTTGGGTGCGTATAAATCACGTAATTTGATGAAATTAGAATTTTGTTGTATTAATGATGTAATCTCGGTGTATTTAATTTAAAATAATTAAACAAGATTAATTGGGTGTTTTTGATGATGTGATAATTAAATTAAGATTTAACTGAATTGGACTATCATGCGTAGTTTGGTACATTCATGCGTAAGATTAATTGTGCTTATTTATGTGACTTGTTGGTTTTACTAAATTTTCATTGTGACGACGGGTTGTTGGATATTTTTGCTCTCCCTGTAGTTTAGGATGCCTTCTAGGTATGAGACTAGTGGGTAGGCGCCTGTTGATGATTTACGCCTTCTGGGGATGGGACTACTGAGGGTAGATTATTACAACTTGATTATGTCGGGGGTGGGGTGATTTTTGGTACTTTATCGTCGTTACACTAGCCTAGGCATGAGACTAGGTCGAGGTTTATGTTAGAAATTCATCATATACATAGGGTAGGACGTATTGATATCTTGAGGACCCTTAGGTATGGGACTAAGGGGTATTTTGAGGATCTCGCTTCGATTAAAGGGGGGATAATTTATAATTTGTGAAATTGAGAAATTGAGAATTCATGCCTAAGATAAAAATTGGTATTAAAATTGGTGGTGACATAATGTGTTAGGGACCGACAGTTTAAAGGGTAAGATTGGGCAATTTATGTTGCGTCGTGTGTTGGAACCTTGTCATATTGCGAGGGATCGACAGTTTAAATGGATTCAGCTGGCTATTGACAAGAGAAAGTGTGACACTTTGGTGGATTACTCCCCGAGACGGGAGGACTGTCATAATAAAAAGTGAGAACAAAAATAAAAGTTGTTTAATTTAGTTAAATTAACATTGCGGGACTTGGGAATTTAAAATCATATTGGTGTGCCTTTTAAATGGGATCTCTGCGGGTAGTGAGTGATTTATATTTATCGCGTTTAATTATCTCGTTTAATTCAAATATTCTATTGTGATATTTATTGTGTATAATGCTACTGTCTGGATTCAAGGATCCTATTTGAGGGGAGTAGAGTGTATTCATGCTTGGGCTCTGACCTTATGCGTTGACTAACTTTTTTGGATAAGTTTTGGGAGAAGCTGCATAGGATTATTGATGTTTATCAGTTGGAGGTGCAGCTGAAGTTTATTCGTTTTATTGCATTGTTTAGTTAGACTTTCCTATTCAATCGTATTTAATTATGAGACTTCATTTGAGTTTTATTGGGCCATTCGGTTCCAAAGTTGTTTAGAGGATTTCAGTTGATTATTCAGTCAGTTTATTATTCAGATTTTATTTAAATCCTTATTGGATATTGAATTTAATTGGAATTTTAGCATGTGATGGATCTTTATCATTCATTTGTTATATTCAAATGGGATTGATTCAATTATTTATCTTGTGGATTGATTTTACATGTCTCATATCTGTCTCATGCTAAGAATGGTGTTTTATTTACTCACGCTCGGCTTAGTTTCGGTGGCGGCCGATGACAAAATTAGGCGGGGTGGGACATAATCTCTTTCACCCATCCTCTAAATTCTCATAACTATCACTTAACCGGTGTGATATCATATAGGTTATACCGTAAGCTATCACATATGATGTGTCCATTTTATTTTGAAATATCTGTGGTGCATTTTTTAAGCCAAACGGCATGACTAACCATTCAAAATGTCCTTCTGGACAAGTAAATGCTGTCCATTCTATTGATTCTTTTTGCATCTTTATTTGCCAAAAGCCAGATTTACAATCAAATTTAGAAAAATATTTTTTATTCTGAATTTTATTAATTAATTCGTCTTTATTAGGTATTTTGTAACTATAGTCATAGGTATTATCATTTAATCTTTTATAATTAATAACCATTCTTGCTTTGTCTCTTTTTATTTCGCTATGATTTCTTACCATAAATGCAGGGCTTCTGTGTCTACTTATACTCTTTTTTATTACTCCTAGATTTAATAATTCTCTTATTTGAATTTTAAATTCTTCTTGGTCTATTAATTCACAAGCGATGTCTTTGGTTTTTATAGTTATATCTGGATTTATTATAATTAATTTTGCTTCTATTTTATTTTTATTCCAATGTTTTTGAGGGTCTTCTCCTATTATTTCAGTTTTTTCAGCTCGAAAAAAGTGAAAGTCTTAAAATTGAATGTAATAATTTAAATAAAATCATGTTTAAAAATACTAAATTAGAACTAGAAGACTTAATTAGATTAGCTGAAAAAACTGAAATAATAGGAGAAGACCCTCAAAAACATTAGAATAAAAATAAAATAGAAGCAAAATATAAAAAGTCCTAAAAATTCTATTTCTTGTTTTTCTAATTGCATCTTTTTACTACTAATTATTAGTCCTTGATTTATAAATTCTTTAAAAACTATTTGTAAATGATTAGCAATCAAGAAACCATAAATCCCTAGTTATCAATATCTATAATAGTCCTGTATCTAACATAGCTGTAGTTTCTATAGTTCTATTTGCAAATTTTATTTTCGTAGGGAAGGTAATTAAAGCAGATTTTTTAGATATATCGTTCATAATCCGAAACTTTCACTAGTTTAAAATGCGATTTTCCCTTTAGTATATAAAATCCCATATATATAATTCTCACTTTAATATATGAATCACAATTTAAATCCGGATAATACTATCCTGGAAGGAGAATAAAATCTTATTCATCTAACACTTTACACAAGTCTAAATTATATGATTTCACATCTTCATATACTTTCAATGTACTATACGCAACAAGTATATTTATACCTATATCACAACCATATGTATAATTCCTAAGCCACACCCTACTTTTATACGCAACAAGTATATTTATACCTATATCACAACCATATGTATATTTATTGGGTACAAATTACACACACACACCCTACTTTTATACTGTAATAACCCTCGCTTATGAGACCGTATTTTCTAGTAATTACTTAGTATAGTAATTAGAGGCAAGTGTTGGGTTATGATTTGAATGTTAATTCAATGTAGAAAGTTGATATTTATTGTGAGTTTGCATACATATCATAATCATGGGTAAATATTGCTATGTCATGCTTATTAATATCATCTGAATTCAAAATGATATTTGGCTTAATTATGAGACCGGAACCTAAATTGAATTTTAAAATGTCCAAATGATAATTTGGAGGTTGCAGTTGATTCCGGAACGTGCGAAATAGTCAGATAATGTACCATATTGTATTTTAAAGTTTTGGGCATTTTTGACTGATTGTACCTAAATTATACAGTTGCGTATTATTTTATCGCACTATTAGTTAATTAAGTGGGGTATTTGCCTTAGGTCACGACTTAAGCCTTCTAAGTCTTCCAATTACCCTAATTTCCTTCCTAAACCAAAGAGAGAAAGAGAAGAGTAGAAAGAAAGATTTGGAGATTGAGAGAGATTCTTGCTCCTACAACCAAGAGACCTGCAATTTGCTGAATCAAGGCAAGTTTTTACTTGCTATTTGTGTCTTGAGATAGATGATTTGTTGTGGTAATGATGTATTGATTTTGGTTTAGCAAACTTAGGGTTTTTCTTATGTATTTTTTGGGGTTTTGATTCATTCAAAGATGATTGGGATGATTCATGGGGTTTTAGATGATAAATAGTATCATTGATGTTATCTTGGTGTTGGTATATAAGTTTGGTTTGAAGAAATTTGAGTTGGGGTAGAAAATGGAGTCCAAGACTCCATAGCCAATTCTTGGCAAAATCGCAGGCCCGAATCGATTCGGCCCCCTGGGCGAATCGATTCGGTTAGGGCCAGTGCTCAGGTCTTGTGAACCGAATCGATTCGGAATTGGTCCAAATCGATTCGGCAGTTATGCAGAAACCCAAATCTTCTGACCGAATCGATTCGGCTCCCATCCGAATCGATTCGGCAATTATGCAGAATCTCAAATTTTCTGGCCGAATCGATTCGGCCAAGGGGGCGAATCGATTCGGTAGCCCTGCACTTTTTCAAAAATTTTTCTTTTAAATTTTAACCCTTTTTCTTTAGGATTAGTGATTAGGGACCTTCTTAAATGAAGTAAACATAGGGTTTAGAGTACTAGTTGAGTTGGGTCTACATCCTAGACTCGAAAGGGTTCATCTAGGATTCTTTCAAGGGGGAGTTTAAAGTAATGTTTAGGCATTACTTTTGTCTTGTAGTTTAGAAGGGTCTAGAAAATATTAAGGTCAATTTGGAGATTGTAGGATTCATCATGAGTTATAATTCGACTTGATGGTTTAGATTAAAGCCTAAAAGAGGTTTGGGAGTAACTTTGGAGTTTGAATTCCTTATCGAGGATGTTATGACGGTACGAAATACGTGTAGTCCCGATTTAGCTTATACATTTATTAAAATGGGAAATTGATAAGGTAAATGATAATTTACTAAATCATGTAATGGAAATTAATAAAATGGATGTTACACACCTCTCTAAATACCATCTTAAGGGAAGTCCGTGCGATAGGTGAAGCCCCCTGGCTAATGAATGCAGGGTGGATATAGTCCTAGGCCATATGAGCGCTTGTTTTATTTTTCTGCGATGGGTAGGAGATTCTGGGTGTGGTCTTGACTACCCCGCAGGCATATGGCCGCTTCCCGATGATTTCGATAGGATCCCAGGTTGTCTTATGTTAGGCCCTGGAAGATGATGGTTATTTAGGGACGCGCACAGTGGGGAAACCCGGACGGGCGGTCTTAGAATCGTTATATTTATATTTATGACTATTCTAATTATCGAGTTGGACTCGATGGAACATGAATGCCATAAAGAGCAAATTTATGACACAAAGAGCATGCTATTGAGATTAGTGCCATAAAGAGCACATGATGATACTTGTATTCCTGATAAGGAAAGTCAAAGAAGATTGAAATTGAAAAAAAATGATGAAAGATGATAAAGGCTCATGAGTACTTTAAATTCTGCTTTATACGAATTTCATTCTACATAGTCATTTATCAGCTTTAGTTCCCTACATGATGTTACCATGCTAGACTATCACCCATGCTTACTTGCGCATCATTATCATACCTGTCATTTATCTATTTGATCACATATACCCGGCCCTGACCGGTTTTCCTTTCTTATTGTGTGTATGTATATATATAATTCGTTCAGGTGTTCCGCCGCACGGTCGCCCGTAATGACCTTCCCTTCCACATGTTTTGAGGAGCCGTGATATCGTGCGGGTCTCACGGGATGTTTTGGTGTAGACGCCTCCATTTACGTTTTATAGTTATGATCAGTTTATTCGGGCATGTTGCCCAAACCGTTGTAATTGTATAATGGATCTATTATGTAACACTTGGTACTATTTGTATGTTGTATGGTTATATTGACCGACGTTTCATTCGGTCCTGTTGTATCTTTTGGGTTTCTTATATACGCTTGTGGGGGTTTCCACCCTCTATTTCTATTATGGGTTGTTAAAAATGTTTTCTTTTTATTTCAAAACCAAAGTTTTTGATAACCCGTTTTCTGGAATATAGCATGGTTATTCCTTATGCTTTGTATATTGTAGCGATGCTGAGAATGATATTTATCGATGATTTCCTATTTTATCGAGGTATAGGGCTGGCCACCCTTTATTTCGGATAGCGGGTTGTCACAGGTGGTATCAGAGCATCAGGTTCTAGAGTCTTTAGGATCTATGCGGACTTGTCACGTTCTAACGTAGCGTTCTTTGATATAGAACTTAATGTTAGGATTGTTTTGCTGCCTATGTATGCGATCTTCTACTAAATAGATTGTCTTATATTATGTTTTAACTCTATCTCGTCTTTATCTCAGATGCCGCCGAAGAGAGGACGTCCCGCTAGACGTAATAGGGTTGTTGAGGATGAGTATGGTCCTCCACCGCAGCAGGGGAATATCAGTGCAGCTGAAGTGGCAAATATTGTGGCCCAAGCTGTCAACTCCGCGATGACTGCAGTGACCCAACAAATGCCACAAGCTCAAGTTAGGGGACAAGAAGCACTAGTTCCTGCGGGACCTTCTCAGTGGGAACGGGTGAGGGAGTCTTTCCTTAAGGGACATCCCCCGGAATTCGAGGGAGGTTCGGATGTTATCAAGGCGAACCAGTGGAAGAGAGATATGCAGCGCCATCTTAGGATGGTGGAATGTAGTGAGGAGAAAAAGCAAATTCTCGTTACTTTCAAGCTTGTCGGACCGGCCTTACACTGGTGGGAGTCAATGACGACACCCGAACAAAGGGATACTATGTCCATCACCAATTTTTGGGCTTTGTTTGATGGAAAGTATTTCCCTCCTGCAGTTCAGAGGGAAATGCAGAGGAAGCTTCAGGATTTGGTACAAGGGGAGAGATCGGTTGCCGAGTACGAGGAGGAGTTTACCCGGTTAGCAAGTTTTATACCGGATGAAGTAACTCCAGAAGCGAAGAGGATCTCCAAGTTTGTGGGAGGTTTGCACTGGCGAATAAAACAACATTTGCTTGGAAATCCATCTCTGGTGACCTTTGGTGATGTGATGAATGCTGCTTTACTTCACTGTCAAGAACATAGATTGTTTGTGCAAAACAAGAAGAAGGTTGTAACTGCGGGGCAAACGGTGAGGCAGGGAGGAGTTGGGAGCGGAGGGGGAACATCTTCTTCGTCCCAATCCTCGGGGAACAAGAAGGTTGAGAGGGATCCTCAACAGGGGGATTCGTCAAAGCGTCAACATTTCGGTGGGTTTAATGTTGGTGGCAACAACAATAATAACAGGCAGGGTCAAGGTGGTCTATAACCACAGGGAGGTAGAGGTGGAAATGGAGTTAGGGGCCAACAGGGTCAAGGTGCGGGGCAATTCCGAAATAACCAAGGCAGGAATCAGGATAATGCGGTGAATAAATGTTTCCAGTGTGGGGAGCTTGGCCATTATAAAAGGGCGTGTCCTCAGTTGGTAGGAGGGCATCTTCCTAGGGCCCCACAGCAGCCGTATGTACAGTTTCCGCCCCAAGCACCTAATCCGGTTGCTCTTCCTCAACAGGGGCAATTGCAGTACGGACGGGTTTACCATATTCAGGAGGCTCTACTCCCTCCAGCTCCTCCGGCACCACCAGCGATCGAGGGTAAGTTTCTCATACATGGGCATATGGGTCGAATCCTATTTGATACGGGTGCTACACACTCCTTTATTTCTAGAAGTTTTTCCCAGACTACAGGTTTGATAAAATCTGCTGAAAGTACCTTCACTAGCGTTGAATCCTCTATGGGCGATGGCTCATTGATTTTCTTCGTATGTAAAAACGTAGGAATTAACCTTGGTGACTTGTGTTTTGAGGCTAACTTACTCGTCCTTGATATGGTCGGGTACGATGTAATTTTGGTATGGATTGGCTAGTGAAGTATCGTGCTATAGTGAATTGTTACGGGAAGAGTATAGTTTTTGCGGTTCCGGGACAAGAGATGTTCCTGGTAGTTATGCCTTGTATGGAAGGGAGCACGAGTGCTTATCTATATTGTATTGCGGAAGATGCATCGAGAGATGTCGTGGTTCCCCTAAATTCTCTTCCAATCGTTAGAGATTTTGAAGATATTTTTCGGGAGATACCGGGATTACCTCCAAGTCGGGAAATAGAGTTTGTGATTGACTTAATGCCGGGAACTCGACCGATCGCCAAAGCTCCTTATCGAATGGCTCCTGTGGAGATGAGGGAGCTGAGAGATCAGATTCAGAAGCTACTAGAGCAGGGCCTTATTAGGCGTAGTACCTCACCGTGGGGCGCTCCGGTATTGTTTGTGAAGAAGAGAGACGGTTCTCTCCGGTTATGCGTGGACTATAGAGAGTTGAATAAAGTCACCATCCGGAATAAATACCCTTTACCTCGCATCGACGATTTGTTTGATCAACTTAGGGAAGCTTCCTATTTCTCCAAGATCGACTTGAGGACGGGGTATCACCAATTGAGGATACGAGAGCAGGATGTATCCCAAACGGCATTTTTGACCCGTTATGGATCCTATGAATTCTTGGTTATGCCCTTTGGGCTACCAATGCCCCTGCAGTGTTTATGGACCTTATGAACAGGGTGTTTCGGGATTTCCTTGACCAGTTTGTCATTGTCTTTATCGATGACATCCTAGTCTATTCTCAGACAGAGTCGGATCACGCTGCTCACTTGCGGTTGGTCCTGCAGAGATGGAGGGATCATCAATTGTATGCAAATTTTGAGAAGTGTGGCTTCTGGTTGAAGGAAGTTCAATTTATGGGGCATGTGGTGTCATCCCAAGGCGTGTCTGTGGATCCGGGTAAGGTGATCGCGGTAAAGGAGTGGGGTCAGCCCACGATGCCCACTGAAGTTCGTAGTTTTCTGGGCTTGGCGGGTTATTACCGTCGATTCATTAAGGGCTTTTCTAAGGTTGCTAGCCCATTGAAAAATTTAACCCGGAAAGGAGTAAGATTTGTTTGGCATAGTTCATGTCAAGCGGCGTTTGATGAGCTCAAGGATAGACTAACGTCGGCTCCAGTCCTGGCATTGCCAAAGCTGGGATTGGAATATCTTGTCTTCACTGATGCATCTCTTCAGGGATTGGTAGGTGTTCTTAAACAAGAGAGACAACCCATTGCGTACGCTTCTCGTAAGTTGAAGCCTCACGAGAGGAACTATCCGGTACATGACTTGGAATTTGCCGCCGTTGTATTTGCCTTGAAGATATGGAGGCATTATCTCTTAGGGGAAAAGTTTAGTCTGTTCACCGACCACAAATCGCTGCAATACTTATTCTCCCAAAAGGATTTGAACATGCGCCAGCGTCGTTGGTTGGAGTTTGTGAAAGACTACCAATTTGATATTCATTATCACCCCGGGAAGGCGAATGTGGTAGCAGATGCCTTGAGTAGAAATCCCGAGGGAGACTTAGCTGAGGTGTGTAAAGCTAAGTGGAAGGAACTCAGCCTGAAGGAGGCAGGGGTGAGAGCATTCCTTTCCGTGATGACGGTTACTCCCACGATTATAGCAAAGATTGTGGAAGCCCAGAAAAGAGATAAAGTTTGTCAAGACCATACACGCCAGTTGTTGTCTGAGGGAGCGGAGTCGTACTCGATTGGTTCCGAGGGCGGACTACGCTTCCATGGAAGACTCGTGGTTCCCGATGATGGGGACTTGAGACGATCTGTTATGGCAGAATCCCACGGGTCAAGGTTTGCGGTACATCCAGGCGGGGACAAGATGTACCAAGATATGCGTCGTTTGTATTGGTGGGCGGGTATGAAGAGGGATATCTCAGAGTTTGTATCTCAATGCACTACTTGTCAGTTGGTTAAGATTGACCACCAGCGACCGACAGGTTTGTTACAACCGCTCGAGATTCCCGTATGGAAATGGGAGAGCATTTCGATGGACTTTGTTACGGGCTTGCCTAGATCGCAAAAGGGTCACGACTCAATTTGGGTGATTGTCGACCGTTTGACTAAGTCGGCACACTTCTTGCCTGTGCGCACCGATTATGATACCACTCGTTATGCCCAGTTGTTCATTGAGGAGACCGTCAGACTCCACGGGGTACCTTTGAATATTATCTCCGACCGAGATAAAATATTTGTGTCCCACTTTTGTCAGAGCTTCCAGGGAGCTATGGGGACCGAGTTGAAGTTAAGCTCTTCCTATCATCCTCAAACAGACGGTCAGACCGAAAGGGTAAACCAGATGTTGGAGGATATGCTTCGTATGTGCATACTCGACTTTAAAGGCAGTTGGGAACAATACCTTCCGTTGGTTGAGTTCGCTTACAACAACTCATACCAATTCACTATTGGAATGGCACCCTATGAAGCTCTGTATGGCAGGCCTTGTAGATCGCCCGCTTGTTGGCTGGAGGTGGGTGATAATAAGTTCCTTGGACCTGATATGATCCAAGACACTTCTTCGAAGATTGAGCTTATTCGAAATCGCATACGGATAGCCCAAGATCGACAAAAGAGCTACGCCGATGCGGGTAGGAGACATATGGAGTTGGAGGTTGGAGACCAAGTGTTGGTACAAGTGTCCCCGATGAAGGGCATTAAGCGTTTTGGGAAGAAGGGAAAGCTTGCACCCCGTTTTGTTGGACCTTTCCCGGTGATTGCAAAGGTTGGTCCCGTAGCATACCAACTTTCCTTGCCGGAACCTTTACAACAAATCCATGATGTATTTCACGTCTCCTCTTTGAAGAAGTACAAAAGGTGTGAAGGTGCCCTTTGGCACATTCCTTTCGAAGATATCGATTTGTAGCCCGATGTTTCTTATGAAGAACAACCGGTTGCTATCCTTTAGTTTGGGGAGCGACAGTTAAGATCTCGTGTGGTGCCCCTAGTGAGAGTTCATTGGAGTCGTCATCATGCCAACGAATCAACTTGGGAACATGAGGATGAGATGCGGGAGAAATACCCACATCTTTTCTTATGAGGTACGCCTGAATTTTGGGGGCAAAATTCCCTCATAAGGGGGGGAGTATGTAATAACCCTCGCTTATGAGACCATATTTTCTAGTAATTACTTAGTATAGTAATTAGAGACAAGTGTTGGGTTATGATTTGAATGTTAATTCAATGTAGAAAGTTGATATTTATTGTGAGTTTGCATACATATCATAATCATGGGTAAATATTGCTATGTCATGCTTATTAATATCATCTGAATTCAAAATGATATTTGGCTTAATTATGAGACCGGAACCTAAATTGAATTTTAAAATGTCCAAATGATAATTTGGAGGTTGCAGTTGATTCCGGAACGTGCGAAATAGTCAGATAATGTACCATATTGTATTTTAAAGTTTTGGGCATTTTTGACTGATTGTACCTAAATTATACAGTTGCATATTATTTTATCGCACTATTAGTTAATTAAGTGGGGTATTTGCCTTAGGTCACGACTTAAGCCTTCTAAGTCTTCCAATTACCCTAATTTCCTTCCTAAACCAAAGAGAGAAAGAGAAGAGTAGAAAGAAAGATTTGGAGATTGAGAGAGATTCTTGCTCCTACAACCAAGAGACCTGCAATTTGCTGAATCAAGGCAAGTTTTTACTTGCCATTTGTGTCTTGAGATAGATGATTTGTTGTGGTAATGATGTATTGATTTTGTTTTAGCAAACTTAGGGTTTTTCTTATGTATTTTTTGGGGTTTTGATTCATTCAAAGATGATTGGGATGATTCATGGGGTTTTAGATGATAAATAGTATCATTGATGTTATCTTGGTGTTGGTATATAAGTTTGGTTTGAAGAAATTTGAGTTGGTGTAGAAAATGGAGTCCAAGACTCCATAGCCAATTCTTGGCAAAATCGCAGGCCCAAATCGATTCGGCCCCCTGGGCGAATCGATTCGGTTAGGGCCAGTGCTCAGGTCTTGTAAACCGAATCGATTCGGAATTGGTCCGAATCGATTCGGCAGTTATGCAGAAACCCAAATCTTCTGACCGAATCGATTCGGCTCCCATCCGAATCGATTCGGCAATTATGCAGAATCTCAAATTTTCTGGCCGAATCGATTCGGCCAAGGGGGCGAATCGATTCGGTAGCCCTGCACTTTTCCAAAAAATTTTCTTTTAAATTTTAACCCTTTTTCTTTAGGATTAGTGATTAGGGACCTTCTTAAATGAAGTAAACATAGTGTTTAGAGTACTATTTGAGTTGGGTCGACATCCTAGACTCGAAAGGGTTCATCTAGGATTCTTTCAAGGGGGAGTTTAAAGTAATGTTTAGGCATTACTTTTGTCTTTTAGTTTAGAAGGGTCTAGAAAATATTAAGGTCAATTTGGAGACTGTAGGATTCATCATGAGTTATAATTCGACTTGATGGTTTAGATTAAAGCCTAAAAGAGGTTTGGGAGTAACTTTGGAGTTTGAATTCCTTATCGAGGATGTTATGACGGTACGAAATACGTGTAGTCCCGATTTAGCTTATACATTTATTAAAATGGGAAATTGATAAGGTAAATGATAATTTACTAAATCATGTAATGGAAATTAATAAAATGGATGTTACACACCTCTCTAAATACCATCTTAAGGGAAGTCCGTGCGATAGGTGAAGCCCCCTGGCTAATGAATGCAGGGTGGATATAGTCCTAGGCCATATGAGCGCTTGTTTTATTTTTCTGCGATGGGTAGGAGATTCTGGGTGTGGTCTTGACTACCCCGCAGGCATATGGCCGCTTCCCGACGATTTCGATAGGATCCCAGGTTGTCTTATGTTAGGCCCTGGAAGATGATGGTTATTTAGGGACGCGCACAGTGGGGAAACCCGGACGGGCGGTCTTAGAATCGTTATATTTATATTTATGACTATTCTAATTATCGAGTTGGACTCGATTGAACATGAATGCCATAAAGAGCAAATTTATGCCACAAAGAGCATGCTATTGAGATTAGTGCCATAAAGAGCACATGATGATACTTGTATTCCTGATAAGGAAAGTCAAAGAAGATTGAAATTGAAAAAAAATGATGAAAGATGATAAAGGCTCATGAGTACTTTAAATTCTGCTTTATACGAATTTCATTCTACATAGTCATTTATCAGCTTTAGTTCCCTACATGATGTTACCATGCTAGACTATCACCCATGCTTACTTGCGCATCATTATCATACCTGTCATTTATCTATTTGATCACATATACCCGGCCCTGACCGGTTTTCCTTTCTTATTGTGTGTATGTATATATATAATCCGTTCAGGTGTTCCGCCGCACGGTCGCCCGTAATGACCTTCCCTTCCACATGTTTTGAGGAGCCGTGATATCGTGCGGGTCTCACGGGATGTTTTGGTGTAGACGCCTCCATTTACGTTTTCTAGTTATGATCAGTTTATTCAGGCATGTTGCCCAAACCGTTGTAATTGTATAATGGATCTATTATGTAACACTTGGTACTATTTGTATGTTGTATGGTTATATTGACCGACGTTTCATTCGGTCCTGTTGTATCTTTTGGGTTTCTTATATACGCTTGTGGGGGTTTCCACCCTCTATTTCTATTATGGGTTGTTAAAAATGTTTTCTTTTTATTTCAAAACCAAAGTTTTTGATAACCCGTTTTCTGGAATATAGCGTGGTTATTCCTTATGCTTTGTATATTGTAGCGATGCTGAGAATGATATTTATCGATGATTTCCTATTTTATCGAGGTATAGGGATGGCCACCCTTTATTTCGGATAGCGGGTTGTCACATATACACAATTCCTAAGCCACACCCCCTTTCCATACTCCCTCAATACACCCAATCCTTCCCACCATCATCTTCTCCAACTCACCCACCTTCTCTCTCCTCTAAACCACCACTAACAAACATCCAAAAATCTTCAACCCCCATAACCATGATCTCTCTCTCTCTCTCTGCCACCTCCATCATCCTACCAACACGCAACCCATCACAGCCCCCCCACCGGACCACCTGCAAAAGCCGACCCGAATCAAACCTAGACCTGCCCTGTTTCCGGCGTCGACCCGACGATACCACTGAAATCGGACCTACCCGAACTCACCTCCCATGTACCCAAACCCGTGGCAACCCAAGGACTCTCGATCCATCCTCAACCCGAGGCCCGAACCACCAGCTCCAAACCGCACCCGTCCGACCCACCAACAGGCCGACAGCCCTTGTCCGGTGACCACCTGTGAACCTCAACCCGACCCTAATCCGGCCAATATCCCCAAACCCATTTCACCATTTCAAGACCCGTGCCATTTCTAAACCTCTTACACGATTCTCACCTGCCAAAATTAAAGCCAAAACCAAATAAACCAAAACCAACTAATACCCACATGCTAATTAAACCTAATGACTCCTTTATTCCCTTTTTCCCATAATAACCCCAACGAACACCTTTCACACCTTTTACCCAAAACACCCCCATTAAGCATATCAGATTTTTTATTCCCTCACCCCTCAGTCACATTACCTCACACCATATCCACATGCACCCCCATCAATATACCCAATATACCCCTTTGCTCCATCTGCCTACTATATAAGAAGACCATGCTCATTCAAAAGGGGGGATTTTAAGCTTTTTAGGGAAAAGACTAGAGAGAGAAAGCTAGAGGATAAAGATAGAAAAATTACTGAATTCTAGAGAGAAAAAAATTAGTAGAGAAAAATTGTACACACTTGAGTGAAGATTGGATTGAATAAATGCAATTGCTTCTCTCCTATATGTTGGTTTGAATCTCTTCTATCCTTCCCTTTAATTTTTTTAGTAAGTTTTATTAGATTGTTAATAATTGAATTGTGACTATGGTTGGATAATCACTCCATTCAAGGAGTTAAATGAAGCCCCATATAATTAATTTAATGTATTAATTAATCTAGTCTACTTTGTTTCATTTAGTTAATTTTTCTTTTCATTCCTACTTGAGTTTAGGCCTTGAGAAATGGTAAACTATCTTTGAGAAAGGATTAAAATCTAATATACTCTTAATTTGTGGATTCAAACTAGAGATAGTTTGACCCACTAATTAGATTATATTATATTTTATTACACTCATACATTAAAATTTTGTTTGATTTAAGATTTATTATATGAATCTATTCTAGCGAGTGATTGATATAATACTTCTAAATCAATTATTCAATTGAGTTGTGGGAATCAAAATTAGATTAACTAAATTATATTAGTTTGTTTTGTCAAATGATGAGAATTAACTGATAAGATGAATTAATATTTTGAAAATTTGTATACTAGAATAATTAGCACATTTAATTGATGAAGTGGTGGTTAAGTTTCATTCCTTGAATATTTCTCAAAGTTAAGTTCATCTCAATTCTTATTACTTAGTTCTTATTTGGCACACTAGTTAGTTTGTTAATTTCATCTCTTATATTAGTTTAGAGTTAATTCACCTCACCTCACCTACTTATTTTAATATTTGAAAAACATAAAAAAAATTTAGAGAAACCCAAAAGTAAAAAAAAGGGATCAAGTGAATTATATTCATAATCCTCTTATATTTAGCATGTTCACACCTTAGATTAGGATTGACATCCTTACTTACCACTCTACACTTGAGTTTGTTATATACTTGTAGGTAATTGAGGTATTGATTGAAGTGCCTTTTCAACAACAACGACACACAAAAAAAAAGTAATTCATCAATAGCTCTAATGTTATGGATTTAATAAACTTCACCGTGTAAGATGAAAAACAACCGGCGTTTGTTGATCCTAGCCTTCAGTGTGAGGATGCGGACTTATCTGGCAGCGATTTACTTGTCCCTCACACACACCCTGTGGACCCTACTCATGTGTTAGGGGACACGCCTGCTTGGGTTTGCAAGAGTCGTGATCCTGTCGCCATTGTTATCGATCCCACTTTAGGGTTCAAGACTCGTGCTCAGCTAGAGAACTTTGTTAGTCATTTTTACTACACGTCCAAAGTCGATCCCAAGAATCATGAGGAAGCAATCAAGGATGAACACTGAATATCTTCTATGCAGAATGAGTTGCTTCGGTTTAAAAAGAACAATGTCTGTGAACTTGTCCCCCGACCTAGTGAGACGAATGTGATAGGTACCAGGTGGATTTTCAAGAATAAAATGGATGAAAATGGTACCATAATCAGAAACAAATCTAGGTTAGTCGCTCAAGGCTACACACAAATAGAGGGCGTAGACTTTGGGGAGACATTTGCTCCTGTTGCGAGGCTTGAGTCCGTCTGCTTACTACTCGCCATCGCATGTCATCTGCGCTTCGAGTTATATCAGATTGATGTTAAGAGAGACTTTCTAAATGGCATTCTATAGGAGGAAGTTTCTTGGAACAACCAAAAGATTTTGATGACCCTAAGCACCCGGAGCACGTCTACTATATGAGGAAAGCCTAATATGGTTTGAAGAAAGCACCCCATGCTTGGTACGAGAGGCTTACTTCCTATCTCTTAGCCCGTAGCTTCAAGAGAGGGGGAGTTGATATGATGTTATTCGTCAGGAGAGATGATGGTGCTATTTTGGTTTCCCATGTCTATGTGGACGACATAGTCTTTGGATCCACTTGCTCCCATTATACTCACCACTTTGAGGAGGAGATGAAAAGTGAGTTTGAGATGAGCATGGTAAGTGAGCTTACTTTCTTCCTTGGTCTCCTGGTTCATCATCTAGAGGATGGGATATTCATTTCCCAATCCATGTATGCTAGAGACCTAGTGAAGAAATTTGGTTTAGACTCCTCTAAGCATGCACGTACACCTATGAGTACTTCTATCAAGCTTAGTAAGGACACTTCAGGCAAGGACGTAGAGCAAACCTTATATCGGATTATGATAGGTAGTCTTATATACTTGATTTCCAATTGTCCCAACATAGCCTTTAGTGCTAGAGTCTGTGCACGATATCAGGCATCCCCGAAAGAGTCACACTTAGTCGCTGCAAAACGTATTATCAAATACGTGAGTGGGACTCTCTCCTACGATATTTGGTATCCCTTTGATATCGATAATCGTCTGTCTGCCTAATCGGATATCGATTGTGCCGGGGATGTATATATATGTAGGAGAACTTCTGGTGGGTGTTTCTACTTTGGTTCTGCTCTTGTCTCTTGGCTGATCAAGAAGCAAAACTCCATCTCTTTGTCCACTGCGGAGGCTTAGTACATCGCCGCCGAAAGTTTTTGCACGCAACTCTTGTGGATGAAGCAAATGTTGGAGGATTATGGGATTTCACAGGACACCGTGACCATCTCCTGTGATAATACGAGCGCGATACACATATCTCATAATTCGGTCCAATATTCGCGCACAAAGCACATCAGGATACGCGAGCACTTTATACGTCACTTAGTTAAGGAGAAAGTCGTATCCCTGAGTTTCATACCCACTGATCTTCAGTTAGCCGATATTTTCACAAAACTTTTAGATTCCCTTAGATTCGAGAGTCTTAAGAAGTCTTTAAGGATTTGCACAGTTGACTGAGGGATTGGCTCGTGTCTAAGATAGGATGCATTGTCATGTTCGTATCATATGATTCTTATTGCTAGTTTGTATCATTTGTATTATTAATTTTTTTTCTTTGTATATTTTTTTTCTTCGAAAAAAAAATCCAAAAAGATTTTCATTTTTAAAAAAATTTAGAAAAGGACAAAAAGATTTTTGTATTTTGTTTACACCTCTTATGGATGAGAATTTAAGATAGCCGATCAAAACTTCCATTTCCATTATTCTCATGACTGTTTGATAGTGATTTCAGACACTACATCATTTCATCCATGTGCTTTACATTGTTTGGAGTCTTTGAGATGTGATTAGTGATATCTTTATACATGTTTGGCTCCTTATCTCCTTTATTTCACACATGCACGACTTTATTTGATTATTGTACTTGTCTATCATATATTGGCTTAAGTGTTTTCATCTCAATTCTGTTTATATAACGAACCATATGCGACAAAACTTGACAAGCTTGGAATGCATGTAAAAACCATTTGGTGAGATTGTGTGGTATTTTAAAACGGGGAAGGGCTGCGAAAGGTTCTCATTTAACCTTTGCGAATACTAAGCCACCGTTAAATCGGACCTAAAAAATTTAGGAATTTTAATTATCCGGGGTCCAAAGAGGTTAAAAGAGCCCGAAAAAATTGAAAAGCAATAAAAAGAAATTCATGCCAAAAGTGGGTCATTAGGGTTCACCATCAATTCTCCAATGTTTGAGAATTTAGATCACCTCTAAAAAAATATAAATCTGAGGGAGTTTGGTTGGAGAATTTAAACGGGTTTGCATCTCCTTGAAACTCCTGAAAAAGCATTAAATAGTTTTGGACGCTCTTGGTGTGGAAATCACTTTGAGCTTTGATTTGCTAATTTGATTGAGTCAATTTCTTATAATTCCATCTTTTTACAACTAAGGAAGATGTTGAGTTCATTCATTAGAAGTATCCGATATTCATCATGCACATATGTTTTGTTTGTATGCATTGATTTTCCGATCGAATTTGCTCACACCCCTACATTTCCGCTATCATCGACTTGGTTATTTTTGTGTTCATTCATGGTGTGATTCTTTGTTGTATATTTTGTGTGAAAAAGTTTGAAAAATTGAAAAATAGAAAGTTTATTTCCTTATGACATTCTCCATTTGCATTTATTTGTGCTTCTCATATCTGTCTATTTGGGGACATCATAAAAAGGGGGAGAATGAATTATGGAGGAGAATTGTTTTGTTTATTTATCAATGATTTGCTTAAGCTTCATTGATCTTTGATTTGTGAATGTTATTATATTTCAAAATGTTATGTGTCATGGGTATCTGTGTTTATCTCATATGTGTAGGTACAAAATTGGTGTTTATTAGATTGCACACCCTGATGAGAAAATATGAAGATTTGAAGATGTTGAAGTTTAATTGACTACATGTCAGTTAGTATTCTCAGTTTGATGGTTTAATGGGTATATTATCTCATATGTCATTTGCCTTATGGAAATAGCATAAATCAGATTTTTTATGTATGTACCGGCATAGACATGGGGGGAGATATATAAGGACATAATTTTCTAAATGTTCGGGGTAGAATCTAGGAATTTTCTATTTACCATAGATCACAGTATGTATGTTTGATACCGCTACATTTGGCACATCAACACGATCATCCACGACGGCCTTAATCCGAATCCAAGCATCCAACATCTTCACACGTGTTGCTCAACTGTTCCCACTACTCCACTTCGCATTATTGGTAAAATGGTTTATTGGAGTTTTTAATATTTGCATAAATATTTGAGAAATTTTTAGAAAATGTTTTTCGAAGTCTGATTTGTTTTTAACACAAAAGGAGAAATTTTTCTAAGTGTAGAAGCGGAGTTTTCTTGGTCGTCGAGCTCGTTCGAACGACATCGCTCTGTCATTCAAGAGACATGAGGATGTCGCGCGATCTTGTTCGAGCGACATGCCTATCTCGTCAAATATCAAAAAGTAGTAAATGTCCTAACTCTTGGCTCAACATAAATTCCACTCTAAAAAAAGGTATTCTAAATAATATATACCTCCAACCCTCCCAAGTTGCTATAGCTACAAGTGTCCGAGATGACCAAGCTATAAATGTAAATCATCAAACATTTCATGTTATTTCATTTAAATCCATTCCACGATTAACTTTACAAATAAAAAAGACATAAAATAAAGAAATTAACAATAAATCAGAGTTAGCGCTAATAAGGAACCCAGGTCATACAATGTAATTTATAATATCCTCGCTATTTTTTTAGCTCCTCTCATTTGCTGAAGCACACACCATTTGAAGAGTGAAAGGAAAAACAAAAAGGAAATAAGAGAAAAAGAATAAACTGATTGGTATCAAAAGATGTATAACCAAATAAGATTTAAGAATGTAAACCAAAAAGGAAATAATACCTTGTTGCGTGGGATTGATATGGGAATATACCAATGCTGGATGTCGGAAGAATTCAAAAAATTATGTCAAAAACATACACAAATACACACATAACGCTATGTCTGTTGTTTTTTTCAAAATGTAAAGCATTGTGAAGTAGAAGTTTATAGTAGAAAAGAAAGCATATTTTTAGGACTTGTCACCCCTCACCAATATCGCCACAATTCGGGTGAGAAATATAAAATTTAGGATCTTGAATTGATATCAGTAAATTAGTAAAACTAACAATATCTCACTATAAAAAATAACGACACGCATATAAACCCCAATACAATGTCAAAAAAATCCATTTAATTATATTTGGACAAAAAAAAATCATGATACTCATATAACCCCCAATATAATATGATGACACATATATAACCCACAACAAGGTGGATGTAATTTTTTTTACTTATTGAAAATCCATTTAATTATATTTTGTTAAAACAAATATAATGTCTAGTATTTTGAATAATATTTTGTCAAAAAAAAATAACTCCAATGCAATTTCTAGGGTTTATTGACATAAAATACAATTTGTTCATAGTTACGCATATAAACACACGCACATACACATAAAACTATGCATACACACACATATAAACATAAATCTATACATATACTCCCACAGATACACACACATACACACACACTTATACACACACATATACACACAAATAGATATCTATACATACACATATACACAAATAGAAATCTATACGTACACACACACAGCTGCCACAAATCAACAAATCTAAATGCACACACACATATACACACATACCTTTCAAAAATCTTAGAGCTGAAATCGTGATAACCCTAGGCTGAAATTGAATCGTAAAAATTTCCCCAAACCCCCTTAGATGAAATAGAAAATGCCCAAATAGAGAAATGGGACTGAGATAAGCACGTTTGTTTTTAATGGATAAATATGGTCACGGCCTAGAGCCGTGACCCATCATCCCGACCCATTAGTTCTTCACCTGCTGTTGATTAACGAATGGTCACGTCTTAGAGCCGTGACCTTCATCCACGACCACCATAAGGTATAACATGCGTCAACTGGTGATGTTCAAATGAGGGATGGTCATGTCCCATAGCCGTGACCCATGCCAAGAAATGGTCACGGCCTCCAGTCGTGACCCTTAGTGGTTTTTTTGTGCTTCGTCATGCCTATGGTCACAGCCCAAGTCTGTGACCCATCCACGACCAAGCTTGGAGGGAATTTTGATGCGAGTTTGGTGCCAAGATGTTCACGACCTAGTCACGGCCCAAGTCTGTGACCCACAATGATCAGAGATTTGGGTCGTGACCACTTCCAGAGCATCCATGACTTAGTGTGGTAATGAATGTGGTCATGCCAAAAATTGAGATGGTCACGGCCCTGGTCCGTAACTAGATGGACTTAGGCCGTGACCAACTGGGCATGACCATTCGTAGTATTTGGTGTAGTGGGACATGCTAAGTGAGCATAATAAGCTGCAATTCCCCATAATTTTCATGCATTAATTAAATAGTAAAATTAATTATTTAACTAACATTTTTATCCTCTTCGATGACAAATTTGGTTAAAATCTTTTGTTTCATATCCTTGGTGTTACTCGATTTTTTGATGGATATATATCTTTGAAACATCGCTTTGTTCAAATGTTTTGGCATGTGGCAGCTTTCACTTATTCATTACTAAGATGAGGTAATAAGCCTAATTTTCAATGGTAGCATCATCCAATCAAAGTTGTAGCCTTAACCACTTCATCTTTCATGATTTTTATAAAGAATTTAGATTTTTAACTCCTTCAAATCATGGATAAATCCCATACATACACATTTAAGGATAATGGACTCTCTCTCACAGACATTCACAAAGTGGCATTTATACAATGTGTACATCTTTGTCAATCTTTGTCAATCCTTGTAAAAGATTGTACATCTTTGTCAATCCTCATAAACTGGCATTTATACAATGTGTAGTACGGTGTAAAGTGCAACAAGGCATGATAATATATTCTCAAAATAAAACTTTACTCAAAGTTTATAAGAATTAAAAGAAAATCTAATTAATGTCATGAAGCACATGTCATATTCCTACACAAAAAGAAATATAATCAAATATGACATTATTATATATGAAAATATGCTATTGAGTATATCATCTCAAAGGCAAAATGTGATTGTACCTAAAATTTTGAATTTATTGATGAAAAATACGTATAACACAAAATAGCATGACATGGTATCAAAATATATACATAAATCACATAATCCTAAATATGTTTCAACAAACTCAATTAATCATGAAAATAACAAATGAAGTCCTAAGATAGTCAATCCAAAGAAATCACAAACTTAAGACTAAAGGAGCATGTAAAGCCTAACAAAAAAATTAGGCAAACCAAGGATGATAAGCACTAGTAAAGAATATTTATCCAACGTAAGATAAAAACGCTTTTAATATGCATAGGAATAAAATATATATGGATCAAATAAAAAAATCAACTAGATGGGATAGTCCTAAACATATCTTTAGAAATCCAAAATAATGTATTCTCTAAAAAAAAGGCTTTCCGATTTATTCCATAAATAAATTAAGAGAAAATCAAGAAGACAAATAAATCACATACGACTTATCAAGAATGATATATATGAAATATAAACTCACATATGAAACAAAGTACATAGCCTAGCATAAGATAGATGAAGGTGAAATGCTAATAAGTCTATGGCCAAAAATAAAACAACCTCTAGCGCTTAAATTCAGAAGGAACCAATTCGAAAATCTTTTTAGTATTAACTTTAACTCCATTCGAAATATCATTCCTAACCCATACAAGACTCACATGAGGAGTGTCAGGTTTAAATGGGGCATTGGGCATATTTTTCCTTTCTTTGCCTTTCATTTGAAAGTCATTTTCTCAAACACGTTTTGAATATGCTTAACCCACATTTTTCTTTTAACACGTTTATAAGAAAAAAATTGAATAAAATGTTTTTTCAACCTTTGTTATTCCTAACGAAAATCTGACCATTCTACCATGATGCAAAGGTAAGGTTTGTTTGATTAAAAATCAAATCTCCCTCAAACAACCAATTTTGTGATAATGATCATTTAAAACGTTTTGATCTAGTCATTAATTTACTTATAAAAAATCTTTAAGGTGACCTTTTTTATGACAGTAAGAATAAAAAAATTCTTTCTTGTATTTATTATGATTAAACATGTGATATTTATTAGCACAACTAAGAGTAACAATATGTTTTCCCTTCAAATGATTGACAACATATTTCTCTTTATTTTGAGAAATTTTGGGCACAGTATCAATAAGTATTGTCTCATTTGATGATGAAGTTTTGATAAAAAAAATATCACTAATCTAGGAATCTCTAGTTTGCTAAAATCCAAGTCTTTTTAATATGTTCAATATTTTTTAAAAGATATATTGGATTCTTCATAAATTCAATATTCTTTTTTCAAATTGTCCAATAAGATGGAATATTCATCTCTGTCTTTTATCAATGTGGACAAACATATCCTCTTCTTTTGAAACCTCCTTTAGTCTTTGGACTCATCAAGAAAATCTAGGAGGTCACTAAAGTAAACATTAAGGGATTTGATTTTAGGAAAGTGGGCATACCCATAAGTTTCAAAAACTTGGAAAAATTTATTTTCTTCTTTTACAAAAAAAAAAGCTCATTGGAAATTTTGATTTTCTCATTTTTAAGGATTTTGATCTTTTCTAATATAATATCCCTTTCAATGATAAACTGGGAAGAAAAAAGATCTTCATTATTCTTAACGACTTTTTCTTCTGTAAATATTTGTTTTCCTATAAGATAGAATCACATTGTTTAGAAATAATATTTTGGATTCTATATAATTCTTATCATAAGAAATTTGGACATCCTCTTCTTCACTATCACTACTACTAACGAAAACATCTTCGATGTAATAAATAGAGTAATTTCAAAAATCGTACGGGTTTTTTCGTCCGATAAAAGCATGATAATTAGGTGCACCAATTCAATCACGAAGATTATCGCACATGGTAAACTCCATATTCAGACACGTTAGATCTACCTAAAGGTGATTAAACCAAAATAAGGTCTAGATCTGATACCAGTTGAGAGTGCATGAGCTCCAAAAAAATGGATGAACAATACCCAACTAAAATTTCTTGTTAAAAAGGGACAATGTTTCCTTTAGTTTCTTATGATGGGTAAAAGAAAACACCTAAAGTCTATGTGTCAAATTATTTATCAAATAGATTACACCAAATTTTATCTTCAATACTAGGTGATTAAATCTAAGTACAGAAGAGGTAAGCAATATAGCACAAAACCAAGGCATACGAGGAAAACCCCACTACGAAAAAAACCTCGAGCCGACATAACGACAAATGTACTATGGTAGAGTTTTTTAATTGAAAGATAGATACTTATATTCTCTCAGCGCTATAAAAGACTAGACACTCTTTCCTACCATATCCTCTGTGGAGAGCACCAACAGCTAGAGAACATTATGTCTGCAACAAATGTCATCAAAACCTTCGCCAAAAAAATTTACTTTAAAGTTTGAAGAAAACTTTGTGTTGTTCCAATAGAACAAGTGAGAATCCACCAATGTGTATATCTACTTCCAAGGATGTGAGAGTAATAAAGGTTGAGAAAAGTGAATAAAGTGTTTGTTTAATAAAACATAATGAAAACCTTTCTAAAAATATGATTTCTTTAGCTTGACAAAACAATGAAAACCATTTTAAAAATATTAACCTTATTTTGTGAGGAAGAAGAAGTCAAAATAAATAGGTGTTATCAAACTTGTTGACACATAATCTCAATGCCTGTAACTCATTATCAACCACATAAAATAGGTTGCTTATTGAACCCAACAACAGAAATGGTAGCAAAAGAGAATATTAAGATTTTACAATGTAATACTTTGGATATATTTCCTTTTTGTGCCAGATTTTATATTGTCACTATAGTGAGGAATTGCGTTACTCGAGAGAACCTGAAGCAATCTAGGTCATGCAAAAAATCAGAGAAACTTGAACTTGAATAAAGGCGCCAGTGACACAATTTTGATGAAATGAAGGAAACTATCACTGTGATGAAGCTACAATGAGGCAGGTCGCACCATTGTCTAGAAAATCGAAACAAATAAATGCCTTCAAGAGTTTTGAAACTATTTTGGCAAAATATCCTAAGTATGTTTTTTCTCAGGCTATAACACTTATAATTAAAATACACAAAAAATAATGCAATTTTTATGAACATAGTCTTTTTATTAAAAAAAAAGTATATTACATAGTGTATTTTTTCAATTTGCCAAAACCACTCACACACAAGTTTTAACCAATTTTGCAATTTAAGAAAATTTAATCTAAGTTATGTCCAAATAAGAGTGGTAAAACTAAACTATTCTAAGTCATTTACCTTTATCCTATATCGGCAATATCATTGGTCACGGCATGAGGCGGCTTTTTAGACGAAGACAAAGAAGTATGGTCTTGTAATGTTAATCATGAAGCTTTTGGGGACAACTTAGAACATGACTCAAATATGTTTTGGAGCAGGATAAGACAATATAATCATATCCATCTTTTGTGCATACATGTGCTCATACAGTGTTCCTGCATCTTTTTTTTATTTAAAATATGGGATAAACTAAAGAAAATGACAGGACTATTTGACGACTTTCGTCGTCACCCTTACTAGATCGAATTGAATCTAAACTATGATTATGATCAAGTCTTACCAAAATAATATTTACCTTTTGTGCCATATGATCTTACACTTTAATTTTTCCCTCTCGATTGGTCTCTCTTCTCCGATGAACTTAATCATTATAATAATATTCAATTGAAAGTTTTTGCCACAGTGATTAATTTTTTTTGTACCAATTATAGTTAGATTAGTTTCCACTAATCTTATTCTCCATATGCAATGGTCTTCATCCTGACCTCGAAACTCAAATTCGATCTTGTGGAAAGCTTCCCTCCTAGGGTACACTTTCAACTCACTCGTGGGGCATAAAATCCCAAAATTATCGAAGTAATTTCAGCACTTCATGAGAAATGATGAAACCCACTCGAATTTCTAACTAACGCTTTTTATGTAGTTTGCTTGCATTCTCTTCGGTTCAAGCCAGCTCCTCAAGCTCTAATTTTTTCTTTGGGTATGGAAGTCTCTCTCGCTATTAGATTGGAAACTCTCTTAGGCTATTATGATAAAATTGTCAAGGCCTTTGTTTACTTATTCTCAATGTTTAAAATTATTAAATTATTAGGCTATAAAGAAAACTAAATACTTAAGATGTGATTCATTCTTCACTCCCCATACTGAACTATTAACACACCATCTCTACCACACATATGATATTACATGGCGCTAAAGAGCCAACATTAAGCTTGCATCCAATATAACCACAACCTTATATGCATAAGATTCAAGAACCAAAGATGTTGGTATTCCCATAGCTATTTTATCATGTGTTGCACGCTCAAGATAAAAGACCATGGACCATTGGTCCTTATTAATCTCCTTTGTTGGAAGAACTCAAAGTGAACCCTACTTATGAAACTCGAGTGGTTTCTTAATCATGTGTGTGTGTGTGTGTGTGTGTGATAAACACACACTCAAGAGCCTACATTACACTTGCATCCAATATATATATATATATATATATATATATATATATATATATATATAATTCAATTTTAGATTATACAAATGAGTCGAGCACACATAAGGTCTCCAGCAATGGAAAGGTCCATTGGGTATGGGTATCCCCAAAGTTTCATTAAATTATCATGTATATGCACATGTCGTCCTCCTCAACCATAATCACATTCCTTTTGTGTGCATATCTAATTGTGGTAATAGTTTCTTATTGTTGCGGTAGATGATAATTTGTCCGTGTGTTAATCAACCGAACAAACGAGGAAAGGATGCCTCTAGGGGTCTCTGAGAATGATTCGAGTTGTATGAAATGAAACTCTTACGTACAATAGTTCTACGTCATATGTTAGTTTTTGTTATGGTCAAGAACTCTCTTTTCTTTGTCTAGCTTCATCTTACCAAACAAGATTGAGTTCTTACCAATTTATGAATGGAGTACGATGGTGTCGCATTCCTTAATAGGAACCCACCTTCCCAATAAAAAGGCCTAAACTCCAGGAAGGACATTTTTAACATACGCATGTGTTAGGAATTTAAAGTAACAGAATTACTTTGAAATAATTATCTTTATACTAACTTTTATAAGATAACTCAAATCTCACGATTATTATGAGCGCTAAAAATTTTAATCCAGATATAATTGATAAACACATAAATTAGTTGTTCATTAATTTAACTTATTGGAGATAATGCAAATCTCACGATTATTATGAGCGATAAAGATCTTAATCCAGATATAATTGACAAACTCATACATCGGTTGTTCATTAATTTAACTTATTAGGTGAGATTCAACTAGGGATAAATATTTAGGGAAAAACAACTTGCTATTGAAATTTAAACCATTAAAAAAATACCAGATCTAAAGATTATTGACTAATCATGCATTGAAAAGAAAACAAGAACTAGGTTTAAAGATTATAGTTTCAAGAATTCATACCATAATGAATCTTGTTGTGATTCGTATGAGGATAAATTATTTGATGATGAAGATGATGTTGCTTCCCATACAAGTTTAAACTTATCTAAATGCTGGATCTTCTAGTGTATGATCATCCTCAAAGCTAGGTAGTTGTGTGATCACCTTTTGAGATGAAAACCTTTCCTGATGAGTAAGATATGGTGGGTCTCTCTCTAGGCCTCTTAACAAAGACGTAAATATTTTTTTCTCTCACCCCTATAAAACCCTTACAATGGTCAATAATGATTAAAACCCCTTTTTACACCTTTATATACAATAATAAGAGGTTGTCTTGGGCCAAATTGGGTTTTTTGAGATTTTGGGCCTAACTACTTGGGTATATGAACTACACTAGGGACCCGAGGTAAAATTTTAAATTATCTTCCAAATAAGTACTTGAAAATCTTGATTTAATTATTTTCTTTCTTTGTTTACTCAAAATTAATTTCACTAAATCATTATAATTGCACTCGAATTTAATAATCTGATAAATCAGTCAGATATAATGAGGTCTTATTTACAAAGTTAATTCTGCTACATAATATGATTACCCAGATTAAGTATCCGATACCCGCTTGGTGAAATCAATTTACTATTGATCGATTTTAACCAACATATATTCATTTTTTTTTGTAAATGCGTAGTGTCATACTGATTTAATCGAATTCAAAATTTTCCAAGTTAACCTTATTTAATCGGTGTCAATTTTCAAATCAAATTAATTCAGCCCTAAACATACAACTACGTGTGTTTGTGTGTGTGTGTGTGTGTGTGTGTGTGTGTGTGTGTGTCAAACCATCACAAATAAAATTGCTAACTCATAGATTTCAGGAAAAAACCTCTTTCGGATAAAACCTTTATTTCACTATGTAAAATAAATCACAACTTACATACACAATGAAATTCGTAATGATTACTCCTCGGAACAATCGCATAGGCATGCAGCGTAGAGTCAGCAACGGAACGACCGTAGCAGTCCACACAAACACGCAATCCAAATCATCCCGGAACACCATCAAGCACTCCCAATCGACATGAAGTCGTCAGTTGTAGATTTACCCTCTCTACAAGAGAAATAACTTCACCAAAGTTGTATCCTGGGTTCCAAAACAATTCACATAAAGATTTAGACATTTTGTGAATTGAAAACAAAATGGCTTAAACCTTTAAACGAAGAAGATAAAATTCTGCTGGTTTGCAGTTTGTGCAGAATGAAAAATGTTAGGTCTTCTTAATGAAAACAGAGTGGTTTAACACGCTTTATATAAAAAACTTAAGGCGGCGCATCGCTCACATAAGATTGTTTTGTCGCTCGAACGACGTCGCTTGTCATTCGAACGACCTTCGCACGACATCATCCTTTCGCTCGAACGATATCCCTCTGTCGCTCAAACGAGGCAGGAAAAAAATAAAAAAAATTATTTCGCCAAAATTACTCCGCCTCAACACTTGGAAAAAATTCTTTGACGAAGAACTCCGCTCCAACACTTAGAAAATATTTTTAAAAAATTTATCCCAATACTCTAAGTGAACCGTTAAGGTACTTAAACATAAACTTACCAAAATTAATTTCGCGGAGGCTTGAATGTTGAAGAAATTTGATATTCGGATCCATATTGACGCATGATTGAACTTATATAAGTCTTGGAGGGTTGTAGCGGTATACGACATACTCAAATGTAAACAGGACTTTATAAAATATGTCCTTACAAATCTCCCCCTATGTTTATGCTGGTACAAAATAAAAACATCAGAATTATCAAATGAAAATTCCTATACAAATTTAATACACTCCCATGAACCCAAAACGGAACAGGTAAGTATAAAACATTTCTTCAAAAATCTTCAACATCAAATCTTCATATCTTCAAGCTTTTCTCAGCAGGGTGTGCAACATATGATTTTGAATCTTTGTACCTACACACATGAGACAAATCAAATACCTTCATGACACATCGAGTTTGAAATGGTATGATAATAAATCAATCAATAATCAAATTTCCCCATAATGCAAAAAGTCTCCCATAATTCGTTCTCCCCCTTTTTATTTGTCTGAAATAGACAAGGAAACGAATAAACAAAACAAACATAGAGTGTCACGACAAATAATGAAAACAACTACGATCATAAGGATATACTCAAATACATCCACAAACTATGTTTTATTTTTCAATTTTTCACAGAAAAAATGCAAAAATAATTTTAAAAAAAATCACACACCATGAATTTACACTAAGATAACCAAATCATGGAAACTGAATGAATAGGTGTGAACATATTCGATAGGAAAATCAATGCAATCACGCATAACATATGTGTACGATGAATATGTGTAGTCCTAAGGAATAAATCTCAAAATCGTCCTTAGGTGTCGAAAATGTGAATTTCGATGACATCGTCTTAATCAAATCGACAAATCAAAGTCAGACAGGATTTTCACACCAATAAAGTCTAAAACTATGTAATATTTTTTCATGAATTTTCAAGGACGTGCAAAACCGTTTTATATTCCATCCAAACTCCCTCATAAATGATAATACTTTTTATTTTTATTTTGAGGCGATGAAACTAAACTAAATTGGCGCACTTTATGGCATATTTTTCTTTTTATTGTCTTTAAATTTTTTGGGGCTCTTTTCAACCTCTTTGGACCTTGGAAAATATTTATTGTGCCACACTTTTTCTAGGTCCGATTTAAACGGTGGCTTAATCGCAAAGGATAAATGAGTACCTTTCGTAACCCTTCCCTATTTTTCCAAATAAATCACACAAACTCACATCAACGGTTCTTACATGCACTATTTTCATTGTCAAGTTTTATCGCATTTGGTTTGTTTTCAAGACAGAATTAAGATGAAAACACATCAACCAACATGTGATAGACAAGAACAATAGTCAAAAAAATCCATGCACGTGTGCAATAAAGGAAATCATGAGTCAAACATGTAGGTAGTAAAAACTAATTACATCTCAATGACTCCAAACATTGTAAAGCACAAATAAAAGGATAACGCATATCAAAACACTATCAAATAGTCACATGAATATGGAATGAAATTGTGACTCGGTCATCCTAATTGCCCATTCATAAACGGTGCAAAACAAAATACAAAACTCTTTTTATCTGTTTTCAAGAATTTTATCAAAATAAAATCTTTTTATATTTTTTCAAAATTTTTTATGAAAAATAAAATCTTTTTGGTTTTTCGAAAAATATATCAAAAAATGGAAAACATAAATACAAACATGATACACACTAGCAATAGGCATAAAATATCATCATAAAAAAGTCATCTTATGCTAGCAAACAAGTCTAAACTTCATCCGTTAGGTGCGGTGGCGTTTTTCAAAGGTGGTGAAATCCTATGAAAACAATCCATCAAGTCATGTGAAGTCTTGACTAAAAATTTTACCTTCTCCCTAAGATGTGAAAACTCTCTCACGTATGTAAAACCCCGTATTTTTGCGTATTTTTAAATTAATTAATTAGGAAAATACAGTTTATTTAAACTGTGCGAGTGAAGTATTTTAATATGATTTAATTAATAAATGTGATTATTAAATATTAATCGAGAGATAGATATTGACTAATATTTTGATGAAAATTACTAAGTGTGAATAGTAAATAATAAATGATTACAATCTACGACATAGCGAGTTATATGTGCGTATTCTAGTTTATCTCACCAGGAGTCATGTGTAGACTATTTTGAGGTGAGGAATGAGAAATATATTTTAAGTGACTCAGATGGGAATTTAGAGGTCGTGAATGATTTCGGATGGTTCTAAATAGTCGGAATAGTGTACCTGGGGGTATAGTTTGGGCCTCGGGTCAATTTTGGACCAAACCGGCACATATTAAGGGCGTTATGATCATTTTTCTAAAAGAGGTCAAGGACCTACGAAAATTAGAGAAATGTATCTGATATTTAGAGAAATGGGTTAGGGCTCATAACACAAAAGATTAGAGAGCCCATTAGAGAAAAGAGAGAACCATTTTCCCAAAGCCTAAGGAAAGAATTGAAAAGGTGGTGAAGGGTTTCTTACACCTCAAGACAATTGGAAAAGAAGATTGGAGAAGAAGTAATCAATCATCAACTAAGAATCACAAAATCAGATCAATCAATCTAAGGCAAGTGTTAATTGCAAATTGAATTAAAGTTATAATACCCATGTGTAGGGATTTCATGAGTAAATTGATTTTTATTTCAAAACCTTGATGAAGAGTACCAATTGATTTCATGTTGGGTAAAATTGCATGTAGTTAGGGTTTATATCTGTAGAGGTTTGTAAATCAGAAGAGTTTAATTATCACTACGGATTTAAATCTGGGTTTTGAATGGAATTTGATGGATGAACACAAAACTAGTTTATGAATGAGTTTTGCGGGTTTAATTCAATCTTAATTGTTTAGGTGAAGTTTTAATGTGTTTGCTATGTTAGAAATCATCCTAACTCTAGTAGAAATAGTTAGGAACAATCGATTGTGAAAGTGGTGAAGAATTTATGAGATTTGGATATCAAAAAAGGTGTAAAACCACTACTGCAAACTAAGGTACTGAGTTGCAGAAAAATGGACTGGTCCGAAACTGGTAAGTGGATCGGTCCTGCCTTAAAAGAAAATGAATCGGTTCAGTCCTGGGAAGTGGATCGATTCGGTGCTCAGAATTTTTGAGACTTTACTTTTCTCTTGTATTCCTAAATGGACATGGTGGGGGAATACTTATGCACTTGTGAAAATAATATGGGGAGTTATATTATTTTAAATAGTCCTACAAAAGGAGTACCAAAAGTGAAGTAAACTCGTAAATACATGGTATATTACGGTGAATATTAGATAGAAAAACGTCACGTACTAGTATGAATAATACCTATTATATTTATACTCACGCTATGTGAATACCTAAAGTATACTTAATTCAGTATTGGGGTCGATGACTATCTGGACTAATACATGAAAACTTGATTTGGGGTCGATGATGGTCCGGACCAAATCAAAGTTAAAAGATATTGGGGTCGAGGAGTATGCGGACCAATATACATATGCATAAAATTTACTTTCGGGTTGAGGGATATCCGGACCAATGTAAATGATAGGATGATTTGGGTCGATGATTAGCAGGACCAATAATCCTTATAGTATATATTGTGTAAATTATGTATATACTTCATGATATTCTACTTATGTGCGAAAGTAGACTTGTAGATGATATATATATATATATATGTGTGTGTGTGTGTGTGTGTGTGTGTGTGTGTGTGTGTGTGTGTGTGTGTGTGTGACAACCCGCTCAAAATAATAACTGGTGGTGAGTCCTATACTACATTAAATCAGGTATCTCAGATGGCACAGTCTCAACATCAACATTCAATACTAAATAGTATAAGGCTAACTACCCGAAACTATTAAAAAATGGTCCCAAAAAATTTAAAACTTTTATTTAACACCGAGTAAAACAAACATACAACAAACAAACAAACTACAATACTACATATAACTATGATGGGTGATACATGTAACTCCAATAATATAAAAGAGTACAATACAATGTACAACAAAATCTCAACAATGAAATACCCGAATAAGTGGTCGGGTCACAGACAATACAATGATCTGAGAGAGAATATAAAAGTGCTAATCTATAACACTTGAGTATAAACCTGATATACAAACTAAATCCTAATCTTGATATACAAAGATAGGAATCGACTATCGCAAAGTGCCACAACAGTCCACTACTGCCACAGCTCCACGAATACACTGGATGGATGAACATCAATGGCGTCCTTGCGGAGGAACACCTAAAGTAATACAATATAGACACATGGAGGGAGAAAACATAGACGGGTCAGAGCCCGAGTTGAAAATTTTATAGCAAGTGCATTAAAATGCATAATAATTATAAATGCATTATTACATGATTAAGGTGGAATCGAACTCTCCATAATAATCTCCCTCACCTCTCAACTAAAGCGCGTAACTAAATGTATGCACGTTATCTCCAAAATAATGCCCCCAAATCTATTTAGGCAAAAGAATCTAACTTAAACCCAATTGAAATATTTAATTAAAACCATCTAACCTATCTCCCAATCTACACTTATCTATATCCCTTAAATCATATACTTTCACTTTAATGTTAAAGTTTTAATTATATTTGTTCATTTATTGAACATATAAAGTTGCATAATCATCCTATAATAACATCATCACAATACATCCACATTCTCTTTTACTAGAATTTCACATATTCTAGTTATTCCCCCATTTGGCATGTAAACATATATATAAATAATTATATATGAGTTATTAGCATCTAAGTTCTAAGGACTAAACTTCTTTCGATTCTCAATACGGCAATGCGTTTCATGCGTGGGACGTCTCGCCGAAGCGAAATCCAAACAAGGAACACCCCGTTACACTAATCCTGACAGTATTGATCTTAGAGATTCATTATGCCCTTAATGCATGCTGCATTTAACCCAAATTATTACTCCATTTCAATTAATTATTATTCCCAATTCTCAACATTACACGGCGTTTCATGCGTGGGACGTCTCGCCGAAGTGAAATCCAAACAAGGAACACCCCCGTTACACTACTCCTTGCACTGTCGATCGTCGGGATAGGTGATATATATATAACTATGAGAATTAAGGTCTAACTTCTCCCCAATTCCCAACGTTACACTGCGGTTCATGCGTGGGACATCTTGCTGAAGTGAAATCCAAACAAGGAACCCCCCGATACACTAATCCGGGAAATGTTAGTCATTGATGATGTTGGAAATAGCACCACTCTTCAAGGTATTTGTGAGCTCAATTCAATGTTAGCAATGGTAGCACGCGTATATAGAAAATATAAGAGAATGAGGTGAGGAGAAGAGGAATCACACCGGAATATAAGTGGTTCAGCCAATTAGGGCTACATCCATTGTGCAAGTGTATGGTGTGTATCGTTGTATGATGGCTATAATGGCCATAGATACAAACTCTCAAGCTTTATCTCTCTACTGTGTATTTGAACAGAGTTTCAGCTAGTGTTGCTAATTTCGGATCCCTTTCTAAGAAGGATAAGACAATTATTTATAGTGCCCGGGGGGCGTAGTGTACCCCCCATGCATATAAAGAGCATGTGTGTGTTGATCTAGCCAATATGATGAAGGCATCTGTCCCTGTCACATGTAGAGAATAATGATTAAATATTCCCCCCACGTGGGGGGAATGATTTGTTATAACTGACTTGTGTCCACGTGTCCTTGTCCATACATGTTAACACGTGCTCGGCCTCAGTGCTTGGTGATAACCTCGGCCAGGAAGAGTCCGGGGTTGGTAAGGCCTTGCTTTCTATCCAATCCGAGATGAACCATAATGGTCTCGGCTTAAGTGATGCCGAGGAGGGGTATTAAGGTCGGCCTGGGCCGAGGTTAAACTGGAGTAATGTCAGGAACATCGGCTGATTCACTGCTGGGATTGGCCATGATGGAATTTTAGCTTCTGTAACCTCGGCCTATTCCCAGTCGATGTTGTCAGCCAGGGAATGATCTGGTGAATATATGTCCCATGTGCCGTGAGGAATTCTCTTGATGAGGTTAGTAGTAACCTCGGCCATGGCCGACCTTGCCATGACCAAGGTTGTTGGTCAACGATCCTTGGCCCTTCCAACCTCGGCTATGTCCTTGGCTGAGGTTGAAGTCTCAGAGCCGAGGTGGTGTATTTGGGGCATATCAGTCGTTGAGGTACATTATGCCCTCGATACCCAAATAAAAACCCAACAACAATATCATAACAATCCAACCGAGATATAACTTGATGACGCAGGCTCACATGCTATCATCTTCCAGTTGCCCATTCACGAAGCAAACTAGGGCCACTTGGTGGGGTTCAACAGCACCCACCTCGTTATCAACTCACGCACATAACGTCCCAGGAAGCGGTCACAGCTCCTAATCGGCAAGTGAGAATGACACATACCCAAGACTTCTCACCCCCAAAATAATACTGTATATCATATAATAATCACCATGGACGACTATGACCTGGGGAATATCCACACCCTGCTCTTTGAGCCAGGATGCTCACCCTCAACGCACGCAACTTCCCAATGATTGCAAGGAGGGGGTATGCTTCACTATATATATATATATATATATATATATATATATATATATATATATATATATATATATATATATACCATCATATAAGGTATACATACATCATCACATCATATAAAGATATACCATCATATAAGGTATACCTGTCACATCATTTTCATATTTATTATACGCTCTTAGTCACAATAGAATTAATGTCATTGTTTAGTATATTTCCCTCTTGATATACTAATCGTCAATTCTCACACATCTTCCCCACTTAGTATACACTGTACTATTTCTCGCTTGAAGCTCACATGTTGCTTCTATTTATGAATTGTCTCTCCATTTTATTTATGTTAAGGATATTCTCTATATCCTAATGCACTTCATTTAGCATTTCTCATAGTGTGAGACATCTCCCAAATCAATCATCATAAAGGATATTTCTATATCCGTATGCTCATTAATTAGCATTTATAATTCTCCATCCATGATAGGGTTCAATTAATTTTATGAACCTTAAGAGTTATCCCATTTGGGATTTGATCCTAAGATCTAATATCTCTAGGTTATTCTCCTTCTTTCATATAAATTTAATTATTATCTCCAACTAGAATCTCCAATTAAGGTGGGCTTCCCCACTTAAAATATACCATAATTTCTAATCGATATTCCTCAATTTAAGTAAATATGACTCCAATAATTTCTTATAAGGGAAACTCCCTAAAAGTCTCCAAAACGTACTCCATACGTTCCCTATAGAGGTTCCCAATTGATAACCTCTTACAAAACGAAATGAAATTCTCCCTAGAAAAACATCCCTCAAAAAGCTCTGTTTCCGAATCGATTCGGGCCAATTCCGAATTGATTCAGCCCAGTGAATCGATTCGGCCTCCAAAGCGAATTGATTTGGGTCATCAGACCTGGGACTATGTCTCAGTCCGAATCGATTCGACTGGGGTCCGAATCGATTCGATCACTCAGACCTAGGCACCTGCAACTTTCCGAATCGATTCGGCTAAGGGGCCGAATCGATTCGGCTTATCAGAAGGCTCGAAAATGGCTACTTTTTAGTAAGCCAAAAATCCCAAAATTCATTTTAATCATCTTCTATTCATTTCTCTTCAACCCAATCACATATATATCATTAATATTCATCCTAGAATACATATAAACTAATTTCTATCCTCAAATCAAAGATCTACATATCAAATCTAAGATTATAACCAAAAGTTAGAATTTGATAAACTAAACCTAAAACCCAAAGATTTAATCCACAAATCATGCAATAAATGGTACACAACAATTATTTAGCAAGTTTAATCACATGCCTCGAGTTCGTAGGGTCTGATTCATCCTCGAGATCGCATATTGACCGAAAATCTCCACTTTCACTCTCTTTTCTCCTTCTTCTTTCTTCTTCTCTCTTTTTTTCCTTCTATTTCTATTTCTCTCTTTAGAGAAATAAATCTCCCGTAGGCTTAATAAGCCTTATTTCCCAATGTACACATCTTTAAATGATAATACACACTTAAATGACTCGGTAACTTTAATTCGAGTCAACCGTAACTAAAATATTTCAGAACCTAAATAGACCCCAAGTACAGTCATTTTGACTATCTCGACCCTTCCGGACACAACTACACCCTCAGAATCGCCATTCGAAACACTTTCTAACGACTTCAAATTTTGACCTCAATTGCCAATTTAATTAATCTCCAAATAAAATATTATTTATTTCTCCCAAAATAAATAAATCATCATCTCTAAGACCTCGAGTTGTTACAAACTTCCCCACTTACAAAAATTTCGTCCTCGAAATTTAGCTAAGCCTAATCCTCCAAAGCTCAACTAGTTCTACTACACCCATCCTCACTAATCCTATCTCTAAATCTCTAACGACCGATGACGAATTCTTTTTTTTTTTTTTATTTTAAGTTGTATAAAATCAATCCATTAACCACTAAGGTGCCCATACACCCTTTATATTCGAGCTTTATGCTCGCAGCAATCATAATGAGGCTTCATTTGCCTCCAAAATTCCACAATTCCATAGGTATATAAAGTATACTAGCATATTAATAATGTAAAAATTTTGAATGGTCCAAAGAAATAACTCCTCTCAATTCCTGGCATTCGCCACTTTCGTGCGGGGGACGTCTCGCAAAAGCGAAATCCAAACAAGGAACCCCCCCAATACACTACTATGTAGAGACGTCAGGGATTGAGAGTTTGTTAAATCCAGACTAGAGTTTGAAAGAAATAATTTTATGAAAATCATTTTGAAATGGCCCAAAGGCCGATAAAAAGTTTTATTTTGAAAACAGTTTATTTTAAAAACGGTTTATGTAATACAATCTTCATATAAAATGCCTTATGTCCAACACAAGGTCTTAACAATGATCATACATATAACAATATGTAGATCACAAAAATTAGCATAATTATGAGCTAAACTTTCTTGCGTCCCAACAATCCACAAGTTCTGAACTCTTTTCATTAATAATATCTTACATCATATTAATATATTGTCGTTTATAAAGCTTATCCATATCTGGAATACCACAATTATATAAGTCTAACATGACTATATAAAAAGAAGTAGCTTTATCATTACTACGTAACACACAATAACCATTCTTACATTCACCACAAGGTTTATAGCTCTCTTTGAGCGCATTACAAAATTATCTAGTCTTGCAAAAGATAATAACATAAGAGCTTCACTTGCTCAAAATTCCCTTCCGGGTGATTACATACAAAATAGGGTTCTAGCACTACCCTTTCATAAATATCTCCCATACGATATATCAAAACTTCATATAGTAATAATCCCATTCATAAAGGAAAATTAACTTACATCATACATCTCTAGTCCGATTACCCTTCCTCATCAATGGGCTCCCACATGTAGTCCCCGACCTAAAATGACCTCGAATCTGTTGTAGGGGTTGCACTTCCAACACTTCATCAAAACGTTGTCCTTTACCTCTTTTAGGATAATATCTCTTTCTATGACCTATCTCTTTACAAAAGAAACATCTGCCCGAAATTCCTCTCGGCCCACCTTGAGGAATAAAACGTCGTTGTGACTCTCCATAATCCGACTTATACCTACTCGCATTACTGGCACTCTCATCGCCAAACTTACTTGATGAACTCGAATTTATAAAGTTCTTACCCTCTTGTGAACGAAGACGATATTCATGACACTTTAGTAGTGCCGCATTCACTACCTTGACGAAAGTCACTAACGTAGGACTCTCTAACAAATGTTGCCGGATTCTCCAATCTAAACCTCGAACAAACTTCGATATACGCTTCTCTTTCGTATTTACCTCATCAGGTACTAATTTTGCCCATCTAGAAAAATCTTCCTCATATTCTGCCACCGTTCTATTACCCTGAAAAATCTTCATATCCCCGGTCGGGGAAGGAAAATACCTTCGATCGAAAAGTTCCCAAAAATCTATTATAAGTAAAGTATCTCTCTGTTCAGATGTGGTGATAGACTCCCACCATTGGAGAGCTGCACCCGATAACTTAAAGGTGGATAAAAATTGCTTCTGTACCTCACTACACTCAACCATACGGAGGTGCCTCTGCATGCTATTCTTCCATTGACTTGCAGCCATTGCATCAACTCTCCCTGCAAACTCGAGAGGATGCCCCTTACTAAAATCTTCCTTCACTCTTTCCCATAAAGACAATCCTAAATGGACTTGGACTGCTCGAATGGCAGATTGCTGCGCCATCGTAGAAATGGCAGCAGTTACTGCTTGTGCCACAATATTGGCAACTTCATCTGTAGTCATGTTCCTTTGAGGCATTTGGGGATGCACATTTTCAACCCCTTTATTAGCCCTGACTGAACGACCCCGCTTCGGTGGCATCTGAAACAAGAATAATTGTATCAGAATGCCATTCAATTATTTTCATATCGCAGAAGAAATATGAGCGTATGAATGCAACTGTCCAAACAATAAGGCTCTACATCAAGAACGCTTACGGAAGATCGTAGTAACCCACACAGATCCTAAAGACACTAGAACCTGATGCTCTGATACCATCTGTGATAACTCGCTCAAAATATTAACGGGTGGACAGCCATATACTACATTAAATCAGGTATCGCAGATGGTACAGTCTCAACATCAACATTCAATACTAAATAGTATAAGGCTAACTACCCGAAACTATTAAAATAGGGTGCCAAAAAATTTAAAACTTTTATTTAACACCGAGTAAAACCAACCATACAACAAACAAACAAACTACAATACTACATCTAACTATGATGAGTGATACATGTAACTCCAATAATATCAAATAGTACAATACAATGTACAACAAAATCTCAATAATTAAATACCTAAATAAGTTATCGGGTCACGGACAATACAATGATCTGAGAGAGAATATAAAAGTGTTAATCTACAACACTTGACTATAAACCTAATATACAAACTGAATCCTAATCTAGTTACACAAAGATAGTAATCGACTATAGCAAAGTGCCGCAACAGTCCGCTACTGCCACAGTTCCCCGAATACACTAGATGGATGAACAGCAATGGCGTCCTTGCGAAGGAACACCTAAATATAGACACATGGAGGGAGAAAACATAAACGGGTCAGAGCTCGAGTTGAAAACATTTTATAGCAAGTGCATTAAAACGCATAATAATTATAAATGCATTATTACATGATTAAGGTGGAATCGAACTCTCCATAATAATCTCCCGAACTTCTCAACAAAAGCGTGCAACTAAACGTATGCACGTGATCTCCAAAAGAATGCCCCCAAATCTATTTAGGCAAAAGAATCTAACTTAAACCCAATTGAAATATTTAATTAAAACCATCTAACCTATCTCCCAATCTACACTTATCTATATCCCTTAAATCATATACTTTCACTTTAATGTTATAGTTCTCTTTAAATTTGTTCATTTATTGAACATAAAAAGTTGCATAATCATCCTATAATAACATCATCACAATACATCCACATTCTCTTTTACTAGAATTTCACATATTCTAGTTATTCCCCCATTTGGCATGTAAACCTATATATAAATAATTATATATGAGTTATTAGCATCTAAGTTCTAAGGACTAAACTTCTTTCGATTCTCAATACGGCACTGCGTTTCATGCGTGGGACGTCTCGCCGAAGCGAAATCCAAACAAGGAACACCCCGTTACACTAATCCTGACAGTATTGATCTTAGAGATTCATTATGCCCTTAATGCATGCTGCATTTAACCCAAATTATTACTCCATTTCAATTAATTATTATTCCCAATTCTCAACATTACACGGCGTTTCATGCGTGGGACGTCTCGCCGAAGTGAAATCCAAACAAGGAACCCCCCCGTTACACTACTCCTTGCACTGTCGATCGTCGGGATAGGTGATATATATATAACTATGAGAATTAAGGTCTAACTTCTCCCCAATTCCCAACGTTACACTGCGGTTCATGCGTGGGACATCTTGCTGAAGTGAAATCCAAACAAGGAACCCCCCGATACACTAATCCGGGAAATGTTAGTCATTGATGATGTTGGAAATAGCACCACTCTTCAAGGTATTTGTGAGCTCAATTCAATGTTAGCAATGGTAGCACGCGTATATAGAAAATATAAGAGAATGAGGTGAGGAGAAGAGGAATCACACCGGAATATAAGTGGTTCAGCCAATTAGGGCTACGTCCATTGTGCAAGTGTATGGTGTGTATCGTTGTATGATGGCTATAATGGCCATAGATACAAACTCTCAAGCTTTATCTCTCTACTATGTATTTGAACAGAGTTTCAGCTAGTGTTGCTAATTTCGGATCCCTTTCTAAGAAGGATAAGACAATTATTTATAGTGCCCGGGGGGCGTAGTGTACCCCCCATGCATATAAAGAGCATGTGTGTGTTGATCTAGCCAATATGATGAAGGCATCTGTCCCTGTCACATGTAGAGAATAATGATTAAATATTCCCCCCACGTGGGGGGAATGATTTGTTATAACTGACTTGTGTCCACGTGTCCTTGTCCATACATGTTAACACGTGCTCGGCCTCAGTGCTTGGTGATAACCTCGGCCAGGAAGAGTCCGGGGTTGGTAAGGCCTTGCTTTCTATCCAATCCGAGATGAACCATAATGGTCTCGGCTTAAGTGAAGCCGAGGAGGGGTATTAAGGTCGGCCTGGGCCGAGGTTAAACTGGAGTAATGTCAGGAACATCGGCTGATTCACTGCTGGGATTGGCCATGATGGAATTTTAGCTTCTGTAACCTCGGCCTATTCCCAGTCGATGTTGTCAGCCAGGGAATGATCTGGTGAATATATGTCCCATGTGCCCTGAGGAATTCTCTTGATGAGGTTAGTAGTAACCTCGGCCATGGCCGACCTTGCCATGACCAAGGTTGTTGGTCAACGATCCTTGGCCCTTCCAACCTCGGCTATGTCCTTGGCTGAGGTTGAAGTCTCAGAGCCGAGGTGGTGTATTTGGGGCATATCAGTCGTTGAGGTACATTATGCCCTCGATACCCAAATACAAACCCAACAACAATATCATAACAATCCAACCGAGATATAACTTGATGACGCAGGCTCACATGCTATCATCTTCCAGTTGCCCATTCACGAAGCAAACTAGGGCCACTTGGTGGGGTTCAACAGCACCCACCTCGTTATCAACTCACGCACATAACGTCCCAGGAAGCGGTCACAGCTCCTAATCGGCAAGTGAGAATGACACATACCCAAGACTTCTCACCCCCAAAATAATACTGTATATCATATAATAATCACCATGGACGACTATGACCTGGGGAATATCCACACCCTGCTCTTTGAGCCAGGATGCTCACCCTCAACGCACGCAACTTCCCAATGATTGCAAGGAGGGGGTATGCTTCACTATATATATATATATATATATATATATATATATATATATATATATATATATATATATATATATATATATATATATATATATATATATATATACACCATCATATAAGGTATACATACATCATCACATCATATAAAGATATACCATCATATAAGGTATACCTGTCACATCATTTTCATATTTATTATACGCTCTTAGTCACAATAGAATTAATGTCATTGTTTAGTATATTTCCCTCTTGATATACTAATCGTCAATTCTCACACATCTTCCCCACTTAGTATACACTGTACTATTTCTCGCTTGAAGCTCACATGTTGCTTCTATTTATGAATTGTCTCTCCATTTTATTTATGTTAAGGATATTCTCTATATCCTAATGCACTTCATTTAGCATTTCTCATAGTGTGAGACATCTCCCAAATCAATCATCATAAAGGATATTTCTATATCCGTATGCTCATTAATTAGCATTTATAATTCTCCATCCATGATAGGGTTCAATTAATTTTATGAACCTTAAGAGTTATCCCATTTGGGATTTGATCCTAAGATCCAATATCTCTAGACCATTCTCCTTCTTTCATATAAATTTAATTATTATCTCCAACTAGAATCTCCATTTAAGGTGGGCTTCCCCACTTAGAATATACCATAATTTCTAATCGGTATTCCTCAATTTAAGTCAATATGACTCCAATAATTTCTTATAAAGGAAATTCCCTAAAAGTCTCCAAAACGTACTCCATACGATCCCTATAGAGGTTCCCAATTGATAACCTCGAAGAAAACGTAATGAAATTCTCCCTGGAAAAACATCCCCGAAAAAGCCCTGTTTTCGAATCAATTCGGGCCAATTCCGAATTGATTCGTCCAGCGAATCGATTCGTCCTCCAAAGCGAATCGATTTGGGTCATCAAACCTGGGACTCTGTCTCAGGCCGAATCGATTCGACTGGGATCCTGCAACTTTCCGAATCAATTTGGCTATGGGGCCGAATCGATTCGGCTTATCAGAAGGCTCGAAATGGCTACTTTTTAGTAAGCCAAAAATCCCAAAATTCATTTTAATCATCTTCTCTTCATTTCTCTTCAACCCAATCACATATATATCATTAATATTCATCCTAGAATACATATAAACTAATTTCTATACTCAAATCAAAGATCTACATATCAAATCTAAGATTATACCCAAAAGTTAGGTTTTGATAAACTAAACCTAAAACCCAAAGATTTAATCCACAAATCATGCAATAAATGGTACACAACAATTATTTAGCAAGTTTAATCACTTGCCTCGGGTTCGTAGGGTCTGATTCGTCCTCGAGATCGCGTATTGACCGAAAATCTCCACTTTCTCTTCTTCTTTCTTCTTCTCTCTTTCTTTCCTTCTATTTCTCTTTCTCTCTTTGGATAAATAAATCTCCCATAGGCTTAATAAGCCTTATTTCCCAATGTACACATCTTTAAGTGATAATACACACTTTAAATGACTCGGTAACTTTAATTCGAGTCAAACATACCTAAAATATTTCGGAACCTAAATAGACCCCAAGTACAGTCATTTTGACTATCTCGACCCTTCCGGACACACCCACACCCTCAGAATCGCCATTCGAAACACTTTCTAACGACTTCAAATTTTGACCTCAATTGCCAATTTAATTAATCTCCAAATAAAATATTATTTATTTCTCCCAAAATAAATAAATCATCGTCTCCAAGACCTCGGGTTGTTATAATATATATATATATATATATATATATATATATATATATATATATATATATATATATATATAAACAATAAATTAAGTAGAGAGAAACTTAATTTTAAGAGTAGAAATAGATTGGGAATATCTGTAGTCTGTTAAGTAGTGAAACTTATTGATGAAAGTTAGATGATAAATCTGAAATGCTTTATGAATTAAGTAGTGAGACTTGATTGTGATGATTAAACATACACGTGTGAATGTTATATGAAAATATGAAATATGTGAGGATGTTAATAATAAAGCGTGTTGTATGGGCAGTACAGGAGAGTAAACCAATTATAAGATCGATTATATAATTTAGTCGAGATAGTTTGGGTATGATGGCTAGGTGGGCTAAGTTTAGAACATTAGATGTGCACATTAGATGAGAGATGAGGAGACTCGAGGGAGTGTGCGTGAACATAACATGTGTAATGAATAACCGATTTTTAATTGCGATAAATTATGTATTAAATGTTTTCAAATTATTTTGAGTACTAACTCTTGTTATAAAAATATTTTCAAAACCTTTTAGGTCTCCAGCCACAACGGTGCCTTACTTGAGTTCATTCCAGGGATTCAGAGCTGTAGCACTGTGGATGCTGACAAGATCATTGAGTAGCCGACTCTAATGATACGAGAAATTGTCCACTTATCATTCTCGTACCGGAAACTCAAGAGTAAAGTGTAGAATAAAAAAACAAAGCAAGTAAACAGAGAGAAGACAAGGTATAGAGTGGTTCAGCCTCCAAAATAGGCCTTGTCCACTGTGTTGCTCCATTCTCATTATATGCATTGCATTGTACAATATAATCGTGCCTAAAGAGGCATACACGTATGAGAATAAAGGAGATTACGTGGAAGTATTGAGGATTTCAGTGTGCTGGAGAGGTGGTTACGATGTAGATACGTGGCCTCCAAGTCGTATGTTGAGGTTGTATAGAGAGAATCTGTATTATAGACTCTGCCCCGGTGGTGTGGACTCGATCTCTAATTTCGAGGTGTGGTCCTCTATTTATAGGAGATACGGTCACGTGCTCTAAGCACGTGACGTACATAAATATGAAAATTATTATCGTATTCTAAAACCGAGAGTCCCGCGGCTACTCAGTCAGGTCATACGAGTGACATTGGTCCCGTGGGAGGTGTTGGGGCCACCCATGAGGCCGTTCGGGGGCTGTCTTGGGTTTTCACCCTCTAATGCAATGTTTTTAAGCCTAAGTCTGTAAATATGCACATTATCGTTGTATTTTCAAATCGGGAGTCTCGCGATGGAGAGGTCAGTTCCTACGAGTTATATTGGTCCCGTGGGAGGTGTTGGTGCCACCCACGGGACCGTTCGAGGTATGTTACGGGTTTTCACCCTCTAACGCCATGTTTTTAAGCCTAAGTCTAGAAATATGCAAATTATCATTGTATTATCAAATCGGGAGTCCCACAGCTACGCGGTCAGTTCCTACCAGTTACATTGGTCCCGTGGGAGGTGTTGGTGCCACCCACGGGGCCGTTCGTGGGTTGTTTCGGGTTTTCAACCTCTAACGCCATGTTTTTAATCCCAAGTATGCAAATGATCATCGTATTCTCAAACCCGGAGTCCCGCAGCTATGGGGTCAGTTCCTACGAGTTACATTTGTCCCGTAGGAGGTGTTGGTTCCACCCACGGGCCATTCGGGGGATGTTTCGAGTTTTCACCCTCTAACGCCATGTTTTCAAGCAAAAGTCTAGAAATATGCAAATGATCATTGTATTCTCAAACTGGTAGTCCCGCGTTGGCGGGGTCAGTTCCTAAGAGTTACATTTGTCCCGTGGGAGGTATTGGGGCCACCCACGGGGCCTTTCGAGGGTTATTTTGGGTTTTCACCCTCAAACACCTTGTTTTTTAGCATAAGTCTAGAAATATGCAAATTATCGTCGTATTCTCAAACTGGGAGTCCCGTGGATCCACGATCATTTCCTATGAGTTACATTTGTCTCATGGGAGGTGTTGGTGCCACCCATGGGTCCGTTCGGGGGCTGTTTTGGGGTTTCATCCACAAACACCATGTTTTTAATCCTAAGTCTAGAATATGCAACTTATCATCGTATTCTCAAACCTGGAGTCCCGCGGCTGCGCGGTCAGTTCCTACGAGTTACATTGGTCCCATGGGAGGAGTTTGGGCCACCCACGGGGCCGTTCGTCGGTTGTTTCGGGTTTTACACGTCTAACGCCATGTTTTTAAGCCAAAGTATGCAACTGATCATCGTATTCTCAAAATGGGAGTCCCGCGGCTGTGGGGTCAGTTCTTACGATTTACATTTGTCCCGTGGGAGCTTATGGTGCCACCCACGGGGCTGTTTGGGGGCTGTTTCAGGTTTTCACCCTCAAACGCCATGTTTTAAAGCCCAAGTCTAGAAATATGAAAATTATCATCGTATTCTCAAACCGAGCATCCCGCGGCTGCGCGGTCAGTTCCTACGAGTTACATTGGTCCCGTGGGAGGTTTTGGTGCCATCCACGGGACCGTTCGGGGGCTGTTACGGGTTTTCATCCTCTAACGCCATGTTTTTAAGCCTAAGTGTAGAAATTTGCAAATTATTGTAGTATTCTCAAACCGAGAGTCCCGCGGCTGCGCGATCAGTAGCTACGAGTTACATTGGTCCCGTGGGAGGTGTTGGTACACCCACGGGGCCATTTGGGGCCTATTACGAGTTTTTACCCTCTAACGCCATGTTTTTAAGCCTAAGTCTAGAAATATGAAAATTATCATCGTATTCTCAAACCGTACATCCTGCGGCTACGTGGTCAGTTCCTACGAGTTACATTGGTCCCACGGGAGGTGTTGGTGCCACCCACGGGGCCGTTTGGGGGCTATTACGAGTTTTCACCCTCTAACGCCATGTTTTTAAGCCTAATTCTAGAAATATGAAAATTATCATCGTATTCTCACACCGGGCATCCCGCGACTGCGCGGTTAGTTCCTACGAGTTACATTGGTCCCGTGGGAGGTGTTAGTTCCACCCATGGGGCCGTTCGGAGGATGTTTCTAATTTTCCCCCTCTAACGCCATGTCTTGAAGCAAAAGTCTAGAAATATGAAAATTATGTCGTATTCTCAAACCGGGAGTCCCGCAGGTTCGCAGTCAATTCCTAGGAGTTACATTTGTCTCCTGGGAGGTGTTGGTGCCACTCATGGGACGGTTCAGATGACGTTCGGGTTTTCACCCTCTAAGGCCGTGTTTTTAAGCATAAGTCCAAAATTACACAAATTATCATCGTATTCTCAAATCGGGAGTCCCGCGGCTATGGGGTCAGTTCCTACGAGTTACATTTGTCCCATGGGTGGTGTTGGTGCCTCCCACGGGGCCGTTCGTGGGATGTTTCGAGTTTTCACCCTCTAACACCATGTTTTTAAGAATAAGTATAGAAATGTGCATATTATCATTGTATTCTCAAACCGGGAGTCCCGCGGTTACACGGTCAGTTCATACGAGTTATATTTGTCCCGTGGGAGGTGTTGGTGCCACCCACGGGGATGTTTCAGGTTTTCACCCTCTAACGCCATGTTTTCAAGCCTAAGTATAGAAATATAATAATTATCGTCGATTTCTCAAATCGGGAGTCCCGCGGCTGCCGAGTCAGTTACTACGAGTTACATTGGTCCCGTGGGAGGTGTTGGTGCCACCCACGGGGCCGTTCAAGGACTGTTTCGAGTTTTCACCCTCTAACGCCATGTTTTTTAGCATAAGTCTAGAAATATGCAAACTATCATCGTATTCTGAAACCGGGATTCCCGCGGTTGCACGGTCAGTTCCTAGGAGTTACATTGGTCACGTGGGAGGTGTTAGTGCCACCCACTGGGCCGTTCAGGCGCTGTTTCGGGTTTTCACCCTCTAACGCAATGTTTTTAAGCCTAAGTCTACAAATATGCAAATTATTATCATATTCTCAAATCAGAAGTCACGCGGCTGCGGGGTCAGTTACTACGAGTTACATTGGTCCCGTGGGAGGTGTTGGTACCACCCACGGGGTCGTTCGAGGGCTATTTCGAGTTTTCACCCTCTAACGCCATGTTTTTATTCATAACTCTAGAAATATGCAAATTATTGTCGTATTCTCAAATCGGGAGTCCCGTGGCTGTGCTGTCAGTTCCTACAAGTTACATTGTCCCGTGGGAGGTGTTGGTGCCACCCACGGGGCCGTTCGGGGGATGTTTCGAGTAATCACGCTCTAAGCCATCTTTTTAAGCCAAAGTCTAGAAATATGCAAATTATCATCGCATTCTCAAACTGGGAGTCCTGCGACTGTGCGATCAATTCCTATGAGTTACATTGGTCCCGTGGGAGGTGTTGGTGCCGCCCACGGGGCCGTTCGGGGGCTGTTTCAGATTTTCAGCCTCTAACGCTATGTTTTTATGTTTAAGTCTAGAAATATGCAAATTATCATCATATTCTCAAAATAGGGAGTCCCGCGGCTGCGCAATCAGTTCCTACGAGTTACATTGGCAGCGTGGGAGGTGTTGGTGCCACCCACGGGGCCGTTCGAGGGCTGTTTCAGGTTTTCACCCTCTAACGGCATATTTTTAAGCCTCAGTCTAGAAATATGAAAATTATCATTGTATTCTAAAATCGAGAGTCCCCCAGTTGTGCGGTCAGTTCCTACGAGTTACATTGGTCCCGTGGGAGGTGTTGGTGCCACCCACGGGGCCGTTCGGGGGCTGTTTCGGGTTTTCACCCTCTAACGCCATGTTTTTAAGCCTAAGTCTAGAAATTTACAAATTATCGTCGTATTCTCAAACCGGGAGTCCGGCGGCAGCGCGATCAGTTCCTACGAATTACATTGGTACCGTGGGAGGTGTTGGTGCCACCCACGGGGCCGTTCGAGAGATGTTTCGGGCTTTGACCCTCTAATGCCATGTTTTCAAACCTTAGTATAGAAATACGCAAATTATCATCGTATTCTCAAACTGGGAGTCCTGCGGCTGCGCGATCAATTCCTATGAGTTACATTGGTCCCGTGGGAGGTGTTGGTGCCACTCGCGGGGTCATTCGGGGGCTATTTCGAGTTTTCACCCTCTAACGCCATGTTTTTAAGCCTAAGTTTAAAAATATGCAAATTATCGTCGTATTCTCAAACCGAGAGTTTCGCGGCTGCGCGGTCAGTTCCTACGAGTGACATTGGCCCCGTGGGAGGTGTTGGTGCCACCTATGGGGCCTTTCGGGGGCTGTTTCGAGTTTTCACCCTCTAATGCCATGTTTTTAAGCCTAAGTCTAAAAATATGCAAATTATGGTCGTATTCTCAAATCGGGAGTCTCGCGACGGCGAGGTCAGTTCCTACGAGTTATATTGGTCACGTGGGAGGTGTTGGTGCCACCCACGGGGCCGTTCGGGGGCTGTTACAGGTTTTTACCCTCTAATGCCATGTTTTTAAGCCTAAGCCTAGAAATATGCAAGTTATCATCGTTTCTCAAACTGGGAGTACCGCGGCTGCGCGATCAGTTCCTACGAGTTATATTGGTCCCGTGGGAGGTGTTGGTGCTACCCACAGGGCCGTTCGTGCGATGTTTCTGGGTTTCACCCTCTAACGCCATGTTTTTAATCCCAAGTATGCAAATGATCGTCATATTATCAAACTGGGAGTCCTGCGGCTACGGGGTCAGTTCCTATGAGTTAAATTTGTCCCCTGGGAGGTGTTGGTGCCACCCACGGGGCCGTTCGGGGGATGTTTCGGGTTTTCACCCTCTAACGCAATTTTTTTAAGCATAAGTCTAGAAATATGCAAATTATCATCGTATTCTCAAACCGGGAGTCCCACGATTGCCTCGTCAGTTCCTACGAGTTACATTTGTCCCATGGGAGGTGTTGGTGCCACCCACGGGGTGGTTCGGGGGATGTTTTGGGTTTTCACCCTCTAACGCCATGTTTTTAAGCATAAGTCTAGAAATATTCAAATTATGGTCGTATTCTCAAACTGGGAGTCCGACGGCAACGCGGTCAGTTCCTACGAGTTACATTGGTACCGTGGGAGGTGTTGGTTCCACCCACGGGGCCGTTCTAGAGATGTTTTGGGTTTTCACCCTCTAATGCCATGTTTTCAAGCTTTATTCTAGAAATATGCAAAGTATCATCGTATTCACAAATCGGGAGTCCTGCGGCTGTGCGGTCAATTCCTATGAGTTACATTGGTCCCGTGGGAGGTGTTGGTGCCACTCACGGGGTCGTTCGAGGGCTGTTTCGAGTTTTCACCCTCTAACGCCATGTTTTTAAGCCCAAGTTTAAAAATATGCAAATAATCATCATATTCTCAAACCGAGAGTTCCGCGGCTGCGCAGTCAGTTCCTACGAGTGACATTGGCCCCGTGGGAGGTGTTGGTGCCACCCATGGGGCCTTTCAGGCGCGGTTTCGGGTTTTCACCCTCTAATGCCATATTTTTAAGCCTAAGTTGAGAAATATGCAAATTATCGTCGTATTCTCAAACCGGGAGTCTCACGATGGAGAGGTCAGTTCCTACGAGTTATATTGGTCCCGTGGGAGGTGTCGGTGCCACCCACGGGGCCGTTCAGGGGCTGTTACAGGTTTTCACCCTCTAACACCATGTTTTTAAGCCTAAGCCTAGAAATATGCAAATCATCATCATTTTTCAAACTGGGAGTCCCGCGGCTGCGCGATCAGTTCCTACGAGTTACATTGGTCCCGTGGGAGGTGTTGGTGCCTCCCACGGCGCCGTTCGTGCGATGTTTCGGGGTTTCACCCTCTAACGCCATGTTTTTAAGACCAAGTATGCAAATGATCATCGTATTATCAAACAAGGAGTCCTGCAACTGCGGGTTCAGTTCCTACGAGTTAAATTTGTCCCGTGGGAGGTGTTGGTGCCACCCACCGGGCCGTTCGGGGGATGTTTCGGGTTTTCACCCTTTAGCGCCATTTTTTTAAGCAGAAGTCTAGAAATATGCAAATTATCGTTGTATTCTCAAACCTGGAGTCCCGCGGTTGCCTGGTCAGTTCCTACGAGTTACATTTGTCCCATGGGAGGTGTTGGTGCCACCCACGGGGTGGTTCGGGGGATGTTTCTGGTTTTCACCCTCTAACGCCATGTTTTTAAGTATAAGTCTTGAAATATGCAAATTATGTTCATATTCTCAAACTGGGAGTCCCGCGGCTACGCGGTCAGTTCCTACGAGTTAGATTGGTCCCGTCGGAGGTGTTGGTGCCACCCACGGGGCCTTTCGGGGAGCTGTTTCTTATTTTCACCCTCTAACACCATGTTTTTAAGCCTAAGTCTCCAAGTATGCAAATGATCATCGTATTCTCAAACCAGGAGTCCTGCGGCTGCGGGGTTTATTCGAACGAGTAACATTTGTCCCGTGAGAAGTGTTGGTGCCACCCACGGGGCCGTTCGGGGGATGTTTCGAGTTTTAACCCTCCAACGCCATGTTTTTAAGCATAAGTCTAGAAATATGCAAATTATCCTCGCATTCTCAAACCGGGAGTCCTGTGGGTGCGCAGTCAAGTCTGACGAGTTATATTTGTCTCATGGGAGGTGTTGGTGCACCCACGGGACCATTCGGGGGCTATTTCGAGTTTTCACCCTCTAACGCAATGTTTTCAACCCTAAGTCTAGAAGTATGCAAATTACCATCGTATTCTCAAACCGAGAGTCCCGCAGTTGCGCAGTCAGTTCTTACGAGTTACATTGGTACCGTGGACGATATTGGTGCCACCCACAGGGCAGTTCGGGGGAAGTTTCGAGTTTTGACCCTCTAACGCCCTGTTTTTAAGCCCAAGTTTAGAAATATGAAAATTATCATTGTATTCCCAAACCGGGAGGCCCGCGGCTGCGCGGTCAATTCCTACGAGTTACATTGGTCCCGTGGGAGGTGTTGGTGCCACTCACGGGGCCGTTCGGAGGCTGCTTTGGGTTTTCACCCTCTAGCGCCATGTTTTTAAGCCTAAGTCTAGAAATATGCATATTATCATCATATTCCCAAATTGGGAGTCCCACGGCTGTGCGGCCAGTTCCTACGAGTTACATCAATCCCGTGGGAGATGTGGGTCCCACTCACGAGGCTGTTCGGGGGCCGTTTCGGGTTTTCACCATCTAACGCCATGTTTTTAAGCCTAAGTTTAAAAATATGCAAATTATCGTCTTATTCTCAAATCGAGTGTCCCGTGGCTGCGCGGTCAATTACTACGAGTTACATTGGTCTCTGGGAGGTGTTGGTGCCACCCACGGGGTCATTCGGGGGCTGTTTCGGGTTTTCACCCTCTAACGCCATGTTTTTATGACTAAGTCTAGAAAGATGAAAATTATCGTTGTATTCTCAAACCGGGAGTCCCGCGGCTGCGGGGCAGTTACAACGAGTTACATTGGTCCCATGGGAGGTGAGGGTGAAACCCACGGGGCCGTTCGGGGATTCTTTCGGGTTTTCACCCTCTAACGCCATGTTTTTAAGCGTAAGTCTAGAAATATGCAAATTATCGTTGTATTCTCAAACCGGGAGTCCCGTGGCTGTGGTGTCAGTTACTACAAGTTACAATGGTCTCGTGGGAGGTGTTGGTGCCACCCACGGGGCCGTTCGGGGGATGTGTCTGGTTTTCACCCTCTGACGCCATGTTTTTAAGCCTAAGACTATAAATATGCAAATTATCGTCGTATTCTCAAACCCAGAGTCCCGCGGCTGCAGAGTCAATTACTACGAGTTACATTGGTCCCGTGGGAGGTGTTGGTGCCACCCATAGGGCCGTTCGGGGGCTGTTTCGGGTTTTCACCCTCAAACGCCATGTTTTTAAGCCTAAGTCTAAAAAGAAGAAAATTATCGTCATATTCTCAAACTGAGAGTCCCGCAACTGCGCGGTCAGGTCCTACAAGTAAGATTTGTCTCGTGGTAGTTGTAGGGGCCACCCACGGGGCGATTCAGATGATGTTTCGGGTTTTCACCCTCTAACGCCATGTTTTTTGGCATAAGTCTAGAAATATGCAAATTATCGTCGTATTCTCAAACCGGGAGTCCCGCGGTTGTGCGGTCAATTCCTACGAGTTATATTGGTCCCGTGGGAGGTGTTGGTGCCATCCACAGGGCCGTTCGGGGGCTTTTTTGGGTTTTCACCCACTAACGCCACGTTTTAAAGCCTAAGTCTAGACATATGAACATTATCGTCATATTCTCAAACTGAGAGTCCCACGGCTGCGCGGTGAGTTCCTACGAGCTACATTTGTCTCGTGGGAGGTGTTGGTTGCACCCACGGGGAAGTTCGGATGATGTTTCGGGTTTTCACCCTCTAACGCCATGTTTTAGGCGTAAGTCTAGAAATATATAAATTATCGTCGTATTCTCAAATCGGGAGTCCCGCAGTTGTGCTATCAATTCCTACGAGTTACATTGGTCCCGTGGGAGGTGTTGGTGCCACCCACGGGCCCGTTTGGGGGCTATTTCGGGTTTTCACCCTTTAACGCTATGTTTTTAAGCCTAAGTCTAGAAATATACAAATTATCATCGTATTCTCAAATCGGGAGTCCCGCGGCTACGCGGTTAGTTCCTACGAGTTACATTGGTCCCGTGGGAGGTGTTGTTGCCACCCACAGGGCCGTTCGGTGACTGTTTCGGGTTTTCACCCTCTAACGCCATGTTTTTAAGCATAAGTCTAAAAATATGCAAATTATCATCGTATTCTCAAATCGGGAGTCCCGTGGCTGTGGTGTCAGTTCCTACAAGTTACATTGGTCCCATGGGAGGTGTTGGTATCACCCACGGGGCCGTTCGGGGGATGTTTCGGATTTTCATCCTCTAACACCATGTTTTTAAGCCTAAGTCTATAAATATGCAAATTATCATCATATTCTCAAACCAAGAGTCCCGCGGCTACGGGTTCAGTTACTACGAGTTACATTAGTCTCGTGGGAGGTGTTGGTGCCACCCACAGGGCCGTTCGGGGGCTGTTTCGGGTTTTCACCCTCTAACGCCATATTTTTAAGCCTAAGTCTAGAAATATTAAAATTATCGTCATATTCTCAAACCGAGAGTCCCGTGGCTGCGCGGTCAGTTCCTAAAACTTACATTTGTCTCGTGGTAGTTGTAGGTGCCTCCCACGGGGTGATTCGGATGATGTTTCAGGTTTTCACCCTCTAACGCCATGTTTTTTATCATAAGTCTAGAAATATGAAAATTATCGTCGTATTCTCAAACCGGGAGTCCGTCGATTGCGCGGTCAATTCTTACGAGTTACATTGGTCTCGTGGGAGGTGTTGGTGCCACCCACGGGGCCGTTCGGGGGCTGTTTCGGGTTTTCACCCTCTAACGCCATGTTTTTAAGCATAAGTCTAGAAATATGCAAATTATCGTCGTATTCTCAAATCGGTAGTCCTGCTGTTGCGGGGTCAGTTACTACGAGTTACATTGGTCCCGTGGGAGGTGTTGGTGCCACCCACGGTGCCGTTCGGGGGCTGTTTCAGGTTTTCACCCTTTAAAGCCATGTTTTTAAGCATAAGTCTAGAAATATGCAAATTATAATCGTATTCACAAATTGGGAGTCCAGTGGCTGTGGTGTCAGTTCCTACAAGTTACATTGGTCCCGTGGGAGGTGTTGGTGCCACCCACGGGGTCGTTCGGGGGTCATTTCGTGTTTTCACCCTCCAACGTCATGTTTTTTTAGCCTAAGTCTAGAAATATGAAAATTATCATCATATTCTCAAATCGAGAATCCCGCGGATGCACGGTCAGTTCCTACGAGTTATATTTGTCTCGTGGGAGGTGCTGGGTCCCACGAGGCGGTTCGGATGATGTTTCTGGTTTTCACCCTCTAACGCCATGTTTTTAGGCATAAGTCTAGAAATATGCAAATTATCATCGTATTCTCAAGCTGGGAGTCCCGCGGTTGCGTGGTCAATTCCTACGAGTTACATTGGTCCTGTGGGAGGTGTTGGTGCCACCAATAGGGTCATCCGGGGGCTGTTTCGGGTTTTCACACTCTAACGTCATGTATTTAAGCCTAAGTCTAGAAATATGAAAATTATCATTGTATTCTCAAACCGGGAGTCCTGCGACTGCGGGGCAGTTACAACGAGTTACATTGGTCCCGTGGGAGGTGAGGGTGAAACCCACGGGGACGTTCGGGGACTGTTTCGGTTTTTCACCCTCTAACGCCATATTTTTAAGCGTAAGTCTAGAAATATGCAAATTATCATTGTATTCTCAAACCGGGAGTCCCATGGCTACGGGTTCAGTTACAACGAGTTACATTAGTCCCGTGGGAGGTGTTGCTGCCACCCACAGGGCCGTTCGGGGGTTGTTTCGGGTTTTCACCCTCTAACGCCATGTTTTTAAGCCTAAGTCTAGAAATATGAAAATTATCGTCACATCCTCAAATCGAGAGTCCCGCGGCTGCGCGGTCAGTTCCTAAAACTTACATTTGTCTCGGGGTAGTTGTAGGTGCCTCCCACGGGGTGATTCGGATGATGTTTCGGGTTTTCACCCTCTAATGCCATGTTTTCTATCATAAGTCAAGAAATATGGAAATTATCGTCCGATTCTCAAATCGGGAGTCCGACGATTGAGCGGTCAATTCCTACGAGTTACATTGGTCTCGTGGGAGGTGTTGGTGCCACCCACGGGGCCGTTCGGGGGCTGTTTCGGGTTTTCACCCTCTAACACCATATTTTTAAGCATAAGTCTAAAAATATGCAAATTATCGTCGTATTCTCAAATCGGTAGTCCTGCTGCTGCGGGGTCAGTTACTACGAGTTACATTGGTCCCGTCGGAGGTGTTGGTTCCACCCACGGTGCCGTTCGGGGGCTGTTTCAGGTTTTCACCCTCTAAAGCCATGTTTTTAAGCATAAGTCTAGAATTATGCAAATTATAATCGTATTCACAAATCGGGAGTCCCGTGGCTGTGGTGCCAGTTCTTACAAGTTACATTGGTCCCGTGGGAGGTGTTGGTGCCACCCACGGGGCCGTTCGGGGGTCGTTTCGTGTTTTCACCCTCTAACGTCATGTTTTTTTAGCCTAAGTCTAGAAATATGAAAATTATCATCATATTCTCAAATCGAGAATCCCGCGGCTGCGCGGTCAGTTCTTACGAGTTACATTTGTCTCGTGGGAGGTGCTGGGGCCCACGAGGCAGTTCGGATGATGTTTTGGGTTTTCACCCTCTAACGCCATGTTTTTAGTCATAAGTCTAGAAATATTAAAATTATCATCGTATTCTCAAACTGGGAGTCCCGCGGTTGCGCGGCCAATTCCTACGAGTTACATTGGTCCCTTGGGAGGTGTGGGTGCCACCAACAGGGTCATCCGGGGGTTGTTTCGGGTTTTCACCCTTTAACGCCATGTATTTAAGCCTAAGTCTAGAAATATGAAAATTATTGTTATATTCTCAAATCGGGAGTCCCGCGACTGCGGGGCAGTTATAACGAGTTACATTGGTGCCATGGGAGGTGAGGGTGAAACCCACGGGGCCGTTCGGGGACTGTTTCAAGTTTTCACCCTCTAACGCCATGTTTTTAAGCATAAGTCTAAAAATATGCAAATAATCGTTGTATTCTCAAACCGGGAGTCCCGTGGATGTGGTGTCAGTTCCTACAAGTTACATTGGTCCCGTGGGAGGTGTTGGTGCCACCCACGGGGCCGTTCGGGGGATGCTTTGGGTTTTCACCCTCTAACGCCATGTTTTTAAGACTAAGTCTAGAAATATATAAATTATCATCGTATTCTCAAACCAGGAGTACCGCGGTTGCGGGGTCAGTTTTACGAGTTACATTGGTCCCATGGAAGGTGTTGGTGCCACTCACTTCGGGGGCTGTTTCGGGTTTTCACCCTCAAACGCCATGTTTTTAAGCCTATGTCAAGAAATATGTAAATTATCATCATATTCTCAAACCGAGAGTCCCACGGCTGCGCGTTCAGTTCCTACGAGCTACATTTGTCTCGTGGGAGGTGTTGGTGCCACCCACGGGGCGGTTCGGATGATGTTTCGGGTTTTCACCCTCTAACACCATGTTTTTAGGCATAAGTCTAGAAATATGGAAATTATCGTCGTATTCTCAAATCGGGAGTACGGCGATTGCGCGGTCAATTCCTACGAGTTACATTGGTCCCGTGGGAGGTGTTGGTGCCACCCACGGCGCCGTTCGGGGGTTGTTTCGGGTTTTCACCCTCTAACGCCATGTTTTTAAGCATAAGTCTAGAAATATGCAAATTATCATCGTATTCTCAAATCGGGAGTGCCGTTGCTGCTGGGTCTGTTACTACGAGTTACATAGGTCCCATGGGAGGTGTTGGTGCCACCCACGGTGTCGTTCGGGGACTGTTTCAGGTTTTCCCCTTCTAAAGCCATGTTTTTAAGCATAAGTCTAGAAATATGCAAATTATAATCGTATTCATAAATCGGGAGTCCCGTGGCTGTGGCGTCAGTTCCTTCAAGTTACATTGGTCCCGTGGGAGGTGTCGGTGGCACCCACGAGGCCGTTCGGGGGTTGTTTCATGTTTTCACCCTCTAACGTCATGTTTTTAAGCCTAAGTCTAGAAATATGAAAATTATCATCATATTCTGAAACCGAGAGTCCCGCGGCTGCGCGGTCAGTTCCTGCGAGTTACATTTGTCTCGTAGGAGGTGCTGGGGCCCACGAGGCGGTTCGGTTATGTTTCGGGTTTTCACCCTCTAACGCCTTGTTTTTAGGCATAAGTCTAGAAATATGCAAATTATCATCGTATTCTCAAACTGGGAGTCTCGCGGTTGCGCGGTCAATTCCTACGAATTACATTGGTCCCGTGGGAGGTGTTGGTACCACTCACGGGGTCATTCGGGAGCTGTTTCGGGTTTTCACCCTCTAGCGCCATGTATTTAAGCCTAATTCTATAAATATGAAAATTATCATTGTATTCTCAAACCGGGAGTCCCGCGGCTGCGTGGCAGTTACAACGGGTTACATTGGTCCCGTGGGAGGTGAGCGTGAAACCCACGGGGCCGTTCGGGGACTGTTTTGGCTTTTCACCCTCTAACGCCATGTTTTTAAGCGTACGTCTAGAAATATGCAAATTATGGTCGTATTCTCAAACCGGGAGTCTTGTGGCTGTGGTGTCAGTTCTTACAAGTTATAATGGTCCCGTGGGAGGTGTTGGTGCCACCCACGGGGCCGTTCGGGGGATGTTTCTGGTTTTGACCCTCTGACGCCATGTTTTTAAGCCTAAGTCTAGAAATATGCAAATTATCATCAAATTCTCAAACCAAGAGTCCCGCGGCTGCGGGTTCAGTTACTACGAGTTACATTTGTCTCATGGTAGTTGTAGGTGCCTCCCACGGGGCGATTCGGATGATGTTTTGGGTTTTCACCCTCTAACGCCATGTTTTTTATCATAAGTCTAAAAATATGCAAATTATAGCCGTATTCTCAAACCGGGAGTCCCGCGATTGTGCGGTCAATTCCTATGAGTTACATTGGTCCCGTGGGAGGTGTTGGTGCCACCCACGGGGCCGTTCGGGGGCTTTTTTGGGCTTTCACCCACTAACTCCATGTTTTTAAGCCAAAGTCTAGAAATATGTAAATTACCATCATATTCTCAAACCGGGAGTCCCGCGGCTGCGAGGTCAGTTACTACGAGTTACATTGGTCCCGTGGGAGGTGTTGGTGCCACTCACGGGGCCGTTCGGGGGCTGTTTTTGGTTTTCACCCTCTAACGCCATGTTTTTAAGCCTAAGTCTAGACATATGAACATTATCGTCATATTCTCAAACTGAGAGTCCCATGGCTGCGCGGTCAGTTCCTACGAGCTACATTTGTCTCGTGGGAGGTGTTGGTGCCACCCACGGGGCGGTTTGGATGATGTTTCGGGTTTCACCCTTTAACGCCATGTTTTTAGGTGTAAGTTTAGAAATATGCAAATTATCGTCGTATTCTCAAACCGGGAGTCCCGCGGCTGTCCAGTCAATTCCTACGAGTTACATTGGTCCCGTGGGAGGTGTTGGTCCCACCCACGGGGTCGTTCGGGGGCTATTTCGGGTTTTCACCCTCTAAAGCTAGGTTTTTAAGCCTAAGTCTAGAAATATGCAAATTATCATCGTATTCTCAAACCGGGAGTCCCGCGGCTACGCGGTTAGTTCCTACGAGTTACATTGGTCCCGTGGGAGGTGTTGGTGCCACCCAAGGGCCGTTCGGTGACTGATTCGGGTTTTCACCCTCTAACGCCATGTTTTTTAGCATAAGTCTAAAAATATGCAAATTATCATCGTATTCTCAAACCAGGAGTCCCGTGGCTGTGGTGTCAGTTCCTACAAGTTACATTGGTCCCGTGGGAGGTGTTGGTGCCACCCACGGGGCCGTTCGGGGGTCGTTTCGTGTTTTCACCCTCTAACGTCATGTTTTTTTAGCCTAAGTCTAGAAATATGAAAATTATCATCATATTCTCAAACCAAGAGTACCACGGTTGCGGTGTCAGTTTCTACGAGTTACATTGGTCCCATGGGAGGTGTCGGTGCCACTCACTTCGAGGGTTGTTTCGGGTTTTCACCCTCAAACGCCATGTTTTTAAGCCTATGTCAAGAAATATGTAAATTATCATCATATTCTCAAACCGAGAGTCCCACGGCTGCGCATTCAGTTCCTACGAGCTACATTTGTCTCGTGGGAGGTGTTGGTGCCACCCACGGGGCGGTTCGGATGATGTTTCGGGTTTTCACCCTCTAACACCATGTTTTTAGGCATAAGTCTAGAAATATGGAAATTATCATCGTATTCTCAAATCGGGAGTATGGCGATTGCGCGGTCAATTCCTACGAGTTACATTGGTCCCGTGGCAGGTGTTGGTGCCACCCACGGGGCCGTTCGGGAGCTGTTTCGAGTTTTCACCCTCTAACGCCATGTTTTTATGCATAAGTCTAGAAATATGCAAATTATCGTCGTATTCTCACATCGGGAGTCCTGCTGCTGCTGGGTCAGTTACTACGAGTTACATTGGTCCCATGGGAGGTGTTGGTTCCACCCACGGTGCCGTTCGGGGGTTGTTTCAGGTTTTCACCCTCTAAAGCCATGTTTTTAAGCATAAGTCTAGAAATATGCAAATTATAATTGTATTCACAAATCGGGAGTCCCGTGGCTGTGGTGTCAGTTCCTACAAGTTACATTGGTCCCGTGGGAGGTGTTGGTGCCACCCATGGGGCCGTTCGGGGGTTGTTTCATGTTTTCACCCTCTAACGTCATGTTTTTAAGCCTAAGTCTAGAAATATGAAAATTATCATCATATTCTCAAACCGAGAGTCCCGCGGCTGCGCGGTCAGTTCCTACGAGTTACATTTGTCTCGTGTGAGGTATTGGTGCCACCCACGGGGCCGTTCGGGGGCTGTTTCGGGTTTTCACCCCCTAAAGCCATGTTTTTAGGCATAAGTCTAGAAATATGCAAATTATCGTCGTATTCTCAAACCGGGAGTCCCGTGGTTGCACGGTCAATTACTACGAATTACATTGGTCCCGTGGGCAGTGTTGGTGCCATCCACGGGGCCGTTCGCGGATTGTTTCGAGTTTTCACCCTCTAACGCCATGTTTTTAAGCGTAAGTCTAGTAATATGCAAATTATCATCGTATTCTCAAACCGCGGGTCCCGTGGCTGTGGTGTCAGTTCCTACAAGTTACATTGGTCCCGGGGAAGGTATTGGTGCCACCCATGGGGCCGTTCGGGAGCTATTTATGGTTTTCACCCTCTAATGCCAAGTTTTTAATCCTAAGTCTAGAAATATGAAAATTATCGTCATATTCGCAAACCGAGAGTGACGAGGCTACGCAGTCAGTTCCTACGAGTTACATTTGTCTCGTGGGAGGTGTTGTTGCCACCCACGGGGAGGTTCGGATGATTGTTCGGGTTTTCACCCTCTACCGCCATGTTTTTAGGCATAAGTCTAGCAATATGCAAATTATCATCGTATTCTCAAACCGGGAGACCCGCGATTGCGCGGTCAATTCCTACGTGTTACATTAGTCCCGTGAGAGGTGTTGGTGCCACCCATGGAGCTGTTTCGGGTATTCACCCTCTAACGCCATGCTTTTAAGCCTAAGTCTAGAAATATGCAAATTATCTCCATATTCTCAAACCGGGAGTCCCGCGGCTGCAGGGTCAGTTACTACGACTTACATTGGTCCCGTGGGAGGTGTTGGTGCCACCCACGGGGCCGTTCGGGGACTGTTTCGGGTTTTACCCTCTAACGCCATGTTTTTTAGCATAAGTATAGAAATATGAAAATTATTGTCGTATTCTCAAATTGGGAGTCTCGTGGCTGTGGTGTCAGTTCCTATAAGTTACATTGGTCCCGTGGGAAGTGTTGGTGCCACCCACGGGGCCGTTCGAGGGATGTTTCAGGTTTACACCCTCTAACGCCATGTTTTTAAGCCTAAGTCTAGAAATATGCAAATTATCATCGTATTCTTAAACCAGGAGTCCCGCGATTATGCGATCAATTCTTACGAGTTACATTGGTCCCGTGGGAGGTGTTGGTGCCACCCACGGAGCCCTTCGGGGGCTTTTTTCGGTTTTCACCCACTAACGCCATGTTTTTAAGCCTAAGTCTAGAAATAGGAAAATTATCGTCGTCTTCTCAAACTGCTAGTCCCCCGACTGCGGCGTCAGTTACTACGAGTTACATTGGTCCCGTGGGAGGTGTTGGTGCCACCCACTGGGTTTCCTTTACAACTACCATCTACATTTAGCTTTAGAGAAGATTCATCGGGTAATCTCCATTACATTATTCTAACTGCCTTGGGCTGAATTTGCTTATGCCATTTGAAAGCCAAGAAAGAATAAAGATCAATACATGTATGAAGAAAGATTAGAGAATGAATCTCATTAATGTCTTTGAAAGTCTGCATTATGATATTCTCAAACCTCCATTTGTTCCTAGACTTCCAAATGCCCCAATTAATGAAAGCTGGAATCAATTTCAGATGCTTTACCCATAAAGAATTATTAGGATTAGACCACTATATAATTAATCTCTCTCTGATTAAAGAATTTAGCATAGGCACACCACATATATTTTCTAAATGAGACCAGATTGAGATAGAAACTTCACTGTTCCCAAATACATGGTCTGCTAATTCAGTATTTGGAGAAGATCACTAACCACATTTAGATGGGCCTCTCACCCCAAGTCTTTTAATAGCTTCATCTACTGGAAGGCAGTATTTTAAGAGTCTTAAAAGAAAGAAAGAAATTTTGGTAGGGATACTTTTATGCCAAATGAAGGTGTGAGTCCAAGAAGAAATAGAATGTTGCCTCACCATTAGCCAAGATAATTGCAGACTAAGTAAACCATTAGAGTTTGGGGTCTATACAAGAGTGTCTTCGTGAGTGTTACCCATAAATTCCAGTTTAGAGCATAGAGATAGAATTTTGAGGCATCAGCATGTTAATTTTATAAAAGTCCCAATCTCCTGTGCAATCAAGCAGGTCAGATATGAGAAGAGTATTAGGGATACAATTTTAGTCTATCTCATCTGCTCCAGACCAGTTATCCCATTTGACATTAATTTCCCCCTTACCAATAAGCCATCTGTAGGTGTGCTCTGCAATATCTTTATGTTTAGACATTCTTTTCCAAACATGAGATCCTCTGTTAGCCTTGGCTATAACTGGATGATGAAGTCTGCAGTACTTTGCCTTTAAAAACTTGGCCCATAAAGATTTTTAAGTCCTAAAATTCCATCATAACTTTATACTAAAAGCAACAACCAGGTCATTTAAAGATCTGAATCCTAAATCTCCCTCTTCTACTGGCCTGCATAAGTCTTTCCAAGCTATCCAACGATATTTATTTGTTCCTTCATAGGATCCCTATAGAAAATTAGCCATTATGTTTTCAACGATGGCAATGATTTTCTTTAGAGGTTGCATAGCTGCTATGGTATAGATAGGGATTGATTGAGGCTGATGCTTAATTAATTTAATCTTTCCCCCCATGGATAAAAGTTTGGCTTTCCATCATTCCAATTTTGTCCTGATTTTAGGTATCAAAGACTCAAAAAAGTGAATTTAACCTTACCAACATAAATTGGACAACCCAGATACAGAAATGGGGGATTTTTAATTGGAATTTGTAGTAGACTTGATATTTTCTTAGTTTTGGCTTGCTCCATATGCTTTGAACAGTAGATAGAGATTTTATTCTTGTTCACTTCTTGCCCAGAGATGCTTTCATACCTGGTTAGCACTGATTTTATCCTTTGATGGCTTTGAAGCTTTTCGTTGAGAAAATAATCAGATCATCAACATAGGCCAGATGGGACACTAGAGGGAAGCTAATGGGAGTTTTAAACTTAATACTGCTAGAGGTTTGGAAGATTTAATCAATATTCCTACTCAATACTTCAGCCATAATAATAAATAACATAGGATAAAAAGGATCTCCTTGTCTTAGGCCTCTATAAGCTTTGAAGAATCCACAAGATTCCCCATTAATCATCACTGAGAAGAAGTTATTTGAGATGAGCCTCCAAATCAAATCTAATTTTCTCATAACTTTGATTAAGAACGGCCAGGAAACCCTATCATAAGCTTTGTGAATATCTTTCTTTATTACCACATCTCTTCATTTATTCTTTGAATTAATCATAGAGAACATCTCTTGAGCCAATAGAATATTGTCTACTATGCCTCTTTCTTTAACAAAGCCACTTTGATTTGAAGAAATAATTTTGGGAAGGATAGAAGAAAGTCTTGAAGCAAGAATTTTTGAAAGAATTTTATTGAAGAAAGTATAAAGACTTATAGGTATGAACTCTGCAAAAGACATATGGTTTTCCTTTTTAGGTATTAGAATAATAATGGAAGAGGTGAAAATTTTAGGGATATCCATACCATTATAGAAGCCTTCCACATATTTGTAAACATCTCCTCCAATGATCTCTCATGAATATGTAAAGAAATGGCTTGTAAAACCATTGATACTTGGATCACTATCTCCACAAAGAGCCCAAACTTCACTTTTGATCTCCTTCATACTTGGCATAGAAGAAAGGATATGATTATCTTCCTTGGTATCTAATGAAGGAATCATAGATAAAAAATCTTCATCCTCTAGTCTCAAGTAATCATCTCTAATCAAAATTTTGAAATAATTCGTGCCTTTTTCTTTAATAAGACTTTGATCTTCAATCCATTCCCCTACATAATTATTGATCTTGTGAATAAAGCTCTTCTGCCTCCTAGCTTGAACTTATTTTTGAAAGCATTATGAGTTGACATCACCCTCTTTGGCCCATTTACAATTAGATTTTTCCCTCCAGTATTTTTCTTCCAATTTTAAGTGGTGAGCCAAGATGGTAGTGTTGCACTAAAACAGTCATATGTTAAGCAACCATGATCATAAAACTCACTTCGGAATTTTACCAAACACTTGGTGGGCGAAAAACACCCAAGACCTTGTTCCTAATGAAAACTAAGTGTGCAAACTCAAAACGAATCCAATCAACAATCAACAAGTAGGATAACAAGAACACACAAGCTATCAAAGCAAAGAAACGACAACAATATAACGTGGTTCACTCAAACAAGGGTTACATCCACAATGGTAGGATTTCTTCTTTCTTCGATAAATGGAGGAACCACAAGGTTACACACTCACACTCTTTATCTCTCCAAGAAAGTCACTCACAAACCAAGCACACGAACTAATCTTTAAACAAGAAGCTCTCTCTCACTTTTCTCTTTGAAAACTCACAAAATGTTCACTCTAAAGCTGAAAAATAGCACTGCACAAAAAACAAAAAATAAGTTTCTATTTATAGATTTTCCTCAAAGTGGCAATTTTGTAAATATCAAGAAAAATCTGTTTTTCTTCCAAAACAGCCGTGAACCAACGGGAAGCCACCGGAGAGCCAAAATACACTACAAACTCCACCTTGGCGATCCGAATGATCCACTAAAAAAACCCGGAATGAAAACCATTGAACCCGTTTGAAGATCACCCCGAAATCTACCAAACTCAAGGCGACTCCACCTAACCGAGGAGCCTCTCCTCGAATTTCAGCAAGAAGTGAGATTTAGAAGCTTTAGGCAATGCCTAAACTTCTCCGTAGTCACAGGTTTGGTGAGGAAATCTGCTGCATTCTCATCCGTGTGCACCTTCTCAATCAAAACCTCGTCGGAATTAACCCAATCTCGAACTCTATGATACCGCACATCAATATGCTTTGTGCGGGCATAATACACTTGATTCTTAGCCAAATGCATAGCACTTTGACTATCGCAATGAAGACGAACACTCTTTTGCTTCATCCCCAATTCACTCACCAAACTCTTTAACCAAATCGCCTCCTTTGATGCTTCCGTAAGTGCCATATACTCCGCCTCTGTGGTAGACAAAGCACTTGTCGCTTGTAAGATGGATCTCCAAGATACCGGCCCGCTAGCAATAGTGAATACATACCCCGATGTCGATCTCCGTTTATCAAGATCCGCCGCATAATCCGAATCCACATACCCCGCAACAAACTCGGCCCCTTTCTTCCGCTCAAACACAATGTCCATAGACTTGGTTCCCTTTAGATACCGAAGAATCCATTTCACCGCTTTCCAATGCTCTTTTTCCTGGATTCGACATGTACTTACTAACCACACCCATGGCTTGGGCGATATCCGGCCTCGTGCAAACCATAGCATACATAAGGCACCCCACGGCACAAGCATACGGTGTTAAAGCCATCTCCTCTAACTCATCATCCGTAGAGGGACATTACTTTGCACATAAAGCAAAATGTGAAGCTAACAGGGTAGAAGTGGCCTTGGCATCCAACATGCCAAATTTCCCGATGACATGCGAAATATAATTTTTCTGAGATAACCACAACTTGCCAACTTTTCTATCTCGTCTAATCTCCATACCAAGAATCTTTTGCACCGCACCAAGATCCTTCATGTCAAACTTCCAGCTCAATTTCACCTTGAGCTCCGTTATCCGTGACATGTCCCGACACGCAATGAGCATGTCATCCACATAGAGCATTAACAAAACAAATGAACCATCATCAAGAACCCGAAAATATGCACAATGGTCATGATGACATCTCGTGTAACCAACCCGCAATATGAAGGTATCGAACCGTAGGTACCATTGTCGTGGCGACTGTTTAAGCCCATACAATGACTTCTTAAGCCGGCACACATGATCTTCCTTTCCCACTTCCTTGAACCCCTCCGGTTGCACCATATAAATAAGCTCCTTTAAATCACCGTGAAGAAAAGTCATTTTCACATCCATTTGCTCCAATTCCATATCGAGTTGAGCAACCATTGCCAACAACACCCGTATCGAAGTATGCCTCACCACCGGGGAGAAGATATCATCATAGTCAATCCCCTCCTTTTGTGAAAACCCCTTCGCTACTAGCCTTGCCTTATACTTCGGTTCTTCTATTTTGTTAATTGCCTCTTTCTTCCTATACACCCACTTAGAGCCAACAATGTGTCTCCCCTTGGGTTTAGGAACCAACTCCCATACAGAGTTCTTTCGTAGAGATTCCATCTCTTCCGACATAGCACCCATCCAACTCGCCTTGACATCACAATTAATGGCATCTTTGTATGTCATTGGATCACCCTCACTAGAAATGAGAGCGTAATTGACCTCTTCCCAACCAAGCCTAGATGGTGGCTAGATCTCCCTATGCTCTATGTCACATGCTATGGATGGCACTTGCTCCACCCGTTGAGTGTCCTCCACCTCAACTGACTCCTCTCCCAAATCATCCTCATTCGGCTCCACCTCAACCGTGTCATCACCCGATTGAGAATCACTTGAACCACTAGTAGATGCACTATCACTATCGATGGTTGATGATCTCGGAAATACTAAAGGAATCTCGACGATTCTAACACCACCGTCATCGGCAACTTCCAGGAACTCCTTGGCCTTCAACATGGACGTCTCATCAAACCTCACATCCCGCCTAACAACTAGCTTCCTCGTAGACGGATCCCAAAGCTTGAACCCCTTTTCCATAGCCTAGGAAAATACACCGGCGAGTTCTCGGGTCATTTTTAGTCCTCTCATCACTAGGAATGTGAGCGTACCCCGGACATCCGAACACCCTCAAAGTAGAGTAGTCGATCTCGTTCCCCGACCATACTTCCTCTGGACACTTCAAACCAAGAGTCGAATTTGGTGACCGATTCACCAAATACACGGCGTGATCAAGAGTCGCTGCCCAAAATGATTTTGGTAACTCGGCATGAAACCTCATGCACCTTGCCCTTTCCATAACGGTGCGGTTCATCCTCTCCGCCACCCCATTTTGTTGTGGAGTCTTCTTAACGGTAAATTGCCTTGTGATTCCCGCATCTTTACAATACTTGAGAAACCCACCATCTCTATACTCACCCCCGTTGTCGCTCCTCAAATACTTGATCTTCTTCCCCGTTTGATTCTCCACCATGGCTTTCCACTCCTTGAACTTCTCGAAAACCTCCGATTTTTCCTTCAAGTAGTAGACCCACACTTTTCGTGAATAATCATCTATGAAAGTCACAAAGTATCTAAAGCCACCTATGGAAACAACATCCAAAGGCCCACACACGTCGGAATGAATATAGTCAAGAGTCCCTTTACTCTTGTTCGTACATATAGTGAATTGCACTCGAGTTTGCTTCCCCATCACACAATACTTGCAAAAACCAAGCTTGCATTCGTACACCCCTTTCAACAACTTTCGACGATGAAGTTCTTTTATGCCTCGTTGGCTCATGTGACCAAGTCTCATGTGCCACAATTATAGCTCATCGATTTCAGGCTCCATGGAGACTGCCTCTCCACCCACTACCGTATTTCCCTTCAATCTATAAAGATTGTTCAGTAATTTTATGCCGCGCAAAATCACCATCGATCCCCTTTTGACCTTCAAAGCCCCACCCTCGGCTTGAATCACACACCCCTTTGAATCGAGTGCGCCTAAGGAAATCAAGTTCTTTATAAGTGCCGAAATGTGCCTCACTTCACTTAAGGTTCGGACAACCCCATCCCACATCTTTATGTGCACCGACCCGATTCCCACTACTTTGCACGTAGCATTGTTTCCCATGAGAATCTCACCATCGGTATTGGACGTGTAATCCTCAAACCATTCTCGGTTCGGACACATGTGGTATGAACATCCGGAATCTAGAATCCAACCATCAACGTGATCGGCGGAAAAACAAGTAAGAACCTCTTCGCCTTCCTCTAAAGTAGCAACACCGGCCACATCCTTAGTAGCGTCTCCTTTCTTATCATCTTTCTTCCACTCCGGACAATTCCATTTAAAGTGACCCTTTTTATGGCACTTGAAACACTCAATCGTGCTAATCTCTCGAGATTGAGACCTTTGGAAGCCCCGATTATTTGCACCTCGAGACTTCGACCTTCCTCTTCATCCACCACCACCAACCTTGGCTACCAAGCCTTCACCTTGAGAAGATGAACTACCTCCACCGCTACCATTTTTCTTCTTCATGGCCACGTGAGAAATGATGTCCTGCATTACATCATTGAACTTGAGAGTAGTCTTCCCAAACATAAGTGTGGTGACAAAGTGCTCATATGAATCGGGCAACGAAGCAAGCAACAACAACGCTCGATCCTCCTCGCTAAATTGAACATTAATCCAGTTCAAATCGTTGATCAAAGCATTGAAGACATTTATATGCTTCATCATATCACCGCCCTCCTTCATTTCTAACTTGAAGAGCATCTTCTTTAGAAATAATTTATTTGACAAAGACTTGCCCAAATAAATATCCTCCAATTGATCCCACATGCCCTTGGCCGTAGTTTTCGATATCACGCGATTGAGCAAATCATCCGTGATATACATTTCAATTGAATAAATCTCCCTTTGATCAATATCGCTCCATTCGGCTTTGGTCATATCCATCGGACGCTTCTCTATACCCAACAATGCTATAACCAACTGTTGTTGAACAAGAACACCCTGCATTCTTCTTTGCCACAAGCCAAAATTAATTTTCTCATCAAAAGGTTTTATCTCAAACTTCATTGAGCCTCCGGATCCATAACTAGGATCCCACTTCTTAGATCCTCCGCTTGTAGAAGTTGATTCCAGAGTACGCGACACCTCTTCCACCATTTGGAACAAATTCTAAAACTTATGCCAATATCACTCAAATTGATTCAAGCCGAACCAAAATACCGAGCAAACCAAGCAACCAAATCTCTGATACCACTTGGTTTGCTCGGTATTTTTGTTCGGCTTGAATCAATTTGAGTGATATTGACAATCATATGTTAAGCAACCATGACCATAAAGCTCACTTCAGAATTTTACCAAACACTTGGTGTGCAGAAAACACTAAAGACCTTGTTCCTAATGAAAACTAAGTGTGCAAACTCAAAACGAATCCAATCAACAATCAACAAGTAGGATAACAAGAACACACAAGCAATCAAAGCAAAGAAACGACAACAATATTACGTGGTTCACCCAAACAAGGGTTACATCCACAATGGTAGGATTTCTTCTTTCCTTGATAAATGGAGGAACCACAAGGTTACACACTCACACTCTTTATCTCTCCAAGAAAGTCACTCACAAACCAAGCATAAGAACTAATCTTTAAACAAGAAGCTCTCACTCACTTTTCTCTTTGAAAACTCACAAAATGTTCACTCTAAAGCTGAAAAAACAACAATGTACAAAAAACAGAAAATAAGCTTCTATTTATAGATTTTCCTCAAAGTGGAAATTTTGTAAATATCAAGAAAAATTTGTTTTTCTTCCAAAACAGCCGTGAACCAACCGGAAGCCACCGGAGAGCCAAAATACACCACAGGTAGCACATCTATTCATCTCCTCTCTATTAGCATTACTAGGGTCATTCTTAAACATAGCTTCACTTCTCAAGGATGCATCTTTTGTTGTAATTGAATTTTAAAATTAATTCCCAAAGTGCTTCTTATTCCATTTAATCAGCCCTGCTCTCAAATTCTTCAGATTAGAAGCCAAAATTTGCAAGGGATTACCTCTATTGATATGTTGACATGTATTTTGAATGAAAAATTTATTATTTGAATTTGAAGTTCAAAAATTTGGGAAGACAAATCTGTGAGGATGTTCTCAAGAGATTATTGATAAGGAAAGAAGTAAATAGGCATGATCAGAAGTTGTTTTACTCAAGTGTTCTACCATCACCTTTGTAAAAAAAAGATCTGACCATTTAAATTCATCAGCATTTTGTCTATCATTTCCAAAATGGAGGCATTGAGGTCTCTTTTATTCCACCAAGTGAACCTAGATCCCAAGAATCCTAAATCAATAAGGCCATTATGCTCCATACATTGTAAAAAGTCCTCTGCAACATTCAAATTACATTATATTGAAATTGACACTATTCCCTACTATTTAAAAAAAATTATGATGCCCCCATAATAAAATTAATTTATATGAATAGTAAAGTAAATACGCGAGGAAATATAAAAATGCTAAATCAAATATTGTTTCCCTTTTTTACTTTAGTGTAGTATTTATGCGTGTAATAGCATGTGATTTTGGGTCGTAGAATAATTTTATATAATTTGAAAATCGAAAATATTTTTATTGCACTTAATTATTTTTGGCATTTAAAAGAGTTTGTTTTGTTATAAAAATAATAAGGTTTTAATCGGTTTTGAAATGATAAAAACATGGGGAATTAGTCTAGTCCATTTAATTTTTGGCCGAAGTGGGCTATTCTCAGGTGCCGCATCAATTCGGACCTAGGGACGAATCGATTCGCACCAAGCCAGTGGCTGCAAATTTTCCTCGTTGTGTATGTTTATTATGCATTAGGACTCTATTGATTTCCTGTATTAAAAGGCTCGAGGTTTAGACTTTTCAACACTTTAAACTCCTCTCAAAAAATAGAAAGTTCCCAAGTTTTTTTCCCCTTCTTCTACAAAATGTAAAACTCCATTAAAACAATGCTTAAACCTAATTTTTTTTTTTCAAATCAAGTTTTAACAAGATTAACCAAGAATGGAATTTTGTTTCTTTCACGAGACGGTTACAATAGTGTAATTAGATTTTTTAGGCGACTTATTTTCAGGCATGAATTTCTTTATTATTTCCCTTAAGCATTATATATGTTAAATGTCACCTAAACCTTAATTCATGTTTTCTTAAAAATAATGAAAAATATTAATTAGCAAAAATGAGACTATTTTAAGGTTGTTTTAAGACTTGAAACATCGCATTCTTAGATTAGTGTATTGAATTGTGATAAAATTTTGTGGACCAATCGTATGTTAAATTAAAATATGTAATTTGAATAATGTTTTGACTCGTAAAATTAGATATTGACGTGTATGTTGTAGAGAAAAATTAATTATTGTAAAACATTGCCAATATGCATATTTGAATTGTATTATGAATTGAATTGATAATATATCACTCGTATTGGAATTATGGAATTTGACAACTTATGTAGTTTGAAGGGGTGCGGCCCGATATGTGTGTTTCAAACAAAACCAAATTTTTCACCGAACATTATCCAACTTTTAATTATGCACCAAACCAAGTTGTAAAACCCCAATTCTTACTTTAAACCAATTTTATCTTGATTAATCCTAAACATGCATCTAGTGATTAAATAAAGTAAAATAAAGTAAAGAATACTCACAACGCCGGATGTACGAGGAAAAAACCCAAAACGGGAAAACAACCTCGGATGGCCCAAGCCAGACAATCACTATGAACAATGGTTTTACAAAGACAGATTATCCTTACACTAAGACTCGATCCCCACGGGTCTTGACGCTCCTTTTGATCTTCAACCGTTCTTCAATAGTGCCCACGCAGAAATTTTGTCTTCCACGATACCTGTCCACAACACATGCGTCCACATATGTCTCGGTGTCCACCGATTGGATTTGATTCATCTACGATGTCGAACAAGAAGTCCTTCTCTTTTCTTCACCGTAAAACCCTTATGTTCAATGATAGAACAAACTTCTTTGGTGGCGCAAGATTACTCAAACATATAACAATGATATCTCGGATCTTTGCAAACTCTAAGGATATTTTTATGCTTTGTAAACCTTAGAAAACATGTGCAAGCAAGGCTCTGGTTTGTAAAAACTTTTTTGCATAATGCACACTTACGAAACTCTGATAGAAACAAGCTTTAAATAATAATTTAGGGCCTCCTTGAAAAACCTATCATTCGAACGACTTAAGGCTCTCGTTCGAGCGACATAGATATCTCGTTCGCGCTAGATCTAATGTTGTTCGAGCGAGAAGTTTGACTTTTTGACTTTTTGTTTAAAACGTCTCTTCCAGAAGAGATCCAAATAAGTCAAACTCTATTTCGAGCTTATCAGAATTAAAACATAGTGTAAACCTTTTAAAACACTATAAAACATTTGTCTTTATAAAAATACATCCTTATCTTTTATAAAAACAATTCCGAGCACCATTAATTATACGCATTCATACCTGAGTGATTTTGAAATGCAATTAACTTTGAAGACGAGTAAACTTGCACTAATTAAACATCGGCATGATTTAATTCTTTAAAACTTTTCCGCAACGTCTTCAATTTTCTTCAATACGTCATAGACCAAGTGGGATCGTGACACAAATAAAAATATCCCTATGACATATTATAAACAAGTTTTGTTCAGGGAATTAAGTCAAAATAATACATGGACTCAATTGGAAATTTATTTCCTTACAAATCTCCCCATATAAATTTATTATCACGTGACTAAATTTATGTGGTATGAATAAAATTGAAATTTTAGGATTAATTCGAGGATCGTAGTGATGAATTAAAAATATGTGTTACGTAGATATTATTCGTGTTAATAAATTGACACTACGGGAACGCTGTGATTTTGGGAGTAATTATATTTTCACCATTTTTTAGTAGGTTTGTTACTAGGTATGGGATTAGTAGGTAGACCTTGTTGTTGTCACTTTTTAGGTATGGGACTAGTGAGTGTGCCCTTATACGGTTGGGTAACTTACGAGGTGGGGCTAGGTAGTACACCATTACGTTCTTTCTTTAGCCTAAGCGCGAGACTAGGTGATGCCTTTAAGTAGGTATTCTTCCACGGGTAATGGTCTTAATAATACTTATGGTTTGGTGATCTCAATGCATGGGACTAGGGATGATTTTAGTTGTGATGCCTAATTTATGTATCGGGCTAATTGAAAATATAGGGAACTTGACTAATAAATTATAATTAATGCCTAACATAATAAACAGGTATTAAAAATGAATTTGTATCACGAGTATGTGAAGGACCAACAAAATTGGGTCGACTTACTATAGTGACGTGAGTGTGTGTTGACATCAAGAGTATGTGCATGCTAACTAAATTGGGGTGACTGACTATAGTGACATGTCTTGCGTGGAATGTCACGAGTATGTGAAGGGCTACCAAATTTAGGTTTGCTGGCTATAGTGATGTGTGGGTGTGTTGTGTTGATGTTTTAAACACGCCAGGGGTATGTGCAGGATCAATATAAAGGTAAATTGGCTACAGTGGCATCGCACTAATAAGATAATTAAATAATTTAATTGACTTAGATAAAGGTTTAAGATCTAATTTATTTATGAAATAAATATAATTGAATTTGGGTAGTCAGGTGGCTTAGTGCATGTGGGTAGTTTGTATGATTTTTACTTTACTCACTTATTATCACTTTGATTCTTAATGTAAAATATTCTATTATGATATTTATCTCATGAGATGCTTATATATGGATTTATGGATCCCATCTGGGAGGAGTAGCTGGTATTCAAGCTGTGTGGAGTAGCTGCAAAGGATTTATTGAAGATTTGTGGAGTTACAGATGGAGTTTCAATTTACTACTTTCTAGTTTAGTTTTTCTATTTTTCCATAGTTTTATATCTGAGATATTCATTTATAGATTTGGTGGGTCATTTTGTTCCACAATTATTTACGATTTTAAGTTAGAGATCTGTAGTTGGATATTTCATTTGAATATTATTATCATTTCGAGTTGAGATTTATTTATATGAGTTATCACGGTGATGGATTTCTATTGTGGTATTTTTTATTTTCGTTGGATTATTTCAAATTATATTTTGTGGAAAAAAATTTAATATCTCATATTTTGTCATAAGGTAAGTATGGTATTTAAATTCTGACACCCAGCATAGGTTGGTAGAGGGAACTGGCCAGCTCCAATGCCAAAATATGAAGGGTGTCATAACGCCTCACCCCCTTCCCTTATATAAGTAGTATAACATTGAGAAGCAATTATAGAGAAATTGAGAACTTTAAGATAAAATATGTTGGAATACATTAGTGACGTGTAGATTTAAATTTTGAAAATTTTGTCGAGAGTGGATAAATATTACTTTTATGTTGATGATCCCACTCATGTGGTCACTTTTATATACAGTTATTATGGTTAAGTTTTGGTGGATAAGGTGGTTCTATAACATGGGGCTTGGTGACCCTAAAGGGGATAAGGGGGCAGACACGATTACGATGATCTTTTTATTAGTGGAGTTTTGGGGTGGATAAGGTGAGGTTGGATTTGTGCTTATGATAGGGATTTATTTATGTCATGATTTATTTTATTTCACATATGTGTGCTACTTGTTGCGCCTACGGGCTATATTTAAAAATAAAAAATCACATTTGTCATATATATCAGTGAGAGACATTATGCATTGTGAGAGTTAACTTCATAAATGTAGAATTATTATATCATTTGTTGAACCCCCTTCCAGGTGTTCATGAGTATCCATCTAAGCTTCCTGGCCTTTATTGTATCAAGTTTTATTCTAGTTTCATCACCACTATGAGGATGTAGTTGTCATCTTATTTGGTTTAGTTTATATATTGAGAGATGCGAGGGTTATGACTTTAGTTATAGCATGTACAATTTTAGATATTGTATTGGATTTCTAATTGGTTAACTTATGAAAATTTTGTACTAGTGATGTCACTCAGATGTTATGTATTAACGAATTATAGTTTTTTTCTATATATTAGATTGTGGTGATATATTTCCTATCAGTTGTTATCTTGTGGGATTATCTTATCCCACTCTTGTTGTATTATCTATATCATTTGGTTTCACTCATGTTAAGGATGGTATTTAAATTATTGTCACGAGCTGTAATATTTAACGATAGACTTGAACAACCTAATTATTAAAAATTATGGGGGGTCACACTAGCGACATTGATAATATGATGTTCCTTTTTATCTTACATGTCAAGCTTACACTTGGTCCCGTAGTTTTTACATAATCCTTTTTTACAAAACCAAGGCATTGATGCAATAAATGACCTTATTATTCTTAGAAATATAATATAAACTATCTTCATAACCTTTAGGATTAACAATAAAGAGACATACATTTGTCCTTAATTTAAACTTCCTTGGATCCCTTCATAGCACGAGTTTCGAGCATCCCCAGAATAGAACATGCCTTAGAATGGTCTTATGACCATTATAATGTTCATTGGGAGTTAACGAGACCGATTATGAAAAACAAAATTCAGAATGTAAATTGTCGTCTCTTATATTAAATTCCAAAATAAATGTTATAGTCTTGAACAGCTAACCATGGACCTTATCATATCTAAACGATTCGTATTCCTTCCTTTCATCTACACCATTATGAAATGGAATACCATATGTATATAACTAGGATGGAATCCCACACCTCCAATAAATGATCCCTTAAACTCTCACAAGAGGTACACACCCCCACGATCAAATTGTAAAATTTGGATTAGTTTATCTCACATATTCTCTACATTGGTCTTATACACATTGAACTAATTAAAGGCTTGATAAATGTAGTTCATAAGGTAAAAATATCCACATCTTGAAGGAATAGTCACGGAATCAGACAAATTGAAATGAACCATTTTCAACACATTTTTGGCTCTTTAGCTTTCAGCCTTAAAGGTCCCCTTGGTCATGTTACCTTCTAAACAGGATTCAAGACTAGGAGTACCTCCACTTTAAGTTAACTCAATTGTCCATTTTAACTTAATCTTCGAATTCCTTTTAGAATAAAATAACTTAAGTGCAAGTGCCAAAATTTTGTTTAGTTCTAGAAGGAAACTTTATCTTTAATTATTTGTCCATTAAAATTATTTGTACCAGTATTTGGCTTATTTGTGAGATGGACATAATAATATATAAATTATTTTTCAATGTACTATAAAAGATAAAAGATATCCCAATTTTGATAAAATAATTTTTAAAATTAACCGAATACTTATTCATAACCAATTTAGAAATCGAAACCAAATTTACATTATTTAATTTACCGACATTAGTTTTATGCCTCCTCTAAAATTAAAAAAGATGTCCTACTTCTAACACTATTGTGTTATTCTAATTTCCCATTATTACAAATATCTCTCTTTTTAGTAACTGTCTAGTTACCTAGAACATGTATAATGATTTACAATCTTGGTTTGTGGTTCCCTAGTCTACACACTAAGTTTTTCTTGAGCAGATCATAAATCATGAACTTATTTTTAAAGAGAAAAATCATTACCATGTCCTTTTTCTTACAAAGCAAATAAAAACTAGACATGTTTATATAAAAGTTCTAACTGCTCGTAGTGAGAATACATGCCTTTTGTCTACTCCATTATTACCAAGGAAGATAAACTTTCATAACCCAAAATGTAGTACCTGAGACTTAGACTTAATCACGTACTTCCATTTTGTGAAAGAAGTTAAGATTTCTCTATAACTAACACCATCCCTTCACTACCGATGATGCTCAGTCCTAGATTACGAAATGGTCAGAGGTTTCCCCACCATATTTGATCCAAATAATCCTTAGTTCAATACACTACAAGAAAAATAAATTTTTTAGCATTGATTAAACTCCGAGAAAGACACCATAAATTCCGCGAAAACTTTTTACATCAAATTTCCCAGTATTTGAGTAAGTGTCGTAATGAGCAATGTCGTAAAAGTTTAATGACATTTTTATAAATGTTGGGAAAGGTTGGCAGCAATTGGGCCAGCATTTTATAAAAATGAAGCAAAAAGGAATTTTTTTTACGGCACTAATATTAATGTTGGAGAGAAAATTTTGTGGCGTATAAAAAGTGCCAAACTGGCGGCATTAAAGAATTGTTAGATATGTTTTTGCATGACATATATGCCAAAAAAATCATTGTGACATTTAGTAAAATGTTGAGAAAATTACTTACGACATTATATAATTTTTCCAGGTAACATGAAAAACATGTTGCGTCATTATTTGAACATCGTGACATTTTCTTTTATTTTTTTGATAACATTTTAATCTTCTACCATATTTCTTTGTTGTTGAGATTATATTGTAACATTTACATAAACACTATCTATATATAAACTTGTACACATAATATATGTATATATATATATACAGAAAGGATCTCATGCATACCCTCCGTGCGGACCATTTTTTTTAAATAGTAAAAAAAATAATTTTGGGCTTATTTGTTTTTATGGTGTTTAAACATTTCAGTAGGAACATAAAAAAATCAGCTTAAAATGAATTGTTTTGCTATTTTAAAAAATCGGTCAAACTTTGTCAGTTTTTAAGTTGTTAAAAACTCACAAATTTGACAAATTTTTTTAAAATAGCAAAAAAATTCATTTTGAGTTAATTTTTTTTTTGTGGTCCTATTGAAATGTTTAAAAATCATAAAAGAATTAGCTCAAAAATATTTGTTTTACTATTTTATCAAAAATGGTTAGCGCTAGCGATATGCAAACTGGAGCCTCTCTCTCTCTCTCTCTCTATCTATCTATCTATCTATCTATCTATCTATATATATATATATATATATATATATATATATATATATATATATATATATATATATATATATATATATATATATATATGTGTGTGTGTGTGTGTGTGTGTGTGTGTAAAATAATTTTACACACTAAGATTAAATTAAACAACTGCAATAATATTAAAATATCACTAATATAAAACTAATAACATTCAACAGATATTAAAATATTTAAACTTGGAACAAAATATCCTATCAAAGTATAATATCACATAATGATGTCCAAAAATAGAAGAGACAATATTGTGGGGAAAAGAATCTCCATAAGTCCAATCTCGTCTATGAAGATCAAACATCCTCATCCACCTATATAAATAAAAATCAATAATTAGTCACTAATGCATAATTATTTATAGATTTTAAGTAATTAAAAATACAAATTAACCATTCAAAATGTAAAAAGGCATGCAATATACTTATAAATGCATCATTGCCTTTTTTAGTTCAATGTCAAATACCATCATTCAAAGAGTAAAAATGCATGCAATATGATACAATCCAATTAGAATTACAACTCTTACAATTAAAGCACAAACCAAGAACAATAGTATATATTGGCTTCAACCATCATCCAACTCCTACCCCAAAACATGCACACACACTATCGAGGACCTTTCATGATAAAGAGAATAAAACCAAAAGGAAAAGGGGACTTTATAGAATAAAATAATATAAATTTTAACAAGTTAATCAAACACAAAAGGCTAGACATGCTTTCCCTAGCAATTTATCTATCATATGCAACTGGAATACCAAAGATCGGATCAAATTTTGAGTCAAACGTGTAAAGAAAAGAATAGCTAAAAGAAAAAACAATTATATCAAGAGATCTTCCAAAGCCATCTCAGATGTTTTTGGTTTGTTCTATATTTTGGTTTTCCAAACCTGTAAATTGTTTTATATTTCTAGTTTTCCTCCAAAAATATATAATAATTTAAAGCGAAAAAACCATTGTAAAAGCACCAATCAAATATAATAAGGAAAAACATGTGGAATAAGCACTATAATAAAACCTAATTCTGCCACATTGGAAAAACAAAATGAACTAAAGTAGAGATAACACAATATGCAATAGAAACCCAGTTTCAAAATCCAAATACGTACATATCAAACCCCCTAACACAGAGATCAAACACATAAAATTAGAGAAAGAATCAAACCCCTACAAAATCCCATAGTTGAACAATAAAAAATAATCAGAACTGAGAGATTGTACTTGTTGTAGATAGAGATGTGAGAGATAGAATAAAGAGTAAACGTGTAATTGAAAGAAAAATGCACAAATTAAAACAAATCAAATAATGTTTGAACCTCAAAAAATCATACTATGAACCCAATTTTAAGAAGTAAAATAGAAAGAAAAAAACTATTAGAATCCCTAATTCAATTTTTGTTCTTTCATAAGAACCCCACCAAAATTTGTATACCAAAACCTAAAAATTTGTATACGTATTTAACAGTAATAATTTTTTTTATATAAAAGAACCCAACCCCTAATAGTTTGTTTACATATTTAGAGGAAAAAATACCATTCATCTGTGACAACCCGCTCACCAAAATAAGGGGTGGCCTGCCCGATACTCTAATATAACAGGAATCATGGATGGAATCATTCTCAGCATCGCAACAATATAATACGTATAAGGGAAAACCACTCAATAATTCAGAAAACGGGTTGCCAAAAATTTTGTTTTATAATTTAAAGAAAGCATTTTAAACAACTCAAATTGAAAAGAAAGTGGAAACCCCAAAAGAACTTATATTACATACACCACAAGTACACAATAAGAGGACCGAATATGCTGTCGGTCAACATATACATACCAAATATGACAAGTTCATTAAGTTACATACTACATCCATTAGACAGTTACAAAAGTTTGGGCCACACACCTGAGTAAAAGACCCGATCATAACTAGAGTACAAAAATGAAAGCGTCTATACAAAGTATCCCGTAATATTCGCAAAATATCACGGCTCCCCAAAAGTTCACATGAATGGGAGAGTCAGTACGAGAGTCCTTGCGATGGAGCACCTGAGCGGATAGAAGATTCATGCACAACAAGAAATATGAATGGGTCAGGGTCCGGTTTTATATGATCACCAGATGAATAAAGAGTATGACAGTTATGAACAGATAATCATGCTAGATAAAGATGAGAATCTATCTACACAGCTTTTAAAGCATGAACTAAGGCAGTTTAGATGATCATAAATTTAATTCAGTTATGCAAGAAGATACGAATGAGTAACATTAACTAAAATCTCCATTAGTTTCATTATAGCATTTCATCATTCCGTTCCTTATCAGGAAACATAATCACAATCATATGCTCTTTATGGCATTTGTTATCATCAAGTCCCACTTGATTTAGAATAGTTATATTCTTATGCATATAACGATTCTAAGACCGTCCCTCCGGATTTCCCCACTGGACGCGCCCTAAAATGACTATCATCTTCCAGGGCCTATCAAACAAGACAACCTGGGCACCTAACGCAACGTTGGGAAGTGGCCATATGCCTGCGGGAGAGTTATGACCACACCCAGAATCACCTCACCAGCGCAGTAAACATATAATAACCCATCATATGGCCGAGGACTATAGTCTCACTGCGTTCATTAGTCAGGGGACATCACCTCATGCGCGAACTTCCCTTATGATAGCATTTAGAGAGGTGTGTTTAAGTAAATTAACATTTTCCATATCCATGATTAACTAAATTATCATTTACCATCATCATTACCATTTTCATTTCATTTTCATTCCCATTTGCCATGTGCGTGTTTCATTTTATCCGAAACCATTTTTCTTTAACATCATCGTATTTTATTCCGGAGCCATTCATAATTCATTATACCATTACGACCTCTAAGAGTGAATAACTCTCAATTCATTTTCTCAACATGTTAGGGTGTCATTATAATCCCACCATGATTATCATACCTCAAATGAGCCTCTAAAATCTCCCAATACGACCTTGCAACTTCTAGACCCCTAATAATTAACCAAGGAAAATAAATGCCCTAACATCAATTTGTATACCCCTGGAATAACCCCCACATAAACCATTTCTAATGTAGGGTAGTAAACTAACTCATCTAGAACTTTAGAACTCTAAGTTTACTTCATACAAGAAGGTTCCTAGGCCCTAAACCTAAATAAAATGAATTAGAATTGAGTTATAAAACTAACTCAAAAACAGCAGGAAAATGAATCGATTCGCCCAAAAAGCGAATCAGTTCGGACTAAGAAACCTGGCACTCTATAAACTTCCGAATCGATTCGGTCCTAACAGACCTGTAAGCTGACCCTAAGCGAATCGATTCGCCCAGGGGACGAATCGATTCGCCCCTGCGAATTTGCTAAGAATGGGTTAAGGGTTATAAACCCTAGTTTTTCCCAAAACTCAAATCTCTTCCATTTTTACGCACATCCAACAACATTAATATACCCCAAATTATCCTACATGATTCTTAACTAATATCATCCAGAATTTCATCAACATAAACCATAATTAAGGCTCAAATGAGTACACCTCACAAAAGAAGATAAACGTAGTGAATACAACAATCCTAATAGTAGGGTTCTATATCAAGAACGTCAACGGAAGAACACAGAAAACTCGTACAGATCCTAAAGACTCTAGAACTTGATGCTCTGATACCATCTGTGACAACCCTCTTAAAATAATAACGGATGGCCAGCCCTATACTACATAAATCGGGTATCTCGGATGGCTCAGTCTCAACATCAACTGGCAATACTAATTAATATAAGCCTAACTACCCGAAACTATTAAAAGCGGATGCCAAAAACTAAATAAAACATACAATGAAAATCAAACTAACTATGTACCTCTACTAACACAGGTAGAATGCACAATTATGATGATGAAAGAAAGTGCTAGTATAACGTGAAATGCGTATATACAAATGAATATACCCGAAAAAGCTGTCGGATCACAGGCAGTGCAACATCCATGGGGAAGAAATATAAACAAATATAAATAACTCTAGAGTATAATCCCGGTGTACACAATGAATCCTATCTATATTTACAAAGAAATAGATAGCGACTACAATCTAAGTCCCGTAACAGTCCGCACCTGTTACGGCTCCCATAACTCTTGATAGAAGGGCATCCGGCATCCCTGTTGTAGGACACCTATAGTAATATATATATATATATATAGCAGGAGAGAAAATATAAACGGGTCAGAGCCCGAGGTGTAAAAATTTTTAGTAAGTGTGTTAACCGTGCATAATAAATATCCATGCACTTATTTCATAATTAAGGTGGAGTCTCGCTCTCGTGAAACCCCAATCTTACCTCTCATCTAAAAGCGCGCACCTATCCGTGTCTTGGAATTTTAATTAAGTTACCCCACCCATAAGGACAACCTATCTTTTAACAATACCCTGAAATCCTTCTCATTCTAATTATACTCAATTATTCTACACACATTTATACTAGACTAGGCTTAATTAATTCCAATTTATGACTTAAACAGTTATCCATTTTATTACTTCACATATTAATATTTAGATTTCAAATTAAGAGTTCATTCTCTAAATAACATGCACAATTTAATAAGGACAAAACTTCTCTCTAATCTCAACATTGCACTGCGTTTCGTGCGTGGGGCGTCTCGCAAGCGAAATCCAAATAAGGACCCCCCCCCCCCCCCGATACACTACTTCGTGACAAGGTCGATTGTAGGGATCCATCATGTCATCTACATAATCATAATACTGATAAATACAAGTACCAAGGACAAGACTTTTCTCTACTCTCAACATAACACTGCGTTTCGTGCATGGGACGTTTCGCAAAGAGAAATCCAAACAAGGAACCCCCCCGATACACTACTTCTTGACCATGTTGATTGTAGGGATCCATGTTGTCATCACACAATCTATATTTCTTCAACTTCTAAAATTTAGATTACTACCTAAGAGTAACCTCAAAATCTCCACTAAATCCTTGGGTTGATATAACCGAAATTTTCCCTTAAATGCGATACATCAACCCCCAATAATCTGGTACACCGCAATCGTCCAAGATGTACACCATAGGAATTTCATATCCTTTCACCTACAGGATATAATAAATAAATAAATAAATAAATAAATATATATATATATATATATATATATATATATATATATATATATATATATATATATATATATATATATATATATATATATATATATATATTTACTCTAAACATATATATATATATACAATCATTCATTCCCATAGCCAAGTGTACATACTACATATAATGTACAATGGCCATACACACAATATAATATCGGCTATATATCGCCAATATACTGCACCATGCTATCATCTTCCAGTGCCCGGCTCATGTAGCATACTGGGGACCACCTGTAGGACTAAACGACACCTACCTCGTGATCAACACACACACACAACGTCCCAGGAAGCGGTCATAGCTCCTAACCGATCAATGAGATAAAACATACCCACCAAGTCTCACCCCAAAAGAAATGTAAATCACATAATAACACAATGGACGACTATGACCTGGGGAATATCCACACTCTGCTCCTCGAGCCAGGGTGCTCACCCTCAATGCGCAACTTCCCAATGATAGCATGAGAGGGGTATGCTTAACCGTACAAGTATATATATATCATTCACATGCACAATATATATACATCTATATAATTACATCATATAATTAAACCTTCATATACAGTTCAGCTATTCGCGCCATGAGTATACACATATATTCATATCTATACAAATATATATATATATATATATATATATATATACATACATATATATATACTATCTCTCATTGTATGTATAAAGCTTACAAACTCGACTATTAGCATCCCAAAATCCTCAATATACTAGCCATCACTCCAATCATAATAGCTTAATTCGTTATATGAATAAGATCTCTCACTTGAAGCATATTCATCCATTTCTCCTATGATATAAATAATCTTCCAACATAAATATATCTCCCACATTGAGGTTATCACCCAAAGTTTAGTGTAGGTAACAATCACTACACATCACCCTATATCCGAAAGTACATCAATATCTCTACTACAAATTCTATCATTGGTATACACATAGCTAATAGTCTATAAACCTCAAGCTCAATCTTAAATTCATCCCATGATCCAATCATTTAGGGAAATACCACACTAATATATATAATTACTATCCTGACTATGATTCAATTACTCCTATGAACCCCTAAATCTTATTACGTTTACAATCTATTCCTTGAGTAAACCTTACTAAGGATACGCGACCACTCTCTCTCGCCGGTCCCCAATAACCTTTAAGTAGAATCCTATCACTATAAGGATTCGACACCAACCTCGGTCTACGATTTCATGTCGTACCGTCACAACTCTCTCGAAGGGACCTTACCCTTACTTCATGACTAGTCTCACTTATGACCCCTAACTAGAACTCCCATCCTCAATGAGATTCCCCACTATAACGATATGACCCTCTCCAATATATATGGATCTAAGTCCCCAAAATAACTCGATACATACCTGCGGTCCCATCATGCGAGAAACTTCTGATAAATCTCTAAAACATCTTTATTACATCATATAATCATGTCCCAAATCAATAAACCCAACTAAAAAGGGTTAGAAATCATCCTAGAAAAATTCCACAAAACAACCCTATTTTCGAATCGATTCGGCCTGGCTCGAATCGATTCGGTCTCAAGGGAGAATCGATTCACTCCAAAGGTCATGGGAGACTGTCCCAGGATGAATCGATTCTCCTTGGGTCTGAATCGATTCGATCACACAGACCTGGGACTCTGAAACATTGTGAATCGATTCGGAAAGAGGCCGAATTGAATTCGGCCTGTTCAGCAGGCTACGAAATTGTCATTTTTCTAGAAAAACCTAATTTCCCAAAATCCAAAATGAACAATTTCTAACTATAAATTTGTAACCCAATAATGTTTCCAACATCGAACACATCCTATAATTTCACCTCATCAATTTATACCCCTTAAACCCATGTGTAAACATCAATTCAAGATTAAACCCAAAATCTAGGTTTTGATATAAATACCCAAAATCCAATTCTTTTGCCCACAAATTATGAAATGAATTACACAAATGAATTATTTAGCAAGATTAAACACTTGCCTCGAAATTGTAGTGGTTGATTCATCCTCGTGATCGCGGTTGGGCCGGAAATCTCCAAGCTTTTACCTCTCTCTTTCTTCCTTTCTTCTTCTTCCTCTTTTCTTTCTATTTCTCTCTTCTCTAAATGAGAAGGGCTTGATCCGTAAGCCCTTAAATCCCTTAAAATAATAAACCCAGTTTTAAATGTTAATACACACTTTAAATGACTCGTTTACTCCAATTCGAGTCAAAGATACTTAAAAATAATTTGGAACCGAAATAAAACCCAATGACAGTCATTTTGACTATCTCGACCCTTCCGAGATCGATGGTACACTCAGAATTATCATTCAGACTACTTTGTAACATCCTCTATTTTTTTACTTCAATTCCTAAATTTAAAATCCTCCAATTTAAATAAATTTTATTTCTCCCAAAAATTTAATTTCTTAGTCCCAAAAATCGTGGGGTGTTACAGGTCGCGGATGGAGGGTTGGTCTGAACAGGTGGGAAAATGGGTTGAGGTTGATGGATTTCGGGTTAAGGCTGCTAGGGGTTGCGAGTTGGCATAACAACGGTTTTTTTTATTTCGAGTATGGAGTTGGGTTATATGGTATGGGTTTTGTAGGGATTATAATGGAGGTTGAGGGTGTGGAGAGTTTAGTTGGTGTGTTTTAATGGAGGAGAGAGGGAAATGGGTGGTGGGTTGGAGAATATGATGGGAGTGTGGGATTGGGTGTGGTGAGTGTATGGTGTTATAGTGTGTGTGTGTGGGGGGGGGGGGGGGTTGTGTTCGGTGTAGGTTAGGTGTAGTGTTTTATGGTGTGGGTGAATGTTTAATTTTTACCCCTAAAAATTAACACAACCTAAAAAACTCCTCGCCTTTGGGCACCCTCTCTCTACCTTGTCCAGTTTCCCTTTCGCTTTTTTTTAATGCTGGAATAATTATTACAAAAAATAAAATGGTGTCAAAATGCACCCAAATGAATTACAAGGACTTAATAATCCTAAAAAAACAATCTAAGGAGGGAGAGGAAGAAATAACAACACTAAAAAAATAAAAAATAAAAAATAAAAATAAAAATTTCAACTCTTCACGGGCTTCAATCTTCAAGAAATCGGCAACAACGCCATTTGATAACTCTAAATTTGTGTTCCTTTGGATATGGATTTGGAATGTCGTTGTGGTCAAACTTCGAGTATCAAAATTCCTGGAATCACCTACAAAACTTGTTAAAAATTCAGTATAGTGGCCAATTCGGATATCAATCCAATTTCAGGAATTGAAACAGTTATCGTGAAAACTTGCAATTTCAATTTTTATTAAAAATCTTTGTGTTTTTAAATTTTTTAAATGTTTTTTTTATATTTAAAAATAATTTTCAAGGGGGAAAATGAAAATTTATGCAACTAAATTGGCTACGAAAATTTAAAAAGTAATCTAGTTTAGAATTTATTAGAAGAAACAAGAGGTGGGATTACACCGCGTAGTCAATTTAATTTAATATCCTAATTATTCAATTGAATAGTTCGAAATAATATTGAATTTAAAACTTAACTCTCGTTACAATCCTAAATTCAATTTTTATCTTTTTCAGCATTTAAATCGGGAATAGTCACAACATAAGAAAAATTAGGATTCACACTCTTTTCAACAAAATATCCGCTAAGATTAATTTATTAAAATTTCTACGAATCTTTGAATTGCATACACAGAATTAATATTTAAATTTAAGAATAATACTTATCTCTAAGTCAAATCCCAAAATCACATATTAATTTCCAACATTAATTTATTAACTCTAGTTATATAAATTAATGTGTGATTTTTCCCAATTTAATTAACCTAGAACACATTAATGAATAGCTATTCAAATAAAATAAGTCAACCTACGCGTTTCATCCCACCCCTTGAATGGGGTGTTTAGCCTGACATAATCAAAGATTTAGCACAAACACAATTAAAGAATAAGAAATTAAATAATAAGAGAAAGAAATACGATACACAATAATTCCTTGTGTCAACTGTGCATGAACACGCGTTCCAAAATTGTCATAAAAAATCGACTGGATTACAAAACTAACAGCAAAAACTGAACCTACAAATTTTTCTAAACCTAAAACTATATGTTTTTCTTTTTTTCTGACTATATTTCAACCCTCTTTTTTCTTTTTTTCCTATCTCTCACGTTCTCTCTCTCTGTGTTTTTTATGAGAGTCCCTTTCTTTTAATGAGCTTCCCTTCTCATTTATAATGTAACCCACAGATTGGTTTCTTTGTGGAGAGAATTTTGGGATTTGATTTTTTGGCTTGGTCAAAGATGTGAGGTTCCAATTTTTTGGGATTATGGATGAGGGTGGATGGCTAAATCGCATTTACGATTTTGGGTGTGGGAAGACCGGACCATAGCAGGTCCGGGTTTGGTGCTCGTTTAGGACGTGGGTTGAACCGAGCGAGGTCGGGGTTGCTTCGGGTTATAGGGTCACGGATGGAGGGTTGGTCCGGACAGGTGGGAAAATGGGTTGAGGTTGATGGATTTCGGGTTAGGGCTGCTAGGGGTCACCGGGTTGGCATAGCAACGGGTTTTTATCTCGAGTATGGAGTTGGGTTATGGGGTATGGGTTTTGTTAGGATTGTAATGGAGGTTGAGGGTGTGGAGAGTTTAGTTGGTGTTTTTTAATGGAGGAGAGAGAGAAATGGGTGGTGGGTTGGAGAAGATGATGGGAGTTGGGGATTGGGTGTGGTGAGTGTATGGTGTTATGGTGTGTGGGGGGAGTTTGTTTTAGGTGTGGAGTTTTATGGTGTGGGTGAGTGTTTATTTTGTACCCCTAAAAATTAGCATAACCTAAAAAATAAAACTAAAACTAAAATATAAAACTTAAAATCTAATAAACTTAAAAAAAACTAACATCTCAAAATAAAAATTAAAAGACACTAAATAAAAAAATGAAAATAAAAATAAAAATAAAACTCTATTAAAACTAAAATAAAAGAAATCAAAATCTAATAAAACTAGAAATTAAACACAATTTATGAGCATGAAATCACTCAAAACAAAAGAAAAAGTCTTAGTTTCACTTTTCCTAAGGCATGCAGCTGAAAAAAAGTGGGTTATGCAATTCGAAGTTTTTGAAGTATGCGAACAACCTCGTCATCTTATGGTGTTTGATGTTTAGTGCTACCACTAGTGATTTTTCATTACAAGGTATTATAAGGAAGGGGTCATCTGAGGCAGAACTAGGTTTTGACCTTCAGTGCTCCTAGGCTAATGAAAACTTTATGGGCATCTGTGGGATATTCAATGACCGAATTTGGGTTTAGTTATGCATGGGTTTAGTGCATGATTGGGAAATTTCCTGAGTCACGCACGTTTTATAGCGCGGGTTGCATTAGTGGGCTGAGTTGCTTATTTGTAGGTGGTATTATTTTAATTTTATGAAATGGTTGCTAATTGACTTAAAGGAGTGGTTGTGATTGTGCACAAAATAGTTTTGTGTAGTTTTCATGGGAGTAACTATCTTGAACATGTGTAAAAATTGGAAGAGGCCAATTGGGCATATGGAGATTATGTTTAAATTCACAAACTTATTTAAATGCAGTATATGAGTAGATGATGAAATTCTATGCAACCCAACTTTAAAAGGACATCAAGGAACACCGCATTCAACTATCGAAATAAGATATAAAATTACTTAATACCAAAAAGCGTAATCCTTCCTAAAACTCAGCATGTGTTGTGTGAAACATTTTTAAGTATCATTAAAGTAATTCCTTGATCGCCTTTAAGAATCGACGCTTTGACCTCAATTCTCACTGGATATAACTCTCTGAATCGAACTCTCAGAGAATTGGGTAAGTGTATCGCTCTAGTGTGTGAGGAGGTGAGTAAATGTAAACAATTTCAAACGTCTAACACACTTTATAGAAAAGGACGGATACATAAAAGAAATTTGATCTCATGAACGAATGCCAACCACTATGTCGAGAATGCCGATTTATTCACCATATAGTCTTCTCATTTGCCCGAACACATTCCCAAGGGTGAAAATGGGGTTTGAAGAGGATGGATCCCCGGGTTTTAATTTTCACAATTAAAAACAATTATAATTTCCTTATAAATTAAATCTCGATGCGGAAGCGTAGGATGGTTCACAAAATAAACAAACAAATTTTAATTTCTCAAACAAATTAAAATTAAACCAAGTGAAGTAAAATGAAACAATTCATATATTCACTTAAACCAATTAATTAATCAAAGCCCTAGAATTTGCCTAAATCATAATTTTCATTTCAACAAAGTTAGGCCAAACCAATTTTAGTACAAGACTTGAATTAAATAAACTTTACCCAATATTAATATAAGTCCCAATTAAAGTGAGTGTGATTATTAAACCAAATTTTATCTTGAATTTTCCTAAGCATGGGTTCTAAATTATTGTGCAAGATAAAATAAACCAATCACACTACGCCGCGAAGTACGAGGAAAAGCCTAAGACGGGAAAAAACCTCGGACGGCCCTAGCCACAAATCCACTAGATACGGAATTACAAGTACAAGACAAAAGACTTACAACACACGACTCGATCCCTCTCAAGCCCCGACGCTTCTTCTTGTAGACACCTCTTCCTAGCGGATAACCTTGGAACACCACCGCGGTCTCGGAATCCACCGATAGGACTTTATATGGTCACCGTCATCCAAATATGGAGCCTTTCTCCGTGTGGGTAAATCGTCATAAAAACAACACTTCTTCTTTCTTCGTGGGAGGTAGAAGTAAAACCCGAAACTTCTCTTCTTCAATTCGGTAGAGAAAATCGGTGCCAAACTCCAAGAAATAGATAAGTATATAAGAACTTGGAATAAACTTCTTTGGGTGTACACACTAGAGTGATGGATATTTTTCTCTAAAACTCTCACTCAAAACATGAACATTTTCCTTAAAACAATTTGCTCTCAAACTCTCTCTAAGAGATGAAAATGGAATGGAAAAGTTATGAAAATGTTAAGGTGGAAAATGTTCTTCCCGCACAAAATAAAGTCTGAAAAAGTTGGTTAAAAACCAAGTGGGGAAGTGGGTGAAAAACTGCCAAAAAAACTGCCAATAACTGTTCCCGCCTGACAGCTCGTTCGAACGACATTTCGTTCGAACAAAATCTCGTTCGAACGAGACTTCTAACGACGTTCCAGATTGAACTCGTTAGAATCTCGTTAGATATCTCGTTCGAACAGAAGGTTCGTTCGAACAACATATCGAACGACATTTCATAGGCCTAAATTGGGAACTCGTTGGCAGGTTCGTTCGAACGACTCTATCGAACGAAAAAATAGAAAGTTTGAATAATTCGATTTTAAGCCCGTAAAACTTTATAAACATTTATTTAAAGTTTTAATTAATTCTTTCTTAAAACAAAACGCAGTTTTTATTAAACCTAACACCCAATAAACTTGTTCCAAGCTCCTATATATATAATTGCATTCATACCTTGGGAGCATGGAACCATAGTTGTTGACGTAGAAACGAGGCACGCAAACCGGCATATTTGATGAAGCTTTATACTCTTTGCCGCTACGTCTTCAACAAACACTTCATAGGCTTGAGAATATTACAATTAAATACTATCCTATGAATAAATGTTTTTGTCCAGAATTGAGCCAAAACTATATATGGACTCAATTGGAAATTTGTGTCCTTACAGGGTTGATGTAATGGAGAATGGGAAAGTGAAATGAAAATAATGTAGGGTTTTTGAGAAGAGTGAATCACACTTTGACTGACTCGTGTCTTCATCTTTTGACTTTATGATCTCATGCTCTTTTTTTTGCGATATGTTTTTCTTTTCATAACAAAAATGAAGTCAATTTTCATTGATAATTTCAAACACTCTTTTCCTCAAAAATGATGGTAATGATGGGAACTGATATGTGGATGGTATCTGGGATATGGATAAGGGAAATACGAAAAATGGGTGAATGATAATGTGGTAAATGTATGGTAAAATCGGTTTAGTTCTCGGGACAAACTACAAGACACATGTTTCTTACAACTCGAAAGTTAATTTCATTCTCAGTGATTATGCCAAATTTGAAAAAAATAATGAGACCATGCAATGACTAAGTGCGGTATCTAAAGAAAGTTTAGTCAACTTGTGACTCGGAGATACGTAAAAACCCTCAAAAAGGTGAAAAACTCAAATCTCACGGGTTTAAGTCGCCACTAGTGATATTTTAAGGCTTTCTTGAGAATATATTTACTCTTCAACATTGGATTGTAAAGGTGATAGTGTAAATTGCCGAGTTTAGGAATTCGTGGTGCAAGTACGCTTAAACATGTATTAATTAATTTATTGTAAAAAAATGAAATTTTAGGTCGAACACGAGTATTTCGAGACTTCTAAAGGGGGATGATAGATAGTTCATGTCATAAAAATTTATTTTTAACTGCATAAATCGTTTAAAATTACTTGTTTCTAAAAAAAATTCAAAATTGGTACGATTTTGATAAATTTCCCACACCCAAACAAAAGATAGCATCGTCCTCGATGTTTAAAACCATAGAGAAAACTAAAAGCACAAGGGAGGAAAGATATTACCATAATGAACCGCAAATGAAAATGTACCGCATGGTGGAGTAGAGATAGAACCTGAAGGACAAATGCAATACAAAAATATATACAAGTCTATAAAGCATGTGAAAAGCATTGGGTCGTGTGAAACACCACCCCCAAACAGGATAAGACTCATACTCAAAAACAGGGAACGACGGGCTACCTCCCGGTAGCGCTAAGTTTAACATCTTCAACCAGATCGAACCGAACTCACCCTAAAGATAAAAACTAAGAAAATTTAAGGCGGCAGGAAAATGGGGTGATGAAAATCACCCCCAAATAAGTCTAAACAGTCAGTCTTCATAAATGGGGTCAACAAGGTCAATATCTTCAATGTGAGAGGGGCCGAGCTCTAAGAAAGGATTCAATCATTGATCGTTGACCTAAAATAGGCTACCATCTTTAGGATTTTGAACTGTGATGGCACCATTAGGAGTAACAGATTCAATAATAAAGGGGTCCAGACCACCAAGTTTTTAACTTCTCGGGAAAGAGATAAAGACGGGAGTTATATAACAGCACTTTCTGAGCAGGGTGGAATTCTTTGCGGAGGATGCTTTGGTCATGGATCCACTTTATTTTTTCCTTGTACTACTTGGAAAAATCATAGGCATCATTCCGTATCTCCTCTAATTCATTAAGTTGGAGCTTTTGATAACTGCCAGCCTCATCGATATCAAAATTAAGGGCCTTAACAGCCCAATAAGCATGATGTTTAAGCTCGACAGGTAAGTGGCATGGTTTACCAAAGACCAAGAGATAAGGATACTTGACAATCAGAGTTTTAAAATCAGTACGGTATGCCCACAAAGCATCGTTCAAGTGTAAGGACTAGTCTTTCCTATTAGGATTAACTGTTTTTTCTATGATTTGCTTGATTTCGTGATTGGAAATTTAAACTTGATCACTAGTATGAGGGTGGTAAGAGAGACCAACTTTGTGGGTAACACCATACTTTTTGACGAGATGTTCAAAGACTCGATTACAAAAATGTTTACCCCCATCACTAATGATAGCTTTGGGAGTTCCAAAACGTGTGAAGACATACTCCTTAAGAAAACTGACCATAATGCGATGGTCATTGGTGTGGCAAGCTATGGCTTCAATCCATTTGGAAACATAATCAACTGAAACTAGTATATATTGGAAGCCATGAGAGGAGAGAAAAGGACCCATGAAATCAATTCCCCATACATAGAAGATTTCGATGATGAGAATGGGTGTGAGGGGCATCGTATGACGACGAGAGATACACCCAAATTATTGGCATTTTTCACAAGCCTGGCAGTAGTGGTGGGCATATCGAAAAAGAGTGGGCCAGTAGAAACCACTTTGCAAAATTTTGGTGGAGGTTTTCTTGGAGCTAAAATGGCCACCACATGAACCAACATGACAAAAGGAGACAATACTTGACTGTTTATAGTCAGAAACATAGAGGTGAATGACTTGATCAGAGAAATACTTAAAAAGGAAGGGATCATCCCAAGAGTAAAACTTCACCTAGGCCATGAACTTAGATTGCTCTTGTTTTGACCAATGATTGGGCAGTTGGTCGATAACAAGGAAATTAACAATATCAGCATACCAAGGAGAGGTGGAGATAGAAAAAAGTTTCTCATGGGGAAATGTTTTAGAAATAGGGGCATGATTAGGTTTAGACGTATCAGTGAGGCGCGAGAGATGGTCTGCAACTCAATTTTCGCACCCTTTCTTATCACAAATTTTGAGGTCAAACTCTTGAAGCAAGAGAATCCACCGTATCAAACATGGCTTAGAATCTTTCTTCTGAAGAAGGTGCCTCAGGGAAGTGTGGTCAATGTAAACGATGATAGGTGAACCGATGAAATAAGACCTAAACTTATCGAGTACGAATACGAAAGCTAGCAACTCCTTTTCGGTGGTCGTGTAATGAAGTTGAGCGTCATGGAGGGTTCTGCTAGCATAATAAATGACGTGTTGGCACTTGTCAACCCTCTGACCAAGTACAATACCTAGAGAAAAATTAGAGGCATCACACGTGAGCTCAAAAGGTAAAGACCAATTAAGAGGTTGAATGATAGGAGCGAAAGTGAGCTCGGCCTTAAGGCGCTCAAAAGAAGCAACACACGCATCATCAAAGACAAAGGGAACATCTTTGGATAAAAGGGTTGTTAAAGGTTGAGCAATTTTAGAAAAGTCCTTGATGAAACGACGATAGAAGCTTGCATGTCCTAAGTAGGAGGGAATGTCCTTAACAGGCTTAGGAATGGGAAGAGAGGAAATAATATCGACATTTGCTTTATCAACTTCAATACCATCGTGAGAGACTACGTGACCTAAAACAATCCCCTTTTGACCATGAAGTGACATTTTTCCCAATTAAGGACCAATTTCATTTCTTGACAACGTTTGAGGACCATAGTGAGGTGAAAAAGGAATTGCTCGAAGGAAGAACCAAACACGGAAAAATCATCCCTAAAGATTTCAAGAAAACGTTCTACCATGTCACTAAAAATGCTAATCATACACCGTTGAAAAGTTGCTGGTGCATTGCAAAGGCCAAAGGGCTTGCGAGAGTAAGCAAAAGTGACAAAGGGACAGGTGAAGATAGTTTTCTCTTGGTCTTCTGGGGAAATTGGAATTTAGTTGTATCCTGACAGTAATACGCATGACCAGCTAAACATTTGAGCATTTGGTCAATATAGGGAAGAGGAAAATGGTCCTTGCAAGTGACAACATTTAGCTTACGATAGTCAATACAAATACGCCAGCCCGTTTGCATACGGGTGGGCATAAGCTCATTGTCACTATTATAGATGACGATGATACCAGACATTTTGGGTACAGCATGAATGGTACTGACCCACTAAGTATCTGATATAGGGTAGATAATATCGGCATCAAGCAATTTTAAAATCTCCGCACGCATGAATTCTTGCATAGCAGGGTTGAGTCGACATTGCGGTTCACGATAAGTCTTGGCATTTTCCTCCAAATTAATGTGATGAGTAAAAACATTGGGGTTCATACCGTGAATGTCTGAAATGGTCCATCCTATAGCAATGTTATGCTGAGTAAGGGTGTGGACTAATTTCTCTTCTTGATCAGGGGTCAAGTCGGAAGCAATGATGACAGGGTGATGGTTGTTAGGGCCTAAGAAAGTATATTTCAACTCGGTAGATAAAATCTTAAGCTCCAAGCTAGTAGGTGGCGCAAGAGTAACATCGGACTCAGATGCAGAAACAGAGTCCGGAGAGTTATCAGTGCATAAAGTGGAGGAATCTGATGTGGCAGGGAGTTCAGAAGTTGGAACAGGGTGATCCATATAGTGAAGAGTATCAACATAGAGGATCTCGAAGGGAGGATTCCAAGAGGAAGTGTCCATCAATGGAGTGGAATCTAACATGGCATTTAGTTCAGAAATAAAGGAGTCAATGTCAAAGTCGGATCCAAAATGAGCCAAACATTGTTGGAGAGGATTGGCAGGGTAAGTTTGGTCCAACATTTCGTTAACTAAGGAGTCAATCATACACACCGCATCAATAGAATCGACATCAGCCTGTTGTTGCATAAGGTGGAAGACATTGACTTCGATAGTCATGTTGCCAAAAGATATATTCATGGACCCATCATAAAAATTGATGATGGCATTGGCAGTGGCCAAAAAGGGGCGACCCAATATGATAGGAGTATTAGTTGGGTCGGGTGCAGGAGTGTCTAAGATGATGAAATCCACAGGATAGCAAAAGTCTGAAACTTTCACCAAAATGTCTTCAATGATTCCTTTAGGTACTTTCATGGAATAATCAGCAATTTGAAGAGTAACTCGTGTAGGTTTTATATTTTATAAACCTAACTCAAGGTAGAAGGAGTAAGGTAACATATTAACACTAGCCCCAAGATCAAGTAAAGCACTAGTAGTGAACTTATCGCCTAACATGTAAGAGACAGTTGGATAACTAGGGTCTTTATACTTCACAACACCATTATTATGGAGAAGGGATGTAGCTTTCTTAGTAAGGAAAGCATCACGCGGAACATTGGTCCTACGCTTAACAATGCACAAGTCCTTTAAAAATTTGGTATACGAAGGGACTCGTTGACTCGCGGTGAGGAAAGGAATGTTAATGTGAACATTCTGAAAGACTTTTTTGATCTCATCAAATTGCTGGGCTTTCTTAGTGGGAGCCAACCGATGAGGGAAGGATTCTTTGGGCACATAAACAAAGGTGGGCTCAAGAGGATTGGACTTAGTATGAGATGGGGATTTAGATGGCCGTGTGTGGGACATCACGGGGACCATGAACACCATTATCAACATGTTTTCCCGAGTGAAGAGTAGACACCGCTTTCATATCTGCTTGGTAATTGGGTGGATTAGAAGTGGAACCAACCTCGTAGGCCGAGTCTTTATCGTTCCCCTTAGGGTTAGCAATGGGTTGACTGGGGAAATGACCTTTCTCTCGCTCAGACTCGAATTGGTTGAAACGATGCTCAAGCCTTTGGAGGGCTTGACTCTGAGTGGTCATAAACTGAGTGAGGTAATTCTCGAGAGAAGAGGTGGAGGAATTGGGCGGAGGGGCATAAGATGGTTGGGGAACTAACTCGCGCTTCGAATTATGCGGTTGTGAATACTCATATGAAGGAGGGGGAACATAAACAAGCTGATTATTGTTGTTTGAATGTCCGCCGTGGGAGACAAAGGAAGATGGAAAGTGCGATTGATGGTAAGAAGAAGATTGATGCTGGATAGGAAGGCGAGGTTGCCTTTGTGGGTTGTGTGGAAACCCAGGGGGACCACCAACATGTTGTTGTGGTTGGGAAGGAGTGGAGTTATGGTCGTACTTATAATAGAAATAAGGGTGATTCCTATTGTTAGGATTGTAAGTAAACGATGGGGGAACGGGTTTCCTAGTTGTATCAAAGGCACATGCTTGGGCCATGGTGGGCTCGGGATCATCTTGCAGGAGGGGGAACAAATGAGCTAAATGATCTTGACTTAAGCAGATACTGCAAGAAGAAGGAATAGAATCATTGACAGTCATTTCTTGTTTAGAAAGTGAAAAATTTTGTTGCATAGTACAACTGAGAGCGTCAACAGTTTTAGTCAATGAGTGTAAGTTATGTAGCAAAGTTTCAAAATCAGGATCATTTTTTACCTCAGAAATGTTCCCTACACGTGGTGGTTCAGATCTCAAAAATGCATTGGTACCCTCCCAATCTCGAGAGTCATCGCCTAATTCAAGGAGAAAATTATAGGCGGCAGTGGGAGTTAAATGCATGAACTTCCCTTTATGCATGGATTTAATCATGGTGCGAGAAGAAGGGATAAGACCATTGTAAAAACTATGGACTAAGCCAGTTTTCTCAAGACCATTATGTGGGCAACTTTTAATATAGTCTTGAAAACGGACCCATGCTTCACAAAACTGTTTGGTAGGCTTTTGTCTAAAATCCTGAATTGCTTGGCGCACTTCATTTGTTTTGCTCATGGGATAGAATTTAGACATGAACTCTTTGACAATTTGTTCCCAAGCTTGGATAGAATCCGGGGGCAAGGAATGGAGCCATATGGATGCATTATCGTGAAGAGAAAAGGGAACAACCGAAGACGAACATTCTCTTCGTCTAAGTTTTGATTTTTAAAAGTAGCGCACGCAGTGAGAAATTTCTGCAAGTGAGTATAAGGAGACTCGCGTTAGAGGCCATGAAATTCACAGGGCGAATTTAAAATTGCACGGTCGGAGTGGGGTGAAGGACAATATATGAGGGCGGAGTGGCCGGAATCGGGGGAAAGTAGTCCCTTAAAGAGCATTGATCGGCCATGATGGGTGGGGTAACAGAACCAGGGGAAGTAGGAGAACTAGGAGTCTTCGATGAAGATGAACATGGATCGAGGAGATAAGGAGGAAAATCAACGAGAAGAGCACGATCATCTAAGAGGGAATTTACAGATGGAGCACTAGGAGAACGTGTTAAGCGATGATTAATTCGGTGCCAATTTGGCATAAAAACAACGAAAAATATTTTTTGGTTTTTATGAAAGAAAAAATGAAAAATATTTTTGGATTTTTGATATTTGGAAAAAATAATTTAGAAAAGAGAAAAAAAGGAGCGATGGATTTACGTGGGAAAAACTGACAGGTGGAGCAAAAAATTGGACTACCTAAAGGAACAATTTAGACACGTACACAAAGGGAACAAGTCTGAACGAGCACATAGCCAAATTATTATCTTAAAGTTAAGTGAGTGGGTAGTCAGTTTTAATTAGTCCGCGGGCGAGAAAATCACGGAATATTAGGCCTCGTCGGTAAAAGTGTGCTCCTACTTTCTTCCCGAGAGAAAAGAGGCTTACTAGTTAAGGCTCACCGCACTATCTACTACAACAAACAACTATCCGTACAACTCTGGGGAAAGCACAAACCTGTTTTACTAGGTGGCCTCACCTAAAACCCAGTTTCCTTAGACAAAAGTCTTAAGATAGTTGAATAAAGATTTGCAGGGGTGGAAAGGACTCACTAGAGTATCCTACGAGGGTTTGATTTCGAAAGGGTCCTAATGAACACCATTCCTACTTGGCTTGCTAGTTGATTGATTTTAATTTAAGTGATAGCACGAGTAACAAGCAAATGTAGATGTGATTGAGTGGGTGATGAAATTCCAACTCGTTGCAATGACCGGGTATAGGTCTTAGGTAAATTTATTCATCAAACCATCTAATTAAAGTGCACTACGGAAATGAAAAATAAATAGGAGAAAGTAGCACAAAAAAATTGACTCGCTTGCAGGAGTTTCGTGAGTGATAAAGAGTTTACCTCCCACGGTTGTTACATGTGTGGGGTGAAGACCGAGTTCAGTCGACCGGGGGGAGTACGCCTACGGAAGTCATCCCCGGGAGTCCTACCGACCCAAAGTAGAGAGGCTTCAAAAATCCTTGCCTTTGGACACCCTCTCTCTACCTTGTCCGGTTTCCCTTTTGCTTTTTTTTTAATGCTGGAATAATTATAACAAAAAATAAAATGGTGTCAAAATGCACCCAAATGAATTACAAGGCCTCAATAATCCTTAAAAACAATCTATGGAGGGAGAGGAAGAAATAACTACACTAAAAAAAATTAAAAATAAAAATAAAAATTACAACTCTTCATGGGCTTCAATCTTCAAGAAATCGGCAACGGCGCCATTTGATAACTCTAAATTTGTGTTCCTTCGAATATGGATTTGGAATGTCATTGTGGTCAAACTTCGAGTATCAAAATTCCTGAAATCACCTACAAAACTTGTTAAAAATTCAGTATAGTGGCAAATTTGGATATCAATCCAATTTCAAGAGTTAAAACAGTTATCGTGAAAACTTGCAATTTCAATTTTTATTAAAAATCTTTTTGTGTTTTTAAATTTTTTAAATGTTTTTTTTATATATAAAAATAATTTTAAAGGGAGGAAACGAAAATTTATGCAACTAAATTGGCTACGAAATTTAAAAAGTAATCTAGTTTAGAATTTATTAGAAGAAACAAGAGGTGGGATTACACCGCGTAGTCAATTTAATTTAATACCCTAATTATTCAATTGAATCGTTCGAAATAATATTGAATTTAAAACTTAACTCTCGTTACAATCCTAAATTCAATTTTATCTTTTTCAGCAATTAAATCGGGAATAGTCACAACATAAGAAAAATTAAGATTCACACTCTTTTCAACAAAATATCCGCTAAGATTAATTTATTAAAATTTCTACAAATCTTTAAATTGCATACACTGAATTAATATTTAAATTTAATATAATACTTATCTCTAAGTCAAATACAAAAATCATATATTAACTTCCAACATTAATTTATCAACTCTCGTTATATAAATTAATGTGTGATTTTTCCCAATTTAATTAGCCTAGAACACATCAACGAACAATTTTTCAAATAAAACAAGTCAACCTACGCGTTTCATCCCACACCTTGAATGGGGTGTTTAGCCAGACATAATCAAAGATTTAGCACAAACACAATTAAAGAACAAGAAATTAAATAATAAGAGAAAGAAATACGATACGCAATAATTCCTTGTATCAACTGTTCATCAAAACGCGTTCCAAACTTGTCATAAAAATTCGACTGCAATACAAAACTAACAGCAAAAACTGAACCTACAAATTTTTCTAAACCTAAAACTATATTTTTTATTTTTTTTTCTAACTATTTTTCTACCCTCTTTTTTTTTTTTCTGTCTCTCACGTTCTCTCTCTGTGTGTGTGTTTTTTTTGCTGATGAGAGTCCCTTTATTTTAATGAGTTTCCCTTCTCATTTATAATGTAACCCATGGATTTGTTTCTTTGTTGAGAGAATTTTGGGATTTGATTTTTTGGCTTGGTCAAGGATGTGAGGTTTCGTTTTTTTTGGGATTATGGATAAGGTTGGATGGCTGAATCGCATTTTCAATTTTGGGTGTGGGCAGATCGAACCACAGAAGGTCCGGGTTTGGGCTCGTTTGGGACGCGGGTTAAACCGAGAGAGGTCAGGGTTACCTCGGGTTATAGGGTCGCAGATGGAGGGTTGGTCCGGACAAGTGGGAAAATAGGTTGAGGTTGTTGGATTTCAAGTTAGGGCTGCTAGGGGTCGCGGGTTGACATAGCAGCGGTTTTTTTATCTCGGGTATTGAGTTGGGTTATGGGGTATGGGTTTTGTAGGGATTGTAATATAGGTTGAGGGTATGGAGAGTTTAGTTGGTGTGTTTTAATGGATGAGAGAGAGAAATGGGTGGAGGGTTGGAGAAGATGATGGGAGTGGGGGATTGGGTGTGGTGAGTGTATAGTGTTATGGTGTGTGGGGGGAGTTTGTTTTAGGTGTAGAGTTTTATGGTATGGGTGAGTGTTTAATTTGTACCCCTAAAAATTAAGCCAACCTAAAAAATAAAACTAAAAATAAAATAAAAAACTTCAAATCTAATAAATCTAAAAAAACTAACATCTCAAAATAAAAATTAAAAGACACTAAATAACAAAAATGAAAATAAAAATAAAAATAAAACTCTATTAAAACTAAAATAAAAGAAATTAAAATCTAATAAAACTAGAAAATAAATTTCTAAAAACTAATCCTAATAAAAATAAAATAAAGATTAAAAATTAAAAACTAATAAAAATCAAAATCAAAATAAAGATATAGAAATTGAAAATTAGAAAATAAATCCTAGAAAATTCTAAAATAATTCCTAAAAATAAAAACGACACAAATAAAAAAAATCTAAAAAATAATAAAGGTACAAAATCAACACACAACGGGCTCGGGGTATGGACTGGGCTAGGTTAAGGTTCGGGGCATCGAAACTCTTCTAGACAAGCTCAATGTGGACTCAGACTTCGCGATCTCCTTTAATTTCTTCGATGCAAGCTTTTAACCGTTTATGTTTCGTAATTGACTGGATTTAGCATCATTTAACACTACGACTGCTGATTGACCTGCAATATAGATAAATACGAACATAAGGCCATTTTTAATTAAAACAAGTGACTAAAATGCATCTATTCGGGACTTAAATTAGACATTTTTGGGTGCTTATCACATTACTACACGTGGAGACAATAATACTGTGCAGGAATACATGAAAGTGTTCACATCGGTGATGGTGGATATTATGAGAATGTCCGAGGCAGACAAAGACTTCAACTTTATTTCTAATCTTCAGTCTTAGGTGCAGGTTCAATTATAGAGACAACGGTGTGGGATTTTAAACAAGTAGTAGCAACGGCAGATAGCTTAGTGGATTTTAAACTTGATCGGTCAAACGCTAATTTTTCTAATTCCAAAGGAAAAGAGATAGGTGCTCCATATTCGGAAAAATATTGAGAGATAAAAAATGACACGGGCAATAAATAAAGGCAAAACTAATTATTCTGGGTATTTCATTTACAAGGGTCCACACCGAGCAAAGGATTCTCCAATGCGAGAAAAACTTGTTGCCATTCAAGTGGAAGAATCAAAATGTGTAGGCTCAAAATCAGGTGGGGGAGAAGCTCATGTCAACCTCTTAGTTTTTACTGGGCGAACTTAAAGCCTTGGAGTCCATGGAAAAACAGACAATGATGCTTTAGTGTGCGCTGGTTGCAAGAACCTCACATGATTGAGAGTAACTTTCTGCGTTGGATGTTAAGACGTAAAGGTTACGTTCCTGCATGGAGGAAATTAAATCGAAATAAGTTTCATTTTGTGTTACACTTTATTTGAATCGAATATTGATGTTATTGTTCTTCGGTGAAGTTGAAGGTTTTATTGGGAATTTTTTTGTGGAGTTAAAATTTCCTTAATGTCGACAAGGTCATCGAGTTCTTTTGGGTCGAGGAGGGTTTGTCACTCCTTTACTTTAACACAAGTTATGAGCATGAAATCCCTCAAAACATAAGAAAAGGTCTTAGTTTCACTTTTCCTAAGGCATGTAGCTGAAACAAAGTGGGTTATGCAATTCGAAGTTTTTGGTGTATGCGGATAGCCTCGTCATCTTATGGTGTTTGATGTCTAGTGCTACCACTAGTGATTTTTCATTACAAGGTATTATAAGGAAGGGGTAATCTGAGGCAGAACTAGGTTTTAAACTTCAGTGCTCCTAGGCTGATGGCAACTTTATGGGCATCTGTGGGATATTCAATGACCGAATTTGGGTTGGTTATGCATGGGTTTAGAGCATGATTGGGAAATTTCCTGAGTCACGCACATTTTATAGCGTGGGTTGCATTAGTGGGCTGAGTTGTTTATTTGTAGGTGGCATTATTTTAATTTTATGAAATGGTTCCTAATTGACTTAAAGGAGTGGTTGTGAATATGCACAAAATAGTTTTGGGTAGTTTTCATGGGAGTAAATGGGTCGAACATATGTAAAAATAGGAAGATGCCAATTGGGCATATGGAGATTATGGGTAAACTCCGTGGACACCTGTTGATAAGCTAATGCATCAATTATTGATGGCAATTTCGTGGTGAAATCCGATAGCTTTGTTATTGAGATACATTCCCTAAGTAGCTGAGGTGTCAACTTCATTGTAACATTTATTTTTGAGTTTGTGTTGCCTGTAGTTCCAAAAAGAAGTCCTAGATTGAAATTTAGTGTTCCTTTGTAATCTTTGAGTGATTAATAAAAGTTTAGGAGTTGAGTTCTTGTAATTTCATGTGTTGTGTGTGATTCTCATATAATGTGAATGGTTTAATTTTTTACTTGATTTTAAATGTGGGAAAAGTAAATTATGCAGGTGTCCTCGAATATAGGTTGTCTGATCAGGTTTGCATAGAAAACATGGTGCCTAACTAGGAAATTTGATAATAAAAATTTGTCGTGTGAAACTTAGGATAGTATGTAGTTGAATCCTCTAAATTAACCCTTGAAATTGGATGAAATTGTTAATTCTGAATCATATTAATTAATCCTATAAAATCCCATTGTTTAATTTGAAAATTGCATCATAATCTGAGTTGATTTGTCTGGAAGCATGAACTTAGTGTTCTTAACTCATAATTTGAATATGACTCTTAAAACATTGTTTAAATGCTTAATAACTATTGGATTTATGTTAGTATTTTGTTGTTGATGATATATATGAAAGAGAATGGGTATAGGATTGTTTAGAGGCTTCGATGTTTGGTTTTCATGTGTTAATGGCCATTTTTGGATGTCATCTACGTGTTAATCTCATTAGAACCAGATTAGGACATTGTTCAAACAAAATATAAAACCTTGTTAGTACGATGTTAACTAGTTAGAAAAACCTTGTTATTCTCGTTCGAATGATAGAGTTCTGTTCGAATGACATGATTGTTTTTTTGGAGCGATTTGCCGTTTCTTGTTAGAACGATTGGTGGATTCTCGTTAGAACGAGTTTGGGTTTGGTTGGTTAAAATATCTTAATTAATTAGTGAAAATTAAACAGAGACTTATGTTATTAATTGTAAATCCCTGAGTAGACTAGCTTTCTATGATTTAATTTATGTGCATACATACCTTAGTGTGAGTGATTGTGGGGACTTACTATGGGGGATTTTGATGGGGTATGTATGACGTTGACCGCACTGGTACCCTAAGGATGAGATGGGCTTTGCCTTGGTCATTTTACCCTGATCCTATGGAATACGTACCTATATCCCTAGGGGGAATCAATGGTGGAGTTCTATCATATAACCTTGGGTATTGAGGTCGTGAAATATGATGAGAACATGTAGTGATTATCCCTTGATGAATATTTGAGGATTTATGTTTGGGAAGGCCTATAACTAAACCTAGTACGCATTAGTAATCCCCTTAGGCAATAGGGTTAGGTTATCGTACCTTATGTGTGTAATAATGCATAACATGTTTAATTGTATATGTTTTGAATATACTTACCTAGATATTGGACTTATGTGATTGTCCTTCTTTTACTATAATTATACTTGATATGTATACTGGAAATTAGTTACGCATCCCTATTAAGTATAATCAGTGGAGAAAGACTTACAATTATACATTATTGTGTTCACTTGGGAATGGGATTAGACCTGCATGTAACATTTAATTTGTTTGGGTTAAGGATAACTTAAAAACAACTAAAAGATGGGATGAAGATGCACTGTTATTATGTCAGCCTAAATTCAGTTAAATTCTTAATGTTTGTATACTTGCTAGGTTTAATCATGTTGTTGAAATATATTTTCAGGTTCTAGGCAATAGTTGCTGCCACAACCCATATCTCATCTCATTCATTTCAGCTCTTGATTCATTTATGGTATGTAGGTGTCGAGCTTACCTGATGACTCTTATTTCTTGTATTTACTTTTCTATACTAGTCAGTATCATTATATTGTATTGGGATTTATTTAATGATGGAGTCAACTTTTATGTTCAAAGTTGGATTTATACTTGAGACAATTTTGAATCCCGGTGATAAATAATTTTATTATATTGGTTTTGGTATCAGAGTTGTGTTAGTCTACTAATGTTTTTTATAGTTAGTTCATCATTGTTACACTCTATATTTTTTCTGCCATACTTAGAATGATACTTATTGTTATTTATACATGAACTTGATTAATCTATTTATGAATTTTATGAGGTGTCACAAAAACACTAGAATTTCAAGAAACAATACAATTGCGAATATTATCGTGATCCATATGAGGATATATAGGTTGAAGAATATGATGATCTTACTACCCTACAAAGGTCTCCAAAAACATTGTTATAATGCTCTGAACATCTCAAATCTTCTAGTAATTGAGAAATACATTAATAAATGGAGTTAATTATTAATTGTGTGATATGGTACTGATAAAATGTATAATTTAGATGATAATTAAAATTTTCATGTGATGTGATTTTGGTGTTGCGTGTTATAAATAATTAATTGATAATATTAATTATATGATTTTGGACTATGTGTTACGCGTATAATAATTAAGTGTTTATTTTATTTATGCGATGAAGAATTACCATGTATTGTGATATGTTACCATTTGGATTGGAATCTTAAGTGTCACGGAGGTCCGAACATCATTTTTAATGCATTGGATTGGTCCTATGGGGTAGGTATACCTTTGGGCTCAGCTTTGGACTAGTTTGGGTAGTATTTTGGGCTCATTTTGAGGCCCAAAATTATGCCTCTTAGTGACCAGTGGGTTTCAAAAATTTTAAAGAGTGTTAACCCTCATTAGTTGAACACAATACACAAAAGCATAAATTGTAGTTGTCCTAGAGATTTGTAAGAACTTGGAAAAATCTTTGAAGAGGAAGAACAAGGGATCAAGGGGAAGAATCACACGTCCATACTATTCAGGCTATAAATATCTTGCTTTATCACTGTGTAATTTATAACTTGTTTATGATTTCATTGTCATATATTTGATTTGGGATTTAGAAGCATGTGTAGAGATTTAATTTGTTATCTTAATTTTATTTGTATTAGGTTTAATTAGATTTTTAAATTAAATCATTGTTAGGATTGTAATCTAGTTTAAAATTGGGGATCTCGTTGGCTAAAATAAATTGATTCATTTTGAAATACAATTATGTGACTAGAAGTCATATTTAGGATTTAATTTCATTTATAATCCGAATCCATACATTAATTTGATGATTGGATCTGAAGACATTTTTTTGATTGACCTCATATTGTGTAAAGGATGAACTAGGATTTAATTTGGGGATTTGAAGAAATAAGCCTTTAATTATTTTTTTTATCTTATATCATTGTGAAAATAGTTTAGGATCATAAACCCATGATTATATTTAATTATAGAGTAGTTTGGGTTGGTGGGTGAATGTTTCTTATTCAACAATGGAGGTTTATGTTCGATTTTTGCATTTCTGGGACGAAGAAGATAATTGCTCAATCTCGTTCGAACAAAATTATTATTTTGTTCAAATGAGATTCTTGTTTTTTTAGAATAATATGTATTCATTTCATTCAAATAAGGTATTATATTTGTTCAAACGATATGTGTAGGTTCGTTTAAAGGAGATTTGAGGATCATTCGAAGGAGGTGCATTGCCAGCGGCAATCTGGGGCAGCAAAGGATGTATTTTTATTCTAATTACACAATTAATTCTTGGGCAATTCTTATGCATTTACTTTATAGTTTGAGATGATAATTAAACTATAAAATAATGAGATGAGACATTGGTATAGGGTTCGAGAAAAATAAACCTTACTCTAGTTAATAAAATCCAGCATTGAACAATGGGAAGAGTGGGTACTCTCGAGAAGTATGAATTAGCCTGTTTTATTATATGTATGGGGAATGTGGTAAAGTCAGTATTCATTAAGGTTTTGAGAGCTAATAAACCTAGGAATATAATGGACAATCTGATGTTTGGGAATTAGAACAGTCTGAGTACGCTTGATGTTAGGCGTTATCTTGTATTATATATATATATATATATTCACTCAGGAAATCTATCGGTTAGGGTTCTGATGATTTTGGTTGTGACCATATACCACAATCCTTGATGATGACATAGGACTTTGTGGAGGTCAATATGTTGTGATCACGCATTTAGGATAATCACCGCCTTATGAGGTGAGATGTGGATGATTCAATCCATTGGGCGAGATAGTTGATGGTGTTATTGTGTGATGACACATTTAGATCGTACGTTTAGGATAGTCATCGCCTCCTGACGTGAAATGTAAAGTGACCTAATCTATTAAGCAGGTTTGGGTATGAATCCAACTTATTGTGTCACTCTATGGCTATCTCCCTATTTATATTTGTGTGTATGTTTTCCAAATCTCTTAGGTGAGGGACTTCTGCGAGCTTACCGATAGAAGCATAAGAAGGTCCCCTGAAGGTAGATACCTTTGTGTTGTGGTTATGAGACTTATATATGTGTATATGATATTATTCCGGTGATGGACAATTTGATATAAAGCCCTATGTAATATCTATGTGTTTTTTTATAAGATTGCGTATATCTTATTATATGAGTGACATTAATGGGGTTGATTCGGGATCGTACTGTGTGCATACGTTATACTTCATTAATGAACGTGTTTAATTAAAATATATTCAGACATAAGTGATGTAACATTATGAGATCATGAGTATCTTAATGAGTACATATGGATATTGGATTGTATTTTGTAAATGATTAGTTAGTTTCATCCCATGTTGGTATTTTTTATGTGATTGATGAGTGTTAAAATCATAAGTGACTTTAGACCCACAGGCGCTCCCCTCTAGACCTCGATCAAGTAAGAGGAAAGATGTGACAAAGTAAGAGACAAAGGTTTAATGTAGTTTGGACCTCAGATAAGGGTCTTACATCCAATGTCAAAGGTGTTCCACTTGTATATTAGAAAGTAAGTGAAGTATTACAGTTTAGGATACCTCTTGAGATTTGGTCAAGAGAGTCTAAGGTCTTGCATCTTTTGTCAAAAACACAGGGGACCTTAGGAAGTAACTAAATGACTTCTCTTAGGGTGCCAAGTTGTTTATTTAGGGATCTAAAAAATGCATAAAGTGTATAAATAATGGAACTGGTCCAGGTTACAAGTATAAGCTCCCAATAGTGGGTTGTAAGGTGGAACAATGTGTAAAAACTTGTGAAATGATAGAACTCTAATGAATCTGATTTCTTGAATGCCTTAAATCTCTTTAGACACTTGGGATTGTTCCCCTTTCACCTTCCGCTAGCTTTTTATTTATAGGAGAACTCTTAGAGAGAGAATGAGTGGATTGTCGCAGCATGGTTGGGGTGTCCCTGGGGTGTCCTTGTTACGAAAAATAATTACAGGTGGTGCAAGTCGGTTGTGTAGTGAAGTTAATACTGATAGGAGCATTCAATGAAAGTGGATATGGGTAGTGGAGGTAGGTGGAATAGTGTTCTTCTTCACACTTAATCCATCAGCATGTTTATAGGAGCTTTACTAAAGTTCCAAAGGGTTTCGATGAACTGTGGAGTTTATCAAAACTAAGTCTTAAGTGAACTCGAGAGGTCATCATCATTCAATATAAGGATGGATCTAAGCACATATCAAGACGAAAACTTGATGTTGTGGTTTTGAGCTTGTTTGAGGAAGTAGGTCGGAATGACAAACCATCCTAGGATGAAGGATGCATGGTTGAGGTATACTACAGTCCCATAGCACACACTTGATAATGATCAAGGCTTTGTAGAATAACTAATGGCCTGTCTGAGGTCTAGGGATAGTCTTGGGACCTTTGCAGTTCCTTAGAGGCAGTTGGGGAGTTATAAAACCTTCTAAACGCTAAGTGTAGAATAAGGTATCATTAGTAGCCCATTATTCCTCTTTGTAAAGGTTTCAAGGAGAACTACACCAAAAACAGCATTTTGGCACACCCTGATATTAAAAATCTGGCACAGTTTAAAACTGTACCATATTTTGGCACGGTTTTATAGAGATTTGGCACACTTTAAAACAGTGCCAAATTTTGGCACTGTTTTAAAGTGTACCAAAATTGAGTACACTTACTAAAATATATAATACCCAAAAAAAACATTACACTCCTCTCTTTCTCTTGTTCCCGCTCACGGTTCCCGCCCCGCTCGTTCTCTCTCTCTCGCCTCTTCGCTCGGTCTCTCTCTCTTGGCGGTCAGCATCCATTCGCTCGGTCTCTCTCTCGTCTCTTCGCTCGGTCTTTCTCTCTCGGCAGCTGCAGGTGATTCATTCTCTCCCTAGGTCGGCATCCATTCTCTCTCTAGGTCGTTGGTCGGAATATCTACTACCGACACTCTCTCTCCGGCCCATTCTCTCTTTCTCTGGTCACTGCCCTGTTCTCTCACTGCACTCATCCCAATCAGGTAATTGTTTAAAGCATTGTATTTTTTTAACCTAAGTTAGGTTTCAGATTTGATCCTAGAGTTTATGATATGCCTGATTTGATTCGTATTTACTTTTTAGGGTTTTATATATACATATTTAAATATTTATTGTTTCTTTTTAATGTGTGAGTTTTTGGTGCAAATTGAATGTTGATAATGAAAAAAAATAAATCATGGTTTTTTATGTTCTTACCCCTTTAATTAAAATGCATATTTGATCTGATTTGTACACGTTTCGGAGTTTTAAGAAAATTTAAGTGCTAAATATTCAATAATAATGTAAAAATAACAAATTGAAAAGTAGACACCCCACTAATTAAATGGATAAATGAGATTATGTGTTGAAAATTTAATAAAAAACAAAAAAAAACTATTTAAATAGTAAGTAGACATTAATACTAAACATTCAATAATGATGTTACACATGTAGAAAAACCTTAGACCCGTTCAAGAGGTCTCACTATGACTGTGGTGAGAACTCTTGAATTGTCCCATTTTTGGACAGTTTGGAAATGCAAAAGTTTGTATTGTACATAATGATTATGCATGTCCTATTTTGAAAAATTCGATGGCATCTCTTTATGCTCTTTGGGTGCATACTAGATTGATGTAGTGTTTTGTGTTTTCTTGGTTGAAAAACTTAAGTAACACATGAACACTCCCAATTTAAGTTGTGTACTTGAAGAACTGTAAGGAGATGCTGGCGAAATTTTCTAGATTAGGACATGGCATGAGACATTATGACCAATACAAAATATGCATTTTCGAATGGGATAGGACCCTTACCTTGTAGTGGAGATGGAGGAAATATAGGAGCTCAAATATATACATATTTACACTTGAATAAACTTCAATATATTTATAGTAAGCGTTTATATTATAATGTGTGTTCTTTAAACTTATCAGGATGTCGTCGGGAATCAACAAAGAGTTGATAAATGAGAAAAATATCGAGACCGATACATATAGAGATGGGGTGTTACAGTTTCTACATTATGTGCGAAGTAATAGTTCGAATGCTAAACATTCATGTCCCTGTAGACGTTGTCGAAATGGGAAAGGACATGTTGTTACAGATGAAATATTCGTTCATTTAATGACATATGGTATGGACATGAACTATACCTTATGGAATTTTCATGGTGAGACATTAGTTGTTGATCAAGTTCAACCACCATCGCAATCTATGACACCGACAAAACACGCTGATGTGCAAAATATTCCAATTTTGAATGATCTTGTGAATGATGATTGTGAGATGTTTATGGGTGAAGCGGAACCTAGTGAACCTAATTGTGTAGGCAGTGATGAAGCCCCCGCAACTTCTGAGGTTCCCAATGATTCGTACACACATAAATACAAAGGCAAGAAGTATGATCATTTACATTAACTCGCACAGGAGCCATTGCACCCAACTACCGGTTCTTCGCGTCATACCACAATGTATGCTCTTATAAAATTGAATGATTTGAAAACACAATTCAATTTATCGGATGGTGCTACAGGTGGAATTCTTAGATTGTTAAATGAACTACTTCCTGAATAGAACAACCTGACAACTAGTTATACAGAAATGAAAAACACCGTTAGAGATCTCGGTATGGATTATGTTAAGTATCACGTATGCATTAACAATTGTATGCTATTTTGGAAAGAGCATGAAAAATCTACTAGATGTATAAAATGTGGTTCTTTACGCTACAAGTTTACTTGTCTAGACGAGGACGGTGTAGAAATTCATAACACTAATGGAAAAAAAAAGTACTCTAGGGTTCCTAAGAAGGTAATGCGACATTTCCCTCTAATCCCTAGGCTAAGACGGTTGTATACCATACAATGGATAGTAAAGAAAATGACTTGGCACGCTCGTGCGAGCTCTTGTATGGAATTCTTGCGTCATCCCCGAGATTCAGCAGAATGGGTAAATTCAAACATTTTGTGGAGAGATTTTGCAAAAGATCTGCGGAATATTCGACTTGCAATAACAACTGATGGTTTCAGCCCGAATAACATGTTTGGTCGTAAGTATAGTTGTTGGCCAGTGATAATTCAACCTCTCAACCCTCCTCCATCAATGTGTATGAAAAGTGAGTTTTCAATGTTGTCTGTATTGATTCTCGGACCAAAGTCACCATCAACTAATATTGATGTCTTCCTCCGACCATTGGTTGATGAGTTAAATATTTTATGGTCTGGAGTTGAGGCTTGGGATGCGTACAAAAATGAGAAATTTCAGTTAAAAGCCATGTTGATGTGGGGTATACATGATTTTCCAGCTTATGGGATGTTATCAGGTTGTTCAACTCAAGGTTATAATGGGTGTCCTGTTTGTTCTACAAATACACCTTCTCAATATCTTTCTAAGTCAATGAAATGTTGTTACCAACGATCTCGTATGTTCCTTCCTAAAGACCATCCTTACAGTTTTGACACATCAAAGCAAACATTTAATGGTAAAATAGAGGATGCTATGGCTCCAAGAAAGTTAACAAGTGTAGAAGTTGAGCAGATAGTGTAACTTATCGCTCGAGAAGGTGTTCAAAGAGAGGGATAGGGAGATAAAAAAGGGAAAGGCAAAGGGGAAGGGGAAGGGGAAGGAGGATGTCGTAATGGAAGAAGATGATTATCCAAGTGAGGGTGATGATGAGAATCTAGCAGGTGCCGAGGGTTTTTCAAGGAGGTCAATTTTCTTTGACTTAGAGTACTGGAAGGATCATGATATTAGACATAATTTAGATGTTATGCATATTGAAAAGAATGTAGGTTCTTCTTTATATGCAACAAATATGTTATTGTGAGCATATAGGCAACATATATGCTGCTGCGTGCATATATGCTACAGCATACATGCAACTGTATGCATATATGTTGCATATATGTTGCTTCGTGCATATATACTACTGCATATATGCATACAGTTACTGCATATATGCATACAGTTACTGCATATATGAAGCATATATGCATACAGTTATTGCATATATGTTGCATATATGCTGCTGCGTGCATATATGCATACAACTACTGCATATATGCAACATATATGCACACAGTTGCATATATGCTGCATATATGCATACAGTTATTGCATATATGCTACTGTATGCATATATGCTACTGTATGCCCAAAATTAATATAGCGACTAATAAGATTATGACTGATGGAACCAATCTAACTGCCTTGGGCTGAACTTGTTTATGACTGATGGAACCAAAAAGATTATCTATTGATTCAATATTTGCAGACCTGTAGCTGCTTCAGCCTCTTAGTTTGAGAAATGGCTGCTTTAGCCTCTTAGTTTATCCACATTTTCTTCAGCCTCTTATCTATTGATTCAATTTTAAGGTTTATAGAAAAACTTGGATCATCCTCATCGAAGAGCTTAAACTCGGTAGGAACCGTAGCCTTGACCAGCAGGAACTGTAGCCTTGAAATCAGCAGGAACCATAACCTTGAACTCAGCAGGAACCATATGCCCTATCTCTGCCTTATCTCTGCCTTATTCAGACACATATCTCTGCCTTATCTCTGCCTTATTCAGACACATATCTCTGCCTTATTCAGACAAAAGGCCTTATCTCTGCCTTATTCATATGCCCTGTCCTTGATCCCCAAGGTAGCGAGCTACAATTGTGTATACTCCTCGACAACCTTTTCCTGCTTATCAACCTTGGAATTTTTAGTGGGAAGCTCTAGGTATTTCACCCTTATGTTAGTGTTAAAGTTTTTCACCTTTTGTTAGGAAGCCTCCAAATCCTTTTGGGCCTCACTTAAAGCATGGTAAAGGTCAAACATTCACCTTGGCCTGGGCATATAAAATTGGCATATATGCAGTAGTCCATAAGAAGGTCAACAAAGTCCATAAGAAATTTCAATTTAAAGTGCCGAGGAAAAAGTTGGCAAATAAAATATTCAAATACACATATATCCGAATAAGAGTTGTAAAAATGGTAAGAATGGACGTGACTTCCACAAACTTAGACAAGCCCAAAGTTATCATACACATACAAACCTATAACTTATAATTGATCGATATATTATCTATATATAAAAAAGTAAACTAAATAACATGAAACAAAAGAAGTTTATTGTTAGCGTCAATGTGTACTCACTAACTCTGTCATGTCATTAGCTGTTATGATGCTGCAGCCTTCATCAAATTTCTAAATTATCAAGAAAAGCTAATGACTATCTATTGTATTGGTTGGACTAGAACTGTTTATAAAGGTTCCATCAATCTAACTGGTTTACATCTGATTCACATATAATTATTTCAGGAGCGTTAGCATCTAATTGTTCAATAATAATGAGATTCTCTAGTATATTGATTCACATCTGATTATACTTAGACTTAAAAACAAGCCGTTAAAGGGTGAAAACCAAAACCAGCCCCCAAACGACCCCGTAGGAGGCACGAACACCTCGCACGGGACCAATGTAACTTGTAGGAACTGACCGCGTAGTCACGGGTCTCCCGGTTTGAGAGTATGACTATAATTTGTAAAAATCACACTTAGACTTAAAAACAAGCCGTTAAAGGGTGACAACCCAAACCAGCCCCCAAACGACCCCGTAGGAGGCACGAACACCTCGCACAGGACCAATGTAACTTGTAAGAACTGACCGCGTAGTCCCGGGTCTCACGGTTTGAGATTATGACGATAATTTGCAAAAATACACTTAGACTTAAAAACAAGCCGTTAAAGGGTGAAAACCCAAACCAGTGTAACAACCCGCGTAATTTTGGGGGTATTTTCGAAATTAAGAGGAAAAATAAATTTTGAGAGAAAATTATTTTTATTACTCAAATATGTTGGTTATTATTTTTAAGGGCGAGAATTTCAAACGGTTTAGAAATCGGAATTAAAATGGAGTTTTAATTGAATCTTTATTATTTAGAAGAGTCGTCAAAATATAAAACTATCTAAGAGTCCTCAAAACATAAAACTCTCTAGTAAAAATAATATTTTTTGAAATCCGACCGTCCGATCAAGCTGAATTTTTGTCCGCAGTCCTGTCTCGCCGTTCGCTACAACATACTAAAATTTCAAGTGATTTCAACGGTCCGATCTTCTGGAATAAATTTTTTAGTGTTTGTATCTAATTAGAACTCTTTTCTTAATCAAACTCTTAATCCTTTATATATCAACTAATTCGTGGCTTGGCTTTTCAAATCACTTTTTCTCAAACTTTTTAACCAGAAGACCTTTCCAAAATTACTCCCTTTCATCTACAAACCATTGCCCCAAGCTTATTCAAGATTTCAACCTTAGATTAGAAGGCTTGTTTGGTGTTTTCTCGAGTTTGGGCTAGAACTTGATTTGATTATTTTCGCGAGAGGAACGTGATGGTGTGATTAGATTTTGAGGCTGAATTATGTGATGATTCATCTTGGTTCTTTTTGGTGATTTTGAGGTATGGGGTTTTACACATTATGCTCCTTAATCTCGCGAGTATTATTCTCGTTGTTTTCTTGTGATTATTGACTCATATTTGAATTTCTAAATTCATTGGAATCTGAAAATATTTGTTGGAATCTAATTTTGATTCATGTGGTGTTATTTTTGGTGTTGAGCATGTTGTCATGAAGATTTTAATATGGCACGGAAGTTGGGGACCCGCCAATATTTCTTTTTCTGGATATGCAAAAAAAAATGCATAGGCGCGGTACGGTGGTGAGGCGTGGTGACCCGGTTAATGTGTTGTTGAGAAATTATAGTGATATAATTGCTATTGAGATTCGCATTTGATTTGAATATTCGTATTCGTATTGTGACGTTTTATTCACCGCTAATATTTCTTGAGCATCTTTCCTGTCGTATTGTGTACTTCCCCATATTTTCTTTTAGTGGCAGGTTAGCGCGAATTTTGGGGCGCTATTGGAGATTGATTTTAGCGAGGATTATTTTGGAAATATTTTTAATACAAGATGAGAAGATTGTATTATTTTGATGTATAGAGCATTGGAGAATTGTTTTGTATCGAGATAGATAGTTGTTTTAATTCGAGAGACTTGTTGTTTTAATTTGAAGAGATTTGAGATTAGTGGATTCTCTTATTTATATTGCGGGATTTAGATGCTCTATACCTTGTTATATTGTGGATTAGTTTAGTTTTATCGTTAGTAGCGCTCCGTTCGCTCTCTCCGGGCGGGCGGGGTGTTACAGAATGGTATCAGAGCTTAGGTATACGACAACCCTTGGGTCTTGAGTTTTGGGTCTGTTGTGTTTTTGTGGCGCATATTTTGGAGATAGAAATCTTTAGATGATCGTTTCGTGTTAGACATCTAGATTAGATGTGAGGAATTTATTTTTGGTGACGAGTTTATTTTTGGAGATTGTTGGCCTGATTTTTTGAGAGTTAGACATTCGGCGAATTTCGAGGGCGAAATTCCATTGTTAGTGGGGCAGTGTAACAACCCGCGTAATTTTGGGGGTATTTTCGAAATTAAGAGGAAAAATAAATTTTGAGAGAAAATTATTTTTATTACTCAAATATGTTGGTTATTATTTTTAAGGGCGAGAATTTCAAACGGTTTAGAAATCGGAATTAAAATGGAGTTTTAATTGAATCTTTATTATTTAGAAGAGTCGTCAAAATATAAAACTATCTAAGAGTCCTCAAAACATAAAACTCTCTAGTAAAAATAATATTTTTAGAAATCCGACCATCCGATCACGCTGAATTTTTGTCAGCAGTCATGTCTCGCCGTTCGCTACAACATACTAAAATTTCAAGTGATTCCAACGGTCCGATCTTCCGGAATAAATTTTTTAGTGTTTGTATCTAATTAGAACTCTTTTCTTAATCAAACTCTTAATCCTTTATATATCAACTAATTCGTGGCTTGGCTTTTCAAATCACTTTTTCTCAAACTTTTTAACCAGAAGACCTTTCCAAAATTACTCCCTTTCATCTACAAACCATTGCCCCAAGCTTATTCAAGATTTCAACCTTAGATTAGAAGGCTTGTTTGGTGTTTTCTCGAGTTTGGGCTAGAACTTGATCGAGTTTGGGCTAGAACTTGATTTGATTATTTTCGCGAGAGGAACGTGATGGTGTGATTAGATTTTGAGGCTGAATTATGTGATGATTCATCTTGGTTCTTTTTGGTGATTTTGAGGTATGGGGTTTTACACATTATGCTCCTTAATCTCGCGAGTATTATTCTCGTTGTTTTCTTGTGATTATTGACTCATATTTGAATTTCTAAATTCATTGGAATCTGAAAATATTTGTTGGAATCTAATTTTGATTCATGTGGTGTTATTTTTGGTGTTGAGCATGTTGTCATGAAGATTTTAATATGGCACGGAAGTTGGGGACCCGCCAATATTTCTTTTTTCGGATATGCAAAAAAAAATGCATAGGCGCGGTACGGTGGTGAGGCGTGGTGACCCGGTTAATGTGTTGTTGAGAAATTATAGAGATATAATTGCTATTGAGATTCGCATTTGATTTGAATATTCGTATTCGTATTGTGACATTTTATTCACCGCTAATATTTCTTGAGCATCTTTCCTGTCGTATTGTGTACTTCCCCATATTTTCTTTTAGTGGCAGGTTAGCGCGAATTTTGGGGCGCTATTGGAGATTGATTTTAGCGAGGATTATTTTGGAAAGATTTTTAATACAAGATGAGAAGATTGTATTATTTTGATGTATAGAGCATTGGAGAATTGTTTTGTATCGAGATAGATAGTTGTTTTAATTCGAGAGACTTGTTGTTTTAATTTGAAGAGATTTGAGATTAGTGGATTCTCTTATTTATATTGTGGGATTTAGATGCTCTATACCTTGTTATGTTGTGGATTAGTTTAGTTTTATCGTTAGTAGCGCTCCGTTCGCTCTCTCCGGGCGGGCGGGGTGTTACAGAATGGTATCAGAGCTTAGGTGATAAATTATGAGGGAGTCTTCAACCTCGACTTCACTGGAGGGGATCGGTACACCTCACTGATCACTGAGCATGATCTGACTGAGATTTGAAAGACTTATCAAATTTTAGAGAATATTATTATGAGCACTGCAAAACCTAATGAGAGGGCCCTCTCTATGGTGGCCAACTTTGTGTTCTTCAATGAATGTTTCCTCCAATATGGGTATCAAATTCCCTCGCCCTTACATGTGGTCAGAATATTATAAGATATTAGCATAGCCCCTTCCCAGGTGGTGGCCAACTCATAGAGGTATTTAATGGCTACGGTCTTAAATTACGGGGAATCTAGCAAGAGAAAGTGTGATGTTTCTCTTGCCCAGTTTTTCAAACTATACAGGTTTCATGAATAGAGCAAGCCAATCGATAAGGGCCCAAATTAATTAGCCTCTATGCCTAATACGATTACCTTTGGGAGCAATCATAATGTCCCCAATAATTGAAGGGAAAGGTTCTTCTTCATAAGGGGATTGGATAACCCCAAATCCTGCTAAGCCCATTGGCTACCCCTCTCTTTTGTGTATTCCTTCATCTGTAGGTAAGTTGATGTTTAATCTCCATTTCGTCACTTGAATTGACCTCTGCTTTGATATTTTTAGTTTTTATTTTCCTTTTGCAATACTGAGCTTATCGTGTCGGAGTTTTCCAGGATTATAGAGTCTTAGAGGTTGGCCTCTACTCCTTTCGTGGTTCTCCTTACTGCCAGATGCATTTTTAAATGTGGGCTAGGACCTGATCTCAAGACTCTGACCTTCTTAGGTGTTCCTAAGCTCCTAAGATCATTATGGGGTTCACGCTAGAATATGATCCTTATGCCTTCACCTCTCGAAAGTGGAAGTCTATATCTAAAGTTCCAGTAGAGGTTCCTAAGGGATCTAGGGGAAAGGATGAATAAATCAAGGGTGGAGTTGACCCTCCAAAAGTATAAAGGGTTCCTTCTTTGGCTGATGATCCCATTTTTCTTTCTGATTGTTCCCCTTATAAGTAAGTTTTCTCCTTTTCTTTTACCTTCTTGATTAGTTCATTTGTTGTCTTAACATGACCTCTATTTAATTTTGCAGATGAATAGGAGGAATGGAGGGTCCTTACTAAGTTTGTGATCAATAGGAAGAGGAGACAGGAAGAGCAGAACCAAGACCATCAAGTATTTGCAGTTTGGCACCCTAGTGCACATTCAATACCCAGGGTTAAGCTAGTGGAGGTGGACAACCTAGGGTTTGTCCCTATTTAAGGCTCAGGTCTGGAGCTCAATAAAACCCTACCCTTATTGCAAGCGGAATTGGGGGTAGGTGGGACTCATGGGGTAACCCGAGAAGATCTTTTTATTCTAAGGGACTTTCTGTAATAACATGAATTTTTTTAAATGGGAATTTTTAAATTAATTTTGGAAATAGGAGAAAAATAAATTTTTGAATTTTATAAATTTTATAATTTAAAATGTTGGTTTTTATATTTGAAAAATAAATTTTCAAATGGAATTGGAATCGGAATTAAAATAGAGTTTTAATTGAATCTTTACTATATAGAAGAGTCCTCAAAACATAAAACTCTTTAAGAGTCCTCAAAACATAAAACTCTCTAAAAAATATATAAAAATATTGGACGTCTGATTGAGCTGAAATTATTTTATGCAGCTTCCTCTCATCTTCATCTAATTCTCCCCCAAATTTCATCCAATTACAACGACTCGATCGTCCGGAATGTTTTTTTAGTGTTTGTATCTGATTAGAACTCTTTTCTTAATCAAACTCTTAATCATTTATATATCACAACAAATTCGTGGCTTGGATTTTCAAATCACTTTTTCATCAACTTTTCAAACTAGAAGACCTCCCCAAAATCATTCCTTTTCATCTACAAACTTTAGCCCCAAACTTAATCAAGTGTTTGACTCAATATTTGAAGGTTTATTTGGTGTTTTCTCGAGTTTGGGCTAGAATGAGTTTTGATTATTTTCGCGAGAGAAACATGATGGTGCGATCAGATTTTGAGGCTGAAATTTGTGTGACGATTCATGTGATAATTTTGAGGTACGAAACTTACATAATATGCTCCTAAATTCTCTCGAGAGTATTCCGTTTATTTTTCTGTGTCAATTGCACTCATGTTGAATTGTGATATTCATTGGAATCCTGAAAAATTGTTGGAATCTATTATTTGATTCATTGAGATATATTATATTATTCATTTGATCATAGTGTCATGAGATTTTAATATGTCACGGAGAATGGGCACCCGCCAATAGTCCAAAAACCGTTATATGGCTTTGAGATGCCTAGGGGAGGTGAGGTGAGGCTTGTTGACCCATTGATGTGTTGTTAAGAAATTAATATTAATAATGCTGAGTATTACATTTGATTCGTATTGTTGCGCTTTATTCAACGTGCTAATTATTTTTTTGAGCATATATTCCTATCATATTGTGTACTTCCCCGTCTTTTCTTTTAGTGGCAGGCTAGAGTGGATTGGGACGCTATGGACTATTTTGGAGAATTATTTTAGAGCTTGGATTGGAGGATTCACTTTTTATGTATAAATTAGTGGTGAAATTATATTTGAAAATTTTTGTATTTTGAGAGAAACATTATTGTAATCATTATTGTGGAAGTGTAAGAATTATGGATTTGTTGTATTTAAATTGTGGACATTTACATGCTCTATACATTTGTTGATGGTTTTAGTCTAGTTTTATCATAGTATCACGTTGTGTGTCCTCTCGGGGGCGTGGGGTGTTATAGATGGTATTAGAGCTTAGGTATACGACAACCCTCGGGTCTCTGGGTTTTGGGTCTAGCATGCGTGAGAGGCGTGTTTTCTTTGGAGATAGAATAATTTTTTGAAGACGTGTTAGGTATTGTGGTGAGGATGTTTAAAATTGATTGGAGGACTTTAGAGTTGTGATTTTTGGGAAATGGAATCGAGTAGCATTTTTTCGAGCACTGGGTTTCGTCGAATTTTGAGGACGAAATTTCTTGTTAATGGGGAAGTATGTAACAACCCGAATTTTTTTAAATGGGAATTTTTAAATTAATTTTGGAAATCGGAGAAAAATAAATTTTGAATTTTATAAATTTTATAATTTAAAATGTTGGTTTTTATATTTGAAAAATAAATTTTCAAACGAAATTGGAATCGGAATTATAATGGAGTTTTAATTGAATCTTTATTATATAGAAGAGTCCTCAAAACATAAAACTCTCTAAATATATATATATATATATATATTGGACCTTCCCATCGAGCTGAATTTTTTTTTTTTGCAGCTTTCTCTCGTCTTCAGCTAATTCTCCCCCAAATTTCATCCAATTCCAACGGTTCGATCGTCCGGAATGTTTTTTTCAGTATTCGTATCTGATTAGAACTCTTTTCTTAATAAAACTCTTAATCATTTATATATCACAACAAATTCGTGGCTTGGATTTTCAAATCACCTTTTCATCAACTTTTCAAACTAGAAGACCTCCCCAATTTATTCCCTTTCATCTACAAACTTTAGCCCCACTTAATCAAGTGTTTGACTCAATATTTGAAGGCTTAATTGGTGTTTTCTTAAGTTTGGGATATAACGAGTTTTGATTATTTTTGCGAGAGGAACGTGATGGTGAGATCAGATTTCAAGGCTAAAATTTATGTGATGATTCGTGTGATCATTTCGAGGTACAGGACTTACACAATATGCTCCTAAATTCTCTCGAGAGTATTCCGTTTGTTTTCTGTGTCAATTGCACTCATATTGAATTGTGATATTCATTAGAATCCTGAAAATTTGTTGGAATCTATTATTTGATTCGTTGAGATATATTAGATTATTGATTTGATCATAGTGTCATGAGATTTTAATATGCCACGGAGAATGGGCACCCGCCAGAAGTCCAAAAACTATTATATAGCTTTGAGAGGCCTAGGGGAGGTGAGGTGAGGTCAGGTGACCCATTGATGTGTTGTTGAGAAATTAATATTGATATAATGCTTGAGTATTACACTTGATTCATATTATTACGCTTTATTTAGCGTGTTAATTATTTTTTGAGCATCTATTCATGTCATATTGTGTACTTCCTCGTATTTTATTTTAGTGGCAGGCTAGTGTGGATTGGGACGCTATGGACTATTTTGGAGAATTATTTTAGATCTTGGAATGGAGGATTCATTTTTTATGTATAATTTAGTGGTGAAATTTTAGGTGGAGAATTTTGTATTTGGAGAGAAATATTATTGTAATCATTATTGTAGAAGTGTGAGAATTATGGATTTGTTGTATTTAAATTATGGACATTTAGATGCTCTATATTTTTGTTGATGGTTTTAGTTTAGTTTTATCGTAGTAGCACACCTCTTGTCCTCTTGGGCGCGCGGGGTGTTACACTTTCATCCCTTGGTCTCAAAGAACGAAGCTGCAGAGAAGGTGGTTCCCTCTCAGGGGGAGGGAACTTGCATGGGGAGACTGAGGTTACCATTCCGTCTGGAGGAATGGAACCTTATACCTCTGTGGTGGAAGCCCTTCATGCACTAAGAAAGATAAATAGCTCTGAAATGGTAGCTACTCTGAGGGGAAGAGGTACCCCTACCAATGTTGAGGAGCTAGTCCACGTAATGGGCAAAGTACTTGCTTATTTTCCCGATTTCTTCCTAAAACCTTTCAACTTTTATGACGTATTCTCATATTTACTTCTCTTGTAGGCTCAACACCTGAAGTAATCTCTCTTAGACAATGTGCTCGATGGTAATAGAGCATGGAGAAAGGCAAATAAAATGGCCAGTAGTTGGTACCTGACCCAGCAGCACTTGAATAGGACAATTAATGGCCAAAGGCTATAGATGGAGGTTATCGATAGGCAGAGAGATACCTTGAATATTCATATGGCTTCTAAGGAATAGTAGAATATTTCAAATAAGAATACCAGCAAAGAAGAAAAAATTATTGGTCATTTATCGAGAGTCTCTAGCTAAGATTGAGGAGCTACATGACCTTGACCAATTTGAGCTCGTAGTGACAACATATGCTCTAAAAGGGCGAAAAACTAAGCTCCAAATCTTTAAGGGTAGACTCCTTCGACTTGATGATGAGGTGGATATCTTGAGGTAAACGGTCAAAAGTTTATCTCTTTCGAGATGGAAAAGTTGACCTCTCAAGGTTATGAGGTCTTGTTTAAGCATGGATAAATTTTTAAAAAAGTTTGTATTGTGATCCAGAGTCAACTGAAGACTTATCAAGAGTCTGATGTATTTAAGAGGAAGCTCTTTCAAAACTTCAGTGCCAACTTCGAAGCTTGTAAGGACAAGGTCCGGGCATTGTTCCCTGATGTGGATGTCTTTGATTTTTTTCCTAAAGCCCCTCAATCAAAGAAGAAGTTCTCAAATGACAAAAGCAGTAGTGAAGATGATGTTGAAGATGCTTATGCTCCTAAATCTCAAGTTGAAGACACCTGGAAAGTGACCTCTACCTCTAAATCAAGTCAAGCCCTTGTGAATCACCATATTCTCAAGCCTTGATAGGCTTTTTATGTAGTCTCTTTTTTTTAAATGGTCATTTGGTCATGGGAAATTTGTAATCTCTATTTTTTCCTTTAATGAAGAGGTATTTTTAAATGGAATTGCGTTTCTCTTAAACCTTTACTTCATTACTTCTTTCTGCTTTGTTATGTGATTCTGCACTACTTAAGGCCTGCCTGAGGTTTGCCTATACCTGTATCCCCTAAGATTACTTGGTAAATTAAGATAGATGGGGATACAAACTTGTTGAAGTAGAGTTGAAGGCCCTGATACCTGTTCTTTATACTTGTGTAGTTGGTTAAAGTCAAGACCAATGCTCTATAGTTGGGCGTTAAGCCTTAGAAGCTTATCATGTTCGATGATTGTGTTTCTGTGAGACTAGAAACCCCCATTTTTTTTATTCAAACACTTAGCCCACCAAAAAATTTTGAGCGTTAAGACTTAAGATCAAATATGTAAAATATTTTATGACATTAGATTTAAAATACAAATCTGAAAGTCCTTAAAAGGGTCTTAAGACCTCTAAACTTAGGTAAACTTTAATCTAAAGTCCCACAAAGGGTCCTGAGACCTCTAAATTTTGAAATGTTGAAGTCCTTACAAGGATCTGGGACATCTGAACTTGAAAGTCCCACAACTTGAAATTTTAAAGTCCTTATAAGGGTCTGAGACCTTCTTACGAAATGTTTTTTGAATTTGAAGTCCTTATAAGGGTATAAGACCTCCGAACTTATAAACAAGTTCAAATTTTAAAGTCATTACAAGGGTCTGAGACCTCGAGGCTGAATTATTTTAGAATCTAAAGTCCTTATAAAGGTCTAGAACCTTCAGACTTTGAAAACAAGTTGAAATTTTGAATTCCTTATTAGGGTTTGAGACCTCCAAACCCAATTTTTTTCTAATTTAAAGTCCTTATAAGGTTCTAGGACCTCCAAATTTAGAAAACAACTTGAAATTTGAAGGCCTTATAAAGGTCTGAGACCTTCAAACTGAGTTTTTTTAGAATCTGAAGTCCTTATAAGGGTCTAAGACCTTCGAACTAAATAAATTTGAAACTAAAGTCTCATAAAGGATCATAAGACCTCTGAACTTAGGTAAAATTTAAATTTTGATGTCCTTATGGTCTGAGACCTACAGATTGAAAAACTATAACTAAAGTCCCACAACGGATCATAAGACCTCTGAACTTAGGTAATCTTGAAATTTCAAAGTCCATATAACGGTGTGAGACCTCTGGATTGAAACAATTTGTAATCCAAATTCCTTATAAAGGTCTAAGACCTCTGGAATTTTGGTCATTTCACCCTTCTTTCGTTAAAAATGAAATTTTGGATAATAGTTTGTATTTTAATGCTCAGCTCCCAAGTGATTTTGAAAATTGAATTTTTTTTGTTAAACATTTTCCAAAGTTATGCCTGAGGGGTGTAAGGTTTGTACAATTTTGTGAAGAAAATATTTTGATGGGCTGTTTATGGGTCCTTAAACCTTAGCCTCTTGGAATTATGTATGTAAATCTCAATATTCCCTTTAGTCTTTCATGTTTTCGAATACATTTGACTATACTTTTGGGGTGGTTATAACCTGAGGAATGTAATCTTTTTTGGGTCTTTAGACCTTTGACTATTAGTCTTAAACTAAGACTGAAATCCTTGTAACTTTAAAGTTGGGTCTTGAGACCTCATCTTAAACCTAGATCCAAGGATGAAATCCTTGTAACTCTTTTTTGGAACCTTAGACTTTGGTTTATATTTTAAGACAAGGTTGAAGTCCTTTTAGCTTTATTTGTGGGTCATAAGACCTTTGTTTTTTTATAAATCTAAGATTGAAGTCCTTAAAACTCTTAAAAATATTGATATTTTATACATTACGAGTAAACAAAAGTTTTCTTTTTCATTTAAGTCAGCTAATACATGGCTTATAGTTGTTCATGTAAGATGGCATACAATTTCTAAGGTTTTTGCTACCTTAAGTTGTACTTCTAGGTGTGAGGGTGATTGTCCTCATCTTGTTGGGTGGAGGTTTCCAAATTCATCAGCTATATTCCAAAGCTTTCTTAATAGAACTCGAACATTTATGGTGGTGGAGGTAAGACCTATGATAAGACCTCGGAGATCTTTTGGAGCTTTGATGGGGCCTCCGTCAAGTCCAGCGGAGTATTGAGCGACTTCTTTTTGTCTTTTATGGAAGTGATGTAGCACCCTCAAGGTTCTTTCTAGCTTCCAAAGACCTCTACTACACCTTTGGAGGTCGGGAACCTCATCATCATTCATTGAGTGATAGTCTTCCCATGATGAGATTGGCATTTAATATCTAATTAATTTGGATTATTTTAAATTACTTGTGTATTGTAATTTAATTGAATTAATTAATTATTATTAGTATGTATTTAAATATTAATCTCGAGAGTAAATGTTTAATATTTATGGAATTTATATTACTAAGTGAATAGTAATAATTTATTTACGTCATGACGAGTCATAGTGATGTGGCATTAATTTATCTCAACCAGGGGTCGGGCATAGACTATATTGGGGTTGAGCTAAGGACTTTTAGTAAAATAATTCGGATAACAATTATGAGTGTATGGTTGATTCCGGATAGGGCTAAATAGTCAAAAAAGAGTACCCGGGGATAGTAAATGGGTCTCGGGGCATTTTTAGGCATAACCAAGCCCACACGGGAGTGTTTGGGCCATTTTAATAAAGCCCACAAGCCTAAAAATGGGATTGGCATGATAAAACCTAAAATCGAGAAGGTGTGGTAGCCATTAACTCATTTAAGAAAACCTAAGTATGTAGAGGAGAAAAGAGGGAGAAATTGGAGAACCCTTGGGAGCCAAAATCAAGAACAAGTGTGTGTGTGTGTGTTCTTCATCAAATCACCATCTACATCAAAGGATTCAGACTCTATGAAATTCATCAGGCAAGTGGTTAAACTATTTCAATACAAATATGTGATAATCGATTCATATCATAGTAGGTCTGTTTAAAACGATTATTTTGGTTTGGGTGGATATAAATTGGGTTTTCAATTTATGGGGCATTGTGTGTAAGATTTTAGGAAGGATTTAGATCCCAATGTGTACTATGCGGGATGTAAAAATTTTAAACACAGAAATTTCCTCCTTATATTGACAAGTAGTGGGATTAAATTGTAGATGGAGGTCCTAAAATTTTTGTGTAATCTGGCGGACGAAATTTGGGAACTAATTCTTGTGAATACCTGAAATCGGAGAATAAATTTCGTGTTGTCTTTATTGGTGACTAATGGATTGGGAGTTTATATCCTATTAAAATTTATTGGGATGGTTGAATGTTTACAGTATAGAAATATAAAAAACAGAGTTGGAAGTAAACTCCCATAGTAGTTGATGCAAGCTAGAAGATGAAGGAGAGAGAAAAAGACAGGTTGTTAGAACAACCAAGGTCGTCGTTCACGCGACGTGTCCAGTGGTTCGAACGACGTGGACAATCGTTCGAGCGACGTGTCAACTGGAGCCTAGGTTTGGTTAATTTCGGTTGGGCCAGAGGGAAATTTTAAGCTTAAGTGAAGTTGTAGCGATGAACTTATCTTCGTTTATGTGAGTATAAAAGGAGGAGAGATAAATCATTTTTGTGGAGATAAAAGAGTGAGAATTAAGTATGGAATTTGGGGCGATAAATACTAAGGAATTAATTATGGATAAAGGGAATGTTCCCGAGTATTTTGGTTGAGTGAAGCCTTTGTAATTAATTAATTTATATGCAAATTAATTAACTTTTGATCGGGATATTTGACTCGAATATTTTCAGGCTAGTGCTACGGGACTTGTGCACGGATTAGTAGGGTTTAAATTATATACATACGTGTGTATGTGTGTGTGTGTGTGCTTAATAAATATTGGTGTGAATAATATTTATGGAAATGCATACCCCTCTGGTGACATCATAGGAGGTGGCGCGATGTGGGTGGATCCCCTAGCTAGTCAATGCAGGGTGACTATAGTCCCCAGGTCATAGTCGTCCAAGATTTTATTGTGTGATTTATTTTCAGGGGTGAACCGCTTTAGGTTATGATTCGGTTTCACTTTCGATGAAGGAACTATGATCGCCTCCATTACGTTTATTTTTATTTCACTAATTCGGGGAGTTAACCGAGTCGGGGTGTCCAGGTGGATGAGTATACTTGGGGTGATAGTATTTTAGAGAACATCTGGTGAGTGTCTACTCGGGAGGATGGTTATATATATTCAGCATGTGTATGAATGTTATAATATATGATACGTATATAATGGTGTAGATATTTATATAGAGGTGGAATACAAGATGTGCTATTGTATTATGTATATACGTATATCATAGTGTAGATATTTATATACGGGCGAAGTAAATAAAGTAAAAAGAGATTACTTGTACATAACTAGAGAGAATGTTATATAGTAAATTTAAAGGGGGTTAATTAAGTTAATGTGATAAATGACTTATAAGGTAAAAGTGTAAAATTACTCGGGCTAGAGTAGAGTGTCGAGGAGCTTCAGGATAAGGCTAGTTAGACGGGGTAGTGTAACTAGGAGGGTTAGGAAGAAGCGTTGGGTGTACACAATAGTTGAGAGGTGAGAAGTATCTCAAGTGAGTGCGACACTAACTTAAATATGAAGAGCATTCATGCATTTTGAATGTTGCATTTTAATTCACTTGCAATATATTTACTTTCAAAATATTTTCAAAACCTTTTAGGTGTCTAGCCACAGGGACGCCAAGCTTGTTTTTCTTTCCCAGGGATGCGTAACTACAGCAGGTGTGGATGCTTGGAGGATTTAGACTTAGCCGCTTCAGTTATTTCATTCCTGGAGTAGGATGCTGTCAGTATTTCATTTGGGCATGTCTCCCTAGTTATTTCATTTATTTCAGTAAGTCGATGTACTCAGATTATTATTCAGTTCGTTTATTATTTCGGACTTAGGATTTTTAGCTCATGGTTTATTCGGCAAGAATTTTTATTTATTTATATCTCGTGATGACTTGGACTTTATTATGGTGTACTCAGTTTATTTCAGTAAGGCATGTTTCACTTTGGGGGAAGAGCGTAATGTTGAATGTCATTGTAGAATGCAGACACATTCTTCTGGAGAGACAACTCAATGATGCAGGGAGTTCGGATCAACTAGTTGAGGAAATTACCCAACTAGTCTTACATATTCTTTATCTCGACATTCCATTTCCTGGAATCCTTGGAACCCCCTTGGGACGTGTAATATCCTGTATTTCTACATTCTAAGGACAAATTTTCAATCGAGCTATTTGTAGTATTAGCTATATTCCATTGAAGAAAACTCTTTTGGGTCATTCCTCATCAAGCTTCATACAACCTTAGAGAATCTGGCATCCACGGTTCACGCGACATCATTATGCACTTCAAGTCCATTTTCATATAAAGGTATATGACCAAAATCATTTTACGTGTTGGAGTAATTTTCATAAAAAGTATTTTTTATAGAAAATTAATTTTCATAAAAAACCAATTTTGAAATTAATTTTAACTCTTTTTAAAAGAAAAAGGAAATCTCGTTCGAAGTCCTTCCAGGGTGTTCGAACGACCTGGATCTAACGACATTGCCCAGACTGCACTGGTAACTCGTTAGAAGCTCGTTAGAAATGTCGTTCAAACAAACTCGTTCGAAGGAGATTTCTAACGACTTATCTAACTTTTACACTGGTCTATCATTAGATAACTCGTTCAAACGAAAGGTCGTTCGAACGAGATCTGTCAGTTTTGAAATTTTTTAAACTGTGTTCCTGTAGTTAATTTATATAAATGCCTTGGTCCACTACTTTTCCAGTTTCAATACATGGACGAAAATCAGTTCTTTTTTACGTGGAAGTTTTACATATACTTGAGAGCAAAAATTTCACATCCTCCCTTTTTGATAAAAATTCCTTCTCCAACAGAATTTAAGTTTTGATCCAAAACCCCATGCCATCAACCTGAAATTCAACAAGTAGTCTTGTGGTGGATTTCTGCGTTCAAGCTTATTGGAGACGGTAGTTTGGGTTTTGGTGGATACCACGAGATGAGGAGTGTCGAGCAACGCGTTGGATCTTCGCGTACTATAAATTCGGAGGTAGAGGAGGACATCAGCATGTCTTGATTGAGTCAAAGTCTATAAGTCTTTTATGTCCTTTGTAAAACCTATTTGTAGTTGATTTGTCTACGCCCAACCGTCCGAGGCTTTTCCCATTTGGGTTTTCCTCATACATCGGCGCGTTGTGATTGTGATTTTCGCACTTTACTTTATTAAATCACCTAGATGTGTGCGTAGGATGAAAAGTATAAAATTGGATAATTTTATATCTCTTAATCAAGTTATCAATCCCATCACTTTAACTGTTAACTGTTCATTCTAACCTTTAAATTTGCAAAAGCACTTAAAATTGGAATATATCTCTACCTGGAAAATTTTAATAGTGTTGTGTGTGTGTATTCTACGAAATAACCTAAGTATATATAACCTTACAACTTCAAATTTGTATCAAAACTAATCTATAAAAGTTATTTAGATGAATCCTGGAGGTTATATAGAAAGTTTTTTGTCGAATGGACCACCTATGTTTGGTGGAACTAATTACACCTATTGGAAAGCACGTATGAAATCTGGCCTTAAATCAATTGATGAACGTGTTTGGGTTACTGTTGAAAGAGGATGGTCCCCTCCTACTATGATTGTTGATGATGAAACTATTTTAACACCTGTAGAACATTGGGGTGAGGAAGAATTAAAATGGTGTAACTTTAACTCTAAAGGTTTACATGCCTTGTTTAGTGCGGTGACTTCCGATGAATTTCATCGTATAATGACTTGAGAGACATCAAAGGAAGCTTGGAATATTCTCCAAGTTACTCGTGAAGGAACTAGTGTAGTTAAAGCTTCAAAACTTCAAAACTTAACAACTCAATTTGAAACCATCACCTGAAAGAAACTGAAACATTTGATGAGTTTTATGATCGTATATCTGATATTGTTAATTCTTGCTTTAACTTAGGTGATAAAATACCCAAAGATCGCGTTGTTAAGAAAATTCTTAGATGTAATCCTAAGCGTTTCATTCCAAAAGTCAATATTCTTAATTCATTAGGAAATCTAAATACTTTAAAACTTGAAGAGCTTATTGGTGATCTTCAAACATATGAATTAGATATGTTTCCTAAAGATATCAAAAGCAAAGATAAAGGTGTTTCCTTGAAAGTAAAGAAAGTAGAAGTGTCTGAATCTGATAAGTCTGATATAGATCCTGATGATATAGCTCTGCTTGCTAAAAAAATTTAAAAAAATTTCAAGTTCAAAAGGCAAAACTCAAAATTTGAAAAACCAAAATTTGAGAACAACAAAAACAAAGGTAATAGAAAATTCAATAATCAGGATCCTAAGAAGTTCAACAGAGACAACTTTAAAAAGGATGATTCGGAGAGATACTTTGAGTGTGAGAGACGTGGTCATAGAGAGTTTGAGTGACCTACTAAACTAAAGAGACAAGGTAAAGAAAAAGGAAGTTTATAATGCTACTCTAAGCGATAGTGATAATGAGTCTGAAGACTCTGATGACTTTACCCCGTCTAGAAATAATTTCACTGCTTTTATAGCAAGTAATTCTAGAAATTCAAGTGAGTCACATCCTAATGTTGACAATTCTGAGTAGAATCTTGAGGTTGCTTCCACTCACTCTACTAGTAGTGATGAAAAAGGAAGTGAAAGTGAAATAGATGAGAGTGAACTGCAATTTGCTTATTTTGAACTATACACTGAGTCTCTTCGTATTCAAAAAGTAAACAAAAGATTAACCTTTAAAGTCTTAACTTTAGAAAAAGAGTTGAAAGGCCTGAAGGAGAAGGAGGCTTTAGTTAGTCAACTCGAGGCAATTACGATATCCCTCTCTGAGAAGCTTATATTAGTAGGCAAAGAAAAATGCGATTTAATTAACTCCTTAGAAGGTGCAAACAAAGTTATTCATGAGTCTTTAGAGATTAGAAAATCTCTTGAAGCTAAAATTGTCCAATAAAGCTTTTATTGCTCATGTTGCACTTAAGGCTCAAAATACCTACCAATGGTACTTTGATAGTGGTTGTTCGCGACATATGATCAGTGATAAATCTTTGTTTACCACTCTTGAAAACTATAAAGATGGTAAGGTCACCTTTGGGGATGGAAGCAAATATCGAATCATGGGTAGAGGATCTATTGAAATCTTCGAGTTTCCTAAACATGAAAATGTCCTTTATGTTGATGGTCTCAAGGCTAATTTGATAAGTATTAGCCAATTATGTGATGAAAATCTTGATGTTAAGTTTAGTCAATCGGAGTGCACCATATATGATCAATCGTGTGAATCTATTTTTATAAGGTGTGAGAACTAGTGACAATTGCTACGGAATAGTTCCTAAATCCTCTTTGGTTTGCAATAGTGCAAAATCCTCGTCTGTCGATCTTTGGCATCAAAGGTTAGGTCATGTTAACTTTAGAGATCTTGATCGATTAGTGAGAAAAGAGATAGTTCGAGGTTTACCATCTCTAGGAAAACTAACCTCCACTATTTGCGGGCCTTGTCAATTAAGAAAGCAAATTAAGAATCCACATAAAAAGTTAAACTCAATAACTACCTCTTGTGTCTTAGAATTGATACACATGGACCTTATGGGTCCCACTCGTACCGAGAGCATAGGAGGAAAGAGATATATCTTAGTAATGGTGGATGATTTTTATTGATACTCTATAGTAGGTTTTCTAAGAGAAAAATCTGAGACTGATGATTTTCTCACTGTTAAGTGTATAATTCTTCAAAATCAACATGGTGTTACCATAAACCGCTTTAGGAGTGATAATGGAACCGAATTCAAGGAATTCGGTGTAAATGACTTTTGTGATGAAATAGGAATTAATTATGAATTCTTGGTCGTTCGAACTCCACAACAAAATGGTATAGTTGAAAGAAAAAATCGAACGATCCAAGAAATGGCAAGATCTATGCTCCTAGGAAAAAATGTGCCTCATAGGTTTTGGGCCGAAGCGGTTAACACCGCATGTCACATCGTAAATAGGGTTTATTTGCGTCCTAATACTAACAAAATGCCATATGAATTGTGGACGTTCAAGAAGCCTAATTTGTCCTATTTTAGAGTTTTTGGTAGTCCTTGTTATATACTTCGAGATAGAGAACTTCTAGGTAAATTTGACTCAATGAGTGATGAAGGTATTTTCCTAGGATATTCTCAAACCAGTAGAGCTTTTAGAGTTTTCAACTTAAGTATCTCTAAATTCATGGAATCAATAAATGTTATAATAAAAGACGATGCTCCGACCACATCTATTGGAAATGAGGAAGATTTGTCATGTGAGTGTGATGTTGTTTTCAGTGTTGAAAATATTGAGTCTCGCAATGACTTAGTTGTTCCCACAAATGAGAAAAAGGATCCTTCCCCTTAGGTTCATAAAAGTCATGACTCCTTTAAAATTATAGGAGATCCCGAGGTAGGTGTCAAGACTAGGGATCAATTAGAAAATGAAGTTACCTATTTATGCTATACTTCTAAAATTGAAACTAAAAACTTTAAAGAAGCACTAAAAGATTAACATTGGATTAATGCCATGAAATAAGAATTATTTCAATTTAAGAAAAACGATGTTTGGGAATTAGTCCCTAGACCCTCTAATACTAACGTCATTGGTACCAAATGGATTTTCAAAAATAAAATGGATGAAAATGGTGTCATTGTTCGTAACAAAGTTAGGTTGGTTGCCCAAGGATACACCTAAATAGAAGGAGTTAACTTTGAAGAAACTTTTGCTCCAGTTGCTAGATAGAATTGGTTCGCCTTTTATTAGCCATAGCATGTCACCTTAAATTTAAATTGTATCAAATGGTATTATTCAAGTAGAAGTCTATGTAGAATAACCTACAGGCTTTGAGGACCTGAAGCATCCTAATCATGTCTTCTTCCTAAAGAAAGCACTATATGGCTTGAAACAAGCACCCAGTGCTTGGTATGAAAGGTTCACTTCTTATCTCCTTTCTCGTGGGTTTTTGATAGGGGGAGTAGATATGACACTATTTGTCTGTCGTGATGAGAAAGCTATTTTAGTTGCGCAAGTGTATGTAGATGACATACTATTTGGTTCTACACGTGACAAACATACTCAATTTTTTTCAAAAGAAATGCAAGATGAATTTGAGATGAGTATGGCCGGTGAACTTACCTTCTTCCTAGGTCTTCAAGTTCGTCAACTCGAAAGTGGGATATTTTTGTCTCAAACTAAGTATGCTAAAGACCTAGTTAAGAAATTTAAACTAGAATCCTCTAAGCATGCACGTACTCTAATGAGTTCTTTGATTAAACTTAGTAAGGGCACTAAAGGAAAGGATGTAGAGCACAATCTCTTTAGGAGTATGATAGGTAGTCTATTTACCTAACCGCTAGTCATCCTGATATTTCCTTTAGTGTAGGAGTTTTTGCCCGCTATCAAGCCGCCCTAAAAGAGTCTCATTTACTTTCCATTAAATGTATTATCAAATATGTTAGTGGGACCCTGTCTTTTGGGATTTGATATTCCTTCAACACAAATAATTATCTATCGGCATATTCGGACGCCGATTAGGCAGGAGATGTTGATGGATGCAAACGTACATCTGGCGATTGTTTCTACTTTGGAAGTGCATTTGTTTCATGGATAAGAAAAAAACAAAATTCTATTTATTTGTCCACGGTAGAGGCCGAATACATAGCCACCGGGAGTTTTTGCACTCAACTCATTTGTATGAAACAAATGTTGGAAGATTATGGTATTTCTCAAGGCACTATGACTATCTATTGCGATAATACTAGTGCAATTCACATTTCCCATAATCCCGTTCAACATTCTAGAACCAAGCATATTAGAATCCGTGAACATTTTATTCGTGACTTGGTTGAAGAGAAAATCATTTCCTTAAGCTTCGTTATCACCGATCAACAATTGGCCGATATCTTCACAAAACCTCTAAATGACCTTAGGTTTGAAAACCTTAGGAAATCGATTGGGGTTTGCTCCATTGATTAAGATAGTAGTCTCCTATCTAGTTTAGGTAATGCTTATTATCTATCTTTTTACCTATGAACTAGATTATCTTTGTAAATATTTTATTCAAAATTTCAAAAATATTTTGTTCTTTTCAAGGAAAATAGGAAAGGTTAGAAAATCTTTCACAAATTTTTGTCCTTATGGTTTTATGTTCGATGTGTTCGGATCACTATTCTATTTCATGTCCACGTTCCTTTCAATGAGTAGTTATGCCAGACTTCGTCTCTCTTGTGCATAATAATTCTCTTTTATGATATGTATTTCTGTGATTGCCTCATATATTTGCCTTCTTTCACACACTTTTCACGAAATATTGCGGATATCTTTTTCACATTTCTCTCGTATGGTGAGATTTGGTATTGTCTTTTCAATCTTAGTCACCTCTTATAAGCAATCGAAATTGTGCATGATCATCCATTGCCCGGATTTAAATAAAAAAAATGTAATTATATTCATCCGATTGTTTGTTATTTCTAGCAATGGACTCGGGCTGCGAAAAACAAAATGTTTTTGCATGAATAGCCTCCATTTGCATAATAGAATAAGTTGAAGATAAGTGCAAAATGTTTTGCGTGAATAACCTCCATTTGCATAAGTGCCTAAAATTGAAGCATTGAAAAAATGATATATAATGCCAAGGCCAAAATTATTTAGCTTGATTGATTCTTCAAAAGAAAAGTCTCAATCTAAAGTTGCTAATGGGAGATATAAGTTGAAGATCAATGGGCATGCACATTTATTCGATCCATTGCTTTCCAATTGTGACAACATTGGTGAGAGAATCATCTATCTTGTATGCGTGTTGCTTTAATGTTTGAGTGTCCAATGGTATTTATTTATTGACACAAGGCTGATGTGAGTGCATATTATGTTTATATATTGTTGTGCATTCCTCATTTCTGCATTGTCTTAGGTAAAAACTCTCACTCGCATTGTTCACACCCCTACATTTCTGCTCCCACGATTTGGATATGTCTTCGCAACCTAGGACTAGTAAAACTTACATTTTGGCAACCTTCTGGCCTTCCCAATTCCTTCTTAAATGTTATTTCAAGCTTATTTTATTTTTATTTTTTATCCTAGTTGATTTTCGTCAGTAAAACTCGTTCAAACGAGTTTTTGAACGACAATTCCTCATTCAAGTCTGGAACATCGTTCGAATTGTTGTTTGAACGAAAATTTCATTCGAACGAACTTCTAACGAGGTTCATAAAATTCTTCTAGCATATCGTTTGAATTGTCGTTCTAACGAACCATATCGTTCAAATTGTCGCTCTAACGACCTGGGTTTATTTTGGGCGATTTCTTTTCCAAAAATTTATGTCGCTTCATTGTTTTTTCTCTCACTTCATTCCCATGATCCCCCCATGTCCCCAAAATTTTGCTATATCTCTTCTCCCATTTCCCCACTTCCTCTCTTCCCTCTACACCCATTACCCATTTTCCCACTACTCCCATACTCCATTTTTTCCTACGAATCTTCCCATCACCTCCATTAAACTTCATTCTTCCTTCCACAACACTCATTCCTCTTACATCTCATCATTCTCAAGCAAGGGTTCCGAGTTTGGTGTTCTTCCTCTTATCTCATCTAGGTATTTTTTTCTCTTCTCTTCTTTCTAGGTATATATATATATATATATATATATATATATATATGTGTGTGTGTGTGTGTGTGTGTGTGTGTGTGTGTGTGTAGTTTTGTATATAGTTTTGTTTTGGGGCTATATAATATATCATAATTTTGTTTGTGTTGCCCCTATTTAAGTTGAATTCCATGAACATTACCATTTTTCTTTAAATTAAATTTTTTTTGATAAATTCGTGGAAATTCTTTTAATTTTTTTATTTTATTTTATTTTTGTTTTATATCTAACGGAGGATGAGTATTATTGTTGCTTGGTTTGTTGGTGTGTTTGGCAGTTTGGATGGATGTTTGTTTGGGTAGGTTCTAGTTTAGCCCCTTTTAGTATGGCCCCTTGTAGTCGTCGCACCCGTCGCATTAGCGACTCTCCCAAGGAATGCTCTTCCTCCTCTTATTCATCCTCATTCGATCAGGACAATAGTGTCAATGCGTTCATCCCTAATCTTAAACTACGTTAGAGGACGCTCACTATCCATACAAAATACCATACTCAAGGATTTTATACTACGGCCATTGTTCGCAAAAAACTTGTCCATTTCACATCTCTAGCAGGCACCATCGTTCACTCCTGGATATCTGACTTAGGGTGGGACCCCTTGTTCTCCCTCACTGACACAATCTTTCCCGACCTTATTCGAGAATTTTATTTTTGGATGTGTGCTCGGGAGGATCATATTTTCTCTCGTGTGAGAGGTCGGGAGATCATTGTCAGTCCTGACTCCATAGCTCGTCTCATCTCTTTACCCCGTGTCAATAATCCATTCTACCCTTGGGCTCTCGATTCTCGTCCTGGCCCTACTTTTTTTATGAGCACCATGTGTAGGAGTACCCCAACCAGCACTGTTACCATTTTTCACAAACATTTATATCGGGATTTTATGGTCCTTAATTGGATTATTTGTTCTTGCCTCATTCCACGTGCAAACTCAACCCAAATCACAAAGATGCACATGGACCTCATGTTTGCCATTAGCATCAGGGATGCCATCGACCTCCCTGCCTTCATTTATCTTGTCATTAAGTCTGTTAGAATACTTCCCTCCGATCTCGCTAGACAAGCCCTCCCCTTTATCGTAATTATTACCCACTTTTGTCTTGCCGCCGACAGCCCTCATCTTCCTACCGATGTCCCGGTGACCCGCTACCAAACCATTGATATGTCCTCTGTTGGTAGGTCTCGTGGTCACTTACCCCCCATACTCCACAACTCACTCCCTCTCAATCCGTATCTTCTCAATCCTCCACTTCCTCCACTCCTGCCCCTAGTAGGCATGCACCCTCTCATGACACCCTTATATCATCATCTTCTCATGCTAACGCACCCATTGAATCAGAGGATATTAGGTTTGTTCGTTCACAGGTGGAGAAAATTCAAGAAGACAGGCATCAAGATTGAGCTATGTTGCAGGAACTTCTGATTTCCATGCAGTAAGATAGGGAGGCTCAAGCTCGCCACGAGGAGGCTCAAGCGCATCGGGATTCTATGCTTCTTAAGCACCTTGAGGCGATCCGTCGCATGGAGATGCGCCGTGGAGCTAGCTCATCCGGCACTGGGTCCCTTCCAGATGATTCACCAAATTATGCCCATGCTCCTTGATTTCATTTATGTTTAAATTTATTTTATTTGTACTTGTAAGGCCGAGTGGAACACCATTATTTACATTTTTTCACTTGTAGTTGTTTATTTTCTTTTAAATGTATGGATATATGGTTTTTCCATTTATGGTTAATGCGATCACTCCTGTTTCTTCAATTATTGCACATATGTATCTTTGCTTGTGTTGCATATTTTTTTTTGATTTTATGCCTCCTATCCTTTTCTCTTACCATGCAGGCTATATCTATCCCTTTTTCTTTTCCGGACAAAAAGGGGGAGAAACATTGATAGGGGGAGGTCATAATTTAGGGGGAGTTAATTATAATCTAACATATGTCATACTCATGTTTAATTAACTTTCCCTATATTCTCATGATTAGTTAACGCCTTATTTATATTCTATATTTCCCCATGCGTTTTCTGAATTTGTTATTTCATGTGTGTAGGATGTATCACCTAGAAAAATTGATAGGAGGAGTTCATAATTTAGGGGGAGTTAATTATAATCTAACATATGTCATACTCATGTTTAATTAACTTGCCCTATATTCTCATGATTAGTTAACGCTTGATTTATATTCTCTATTTCCCCATGTGTTTTATGAATTTGTTGTTTCATGTGTGTAGGATATATCGCCTATTTTTCTGCAGCACACCGTCAGTCGAGTAATTTAGTTGTCTTTGTATTTGGGATTTTGGGATGGGCTTTAGAATCGTCTTGACGGCTGGCTTAGCAAATTCAGACTTTTTGTTTAATTTTTTATTATTTCATTTTGTCCCGGAATAGCCAAAGGGGGAGATTTGTAAGGAAAAATTTACAATCAAGTTATTTGTAGTATTGGCTACATTCCGACGGACAAAACATTTTTGGGTCATTCCTCATCAAGGTTCAAACAACCTTAGAGAATAGGGAATCCAAAGTTCACGCGACATCATTATGCACTTCAAGTCTATTTTCATAAAAAGGTATATGACCAAAATCATTTTATGTGTTAGAGTAATTTTCATAAGAAGTATTTTTCATAGAAAAATAATTTTCATAAAAAACCAATTTTGAAATTAATTTTAACTCTTTTTAAAAGAAAAAGGAAATCTCGTTCGAAGTCCTTCCCGATCGTTCGAACGACCTAGATCTAAAGACATTGCCTAGACTGCATTGGTAACTCGTTAGAAGCTCGTTAGAAATGTCGTTCGAACAAACTCGTTCGAATGAGATTTCTAACGACTTATCTAACTTTTACACTGGTTTATCGTTAGGTAACTCGTTCGAACGAGATCTGTCAGTTTTGAAATTTTTTAAACTGTTTTCCTGCAGTTAATTTATATAACTACCTTGGTCCACTACTTTTCCAATTTCAATACATGGACAAAGATCAGTTCTTTTTGACAAGGAAGTTTTACATATACTTGAGAGCAAAAATTTCACATCTTCCCTTTTTGATAAAAATTCCTTCTCCAACACAATTTAACTTTTGATCCAAAACCCATGCCGTCAACCTGAAATTCAACAAGTAGTCTTGAGGTGGATTTCTGCGTTCAAGCTTATTGGAGACGATAGTTGGGCTTAGGTGGATATCGCGACACGAGGAGTGTCGAGCAACACGTTGGAGCTTGGCATACTACAAATTCGGAGGTAGAGGACGTCATCAGCATGTCTTGATTGAGTCAACGTCTGTAAGTCTTTTGTGTCCTTTGTAAAACCTATTTTTAGTGGATTGGTCTTGGCCCAGTCGTCCGAGGTTTTTCCCATTTGGATTTTCCTCGTACATCGGCGCATTGTGGTTGTGATTTTTGCACTTTACTTTATTAAATCACCTAGATGTATGCGTAAGATACAAAGGATAAATTGGATAATTTTATATCTCTTAATTAAGTTACCAATCCCATCACTTTAACTGTTAATTATTCATTCTAACCTTTAAATTTGCAAAAGCATTTAAAATATGAATATATCTCTACTTGGCAAATTTTAATAGTGTTGTGTGTGTCTTCTACGAAATAACCTAAGTACATATAACTTTACTACTTCATACGTATTTATGATTTAATTAATTGAGGAATTAATTGGGAAAATATGTTTTAGTTAAATTACATGTGTGATGTAATTTATTGTGATTAAATGGTAAATATGATGATTAAATATTACTTGAGAGACAGAGACTGATTAATATTACACTATGAGATTTACTATGTGTGTGGATAGTAAATGTTAATAGTTAATTTGTATGACATAGCGAGTGATATGGACGTACTTGATTATATCTCAGTCGAGCGTCACTTGTAGACTAAATTGAAGGTGAGATAGGAAATTATATTCTAAGTGACTCAAATGATAATTTAGAGGTCACAGATGATTCCAAAAGGGTCTAATTATAGTCAAAATAGTATTCCTCAGAGTACTAGTCGGGTACCGGAGCATTTTTGGGTTAAATCGGGACCATACGAGGGAGTTTTAGTCATTTGGCATGTGGGGGTGAGTAGACCTACGAAATTACAAACTCTAATTCAGATTATAAGAGTTGGAGGCTAGGGTTAGAGGAGAGAAAAAGTCACAAAAACCATTGGAGATAGAGAGAGAGCTATTGTGAAGCCTAAAGGAGAGATTTAGAGAAGATTGGAATGTGTTCTTCCACCATAAGCGTCTTGGGAAGAAAGAAAGGAGAAGAAGAACATCAACCCTCCAACAATTATGAAATCAGACCCTACTGTAATCAAGGCAAGTGGTTATTTGCAAATTACTTTGAGTTATAATATCCGTGCGTAAGATTTATGAATAATTGATTTTGTTGTATATTCTTGGAGAAAAAAGAATTGATTAATGGCATGTTTGGGTAGAAATAGCATGTGGTTAGATTTATATCTGTTGAGGATTAAAAATTAGAGGAATTATGATTGTTAATACGAATTAAAATTTGGGTTTATGATTTAAAATATTGGAAGAACATATTTTCAGGGTTCTTGAATAATTAAAGGAGTTGAATTATTTTGGGTTAATTTTGTGAAGATTTATATGTTTAAATCGTTGGAATCATCCTAGAGTATGTAGAAATAGTTAGGAATCATTGGTTTCAAGTTTGGTATGTTATCATATGAGTTGGATAATTGGGAATGGTGATAAAACGCATGAAGAAGATGAACTACACCTACACCAACTCGATCGATCGATCGACTGATGAATGTCGATCGATCGACCCACGCTGATTCTGGGTTTTTTTGTTGGTTGAGTTCTAATCATCTTCCAATGTTTGAGGGGAACCTTAGGGATGATATTGTACCTATGTAGGTACTGAGGGAAAACTAGTAGATATTTTGGGGAGGTCTATTATGATCTTTGAGGGTAAGGTTTGGAGAGATGAACCGATTGAGTCGTGCATCGGGAATTATGGATTTTGAGTTACGAGGAGGGTTAACGTCAATCCAAGATATATATACCAGTAGGTTAGGGATAGTTTAACTACTAAAATAAAGGGAGGGGTAACTAGGGCCCTTAGAGTTTGGGTGAAAACTCATTTAAATACGATGGAAGATAAATCGTAAAATAATAAGTACGGTGAGTATGGGAGAGATATGTACTACGTACGAGATTATGATAATTGGGTTTGTGTGCATACCTACTGATTTATGTTAATACTTAGGAGGAGTGAATATCTAAGGTATACTTGATTATATTAGGGTCGAGGCGACATTCCGAACTAATATATGAAGATAATAAATACGATAGTGAGACAAATCGTAAATTAAAAAGTACGGTGAATATCTGAGAGAAAAATATTACGTACAAGTATGATTATTAGGTTGTATGTATACCTACCGAAGTATATAAATACTTAGGTGGAGAGAATACCTAAAGTATAATTGCCTATATTAGGGTCGAGGTTTGATTCCGAACTAATATGTGGAAATAGTGAATTGGTGTCATGATGAAATAGTTCCGAACCAATATGTGTATAAAATTTAATGAGTGGGGTCGAGCTGATTTTTTCGAACCAATACATGAAATAAACTTGGGGTCAAGGTGACATTCCGAACCAATCCTTTTACTTGGTGTCGATGGACCATTCCAAACCAAGAGTCCTTGAAATGTGTTATGAGGACATATTGATGATGAATGAATTTATAAGTATATACTGTGTGTGAAATGTATATTGTATGATAATATACTTATATGGGATAGTAGAAAATTAGATGACGTGCATACATCTAAAAGTAAATTAAGTAGAGAAACTTAATTAGAAAAATTAAACAATAGATAATGACTGTGTTAAGAATAAATTAAGTAATGAGACTTAATTGTAAAAGTAAGAGATAACAAGATGTGACAAGTTATCTAAGCATATAACATATGAGATGTGTTACTGTTAACATACTGTATGGGCAGTATGGGAACTTAGCCGTGTAGATAAGTTCGGTTAAATACTAAAGTCTAGTTAGCTTACGTAGTACAGCTAGGTGGGCTAAGTATAGGACGTTATTCGTGCACTATTGATGAGGGGTGAGGTAACTCAAGAGAGTGTACGCAATCTTAACATGTATAATCAATAACTCATCTTATTGTGATAAACACGTGCTAAATATTTTCAAAATGTGTTGAGTACTAACTCTTGCTAACAAAATATTTTAAAAACCTTTTAGGTGTTCAGCCACAGGGATGCCAGACTTGAGGATTCAGTCCAAGGACTCGTAGCTACAGCTTTGTGGAGGCTAGAAGGACTTTGCATAGATGATTCATTTATTCAGATCTAGTGTAGGATCTCATTTTAGTACTCTCTATTGAGACATGTTGTCCACAGTCATTATTTCAGATTTTCAGTTTTGGATTATATTTGTTTTATTTAGCAGTTTTGGATTTTAGTTAATTGTTGACTCGGTAAGACTTTATTATTTATATATTGTTGGATGGTTCATAGCTTATTGTGAATGTTTATCTATTACTTACGTATGAGTAAATTGTCTTCGAATAATGAAAGATAAAATTTGGCATCAGTCTAATTTCACTTAGCTGATTAGTAATTAAAACGTTTTCGACAGTGATGCTAAGAATGAACCAACTGAGAAACCTGTTTTAATTTAATTTAGAAGTGATCGCCCGGGATTTAATTAGGCAGGGTGTCATAGGACGGTTCTCCGAGGAGTTGTACTATTTTCTTTTGTAACGATGCGAGCTTCTAATCATTGGAGGGACAGAGCAACTCCTCTGGATCATTATCCTCCTGTAACAGGGGCTCCTAGTTTTCCCTAATACCATTATTTTCTGGTACCACTAATTCCTCTACCAGGTAGGTAAAGGGAATCGTATAAGAGTGGCATACATGGAACTTGGAAGGATTAAGTTGTGTATTTGGGAGACATAGAACTTGTCCATCCCACAGACATCGCTAAACTAATGACTATTAAAATTTTAAGTGACTTTAGTCCCACATTTTCTCCCCTCTAGACCTCAGTAGGGTAAGAGATAAATTATGTCAAATATAAAGACAAAGATTCAAAGTGGTTTAGACCTCAGATGAGGGTCCTACGTCCATTGTCAAAGGTGTTCCACTTGTATATCATAAAGTAAATGAAGTACTACAGTCTAGGAGATCTCTTGAGCTTTGGTTAAGATAATTTGAGGTTTTGCGACCTTTATCAACAGCATAGAGGACCTTAGGAAGTAACCGAATGACTTCTCTAGGGGTTATAACGTACTTATTTAGGGCTCTATAAGATTCATAAATGCAACCGGTTCAGGTTAAAAGTATAAGCTCACAATAGTGGATTATGAGTGTGAACAATGTGTAAACACTTGTGAAATGTTATAACTCTAGTGAGTTTAATTGATTTAATTCCTTAATCTCTTTGAATGACCAATATCTATCCCCTTTCACCTTCCACCTTCCACTAGGTTCCTATTTATAAGGGAACTCCTGGAGAGAGAATGAGTGGACTATTAAAACATGGATGGGGTGTCCCTAACGTTTGTTAGTGTCAGTAAGGTAGTGGAGTGTTAAGAAAAGTAATTACGGGTGGTGTAAGTTAGTAGTTGAGTGAATTTAATGATTATGGGAGCATTCAATTCAAGTGGAGATGTGTAGTGGCGGTAAGTGGAATAATGTTCTTCTTCTCACCCACTCCGCTAACCTGTTCTCCGAAGTTTTACAAGAGATCCAAAGGGTCTGGATGAATCGTGGTGTTGCTTAAAATCGATCTTGAAGTATCACGTGCTATTAAATCTTAGCACTAAGTCTTGGTTGACATCGCTAGGTCATCATCTTTCAATATGAGGTTGCTCTGACCACATATCGTGATAAAAACTTAATATTGTGGTCTCTAAGCTTGTTTAAGAAAGTATGTCGGAATGACTAACCTTCCTAGGAGGAAGGATGCATGGAAGAGGTGTAATAAAGTACCATAGAACACCCTAGATAATAGCGGAGGCTTTGTAGAATAAGTAATGGTATGTCTGAGTTCTGGGGCTGGCCTTGGAACCCCTGCCTTGCTTTGGAGGAAGTTGGGAAGTTGAGAGCCTTTTAAACACCAAGTGTCGAATAGGGTATCATCAGTGATAGTACTTTCTAATTTAGTGATAAATACTTTTTAGCATCGATTATGATTTGGTTTGGTACATTAGTGTACTCTTTCACTAATGACGAGTGAGGTATTTCTTTCACGTGAATGTCGACGGGTTGGCATGTTTATTGTAATTGAGTCACATGGTTATTACTGTTTTGATAGTGTAAGATATTTCTTAAAATCTTAGGATATTGATCCAAATATATAAATCTTTTCCTCGTACAGGTACTATTATTATTATATACAAGAATCGCAGGGCTAGTCAGTCAGACTTTCAACTTATAGAAGATTCAACTTGTCATCCTTAGAGTAGGAGTTGTTATTTCTTTATAATAGTTGCCTATATTCAACAGTTTTGGTCAGAGGTAGTTATTCATGTATTTATTTTATTTCAGTGGAGACATTTGTATAAAAGAGATTTTATTATAGTGGATTCATAATTTTTGGAGTTTAAGTCTTACCCCAGTTGAGTTAGTTACTGAGTTTTATACTGCGGGTGATTATATTTACTGCCATTTTTCTGTTTACGTTGATGCTGAGAATGATATAAATTGTTTAGATCTCCCTATATTTGGCATTCGATCTGATCAATTCGGCGTGGAAAATAGGGGGTGTTACGAGTAAGCCTTTTGTCTCGTCATTCTTGGAGGTTAACACTTGATTCTCCTCATCCTTATAAAAAAACGTGAATCTCCCTCTCGAACCCTCCATGATGGATTATTAATCTAAAACCCAAACTTATACCAATATAAATAGGTAAAAGTCATGGGTTTAGCCTTAACTAGGTTTACAAAAAGTTTCGGCCTACTACTTGGGTATTGGACTATATTAGGGAACCAGGATAAATAACTAAATTGGATTCTAAATAAATACTCGAAAATCCCAATTACAATTATCATAATTACTTCTTTTCTTTGTTTAAACGCGATTCATTCCACTAAATAATCACGACCACAATCCAATTTTATTATCTTTAAATCACTTGAAATAAAGAGGTTTTATTTTCAAGTTTATTATGGTACATAATATGATTCCCCAATGTTAAGTATCCAATACCTGCTTAGTCAAATCAATTTTTTGGTGATCAATTTTAACCAACATCTAATCAATTCCTTGATATTCAGACTTAACTTATTTTCTCTCCACCAGATTCTAAAATAATTCACCAGTCATTTTTACTGGTGGAAACAAAACGTATATGTCTATCAAGGGGGTATCACAATTAAAGATATCTTCTGGATGCGAATTCCTCTAAATTATGATCTTAACCGTACTCGCAAAGCGATTGCCAAACTCGTGGGGATCATTTCATTCAATATAAAATTGAATCCCGTCCATAACAGCCAAAGCAACAATTGTTTAAGCATTCCAATCCTCATAACTCTCGTTATTAAGAATCTATGAACCCTATGTCAATTATGTGAGATTAAAGTCTAATCAAGACAATCCTTAGACGTAAATCTCACGAGTAGTCATGTTCAATAAGTCTTGAATGTAGCGGTCATAATGATCTATTGAACTATCATATTGTAGGAGGGGCTTAACGATAAGCCCTCCATTTAATTATAAATTGGGCTAGATCTTGATAAAAGTCCATAATACCACACAAGTTTATGTGACTCGGATATTATTGTGCAAGTCCAACATATAGTGCATATTTATCTAATATTTATGCACCAACTCAACAATTATTGTAATGTGGAGTGTGTAACATATGCTATGGGATGCATGGCATACAAATTAGTACAAGTGTCCCCGCGGGTTTTTAGACACATGTCTCCACAAAAAAATTGACATGAGGCTCACGTATGTTTGCACTATTTCATATAAGAATTCTTACTCATATCTACCTCTCAGGTTTCTTTTAATTTATATTTGTATCGTATATTGTAAATTGCATCATGAAAAATCTTTATCATGCTTGAGTTTTTAAATTTGGCATGTCTCATTCTGATTACATAAATATTCTTTTATTAGTTAATCTAGTGTAAATAACATTACCATAAACCATAAGGGTTATATGTTTAAAACATATGAAATACATGCATACATATTTTCAGGCTCATATTCGTGTTTTACATAGTCAGAAAATGGTACAAGCGGCATTTGGAAAAAAAATTAATGATTTACGAATTTTAGACTTTAGTCACAAAACCTATGTGCTAATAGGACTAACAAATGAGTGTCAAGCCCACAATGGTGTGCATTTCTAATAGGTCATCCAGCCTACCTGTAGTATGTCTTATGCATTTAATAACATGTTACTGTAGTAGTTGAATGTATAGCATTTCCAAAATGATAATAAATTTCTTAATGGGACCACGCATACATACAAATATATGCATAAATATTTATTGTACTGTTGATTGCTACTTTATTGGCTTAATGAGGCTGGTCATTTATTTTAAAGGGGAAAAAAACCTCTGTGTAAATAGTTGTAACCCCCTTACACTTTAACCGAGCTAATTAAATCAATGAAAACCTAAATTTCCCTTTATCTCCCTTATAAAGTACTTAAATCCAAAAACATCCTATTAAAGTCAATATATCATCAGACCTACTACTTTGCTTAATTACCCAAGTACCCCTTGAAGTTACAAAATGACAAAATCACCTCTTAAACTTTTAAAAGAGGCATAATTTAACTTATACATCACCCCAAGACCCACACTATATATCAAATTAAACCTCTAGACTTAGACTAATTAGAATTTACAACCTCGACCCTAAACTTTCATGAATTTATACAAATGACCCTAAAATTTGAAAAATTCCATATTTAATACCAAATGAATATAAAACTTTCTTTCTAAGCACTAAAACTCAAAACTTAATATTTATACTTTCCTCCTGCCAAATCAGCCTCCATCTATGAAGAACATGCCAAAATCACATGGCTACACCTTGTAACCATGTGAATTTCAATTTCCAATAATCCTATATTCTTAATCTTAGGGAGAAACCACCTCCCTTATTCACTACTGAACTCCTCCTAACCTCTACCACAAAATCCCCATGATCGCTAGCAACAAAACTCACCTTTTTAGCTTGTCCAAAGTTCAAAATTTTCCCTCCAAATTGGTACATCGTTATTTTATGTATTAAGTTTTGTTATTTCAATTCCAATAGTTTTTGTACAGTTATTATGTTCATACTAATCAAAAACACCAAGTTCTTACGTATGAAATAGCTCCCGTTTGAAAAAACCTTCAAAAACTCCATTAAAGCTTGAGCTTTAATGGTGAAACTCTATATTCTAACTCTGAACTAGTTTCAAAGTGAGGAATAGGTTTCTTATGAGCCCAAGAGCTCAAGTGCAATAGTTTTTTTCAAAATCTTATAAGCTTTGAACCTTAATTTCCCAAAAGCGTTTCTTGTTTCAGAAAACTAAAAATTCCAAATTCTCCTCAACCATACCACCTCAATCCTTCAAACCAAAATGAAAATCTTTATTATGATAGCAGAAACCTAGCCATAAACTTAAAATTCATTGCCATTCCAGTAAAGCCACCAATGTTTAGTCAAATTTCCTATAAAACACACAGTATTTAAAACTCAATGAACACTGAACCTCAATCCATGAAACTTATATATTTGGATTCCTTGTGAAAAATTAGGTTGGATTGGTGCAAGAATCATCTCAAATGGTTTAGAAGATCAGAAGTTATTTAAGGTCAAAGTTTTCTCAAACCCTAGGTCAACTGTCGAGAGGTTGAAGATGACCTTTTCAACCAGAAATCTTGACCGAGCGGGTGAGGGTGTGTGGCCAATGAAAAAAAATATTTTTTTCAATATATTTATTCAATTTTTCTGGTCAAATTGATATAAGGTAAGGCAGTGTTTGGTCAATCCTAGCTCTAGTTACAGAAAAACAAGGTTGTAGGTTATAAATATTTTTCAATATTTATAATTTAATCCCTCCTGGATTTTTCAAGTTATAAATTTTAACCCCAACCTTTTCCTACACCTACTTTGGTAAATTTTGAATCAAAAAGTCTTTTATACCATTTTTTTAATTTTACCCTAAGGTATATATTTTAAATCTCTTAAATAATTACAAATTAACCCCTAAAGTTTAATAAACACGGTTTTTTCCATTTATTTTTCCTAACTAACATTATTATTAATTACACCTACTGTAAAATATGTTTATGTATAGATAATCAAGTACCAGCCTCTCTCGACCTCTACTTCAACCATAACTAAGTCCATTTTACTCAACATACAAGTATGTTTTACCCTTTTAATAGTAAATTTCAGCGTATTTGTTTTACAACTATTGATATCACACTGTGATAGCCCTACATTATTCCTAGTATGTGTATAATACTACCTTACTATTATGTTGTATACCTCTTTGACAATTAATTATGGATCAATTTTAAACCTTCTCATTTAATAACTGATGCCATGAAAATATTGTAATGATTCAATCATTTCACCCTGCACCTCTGTGAAAATTAATCTTATAGTAGCATCATTATTAACTAGGGAGTAGACTGTCGTGTTGTCCTACAAAAATTTTCTACTTGTCCTAATGTCTCAGATGTTTAAGATCCTGGATTATAGTTAAATACGTATGAGTGCCGATTTAATAGTGTGCTTAGTCGGTTACTTTTCCCCAAAGTTTATGGGTTGATAGTAAAATTTGATCAAACAGATTGCGCTTCATTACTTCCATGCCCATTTGTAAACTAGTAAGTATGGGATTATCAGTTTAAAATCCTTTACTTTCTTATTATACAATTTGTACATGTATTTTTGTAACAAACGGTTAACTCTATACACACTCCAAGTTTCTATCTACATATAATTTGTTATAGATCTGGTAAAATCTTCTTTGCATATTTGTGCTAATTCACTTTTTCTCCAGATGTTCTAGGAAAAAGAGGATAAATACCCCTCCCTTTTCGTGATATGCTCAGAGCACACGGTTGATTATATAACTATATGGGTGAATTTAAAGAAGATGGGAGTAAAGAGTGGCGATTTTCAATGACCTACTTTATTTTTTAGTTTTGGAAACAATATGTATTATCAGTAACTCACCCCTGTGGTGGTAGTACAATAAATATGTGACATTATCTAATGAAAAGTTTTGTTTTTGGCCTTAGCTTTAGTTCATTGCTTTGTTACTATCTTGTACATTCATACCAAAAATAGGGTGTGACAAGTTTGTATCAGAGCTAGGTCCCTAAAAATACACCGGGTTAGATTCCTATACAAGAAAATTTTCACATAGCATATTAGTTATTTTACACTTTTTGTAACTTCTTTACCTCTATTAAATAATAAACCTATTTTACAGTAAGAATACCTGGGAGTTGCTACTTTTCAGTTGGATATCATACCTAAAAATCGGTGGGAAAATACGGTTTGAGAATAAGCTTTTATAAGACTGAGTACCGTGATTAGGGAAGTCGACGAGGACTATATTAATTCCAGCAATGGCATGAAATAAATAGTGTTGACAAATCATAGAAGCTCAAGTCATGAGGAAGATGCATGATTACATTGATGACCTGGTAATCCTACAGCATGAAATGTCTCTTGCTTGGGTTGATACTCAATTGCCTCCTCCACTTCACCCTGAAGCTACTTCAAGTGGTGAACTTATCAAAATTTCCTCAGAATCTTCCAGTGACTCGACTAATGACGGTCATTCCAAACCTGATTTTGACGTTGTTCCTGACACTGATCCGTTCGAGACTGATACAGTAACCCTGAATTAGGAAAATCTAAAGACTATGCCCTCTTAGCTGTAAGATAGTGAATAAATTAGTTAGACATACTGTGTCCAGGCTACTAAATTTGGAGGATGACTGATTTGAGACTTTGTGTGAAGTTAGACTATGTAAGTGTGACAACTCGCTCACCGAAATAAGGGTTGGCCAGCCCGATACTCAAATAAAAACATGAATCATAGATGGATCATTCTCAGCATCACAACAAAAATAAGTATGCGGGATAACCACCGTATATTTTAGAAAAACGGGTTGACAAAAATTTTGTTTTATAAGTTAAAGAAAGAAATTTAAACAACCCAATTTAGAAAGAAAGTGGAAACCCAAAAGAACTTATATTACATCAACAACAAGTATACAATAAGGGGACCGAATATGCTATCGGTCAACAGTCTCACACAATAATATTCAACAAGTTCATTATGTTACATAATACACTACAATAAGAAAATACAATAGCTTGGGCCACACGCCCGAGTAAATGACCCGATCATAACTAGAGTACAAAAATGAAGGCGTCTAATCAACATATCCCGTAATATCCGCAAAGTATCACGACTCCCCAAAAACACCGGAATAGGAAAAATCAATACGGGCATCCTTGCGGCGGAGCACCTGAGCGGATAAAAGATTCATGCACAACAAGAAAGATGAACGGGTCAGGGCCCGATTTTATATGATCACCAGATGAATAAAGAGTATGACAGTTATGAACAGTAAACATGATAGATAAAGATGAGAATCTACCTACACAGTTTTAAAGCATGAACTAAGGAATTTAAATGATCATAAGTTTAAATTCAGTTATACAGGAGAATATTAATGATTAACATTAATTAAAAGCCTCTATCATTTTACATTGTTCCATTTCATCGTTTTGTTCCTTATCAGGAAACATAATCACAATTTTATGCTCTTTATGGAATTTATAATCCATCAAGTCCCACTTGATTGAGAATAGTTATATTCATATACATATAACGATTCTAAGACCGCCCGTCCGGGTTTACCCACTTTGCGCGCCCCTAAATCACCATCATCTTTCAGGGCCTATCCACCAAGACAACCTGCGCACCTACAACGCAAGACGTCGGGAAGCGGCCATATGCCTGCGGGAGAGTCATAACCACACTCAAAATTACCTCACCATCGCAGAAAACATACAATAAACCGTCATATGTCCTAGGACTATACCCACCCTACATTCATTAGCTAGGGGGCTTCACCTCACGCGCGAACTTCCCTTATGATGGCATTTCGAGAGGTGTGTTTAAGTAAATTAACATTTACCATACTCATAATTAAGTAAATTATCATTTACCATATTCACTTTCATTTTTATTTCCATTTCAATGAATACATCATATTATATCCGGAGCCAAACGTATTTCATGTCATCATTATAACCTCAATGAATGAATAAATTCTCAATCTATTCTCCAAACATTCTTTTGTGGTGCTATTAGAAACCATCAAGACTATCCTAACTCAAATGATCTTCTAAAGTCTCCCAAACATGACCTTACAACCCCTAGACTCGTAATAGTTAACTAAAGGAAGAGGATACCCTAACATTAATTTGTATACCCCCGTAATAACTCCATCTAATACAATTCTAATCTAGGGTAGTGACCATACCATTCTAAGACTCTAGGACACTAAGTTTACTTTATGCAAGAAGGTTTCTAAGTCCTAAGCCTAAAAGAAAAGGATGAAAATTGAGTTGAGAAAATAAATCAAAACAACTTGATTTTGAATCGATTCGCCCTAGGGCCGAATCAATTCACCCCAAGCAGCGAATCGATTCGCCCTAAAGTGAATCGATTCGGATGACAATTCCAACATTCTTCTTCAGCTGAATCGATTAGTCCTTAACCCGAATCGATTCGGGTTTGCATACCTGTAGGATGACCCCTTCGTGAATCGATTCACCCTAGGGCCGAATCGATTCGCCCCTGCGATTTTGCCAAGAATGGGCTACGGGTTGTGAACCCTAGTTTTTTCCCAAAACTCAAATCTCTTCCATTTTTACACACATCCACCAACATTAATCTACCCAAAACCATTCTACATAATTATCAATTACCATAATCCACAATATCATCAACATAAACCATAATTAGGGCTCAAACACCATAAAATCCATATTTGTTCCATTAATTCTAATACACAACAATCAATACAATTTACTCATTGTAACACCCCGCCTAATTAAATACCGGGTGGCGAGTCCCATACTAAATTAAAACATAATATACAGTTGGCTCATTCTTAGCATCACTGTCGAAAACATTTACTACTCACCCAATACCCAATTAAGATGGTGTTAAAAACTTTCCAAATTTTAATTCAACAAAATCCATTTTTAGTTTAAGAATAACACAACACATATTATTCTACAACATTGATAACTGAATAGATAACACAAAATAATTTAAATGCATTTGGAATAAACATTTCCAAGTAATAATTCAATACACTAATCCATCAATAGTAAATGTATTAAAATGACACGACTACAAGAGTATTTGACCCCAATAGAAAAGAAATAACTGAATCCTTTGGGCGACATGCCCTAACTAAAAGATCACTGTGAATCAAATGAAGATAAGCGACTAAGCAATACTCCATAGCTCCATGGCTCGTTGAAATCAACTAAGGTTGGCGTCCCTGCTGGACACCTGGTATAGAAGGTACAATAGAAAAGAAAATATGCAAGGAAACGGGTCAGAGCCCGATTGTGAAAATGATTTTTAAAACAACAAGTATTTAAAAAGTGTAATAAAGCATTTATTATCTACATGTTAGCATCCCACTCTCACTTGCTATTCTCACCTCTCAACTAGAGTGCACACTTAATGTTTCCTATTAACCTCCTAGTTAATGGTTCCTCATCACAAGTTTCCATATTATGTTACTATCCCATATTGTAACCCCGTATATCCCATACCATACGTTATACAATCATTCTTATACCTTTCTCATTTATATGAATCGTTTCTCATTAACATGAATCATTCTCATTAATATGAATTAAGCTTTTCAATTCTATAAGAATAAACATTCATTAACTTAATTCCATTATCTTTCTCTATTCACTATTATCTACAATTATCACCGTAGCTAGATTTAACCACAACAAATATCCATTCATTCATTTAATTCATTATATATTTATATACATATATTATAAGGCACCCCGAGTCACAGCTGCGGTGCAATGTATTACTCTGCTATCATGTCCCATCATCGCTGGTCGCCGACTAGGGGACTAAAGGTTTGGTAAGGATTCTTCGAACCATAAACAACAACATACAAATTGGAGGCGAACATAGTTCTCGTATCCATGGGTCGCGCACATACCTACGTTCCCACCGTCAGCGGACTTATCAACTCCCCGATAAGTCTTTCATAGACCTATGTTCTTGAGCGACAAATCAAAGATCCCATGGATTCATCAGGATATGACTGCCCTCACTCGCAAACCTCCCATCGATATCAAGTAAGCTAGGTATGTCATACACATAATCATCAATCAATCAAATAGGAATTATCATAACTATAATATACTATCAATAAGGTACTCACATTCCCCTTAGATTATTCCCATACGTAGCATTATATCTCTTTAAATCTCACATATTAAAATATCGTAACTTTACTTCTTAATTTAATTATCCCCGGGCCTCACTCAATACTCAAGGTTCAAATAGGTTTTTCCTCAACATATATTCAGTAAGAAGTCACTAATACCCTACTGGTCCATATTGTCATATCTCCCGAATCACTACGAATTAAACTCTCCCTTTAATTAAGGTTAAAACCGATAGATTCAAATCTCTTATAAACACATGTTCTTTCACTTAGGATTAAACCCTCTTTTAAACTTAAGGATACCCAGGTGTTATATTCAATCATCCCTACTAGTCCTATTTTTAATCCCCATGCATACCAATTTGAATCTATCAAGTGAATCTAGCAACCGAAATTCCTTTAAATTAATTATCATTATTCTAATCAATTAAATCCCAATCAAATTAATTCAAATCTTATCAAGGGCTTACTGATATTTTCTAAGTCCCATAATATCCAATTAATAATCACCAAAGATCTTAAAAAGGTTTGGGATAAGAATCAACATTACAAAGAAACAACTTTAACAATTCTGGGGAGGTTGATCGATCGAAGGCAGGGGGTCGATCGATCGATCACTCAGGTAACAGCCCAATTTTCTGCATTTCTTCTACTACGGGTTTCACCATTTTTTATCAATCAAACCATCATATTAACAACCCATATGACCTATAATCCTTACTACATGATATACCATCATATATAAATGATTTCTAATGATCTAAACATCCTAGAATCATCAAGAGTTTTAATTAAAAGAATGTTTATATCCTCTTTTTCCAGAAAATTATCAACATAATATCTTCAAGAACACATCAATGGTTTTCAGAATTTTTTCAACAGATGTATGATTATTTCGTGGATTACTCTCAACCTATAACATGAGTTCGATTCCTATATATTTTTAGTTTCTAGAAATCCATTTAGCATCTCCATTATTTCTTCCAAACATGAAAAATATCATCTTTATAGAATTATTCTAACATGGACAATATACAAACTTAGATTTCCATTATCAAACACTTGCCTCTAATGAAGGTCTGGTCCTTTGGTGTAGTATATCACAGATGGTTCCCCCTTCTCCAGTCAACCTCCGGTTGTGGTTGGTGGTGGTGACCCTTGGTTCTTAGTTTTTCTCCTTCCCAAGTAAAATCTTCTCTTCCCAAGCAACTTTTCACTCTCTCTAGGAAGATGACTTCTCTATTTTGTGTAGAAAAGATGAATGACCCACGTATACTTAATCTACAAATACTTATAATAGGACAAAATCCGAAATCACTATTCATCCCCCTATAAAAATGACCAAAATACCCTTTTTGGGTTGTCTTTTCATTTCCAAATGACCCGAGACCCAAATCCAACATCCAAATAGACTTTTCTGACTATTTCAACCCTTCCGGACGCAACGACGCAGTCAAAATGACTATAAGGTCGATAGAAAATAAATTTCCTTTTTAATTTAAACAATTTAGTCCCAACACGTCCCATACCGCGTCCGACTAAAAATTCAAATTACTGAATTAATATCACACGGCATAACAATAGCTTCACATTCACATATTACCTAAATATCTTCAAGGAATATTCAGAATCATATATTTTAATATCCATAAATCGGATAAAACCCAAATGAATTAATTAATAATAAAATTCCAATTAATCCATTAATTTAAAATATAACCCATTTTAAAAATCATTAAAAATCACGGGGTATTACACTCATCTTAAACCATATATTAGCAAGTAGAAAACTTTCCTTGAGGTAGAAATCTCAGATTTCTCTTGGTAGAAATAGTCCCAAATCTTTAATCTCCAATCTCTTCTTTCTCCTCTCTTTTCTCCACAATTTCTCTTCCTCTCTCTTTCTCTCTAGGTTAGTAAATACACACTTAAGAAATGAAATGAGGTGCAAGACTAAATCGTGGATTTAGTCTAAAATTCCTAACTTAAATGGTTAATACCACATTAAAATGACTCCCAACTACACATTTAAGCTATAACCAGTCAAAAGTGCTCGAAACATAAAACTACAATATGGCACATATTTTGACTATCTCGCACATTTCGGGACTAAGTACGCCCTCTAAATTGGCATCCGACAATTTTACAAATCATTTCAAGTTCTGGTTTCATTTAAATCATAAATGTCATTTTAAAGCATGCGACACTATAAAACGCAACATGATGACATTTACTTACACATACAGTAAATATGCAACAATCTAGTAAATATTAACTTTTAACTCATCCAATTAATATTTACTCCATTTCTCAACAATTTATATAATTACTTCACACAGTAAATTAATATAAATTAGGTTCTCAAAAGCGATGGTTGTTACATACTCCCCCCCTTATGAGGGAATTTTGCCCTCAAAATTCAGGCATACCTTGCAAGAAGAGATGCGGATACTTTTCCTGCATATCGTCCTCACGTTCCCACGTTGATTCCTTAGCGTCGTGATGACCCCATTAAACTAGAACCAAGGGCACCACTCGAGATCTCAATCGTCGCTCCCCATGCTCTAAGATTGCAACCGGTTGTTCTTCATACGAAATATCAGGTTGTAAATCGATATCCTCTAAAGGAATATGCCAAAGGGCTCCTTCACACCTCTTATACTTCTTCAAAGAGGAAACATGAAACACATCATGAAGTTGTTGTAAGTGTTACAGTAAGGCAAGTTGATACGCCACTGGACCTACTCTGGCAATAACGGGAAAAGGTCCAACATAGTGCGGCGCAAGCTTTCCTTTCTTCCCAAAACGCTTTATACCCTTCATTGGCGACACTCGTACCAAAACTTGGTCTCTAATTTCCAACTCTATATGCGTTCTATTCGCATTGGCGTAACTCTTTTGATGATCTTGAGCTATTCGGATGCGATTCTGGATGAGTTCAATCTTGGAAGAAGTATCCTGGATCATTTCTGGTCCAAGAAACTTATTATCTCCCACCTCCAACCAACAAGTGGGCGATCTACAAGGCCAACCATAAAGTGCTTCGTAGGGAGCCATCCCAATAGTAAATTGGTACGAATTATTTTAAGCAAATTCGACCAAAGGGAGATATTATTCCCAACTACCTTTGAAATCAAGCACACACATTCGGAGCATATCCTCCAACATTTGGTTGACTCTTTCTGTCTGGCCATCTGTTTTAAGGTGATAAGAAGTACTCAATTTCAATTCGGTTCCCATTACTTCTTGGAAACTTCTCCAAAAGTGGGAAACAAACATCTTGTCTCTGTCGGAGACTATATTTATTGGCACCCCGTGGAGTCTAACAACCTCCGCAATAAATAGCCGGGCATAGCGAGCAGTGTTGTAATCGGTGCATTCCAGTAGGAAATGTGTCGACTTAGTCAAACGATCAATGATAACCCAAATAGAGTCGTGACCATTTTGCGAAGTTGGCAAGCCCATGATGAAATCCATCGATATACCCTCCCACTTCCATACCGGAATTTCCAAGGGTTGCAACAATCCCGTCAGTCGCTGATGATCTATCTTGACCAATTGACAAGTAGCACATTGAGACACAAACTCAGAAATATCCCGTTTTATGCCCGCCCACCAATACTAACGGCGCATGTCTTGGTACATCTTGTCCCCACCAGGATGCACCGAAAACTTAAACCCATGTGATTCTGTCATCATGGCCCATCTTAAATCCCCTTCATCCGGGACAATGAGTCTCCCGTGGAAACGTAATCCACCCTCGAAGTTTATTGAGTAGGATTCTGCTCCCTCGGTCAACAATCGGCGTATACGGTCCTGACAATCTTTATCCCTTCCTTGGGCCTCTACAACCCTTTCCACCATAGTAGGTGTTACGGTCAACACCGACATAAACGCCCTAGCAACCGCGTCCTCCTGACTAAGCTCCTTCCATTTGTCTTTTCATATCTCCGTTAACTTCCCCTCGAGTTTTCTACTCAAAGCATCCGCCACCACATTCGCCTTGCCCGGGTGATAGTGGATGTCGAATTGATAGTCTTTAATAAAATCTAGCCATCGACGTTGTCTCATACTTAAATCTTTCTGTGAAAATAAATATTGCAACGATTTGTGGTCCGTGAAGAGACTAAATTTCTCCCCTAGGAGATAATGCCTCCAAATCTTCAAGGCAAAGAATACTGCGGCAAGTTCCAAATCATGCACTGGATAATTCTTCTCATGGGGCTTTAGCTTGCTAGAATCATAAGAAATAGCCCGTCGCTCTTGTTGAAGTACACCTCCCAATCCTTGTAGAGATGCATCGGTGAAGACCAAATATTCCAATCCTGGCCTTGGTAACGCAAGGACTGGAGCAGAAGTCAACCTATCCTTGATCTCATCAAAATCCGACTGATAAGAATTAACCCAAACAAACCTCACCCCTTTCCGAGTTAAATTTATCAAAGGGCTAGCAATTTTAGAGAAACCCTTAATAAACCGGCGGTAATAACCTGCCAAACCCAGAAAACTAAAAATCTAAGTAGGTGTCGTGGGCTGACCCCATTCCCTCACCGCAACCACCTTACTTGGGTCCACCAAAATACCCTGGGCTATCACAATGTGACCCAAAAATTGTACTTCCTGCAACCAAAACCACACTTCTCGAACTTAGCGTATAATTGGTGATCCCTTAATCTTTGCAGAACCAACCGCAAATGAGTAGCATGATCGATTTCTGTTTGAGAATACACCAGGATGTCATCAATAAACACGATAACAAACTGGTCCAAGAAGTCTCGAAACACCCTAATCATGAGGTCCATAAACACGGCAGGAGCATTGGTTAGTCCGAAAGGCATAACCAAAAATTCATAGGACCCATATCTTGTTAAGAAAGCGATTTTGGACACATCTTGCTCCCGTATCCACAACTGGTGATACCCCGTCCTCAAATCTATTTTAGAAAAGTACGATGGTCCCCTAAGTTGATCAAATAAATCATCAATTCGAGGCAATGGGTATTTGTTCCGGATGTAGACTTTATTCAATTCTCTATAGTCAACACATAACCGGAGAGAACTGTCTCTTTTCTTCATAAATAACACCGGAGCGCCCCACGAAGACGTACTACGCCTAATGAACCCATGCTCTAGCAAGTCCTGAATTTGATCCCTTAACTCCCTCATCTCAACAGGAGCCATACAATACGGAGCTCTCGCAATCGGTCTCATTCCCGGGTCTAAGTCAATCACGAACTCGATCTCTCTACTGGGAGGCAAACCCAGTCTTTCTCAAAAAACATCTTGGAATTCTCTAACAACTAGAATAGAATCTAAGGAAACAACTACATCTCGATAAGTCTCCTCCGCGATACAATACAAGCGCTAGTACCTCCTTCAGACCGAGGCATAACCACTAAAAACATCTCTTGCCCCGGAATGGCAAAAACTACACTCTTCCCATAGCAATTAACTATCGCATGATACTTCACTAGCCAATCCATACCCAAAATCACATCATACCCGACCATATCCAGGATGAGTAAATCGGCCTCAAAGCACAAATTACCAAGATTTATTCGTATTTGTTTACAAATAAAGAAAATGAGTGAACTATCACCCATGGAAGATACAACACTAGTGAAGGTACTCTCAGCAGATTTAATCAATTCTGTAGACTGAGCAAAACTTCTAAAAATGAACGAGTGTGTTGCACCTGTATCAAACAAAATACGACCCATGTGCCCCTGAATGAGAAACTTACCCTCAATAGCTGGCGGTGCAGGCGGAGCCGGAAGAAGCATAGCATCCTGAATATGATAAACACGCCCATACTGTAACTGTCCCTATTGCGGAGGGACAACTGGATTGGGTACCTGTGGCGGTAACTGAGCATGTGGCTATTGTGGGACCCTAGGAAGCTGTCCCCCAATCAAGTGAGGACACGACCTCTTGAAATGGCCCGGCTCTCCACACTGAAAACATCGATTCATCATATTCTCTTAGTTTCGGCCCCAATTATTTTGAGTCTGCCCGAAGCCTTGGCCCGGATGGCCTCTACCTCCATTTCCACCTCTACCTGGTAGTTGCTGTTGCAGTCCACCTAGACCATGCCTAACATTACTCCCACCCACATTAAACCCACCAAAACATTATCTCTTTGATACGTCCCCTGCTGGGGATCCCTTTCTTTTTGCTTATTTCCCGAAGACTGAGAGGAAGGAAATGTTCCTCCTCCAGTCCCATTGCCTCCAGTTTTTCCCCTTTGCCCCTTCACTGTAGCCTTCTTGTTACTCTGGACATACAACCGATGTTCTTGGCAATGAAGCAATGCCGCATTCATCACATCTCCAAAAGTCTGCAAAGCTGGATTACCCAGGAAATGTTGTCGTATCCTCCAGTTTAGACCTCCTATGAACTTTGATATTTTCCTCTCTTCCGGAGTCACCTCGTCCGGTACAAAACATGCTAACCGGGTGAACTCCTCTTCATACTCCTCTACTGACCGCTCCCCTTGCACCACATCTTGAAGTTTTCTTCTCATCTCCCTTTGAACCGCGGGAGGGAAGTACTTCCGATCAAACAGGACCCAAAAATCATTGGTGGTCATAACGTCTCTCTGCTCCGGCATAGTCATCGACTCCCACCAATGCAACACAGATCCAACGAGCTTGAAAGTAGTAAGGACTTGTTTCCTCTCCTCATTACACTCCACCATGCGCAGATGGCGCTGCATATCCTTCTTCCACTGATTAGCTCTAATAACATCAGAGCCTCCATCAAATTTCGAGGGATGGCCCTTTAAAAATGACTCTCTAACTCTCTCCCACGGATAAGTTCCCGTAGGAGCTTGTACATCCTGCGCTCGTTGTTGTTAAGCTTGTGGAAATTGTTGAACCACGGTGGTCATAGTAGCAAACCGCTTGGGCAACGATGTTTGCTACATCAGCAGCATTTATAGTTCCCTGCGGTGGTGGCGGAGGACCAACGTCCTCTTCTATAGCTCTATTCCTTCTAACGGGCGACCTCACTTAGACGGCATCTAAGATGAAGAAACTATAGAGTTAGAATACTATGTAAAAAAATCTATCTTGCAGAAGATCGCAACCATAGGCAATAAAACAGTCCTTACATTATGCTCTATATCAAAGAACCCTACGGTAGAACGAGACAAGTCCACATAGATCCTAAAGAATCTAGAACCTGATGCTCTGATACCATCTGTGACAACCTGCTCACCAAAATAAAGGGTGGCCAACCCGATACTCAAATAAAAACAGGAATCATAGATGGACCATTGTCAGCATCACAACAAAAATAAGTATGCTGGATAACCACCATATATTTTAGAAAAACGGGTTGCCAAAAATTTTGTTTTATAAGTCAAAGAAAGAAATTTAAACAACCCAATTTACAAAGAAAGTGGAAACCCAAAAGAACTTATATTACATCAACAACAAGTATACAATAAGGGGACCGAATATGTTGTTGGTCAACAGTCTCATACAACAATATTCAACAAGTTCATTATGTTACATAATACACTACAATAAGCAAATACAATAGCTTGGGCCACACGCCCGAGTAAATGACCCGATCATAACTAGAGTACAAAAATGAAGACGTCTAATCAACATATCCCGTAATATCCGCAAAGTATAACGGCTCCCAAAAAATGCTAGAATAGAAAAAATCAATACGGGCGTCCTTGCGGCGGAGCACCTGAGCGGATAAAAGATTCATGCACAATAAGAAAGATGAACGGGTCAGGGCCCGATTTTATTTGGTCACCAGATGAATAAAGAGTATGACAATTATGAACAGTAAACATGATAGATAAAGATGAGAATCTACCTACACAGTTTTAAAGCATGAACTAAGGAATTTAAATGATCATAAGTTTAAATTCAATTATACAGGAGAATATGAATGATTAACATTAATTAAAAGCCTCCATCATTTTACATTGTTCCATTTCATCGTTATGTTCCTTATCAGGAAACATAATCACAATTTTATGCTCTTTATGGCATTTATAATCCATCAAGTCCCACTTGATTGAGAATAGTTATATTCATATACATATAACGATTCTAAGACTGCCCGTCCGGGTTTACCCACTGTGCGCGCCCCTAAATCACCATCATCTTCCAGGGCCTATCAACCAAGACAACCTGCGCACCTACAACGCAAGACGTTGAGAAGCGTCCATATGCCTGCGGGAGAGTCATAACCACACCCGAAATTACCTCACCATCGCAAAAAACATACAATAAGCCCTCATATGGCCTAGGACTATATCCACCCTACATTCATTAGCTAGGGGGCTGCACCTCACGCGCGAACTTCCCTTATGATGGCATTTTGAGAGGTGTGTTTAAGTAAATTAACATTTACCATACTCATAATTAAGTAAATTATCATTTGCCATATTCACTTTCATTTTTATTTCCATTTTAATGAATACATCATATTATATCCGGAGCCAAACGTATTTCATGTCATCATTATAACCTCAATGAATGACCAAATTCTCAATCTATTCTCCAAACATTCTTTTGTGGTGCTATTAGAAACCATCAAGACTATCCTAACTCAAATGAGCTTCTAAAGTCTCCCAAACATGACCTTACAACCCCTAGACTCGTAATAGTTAACTAAAGGAAGAGGATACCCTAACATTAATTTGTATACCCCCGTAATAACCCCATCTAATATAATTCTAATCTAGGGTAGTGACCATACCATTCTAAGACTCTAGGACACTAAGTTTACTTTATGCAAGAAGGTTCCTAAGTCCTAAGCCTAAAAGAAAAGGATGAAAATTGAGTTAAGAAAATAACTCAAAACAACCTGATTTCGAATCGATTCGCCCTAGGGACGAATCGATTCGCCCCAAGCAGCGAATCGATTCGCCCTAAAGTGAATCGATTCGGTTGAAAATTCCAACATTCTGCTTTAGCCGAATCGATTCGGCCTTAACCCAAATCGATTCGGATTTTCTGACCTGTAGCATAACCCCTTAGCGAATCGATTCGCCCTAGGGCCAAATCGATTCGCCCCTGCGATTTTGCCAAGAATGGGCTACGGGTTGTGAACCCTAGTTTTTTCCCAAAACTCAAATCTCTTCCATTTTTACACACATCTACCAACATTAATCTACCCAAAACCATTCTACATGATTATCAATTACCATAATCCACAATATCATCAACATAAACCATAATTAGGTCTCAAACACCATAAAATCCATATTTGTTCCATTAATTCTAATACACAACAATCAATACAATTTACTCATCTTAAACCATATATTAGCTAGTAGAAAACTTGCCTTGAGGTTGAAATCTCAGATTTCTCTTGGTAGAAACAATCCCAAATCTTCAATCTCCAATCTCTTCTTTCTCCTCTATTTTCTCCATAATTTCTCTTCCTCTGTCTTTCTCTCTAGGTTAGTAAATACACACTTAAGAAATGATATGAGGTGCAAGACTAAATCGTGGCTTTAGTCTAAAATTCCTAACTTAAATGGTTAATACCACATTAAAATGACTCCCAACTACACATTTAAGATATAACCAGTCAAAAGTGCCCGAAACATAAAAATACAATATGGAACTTATTTCGACTATCTCGTACATTTCGGGACTAACTATGCCCTCCAAATTGGCATCCAGATATTTTATAAATCATTTCAAGTTTTGATTTCATTTAAACCATAAATGTCATTTTGAAGCATGCGACACTATAAAACGCAACATAATGACATTTACTTACACATACAGTAAAAATGCAACAATCTAGTATATATTAACTTTTAACTCATCCAATTAATATTTACTCCATTTCTCAACAGTTTATATAATTACTTCACACAGTAAATTAATATAAATTAGGTTCTCAAAAGCGAGGGTTGTTACTGTAAGTTGTATAATAAAATACTACTTTAACTCTCCTGTATAATATACCTAAAGTTGTTTCTATATGTTCTTTTATAGTTATTGTTACACATTTGATGAAACTGTTATATTATGATTTAGGATGGTTCGCACTCGAACTCCTTCGATTGTAACTAAAACTAATCAGACCCACACTGAAGGGATTATGAAATGCCTACAAGAGTTGACATCTCCAGCTCGACTATAGTAAGTGCCACGCTCAGTTCCAGAAGAAATTTCAGATGAAACACATCGAATGAATGCTCTCAAGACATTTTTAGGACAATGACCCCTCTGTTTCTTGGAAAGCCAGGAGTGAAGCTGAAAAGTGGATGCATCATATAACGAAAATATTCAATGGGGTAGGAATTATTGCAAATCTTTGAGTAACCTTGGCATCGTACATATTTGAAGATGAAGCTGATTTATGGTGGCAAGATATGGCCCAAATTCGCAATATAGCCACTCTAACCTAGGAACAAGTTGAAGAGATCTTCTTTAAAATATACTTTTTTGAGACTGAAAGAGACCAGCTAACCGTGGATTTTTTGAGGTTACAACAAACCAATCTTTCCATAGTTCAGTACGAAACCAAGTTTACTAAATTATCTCGTTATGCAGTCGAGTATGTGGATACTGAGATAAAGAAGTGTAAGCAGTTTGAAAGAGGATTACACCCAAGGATAAAAAATAACATCACCCCTTGCAGATTCAAGACTTTTCTCAACTCATTAAACTCGCTTCAATTATCGAACAAAATTCCCCATCAGGAGTACGTGTGCGTTTACCTCACCCTATCAATAGGAACAGTCACATTAATAGAAATTTACCTCGACCTCGATCCCAACCTTATCCCAATCCCAGTGGGAAAAATTACTCCCAAATCTACCATAGTACACGTATCTTTAATTCGGGGTTAAGAATGCCAGGAAGTAGGACATATCCGCCTTCAGTGCCCTAAGTTGAATCCCTCTGCAATTTGAGATCAACCAGGTAATCAGGTAATCCCTCGAGAATTCAAAAAACTCGTCCTTTCCAAAACCAGCATAGGCCTAACAATATTGTGAAACCTCAACCGGTCCCCCATTATGGAAATAATTGCCCCATATTTCATATACAAAATTCAAATTATGTGATTGAAGGTACAATACTCTTTCATAATTTTTCCACTCATATTTTAATTTATTCTCGTTTAACACATCCATTCATTAAACTTAAACTTGCTTAAGTTTTACAAATTTTGTGTACATCTTTAAATACTCCCTTGGAAATAGAACTACTTACCTATGAAATTAATACACCTAGCCAAGGATATGAAAATTGTAAAATTGAGTTAGGTTTAGGTACGCTCTTTGTGAACCCAATAATCTTAGGTATACACGGATTCAACATCATTATCGAAATGGATGAATTGTCAAAACATCACATGCTTATATCAATTACTATTTAAAGAGAATATATTTCTGAGACCAAGAGAATCATTTTTTATGTTCCAAGGAACTGGTCATTCTGAACCTTCAATATCCCAAATCCAAAATTTCTCTTATTCCTTAATTCTTAGAATATTGAAACAATTTGAGGATGTTTTCCCATAAGAATTTCCATGTATACCCCCTTCCTAAGAAATGAATTTACCATCCATCTCTACCTGAAATCTTCTCCTATTTCGATACCTCTATATTGAATAGGTCCTTTAGAACTCCATAAACTTCGTACCCAACTAGATGATCTACTCAAAAAAAGGTTTTATTCACCTTAGTTCATCTTCTTGGGGATCACCTGTGTTATTTGTGAAGAAGAATGATGGAAGCTTTAGATTATGCATAGATTACTGTAAGTTGAATTCAGTGACAATAAAGAATAGATATCCTCTACCTAGAATTGGAGATTTATTCGATCATCTTAGAGGTGTGAGAGTCTTTTCCAAGATAGATTTATGATTGGTTACCATAAATAATGAGTAAGAGAATAAGACATTCCAAAACTTCTTTTCAAACTCGTTGTGGACATTTCGAATTTACTATAATGTCTTTTGGATTAACCAATTCCCCAGCAGTCTTTATGTATCTTAAGCATCGAATCTTTAGGCCTTTTCTTGATCAGTTCATAATCATATTCATTGACGATATACTCATTTATTCTCAAAGTTATGTGGAATATGCTCAACACTTAGAAACTGTATTAGGCACTTTGAGGAACCATAGACTGTATGCCAAGAAAAGCAAGTGTCATTTATCAATAAAGGAAGTAAAATTCTTAAAGACATGCGATTTCTAAAAGTGGAATCCAAATCGATCCAGCTAAAATTGCAGCCATTTTAGAATGGAACCCCCCCCCCCCCAAAATGTTACCGAGATAAAGACTTTACTCGGATTAGCAGGTTATTATCGTCATTTTGTAGAAGGAATTTTTCAAATAGCTCTTCCATTACTAAGGCTAACCTGGAAGGAAGTACCATTTGTACGGGTTGCTGAATGTGGACAAGCATTCCAAATCTTTAAGGACAAACTAACTATTGCCCCTATCCTAATTATTCCTTCTAGTAATGGAAGCTATGATGTATAGGCTGATGCCTTGTTGCAAGGGTTAGGTTGTGTCTTAATGCAAAAAAGACAAGTAGTGGAGTATGGATCTTGAAAACTTAAAACTCATGAATGTAATCATTTTGTGCATGATCTTAAGTTAGCAGTTGTTGTCTTTGCCTTAAAGATATGGCGTTGTTATCTATACGGTGAAGAATTTCAAGTCTTCTCAGATCATAAGAGCTTAAAATATATCTTCACTCATGATGATTTAAATTTGGGCCAAAGATGTTGGATGTAATTTTTGGCAGATTATAGGTTGAAGTTAGACTACCATCCGGGAAAAGGTAACGCTATAGTGAACACTTTAAGTCGTAATGCGACTATTAGACTTCACACCTTAATCTCCTATGATATGGCTGCTACCATAGAGAAGTATGATCTTCAACCAACCCCACATTTCTCAAAACTCTCCAACATAATTGCTTATCCAGACCTGAGAAAGAAAATTCTATCACAACAACCCCAAGATCCCTTCGTAATCAAACAGTAATCCCATAATGGAACTCGAGAATTCTCATATGATAAGGAAGCAGTCTTACGATTTAGAAATAGATTGTATGTGCCCAATGAATCATACTTACGAGAAGATATATTGTAATAAGCTCATCGTTCTAAATTCATTATACAACCCAGAAGCTCTAAAATTTATCATGTATTGAGGAAACAATATTACTGGCCAAATATAAGGAATGACATTGAGGACTTTGTAAGAAGATGTCTAACTTGTCAGCAAGTAAAGATAGAACACCAGTGTCCTGGTGGACTCTTACAACGTCTTTCGATTCTAGAGTAGAAATAGGATCATATCACCATGGATTTGCCAGTGGACTACCTCATATGTGTGACACTCCGACTAATTAAATACCGGGTAGCTACTCCTTTATTAAATCAATACAAAATGCCAAGTTGGTTCAGTTAATAGCATCACTGTCGAAAACATTTTAATGATTACTAACCACCTAGTATTTAAAAAGTGAGTTGCCAAATTTTAAATTAAATCTGATTAACATGCAATAAATGAATAATAGAAATGTAGCACAACCATTCACGATAAAGTCTCAATAGTGAAATCAAAAAGTATTAAAGAGTCTGGAGGAAATACTCCTCGCAACAATCCCAGTATGGAAATAAATAAAACAAGTCTGAATCCTGAATTAATTACAATCCACAATCTGAATAACTGAAATATAAAGTGTCTATAAAAGAAATGGGCGACATGCCCTACAAATGATGAAACTGAATATGGAGTCAAGACTAGAAAATGAGGCGTCTACTGTCAAGGCCCTGTAACTTCCACAATAGCTACAGCTCGTCACCTGAATAGAATTCCTATGCATGGTGTCCTTGTGGCTGGGCACCTAAAAAGGTTTTACAAAAATAGATTTTAAAGCAAACGGGTCAGAGCCCGAATGTGGAGAATAATTTAAAAACGGCAAGTGTTTTAATAACATTAAAACAATGAATGCAAAATACATGTTAGGACGTGCACTCACATGAAATACTCACCTCTCGACTAATTGTGCACACCTAACGTACCGTACCCATTCAAGTGATTCTCATATCTAACTAAACCGACATAAGTTTTAACCTTTCTACTCGATTCACAGTATGAATTCCCAATGTTATCACTTAAACAGATAGCTTTACTTAAACTCGGATTCTCAATTATTAACATTTCCATTTACTGGAGGTTATCCCCTTATTTATCTTCTCAAGGGGTTACTATAAATTATTCTCGCAATTAAACTTAACAATTCCTTTTCATTTAACCGTATATTATTCACATCATAAATATACCATACAAGCACCCCAAGGCTAAGCTGCGGTGCACACATACTCTGCTATCCATCCCGGTACATCACGTACATAAGGATTACAAATTCCGAATCTCTCAGGAATTGTTAGAATAAGCACAGCACACAAAAATGGAGGCGAACATAATTCAACATATCCATGGGTCACGTACATACCTACGCTCCACAGTCAGCTGACTTATTAACTCACAAATAAGTCATTCTAGCATTATGTTCTTAAGGTACCAATCTAAATCCGGGCACACAAGGATTAGATGGCCCTAAGCGAACGTAAACCTCCCGTGATAGCAACTATGGTAGGTATGTCATACACATAAAATCATATACATATACTAAGCATGCACACATCTTAGTAATTTCCATAATTTATTAGTGGTATACTTCTCATTCTTATACCAATACACGTGTCCCCGGTTTATATATACACATCATCCATTACCCTCACGTCGTAATTAGTTATTCGCGTCCTAACCCACAATTACCATTTGGTTCAAAACATTCTTCTATATTTTACTCCCCAATATATCCCGAATATCCCAACTATATCAATTAGTCATCAAAGTAAGGTTATCTCTACCATTAAACAAGGTTACGGGACACTAGAAATCAAACCAGGCCAAAAAGGCCAAACTGTCAACTCGTTAGAAGTCTCGTTCGAACGAGGTCGTTCGAACGAGAGTTCGTTCGAACGAAGTGGGCATCTAACGAGATCTCGTTCGAACGAAAGGCATCGAACGAACATTCCACTCGTTAGAAGGCAAACTGTCAACTCGTTAGAAGCTCGTTCAAACGAGCTCGTTCGAACGACCTGGGCAGGTCTTCTAACGAGATGACAGTTCGAGCCCAGAATTTCTAAATTCGTTTTTCCTCCAACTTTCTCTTCTCAAAACTCATCCAAACATTATCCCAACAGTGTTTTAAGGTTTCTAATCATTTATAAACATACTCAGGTCGTATATTAACATATATATGGGATCAAATCATCCTAAACAACATCTAATCATCAAATCTCCCCAATTTTCCCCAAATCTCATGAACATGAACCCTAGAAATTTGCACTCATCAATAGACATAATCAAATCCGTTTTTGTGATATAAAAGATGTGTTTCTATCAGAATAATTACCCAAACATAATTCTACATGCAGTCTCCTTATAAAAAATGTGAATTTCTAATTCCAATTCAATGGGTTTTTATCAATCTCCCAAAATAATGCAACTTTCATAAATGTCTAAGCATGGAAGAAACATTAGTTGTAAATAACATAATTAAACCACTTGCCTCGGATTGTTCTCTGAATTTGATGTTGGATGTCGCTCTCTTTTCCTCTCCAATTTCTCCCAAGGGTGAAGGTTGAAGATGATGGTTATGGTTTCTCTTTTGGGAACTTCTCCTAACCTCTCCTATAACTCCCGTAGCCCTTTAGTTGGTTAAGTGCTGATGATGGATTAGTGGGTCACTAAATATCCTAATATTTAACTCCCAAAATTCGTTGGTTAATTATCCTAAAATTTCAAAATTACCAAAATACCCTTATTAGTTGCCGGTATGGCCCAAAAATGCCCCGGGATCCAAACTTAACCCCCGGCTAGTGTTTTCAGACTATTTTGACCCTTCCGGACTCGATGGCGTACTCAAAATAACCATACGGTTGATGAAAATAAAATTCACTTTTTAATTCAAATAATTACATTTCTGATGCGACTGTCACACGCGTCCCAACAAAATTTCCCAAATTGCCGTATTTCAATCTCGCGACAATTTCAATATTTCCAATCTTTATATTGCCATATATACGCATTATAATCGAATACCAACTCACATCTCGTTAGTATTATATCCGGATTAATTCTCAATTAATACACATTTAATTCAATTAATCCCATAAATAAATATCACAAAAATACGGGGTATTACATACTTCCCCCCTAATAACAGAATTTTGTCCCGAAATTCGGAACTAGAAAGTACCTGGTAAAAACAACTATGGATAACGTTCGCGCATCTCATCCTCGCGCTCCCATGTGGACTCCTCGACATTATGATGCCGCCACTGAACACATACTAACGGAACTATCTTTGACCGCAGTTTTCGCTCACTTCGGTCCAAAATAGCAATCGGCCCCTCCTCGTAGGAGCTATAGGGCCGGAGATCAATGTCCTCCAAAGTAATGTGAGAATGAGACAAATCATCTCTAAGATATTTCCTTAGCGAGGAAATATGAAACATATCATGAATCCTGTGTAAATGCTCCGGTAATCCAAGTCTATAGGCAACAGACCCAATCCGCTCGATGATAGGGAATGGTCCCATGTATCTCGGTGCCAACTTCCCCTTCTTCCCAAATCGCATAATCCCCTTCATAGGAGATACTCTGAGTAAAACCTGGTCCCCTACTTGTAACTCCCTGAAGAACCTCTTAGCATCAGCATAGCTCTTCTGCCGATCCTGAGCTACCCGAATGCGACTCCGTATCAACTATATCCTTGCCGAAGTATCCTGAATCACTTCTGACCGAAGTAGTTTGTTGTCCCCCACCTCCAACCAACATGCTGGGGAACGACAAGGTCTACCGTACAACGCCTCAAATGGAGCCATGCCAATGGTGAACTGGTAGGAGTTGTTGTAAGCAAACTCCACCAGTGGAAGATACTGCTCCCATCCACCTCCAAAATCAATGATGCACATATGCAACATGTCCTCCAACATCTGGTTTGTACGCTCGGTTTGCCCATCGGTCTGCGGGTGATACGCCATACTCAACCCAATTCCATGCCCATGGCCTCCTGAAAACTTTCCCAAAACCGTGAAACAAATATCTTGTCTCTGTCAGACACGATATTTAGGGGCACACCGTGAAGTCTCACTATTTCTGCCATAAAAAGCTGGGCATACTGTCCCCGTAGTGTAGTCTGTCCTTACGGGTAGAAAATGAGAAACTTTGGTCAACCTGTCCACAATTACCCAAATGGAGTCGTGACCCCTCTGTGACGTAGGTAACCCCGTGATAAAGTCCATGGAGATGCTCTCCCACATCCACATCGGGACCTCTAATGGCTGTAGAAGTCCTGCCAGTCTTTGATGGTACACTTTTACCAGCTGACAAGTGGCGCATTTAGAAACAAACACGGCAATATCTCTCTTCATCCTGCTCCACCAATACTGACGTCTCATGTCTTGGTACATTTTATCCCCACCGGGATGTACCGCGAACCGTGAGCCGTGCGACTCTGCCATCACCTCGTGTCGCAATTCCTCCCCTTCCGGAACTACCAGTCTTCCATTGAAGCGTAATCCCCCGTCTGAACTAACGGTATAGGACTCGGCTCCCTTTGCTAGTAATCGAACTATCTGCTCCTGACAGAACGAGTCATTTGCCTGTGCCATTACCACCTTCGCGACGATCTGCGGTGTAACGGTCATCACAAACATGAACGATCGGGCCACTGCATCCTGGTGTCCCAACTCCTTCCACTTAGCCTTCCACATCCCTGCCACCTCATCTACTGTCCTACGGCTCAACGCGTCTGCTACCACGTTAGCCTTCCCCGGGTGATATTGGATATCGAACTGATAATCCTTCACAAACTCAAGCCACCTTCACTACCGCATATTCAACTCCTTCTGCGTGAATAGGTACTGTAGGTACTTGTGGTCTGTGAACAATCGAAACTTCTCCCCCAAAAGGTAATGTCTCCAAATCCGAAGGGCAAATACAACTGCCGCTAACTCCAAATCATGAGTGGGGTAATTCTTCTCGTGAGGCTTAAGCTTACGGGAAGCATAAGCTATGGTCTGACTCTCCTGCTGCAATACACCTCCAAGTCCTTGTAAGGACGCATTGGTGTAAACTAGGTACTCAACTCCCGGTTTCGGCAATGCTAACACAGGTGTTGAGGTCAACTTGTCCTTCAACTCATCGAATGCCAACTGACAGGCATCACTCCAAATGAACGGCACACCCTTACGAGTCAAATGTGTTAAAGGACCCGCTATCTTTGAGAATCCCCAAATGAACCTCCTGTAGTATCCTTCTAGTCCCAAGAAACTACGGATCTCAGTCGGTGTCGTGGGCTGTCCCCATTCCCTCACTACGGATACCTTCCCCGGATCAACAGATATCTCCCGGTCCGAAATAATATGCCCCAAAAACTGAACCTCCTTCAGCCAAAACCCATACTTCTCATACTTTGCATACAGCTCGTTCTGACGTAGCGTCTGCAAAACTTGCCTCAAATGCTCGGCGTGCTCCTCCTCTGTCTGGGAGTAAACTAGAATATCGTCAATGAAGATAATGACGAACTGATCTAGGAACTCTCTGAACACCCTATTCATCAAGTCCATAAACACGGCTGGAGCATTGGTCAAACCGAAAGGCATAACCCGAAACTCGTAGGAACCATATCTCATTAAGAAAGCAGTCTTCGAGACATCCTCTTCCCTGATACGCAACTGATGGTATCCCGATCGCAAATCAATATTTGAGAAGAAAGAAGCTCCTCTCAGCTGGTCGAATAAGTCATCGATTCGGGGCAACGGATACTTATTCCGTATCGTGACCTTATTCAACTCTCGGTAATCTACACACAACCTCAACGATCAATCCCTCTTCTTCACGAACAACACAGGTGCACCCCACGGCGAGGTACTCCTCCGGATAAATCCCTGGCCCAACAACTGCTCAATCTGATCCCGTAACTCTCTCATCTCAGCTGGAGCCATACGGTAAGGTGCGCGGGCAATAGGCTGAGTGCCAGGCGTCAAATCAATCACAAAATCTATCTCCCTACTCGGAGGTAGTCCAGGTATATCCTGAAATACATCGGCGAACTCACTAACAACGAGAATCGAATCAAGTGGTATCACCACTTCCTTAGAAGTCTCCTCCTCTATGTAGTACAAATGAGTGGACGGTCCTCCCTCAGGGCGAGGCATCGCCACTAAAAACATCTCCTGCCCGGGAATGGCAAAAATAATACTCTTACTAAAACAGTCAATCATGGCTCGGTACGCAACTAGCCAATCCATACCAATAATGGCATCATACTCGGTCATTTCTAATACTAACATATCAGCGGGTAAAGTAAACCTCCCGATCTCTATACCCACACCTCTACAAATAAGGGAAATTACGGAACCCCTACTCAACGGTGAATCTACACAAGTAACCGTACTCTCTGCGGTGTCTAACAACCCAATGGTGCGTGCAAATCTCATAGCAATGAAATAATGTGTGGCCCCCGTGTCAAACAAAATACGCCCCATAGTCCCCTGAACAGAGAACATACCCTCAATGGCTGGTGGATCCTGTGGGGCTGCGACCTACTGGAGCTGAAACACTCTCCCATACTGAAGTTGTCCCTGCTGAACTGGGACTGCTGGAATGGACGGTAATGCTGCCATCTGTGGTGCTGGGAGGGCGGCAGGAAACATAGTCCTCTGTGGCTCCTGTCGAGCACCCTGCTGCTGCTTCTGCCGGGCCCTGCCCTTATCAGGACAATCCTGACGTTTGTGGCCAATCTTACCACAATTGAAACACTTCCCCTGGAAGTTTCCCCCTCGCTGCCCCTGCTGACCACGGCCCTGTGACCGTTACCATTTCTGCCCTGGCCTTGCTGGCCCTGGTGAAACTGCTGTTATTGACCATTTTGACCTTGCTGGCCATTCGGGAATCCTCCCTGACCGTTCCTGAAACCCCCTTATCGGAATCTCTTAGAATCCCCCTGCTGGGAACCCTGATCACCTTGCTTATACTGACCCTGAGCTGATTGTGCCCCGCTGGCACCATTTCCCCCTGTCCTGCCCTGATGGCTGGATTCTCCTAATCGCTTCCCCTCTGTCAAGTGAAAGCGGTGGTCCTAGCAATGGAGCAATGCAGCGTTAACCACGTCAGAATAAGTGGCCAACGAGAGGTTCCCTAACAAATGCTGACGGATCCTCCATGTCAATCCATCGGTGAACTTCTGGATCTTTTTCTCCTCTGTCGGTATCTCATCCAGGACAATATTCAGCAAATTTGTGAATTCGGCCTCATACTCGGCCACAGTCCTTCCCTCCTGTCTAAGGTTCATCAACTTCCTCCTCATTTCCGTGTGAACAGTTGACGGAAAATATTTGCGATCGAACCGCACCCAAAACTCCTGTATAGTGAGAGTGTCCCTCTCCCCTGTGGTGGTAATGGACTCCCACCACTGCAATGCAAAACCTACTAGCTTGAAAGTAGCTAGTATCTGATTCTGAACATCGGTGCACTCATACATCCTCAAGTGCCTCTGAATATCTTTCCTCCACTGACTTGAAACCACAACATCGGAGCTACCTGCGAACTCCGGTGGGTGTGATTTCTGAAAAGCATCACGTACGCGTTCCCAAGCAGACGGGAATGCATGTGCCTGAACTGGCACGGCTACTGGCACCTGGGGTGGTGCCTGTTGTACAACGGCAAGAGCGGCATTTAACGCTTGGGCTACAATGGCTGCAACCTCAACGGCATTCATGGTGCCCTGTACTGGAGCTGGCTGGGGCTCCGGATGTGCATTCTTAGGAACTCGTTACGCACGTCGTGGAGGCATCTGAAATGAGAATAAAGTATATAAGTTCGCAGTTATAAACTTAAAATAGCTGAAGAGCGAAGCATACACAAAAGAATACAACAGTCCAAAAATATAGGGCTCTACATCAAAGAAAGCTCAGCGGAAACATAATAAGTCGTACAGATTCTAAAGGACACTAGAACCTGATGCTCTGATACCACCTGTGACACCCCGACTAATTAAATACCGGGTAGCTACTCCTTTATTAAATCAATACAAAATGCCAAGTTGGTTCAGTTAATAGCATCACTGTCGAAAACATTTTAATGATTACTAACCACCTAGTATTTAAAAAGTGAGTTGCCAAATTTTAAATTAAATCTGATTAACATGCAATAAATGAATAATAGAAATGTAGCACAACCATTCAAGATAAAGTCTCAATAGTGAAATCAACAAGTATTAAAGAGTCTGGAGGAAATACTCCTCGCAACAATCCCAATATGGAAATAAATAAAACAAGCCTGAATCCTGAATTAATTACAATCCACAATCTGAATAATTGAAATATAAAGTGTCTCTAAAAGAAATGGGCGACATGCCCTACAAATGATGAAACTGAATATGGAGTCAAGACTAGAAAATGAGGCGTCTACTGTCAAGGCCCTGTAACTTCCACAATAGCTACAGCTCGTCACCTGAATAGAATTCCTATGCATGGTGTCCTTGTGGCTGGGCACCTAAAAAGGTTTTACAAAAATAGATTTGAAAGCAAACGGGTCAGAGCCCGAATGTGGAGAATATTTTAAAAACAGCAAGTGTTTTAATAACATTAAAACAATGAATGCAAAATACATGTTAGGACGTGCACTCACATGAAATACTCACCTCTCGACTAATTGTGCACACCTAACGTACCGTACCCATTCAAGTGATTCTGATATCTAACTAAACCGACATAAGTTTTAACCTTTCTACTCAATTCACAGTATGGATTCCCAATGTTATCACTTAAACAGATAGATTTACTTAAACTCGGATTCTCAATTATTAACATTTCCATTTACTGGAGGTTATCCCCTTATTTATCTTCTCAAGGGGTTACTATAAATTATTCTCGCAATTAAACATAACAATTCCTTTTCATTTAACCGTATATTATTCACATCATAAATATACCATACAAGCACCCCATGGCTAAGCTGCGGTGCACACATACTCTGCTATCCATCCCGGTACATCACGTACATAAGGATTAAAAATTCCGAATCTCTCGGGAATTGTTAGAATAAGCACAGCACACAAAAATGGAGGCGAACATAATTCAACATATCCATGGGTCACGTACATACCTACGCTCCACAGTCAGCTGACTTATTAACTCACAAATAAGTCATTCTAGCATTATGTTCTTAAGGTACCAATCTAAATCCGGGCACACAAGGATTAGATGGCCCTAAGCGAACGTAAACCTCCCGTGATAGCAACTATGGTAGGTATGTCATACACATAAAATCATATACATATACTAAGCATGCACACATCTTAGTAATTTCAATAATTTATTAGTGGTATACTTCTCATTCTTATACCAATACACGTGTCCCCGGTTTATATATACACATCATCCATTACCCTCACGTCGTAATTAGTTATTCGCGTCCTAACCCACAATTACCATTTGGTTCAAAACATTCTTCTATATTTTACTCCCCAATATATCCCGAATATCCCAACTATATCAATTAGTCATCAAAGTAAGGTTATCTCTACCATTAAACAAGGTTACGGGACACTAGAAATCAAACCAGGCCAAAAAGGCCAAACTGTCAACTCGTTAGAAGTCTCGTTCGAACGAGGTCGTTCTAACGAGAGTTCGTTCGAACGAAGTGGGCATCTAACGAGATCTCATTCAAACGAAAGGCATCGAATGAACATCCCACTCGTTAGAAGGCAAACTGTCAACCCGTTAGAAGCTCGTTCGAACGACCTGGGCAGGTCTTCTAACGAGATGACAGTTCGAGCCCAGAGTTTCTAAATTCGTTTTTCCTCCAACTTTCTCTTCTCAAAACTCATCCAAACATTATCCCAACAGTGTTTTAAGGTTTCTAATCATTTATAAACATACTTAGGTCGTATATTAACATATATATGGGATCAAATCATCCTAAACCACATCTAATCATCAAATCTCCCCAATTTTCCCCAAATCTCATGAACATGAACCCTAGAAATTTGCACTCATCAATAGACATAATCAAATCCGTTTTTGTGATATAAAAGATGTGTTTCTATCAGAATAATTACCCAAACATAATTCTACATGCAGTCTCCTTATAAAAAATGTGAATTTCTAATTCCAATTCAATGGGTTTTTATCAATCTCCCAAAATAATGCAATTTTCATAAATGTCTAAGCATGGAAGAAACATTCGTTGTAAATAACGTAATTAAACCACTTGCCGCGGATTTTTCTCTGAATTTGATGTTGGATGTTGCTCTCTTTTCCTCTCCAATTTGTCCCAAGGTTGAAGGTTGAAGATGATGGTTATGGTTTCTCTTTTGGGAACTTCTCCTAACCTCTCCTATAACTCCCGTAGACCTTTAGTTGGTTAAGTGCTGATGATGGCTTAGTGGGTCACTAAATATCCTAATATTTAACTCCCAAAATTCGTTGGTTCATTATCCGAAAATTTCAAAATTACCAAAATACCCTTATTAGTTGTTGGTATGGCCCAAAAATGCCCCGGGACCCAAACTTAACCCTCGGCTAGTGTTTTCTGACTATTTCGACCCTTCCGGACTCGTTGGCGCACTCAAAATAACCATACGGTTGATGAAAATAAAATTCACTTTTTAATTCAAATAATTACATTTCTGACGCGACTGTCACACGCGTCCCAACAAAATTTCCCAAATTGTCGTATTTCAATCTCGCGACAATTTCAATATTTCCAATCTTTATATTGCCATATATACACATTATAATCGAATACCAACTCACATCTCGTTAGTATTATATCCGGATTAATTCTCAATTAATACACATTTAATTCAATTAATCCCATAAATAAATATCATAAAAATACGGGGTATTACAATATGTCCCAAGGATACAACTCTATTTGGTTGATAGTAGATTAACTCACTAAGTCTTCCCATTTTCTTTGCGTAAAAACCACAGATTCTTTCTAAAAACTCAATAAACTCTATATTTAAGAAATTTTCCGAGTACATGGAATTCCCCAATCCATAGTATTAGATCGAGATTCTTATTTTGTATGAATATCTTGGAAAGCACTTCAAGCCGCAATGGGTACTAAACTTCATTTGATTACCATATTTCATCCCTAAACAGATGGACAGTCTGAGCGCACGATTCAAACCTTGGAAGATATGTTACGAGCTTGTACTTTAGACATGCCCAACACTTGGAGTGAAGACTTATCACTAATTGAGTTTTCATATAACAATAGTTACCAGTCAAGTTTCAAAGCTGCACCATTTGAAGCCTTATATGGAAGACCATATTAATCTCTAGCATATTGGGCCGAATCAGGAAATAACAAGCAATTTGGTCTTGAAATAATCCAAAAACCTACCGAGAAGATGCAAAAGATCAGAAAAAGACTCAAGATTATCTAAAATCGATAAAAGAGCTATGAAGACCATCATCGAAAGCCACTAGAATTTAAATTTTTGATCGGGTATTTCTAAAAGTTTCTCCTTGAAAAGGAATTTTACGTTTTGGGAAAAAAGGGAGACTAGCACCAAGATATATTAGACCATTCACTATTATTAAACGTATCGGCTCTATAGCCTATCAGTTAGAATTACCCGCAAAATTATCTAATATTCATAATGTGTTCCCTATATGCCAGCTACGTCGGTATATTCCAGACCCAGCACATGTCATTACATGGCAAGAAATCTCGGTTCAACCTAACCCTGAGTTTGAAGAATGCCCTATTTAGATTTTAGACTACTAGGTGAAAGTCCTTATAAAGAAAGAAATTCCCTTAGTAAAGATACTTTGGGAACATCAAAATCAGCAAGAAGCCACATGGGAACCAAAACAAGCAATGAGAAAACGACACCCTAAGCTTTTGATTGTAAAATTTGAGGACGAATTTTCTTTTTAGATAGGTATATTGTAACACCCGTACACTTCAACCGAGCTAATTGAATCAATGAATAACTAAACTTTCCTTTATCTACATTATAAACTACTCAAATCCAAAAACATTTTAATAAAGTTGAAACTAAATCATCAAACCTACAACTTTATTTAATTACCCAAGTATCCCTTAAAGTTACAAAATGACCAAATTACCCTTAAACTTTTAAAAGAGGTATAATTTAACTTATACTTCACCCCTAGACACAAAATTTATATCAAATCAGATCTTTAGGCTTCAACTAATTAGAATTTACAACCTCAATCCTTAAATTGTAGTGAACTTATACAAATGCCCCTAAAACTTGAAAAAATTCCACATTTAGTACCAAATAAATGTAAAACTTTCTTTCCAAGGACTAAAACTCAAAACTGGATATTTACACTTTCCCCCTACCAAATCAGCCTCCACCTAGGCAGAACATGCCAAAATCACATGGCTACACCATGTGACCGTGTGAATTATAATCTCCCATAATCATATCTTCTTAATCTTAGGGAGAAACCACATCATTTCTTCACCAATCAAATCCTCCCAACCTCTACTATAAAATCCCCATAATCACCATTAATAAAACTCAACTCTTCAACCTGTCCAAAGTTTGAAATTTTCCCTCCAAATCGGTACACTATCATTTTATGTATTAATTTATGTTCTTTGAATTCCAATAGTTTTCTACATTGTCATTATGATCACACCAGTAAAAAATATCAAGTTCTTACGTATGAAACAATCCCTGTTTAAAAAAATCATTAAAAATTTCATTAAAGATTGAGCTTTCATGGTGAAACTCTATTCTTTGAATCTGAACTAGTTTGAAGTGAGGAATAGGTTTCTTATGAGCTCAAGTGTAATAATTGTTTTTAAAAACTTATAAACTTTGAACCTTTATTTCCTAAAAGTGTTTTCGGTTTCAAAAAACTAAAAATTCCAAATTCTCTCAACTAGACCACCTCAATCCTTCAAATCAAAACAAAAACCTTTATTAGGATTGCAGAAACCTAGCCATAAGATTAATGTCCATTGCCATATCCAACAAAGCCACCAATGTTTGGTCAAATTTTCTGTAAAACACTTAGTGTTTAAAACTCGTTGAATACTGAACCTCAATCCATGAAACTTATATATTAGGATTCCTTGTAAAACATTAGGTTGAATTGGTTCAGGAATCGTGTCAAATGGTTTAGAAAATCAGAAATTACTCAAAATCAAAGTTTTTTCAAGCCCTAGGTCAATTGTTGAGAGGTTGAAGATGAACTTTTCAACTAGAAATCTTGACCAAACACGTGAGGGCACGTGGTCAATAAAAAAATCTTATTTTGTTCCAATATTATTATTTAATTTTTCTGGTCAAAATGGCATAAAGTAAGGCAGTGTTTGCTCAATCCTAGATCAACTTATAGAAAAACAAGGTTTTAGGTTATAAATATTTTTCTATATTTATAATTTAACCCCTCTTGACTTTTTCAAGTTATGAATTTTAACCCCAACGTTTTCTTACACCTATTTTGGTAAATTTTGAATCAAAAAAATTTCTGCACCATTTTTCAAATTTGACCCTAAGCCATTTATTTTAAAGGCCTAAAATAATTACAAATTAACCCCTAAACCTTAATAAACTTAGTTTTTTCCATTTGTTTTCCTAACCAACATTATTATTAGTACTCACAAAGATTTTTATGTCTAGATAATCAAGTACTAGTCTCTCACGATCTCAACTTCAACCCTAACTAAGTCTGTTCTACTCAATATACAAGTAAGTTTTTCCCTTTCAATAGTAAATTTTAGCATACTTATTTTACTACTATTGATATCACACTATGATAGCCCTACATTATTCCTAGTTCGTGTATAATACTACCATATTATTATGTTGTTATACCTCCGTGACAATTAATTATGGATAAATTGGATCAATTTTATCCTTTCTCATCTAATGACAGATGTCATGAAAATTATTGTAATGATTGAATCAGTTACCCTGCAACTCTATACAAATTATTCTTGTAGATGCATCAGTATCAACTAGGGAGTAGATTTCCATGTTGTCCCACGAAATTTTCTACTTGGTCTAAGGTCTCGAATTATTGAGAGCCAGGATTATAGCTAAATACATATGAGTGTAGCTTTAATAGTGTGACTAACTGGTTACTTTTCCCCAAAAGTTTTGGGTTGAAATTAAAATTTGGTTATACTAAGTACGCTTCATTATTTATGTGCCCATTTGTAAGCTGGTAAGTATGGAATTATCAGTTTAATTTCCATGACTTTCTTGTTATAGAATTTGTACTGTGTTTTTGTAAAAAAATAGTTAACTCTTTACACAATCTAAGCTTTTATCTACATATAATTTGTTATATAATCGGTAATATTTTCTTAGCATATTTGTGATAACTCCCTTTTTCCTGCAGATGTTCCAGGAAAAAAAAGATAAATCGCCCTACATTTTTGTGATATGCACAGACCACGTGTTTGTTTATATAACTATATGGGGGAGATTAAAGAAGATGGGAGCAAGGAGTGGCAGTTTTCAATGACCTACTCTATTTTCCAGTTTGGGGAATAATATATAATATCAGTAACTCACCCCTGTGGTGGTAGTATAATAAATGTGCGACATTATCTAATGAATAAAGTTTTATTTTCGGCCTTAACTTTAGTTCATTGCTTTGTTATTTTCTTTTACATTTATACCAAAAATAGGGTGTGACAATAGCACTATGAATAGTGACTTTAGACTGCCTCTTAGTAAAGCTGCCAAAATAGTAAGGCTTTATTAGTGAGTTAACCAAAAGACAGTACGTGCTACTGCCATCCCCTCATGACTATACTTTCTACAAATGGCACTTTTTCTTTGAAATAAAAAATAATATATGTACGACCAAATCAACGGCTAGAGAGCTAAGTGCCTCCCTTTTAACAATTCATTAAAACCTATGGAATGGCCATGTACTTACACCAAATCACTAATTGGATTTACATCGGAGAAGGCCACTGACTCACATGGTTTTTCCAAAAAAAAATGGGTTTTCCAAGCTACGACCCATGAGGTTACATATGGTTCATCCAAAAACCGAATCACCATATCCCCCTCCCCCTATGAAATTAGGGAACTAGTATGTCTGAGAATTAGTTTTTCAATGAACTGCCTTTGTGATTATACTGTAAACACGACGTTAACATTAGGCAACTCACCTCGTGTTTTCCAAAACAGACCCACCATTAGATATTGAAAACATATTAAGCTAGGAATTAAATTCTACAGACCTCTGATAGAAACTAACAGAGCTTGCTTCAATAAACCTCATATTGACGGACCATTGATCTTCATCGAATCAACTATTAGTAAAAAAAATAAAGATTCACCATTAATAACCTACCTAACTGGGTACAAATCGAGTCATCAACAACCAACTCACCATATAGGTTATAAATCAACCCACCACAAGAAAATAAATTAATTCACCATATACTTTGGGGAACAAAACAAAACATGAAATAGGAAGCTTGATTCTCCCATCATGTCCCTAACACACCATATTTGGGGGGGAAATCTAAGAAATAAACATCGACCTACCTCATATCATAAAACTGGGAGATTTTTCCTCTTGTGGTTTTTCTTCAAAAATTTGAGGTTCATCTTATGAGGTTCTTTTTAAACTGTGAGAGTTTTCCTCATGAGTATCTTCTTGAAACCAAATCATCATTGATTCTTAAACGAGTTTACACCAAACTCATTCACCTTTTGACTGGTTTGGTTATGAGATAAAAGTGCATGACCGGCCAGCTTCTTATGTCAATACCAATTTTACTTTGGACTCTAACGCTTTATTCAGTTTTACGCTCTTTTATTCATTGAGTTAAATTTCAGTACCTTTAAAAAAAGTGACACGATAGTATCACAAGAAATTTCTATTAATAACCCAATACTACTTGTACTTTTCTCATAAAAGAGGTTTTTTATGGATTTAAAAGTTGTCGAATAAACATGATTTTTTGTTTATACTTTATATGTGTAAATATATATAAGATGAAGTTGAGAACTTAAACGTATATGTTCTCTCTTAATTAGAAGTCACATTGTAAAAGTGAGTTAGTTATTGATATGTGTATAGTTTATATGCTTCCTCCACCATACATACACATAATTCTTTTATCATTAAATTTGAAAAGAGAATGCACTGACAACTTGAAACAATCTAACTAACAACTTAAAACAACCTGACGCAAGTACATTATGCAAAATTAAAAATATGTTATCCATCAAAAACCGAATAAGCTTGTGAGATGAATCACATATATATTTCCTTGTAATGGTATTTTATATTTTATTCAAACATCCCAAACACGCAATAAAGCGGGCATACTTGATTTTCTTTCACTGTAAGGAAGTATTTATTTTGATATATGTACCACTGTCATATGGTACAGCCCAAATTGATATGATAATTCCATGAGTTATTTAAATAAACTAAGAAAGCATTAAATATGATATATAAATTTATTTTATTTTCAATAAGATGGAGGGAACATAACGAAGCTTCGTCTGAGTATTTTAGGACATTTGCAAACATTATTCTATGTTTATACATTATATCCATACATCATGAATCGTCAATGAAATATTTTGATTATATTTTTACAACTCGGGATTCACTTTTAGATTATATACACCCGAAAATTTAATGTGGCGTGTGCTCAAACGATATTAAAATTATGTGCTATACACCCAACAATATGTGTTCACATGATTCATCACACAAGTATCCACGCACTTTAGTTTGTTTTATTTTATTACATTAAATAAAACAAAAATAAAGGGGCGCGATGAAAATTTCACTTGGATATTTTGGCCTTGTCTAATCATTTTCAATATTGTATTATTCTATCAGAAAAATTAAATAATTTTTTTAGAGGCCTCTGGACAATTCAAACATTATTAATAACATATCTTTGTAATTGTGAGCTAACATGCTACAAGAACACATTGAATATAGTAAACTCACAATAAGGTGGGGTACAGAAAGTACCCGCGTCTATGTTTTATTTCATTTATTTCACGATAACCAAAATAAAAAGGGGGAAATTATGGCACCCCGATTTCGGGTGTCAATGCGGAAAAAAAAATTATACTTTGATTTCGTTTAAGAAAATCATCTTTTGAAATAAACACTTGCTTTAATTATTGATGTCATAAAATACATTTAATTTAATTAATGAAATGATGTCCAGCTTATGAAATTCATAGGAAACCTTGAAATAAAAGAGTTTTGCAATTTCATGAAATAAATACCAACTAAAGTGAAATCCGTATCGTCCTATATTATTACAATCCAAATTAAAGTACTTACATTAAAGTTCAAATGATGAAATCATAGTTTAAAACAAATTACATAATTAAAACAAAAGTGACAGAGCTCTATTGTTGGGAATAACTCTCATTTCCTTTCCCGATATCCTTGTTATTTCCTTTACCTAAAGTACCTAAGGGCGTTTGATAAATGGCGGGGTATGAGCGTGAACCCAGTAGGAGAAATATCGACAATGTATATATCGTACAAAGAATATATGTACATATAGAATGTATTTAAGCAATTATAAAATTATCCTTTATTTGATTAAATGTTCTCATGCAAGTTATATTGTAACCATGCAATTGACATTATGACTATACAACCCGGGAGATAATCTCACTTATACTTAATCTTTCTTTTAATACTACCCGTATCCTGTTAATTTAATCATTAATGTACTTTTATGTTTTCCAAGTTGTTCATCAACTTAACTTTACATAATGAGCATTATGATCAAAATTATCCTTTCACTTTCATAATTAGGGTACTAATACCATTTATGTTTACATCCTTTCACCAATTGTCATAATGACGCAATATGCTCGTGATTAGTGATCTTGGGTTTAAGCATCAAGATGCACCCTAGGACTCCGGGCTCTCATTAAATTTCTCGGTTACCCCCAAGTATTTTTTTTACTTGTTAAGTCCTGGTAAAATTTTTTCATTTCTTTCTTTCTTATTCGCTTTTAAGCCTTTTTTATTTATTTCCTTTTTATCGGCCGATGAGGCAAAACACCTAAGATGAGACTAGTCCCAACACTTAATTTTTAAGTTTCAAACTTTATCAAAAGTTCATTTTCATTTTACCATTAACATATTTAACTCATTTATCCCAACTACACAAATCCATTTTCATGAAAGTGAGGTTTTATGCCAATAAAACCCAATAAATTCATTCTACCATTTCTTCACAAGTTCAATATAACATTTTATCGTGAAATCAACAAGTTAACATGATTTATGAAAGAAATAGTTAAATTAACATTCTGAAATTTGTACTTCTTTCAAGCTTTAACTTTCATCCATTTTAATCACATGTTTTCCAACATAATATCATATGTAGTGATAATAGGCATAAATGCTTCGGAGTTCGGAAGGGAACTCCTCGCTAAACAGATAGGGGAGGACCCCTCAGTCTACCAGTACCAGAGACCCCACACTGGGCTTTCACTTATCATAGTTGAAGATAGGGGACCCTGGGATCCCCACCCTCATCGGGCCCCCAATCCTCCTACCGACAGTGTGCCCCAGGACTACTGGGGAAGACCCAAACTAGTTGGATGCTCCGCAGCCTAACCTAAGAGGGTCATAGCCTTCCAGCCACAGGGGAGTACTAACTCGAGCGAAGCGATAGGCGTGTTTACGCCGTGTTGTCCATACATCCAAGAGGACAAGGTATGGTTTCTCACTTTAGCTAGGGACAGAGAAATCGGGATCCGTACTTTGTCATCTCTACTATTTCTCAGGCCCCGTCCTTCCCTTTTTTCGGAAGAAAAGGAGGATCCGGACAAAATGTGAATTAACACACACACACAGAGAACGAATATAAAAGATGAACATTTTAATGAATCTTAACAAAAAACACCTAACACTCGAACAATTTTAATTCCTATGTTGTAATTGGTCCGCGCCATCGGCAACGGACACGCATGTGATACACGTGTTTTTTAATACACTCGTGTGACGCGCATGTTCGTGGCCGTTGGCGCGTATCACACGCATGTCCATTACTGTTGGCGTGGACTAATTAGAACATAGGAATTAAAATTGATTAGGAGTTAGGTTTTTTTGTTAAGGTTCATTAAAATGTTCATCTTTTTTGTTCACTTCTGAACCTCTCCATATATACACATACACATACACACACATCCATCATGATTTTATTCAAACTTGAAAATAGTGTAGAACCCGGACCTCTTGAAGATAATAACTTCGAAAAAAAAGTAGGAAAGAAAACCAATTAAGTTCCAACTTTCTAAAATTAAGTTCATCTAGCAATCCTCTTTCACACTCAAAATAACACCGCTATAATTTGGAAACCCTTAACAATGGAAGGATAACTATGTGGGATAGTATGCGTGAACTATAGAGACAATAAGCTAGTTTTTATTGAGTGAAATGGTGGAGAGAATAAGTATTTTTGGATTAGACTTAATGCAGATTTTCACTCTGTATAAATGGAAGACATGGGGTAGGTGACCCTCTATAATCCACCCTAGACGACCCCTACCCATCTCAAATGGATCCTAGCCATTAAGGATTGCTTCCCCATTAAATAAAGGGTCTAAAATCTTCTAAAAAGTGGTCAAACATTCAAGGACAGCCATTCAAAAACACCCATCAAACTTACACACTCGACTGTCCAAAAATAGGCAAAACTGCCTACTGTCAGGTCTTTCGGATCAATCTGGAATTTATTTGGGATCGATCTGAAATTCATTTTTTTAAATGTTGAGTCCACACCCAAAAATTATTCATTAGTTATGAATTTATCTTAACCCAAGTTTATAAACATAAAAACTTTAAGTAATGCGAATTTTGGGAAATTTCGACTCTTTATTATTTTACAAAACTGATCGTTACAACCTTACCACATTGGGAATTTTCATCCCCAATATTAAACATTAAACAAGATTAATTAAACAATTCAGTATGTTGCCTTCTCATAGTAGATTCTAATTCCAAAGTCTCTCCCTCAATGCCATTGTTATCCCAAATAGCCTTAACGAGGGGAATCGTCTTCTTACGAAGCATATTGATTTGTGATATACTATCACTAATGGTCTAGTCGCATAGGAACATCATCCTAGAGGTCTAGGTGACCCTAATTGATTATATGAGATGGATCTCAAATATACTTCTGTAACATCAATACATGAAAAATATTATGAACATTACCTAACTGAGGGAGTGAAGGCAAATGGTACAACACTGGAAAATGGTCTTGTGTACCTTGGTGACAACTTTCGCTTTTTACCAACCCGCATATCCCCTGGTCTAATTTTGATCTTCAAAATACATGACCACCCACACTGAACTCCAAATTGAAATGACGAACATCAGTATAGTTCTTATGACGGCTCTAAGAAGTTTCAAGTTTATCCCGAATGACTTGAATATTCTCAGTGGCCTCCTTAATCATCCATGACCTCGAGATGTGCTTATCGCCGACCTCTTTTCCAAACACTGGTGAAAGGAAAGGTCTCCCGTATAAATATTCAAATGGCTTCATCCCAATACTATCCTTAAAACTATTATTGTGGGCAAACTCTGCTAATGATAAATGATCCCAACTTCCTTGAAAATATATAGCGTCATCCCATAACATATCTTTGAATGTCTGAATAGTTTTTTTGAACTATCTATCCATCTGTGGATGAGAGAATAAACTGAGATTTAGAGTTTGAAAATCTTAGACACATTATTAGTGACCTTAATATAAAGGAAATGCACTGACTTGGTGAGTCTACCAACCACAACCCACACTACATCATGCCTCGCTTGATTCCTAGGCAAAGCAGTGACGAAGTCCATTATTATATGCTCCCATCTCCACTGTGCTACTAGTATTAGTTGAAATAACCCTACTCTTTTCTGGTGCTTGACCATGACCTGCTAACAAGTGAGGCACTTTTCCACAAAAATCATGACATTCATTTTCATACCTAACCACTAGTAGTCTCTACACAAATCCATGTACATCATCGTATTGCCTCGATGAATGCCAAAATGAGAATGATGCGCTTCTGCTATGACTTTTTCCTCATGTTACTCAATACTCAGGACTACCAACCATCCTTGAAACCTCACACCATTATTCTTTTCAATCGATAAGTCTTTAGTTGGTTTGTTTGACAAGATACGATTTTTGAAGTTCACCAAACCATCATCAAAGGTTTGTACATCAAGCACCTTTTGTTATATCACTGAACATGACACCATCCCATAAATGTAGGCATGACGCTTTCCTCGCTTAACCCCCAATTCGTATCTCTGAATGTATTGCATCATCTTATGATGGTAGCACTTCATTACCGCCAAAGATACTCCAGTGTTACTTCCCAATCCGTCAGCTAAAACATTGGCCTTACCTGGGTGGTAAAGGAGACTAAAGTCGTAATCTTCAATAAGCTCCATCCATCATCTCTGCTTAATATTCAGATCTATCTAAGTGAAAAAATATTGTAGACTTTTATGATCCGAGTACACCTCGAACCATTACCCATACAGGTAATATATGCAAATCTTAAAGGCAAATACAACTGCTCAAAGATCTAGGTCATGTGTTAGGTAGTTTTTCTTGTGAACCCATGACTGCCTTGATGCATAAGCTACCATATTTAACCCTTACATTAATACCACTCCTAAACCCGTCCATGTTGCATCAAAATACATGACATAACCCTTTCCTCACTCTAAGAAAATAAGTACTGGTATTGAGGTCAGTTTAGTCTATCACTCCTAGAAGGCCTCCTCATAGTCATCTGTTCATTCAAAGTGAATATCTTTATGCGTCAACTCAGTGAGGTGTAAAAAAATTCATGAAGATCATCTTTAAAATGCCTATAGTACCCGACGAATCCTAAGAAACTCCTCATTTCTGTGACTATCTTCAGCTATTCCTAATTCACCACTGCTTCAAAATTTGCTAGATACATTTAAATCCCTTGACCTGGGACAACATGGTTAAGAAATCTGACCTCATCTATCCAGAACTCGCACTTGATGAACTTGGACTACTATTCGTTTTAATGGAGCTCTTGCAAAGCAGTGTAAAGATATTCCTCATAATCCACTCTTGAAGCTGAGTAGATTAGGATATCATTAATAAACACCATAACAAACCTATCCAGGTAAGGGTGGTGAATTCGATTCATCAGGTCCATAAATGATGTTGGTTCATTCGTTAACCCGAATGGCATCACTAAGGACTCACACTGCTTGTATCGCATCCTAAATTTTATCTTCTGGATATCCTCATTCTCGACCCTCAATTGATGATAGTCGGACCAAATATCAATCTTCGAGGATATACCCACGCCTCGCAACTAATCAAAGATATCTTCAATCTGCAGCATAGGATACTTATTCTTGATCTTAACACAATTAAGTTGCATATAGTCAATACAAAGCCTAAGGGAATTATCCTTCTTTTTGGCAAAAATGACTGGTGCGCCCCATAGTGACACACTTGGACTGATAAGACCCGTTGATAACAAATCCTCCAAAATGTATCTCCAGCTCATTAGCTCGATTTGAGCTAAATGGCATGGAGGAATGGAAAAAATTTAGACACCCGTGTGTACTTTAATTGTAAAGTTTATCTCCCTCTACGGTGGTAACCCTAGAAGTTCCTCTGAAAATACGTTTGGATGATCAAGGTCCATACTTTCGTAACCATCCTATGCCACATGGTTTTAAATCCACCCAAAATAATTTTTTTGCTCCTTAATGCTAGTGTATATACAAGGACAGTTCGTGAAGTGCTCAGTTTTAAAACTGTAACTAGACCCGTCCCGTAATAACATTGAAACACTATGGTGATGACATTTAATAATGGCACTAAAGCAAGAAGTCAATCCATTATAAGGATTACTTTAAAACCTCATACGTCCATGATAATTAAGTCATACTCGAGAACATAATCTCCCGTAATGATGACACAAGTGTGATAGATGCGGTTTAAAGAAATGCCTCTACTAATCGAAAGTCCCACAAAGTGGGGGTATACAAACGATCTACCTATAATCCCAAACTAAAAGTTAATGCACTGGATAAAAAAAATGCGATGTGCCAGAATTAAATAAAGCTGGAACACACATATGGAATATTAAAATCATACATTCCATCACTATGGCAATTGGCTAACTGTATAGTGAGTAATGGCATAGGCACGGCCTTGTGTGAATTTGTTACTCTAGATACCCTACTGGTTCCGCTGACATTATCCATCGCAACCCTTGTTGGGTCATGAACCATCAACACTATGCCTGCCTCACTGAAACCCACTATACTTTTTAGGTTGCTGGGTAGAAACTATAAAGATTGAGCTCCATGCTGGTTAAAATCTAGAACCCTGATTATTTGGATAAGGACCGTTGTGTCTCTGAGGGAAATTCCTTTTAAAATGATTTAGTACCCCACAGATGAGACACCTTTTTACTCTGGGAGGAACCAAAACTTGCTTCCGCTTTTAATTTAGTAAAAAATCCCAGGGAACCATCACCCCTATGTTTCTTGCCCTACTAATGATTTTCACATTACTTGACATCCTTTTCTTCTCCGTAATCAGACCCTCTTCTTGGTAGTCTAAGTCAAGTATGATGGCCTTGTTCACTGTCTATCATAACCCTCAAACATCTTGTCCTACGATGAGCCTCCTGGTGGAAGGTTAAGACCCTTTATAAAAAGGCAGGACTTCTCCCTCTCATCTCTACCCACATATCGATCATAATCCGACAAGCTCTCAAACTTGACCTCGTATTCCCCAATTGTAATCTTCCCTTGGAAAAAGTTTCAAAACTCATCCCTCTTAACGTCCCAGTATGCATATGGAAATTACCGGTCCAAAAATATTGCTCGAAAGTCTACCCGAATGGCAACCCCATTCAAATTGGTCGGGTGTGATGCCTGCCACTTCTGAGCCTGGCTGTAAACTAAAAATTAGCCACACATACTCTATGAGCTAAAGGTACTTCAAGGACCTTAAAGATACACGTGACATGCTTCATCCACTCATCTGCCCCTCCAGGCCCTCTAGTACAGTTGAACATCATGGGATTGAACTTCCTAAACTCCTCAAAAATATTGGTAACCCTGTTGCTCTATACTGAATTACCATTTCTAGTTTGATGATGCTGAGAGAGTGAGTCAGCTAAGTGACATATTGCCTTTGTCATTTAATGCAACTCATTGGTGTTACCACATGTGTGTTCGCCACCTCTATGAGTCAACATTCTTAAAGAAAGAACAATAGTTTAGTAAGGATAGAATACGTAAAGAGTTATTATCTAATGAAAGCAGAATACAAGTGCACACTCCAACTCTCATTTAATGTATGCTCTGATACCAAGTTGTTATGCCCCCGATTCCAGGTGTCAATGCAAAAAATCTTTTTTTATTATACCAAGTTGTTATGCCCCCGATTCCAAGTGTCAATGAAATTCATTGGAACACTTAAAATAAAAGAGTTTTTGCAGTGTCGAGGAATAAATAACAACTAAAGTAAAATTTGTATCGTCGTGTATTATTACAATTCAAATTAAATTACTTGCATAAAAGTTCAAAGGATAAAACCACTGTTTAAAACAAATTACATAATTAAAATAAATAGTGACATATCTCTATTGTCATGAATAACTCTCATTTCCTTTCCCAGTATCCTTGTCATTGCCTCTACCTAATGTACATGGGGTGAAAAATAGCGAGGTGTGAGCGTTCACGCAGTAGGATAAATACTAGCCATGTATATATAATATAAAGAACATCTATACATATAAAATGTATTTTAGAAATTATGAAATCATCCTTTATTTGATCAAGTGTTCTCATGTAAATTCTATCGTAACTATGCCATTGACATTATGATTATGCAACATGGGCGATAAGTGTAATCACACTTAATATTTTTTTAATACTACACGTATACTATTAATTTAACCATTAACTTACTATCATATTTTTAATTTTGTTTCATAAACTTTCCTTTACATTAATGAGAGTCATGCTCAAAATCAGGTTTTCACTTTCTTAATCGAGGTACTAATCCCATATATGTTTTCAGCCTTTTATCGACTGCCATAATGATGCAATATGCTCCTAATTACTGGTCTTATGTCTAAGTATTAAGTCGCAGCCTAGGGCTCTGTGCCCTCCTTAAATTTCTCGGTTACCTCTGCATATCTTTTACTTGTTACATCGTTGTAACCCTTTTTCCTTTCTTTATTTCTTATATGCTTTTAAGCCTTTTTCCTTTATTTCATTCTTATCGACTGATGAGGCCAGATACCTGGGATGAGACTAGTCTCAACACTTAATTTTCAAGTTTTAAACTTTTATCAAAAAAAAAATATTTTACCATCGACTCGGTATTTCATCTTTGAAAATAACTTTATTTATCATTCTTTATGAAACTTAACCTTTGAGTTCAAGTACCTATTTTATACAGTTTAAGGTGCTTTTCATTATTCACACACTTGTAAACTTGCATTTTATACACTTTGCCAAAAAATGATTCTTTTCATCTTTACTTTACAAAACATGAGTTTTCATCACATAAAATTCAACTCTTTAACTAAAGTCTTTTAGTTTTAAAAATTTATCCATAGGCCTAACTTTCACATAAAATGACAATTTTATACTAAAAAACTACTCTTGTCATTTCAAGACTTATATTTTCAACTTATTCACTTTGCACTTTCAATCTTATTTCTTGCCATTTTATGTGTTCATATTACACCATTTCACACTTTTACCCCAAACACTTTACTAGTTTCACCTTTAGTTATTTATTTCAAATTTCTTAAGGACTTTATTCACATAAATTGTATCATTTCAAGTGAATATCATTATGAAATATCAAGTTTATCATTTCAATTTCAAAAGAACATTTTAATACCGTTTCAGTATATTTAACCCATTTATCCCAACTACACAAGTCTATTTTCATAAAAGTGAAGTTTTATGCCAATAAAATCCAACAAAAGCATCATATTATTTCTTCACAAGTTTAATATAACATTTCATAGTGAAATAAAAAAGTTTAACAAGATTTGTGCAAGAAATAGTTAAGTTAACATTCAAAAATTTGAACTTCTTTCAATCTTTAACTTTCATCCATTTTAATCACATATTTTCCAACATAATATCATATGTAATGATAATAGGTATAAATAAGCATGTGGATTATACATATATCTAGCATGCTTTCATTCAAGCTTGAAAATAGTGTAGAAATCCTACCTCTTAAAGACAATAACTTTGAAGAATAGATAGGAAATAAAATTCAATAAACTCTAACTTTCTGAAATTAAGTTCTTCTAGCAATCATCCTCCACACTTTAAAAACACTTTTATAATACTTGGAAACCCAGGTTAATGGAAGGATAATTATCTAGGATAGTATGAATGAATTATAGAAAGAATAAGCAAGTTTTTCCTGAGTGAAAATGATGGAGAGAATGAGTATTTTCATATTAAACTTAAGGTAGATTTTCACTCTGCGAAAATGGAAGACATGGGGTTGGTGACTACCTATAAATTACCCTAGATGACCCCTACACATCTTAAATGGATCTTACTCGTTAAGGTTTTCTTACCACTACTTAAAAGGTCTAAAGTCTTCAAGAAAGTGTTCAAACATATAAAGAAATCCATCCAAAAATATCCCGTAAACTTACACACTCGACTGTCCAAAAATAGGCCAGACTGCCTATTATGAGGTGTTCCGGATCGATTCAAAATTCATTTTTTTAAGTGTTGATTCCACACCCAAAATTTATTTATTTTTAGTTTTGAATTTTTCTTAACCCAGGTTTACAACCGTGAAAACATTACATAATGCAAATTTTCAAAAAATTTGAATCTTTATTATTTTACAAAACTGGTCATTACACAAATCGGGCACCATTACACTATATGGATATTGTTAAATCTTCTTTAGTTGCCTTGTAAAAATTTCAAGTTGATCAAACCAAGTTGTCACTCAAACATTGACAACATAAATCATAGTCATCCTTCAGATACGATAATATACAAAAACCTTACCAACATTATGGTAAATCTCTCACAGCGATGCATTATATTACAAGACTTTACCAAAATTGGTAATCCACCAAGCAGGCATTATTTCAAAAAATATCGTCATAATTTGGACGAGTTACTAACATGTGTATGCAAAAAAAAAAATCGTTGTGATCTAGACAAGTCACTAGCATGTGTATGGATAAAAATCCCGTTGTGATGTGGATGAGTCATTAGCGTGTGTATGCATATAAATCTCTCCATGATCTGGACGAGTTACTAGCATGTGTATGCATAAAAATATTATCATGATCTGGATGAGTCACTAGCTTGTGTATGCATAAAACTTTCACCGTGGTTTGGAAGAGTCACTAGCATGTTTATGCACAAAAATCATATCATGATTTGGATGATTCACTAGTAAGTTTATATATAAAAATCTCAGCGTGATCTGGACGAGTCACTTTAGGTGTATGCATAAAAATCTCATCGTGATTTGGATGAGCCACTAGTAAGTGTATGCATAAAAATCTCGTCTTGATTTGGACGAGTTACCAGCACATTATGCATTAAAATCTCGTCTAAATCCAGACGAGTCACCAATATGTATATGCACTAAAATCTCGTCTAAATTCATACGATTCACCGGCATGCATCTGGACGAGTCACTATCATGTCTATGCATAAATATCACGTTGTGATTTGAATGAGTCAGTAGCATGTGTATGCATAAAAATCTCATCATAATCTGGCGAGTCAGGAGAATTTGTATTCATAAAAATATCATCGTCATTTGGACGAGTCACTAGCATGTGTATGCATAAAAATCTTATCGTGATTTGGACGACTCGCTAGCATGCGTATGCATAAAAATCTCACCGTGATCTAGACGAGTCACCAGCATGTGTGTGCACTAAAATCTCATCCAAATTCAGGCGAGTCATCAACATGTGTATGCATTAAAATCTAATCTAAATTCAACTGAGTCAGCAGCATTTGTATGCACTAAAATCTAGTCTAAATTCAGATGAGTCTCCAGCATTTGTATGTACTAAAATCTCATCGTGATTTGGATGAGTCGCCAACATGTATATCCACTAAAATCTTATCCAAATTCAAACAAGCCACCATAATGTGTATGCACTAAAATCTTGTCCAAATTCAGACGAGTCACTATCATGTGTATGCATAAAAATCTTGTCTAAATTTAGACAAGTCACCAACATGTGTATGCACTAAAATCTTATCTAAAAATTCAAAAGAGTCACCAACATGTGTATGCGCCAAAATATAATCTAAATTTAACAACTCACTAGCTTGTGTATATACAAAACCTTGCCTATATTTAGCGATTCACCAATATGTGTATGCATAAAATCTTACCTAAACTGAGTAAGTCACCAAATAGGTGTTTTGTTATAATCTTGCCCAAAACAGAGGCAAGTATAATATTCAGTCTGACCAATATGAGCTGATTCTGGAAAAACAGAGTTATGAATAACTATAATAAAACTGTGGATACATGTTCATTCGAGAGGAATGAGGGAAACACCCAAATACTCCTCCAAACCAAAGTAGGGGTCAATCGGACAAACACAAAGTACATCATTTACATAAAAATAATTACCATGAGGTCTGTCAGAATAACGCATGAGATCCTTCGAAATAAACTTCTAAGGTCCATCAAAAATATGTATTAAAATTATTCATTTTCAATCTGATTTAACTAAAAGTGTTTCATATGCATAGTCGATATGTTTCAGCCAGGCATCAACACAACAACTATGTGTATGAAGGGGGAAATTTAGAAGGGGCTTAACGATAAGCCTCCCATTAATTATCAAATCAGATTGAAAATGAATAATTTTGATAAAAGTCCATAATACCATATGTGTTTATGCGACTCAGATATTATTGTGCGTGTCCAGCATATTTTGCATATTTATATATTCTTTAGTTACCAACTAGATAATTATTCTTGTTTGGAGGGTGATACATATGTTATAGGATATATGCCATCATAATTAGGACATATGTCACCACAGGTTTCTAAGCACATGTCTCCATAATGAAACTGACATGTGGCAGCCCACTTAGTTTATTTGACTATAAGAAGGCCTTTCTTTTTCATTAAGCGCAGAGAGTTTTGGAAGAGGAGACATGAAAACTCCCTTTCTCCGCTATTATCATGGTAGAAACCATGAATTTAGATAAAAACAAAGAAATTTCTCGAGTCTACCACCTCCCACCTCTTTGAAAACCACCACAATCAAATTTTGGTGAACAGTACGAACCCATAAACTACGCTAACTTTGATTCTGATTATGACGAATATGTAGGCGCGACCAAAGTTTCTCAACTCAAATACGTAGCAAAATCTGGTATTTCCCATGATTGAACTACTCTCTTTCACATACAAGTTGTCAAGCTATTGAATAATTTCCTCTAGTTTGAGATAAACTACTAGCATTCTACATGCAACCATATCAATAGGATCTCAACTCCCTATCTAGGCTGTGAATTGTTCAATTGTACTAGATACAAAATCCTGATCTCCCGTGATCAAGCCAAGCCATACTCATTAAAATTCTTACTTAGTACAATTAACCGACATTATATGCATTATATTCAAAGCATAAATATAAGTCACTCTCGTAACTATAATTCTTATTTCAAATGAACTAACACAAACGCCATACATGGTTTTCAGAATAAAAACCCAAAATTGATAACCTTAATGAGCTCAGGGTTAAAGTGGCTTGGCAACATATTGATATCCAACTCCCGTAACTTCTGATAAAAGACTCAATCGTGGTGTCCAAATGAGAAATATTATTTCCTTTGGTAGGTGGGGGAGGATGAAGTTTCCACACCACCAATCTTTATACGCATCAATATTTTCGGCCTTTCCCATTGTCCATTTCGTGCCCCTTTTAATATCTTCTTTAGTTTTATAGATGTTCCTCTATATGTGGGAAGCTTTCCCTTTTAAAAGCCATCTGCTAGGATTATTATTGGTGGAGCACTTATTCTTAACAACATGGACCCAAAGGATATCATTTTTAGTCATAATATGTCACCTTAATTTTGAAACAATAGTCGCATTATTGTAAGTTGATATGGCTTTAGGTAAGATGGAAATTTGGATGCTATAAGTGGGGATGGTGTCCGTGATTGACTATATCAAAGTCCTTATACCCACTAAAGAAAGATTTTTTATTTCCATCCAATCAATTTCTTTGGACTCTCTCATCGACATGCTCACAATGTGTAGGCTTAACCTTTCCATGGACCAATTAAGCCAAAGTAAGTCCTAAAGTCTTCGATAAGGGATATGCCACACGAGTACCTATGAGGGAGGGCATATCTTTTAGGCACATTTGGAGATATATATTGGATTTGGCAAAATTAATGTTTTGACCCGAAACTCTATAGAAATCATTGAGCACCTCGATAATAATGAAATAATTTTTATTGGAGGCTTTGGTAAAGAGGATCAAATCAACCACAGAGAAGAGATGTGATATGGATGGCCCTCCAAGGTAAGACTTAATCCCAAGACATTATTTTCAATCCATATTCCACAAAGAAGATATGTGATATGGATGGCCCTCCCAGGGAAGCCTTTATCCCAAGCCATTATTTTCAATCCACATTCTCTCTAATTAAAGAGAGGTACAACATACACATGATAAAAAAGGTAGGGATAAAGGGGACCCCCTTATCTTAAACCTCGCCCAGGTTTGAAACCTCATAGTAGGGAGCTATTCCAAAGGATGGAGGTGAGACCAACCTTCACACAATACATAATTAGATGGATCCAGTTGTTATAACCTTCATGTGTAAGGCATATAACTTATTAATAATAACGTAATTAAAAAAAATTGAAAAAATGAAAGAAAATACTTGAGAAATAAAAGGAGAATTAATAATAAAATAAATAAAATGCGTGAAGTAAAAAAAATATTCTCAAAATCGGACAATTATAACTTATTGAAGTAAAAAATAATAATAATATGTTCACAAACTTACAAAAGTTGAGCTCTTAGTTTAATTTAAATCATAAAATGCATTATTCAAGCCATGCTCGATTAAAAATGGCTCATAGGCAGCAGAACTTTTCAACTATTATATAAAGTCAGGACCAATGAATCTCTATAACAATTTTTCATCTCACAATTAACCTTGCAAATCCAAAAATGTTCACTTTTAAGCAACATAACCCACCCATTTGTTAGAGGGTAACATGGTAAAATATGTTGGTAGCTTAAACTACCCACTATCACTATCAGTAACTTCTTCCCACCCTGTATAGTGTGCAATCACAGGAGTTCAACTGTTGGTATAGTTAAACTACCCACTACCAGTAATTTCTCATATTTATCTTCTTCTATTATTTCCTTTGATAGTGCGCATGGTACTATAAATTGGTACAAAAAACAACCTATTCATTTTAGATAAAGCTATGAATGTTTGATCAATTGTAGCATGTTTTGTTTTTTTGGAAAAAATTCCAAAATTTGTCTCTTACGCTTTAATTTTGATTTCTTTCTCCCTCCTTTACTTTTTTTGGGTGTTGTGATTCTCTATATTTCTACTTAATCAAAGAAAGCTTTTAATCTCTCCCTCTCTCTCTTTCTCTCTCTTTAAGAGAGAGAGAGAGAGAGAGTGGAAATGAATTTAATGTTTTATTTCAAATGAAACATGGTGACTTTTGTTAACTCTATTATTTGTGGTTTTCAGGGACATCATATCATAAATATGGAGGACAAGCGAGTTGAGGCCTGTAAGTTCTAAGAAAATTATTATTCAAAATAATGTGTGGAATCTTGAATGTTGATTGTCCCCAGAAACATTCTATGTTACAATATGTAACCATATAATTAAATGTTAAAAACAAGAAAATGGTCATTAGTTTATTTGTTTATGTGATATAATCAAGGATTGATATGTGTAACCCTTTTTATTATTTATGTATCTTATATTTAGATGTCGTATACTTAAAGTTTTACTAGGTGATTGAGTTCATATGTTTTCCCTCTTAAACTGTGTATATGAATATTAATGACAATATGTTATGGTAAGTTTGTTTTTTTCCTCCACTTTACTTTTCTTCATTTAAAATTAAACTTCAATAAACTATACAATATGGAGGAGGATAAGGATACCATATTGATGAAGTGTTTGGAAGTATCACTTTCTAAAATGGAGTATCTAATTACCATTTATTTTGAGATATTATAAACCTATTTATTTATGAATGATTAACAATGGCTAATACTTTTAAAGGATTTCTGAAAGTGAATGGTGATTTTCATAACTGTAATGTTTTAACGTAACGTGTTTTTACATAAGTAATTTTCATTCAAACTATTTTCATTTTATTAATCCCACTCTCCTCACCATGTTGATAAGTTTTTTCTCAATGCAAAAGGACTTATTTATTTATTTTTAACAATCTAAAACTCCATACCCTATATATTTTTTTTATTCTATAATAATGTATTAATTTGTCATTTTTTTTTTGTATATCTAACATTTTAATTATTTGTATTATGTCTTGTTTTTACTTTATATATATACTAGCAGTATGCCTGTGCCTAAAGGCAAAGAGAAAATTTCTAAAGTACGAATTACAAAATGGTAATAATTTCGTTCCCCAACAAACAAAGTGTAATTTTAAAAAAATTGGCCATAATCTCCTTTGTTTATAGGACAATCCACCCTGCTTAACAAATAATAAATGTCCAACAACATTCAAATAGTCTAAATTCATCAAAAAAAAATCATATATAACATGAAATATACAATATTCATCAACCGAATTCACATTATGCCTCAAATAAACAAAGTGTCAATTTTAAAAAAAATGGACATAGTCTCCTTTGTTTATTGGACTATCCACCCTGTTTAAGGGATAAAAACCGATCCAACAATATTCAAAGAGCCCAAATTCATCTAACAAATACTTCAATGAGACAAACTTCTTAAAAAATCACATATATATATATATATCAATTGAGGTCGTCCCACATGTTCCACTATGATGATTGTCGGTAGTTTTTAAAATGCGACCAGATACAAAAAAATAGTTAGGCAACTGAAATCATAAGTCAAATATTGTATAAGCCCTACTAATTAGCAATTATATAGCGCAAATCTATGTGAGGATTAGTTTCCTCATTAGTACCTTATAATACCCCGTGTTTTTTTTTTAAAACATAAAAATATGTTTGGAATTTAAATTTCGGGGAAAAATAATTTTTTGTAAATTAATTATTTCTTATCTAAAAATGTTGATCTTGATTTATATAAAAATGTATTTTTATCAGAATTGGAATCGAATAGAAATTAGGAGAGTTTTGCAATTTATATAAAATAGGGGGAAATTTTGAATTCATGAGATCCGAATCGGTTCGCAGCGAGGGGCGAACCAGTTCGCTTGGATTGTTTTTAAAATAAAACTCTTTTTAGAATTTATGTAGGACTCAAATTCCTATCTTTTTCTATGATATAAAGGTACGGTGTTAGGCTTTTTCAAATACATTTTAGACTTCTCCAAAATGAGTAACCTCCTAAAATTTCATTATCCCCCTTCTACAAAATCTAAACCCCACTTAAATCAACTTTCAACCCAAGATTTGAAGAGCTAAATCAGGTTTTCTTAAGTTAGTTCAAGAACGTGTTTTCTCGAGAGTAACGCAACCATTAAATTAGATTCTTCAAATGATTTTTATAGGCATGAATACTTCTATTGTTCCCTTTTAGTATTATGCGTTTTAAATTTTCCTTATACACTAATAATCATTATTTTCTTAATATGAATTTGAAATACTAATTAGGGAAACTAAAACTAAAGTTGGGACTATTTTTATCCAAATCTCTAATATGATTTAAGACTCAAAACTCTCGCATGCTTAGATTAGAGGTTGGGATTTTGTTAGAAAATATGGACGTTTGTATGTTAGAATAAATCATATGAACTTTATAAATTGAATTCAACTCGTAAAAATCATGTTATTTATGTGTTGCTTGTAGAATAGAAATCTGTTGTTGTATGCCCTCAAAATATGCATGTGAATATAAATTCTATAATTGATGAGAAAATGAATTGTTTTAATTAATGTTGTAATTAAACGGACATAATTTGGTTAGAATTGATCTTGCGTTTAATTTAAAAAATTGTTTTGATAAGTTATAAATATGCCATATATGATTCGTTAATTTTATTAATAATCAACACTGCGGGGATGACGGGATTATTTGAATAGTTATTTCTCTCACCTTACTTTTAGGTTGCTTGATAACTATGGGACCAGTAAGTAGGCCCTGGATGTTGTTAACACTTTCTAGGTATGGGACTAGTTAGTGTAGGTTTTTATGAATGAATGATTCCGGGTTGGACTGGTTTGTGAGTTGTTTCCGTTGGATCATGAACCTAGGTGCAATATTAGGTGGTGGATACTGGTAGGTATTCTTCCTAACTATTAGGCTAGTATACGCTTACGGTTTTTAGGCCTCTAGGTTTGGGACTAGGGGTAGGTTGACGAGTTTATGCTCGATAAAAGGTGGGTCGAATAGAAAATAATGAGAACCTGAGATAATTAATAATTAATACCTAAGACAAAGAGCGGGTATTAAAATGAATTTGCATCACGAGTATGTGCAGGGATGACAGAATACGGACCAATTAGCTATAGAGACATGTGTGTGTGTGTGTTGGCGTCACGAGTATGTGAAGGGCCGACAGAATATGGGTTGACTGACTATAGTAACGTTTCGTGCATGGAAACACACGAGTATGTGCAGAGTTAACAAAAATCGAGCTGACTGGCTATAGTGAGAGAAATGGGTGTGATGTGTAAAACCTTAAGCGCGCCAAGAGTGTGTGTAGGACAGATAAGGGGTCGACTGGCCATATTCGTGTCGCGTGAATAAAAATAGTATTGTTTGACTAAATTGAGTTAGAATAAGATCTAATTTAGTAAGAAAAAGAGCTAATATTTAAATTATAATGGACATGAAATAATTGGCTAAAATGATTAGGGTTGAGTTATGTGGGAGATAGTGGTAGTTATTTTTACTTGCACATTAACACACACACAAATATATATATATATATATATATATATATATATATATATATATATATATATAGTTTAATTTAAAATACTCTATTGCGATGTTTATCATGTATAATGCTATTGTCTGGGTTTATGAACCCTAATTGGGTGGAGTAGCTACTATTTATGTGGTGGGCTCTGACCCATTACGTTGACTAACATTTTAGGTATAGTTGCTGGAGTAGCTGCATAGGATGGATTGGAGACCTTTGGAGGGCAGCTAGAGTTTTATTTTAGTGCTTTAGTAGTTTAGATTATTTTTCATTCTGCCATTGTAGTATGAGACAAGTATTTATGATTTTGGTGGGCCAATCAGTTCCATGGTTTTTTATGGTTTTTAATTAGATATTTTATGTTGGATTATTTCATTTGGGTTTTAATAAATTGGAGTTGGATTTACTTTGAAGATTAGCATGGAGATGGATAGTATTGATTTGGATTTATATATATTTGTTGGATTTAATTGCATTATATCTTATGGATTAAAGTTTTAAATGTGTCATATTCCTATCATATGTTGAGAATGGTATTGAATTTAGTGACTCCAGGTGTAGTTTGGCGGCATCTGATGCGAGAATGCGTAGGGTGTTACAGATGGTATCATAGCCTGGTCTTAGATCTCGTAGGTTGTGAGTCCATTTAGCTTACGCATTACCGATCTTTGATCACATTTGTTGATTCATACTCCTTAAGATAATTGGTCCAGCATATGAGTTGGCCGTGTTTCTTACAGATAAGGAGTTCTATGTTAAGAACTTTATAGGCATTGTGTAACGCCTTGACTCGTATATATGGGTTACCTGTGAGTCAACTCGGTCCGAACCGAGCATTAGGTGTGAAGTGCAATGGAACAACCTATATCATGTTACTACTACCTTTTTATTTTAATTAACGTTTCACTTGTTAAGCATGTGATTCCAGTTTCAAGATAAAATACGTGGGGGACCCACGGGGAGCACCCCGAAGTCCTAGTAAATAGAGTTACTAACGTAAAATAATGAAGGTACTTATCTGAATAACGCTCTCAAAATAAAAAACTGCTCCCAACCTGCAGTGACAAATTGAGGGTGTGAGAAAATGCCTAGTGAAAAATATACAACAATTCAATATAGAATCGAACGGAAGAAAGAGACTCAACATGTTATAACTACATATACATGCAACTTTCTTATATATGTACACACACACACACACACACACACACACACACACACACATATATATACTTTAATGCGTGAAACCTCTTTATGCAAAATGTTACTTATTCAGATTATTTCACCTTAAACTCATAAAAGAACTTCTTGTTAATGCTTAACATTTATTCCTTCATTTAACTCATGTAGTAAAATTCTTAAACCACTGCACTTGTTTTAACAAAAAATCATGCCTTTACCAAAATTTCCCTTTTTACACAACTAACTCATTTTAGTATTTTCATTGAAAGCACCGATTCAACACACACGACCACCGCGTTGGAAAATACTTAGTTAACCTTTAGAAAACATTCATGAACAAACTTTTGTGTTAATTATGGGTCGAACCTCTAAGGTCACTTAACTCACCCATTAACCTCTATACCTTACGATTTTCATTCACTTTATGGACATCATTCACTTTGCACATTACTAGTCCACTTAATCCATAATCGAAACACTTTTTAATTCACTCAAGTTAGGTTGTACTCACACATTTCACCATACAACCCGTTTCTTGATATGTTCTACATTCCATCACATTATTCTCGGAATTATTCCACTTAACCACCTACTTCAACAGGCTCCACACCACCGGCTATGTGCACCATATGCTCAGGCCACTGATTTAGGGCTTTTCACCCAAGGGCTCCACGCCCTTCTTGCTTATTTCCCGGTTGCATCCGAGTCTTTATTAATGTGTTTAACATTTTTACATATATCCACATTAATCCGTTTATCTACCTTTACCCAGACGAAGCCAAAAACCCAGACTTAACTGTCCATTCTTTCTTTAACGCTTAGAAAATTGTTTCTCTCTCCTTTAAGTCCCTATCCACACATACGTGATTTATACTAAAATCGTTCACGGTTTAGGACTTGATTCATTTTCACTCTTACTAGTGTAAAGACGTTATTTGTTATTTTTATTCCATAAAAATGTTCTACTTTAAGTAAATTACCAATTTATCCTTTATTAACAAAACTTGTTCGTTAGTCCATTAACAAGTGTTATTTCTCAAATTGGTTATTAAGTTTTGAACTTAATATTTTAAACACCTTTAGCCAGTCTAACACTTATTTAATACCACACTAATACCCAACTCTTACACTTGACACTTTTACACCTTGAATATATAAAATAACACGATTGCATATTAAGATCTCGTTTATCACACATTCTTTAAAGACCCAAACTTCCATTTGTCTTATTTCATGTTTAGACCCGAGAAGACTTTCTTTAAACTTTCTCATATATTTATTACCAAATACTACAGTGTATATGCATGAGAAAGTGAACTTTAATTTTTTAAAATCTAATTAGATAGTTTAAACATACATTTCATTCTAGAAATTACACCATTTGCAATAGACATGCAATTTAAGTCACAAGGGCATTTTTAATTTCTTTAACTTAACAAATGTCCATTTTCATAAGATCTCCATTTTTACAAGAAATACCCAAAGGTAAAACTATCTCACATTTTTATTCCATAAAAATGTCTATTATTTTTTTTTACTAGAAATACAGAAAATAACATTTCTCACATTTTTATTCCATAAAAATGTTTATTATTTTTTTTATTAAAAACACACTAGAATAATATTATTTCACATTTGTATCCCTTAAACTGTCCATTATTTCTTTTTATTGAAAACACACTAGAATAACATTATCTCACATTTTATTCCATAAAAATGTCCATTATTTCAGTTTTATTAGAAATCCATACAAATAATATTTTTCTTACATTTTTATTCCCTAAAAAGTTTTACTAGAAAACCCAACATATTTATCATAATATTCCTACTCTTAGCACTCAAGATGAACAAGACTACAATATGAATCAAATATAGTCTTAAATATAAAGATTAGATTATCCCACCTCAAATGAAGAGATTAAGGTAGATAGCAACCCCCCACCTCCTAAGATGGCCTTAAAGGGGTTGTCTTGCACCACCAAATTTGCCTCTAAGAAACACCATTAAAGACCCTCTACAAAACCTCCATCAACATATTTATCTTCTTTAAACTCCCAACAAAAACTCTATATTTGTAGTTCTACCTCTACAGTGGTGGGAGTGGGCATTTTATGGTGTGAGTATATTCACTATACTAAGGAAACTACCTTGGAGAGAAATATTGAGTGTGTTTGAGAGAGGTGAGAAAAGATGCTCACTGTGACCATTTACCACACCCAAAGCCCTTCCTTTATACTAAACAAAGTATATAACCATATATAAAATATGTCCTCTGCCACTTTAGAAAAATGATCGAGCTCCAGAGCTGAAACGGGTTTAAGATCGATGGTCTCGAGGTTGACAGCACTTATGGCAGTTTGTTACATAGGTTTGCAAATCCCACGTTTCTTTCCTTTATCCACAAGACAAAACCCACAATTCATACTATACGTTTCGTTCACCCTCATACAATATGTCAGACCCATGAGCTGACAACAAAAATGTGGATTAAGGCTCAAATGTGGACAGGGAATCATTGAGGGGAAATTTATGTCAGTCTCGTTCGAACGACGATAGCCGTCGTTTGATACTCCTTTACCAACGCGCTTCAAACGAGAGGGGTCAACCTTCTCTTTGCAGTATTTGTAGCTACAGTTCTTTCTAAGTTTTATTTTCTCTTATTATTTTATAATTGAGACCCATTAACTTTCTAAACTGCTAAGAAAGTCACAACATGTACGATCCAAAGGTTACCACGAAGTATTCTCCCTATGGTCCGCGAAGTTAATAACCTTTTACCTAGACTGACCCCATAGACTTGTTATATATGTTTTTAGTACCTCGGATAATTATTCAAATGATTTATACTCCCAACCAAGAGTCCCATACAAATCACGCAACGTTATATTTTACTATGTCGCGTACTGATAATGTTAATCGTACTATATTAACCACGCATATGTCATATCCGTTCCTCGGCTAATTCGTGTTGTACTGCTTTAATACATTAATTGAACCATTTGAACTCAAACGTCCATCCATGTGGACCATGCATCATGAAGTTTTCTTTTTAATCCCTACGTGCGACGTGTCACCTTATGTATCCTTTCGACTCAATACTTATATATTTGTTTCTCAAATAATTTCTCCGGACAAACTATTAAAATTATAATAATAAAAAAGTATTTACAGGACGGGGTATTACACATTGAGGTTAGATATAGTAATATAGATGTGAGGATCCTTAGAGTTGATTTTGAAAACGATATTTATTTGGCAGATCGTTAGTATAAATTTTGGGTAAATCTAATATCGATGCGGTGATGGAATTTGAATTGAGGATCTTAGCGTTACGATGAATTTTGGAGATAGAATCGAGTGGTAAATTGTGGGGGATCGTGATACGCCATTATTTTCATAGTTATGTTTATACATATAGTTACAGCATATATTGTATTTTTTAATCATGGGGTAGGTGCGTATGGGATTGGGTGTATGGGATCACAATTGTGGTATTCCATAGGTAGGCATATGTGAGCCTTATTTTATTTTGCGCATCTACGTTTCGTCAAATTTTGAGGACGAAATTCATGTGCTAGTGGGGAAGTATGTAACACCCCGTACTTTTTTTAAAACATAAAAATATGTTGGGAATTTAAATTTCGGGTAAAAATAAATTTTTGAAAATTAATTATTTCAAAATTTGAAATGTTGATCTTGATTTATATAAAAAGTTATTTTTATCGGAATTGGAGTCGGATTGAAATTAGGAGAGTTTTGCATTTTATATATAATAGGGGGAAATTTAGGATTCAGGGGATCCGAACCGGTTCACAGCGAGGGGCGAACCGGTTCGCTTGGACTGTTTTGGAAAAATGAAAATCTTTTTAGAATTTGTGTAGGACTCAAATTCCTATCGTTTCCTATAATAAAAAGGGTACGTGTTTCTTCTTTTTCAAATGCATTTTTGAATTCTCAAATATCAGTAGTCTCCCATAATTTCATTCTATCTCTTTTACAAAACCTAAACCTAATTTAAATCAACTTTCAACCCAAGATTTAGAGAGTTGAACCGTATTTTCTCAAGATCGTTTAAGAGACGCGACCACAAATGTGTCTAGTGTGCGTACTATATAGTCTCAAGTGCAAGCCTTTCGCTCAAGTAATAATCCGATAAGTCGGGTATCGATCCTCAGGGAAATAGGATGAACTAAGTCGTGACGACGTTGGAAAGATGAAGAAATCTAGCTTTGACTTAAAAAATAATGAAAAGGTGATTTGGAATACGGGACTATGTAACAACCCATCCTTTTTAGACAATTAAATTCCATAATTAAATTAAGTGGCAATTTGGGGAATTTTCCTAAATAGTAAATTTTGGGATTTTCAAGGATTGAATGATTTTCGATGGGTGCTGTAATTATTTTTGGGACTATATAGGTCGAAATATTTTAATTATATGTCGTCGTTGAGTAAAGCGACACGAGGTAAGATTTTTATTGGAAAACCCGCATTTAATTATTTTGGGTTGGAATAGTGATTTGCGGTCAAGTACCTCGGATGGGAATTTCGACTGCGCCATAATTCTCGGAATGGCCGAGATAGTCGGATAAGAGTGTCCGATTGTCGAAAATGAGTTTCGGATAATTTTAGAGGTAAAAGTAACTCGTAATTGGGTAAACGAGTCGTTTTTGGGTTTTAAGGGTTTAAAACCCTTTTCTCCTTATAAAAGGAGGAAGAGAGGGAAAGAAAAGAGAAAGAAAGAAAAGAGAGAGAAGAGAGAGAGGAAGGAGAAAGAGGAGAAGAAATGGGAGATCTCGGGCCAACTCCGCCGGATTCGACTCGAGGTCGTCGGATTTTATCCACGAGGCAAGTGTTTACTTGCTTTATTTCATTTTTGCATAAATATCTCATACCGTAGTTTGCTATAAACAAATCCTAACTATTTTGGATTGGGTAATCGTGGATAAAACGGGTTTTCGGGAGATAAAACGAATAAACCCCTAAAATGGTATAATTGGAGAAACTTAGGTTTTAACCTAAATTAATTGGTGGTTTAGGGTTCTAGGATGTTTAGAACCCTTAATATATGTGTATATGTTGTTGGTCGAGGTCGTAGGATGTCGGGGGAGGAGACAAAAGCTTGGGAGAATCTTTAATGGTCGAAAACGAAATCTCGGAGAAGACGATGAATAGTGATGCAGCGCCTTTCCGAATCGATTCGGCCATGAGGCGAATCGATTCGGCTCTTGGTCAAAAAATGAAATTTGTAGATCTCTTCGACGCGGTCGCGTGGGCACCGACCGTGTATTTTTTTTTGGATTTATAGTGATTTTTATACGAAAAGCTGTCCGAGATCGAAATCGTTAGTTAGAACTTATTGGAGATATATTAGGGGTTCTCAAATGGAGTGTTAGGACCTCTAAAGAACTTGAGGAGATACGAAAACTTTGGGTTTGTAGAAATAAATCCAAGTTATGATTTAAATAGAGATTGGATTGGTGTAGGGCTTAACCTGAGGAACGGACATAGTTCAAGTTCGGGAAAGAATAATCCCTGAAACAATTAAGTGGGCATTTAGGCCTATATAATTATGTGTATATAAAACATAAGTATATTGTTTATGGTTGGGTAAATCCTACGAGATAAATAGGATAAATGTGATAAATAGATATTTATTCACTTAGTGTGAGATAGTGTAATTGGAGATATCCAATAAAGTCCTTAGATGGGATTAAGGTATGTATTACTTATTAAAGTAAGAAATACTTTGGGTTTAGTATCATGCTTATATGAAAGCATGATTATGATTCCTCGAGGGAATCTTTGGGATTAATGGTCATCGCTATATATAGTTGGCAAATATGGCCATTTATGTATATTCAAGGATGAATATAGGGTATATGTATATACTATGTGATTAAAGTATATATGATATGATGAAAATGATTTTGAAAATAATATATAAATGTTTTCAAAATGGAAAGACAAATGATTTTCATAAATAATAAAAATGAGGATACACACCTCTCTAAATCGCTATCATAAGGGAAGTTGCGTTCGTATGGTGAAGCCCCCTGGCTAATGATGTAGGGTGGATATAGTCCTATAGGCCATGTGAGCGTTTGTTGTTATATTTTCTGCGATGGTTAGGAGATTTCGGGTGTGGTCTTGACTATCCCGCAGGCACATGGTCGCTTCCCGACGTCTTTCGATATAGGATCCCAGGTTGTCTTGGAGGCCCTGGAAGATGATAGCCATTTAGGGGCGCGCACAGTGGAGAAATCCGGACGGGCGGTCTTAGAACGCGTTTATTAAAGCAGTTCATAATAATGGATTTGCTTTAATTACATTTCCTGGATATAGGAAGGGAAATGGGTTATATTATTTGGCTTCGGTAACACTTCCCGGATGGAAGAAGGGATGTGGAAGCATATGTTATGATCAAAGCATTTTTATGATAATGAAAATGTCTTTGAATACATTTCCTGAGTATAAAAAGGGAAATGGGATAATTGATAAAGGAAAAGCATTTTTTTATGTTAATAAAATTGGCTTTCAAAAAGTATATGATTTGTTAAAGCAATTCATGATAATGAATTGGCTTCTATAAATACATTTCCTGGATATGAGAAGGGAAATGGAAGTTTTTGAAATGAAAAGGATAAGTATTTATAAATACTATATGTATCAAGTAATCCTCAGTCCGGGAGGTATTATCCGGACGTATATTGTAGATGTACGTATATGTATAAATCGAGTGCCGAGGGTCTAATGGATCCCGACGATCGATCGTGCTGCATAGTAGTGTATCGGGGGGGTTCCTTGTTTGGATTTCGCTTCGCGAGACACCCCACGCACGAATATGGCATTGTGTTGAGACTGGGGAGAAGTTTAATCCTTAGTGCTCTAATATTATTAAATGTTTATGGTATATATATTATATATATCTTTCTGTACTGAGGGACTGGCGGATCTCAAAGATCGACCTTGCTGCATAGTAGTGTATCGGGGGGGTTCCTTGTTTGGATTTCGCTTCGCGAGACACCCCACGCACGAATATGGCATTGTGTTGAGACTGGGGAGAAGTTTAATCCTTAGTGCTCTAATATTATTAAATGTTTATGGTATATATATTATATATATCTTTCTGTACTGAGGGACTGGCGGATCTCAAAGATCGACCTTGCTGCATAGTAGTGTATCGGGGGGGTTCCTTGTTTGGATTTCGCTTCGCGAGACACCCCACGCACGAACATGGCATAGCGTCGAGATTAGAGTGAAGTTTAGCCCTTAGTACACCTGTTTGACTATCTAGGTTAGATAGTGGTTGGGTATTAGACTAGTTTAGCAGGGTAGCTTGACTAGGATGTTTTTAGGGATGCGCTAGGTGTGCACTGTTAGAGGAGAGGTGAGGGGTATCTCATGAGAGTGCGATACCAATTTAAATATGAGATAAAAACTATTTTTCTAAAAATAAAGCATTTATGCACTTGCAAAATATTTTCTAAACATTCGGGCTCTGACCCGTTTGTCTACTCTCCTTTCTTTCTCTATACTATATATTTATAGGTGTCCAGACACAGGGACGCCTGGATGGAAACTCTTTCAGGTCAGACGTCTGCTGCAGCAGCTGTGGATGCTTGCAGGTTATCGGTAGGCGTTTCTTTCTTTGTACTCTAGATAGGAGATATTGTATAAACACTCGAGCCAATGGCTCAATTGCATTTATTTATTCTTTCAGTACAGCATTCGATATGGTTGTATATTTGGACCGAGTGTTCGGTTATTTTAGTTCCTTTCTTTTCCATTTCGGTTCATTACGCATTTAATTGTGGATGTTTTAATTTGGTTGCTAAAAAGAGTAGTTAAGTAAAAGTTTTTAACACTCACCTAATAGGATATTAGTAATTAAATGGATTTTCGACAGTGATGCTAAGAATGACCCATATGAAACTCCTGTTTTAATTTAATATTGGAGTGATCGCCCGGTATCTTATTAGGCGGGGTGTTACAGATGGTATCAGAGCATCAGGTTCTAGTGTCCTTAGGAATCTGTGCGGACGTACTACGCTTTCAGCGTTGCTCTCGATTTGTTATAGAGCCTCAGGAATAGGATTGTTGATTTCTATTGTGAGACTTCGATCTCCTGCCATATTAGAAGATTATAGAAATCTGTTACGCGCTCGTTGAGAATCGTGTGCGGAGTTCGGAGGGCAGCAGGAGTGGAGCTTAGCTGGGGACGGGGACGAGGATCTTAGTAGATGCCACTCTCCTTGTGGCAAATGCTAAGGACTGTTGCGACGACTACTAAAGTATAGTAGTTATGAGCAACCAAGTACTACTGTGATAGAAAGTGGTACTAAAGTTGGATTTCCCCGTGAAGATAAGGGTTCCAAAGGGATCTTACGGATAGTTCTCACCGTGAGTCCCCATGAATCAGCAGGACGAGAAGAATGCAGTTTTGGGAATTATTCGCCTAAGGTTCAGCCAGGGGCCGACGGTGAATAAAGAGTATTATGGCAAAGTGAACCTTGTACCTAAGTGAGTTAGGTGCAATGAATATTGAGTCCTTTCCAAGGAGGATGGGCTCACTAAAGAATGGGTATGTTCGAGGACCCCATGGTTGGACATCCACTCGGGGAAATCGTTATAATGAAATTGTGGTTATGAGTTTTACCTCAATTGAGGAGGTATATTAGGCGTGACTAGATGAAGTCGCGGTATTAGTTAGCCCTAGAATCGTGTGGGTAATTTGAGTTATGGCGGTATCGATAACATTATATCATGTATGCCTATGTGTTGTCCGCAGTAGCGGAGTTTTATTTTTCTTCATTCGCCATAGAGGCGGGTACTGATATATGGTATATATATACATATCTGGTTAGTGATGCTCGTTTTATATGTCTATACGAGCATGGTGGTATGAGGAGCCTAATACATTATAGTGTATTTTCGGAGCGATAGCAGGCTAAGAATGGCAAGTCTATCGTGTCCATGGTTCCTCGAGGGAACAGGTTATTGTTGCGATGTCTCACCTAGATATAGGTTGAGTTCACCTTATTTGTTATGGGTTAATGGAACTTCAGTGAGAAGAGGTTTCCTTAACGTGATTTGGGTTTATGGCGACCTTATATATATGATTTAAGGCCGCAGGATTTTCGTTAAGCTGAACATAAAGCTCATTATTGTTTGCGCAAGGACTTAAAATGAGTGCGAGCGCAGGGTGGTATGACTCTTAGTTAGAGATAGGAGTTCAGATCACCTTTTTATTGGATTAGGGGATAGGGATATCCCGGTTGCATGTTTAAATGACAGAACTCCATAACCAACGAAGTCAAGGGTTAATGTGTGGAGGGGTTCCTTGTTTGGATTTCGCTTTGCGAGACACTCAACACGTGAATCTTAACGGCGTCGGGAGTGGGGAGCTGTTATGGGATGCAAGGATGTTGATTTTGTGGAAAGGTCTTATAGTGTGGATGAACCACTATAGGCTATGAGCCACATGATGTTGATATACTTATGGAGATATTGTGCTATGGAAAAGCACTAAAGTGGTCCCCTCGCCACAAGTGGGTGGTTGAGGTTGGACTTAGAGAAATTTGTTTGAGGATAATAACCAGCCTTAATGAAAAGGCAGACTTTGAGAAGATAAATTTTGGGTACTATGTTCGTGACACTTTTTACAGAAAGTGGGCACTTCGATTGATTAGGTTTCCTTCTGTATGGGCGGAAGGATAAGATAGTAGGAATGCGTTCATAGGATAGCCTTGTAGGATTTAGGAAGTCCCGCCTATGTGCCTTGGGTCGCTATATCTCGATGACCGACTGCGCGAGGGAGTAGTGTAACGGGAGGGTTCCTTGTTTGGATTTCGCCTTGGCGAGACGTCCCACGCATGAAACCAAGCAATTGTCGGGAGTTGAGAGAGGCCTTGGGCACTAGGGACATACTTAGGATTATATTAGTTTCGCGTAGGTAGGGTGACGCATAGATTATAGCCTTGTTAGGATGTAGGTTCGCTAGAGTTAGCAGCGCCGAGGTTAGGAGTTGGAATTTCACGGGTTGGAAGGACCCATAGGTGAGTATTACACCGAGGAAAGGAGACCCTTATTGGGAGAGAGTGTTACGTGTCAGACGTTCGCTACGAATGTGCAGATGTGCACAAGTTAGGAAGGTGTATGGGCACCTTGGTAAGGTGGTTTGGTATACCGCCTAGTTAAGATAGGAGTAGTACGCAAGATTGAAATCCATGCCAAGAGGCATTATAGATGATGGGTATTATGTGACGTATTAGAGTCACTTTACGATCGTGGTAGTCATGTAGCTTATGGTTGGGAACCATTGAGTTAGTATCTTTCTCTTGAGGTTTTAGGATTTGTAGCGATCCTAGTTAGATGGTGTAGGTTATACCTGAATTTCGAGGACGAAATTCCGTTGTAAGGGGGGGAGTATGTAACAACCCGTCCTTTTTAGACAATTAAATTCCATAATTAAATTAAGTGGCAATTTGGGGAATTTTCCTAAATAGTAAATTTTGGGATTTTCGAGGATTGAATGATTTTCGATGGGTGCTGTAATTATTTTTGGGACTATATAGGTCGAAATATTTTAATTATATGTCGTCGTTGAGTAAAGCGACACGAGGTAAGATTTTTATTGGAAAACCCGCATTTAATTATTTTGGGTTGGAATAGTGATTTGCGGTCAAGTACCTCGGATGGGAATTTCGACTGTGCCATAATTCTCGGAATGGCCGAGATAGTCGGAAAAGAGTGTCCGATTGTCGAAAATGAGTTTCGGGTAATTTTAGAGGTAAAAGTAACTCGTAATTGGGTAAACGAGTCGTTTTTGGGTTTTAAGGGTTTAAAACCCTTTTCTCCTTATAAAAGGAGGAAGAGAGGGAAAGAAAAGAGAAAGAAAGAAAAGAGAGAGAAGAGAGAGAGGAAGGAGAAAGAGGAGAAGAAATGGGAGATCTCGGGCCAACTCCGCCGGATTCGACTCGAGGTCGTCGGATTTTATCCACGAGGCAAGTGTTTACTTGCTTTATTTCATTTTTGCATAAATATCTCATACCGTAGTTTGCTATAAACAAATCCTAACTATTTTGGATTGGGTAATCGTGGATAAAACGGGTTTTCGGGAGATAAAACGAATAAACCCCTAAAATGGTATAATTGGAGAAACTTAGGTTTTAACCTAAATTAATTGGTGGTTTAGGGTTCTAGGATGTTTAGAACCCTTAATATATGTGTATATGTTGTTGGTCGAGGTCGTAGGATGTCGGGGGAGGAGACAAAAGCTTGGGAGAATCTTTAATGGTCGAAAACGAAATCTCGGAGAAGACGATGAATAGTGATGCAGCGCCTTTCCGAATCGATTCGGCCATGAGGCGAATCGATTCGGCTCTTGGTCAAAAAATGAAATTTGTAGATCTCTTCGACGCGGTCGCGTGGGCACCGACCGTGTATTTTTTTTTGGATTTATAGTGATTTTTATACGAAAAGCTGTCCGAGATCGAAATCGTTAGTTAGAACTTATTGGAGATATATTAGGGGTTCTCAAATGGAGTGTTAGGACCTCTAAAGAACTTGAGGAGATACGAAAACTTTGGGTTTGTAGAAATAAATCCAAGTTATGATTTAAATAGAGATTGGATTGGTGTAGGGCTTAACCTGAGGAACGGACATAGTTCAAGTTCGGGAAAGAATAATCCCTGAAACAATTAAGTGGGCATTTAGGCCTATATAATTATGTGTATATAAAACATAAGTATATTGTTTATGGTTGGGTAAATCCTACGAGATAAATAGGATAAATGTGATAAATAGATATTTATTCACTTAGTGTGAGATAGTGTAATTGGAGATATCCAATAAAGCCCTTAGATGGGATTAAGGTATGTATTACTTATTAAAGTAAGAAATACTTTGGGTTTAGTATCATGCTTATATGAAAGCATGATTATGATTCCTCGAGGGAATCTTTGGGATTAATGGTCATCGCTATATATAGTTGGCAAATATGGCCATTTATGTATATTCAAGGATGAATATAGGGTATATGTATATACTATGTGATTAAAGTATATATGATATGATGAAAATGATTTTGAAAATAATATATAAATGTTTTCAAAATGGAAAGACAAATGATTTTCATAAATAATAAAAATGAGGATACACACCTCTCTAAATCGCTATCATAAGGGAAGTTGCGTTCGTATGGTGAAGCCCCCTGGCTAATGATGTAGGGTGGATATAGTCCTATAGGCCATGTGAGCGTTTGTTGTTATATTTTCTGCGATAGTTAGGAGATTTCGGGTGTGGTCTTGACTATCCCGCAGGCACATGGTCGCTTCCCGACGTCTTTCGATATAGGATCCCAGGTTGTCTTGGAGGCCCTGGAAGATGATAGCCATTTAGGGGCGCGCACAGTGGAGAAATCCGGACGGGCGGTCTTAGAACGCGTTTATTAAAGCAGCTCATAATAATGGATTTGCTTTAATTACATTTCCTGGATATAGGAAGGGAAATGGGTTATATTATTTGGCTTCGGTAACACTTCCCGGATGGAAGAAGGGATGTGGAAGCATATGTTATGATCAAAGCATTTTTATGATAATGAAAATGTCTTTGAATACATTTCCTGAGTATAAAAAGGGAAATGGGATAATTGATAAAGGAAAAGCATTTTTTTATGTTAATAAAATTGGCTTTCAAAAAGTATATGATTTGTTAAAGCAATTCATGATAATGAATTGGCTTCTATAAATACATTTCCTGGATATGAGAAGGGAAATGGAAGTTTTTGAAATGAAAAGGATAAGTATTTATAAATACTATATGTATCAAGTAATCCTCAGTCCGGGAGGTATTATCCGGACGTATATTGTAGATGTACGTATATGTATAAATCGAGTGCCGAGGGTCTAATGGATCCCGACGATCGATCGTGCTGCATAGTAGTGTATCGGGGGGGTTCCTTGTTTGGATTTCGCTTCGCGAGACACCCCACGCACGAATATGGCATTGTGTTGAGACTGGGGAGAAGTTTAATCCTTAGTGCTCTAATATTATTAAATGTTTATGGTATATATATTATATATATCTTTCTGTACTGAGGGACTGGCGGATCTCAAAGATCGACCTTGCTGCATAGTAGTGTATCGGGGGGGTTCCTTGTTTGGATTTCGCTTCGCGAGACACCCCACGCACGAATATGGCATTGTGTTGAGACTGGGGAGAAGTTTAATCCTTAGTGCTCTAATATTATTAAATGTTTATGGTATATATATTATATATATCTTTCTGTACTGAGGGACTGGCGGATCTCAAAGATCGACCTTGCTGCATAGTAGTGTATCGGGGGGGTTCCTTGTTTGGATTTCGCTTCGCGAGACACCCCACGCACGAACATGGCATAGCGTCGAGATTAGAGTGAAGTTTAGCCCTTAGTACACCTGTTTGACTATCTAGGTTAGATAGTGGTTGGGTATTAGACTAGTTTAGCAGGGTAGCTTGACTAGGATGTTTTTAGGGATGCGCTAGGTGTGCACTGTTAGAGGAGAGGTGAGGGGTATCTCATGAGAGTGCGATACCAATTTAAATATGAGATAAAAACTATTTTTCTAAAAATAAAGCATTTATGCACTTGCAAAATATTTTCTAAACATTCGGGCTCTGACCCGTTTGTCTACTCTCCTTTCTTTCTCTATACTATATATTTATAGGTGTCCAGACACAGGGACGCCTGGATGGAAACTCTTTCAGGTCAGACGTCTGCTGCAGCAGCTGTGGATGCTTGCAGGTTATCGGTAGGCGTTTCTTTCTTTGTACTCTAGATAGGAGATATTGTATAAACACTCGAGCCAATGGCTCAATTGCATTTATTTATTCTTTCAGTACAGCATTCGATATGGTTGTATATTTGGACCGAGTGTTCGGTTATTTTAGTTCCTTTCTTTTCCATTTCGGTTCATTACGCATTTAATTGTGGATGTTTTAATTTGGTTGCTAAAAAGAGTAGTTAAGTAAAAGTTTTTAACGCTCACCTAATAGGATATTAGTAATTAAATGGATTTTCGACAGTGATGCTAAGAATGACCCATATGAAACTCCTGTTTTAATTTAATATTGGAGTGATCGCCCGGTATCTTATTAGGCGGGGTGTTACAGACAACTACAACTAGATGAAATTTTAAAAATAGTGAACTAATGAAACTATGAATACATGAAATGCAATTACTCTAATTAAATGAAGAACTAACGACGAAAAAGTTTACTACTTAGATATGAAAAGAGAACAATAGGTCGGGTTACAATCCCCCACACCCTAATAACTCACTTCGTAGGATATTAGTATCGAAATTAGAATTCTAAATGAATTTGGTCTTTAGTACTCCCAAGTATTACATATATGAAGGATCATAGCCCGCACAATATGTAAGCAAGAGACGAGTAAAGCAGTGTTGCATTAACCAATACGCGTGTCGCACTCTTAAGAATCCCGGTTATCTAGGGCAAATGAGATCAAAATTCCTACGACGGTTGCACCAGTTATACAACACAATTCATCTAAGATTTTAATTCAAAACAACTATTTCCACTATCGTGAATTACATCGAGTGGGGTTCATGCACCCCAACCCTTGAAAACCTAGCCGGACATATTAAAACAAGAAGAAAACGTGCTTTGAATGGGAGAAAAAATTTTAACTACAAACTTGAACTTAGGAAGAATGAAATTATGATCTAATAAATTAACTACTGCAATAATGAAATCAAGGATTAAAACAAATTTACTTGAATTGCATATCTGGAATCAATGCTATATAAAAACTAGGGTTTCTTGTTGTTATCTCCTTTAAACTAATTACAATGTTTCTCTAAACGGATTAGAACCCCCTAATGTCTGGGAGGTGTTTTAAATTTATACCCTATGAAAATTATAAGAGTTGAATTCATACAAAACTCTATCTTGAAGAAAATAGTCCCAAATCTCGAATCCCGGATCGATCCAGTCAAGATATGTCACGTTGGTCTGGGTGACAACCAGATCGATCCGTTTTTCATAACATTCGAATTGGTCCGCTAGACAGAATTGATGCAAAGATCTTTGGGGGCCGGATTGATCCATTTTTTTGGATGAACGAATCGGTCAGATAGATGCACTTTTATTCAGTGATTTCTAATACCCGGATCAATCCATTTTTTGTGCCATACGGATTGGTCCAGATATGCTTCTTAATTTCTCTTGATTTTCTCTCCAAAATCTCTTGATTATCTCACATATTCGGGTCTTCATAACTTCTATTCCAGAACTCGGATTGGAATGCCTTTTCTTCCTTCGCGTTCATAAACTTGAGATATTCGACTTTTATTTTGAGTCCTCAACCAAATTCTTGGTGGAAATTACGCTTTTGGCCTTTTTGATTAGTCCTCTTTCTTTTCTCTTGCTTCTTCCGGTTTCTTTCTTTCCTTCATGTATTGAATACCTGTAAAATCAATAAGAAATACACGGAACTCGGGATACTTGTTAGACGACACCATTAGCAATGATATGAGATAACCCAACTCGTTTTACAATGTTCGGAGTAATAAAAGCCTCTAAATTAAGGGGTAAATTTAGAAGAATTTATACCTAATCAAACCCCTTAACTTAGAACTTTGATCGTCCCGAGCAATGTAAAAGAATCAAAACATGATCCAACTCTAAAATGGGATAGAATACCTCTTTCGCGGGCAAGCGATTGCATTTAGCGTATGCAACAAGCCTTTAAACCCCTAGGTTACCCTAGTAGGATGAGTTGTGTCTCGTGAGGGTTTGCAGTGAATATACCCACAAAATTTAACTCAAAGAAAACTCAAAATATGCAAAAATTATCTAATTTAAACTTTTACAGAAAATAGTCATCATCAATTTGTAACAACCCGCCCTTTTGGAGACAATTAAATTCCATAATTAAGTATAAATTGAAATTTTGAGAATTTCTCGAAATAGTAATTTTTGAGATTTTCGAGGAATGAATGATTTTTTATGGATGTTGAGATTATTCTTAGGACTATATAGGTTGACATATTTTAATTACATGTCGCCGTGGAGTATAGCGACAAAAGAGGTAAGATGTTGAGTAGAAAACCCGCATTTACTTTTATGGGTTAGAATAGTGATTTGCGGTCAAGTACCTCGGATGGGAATTTCGACTGCACCATGAGTCTCGGAATGTCCGAGATAGTCGAAAAAGAGTGTCCGATTGTCGAAATTGAGTTCCGGGTAATTTTGGAGTTAAACGGGCTCGTAATAGAGTAAACGAGTCGTTTTTGGGTTTTAAGGGGTTAAACCCCTTTCTCTATATATAAAAAGGGAGAGAGGGAGAAAAAGGGAAAGAGAAAAGAGAAAAGAAGGAAGAAAGAGAGAGAGGAGGAGAGAAAATAGGAGAAGTGGGGGAAACTCCGGCCAAACTCCGCGGGATTCAGCTCGAGGTCGTCGGATTTCATCCTCCAGGCAAATGTTTACTTGCTTTATTTCATTTTGTGCATTCCTCTCATATCACAATTGGTATAAACATGATTTTAGGGTTAGAACCCGTAAAATAAATTTGGTAAAATTTGGATATGAGTTTACAAATTGATGTAATGTAAACTCTTAATGATTTCTAGTATTAAAACCATGTTAATGGAGTATAAAATGAAATTGAAATGGGAGAAATTCCCCAAACCTAGGTTTTAGGGATTTTAGGGTTCAAATCCAAGAGATATGGGTTAATACCCAAAAATAATTGATGTGTTAGTTGTAAAACATGAATTAGATGTTTATTGAGTTCTTGGATGAGCTTAGAAACAACAAAAATGGAGAATAATGGAGGTTTGGAAAATTTTTGAAGATAATAAATAGTGACCTGCGTGTTAACCGAATCGATTCGGCCAGGGCGAATCGATTCGGCTCTTGGTCAAAAAATGAAATTTGTAGATCTCTTCGACGCGGTCGCATCGGCGCCGACCGCGTATTTTCTGATTTTTTTTGGATTTATAGTGATTTTTTTACAGAAAGCTGTCCGAGATCAAAATAGTTAGTCAGAAATTAAGACTAGAATTATTTAGAGATAAATATTAGGGGTTCTCAAATAGAGTGTTAGGACCTCTAAAGGACTTGATGAGAGAGGAAAACTTTGGGTTTGTAGGAATAAATCCGACTTAAAGTTTAAATGGTGAGTGGATTAAATTTTGGGTTTTGGGTTATATATAAAACCCTAAGAAGATTTGGGACTTTCGGACAAGCCGAATCGATTCGGACAGGCCGAATCAATTCGGTAAGAGACAATTGAAAGTAGAACCATTTCGAATCAATTCGGACAGGGCGAATCGATTCGATGGCCAGCGAATCGATTCGGGAAGGCCGAATCGATTCGGTCCTGGTAAAATTTTAAGGTTTTCTCCTTTTAAAGTTTAGGGAGATTTAAACTATGGTTTTGGAGATTATTATCGAGGATTCTAGATATCACATTAGGACTCCTAGATAATGGTATTGAGGGTGAATAAACCCCGGGATGAAATAAGGAACCTCGGATTAATTTAGTGTACGATTTGGGGTATGGATTTAACGAATGCTTGGGAATACTTTGGGTTTAGTATCATGCTAATATGAAAGCATGATTATGATTCCTCGAGAGAATCATTGGGATTATTGGTCATCGATAGATGGTTTGGTAAATATGGCCATTTTTATATATTCAGGGAGGAATATATGGTATACATATATACTATGTGATTAAGTATATATGATATGATATAAATGATTTTGAAAATTTATAGATGAATATTTTCAAAATGGGAAAAAGGTAAATGATTTTCATAATTAATAAATTATGGTTACACACCTCCCTAAATCACTATCATAAGGGAAGTTGCGTTCGTTATGGTGATGACCCCTGGCTAATGAATGCAGGGTGGCTATAGTCCTATAGGCCATATGGGCGATTATTATTTACTGCGCTGGTTAGGGGATTTTGGGTGTGGTCTTGACTTTACCGCAGGTAATATGGTCGCTTCCCGACGTTGGTAGTTTCCCAGGTTGTCTTGTATAGATAGGCCCTGGAAGATGATAGTCATTTAGGGGCGCGTCCAATGGGGAAACCCAGAGGGGCTGTCTTAGTTTTATTAAAGCAATTTATGATAATAAATTGGCTTTAATTTACATTTCCTGAGTATAAAAAGGGAAATGGGATAAAGGTTTGGCTTCGGTAACACTCCCGGATGGAAGAAGGGATGTGGAAGCATGGTTGATCAAAGCATTTTCATGATAATGGGAATGGCTTTGGGTACATTTCCTGAGTGTAAAAAGGGAAATGGGAAATGGGATGATATAAAACGAAAAAGCATTTTTATGATAATAAAACTGGCTTTTAAAAAGTATATGATTTGTTAAAGCAATTCATGATAATGAATTGGCTTTTATATTTACATTTCCTGAGTATAAAAAGGGAAATGGGAAGTTTTGAGAAAATGAAAGTATTGATAAATACTTGATATATGAACCCTCATTCCGGGAGATAGATCTGAATGTTTATGGCAAAATGTCTATATATATATGGATGAATCGAGTATCGAGGGTCTAATGGATCCCGGCGATCGACCTTGTCGCATAGTAGTGTATCGGGGGGGTTCCTTGTTTGGATTTCGCTTTGCGAGACACCCCACGCACGAATATGGCAATGTGTTGAGACTGGGGAGAAGTTTAATCCTTAGTGCTCTAATATTATAAATGCTTATGGTATATATATATATTTATATATATATCTTTCTGTACTAAGGGACTGGCAGATCTCGATGATCGATCGTGCTGCGTAGTAGTGTATCGGGAGGGTTCCTTGTTTGGATTTCTCTTTGCGAAACACCCCAGGCACGAACATGGCATAGCGTTGAGACTAGGGTGAAGTTTAGCCCTTAGTACTTGGTCTATCTGGGGTAGATAGTGGTTGGGTGATAGACTAGTTTAGCAGGGTAGCTTAACTTGAAGGTTTTAGATAGTTGCGCTAGATGTGCACTTTTAGAAGAGAGGTGAGGGGTATCTCATGGGAGTGCGATACCAATCTAAATATGAGAAAACCTTTTTCTAAACAAATAAAGGATTTATGCACTTGCAAAATATTTTCAAACTCGGGCTCTGACCCGTTTATCTACTTGTCCCTCTCTTGTTATATATTATATATATAGGTATCCAGACACAGGGACGCCTGGATGGCACTTCTTTCGAGTCAGATGTCTGCTGCAGCAGCTGTAAATGCGTGCAGGTTTTTGATAGCCGCTTCCATTCTTGTACTCTAGATAGGAGGTACTGTATATATATTTGGGCCAATGGTCCAATTGCATTTATTTATTCTTTGAGTTCAGCATTCGATATGGTTGTATATTTTTGACCGAGTGTTCGGTTATTTTATTTTATTTCAGTTTCATTTCCGCAAAATTGTGTGGATGATTTATTTACAGTTGTTAAAAACAGTAGTAAAGGTAAAATTTTAACACCAGCCTATTAGGTTATTAGTAATTAAATGGATTTTCGACAGTGATGCTAAGAATGATCCATATGGGAATCCTGATTTAATTTAATATTGGAGTGATCGCCCGGTATCTTATTAGGCGGGGTGTCACACAATTCATGTTCAAGAGTCTCAAATCGTAGTGCGTGCGTGCGTGAAGAGCCTGAAATTTAACCGCGAATTTCCACCGATTGACCATTACGTTATTTATCCAAAAATTCTGATTTCAAAATCTCATGGGATGCTCTCACAAATGAATCACTCGTAATGTGGCTATTTTCTCCCGGTATGCGTGATTTATAAGAGTAAATGCCTTGGAACAAAGTTCACGCACACAAATAGAAAGACGGAATTTTTTGGTAAATAGATCTCATCATCGAATTACGGTTATAGGAAAACGGGAACATCGCCTATAATTCATACCTTTAATCTCTTTTATTATCTTTTTGTGTTTTAGCTCTCCACGAGGTAACCAATTTCGCAATTTGGACTCGGTTAGGACTTTTGTGGGTTTAAGGTGTAATTGGGTAACATGGAAATGGTTGGGAAATCTGGAATTGGAAAATTTTCTTATGATGTCCGTTTATGCTTTTCGGGTTTTTGCTCATTTGTTTCTTCATGCTATCTTTGTTGATCATTTTTCTATTCTTTTTGCCCCTTTTTGTTGCACCTGTCGGACTCAATTTTGAGATTTTCAACTTTCACAATTTCGGGCTAATTGGGGTTTTTTTCGGGTGGTCAAAGGAAAGGAAAAAATTTATTCAACTCAATTTTGGTTTACAAAAGGGATAATTTTTCACTACTTTTTCTGGCCAATATTTTTAAGTGACAAACGAGGGCCTACTTCATTGTCCAAAATACTAATTGCGTTACCAAATGCATCTCGAGATTTATTAACTTTAGAGATCTAATTAACACGTTTTTCAAGGCAACATCACACACATTTCCCATAACCGATCAAAGTGAAAGGATTGAGATCCTCGACGACTTATTAAAATGCTGAAATGAACGTTGAATTAACAATTTAACTTGGATTGATTTATAAACTCAAAATAATGAAAGCCTTGAATCTTACCGGGTTGGTTAATCTCCACATTTATTCGTTAAGTCGTCTATGTTCGCTCAATATCCATCTTTGGTCAATTTCAGCTTTGTGTATATGTTTTTACAATTTTAGACTTTAAATCGAATTTTAATGTGTAATATCCCGTATTTTATGGCTTTTAATTATGAGATTAATTAAATTAAATTGCTTTTAATTGTGGGATTAATTAAATTAATTTGGGATAATTAATTGGAAATTAATTTGAATTTAAATAACTAGCGAGACGAGAGTTAGTATTTAAATATGATGATAATGTTTAATACTGCTGAGTGATTACGGTAATATGTGATTATTGAATTTATTAAAATTGTCGTGAGTTGAAAGTACGACAGTTTTGAAAATTAAGTTGGGACGTGCGTGTCAGTCGTATCAGGACCCGATTTAATGGATTTAAAAGTAAATTATTTTTATGTCATCTGTATGATCATTTTGAGTGCGCTAACGTGTCCAGAAGGGTCGAGATAGTGAGAAAATACTAGTCGGGGATTTAGTTTGGGTCCCGGGGCATTTTTGGCCTAATCGGCAGCCCGGGAGGGTAATTTAGTCATTTTGACTTTTTGAGGAAATATGACCCACAAACTTTAGACATAAATTATCAGCCAACACAAGAACTCTTAGGGTTATCACAACCAAAAACCACCAACGGCAGTTAGAGAGGAAGAGAGGAAAGTTTCCATAGGAGAAACCACCCTTAGAGGCTTTTGCACCACCGTCACCACCACCGGATAGATTGGAAAGAGAGGATCGTTCCCGTACCATCTACTTCACAGGATTAGAATCTTCATTACCAGGCAAGTGATTTAACTTGCAATAATTTAGGGCATATATCATCCATGTTAGGTTAGAATTGGAGAATAACCTTGAATAATGATAATTGAATGGATTTCAAGAATTAAAATCCTAATCTGGGTAGGATTGCATGTAGTTAAAACTTCTTGACATATATTAGATACGAAATCATGCTTTATGTGTAAGGAATTATGAAATTTAATCAGGATTTATGATGTTCTTGAAGAAATTTGGAAGAACTAGGTTTAGAGGAATAATTATGACTTTTGATCCAAGAAACTGTTGATTGAGGATGATCTAATGACTCTAATAATGTTAGAAATTATGTAAACATGTTGGTATGATGATTAGTATACTTGGTTGAGAGTTTTGGATGTTGAAATGAAGAATTAGAGGTGTAAAAAGAGGAAACCCGTAACTGTTTAAGAGAATCTGGGCAAATACATGTTTGATCGATCGATCAACCCAAGAATATCGATCGATCAATCCTTTCCGTCGATCAATCGACTCCTCCTGATTTTTGGTAATTGTGTTCCCTTAAGGTTAAAGAAAATCCCAAGGCCGATGATGATTCTTAGGGTGATTAATTTGATATTATGGGACTTAGTTAAGGTCAGTAGAGTCTTAGTTATTTCCCAAAAAATGTTATAACTTATGGGATTGAACGTTATAATTACGAGCGGTTACCGAGTGAGGATGGTTTGAAATCTTTCGATTTGGGTCTGAAAGTGGAATGAAAGATAATATAAGGGTATGAACAATAGCAGAGGGATTTTATATTTGTTGAGATAACATTTGAAACTAATAAGAGACCTAGTAACCTTTTGGGATAAGTTTAGGTACTCAAATTGATACGACGAGAGAGTTATCAAGTTACATGTATATTTACGTAGGATGTTCGGGATAAAATTACTACGTACGAGACTAAATAGATAGAATGTTTATATCTATATTGAAATATGATTTCTGAGATTGTGTGAATGTCTAGTGAATGGATTTATTATGTGTATAACATACCTACCATACTTGCTATCACGGGAGGTTAGTTTTTTTTAAAAGGATCCTCTTATCCTTCGGGGAGATTTAGACTGGTACCTAAACAACATAGGACTATGAATGACTTATTTGTGAGTTGATAAGTCATCTGACCACGGGAGCGTAGGTATGTGCGTGACCTATGGGTATGTGAACTATGTTCGCCTCCAATATGTGTGATTTGTATTCTGATGGTTCCTGAGTGATTCGAAACACGTGATCCTTACATACGTGATGTACATGGATTTGATAGCAGAGTATGCGTGCATCGCAGCTTAGCCTAGGGGTGCCTTATATGTATATATGTAATGAGAGTGATTTACATATATACTTGTGACTAGTTTACTGTTGCTAAGTAGATGTGAATAACGACGATATTTGAATGGGCAAAGAATGTGAGAACTTAATTAACACTTGAGAAAAGTAATTTAATGAATGTGACTTGTTTGGGTGTTACGATAATATACTATATGTTAGAATGCGAAAGCAGGAGTGGTACAGACTAGTTGGTTAGCGACATAACTAGGATGGGTTAAGGGAATACGTTAGGCGTGCACATTAGTTAAGAGGTGAGAAACTCATGTGAGAGTACGCAACTAACATGTTTATAATATGTCTTGTTTAATTGTAATTTAAACACTTGCTAAAGTTTTAAACTGTTTTCACCTCGGGCTCTGACCCGTTTTCCTCCAAATCTATTTTGTTTTGTAAAAACATTTTTTAGGTGCCCAGCCAGAGGGACGCCAACCATAGGAGTTTCATTACATTGACGTGATGTAGCTGCTGTGGAAGTTACAGGATATCGGTATTAGACGCCTCCACATTTTGTATTTGATTCTACTCAGGATTACTCATCTAATAGGGCATGTCGCCAATTTCCATTTAGAGATAGCATTCTCAGACTTTCAGTTTTATTTCAGATGTTGGTTTAATTATTCAAACTCTTGTATCGGGACTTTATTTACTTTGTCATTATTATTATTGGAGTTTTTACTTCAGACTCAGTCTATTTCTTTTCATTGATTATTCATATGAGATTGTTTATGCGATTGACGGGTAATGATTTAATTCTTGGTTATTTGTTAACTTAATTAATAATGTAAGGACATTTTTGTCCATTAACAATTTATATGTCGTACGCCGTTACACCGTTGAAGAAATTCAAGTTTCATACATTCATCAACAGATCCGAATATCAGAAGAAGAAGAGGAATCAAAGTCTGACAACCGGACCGGTCCGCCAGAAATAAAAGAACCGATCCGGTCAACCGGATCGTGTTCAGATCGTGGTCAGATTTTTATGGTTCAAGTCCTCTTATTTAATCCCACTACGGGAAGTGGTTTTCTAAGACTTATTCACACGATTTCCATAGTAAAGAAAGCCCTAAGTCTTCACCTATTGAGCATATAGACTCTAGGTTTTTGATTCACACAATTGCCAATCATTTGTGAATCTTTTTGGTAACCCAAGAACGCAGTTTTGCTGTTCAAACCCTTATGGAGAATCCATTTCTCTTCTTCATTGCAGCCCTCCTGGAAAGGGATATTTCCAGCCGCCGACTACAGAATCCGATACCTGTGGTAATTCTTAGTCACTTGTATTTTCATTGTAATCCGAAATTGTATAGCTACAATATTATAATGAAAATAAATGGTTTTGCCCCTTTGGGGGATTTTTCCTCAATTTCATGTGTTTGAATGTTCTTGCTTAGATTATCATCTTATTCAATCACATACTGTTGCAATCCGAGTGATTCGTTTGTGAGTGCAATCCGTAAGAATTTGAATCAAAATGAATTTTCGAAAAGTAACGTAATGCTCAATCGGTGGAAATTTGAGGTTTAATTTTTTGGCTTTACACACACACACTACGGTTTGAGACACTTGAATATGAATTTATGGTGAGTATTTTTCGAAAAGTTTAAATTGATCAATTTTTAAGTATTTTGATATTTATTTGAGTCAATAAAGAATTTTGTGGGTGTATTCACTACAAACCCTCACGAGACAAAATTCGTCCTACTAGGGTAACCTAGGGGTTTAAAGGCTTGTTGCATACGCTAAATGCAATCGCTTGCCTGCGAAAAAGGTATTATATCCCAATAAAATGAATTTCAAGAGTTGAGCCTTGATAGTATTCATTTACATTGCTCGGGACGCGCAAAGTTCTAAGTTAGGGGGTGTGATTAGGCACACATTCTTTATATTTATCCCCTTAATTTCGGGATTTTTATCATCCTGTGCAGTGTAAATAGCTTGGATTTGTCTCGTATTTATGCTACTAACCTCTTTTGGCAAGTATTTCGTGTTTTGTGTATTTCTCATGTGTTTTACAGGTATTTCATGCAAGTTAGTGCGAAGGAGAACTCAAAATAGTGAAAGAAACCAAGAATTGGAAAGTTGAAAAGCTCTAAATTACAAGAATATTGGAAAAAACGGCACCCCAATCCGAGCTACGGTAAAGAAGTTATGGCCATTTAAAGTTGGAGACAGAAAGTCAAAAGTTGAAATTAATTATGGAAGCTGAAGAGACAACTCTTGAAATTTCTTGTTTAATTCATTTTTATTAGTTGTAAAACGTGGAGATGCATGGGAAGAGTCTCATTTAGGTATATTAAAAGGGTAAAACGTTGAGAGGCATGGGAAAAGTCATCTTTGTTCTATAAAAGCCCATGCCCTACATCATTTGAAGGAGGCTAGGTTAGGAGTAGGTAGGGAGTTGCTAGGTTGAGAGTTCTAGAGAGAATTAGAGGTTGAATTTTAGGGTTAGATTTTGAGAGAAAATTTTCTATTCCTTCAAGAGTTTTCATGAACCCTAGCTTGTAAGAAATTCTGGATTCCAATTCCGTTTTTGTTGCTGCATTCAAGTAAAATCTTTTCATTCTCTAGTTTTATTATTTGCAATTTATTTACAATGTCTTGTAGATCCATAATTTTATATGTGAATTTATGCTTGAACCAAATCATGAGTAGTTAAATTCCCAAGGGTTGGGGTACATGAACTCAATCCAAGGCAAATTATTTATGTAGAAAATAGAGGTTAAATTAAAATATTGATTGAATCGTGAAAGAAAATCATACAAACATTGTCAATCTTTTAATCTCTCTGGCCCTAGGTACTTGAGATGTTTAAGAATGCTTTGCGAGTATAATTTTCCATTCACCGCTTTGTATTTGCCTTTGATTTCGTATGGTGCGGGCTTGAACCTCATATACGTAATGCTTAGAATATATAAAGACTGGATCTAGTCAATAATTTTAATTTACAATTCTAGTATTCTATACGGTAATTTGTTAAGGATTGAAGGATTGTACCCTACCCTATTTTCTCCCATTTGTCAGATCCAAATTTTTTCTGCAATTTTCGGTTTGTTTTTCTTAAGTAGATTTTTATTTCAATAGAAATTTTCCCAATCATTAATCATCTTTTTGTTTCTTTTAAGAAATCATTTCAAGATTTAATAATTTTTCTTATTACTATTTGGCAATCTCGATCCCTGTGGATACGATCCCGACTTACCGGGTTATTACTTAAGCGACAGGCTTGCACTTGAGCCTAGAGTAAAACGCACTTTTGAGACAAATTCTTAGTCGCATCAAGTTTTTGGCGCCGTTGCCGGGGATCCGAAATTGTTAAATTTTAAGAAAGTTATTTTTATCTACAAGTGATTTCGAAAAAAAATAATAATAATAATAATAATAATAATAATAATAATAATAATAATAATAATAATAATAATAATAAATAAATAAAAAATGTGTTTCACGTTTTTGAATTGCCCACTTTGACATGTCTTATTTTAACTCTTTTGGTGGCTTTAATTGTTATGCTAATAGTGAGGAGGAGGAGGCACTCAAGACTTATGACCATTGGATCAATATCACTAAAGATGATTATCAAAAATACAAGCCTAGTGCTAAGAAACTCCAAATTTATCAAAATCAAATGCTTGAAGAAGAAAGACTTGAAAAAGAATATCGAGAAAAAAATCGTTATTGGGAGAAAGAGTTAGATGCATTATTTGAACCCAATGAGGATTTTTTTTCCGATAGTTTTGAAGATGAAGTAAGTTTTCAACCAAATGAGGAATTCGAGGTGCTAGAACCAAGAAAGCCTACTTTGGAAGAACTCTTGCTTGATATAAAAAAGCAATCTGATGACCTTGATGTTACCGAGTCGAAAATTCTAGCAACTTGCAAGGAGTTGAATGATTATTTGGACAACTTAGAGAAGGTCGAGACTTGCGCTTCACCTAATACTTTTGAGAATGAAATCATTGAGAGTGATCCAAGTTCTTTTGAATATCAACCTCTTATAAATATTGCAAAATCTACTGAGGTTGAAGATCATTTGTCTCCTTGTGTCCCCACTATTATCGAACCATTAAATCCATCACAAGAACTGGATGAATGTCTTGAGGATGTTGATCCGATTCTTGTATGGGAATGTTTTTTTGAGATGCTTCATCTTACGAGCCATACACTTAGACGTGTCACTCCACCAGATCCAACTGAAAATTTTAGAGGACAAGATCTTGAGAACATTCCACGGGACATAGGAGAACACTCCTTGAGCGTTAGCAAAAGAGAAAATTTAGAGGGCATCAAGAGAGATTCATTGGGTTACCTAGAAGAGAGCAAATGGCAAGACACGATAGATACATTTCTTCTAGGTGAGATAGAAACAAAGCAAGAGGGAGACCTAGAAGATTTGAGCTTAGCGGCATTTGAGATAGAATTCGACTCGGTGAATGAGAACATCACTCTTGAAATTGAATCATTTTGGGCCTCACTTGGTCACTTAGATGAGAGCGAGTTGAATGACAGGATAGATAAATTCTCTGTTTCTGAACATGCCCCACCTCGAGGTCTCAGTGAAAATTTTTGGGGAGAAGATTTTGAGGACAAGGACTCAATGTTTAAATTATTTTCCAAGATGGACTCTTCCCTTTTGTATGCCCCTCTTCCCATTCTACTTGAACAATCTTTTAGAGGTGATTCTATTTTTCTTAGATCCCAATGGTACTTGTCCCCCTGTGTACCCAATTTTTTAATCCCTCTAAATTTTTTAATTGGTGATGGTTCATTTTTTAAACTTTGCACATGCCTTCCGTTTTTCAAACGGAATTCTTATTTTTCGGTAGGCATGCATCTTAATGAGGGTACACCATTAATCCCTCAAAGTCAAATTGTATTTTGGGTGGACCCTCAAATTTTTCGACTTCTACTATATGAGTTATTAGAATTTTAAATCGTAGGTTGTACATAATTAGCTTTTTATTTTTATTTTTCTTTTTTTATAATTTAGAGTAATTAGTTAGAGTTTTTGTTATTCTTTTTGTTATGCTTGGTTCTAACATGTTTTGTAGATTCAATGGACTCGCACTCATCGGGGATCGCTCCATTTGAGTAATATCTTTATTTTCCTCTCTTTATGTTGTGTTCTTGATTCGCATTGAGGACAATGTAACATTTAAGTTAGGGGGTGTGGGATATTCTTCCCATTTATTGTTTAGATTCATTGATTCGATCACATGTTCTTTCCAAGTGTGTGTTTTTTATAGAAAATTTCAAAAAAAAAAAAAAAAAAAAATTTGTTCAAAATAAATAAGAATTGGAATTTAAATTTTTCAAAAATATTACCTTTATTCTATTTAAAGTCTCAAATTGTTAAAAATCATTTGCACTAAGCCAAAATTGACCAAAGATGGAATTGAAAGAAAATTGACGACTTTACGAATAAGTGTGGAGATTAGTCCAACCCGGTGAGATTTCGAGCCTATCGATCTTTTATGAGTTTTTAAATCAATCCGAGTTTATGATTAACTCAAAGTTCTTTTCAGCATTTTAATAAGTCGTTGATGATCTCAATCCTTTGTTTTGATCGGTTATGGGAAATGTGTGAAATGTTGTCTCGAAATTCGTGCTAAATATATCTCTGAACTTAATTAATCTCGAGATGCATATGGTAATGTGATTAGCAATTTGGACAATGAAGTAGGCCCTCGTTTGTTACCCAAAAATATTAGCCATAAAAAGTTGTGAAAAACAAAATTATCCCTTTGCAACCCAAGTTGAGCCTAATAAAATATTTTCCTTTCGTTTGATAACCCGAAAAACTCAAATAGCCCGGAATTGTGAAAATTGAGAAAATTCATCAAGTAAGTCCAAATTGTGCAATAAAAAGGGGCAAGAAAAGAAAAAAAATGCTCAAAAAAAAATAGCAAGAAAAAAAAAAGAAAAGAAAAAATGAAAATAGAAAAAAAAAAGAGAAAAATGAGCAAATGCCCGAAAAAACACTAATGGACGTCATCAAGACATTTTCCAATTCCTAACAATCCGCCTATTCCCTATTTTACGCTTTACACTTTTTAACCCGAAAAGTCCTAACTGAGTCCGATTGGCGAAATTAATTACCGCGTGGAGAGCTAAGACATGAAAAGATAAAATAAGAGATTAAAATGGTGTGAATTAGAGGTGATGTTCCCGTTTCCTAATAACTGTATTCCGATGATGAGATCTTTTCACCATAAATTTCCTTCTTTTCAATTTTGTATGCGTGAATTTGTGTCCATTATATTTACTCTTTATATCACGCATACCGAGAGAAAATATCCACAATCCGAGTGATTCGTTTGTGAGTGCAATCCGTAAGAATTTGAATCAAAACGAATTTTCGGAAAGTAGCGTAATGCTCAATCGGTGGAAATTTGAGGTTTAATTTTTTGTCTTTACACACACACACTACGGTTTGAGACACTTGAATATGAATTTATGGTGAGTATTTTTTGAAAAGTTTAAATTGATCAATTTTTAAGTATTTTGATATTTATTTGAGTCAATAAAGAATTTTGTGGGTGTATTCACTGCAAACCCTCACGAGACAAAATTCGTCCTACTAGGGTAACCTAGGGGTTTAAAGGCTTGTTGCATACGCTAAATGCAATCGCTTGCCCGCGAAAAAGGTATTATATCCCAATAAAATGATTTTTAAGAGTTGAGACTTGATAGTATTCATTTACATTGCTCGGGACGCGCAAAGTTCTAAGTTAGGGGGTGTGATTGGGCACACATTCTTCATATTTATCCCCTTAATTTTAGGATTTTTATGATCCTGTGCAGTGTAAATAGCTTGGATTTGTCTCGTATTTATGCTACTAACCTCTTTTGGCAAGTATTTCGTGTTTTGTGTATTTCTCATGTGTTTTACAGGTATTTCATGCAAGTTAGTGCGAAGGAGAACTCAAAACAGTGAAAGAAACCAAGAATTGGAAAGTTGAAAAGCTCTAAATTACAAGAATATTGGAAAAAACGGCACCCCAATCCGAGCTACGGTGAAGAAGTTATGCCCATTTAAAGTTGGAGACAGAAAGTCAAAAGTTGAAATTAATTATGGAAGCTGAAGAGACAACTCTTGAAATTTCTTGTTTAATTCATTTTTATTAGTTGTAAAACGTGGAGATGCATGGGAAGAGTCTCATTTAGGCATATTAAAAGGGTAAAACGTTGAGAGGCATGGGAAAAGTCATCTTTGTGCTATAAAAGCCCATGCCCTACATCATTTGAAGGAGGCTAGGTTAGGAGTAGGTAGGGAGTTGCTAGGTTGAGAGTTCTAGAGAGAATTAGAGGTTGAATTTTAGGGTTAGATTTTGAGAGAAAATTTTCTATTCCTTCAAGAGTTTTCATGAACCCTAGCTTGTAAGAAATTCTGGATTCCAATTCCGTTTTTGTTGCTGCATTCAAGTAAAATCTTTCCATTCTCTAGTTTTATTATTTGCAATTTATTTACAATGTCTTGTAGATCCATAATTTTATATGTGAATTTATGCTTGAACCAAATCATGAGTAGTTAAATTCCCAAGGGTTGGGGTACATGAACTCAATCCAAGGCAAATTATTTATGTAGAAAATAGAGGTTAAATTAAAATATTGATTGAATCGTGAAAGAAAATCATACAAACATTGTCAATCTTTTAATCTCTCTTGCCCTAGGTACTTGAGATGTTTAAGAACGCTTTGCGAGTATAATTTTCCATTCACCGCTTTGTATTTGCCTTTGATTTCGTATGGTGCGGGCTTGAACCTCATATACGTAATGCTTAGAATATATAAAGACTGGATCTAGTCAATAATTTTAATTTACAATTCTAGTATTCTATACGGTAATTTGTTAAGGATTGAGGGATTGTACCCTACCCTATTTTCTCTCATTTGTCAGATCCAAATTTTTTCTGTAATTTTCAGTTTGTTTTTCTTAAGTAGATTTTTATTTCAATAGAAATTTTCCCAATCATTAATCATCTTTTTGTTTCTTTTAAGAAATCATTTCAAGATTTAATAATTTTTCTTATTACTATTTGGCAATCTCGATCCCTGTGGATACGATCCCGACTTACCGGGTTATTACTTAAGCGACAGGCTTGCACTTGAGCCTAGAGTAAAACGCACTTTTGAGACAAATTCTTAGTCGCGTCAGCAAACCTGTCGCTCAAGTAATAATTCGATAAGTAGGGTATTGATCCTCAGGGAAACAGGATGAACTAAGTCGTGATGACGTTGGAAAGATGAAGAAATCTAACTTTGACCTAAAAAAGAATGAAAAGGTGATTTGGAATAAGGGACAACTACATCTAGATGCAATTTTAAAAATAGTGAACTAATGAAACTATGAATAAATGAAATGCAATTACTCTAATTAAATGAAGAATGAATGATGAAATTTTTCACTACTGAGATATGAAATGAGAACAATAGGTCGGGTTATAATCCCCCATGCCCTAGTAATTCACTTCGTAGGATATTAGTATCAGAATTAGAATTTTAAATGAATTCGGTCTTTAGTACTCCCAAGTATTACATATATGAGGGATCGTAGCCCACACAATATGTAAGGAAGAGACGAGTAATGCAGTGTTGCATTAACTAATACGCGCGTCGCACTCTTAAGCATCCCGATTACCTAACACAAACGAGATCAAAAGTCCTACGATGGTTGCACCAGTTATACAACACGATTCATCTAAGATTTTAATTAAAAACAACTATTTCCAATATCGTGAATTACATCGGGTGGGGTTCATGCACCCCAACCCTTGAAAACTTAGCCGGACATATTAAAACAAGAAGAAAACATGTTTTGAATGGGAGAAAACATTTTAACTACAAACTTGAACTTGGGAAGAATGAAATTATGATCTAATGAATTAACTACTGCAATAATGAAAGCAATGATTAAAACAAATTTACTTGAATTACGGAACTGGAATCAAAGCTATATAAAAACTAAGGTTTCTTGTTGTTCTCTCCTCTAAACTAATTACAATGCTTCTTTAAACGGATTAGAGACCCCCCCTAATGTCTGGGAGGTGTTTTAAATTTATACCCTACGAAAATTACAAGATTTGGATTCATACAAAACTCTATCTTGGAGAAGATAGTCCCAAATATCGAACCCCAGATCGATCCGGTCAAGATATTTCGAATTGGTCTGGGTGAAAACCGGATCGATCCGTTTTTCATATCACCCGGATTGGTCTACTAGAAAGAATTTATGCAGAGATCTTTGGGGGTCGGATTGATCCATTTTTTTGGATGACCGCATCGGTCCGGTAGAAGCCCTTTTATTCAGTGATTTTTAGTACGTGGATCAATTCGTTTTTTGTGCCATCCGGATTGGTCCGGATATGCGTCTCAATTTCTCTTTATTTTTTCTTCAAAATCTCTTGATTATCTCACATCTTCAGGTCTTCATAACTTCTATTCCAGAACTCGAATTGGAACGTCGTTTCTTCCTATTCTTTCAAAACTCGAGATCTTCGACTTTTATTTTGGGTCCTCAATCGGATTCCTGGTGAATTTTACGCTTTTGCCCTTTTTGATTGATCCTCTTTCTTCTCTCTTGCTTCTTTAGGTTTCTCTCTTTCCTCTATGTATTAAATACCTGTAAAATCAACAAGAAATACACAGAACTCGGGATACTTGTTAGACGACACCATTAGCAGTGATATGAGATAAACCAACTCGCTTTACAATGTTCGGAGTAATAAAAGCCTCTAAATTAAGGGGTAAATTTGGAAGAATATATGCCTAATCAAACGTGTTTTTATTTTTTTCTTGAGAGGAACGCAAAAATCAAATCAGATTCTTCAAGTGATTTTCACAGGCATGAGTACTTCTATTGTTCCTCTTTAGTATTATACGTTTCAAACGTTGCCTAAACACTAATAATCATTATTTTCTTAAAATGAATTAGGAAGACAAATTAGGGAAAGTGAAACTAAAGTTGGGATTATTATTATTATTATTCAAATCTCTAATACCATTTAAGACACAAAACTCTCGCATGCTTAGATTAAAGGTTGGATTCCGTTAGAATATATGGACATTCACGTGTTAGAATAAATCGTATGAACTTTATAAATTGAATTCAACTCGTAAAAATCATGTTATTTATGTGTTGCTTATAGAATACAAATCTATTATTGTATACCCCCGAAATATGCATATGAATAGATTTTCTATAAATTGGTGAGGAAATGAATTTATTTAATTAATGTTATAAATAAATAATTTGGATAGAAGTGATCTTCCGATTAATTTAAAAAATTGTTTTGATAAGTTAAAAATACACCATATATGATTCGTTAATTTTATTAATAATCGACACCTCGGGGACGACGGGATTGTGTGAATAGTTATTGCTCTCACCTTACTTTTAGGTTGCTTGCTAGGTATGAGACTAGTAGGTAGGCCTTGGTTGTTATTAACACTTTCTAGGCATGGGACTAGTTAGTGTAGGTTTTTACAGATGAATGATTTCGAGGTCGGGCTGTTTGTGCGTCGTTTCTGTTGGATCGTGAACCTTGGTGCAATATTAGGTGGTGTCTACTGGTAGGTATTATTCCTAGATGTTAGGCTAGGATACGCTTGCATTTTGAAGGCCTCTAGGTTTGGGACTAGGGGTAGGTTGTGGAATTTATGCTCGATAAAAGGGTGGGGAAAATAGAAATATAATGAGAACTTGAGATAATTGATAATTAACGCCTAAGACAGAGTGCGGGTATTAAAATGAATTTGCGTCGTGAGTATGTGCAAGGCTGACTGAATACGGGTCGATTGACTATAGTGACGTGTCGTGCGTGAAACCCCATGAGTATGTGTTTAGTTGATAGAAATCAGGCTGACTGATTATAGTGACGGGAATGGGTGGGATGTGTAAAAGATTAAGCGCGCCAAGAGTGTGTGCAGGACCGATAAGCGGTCAACTGGCCATATTAGTGTCGCATGAATAAAAATAGAGTTGGTTAAATAAGTTAAGTAAGAATAAGAGAAAATGTATAAATTATAATTGACATGAAATAATTGGCTTAAACGTTTGGGGTGGCTTAATTATGGGGGAAATAATGGTAGTTATTTTTACTTGCACGTTAATATATACATCTCGTTTAAAATAAAATACTCTATTGTGATGTTTAGCATGTATAATGCGATTTTCTTGGGACCCTAATTGGCAGGAGTAGATAATATTCATGCGGTGGTCTATGATCAATTTTGTTGATTAACATTTCAGGTATAGTTGCTGGGGTAGCTGCATTGGATGAATTGGAGACCTTTCGAAGGCAACAGAAGTTTTATTTTATTGCTTTAGTAATTTAGATTATTTTCCACTCCGTCGTTATAGTATGAGACATGTATTTATGATTTTGGTGGGCCAATTGGTTCCACATTTGTTTATGGTTTTCAATCAGATATTTATTATCGAATTATTTTATTTTGGGATAAATTGGAGTTGGTTTTATTTGGAGATTAGCATGGTGATGGATAGTATTGATTTGGATTATATATATATTCGTTGGATTTAATTTCAGTATATTTTATGGCTTAAAGTTTTAAATTTTTCATATTCCTATCACATGTTGAGAATGGTACATAATTTAATGACGCTCGGCGTAGTTTGGCGACGATCGATGCTAGAATGTGCATGGTGTTACAGATGGTATCTCAACATGGTCTTAGATCTCATAGGTTTTGAATCCATTTAGCTTTCACATTATCGATCTTTGATCCCTGTTGATACTAAATTTAGTCTGCTGACGTGGACCAATTATGTGAAGACACGTGTCAATCTACATGGCACCCGCGAACATTTTGACAACACCTTGACTCCGAGGAACTCAACCTCCCCGACCAACTCAGGCGCTCCGAGCAGCTTGAGTTATTCGAGGAACTTTATTGTACTGAGCTACTTAGACGGTCCGAGCAGCTTAGGCGGTCCGAGTTGCACCTCGTACAGAGCATTTATAACCGAATAATTAAGAGGATTGAATGAGCATTAAATGCTGATTATTATCATACAGATGTACACGCCTATTGGACAGCTGTGTAATATTCTCTTGCATGTACAGCCTCAAGGCTATAAATACAGTGTAACCTCCTCATTAGCGGGGGACTCGGAATTTCTTGGTAAACTCATTATCAAGAATTCTGCGAACAGTCAGCAATAACACAAACAGTGGACGTAGGCCATTCTTTCAAGGCTGAACCACTTTAAAAATCTCTTGTCTTATTTATTTTTTATCTGTGATTAAATAATTAGAGATAATCTAATTTTTTACATCAACAGATTGGTGTCGTTTGTAGGAAACGACTGAAACTATCGTTTTTCACCAAAACAATTCATCCCCAATGGCTGATAATCCTGAATTCAATAATCGAAATGCTGGAAACCCCCCAAATCCATCCACTCCTTTAAGTGTCCAAGATCTGACTGGAATTGTGGCTAATTTAGCTCAAGGCCAGACTGCCATGCAAGAAACCATGCGACAACTCATGCAAACTATCCAGAGTGGAGCACCTGCCCAGTCAGGACAACGAAGCATTCAGAGAAATACCCAACTGTCTTCCTCACGAACTAGACGAACATTACTCCTAGAGGAATCTCGATCTAGACATGTCGATTCATATCGCACTGATAGATCTAATGATTTTTCTTATCAACCTGGTAGAACTTCATCAGTACGAGCCACAGATACTGAACAAAACGTCAATTTATCTCCAGAAAGGACCAGTGCTCTTTAAAGATTGAGTAGAGTCTCTCCCTTTGATCGTTTGGGTCCTAGGAGGAATAAAAGTCCCCCTAGGATGGTGTCGAGGAACTCTCAACGATTCTCTGATTTAAAGGAAGGTTCTACCCAATCCCGACCAGCTGCTCGTTGTGAAAGATCCCAAGAGAAAAATTCAACACGATCAGTTTCTCGGACCTACAGGCCTGTGGAAGCAAATAACGCATGGAAAGGCTCTATTCAGAGGTTGGAGGATAGACTAGGGGAAATGGCTAAGGCTAACAACCCTCTACAAAGAACGTTTATCCAAGGGACACCTTTTATCCAAGCAATTATGGATTTTCCCACACCATCAAAGTTCAAATCCCAGGTGGTAACACCAAAATATGATGGAAAAACTGATCCTGTTCTACATATAAAACGATATCAGGCAGCTGCTGATATCTATGTTGTTCCAGACGAGATGCGATGTAGGGCATTTTCAGGAACTCTCACTGGATCTGCTCAAATATGGTACAATAATCTTCCTCGGAGGAAGATTGCAACTTTCTTTCAACTGGTCGAGCTCTTTATTGGAAACTTCTATTTTGGAGCAAAACCAGTTAAGCGAGTAGCAAACTTGCTAAGCGTTAGATAAAAAGCAGGTGAGAGCACCAGGGATTATATTACTCGTTTCAATAATGAGAAGCTCGAAGTTATTGACTACGAGGAAAAGACAGCAATCACTGCTCTAATGAGTGGATTGTTGCCAAATAAATTATACTATACTTTGGCCAAAGATCCATATAGGACCATGTCAGAATTAATGGCAAAAGCATCCAAAATCATGAATGCCGAGGAAGCTATGGCTGCAAAGAAGAGCATGGATACTAAGGAAACCAAAGTTGAGGCCGAGAAGATTGAGAAGAAGGATCAGAAGAATAATGGTGGTAACAAGCAGTCAAAAGCAAAGCAAGCATTGGAACAGTTGAAGAAATTTGGAAACTATACTCCTTTGAAGGTAGATATAAACCATGTTCTGGAAGAGATCAAGAACAGCGAGGAGTTAAATTGGCCTGAAAAAATGAAGTCAAATCCTGATAAAAGGGATAAATCCAAATATTGCGAGTTCCATAAGGATCATGGTCATATGACCAAAAACTGTATAGCTCTCTAAAATGAAATTGAAGAGCTAATCAGGCGAGAAAAATTAAACAAGTATATGGATCGCCGAAATGGTGGAAAAAGCAATGACCGAGCAAGGCAGAGGTCTAGATCTCCTCGACGAACAAAAGAAGATAAGAAGAGAAATCATGAAGAAGACCTAGATGAAGATCAAGATGATCCCGATCTCCCCAAAAGACCAAAACAGCCAGAACGTGAGGTATTTTCTATCCGCTTTGGATCATTTGATTGCAATGTTATTACTGGTGAATATGCAGGAGGTGGAGACCTTACTGCAGAAAGGAAAGCTTACCTCAACGAGGCTCAAGCTTATTTATATATTCAACGGATAAATCTAGCTGAAGAAGATCCCTCGAGGAAGGTTAATAAAGATAAACTGGTCATAGGTTTCTCTAAGAATGACCTCGCAGGTGTGCTATATCCTCATGATAACCCATTGGTGATCAAAATGAGGATGAAGGAAGTAGTGATTTCGCGAGTCTTAGTGGATAATGGTAGCTCGACAGATATTATGTTCTACCCATGTTTTGATAGTTTGAACCTAAAGCTATCCCAGTTGGAGCCATATCATCGACCCCTCCTCGGTTTTACTGGCGAGAAAGTTTTTCCACTTGGGACGATCAAGTTGGATATGTTCATCGGTACATGGCCTGCTTATCGAACAGAAAAAGTGCGCTTTTTTATGATGGATAAGAATGTTCAATCAGCTTACAATATCATCATGGAAAGGGTAGGATTGAATAAGTTCGAAGCAGTACCATCTACTGTACATCAATGCCTAAAATTTCTAACCAACTTTGGAGTAGGAATTGTGAAGGGTGACCAAAAAGTAGCTCAGGAATGCTACTATTCATCGGCCGAGCAAGAAGAACTGGAAGAATCTAGGAAAAAGACTACCACCTATCAAGTGGATGAAGATGCAGAAATTGAAACGTTGGATTCTAGAGACGAGTCGCAGCTCGTAAAAGGTCAGGTGGTAGAAGCTACTGAAAATGTCATTCTGGACGACGAACACCCAGAACGAACAATTCAATCGGTTCATCATTGGACACCCCATTAAAACAGGAATTAATAGCCTTCCTAAAAAGCAAAAAATAAACTTTCGCATGGAGCCACGAAGATATGCCAGGAATAGACCCAAATTTCTTGTGTCACGAACTTAATGTGAACAGGGAAATCAAACCTGTGAAGCAGCGAAGAAGAGTGTTCAGCCCCGAGAAGAACCAAGCTATAAAAGAGGAGGTCGATAAGCTCCAAAAAGCTTATTTTATTGAAGATGTCAAATATCCAGATTGGTTAGCTAATGTGGTGATGGTGAAGAAGAAGAAGAACAAGTGGAGGATGTGTGTAGACTTCACCGACCTCAACAAGGCAGGCCCAAAGGATCATTTTCCTTTACCCTGAATTGATCAATTAGTGGACGCTACCTCGAGACACGAGCTATTAATCTTCATGGATGCTTATTCTGGTTACAACTAGATTAAATGAAACCTGAAGACAGGGAGAGTACCTCTTTTATTACCCCTAGGGGAACTTACTGTTATAATGTTATGCCTTTTGGTTTGAAAAATACAGGTGCAACATATCAGCGGCTGATGAACAAGGTGTTTGCAGAGCAAATCAGTCACAATATGGAGGTTTATGTTGATGATATGCTAACGAAGAGCAAGAGAGCTGCTGACCATCTAATTGATCTAGGTCAAACCTTTGATCAATTAGATAAATATCAAATGAAGTTGAACCCTACCAAGTGCATATTCAGAGTAAGAGAAGGCATGTTCCTCGGGTATATTGTCAACCAACGAGGTATTGAAGCAAATCCAGAAAAGATCAAAGCTCTATTGGGGCTACGATCTCCAACGATGAAGAAGGAAGTGCAAAGTCTCACAGGGTGAGTTGCAGCACTTAATAAATTTGTATCACGAGCAACTGATAGATGCCTCCCATTCTTCAAAACACTCCGAAAAATGTTTAAATGGAATGATGAATGCGAGAAGGCCTTTCAAGAGTTAAAGAAATACTTGGGAGCACCCCCACTGTTGTCCAGGCCAGTGATGGGAGAAAGATTGTACTTCTATCTTGCAGTTTCAGAGAATGCAGTTAGCTCGGCATTGATAAGAATGGAGGATGGAGTGCAAAAACCAATTTATTACACTGGCAAGGCCTTCCGAGGAGCAGAGATCAGATATCCAAGACTAGAAAAGTTTGCACTAGCGTTGATCGAAGCAAGTAGAAGAATGAGGCCGTACTTCCAAGCTCATACCATAGTAGTGTATACCGATATGCCACTAAGACAAGCTCTTCATAAACCAGAAAAATCTGGGAGATTGATGTACTGGGCAGTAGAACTTGGTGAATATGATATAATTTATGAGCCTAGGTCGTCACTTAGAGGGCAAGCAGTAGCCGATTTTATCGCAGAATTCACTTATCCTGACACCTCCGAGGAGCAAAAGCTAAATACCGACCAACCTGTGGATATTACAGGATTATCAGATTTCAACACCGACCAACTTAAGTCGGTTGACAATCAAGAGGAGATGGTTGACGAGCAATCGGAGGTGCTAGGGGAGGACATAAAGAAGCAACAAATATTCCACCGAGGAACTCTATCCGATAAAAAATTTAAGGAAGAAGTACCTATATGGAATTTATATGTGGATGGCTCATATTGCAGTACAGGCTGTGGAGCAGGGATTATTTTAAGCAGCCCGGATAAAATCGATGTGGAGTATGCTCTGCGCTTTCAATTCAAAGCCTCTAATAATGAGGCTGAATATGAAGCTATGATTGCACGTCTTAGTTTAGAAAAAACCATGGGGGCAGAGAAGGTCATCATATTCAGTGACTCACAGTTAATCGTAAATCAAATGTTGGGAGTATATGCAACAAAAGGAGAATTGATGATCAAATATCATGTAAAAGCGATGGGAATTATAGCAAGCTTTAACGCTGTGCAATTAATTAGAACACCAAGATTGGAGAATGCAAGAGCAGATGCTTTAGCTCGGTTAGCCTCAGCCACACGCACCGAGCTACGAAGAACAATTCTAATAGAGATTTTGACTAGCAAGAGCATCGACGAAGATCTGATGATGAACTTTATTACCCTTGATTTAGGACCATCTTGGATGGATCCCATCAGGGCATATATTGAGGAAGGGAAATTACCAACCGATAAACTCACAGCCAAGAAACTAAAGTTTAAAGCTGCTCGTTATGTATTGACTAATGGTATTCTATATAGACGAGGAATTATAACAGGTCTGCAAAGATGTGTGCACCCTTCCGAGGTGAAAGATTTTGTTGAAGAGGTCCATGAAGGGTCCTGTGGAGCTCATATAGCAGGTCGGACGCTTTTGCAAAGAATAATGACGCAGGGATATTACTGGCCGACGATGAGGGTTGATTGTATAGCGTATGCTAAGAAATGTGACAAATGTCAGCACTTCTCGTCCCTTCGAAGAACTCCTCAGGCATTGATAACACCCATAACATCCCCTTGGCCATTTGCCATGTGGGTAATGGACTTGGTCGGGCCACTCCCGACGACAAGAGGAAGGTTCAAATACCTCGTCGTTGCTGTGGATTATTTTACTAAATGGGTGGAAGCTGAACCTCTTATTGATATGACTTATGAGAAGGTGTATCAATTTATATGGAAGAGCATCATTTGTAGATACGGTCTTCCTCATGAATTCATCACAGACCATGGAACTCAATTTAATAACGAGGAGTTCGCTGCATATTGTCATCAGTCAAATATATTGAAAATCCACTCGGCACCAGGCCATCCCCAGAGCAATGGACAAACTGAGGTGACGAACAGAACGCTGCTGAATGGTTTGAAGAAAAGACTGGATGATGTGAAGGAAAATTGGATCAACGAGCTACATTCTGTACTGTGGGCTTATCGTACTACACCACGAGCAGCAACAGGAGAAACTCCATACATATTGGCATTTGGAAGTGAAGTTGTTATACCTGCCGAGATGGGCCTCCCCACACACAGAGTGTTGAATTTAAATTCACCTATCAGTGACTTGATGAGAAGATTAGACTTGGATATGCTCGAGGAAGTTAGAGAAGAAGCAGCAATCAGGAATGCTGCATACCAACAATGAACAGCTCTGTTCTACAACAAGAGAGTAAAGAAATGTGACTTGAAAGAAGGAGACTACGTACTAAAGAAAGTAATTCAAAAGCACAATAAATTGGAAGCTAACTGGCATGGACCTTACAGAGTAACAGAAGTTGTTCGACCGGGGACATATAGGATTGAAACCTTAGAAGGAGAAGAGTTTAAGAATGTATGGAACGCAGAGCATCTGCGCAAATATTATCAGTAGTTCAATCCTTATGTAATGCAGTTTCCCTCAATATGAATAAAGCTTTGGATGTTTTACCCAATTTTCTCCTTTTGTTGAAATTTTTTCGGAGTATTAGTGCTACACACTATGCATCAAGTTAAATATAAAACCCTACCAACTAAGGTTGGTCGGTCTACCAACTACGGTTGGTCGATAAATAAAAATCCCACCAACTACGGTTGGTCGGTCTACCAACTACTGTTGGTCGATAAATAAAACCCTACCAACTACGGTTGGTCGATAAATACAAAACCCTACCAACTACGGTTGGTCGATAAATAAAAATCCCACCAACTACGATTGGTCGGTCTACTAACTACGGTTGGTCGATAAATAAAACCCTACCAACTACAGTTGGTCGGTCTACCAACTACGGTTGGTCGATAAATAAAATCCCACCAACTACGGTTGGTCGATTGGTCGATAAATAAAACCCTACCAAGTACGGTTGGTCGGTCTACTAACTACGATTGGTCGATAAATAAAACCCTACCAACTATGGTTGGTCGGTCTATTAACTACGGTTGGTCGATAAATAAAATCCCAACAACTACGGTTGGTCGGACTACCAACTATGGTTGACAAATAAAAATCCCCTAACTACGGTTCGTCGGGGAATAAAAGTTCACCAACTCCGGTTGGTCGGAAACAAATATCTTAATAAACTCTAGTTGGTCGGTAAGCCAATTACAATCATCTCCAGTTGTTTAAATTAAACAGGATCATGAGATAAAGGATATTTTATCACATAAAGATCAAAGATTGATAAATCACTGCAATGAAATAAACAACCAGCAAGCAAAAACATTCTACAAATTATTTAGAAGAAAAATGAAGTGATAATTTTTCATTCAAATTAAATAGAGTTACATAAGTGGTGAAAAGTACAAGTCATTACATAAAATCCTATTCTATGGGTTTCTTTCCCTCTGCCTTTGAAGCAGGTTCCACTCCGGCAAGAGGATCATCTAAGGCATAGGGGTAGTTTATGAAGTTTATGTCTCAAAGCATCCTGACATTCATTACCGAGGGTCGATCAAGTAAGTGCTCCGGGCGAGATATCTCAAAATTAGAGTGAAGGCTGTAGTCACCGAGATACTTTGAAATCAGGCATTGAGGAATGGCCCGAGCAGGAATCCAGCTCATATCAAGTTTGAAAGGTGGCACTGGCAACTCGAGCAACCCAGGGTCATAGTAATCCCACAAATAGTGACCATGTTCCAACTGCAGCACACCCAGGCATTCAGCCATCCATGCTTGAACCCCTCGTTGTTCGACTGCTGGATCCGATCATCAAGGTGATAGAGGGATTCATTATAACCAACCATCCAGAATTATTTGGGTTGCTTGTGGAATTGGTAGGTCAACCTCTCCAACTGCTCGTGAAGATTCTTCACCAAATTTGTTTTGTTCTCCAAGGCAGAATTTTGGGCAGCAAGTTGCTCGTCGAAGGTCTGAATCTTCTTAGACATCTCAGCTAATGCTTGATTCTTCTCCATCAACTAAAAGGCCTGATTCTCCAAAGCTGATTGAGTTCTTTGTTCCTCAATTGAAATACGAGCAGCCCTTGCTCATCCCCGAGAAGCTCTTACTCGCCCGCGAGCAGAGGTAGAAGGTCCAATCCTTTTTAAGGTTTCCAGTTCATCTCTCAAGTTGGCATTTTTGACCTCCAAGAAAGAGAAACCCTCGTCGTTGACAGGGACCTGAAAAACGTCGCTAATGCTGTTTAACACAAGGTTAAACTGTATAAGCAACTCCGAATGTTTGTTAGAGAAACCCTTTTCTTTTGAAAATAAAAATTATAAACAAGATTTGTTTACAAAGAAACTTATGTACGAGATTAATTAAGATTGTGTAACCAGTTTTAAAACTAAGGTAGTTCCAAAAATTCAGCACACTTAAAGAATGAGGTGAGTAGATGAAGATAACCAACACAAAGATTTTAACGTGGTAAAACCTCTCCCAATAGAGGAAACATCCACGGTGACTTCTAAGTCACAAAAATAAAAATCCACTAATAACAAAAATCAGTTACAAACAACACAACATGCAAGCACACAAATCAACCTATTCTAAGTTTAGGAATATACCCCACTTGGTTCCTTCTAACTTCTGACAGATCTGATTTGTTGATGATGTTCTCCAGTTTGCTAACTTCCTTTGCTTTAGCTTCTTTACGTCGACTCAATGATCTCAGATCTTAAACACAACACTTCCAGTGTAGTAGTGTGTAAAGTGTTTGTGTAGTGAATCCTATTCACATGCATGAACTCACACACACTTAGATTTACAAACAATCCTATACAAATTACATATAAAGTCTATATGCAGTGATTTTGTTATTTTTCTTTCTTACAAAACTAAAAACCTTTTGACCTTTAAATATAACCCAGATTCCACGGAAATCTCGCTTTAAAATCGGACAAGACCTAATCAATCTCTTTTGAAAACATTTATGATATTGAAAATCTTCCAAGTGCGAATCCAACTAGGTCAGGTTAAGTTTTGTAAAAATAGAAACTATAAAACATTTTTAAAACCAAAACAGAAATGATTTTCTTAAACCAAGTTGAAAATATGCAGATCTAGTGAAAAATGTAACATGCAGAGTATAGATCTAACGTTTCTATGGAAAAAGAAACTAGATCTTCACTCTAACGTTTAAGTTGTGTACAAGATCAGAAATCACGAGGTTACAACAACAATATGAACAAACCACTCTCTCTCTCTCTCTTTCAAACACTCAGGTTGTGTTTGGGGTAAGGTTTATTTGAAGGTTTGTTTCAGAGACGAAGTGTTTAGGTTTAGGGTTTGGTTTTGGCTAACTGTTTCCCTTTCTCTCTCTTCTCTCTATTCTTTTCTCTCTTCTCTCACTTCTCTCTTCTCTCACTTCTCTCTTCTCTCTTTATTTTTTTTTCTCTGGAAGACGAATGCCCAAAAGTTCTCTAAGGCTGAGAAGTGAAGGGTATATATAGTGCCTGGGGAAGGTTCTGGATGATCGAGGCAAATCAATGGCTGTAATGAAGTCTTGCAAGGTTTTACTTGATCGTATGGTTATAAAACAGCGGTGATTTAAAACGATTCTGATTGGTTCAAATGGATAGCACCGGGATTAACCAAGAACGCATGCAGACCCTTGATAAGGAATGATCCAACGATCAACAATCATCCATCCAACCCTCTCACATAAGAAACACAAATACATTAACCCGGAGGATGACAAGTGTTGGCTAGTTATAGGCTCTCACACGCGCGTCAAAATAATTACAAAACCTCACCCTGAAGTCTCTAGCGCTTTGAGATCGTAACCAACCAAACAATTCAGTGAAAAAAGAAGTTTCTAAAATAGTAAATTAACCCCAAAAACTTTATTATCCCATTTTATTAATAAAAAAAATGTTTAAAAAAATGTTTAAAAAAAGTTTAAAAAGGTTTAAAAATTATTTAAAATTCCCAAAAAATTATTAAAGCTCCAATTCAAGGGGAATTAAACACACACTCAATTTTAAGCAATATGAACACATGTATGCACTTCTAATTGTGTGTAGTGTGATTCATTTTATACCATCATTGATCTTTGAAGAGGATTAGAGAGTAAGGTTCTGAGGCTATTTGGTTTCTAGGATGGACTACTAATTTTGTCAATATTTCCAAATTAGTTGAGCACTTATACAATGTAGACTTAAGCAAGTCAAAGGTATAAGGTGCTTCAATCTCCCCCTTGGGAAATATGAGACAAAATCTCCTTTGAGTTAGCTTAAAACTCGTAGGGAACCAAAAAAATAAAACCTAGTCCTATACAAAAGATTCTATCTACCCATTTCCTAGAAATTCAAAAATTACATAACTCAACTATTTACAAGTATGTACACTAGAAACGGTAGACAATCAGAAGAAGAGATTCCTGCAAATATACACACTAAGATCAAGCAGTTTAGATGAAATGTGAACAAAAATGAGCTTTATAAAACTCAAATTTCTCTCCCATTTTGTCTCAAATGGACAAAGGATAAAACTTAAAGTCTTGAGAGTTTAATTAGCGCAAACCATGCCTATAGAATTTCGCAAATACAGAAATCTATTATAGTCTAAAGGTTTAGTGAACATGTCTGCAAGTTGCAGATCAGTAGGCAGGTAATGAATTTCTAATTCCTTAGTTTCAACAAGTTCGCGAATAAAATGATGCCTTATTTTAATATGTTTAGTTCGCGAGTGTTGAACCGGGTTTTTAGATATGTTAATGGCGCTTTGATTGTCACAATACAATTGTAATTGTTCTTCTTTAATCCCATAATCACTTAACATCTGTTTGATCCATAACAATTGAGCACAGCAACTTCTTGCAGCTATATATTCGGACTCAGCCGTAGATAAAGATGTGCAATTCTATTTTTTGCTACTCCAACCAACTAAATTATTGCCGACATAATAACAGGCACCTGATGTACTTTTACTATCATCAGTACAACCGGCCCAATCAACATCAGTATACCCTATGATGGTGCTACAGGTATCATTAGTGTACCTAAGTCCAAGATTAAGAGTGCCGTTTATGTACTTTATTATACGTTTTACACACAATAAATGGCTCTCTTTAGGGTTATTCTGGTAATGAGCACACAGACATACAGCATACATTATGTCTGGTCGTGAGGCAGTTAGATAGAGTAGGCTACCAATCATACTACGGTAAAGTGTGGAATCTACTGACGTACCATTTTCATCTTTGCTTAATTTAACGGTAGTACTCATAGGTGTTTTGGCAACTTTAGCATTCTCTAAGCCAAATTTCTTAACAAGGTCTAAGGCATACTTAGTTTGAGAAACAAATAGACCATCAGAATTCTGTTTCACTTGAAATCCTAAGAAAAGCTGTAGCTCCCCCATAAGGGACATGTGAAATTCCTTATGCATACTAGCAGAAAAGGATTTAACTTCAGAGTTTGAAGTTGACCCGAAAATGATGTCGTCTACATAGACTTGGGCTATGATAATGTTTTTGTCAAAATTTTTGACAAAGAGAGTCTGGTCATTTCCTCCTCTCTTAAAACCCTTATCCAACAAAAAATTGGAAAGGCGTTCATACCAAGCTCGAGGAGCTTGTTTTAAGCCATACAAAGCCTTTTTTAGGCGAAAGACATGGTTAGGGTATTTAGGGTCAATGAACCCTTTGGGTTATTCTACATATGTTTCTTCGGACAGGATTCCATTAAGGAAAGCAGATTTTACGTCCATTTGATAAAGTGTGAATTTTAAGTAACACGCTATGGCGAAAAGAAGACGAACAGATTCAAGACGAGTGACAGGGGCAAATGTCTCGCTGAAATCTATCCCTTCTATTTGAGAGTAGCCTTGAGCAACTAGTCTAGCTTTGTTTCTAAGAATCACCCCATTTTCATCAGATTTGTTCTTAAAGATCCAACGTGTTCCAATAACATTTTTGTTTTGAGGCCGAGGTACGAGATACCAGACATCGTGAATGACGAATTGTAAAAGTTCTTCCTGCATAGCAGAAATCCAGTGTGTGTCATTCAATGCTTCATTAACATTTTTCGGTTCCACAAGGGAGACGAAACATGCATAATTAGCATAATTTCTTAACTGGGATCTAGTACGAACTGGCTCATTAGGATTACCGACCACGTTGTCAATGGGATGATCTTTAGAGACCCAACCCGGTACTTCTGGACTCTCAATAGGTAATGAGTCATCTATTTCTGGTGAATCAGTTTTGAAATCATTTTCAGATTCAACCACAATAGGTGATTCAGATATCTTATTTTCGACAATAGTGTCACTTACAATTACATTTATCGATTCCATAAGGGCCTTAGTACGCAGATTGTATATACGATAAGCACGACTGTTTGGTGAGTATCCTAAGAATATGGCTTTATCACCACGAGTTTCGAATTTAGACAGATGTTCTCTGTCTTTACAGACATAACACTGACTTCCAAAGGTTCTTAGGTATTTCAGATTAGGTTTCTTACCGTACCACAACTCATAAGGGGTTTGTTTAGAGTTTTTCCTAAGATAGACCCTATTAGTGATGTGACAGGCAGTTCTAATGGATTCTACCCAAAAGTATTTAGGTAGGGATTTAGCATGCAACATGACACGTGCCATCTCTTGAAGAGTTCGGTTTTTCCTTTCAGCAATACCATTCTGCTGAGGAGTTTTAAGGGCACTAAATTCATGTTTGTAACCGTTGTAGTCACAATATTCAACTATTCCTGTGTCTATGAACTCTCCCCCTCTATCACTACGGATGCGATTGACTTGTGTGTCCTTCTCATTTTCAATTCTTAGAAGAATTTTCAAAAAATTCTGAAAAGTGTCAGATTTATGTTTCAAGAAGGCAACCCAAGTGAATCGTGTGAAATCATCAACCATGACAAGGATATAACTGTGTCCACATAGACTAACAGTTCTAGAGGGACCAATAAGGTCCATATGGATGAGATCTAAAGGTCCAGAGGTAAGGATGTCTTGAACCTTTTTATGCGAAGTCTTAACTATTTTTCCTTCCTGGCAATGACCACAGACAACACTTGAAATAGGTTTAATTTTAGGAATACCTCTAACTATCTCTTGACTAGATAATCTACCAAGGATATCATAACTTAAGTGACCCATACGATTATACCAGATCTCATTGTCATCCATTCTGACAATGTTACAGGTTTCAGAACTAGTCTTGACAGTATAACAATTGTCAGGTGTTCTAAATCCTGTAATAATGCATTCACCTTTATCATTTAAAATTTGACAATTGTTCTTTGAAAAGGTGACAGTATGGTCAGAGTCACAAAATTGTGATATACTTAGGAGGTTGGCTTTAAGGCCTTTAACTAATAGAACATTTTTGAGAACAGGCATTCCTTCTTCTTTTAGGGTTCCTTTACCTATGATCTGGGATGAAACGCCATCACCAAAAACAACTTTCCCACCAGCATATCTGGTTTTGTTTAGAAGTTTTGTTTCATCTCCTGTCATATGTTTGGAGCATCCTGAATCTAAGTACCAACCAGATGAAGTGTGTTCAGCTTTTAAAGCAGTGATGACAATGTTACACTTCATTTGGGGTAAAAGATCCTCTTTTCTAACCCAAATAGCTCTAGTTTTAATTTTGCGCAAGTTTGCTCTCATTTGATAAAATTTTCGAGACACAGCTTTTTGTCGAAGAACATTTGGAGTAACAAACTTATTATTGTGGAAAAATTGAGCTTTTGGTTTAGGGAAGTTTTTGGGAGCCTTCTTCTTAAATGAACTCTTAGTTTTGGTCTTTCTATTTCTGTAGTTAGAGTTCTTATCAGGTTGTCTTGGAAGGACATAATTGTTACGACTTTGCCTAGAATAGTTAAAGTTCTTATAGACAGAAGTGTTGTAAACAGGGGTATTTAGATGCCTAGCATAACAACCTTCGAAGGAATGACCATAAATGTCACAGTAGGAGCAATATTGATTTCTCGAGGGATGAATTTCCTTAGGAAAACTTCTAAAGATAGGTTTAACAGCATTCTGTTCAGATGTCCTATTCCTAGGAGGTATGATCTTATAGGTAGGATCAGCCTTTCTGATTAAAGGACAGACGTATTTAGTCTTAAGTGTAGTGTCAGCCTTAGAGTTACTAGACTCTCCAATGTCTTTCTCTTGTTGCTTTTGATCAAATTCATTTTTAATCAAATGAAAGTTTGGACATGTTTCAATTGGTCTTTTGCCCCCAGACACAAACTTAATAGGTTCAAGTTTTGTATTTTGAGATTTGTTCTTAGGGCAAAATCCAATACCGGTTCTATCATCAGAATTGGTCTTGGAGTCAACAACAAAGTCAGTAAAACAATTTGAATTGTTTTCAAATTTAGAAAATTTTTTGAAAACAGTAGCTGTCTTTGTTTTTGCTTCCTCCAATTCTAATAATGTTCCCTTATATTTCATTTCCAGGGTTTCATTAGTTTTAGTCAACTCTTTTAATTTTTGATCAAAAGTTTCAATTTCAGATTGATGAGATAGCCACTGGTTAGTGTACTCTTCAGCATTCAACTTCACTATAAGACTTAGATCATCTAATTTCTTAGTCAGATCTCTAACAGTCTTCTCCAGTCTAGTGCCTTTTTTAAGAGTTTTAGCATACAAGGTATGGATATCAGGGAGGTCATCTGTGTCTGAGTCGCTAAGTGAAGTGTGTGTAGTGACCCCTAACGATTCAGTTTTAGTACTCACGCACCCATTTGCATCGTCATTATCGAGATCACTTTGACTCACACACACGGAACTAGAACTAGCAACATTTTCAGACAATAAAGCATCTAGGCCAATCAAAGGAGTATTCACACAAGCAAGAGTAGTAGCATCATTATCACACACAGGCATATCATCATTGTAAATGATCTTAGCATAAAAGGACATGCAAGGGTCAAGTACATTAGATGACTCATGTTCCTCTTCATCAGAGTCACTTGAATCATTCCAAGTTTTACAGACATTGTCTCTATTGTGTGTGTTGACTTTATTCAGATTAACTCTGCAGTCGTGAGCAATGTGACCTAGTTTCCCACATCTAAAACATTCAATCTTTTTAAGGTCTCTAGAGGGTCTGGAATTGTTATCCTTAGAATGTTTGTCAAGTCCTCTCTCATGAGGTTTGGAATTAGACAGAGTAGGATAATTAGGCTTGCCTTGTTTAGATGCCTGTTTGTTTCAAAATTTGACAATTTTCTTAAATTGTTTAGACATTAAGGCAATCTGATTATCTAGTTTATCTATATCACACTCCTCATCAGAGTCAGAGTTGGTCAAATTAGACTCAAGTTTGGGTATCTTGGAGGAAAAACTCAAGTTAGAGTTGGGCTGTTTTCTTTGAGAATGATTCAATTGTTTCTTAAAGTCTAATTCCATTTCCACAGTTCTAAGTTTGCTACTGAGTAACTCAGGAGTAAGGTTTTGATCATTCATTTCCTCAATAGCATACCTCTTACTGTCGAACTTTTGTGGTAATGACCTTAGGATTTTAGAAACAATTTCATTTCTATCATAAGTAATACCATTAGCATGCAACTTAGTGACTATATCAGTTAAGTTCATGTAAAAATCATCAAAAGATTCAGAATCAGACATAATCAAAGAGTTGTACTGCTGGATAAGCATTTGGGTTTTAACAGCTTTGACTCTTGAGTCTCCTTCATGTGCAGTGATTAATGTGTCCCATGCTTCCTTAGAAGTGGCACAAGATGAGATTCTTTTGAACTCATACTCATTAATGGACATAAAAATGGCATTCTTGCCTTTATTGTTATTTCGAGAAATGGTTTTCTCTTCTTGGGTAAATTCATTTAAGATTTTCTTTACCCTCTCATCACTTCCTTCAGTGGCTGGTTTAGTAGGATAAGTGTATCCATTTTCGATAATGTCCCAGACATCATCTCCTAAAGTCCCTTGGATGAAGGCAACCATCCTAACTTTCCAGTAAGCAAAGTTGTTTCCATCAAAGAGAGGAGGTCTGGACAGATTACCAAACCTTTCATTCTTCTGGTCCATAGTTAGGTTTTTCAGAAAACGATTTCAGAAACACAAGATCTTTTAAAATAAAAGTTAACAGGGCTCTGATACCAATTGAAAAACGTCGCTAATGCCGTTTAACACAAGGTTAAACTGTATAAGCAACTCCGAATGTTTGTTGGAGAAACCCTTTTCTTTTGAAAATAAAAATTATAAACAAGATTTGTTTACAAAGAAACTTATGTACGAGCTTAATTAAGATTGTGTAACCAGTTTTAAAACTAAGGCAGTTCCAAAAATTCAGCACACTTAAAGAATGAGGTGAGTAGATGAAGATAACCAACACAAAGATTTTAACGTGGTAAAACCTCTCCCAACAGAGGAAACATCCACGGTGACTTCTAAGTCACAAAAATAAAAATCCACTAATAACAAAAATCAGTTACAAACAACACAACATGCAAGCACACAAATCAACCTATTCTAAGTTTAGGAATATACCCCACTTGGTTCCTTCTAACTTCTGACAGATCTGATTTGTTGATGATGTTCTCCAGTTTGCTAACTTCCTTTGCTTTAGCTTCTTTACGTCGACTCAATGATCTCAGATCTTAAACACAACACTTCCAGTGTAGTAGTGTGTAAAGTGTTTGTGTAGTGAATCCTATTCACATGCATGAACTCACACACACTTAGATTTACAAACAAGCCTATACAAATTACATATAAAGTCTATATGCAGTGATTTTGTTATTTTTCTTTCTTACAAAACTAAAAACCTTTTGACCTTTAAATATAACCCAGATTCCACGGAAATCTCGCTTTAAAATCGGACAAGACCTAATCAATCTCTTTTGAAAACATTTATGAGATTGAAAATCTTCCAAGTGCGAATCCAACTAGGTCAGGTTAAGTTTTGTAAAAACAGAAACTATAAAACATTTTTAAAACCAAAACAGAAATGATTTTCTTAAACCAAGTTGAAAATATGCAGATCTAGTGAAAAATGTAACATGCAGAGTATAGATCTAACGTTTCTATGGAAAAAGAAACTAGATATTCACTCTAACGTTTAAGTTGTGTACAAGATCAGAAATCACGAGGTTACAACAACAATATGAACAAACCACTCTCTCTCTCTCTCTTTCAAACACTCAGGTTGTGTTTGGGGTAAGGTTTATTTGAAGGTTTGTTTCAGAGACGAAGTGTTTAGGGTTAGGGTTTGGTTTTGGCTAACTGTTTCCCTTTCTCTCTCTTCTCTCTATTCTTTTCTCTCTTCTCTCACTTCTCTCTTCTCTCACTTCTCTCTTCTCTCTTTTATTTTTTTTTCTCTGGAAGACGAATGCCCAAAAGTTCTCTAAGGCTGAGAAGTGAAGGGTATATATAGTGCCTGGGGAAGGTTCTGGATGATCGAGGCAAATCAATGGCTGTGATGAAGTCTTGCAAGGTTTTACTTGATCGTATGGTTATAAAACAGCGGTGGTTTAAAACGATTCTGATTGGTTCAAATGGATAGCACCGGGATTAACCAAGAACGCATGCAGACCCTTGATAAGGAATGATCCAACGATCAACAATCATCCATCCAACCCTCTCACATAAGAAACACAAATACATTAACCCGGAGGATGACAAGTGTTGGCTGGTTATAGGCTCTCACACGCGCGTCAAAATAATTACAAAACCTCACCCTGAAGTCTCTAGCGCTTTGAGATCGTACCCAACCAAACAATTCAGTGAAAAAAGAAGTTTCTAAATAGTAAATTAACCCCAAAAACTTTATTATCCCATTTTATTAATAAAAACAATTATTAAAAAAATGTTTAAAAAATGTTTAAAAAGGTTTAAAAATTATTTAAAATTCCCAAAAAATTATTAAAGCTCCAATTCAAGGGGAATTAAACACACACTCAATTTTAAGCAATATGAACACATGTATGCACTTCTAATTGTGTGTAGTGTGATTCATTTTATACCATCATTGATCTTTGAAGAGGATTAGAGAGTAAGGTTCTGAGGCTTTTTGGTTTCTAGGATGGACTACTAATTTTGTCAATATTTCCAAATTAGTTGAGCACTTATATAATGTAGACTTAAGCAAGTCAAAGGTATAAGGTGCTTCAGGACCAAAGCGCTCGATGTAGATGCTGCAGATTTCAGCTGAGATATCTCTCCTCAGAGGTTATTGTTTTCCTGTTCCAGTAACTTCGCGATCTGCCTATGCTCTTCGACCTCGATCTTCAAAGTCCTCTCCTTAAAATCATAAGCAGCGACTAAATTATCATATCCTTTGTCATCATTTAGTTGCTGATACTGTTTCTCATACCCCTGATGCAAAAGGGAAGAAGATTCCTTGTATTGTTGCTGAAGTTCCTCAATGATACCCTGGAGATCTTCAATCATCTCGTAATAAGCCACGTTATTGGCAACAGCTTGGTCGAGTAAGCATTTCAGATATTGGTAAGCTTCCACTACTCGCTCAGAGGCATCTGAACCCAGGATATCAAAAATTTATGATTCATCCAAATCTGTATGGCCAGCTTTGAAATATTCATTATATTTTTTCATCAGCTCAGTATCGTGAGCTGACAAGAGTTCCATCCTGACCATAAACTAACAAAGAAAAGCCATAAACAGGATTAATAAACAATAAAGGCATAGCAAGACAAAGAAAGTCAACATGAACAACAAAAACTCGAATTTTTATTCATCAAAAGACAAGTACAAGGTTCACGGTTAGATTCAAAAGAAATAATAAAATTAAAGCCCGAGCAACTTTACACCTTCTCCTTGTGTTTTGCGACTTCCTCGGAAGGCTGAGATGAGGAGGTTGGTTGCTCGGAGGATATTGGTCGTTGCTCGACAAAGGTACTGGTAGATTGAAGCTGCTCGGTAGGAGTAATAGTTAGTTGGGTTTGCTCGTAGCGAAGTTCATCTGTAGGGTCCTGATCCCCAACCATCATTGAAGACTCTTCAGAGGTAGCTTCATCCTCTTCTTCTTTGCCAGGGGAAGGAGGAGGACCATGAACATGACGTTGAAACAGCTCAGAATTCTCAGAGACCTTTAACTTCTATAGAGCAGCAATCCATCCGTCCCTAAAGAATTTGAGGCTAGCAAAATCCAACTGAGAGGACATAGCAGCTAGGCCTTTATTCTAACCTTTGTCCCAGCCAGCACTGAAGGACTTTTTAACAGCCAGTTTCCTCTTCACCTTCTCTGAGGAAAGCTTCTCAGATAGAAGTTCCTCGACAGCTTTCAATTTCCTTTCTGCCTCTTCCTTCTGACGATCAGCTTCACGGAGTTTGCCCAGTTCTTCTTCAGCAGTTTTAAGCTTGGTCTCAAGCTCTCCAGCATTTTTTAGCTTTTCCTCAAGCTCAGTATTCTTCTTCTCATATTCTTTCATTTTCCTCTCCGACTCCTGAGAGGCCTCCATAACTTTCTCTTTCTCTTGCTCAATAGCTTTTAATTATTTTTCCCAAGCAATTTTATCTTCGTCATACTTCTGACGAGAATCCTTTAATGACTGTGTTAGACCTACAAGAGCTTCCTCCACACCTGACGAGGAGCTCCAAGCTTTAATAGCTTCATCCTTTTTTAAAATAGTGTTGAAACAAGTTACCAACTGGAAAAAGAAAATAATTGTAAGTCAGTGCAAGTACATAATATTGAAAAGTGAAAGTTTAGATTAGTAATACTTAGTGAGGCAATATGTTGAGCTGCTAAGGTGGTAACCCTATCCCGAGAAAGAGTGTCTTCAAGTCCTTGGATTTCAGGGATAATCTAAGACTTCACAGAGCCCATGGAAGAGCTCGGAGGAACAAAAGTGGGAACAAGTTAGAGGCTGAGAGATTGATTCAGCCAATTTATCCGAGGAGCTTTTCTTCAATTTCCTCATAGGAGCAGGAACATTCTCGACTAAGGATGTTGTCTTGGTCAGTGAAATGACTATAACCTCGCTTGGAGGAGAAACAACCATAATCTTGCTCGGAGCCACAGGGGGCTTCTCGGCAACCTTTTTAGCAGCAGCAGGAGGGGGTGCATCAACTTTTCTTATCCCTTCCTCTGGGACATCCTGCTTATTTCTCTTTGCCTCTACATTGGCAGAGTCTAATTTGTCAAAGTATGAGGGAGCTCTTCTTCTCTTTATTCTGTCACTGAGAGGAATATTTGATTCAGGAGAGGAACCTTCAGAAACTGGTGTTGGTTCTATGTCACTTATTATTGGACTAGCAGTAAAAGATGAAGTGTAACTCTTATACTGCAATAAGTACGAGGCTGATCTGATATGTTCGTCAGCAACAGTTTGATGCAAACTCCAGATAAGTTTTAAATGCCTCAAATTGACATCTGTTTCTTTAGGGGATTTCTTTTTGCTATCAACTACAAATAAACAAAAATTAAAATGTCAATGACGCATTTTATCAAACACAAAGAAAACATAATTTCAAAAAAAAATATAAAATAAAAACAACCTATCCCATTGCCATAGGGAGGGCATCTAGGACCCTGATACACATCATCTCCATTTCATGGAGCATGTTGCCAATTTTTCATAACAACCCCATGCTCGATGTAATCCATGTTGGCATCGAGGAGATCGACAACTAAAGCCCTATTTAAAAACCTAGTTTTTAAATAAAAAGTGCTATCACTAACAACCCATCTATAGCAAAACATAATTTTTGGAATTCCTAAACGGGTTCCATGAATCTGATTTAACCTATGGACTCCATTAACTATTCTCCAGGTATTGGGAGCTATTTTTGCAGGTACCACGTTCAAATATTGACAGAATTCCAAACACAAGGGGTTTGGAGGAAAAGAAAAGCCACATTAAGCTACAAAGAGACTGGGGAACCAATGTCCCTCAGCCAAAAAAAAATAGTCAGAAGGTTCAGCAAGTTCTTCCAATATGACCCAAGAAGGAATAGAGAAATCAGAACGAAATTTGTCAAGCGACTCAACAAGATAAACCATGATGAATAGAGGAAGTAAAAGAGAAGGAATAAGATCTTACAGGAAAAAGATGAATCAGGTGACAACGAACAATAGAAGAAACGAACGCACAAGACAGAGAAGAAGTGAAGAAATTCTAAGATGCAGATTTGAAAAAGTAAAAGACGATCGAGTTTTCTGAAGTGTTTAAATACTTTACCTCGAGAAGGGAGAAAAGCAATGATTACCAAGATGGACGATTGCGTATCCGGCGGCTAAAAAGAAAAAAAAGGCACGAAACACGAAGCGGTTATTGAAATTTGAAACTCTTTAAAAAGCCTGATACTATGTACTCAGAAAAGGAGTTATGTACAACGAACGTTTGTCTAAAATTCATAAAGTTTAGGCGACATAAATGTTCCATATTTTTCTTCAACATCAAACCATGAAACATTGGGGGCTTCTATTTATACTAAATTTAGTCTGCTGACGTGGACCAATTATGTGAAGACACGTGTCAATCTACATGGCACCCGCGAACATTTTGACAGCACCTTGACTCCGAGGAACTCAACCTCCCCGACCAACTCAGGCGCTCCGAGCAGCTTGAGTTATTCGAGGAACTTTATTGTACTGAGCTACTTAGATGGTCCGAGCAGCTTAGGCGGTCTGAGTTGCACCTCGTACAGAGCATTTATAACCGAATAATTAAGAGGATTGAATGAGCATTAAATGCTGATTATTATCATACAGATGTACACGCCTATTGGATAGCTGTTTAATATTCTCTTGCATGTACAGCCTCAAGGCTATAAATACAGTGTAACCTCCTCATTAGCGGGGGACTCAGAATTTCTTGGTAAACTCATTATCAAGAATTCTGCAAACAGTCAGCAATAACACAAACAGTGGACGTAGGCCATTCTTTCAAGGTTGAACCACTTTAAAAATCTCTTGTCTAATTTATTTTTTATCTGTGATTAAATAATTAGAGATAATCTAATTCTTTACATCAACAATCCCCTTTGTTGACTGTACTCCTTAAGATAATTAGTCTAACATTACTATTAGCCATATTTCTTAGAGATAGGGAGTTTTGAGTTAAGTATATTGTAAGAATTGAGGTTAAAAATATTAATTTTGATGTGAGGATCCTTAGAGTTGATTTTGAAAATGATAATTACTTGGCAGATCGTTATTATAAATTTTGGGTATATCTAGTATCGATGTAGTGATGTATTTTGATTTGAGGATCTTAGTGTTAAGATGAATTTTGGATATAGAATCGAGTGGTGATTTGTGGGGGATTGTAATACGCCGTTATTTTCATAGTTATGTTTATATATATATTATTAGGATATATATTGTATTTTTCATTCGCGGGGTAGGTTTGTGTGGGATTGGGTGTATGGAAGCCCAATCGTGGTATTATATGGGTAGGTACATGTGAGCCTTATTTTATTTTGCGCATTTACTCTTCGTCGAATTTCGAGGACAAAATTCCTGTGCTAGTGGGGAAGTATGTAACACCCTGTGCTTTTCTTTAAAAACATAAAAATGTGTTGGGAATTTAAATTTCAGGTAAAAATAAATTTTTGGACATTAATTATTTCATATTTAAAAATGTTGATCTTGATTTATATAAAAATGTATTTTTATTGGAATTGTAATCAGATTGAAATTAGGAGAGTTTTGCACTTTATATGTAAGAGGGGGAAATTTCGGATTTAGGGGATTTTAACCGGTTCGCGGGGAGGGGCGAACCAGACTGCTTGGACTGTTTTGGAAAAATGAAACACTTTTTAAAATTTGTGTAGGACTCAAATTATTTCTTTTCCTATAATACAAAGGTACAGGTTTAGGATTTTTCAAATACATTTTATACTTCTCAAAAATCAGTAGCCTCCCATAATTCATTCTCTTTCTTTTTCAAAACCTAAACCCCATTTAAATCTAGTTTAGCCCAAGATTTGGAGAGCAAAATCGAGTATTCTCAAGATCATTTAAGAGCGTGTTTTTAATGTTTTCTTGAGAGGAACGAAACCATCAAATCATATTCTTCAAATGATTTTTATAGGCATGAATACTTCTATTGTTCCCCTTTAGTATTATGCATTTTAAATTTTGCTTATACACTAGTAATCATTGTTTTCTTAATATGAATTTGGAATACTAATTAGGAAAACTGAAACCAAAGTTGGGACTATTTTTATTCAAATCTCTAATACGATTTAAGACTCAAAACTATCGCATGATTAGATTAGAGGTTGTGATTTTGTTAGAATATATGGACGTTTGCATGTTAGAATAAATCATATGAACTTTATAAATTGAATTCAACTCGTAAAAATCATGTTATTTATGTGTGGCTTGTAGAATAGAAATCTAATGTTGTATGCCCCCGAAATATGCATGTGAATAGAAATTCTATAATTGATGACAAAATGAATTCTTTTAATGAATGTTGTAATGGAACGGACATAATTTTGTTAGGAGTGATCTTGCGATTAATTTAAAAAATTGTTTTGATAAGTTAAAAATATGCCATATATGATTCGTTAATTTTATTAATAATCTACCACGGGGACGATGGGATTTTTTGAATAGTTATTGCTCTCACCTTAATTTTAGGTTGGTTGCTAGCTATGGGACTAGTAAGTAGGCCTTAGTTGTTGTTAACACTTTCTAGGTATGGGACTAGTTAGTGTAGTTTTTTACGAATGAATGATTCCGGGGTTGGACTGGTTTGTGAGTCATTTTCGTTGGATCGTGAACCTAGGTGCAATATTAGGTGGTGGCTACTGGTAGGTATTCTTCCTAACTGTTAGGCTAGGATACGCTTGCAGTTTTTAGGCCTCTAAGTTTGGTAGTAGGGGTAGGTTGAGGAATTTATGCTCGATAAAAAGGTGGGTGAAATAAAAAATAATGAGAACTTGAGATAATTAATAATTAATGCCTAAGACAAAGAGCTGATATTAAAATGAATTTGTGTCGCGAGTATGTGCAGAGCTGAAAGAATACGTGTAGACTGGAAATAGCAACGTGGGTATGTGTTGGCGTCACGAGTATGTGCTGGGCTGACAGAATACGGGACGATTGGCTATAGCGACATGTTGTGCATGAAACCTATGGAGCATGTACAAAGATGACAAAATTTGGGTTGATTGGCTATAGTGAGGGGAATGGGTGTGATGTGTAAAACCTTAAACGCGCCAAGAGTGTGTGCAGGCTGGTAAAGGGTCTACTGGCCATATTGGTATCGCATGAATAAAAGTAGAATTGGTTAACTAAATTGAGTAAGAATAAGAGCTAATGTTTAAATTATAATTGACATGAAATAATTGGCTTAAATGATTAGGGTGGCTAAGTTTTGTGGGAGATATTGGTAGTGGATTTTACTCGCACGTTAATATATAAATATATATATATATATATATATATATATATATATATATCGTTTAATTTAAAATACTCTATTACAATGTTTATCACGTATATTGCTATTGTATGGGTTTACGGAACCTAATTGGGAGGAGTATCTAGTATTAATGCGGTAGGATCTTACCCATTATCTTGACTAACATTTCAGGTATAGTTGTTGGAGTAGCTGCATAGGATGGATTGGAAACCTTTTGGAGGGCAACTGGAGTTTTATTTTATCGTTTTAGTAGTTTAGATTATTTTCCATTCCATCGTTGTAGTATGATACAGGTATTTATGATTTTGGTGGGCCAATCGGTTCCCCACTTATTTATGGTTTTCAATCAGATATTTATTATTAGATTATTTTATTTAGGTTTTAATGAATTGGAGTTTGATTTAATTTGGAAATTAGCACGGTGATGGATATATATATTTATTATTAGGTTTTAATATATATATATATATATATATATATATATATATTCATTGGATTTAATTGCATTATATCTTATGGATTAAAGTTTTAAATGTCTCATATTCCTGTCATAAGCTGAGAATGGTATTTGCTTTAGTGACACCCGGCATAGTTTGGCGGCGGTCGATGCTAGAATGCACGGGGTGTTACAGATGGTATCAAAGCATGGTCTTAGGTCTCGTAGGTTGTGAGTCTGTTTAGCTTCAACATTATCAATCTTTGATCCCCTTTGTTGATTCGCACTCCATAAGATAAATCGTCTAGCATACGTGTTAGTCGTGTTTCTTGGAGATAGGGAGTTTTGTGTTAAAGACGTTGTAGGTATTGAGGTTAAAAATAACATTCATGATGTGAGGATCCTTAGAGTCGATTTTGAAAACGATAATTTTTTTGCAAATCGTTAGTATAAATTTTGGGTATATCTAGTATCGGTGGAGTGATGTAATTTGATTTGAGGATCTTAGCATTACGATGACTTTTGGAGATAGACTCGAGTGGTGAATTGTGGGGGATCATGCTATGCCATTATTTTCATAGTTATGTTTATAGATATGGTTACAACATATATTGTATTTTTTATTCGCGAGGTAGGTGCGTGTGGGATTGGGTGTATGGGTGTCCAATCATGATGTTCTGTGGGTAGGCATATGTGATCCTTATTTTATTATACGCATTTACGCTTCGTCGAATTTCGAGGATGAAATTCATGTGCTAGTGGGGAAGTATGCAACCCCCCGTGCTTTTTTTCAAAAAAACGTAAAAATATGTTGGGAATTGAAATTTTGGGTAAAAATAAATTTTTGGAAATTAATTATTTCATATTTAAAAATGTTGATCTTGATTTATATAAAATGTTATTTTTATTGGAATTGGAATCGGATTGAAATTAAGATAGTTTTGCATTTTATATAAAATATGGGGAAATTTTGGATTTAGGGGATCCGAACCGGTTCCCAGGAAGGAGCGAACCAGTTCGCTGGGACTGTTTTGAAAAAATGAAACTCTTTTTAGAATTTGTGTAGAACTCAAATTCCTTTATTTTCCTATAATATAAAGGTACGGGTTTAGGCTTTTTCAAATACATTTTAGACTTCTCAAAAATCATTAGCCTCCCATAATTTCATTCTCTCTCTTGTACAAAACTTAAACCCCATTGAAATCAACTTTAAGCCCAAGATTTGGAGAGCTAAATCGGGTTTTCTCAAGATCGTTCAAGAAAGTGTTTTCATTATTTTTTCGAGAGGAATGCAACCATCAAATCAGATTCTTCAAACGATTTTTATAGACATGAATACTTTTATTGTTCCCATTTAGAGTTATGCGTTTTAAATGTTGCATAAACACTAATAATCATTGAGAGTGTGCTACAGCGAATAATGCGACTTCTCACATAAATTCAATTTTAATTATGTGACAAACCAACCACTTTTAATTAAACCCAAATTTTAGATAAACCCTAACACGTGCATCAAGGTGATTTAAAATCATAAATCAATAAACATGTAAAGGAAATTGATTTCGAAAAAAATCCCCGAAGAGCAAAACCCTTTTATTTCACTATAATTTGCAAATCGCAACTTACACGGATTACAATGAAATACGGTGGTGACACACGAATACTCGCAGGCGTCGATCGGCGTCGTCACTAATGGAACAACCGCAATAGCCCCATAAGAACACCCAGTTATATATTTGGCAAAGATCCACACACTACGAACCTCAATGACCTCAGTCGTAATCGGCCCATTCCCATATAAGGCACCTAAATCAACAGTAGAGATCCTCTCTATAGGAGAAAACTTCAACAAGATGGTATCTTGGGTTCCAACACAATTCACATAAATATTGGGATGTTTTGTGAATTGCAAAACAAGGTTTTAAACCCTAAAATTGAAGAAGACAGAGTGGTCTTCCGTTTGCAAATTACTGGTATCGAAAATCGTTAGGTCTCCTTAATGAAAATGGATTGATTCAACGCGCTTTATATAAAAAAATTGAGGCAGCGCATCGTTAAAACGAGATAGGATGTCGTTTTAACGAGATCCCATGTCGTTCGAATGAGAAAGCGCGAAAAATAAATTTAATTTTTTTATTTCAAAAATTCTTCTTTTAATCCTGGAAAATTCATTTTGATGAAAAACAACGCCTCAACACTTAGAAAATATTTTAGAAAAAATTTCAAACCTACTTTAAAAAATTATACCAACACCTTAAAGTGAACTGTAAAGGGACTTGAATACTTTCTCATCGAAATTAACCTTGCAGAGGCTTGAATGTTAAAGAAGCTTGATATTCGTATCCGTCTTGATGCTTAAATGATATTGAACCATTCTTAAACGATTGTAATGGTATACGATATACTCAATTTTGATGGACATTTATAAAATCGTGTCCTTATAAATCTCCCCCTATGACTATACTGGTACAAAATAAAAACATCTGAATTATCAACTCAAATATGACCTATACAAATCTATCCTCCCATGAACCCAAAAGTGGAAAGATAAAATGCTAAGTCTTCAAACTTTGCTTCAAAACATCTTCAACTCTTTGAACTTTTCTCATCAGGGTGTACAACATATAATCTTCAATTATTGTACCTACACACATGAGACAAAGCAAATACCTTCATCACGTATCGAGTTTGAAAGGAGATAATGTAAGGAGACAAATTTCCAATTGAGTCTTAATGTAGTGTTGGATCAATTCCAGATAAAAACATTTGATTCATAGGATAGTAATCACGAGTATCCTCCAAGCCTATGACGTTTGAAGTTTAAATTAAAGATGCAGCGACCAATATTTCAAAATGAAGATATCAAAGTGTCGGGTTTATATAGTGCCTAGTTTTGCGTCCTCAACGGTTTATATTTCAAGTCTCCAAAAGTTATGAATGCACACTACATATATATGTAGGAGACTTGGAATAATTTTTAATGGGTGTAATTTTTTTTTAAAATAAATTTCAGAAATTTTTTGAGCTTAAAATGAAAAACGAACATTCTGACTTTTTTGTCAAAATTGTCGTTCAAACGAGAATGTCGTTCAAACGAGAATTCATTAGAACGAGTTTTGCCAACGAGTTTCCCTTTTGAACGTTGATTTTTCATTCGAAAGGTCGTTCGAACGAAATGTCGTTCGAATAAGATTTCAGGCGGGAACAGTTTTTGGCAGTTTTTTCCCATTTTCCCACCTTTTGTCCCCACTACTTTTTGACAGGTTTTAACAACTTCGAGATAATATTTTTGTCCAAACTTTTCACTTGATTTTGAGAGCTTTTGAGAGAGAAAATTAATGCTTAGAAAAGTCCCTTTTGTGTGTTTAATTTAGATGGCCTAAATACTTCCAAAACACAAAAGTATACACCCATTTTTTTTTGTTTAAAGATTCCAAGTTCTTCTTCATCTCTCTCTCTCTCTCTCTCTCTCTCTATATATATATATATATATATATATATATATATATATATATATATATTTCTTGGAGTTTTTGTGTGGCACCGGATTCTACTCTACCGTTTGAAGAGTTGTTTGGGTTTAATTCTACATCCCTTAAAGAAGAAGACTTATTTATTGCTACGGCGTTCCCACTCGGAGAAAGGCTTCGGGTGTGGGTTGACGGTTGTCCAAAGATCTCATTTGTGGATTCTAAGGTTCCGGTGGAGTTCCGGGAATGTCGAAAAAGCAGAGGTTGATACAAGAATACGCGTTAGGGGCTTGAAGGAGTCGAGTCGAGTTATGTAAATCATATGTCTTGTATTTGTAAAATTCTGTACTTAGTGGACTTAAGGCTAGGACCGTTCGAGGTTTTTCCCATTTGGGTTTTCCTCGTACATCGCGGCGTAGTGTGTTGTGAATCTATTTTATCTTGTAAATTGCCTAGAACACATGATTAGGACTAAAAGATAAAATATGGTTTAATTCACTACTTTTGTTTAATTTGGTGCAAAAAATTAATTTGGGTGATGTTTAGATTAATTTAATTCTATTCAAGATATTTAATATGGTAAAAGTTGGTTTGGCCTAATTTGCAAAAATGAATTAATTTGTATAGCCAAATTTTAGGACTTGAATTGAGTTAATTTGTATAACTGAAAATTAATTTGTTGATTAATTTAATGTCACTTTTAGTTTAGTTTAGTTTAATTTGAAAGAAATTAAAATTTGAAATTAAAATTTGTAGTTTGTATTATGTTGAACCATCCTATTACGCACCTTTAGGAATTTAATATTTAATTTTAAAAGAAAATTTAAAATTAGGGGTCTCGTTTTCAACAAGTGGTATCAGAGCCAGAGTTCTAATTTATTGCGTTAAGGTCCTTTTAAATATTTTTGGTTAAAAATGGATTTTTTTCCATTTTCAAAATTTCCTGTTTTCGATGGTTCCAACTACGTGTATTGGAAAGCGCGTATAAAATCGGCACTAAAGTCTATTGATGAGAGGGTTTGGTTGTTTGTCGTTAATGGGTGGTCTCCACCTACATGTTTAGTTGAAAATGAACGTGTTCTAAAGCCCATAGATAGATGGAGTGAGTATGAATTTAAACTTGTAAATTTTAATTCCCGAGGATTAAATGCTTTGTTTAGTGCGGTCACACCGGATGAATTCCAACGTATCATGACGTGTGAAATCTCTAAGGAAGCTTAGGATATATTACAACTCACTCACGAGGGAACTAGTATCGTTAAGGCTTCTAAACTCCAAACCTCACCACTCAATTTGAAACCATAAAAATGCTTGAAAATGAAACCTTTGATGAATTTTATGCTAGACTTTTCGATATAGTTAATTCATCTTTTAATTTGGGAGAGTAAATACCCGACGACCTAGTTGTAAACAAAATTTTAAGTTCCTTACCCGATAGGTTTATCCCTAAAGTGATCGTGTTAAATTCTATACCAACTTTAGCCTTTACGAAACTAGAAGAACTCGTAGGTGACTTACAAACCTATGAATTATACATGTTTCCCTCTAAGAATGAAAAGAAAATGGATAAGGACGTCGCTTTGAAAGCCCAAAAGGGGGTAAAGGTAGTTTCAGATGATGAGAGTGACATCGATTTCGATGAGATGGCTATGTTCGCTAGAAAATTTAGAAAATTTCTTAAATTTAATAAAGATAATATTAAAAAGGATTTTAAGAAATTTGATAAATCAAAGTATGACAAAGCCAAAAAATTACCTAAAACACAAAATGAAGATATTAATAGGGATGAGTTGAATAGATGTTATGGTTGTGAAGGGTATGGCCATAGGCCTTTTGAGTGCCCCACTAAACTAAGGAGAAAGGGTAAGCAACCAATTTCCTTCAATGCAACCCTTAGTGATAGTGATAAGTAAGAGGGGCCCCATTACCCCATTGAGCGCAACTTTATTGCGTTCATGGCTTGCCATGTTAGTGAGAGTGAGATATTGTCCGACGATGACACCTTAAAACATGACACTTCCAAGGCCTTTGTTTGTGAATCCCAAAAAGATGATGGTAGTGAGAGTGGAGAAGAGAGAGAAAGTGACAGTGATAAAGAGGTTGATGAGAGTGAACTTCAACTTGCATTTTAAGAATTATATGAAGAATCTATTAAATTAAAAGGAGCAAATTTGAAGTTAGAAGCTAGTTTAAGGGGGCGTGCCAAGGTCGTTGATGAGAGTGAGTTGGTTGATGACCTTGGAACACGTGAGAGAGCTCTTCGTGAGAAGCTTGAATATGTAGAAGGTGAGAGAGATAGCCTTAGAGGTTTAATGGAATTATGAAAAAAGAGCTTCTTATGTTTGAAGAGAGGAATGTTTTTCTAGTGTCTAGAATTTTAGAGTTGGAAGAAAAATTGAGAGACTCTAGTAAGGTCAAATTTGGTTGGCAGTGTAGGTCTAAAACACTCGATAAAATCTTAGGCACGGTCAAAATCAAAAATAACTCTTGTGGTTTAGGCTTCAATTCTTGTAACGATTCCACTAATAAAGCCAAAACCAATGCTTTGAGAGAATCACCTAGGAACACTTCTAGAGGTCAATCCTTAGGTACTACTTTTCGACGAATCTTTACTTGCTCAGATTGCGGTCGAAAAACGTTATCTTAGGAAGTTTTGTTTTGATCCTAAAATAATTTTTAGGAAATCCAAAGGTAAGGTAACCAAGGTAGATAAGATCCTAAAATCCCGAGAGTGTCAATCTTCATCAGTTTGGGTTAGGAGATCCGACTTGGTTGCTTTACAAAACAGGATTTTTTATTCTCATTTACTTTCACACGATACCTTCCTTGCTAAATCTAAAGGTTGAATGTGTTAGTTGTTTGCATACTCTAGCTTTTTGTGCTTTATATCATAAATCATTGCTAGTTGTATGCATGTTTATCATTTTCTAGTCATTGCTTTATCACATATCTCATGCTAGAATTATGATCTTTATTTATCTTTTGTATTATAGTTCTTTCATTTTAGTTTGCATTAAATGAAAAATACAAAAAGATTTTATTTATCATTTGTGTTTTATTTTTCTAGTAATTCAGGCTTAATGAAAAATACGAATGATTTTTGTTTTTCCTTTGAGTAAATACTTTTGTGTGTTTGGTTAAAAAGTTTCAAAAACTCAAAAAGATTTTTTTTGTGCATATTTTAGTTTGACACACTTTATGTGTCATATACTTTTGTTTGAATCCTTTCCTTTTCACTTCCATGTGGCTAGAACTTTTGGTTAAGATTGTCAATCCTTAATATATTCTTTGTCATGCATGCATGGAGTAGTTGGATTTTTTGTTGCTTAATGGATTCTACTTTTGTATGCCTCTATTCACACATGCACGAGATCATTTGAAATTTAAATTTTACATGAATATTTGAGCTAAGTGAGATGTTCTCCTATCAATTTAGTCATCTACATTTTTCTATGACTATGGAGGATTTGTGCATGTAATAACCGTTTCTCGAATTTAAAAATAGAAAAATATGTTCATCCGCTGTAGTTTTTTATCAATGGAATCGATTTGCGAAAGAAAAAATTACTTTTCGTGAAAAGCCACCATTGAATTTTAGGCCATAAAAATGTGGCATTAAAAAGAATATTTGCCAAGGCCAAAAATAGTTTAGTTAATATGTTCAAAAGAAAAGAACAAAATAAATTATGAGGAGTTTGGTTGGATATATTAACGAGTTTGGCCAATGACTTTGTATCCTAGTTAAGCTTTTATTATCATGACTCTATTGGTTTGTAGAATCATCAAAATTCTAGACTTATGTACATTGTGTATGTTTGTTCTTTGAGTTCAATTTATATTGTCACATGAGGCTATATCTAAATGTGATAAAGTTTTGCAATCAAATGAGAACTCCGTGAACATATTTTAAGTGATTGGGTAAAAATTTAATTGTTACTAGTTCACACGCCCTACACTTCCGTTTCCATATGACATATTTATGCCATAAGAGTGTGGAAAACTCATGTTATTTTACTTTGTGTCATGTGTGTGTTTATATCTATATGGGTGTACTTATGCTTATTTTATATCTATTGTGTATACATATATATGATATTGTGTTTGTTTTGAGTCGTTGTCATTTTAGCTAGTCCATTTATGCCTTAATTCATAATTGGTATGTAGTTTTTTTTGCGTATATTAGTTTGATATCTCATGCTTAGTTCCTTATTTTTCCAATTGGTATCAATATTTTTTTTCGCAACATAGTTAGTATCAATCAATATTTGTA